>OX335688.1:4107500-8907500 GCA_946894065.1 Acleris literana | reverse complement strand
GTCAAGTGTGTTCTTTCTAAATTTCCTTGGAAATCTCTGGCCAATGTTTTAGAATAAATAATTATGTAAATAAAGTAATGTACAAACATACATGCATTAAACCACGCCTGTCTCCCAGAGGGGTAGGCAGAGACCACTTTTCACCGTTACGATTCTGACCAATCTTTCGCTTTTTTCCACATTTATAGGGTAAACCAAACTGTTAAATAGCCCACCACTAGTGATTACCCATTACATTTTTGAGACTGCAATCACTAAAAAAATATTTTCTACACATACCTACATGTAACAAGCAGTAACAAAGGTTTGTTTCTACGTAAGCAAATATTATTTTCTGTGATTGCAGTCTCTAAAAAATGTAATGTGTAGTCACTGATCGCGGGCAATAACAGTACGGCTAGCACATGTTGTCCGCGACTTGTTTGTCGCTCGGATCTCCCTTTCTATATAGTCTGTAACGATAGAGACGCACTGAGCGACAAGCGAGAAAATACAACTTGTGCTACCCATGCAGTATGGTTTACCCTACATCGAGTCGTGTAAAAAATTGACTAACCTAACTTAACTAATAATCTACAGTGACTACATTGTTAAATTCGGTAATTTGTGTGTACCTAATGTTAAGCGAAAAGTCTTTTGGTTTTTAAATCGGACAATTGAATGCGAGTTAGTATAGGTACTGTAGCGCTCCATAAAAAAATAGGGGTACGGAACACTACACGGGATGGTTGCGATAAAACCATCAGCACGTTAATTTGGACCTGTATAAGTAAAATAAAACCGAACGAATTTCAACAAGGTTATATAATTAGGGAACACACAATGATTAAATTAAAACAAATTACTTACAATGCAACTATAAAAACTAGATTACTAGGCTGACACAGAACTTAGCTTAGGTAACCAAAACGATTTAACATGAAACGGTCTGCGGATTGTCACGTTAATAAAGCCTTTCTAATTTAAAACACATTGCCTAATAAAGGGTAAAAGACCACCTTAGAACACGGTCAGGCCAAAACTTGTATTCAATTTATAGGTAAATCTGAATCGAACTATAATAGAATGAATCGGTTTAAATACAAGAAGCGCTTCATGATTAAAACTGATGTGTTCGGAGTATTATGAAATATGGATAACAAATTGTGGTGTTGATCGGTAAAAAAAAGGTCCAGAAACCTAATAATATTTATGGCCAAAATTCAACCGAAAGCAACCATAAGTAGATAGGTTAGGGGGGAGTTCGCGGACTCATTTTAGGATTTAGAAAATAATAAATATCAACGAAATGTGTGACTATCCTGTAAACTTCCGTCGTCGCTTGCCGCCGTACGAAGATGTAGCCGTAACGCTGCGTTCGTCGCAACTGACGCAGCGGGAAAAGCCTGCGGGCACTACCGCAGACGACGACCCGTTGCCAGCGAACTCGATGGCGAACCACACGCTGAACGGCAAAACCACTCGTCCAAATCTTCCGTTGGGACGAAGAGTCGCGAGATATGGGGTAAGCGGAGGTGCTGCAAAGGACACCTTTACTAACAAAATTGAACGAAAAGGACGGAAGAAAGGCTTCCTAAAGATGGGGGACAGTGAAAGCTGAACGGCAACAAAAACCAACTCACCCGCTATCCGGACATACAGAAGACAACTGCACTATCTCGATCGGTCAACAATCGAGACCACGACGTAATAGGAAAGGCTTTCGCGTAACATCATTACCGGACGCGGCACTTGAAACTGGCTTAAACTTCCATGCTATAATAAAAACTAGCCGGTGCAGAGACTATCGAATTTTCCGAAGTATCAAGGCAAGAGTACGAGATTGAATGACAATACCATTACAAGGAACGGATTTAACAAAAACGAATTCAAAATTCAAAACTGTCAGTAGAAATTACAAACTCTAACCAGTCAATGAACAAGTCCGCAATACCAAAAAGGCTGAGAAACGAAAAAGGCGAAATAAATTAGCAATAATTAACGCGAACCAACGCGATTTGTAGCGGTAATGCTACAGTACCTACTAAGCATCTAAATAAATAACTTTCTAGAATCAGTTACTTATGCATGTATCGAATTTTATTTTTAAATATAATCTCTTTATTATTAAAAAAATATATAATTGTCTTCATAAAACAAATAAATCAACTGATTAAATGTCAAATTAATCTCAAAATATCTTCATTTCGAACTAATTTAAGTATTGCTATCTAGTTTTCGCCGGATATATCTCCTCTTACATCAGCCGGTCGAGTGTTATCGGCTTATTGCTTGTGAGGTTTATTCCATGCATCGAGCAACAACAATCAAAACTCTAAATCGGCATATGTATACAGTCAGCTGCTGAGAAAAGTAATCCATGTCGCTAGATAACTTCTACGCACCCCCTGTGCGTAGAAGTTATCTAGCGACATGGATTACTACGCCTATGGTTACTACGCCACCCGTACTATGTATTGTTGCATATGCCCTCTTTTCTCGGACTACGACACCATACCTAATCCGAAAAAACAAGCTAAACGAGCACACAGGCCACCTGTGGCCCGCTACAAGTTACAAATTACAAGCGGAACTCTCTTCCTAGCAAAAGGAGTTAGAAAGAGACTTCCGCTCGTAATTTGTAACTTGTAGCTTCGTGAAACGGGCCTCTGGGGCCCTAATATGGCTGCGTTTATCGCGTGATAAAGTGTGGATAAGGCATCCGTCACCTTCTGACACATAAACAAGTACGAGAGTGACGGATGCTGTATCCACATTTGACACGCGATATAGACGCAGCCATACTAGGCTTTTGATGGTATGTGGGATAGGTATGTGACCCATAGACACAACACATTCATCTTCAGACTACAATCTTAAGATGGCAAATGCGTTGCCATCTAAGACTAAGATGGAATGCCACTATTCTAGTCATTTCACCAGTTGCCTTACACCAGAGCACAACAATGCGAACACTGCTGCTTGGCTGCAGTTTAAGGGATAAGATGGTGGCACCGATCCTACACAAGGTCCTACCACCACTAGATGATTCATCTTACTGTGAGCTTATTGATGGGTACAGTCAAGTTCATAAATATGTAAGGACACTTTAGTACCTTGTCACATTAATCGCTGTGACATTTTATATATGGTAGACTAAACATGACATTAAAAAGACAAGGTACTAAAGTGTACACATATTTATGAACTCTACTGTACTATGTTTGGCTTTAAAAGCCATTTTCATGTAGTAAACAATATAAATGTTTATCTATCTATCTATCGAACTATTTACTAGAGTGTGCTAGAGTTAACTGAGAAAGCGACATGATTAAGAACGTTACCTTTTATTCTATACAAGCGACCCGCCCTCGCTTCTCTTCGGTTTATGTGAGTGTTCTGTAACACCCGTACATAAACCAGAACTCATTAGACATAAAAACCTTCTTGAATTACTCTATCTATTACTGTAAACTGCATTAAAATCCGTTGAGTAGTTTAAAAGATCCAAACGAAAAGACAGCGGAAGCGACTTCATTTTATACTATCACAGAATAATATACTATCACAGAATAAGTAATAGTACAAGATACTATGTAAAGATTTATGTATTCACAAAATTAACAAATTCCTAGAATAAAGGACCTTGATATTGTGGGGGCCGCCGGGCCGAATACTACCGTATTTTAAGACTTACTTTTATAAACAAGGGAAGTAAATATACGTTAACGATTATTAAGTCTTTATTAATATCTTAGATAGAAGACCTTTTTAATTATTTTGTTTATCATTACATTGTATTTGCAAAGCGACGACACGATCAAAGTATAGTGTTTTATGAAATAAGGAAAAATATTTAATAAACTCGTCTCTTTGCAGAGTAATTCGGGAAGTCAGCGAAATGGTGTTTTTCTTCACGAGGATCACAAAAAGGTAAGCTATTTAAGATATTTAGCAGATTATATCTTAATCTTTCAGCAATAAAATGAGGAGTGCCGTAGCGTAGCAACTGCATCGATTTTTCTTATCTTTTAAAGGGTTCGACGGAGCCAGAATCAGAAAAGTTTTACTCTTACCACAATAAAAATATGACGTTTTAGCCCGTAGTTCTACAGGGTGACTGCGGGGTCGTGATACAAATGATCACCTCTGTGTTCTACCCACGAATATGAACAACGTTCACTATGGGACCAACTCTGAATTCAGGAAAAAAAAAACAGCTGCTTCATACATTTTGGTCGAGTACGTATTGAACTTTTCTATGAAACAGCTGTTTTTTTTCCTGATTTCAGTGTTGGTCCCATAGTGAAAGTTGTTCATATTCGTGGCTAGAACACAGAGGTGATCATTTGTATAACGACCCCGCAGTCACCCTGTATAACCTGAAGAAAAAATCTGCTATTAAATTATTATAATAAGCTTTGAAGCTCATTGATCTGAAGCAAAATACTTGCATACAGTTGCAGAAAGCTGCACTAAGCTGTGACTAAGCATAAGCGTAATACTTATCGAATCGTGCGAAAGTTTTTGCAAGTGGACGATGACATACAACACCAATGACACCACTAACTAAATACTTATTAACATATTTTGGCTTCTTGTCATATACCTACTTGGATTTTGTCCCAAAGGTGACAATAACCAACATTGCGGTTTATATGTAAACAAATAAATTACATTTTAAGGAATAATAATAATAAAGTTTTACTTTATTAATTAATTAGGCGCCAAACTTGTTGAATTATACTGGCCTACAAAAATAATAAATAAGTAAATGTAGGTAAACTTTGTAAGAATGTTTAGATATTTGTCCCAATCACACTTTAACAGCTGAATTAAGCAAAATTTGCGACACACGTATAGGTAAAAAACTTAAGCTACCTATGCCTCTCTAGCATGTAGTTGTATACAAAACTAATATGGAATTTACGTCAAATTTCAAATATCGAACGGTCTAATATTGTGTTAAAACTACATAGAATAGGGGCTTTACTCGAATAAAATCGAATACTTATCTATCCAGCGGGCCTAGTATGATTGCGTTTATCGCGTTACAAAATGTGGATAAAGCATCCGTCACTCTCGTAGTCTCGTACTTATGTACGTGTCAAAAAGTGACGGAAGTTTTTATCCACATTTTGTCTCGTTATAAACGCAGCCATATTGGGCCCCCTGGGCTTAGTTTCAACTATACAAACCCAAGGGAAACACAATACTCGAGCTTTACGCAGACGAAGTCGCGGGGCGTAGTGATAGCTGTAAAAGCGCCTAAAAGTTTTACCGCGGCAATATATTCCGTCAGCAATAAAATTCATGAACATATTTTTAGAGGCATGAAAATAGTGGTTCGAAATATTACTGAGTTCGCTGGGTGATGTTTTCACTACGTAATAGGTATTTAAAAACATATAAAACCTTAAATATAAACACTAGATAACACTGAGAAGTGAGAACACTGACGCGAATTATGGAATAAACATAAGTGTTCATGAGTTACGATAATGCATCACTTTACAATGTTACTCGCCTCTATGCTAGCGGCCATGACCATGACACATTCACTTTGAGGCTTAAAATCGTAAACAGAGTATAGAATAGACCTGGCCCGCGCGTATACCTTTGAGATGGAGATAGTATCTATACATATAAGTGTGGTATATATGCAATCAATTCTGAGTTGCCAACAATTTGCTAAATTTCCCCAATAGCTACTTATTACCTGACTACAACAACCGGTCAATTGGGAGTCGGAAATATAATCCTCGTGCTTGTGACATTGGTTCTAGAACATAATACACTATAATTTTCATACGGCGTTGCTTACTGTTTTAAATCACATTCGCAACCACCTAACCTCCAAATGTACATATGTACGTATTTGAATATCGAAAGTTACAATATCGAACGGTCAAAACAACTACAGTAATTATAGAATTCTATACATGTTTTAGGTCTGAAATGCCTACGATTAAAATGCCACTTGCATGTTTGTGCAAATGTTTATTTATATAAATATTTGTTACAGAAGGTACAGTCATATATTATATTAACAATGTGCTTCGAAGTGTTCTGAGCAGATACGAGAAAACTTTGTTGGTTGCCAATTTATGCTACATGTAGCTATAATCCAAAGCTTCCTTGCTTCAGTATCAGATGGGTCCCTGAAAAATATAAAAAAATGTTCTAAAATTTTGCGAACGTAAAAAGGTAAATTTCAGGGATTATAGTTATCAGTCTCCAATCTTCGATCGAATCGATCTTCGCCTAAGCGTCGGGCTACCAACGTATCGCTTTTCGAAACAATCGCCACTCTAGAACCTTACCACCCCAACGACTTTCAGTTCTTCGCGCAATGTGCCTCGCCAACTGTCACATCAAGTTTCCCAAGAGATGGCGTTAACTGTCCCTTAAAATAGTCATGTTATTTAACCAAGCAATCCATTATCCGATAAACAATAACTAATGAAAGCTTAAAAACAAGTTTAACTATGGGAAAAATTGACAAATTATCCGTAAGTACCTACATTATATTCGTGTTATTACACATACATTAACTAGCTAACCTAACGCTGCTAGTTTGCGTTGCGGTCTCGGTTCGATTCCTGGTAAGGCAAATGTTTGTGTGATGAGATGAGCGAGCGCGAGTATTTTTTCTGATTATTTCTGAGTCTTGGGTGTTTTCTATGTATATAAGTTTGGTTTTTGGTATTTATATTATTTTTTTAGAGCCATTTGATCAATGTAAAATGTTTAACGCCTACATGATAGCTTCACTCCTGGGATGCCCAAGATATAGGCTCAGCCTAGTTTGGTATCCGCTGTAAATTAGACATAAGGAACATGTACTCTTTTGGTATCTAAATAAATTATTCTTATTATTCTTATTCTTAAGAATTTATTTATCTATAGGTATGTTAATCGTCGCCTAGTACCCATCAGTACAAGCCTACAGCTTAGTCTGGAATTAAATAGGTTAATTTGTGTGAGATTGTCCACCGATATTTATTTCCCTAACCGGAGATCAAACCTGGTATCCGGGTCGCTTAGCTCGGCCGGGTCACTAACTGTGCCAATTAGTCGCTAATTATATTTGAGATTTTAATGACGTGTTGACAATGGCTGCTACGACACAAACGAAACGTTGAGGGTGCTAACACACTGAGAGCGGAGCGGTGCGATGCGTTCCTTTAATCACGACGCGTCCATCACGCTTAGGAAACGCTTTTTAGGGTTCCGTACATAAAAAGTGCCAAACGGAACCCAATTACTAAGCCAACGTTGTCCGTCCACCCGTGCGTCTGTCCTTACCCTTGAATTACCGGCACTCATATCATAGAATGTTTTACTTCGCAGAATTTTCATTTCATCGACGAGCATTTACACCCATACGTAACCCATGCTTAAGATAACCTAAAAACGATAAGATTTCAGCAGAAATTAGCGTTCGATGAAGGGAAATTCGATGAAATGATACATTGGTCGTACCTGTAAGAGGTGTATCTTTTGAGCCGTAATAGAAACCCGGTTTACAATGTGTTAACTGCGGATTGCCTGACAAAAACAAAAAGTAAAAAAAAGGCAATGAAACCTTATACAAGAAACATGTTTTTTCAATGTCTTTTGGCTTTTGTTATATCGTTAAAACGGTAATACATATATACTCTTATCTTATACCTTTAAACGAGCTATTCTTGTATATATATATAATCTGAATCTCGGAAACGGCTCCAACGATTTCGATGAAATTTGAAATGTAGGGGTTTACGGGGGCGAAAAATCGATCTGTCAACTTGTCATCTTCGGGAAATTTCGTTTTCAACCCGAGCGACGCTGGGTCTTCCAGGTACTGTACATTTAAGCGTCAAATGATGTGTCATTATAGTGCAAACCTTAACGAAAACACAAAAAATAATAATACCGGTCAAATATGACTTAGGCCGTACGGGGCACCGAGTCCGGATATGTTTTTACCCGCAACGCGCCGCCTCCGCTTCCAGTGTGGTAGCAGCTTAGGTATTGTTTATAATTGTTTATCTCCAGATCATATAGGTCCGGAGGCCCGGCCGCACACACCCCTTATCGCGAAATGTTTGTTACTGTATTAATAAGCTGGTAATTCCCACCGACTGTACAATAATTTATGTACATATACCTAATATATATACATAGTACATAGTGTAGGTATAGATCCAAGTCCACTTTGTATATACATACGTAGAATTTTCCCGGTTTTCTCTCACTTTTAGAGCGGTTCCGTACTACGTCCGATCCGAATCCGATCCGACTCGGATTCGGATCCGACCGGATCGGATCGGATCGGATTCGGATCGGACGTAGTGCGGAACTGCTCTTAAGGTTCCGTAGCCAAAATGGCAAAAACGGAACGTTTATAGTTTCGTCATGTCCGTCTGTCAGACGTCAGTATGTCACAAGCATTTTACACAAAAACTACAAGATGTATATTGATTAAATTTGAAGTATACCTAGGTGTCTTGTGAGTAACGACCGAAAAGTTGGGCATGCTAAATCACTCAATTAAATTTTCTATGAAACTTTTTCGTTGTGACACGAAAATTTGCCATTCAATTGTAGGGATACTTTTCGTCGCACAACGGAACTTTTTTAGACTTCTTTGTTTGTATGGTTAACTGCGCTTAACTGTGGTCCAACTTTTTGGTCCTCAACCTTGTATAAGCCACTTCTTAGTTCTGTAGTTAAATTAAAAAAAAACTAGGGGGTCCCTCCATACATGTGACAGAAGCTGTTTTTTTTCCATAACTTTAACGTGTGGCTCATATTTCGACGGTTCTTTTTGATTAAGTAAGTGAATATTTTCAGAATCAATCGCTTCGAAAGTTGCATAAATTGTGTGGTCCCCATCCCTTTATCGTTTAAACCGTACTCGTAAAGAATACTTTCAAAATTATTTTCAACATGATTAGTTACGGATTATAATTAGTCCAAAGAAAAACTTGCATTTTGTGTATCCGAAAATTTGAGATATAAATCCAAACGGCTTAAAACTGGTAATCAATGTAAAACGTGTTTAAACCAGACAGTACGTTAATCGTGGACTCGTGGCATTGGATTCCGGACTCGTTACTTTGAACCCCGGACTGCGATCTTTAGCAACTGCAGAAACTGATAGCATCCAATTAGTAGCTGACCCCGTCCGGAGGTTTCCAGTTAGCCATGTTTTTGTTTACAAATACTATTCTGCTCGTCACTTACTGCGTCGCTATTGATGATATACCGGATATTGCATGAATAAGAATTAGTAGAAGTAATTATTTACCAAAATATGCTGTTCAGCGATTGGAACTTGGGGAGGCCTTACAAGTACAGTCACCAACAATAATATATCCAACATTGGGCGCAAACATATAGCCCTCAGAGGGCTCAGACAAGATGCACTACGCTAACTAACGTTTCTATTCGATTCGTTTTTAAACCAATCGCGTCACTGGAAGATGACGTGATACGAAAAGTCACGTGGTCTACCAGTGACGCGATTGGTTTAAAAACGAATCGAATAGAAACTTTAGTTAGCGTAGTGCATCTTGTCTGAGCCCTCTGACACGTCTTTATTACTAGAGGTATATTTGTCAGATATTTTTGCGCCCAATGTTGGATAATATATTAATGCTGGTGACTGTACCTAGGTTGCAAGTTTGAATTGCTGCACTAATCTGTCAAAAACGTTAAAAGTGACTTCAAGGCATGAAAGTGTGTAGCTAAAAAATCAGTTAGGTAGTAGGCCGCACGGGCACTTTACACGTCAAGAATCTACCAGCGCTTCCCAAGAGGAGACCACTGCTGAGAAGAAACGCCGCGAAAAACTCAGCAGTCAGTCATTTTTTAAACATATTTCTTATTACAATGGTACTACTTAGTCTAGCATTATAAAAGCTATAAATATTAAATTAAATATAATATCAAATAACATGCGTAGTTCAGCAGGAAAACATACCAAGAATATTACGGGAGAGATAGAGAGAAAAAAACACCTACTTATCTATACTAATATTATAAAGAGGAAAGATTTGTATTTTTGTGTGTGTGTATGTTTGTAACGAATAAACTCACAAACTACCTACTGGACCGATTTAGAGAATTCTTTCACCATTAGGATGCTACATTCTCTCTCTAGAAATTATATTAAAAACTAAAGGCTAGAGTAATATAACATATAGTATGCAAAAACTGATACAGAGTAGATAACTTAATGTTAATATTCATATTATCATGGTCGTTTGGCACATCTTTCGGCTTCTTTCGGGCGCCACAGACCTGATTCCAAAGGTTCTGGCAGAATACCAGCGCTGCAGTTTCTGCAGCATTATGCTGAGTCAGCGCCAATTCACAGCACAACACATGGCTCTCTCACCGTATATAAGTCAATGTATATTTTAAGTCTCGTGTTTGTTGTCTATATTTTTAATGTTTTATGTTTAATTTAAGAGCCTGCGTTTGTGTTTATGTTGAATAAAGTTTTTATCTATCTATCTATCTATCTACATTAACCCTGAGTAACATAGGCTATGTTTTACTTTTTTGCGCGTACGGAGTCGCGGGCAACAGCTATGTGTATATAAGATGGTGCAAGACAATAACATAAAGTTTCGATATGTTTTCCTACCTAATAAGACCAACTGTACATTGCAGGAGTGGGGAACCTAAAAATTTAGTTTTTTAGAGCGGTTCCGCACTACGTCCGATCCGAAACCGTGAAAATACGGATACGGTGTTTTCACGGGTTCGGATCGGACGTAGTGCGGAACCGCTCTTGGGGTTCCGTATACGAAGGGAGGGGAGCTTATTAACATGCCTACGCTGTCCTTCCGTCCGTCCGTCTGTCCCAAATTTAAAGAGCGGTATATTTTGACAATCAAACAATGAACTCGACTCGCTAAAAGAGTTTGTCAACTTTTTTCAATATAGTCTTCCACAGATAATGCTTAGAACTGCTTTAGTTTTTAAACTTGACAGGCCATACTGCCAGTCTGTACCGATTTTCAAAATGAATGGTAAAATATAAATATAATGCAGATAAATGTAGGTACCGTGTAAGTTTAATTACCTATACGGTAAAATTGGTTTGTAGCCAAGTTTTGAATATAGGAAATAATCCTTCGCTGATTTTACACCTCCTTAGTCTGAAATGAAGTACGAGTAAAATATAGAATCTCTATATTTTAAAACTACACTCATAACTCCCTAGGGAGTTATAAAAATCCATAACTCCCACGGGAGCTAAATCGGCTATAACTGTCCTATACGCCTGCGTGTTATAAATAGGATAGCCAACCATACTATAATATATAGTACTGTACTATATTTTGACTATATATATACCCAACTAGCAAAATTTCGTCATATAATGGTCGCGGCAACGTAACATTTTCAGACTTTTAGCCTATGATATTAGTCATATAAACGTAATGATAACATTTATAGAACGCGATTTGGGCCCTTTTTACTCAGCGTTTTAGTCATATAAAAGTCATTTAACTGCAACCGCCAGCTACTTATTGATCATATAATAATCACCAACGTGACTGTCTTATAACTAATTAGCTGTATAATAGAGACTTATATGGCTTTTATATGAACTTTAATCATATAAGAGACATATAATCGTTGAGTTAGTTGCTTATTAGTTATATAATTATCATCAATGGAACTACGTTATAACTAATATGCAGAGCTCGGAATAGGTAGTGCCTATTTACCTAAACTTCGCGGGAGGACGTAACTAAGAGTGGTTACAACCACCAAAAAGAATTATTTTTCTTTTTATTGAATGCGGGATTTTCCGGCATTGAATGTATTACTCTAAAGGCTTAATACATTTAACTTTACTTATAAATCTTGCTATATTGCATATTATTTTTTTATTTATCTTGAAATAACAATCAGTCATAAAACAATATAATATAGATCAAATTGAATCAAAGGAAGCTTGATATTTGATCTTTTTTAGTTGATTTAAATAGAATTATAATATCGTAAATCATCGTGCTATCTCTTTCGCACTCGCATGTCCTTAGAGAACGTCCTGTTATCATCAGGGTCGCAAACTGCAGCAGGTAGTAAGTACACGTCTAAAGTGTCGGCTATATCTGTTTTTGTTGAATACATTCTATACGATATTATAATTCTATTTAAATCGACTAAAAAAGATCAAATTTCAGGCTCCCTTTGATTCAATTTGATCTATATTATATTGTTTCATGACTGATTGTTATTTTGTTTCAAGATAAATAAATAAATAATATGCAATATAGCAAGATTTATAAGTAAAGTTAAATGTATTACTTTAGAATAATACAGTCAATCCCTGGAAATCCCGCATTCAATAATAAGAAATACATATTTTTGGTGGTTGTAACCACTCTTAGTTACGTCCTCCCGCGAAGTTTAGGTAAATAGGCACTACCTATTCCGAGCTCTGCTAATATGATATATTGTTGCTACTTATACGACGTGTTTTTGGAATAAAAGTAACGCGTCATGACATTTAATGAAAATTTTTTTTTTATGTCGGTGAGTATTATTTTGACAGAGTTATCTAAGAAATATATATGGCCATGTTACATTATAACTCGAACGGTATTATGAATGCTGTTAAATTCGACTTAATGGTGGAAATATGTTGCGGAGGCCACTTTATTGATAAAGTATACTATGTTTAATTATAAATATTTAACGCCCCACATTAATTATTAGTTATTTAAATTAAATTTAAATAAATATTTTGAATTATCCCGAAAGATGCTGTTATATGTCATTTATACCATTAATATGTCATATAACTGCTTCTTATATAGCAAGGTTAGCGATTAAAGCGCCATGACACCTATGTTGAATGTATTAAGTGTTATAAAAGTCATATAAACGTAACATGTAAATCAAAAAATTAGTGTAATAGCAACCATATTTCATTTACTCGAGCAAAGGGTATATAATATGTTATTACTCGACCGAATAGTCACATGAGCGTCGTATAGAGGTAGATTATTCAGCATTATCTTATATGACTCTTTAGTAATAAAAAAAAGTCGAGTAAACGTTTACTCAGGATCATAGTATGACTTAATACCAAAGTGATGAATAAGATACTTCTATATAACATGATCTATAATTCGCGTTTATATGACTTCATGCAACATATACAGCACAATAGTCATATAATAGCAACCACATTGCTTTTACTCGACTCTGTCTGGCATGTCATAAGTTAGGTATATAAGTTACTGTTACTCGAGTAAAAAGTCACATAAGCGTCGCATAGAGGTAGATTATTCAGCATTATCTTATATGACTCTTTAGTAATAAAAATACGTCGAGTAAATGTTTACTCAGCATCATAGTATGACTTAATACCAAAGTGCTGAATAAGATACTTCTATATAACATGATCTATAATTCGCGTTTATATGACTTCATGCAACATTATACAGCACAATAGCCATATTATAGCAAACACATTGCTTTTACTCGACTCTGTCTGGCATGTCATAAGTCAGCTATATAGGTTACGGTTACTCGAGTAAAAAGTCATATAAGCGCCAATTAAACGTGTCTTATTCAGCAATTTCTTATATGACATTTAAGTCATAAAAGGAAGTCGAATAAACGTGTATTCGGTATCATAATATGACTATTATGCTGAGTAACTAAAATGATGCATAAGCTGGCTTTATACGACAGGTTCTGTATAATTCGCCTTTACATGACTTTTATACGATTTATTAGCTGAATAAGCTCAATCTTATATGACTACTTTGCTAGTTGGGTACCTACTGTTGTACGCAAAAATACTTTATTTCGGTCAGTCCGTATACATATTATGCGGATTGGGTTGGCCGTTTCAAGCAATGTAGTTGAAGTGGAAAAATAGGCTTTTTAAATTACGTAACGTAGGTAATATTGAAATTACATTATCGAATATTGTAAGGTAATGAGATCCAAATTTGGAACATCTTCCAAAATTAACAGCTGTCATCGCTGTCACCTACTACCACAGGCAATGCTGGTCATTGCCTACGGGTTTTGAACGCATAATAGAGGACTTATGATATGAGTGTAGATAAAAGTTGTTTTATCGCTATTCTTGCCCAACCTTCCGTGAATAAAACGTTTATATCCTTCACTATTAATATCCGTTCAGGTAAAAAGCGGAGGCGTAGAAAGTTATTTTTAAAATATATTCGTATTCTTCTGCACCTAGAAAAGATCGTCGCGGATAATCCATGTACAGTCGACTACAAAGAGATGTATTCACTTTATTACCTTATTGCATTGTAATAAGGTCTAAAACTGGATATATATCTTCTGTTGGATGAAGGAACACTCAGTCGATGTCTCTCCTTTATGCTAAGCATCTTCATAGACTACCTATATGCATAGATATATTAAAAGATGTTATCCCACGTCCCACCAATTGCCTTGCAGTTGCCTTGTAAAATCATATGATGCAACACTATTACACTTGCATACAAGTATACAACGTATATAGTAGTGCTAGTAGCGTCATTTATCATGTGAACAATTTAAAACAAACATCCGTGACGTCAGAATGAGAAGAGACGAGTAAAAAACAAACTTGTTTTTATACGTTTACGTCACGTGTTTTGCGAATTTACGCTCACGTCAATATTCATATACGTAACGGGAATTATTCGTCAATCGTGAACTCATTTAAGCGAGCAATCGAAATTAAACTGTTTGTCCGGAAACCAGATAAAATCGGAATCGTTGTAGCTACGTAATAACATTTGTATACAATTTGTATACGAATATAGGTAAGTATACCTATTTACTTACCTATTTAACATGTGTACAAGTGTAGTAAAATCGGAGTTCTTTTCGAACCATTGGAAATTTAAAATATTTTTCTAATTTGCTAACTTTTGTCCGTGACGTGACTTCGAAAGCGTAGAATCACACAAAAGGCAATGATATTTTATATTTAGATACGTTATGCTCATACTAAACTCATTCGAAAACCGTCGCCAATTACTGACAGTTGCTACGTTGCCATATTTCTACAGACAAAGACGGCAATTCGTAGCGAACGCTATTGTTAGAAAGAGATAAATAGTTGTTTCAAATTGCGTACCCGAATGACCCGGCGTGCCCGCTCATGGCTGCCATATAGCTTATAGCTACCCGTGTTTATCGCACTCATGCGATATCTAATTGTGTATCTCATGTTTCACCGGTGCAAATTAAACAAAGTATGGCGATGTAAAACAAAATGAAAAAATATTTACGGTACTTACAAATGAAATGAGACATCCTTTCTTCTTTTTATAGTTACAGTATAATTTCGGCAGCCTCGAAAAACATAAGACATTTTTTATGACTTATAAATGTTGCATTTCGGTAATAAAACTTTACTGTTTTTGACGCGTGCGTGTCAGCGGCCACGGCGCGACTGAACGATAGTAAGGCAATTACCTTCCTTTTCGAGGAACGCTTTTGTGCGCAGATGACGTATCTTA
Source organism: Acleris literana (assembly GCA_946894065.1). Taxonomy (NCBI): domain Eukaryota; kingdom Metazoa; phylum Arthropoda; class Insecta; order Lepidoptera; family Tortricidae; genus Acleris; species Acleris literana. The sequence goes on along the minus strand of OX335688.1, from coordinate 8,892,012 downwards.
ATATAAAATATCATTGACAAAAGGATGATATTAATGCATTACACTCATCAGGCATGTCCCTAGACAAGAAGCTGAAAGTTAACGTTAGGAACCAATTCAATCGTTCTGTTTGTTGGGTCTTATTTAAATTTAGAAAATGAAAGGCACCTTATTTTATTACTTAGACCTTGAAGAAAGAAGTTTAAGTATTTTAATTTAGTGATACGAATAAGGAAGTCTTAGAATACTTAGATAATGAATTACACATAACAAAATATTTTCAACGTTTTTTGTAACTGCGCCTGAGTCTAGCGAAATTTATATTAATGTCGTTCAGTGTGTGTAAGTAGAGTATAGTAATCTGTTACAGGACATCTTTAGGGTGATGTTAATAACGTCAATGCCGAAATACGTTCCATTTGGTAGTCAATGTAGTCTAAACACAGTTTGAGTTGTAATGATTTTACAACACAATGTTCTCCACAAACGCTGGCAAATGTCACCGGTCGCGGGCCCTGTCGCCGGCGACCGGTTGTGAAGGCCGCCGGCAGCGTCAGGAAGTCTCCGTGGAATGTTACTGCGTGCATCAGGCGGGATAGGTTAGCGTATGTCATCACGTCACGTATAGTTCAATAGCTCTTAAAAAGGCCTTCGGGTTGTAGGTACCTCCCTCCCATTCGCTCTCCTACGAATCCTACGATACGTCCTTCCTTGTTAGTCTAACTGACTTTACCCTGAACTCGAAAAACCTCAATCTGTATGAAAACCAACCGTGTCACTTTTTGCTACCAATTGGGACACACCAAGAGAAGACAATTTTCAGTTTTCCGCGCAAAATCGATTCAAAGACGTCGCTTTTTTTGGGCTATTGCAGTTTATTATCACACAACGAGCGAGATTATCTTAATTTTCACGGCGACCGGCTGCATCAACAGGTGCGCGGAACGTCAGTAGCGACGGCCAACTCCGACGCTTGGTCGGGGTTTAAGTCCGGATTCGGGCACGCGAAGTAGATGCATTTGCGTTATCTATGTGTATTTATATCCGTGGGGTGGAAGGATTATTTTTTATTATCGAGAAGGCAAACTAGGAAACATGCCAGCATTGCCATGATGGTAAATGAATCTTCGGTCTTTAGACTTCTTGCAGTTTGCAGTATTGACTCTGGATTGACTGAACAAGGATTGCCTCTAGGTATGCTAGCAAAACAGCTGTCACGGTTTAACTTAACCTCTGAGATACTGACTCACTATTTTACTGACTCATTATTTTACAAGTATTTTAGCAATAGGCAAGCATATAAGACTAGGCATATTTCAGCAACAACCACAGTTTCCTATATTAATTTAAAAATATGGAGCTTACTGCTCTTAATAACACTGTAATATAGATAGAGTACCGAAAAAGTTAAAAATTAAAAGGTCTCTATTTTACTCAGTAAAACAATAGTGATTTTTACATGTTATTGTATTGTTTTTAACTCTGCTGCCATTGCTGTCAAGTATGTAAGAGCTATCATAACTTTGACAATACGATATCATCTTGAAAGCAATAATGGTTTTAAAGACTGGAATTGAGCCCCTGCTTATTATTTTCTGGATACTTTTTCACATAATGTAGGCATGACGAATCCTCTTTGAGGATACTAAGATTAATGTTGCAAGGTAGGAACATACCTGAGTTTATGGTCGTTTCTCTTCACTTCTCGAGCCCTGTTGCTTAGCAATTTAACGGTTTGATAGACCTTACATTGTACTGATCGTGACAAAAACAGACTATGGAAAACATGAATGCAATTGACGTAAGATGACGAATTGCACACATAAACGGCTTACGTCAATTCTATTTATTTTCATCTTTCATTACGAGTATAACCGCTTCACAGATCCTAAATTGATTAACACGGATCGTTACTGTGTATTATTACCACAGACAAACGGATGGTAGACAGGGCCGGATTAACCATGTCGGGGGCCCGTAGGTAATGCAATTCTGGGGGCTCCCATATTACACATTTTTCCGGTGCGCGGGGCCCCTAGCCCATGCGGGGCCCCTAGGTAGTTGCCTAACCCGCCTTATGGATAATCCGGCCCTGATGGTAGATACCTACTTATACAGCTTTAGTGACGGCGTGGTATCTTCTTCTTAAAGTACTGTGGTCAACCTGGGGGCCTCTATCATAGAAGGTAAAAACGATATCGTATTGAAACTGTTATGGTGTTGTTTTTAACTCGGCCGTCATTACTGTCAAGAAAATAGGAGCTATCAAAGCGTTGACAATGCGATAACAGGTCCAAGATATGGTTTTTACGATAACGACGCGCACGCGGACGATACGATATGGCCAGTATAGCCTAGAATACCGGCCCTGTCAATGTCGCAAACCCTGCCTCACTTAAGGGCGCTGCAAACGTAACGTGATTTTACACGGACGGGACGGGGACGGGACGAGACGACAATAATATTATATCGCTTCATAGAAAATGTATCAGAATGTGCATAGGTAACGATTGCCGGTACGGGACGGGAAAACCAGAAATGTATGCAACCACGTCCCGTCCCCGTCCCGTCCACGTCCTGATCACGTTACGTATGCATCGCCCATTATTGTTACTTGGCTCCTCTCTGATCTTCCTCAACTCGACCTGACCATGTGGTTTTTGCCGTTTCCGGCGCGTCTCTTGACCTTGCTTATTAAATCGGTTCACATTTACCCTTTACCCAACCCTCATTCTAATTTAGATCTGAAAATAAAGGAAAATAATTGTTCACTGTTTACAACGTACAATCTTTTCCAGTGCGATAACAAATAAACATCACACTTCAAACTACAAACTCTGGATTACGAAATCTACAAAGGAATGATCTACGTCTCATAACCGAGACAAACTCAACCCTCCGTAACAACGAATACGGACGAAGATGCAAAATTAACAGACTACAGACTACAGAATTGTAACAGACTACCTTTTAAAATACAATCGGTAATTTTCACCACACCTCTTTAAAATACCTACCTGGACCAACGATAGGTGCATCATGAAACCAGAGGTATTCCTTCATAAAGCGATTGGTTAAATAATAGTGTTTTTAAAAAACTAACCAATCAGAGGACGGTAAATAATCAATATCCAGGTCAAATGTCAGCTATATCGGTCGCGCCCTCGTCGCGCCCAATTTAAAATGACTACTTATTAACCTCTGTCTAAAAAAGTTTATGACTGATAGCTAAAGGTTAGGTTAAGTACCAAAACTTGATACCGATAAAGAGTAGGGTTTTATCTCTATGGAAATCATAGAATTTCGCACATACTGATCAATCACGGTTACGATTTAAATCAGTTTTTCTTCTTCTTTGTACAGCAGTATTTAAAAAAACACAAATGTTCTTGAATAGAGATCAAAAAGGACTACATAAGATGAAAAAATTGCGGGTGTCTCTCAAGGGACCGTACTGGATCCATCCTTTATTAGAATGAGTTTGAAGGAGAAACTCGTTTCTAAATTAAGGTGACGTCCTACCTTAACTCAAAGAGCTAAAGCTACTCTATTATCTATTACACCTCACGGTGGGACTTTTTTTTGAGTGACAAAATACAATGCCGTGTAAAGGACAATGGGCAAAAAAAAATGTCCCCACCCACCAACAGAAATGAAACAAGTCCCAGTTTATAGACCTTGGCATCATGATGTATTTTTACTATGACGCCGATCGCCCTATGTATGGGGTTTTCTTGATAAATCATAGTCGTATCGTATGGAATTTGTTTAAAAATAGACACATTATGAACTTAAACTTTAGCCTTGCTTGCTCTTAATAGGTCTTTTTTTTCGTTGAAAAAATCCCATCGATTTCGCAACTAAAATAGTTATTTTGTCTTTTTTTGAGTCCTAATGAACTTATTGCATCCCGTGACTGTTGGAGGGCGGGGACGGGGTCCATACAAAATTGCCCATCACCCTTTAGGAAAAAAGGGTTGTGACAAAGTGAGTGTACCATTTCAAGTGTGTAATGTATAGTAGCCTAACACTTCTCCGACCGTAATCAATCGGCAAGTGAATAAGTACTAATTTTATACACCGGTCTGATATCACCACAGTTCATTGTAGTTCAATGTTTCATAATGTTGCACAATATTTTTTGTTTGTTAATCTTAAGTTCATTTGCCACTCCACACCATTGTGAAATAAGTTTGGAGATTCCGTCAGTAACATAGTTATCGTGGAGGTGTATGGAATGACCTCCCGATATTTAACTATAAACACGACGGCTCGTCACGTGGCCCGAAATGCGACCTAAGATATATTAAACCAGATCTAAGTTGGAAACACAAGTCGCGCCACATAACGTCATGTTTCTGGGAGTGTCAGTTTAACTAGTTTAGCAGCAAAGGATTAAAGCGACGATGCGATACGACGAGAAAAAGTACAGATTTGTAGCTATTGTATTTTTTGTTGTTTCTATGCCCCCGCTTACTTAAATAAGTTTGAACGATAAGATGGGTTAGCAAGTAAAACAAAAAGCAAGCTTTACAAAGCTTTAAAAACTCAAAAAAGACAACAAAAGATACATAGTCGCTCTTTAATGTGAACTTACATGTAGTAGCTGTTACGGTAAGTGAATGATATTTATCATAACGTCTACAATATGATTACGATATATTATGCAAAATAGGCTAGACGAAGGAAGTGGAATAGACGACGCGCAGCTGACATGCCGTTTTAACGTCCCTTCTGTAGGGCATTGTTTAATATCGTCACAGAATAGTTAGGTATTAAATAGAACAAGTAGGCGGTATGTGGTATCGTTTATATGTGTAGTGTTTCCGAAGCTTATTAGGTTTACATTACATACTCGTACTTCTTTTAATATTTGAGTTTGCGCTGAGGATGATACTTAGCGCGCGAGCTCCGAGGAATCTCAAGAAAAGCTCTCGTTAGGATTTAGTGCAGTGATTAGCGGCATAGCGGCCTGCACACGTACAGTTCGGACTTCGGGAAACGCCACGCGCCATTCCAATCTTCGCTCCGAACCGTACGTGTAAATGCAACTGTAATAGTAAAATAGTAAAAAACCTACGGTTCGGACTGGCGCGTGGAATGGCGCGTGGCGTTTCCCGCGGTCCGAACTTTACCGTGGAAAGGCCGCTATTTAGTCAATACTACGTTATTGATATAGGCAACTAAGGCAGTAAGGCCAACTCGGTCTGGGAGAGCGGGGTATGATGCGATGGGCGGGTGCGGCGCACACCCTTCTTCTTGCCAATCGCACGGACTATAGGTACCTACACGTGGTGACGAAAGATGACCCAGGGCATTGTACTATGCCCAAGGGTTATTGTACTTGTAGGTATCAAGGGGATTATTATCAAGGGGTTATAAAGTTTTATCACAACAAATGGTAGTTATTTTTCAATTGTATGTATGGATGTATGTAAACTGTTTATTGCATAATCAGAAAATGACTAACTAAAAAAAGAAACAGAAACACAAAAGGTATGTACAAAGGCGAACTTAATCCCTTTAAGGGATCTCTTCCAGTTAATCTTTGAGCGATTGAGAGATGAATAAATACAACGGATGGTTAAACGTACAACAATTAAAAATAAGAGAGAGAGGGTTTAAGAGATTAGATTGTTGTTATATAAATATAAGTACAGTCCGAAACGGAAATCGGACTTTAGTGTATTATCATAATAATCTTGAGACTGGACTAGACAATGAAATTCACAATGACAAGGTTCTAAGTATGCTAAACATTGTGAATGGATGACTGTACGTGTAGGTACATACTTGTACGTCTTTTGAATGTAGTTTGTTTCCATTCCTCTTGTATTTCGTATATTGTAAATTGACTCGCTTGGGACAATAATTTAACCCTTTGGTTGGACCTTACCCGATGACACAAAGCCAGACATAGGCTATAAAAACAAATGTCATCTTCAATAAGAGATGCCGGCTGTATTTAATATTTTACCATTCGGAAAAATTACTGAGAGTTCATCAAAGGTTTTTAACCACTGCCTTAAGGCTCTCTCTAATTGGTCGATAGCCCGCATTATTTCCATAGTGTTATGTCGTATGGTATTCTGGTTTGGGTAAGGCAGCTGACATACAAACTATATTTGTGTTACAAAAAAGGGCCATTCGTTCTATTTACAACTTAAACTCCCGTGACTCTTAAAGAGAACTTTTCAAAGAAATTAATATTTTGACTGTAGCGTCTCAATTTATTTATGAGAATATTATTTACGTAGGAATTTAGATTCTTTCACCAAAAATTCTGATATACATAGTTTAAATACCTACCAGAAATAAAAATAAAATCGCTATCCGAAAGTTCCGCGACCGTAAAGTATATTTCTATAATAAATTACCTAACGAAGTTTTAAAGTTACCCTTTCCAGCACTTAAAAATTACTTGAAAAGGTCGTTAATGTCTAAAGCGTATTATAGGATCGAGGACTATCTAACAGACAAAAATGCATGGCCTAAACCCGAAACTTAGTCAATAATAATTTATTCAAATGCAAAATCTTTATCTTGTCTAGGGGACACCGTTGATGTAGGAAAACATATCGAAACTTTTATGTGGTCGTCTCGCACCATCTTATACCACGTGTCCCAAAACTCAACGATAAGCCGGCACCAGAGGATGGAGCTGCTTATGATTAGTCGAGAAAAAATAAGGAAAAAAATATATCTTTTCCTTATTGGTATTGGTATTGGTAGTATCTTGACGTGTAAAAGTGCCCGAGCGGCCTACTTACTAAATAAATTTCTTTTATCTTTTTTATCTTTTTTATTTTTTCTCGACTAATCATAAGCAGCTCCATCCTCTGGTGCCGGCTTATCGTTGAGTTTTGGGACACGTTGTATACACATAATTATGTCTTTTTTTTTCTCTCTATCTCTACCGTAAGATTCTTAATTGGCATGTTTTCCTGCTGAACTACGCATGTTATTTGATACTATATTTAATTTAATATTTATAGCTTTATATAATGCTAGACTAAGTAGTACCATTGTAATAAGAAATATGTTTAAAAAATTACTGGGTGCTGAGTTTCTGTCGGCGTTTCTTCTCAGCAGTGGTCTTCTCTTGGGAAGCGCTGGTAGATTCTTGACGTGTAAAAGTGCCCGTGCGGCCTACTTACTGAATAAATTTCTTTTATCTTTTTATCTTTTTATGCTTGCAGCAATTCATTGACGGGTTCTTTTTAAATTTTTAAGCCGAGAGCCATTGTAGCGACGTAATGTATCACGAAAAGAATGCGGGAAACTGGGCCTTCAAGGATATCATGAAAAATTCCTAGAGAAGCCCCGAAGGAGTAAATTACATTGAAATTAGGTGACATAGCAGCTTGTACTTGGATCGAGCATTATGTAGGTCGGTAGTTGTTCTAGCCCCGCTGCTGCAAGCACTCAAGTGATACTGACGCCTACTAAACTTTGTCCCTGCACCCGTTTACTTGATATTTTGGAATAAGTAAACACTGTTCTTGGTTAGATGAGACCGCTGTCTCCTTCACCTGTTATTACTATATTTTACAAGCCGTAAATCCTGGTTTATTCTTCAGTAACGGCAGCAAAGTTATCTACTTCCAAAGTAACTTCTTAAAAGATAGAAATAGGCTTCTCAAATCGATCCCTGTAGTAAGGTTAAAAAATATGTTACAATGAATTAATTATAATACAATTGAGAAATGACCAAATGGTCAAATGACCCCTAAATGCTGTCCGATTTGCGCTATATCAACCTCTTTTGTGGTTGTACATAAAACATGTAAAATCTCTCCAGTGTTTAATGTTATTTTAAAAGTACATTTCAGATATCTATCTGACACCTACGTTCGAAGATAGCTAGCTGCTGTTATGTCAACATTATTTGTTTACAAATTGACTGTAATTCTTATGATAAAATTAACATATTAATGAGACCATTGCTCTTTTGAGTTATGTGATAAATGTTAATAATTTTGTGTGGTGAGGTTTTCTAAGAGGTTAAAAACGACGGCATCAAAATTTATTGTAGAAACTCATGATTGGAAGTATGGAATACGCCTTTTCAACAAATTTAATAGGTATGATTGTGTTAAGAAAATCTAGTCTAGTCATGCAGGAAGTGTTAATTGAGGTCTAGGTAATAAGCAAAGGTTGGATGCATATAAATAATACCCTGAAATAATAAATATATCTTATTGCAATTGTTTGTTTACATTATATTTGAATGACGTTCGTCTATTATGATTTGAAAACAGATCACAGATAATAAAAAATCGTCTTTCTAAATAACACCACCATTTTAAGGAGGCGAAGTTTCTTTTATTTAATAAATCATTTCATCTTAGCCTGATTCTGCAAAACGTGGTTACAGAATTATCAACAACTTATTTAAGAGTGCTTGGTAATTCTGTAGCTCTGCCTACCCCACTCTGGGAATGAAGGCGTGAGTTTATGTATGTATGTATTTTAAATAGCAATCACACTTTTAATAATGAAATGTTTCAAATTAGATACTTCGAAAAGGCTATTGTATAAAAATGTCAAAGCAAGCAGTTTTTTGGTGTATCCCAATTGTCCTGGCGTCCGATAACTTTCCGCAATGCATCTTGTCTAGTGCAACTGAGGGCTCAGACAAGTTGCACTACGCTAACTAACGTCTCTATTCGATTCGTTTTTAAACCAATTGCGTCACTGGTAGACCACGTGACTTTTCGTATCACAGGGCTCACACAAGATGCACTACGCTAACTAACGTTTCTATTCGATTCGTTTTTAAACGACGTGATGGAAGATGACGTGATACGAAAAGTCACGTGATCTACCAATGACGCGATTGGTTTAAAAACGAATCGAATAGAAACGTTAGTTAGCGTAGTGCATCTTGTGTGAGCCCTCTGTTCTTGTTATAGGTAATGTTCCCCATCCATGAAAATGCGCATCGCCACTTAATTTAACTATTGCTGAAATACCTATTAGCTTAACATTTAGTAATGGAGCACGTTTTTATTATTTATTGATTTATTTATTTAAGCTTATTTGCACCAAATACAATAAAGTGCAAAAGGCGGACTTAATGCCCATGTCATTCTCTACCAGTCAACCAGTAGGCGCAACAGAAAAAAAACTAAGGTCGGTCGGTGCAAAGGAAAAGAAGCGTTGAAAAAAAGTTTCAATACAATAACACGTACGTTTACGTTTTTGTTAATTGATAACAGTAAAGGATCGAGTAAACTGGTCTTTCGCTTGGGTTTAAACTTCGTCATAGAATCAAGGCGTGTAACACACCCGAACATGTAGTGTATACGCGCTGAAGAGTCAACCAGTGTAAATTTACGTACGTTTGGTAGTTTATTTTAATTACACGACAGTATTGGTATGTGGTCAAAACCAATGAATTTTAATAAAACCAGAAATTCAAGTGGCCGCCGTAGGTAGTTACTATGTCCAGTATTGCCACCTGCCTACGAGGTATAGTCAGGTATTTCACAACGAAATGCCAGTAAGTCGTTCAACTTGCAAATATTGAGCGTTTCTTTAATATATACTTGCGTATTTATTCTGATGAGTTGGTTGGACAAGACTCTTGATGGTCTGGCAACAAAAATGACCATAACCTGTCGACTATTTTTCTTTTCAATCCCTTTTTTGCCTAATATTTTGATAGAACGCCTTCAATAACACACACAGAGGGGGTTTGAACTCTCTCCCGATTTTGCCCGAACCTAATGAACATATTATGGACTTGCTGTCACTTGCTGTTGTACAACTTTGTATTGACTATCGACCCGCCCTCACCTCGCTCCGGTTTTAAACAGTTAAAAATAGCCTATAAGTCAGGGCTTAGCTTCTTATTACAGTTTTTTTATATACACCTACCGTTAAAATATTACTTTTTCAAATTGGTATATAAAAAACTGTCATTAACGAACGACTTAGGTAAATAGTCATTGCCAAATCCGGGTACGGCCGATAGAGTCCGCTGGGGTGGGTGGCACGGGACCGATCCTCATGGCCAATATTCTTGGAATAAGTACGTTTAGCAGTTTTCTTTTTGCTGATATGTTCATGATAAGATATAACGTAGGGTGACGGTACCAATGATGGACACTTTTAGCAGACAGGCACCAGTAATGGACACCTCACTCTTAATTCAAATTTCATACGGTCCTAAATTGATTGTTGCAAAACGAATGAATAACCCTATCTTCTGTTAACTAAGAATCAAGTGTCCATCATTGCTCCTTGTCCATTACTGGTTCTGTCACCCTAACCGAAATAGAACTTCAACGGCCGCAGTCGCAGAGTCAGTTAAATGACGATTAAGACGTTTCGTTAGTCACAGAACTCACAGAATAACAAAAAGTCAGTAACGATTTTTCGTATACACAAGTTTGAAAAAGGAACGTATTCATTTTCAATCTTGTTTCTGACTACGGCGGTAAAGTGATCGTTAGCCTCTTTAAATCCGATGTTAAAATAATAATGAATTCTATAAAAAGAAAATTACCTACGTACTTATTAAAGTACGTAAGCGGAAACAAATCTAATCTACTATGTTATTATCTGTAAGTATACATAAGTATAATTTGTTGTAAATACCTCTGACACAAAGTTCAATTGATATCATATCTTCCTTTTGTTTTTAAACAGGATGTAAAATTGATTGAAAAGTCAGTTACAAAAGACTAAAATGAAACAAAATGTGTCTAAAAACTTGTTCACCATGTCTCACTTGTCCCGACTACGCGCTAGGATTGCACGGTGATACATGTCTACGTCCTTAACACAGACTATTATAGCCTCATCTAACCGGTAGAGCCGTAGACACGGATCTCCGCGCGATCCTAATTCGTACCTATGGGTCAAGGTCGAAATGTTTATAGTGGCAACACAAAACAAGTGGTCAATGTTTTTGGGACGCACTTCATATCTGTCATTTACTAATTAAGCATGTAAGTTGTACTCTGAGTGGGGACTACTTATGTGATTTTTAATGGACATTAATTTATAAATTGCTGCTTAGATCTAATTAAATGTGCTTCTCTGACTACCTACGACTACTAATTACCTACTAAGCACGTATCGCGGCGCCCTGTTTGAGAGCCCTACTAGTTAATTGCCATTCTATGGCTAATGAAGTTGGGTCACAAGAATATTGATTGTCTTTATTATGAGAAGACGTCAGAATCTTAAAATTAAATTGAAATAAGGACGAAGTACATAACACCACGGATCGATGACCACAGCATTCTATTACACGATCAGCCTTTCAATCCTAACGGAATGATGCAATAGTACCTTGGACCAAGTAAGCAAAGTAAGGCAGTTTCTGATGAAACTCAACGCACTATTACTTACTGTATACCGTAGCTAACCGGGCAAAGTTATGATAACGCTGCTTAACTATAACTTATAAACATCATTAATTGATTAGAGACGAGATAAACGTTAAAAAACAAGTCCGATTTGTTATTGATGTGTGCACCCAGTCGGAAAGATTACGTGTTGACACACCCGCGCGCTCGGCCAATCAGCGCCCGACATGCGCACAAGCCCCCGCTATAAAACAGCGCCCGCGCAGCATACGAACACTATTCCCGTTTCAAACCGCGACTTGACCAGTCCTTGTTAAATGGGTGATAGATTAAATATAATCGGATACTATAGATGGCTCGTATACATCTTTAGCTTCACGAATTAACTTGAAAACTTAACTAGCTCTAACAAATCAGAAAGTATTAATTTTATCTTAATAAATCAGTGAATTACTTAGTTTGGCTTTAATTATTTTATTTTTATATCAAACTTAATTATCAAAATGCTGCACTTTAAGACCGTTCCCGAAACCTACGTCAGGAAGTCTGCCCAGTGAGTATTATCATCACCATCATCATCATCAGCCTCGACACCCTTATGTCTGGGGCACGTTTTATAAAGCTACATGTAACAGTTTTACAGGTCTAAACTGGCAACACTGCTCAAATGGCTGGTTGTTATTGGTCAAGGTTGTGTCAAATGGAAACTTGTAACCTGTAAATTGTAATTTGTAGCTTTATAAAACGGGACCCTGGTGGTAGGATTGTGCATAGTCCGTCTGGATCGCTACGACCATCTTCTTACTAACCTGCCACACAGCAGGAGTTTGCACTTTTGTTTGATGTGTGGCTACACTAGCCACTGAAACAACCTATCACCTCTTATTTCTCAAAGGGGTGATAGACGGGCGAGTAAGTACGCCTTACTTGGGAATTTTCACGAAAAAGTGTACCCAATTAAGGACTGAAATTAAGGAACTTTAACTTTGTCAGTTTTGGCGGCCGTCAATGTATAGCAAATTTTCGTCACAAAACTAACAAAGTTAAAGTTGCTTAATTTCAATCCTTAATTGGGTACCTACAACACTTTTTCGTGAAAATGCCCAAGTACGGCGTACTTACTCGTCCGTCTATCACCCCTTTCAGGGTTGGAAATACGTTAGCGATCTTGACATAGCATAATGTCAATGGACCTTAGAGCCATATTCAATCTGCCTTAAAAATCTGACATCTCGGGCGCTTTAACCGGCGTTGTTGTCTTCAAGGTTTGACGAAAATAATGATAACTACGAACAACTTTTGATGTAAAGAACCGCAGAGCCAGGGGTAGTTTCCATTCCATTTAAAGGGGTTTGGGTAACAGAGTTGTCATTTGTAAAATTCATACATTTTCAAGGTGAGTGGCCATTCATAATAGTGGTAAATTATGATAGAATTATTAAAAATAAAAATATTTTGTAATGTAATGTACCTAATACTCTTAAGTGCATCGGAGCCGAGATATTTAAATATTCATACTTGGGCGTACTTTTGTACTAAAAACTGAATGCTTAACTCTTTAAAATCTCCGCTGCGATATTATTTAACGCCATAAATTATATATATCTATGTTTATTTTTAGAGGTCCTCTAAATAACTATGTAAAAATCATCTGTACCAGCTGAAAAAAAGACAATATTCTTCATACAAATTTACCCAATGCCCTTTACAAAAGAGTTAATTTTATCTAGAATAATGACGAAGACAATAACGACGAAGGTTAACACGCCGAAGAATCACCCCCCTCTCTCTAGAAAGAAGAGTAGGTAACTGAGATCTGGGGCCCATATCAGATAAACTCTTTCAATTTGCATCGAAAAGTGGCTTTACTGTATCTAACACTAGCGGTTCCAGTGCCCACTTCGTTGGGCAGTAAAAGTGTTTTGGGTTATTATATACTTAGCCTATGACACTCGCAAATAACGTGGCTTTCTATTGGTAAAAGAATTATCAAAATCGGTTCAGGAGATCAAGAGATTACCCGTACAACGTCAAAAACTTTACCTCTTTATAATATTGTGTAGACAAGTAGGAGGCTTTCGTTAAGCTAGCCCACAAAACTTGCCCTTGTTACTGGGCAGCTGAGTTACCAAACCAAACCAGACCATAAGCACATAACTTCTAACTTCACTAGGTAATCTTTAAATATCTGTGGTTGAAGCTCGCGTCTTAAAGGGATTGTGAAGCGAAGCCACGCTTAAATCGCGTAGCTATCAAGAAATTTCCATACAAATGCTCCGGACATTGCTCACCCCCTAAATCAAGTCCGATTTCCACGATTTTTGAATATAGTGTAGTTAATAGCTTTCGCCCGCAACTCCGTCCGCATAGAAGTCGTTTATCACTACTCCCTCGGGAACTGTCCAATTTTCCGGGATAAAAACCCTATCCTATGTCCTATTCCAGGACCTAACCAATATGTGTGCCCAGTTTCATCTCGATCCGTTCCGTGGTTGAAGCGTGAAAGACGGACAAACATACACACTTTCACATTTATAATATTAGTACTTATACTTATAGTACTTATGGGGTATGACTAGGTCTGAACTTTTTTGTTATATTTTTTAAATCTATTTCATTCCAAAACATTTATTCGTGGAAACGAAAACGTACCTACCTCTAAAGACATAGTTTTTTATTCTATCATCTTACAGCATATTCAAAAATAGTAAACGGCTAGGGTAAAGGGCTAGGTTTAAGAGGAGAGAAACGATATCGCATTTTGTATGGTCAGTCACACAACCCTCTTAAAAAAACCGGTCAAGCGCGAGTTGGAGTCACGCGCTGAGAGCTCGTACCGTCCCTATGTCTTGGGAATGATTTACGCGTTTGTTATGTATCCTGAGTAGTGACATGAGACTGTAAAAGAAACACAAATGCGTACACGGAAAGTAAGCTGACTCCGTCGTCTTTAAACACAAATATTTAAATTGAAACCGGCCAAGTGCGAGTCGGACTAGCGTCAAGAAGAATCAGAAATTATTTTTTAAGATTTAGGATTCCTTTTTTCTTTGAGTGATGTCTCTGTTCTGTTTTAGTAGGATTTTCATTTTCATTATGCTTATTCTTTATTCATTCCTTTATTTCGAAAAAAAAAACAAAGATTTTAAAACCACATGCCTATTAAACTGATAAAGATTTTGTGAAAGTTATGGTATATACATTGTGATAGATGAACATCGCCAAATTAAGGCCTTACAAGTTTTTATACAGTATATTCAAAGCGGTAAAAATAAACCTAGTAACAAGTAACAAGGCCTATCATCGACTAGGCACATGATCCACTAGAAAAGTATTATTTTGCTTCTTTAGTTAAAGTCATTACTCATTAGCAATATACTGCATTGAGATATTTTTATTTTTTAAAGATGTTTTATTATGCCAGTCGCTCAATGTTCACCTTTGTTGTTGAACTATGCTTGAGATGTTAATCATTCTTAGTCAGCTACTAATGTTTTGCGTATAAGGTATTTATTTAAAATATTTCCTTGTGACCAATCATTGTAGAACCCATAATAGTTACTTTGCATCACAAAGAAAATAGCGCTGACATTCCGATGACGTGCATATCATCTTAATAAATATTTATAACATTTATACAAAACAGAGTTGAAAACATTATTTCAAGTGTTACGTCAATACCTCTACTTTATCTTCTTTCTTCTTTGGCGTAACACTCTACACACTATTTTATATAAAAGCATTAAACAAAAGAGTTATAATATTGAAAGCAATAGGTACGGTCAAAGTCATTAATTATACACGGCTCCAAGACTTCCAAGGCGTCAAAAATATCTACACGTCTCTATCCCACTGATAATAAGCTCTATGTATGGGTCTATTCCGTTTGACCAAAATATTTTTGGTCGAATTTATCATTTGCCAAATATTTGTTTCCTGTCGCAGTTAATATATTTTAACCGAACCTAATAGACGTGGCAAGTGGTTTAAATATCCCTGATGTAATGATGGAAAATGAAAACTTGGGAAATGATACACAAAACTAACTAAAATAACTAAGATATTTTGGCCAAACGGCCGGCTCCCTCTATGTATACATTACAGAGGTATATTTGGCGCGATGACCGTATACACTCAAAAAAATGAGAGCCAACAAAGAGAGATTTTCACTTAGTTGACAAAAAATTATTACAATAGTTAAGATATTAATTATATCAACCAAAGCTGATAGTTAACGACAGCAATTTCTTTAGTGATTCAACTAACATCTTAGTTGATGTATCTAACGCCCTAGTTGGTGTATCTATCATCTTGTCAGGCTCGTATGGGATCAAGACGCTTATGCACAACAATCACAATCTTGTTAGAAGCGCCCAATTATTTTTTTCAGTGTAGATAATTAGTGCTTTTGACTGTACATATTGTTAACATTATAAATAAGTAGGTGATAAAAAAAGATAAGGCCTAGTTAGAAGTGATAGGTACCCAGCCAAAGAAGAATAAAATGAACATCTATATCTATATCAATGTCAAGCTAGCGGCTCCGGGTTCGATCCCGAGTCCGAGTAAATAATTTAGGTATATGAAGAGCGCGAGTGTTTGTTCTTGAGTTTTAGATGTTTGCAATTGAATAGGTACGTTGAAATGAGTATCTATAGTAGGTACAAGCCTAGATCTTAGTTTGGGACTAGGTCAGTTTGTATGTAGGTTGTGTAATTAAATTTCTTCGAGACCGGCAACGCAATGGTAATTCCGGCGTTGCAAACGTCCATAGGTGACGGTGATCACTTCCCATCTGGTGGGCCATCTGCCTAGACCTTGGAAGAATAAAAAAAATTACTATCTCCCCCCTTGATTTACTTTCTTTCGCACCTTGTCCTATTAAATCGATACACCATTTCACATAGCCCTACCGTGGCGCCCAACTAGGCACTTGCTTGTCCCACTACCGGCGAGAAAGCGATTAGCTATCGACTATTTTCCCCCTCAAGAAACGAACAAAAGATATAGATCCCATGTCGATAAAAGAGACGCATATTTTAATAGTTCACACTGCCGGTGAGAAAACTCTCCAGCAGTTTGTCGAAACAAAAAATATAGATCCCGTGTCAATAAAAGACACACATAAGTATGTTTATCTACATCCATATCATAACTTCCCTACAATATGTTCAGAAGCGATAAGCAAATCGCCTATATTAAGAAACCTGTATCTGTGGTTGCATCTTAATGTTTACATTAAAGTATAGTGCATCGTAATGTTTACATTAAACTGTCGGTACCTAAACATTAAAGTATCGGTAATACTGTACCACTAACTTGAAAATGCAAGCCATATCTGTACATTATAAATAAAGTTTTTTGTTTTATTTATTTTTTAATTTAAGCTTTGATACTACAAACAAGTTAACAGTAACACTAACTTAATAAAAATACAGGCCATATCTGAACATATTATAGAAAACTTATGATATGCATGTAGATAAAGTTATGTATGCGGCTATACATAATTAGGCATTAAAACACTCGTGTGATCTTATTATGCACCAGCCACATAAACTACTATAATAGTTGATCGCTAGCTTTACTCGTTTATCCCGCTCATCGTCGGGCGGTGGGACCAGTGCCTAAAGTGTACGATGTTCTGTGCTGCTTCTGAAACTCACGAGCAACCCCAACCTATTCCATAGCGCCAGCAAGATCTGTTCTAACCTTGGTGTTCTGTTCCAGATGCGCGCAGGTAGCGCTGGGGTGCAGCCGCGCGGCGCACCAAGCGGCGCCCCGCGTCAACAAGCTCGGCCCGCAGCTCGCGGCGCTCACTCCCAAGGTAACCATGCAACTCTTACTGTATCTACGTCAGATGCACCCATTCGAGACCCTATTTCGGCGTCACTCAAAAGTTTTAAATTAAGGCAGAAACGCGCCGATGCAATGCAAGCTGCATGTAGACACTCGCATTCGGTGTGCCTGGGGGTGTCTCGCCGAGTGTGTACAACCGGCATAAGGATAAAGATCGAAATATACATAATATACGTTCACGACTTCATTCCTAGAGAGTGAGGAGGCAGAGCTACAGCATTACCAACAAATCTAAAGATGTTTACTAGTGTATATTAGTGACAGGTAGCAAGGCCATCCCCTAACAGTACCTACTATAGGTGAAAAACTTAAGTAAATGACCTCTTGCATGTAGTTGTGTGCAAAACTTATATGGAATTAACGTCAAATTTCAAATATAGAATCTCGAACGGTCTATACAGATGTGTTACTATTACATGCAAGAGGTCATACCTACTTAAGTTTTTCACCTATACAAACCTTTAATCCCTTAGTCGCCTCTTACGACTTCCACGGGAAGACATGGACATGGAGTAAAGATCGAAATTTCCCCGAAAAAGAGCGAATACTTTTGGTTATCAAACTATCGAATGACAAAATCTTGAAAGATATGGAATTTATTTTACGTTGAATTGTGTAAATATTAATTAGTAATTAAAAATAACAAAAAATTAATTAATCCTTGACGTGCACTAGGATTTTGTAACAAACTTAAAATAAATATGCGATATATGTATGTTTACTAGCCTGCGACTTCCTTCGACTATGTTTTAATTTAGTTTATAAGCTTTTCCAAATTTTATCTTAATGTGTCCAGCCATTTCATTGTGAACGTAGAGTAACGAAATAATTAAAACATGGTTTCAATGAATCAATACTGTATACCTATCAACTGAGTCTTATTTGAATATATCCGCCAATTTATTTCCATTTATTTCGAGTATATACCTATTTAAATAAGTGAGGGAGGACTGACGGAGATAACGACAAGACAAGGAGCGTCGTCATAAGAAACATTGCACCGCTCTCTGGCTGACCTTACAAGAGCCAAAGTCCGCGGCCTATTACACTGGCAATAGTACTTAGCAATACTAGTTGATATCGATTTTTAAATCGCTGTCAATCAACAGAAAGTTATTAAGGCTTGTGAGAACTCATTATGCTCGACATGATTGACTTTAACAACTGATAATGAACAAGGAAATATTTATTTTGAATCAAGCATTCACGATTTAATTTTGTTCCGCAATCTACAACTACTTCGTTGCTTAGCGCTTTTACATATTAAATGCGCGCTTTATTTTAGCAAAGGTCACAAAGTGTGATATAGAGCACGTTATTTTGAGCTTCATAGCGTCTTAATGCAATAAAATGCCGACTACGTTACGCCTTCTTTCTGGCATCAGTCATCACAATAAAGTTTTTTTTCTTACATCGGATTGTAAAAAATAACACCTGGGGCCCGTTTCACGAAGCTACAAGGTACAAATTACAAGCGAAACTCTTTTCCTAGCAAAAGGAGTTAGAAAGAGACTTCCGCTTGTAATTTGTAACTTGTAGCTTCGTGAAACGGGCCTCTGACAATACATCTCTCTAGGTTCACGTATTTAATATTTTGTAAATGTGTAATAAAATAAAATAAAACTTCAAATGACAAGCATGACGAATATGGCGATGATAATGACAATAACAATGACAAGGTTCTAAGTATGCTCAACATTTTTATTGGGTGACTTGACTGTACCTACATATATGAACACGCTTTGAAATACGACCAAGGTAAAACCACGTCAAGCCAACAGTTTATACGTACTGACGGGTCAATTTAAGGTAGCCAGTTGATTAAATACCAACAGTACCAACAAGCTCTAAACTAAGACTCAGATTAATAAACGCATGTTGAGTGAGATGTCGATTTCAAGGGCATCTCCGTCGATCCAATCAACCCACATAACCCACTGCAGGGCATAGCCTCCTCTCTCTCGCGCCGAGCTGTCCCATGTTGAGCTTGTCTCATCCCTTGACTTTCTCCTTCTTCTTCTTCTCTATCCCGATACGAGTTACTTAACCAGATTATCTGATCTTCAGGTAGGTGGGTTGTCAACTGACTGCTTCCCTTCCCTTTAAAATTAGTTTATCATTATTAATACGAGCACTAAAACAATTCAAAGTACATACCTATGTAGCTTACGAGTATCTCTTATGATCCTCAGGTCCGTTCGTTCGTGGAGCGCAGCGCGGCGCTATGCCAGCCGGACCAGGTGCACGTCTGCGACGGCTCGGAGCCCGAGGCGGCGGCGCTGCTGCGGCTCATGCAGCAGCATGGCACCCTGCGGCGTCTGCCCAAGTATGACAACTGGTGAGTAACAAGAACAAGGTTTTGAAGGGATCTGTGAGCTCTGGAAGGGGCCCAAAAGAGGCAATGATGGCCATGCCGGCATGGTAAGGCATAAATGCATGTCAACATGGCTGAAAGTGGTACTAGGCTTGCCTCCGCCAATAAACTTGAGTACTCCCAAGCTAAAGTTGTTTATCATTAATTATCCAGAACAGTTCTTTGAGATGATACTTGGAACAGCCGAAAAGCTCGTTAAGTATAAGCCATCTGGATTCCTGAAGTCATACTCACATTGAAGTTACTTATTACAATTTATTCCCCCAGCTACCTGGCACGCACTGACCCCTCGGACGTGGCCCGCGTGGAGTCCCGCACGTTCATCTGTGCCGACCGCGAGCGCGACGTGGTCCCGGCCGCCCGCGCCGGCCAGAAGTCGGCCCTCGGCAACTTCATCACGGCTAACGACTACGAGCGCGCGGTGGCCGAGCGGTTCCCAGGGTGCATGAGAGGTGAATAGCCTTGGACATCCCCATCTTTGTTAACTGATCGTTTGTTAAGACCTCA
Source organism: Acleris literana (assembly GCA_946894065.1). Taxonomy (NCBI): domain Eukaryota; kingdom Metazoa; phylum Arthropoda; class Insecta; order Lepidoptera; family Tortricidae; genus Acleris; species Acleris literana. Next base: position 8,871,972 of record OX335688.1, on the reverse strand, counting down.
GGGAAATTTGAGAATTGTTGCCATGGCAAGGAACGGGAGTTGGTGTTAATTTGTCGGACAATATGGATGGATAGGTTATCGGGAAAATGCAAGAGTGAGAAAGCCTGTGCCCTGCAGTGGGTTAATGTGGATGGATGCATATACGACGAAACTTGCCTATCAGAAAGAGTTCGTTGCGTTATTGGGAAGTCCTTTCCGGAATAAAGCCGTTTAATCGACACGAAACGCTTTCTCTATTCTTAATTTTTGGAATTTTCAATTGTCCATGTTTTCAGGTCGTACCATGTACGTGATCCCGTTCTCGATGGGCCCGGTGGGCTCGCCGCTCTCCAAGATCGGCATCGAGATCACCGACTCGCCTTACGTCGTGTATTCCATGCGAGTCATGACAAGGATAGGTAAGTGTCACCTCTTACACGGTACGACGCAGCTCAATTTATAAACCTCTTTTATTAACTAAGTAAAAAGCCCAACCATGATTAGCTTAGAATTGTACAGGAAATGGAATACAGTCCGTAAGACAATTGGAGGTCCTTAGGCGGTTGACTTAAACTAGCTTTAATGTTGTTCACAGGCAGCAAGGTCCTGGAGGTTCTGCGGCAAGACGAGCAGTTCGTGCGCTGCCTGCACGCCGTAGGCGGCGGCGGCGTCCCCGGTTGGCCCTGCGACCCTCCCCGCACCATTATTCTGCACAAGCCCGCTGACAACGAGATTGTCAGCTACGGTCAGTTCATACTCTGTCAAAAAACAGCTACTAACTGGCTTATAATAATCTGAAGTTTCTAAAAGATCGTCCCCATTATACAACTACTTAGCTCTCGTTTCTGAATCGAAACTGTAGTGAGCTGTGGTGTTCGTAGACATCAATAGTTTGTATGTATATCCACTTGGCTAATGCATGATATGATTTCCCGGTTTGACAGATCGTTAAAAGTAGGTAAGTTACCGTGAAGACTGAAGATGTATTAACAATGATTGTTTTTTTAGGAAGCGGATACGGTGGTAACAGCTTGTTGGGCAAAAAGTGTTTCGCGCTCCGTCTGGGTTCTGTCATCGCTCGCCGAGAAGGATGGCTCGCTGAGCATATGCTGGTACGTAAGGCTGTAGCAGTTAAACTTACTTAGTTAATTACTATGAATATTGTTTCTCATACTCTTGATTAGAAGCAAAAGTAGCTAAGTGAAGAATGATGATGAAGATGATGATACCATAACACGTCATATTGTTTCCCAGTAGAATAGAGACCCTGACACATACACAAGTAGTTAATAACAGCATTGTTTTACTGCTGCCAACATTATCAATACTTAGATACCTTCTTTGATTGTGCAATGTGTCAGGGCCGGTATTCCAGGGGCACGTTTTATAAAGCTACAAGTTACAATTTTACGGTCTAAACCGGCAACACTGCTCAAATCGCTGGGGCACGTTTTATAAAGCTACAAGTTACAATATTACAGGTCTAAACTGGCAACACTGCTCAAATGGCTGGTCGTCATTGGTCGAGGTTGTGTCAAATGGAAACTTGTAACCTGTAAATTGTAATTTGTAGCTGTTTTATAAACAGGCCCCAGGCGGTAAAAACCGTATCGTATTTGACCTGTTACCGTATAATGTTTTGATAGCTCCTATTTACTTGACAGTGCCTAATGGCGGCCGAGTTAAAAACAATTCCATAACAGGTCAAATACGATATTGTTTTTAACGTCTAGAATAGAGGCGCAGGAGGACTTATTATCTGCCTAGGCGGTACTGTACGTATAATTAATTTTAAATGGATTCAAAACGTGATTTCATGAATCCATTTCATCAGATCGTGGGCATAACCAACCCGCAAGGGCGCAAGCGTTACATCGCGGCGGCGTTCCCCTCGGCCTGCGGGAAGACCAACCTCGCCATGATGACCCCCTCGCTGCCGGGGTACAAGGTCGAGTGCGTCGGCGACGATATCGCGTGGATGAAGTTCGACGCCAACGGGGTTCTGAGGGCTATCAACCCGGAGAATGGATTCTTTGGAGTCGCTCCAGGTTAGTTTTGGCGTTTATTTTTTTGTTCATTAAACTTTAGGTATGTTATTTATTACGAACGAACCTAATTAATATTTGAAAAAAAAAAACGCGATTTAGTAGCCATTGCCGTCAGTTAGTTTTACAACTTTTGTATGTACCTACCTACTTAGTTATCTACTGAAAATATGACAGTGCAATAAGCTCTTAAAACGGCCTTCGGGTGTGTACTTCTCTCTCACTCGCTCTCATACGTTATTATGCTAAGACAACCGACTTAAAAACCCTAATCCTTAATTTTTGTTTTGCAGGTACTTCCGAAGCAACAAACCCTATCGCAATGGCATCTGTTCGCAAGGACACGGTGTTTACTAACGTCGCGGAAACACCCGACGGCGGCGTGTGGTGGGAAGGCATGGGAGAAGCCCCGAAGGGTATCACTGACTGGAAGGGACAACCTTGGGATCCTAGCAAGAAGACCCCAGCTGCTCATCCGAATTCTCGGTTAGTTGGCTGAATGAAAATATCAGCGCCTAATATGTGCCCCTGTAGTTTAAAAAAATATTACGGTGTTGCTACATGTAAAAAAACTTCCCAGATTAGAGGAAACGTTTTTGGTTTCACAACTCTGTTAATAATCTAAAACGATTTTGGAATTAAGTTTATCAAATACCATTCGATGATTATTCGATTGTTTGATGTCTTTGCTACTCTTTGTAACTTACTTACTGAAAAAACCAAAATATGGATATCCGTCCGTTTCTGTTTTAGTTTCTTTTGTAGTAAGTATTCTAAACATTTTAAATTCTCTAGATTCTGCACGCCAGCTGCGCAATGCCCAATAATCGACGATGACTGGGAGAGTCCTGAAGGAGTGCCAATTTCTGCAATCCTGCTGGGCGGCCGTCGGCCTGCGGGAGTTCCGTTGGTGGTCGAGGCGAGGGACTGGGAGCACGGAGTGTTCATGGGCGCCAGCATGCGCTCAGAGGCAACAGCTGCTGCTGAGCATAGTGTAAGTTTACATGTTAAGATGTGTAGAGGGAGCTGTTTGAATCTAATAACTCAATTATGGCGTTTCATGAACATACCTTCATTGAATCTTCGCTGTTTAAAACTCTATTGCTCAGATGATACGGTTTCTTAAAAGTTAAGCATGACCACTTGTTGGCAAAGCTGAATACTGGTCGGCTTGTAAAACGCCGTCGACTTAGTGAGCCACGGCTTCTAGCCGTTTATGCTTTAAATTTCAACAGCACATAAATAATTACTACATTTCACGAATTTGAAGAATACAATGTATGAATTTATGAACAGGGCAAAGTGGTGATGCACGACCCATTCGCGATGCGTCCATTCTTCGGGTACAACTTCGGCGAGTACCTGCAGCATTGGCTCTCGATGCCGAAGGCTGGCCGCACCATGCCTAAGATCTTCCACGTCAACTGGTTCAGGAAGGATGAACAGGTAATTTTTCATATTGAATAATAATCAGGTGGATCGAAGGATAGGTACTTTATACTGAAGTCTCATTTAATTTAACTTTGTATCCAATCATCAATAACATCAACCAACTTTTCAAAAAAAGAGAGCCTCTTATAATTAAAGCTCCTCCCTGTAAGCAGCTTACTCAATGTTTTTAGAGTAGGCTCTTTCGAGCGACCACTTTTACACACGACTTACGTACTTTTTAAATAGTGCCTTTAACTAGTACGAGTAAGTTCATTTTACCTCTTCTTCATTAATCAGACAACCATAATCACGTCATTTTCTGCCAAAACACTAAATTAAAGTTGTTTTCAACGTTCAAATTACAAACTCTTATTTCTCTCAACAGGGCAAGTTCCTTTGGCCTGGCTTTGGCGAAAATAGCCGCGTGATGGATTGGGTGCTGCGTCGTTGCGAGGGAGAGCCGTGCCACGTGGAGACTCCGCTGGGCCTGGTTCCCAAGCCTGGCGCCCTGAACACAGACGGACTCGGCGAGGTCAATATGAAAGAACTGTTCAGTATTCCCAAGGACTTCTGGATGCAAGAGGTAATTCTCAACATAAGCAGTTGTTTTAATTTAAAAAACCAACCAAGTGCTAATCAAAAGGTATTCTAAATGAGCTCACTGGCGGTTTGGCGCAGCACGAAAATCCGCAGCGTTGTCGCGTTGAAAGGTTAAGAACTTCACAACGGAAATTTAATCAAATAATGTGTTCGTCCCCAGGCTGATGCTGTTGAAAAGTATTTCAAAGAGGAGGTCGGTGAAGATTTGCCGAAGCCAATGTGGGAGCAACTAGAGCTGCTCAGGAGGAACATCAAGCAATCCTAGACCAAAGATTTTAACTATTTAGTTCTCAAAACATGAAATGAAACTATAATATTAATTAAGTTTTATTAAGAACATACAGAGCAGAACTACTAATATTACGCATTTAAAATACGTAGTTTGATGACATTCCTCTGGATGACTATAGACTAAGTAAACTTTAATGATAAGAATAATTTGATTTTAATTGATAAAATATTGGTATAAGTGACATTGATTTATTGAATGATTTTTTAATGAATGGATGAACTTACAATGGCTGTGCTAGTTAGGTTACGAAAAAATGTAAATATGCTCAAATGGATTTGAAATCGATATTTAATGTGTAAAAACATAGCTTTAAGTAAAAGAGATTTTAAAATAAAATGTTTATTTTAAAAATTGTGGTATTCTTTGACTATCACTCCATTTCACTTCATATGTTTCGCGGAGAACACCCTCACGCCATCTTGTGTGGATGCACGAGCATACTTTGTGAGCAATGCGTTGACATTCAACTTTTCCGTGGCATAACACCTAAAACGAAAATCAACATCTTATCTTTGTAAGTTGGATTATTAAGTAAATGTTGGCAATATTAATTGCAAATCTTTTAAATATCGCCGTTATTATACATGGCACTTGATAAAAACACTGGTTCTTTCGGGTTCCGATATATATGTGGAATTTACCAATTAATTTTAACCGCTGTAAGAGCCCGTTTAGTAAGGTATTCCTCTCAATATTTAGTACCAATTTCACCAAACGATGTTAAACACTTAACAGACGATTAGGGTGTTAACAGCTGTCAAAATGTATGAACTAACAGTCGTTTAACATTGAATAAATTTAACATCGTTTGGTGAAATTGGTACTTAGTGAGGTAAGTACTTAACCAAAAAACAAAAAAAAAACTTTAAACATGAAAACGAAACTCTATTGGTGAAGCCAAACGAGCGAATTTTTTAGGCCCCAGTCTACGAGGAACTCTTTTTTGAGTTGTGAATTGGTGTATTTTCAGTCGCGTAATTTTTGCTGCATTGGGCTTCATACAAACGTCTTGTTCCGTTCACACGGCGACGAGGACTTTTGAATGGAGCAGAAATTACGAAACGATTATGCAAAATGAAAAATTACAAAAGAACAAATAACTCACTCAATGTAAGGCGATATTTGAGCGACCGTCCATTTAGGCTTTGTTTGGAACAGGACCTTGAAACGGTCGTTGATGTTCTCTGGCAAATCACTCTCAGTGAAGCCCCATATCACTTGCGGCGAGCTCAACTTGTCCACTAACGCTATCCCGGACAACATTGATTCCTGAAATTACCATTTACGTAAGTGACAAATGCATAGTACAAGTTTGAATTTAACGGCTTCTTAGCAACAATAAATTGTTACTTTAAATTTGGAATCCTATTAAATCAATTATTAACCTTTGTAAAACTAAGGTTTACACTTGAATCACCTACACTTATTTCATATGTTATACTTCGCCAAAATTTTATTTCATCGACAGGCATTTAATTTAAACGTAACCAATGGTTAGATAACCTAAAAACAATACTTAAGCTTTCAGTAGAAATTAACTTTAGATTAAATGATACATTCGATCTAATGAGTGTCGGTAAAACCAGGGCATCCCCCCCCGAAAAAAAGCAGAATGCAGTTTTTACTCACATCCGTGACCATTCCTTCAGGGACTGAATCTCTCCACGCCTGTAAAAACTCAGTTAGATTGAATTTTCCCGCGCTCTTCAACAACACTCTAGCCAAGAATCTGCAAACTTTATCTTGTTTGTACTGATAGTACTGAACGCCATCTTCTTCCATCGACTCGGTCGTGTAAAACTTAAACATACTTTCTAAAACCGAAAAAGGAACTAGATCCTTTAAACTGTCTAGCGTGATTTCCTTTGATATTTTTTCAAGCGGCCATGAGTTTTCTTCAATAAGATCCAACATGTAAGACAGAACTCTAAATTCGTAATCGAATTCAAGCAACCTATAATATCCATCCATTTTAATAGCTTGGATATTTTCCAATTCTTCATCTAATTCCTTTCGTGACGCTTGGACTTCTTCAAATATCGCTTCATAAGTTAACAACTGAGTCTTATCCAAAGCGTATTCTAGCTCGATGCCCTGGTACTTAGAAGCATCTAGAAGCTTCTGTAGTTTGTTCAATCGTGGCTTGCATGGTTTTAATTCATAGTACGTAAAAAATGTGTTTACAACTTCTTGATGTTCTATCTTTCTAGGAGGTTTATCACCTTCATCAGATTCCGTTGATTTGTTTAAGCTTGTATTTGATTTTTCAAAGGATGTATCAGAGTCATTCATCGAGTTGTTTGCTATGGTTTCATCTAGGCCTGTGTCGGCCGCAAACATTAAGTCGGGTACTAGCAACAGACTGTTTGATGTTTCTGCTTCCTTTACGTCGTAGGTTTTTGTTGATGTGCAGAGGACTACATTCTCATCGGAATCGCCTAAGACAATAGAAGATTACTCAGCATACACAGCTTCATAACATTAAGGAGAGGTTTAACCAAAGAGGAGCTCTATTTCATAATATTGTAAATAGTTACAATTTGCGAACGGAAGATGGCAACACTGACAATATATTTTAAGTAAGTGACACTATAAGTTGCCAGTGTTGCCACTTTACCATCTGCAAAAATCATCATTTACTATACACGGTGCGAAAAAAGGCGAACTGTGGAGGGAAACACCTTGTAATTAATATTCATGATAGCACATTTTAATTGAAAGGACACATAAAAAATGTAAAACTGTATTTAAAATAATCTTAGGAAATTTGCTAGCATTCGTAGTATTTAAGGTCCTTTTCACACGTATCAAGTAAAATATTGTCTATTGTTCTACGCTATGATAAGTAACTAGGAAGGAAAATTCAATAATATACCTTTAAACAGTAACTCATTACCAGCCTCAATCTCTTTGAGCAAGTTAGCATCGAGCAACATAAGCCTAAGATTTTCATTTTTATTGCCTGCACCTGGGAATCGCAAAATTTGAGTAACTTCAGTGAGTTCCGATTCATGGAGTTTAGCAGTTTTGATTATTTTTCTAACATCTTCCGAAGTTCTTTCCTCTCTGTAATAAATTGAAAAGCTTGGTTACATATTTAATTTTCAAATACCTACCTTATAAACATACATATCTAAACCTAAATACCAACTAAATATAAATATAACATTTTTAATCAATTAATGTTTGGGTTTAAAAGCTGAGGCAAGACGAGTAAATTATTGAAAGTTGTGAGACTGGTTTCTATCTTGAGTTGTCAATACATTTAGTTAAATATAATAGAATAGAAATAAACTTTATTGTCTCTCTATTTTTTTTTAAATACAACCGATTTGTGCAATACAAAAACGCGCAACATTAAATTTTTGAGGATTAGGTATATTACTCAACTTGAGACTGGCTTGCAATAATTAAAATTCTTATAAGAAAAATAGTAATCAAAATAAGGAGTATTTTTTGTGCACTGGCAACACCACCTTCAACCTTTCAGACTTTTGACATATCGAATTCGATTTCGTAAATTCTTCACGATTGCCGAAACATAGTTTTAGACTAGGTAAAATTAGTGTATAAACGAAAATGTCTCTTTTTGGTGATATTTTGCCGATACCGAAGAATGAGGACAAGGAACAAAGCAAAGGGGGCGCGACCCTATCTCCATACCTCAACTTTGATCCTCACTACATACCGAAAATGCAACCAGAATTCTTGTATCCCGACGATAGTCATATGGCCACCACTGCTAGAAGATCAAACGTAGCTCTACCTATCATTGGAATGTCTTTTATGACTGGTTCAGGTAATATTGACATTGAGATGAGTTCTAAATCTAACCTAAAAATGTTTACATAATTGTAAGCAATTGGTTGTTTCTAGGGTTGGGAAGCATGGCTGGGCTGTACCAGGGTCTGCGCGCGACCACGCTCGCGGGGCAGACTGGTAAAGTTCGACGGACGCAAGTTGTCAACTACATCATGAAGCAAGGTCAGTACAAAGAGTATTGAATAAAATTATGTAGCTAAAATATTTAACAAAGTGTTTTTAGTGTATACTAACATCTCTTATAAATATAAAACATTAATTGACACTGAACTGCATGTTAAGACTACATTCTGAATTGACCAAAATTCGAAATATTTCATCATAAAATAATTAATTTTTACTGTTTACTTGACTTTTTTATATTTTTTAAAGTTTCAACATAACCTGTGTATAACAACTATATAACGCATTAATAATAAATAAGCTCCAGTATAATGTAGTATTGTGTTTTTCTTTTGATTAAATGGATATTCGGAATTTTAAGGCGGGTGCGGGTCCCACCCTGTGCCTATTATTTCCATACCTTATTTTTGATGATAAACTGTTAAATGTTTTTCCTGTGATTTTACTGACTAAACATCATTTTTACAAGCTCTAATGTGAATTGTTTGATTTCATCACAACATGTGTACATCATAACATATCATAAAATACAAATATTAACTAAAATAAAAATAAATTAAAACAAATCGAACCCCTCCAACGAACTCACTTGTGGCATCGAGCCTAAGACACAGCTCACCCTCAGCTCTAATCAAATATTAAAATTTGTTTAATGTAGGATGATCCGTGAGACAGGCATATTTTTTATTTTAAATACTCCTTCAAGAAACCCATGTTATTTTATACAATATTCAGACATTACATCCTCTTTTTCTTGTCCTATTCCCGTCTTCATATTATTGTATTGGTGTCCATATAAAATAAATTTACTTCAACTTGACTTTAACTTTTACAATGTCATGTACAAATATAATACCTATACAAGGGCCGTTTTCAGAAAAGATGTACATAGTTAAAGCCTCAATTAAAATCCTTAACTTTTTTCCATTTCGTAACGAAAGTTAACCATAATCGAAGCTAAAATGACAATTGGCGTAAAGGACCACTAAATTGTACTGTAAAATTGTCCTTTACGCCAATTGCCATTTTAACAATCGAATGTTTTAAGTATATAAATTTTCGTTACGAAATGGAAAAAAAATTAAGGATTTTAATTAAGGCCTTAACTGTCCTTAACTATGTACAATGTTTTTGAAAACGGCCCACTAGTGTAAGTTTGAAATTTGCCATAATTTGGGATGCCTGCTGTCAGCTGTCGTTGGTTTAGTGAGATGTACTGGACATTGGAAAGGTTAAAAAAAGGTTAAAAATAATTTTGCAGAAATTATAACATGTCCAAAAGCACCAAATTGGAAAACAGTGTTCAGCAGAAAATAGCTTGATATGGCTTTGACTGCCGGTACTGTTTTTCGAACTTTCACCAGGTGCCACATCTTTTGTTTTATATGGAGCTTGCCTACTGTAAGAACGCACATATGCATTTTAGGGACTGGGTGAAAGTCAGGAGGATGCTTATATGCGTAACCGGCAGTAAATGCGTTAAAAAAATATATCTTGAGACAATCTCACACAAATTAACCGAGTCTCAAACTAAGCTCAAGGCTTGTGCCATGGGTACTAGGTATATAAACATACTATATAGAGAAATAGATACTTAAATAAATAGAAAACATCCAAGACTTTGCATATACGGGGAGTCAAAGATAGGACAATGGTACCTTTAAGGCAGGGTCACCACCAACTACGCTGAGTAATTGTTTAGTTGTCTGATCCATTTTTTGGTCATGACTGCAGAGTATTCCTCGTAACACAAGCGTTATTCTAAAATTCCAGGAACAACAACAGGCTGTACTCTAGGCATCATCGCGTCATTCTACTCCTGCATCGCCCTTGGTGTGACCTGGATGCGGGACAAGGAGGACACCACCAACACCTTCATAGCTGCCGCTACTACTGGCATGATATACAAGAGCACCTCGGGCCTGAAGGCCATGGGCCTCGGAGCCGCTGTCGGGCTCACCCTTGCCGGAGTCTACACCCTAGTTACAGACAACGACAACATATGGAGCAAAGCACAGTACAACAGATTGTGATCCCACTACCGCCTACTAGTTATATGTAAATAATAGACTGTTAATTTAAGTTGTTTTAATGCAATCAGCACCAAAGGATCTGCCGAGCGCACTGTTCTTAGTCAAACCATGTCCGTGCGCTTGTCGGACCGAATGTGTAATCAGTGCTTCCGGAACCTGTCAGCGATCGTGAGCCCGTGTCAAAGCAGGAACAGCACAATTATACATTAAGCCTGTTAAATTTTAATAAAACCAATTATTTTGAAAAATTATAATGTTTATTTCATTTACAATTTATACATTGATTCCAATAGTACGTATAAAACATATAGATAGCTGAGCCTTCGACCATGTCATGCCAAATAAGTGTTTGCATATGTATTATGTGTAAAGCTTTTTCGCATTGAAATCGTGTAAGGAAATGGAGTAAAGTAGAAAAATATGTATTGCTCAAGTACAGGGTTTTTTATATATTACGGAGACTCGCTTCATTGAACGTAACACGATTGCGTAATGTAAGTATTATAAAATTAATAGTGAGGCGCGTCTTTACCGATAGCCGATAGCAAACACTACATCCGACATGTTATCTCCCGCATTCGTCATGGGCTTTTGGTATTAATTCCAATCCAACTTATTTTGCATAGCTAACTACAATATACTTAAAATATTACGCTATTAACAAGTTTTATTAAACATTTCTTAAAAAGTTGTTGGCATCGTAATAACTAGTAGGTAAGTAAGAGCCTCAAAGTTGACGGGTGGTCATATGAATGTACAATCGCCTTTAAAATATCGGAGCACGATGGTGATGATGAATTGATGATGGGTGGGGACAGCCGGCCAGGATACACGGTGCCCAAAAATAACTGAACAGTATGAACACTATCCATAAGGGCGTGTTAGGATATTTTCATTTATATAATCATTGTCTGCTCTGTGCTCCGATGTTATTGAGGCGACTGCAAGTGTTGGGTTGAGAACTGAGGGCCCTGCCAAGATGCACTACGCTAACTAGCGTTTCTATTCGATTCGTTTTTAAACCAATCGCGTTTTCGTATCACGTCATCTACCAGTGACGCGATTGGTTTAAAAACGAATCGAATAGAAACGCTAGTTAGCGCAATGCATCTTGGCAGGGCCCTCTGGTGCCTAATTCTCGCACCAACCAAGATGTTTCATTCTAGTTAGAATATCAACTGCATACATTACTTTTGACATAGGGTATACTTCCCTATTGTAGCCACCCGCTACCTATTGGCATCATACTTTATTCAACGATAATAGTAGCAATAATCTTACAATATGCCATTAACTGGTATTTTGGATGTGTAATTATGAGCCTATTACTTGCATTTTTCTTCAGCTTAACAAGAAGGATAGGCTGGCTGTGAATGTGATATTTCAGTACTTATAATAGCTATCTTCATAAAGCCCATATAAAAAAACGTCTAAAGTAATGGAAATTTTTGACGGCATTGTGGATGGATAACATATACATGAAAAATAAACCTTATCGTCTTTAACAAATGATTAGTGGTATATTGCCCTTACATTACGATTGAGAATTTAATATCATTCTAAATTCTGCGGCACTATGGACCTTTCGACGATGAAAATAAGACGTTCGTTCAAGCTTATTTAAAATAAATTGAGCAATATGCGCTAGCTAAAAACTTAACAGCATAATTGTTATATTCTTTAATGTAAAGTCAACTACAGTTTCGTCGCAGAAATAGTAGCATGCCCCAAATTGCAGAGATACTTTTAATTTTGTACCATATATGAAGTAAAGAAACTGCAAACGTTTAGGCTGCGGCTCCACTGACGCGGAGATGAGCGGAGTGGAGCGGAGCTGTGTCAATATTAACCAATATAATCTAAACTAACGTGCGCAAGGCGCGCTCGACGTGACCGCATGCGCCTTTTATTGGTTAATATTGGCACAGCTCCGCTCCGCTCCACTCGTCTCCGCCTCAGTGGAGCCGCAGCCTTAGAGGCGGTAGCGGGGCAGAGCGGGGAGTTTCGACCGCTATTCTTATAAAGCCACAAACGCATTGAGAGCAGATGCTGCGCGTCTCCATACAAAAAAACGCTTTTTGGTATGGGAACGCGCCGCACCGCGCAGCCTCTGCTCGCAGTGAGTTCGCGGCTTTGTTTAGGTGTCGTACTGGGAAAGGGGTGCGGAGGCGGTTTTCGTACTGGGCATCGCCGGTTCCGCTCCGTGCGGCCTCAGGGAGTTTACGGCTTAGTTGTCATTGAATGATTTATATTATACCAGTATTCCCGTTGTAAGATGGTGCTGCGTAGTCAATTTAGCACAATTTTCAAATATTACTAGTACGAAATAAATTTTAGGTATAATGGCTGAATATGTTGCCTAATTAGAAGTATAATTAATTACCCAAAGTTAACAACGTTTTTACAAGTTTTTATACAAGCTTAGAGCAGTACATATATTTTGGCACTAATTTTGCAAATTAAATCATAATCCTTATTCAGAATTTTAGCAGCAGATTCAATATACTATTATTTTATGTAAAACCAAGAATCGAGACATGTATATATATGTTGACAAAATTACAAGCGAGAGAAAATCAAATCAATAAAGGACAGAGTTTATCTCGCCTTGACCTAACTTTACAATAAACAAGTCATAGAAACACTAACACCTTTATTATTATGGTCGAAGGGTTATAGTAGACTTAGGACCTTGGCATAGTGGAAGAAAACGTTAATAATGATCCGTTCTTGTTGCAAGGAATCCTACAATAGGTACTCAAAATGAAGGTAGTCATGACAAGTACCTAAATAGTAAATAAAGTCAAACAACACACGCTACTAGCAAAATCCTACGATAACAACCTGGTAGATAACAATTATCTAAACGTCCTCTTATTTATAACCTATCTGTAAACATACAACCATTATAAAACATATCATAAGCTGTGTCCGCAGTGTGAGATGTCAAACAAAATTGGTATATTATTGCGTTATGTATTTTGCTGCCGTGCCACAGTATGTTTTTGCCCTATTTTTTTTTTCCACAGTATGTTTTTTTATTGCATGTGTGGACAAAGCTTTTCACATTGAATGTATTATTCAAACTCCTGCGTGTCAATTCCAAGTACTTTTTGAGAAATAAGACTTTTTTAATAATATTCTGTCAATGTAGCCTAATCGAATAAGGTAAAGTGTAAACAGACAAATTCTGTTGAAAATAGATTTATATGTTTTTTTTTGCGTATTTTTTGTTTCGGTAACAAGTAAAAAAAGTGTTATTTCTCAAAAAGTACTTGGAATTGACGCGTGGGAGTTTCAACTATACATTTAAAATGAAAATCTTCGTCGAGCTAAGCAATAAAAAAGCATGACACTTTTTAGTGCTAAAAACATAATGCCGTGTTTGTTGATGCGTCTTAAGGCCGGTACAGACGGACTGCATTTGAACTGCAACCCAGCTGCAAAGTGGCAGTTCTGATGTAGTTCACGTAAGTGCATTAAAACTGCAAACTAACTGCGCAGTCCGCTTGCAGTTGGCGTGCAGTCAACCTAAGCGGACTGCGCAGTTGGTTTGCAGTTTCGATGCAGTTACATCAAATGCAGTCCGTCTGTACTGGCCCTTAAATCCATACAAATCCATAAATTGTGTTAAAAAATAAATAAAACAGTTAGCCTTAACACTTGATATTTGTAAACAAAACAAAACAAACACTTGGATACAATGCCTGTTGAAAGTGTCACTGCGTCAATTGTTTCTCTCATTGAATATTACAATATTTATGATACCTATATCTGGATGGATTTAGTTTTTTTTTACAAGCATTTTACTACTACAGAGATTCTCTTATTTATAACTTTTATAACACTAACTAAAGGAATCCAATTATTTTGTATTTTACAAACAATTAACCAACTAAAAGTTTACTTTGCCCTACTGAGCACATTTTGCATGCATCTGGAATGTCATTGCAATTTAAATTAAAAGGATATTTGACCGGCATTTTTATAAAAAAAACCAATTGACATATCCAATTTTATCTAAAGGCATATTTATCTAAAATATATTTAGCTAAATTCTAGACATTCCACAAAACGATAAAGCTGACGTCACAAATTACTGCACTGCACATTAATATCATACATTTGAGTATGGTAACAAATTCAACTACTAAATAAAGCATGTTTACAGCAATATTTTACTAATTAGAATTTACTATTATTTATTATGCATAATGGTAATGGAATTTTACATTCGTAATGCAGCTTGGTTTCAGTGTTTTTAATTTAATTAGGGTTTATAAAGCTGAAGAACAAGTGTGTCACAGCACTCACAGCTCTTCTTAAGTGTTCAAAATGAAATTTTATATTATTGTTCTGTCCCGTATGTATTATTATTGTTCTGGGCCGTTTTTAAGGGCCATGTTCATGCCTCATTAATTCTTATGTATGCAGGTCGGTCATTTTTACTCTTTTATGCTCAACTTTACTTAAGTTGGAACTTGGAACACCCTTGTTTGATGTTATGGTACTTAAAGATACCTTGGTGATTATAGTGATTGTAGCATCACTCTAGCTAGCTAACTAAACATTAATATGATAGTTACAATACCTATTAATTTAAATCAACACCTTTAGAGAATAATTGTTATTTTTAAATGTCGACAAGCTTGACAAACACCCATGTTAAGTTCGTCACATTCACACGTCCTGCTTGCAATATTGTAAACAAAGTATTCTGAATCACTAAATACAATAACGCGACTTTGCCGCCTGATTTAGCAATAACAGGAAAATCTGGCAGGTATGATATAACAATTTTATGTAAAACCAGGTTACACAATTATAAGTAAAATCTGTACAAGTTACTAATGATGAGCTATGGAAGAAAACTCAACCATATTATTCTGGCTTGTTTTAAAAACAAGTAATTGAACTGGAATAGCTTAACTGAATGTTGCAGTCCTCGCCGCAGCCTCTCAGTTCTGAGGCGCAGCAGTCTTTGTGTCACAATGTTGGCTTCAATATAGACTTCATGTCCTCAGGCAGAACACAGTTCAGATCATCTAACCGCCTGGCTAGTAATGTTCGAGTATTATCTGCAACAGGTGGATTCTTTTTCAAAACCTCTCGCAGTTTCAGAACCATGTCTACAATTTCCACTTCCTTCTTTCCTATTGACCATTGTTTTAAATCACTCTCTGCTAACGCCTCTAACTGTAAGGCATGGAGTTTGTTTGTCAAATTGCTGTGCCTCTGATGGAACCATGCACTAAAGTTAAGAGTCTTGAAGAAACTTTTGTACAATCCAATCCAATCACCTTTTATCCCTGACGTGAGCTGCGGGCCTGCTTGTTGTAAAGAAGCAAAGAAATCCTCAGGATTGAATGGGTTGGGTATAGGCGGAGCTCTAAATGGGGATATATTCTTTTGTAAAGGCATTAAAGAAGCCATATACCTTTCCAGAGGTATCATGAAACTTTGTGTTAGCTCTAGCAAGTGTCGCTTGACCATGGCTGTTTGAACTTCTGAAGGTCGATCTGACTTGATTCCATTGTGAAGCTTTTTAATAATAGCTTTATCTTTCTCCAAAAATGTTTTATATTGGGTATAGACACCAGGGGCGGTGTCTAAAAGTTTTAGATTCCCCACTTTCCTTAGTTTAGACTTTGTTGATGTTGAGTCACCCAGCTTGATAGTGTGGGGCCAATGTTGTAATGTTTTTGTAAAGAATGGATTCGTTACACCTAGAATTACGCAAGGTGGATTGTACTGTTTCCTAGTGAATTCTTTGAATTCACTATCATGTATTGTGAAATATGGTCTGTACTCAGCTGCATATGGTAATGGCTGGATCAAATGTGTTAAGGCTTGCACTAGTGCCGAGCATTCTGTCGGGGAACTTGCCATAACTACTATTGGCTCTGCCGTTAACACTAGTTCCCAGAGCAAGTGTAAGTGAGATATCACAGTCGACAAAGCATCAAAAACGTTGACATCTTGAATCGAGGCTATGATATGAGGTACATTTGGCGAATTTACTTGTTTGGCTATATCTGAGCGAGTAATTTTACCTGTCTGTTGGTTGGGAATGTATGACTGAAAGACAGTACCCAACACAGGTAATAACACGTTTTGCCCCGCGTCTAACACTGGCCATCGATTAATATCATGACAAGCCGCCTCCAAACTGCTCTCGCCTTCTTCAAAATGCTTAGGAGCGATAAGTTGAATAACCTTATAAAAAAGGTTTATAAACGGCAGCCGAGACAATAGAATAATACTCTTCTGAAAGTATCCACGAGGTAGAGACGGGTCCTTGACTTGACGAAAATACACGAAGCCCCAGTAGTGCGTCGCATCCGCGCGTAACGTGGGCACACTGTCGTCGTTGTAAATTAACTGCTGCCGCGTAAGCGCCGCGCGGGAACGCAAGCGGACGTGGAACTGCGTGTCCCCCATACACCCCGAGTTAGAGTCGGGGAACGCCAAGTAACAAATATTGCACTTTTCTTGGTCAGTAAGCTTTACTCCCGGAGGGTACACGCTCTCCATCGCTTGCCCCAGCTCCAAGTCGAAGGTGACCACGCATATACAGTGTAACCAGTCCGAGAACCTACTCCACTTGGCCTGGAATTCCATCTCGTCCGTGGGAATGTCATTGTCTTCGAAATTTAACCCACAAGCCATGGTGCTATTATCGTAAACACATACCGCAAAAGACACTCAAATTATCGAACCACACTTTAGTCCACATATTCACGAGGTTCCGCAACTTATTGAGTAAGATTTACGTATTTTTACACATTTATTTGTAAGTAAAATGATAAAAACAATCGGTCGGACAATCCGTACGGTACGTAACAGCTGTTCCGTCAATATGGCCGCGCGCGCCAAAACAAAAGTTAGGTTGATTTCACATGTCGAATTTGATTAAGTTTTACAATTTTATATATAAATACTGTATTATTTCGTGTAAATAACTCACCCTAAATCCATAATATAAGGTTTTGATCACAATAAACTATCAGAAAACCAATAATAATAGGAAAAACCGAACAAATAAGCACAACAACTTCACTCCTTACTATGAACCGTTTAGTTTTTCAACTTGTTTTAGTTCTAAACAATCTAAAGCAAAGACGCGTTTTGTTACATTCTAAAGTGATATTGCCAGTAGAATAAAATTAAAAAGTAATTCAACATAAATCTTAAAATATTTTTTATTCCTATTCTAAGATATACAAATATTTAAAAAATAAAAAATGGGAGCCGTGTACCGTAAGACGCAGCATGCCTACCCACGCCCTTCACAAAGCGGGCCGATGACCTGATAAAGGTCGCAGAATCCACAGGTTGCGGGCGGTTCGAGCTCGGTGGCGATCCTCGAGGCCTGTCCAGTATAATAGTAGTTGTATTTTAGCTGTTATAGTAATATAATAGAATGCTGCTTGAAAATTTGTGGAATCTACTCCAGATACCAACCAAGAAGTTACGTACATTACTTAGCTGTCATCTTCCGATTTAGTCATACGCATGAACTAGCAATTTTAAGTTGTTAAGTAATTCAGTGCTCCAGAATTTAATTTCCAGGGATGCGCACCGGTACAAAGAGAAAGGGCGACATACAAATGCATATAGATGAATAAAGCATGATACGAATCACGAATGAGACGATTTTTTTGAATTTGTTTCTACATTATGTCATAAACATACATATACGGTTGCATGAAGTTATAGATAAAGATGGAGGCCACACTCTCTAGACCACAGTGAAGCCTCTTGAATGTACTTTTTCATCATTCTATCTCAAACACTTTGGTTCCCTTCTCTCTTTCTAACTAGGGTAGTTAGAAAGAGAGGAGGGGACCAAAGTGTTCTTCTAAGGGACTTCAAGGACGCTTCATTCGGCTTCAGAGAGTATTGCATCCATCTTTATCTATAACTTCATGTAAGGTTGCCACACACTTTTTTTTTTTTATAATGGCTTTCACATCATGCCACACACTTCCTGTGGGTCATAACTTTTGACAGACACTTTAAAGTTGTTCCGGCTCAAGCGCCTGCCAGTAACCTCTGAGCAACGAAACGCGAAGCTATCGAAAACACACAAAACGTTAGGTTAGCTATTAGGCTAGGTTAGGCGCGTTTCGTTGCTCGGAGGATGCTGGCAGGCGCTTGAACCGGAACAACTTTAAAGTGTCTGTCAAGAGTTATGGCCCACAGGAAGTGTCTATATATAACAATCATGGAATTAGTAAGTACTTACGTACATCTGGAAGGTGTACTACACCGATAACGCGAGCCGAAAGAAACTTACCTTTCTAGAAAAGGTGACCATATTTTAATTGGTTCCCCTTGTTTACGCATAATCATAAACTGTCCGAAAGTATGATTTAATAGTTCCCAACTTGATAACGAGGTATAAAATTATAAACCGGCATGCAGTCTTGAAGTAACATGCAAGATATTAATGATTCTTTGAACAAAAAATATTACAATATTCTGTCTATTTCATCATTTTCATATTTACCTACAATGACAAACACAACCAGAAAAACTCGATCAAGGAACCCCAACGTCATCAGCAAAATACGTAAATTTGTAAAAAATATTTGGACACACTAAATATTTATTTAGATCTTCCAAAATTCATTTCTCATGAGCCTTTGAAGATGTCTAAAGATACCTCACGACTTTTAATTTTAGACATTAATATCCAAGTATCAAAAAAGTATTACAAAGTTCGCGCACACAACTGTCAATTACGTTTCATAGTTTCATACAACATAACTAATATACCTAAGTAACGGTATTTTAACATTTTCTCCCTTTTTTTATGTAAAAATTTGGCATTGTCCGGCACAGCGGGCATGTAATAATATCCCGCATATTTGGCAATGTCCTGTGTGACGGACATAGTTTTTCTCAAAATCTAAAAGACTAGTTTTTTTTTAAATATTTTTTCTGTCCTCCTGAACCTTTTATTAACCAACATATTTAATGAGTAATTTTACGGTATTACCTTAAATTACCTTAGGAAAAATAGATGGAACTACTCCAGTGGCCCGTTTCACGAAGCTACAAGTTACAAATTACAAGCGGAATTCTCTTTCTAACTCCTTTTGCTAGAAAGAGAGTTCCGCTTGTAATTTGTAACTTGTAGCTTCGTGAAACGGGCCTCAGATAACTTTTTTTTTCAAGCTTTCCTCAGATAATCTTCAGGTTTGAAATGTAAACTATATACAACAGAGTTGTTAGTTACTTTCCCAGGAATCGCTTCAATCCATTTCTTTTTTACTTCAACATTCGCAGGAAGTCTGTAATCAAATCGTTTTGTTAGGTAACTTCGCTACGCTAGCAATAATGATATTAATGATTGCTCATGGTCACCCTACTAACAGAAATCTCACAAACTTGCCTGTGAAAGGATATCCCACAACCTGGATATGATTCTTTATTGCAGCCACTCACAGCACAACTAGTATTTACCATTCTTTTTAAGAAAATCACATATTGACACATAAAAGCCGAAATAGGTCTCATTGCAACAGTGAGAGATTATTAAAGTGACCGCCAATCGCCATTTTGTTTTATTAGTGTTGCTAGTTTTATTTTATAAACTCCTACCATTACCATGATGAGCAATGATTAAAGCGGGTTAACTTTAATATTAATTTAATATGTAATACTTTAATGCATTCCTAGTGCCTAATTTAAATATATATACTGTGATAATCCTCACAATTTTAAAAATTAACATGTTCTACCTAGTTAACATTTCGTACTAAGAAAATCGTAACTTTTTAACATGGCAATTGTGTAAGAGGGACAAACAAAGACAAAGTAAGTCTCATTAGGCTCGTGCACTTGATTACCACAAAGTCAGCCTTCTGTCTTCAGATATTGAGTTCAATTTTACTTGTCGCGATTTTGGCAGTAAGCATTCCAGATGTACTTACTAATTCCATGATAACAATATCATATATGACATATGTAAAAACCAGCCTTCCTACTTTGATGTAAGTTAGCATTGTTTTTTTCCACCTTTGATACCTGCTACCTGTAAAACGGCCCCGCTTTCTGCTTAGCGAGTATCCAATACTTTCTAAGTTTATGTTATACTAGGGTAAATTTTTGAGGTGGTCGTTTTTTTGTAATTTCGGTGGCGCATTTTTTTTTTCAACATTTGGTGGTAATGTATATAATGTCTAGAAAGAGATTAAAATTGTAATCAAAATGCTGTATGAGGCACCTTTCTGGGGCCATTATTTTAGTTAAAAACTATTTTTAATTTTTTTGCGCCACCGAAAATTACAACGGCGTGCCACCGAAATTACATCCTAATTTTGCTTTGAAATTAATAATGAACATACGTATTTGCAAGTCTTTTAAAAGATGTAATTCAAATTAAATTAAACTTCAGTATGATTTTTAACAAATTTTTTAATCAAAATAATTGTTATTATGGTCAAGGCAAATTATGCTTAATTTGCCTTTCATAAAATTCTTCTTGTCTTCTTAATTAATAAAACTCTCTAAAATACATTTTATAAACTTTAGAAAAATAACATTATATTACCTTACCTACCTAAAACATGTTTTATAAACTCTAGCTAAGAGCTAGCTCAAGAGCTAGCCTCGAACAAGAGGCTGACTCTTGCATTTTACGTGAATGAGTTTTAACAAAATCATTCGTAATCTCCTTATTCTCATTTTGAACACTTCCGATCTGGCATGGCGACGATTCTGTTATACACAGAGGATCTTGGGATTCTTTTTCTATATCAACATTAATCATTGGCTCTGTTTGAGACAGTCTTTCCAACTGCAATTTTCTTGCTCTAAAAGCTTTTATGTTTATTCTATTTCTTTCTCTTAATTCTTTCTTTTTTTTCTTAGAAAGTTGACTCATTGGGACAACTTTTTTGCTGGCTTTATTTTTCCAGTACCTCTCTTTGTCTATTTTCTTCTTTGCTTCGTACTTTAGAGGATTTTAGCTTTTCGTAACCTTTCGGCTAGCTTCTTTTTTTCCAACCGCTCTTCTTTACTCTGTTTTGTTTTTGTCATTATTTCTCCTAAAAAAATATTAAAAATGATTATAAAATTTTATCCAGAACTGATTGATTAGTCCACTCAAGAATAGGGCAACTGGCAACGGGGCTCTCTGTCCTTAATGTGAGCTTTTAACTTTCATCTTTACAGTAAACAAAAAACATCAGCCGGAAACTCTGGTCAGGACTAATTCTCCTAGTACGAGTATTATTTAAGTCTGCTTTATAAACACCCAAAAAGTAAACTTGAATAATTCATTAGTCTTCGCATCAACTTGGTTTTTATTTTAGTGCAATTTTAAATAGTTCTGATTAAAGACATCATTAGATGTTTTAATATCATTAATAAATAAATATTAGCATCGTTATATAGAATGTAATTTTTGCTACGCATTTATGCTAAATCTATGACTGTTTTTAGCAAAATCCTATACAAAAATGACTTGACTTGTAATTTCGGTGGGGCATTTGTAATTTCGGTGGACAAAAACGCCACCGAAATTACGCCACAGAAATTACGGCATAACAGTTTTTCAAAGATATCTGCTGCACTATATACTTTATAAAAAGATGCATTACAGGTTGGATTGAGTCTATAAAGGTATGTTATATTTATCAAAAAATTAACTAAAACATAGTTATTTATCGTACAGAAACCACGCACCACCGAAATTACTTCACAGGGTACCAAAATACATCGCGAAAAAGACTTACCTCGCTAGCTCTAACGGCGCACAGATCCACGTCCACTCCATTCGGTCGCGAAAGCAAAACTAATGGTCTCTTTAAATAAAAACGCAAACATGGCGGTAGTCGCTAGACGAACCAGGTATCAGCAGGTATTTACGAGTCGTTTCGTGAGTGGTCGGCGCGGGACAAAGACAAAGCGGTCTGCCTACTTTTAGATATTAATATTTTTGCATTATTGGATAATTATTAAGAAGCGTCATCTAATATTCTTTCCAATGATGTATAATACCTAATTAAGATGTTGCGCACACACAAAGTTACACGAGCTTGTTTAGACAAAACTGGAAGTGTGACATGCCTCAGAGTGGTCATATTCGCACTAATTTGAAAGTTCAATAATTTTTTTCAGAGATTTGGCTTACTTTTGCATGATAATTATGTATGGCCTCTTAATACGACAGTGTATATAATGTAAAACAATTTTTTTTATATTATTTTATTAATTATTTTCCGTATTACAGCCGTGTGACACTCAAAAATGCCTGTTTGAAAATTCACCCACTACCGACCCTAAAAATTTCATCTTTCCTAAAATCACGTAAGTCTGGGGTGACTGGGATCTTGGACTATACGGTTGACGGGCGATTAGTAACTCGTAGCATAAGGCGGCCTTTACACTGAAACTTACGGCTTACGTAAGTAGGGACGCAGCTATCTGTTAGAATGAGAAAAAAATATTTCTATTTAATTCTAACAAATAGCTGCGTCCCTACTTACGTAAGTTCTAAGTTTCAGTGTAAAGCCGGCCTAAGAGGTAGGAAAACATATTCGCCATCAAATGTCGGTAAATGTAGAGTGCTTTAAATTATCTGACTAGATTTGAAGTCTCTTATGTTTCTGGTTATAGGTTACAAACCGTAATTTTTTTTGGCGAAAATTAGATTATGGGTACAATAAATATGCACGTATTGGCGTAGTGTTTATTAGTGTAAACATAATCGACTCGACAGAGGCTAATTCAGCCATCCCCACGAAATGTCGTATAAGTACATCGTCACGCACTCATGGGAAAACAAATACACCAAAAAATGGGTTCACATCTACCTTTACAATGTTCATATATTATGTTTCTACTCGGCCACTCACAAAACAGTCAATCAATCAGTTTTTTACACAAAAGATCCCATAGGGTCGAAGTGTATCCGCAACGACCCCACCAATAAGACTAATCAACAGTCACAAAATATATTGAGGTTGGATAAAGGAATAATTGTTTCAAGTAGGTATTACTAAGATTTTAAGTGTTTAGGGTTACCTATCACCAATTCGAATTTTCGTTTCTGTTTCATTTGTCCGAATTTTCAAAAATTAGAAATATATCTTTTACTGAAATCGTTTATCATTCCAAGATTGTTATAAAACAAACCTAACTTAACCTAGGGTGACGGCACCAATGATGGTCACTTTTAGCTGACAGGTACCAGTAATGGACACTCCACTCTTAATTCAAATTTCATACGGTGCTAAATTGATTGTTGCAAAAAAATGAATAACCCTTATCTTCTGTGAAATAAGATTCAAGTGTCCATCATTGGTGCTTTGTCCATTACTGGTAACATCACTCTATAGGTTCTATAGTATGTTTGTACAGCGTTCCGTGAGTCACCAAAACGGTACTGGCTGAAAATCAGCGCTGTAGGTGTCCGACACCGCAGCATATTGCTGAGCCAGTGTCCGATTTGCTACCGCGAGGACACACTACGTGCTGTTTCTGCCACATTGTTTGTTTTCTTTTGTCTATTGGTGTGTCTTCTGTGTAGTGAATAAATGTATTTCTTCTTCTTCTTCTTCTCAAGCTATATTTTTTAAAACGTTTTGAAGAGTTAAAGGATTCAGAAAAAGGTCTAACTTATGAATATTCAGACAAACGAAACAATCGGGAAATAAAAAACTGTAGACATGCCGATTCCGTGCTTAATCAAGCAAATTTACCAATTCCAAATTTAAAATAATTTGTGAGTGGCCAACATGTTAAATTTACACTACATGCCATAAAAAATGGCAAACAATGATTACTGTTCATTTCATACAATACGACCCTGTCTCAAAGCAACTGTGGGAGGTAATCAGTCTTTTCGACCAAAAATTACATTCAAGTGCTAAAAAAGAGATACAGCCAATAGAATACCGAAAATAATGATGAATTGTAAATAAAATCTATTTAAATCAATTTATAAAAATAAATACAAAAAATATGGACTCAAATACTGAATTATAATTAAAATAATAGCATCGAAATACCTATTACAATACAAACTAAAGCCATTCCGAGATCCAAGCTGCCGGCTCCAACTTCCGAAAAAATATGTCGTCATATAACTAACCAGCGGGATGAATTGAAAGAGGGACGATTTGAGAACGAGACTTTAGTCTACTTAAACTGCTTCTCTACAGGCGAAGCCTGGCTGAACAACCATTAAGCGGCCTCTTTTTACGTACAACGACTATGCATTTATTTGCAGTGTTATTTGGGTTTTTTCAAAACGAAGACAGTTGCCTGTTTTTGCCTTTGTTACTGAATATGTAAATGGCAAATATGGCAGCTCTCGATCTCAGAACATACGATAATGACTTCACAATTTTAAGACAAGGTTAATAGGTTCTTAACATCGAAGTTCTCTTAAATAGTTTATTCTATAAAATAATACAAACCTACACATGTTAATATACTACATACATAACAAATTGTAGATCAGAACTCAGACACATGTTCAAAATTGTTTCTAACTAAAAGTCTATCGATATCGCTTGCGCTTTTCAAAATAAATTTGTAGTGTTCCTAACATGTGTAGGCTTCTGTGTTTAAGTAATTATTGTGATCACAAGGGCGCCTCGACAATCAGCCCAATATTAAATTAAATCTATAGCGATCTCAAACAGAATGTACCTAAAGTATAAAGGATCCAAAGAGCCGTGCCAGAGCATCGATATTTTGCCGATCATTGCAGATACATCGGTCACAACACGCCAAACGCATGCATTTGTTCGGACGAATGCTTAGCTCGCTAACAAACATTCGTTGCTCATCCGATGCTCGTTTACGAACTCAGGGACGAATACAACTCATAGGAATATTACGTCTTAAACCCCGTTATTACTCAAAAATCAACTGCTGTTAGTACTCGCGGTAAATTCTATTGAGAGCTTCTTTATTGTTAATAATAAGTAATGGAATCACCAATATTAATATATACACTCCACATGTAAGTGTTTTAAACAGAACGCCCAAGGAGAGTGGTGTTTAAAATAAATTGTCCCAATACATCAATGTATTGATGAAGATTATAGGTGAAATATAACTTCTTTTGATTATTTAAGTGGCATTAAGGCGCTGCTGTACTAGTCCGATCCCGATCAATCGAAATGCGTAAGTATCTTTTGTATCTAAAATAATTCATACGAATCTGAAGCCGCACCGGATTAGAGATAAAACGCCTTAGGTCACAATCAATTCAAAAATTCTCTACTTAAAATAAGTGAATAATTTCCATTTAATTAAGTAAATCGATCCACAAACACAATTTTAGTGCAACAAGGTAATACGAAGAGTGAAACAATAAAATTGTGAAACACATCTATTCATAAATAACTGAAATAGTAAGGGGAGTACAAATATCTACTTACATCTCTTACTTTATGGATGTAAAGCTTGCAGTAACTATTTACATTTTTCGCTATTTACGCAC
The DNA here is from genome assembly GCA_946894065.1 of Acleris literana. NCBI lineage: Eukaryota > Metazoa > Arthropoda > Insecta > Lepidoptera > Tortricidae > Acleris > Acleris literana. The sequence goes on along the minus strand of OX335688.1, from coordinate 8,846,178 downwards.
GAATTCGTCAATGGAATTGCAGAATAAATGCAGCAACTTTCGCTCTTTACTGTAATATAACAGTAATATACTGTCGAAGACTACGACGCAAATGACAAATCCGCTACAACTACTAAATGTATTCATATTATTGTCCCCCAGTGTAGTATCAAAGAAAAAATAATATCAGCTTCCATTGCACAGATAAAAAATGCGTTTTGATTTCCATTTTTGAAAAATACGATTACATTTTATAAATGAAACGGCAACACATTCACGCGTAGGAACGTAAGACTACATCTAAATGAAAATCAATTCACATGTTTATACTACCATAAACTACTATTACTGCCAAGTGGTGTTGCTGGCAACATTGGCGTTTGGCGCGAACGCGTTAGGGAAGCCTTGTCCTAAGCTGAGCGAGCCGAACTGCTGTGGCAGCGGCTGCGGCTGCTGCGGTTGGTTGAAGAATTGATTGTTCTGAGGGAACGCCTGGGGCTGGGCAGCATTAAACTGCTGCGGCTGCCCGAACGGCTGTTGGAACTGGCCGGGCATTGATTGGAACTGGTTGAACGTCTGCATACCGTTTTGTGCGGGAGCGTTGTTGAACGCCGGCGTCGGGAACACATTGCCGAAGCTGAATTGATTTTGCGACTGCTGATTAAATTGATTTTGCGCCGGCTGCTGGTTGAAATGATTCTGCGCTGGCGCTTGGTTGAATTGACTTTGAGCTGATTGGTTGAACTGGCCCTGGGCCGGTTGCTGGCTGAATTGACTTTGATTAAATTGACTCTGGGCCGGCTGGTTGAACTGGCTCTGCGGCGTCGCGTTGAAATTCGAAGAGAATTGGTTACCTAAATTAGAAGGCGTCTGACTATATAGAGCTAGAATACTATCCTTCGTGAGTTTGTTTTTCTCCTTCTCTGTGGGGGCAGGTTGTTTGAAGAAGTTCTCCTCCTCGGTTTTAAGGTCTGGTTTGACTTCTTTAGGCGGTTCGGTGGATTCCTGGGGGGCGGAGAAGAAGCTGGAGAATATGTCGTCGGAGGCCTTGGGTTCGGGTTTGGAGGTGTCCAGGCCCAGCAGGTCCGCGGAGCTCGTGGGCTTGCTGGGCTCGGGCTGGGCGGTCGGGGTACTCCGACCCAGTTTTGGGCTGACTGACGACTTCGGCTTCGGTATGCTTGGGATCACATCGGATTTCTGCAATAATGTTTATTTTAAGGTTATTGCAATAAATATGATTATTAACGGACGACGTGGCGAAACTACTCGAGTACACAACAGGGCGGAATTATACATATTCTCATTGGCAATTAGGTCGTGGACTTATGTCCAGCCCTGCTCAGCCAAATAGCAGTATCTCAGATAAAACTCCTGCAGCAATCACAACCGCATTACTATTACGAGAGGATTGAATCTACTTTGGCAATTGAATCTGAGATACCACTTATTGGCTTAGGATGGCAGTATTGCTTGGCCATCATAGTACCCTATTGCAGTCGTTTACAAAATTGTAAAACTCAAACTAGTGCACTTGGATAGACCTAGAAATATACTACAATTTGTAGTATTCTTGTTTGTAGTCTACAAACAAGAAGGTTGGTTTCCGATTCGCCGGATCCTTGTTTCGTTGTATTCTCGTTTCGCCAGAATTCTTTATATATATGACAGTCAGAACTTTTAATCGTTGACTAGAACACGGCGAATCGGGAACTAACCAACAAAAATACACGACACACATACTGTCCTTATACCAAAGAAGGCGGTTAACCGCATAGTACATAGTATAAGCATTTTTAATTTAATACGGTTATCATATATCAATTCAAAATATTTATTCAGTAAATTGGCCATCATGGCCATTTTACACGTCGGTAATATGGAGTGAATCTCGCTTCGGACAAGACCATCATAGCGGAGAAGAAGCGCCGCAAGAAACTCCAGCAGAAGGTCATTTTTTCAATCATAAACCCATAATAATACTTAAAAGTAAGTTAATGTAACTTACTTTTAAGTATTATTATGACTTTACGAGGTAATAAAGTAATAAATTATAATTATTAAAACTAGCAAAATTAAATCGTTACAAATGTAAGGTCAATAAAAATTAAACTAAAAATAATGACTATGAGAACAACACGACGACGTCACTACGTCAAAAGCCATAACTAGAATAATTAATTGAACAACAAGTTAGAGCGATGCCACATGAGCGTTGCCTGTGCGTTGTGTCGTCGCCGCTGCGTTTTTCTACATATAAATTAGAACAACATGCCACGACGCACCGCACCGGCAACTAGAGTTGTGCCCGCTCGGTCTTTAAAGGGAGCGCTTCGATCTCGGTCAATCGGTCAAAGGAACTAGTTCGTTCTTTTAGTTCCTTTAATTTAGCTCCGGAGCAAGTTTTGAGATCTGAGCAGGACACGCTTTGAAATAGGTACTATTGGTCTCGTTCACATCGAGTGCCGTGCCGTACGCTCTTTACTCGTTCGCTCTGTTCCGCTCATACGTACAACAATTGCTACTGACCTGAAGGACCGAAGACCGATTAGGATCGTTTACGAAGAAATAGTTCTTTTCGGTCCGTGACGGGAATTCATTCCTTTTAGTTGTTAGTTCCTGACCGACACAAGCCTACCGGCAACGCTCGTGGCATCATGTAACCAGTTACTTACGTTATACTTCTTGTCGCTAGTGGGCGCCGGCAGCGGGCCCAGTCCCGACGAGGTGGACTTCTTTTTCCTCTTCTGCCGATCCATTTCCTCGTCGATTTCCTTGTCCCTGGAGGAAGGTTTTTTAACATTGAGTTATACTAATATTATGAAGAGTGCGAAGTTTGTGGGATCAATGCGACTGGTAATCTCTACAATCACGGAACATATTCGAAAAATTATTTCATGAAAGGTACATTATATTATTCCGGATAGATACATAGAGACTTTTTTTTTATAATCCGGACGCTATGCGAGGACGGGACGGTTACAAATTAATGTCAAATATTACAATAAATAAATATGTATGTTACATAAATGTACAGAAGGTCAGACAACAATCAATAGTCAAAAACAAAAAACGTTACATCTAATAAAAAAAACATATTTCTTCGTCAACTTTATAAAATCTTAAGCATTCACACATAACTATCTGTCCAAAAAGCTTTAGGTCGAAATCTCGGTAAGACTAGGTAAATGCGAACAGAGGCCTGTTTCACAAAGCTACAAGTTACAAAATAACAAGCGGAACTCTCTTTCTAACAAAAGGAGTTAGAAAGAGAGTTCCGCTTGTAATTTGTAACTCAGATCGCTTTGCGACTACATCTTGATCAGACTACATAGCTTTGTACAGTCAACAGCATAAATAAGTGATCATTTATGTACCTTGTCACTTTAACTTCGTGTTTGAAATGTCATACAAAATTGTGAAACGATTGAAAGCGACAAGGTACATAAATGATCACTTATTTATGCTGTTGACTGTACCTAAATTGCTCCTCGACCAGATCGCTTTGCGGCCAAATCTCATAAAGTCTGAATCGCTAAATGACCTTATTGTGTTTTTCATCTTGCGGCTGTTTTAGCGATGTCGACGGAGCCCCGCATGGCGCGGCTCCTATTCCCGGGCAATTTGCTCTTCGGGCATTTGAAGTTACCTAACGAACCTAACCTACCTAGTAACGCAAACGAAGTGGTCATTTTGCAACTAGAACTTTTTGAGATGTAGTCACAAAGCGATCTGAGGGCCCTGCCAAAATGCATTACGCTAACTACCGTTTCTATTCGATTCGTTTTTAAACCAATCGCGTCGCTGGTTGATGACGTGATACGAAAAGTCACGTGATCTACCAGTGACGCGATTGGTTTAAAAACGAAACGAATAGAAACGTTAGTTAGCTCAATCCATCTTGGCAGGGCCCTCTGGTCCTAACGAGTTGTAATCCTAAAGTTTCTATACCGTACCAAGGCACACATGTGTGTGTGTCTGTGGGCCATTCTACTTTTCGATGCCTAAAATAGAAATGAAAATTCAAGATCCATTTAAAAAGTTCGTTAGATTATTTTACAGGAGCCCCACATTAAGTCTTAACCAGGTCTCTCTTTTTACTGTAAATTCACCCGCTATTCTTGTTCTTTTTCTACATAAAACAAGAATTTGCTGCTCAAATTACCACTGCGTTACCAGTCTCCACGTCTCCTTGCAAATAACGACCACTGCGTTACTATATTAGCCTTTTTTTATCCAACCCCACACAATTTGGTATAAAACATTATTTGGGTACGTAGATCAATATCTGAAAATTGTGTGCATTTCTAATGTCATCTAATTTTACTGAAAATTATTACTTTAAACAAACGTTCACGTTAAGGGACGTTTTCTTAGGCATCAAAAAGAAGAAGGGTTGTTTAAACCAGAATATCCTGGACACTGACCAGTTGACCTTGGGCAGCGGCGGCGGCACCCACTCCTTGGCGATGTACTTCTTCTGCTCGTACTTGGCGCGGATGAACGCCTCGAGGGCCGAGTCGTTCTGCGGCCGCCGGAACGAGTCGGGGAGGTTCGCTTCGTACACGGCGCGGGCGCGCGAGTTGCCCATCTGCTGGAGGGACACCTGGAATAACAAAAAGCAAGCGTTTAAAAACCCAACTGTGGCTAACCAACTTTAAATCGTTTTAAATCCTCAATGATCATTCAAAATGAAAAATTATGAAAAAAACCTAAACCTACCTATTCAACGATACCCCACTTGTCATAGTTCGTCGACTTTTTTTTTTCTATTTTACAATATGGCGCCTGGTTGCCGCCATATTTGAATTTTGTTTAATGTCATATCTTTAGTGACACTCACAATTAACACAAAGCCACAAAGGAACAAACATAATGGTTAACTGGAAGAGATCCCTTAAACCCTGTCGTCTACTTTGGGCACTAATTTGCGCCCACCCTTTTTACCCTCATTTTAAAAGACTGAAGAAATCTATGATTTTCTATCTTCCCCGAAAATTTAATTAAGATTAAGGATAATTTATCTCAAATTTAATTTCTAAAAAAAAACTATTATTTTTTATATTTCTAAAAAAAGCGGTCTAAACTCCGTGGGTTACGACAGATTATAGGCATAAGTTCGCCATTGTACATGTTTATCTTATATTTATTTACGAATTTGGGAGTTTCTTTAAAAGTTTGTACCTAGTTAAGGACTAAAATTAAGAAACGTTAACTTTTCTGCTGAGTTAGGTACGAAAAATTAGCCATACTTTTATAAGACAAATGGTGGTACGTAGAAAAAACTCATGTAGCAAGTGCAAGCATATTACTAACGGGTGAGGATTTAATCTACTTCATTTATTGAATTTGAGATACTGCTAATTGGCGTTGAGAGGTAGTATACATATAATGTACGACTAATTTTCGTAACTCAGCGGAAAAGTTAACGTTTCTTAATTTTAGCGCTTAACTAGGTACAAACTTATAAAGAAATGCCCATTTACTTGTAATTGGTTTTTTGTGCAATAAAGAGTTTACATGCATACATACATACAAACATAGATAGGCTGATAAACACATTACCCTCCTCCTTCGGCAGTCGGACTTTAGTTTCCTACTATTTCCAACTTATCTGACTACCTACTAAACCAATCCTTACTAATATTATAAATGTGTATGGACCATTCCAATAGACTTGTCTTATTTACTAAACACTTTTATAACCTCAAAGTGCTCCCGTTTCGCCTAAAATATCAATTTTGTCGTAAAAAAAACTATCCATGATGTAAAACCAGGAAAATGGTGTGCAAAATGTGGTCTCTAGTTGCTTTATTTAGCTGAAAACGGACATTTTATCCAAAAATGATGCATTTTGAGGTTATAAAAGTGTTTACTAAATAAGACAAGTCTATTGGGATGGACATTACGTGTGTTTGTTTGTAATTCTGCCGTAATACGAAAGAAGGCGGCTAACTGCATTGTATGTAATAGTATAAGCATAGTTACGAGTTTTAAGCAATAAAACTAGAAAACCTTAAAATTCCGAATATTAATTTGTCCGATATATTTTTTTCCGAGAGCCATGCTATGCTGAAGCTATTTAAGATTAAATTCATAATTCAATTGCTATACGTAGGTTAGGTTAGATTTGATTTATAAGGGATATCAGAAAATAAAGTCTTCTATCAAAATAATACATTGGGAGTTATGAAAATAAGGGATTTTGATCAATTTGGAACTATGACTCTTCGGAATTATGTATCCTTAAATAAACTCAAGGGAAAGCGTGAGCTGTTGTAACGAAGTCTACCATCATAAAGCCCATCATACAAACAGGGCGTTTTTTGTGAGTGTGACTTTGAATCTACTATAAAGGCAATAAAGTTCAATTATATTTGTTCTATAATTCCATTTTAATTTTATGAAAATAGGAAAATAAACTTTATTCCCATTTCAACGGAGTTCAAATTAAATTGCCTTGATTATTTACATCCTATTGCACACGGGGTCTTACGAGGCTAAATAATAAGCGGCATACCACTTGCTCCGGCGTCCACGAGTCCAGGTTGACGCTCTTCACCTTCGAGATGTGCACGCCGAGGTTCCGGTGGATCCCGGCGCAGCGGATGCACAGGAAGATGCCGAGATTCCACGACGCCCATCGCGGACCTGCACACAACATATCATTATAAGGAAGAATATTTAGAAGTGACCGAAACTCCGCGTCACAAACTCTTAACCTCTTATTCACAAAGACACGATGCTTAAAATATGCTTCGTCCATATACTTCATTGTGACATTTGATTTGGCGGAAAGACCCTAAGATTACTTTAATCTATCTATCTATCTATATATATATATATATATATATATATGTAAAAAGCAAAACTGACTGACTTAGATATCAACGCACAGCCAGAACTACTGTACCTAGAAACTTGAAATTTGGTACAGGGGTTCCTTTCATGATGTAAGTGAGCACTAAGAAAGGATTTTTAGAAATTCAACCCCCATCGGGAAGAAATAGGTTGAGTAGCGGGAAACTAATTCTACGCGTACGAAGTCGCAGGCGTCCTCTAGTAACTAATAGAAAGCAAGCTTTAAAAAACCCGACTGCTTTTTTGATATTGGCGTCAATTTAATATTATGTTTTTTAATGTCTTTATTCTTTGTATCCTCATTACTTTGATTTAAATATTAAATTATATTCCTCACTCTTCAAAATCGTTCGAGCTAAGCGGCTCTACAGGTCACAGTGGAACGGACATACATGCATACATACATACATACATACACATACGCGCGAAAAGCACTGGGCACTTTGGGTTTACTGTTCTTTCATGATTAAGGGGGTTACACTCAGCCCACGGGCATATGATAAATAATGGTACTTGTGCAGAAAGCGCTTTTCCTAACAAATCAGCGTTTAGGTAGGTTGAACTGGCCTATTTTTTCTGTCTTTGCGTAACTCGTATTCATTCGCACGTAAAACCACCCATCGTAACCTAGAGGGCAGAGTGCGCCGCGCCTGCCTCAAGCGCCCCCGTTGCCCTACCTGCCGGCGGCCACAACGGGCGGCAAAAAGATGTAAAGCCGGATCCGCATGCTTGGTGTTTGCCGCCAACACTGCAGGACGCTACCATACATTGGAGTGAGATGGAAATACATCTTGCTCACTCTAACAAACAATTCCGTCCTGCAGTGTTTGCGGCAAACACCAAGCACGTGAAAGCGGCTTTAGAAGCATGCCACTAGCATCGCAGCGGCGACACAGCGATTACTATGCATTAGTTACCGCCGCGCTGTTCGAACGCGGACCGCGTATATACCAAAAGTATCTGGCAATATTATAGTATTATTGAGCTGATCTGATGATGGAAACGAAAGATGGCAACAGGATATAACTAACTTCTCAAAATCTGACCTGATCCGGTTGGAAAACGAATTTAGGAATGTGCAAATGCACTTTTTTATTGCAAGGAGAAGTTGCCTATATAATAATGAATAATCAGGGATCCGAAATTCGGTACGATATCGATATTTACCTACAGTTGGCAAAATCCCGGAAAAAGTTAAGCGAATAAGGCCTTTTAAAAATATTATTTTAATAATATAAGTTCCGGGATTCTACAAAACATTTAAGTATATAAATTATTATACATGGAGGATAAAACGTCTGTCGATTTGCTCCTCAAAATTAGGTATGTTAGGTTAGGTTAGATGAGTGTTATCGGTAAATTAAATAATATTTGCTACATCTATTCATAGAAAATAACTTCATTATGGATTTATGCTAGCGTAATTTATTTATTCACAAATCCCGGGGTTTTATTAATAAATTAGAATTAGTCCGCCTCCATACAACTGAACAAAAACGCCGCCGCCAAAGATTAGGTAAATATCGTTCCGAATTTCCGATACCTGTACCCTTACCATGAGTTACAATTAACGTACTCGCTAGCGAGTCGAATGCTCTGTCCCTCGCACTCTTTAAGAATACTGCGAGGGACAGAGAATTCGACTCGCTAGCGAGTACGTTAATTGTAACTCATGGTAAGGGTACTGATAATAATCCACAATAGACAGTACGCAGCGTGCGTGTCGATCGGTTGTTAGGCAATCGACCCGTGACGTGCGAGAGCGAAGTCTTGCTTCGCTTTTTATAGAAAAAAGTCAAGCAGAATTGTTTGGTTTACTTTTCATCAGAACACAACAAAAACAACCTTTAATTGGAACCTTGATACATTTCAATGAGAATGAGTAACAATTATGCCAAATTATGCCTAAAGCGGTTAATAGCAGGATGGTGCAATTAGTAGTTTCCTTTTTAAAATCATTGTGGAGGGCGTTGATTCCAAAAACATTTCGCTCGCGAGCTAGACGACGAATTAAAGGCCCAGCCACACCGTTTGCGTGACGTGCACGTGCACGTGCGCGTTTGCTTTCCACTGCGTTGTATAGTATGAATTCTCATTACGATATGTCACTATACAACGCAGTGGAAAGCGAACGCGCACGTGGCACGTGCGCGTCACGCAAGCGGTGTAGCTGGGCCTTAATCAAGGGTACGTAGGTATGATAAAGTCAAAGTGTTCCACGATCTGGATCTCACAGAACGCTTGTTATAAATGTTAAACGTAAAAACACGAATAGAAACCAAATCTTCCGTAGTTTTATTTTTCAAACGTGACACCTTTTGCGCAGGTTTTAGGTTGAATTTTCAAAACCCTACGATCTTTACCGGTGATTTTCGATTCAATAGAACTTGAGTATTTATAACTTCTTAATCGTGTTAAACCAGTTTTGTAATAAATGTTGTTGTTTTAAAGTAAACAGCAATTATTTGAATTTGACGCTATCAAGGCGCGCGCTATCTCCATCTCATGTTCTTCGCACGGAAGCATATAAAGCCATCCCTTTTGATTGTTGTGTGGGTGTGGCGGCATATATATGTTATGTGACCTCTTAAGTTGGCCCGTGATCAGAATGATACTCATTAGTATTATAAATGTGAAAGTAACTTCGTCTGTCTGTAAGTTACGCTTTCACGGCTAAACCGCTCCTTCCCGAAATACCAGTATTTCAAAACACCAAACTACTCTTTTTACCGGGTTCTCATAAGACCGGATTCGAATTATTGTGTGAAGATAATAAACGATACCCTAATTTGTATGTTTAGTTTTGGTATTCCGATATATTGAGAATCGGGTATTTTAAAATACTGGTATTTCGGGAATGAGCGCTTTTCATCCCGGACAATTTATCCGTTCCCGAGGGAAGAGCGGTAAACGATTTCTACGAGGCTGGAGAACTTAATTAACTATCTTGCGGCTCAAATTATTTTTAAACAAATGCCTAAACTGCTGTTAATATCCGGGTACAATACTGCAAAAATAACAAGAGAACCATTTTAAAATCTATACTATTAATAAAGAGAGAACCGGAATGCGCGTCACTCATCAACGCCCAGCCGAAACTACTGAAGCTAGTATTCTATAAAGTTACATATCTACCCACCACAGATTCAAGTCGGTTTTCCTAAAAGAAAGTACTTATGTTACAGCTGAAAATGCAATATCTTTATTTAGCTCTTTCTTTAATTTATTATACATTTCAAATATAATACCAATGCAAAATCATTGATTGAAATGGTAAATATTTCTATTCGATTTTTAACTGAACAGTAATGTTATGATATACAGCATTCCAGATACCATGACAATTAACAGCAATGCAGATAACACAATAGCTGTCTCATGTAACTATTACACAGATATGAATCAATACTATAGTCAGGAACTTCTCGTTTCATCACTCGTATAAACAAATCAATTTACCATTATTACTGCATACTACGTACGTACTTTTGAAGTTTTAGAATTATTTATTTATACCCTTGAAAATTGTCGTCATGTTTATTTTGGTGTAGTAATCTCTATTTCATATTGTATTTTTTCTCGAAAAGCACTTTCGATGAAACTACAATGAGAGTTGACAAATTCGTTGTCATAATATTTTACTTTTTGAAGTATTCTTGGGAAGAGGGAAGAATTGATAGATTGATTAATTAACAAAGGGAGGTTTTAGCCTAGCAGTGCGGCAAAGACGAAATAAACATAAAAAAACATTGGTGGTTTTAAATATTTCGAAAGACTTTTTGTTTTAATATAAAACACATTAAGATGACTACGAGAGGATCGCGCCGAGTGTTTAATCCCCAAATCGAATTCGATGTTACGTTAACCCTGTCCTGTCTCTTTCATTCGATACTTACGTCATAACTGTGGAGTAGACGGGAGGGGGGGGGGGGATCAAAGTTTTGTTATTTATTAGTGAATCGAGTAACGGAGTAACGAGTATGACGGAAGCGCGATGCACATTGCCGAATTAATTGGCTAGACGTTGCGAAACGACGATTTGGCTACGTGGTTTACGAACCTTGAATTTTCTGATGAAAAAAATATTGACTTGAAGCCATGTGGCTTACTTACTAAATAATAACTGGGTTTATTAGCTTTATTACAACGAGCCGAACTTATACTTACACCGAAAAGTACTTTACAAATTACCATTTGGACATATTATAATATACTGATGAAGATGATCATGATGTTTAATATACATATTCAACCTTTTTAATCATTTTTATAGGTGACATTATTCCCATCACTATTTCATTGTCTATCTTCGTCATTGGCAGTACGAATAGAACTCGCCTGTACAAGTGTACATTGATCTCATAATAAAGAAAGTATATTCACAACCAGACAATAAAAATTAAGGTCACTGTAATCAACACGAAAACAAAAAAAAACTTGTCTCTTATACAAAATGTGTGTGTGATGGACATGTAATCGGTTAATATTAATGCTCAAAATTAACCACTCGCGGGTTAGCCTAACGGCTGACTGAAAGATCATGCTTAAACATGTTAAGTCCTTCATTTCACTTACTTTGTGTATTGTGCAAGTTTAAATAAATAAATAATTGAACAAAAGCTCAATCTACCGCACCTTTACAATTAGTAGCAGTAGTGACCTAAATCAACATTTCAGCTGTCGATTTCGAGACATATTATTTATTGCTATAGACCTAACTCGAAATCCAACATTTTTGAGTTAGGTAACTATAATTCTAAAGATGCGATACAACTTAATTATATAACATTTAACTTGTAAAGGGAGCATCAAAATATTAAATTGAGATAATATTTAAATAATTATACATAATCATAAAATTGTGCTCTTGCCTACTATTCTGAGTGCAGATATATTAGATTACTTATGTTTAAAATTTGACTTTTTTTTTCTAATATTTTATAGAGGATTTAGTACACATATGTGACTATGTCAGAATCATGAGAAGATTCTATATAAAAAACTAATTATGGGGCACTGAACTCCCTTCAGAGAGAGAATAAATTTTCCATTTGCCACATATGTTTTAAATTTCATCTTGAAGGAACCAAATCAAAACCAAATTATGGCTCATTTTTTCATTAAAAGCGGTTTAAGAGTGTTTGGAGTTTTGATTATAATAATGTGCAATCAACTACACCCAATTAACATTTAGTATCATTTCTATATACAATTTGTTTTATATAGAATTTTCTGTGTACCATGGATTATATATATAACACTTCCATTAACCAGTCTTATCTTATCTCATTTTGTTATCTAACAATGTGGTACTGTGTATGTCTGTACATGCTCTATGAAAGTGCATTTCTATACGGTGGTAATTTAATAGTGTATTATGAATAGTTAAATTAGTGCAATAATATCAAAACCAGTGAAAATATATTTATGATAACTGAAACTAAAAATGACTTCTGAAATTACATAAAAAGTATATAGCAAATTACTAAAAGTAATTAATAATCCTAGTACATGGACATCTTATCCTACAAATGGTAATAGCAATTTATAGGGGACCAAAACCAAGCGAAATGATTCACCTGATACCAAATATTTTAATGCTGTTATAATGTAACCAACAAAAAGAACCTCTTCCTTTTTTTGAAGTCGGTTAATGAAATAATGAATCAGTGTTCAAATCCTATCCTACTTCCTACTAATATTATAAATCCGAAAGTATGTGTGTGTGTGCGTGTGTGTTAGCTTGTTACTCCTTAATGCTGCAACGGCTGGATGGATTTGGATGAAATTAGGAATGGAGATAGTTTATACACAGGATTAACAGATAGGATATTTTTATCTCGGAAAATGTGAAAGTTTCTGAAGGAATAACAATAATCAAACTCCTGACCTGACCTGACCTGTACAAGCAAACCAAAACAATAGCATTTCTAAAACTTCTAACCTTATAAGTCACCATAAGGTTCAAATACTCTCTTTTCTTAATCTCAATGTTTAATTTTGATTTACCCTCATTCGTTTAGACCATCTGGTATGCTATTAGACTTATTTCTTTTCTGAATGGCCCATCTAAACTTATGTGATAGTCACCCAAAAGTGGGTCTAAATTGGTCATAAATTACCTGTAGATGTAGGTAAGCGGATTCGACGGTAAATGAAACCCTGGCATTGGTGATAAGTAAATTGTTTAGGGATATCATGAGTCATTGGTTCCAATCTATTGAGACCCTGTCTCGATTGGGATCAAGGACCTCATTATGATACGGCAAGAAGGCGGCTCTGTAACAACCAAGCTCATCGACCGTGTCACACCTTCCATATAAATAATATTTATTTTATCCGTAAGAAACATGAGAATCATCGTACCTTTAGCATCACAATCAACACAATATTTGTTGTCCTCGTCTTTTAGCATTTGTATTAATATGTTCTGACATCGGTCCTGGATCTGTTTGGTTCGATCCTTCTCACTTTTAGAACTCATTCCTGTGAAATATTCGCAGCAAACAGCGTGAAAATCACTGAAAATGGGTGGAAGGATTGTTTGTTGAAGGCAGTAGTAGAAACCATAGAGCAAAAGTAAAGTGACAGCCGGATTGATGAGGTGTATTTTGTTCATGGTTCCTGTAATGCTGGTAACATTATGAGGCAAAATTAACTGGACACTCTGCCAACTTTTTGTTGTAACACGGGAACCCTTGCTTTGATTTTAAAAACAAACATTCTATACGTCATGTTCCAAACGTCAAACTTGTCAGTTGTCAAAGTCAAAGTGATCTTTGTTTTGAAAATAGACGAAAATCCCAATAATCACTATTGAACTCTTAGAAATAAAAATAATTATATATATTGCTCAAATCATTATTAGTTTAATAACTGTGGTCGTTTAGTCGTACTGTAATGCTTTTTTAATTAGATGCTTACCAGGCTAATGTGTTTTATTTTCCATTGAAAGTACATACATGGTGTTATAATAATGGGCAACCAGCTGGTTGGTGTCGCGCCGTCTCAAATATATCCAGTGGAGCACTATTTAAGTGACCATGTGGATCTAGCCTTTGACCAGAGGTAACAACTGTAAAACATTTTCCAATAGCTGCTATTTTCTCTTTATGACTCACAAACCTTTTATCATTTATATTTATGTATTTCCTTAATTTAATTGCGAGATAACTACGAAGTTTGTGTATTCTTACTATCTTCCATATCCTTTCATAGTGTCAGCAACCAAACCAAACTGTTTCAGTTAACTTAAGAGGTGAAAATGATACTGTGATAAGAAGCAACAGTGAATGTTTAGCCTTAATTTAACCATTAGAATGCTTTAAATACGTAGCTGAATTACAGTTAAATATTTGCAAAAAAACTTTTTTGGGAAAAATTGTAACAAATTGTAAAAGTGTTGTAAACCTGTGTCCTTTTTTATAATTAACTAATTAATTTTTAACCTTATTTTTATTAACCATTATCTCTTTTTTTAACGGTATAGGATATCTGCAATAAATTTATTTTTATTTTATTTTAGCCTCGGCTCTACAAGATTTCTTAAGGTGGCACGGGCCCGGTCCAGGGAAGGCCTGGTGGTGGTCAAAGTATTTGCGGTGCATGATCCCTCACTGCCACTGGCAGAGCATAAGGAGAGGATCCTCAAGATCAAGGAGCAGCTGGCTTCAGCATTTAACTGCTTGCCATTCCAGAGAGTTATAGTAAGCAGTTCACAAGTGTGCTAACCTCGTAAGGCCCACGTCAACTAAAGTTAAAAGTCACTTTGACAGATGTTCTAAATTTAGGACATCGGGCCTTACGAGGTAGAATGACTAGCATAGAGGCATTCCATCTTGGTCCTCTGGGTTGGCAATAAGGAATATTCATGACAGCTTCAATAAAAGCTGATTCATGTAACAAACAGTTGAGAAGAATAATTTTTTGAATAGCTATAAAAATAAACAAGTTATAAGCCTACTTATATTTGTACCTATCTCTTTCTATTAAAACAGAATTTAACATGGAGTGTATATGGCCGACCTGTTACATGATGTCACAGTGCATATTGGAACTCTCTGTCTAATCACTGTCTAATTACCAGTTTAACATGTTTGTATTATATGTATTTCTTGGCTGATTTTAATTTTAATTTCACTTTTGGTGATCTCTTTTACGGTATTTTCATATTTTGTTGAGAAATGTGATTTAATAAATCCATGCATATTCCCTATTGGCAATGCATTTGTTGTGCTAAGATTGCCAATCTGGACATGGGTCACAGAAGCTTAGCATCAGGTGGCCAGTGTGATTGTTTGCCTTCCCAATTCCATAAAAAACCCAATAAGTCAGCTCATGTCAAGGGAGTCCTTTGTTGAAGTGTTTCTAGCTATTCTGAGGTTATCTGGGGAAACTCCCCTATCAACTTTGGTTTGTTTTGTTTGATTTTTCTAAACTTATATTAGAACTCTGGGATAGTAATTTTAACTCAAATGTCATGGGATGATGTGGCTTATGAAATTAAAAAAAAAACAGTAAGAGTTCTGTTTCTCCAGATAACCCCAGAACAGCTAGAGAAACTTCAACAAAGGACTCCCTTGACATGAGCTAAGTCATTGTTTTTTTTTATTACATACATACACTCAGACTCGGTAATCCACTTTCACCTAAAACATTTTAGTAGGTAGGTATGCAAGTTGTGACTGTTATTAATAAATGTACAGAAACTTTATCAATTGTATTAACATTGTATGTTGATAGCAATTGTAACAGACATAAATGGGTATTTCGTCATAATCATTTTTTTTTCCCCAGTTGGACTCTAACAAAGGCCTAAAAAAAGAGGTTTCCTTTAAAATATATTGTTTAGGTTACTCAGGTAAATGCTAAATCTAGTGGTCTGGTAGACATATTTATTAAATATTATAAAATTTCTTATTTCAATTGTAACACAGGACAGGTTGTTCCCTAATTTTGTTTGAAAATAATGGTTTTTACTCTTGTATTTTACCAGTAGTTTTTATAATATTTTTGATCTGATTTGGATAAGTTACTTGCACATGTACTGCCAAGTACTCTAGTAATGATAAAGATAAAAAAAAGATAAAAGATGTTTATTCAGTAAGTAGGCCGCACGGGCACTTTTACACATCAAAAATCTACCAGCGCTTCGCAAGAGACCACTGCTGAGAAGAAACGCCGCAAGAAACTCAACAGTCAGTCGTTTTTTTTAAAAATTACTTATACAATTATAGAACTTAACCTAGCATTATATAAAACAATGAATTTAACATTAAAATATATATATCATACGTAGTTGAGCAGGAAAATGTGTCAAAACTCAGTATGTTCAGATGAACTCTTAAATAGTAATGATAATAATTATATATATATATATATATATATATATATATACATGTACTTACCCATGACGGTGCAAAACAACCACATAGTTTTGATACATTCTCCTACAGAAACCGTGTCCCCTAGACAATAATTATACCTACAATGTTTAGATATTTTCCTGACTAAGCTATTACTAAGTTATTTAGGTGTTTGATTTAGGCCAAGCATTTTTATCTGTTAGATAGTCCTCGACCCTATAATAAGCTTTCGAAATGAAAAACATTGAATATTGCCACCTGTTACCACCAATTTGTTACTACTAGTAACATCTGGGATTTTTTTACTCTCTTGTTACCATTGGAAACTACTGAGAATATTTATCTCAAAAAAAATATAGTTTAAATCTGGCTTCAACTACAACAGTGACGCAAAAATAAATTATACTTAAATGTACATACATATGAAATATATCGATTGTCGCTGATGTCTGTGTCGCCATCCCTTTTTGTTTTAGATATTTAAGTTAGTTTTTAAGTCAGGGTCCCTCTGAAAACCAGCGCTGCGGTTTGCTGTGGTAAAAAGTTGAGAAGGGCCCTTTTCAACGCCATTTTTTAAAATTTATGTTTTGTGCTGCTTGTCATCTGTTTTAAATGTGTGTGTTGCGTTGAATAAATTATTTCTATTCTATCCTAAAATAGTTGATTCAGCCAATTGTATTTCCAGTTGACAGACAAAGCAGGCCTGCTCATGAGAGAATACTGCAAGTACAGTGTGTATGACCGTATGTCTACCCGTCCTTTTCTCACGACACTGGAGAAGAAGTGGATCTCCTTCCAAGTACTCTATGCCCTGCACCGGATGCACAAGCTGGGGATATGCCATGGAGATATAAAGGTATGTCCTCTGTTAAATTCAAAACATTAACCCCCTTATTCATAAACTAACTATAAACCTATTTTAGTTAAAGCATTCTTTGTCTCTTTCTGACGAATTCACATGTCGTAGTGACAGTTAAGGACAGAGCATATTTCAAGCACACTTTTGTTATTGCGCATGTATGAGTAAGAGGGTAAGAATGTTTTTATTTAGCGGTGTGTACACGCAATATTTCAGAGAATACTCATTTATTTTTTCAATTAACTTAAATGAAGAAAAAAACCAACAATTACGAATGATTGAAAAAACCTACATGTCCTAAAAATATATAATTGGTCCAAATAAAGAATTAATAGATAAGCAGAGTATGTGTTTTCCATGCAAATTCAGTTTCCTTTATTATAATTTATAACTTCTGTATATTTAAGGCCCAGCCACACCGGATGCGTGACGTGCACGTCACGCATCCGGTGTGGCTCGGCCTTTAATATAATGTAAGCGTCATGCACATTGAAAGGGTCAAATTAAGCTCAAAATGTAATTATTAATTACCTTTCAGTTAGAAAACATAATGGTGACATCCTGGCTATGGGTCCTTCTGACGGACATAGCGTCGTTCAAGCCGACGTTCCTGCCGGACGACAACCCGGCCGACTTCAGCTACTTTTTCGACACGTCGCGCCGGCGGCTGTGCTACGTGGCGCCGGAGCGGTTCGTGCGCGCGCCGGACCCCAATAGCAGGGCTGTGGTACTGTCACCAACATGGCAATAGTTTACGTTAGCGTTAAGCAACTTGTCTAGCCTCACAGATCAGCCCTTGATAGTATTGCATTGTCATCCGACTTAAATACATTATGTCAATTGTCAGCTTAAAGCAAAATGGTCTAATCAATAAACATCGGTATCAACGTTCAACTTTCATGGCACCCGGTAAGGGTAGCAAAAAAATATATACATACGAATATTAAATGAATAATAACGTTTATTCTCTGTGTTATTTTTAAATTCAACTATGCTGCAGCTAACTGTACCTATATTTTATACGGTACTTGTACTTAAAGAGGTTTATATTTTAAATAATGTTATAGAACCTTAATACTCATTTTGCATTCGAAAAATAATACATGCCAAATATGTAAAAAAAAAACAATTTAATTGTCAGACCAAATAAATATTAGTCACTGTGGAAAGGTCATTCAGTAATTTAAAAATGGATATTTATAACAGACGTCACAGGTTGAAAACAATTTTAGTTATTTATTCAAACATTCAATATATTTTTACCGTCTTTCTTTTTGTTTATAAAAAATAAACGTTCAAAATACTAGATGTATTTGTTTGTATTTGTTTTTCTGCTAACCGTTCTCTGCCATGAAAACTGAACGTTGATACCGATGTTTACTAATCAATTAAAAGTGAATTAATTATTTTTTATTAATATAACCATTTATAAGTTTTACTTGCTTTGGGAGTTACGCGGTATTGGATTATCCCTGACTACTAAAGGCATGAGCCTTATGCATCAGTCCTTACGTGTCCGTTGTTTCGACAGCCATAAAAAGCCCTAAAACCTGAAACAATGTGAGAATTATGCTTACTTATAATATTACTTTCAGAGTGACGACAGAAACAGCAATCTACTACTCAGCGAGTCTCCTTGCAAAGTGGGCGAACTGCTGCCAAGCATGGATATCTTTTCAGCAGGGTAAAGCATTTGCATTTCAGTATATACAAAGTTACTCTATGATTTTAACCGTGTATGTAACACTAGCCGCTGACATACCGTGAGAGAATGCCCGTGATTTCGCTGTTAACTCGTTATCCGCTCTTCCCCATTTCTTTCAGTTTGCGGTTTGTTACAAAAAAACCTGCCTAGTGCCGCATCTTTGCCAAAAATGACGCATCCTTCGACCGCAATTTACTTATACGAAATTAACATGAACCTGTGAAAATCTTTGTAGTTCTACAGGGGTATATAATCCAAATTAAATTACTTTTTTTTTTCACTTGAGTATTTTTTAGCTATAATTTGTTTGTGTGTTCAAATAATTATGTGTGTATAACCTTCTGTTCACCTCATGGTTCCAACTGAAGACCAGCGCTAGCTTAAATACCAGCATTACGTACCGTTGGTACCGTTTCGTGACAACATTCTTCTTGTTTATATTCTTCATATTTCTCACTTCTTTGTTGTTTTTTGTCACGAATAAATATTTGTTTCTTTAAATACTTCTACAGTTAGGTCTCCTGGCTATGCGTTGTTTATTAGTCATGAATTTAAAACGCTGTTCTAGATGCGCACTTCTCGAGCTTTGGAAGGATGGTACTCCAGCTCTGGACCTGTCAGCCCTGTTGGCGTACCGCAACGGCGAGCCGCGGCCGGCCAGCATGACGCTGGACGACTCGGAGCCCGCGCTGAGGGACCTGCTGCACTCCATGACGGCGCGGAGCCCGCGCGAGCGCCGCAGCGCCGAGCTTTATCTAGCTGAGGCGAGGGGCACGTGAGTCTGCCCCCTTTTATAAACACTTATAGGCCTCGGAGTTACTTACGATAGGATTGCTACGTCTATCTTCTACATACCTTGGCGATTCGATGTTTTAAGTAGGGCCAAATATTCTTGAGGACACAGTAAATGAGGTCTGATTACCACCTATTCAGCTATTCTAACACTAACACGGGTTGATGTAGTACTGCGTTGTGCCATTCGACGAGCAGTGCTGTGTGTACCGCCGCAGTACTGAACACACACATCTAGAAACATGTCAGATAGTTCCATTTAAATACTGTCTTTTAACTGATTAAATATTATTTCATCTACTTGAAAAAAAAACTATGAGTTGTTAACTCGATAAACAGAAGCGAGACAGTTTTTTTCGAGTTCTTATTGATGTACCTATGATGTGCTCTATGTAATCGCAAATATTATTTCGTCCAGCGATCAATTCGAAATACTCTGTCTCAAAACGGTCAGTAAATTATCTTGATTCGTTTCCAGACTCTTCCCGGAATACTTCTACTCGTTCCTCCAGTCCTACATGCTCATCTTCTCTGCGCAACCTATCTTACCTCCCGACGAGAAAATACTACGAATACACCAGGATATTAAGAATATCATCAAGATCTTCACACAGCCGTCCGATGCTAAGAATTACCACGACCTGGTCGAAGAGACCACGGACAAAAGCGACACGATAGATATGCTGAAGAAAGACGGGTTTAAAGTTCTCAACGTGAATATAACGGATTTCAAAGATGAGGATGATGATAAAGGTGGGAGATTTTCTGTTTCAACGAATGTTTTGTTTTTATTTCAATAATTGAAGAGGACATGGCGTAGCCTTGTATTTGATGAATAAGCGGATAATTTACATTCGTAATATTTAACAACTTGTCAGATGACCTTTTCCGCCCCTTTAATATAGTTTTTAAAAAAATAAATACGGGTCTATATTGGAATCCATAATATCGCTTGTCCTAATTGTCATTTGTCTTAATTTGACGTTTGTCCTAAAAGCCATTTCCGTCTGATGTTTAAAACTTTTTAGTGTTGTTATAACATAACCAGAGATCGGAATAGGTAGAACTTGACGCATATTCATTCATGCGTGAGAGAGAGATGGGAATACATTATTGAATGAACATGCATCAAGTTTAGGCAAATTAGCTCTACCTATTCCGATCCCTGAACATAACGCTACCCTAACCGCAGGTATTTTCGGAATGCTTAAAAAGTTGTGTGACTCATCTGAAAACCAGATTAGGACAAACGATAAATTAGGACAACTGGCGATTAGGTCAAACGATATTATGGATCGCGAATGACACCTATTAAATACATATGATAATATCCCGTTTCATTATGAATACGTACTAGAGTTAATTGTTTTAGTTAATTTCCAATTTCCCATTTGCTTGTTCATTAGTCCATTTCATAATACATGGTTGATGTAACTGCTGTGACGTTTTTATTCCTCAAAACCTTTGTGGATATTTGATGAAGTATTTAATTTTCGAATTATGTTTAAAGGTGTGCAAAAGAAAGAGCTCGGCCCAGACAGCGAAGGCCTGATCCTAATAACGTCCCTCGTGACGTCTTGTATCAGGGGGCTGCACCACTGCACTTCCAAGCTGTATACGCTAGAGATCCTTCAGTTGCTCTGCGAGAACTCCAGCTCTGAAACTATATTAGATCGCATTCTACCTTATGTGGTAAGTTAAAAGTGGGTTCCCATATTTATTTGGGTAGTTCTAGTAGCGTTTCAACCGCTATCACTTTCCTGGTCGCATTATTCACCATTTCCCTGTAGGTTCGGATTACCATTTTCGGTTATTTTCTAGGAGTCCAGGCATTCTTCAAAACAACTCAAAATGGTAAACCGATCCTACAGGGAAATGGTGAATAATGCGACCAGGAAAGTGATAGCGGTTGAAACGCTAGTAGAACTACCCATTTTTTAATATTGTGTGGGCCATATTTCGTGTTTTTTAACAGATTTTCTATGAAAAGTAACACAGTGGACAAGGTTGTCCGATTTTGTATGAAAATAGTGGTTGGTCTCCTGAGTTACCAGCATTTTGGAAAAAAAATATTTTGTTTACTTATTCAAATTTGTACGTAGTATCAATTTACATGTTTTTTTTTTTATCTAATAAAACTACAAATTAACGATTTTCGGATTCTTTTTTTTACTTGTCCAGCGGGACTTTACTTCTTAAAACATTACATGATTCTAGGTCAATGGAAAGTGGTTTCGATTTATTGGCTGGTGCCAAAATATGCGGCAAAATGGCATTTTTTTAATGCTTTCACTTGGAAGCTTGATTATTTTACCGTAAACTAGGGTTTCCGCCCGCGGATAATACTCATTCTCAGGTATTTTGAAACCGTTAAGTTAAGTATTTCATATTAATTTAAACTTTAATTTGAAAAAGTACCTTGACTGACAGACAGCTAGCCAGACAGAGAAGGAAATGCTCCTATATGCTTTTTTTTGAGGTACGGAACCCAAAATATATACGTTAAGGCTCTGGCGGTCGTGGCTGCTGTCAATAAAAAGTAATAAGTACAAATAATATTTTTTGTTT
This sequence comes from Acleris literana, assembly GCA_946894065.1. NCBI lineage: Eukaryota > Metazoa > Arthropoda > Insecta > Lepidoptera > Tortricidae > Acleris > Acleris literana. The sequence goes on along the minus strand of OX335688.1, from coordinate 8,824,052 downwards.
TAATGAAAACGAAAAAATAATACGTCGAAATTAAAGATGTATGACCGGCTAGTACATGGTCTTATATATCCGTAGATCCATTTGTCGCACGACACAGTCGCGCGCGTGCGCGCTGCCGCAGTCGCAGCCGCGGCGCGCTGCCTGTCGCTGGTGCGCGCGCTGCCCAAGGCCGACTGCAACGTGTTCCCCGAGTACGTGCTGCCGGAGCTGGCGCCGCGCGCCACCGACCCCGCCGTGCCGGTGCGCATCGCCTACGCTAACAACATAGGTGGGTCCTGTCGCCTGTCGCACGACTCGCTGCCTGTCGTTGTCACTCGTCGATGGAAATGGTAGAACTCCCCTGCTTACCAGTGATTGACTTATTTCAAACGCTTCCCTCAAGATTAATAGGGACTAAAAAATTTAGTAGCTATAGCCTATGTCTATTCCGAAAAAGGTTTGTACGTCGCAAACTCTCAATTATAGCACTGGTATTTGATGTAATGTATTTTACTCCACAGGTGAGAAGTTAAAAAAAATAGAACCTTGTTTTTTTTCAAATTCAGATTTGAAAGCGAAATTGCACTCTTTGTGTGAAATTCTTGCCAAAAAAAGTACAACAAAAATAATTGTCCGCTTTGTTACTAAATTTAATCATTTATTGTAACAAAACGGACAAAAAGAAACAACTTTTTGTTGACATTTCGGATATCCTTTTTATAATCGTCTAAAGTACTGGGCGAAGTGTGAATATTCGCTTTACTATTTGCAGAAACATAAAATTGATGCTATATTTTTAAATACTACCCAGCTAAGCTGGCAGAGATCGCGGTGCGCTTCCTGGACCAGACACAGAACATGGTGGACAAGGAGGCCGCCGTTAACTACGAGACGGAGCTTTCTGCCCTGCACGAAATGGTAATACGCTTTGTTGGGTAGTTCATCACATCAATAATCATACACGTCCGAAATGACTTGGATATGAATTATCATTTTGTTTTACATGTCATGAGACGTTTTGATTACGGCCTTAAACAATAAAAAATATACATGGTTATGAAAAAGTGATTAATGACTAAAGGGTTGAATACTCTGCACTACATTTAAAACCCATTTAGATAATTCTACTGTGGTCGTACATACCCAGGTATCCCTCCGGTTTTTCACCGTCAGGGTAGTTGTCCGCAATGTTACCGAAATAATGTATTTTTGTTACATAATGGACATCTCCAGTCTTGACACTGCAATAATGAAATGTAGTAAGACCCTTATTGTTGCGTCCTCGTTGCTCGATAAAGCTGTAACCTTTGCAGAGTGCATGACGCATACGTGTCGGCATATAATATCCATATACATTTACAAGCTGCAGTTTCCTAGTCACCCATTTATTTACGTTACACGGTTGCAATAATGTACGAGAAGTTAAGTACGGCGCCAATGGCGTACCCAAAAAGGGGGGGGACTTTGCCCCAATAGCAAAACAAGCGCGAGGAACCCTGATGGAAGGTGAACCCGGGTCAAAAGCTGCGTACGCCCTTAACTGGGGCGGGGCTGGCGGGGGAGGGCAATGGTGACTATTCTGACCTTTGTCGTACCTCAACATGATGCCTACTGATCAATTAAGTGATACCCAGCAACTTTTTAGTATATTCCCGGAGAGTATGGATTGTGTATTATATGGAGATGTTCCTCAGGTTCGGTCGACCGTATCCTACCTGCTCACGGACTCGCAGGCGGTCGTGAAGAGAGCGCTCGTCGATAACGGTATCACCAAACTATGCATTTTCTTCGGGAAACAGAAAGGTTTGTACGATTTTAAATGTAATATTTAAAGTTGGCTTTCTCATTTTATTAAAATTTAGAATGATTACATTTAATGTAAAGGAGCTGAAAGGAGATTTGCTTTGCGGCAAAGCTCTTTAATCTTTTGAACGCCACAATCTGAAATTCACAGCCGACACAAGTTGAAAATTAAAAGAGACTACGAGGGGCGGCTGAAAAGTAATCTACCTAACAATGAAACAAAAGACTGTCGTGGCTATTTTTTTTTTATTTTTCTATATAGTCCCCTGCTAGTAAAATGCACTTATTAAATTTTTCAAATATTGAATTTAAACCATTAAAAAAAAAATCTTTCGGTTTGTCGTCAAAAAAGTCAGTAACCGCAGCCTTCATTTCGTCATCGGTCATAAACCTTCGTCCCCTGAGGTCTTTCTTGAGAAGTCTAAACAGAAAATAGTCACAGGGGGCTAAATCTGGACTATAAGGGGGGTGGTCAATGGTTTCGAAGCCATTGTCTTTAATTGCTAGCTTCGTTGTGCGGGCGGTATGCACTGGTGCGTTATCGTGCAAAATCAGAATACCTTTGTTTAGTTTACCTCGCCGTTTTTCTTTTATTGTCTCTCTTAGTTGGTATAGTAAGTTTGAGTAATAATCAGCATTCATTGTAGTTTTCTTCGGTAAATAATCTATGAGCAAAATCCCTTCTGTGTCCCAAAAGATTGTAGCCATAAGTTTACCTGCCGATGGACAGACCTTGAATTTCCGAGGCGGCTTCTCATCCTTAAATTTCCACTGTAACGACTCTTGCTTACTTTCCGGGTCCCATTGTCGAATCCAAGTCTCATCACATGTTACAATTCTAGAAATTATTTCTTCCTCTTTCCCTCGACTCATCTCCAAAAACTCTTCGCAACATTTGACACGCCTCTCCATGTCAAATGCAGTCAACATTCTGGGGACCCAACGTGCACTAACCTTGGACATGTTCAAATGCTCATGAATTATTTCATTGACTCGCTCTTTACTGACGCCCACATCTCTAGCTATCTCCCACTGCTTCACTCGTCGGTCCTCTAATATAATTTTTTTCACCCTGGCTACATTTTCATCGGTGACGGCCGAAACTGGTCTTCCGCTACGAGGATCATCTTCCAGACTCTCACGACCTAACTTAAACTGCTTTGACCAAAACTTTATAACAAAATCGGAAGAACACAAACTGCCAAACACACGTAACATACGCTGTCTGATCTCCGAAGGCGTATTCCCTTCTTTAGTCAAAAACTTAATCACCGCACGCTGCTCGATTTTATCCATTTTCACTTTTTCTACCGACATGTTTGAAACAATTGTAGGAGACAAATAAACGTGATGCAATAAACAAATGAATGTAATACATTTTGAAAATAGAATAACAAACGAATATAAATCCATACCAGCCAGCATTATTTTTGTATATATTTCTGACCAAGGAGATTACTTATCAGCCGCCCCTCGTATGTCTCGTATGAATTAAGTTGTAATTCGCATAGCACAGACACATTTTGTATTTGACATAAGGCGTTCAAAGGTTAGACAAAGAAAAAAACATTTAAAAAACGTCAAATTATCTTGAAAATTTTACAAGGCCTAATTGTGTCATTAATTGGGGGTTTGTTCCGAATCACTTTCGTGGTCACATTTTTGTAGAAGTGGCTGCAGATTTCGATTTCGTTCCAGGTTCGGTATCTAAGTTTACCGGACATCTAACGAATATCCAGAAACGACATCAAAATATACGCCCAATTCTTCAAAAATATGTCCACAAATGTGCGTCGGTTGAAACGCTCGAATAATGACCCAATTAAGCTTTTTCGGAACGCCCTAGTATCCCCCGGTCACTCACAGATATCCATTAATTAGCTAATGGCCCCTGGTACACACTGGGCCAATACGTTGGGTCACGGCATTGGGCCAACGTGTAGAGGAATACTTGGCTTGTTCGTAGTTGGCGACCAACGATCGGCAGGAGTCGGTTATTCGTGCACACATCAAAGGATCTGAAAGAGCTAATGCAGAATGATCAATACGCCAATGTGTAAACGTGATTCCATATTTTGGCCCATTACCTTGGCCCAACGCATTGGCCCAATGTGTACAGCGGCCATTACACCCTGTACGCACGGTCCCCGCAGCCAACGACGTGATCCTGTCGCACATGGTGACGTTCCTGAACGACAAGGAGGAGGCGGCGCTGCGCGGCTGCTTCTTCGAGCGCGTGGTGGGCGTGGCCGCCTACGTCGGCCAGCACGCCGCGCCCATCCTGCTGCCGCTGCTGCAGCAGGTCTGTACAAATATTCTACTCGGAAAAAAAAAATTGCTTTGGGACATTTGGAATAGATTGCGTGCCCAAATATCATGATTTGTCTAAACTGTAAAGTTTTGCGCATTTTACATCAGGATATGTTGTGGCATCATCAATATGTTACAGATGTAGTGAAATATGCTTTCACATCGTATTTTCTCGGAAATGTTCGTATTTGTCATGCTACTTCAGTCCGACTCAGTACCCATTAAGACAACGTGGGGGAACGTCGCATCGCGAGAGTGATAATCGATATAGGATCATACCAGAATATTTTTTTGTTAATTAAGATTAACTTGGTTTTCAGTTCTTTTTAATAGTCATGCCGAAAGCATTAGGACCTGGAAAACGTTTAGATCGACAAGCCTGTGAAATTATTTTCAACATTTATTTATATTTCTTCTTGTTTACCTACACCTAATTTCTTTATATTTGATCGTAGTGGTTTTAACATCTCGGTGTGATATACTTCAAACTCGTGGTTTGACATTTCACACTGATAACTAAAGTACTCTATTTATTTAATACAAACATGTCACTTAATAATTCAATAATTCATAGACACGTCGGCATCATTCGGAAGTAGACGTGAGTTCCGAGTTTTCAGGATGTGAAAGGATTATTTACTAGATCTGTACTATAGTAACGTTTGTGTCTACAGGGCCTCACGGACCAGTCGGAGTGGATCATCGCCAAGGCCCTGCGCGCCACGAGCAGCCTGGCCGAGCTGGGGCTGCTGCAGAAGCAGGCGCTGTGCGACCTGGTGGCCGAGAGCGCCGTGTACCTCGCGCACCCCAACCTGTGGGTGAGTGTATACTGGCTACCGGGCCTCGCGGACCAGTCGGAGTGGATCATCGCCAAGGCCCTGCGCGCCACGAGCAGCCTGGCCGAGCTGGGGCTGCTGCAGAAGCAGGCGCTGTGCGACCTGGTGGCCGAGAGCGCCGTGTACCTCGCGCACCCCAACCTGTGGGTGAGTGTATACTGGCTACCGGGCCTCACGGACCAGGCGGAGTGGATCATTATCACCAAGTCTCTGCGCGCCGAGCAGCCTGGCTGGCTAAGCCGTTGAATATAAATATAAAAATTTTGCTAGTGCATCTCGTAGCACTTAAGGTCGATTATTCACGGCGTGTTTTGCAGCAATTATGTAGCGATTCAGTTGCGATACAGGTGCTTATCGTCTTTAATACACACGAGTTCTGCATTGCAATTGAGTGTATTACAAATAGTGAACACATTCGCCGTGTGTACCCAGCCTGAGACCTCACATTCCAACTTTTTTATTGGCAGTTGCTGTACAGAAAGAAAAGCTAAAGTGAATAGTTGTCCACAGATACGGCACGAAGTGTGCGGACTAGTGTCGTGCGTGGCGAGCCTTCTTAACCCGATCGACGTGAACTGCAAGATCCTGCCGCTAGTGTGGCCGCACCTTAAGCACAAGCTCATACAGGTAAGTCCCATACAGAATAAAAAAAAACAAGCGTTTATCAAGTATTTGTATCATTTATCCGTATCTGGCTTAAAGGTACACTTACACGGGCAATTTTTCAAGCAATAATTTCCTGTTAACAATAGCTGTCATTCTCTAATTTGGCGAAATAGAATGAGACTTCCGCACTGTTTACGGACAATATTGCTTAAAATATTTACCGTGTAAGTGCTTTAAATTAAGCAACAAAAAGGATTATTTCCATGGCGAACTATCCGCACAATTGTTTGCTGCTTTTGGTAAGTTTAATAACGACAGTTTCTGAACACAAGTTCAAGGAGAAAGTAGACAGAATTCGGCAAGGCTTGTTTCTTTGATCCCTATTGAGGATCTATCTCTAGTTAGAGTGAGATTCCAAAACCGTCAGAGAGGAAAGATGCCGATCAAAACAATTCGGCTTTTACTTTTGATTTATTTTTGACACACTACACACGCTAACTCATTAACAAACGGCACGAAAACATTATAAACTAGGTTGCCTGTTGCTGTCCCGTGTATCAAAATGCTGGATCCACGGAAGATCAGCGTCGTGACACTCCTGAGTGCCGCGACACCGTGCTGATTGGGTTCACTTTTCGCAATTTTTTATATTATAAATAATATACTCGTAATAGTAGTTTACGTGACGGTTGCGTAATGCTAAGTCGTACAATACTTTATCTACACACATATTATAAGTACTCTAAGATGGGTTCAGAAGCCGAAAGGCAAATGACCAGCATTACCTTACCTGTGGTAGTAGGTGACAGCGATGACAGCTGGAACGTAATTTTGAAATTACGTTATCGAATATTGTAAGGTAATGAGATCCAAATTTCGAACATCTTCGAAAATTAACAGCTGTCATCGCTGTCACCTACTACCACAGGTAAAGCTGATCATTGCCTACGGGTTTTGAACGCATAATAGAGGACTTATGATATGAGTGTAGATAAGATAAGTTTTAAGTGCTCTACCATAATTAGCTTTACAGAATGTTAGCTATAAGTAAAAAAAATATCATTTTGCAGGATTCAATATATTTTCTTTGTTTTTTTCTTATTTCTCTCACGCACGTCGTGGGTAAAAATAGTTTGTCTATCTTTTGCGTGAGTAGGTGGAACGCGCAGAACTGGTGTTAGAGAGCTTAGCGGAGCCAGTCCCGCGCAAGGTGCTGGACGCCGTGCTGCGGCACGGGGACGTCGACCGGCTCGTGCACACGCTGCGGGAGCGCCGCGGCGCGCGGCTCAAGGTACTGCAGTACGATACGAAACAAGTACTCTTTACAAGTTAAATAGCGATCTCTTGCAAACAATCTTGACCAGAGAAAAATCGATTTAAATATACAATTACATAAAGTAAATTATTTAAATAATAAGTACTATTAATGGGAAAAAAGTAATTGAGATTTTATATTTACTATAGTGTAACCGTAATCCGCAAGACCAGCTTGATAAGTAAGTGACAGATAAAGGGTTACCAGGGTTAGACGAAATTAAACAATATTATGACCGATATCGATAACCTTACCCTGTTACCCTGACTACGCCAATACTTGTACAAAATTAATTATCAAAGTTGTCTCTCGGATTATGGTTTACACTTTTATTTTAATTGACGATTTGAAATTTGATAGCGGAATTGAGTTTTGCACTAATTGTATGTTTTGTAATTGCACCATAGGCGAAGCAAGGCTTGATGCCGCAATACTCCGAGATGGGGCCGCAGCTCAGGAATCTGTTCCGAAGACTCGCCTCCGACGGTAATACTTCACATTCATATCTAGTATTTCTAACCCCCGACAAGAACAGAGGGGTGTTATAAGACATAAGTTTAACGTGCATATCTATGTATATCGTCATTACTTTGAAAAAACCTCGTACCTCATATTTCGTGACGTACGATTTTAAACTTAAACACGAAGAGAATTGAGTTCAAACTCATACATCTCGAAATATCAGATACGATTTTCTAAAGTAGTAACGATATGTAGCATCGTAGCTCCCAATCGTAATGGTTCTTAGCTAGATTTTATGAAAATCGGTTGGGTGGTTTATTTATTTATGATTTATTGGAGATCCAACAGCCTACAAAATAAGATAGAAATTAAATTAGCTCTGAAAGTAAAGGTCTCTATTATATCCGGGGGTTCTATCTATTTAATCTATTGTTTAATCTTTTAAACGCTACAGTTGGCAAGACCAGCAGACTTTTGTACCGCGGACGCCGAAATGTCAGTGAGTTGTTCTACGCTATATTCATTTTGCGTCAGCATTATGACGTCCAGTCCCCTATTTAATAAAATTGACAATGACAAGTAACGTGACAATTCAGGGTACATGGCTAAGCAGCAGAGTTCGCATTGCTCTGATTATTACGATGTCAGACCCATAATCCTCTACTGCGAGCTCTAATCTTTGTAAAATTTTGCTACGTTTGCGACGACACTCGTTTTTTGCTATCCCAGCATCGCGAACTCGAGCTCTAACCCACTCTCTACTGCATCGAGCGCTGACTCTCCTTAACAATATCTTGGACAGCGACAGCAAATTGGATATCTTCCACCGCACTGGAACCAGCTTTTTGGCGGCAACTACCCGATACCTGGAGTGTATTGCGCCCCCGAGTACACTAGGAAGTATTTAATAGTTGTAAATTTGAAAAAAACAATAATAACAATATTGGGAACTATAAATAAATAATTTAAAAAAATGCCCTCCTGTGTGAGGATAAGACAACCACCGAAATTAGCAGAAAACATTCTATCTTAAAGTCTGTTCCTATTCAGACTGCCAATGACAATAACAAGTATACCTGACTGTAATTGTCTTTAGATAGAGGTAGAATATTAATGAGAATAATGTTACCTCTAATTAGTTTATTAAAAAGGTTGAATATATATTCATCATCGTCATCGTATTATTATGCTGGGTGCGACAGAGACGAAAACCTCACTTATCAATCAAATCTATCAAATCTACAATTACTTTTTTAATGTCAGAAATATTTCGAAAAAAAATATCTTTATGACTAGACTCTGTCAGTGTAATGGTGTTTTCAGCGAATATGCTTTTCATCAAAAAATACAAAATTAAATAGAGATAACTTCCTTAAAATGGACATGAAGACAATGATAAAGTGTATAAATAAATAATATGACTAGGCTCAACCTTCAAAAGTACGCGAATATAGAGTTATAGTCCTAGTAAATTGATTTGTTTATAAGAGTGACGGAACGACTTAAGTCCTCTGGGTTGGCAACACATTGACATACTTGGGATTGGAGTCTTTAGATTGTAGTCTTGAGAATTCAAATGCCTATGGGTCTCTGGTCCAACTTACCATCAGGTGGCCTGTCTGTTCGTTTGCCTTCTTAATACCATAATTTTTTTTAGTGAGTTATGTCATTTCATGATCGTGAAATAGCTTTCGTCAGGTTGGTGAAATAGCTTTCGTCTGCGGCTCGTAAAATTGCAGTTAACCGTGGCGTTCAAAGGGTTAAAATTATAAAGTTAACAGAATAACCGAACGTTCGTGTTCGTCTGTTGTTTCAGGTATGACGGAACATGTCGAAAACCAGCTGCTCGCAATGAGCGCGCACTTGATTAAGATCCAGGGCTCTTCCACCCAAGTGAGTACTGTTTCCTGTCATCTCTAAATCATCTAGGTTTTTTTAAACACTTAATTAGCTTTATTTTTTTACTAAAAAACAATGGCATCAAATCTTGGAAATCGATTTTAACCTACTTCTAATTGTTAGATTGACTTGGAATTTTGCATACTTGTGCAATCCTGGGGGTTATTATGACATAAATAAATAAATAAATAAATAAAAATCATTTATTTCGGACTCTGGGGTCCATATTTTGTTAGTTATAATAATCTTAAAAAAACTAGTGTTAGTAGGTATACAAAATTACAACAAACGATAAACAACTAAAAACGCTGGACGGGGGCACACACCGGTGCATGCGCCTCCGACCAGTGTCGCATCATTGGACAGTCTGCCCGTTCAACAAGCGCGCTCAGGACGGTGTTGGAGCCGCCGCGTACCCGGCGCATAAGCGAGGCCAACAATACATAGACATAGCAATTCAGTTCAGTTTACGCTGAGAGAAAATGACAGAGCTATATAACTGCTATAGCTCTGTCCTTTACACTCGCCGTTAAATGAACTGCATAGCTATGTTATAATAACGTCGCAGATAATACAATAATATGGTACTACCGAGCCTATATGATGATGGAGACGGAAGGTGGCCATAAGGTAAGATAACATAATCACTTTTTGTCAAAACTATATACGAACTATTAGGGCTTATAGGAACTCTTCAATGGCTAATAATCGATCCGTCAAGTTTGCAGTCATTTGACGGGTAGTAAGTGTGTTAGAAGTACAGATCGCCAATAAAAAGTTATAAAAAAAACCTTTTTTTATTTACTCTTAGTGTTTGCAATCTCCAAAGCCCCGCCCTAATCTTTTATTAAATAAAAGATTAGGGCGGGGCTATTACCTTAACAAAAAGCAAGCTGTAAAAAACCCGACTGGTGCCAACCAACTTTAAATCGTTATAAAGCCTTAATAATCATTCAAAATTAAAAATGATGAAAGAAATTAAAAATGATTTTGAAATGCCTATTCAATAATACCCTTACCTGTCATAGTTCGTCAACGGTTTTTTTTTTTACAATAATGACGTCTGGCTGCCGCCATATTAAATTTTGGTTAATGTCATATCTTTAGTGACACTCACAAGATTAAGACAAATCAATTGACATGGTCTTATCAAAATCGGCCCACGCGTTTAGTTTCTAGAGCGCACAAAGCAACAAACATACATATATAGGCCGGTAAACACATTACCCTCCTCCCTCGGCAGTCGGGTAAAAACAGACTGTGTCTGAACATAATTTGACTTTATTAGGCAGATCTGAAGGGTAGAAACTTGGTCGGCCGAAGGAGATGACGGCATATATTGGCCTGGACCCAGTAATACATTTATATGAATCCTCCCTATCCATGGTTTGTTTCGCAGCACATAACAGACGCACCGGGGCGTTTAGCGCTCTCGAGCGCCGGCATTTCCCGCTCTGTGCAACTGGACGCCGGCGCCGACGCACTGCCCATAGACAAGATGTACGCTTCGCAGAACAGGTACACACTTTACTTCAAGCCTTTACTTCATTTGTATGTTAGTATGTATATTTGGTTCAAATCTTGCAAACGAAACCTAACCTAACTTAGCCTTAACGTTATATATTTAAGAAAATCTGAAAAGTTTACGGTTCCATCGACATACAAATTACGACTCTCAATAATTATGTTAAGAAATTATGTCCAAAAATTAGTCTTATGAAAACTCTAAACCATGATGATCAAAATTAACGAAATGTATTTAAGGGTTCTCTGCCTTTTGGCAAAAATATGTTTGGCAAAATGTATCGTTTCATTTGCCAACCCGCTTTTTTTTCAGTAGCTGTAAATATTTCAAGGTTTTAATAAAAACGAACCTAACCTAACCTATAGGGCTCTACACAATGATAATGAAATAAATCCTGAAATTTTACAGTTACAGGATACCATATTTGAGTACGATTAATGTCAAGTTATAACCAAATAATATTTTACCAGACGTACACACAAGACATCAGTATCGCAGGAAACCCATATGAACACAGAATGGCAACACATGTTTGGACAATCGCAAGATCCTACTTCGATAAGAGGTAAGTCAATTAGGAATGCTAAAGTTGAGTACAGTACCTCAGTTTAACTATGACACATGCACTCGCAACTGACAGTACATTATACACTACAGATCAGTGCCTAAATAAATAAAAAATGTTGTTTGACAACATCGTATTCGTCTTGCTTTCTCAATTAGCTTATCGATGGATATTAAAACTGACTGGGAGAGCAAGAAAATAAAGAACTTTTCGTGTCAAAAACGATGTTGTATGTTTATTCTCTACATCTGTACATTATGCTGGTACATTTGTCACTTGTGCTTCATAGAAAAACGAAGATTGCCGATCGCTATTTAGAAACTGTAGTGCTGTGTTTTTTTTATTGTATGTAAATAATGTGCAGTAAATATCTTTTCAATTTCTCCAAAATTTTCGCAAGATTTTTAGATGTATTTTTAGTGTATTAAACATTTATATGAGATAGGAAAGTAAAAAGTCATTTGCCTTCCCCGTGTATTAAAAACATCGAAATAATATCTCAATAAGCAGAGAAGGATACTCGGATAGGAGGGTTATTGCGATTGATTGTTGTATTTGTCGACGACAGCATCGGAATCGGTGTCAGCGTCGCAGGCGCAGCAGGCGTCGCAGGCGCTCTCGGCTGCGAGCACGCTGGGGAGGCAGAGCGCGTCCGTGCCGGCGCACTCGCAGATGGGCCACAGTGCTAGCTACGTGCAGTGTGAGTCACCCGCTAGATCTATCGACGCAGGCGCAAGCGTCGTGGATGATATCCACTTTTTGGGAATATTATTAACTGTGTCTATAATTTTTTAGTAAAGACTAATTTAGCACCGAACCGGACAACTAGTTTCGACCAAAGTTCCTAAAGTTTTTAGGGTTTTGAGGGCACCCAATACAAATTACTTCTATTTATACAATTGTTTTTAATTAGTGGCAATTTTATACTCATACAGATAGCATGGCGCCGTGTAGGGTCGAACTAAGAAACTTGACCGCGAGGATGCAGCAAAAATTCCAGAAATCATTGAGGTAATAAATATGATATCCGTACACTTTTCCTATTATATTAGGTATTCGAGCAGATGTTTTGAAGGCTTGTTTTGGTGTCAGGTCCAATGACGACAGTGCGGACGACAGGGAGGAGGTGCGGCCGCCGCCGTCGTGGCGTCCCGGCAACCAGCTACTGGCGTATCTGCATGAACACAAGTCGGTCATTGCTTTAGACGAATAATTAATAAATATAATACGTCACAAAATAAAACCTTTACTTTACTTTCATATTAATAAATATAGAACCAAAAATACCCCTACAAAATTTGATGTCTTGCATCGCTTAGTGTGTGGCAAGACAGAGTTTTTTTTGTGTGTATTTGAATGTATACTTGTGAGTGTTTATTTGTAACCCCATATAAGTTAAACGGCTTTAATTTTCCATTTTAAAAATGTCATACTCAAAATACTCAGTCTAACGCTACACGGGGAAATTGATTTTGGAATTTGTAGATTTGCCACTTGCTCTTTTTACGTGTAATTATCGTGATCCTGGCGCCACGCAATTATCGACCATGTGTGAACGGAGCCATGGCGTGATACGCGTATTTATTTGTGTCCCGTAGAGCTCGAGTGAACCAGCTAGTCTCGCTGCCGGCGCAGCGGCAGATGTTCGGCTCGTGCTCCGACGACGGCACCGTGCGGCTGTGGGACGCCGCGCGGCTCGCGGGACACTCTTACGTCAACAAGTCAGTAGTTTTAAAGCAGTTTCATTAATCGATAGCCCACATGCTATTCGTGATATATTGCATCGCTGCAATAGCTCCTGGCTCGATAATATTAAAACACCTCGTCAATGGATTGCTACAAGCATGCCATTGAAACTGAGACTTTAGATTAGTGACATAAGTTTGATACACACTTAGAGCTCGACACCATCTCGACCACACGGCCCTTTAAGCCAATAGGCGTTATATCAAATTCAATAGCAACAGCGGATTGAATCCTCTCCCGTTAGTAATAAGATTCCACTTGTTATAGAAGTTTGTCTGAGATACCGCCATTTGTCTTAGCAGGGCAGAATAGTAGTTAAATGGACCCATTCTTTGGTCTATTAAGCTATATTACTAGAATAAAAAGTTTTAAGTGAAAGGCAGATAGTTAGAGTCTGTCTAATGAAAGCTGAACCTGGGAAAAAGCGGCAAATTCAAAAAATCTTGATATGGTATTACCGATCAATGAAGGAATAAACGATATTGATACTTTTATTATTTTATTTATTTTGGTGGGCACAAAGGAAGAGGAAACGCGTACTATATTTTCATATATATTATTACGAGCGCTATATTTTGATGAAAAGCACTTTAGGTAAAATACGATGACAGTGACTGGAGCACATTTGGTTTTTCGAAATATATTTGACATGAAAATATAGTGATCTGCACGTGTAGCACAAGTTGTATTTTCTCGCTTGTCGCTCTGTGCGTCTCTATCGTAACAGACTAGATAGTAAGGGAGATCCGAGCGACAAACAAGTCACGAGCAACTTGTGCTAGTCGTGCTGTTGATAGATTTCATTGATACGAGAGGTTTTCGTCTGTGTCGCACACAGCATAATAAAACAATGATGATGAGGAATATTATATTCAACCTTTTTAATAAAGTAATTAGAGGTAACATTATTCTCATCACCCTTACACCTCTATCTAACGACAATTATATCTTGGAGAAGAAGCGCCGCAAGAAACTCCAGCAGATCATTTTTTCCAATCATAAAATACAATTATTCTTAAAAGTAACATTACAAGGTAGTAAAGTAATTAATAATTATTTCTAACAACACAAACTTAGTCGTTACAAATGTACGCTCAATAACATTGAGTAAATTAAAAATAGTGACTAGGAGAACAACATGACGAGGTCTCTACGTCAGGAACGATAACTAAAATAACTAACTGGAAAACAGGTTCTTGCAAGCGTGAACAGACAGGACCCCACTGACAACACCCGTTCACGAGTATGACGCTGATCTCAAACACTCTGAAACACTGATATCTGTAAGAAGAAAGAAAGTGTTAAATAAACAGAACACCATTTAGAAATACATTGTGTGGTTGCGCAGTACAGCCCCATTGTACAGTCCGACAGCCCTAAAAACATTTGGGTTTAGGTGAAATGAAATTGCATCGGTGAGGTTCTAATCGCAACGGTTTAAGAACAAGGAAGACTCATATAACCCGAACATCTTTTATATCTGGCCGATCAAAAATGACATTAAATAAATAGATAAGGTACTAAAGTGTACACATATTTATGAAATCGACTGTACAGTGTACATTTGGTTCATAAACAACAAAATGCTGTTTGCTCCGCACACAGAAAATACATATCAAATAATATGTTTATGATATCTTTTAACTAAACACCTCCTTATTGTTTTATTGAAACTATGAGTGTCAGTTACATTAATCATCTGTCTATTAAATTAATTTAATAAAATTGTGAATGCTAAGAGATTCAACATGATATAGGGACAGACAATAGGTACCTACACCTATTATATAGGGAAAGACAATGATAATTTTAGTAATTACCGGTCATTGAAGATACTTCTTCCAAATATTTCGTCTGAGTCTGGCAGGCTAACTCAGTTTCCTCAACCTCTTTCAGCTGCTTTACGTTTTCCAGCACACTTTTGTCAACGTGCACGTCCAGGTTTTCTGAAACGAATTTAATTTCGTTTAATTTCTTAATCTCATCGTATAATAGACAGAAAAAGGTAAATTAAACTTAGGATTGCACATAGAGAAATAAGAAGTATCAAAATGAACATGCCGTACTAAAGCCGTACTAACCTATAAATTTGGTCACCGTAACTAAACAATTAATTTTTTGCATCAATAATGCTTTTCTTTCTTCTTGTTTTTCTTTGTACTTCTGTATAATAGTATACAGAATCTCCCGGACACCGCCTCTTATCGTCGACGGCATGATTACTCCGTATTTTTATCAATTTAGATCTCGAATTGACAAGTTTCTAAAAACAACAAAGTCCAAACGACATATTAAATAGTGTTGCCAGACTCGTCAGCCAAGAAAAATCCAGGTTCAGCTTTCATTAGACAGACTTTATATATTATCGTACGCCTTTTTAACGCGTTATTGTTTAGTATATTTACATTGGCTTTTATCAATTTGGAACACCACCGTCGGTAAGTAACTTTTCACGAAGAATTTCGTACATTGACCCCGCATTACTTGTCTCTGTCACTCGCGCGCACAACGATTACCATCGCGCTCCCGATCATGGATTGTAAACATTTTCCCTATAAGTAATACGGTTCAGGCGACCACAAAGAGATGTAGCCGCTTTTGGACCTTATTAGATACAAGCCAATACGGTGAAGAGGTGGATACATCTCTTTCGACTGTACCCTGTAGTAAAGGTCAATGTACGAAATTCTTCGTCATTGTTTCACTTTAGGCCTGAAAACACTTGATAGTTTTTATAACGTCTGTAGGTCGAAGGCGATGTACAACCGCGGCGCGGGCCCGGTCATATCGATGGCGTCTTGTGAAGGCGGTAACTCGTTCGTGGCTGCTACACAGGACGGAATATTCGTGCTCAGGTATGTCATACAGGTGAATGAATCAGTTCACTTTTCCAAGCAAAGAAGAATAATTTTGATTATTAATTTTGTTGGTGATTTGTTTTGTGGATGGCGCGATAGTTTTCTTTTACTTATGCTTGGTAATGTGATAAAGTAAATTTCTGAAAAAAAATTAGATTACACTAACTTAACCTCGTAAGGCCCAGTGTGCCTGTGGATGTACATAATCAAGGCAATTAAATTTGAACTGTGTTGCAATGGGAATAAGGTTTATTTTCCTATCTTCATAAACTGAAAATGACATTATCGGACAAACGTAATTGAACTTTATTGCCTTGAACGTAGATTCAAAGCCCCACTCGCAAAAAACTCCCTGTTTGTAGTATGGTGGGCTTTACGAGGTTTATATTTTTTAAGGAAATAAATAACATGGTTCAATCAATATTTCTCTAATAACTTTCATGGTTTAATAGCTTACGCATGATGTATAAAAAAATTAAATGTCAAGAATATTGCCAATTATAAATGGGTTACAAATTTCTTTACCAATTTTTACCCTCTTTACAAGTGGAACGTGTAGTGTAACATTACCAATCATCCTGTACACTCTGTACATTGATACTATGTTTATCAAATAAATGTTGTGAGTTTGTTTGAGTTTATATTATTATGTTACTTAGACCTTATGTCACTCCACCACTACAATCTTTGCTTTGCCAAAAGGTTAATTGGTTGGTAGACAATGCCTTTTGTGCTGAAAAATCCATACTAATATTATAAATGTGAAAGTGTGTTTGTTTGTCCGTCTTTCACGCTTCAACCACTAAACGGATCGAGATGAAACTTGGCACACATATTGGCTAGGTCCTGGAATAGGACATAGGATAGTTTTTATCCCGGAAAATTCCCAGTTCGGGACAGTTCCCGAGGGAGCAGCGATAAACGACTTCTACGCGGATGGAGTCGCGGGCGAAAGCTAGTAAATAAATGAATAGACTCTGCACTGTTTGTAATGGTTTGGCCGGGGTGTCGTCAGGCCGGACGCGGCGCGCATGACGCTGTCGCAGTGCCGGCAGCTGGAGCGCGGCGCGGAGGGCGCGTGCTGCTGGGTGTGCTGCGCGGGCGGCGTCGTTGCGTACTGCTCGCTCTACGCCGCCGTCGTCGGCTGGGACCTGCGCGCGCCCGGTAACTATACGACCGTCGCGTAATGGTGACGCCGGGGTGTCGTCAGGTCACCACTACCAACCAAAATGTAAACGGCGAGGGGAGATATTAGTTGAGGATAAAGTAGGTTTTATAGCCGTAGAACAGAGCTCGCGAGGAATGGCAATTTAAAATTGAAATACTACTAAACCCTGTTCAGACTTGTCTTATATGGTAAACCACTTTCTAACCTCAAAATGCAACTTTTTTGGCTAAAACAGCTTTTTTATCGTAAATAACCTGAGAAAACATTTTGGACATCACTTAGGCAATGTATTGTCCGTGATTGCTTTATTTTATTTAAAATAGCTGTTTCATACAAAAAAACTTGTAGTGGGGTACGATAAAGCTCGTATGGTCACCGTTGCCCTCTCCCCGCGCCTCATGTCAACCCCGGCTCTCAATTCTGTCCTTGCTTTCTGTTTTTGACAAATAAATATTGCAGTTTTAAGGTTAAAATAAATAAAGGTAAATATTAACTAAAAATCCGCGTCCGCGTACCGGAAGACGGAGCTTAGGTAGACCTCCAACGAGGTGGACTGACGACGTAGTTAAGGTCGCGGGAAACCGATGGATACAAGAGACCGGTCCTTGTGGCAAACCTTGGGGAAGACCGGAAGACCTATGTCCAGTAGTGGACGTGCTTCGGCTGAAATGATGATGAAATATATAAAACAGGAGTCAATACCGGTATTAATTAAAATTGAAATATCTTCCTTAATTTGCATTATTTCCTTGATATTTTCGACTGTAATTTAGGTAAAAACACTATTCTATTATATAAATTCATTGAACGGCAAAAATATTCAATAATAAGCGAGATACCGAAATTGAATACCGGTATTTTTGTATGAAAATAATACCGGTATACGATCCCTGATATAAAATAACAAGTTTTTCCATCATCAATATTATCATCATCAACTTTTTTTAAACTAAGTTCGTGTTCCCTCGCTGTTCTTAGGCAACGCGTGGAAACTCCAGGGCGACCTGAAGCAGGGCGTGTACACGTGCATGTTCGCGCGCGGCGGGTACCTGGCCGTGGGCACCTCCAGCGGGGCCGTGTGCGTGTGGGACCTGAGGTTCCAGCTGCCCATCACCTCCGTGCGGCACCCCAACTGTGAGTGGCTAGTGTTCACGGTTATTCTACATTTCGGTGTAAAAAATAAAATATTTTTTTCACTCAAAACCAATTTTAGAAAAATACCTTTTGGGATGTATTGCGATAATGTCGGTTAAAACAGCTTAGTTCGATGTTAACATAATTTTGCTGATATATCTTCGTTAAATGTCAATTTGAAGTGTGAGCTATCGGTCGCGACTTTAAAAGACATCATTTTCCCCATGCTATTTTAGAATAAATGTCTGTTTAATTAGAATTTTTACTTCGAAAATAAAAACTTTAATGGAAATAAAAATGTTTAACCTAAAATTAACACCCGTATTCACAAACGTCACTATGATATGAGGTCTTACAGTGCTCACGAACGCACAGGGTGGTTCAAATCGTGTCATATACAAAAGGTCGGTCAAAAAGGGCCAATCACAAAGCTGTGCGTTTACTCAGCGAAGGATCGCTTGAGTATTGTTTGTGAACACGGGTGCAAGTCTTCTTCCTAAGTGGATGAACTGATTGGTCAACATATTTCAATGTTAATATATGGCTTTACTAACATCTGTGTACCACAATAACCACTTCGCATTCAGTGGTTCGTCTGAGGCCCTACCCAAGATGCAAACGCTACTAACGTTTTTTCTTCTATCGTTTAAAATGTGTGGGATGACAGTTGACCACGTGTTTTATCGTAACGCACGAGAATGTCATCCCGTTCATTATGAGTGATAGAAAAGAAAAACGTTAGTAGCTTTTGCATCTCGGCTAGGGCCTCTGGTCGTTTCTTTGTCTTATGGTGCGTTCCTATATTCAAAACCGTGGATAGAGTTGTGACGTCTGGTTAAAAATTTACATTTGCTACGTACAAAATGTGTCAAATTTTAACGAGGCGTCACAACTCTATCCACGGTTTTGAACACAGGAACGCACCATTAATCGTATGAAACATTCCCAGCGGAGCGCGTCCGGCGCATCGTGGGGTTCGGCGGCAGCCAGTCGTCCCTCGTGTGGGCGCTGGGCGCGCGCGACGCGGCGGCGTGGTGCCTGGAGAGCACGCAGCGCACGCACGCGCTGTGGCCCGCCGCCGCCGGGCCCGCGCCGCTCGACTACCAGGCGCCCGTGAGTACCGTCACTACTCGTCCATGGAAACAACATAACCTAAGCTCCTTGTTTTCTTGCGCTTTGAATATGTTTTTACGCAAACCGTCTGGGCACGAGAGAGCCTAAGGTGGTCATGTGGGATTCACCAAACGAACGTAACCTGAATATACACTAAAATCCCAGCGATTCTCCCTCCTTGCTGTTGTTAGCGAGGGCCACGGGTTCCGCGTGCGCATTCCACTACGAAAGTAAACATAAGCTAACTGTATAAATTAAACATTTGAAAAATACCCTACACGTGAGTTTAGACTTCCAGATTCTTCCATATTCCATGCATTTCTAATGACGACTGTACCGAAGAACGCTGCGTGATGCGTCTTTTTTCATGAGCCTAGGCGCTATATTGTAAAAATAATTGAGAGATGTCCCTCATCGTCGGGGTAAATTCTACATTATTTGATTTGTTAGTACATGTAAGCAAGGTAATGAAAGAAAAAATAAAGAAACAAATCTCACTAATATTATTAATGCGTAAGTTTGCGTGTCAGTTTATTACTCCTGAAGGCTGGATCAATTTGGGTGAAATATGGAATGGAGATAGAATTTAGTATATTATTGGTCCGGCGACCCTTCCTCGACCCTCCGGTGTGCAGGCGTCGCAGTACCTGAGCTGCGGCTACGCGGGCGAGACGGACGGGCAGGGCTGGCTGGTGACGGGCGGCTCGGACCAGCGCCTGCGCAGCTGGCAGCTCGCGCGCGCCGACGACTCGCTCGTGCTCGTGCCGCCCGCGCCGCCCGCGCCCGCCGCGCACCACAACTACAGGTACTATCGCGATCGTTCATTCGTGACCCATTTCAAGACAAATTGGCTTGAAGTCGTCAATGTCATTAGAGATGCCGAATCATTTGTAACTTTTAGGAAACTCAACCTTATTGTTGTAGAATGTCAGAATGACTTTAGACCTAAGGTGGGTCCCAAATTTAAGTTCGTAGGCTCTATTCATGCTATGTACAGCCGACCGCGCCAGGGGCTTCCTGAACTTAACTGGGATCCGAGATCCATACACTGGCTCACTCGCTCAGCGATGAACTATAAATTTATATCTCTCTCTTTTATTTACACGGGAGCGATTATCTTTTGTTCGTTTCTTGGGCAAGAAAATCGCCGATAGTTCTTCGCTTACTCGCCGGCGGTGGGACCAGTGCCTAAAAGTATCACCGTTTTTGAAAGTGATTAGTTTAAGTTAGTTGTTACTGGTTTGAATGTCTTGAAAATCGATATCTGAAGGCTCCTTTGGACTACAAAATGCGAACCCGTAATCGGATTTTAAAAAAGTGGCCGCCTTTTTGAACTTTTTTGTTACAAGTTCGATTGTCTTGAAAATCGATATCTAAGAATCCGTGGGGACTACAAATGCGAACCCGTACTCAGATTTAAAAAAAAGTGGCCGCCATTATGAACTTTTTTGTTACTGCTTCAATTGTCTTGAAAATCAATATCTGAGGATCCGTCGGGACAACAAATGCGAACCCGTAATCAGATTTAAAAAAGTGGACGCCATTTTGAACTTTTTTGTTACTGGTTCGATTGTCTTGAAAATCCATATCTGAGGGCCCGTTGGGACAGCAAATGCGAACCCGTAATCAGATTTTAAAAGAAGTGGCCGCCATTTTGAACTTTTTTGTTACTGGTTCGATTGTCTTGAAAATCGATATCTGAGGATCCGTCGGGACAGCAAATGCGAACCAGTAATCAGATTTAAAAAAAGTGGCCGCCATTTTGAACTTTTTTGTTACTGGTTCGAATGTCTTAAAAATGGATATTTAAGGGCCCGTTGGGATTACAAATGCGACCCTGTAATCAGATTTTAAAAAGTTGCCACTACTTTGAACTTTTTGTAGTGATAACTTCTTATGGTAGGAAAAAACCGCTTCGTTACGTAACGCGTTACGGCGCCAGTCTGTCTGGCTTCTCTTTCTCTCACTCATACGGCAGCGGCAGGCAGAGTCTTCCTCTCTCACTCTAACCCACAGATTTAGATTAGTTATCACTTCTGTCGGGCGTCCCGAGACGTCCACGTTTTTTTTTATTAATGGCAGTCTACCACGATATACCGCATTGATTTCGCCATAGTCAAGTGCACTCACAGCAGAATAAATCAGTAGCAACATAACATTTTTCTACACTCATATCATAAGTCCTCTATTTTGTGTTCAAAACCAGTAGGCAATGACCAGCATTACCTGTGGTAGTAGGTGACAGCGGTGACAGCTGTTATTTTGGAAGATTTTCCAAATTTGGGTCTCATTACCTTGCAAAATTCGATAACGTAATTTCAAAATTACGTTACGGCTGTCATCGCTGTCACCTACTACCACAGGTAAGGTAATGCTGGTCATTTGCCTACGCGTTTTGAACCGTGGCTTCTGAACCCATCTTAAAGTACTTAATATGTGTGTAGATAAATTATTGTACGAGACTCTGCGTAATTAGCATTACGCAACCGTCACGTAAACTACTTTTTAACGAACACATTCAACCGTTTTCAATCCAGAAGCCGCATCATAGATGGCACCACCGTCATCCAAGAGTACTGCAAGGCGCCCGCGGCGGCGCCCGTGTCCATCATCGATGACAACGTGTACCGCAGCGTCGAGTCGCGCTCGTTCCACCACTCCGCGCCCATCACGGACATCACCGTAGTGGACGGGCCCAAACCCTACCTCGTCAGCGCCTCGGCAGATGGCGTTATTAACGTTTGGAAATAGCGCCATCTAGTTGAGAACGAGTGGAACTTATTAGAATTGTATAGTTGATACTCAAGTTTTTGATAGTTATATTGTCACAACGAACAAAATAAGCGTATTCTTGACTTGACTATAGATTGACATGACTTATGGTCAATCGTTCCACGGCTTAAATACGAATTTAAAGCTTGGAGAAAAGGTTTCACGCGGTGATAGGTGAAACTACATTAATTTTAAACGGCAACACTGGCTACTGGATAACATTGTCAATTTATACTCCAAATTCGTTTACCCCAACTTATTTGCAAAGGCATAACTTTGTCAACAGCTTGTTGACATGACAGTAATGGTGGCAGAGTTAAAAACAAAACAATACGATAATGCATCAAAAGTTACTTTGTTTTACAGTGTTGAATAAAGCCTGTTCTGACGATATATGTTTTTCTTAAATTCAAGATTAGATGAGGAAAACATTTGTTCTTTTTTAAATTCCCAGTGCTGTGATCTACCCATAGTTTGCATCTCGATCAAAAGTTATACGCGTTTATATCGGTAATTCTACACTAAACACCAAAAAGGTTGAATCAAAAATAAATTCATCATAAATGGGAAATTCATAACTTATAAGGCTCTCTAAGCCTCAAGTATTATACAATGTATTTCATGTTCCTTGGCTACTCATGTATACAGTTTATTTTTTAAATTTTGTACTTTAAGTAAGATTCTTAGTGTTGGTATTTTTTAAACAAAGCGGATTAGGGCGTTATAATAATATACGAGCCCCAGCCAATAGTTTCGATTAGACTACACAGCTGAGGATCTGGTTATAGCTGTTGATAATGTGATACTTCATGACCTGTATCATCTGTATATAGCTTTTTTACGTTGGTTTGGCTATAATGCAATGTAGTCGTGCAATATTCCAATATAGATAGTTATATTTCCGTTCCAAATGTTAAAATTGTACACTTTTTGTTTATTTATAATGACTGCTCATTAAGCATTCTTTATGTAGATTTAATTTTTCATGTGGACCGCACGGGAGGCGACACCCTGTATATACATATAAAATAAGAAGATATTTTCTTAATAAAAAACATAATTTCATTTAATTTGTTTTATTTAACCAATTATTTTAACTTATTTATACATTGTGTATTGCATTATACATATTGTAATCACAACACAATTTTGATATTCTTTTGTACTTAAAAATATATAATGTAAAATATTTTTCAATGTCAGGTGGGTATAAAATGTCGGAATTAAATAAACAATTATTTTTTACAACTGCATAATTATATTGTAATATTTTAGTTACCTAGTTCTAAGTAAAGGCCCCATTTTAACGGGCATGTAAAAATCAGATACTTGCAAAACAAAACCTGTAAGCAAATATATTAAACTACATCTAACCTAATCCTTACTTGGTAAGCTGTTGCAAACATTACAGTATGATTTTTGTGATGTTAAAGGTACAAAATTATTAAAAATAAGTCATGTAATTTCCTTAAGGAAATAGTAGACTGTTGCAGCCCCCTACCCTTACGAGTTTGCAAAATTGTACAGTTTTCCAGATAAAAAATTGTCATGTGGGCTAGTCTTTGCAACACAGAGTTGAAATATAGATTTCAATATTATCAATGCAGTTCATTAATGACAATGTGCAACTTACAGAATGATGCAACTAAAAGCCATATTGTTTCTACTTGTATAGTTGGTTCAGAATAAGCTGGCGTGTCTCCGCTTGAACGTTAACAATAGGGATAATAAACTAAAGCATTATAAAACAATTGTATTTTGAAGTGAGGTGTTTCGGCGTTAGCTTGTTTTGTACTACGCTACACCAACCACCATATCATGATACTTTTCAATTATTAGGTAAACATTTATTGGAGATTGTATGTTATCCAAGTTGCAGGAATAAAATGCAATATTATGTTATATTATTTATCAATAAAATAAAATAAAATATACTGATATAGATATAGATATTACTTAAAGATTAACATTTTATTTAGAATCAGAAGCAGTCTCCGCGTGATGATTGCTTCCACAGACGAAACATTTCGATTATACTGAACTGAACACCTCGAAGTTTAAAAATCAACTGACTAATATTTAAATTTGCAAATATTGTCGGGCTAAAGATAAAAAAAGAGAAAGTATCAAGATCATTTGAAGTCCCGCCCATTGCAAGTGTTTACAAAAAATTTACCGAGTGCACATAATCCTATTGTTGTTGCTAATGACGGTCTCGAGTGGAGTCGCGCCAGCTTATTCTGAACCAACTATACCTGTTCAACATGAAACTGGACATATCCATATATTATATATATTATTATTGCATTGCCATAATTTATAATAAGTGTTGATACAAACAAATGTGACACAAGGTCAACACGAATCCTATTGATATTTGTACACACTGTACTCGTTACAATACCTTAATTTACTTATCATTACCTAAAACTGCGTTTATGTAGCCCAAATAGGTTGCATATTTCTCTAAAAGTAAGTACAATTCATTATTTTTCTACTAAATTTAAAAAATTGCAATTTGCAAATCATTGTAATTCTTATTATAGAATGGAAATGAATCAAATAGTTAATTATTGGATACTGCAAACCAAACTGTGTTTTTTTTTTAAATTGGCAAGGTTAAGTTAGGTTGTTTTTATAAACTTTTTGAGAAATGCTCACTTAAGAATGAACTTGTTTTTAAAGCGTGCTGTCACAAAAGCCTGTTTGTGTTCAAGATCATTTTGGAAGCGTTTTCTGTATAAGTCTATGTCTTGCTGCTTTTGTCATCTGGTACGTCTTCCAGAAGCTTTGCCAAGTCAACACCATCAATTTTAGGGTTTTGTGCATTTGATGCGTGAGCTAAGAAAAGTTCTTTAAGGAATTGCAGCTCCTTTGTCAGGGTCTTGACTTTGTCCTCCAGCATTTGGTTCTCGGCTTTCAGTTTACTGACACGTGTGAATGTCTCTTGGGTGCGTTGCTTTGATTTGTACCTGCTTTTTTTGACAGCCTGTGGGAATAAAATAAAAATTAATGTGTTAAATAATGGAATATTTAAATATAGGAGTTTCGCCTCCTGATGCTCCTGAGTTTAGTTTGAAATGCAACACTAATCAATTCTACTTAAGAGCTTGTTTTCACTGATTTTAAATTCTTTGTAAAGTATGCGGGTTGTCACGATGTTAGAAGTATTTATGTTCCAATTTCAATTCAAGACTTTTTTGCAGTGGGTGTTATGAGGTCAAGGATTTAGATTTCCGTAAAAGGGTGAATATTCGGGCGTTTCAACCACCCCCACTACTGTTCTCAATAAGGAATACTCCTTTCATTTTTATGAGAACGGCAGTGAGGGTGGTTGAAATGCCCGAATATTCACCCAAAATGGATAGAATATCATCATCCAAAGATTTTGTAAATGATGAAGGCCAGCTACATGGTTTTATGTATGAAGATAAGATAGCAACACAAATTACACAAACTGACTATGTCCTAGTTAGTGCACTAGAATTTTAAAGTTCCCCATTCAAACAAAAACAAACTCACGGGCAAAGTTGTGTAGCCACCCCCTAGTATTGATTTTTTCGAACAATGTTACAGTTACACAGCAATAAAATTGTTGAGCAATCTTTATTAATAAGGGTTCTTTTAAAAAATTGTAAAACAGAACAGTAAGAAGTTTTTACCAAGTCCAAGATTAGCTTACCTCATTGTTTCTGTCCCTCTTTCGTCTGTAGTCGTCGTCTTCGTCATCAGCGTCGCTGACGCCTCGTCTCCCGCCTTTCACAGGAGGCATCTCGAAGTTATCGTCCAATATCATCAAAGAGAATTAGTTCAAATATTCCAAACCACACACAGCGAGCATTTACGCGACCGCGACACACAGCACCCCTGCAAACAATGACGCAATATTTAAGAAAATAAATACGCAATTTACGCAAATAACAGTAGGTATATTAACTTAATTCTCTATAAGTCACTTGATAATCTACACAAGGATTTGTAAGCTTACCAAAAAATATAGTTTTTATTTAAGCGATAAGTTTTAACACTAGGCTGTAAATTGTAATCGTGATTTCACAGAAATAAGACAACAATAACACCAACCAACTTCAATTTCGTCATTCGTGTGATGTGAAATTGTCGGAAATAAATTCCAATCCAAATTCCCAGAATGACGTCAACGGAGTTGTTTGAGGTATGATTATAAAAGCTCATGAGCCAATTGCGGCACATATTCATAGTAGTATTACCAAACTGACTGGCAACACCGTTAGAATTCTGTCAGCGACACGAGTTTGGCCACTTTCGCCGTTTCGCGCCATTGTAGATAAAATTTGATTCTATGTATCCAAGTATCAATCCACATTAATATATCCTAGAGTCGTAGTAGCACTCGAGCTCATTAATCATAATCATCATAAATCATCATATCCATCTGTCATGTCATGTCTGTCGGTTGCGACAGACAACCAAGGACATAAGCCTCCACCAAGGACTGCCTCATCGATCCGTAATCCGTCCTGCGCTGCCCCGGTAGGTTGCAGTTTTATGCATATTTTTTTTAACACTCGGCACTCACAGGCTGTATTACTCGTTTGGTACACTCTAACCCAAAGGAGTTCCTAGTTTGACCTCTATTCTACTTTGTTTTACCTCTATTGCTATCGTATTGTTTGACTCCATTATCTGAACTCTTGTTTATATTGGGCGGCCTTTAGAAATACTCTTTCCTCATAGGCCAGGCAGCGCATTTTCCTGTGGTGTAGCGGGTGTATGTATGTATGTATGTATGTATGTAAACTCTGTAATAGAAATATCTTCATAGAAAATGTATCGGAATGTGCATACGTAACAATTGCACGTGCCTTAAAAAAGGATATCATTAACTATGGAGGATTAAGGATGATTTTACCTTAGCATTTAGCAGAAACTGGTCAAGTACGCGTTAAACTTGAGCACAAGTGAAATGTGATCTGTAAGCCTGGTTTAAGGGTTAAGATAAAATAACTACTAGGATAAAGATCTCAGAAATACTGGCGTGACATACATACACAGAGAGAGAATAAGAATTCTTATTATTCTATTTTGTTTTTACCTCTATCAGGGGCATTTAGAGGTGTAAAATTTGTGTTATTTATAACTGGGCCATAAAAATCTGTCGGTTGAAATAAAACACCATTTTGTAATTAGACCACAATATAATTTCATCATCACGGTAATCCTCTAACAATTTACGTAAAACATATTTACACACATACATAATGGAAGCATTGAATGCTAAACAATCTAATACTGTAACACTAACGAGCAAAGTTAACACAAAATATGATGTTTTTTTTCACTATTTCTTGTTAGCTATCTTTTTCAGTAAACCAAAATTAATATATACAGCCATTTAAAAAAATGTTGTTGCATAAACTATTATCAATATTTAGTATTTGATTTATCAGTGATTTTTAAGCCTAATAATAAGAGAGAGTATACTTTCATACAATATAGCACTCAAATGTAAGAAAGAATTCATTAAATTTCGATGAACTTGTTTTTTTAATGAATCAATGTATAATATCACAGAACATACAAATTTGAGAAAGAAATAACAGTCTTTTGAAATGAGAACAGCGCTAGCTGGCCATTATGATGACTGGAGTGGTCCTCATATGGCAAGGAAAAATATTGTGAGAATCCTACGCATTTAGGTAATCATGATCAACTTTTTGTTTCTTCACACAAAGTTGGAGAAAATATTTTTCAACGCAATAGGGGTTGATTTTGTATAGAATTTTGAATACATTGAATTGATAGCAGAGCAGCTATGTAATTTAGGAATTTATGTTATTGAGTAATACAGAAAGTTAGGGGTGTGTGGCGTGTTGTCACAATTTTAAATCAGTCTTGAGGTAGGTAGGTACCTATTTAGACTAAAATAGAATCATTAATCACATAATATAACAGAACCAGTAATGGACAAAGGACCAATTATGGACATTGATTCTTATTTTACATAAGATAAGGGTTATTCATTTGTTTTGCAACAATCTATTCCCATTCATAAGATCTTTGAATTAAGAGTCTAGTGTCCATTATTGGTGCCTTCAGCTAAAAGTGTCCAACATTGCCATTACGTTAGGATAAGTTTCAGTTGACCCACTCTATTAAAAAAAGCAAAGACAGGAAAAGGTAAAAACTAAAGGGTACCTAAGTCCTAACAGTAACAAAATGGATGAAGCTTTAACTAGCCGAATGAGAGATCTATCTATATTTATTAAGGTGTTTCGAAGATTTTGATCTTTCTACCTATTATTTACAGTTAGTCAACTTAACACATAGCTTAGTTGTTGCGTTATTCTCGACTTAAGTTTATTATTTTACGATTAAAATAACTATATTGGTTGTTGATATTGTCTCGTAGGTTATTGTGTGTATGTATTTCCACTCAAGAGCTGTGTTGATCTAATGTTTAGTTGTGACTTTATCTTTTATCAATAGACAAACTAAAGTACATCAAAGCAAGACACATTGCCCAAGAGATACTTACATACATTGCCTTTACTTACTTCATTCCACAATGTTTTGATTTTCGAAATTGCAAATTAACACAACTCTAACCTTTAGGCCAGTGTACTATCGCGATCGTTAATTTGTGACCCATTTCAAGAAAAATAGGCTTGAAGTTGTCAATGTCATTAGAGATGCCAAATCATTTGTAACTTATAGGAGACTCAACCTTATTGTTGTAGGATGTCAGAATGACTTTGGACCTAAGGTGGGTCCCAAATTTAAGTTCGTGACTGTACACCATCTTCCTAGTACTTGAATCAGATTCTTAAGGTAATTTGGCACAGTTAGATACAGTATTTAGCTAAAATTGTTCCATTTTGTGCTCCCAGATCACAAATACAATGAGCTTATAACTAATATAGGGCTTTCAAACCACGACGGCGTTTCGCACAACTTAGTTAAAGTACATTGATGCAACTGTTTAACTTAAATTTGAGCGGCCCTCGTGGATGGAAAACACTATAGGCCTTGTTATCTTTCATTCTTTGTCTAAGTATTTAACTACAATAATCATACGGTCTACACAGTTTGAAACGACAAATCCATTTTAGGAACATTCTTAAATATTTTACATAGAAATGCGAATTACAAATCATGATAAACTATGAAAATACAACATAAATGCAACAATTCCATAACTTAGGTAATGTCAATTAAATTTCTTAGTATATATTTTTTTACTAAACGTAAGTAAACAGTCATTTTTTTAATCAAATTGAATTTTTCAATAAATGAATATAATACATACCTAATTAAACTGTTTTGAAATCATCTGAAAATACGAATCTATAAAATAAATACAGTTAGGCTCTTCTTTAGACCTTGGACCATATTTTTGTAATGAAGAATCGGGCAATAGTTTGGATAGACAAAATATCCCATTTTTGTTTGTAAAATATATTTTTTCGTCTAAGCTCGCCACTTGTACATTGTTAATTTAATGAGACAAAAATACAATTGATTTTTAAACGTTAATTTTACGAAGCGATCAATTTTTTTACATAATTTACGTACTTTTTCGCTTACGTTAAGTAACTACACCATCCATTTTCGATTGATCATCATTATCATTTTATCATCAATATCATTTGATGATTATCATACTTATTAGGTATCTTATTCAACACGAAAATGAACGTTAAAACTATCTCGTTATCTTAATGTAGGAATAAACTAGTTTCACATGTTTAGCAGTCGATGGCATTGCCTTTATTGTAAACTGTAATCGTAGTGAAGACTTCAGGTATTATTGAGAACGTTTATAGTTCGTTTACTCCGAGGGGACACGATGCCGCATGCCACATTGACGCATGTAGCACAAATAATGTCTATGGGTCTCAGATCCCACTTACCACCAGGTGGCCTGAGTGCTCGCGTGCCTTCTCCTTGCCATAGAAAAAAAATGGTGCAGCATGGCGATATGTTGAGGTTTCTGAGACTGTGTCTGACAGCCAGCAGTACTGAATTTTGTTAAAAACTTTATGCAGAGTGCGGCGTAATTCTATGGCATGCGACAATTGTGACTCAATGTGTCTCCCAGGTATAAACGAACGAATAGATTAAATCTTATCGTCGTTAGGTATAACTTTAATTTAGAATCTATCTTCCTATCAGTACTAACGCGAATTATCCATTATTTAAATTTACTATAGAATAGTAACTGACGAGTACAATTTAAAATGATTTATGAGCTCTATATTTCATCTAGAAAATGTACCGATGGCGCTATCAAGAACTTTCGAGCTAATATGTGAAGTGATTATGAATTACAGTATAGATTCGTTCGGGGGCCCCTAAAAGCCAGAAAAGCCTCATGGTCTTGTACTTAACTCCCAGGTTTCTTATAAGAACAACTTGGTAGTGTGTTCTCAAACCTTAATGTAAAATATATTTTCGGTTGCATGTACTAGTAACTGTATAGGTTTTGACATAATAGATCTTCTATTAAATCAATATTATGACAAAGTGGTAGCAACGTCTGGCAGTTACGATTAAAGTTAAACATATAGCTTGTCAACTAGCGAGCCAACAAGCTGGTACTGTTACCATTTAAATGTACGAACACACATCGTAACAGGTAATCAGTCCTTGTTCGATCTACGGACTACTTCTCTCGTATTATTATGTATATCACACTACACAACACGCTGTACTTATGTTACTTAAACTAAGCGTTCACTGCGGCGTCTGCATCTGCGTCTTGCGGCACTGGCAGAGCCATTTGATGATGCGGGCGTTCCGCTCCACCACGCTGGGGGGCTCCGTGTTGCGGTAAATCGGCTTCGGGACACCCGGACCTTGTACCTGTGCAAATATGTTTAGGGTTCTTAACAGCCTTTACGATAATCTACCGTAAAGAAATTATGACAATTCCTGAAAGCCAAATAAGAAAAGAGAATTGAACAGTCATCTATGTAGACCAGTGATTCCCAAAGTGGTCTATATCGACCCCCAGGGGTCAACGACGACCTGCAAAGGGTCCATGGGAGCGGAAAAAATTACGAGATGAAAATGGGGGTCCACAATGGTGGATCCTATTTAAGCAGGTCGTGAGTTTAATTTTGGCTTTAATCCATATTCATACACAGATAGTAGGTACCTACTGACTTATGTAATACTTTCTTATAAATATATAAATAAATAAATACCTATCTATATAAATTACGTTTCAATTTTCTGTGTGTAGTTTTTTACTTTGTTTGTAAAAAATATTTTTCCGCGCAAAATGTTCATTGTAGCCTGTGTCAAGTTTTATCCGGCTAGACCTCCAACGTTATCCGTGAAAAACATCCCGAAGATTTTATTGCTTATTTTTGACGTGATAACGTAAATATTAGGTAAGCGGGGGTCCACCCAAAACTGAAAGAAATGCCAAGTGGTCTATGAGACGAAAAACTTTGGGGACCTCTGAGGTAGACTGTCGCTTCGATGCCGCACAATAGTAGGCTTTGCGTCAGTTTGACCATAGTCATCGAAGTCAGTTTCAACGCACCGTGTAGTCAGCCGCATTAGCGAGCTGGTTGGAGTCCACAGTGGACGCCGAGGAGAAGAAGACGGGGCTGTCGGGCAGAGCGTCCCGCAGCAGCGCGTCGTACTGGCGCGGCTCCAGCCCCAGCCGCTCGAAGAACTGCTGCAGCGCAGAGCCGTCCGACGGGCTGTCGGGCGAGTCCGAGCCCTCGCACGGCGCCGACGCCGGGCTGCGCCCGTCCGAGCGCCGGTACCTGAACCAACTTACCAGATTAAAAAACCGATCAAGTGCGAGTCGGACTCGCGCACCGAGGGTTCCGTATTTAAGATAACATGCGTGGTAACCACAAAAGAAAATACTCATATTGTTATGAACTTTATTTTCTATGCATTAAGGCCCATTTTGACTAGCCTAAATTTAAATACAGGTTTACAAAGTTTTTTTAATATTTCTCTAAAACCGTAAATAATGAAAGCTTAATTTTATTTTTTCCATAAAATATAAGTAATTATCTATAGATGTCAGGATTTTTTCAGTATTTTTCAGATTTTTCGATTAATAAACTTCAGAGATAAGGGGGTGGGGAACAGTCATTTATTGTACATTTTTGGCTATAAATCAAAAAGTACATCACAGAAAATAAAAATAGTTTTGAAGTGTATAGAGCCCTTTCATTTGATATAATCAAACCACTTAATTAAATTTTTCAACCCCCCATTCTAGACCCGTTTTCAATAATTAATAAAAAAAAATTTTTAAAAACAGATGCACAGATGTTTTAAAAACGGATGCGGGCAAGCAAGTTGTAAAACTATTAAATTAAATTAAATTTCAAGTTGATAGCTGCTGTGGGTACTCGTAGAAATACGATAATAAAAGCAGTTGTCATTCAACCGTCTTTAATTTACACAACATGGTGGCAGCGGTGGTGTTTTTTAATTGAGTTTTTGCGTATTAAGTACATACATTGCGATAAAAGCGGTATATTTGTTAGTGTTTTACGTATCGGAGTGATATTAGTTAACATGGAGCACGCAAGACCACCGTCGGAACTCAGTTTGGATGGCAGCCCCGTCGGCCGGGCTGACGCATGGCGGAAATTGAAGACGCAGTTCGAACTGTTCTTGAAAGCATCGGGGGTGCACAAGGAGGATTCGGCTGTACAGGCTAGCTTGCTCATTAATTTAATCGGGCCAGATGGCTTTGATGTTTATCAAACGTTTAAGTTTGACAAGGAAACTGATCGTGAAGATGTCAAGTCACTGCTAAAAAAGTACGATGAATACTTCGGAGTGAAGGCGAATCTAACGCTGGCTCGGTACAATTTTTTCACGCGAGACCAGGAGCAGGGTGAAACAATTGGTCAATATGTGGTTGCTTTAAAACTACTTAGCAAGAAATGTGAATTTGCATCATTAGAGGAGTCTCTAATACGTGATCGCATAGTTTGCGGCATAAACAGTACAGTGGTCCGCGATCGATTGTTGCGAATGGACGATTTAAATCTGGATAAGGCTATTAAAATATGTGAAGCCGATGAACTGTCAGCGGATGGCAGTCGGTGCCTGGAGAACCGCGGCGCGGGCACGGCGCGGGTGGACGCCGTGCGGGCGCGCGGCCAGCCTGGGCAGCGCGGAGGCCGGCGAGGCCGGGGCCGGGCCTGGGGCCAGCCGCCGCGCGCGCCCGCTGCCGTCGCCGCCGCGCGGGGCCCGGGCCGGTCGGGATCGCAGTGTCACGGGTGTGGTATGCAGTGTTTGCCAGGCGCGTGTCCCGCTATGAATGTGAAGTGCTATGTGTGTTTGAACTACGGGCATTACGCAAGATTGTGTAATGCGCCACAAAATATTAAGAAAGTGTATGATATCGAAGTTCATAACGAAAATACGGACAGCTTCGAGGACGATTGTGAGTTATTTTATCTTTCTATGGTACACAATATTTCGCTCGAGGCACGGTCCATTAATGACGAGTGGTACGAGACCCTGGCCGGCGACGGCGGGGCCGAAAGATTCAAGTTAGACACGGGGGCCGACATTAACGTACTGTCTTATGAGAGGTTTAAGCAATTAGGGTATGATGATTCGATTATACAACAAAAACATAACATGAAGTTGCAGTCCTATAGTGGTGATGTATTACCAATAAAAGGTATATGTAATATAAATTGGGAGCATAAAAATTTCCAATATTGTCTTAAATTCGCAATAGCGAACTTAAATTGTGAAAGCGTACTGGGCAGACAGGCATGTTCACAAATGGGATTAATACATCGCATTCACAGTGTCAATTTAAATGGCTACGGCGACATATTCGAGGGCTTAGGTTGTTTACCGGGCGAGTACAGCATTGTGGTTGACCCGAGCGTTCCGCCTGTTATAAGTGCACCGCGTAAGGTGCCGATCGCGTTGCGCGACAAGTTGCTCGACGAGTTGAATAGGATGTCTGAGCTTGGCGTGATAAGAAAAGTTACTCACCCCACTCAGTGGGCTAATTCGATTGTGTTAGCAGCTAAAAAAAATGGTGATATTAGACTTTGCCTAGACCCGCGTCCCTTAAATTGTGCTATTCGCCGTGCTCATTTCCAGCTCCCAACAATTACAGAGTTAACTTCCAAATTACACGGAGCGTGTTATTTTTCGGTATTAGACGCGAACTCAGGATTTTGGGCAGTGAAGTTGGACGAAGCCAGTGCAAACTTATGTACTTTTAGTACGCCGTTTGGCCGGTACCAGTTCACAAGATTACCGTTCGGGTTGAATTGCGCGCCGGAGGTTTTCCATGCCACAATAAAACAGTTATTTGAAAATCTAGAAGGAGTAGATTCTTTTATCGATGATATCATTTCTTGGGGCCGAACAAAACAGGAACATGATAAAAGGTTAGTAGCATTGTTGGAAAGAGCCAGGTGCATCAATTTGAAATTTAATAAAAGTAAATGTAAAATATGTGTTGAGGAAGTAACGTACTTAGGCCATGTTTTTAATAAAAATGGTATGAAACCGGATTGCACTAAAGTTAAAGCGATTATAGAAATGCCGCCTCCCGGCGATAAAAAGGCACTTGAACGTTTTTTAGGTGCGACAAATTATCTGTCCAAATTTATACCGAATTATTCGGAGCACACAAATCCGTTGACTAGTCTGTTAAAAAAGAAATCATGCTGGGTCTGGGACTCAGTACACCAGAGTGCGTTAGATAATCTTAAGAAACTACTTAGTGAGAGCCCTGTTTTGGCCTTATACGACGTGCACCAGCCCCTGGTGCTGTCGGTCGACGCCAGCAGCGTGGCCTTGGGCGCCGTGGCGCTGCAGGGCGGGCGGCCCGTGGAGTACGCCTCGCGCATGCTCACAGACACGCAAACCAGGTACGCTCAGGTGGAAAAGGAATTACTTGCTATTGTGTTCGCTTGCGAAAAGTTCAGGCAGTACATTTATGGAAAGCAAAACGTAGTCGTTGAAACTGATCACAAACCACTTGAGAGTTTATTTAAAAAGCCATTGGAGTCCGTCCCAGTACGCTTACAGCGGATGTTACTACGCCTGCAGGGTTTGGATTTGTCCGTAATTTATAAGCCAGGCAAATATATGTTTTTAGCAGACACCCTGTCACGAGCGCCTTTGCCTGAGAAATACGATGAAACCATCAGTAATGGAATCACGTACCAAGTAAATCTTTTAATGAGTCATGTAAATATGTCTAAAAGTAAATTAAAAACTGTTAAAGAGGAAACATTAAAAGATAAAGTGTTAGTAGAATTGTCGGATTACTTACGCAAGGGGTGGCCCGAAAATAAATATGAGGTTTCGGAAAACGTGAAATGTTACTGGTCAATGAAAGATGAATTATTTGCGGTGGACGGTGTAATATTTAAAAATAATTTAGTTCTGATTCCGAATTCTATGAGAACTGAAATGCTTAAGGTAATTCACGATGGTCATCTTGGCATTGACCGTTGTAAGAGGCGTGCCAGACAAGTGTTGTTTTGGCCGGGAATTAATAAAGAAATCGAACTTTACGTGAAACGCTGTTCAGTGTGCCAGGATTACTTAAATGCGCCCAGTAGGGCACCTTTGATACCATTTGAGATACCCATTTTTCCGTGGAACCAAGTAGGCACAGACATTTTTGAATAACTAAAAAAATATTATTTAATCACAGTTGATTACTATTCCGGATTTGTTGAGGTTTCCAAATTAAATAATATAACAAGTGCCTCAGTAATCCAGTCGTTAAAAGAAAATTTTGCAAGATACGGGATTCCAGAAAAAGTTATAAGCGATAATGGCACGCAATTTACGAGTAGGGACTTTAAGCGGTTTGCAGCAGATTGGGGCTTTGAGCATGCTACCACCTCCCCAAACTATGCCCAAGCAAACGGCAAGAGCGAGCGCGCGGTGCAAACTATAAAAAATATTTTAAAGAAAACAATACAAAGCGGCTCCGATCTTTATTTAAATCTACTCAGTTATCGTAACACGCCCCGCGAGAACTTGAGCTTTCCCGCGCAAATGCTAATGGGTCGCATGCTGAGGTGTAGGTTGCCCGTGCACCCAGACTTGTTGCAACCCAAACCAGGACCAGCTAATGAACATAACGTATTGACTAACAACCAGCAAAAGGTTAAGCGGTACTATGATCAGCGATGTAAAATATTACCTAAATTAAATAAAGGGGATAATGTTATTGTTCTGGATAGGAACTATCGAATGAGGGGGCAAGTTGTATCCGAATGTAACTCTCCGAGGTCCTATGTTGTTAAAAATAGGCGGGGAATTTATCGCCGAAATAGAAGGCATCTAATTAAATGTGAACCTCAATACTCTGAACCACAGAGTAGTGGCATAAATAAGGAAAATTATGAGTGTGATTCTCATAACAATGAGTCGCTTGATGAAGATTGCTACGCGTCTGCTGGGTCACTGGAGGACACGGTTATAGAATCACACTCACCTATGATAACAATAAGAAAAAAAAAGTAATTTTTGTTTTTGATTGTCATCCCAGTTTTTTTTAATAAAAACGTATTTGTTGGAAGGAAGGGAAGACACTGTATATAATTATTTGGTGTTGGGTAGTTTATATTCTATTTCATTTACGGGAAAGATGCTGTGGGTACTCGTAGAAATACGATAATAAAAGCAGTTGTCATTCAACCGTCTTTAATTTACACAACAATAGCATTTGTAGTTGCTGAGATAACCTGCTGTGACATACAGACGGACAGACAGACAACGAAGTCTCACCATAAGGGTTCCTTTTTTACCATTTTGGTACGGAACTCTAAAAACGTTCGAACCAGATGAACTGCTCCAAATTTGGAATGTATTAGAGCTGCATTTAGAAATGCACGCGTATAAAGAACGGAGAATTACTATTTCTCATTCCTATAATATTCCCATAGTTACGGCTTCAATCAAATGGAATTCGATCTTTTAACCAAACTTGCCTATAATAATCGGGTCGGAGAAAATATGTGAATGAGAATGCTACCTGTCGGAGATGTCAGACTTGGAGCGCAGGATGGGGCGCGGGCGCCGCTGCTTGTAGCGCAGGCAGCGCTGCCGCTTGAACGTGCCCAGAGGCGACGTCACCTCCTCTGGCGGACACATCTAGGGACAAATGTCTTTATTAAATTTCAACCCGACTGGCAACTGGTTTTAGACGTATACATAATGTTATGAACGCAATCCGTAAAATTCCAGTTGACACTGCAATTCTAAGTGCCGCAGAAGAAAGGACGTTGTGCTGTTGCAAAATG
The DNA here is from genome assembly GCA_946894065.1 of Acleris literana. NCBI lineage: Eukaryota > Metazoa > Arthropoda > Insecta > Lepidoptera > Tortricidae > Acleris > Acleris literana. The sequence goes on along the minus strand of OX335688.1, from coordinate 8,786,695 downwards.
TATGATGCACAGAACAAGTCGCTGAATTAGCCAGTGGGCGATTTGAGCAAATCCATTGACGTCGATAGCAGATTGTGGTGGTTGAAAACGTTAATCATCTAGTCACGAGGACCATGCTGAAAATAGACGCCTAAGATAAAAGCAGTTGAATGTCAAGTGACAAAACTCCTATTATGACATCGATCATTAACATTACCAATACTGATCTCGAGAAAATGTACTTTTCATTTAGCATAATAAGTTATATTATAGTTATATTACCGGCGGCGCGTTCACGTACTCCTGCGCATCATCCATGCGCGCGCGGCGCTCCTGGTACTGCGGTTGCTGCTTTATCGGCTCCGCTCCGTCGTGGTACCTGACGGCAACATGTAGTCAAGTCTTAGTTAAAAAGATAAAGGCTGTTTATTCAGTAAGATTTTCACAAAAACAAAAGAAAGTAAAGTGTAATTTCCTTTGTTTTTATGACATAAGATGAAATTGGAAATAGTACATTATTGCATAGGCATGGAAGTAGGCAATTGCGGGCCGAGTATTGGTTTAAACGGACGAGCTTGCGAGAGGCAAATATAGTGCTTTTCTCAAAAATCGTCAGAAAAAAATCGTGTTGGGAGTAAAATCTTCATCGCATGAAGTCATTTTTTAAATTGCATACAATTACAAACGGAAACTTCATGTGAAAAAACAAGGAGAAAAGCAAGCTTTGTTTTTTAAAAAACATAAGCTATTCCAGACACAGATAACAAAGTTATGTTTCGAATAAAATTTGGATGTATAAGACTTATGCCATAATTTTATTATGGGCTTTTTCACTTTTTAAAAAGTTACAAGCTAGATAGTAATGGTATTTGTATGCAACATTGCAATGTTTTTTTTTTTAATTTGAGAACTGTCAGTAAACTATGTACTTCGCGTCTCATTATGTAGATAGTAATATCAACATTTCCGAACATTTTTGAGAAAATTGACTTTTCTCAAACATGCAATGGAATGTTGGCGTTATGTTAGTTATTTTAGGCCTCGAAGTATCACGTTGCGGGCGGAACACCTCGAGAGAACTGTAAAGGAATTTCATACAAAATTGAAGGCCTAGGCCGGGAAGTAGTTTTTTTTTAATTTTCATGTAAACATGGCGGCTGTGTTTATGAACAGGCTAAATAGCTGTTTTTTTTTTTAAATATGCTAAGCCGTACATCCAACCAAAGCGTTTGCATAAAGGCACCAGGTACCAGGAGGGCAGAAGTTATTAGGGGTGCGTAGTGCAACTTAGTTCGCAGGCAATGAAGCACGGCGCGGCGCGCCGCGGGGCGCACCCGACACAGCGCGGATGACTGAGCACTGTAGGTTACTTTTAATGTTTATGCACTCCTAGTACGTATTTGACGTTGTAATTTTTGTTTTAATTTTTTTAATGAATTATTTATATGTTGAGAAAAACACTATACAAACCTCCGCGTGAAGTGGGGTTGCCAGCCTCGTAACTATCCGTGTATATGAACTCGGCCGGGAACCCCCTACTTCCCGGCCTCTGTATTAATGTGCCATTATGTCATTCGTAATAGATTCATATTCCATTGACAAATTTCGTTGTATGCTGGGCCGTAGGAGGATAGATACCAATGGTTGGTGGCAATTACCTGTTGTAGTCTCTATCCCTGACGTAGTCCTTGCGCGGGTGGCACGGGACCGGCGGGCGGCTGCTGCGCTCGTAATCGCCGTAGTCGTACGACGGAGGCTCGTCTTGGAACTGCGGCGGGGGCGCACTCGCCTGCCAACGAATCGGTACTGTGTTATATGGGCTTCTACTCCACTTAAATCTAGTTGGCATAACACCACCAGCGAAGCTAGCGGCTTCAGGTTTGATCCGCGCTCAAGAAGAGACTTTTCGTGTTGAAGAAAAAAATATTTGGAATCTTGGAAATTTTACAGTGTTTTTATTCAACGAAGGAAGACGCATCCTTTTTAAATCGCCATTCAATATTTTAGAGCACAACAGGGCTTACAGGATGGATGCTCATAAATATCTATTTAAAAACGCTCTAACGCTTATAACGATAGAGTCGGGTTTAGAAATTGATGGCCACTAATCTGTTTTTTTACCCATAGTATATTTACTTAGTTTTGTATTACGATAACTTACCTATACTCTTTTTCACCTAAGATGAGTCCTGTGACAGCCGAATTTCGTAATTTCAATCACTTACTATACAGATGTAGTGAAATATCCTTTCACGTTTCTCGGAAATGTTCGTATTTGTCATCCTACTTCAGTCTGACTCAGTACCCATCAAGACAACGTGGGGAAAAGTCGCATCGCGAGAGTGATAATCTACAGGGTGTTATGCAGAAGGTTGGACAAACTTCAGGGATTAACTCTGTAGGTCATACTCATCAACTTTTATTATGGGACCAACATCAAAACCGCGAAAAAAAAAACAGCTGTTCCATACAAAGTTTGAGGCTAAACAGCCGAAATGTATGGAACAGCTGTTTTTTTTTTCGCGATGAGTATGACCTACAGAGTTAGTCCCTGAAGTTTGTCCAACCTTCTGCATAACACCCTGTATATTAAGTGGTTAATGGATCATACACAGATTTAGGTTACCGTCTTTCCTGTGGACATACACAAAGTTAACGTCTTTTAAGGCCTAATTTTCAGGCTGAGCCCATATCCGCAAAAACGGCGTCTGCTCTACGAGTAATTTAGTCTTATCGGTCAATTAACTATTGACAACTTTTGTTTTTCCGAGTGTGTATGACTCTAATACCAGAGTATTTTTTTGTTAATTAAGATTAAGTTTATTTTCAGTTCTTTTTAATAGTCATGCCGAAAGCATTAAGACCTGGGAAACGTTAAGATCGACAAGACTGAAATTATTTTCAACATTTATTTATATTTCTTCTTGTTTACCTACACCTAATTTCTATATATTTGATTGTGGTGGTTTTAACATCTTGGTGTTATATACTTCAAACTCGTGGATTGACATTTGACACTGATAACTAAAGTACTCTATTTATTTAATTCAAACATGTCACTTAATAATTTAATAACTCATGAATACGTCGGCATCATTCGGAAGTACACGTGAGTTCCGAGTTTTCACGATGTGAAAGGATTATTCACTAGATCTGTACTCACATGCGAGGTATTTAAAAATAGGCGATTACGAGGGCTGCCTTTTAAGTTCTGTCGTTTGCAAAACTCCCGTGATTATTAAAAAAAAAACTAGTATCATCTTAAAATATTTGAATTTAGAATTCAAAAACAAAAGAATGTCTCGAGATCGGCCAATTCGTTTTAGTACAGCGTCGGTTCAAAGGTGACAAGTCGGTTGTGAAAATGGAAATTTCGAAGGAAAATTTACGTGCGATAATATTTTACAACTTTAAAAGGGGTTTAACGCGTCTTCAGTGCTTTGAAGAGGTGACTACGGTTTTTAAAAATGAAGCACCATGCATCCGGACTGTGGAACGTTGGTATTTGGAATTTCAACGTGGTTGCTCTAGTCTTAGTGATAGGCATCGTGAAGGCCGACCAAAAACAGCTGTAACCCAGGAAAACATTGATGCTGTACGGCAACTGATCGTCGAAGATCGCCATGCGACATACCGCGAGATAGAAGCTTCATTAAGCATTTCAGGGACCAGTGTTCAAAATATATTGCATGATCACTTAGGTGTAAAAAAATTGATCTCACGCTGGATACCACATTTACTTAGTGAAGACCAAAAAACGGCTCGCGTTAGATGGTGCCGCAAAACTCTGCGGCAATTCAACCGAGGAGACTCTAAACACGTTTATGACATTATCAGTGGTGACGAATCTTGGATATATGCCTGCGAACCGGATTCTAAACAGCAGTCAACTGTTTGGGTGTTTCAAGATGAGCCAAAACCGACCAAAGTAATACGCTCACGGAGCACTTCGAAAAAAATGGTCGCCACATTTGTAGCGAAAAGTGTCCACGTTGCGACCATCGTGCTCGAAGATCGTAAAACAGTTAATGCTGACTGGTATACCACTGTTTGTTTACCAGAAGTTATCGGCGAGTTCCGAAAAAATAACCCAAAACGTCGTATAGTACTGCACCACGATAATGCTAGCTCGCACACCGCCCGGCAGACAATTGCGTTTTTAAAAGAACAAAACGTCGAAAATTTAGATCACCCGCCGTACAGTCCAGACTTAAGCCCTAATGACTTCTTCACTTTTCCAAAAATCAAGCAACGACTTCGTGGTCAACGGTACCGGACGCCTGAAGAAGCGGTTGAGGCATACAAAACGGCCATTTTGGAGACCCCGACTTCGGAATGGAATAAGTGTTTCGAAAACTGGTTCGATCGAATGAAAAAGTGTATTACATATCACGGTGATTACTTTGAAAAACAATAAATACCATTTAACACTTAAATTGTCTTTAGTTTTTTCAAACGACAGAACTTAAAAGGTACCCCTCGTATTATTTAAATTCCTGAACGGCGTCGCTGGGTGTGTGTACCAGTGTATTTTTTATGTAAAGTTAAAGAAACGAGTGTAATACTTGTTTATATGAGTTAGCGCAGGACTCGTCTTAGGTGAAAAAGAGTGTTGTGCAGTATTGACGCGTGTAAGACTGTCCCCTGAACTGTACCTGGAAGTGTATCCCGACGCGCGCGGGCGGCGGCGGGTAGGGCGGCGCGTGCGGCGGCGAGGGCGCGCCGTCCTGGAACTGCGGCGGCGCCGACACGTAGCACTCCTCCAGCGCCCACTCGCCGAAGCACGAGCCGTAGCGCCTGGACCGGGGACCGTTATAAAACACCGGCCAAGTGCGAGTCGGACTCGCGCACCGACGGTTTCGTACCGCCATTTGAATGGAATGGGGGGGTATGTATTCTCCTCTCTTTCTTAATTTTTTTTAATGGATAGTAAATCCGCCGTAATAAGTTAATAACATATTTTAAAAAACACCAGCCATCTGTTACGATTTAAAAATATAGCTCTTTAAATTTAGGACGGAAGCACGGACAGACGGACAGCGCAAGTATGTTAATAGGGTGCCATTGGGCTACCCTTCGGGTACGGAACCTTGGAAACTACCATCGGGTGCTTTTACGCGAGATCGGACTACATATTTTTTATTTTAAATTAGCAAAAAATTCGTTTTGCTAGTAAATTACAGGCCTCTTTACCATAATCTGCATTGGAAATAGCTCTAATACTTACTCTCTCTTTTTACGCCTCGTGATCTTAACTTAGCCACTCGAATCGCAAGAGGCTTCGTTGTGAGAGTTACATAATAGTGCATTACTGCACAGACCGGGAAATAGGCGGTTGCGGGACGAGTACAATTAGCGTGGCCGAGACGCAGTCCAGGCCGCGCTATATACGAGTCCAGCAACCGCCCTTCCCGGTCGAGGCTTGTATAGTGCTTTTCTCCAACAGGAAATTTAACACAATTGTTAATAATATTAAACACAGTCCCAACATTTCCTTGAAAAAAAGAACAGAAACGTACGATTTAGTATAACACTGAAATAAAGCATTAAATAAAATCACAAATTTATTCGTAATAAATTCAATTTGAATAAAATATAGTTTTAAACTATAACATTTATTACGCGTTTATGTTATTTCGGCGATTTAATTTTATTTATGAACGCAATTTCTATTTAAAAAAAGTCAAACTATTTGACTTTTTTTAAATAGAATTAGTAAGTTTTGTAACTGACCCCTGGTGGTCCTGGTCGTGGTCGGGGTCGTGCTGCGTGGAGGAGCCGGAGTCGGCGCGCGGCGCGCGCGGGGCGCGGGGCGCGGGCGGCGCGCTGTGCTGCGTGTAGTGCCCGCTCGACCCGCCCGAGTCGCGCGCGAACGACGAGCCGCAGCGGCTGCCCACACACAACATTCGCGTTTATAATAGCTGGTTAAAAATTAGACTACCCGTGTTTCTCGGTTTTTCTTTATTTATCTTAAATTCGTCGTTAATAATTTATTAAAGAAATAGTCATTAAAAAGACCGTATATACAAAGTTAGGAATACTGATGTCGTGATCTTAGCATGATATAAAATTAAAAAGGTAACTTTCAACAGAAACAGAACTGACTGTCATGTCATGTAACTTGTCAACCATAACAACTGTAACAACCTGAATTCGTCGACTTTGGGCAGATTGCGGCTATCCGCTTTTACAAATCCGTTAGTCACTTTCATTTTTAATAGCGTATATCAAAACAATAGTATTACGAGAATCGAAAGCGTGTCGTTAGAATCAAGTAATCCGTCAGACAGATGAAAAATGGACATGACAGTTGTATATTTTTTTCAATTCCTATGGTAATAAATGGACTAAGGGCACTATAAGTGCATTCCTAACATTCACAATCCAACTTTTTTACTGTTTTTCCCAAATATAAAAAAAACTACTGCATCAAAAAATCCAAAAATATTTTTACTGTAATCAGCAGTGTAAAATCTACAAACGGTATTTTATGTAACTACTTTAGCAGATATGAATTGTTGTCAATTGAAGCCGAGGGTCCGTAGAGCTCTGAGACCCTAGACAAGATGCATTCGGTGTTCATTATCGTTATCCAAAATGTATAGGATTGACGTAAGCTGTCAGACGGTCGCTTCGAGCGCGTACGTCAATTCCATACGTTTTGTCAATTTTCGAAAATCGATTACAGATGTAGGTAGTGAAATATCCTTTCACATCGTATTTTCTCGGAAATGTTCGTATTTGTCATGCTACTTCAGTCTGACTCAGTACCCATCAAGACAACGTGGGGGAACGTCGCATCGCGAGAGTGATAATCGATATAAAGTGGTTAATACCAGAGTATTTTTTTGTTAATTAAGATTAAGTTTGTTTTCAGTTCTTTTTAATAGTCATGCCGAAAGCATTAAGACCTGAGAAACGTTTAGATCGAAAAGCCTGTGAAATTATTTTCAACATTTATTTATATTTCTTCTTGTTTACCTACTCCTAATTTGATAATTTCTATATATTTGACCGTGGTGGTTTTAACATCTCGGTGTAATATACTTCAAACTGTGGTTTGACATTTGACACTCATAACTAAAGTACTCTATTTATTTAATACAAACATGTCACTTAAGAATTCAATAATTCATATACACGTCGGCATCATTCGGAAATTAGTTTTTTTATGTGAAAGGATTATTCACTAGATCTGTACGTTAGCGTTTAGCAACTTGTCTAGCCTCACTGCTATCTTACTAATTATAAATGTATAAGTTTATAAAAAGCTTTGATGTTTGTGTTTCAATAATCTCAACTAAGCAATAAACAATCAAACGCAATTGGGTAAAATATAAGTCACATTGCGAGACATCGAATATTCAGCCCGTTTTAATTTGTTTCCCTATAATTTTAAACAAGTTCTTCGCGGACGAAGTTACAGACAAACTGGCCAAATAATCCAAGGATATTAAAATAAAGCAGGCGAGACCGACCTGAACCAGATTATTATGATAAATAAGAAAAGAAAAAACAATTCAGATAATAAATGAACATACCTATTATATGACTGGTAGTTATCTTCACCGGGCGATGGATGCTCTGAAAACGCTTCGCATGATGACATCAGAGACGAATGGTTGGACCTAAAACCACAGGCAAGAAATCATGTTAGCGGAGGTCAAACGGAGAAAGACCGACAAGAAGAGAGAAACTGCATAAATCTCATACGAAATGTTATCCAGTATTTATTTATAATGTTTAAATACTACTGTAACAACTTATCTGTTTATGTTTTAATTTACCAAGATTCATAAAAGGACGCGATAACGTAAAACAACATGAAAATGACCAGGAGAGTGACATTACCTTGTGCCTTTGGAAGAGCAGGACGCTGTGCGTTGGTGCGTAGAGTGACGCCGGCGCCGCGGCGATCTGCCGATAGTTTCCGTGCCGCGTGTATTTGCACTAATGTAGAAAAAAAAAGGAAAATAATATCAGAATTCGTTATTTGCCGAATGCATCGGGAACTGTGGGCCAAGGTTGCCACCGAATGGACCCCGCAAGATGGCCACCGGAACAGACGCTGACCAAGAAGGAGATGGCGGGATGACTTAGACGCGTTTCAAAGCGAATGGCGGGAGCAGGCACTCAATCGGGACGAATGGCGCAAAAGAGGAGAGGCGTTTGCCCAGCAGTGGGACACCCAAATAGGCAAAAAAAAACGTTATCTATTAAGGGATCTATGAAATTACCCATAAAAAAGTACCAGCGGTAATTACGGGGCAGTCCAAAAACATAAGAGGCATTAGGTACTTCTTAACCCTCAGAGTTGGTTTGCCTTCATCAAGCAAATAAACGTCCATAGAGAGATTGCTTCTATAACTGTAAATAGAAGAGGTTTAAAATTGTATATTGTTGTAGAGAGCGGAAAGTAGGCAATTGATAGAAGTGTGATGAGCGCATTAAGCCATTTAGTAGTTGGTAAATGATCCACAGGAAAAAAATAGTATTGAAAGTGGTTGAAACACTTACTGTTCGGGATAGCACCGAGTCTGCGTGTGCAGGTCAGGCAGAGACTTATGGCTGTTAATGTTGGAGCAGCCGTCCTCCTCGCGCATGCTCGGCTGCGAGTGGGAATTCGACCTGGAACATTGAAAGTTAACAATAGTTATTGATGAATTTCATCTCATGCAAGATCTTTAAATTTAAGCTGCAAAGACACAAAGGTTGCAGCCCCAGTTCTCATGTGTTGAAAAGAAAGCTGCGACTGCTCCTGCTATACCGGCAGGTCTTTATGACAGGTCAAGGTAAGTTTTTTTTTTATACACAGATTTGTACAGATGCAGCGCTTCTCATCAGCTTCAGTAGGTTTATTCGGCTTCGGATCGTACCTGATGTACCGAGGAGCGGAGTGCGCATATTGCGCCGGCGGGCTGATGGCGTGCAGGGGCTCGGCGGCCGGCGACCCGGCGGCGCTGCGCAGCGGCTCCGGCAGGGCCATGTTCGACGGACTCGGCGTCGAGCTCGCTGCCGAGAAATACTACTGTTAGCAAGAGGCGACACAGAATATGTTTCAAAAAATACATAATTTAAGGCCAAAGCCATAATATTACAAAAATTATTTAGAACCAGTAAAAAAAATAGCAATTAAAAAACAAAAAAGTGATCTAAGGCTAAAGAAAACGAGAACAGATCGCAATTCGTAAAGCAGTCTGCAAGATATCGCTGGAACGGCTTAAAAGACTTATGATAGCACTTCACTTAGCAATGTTTCTTAAATATTTAGGGTACATCACTGCCATTTAACTTACAGAAACAAATAACCAAGTACCGCAATTATGTACAGAAATTGAAGTCTCCAGGCTAAAAAATACTTTCAAATTAAAATTTGTACTTTTGGTATAAATTCATATATTATCTAGATTTCTGTCCCACTGCCTGCCTGAAAATGCCTCCCTAAGGCCTCTTTACAAATCGGCGGCGACACCAGAGCCTCGTTAAAGAATTGGTCCAGAAATAAAAAACGAATGAAAATGGTTACTCACGTATCGAATATCCACTCTTGATCACCACCTCGCTCGGCCTTTGCCGCGGGATCACAAACGACTCCGGGAAGAAAACCCTTGCGTCCCCAAAGCTCAGAGGCCTCTTGTCGCGGTGCTCCTCTGATTTGTGCGGCTTGGAGCCCGAGGTGCCCGACGAAGACGTCCCCGAGAAGGTGCCAGGATTGTGCGGACGAGCGTTCTCGCGGTCAGGGTACGAGTCCTTCACGCGGCGAGGCTCCGCGTAGATTTTGTGCGCTGGAATAGGAGAGTAAATATTGTTTTGAACTTGAAGGTAAACAAACTTATCTACTGGTTATTAATGGATGGTGGCAGAAATCTGCAAGACTTTTTATTAGGTCCTTGCAACCTAGCAACTTTGTAATGCTTATTGATAGGATCCAATTAATTTCATCCGGCAATACTTGTCCCTGACCGTTTCAGATACCCGAGAACACCTGAGAATTTTGTAAAATTGAATAGTTTCTGGCCGTGTCATTCTTGGTCTTGCCTGTCCTTTGATTGGTGTAAAGACGTCGTGCGACTTCCCGACGAGAAATTGCTGGAATGTTTCTATGCGTGAGTCTGGTAGACTCTTTACGGGGCTAAAATTGAGTACTTACACAAGTAATGCGGCGAGTACATGTTCTCCCGGCTGTCGGCGTGCCCTAGCAGCCTCCGCAACGTATTCTGGAGCCCCTCGCCCGCGCTCACGGCGCGCCGTGTGCTGACCACCCGCGTCGTGCCGTCTGCCGAACCAACGTAAAAATTACTTATCATCGTAAGTAGACCCAAAATTCAAGCTAAATTCTCTCAAAAACTGCTGCAGCGATTTGCAAAATTCTTTCGGGAATAATATAGTTCTCGTCCATAATTCTGCGATGGTTCTCAGATACAGTGACCAAAGTCCGCGTGATTCTGCTTATCAAGGTGAAGGTCGTTAGCAGAAGGTTTGTCAAGACTAGAGGAGTAATTTTAGATTTCTGGATTTTGAAATAGTTAATTTGGTTACCAAGATCTGCAATTACTCTGCAGTCGAACGACGCAATGTTTTAGACGTAGGATGTCAAAGGCGCGGAATGGAACTTTGTACAGTCGACGTCAAAGATATGTTTACATCAGTCGACGTCGTTCAGGTAATGTATGTAAATAACGCGTCATAAAATGTTTACAAAATAGGGACGTACAATGGCAAATTAGCCCTTTTATTGATATTAACGAATTATCGGAAAATATGAAAGTACCTGCCCCAAACTGGGAATAAAGGCGTGAGTTTATGTATGTATGTATGTATGAAAGTACCTATTATGGATGTTGATGAATAAATAATTGTTTTTTTTTTAAATTTAGAACGCTTACAAGGATTACAGCAGGCATCATTGTTGAGGGTACTGGAGCTGACGAGGTGGCATCCACCAGCGGCGATTGCTTGACCTAGCCCACTGCTAACCTGTAAAACAATCAGGATCACCTTGTTTAATCTTCACCTTTTGAAAGCTACGTCAACTGCAACTTTATGTGCCTCAGACCTCAGGACGTTCATAAAATAGTTCAAAATGTATGAAGGGTAGAACATTTCACTGACAGTTGGGCGTCCGCGGCAGCAAAATCCGACCATGACTTGCCGACTATAGGCGGCAGAATGTGCACTTTGCAAAGGAAATCTCTATTCTGTCATTTTCGCGTAAAGAAACGGTTTACGGTGATGTATGGTAGTTCCACAGAAAAAGTTGAAGTTTTATTAAAAGTTTACTACGCAGGTCCTTTGAGTTCGGGAATTTCTAGATTTTGGGGTCGGAAAAATCTTTTGAGTGCACGGTCCGTCACCCTACATAGATAATTTTGCTGCGTAAGAATGGTCAGTATGAGAGTAGGTGCATTGTTGTAGTTACCCTCAAAGGCAGCTCCTGCTTCCGGTCGAGCACGGTCTCGGACTTGACGTAGAACGCCTTAGACTCCGCGAGCAGCTCGACGGCACTCTTGCGCTTCTGCTGCGCCGGCGCACGCGGTGCCGCCATGCTGTCCTTCTTGCGCGGCAGCTTGAAGCTGGCGAACAGGGAATCCGCTAGACGACGCCTGGGCACAACCAATAATAGACATAAGAGGACAACCATACACAATTATCAACATAGCCCCAAACAAGATAAGTTTTTTAGTCTTGTAATAAGGGTACTAACAATTTCACAAAGTTGCAGATTTATAGTATAGTCTCACCTCGGCGGCGACTCGAAGGAGCGCGAGTAAGATGGCAAGGCCGCGGCCCCCTCAAACTTCTTCCTGACTTCCTCAACCTTGGACCAGCTCGACTCCACATTGAGCCGGCGGTTCAGTGGGGCGCTTTGTGCCGCATGCTTCGCCAACTCCTCCCGTGTCCTCTGAATGTCAAACTGTGAACACAACACTCGTTTTAACCTTTTGACTGAGAACTCCACGGTTGACTGAAATATTATGTACCCTAGGCGCCAAGACGTCATTGGCCGACTACTCACTAATAGGTGGGTGTTAGCGGTACGAAAATCCGTTAACGTGACTTGCCAATGAAACTGAAAAGAACCTAGCCACAAACTTTTTTTTTGTCAGTTTAGCTATACGAGGCAAAGGAAGGTCTTAGTCATATGTATCTAACAAAAATCTACTATCTAATCCATTTGAATTAACGGCGTTTCGGATTCCGTCATTAACATGTTAGCCATCTAGTTCTAGAATTATTAAGAGAAGTCATGTCGTAGATTATGAAGTACGAGTATGTCTGTAATAATCATGTTAGTTTAAAACTACAGATTTTTATTTCAAAGTTTCGATTTCGTTATAACTTTTCGAATTCGTAACTGGTATGTTTTATCACCTTGACGGAGAGCTCAGGCACGACGTCGCGGCGCAGGCGCGGCTCGGGGCATCGCTCGACGAGCTGCCGCCGGCGCAGCGAGAGCGTGGCGGCCGCAAACCGCTCCTCTTCCTCGTCGAAGCACCTGCGACACAGTCAAACCAAGGCCATATTTAGGGATCTAACAGCTAAACTCTCCTTTAGTGTCTCTGGTTAAATAGTCCAGTGTCACTGGCTACCTAGTCTGGTGTCACCGGTTACTAAGTCTGTTCTCTCTGGTGTCTCAATCTAGTCTAGCGTCACTGGTTGCCTTATCTAGTGTTTCTGGATAGGTACCTAGTTAAGCGTCTCTGGTTTCCTAGTCTAGTGTTCTGGTTACCTAGCGGGCTGCGCGAGGTGCGAGCGGCACGGCTGGTAGCAGGAGAGCGCGGCCATGGCGCCGGGGCGGGTCGCTGCGGCCGCCGCGCACGCGCATCATTCGCTCCGCCGCCGCCTCACTCACACACCGCCGGTTCACGGATCTGTAAACAATGACGTGATTTAATAAGGGCTACCTGATTCAACTTATGGTCGTATTCTTATGGGCTGATGATAAAATAAGCGAGTAACTAGACAATTAGCTATACACCAATGATATAATAAAAAAAGAGGTAGATAATGTTACCTATACGGTATTCCGCGTGTAAAATGGCCCGGCTTACGCACACATAATGAATAAATATTGCAATTACATACACACTAATTCATAAATGACAAGTGAAAGCATGATGGTTACTAATTTCCGGGAGCGAAACAAAGACTATTGTATGTTGCTCTGCAGACTAGTTCACGGTTCCATTGACGGCGCAAGACTAAGTAAAGGTGTACCTTTACGTGTACAATTGGCTTGGTTTTAGGGTGCCACTATCGAAGTGCATATTACATATCTACCTCTTTTTACTATATTATATCATTGCTATACACCATATATGGAGGAGTATCGGGTAATGTACTTAAGTTAGAAAAACCACTGGGCTTCGAACTCGGGACCACGGTCACGAGTCGACACCCTGAGCCACTAGGCCACCGACACTCTTAACCCAGTATATAGGAATACGGCGTCATGCTTAACTTTCATTAACTCTCAGGAATCATTTTTAGAATAATTAATTCACCAAGCGTTGTTGCAATCTCGGCGATTATAATTTTAAATTAACAAAAAGTGGGTGATAAAAACCGCTAATATTTACAGTTACTTTCATTACAACAGTATTTTATGCAAAACTTAATGTTTACTAGATTGTTTTGAAAAATCTAGCCCAATGATTCGAAAACTACTTTTAAATAAAGAGCAACGAACAACTTTAATAAGAACTAGGTAGGTACCAAACCTCGCAAGCATCTAGTATGTAGGTATCCACATACCAAAGGGCCAATGGAGGTTCAAGTGGTTACACCGTAACAACTAAATTGCCTACGATGACATTGAACGAGTTAATTTTGAGAGTTACCTCGATTGGTGTAATCAACGCCTAACGTGTAACCCTCACTACTAGACAACGTAAAAAATGTTCTTATCCATTAAAAACAGATGTGAGTGAAATATCAGGGTGTGGCTAAAATAACTTGAAACAGCAACATATGTATATCATTAAGTATTATAATTTTACTTTTACTGCGGCCCATAGGCCAAACAATAGGCAAGTTCAATAAATATACAGAGTTGTAGAGGTCAAATGAACAAACCCAGAGCTGAATAGGAGATGACGCTACATAACAAATTGATGGATCACTTTGAAACAGCAATAGTCCTATAGTATTGGAAGTTTCAAAGCGAAAGTTTGTTCCTTACTTGACGGACATTTGGAAGTCGTTTCGGACAGATATAGAATGTGTCCTGCTTAGGTACCTACCAAGAGCTCATCTCATGATCAATTTACTTTACAAAGAAACTCCTTGACTTATTACGAAGATTGTAATAACGCATAGTTAAAAAGAATTCACACGGCCCGTCAAGATAACCCATACTCAGTTTGAAAAGTTTTCACTCGGTCGTGGGATCAAAACTCACACATGTCGATTATCTTTATATCTAAAGAAAGTTTTAGGTGTAAAGAGAATAATTATAATTGAAATGCCTCACCGAATTAATGTCAGGTGTGAAACCGTGCGCAACCCGTGTAACAATGATGTTATAATTAAAAAGCAGTATTTTAATATACACATAAGTGTCCTCGTTAGCCAAAAATGCAGCACGCACGCCGCTGCTCATTTAGGCTGTATTATAATGGGGTGCTTCCGTGAATTCGTTACTAGTTCATTATTATAACAAAAGAATTCTGACCCAAATTTTTGAACAAAAGGTGTCAATCGGGCGCTGCCTGCGGACATTTAAAATTGCAAATTGTTTTGCTATTTTCGATGTACATTTGGTTTGCTTTTGTGCTGCAAAATGTAGGTAGGTATATGGGTCGTTTTCGCACATAACGAATTTTTCCAGGATTGCTAAAACCTATTTTCTGGTAAGCGGTTCGAATACGAAAACGGTTTTAGAGTTTGCATACACCAGAAATAAGTGCTAGCTGCAGCTGCATACATGAAGCGTTCCTATTTTCGCAACGTATAGTACGTTTAGTATAATTTTGTTTAGTCTGTTTAATATGTTATGTTATCCTTGTTTTTCTTCACTGTAACTGAACTAAAATAGAAGCTTGAAACATGCTGTCTCTTACCTTCCTAATGTAATCTATCTATCTAATACTTTTAAACGAGCAATTCTTGTATATATATATACATATATAATCTGAATCTCGGAAACGGCTCCAACGATTTCGATGAAATTTGAAATATAGGGGTTTACGGGGGCGAAAAATCGATTTGTCAAGTTGTCATCTCCGGGAAATTTCGTTTTCTACCCGAGCGACGCTCGGTCTTCCAGGTACTCTTCATTAATCTTTGATTATAATTTATTACCTACAGACAATACTTGTAGCTACTTAAATTAGCAGCAAGGGCAATTTATTATGTTCGTTGCTAAATAAAAGAGTTTTACTTCGTGTTGATAAACGTTGGTAAAAACGGGAACAAATATTTTAAATATAATTAACAAAACGGTCAACCATTTCATTAGTTAGCAAAATGAAGTGGCCATTTGCTGGCCACGTGTGTCGCAAAACCTACCACAGTTGGTGTTGGCGTGTTCTGGAGTGGAAGGAAATACGAAAACCGCGTTTTGGTGGACGTAGGTCGTCCCCGGCAAGATGACGAGATAAGAATAAGAATAAGAATATTTATTAGATAAAAACAAAGTACATTATGCTTCGTAATACACAGTACACATAAAAATAACGAAGGTTATACATAGTCACAAATATATTGCCAACTAACTCCTAAACCAAGTCAGACTTGTATCATAGGAGTTAGTGGTCCTCCCCTCAAATCATCTACATCGTTTTTTAAATTAAATTGAAGTTAATAAAGAGTTGTATTACCTACAAATCATCCAATAATACTTTTTCAACCCTTCCTTATGAATAAGTTTGGTCATGACCAATACAGGAGAACAGGAAGCGACAGGATGCGAAAGGGCAGAGTTTTGGGAAATACATAATGATGATCGATTACTAAATATAGTGGAAGGAAGACCTTTTACATTGTCCCTAAATGAGTTACAGCAGCCTGCTTGAGTAGTTTCAATGATGAGTACCTACTTCCGACAAATAATCTGCTTTTTTAACAGATTCACACAATTCTTCGTGTTTTCCACGTTATATTGTTATAGACACTTCTCAAATACGCCAGTAATTATGTCATGTTTATACGTCATGGGTAAAAAACTAGCCTGTATGTACTTTCGTTTTCCCGCAGGTAGCTTTCTAGTCCGTGCGCGTATCGCTGCTGCCGAGACGCCGGCTGTAGCGTTCGGTGGAAATTAATGAGATCGATGTAATACTGTGATTAATAATTATGTAATACTTGCTAATAATAAGTCACTCTCCAATGCTGCCTGTTTATTAGAGAACACTTATTCCGTTTTCTCTACGTAACTACCTCTATATTTGTATTTATGTATTGTAAAGCATATTTTTAACATAGGATATAGAAATTTAACAAAACCCCAAATACAATACATACTTATTATTTAACTCAATCGTAGGAGTTTCTGAAATATAACATAGAAATAGACATAGATAACAGTATAAACCGACAACAGTTAAGGATGCAAGTATTGCACGTCCGCCCAATCAAGTCCTGTCAAGAAACCGGTCAAGAATAATAAACTGATAATGAATGCAATGCGATGTTAATTAATGTAGAGTTATACCAAAGGCGGTAACTCACCGTAATCAGCGATGAGTTACCAAGAAGCGCGAATCAAACAAATCATTTCGTAGAATAACAACCTACTTAGGTATGCATTTTTATTTTTTATTTTTCTAGGAAGTAACCATTGCAGAAATTACTTAAAATTCATTAATTTTTAAACACGTACCCTACCAAGGAAGAACTACCGTGTAGTGTAGTAAAAAAGAGATGTATATTTAGCACGGGCACTTTTACACGCCAAAAATCTACCAGCACTTATCAAGTGTAATTTAGCTACTTGTTCCTTCCATTTCTCGTGTTCCAGATATTTTTTCAACATGACAGCTAAGCTACAGCCTTCTTATATCAGTTTTATAACGATTTAACGGTCAAGTTTAGATAAAAAAACTAGTCGATTACATGACTCACTGTAACGACTAACGGCCATTGGAGGCAAGCGACGTTACGCAAGTGCGTAAACAATCACTCGTAAACAGGCGGTGAAATCAATTCACAAATTGCCTGGTTAAGGAGGTTTCCCCGCGTTTTCCATTCACCAGAGTTTAAAAGTTAACCATAGGAGTTTCGGTTACTTTAACCTGCATTGAAACTAAACTTTAGGACAAATAAATATATGTTTGGATGAGTATCTGAAAGATTTCCCTGTTTGGCACGTCTGACATGTTAACTTTTAACTTTTAATCAAAATGGTTTATTCAACGTGAGAACTTTAAAGACCTAGTTCTGCGTACAAAGCAAATAGTGTGATGTATGACATGATAATTGGAATGTGTATGAAATGCACTCCTTCAGCACCTTTCTTTTTATTTTTGGCGTATTTTTATGACATGATGTAGTAAATCCCACTTCTGATTCAGAAGTGGGATTATTAAGAAGTGATATTTTTTCTACTTTTATACTGTAGTCTTACGGTAGAATGTAACTTAACATCTAAGTCTTGCCCTCTCTGACTTAAGATGATATAACAAAAACCAAGAAATAAGGAGTTGAAAAGGGGCGACGAACTTTTGGGATAATACAGCGAACCTGTGTTTAATGGAACAAATGTTTTAATTAGCACTAAGCGACTTGGTTGTTGGCGCGCGGCCAACCGGCGCGACCCTCATTAGCCGGAGACCTCTCTTATTTAATTCCACTTGCAGGTATTTAACTTTTCAGCCAATAAGACACAGAGTAAGTTTTTATTATACTAGGTAACAACTTTCCTGGTTTATTTTACGAAATTGTATCAACAACTACTTTGTTTTTTTTTCAAACGTTTTCAGTCTTTATCTGCCCGTAAAGTAGCTGAGGTTAATCGTTAATTCGTTAAATAACTGTGTTAAACGGTTGTAAATAAATACCTACCGCAAAAAGTTTGCTATTCATTTTCATGAAAAGGTGGCTTAAACCATTTTTGTTTCTGGTAATAAGCCGATATATTTATAAACTTTCGCAAATGCTTAAAGGTGGTATACCTTTATGCAAGTATGTTATTGTAAACACAATAATACAACTGTTTTTCAAAGGACTCCTTTCGAAATCCGGAGAAATGTTAAGATTCCCGGGCGGCCCGGTATCCCGCCATTATTTGTTTACGCTCCGCCCACTAGACGTTGACAGCTAAAGCCGAAGAAATATGGACCAAGGGGAGACAATATACAGCCGCTGCCGCTGCTGAATCCGTAGCGCCGATTTTAGAATTTGGTCGTAAAATTTACCGCACTATAACCGCTGATGGGGTGCTATTGACAGTTTACGACTTGTGGGTTCTACGAACTTGTTGGCGACTAATACATTAGGCTATCTAGAAAGCAAACTATAGTATAAACACATTAAGAAATTTCAAGGATCAAAAATCTCCCTACATTATCGGTAAAATCTTCGTCCTCCCAGGGCAAGAGTTAGTCCATAAAATAAAATAAACCTATTATATTATCAATAAGTAATAATAAAAAAATACAATGTATCGCAATTACAAAATGTTAAAATCGTCTAGGGATCTAGGGATCAAAAATCCTTGGAATATTTTGATGTAATTTAAACATAAGCCCATACAAAAAAAAAATTATAGAGCATGTCGAGCCAAACTTAATGTTTAGCTCCTTAGCTGTAATTAGGAAGAATTGGGAAAGCGAAGTTAGTTATATTTGTATGCAATCATTGAATTGAAATACGTTACTGTAGGTACATGAATGCCAGAGTATTTGTATCTTTGTATCAGCAACGTTTTTTGTACCTTAAATATGTATTCAAGTAAAGCGGTAGTTAGTTGTATGCATATTTACTATCCAAACAATTAAGTATCCAATGCTCAATGTCATGTCATGTCGATGTTGCAACACTCCTATTATCTGACCAAATTATGCTGAAAAATGGGCTGGGTCCAGGACTAATAATTTTACTAAATTCGAATGGTGGATTCCCTGAATTAAGATAGTAATGTCCCCGTTTAAAATTTCAGTAAGTACCTACCTAATTTAAAAGTCCTTTAAAAATCTGTGTTATGCTCAGTCAGTACTTCAAGGCAATAATGATTACGTTTAGTACCAATTTCACCGAACGATGTTAACCACTTAACAGACGATTAGAGCGTTAACAGCTCTCAAAATGTAGAGTCGATTAACATTGATTAAATTTAACATCGTTTGGTGAAATTTGTACTTAGAATTAGATCTTTGTGACTAACAAGTAACAACAGATGTAAAGATTTCTTTGGAAATTAAATGTGAATGAGCGAACTACCCTATAACTACTGATTAGATTACTTTATCTTTGCAAGAACCCTTAAAGCAAAATATGATAGAAATATGCAGCACCAATATCACCATACATTTAATTAACAACCATGTTGTGACTTGACTATTAAATAATGATTTGTAAACAAGTCAATAAGCAAACTGGAAATGTAATCTTACTTAGGGAATTACCGCGATGCATTAAAAATGCTAATAGACAAAAAAAAAACAATCAATTCAAATAAGGAAAATTTTGAAAGAACTGTTATAATTAAAGCGTTTCTTTAAATGTAGAAAACGAAAAGGACTTCTGGAGGGTTCAGAGGGTTATTCAACCAAATTACTGCCAGGGGAATTTGACACTGTTGTATTTAAAGTTATAGACGTCCTCACAAATCATCTACACGCTTGTAAACCGCTGTCTGTGTGGGCCAGGCTAACTAATTACCCCACAAGTAGGTTAGCTGTCACATTTTGAAAGCGCAATTAGTACAATAGAGCTGTTAGCCGACCATTTGTTTTAAGTCTAAGGCAATTCTAAGTAAGGTACTTGCTGTTCCTAACAATTTAGTTTAAGGTTATTTGATTCAGTATCTATTTTCACCAGACTAATCGAGTAGGTTTCATTATTTAATTACGACTGAATTTCACTTGATATTTAATTGGACTAAATCTTAAATTGACTTACCTACTTCCACAATGGCTAAAACTTCAAATTGCCTCATTCTCATAATACCCGAAATTTCACAATGTAATGGTACGACTGAATCTTAGAATGACTTAAGTCCAAAACATCTGAAAGGCAAAATGTTTGTCTCAAAACGCCAAAAAAATAGCGACAGAATAGTGAAGCAATCTTGAAAGAAGATTAATAATCTTGTTCAAAGGGCATTATTTAGAGGACCTCTAAATACACATAGATATAGATAATTTATGGCGTTAAATAATATCGGAGCGGAGATTTTAAAGATTTAAGTATTCCGTTATTAGTACAAAAGTACGCCCAAGTATGAATATTTAAATATCTCGGCTCCGATGCACTTAAGAGTATTACATCACATAACAAAATATGTTTATTTTTAATAATTCTATCATAATTTACCACTTTTACGAATGGCCGCTCACCTTGAAAATGTATGAATTTTACTAATGACAACACTTTTACCCAAACCCCTTTCAGGTGTTTTTGGATAAGGTAATTTTAAATTTCAGGCGTTTTTTATAAAGGTATGACTCATTTTAGTCGTATTGGATCCGGAATTTTAAGAAAAATCAGTAGACGTATTCCGGTATTTACAAAGATTGAACACGGATGTAACTGGGTATTGTAAAAATAAGTCGTAATGAAACCTACTCGAATATGAGATTGCATCAATAGAGCGGCAAAGGCCTGAAGTCTGTTTGATAGAAAGTCCAAATAAAACCTAGAAAGAGAAACTTTTCAAAGCTTCCTCTGATCAAATCCGAGCACAAAGACATAACAGTTCATCCACCGAAGTTGTGCTCGTGACCGGCCACAATGAGGCATCGGCGGAGTTACACCAGATAAGATTGATGGCTCTTACGGCACCATAAGCTATTTAATAGTAACTTACAGACTGGAGGATGTCTGCGACTTCTTACTTGTACAAATTCGTTTCCCGTTATTCCCACATTTCTTTCGCTCATTGCATTAGCTATCATTCAGTTAAGCCCTATGCAGTGTCGTTCCTATTTAAGAGAACTCTGACCTGCGTGACTGATTTTTTTTCGGGGTTATGGTTTTTTATGACTTATTTTTCTACCTACTGTATAAATAAAAACTTGCTTTCGAGCTTTCATCTCTACATAACCTCTAATTAAGATTTAGCCAACCTCTGAGATCAAATATAGATATAATTGTTATAAGTGTCATAATCATAACAAAACTAGGGCCTAATCTTTCTTAAGAGGATTGTGAACCGACGCGACGCTTAAATCGGGCAGCAGTCAAAAAAAATCTATACCTACTAATTTAGCTCCGGGCGATAACATTACTCACCCCCTAAATCAAGTCAGATTTCCACGATGTTCTTATAATGATGTTGTAGTTATTATGAAAAACTAGGTTTGTACGTTTCCGTTTTCTTTTTTTTTCAATTTTATATGAAAAACACGGACTAGGTTTAAAAACGATATCGTAGGGTGATGGAACCAGTAATGGACAAGGCACCAATAATGGACACTTGATTCTTATTTTACAGAAGATAAGGGTTATTCATTTTTTTTGCAACAATCATTTTAGGACCGTATGAAATTAGAATTAAGAGTGAATTGTCCATTACTGGTGCCTGTCAGCTAAAAGTGTCCATCATTGGTGCCGTCACCCTAAGTATTTTGTATGAACATTTTCAACTACACAAATCCTCTTAATTAACATTGCATATTTACAACAATCATGTAACAATAAACTAGCTTAATTCTACGAAACATTCGCATCCCGAATTAAATATTTAGACAAACATTCAACCTACATAAAAGAGAGTTCAATAAAACATCGGAGCGTCGAGCCGAAGGTCGGCGCTGTTCGGTACAAATCCGAGTAACGGAGAGGCGATGTTGAAAAATGAATGGCCGAAGATCGATATCAATGAGTCGAAGTAGGATGAGTGTCAAGGGACAAGCGCTGACGATGGCGGAAAAGTCTTACAACAAGGGAACGCCTGCAACCTTGTTTGCGTAGAATTTGTTATAGGCTGAGCCATGGAATTTTGAAATATATTTTTTTGTGCTTTTCTACATCATTGCCGGAGTACGATTTCGAATTTCACGTAAACACGCTTTGCAGTTTGTTCACGGAAGCCTAAGCACCTAAGAAGGGGTCAAAACGTCGGGTTAAACCCTCGGAACAACCACCCAAGTCAACCAAGGTTAAGTGGTCTTCTCAACTTCAATTCATTCGGTTTGGTCCAACTGATGTCTACACGATCCATTTTTTTGCTGAACTCGATCCTTGGACCTTGACCTTGGTGGTAGTTCAGACCGTGTAAAAAGGGTAATAAGTAAAAACGAAGGATTACTGAAGTGTAATTACGTAATTAAATATTTTTCATATTGTATGTACTTAATGACTGTATTACAAAATAAATGACTTTTTTTGCCGCCACGCCAGTAGCTAAATCAGTCTGCGTCTTGAGGTCGCGGCATCTCATATCTTGTAACACACGTTAATCTAATATACCTGTACATCTGTACCCACGCGTTTGAGCGCGGTTCAAACAGCGCCGATTTTGATTACACCACATACAGACAGACGTGGCTCATTAAAACAATGTGTTTGTCGTGTAATGCATTGAGATATATGTATACTTCTATATCCAATGAATGAATGGGTAACATCCAATAGTCTGCACCATGGGCTATCTCTTTTAGATGGACCACTCGGATTTTACTGAGGTTTCCACTAGCACGTAGGCATAAAAACGGTGGTATGACACCACTCTTACATCTACATTATTTATTTGCTAGTACTACAAAGCATTGAATGAATGCTTCTGAGACATTTCCTTCCTACTGATGCCTCATACATAAAGGTTATAATCTTTTTTTATGCATTTGAAGCTGATGTAAGTGTCACCGCCGCCCATATATCTAATAATCTTTGGTCAAAGCCCGGCAACGCATCTGCGTTACAAAAATGGGATGCTAAATGCTAATAGATAGGAAATTTTCTGAGATGAGATACCTATTAAAACGTTGTAATACTGGTTTAGAGTTCAAGAAGAAAATGGTCTGATAACGAATTATTTTTGGTGGTTATATTGTGCTTACATATTAAGACAGAGGCTGTAATCCGTAGACTTTATAATCCAAAATATCATAATAACATTTATTTTTGTTCTTCGGGTTTGGGGAAAAAAACCTAAAACTAGGGTAGTTGTAATTGGAGTGTCACATCGTTGCGTTCTATACTGTTTAAAATTACATAATGAAGATAGCATTGTAACTGCCATTTTAACAATATTGAAGACATTTTGACCGTTACGACCTTCGGTTTCTAGCGAATGCAAGTAGCCCAAGGGGATTGCATAATTAATATGAACGTCTGTAACCGTGTCGGAGATGGTCTGTCACAGACCGACGGCGACTTTTTAATTAACTATGAAAAGTGTGTTAATTACTTCTTACGTTTATTGATGACCTCTTGATGAGGCTTAATTATGATAACGTCATTATTTTTAGGTTATTGACAGTGACTTACCAATATTAGAACAAAGGGCTATATATGTATCCACATGATTATCTTAGCCGTATTCTGCTTTATCTTGGAGGGTGCTCAGCTGACTTCTCCTCATTCATCCATCACAGTGGAGACTGAAGTTCTGCGATGAGATTTCATACATACCTACTACCTACTCGTAAGACATTGCCATTAAATCTTGTTGGGTAATTTACACATATCTACGTACAAGTGTCCACACAGCGTCCTTGCGACTTTACGATTGAGATAGGCAATTAATAAATCCGATTGGATTGTCAGCGCTCTGATGACACTGCATATCAGAGAGCTAAACAGTTATTCCATCTGGGTCATAGGAATAATATTCCCGCATAACTACTCCCTGTCATATAAGTGATAGTACCTAGCAATCTAACGGATCACAGTGAGAAAAACCGATAGAAAACTGGATATCCAATAAATCTAAAGCAGATACCAGCCTAAAACTGCAATGTAGCGCACATATTCTACACTACAAGGGCGGATTTTAGAAAAATAACTTACTTTATTTGGTATATTCATGTAAATGATTTCGAGAGCATTAGCTTTTAAACATAAAAAAATAGTTTTAAACTCATATAAATGCAGTTAAAGTGCATAACGTCAAGATGCATAACAGTTAAGTTTTAACGTAAAAGTTAGCGATTTTCGAAATGGACAACATGGATTGCCGTATTCTAAAGGCAGATCGCATCGATCGCTAATGTCAACTGCATACATTTCGAGTCGATAGAAAACAGAAATGTTAGCGCCACCGTTTGTATCTTGGCTAGACCTACTGAGGCCCTACTTTGAAAATCGAAGTTCGAAGTTACGTTAACTCCATCCCTGTCACTCGTCATTCGACACTAAATGGAGAGAAAGGGGTGGAGCTAACGGAACTTCGAAATCGATTTTCAAAGAAGGGCCTTTGGAGCACTCTTACCTTCAGATGGAGTCTCCTCATTATCGTATAAAAAGGGTTATTGGAAAATTGGCAAGACGCAAGTGGCATTTCTGGTATTCCATATAAATACAACCATATAGGAAGCAACAACCGCTTTATCAAGCTTTAGCTGCAAGTACCATTGATGATTGAATATAACTTTCAACCTACATTTAAACATCAACAATAGGTAATTAGTAATAGTTATGTTTTTTAATTTGATCATGATATTAAACAAGCCAACAAGCATAACGTGGGAATCACAAGGAAGATTACCTGGTTCTTAAAAATGAAAAAAAAAAAAAAATTAAAATTGAGACAGTTAACTCGTTCCTTTTTCAAACGTGTGGACGAAAAATCGACACTAAGGAACTACTTAACTGTCATTACTGACCCTTTGTGCGGCTTTGAGAAGTGTAAAATCGGTTCATTATATGTATAGTTACAATAAATACCTAGGTACCTAATAAATATGATTATAAACGCAAAATGCAAAAGAAATATGTAAAACGTGGGCGTAGAACATAGCGAAGTAACTGTAATCATACCAAATCAGTGGGGTATCAGGTATCAAAAATCCGCGAAATGATTTATTTACTTGTGCAGCGTAATATATGCGCGGATATGTTAATATCGCCGGTGGGCTAACAGTGAATCTTGCGAAATACGACTCGCGCGCATGGCTTGCTACATTCGATCATGACTGACGTCGGTCGCCCTGCTTTGAATTGTAGGAACAATATTAATAAAATGAATAAGAACAATAAATAAACTTATCTCCGACTATACTTCTCTTTTTAATTTAGAATCATGCAATACAATAACCCGTTAATAAAAATGCTTATAAAACATTTTAAGGAACGAAATTTATTGTTTGGTCGTAAGTTCGCACGCGTAACACGCGCGTAACCAACATCAAAATCAAAAAATACAGAGAACTTTAATAAATAATCCAACAGTCAAACAAGGTTTAAAAAAAATGATGTTAGTGAACCTACCTACAGGAAACACGTGATTAATAATAACAATTTAAAAGATAACATAAGACACACCTAATTCCTTTTTTTAACACGTGCAAAATAACGGGTAATTAATGAAAAAAAAACTGAACATAGGTTAAGTACCTACCTGACTACGGTAAGTGCAGGAGCGTAGAAGCATCAAAGTTCTCAAAACGAATGCAATGCGTGTGCGCCGGAGTTGTAATAAGGTTAATTGTATTGGAATGTTTTGCAACGGTGCACTGAATGAAGCGCCGATACGGCTGTGCAATTGATATTTTATAGTTTGTTTCGCTTGGGTGTGAATGAACTCCAAGTTCATATTCCAGATGACATAGGTACCTATGAAATCTATAAGGAAAAACTGACTGCATGATCGATCAACGCACCGGCAAAACCGCTGGACCTAGAGAATTGAAATTTGGAGAGAGTATTCTTTGATTACCCTAGAGGTGCACTAATAAAAGCGATTTTCCGAAAATCGACCCCCCCAACGGGAAGAAATAGTAGGAAACAAATTCTATGCGTACGAAGCCGCTAGCGTCCTTTAGTGATATAATAAAAATAATGATTTGGACTCTGGTCATACATTAATCTTTTCTCAACCTAGCCCCCTAATTAGCAGTAACCAGTTGGACTGAACCACTCTTAAGGCCGTATTAATAAACTGATGTTGGCCGAGATGTCAACTGTCATTTCTGATGCATCTTGTGAGTGGCACCACAGCCAAGACAAGTTTATTGATACGCCGCGGTCCTTAAGTACTTATGTCTTTCCTGTCGTATCCAACAATGGTGACCTCTTCCTCGGGGTAGTACTAGAGGCGAGAGTCATTTCCTCTAAAACGCAACTTGTCTAAAACGTACTGATCTAAATCGAAGCTGGTCTAAGTTCGGTTATTTACCCACGCAACTGCAGTTTTACGGGATGTATTATAGATGAAACTTTAACCTAACAATAAGCTATAGTCCTTACAGTCAAACGTGAGAACACACACGTACTCGTACACACCGCCCGGATAAAACCAGACCGGCGGCACCGACCAATTATCACCCCGGAATATAAACAATTATCCTTATTTGACTTTCTCACGGGATATCTACGAATGTAAACATTTAATGTAGCGTCGAGTCATTAATTGAGAGGAGTAAGTACTTATGGTCACAGATAATATATACGAGCATGGTTATCGACAACAGCTGGCGATAGAGCTTTAATAGCAATCATTATGTATCGTGTTACTTTGTATTTTAATGTAGGAAGTAAGTATAATTAAATATAGTAGTTTTCAGCGGCTTTGCTTGTTAAATACATTTCGCAACGGTTTTACAGTTTTTAGGATTTTTTCGGTCGGTATTTAAAATTTCTGTTAAGGATTGGCTCTGTTTTTTTGGAAAAGAAAGGATTTTACAACGAAGTTTTTAAAAAAATTAATTAAAAATAGGAGAGTTAGTTAATTTTAGAGAAACTCCATGGAGATTAAATTTTCATAAACTACAGTATTATTATTATCAGTAGCTTTATGCGTATCTTGTTATCAGAATGTGCTGGTACAGTTATTCGAGAACGATGACAATGCAATAAGATTTAAATAGTTAAGAGCTGAGCAACCGATGGAGCCGGAAAGCTGTAACAGGATATCCGCTGTAGGAAACCTAGACCCATCAAGTTAGATCTCGTAAGATTGTTTCGAAGAACAATTGTTGACTATCTCTACTAATATATTAAACAGGTAAAAGTGTTTGTTAAGAGTAATCTGTGGAACTACTGAACTAATACTATACTATACAGGGTGTCCCATAAGCCATAAGTGGCAAGTCACAGTGGCACCAACCCAGCCTAACATGACATGACATGTATATGAAGCTACATAATTCCTGATTAATATATAGTCTGTAAAAATGTTTGCCTCAAAATTGTTCATTTGACAAACTCAGTTGCCATGCGTACCGCATTGTCCATATTTAAATACTGTAGTAATTGTAGTATTGAGTTACTGCTGGGTACGACGATAATGAAGACCAAAGTGCAACGAGTGCACTGGCGGCGTTACTCATTTGACGATAAGGGAACTAATTCGATTGCTTGCAGTCCATCAACCCAGATGCAGACTCATTAGTAAATACTGCTCATATATGTAAAGTATAGCAATAGGTTGAGTAATTCGATTTCGGTTATTATTATGGGGATCGGAAACTATCAGAGTTAGGGCACCCTGTTCTTAGGAACAAACGCCTAAATTTTTGATGAAAAAAAGGATTTAAGGATTTGAAAAAAAAACTAATCGGGAATTGCATGTAATTTTTTGCTGGTTAAGCTCTACTCTCTGCCCTCTAAAAGGAATGTATCGAATAACCAATAATCCTGTATAATAACACTCTCGGTTTTTAAAGCACGGTGAGACTAAAGTGAGATATGGAGTCGATATTAATATAAAAACTCGCGTCATGCTCATACTCAGTTATTTATTGCGTTCTACAATTTAATTATTAAGAACCTAAAAAACTCAGCGTCGATCGGGTTGAAAACGAATTTTCCCGAAGATGACAACTGGACAAATAATATTCCACGGAAAGTTTTTTATGTACTTACTTATATAACATGGAAAACTCGCAAAAACCGAAGCGGTCGCTACAGCCAATGATATAATTAAATTGTGAGATGCCATAACTGATTGAGTATCAGTTTAAGGTGAAATTTAGTATTAATGTCGACTTCATGTCTCTTTATAATCTAACCGTGCTACGAAAACCCTGAACCCTAAGAACAACGCCACACAAGCGTTGCCGGTGCGTCGCGTCGCACAGTGTTGCCGCGGTAGGAAAAGAACGAAAAAAAGAAATTGTAGATAGATCAAATAAAAACGTTATTTATTGAACTTGTTTTAATAATGTATCACATAATGCCAAAATGAGGGTACTTTCTCACAGAAACATTATCAAGACACTTGTCAAAGTTTTACAGTTTAAGTGATTTCGAGTTGGGTGTTTCAATTTATGATTTTGTTATACAAACTATACTTGTTATCAAATTTGCAATATGGATTCTTTAGACCAAGGTATTGTCTTGTAAAAATGTATTATCTAATTAAAATATCACTATAATTTTATATAATAATGAATATTTAAATGCACAGCTTAAATGCAGGTGGAATTTTCTTCTGAGTTTTAAGTATAATATTCCATTTCGTGCCGCGATAAAATGTTAATGACAGTGAAATATGGGCCTTCTATTACTGGAATATAAAACCCAAAGTTGCTACTTTTTGTTAACTTTAATTGTAATAATAATGGTTTACTGCACGGCACATTGTGGAATTAAGCCGTGATGAGCTTGTAGCGGTTATATTTCGGGACTCATCGAAAAGTTTGGACAGAAAATATAAAAAATTATAAATCTATTTTTATTTATTTTTATTTATTTATTAATTAATTGTTGTTTATATTTTTTTCTTAAAGTTCCCAAAATATAGTGGCTAATATATATTAATTTAGTTTTTTTATCTATAATACTTCATTCTGTACCATATAAAAATAATAGGTCAATAAAAGACCTTAGAAATAATTTAGTCCGCTACCTACTATGGAGCGGCAACACTGTGCGTCGTCGCAACGCTGTGATTTCAACATAGAGCGACGTAAGTGTTTCAACGTCCGTGTGGCATCCCTCTAAAACAGTGTTCCCCAAAGTGGTCTTTATCGACCCCCAGGGGTCGACGACGAGCAGCAAGGGATCCATGTGAGCGGAAACAATAAATGGGGGTCCACTATAGTGGATCCCATTGAACAGGTCGTGACTTTAATTTTGGCTTTACATTCATGGAATAATCCATATTCATACACAGATAGTAGGCACCTACTTACCTAGGCAATACATTCTTATAAAAATATATAAATATATATACACATGTCTATCTATACATATAATTTATGTTTTAATTTTCTCTGCGTGTAAGTGATTAATTTGTAATAAATATTTTTCCGCGCAAAATTTTAATTGTAGCCTTTGTCAATTTTTTGCCGACTACTTCCAACGTTATCCGTTCAAAAATCCCGAACATTTCTTGCTTAGTTTTTACGTGACGACGGTAAGAGGTAAGAGGGGGTCCAACCAAAACCGAAAAAATTGCCAAGTGGTCTACGAGCTAAAAAAGTTTGGGGACCTCTGCTCTAAAATAACAGATACATTCACTCTTATTCGTTTCCATATTCTATTTCATATAAACCCGTTTTAAATTAGTTTCTCTACAATAAAACCACGTAGGTACATGTGCAAGCTTCCTCGTAAATATGGCACGGTTGTGACACGGAGCACGCACGGAAGCAATAACGCCAAGTTATTTTAATAACTGATATTACGGAGATATAAAAGGACCACATGTGGGGCGTCCGTGTCTTTAACTTAGGATATTTGTGGAAGCAGAAACTCGTGTTCATAATATTATGATTAAATGTGGAAAATCTCGTGTATATGGCTGAACTCTACGTGTTCTGTTGGAACTTAGGAAGGATTTCACGTTTCAAAGCTCTTTTATTTTGATAGAAGATTCTTAAGCAATGCCATGTTAAGCCTCAATTCCTACGTAGATTTTGAACATTCTGTGGTCATAGTTTCAACGCGAATTGATCTGAAAGCTCGTGGGTAAAAATTAAAAGAACCTATTACCACTAATGATATGTCGTCTCGCACAAGTTCGGTCTACAAGATTAGTGCCAAATAGACAATCAGGGGATAAAGTGTAAAAACCCGCCATGTTCCAAAAACACCAGGGGGATTAAATGATAAACTTTCATGTGCCACCGCAACTAGGGGGATGAAGTGCAGTGGGGGATCCACGGGGGTGGTCAAGTACATCATGACCACCCCCTTCGGCAATCGTAGATACGGGTCAGAAAGTAGATAGTCGTGTGGCATTATCTCGCACTTGACCGAACTTCTGCGTTCAGCAGATAATGACCACCCCCTAATCTGAAAGCTGGATCCGCGCCTGATGAAGTGTAAATATCGGCCATGTTCAAAGACAACTAGGGGGATGAAATATAAAAATTCACCATGTTCCAGTTCTCTAGAACTCTTGTGTGATAGCGCTGTCTCTTCTACTGCCTGGAACTTATTAGGCTACTTTAACGTTATTACAGCCCCAGTTACCTTTTGTTTTTATGATTTCATAGCTGAGACCCAACACGATAGAATTCGAAATCCTAAAACAAGGTTCCCGAATCCGGAAGAAGGAAACATAAAAAAGCGCTGAGAGGGCGAAGTGAAGTTGCTATTTGTATTTGTCTTGCTTTCACAGTCAGTTTTCGATTAGTACGGAAGCTTAGAGAGCAAGATAAATACGAACTTACCCGACAAAATACGATGTCATATGATTATTCACATTAAGGATAAGATGGGGGTCTATATTGACTGACATAATTATTCTTAGTCATAATGTGCTTTAGGTCATAATCATCGCAAGTCATAACGTGTTTTTTTAAAGAAACTGTTACATTTCAGGATTTTTATAAATCAAACCTAACCTAACCTAGCCTTGTCTACACGTTAGATATTCCAGAACTTCTGAAAAGTTTACAGTTTCAGCGATATAAAAAATTATGACTATCAAAAATTATGTCAACAATTACATTATGACCAATAAAATTATGGGAAACAAAGGGCTCCCATAATATGGTGGTAGCGGACCCTGCACTAGGTCCTACCACCACCACATGTGTAAAGCAAAATCAAATTCAATTGATTCTGTCGCTATGCCGTGTTCCTAAAACGGCAACACTGTATTCTAAAAAAAAAAATATCCCGACGAATTGAGAACCTCCTCCTTTTTTGAAGTCGGTTAACAAAGACCTTATCAATGCCACACACATTTCCTAAACCATAGATAAAATACCACCTTCATTAGCTTAGTCCTACAAGTGAACAAACCTCGAGGCATTCTGGGCTTCTGGCCCCTTGCCCCCAGGTACAGTTGGTTACAAATGAATGCACAGCGACGCGACTCAAAGCATATGTATTAACGCAGATAAGTATGTGCACCTCCGCGGTGGGCAGTACACTCACGCTCAAAGGCGAACCGAGATTAAAAACTTCAGTATTTTTGTTCCGCGACGCGTTTGACAGAATTTGGGATAAAGGTACATGTATGGCGATTTTAAAAATCTTTTAGGAATCGTACTAACCAATATCCAATTGTTAATTGAAAAAAATGCCATTTTGGTAAAAAAATTAAGGTTTTTGAACCAAATAACATGGCACAATGCGCTAAATATTTTTCAGCGAAAAAAGAGGAATTCCAATACAAAAAAATGGAATAGTTTGTTAAAATATGGTCGACGCTCGTAAGGCCCACGTCAAATTTTGTTAGTTCGAAAAATAATCTTATGTCATTCAACTAAAGTTAAAAGTCACTTTGACAGATGTCCTAAATTTAGGGTTTACTTGGGACATCCCAAGTTTTAAAAAGCTATATCGCTCGATCTGCCTTGGTTAAAACGGGTACCTTAGATGAAAATCGTAACTGATATTCAATTTAGCACAAGCACCACGACGTATGTGCGCCTGTTTTGCTTTGAATTATGGTTGCATTGTGTTGGTTAACCACTACACCCTTAGACCGCAAATCATAAGTAGGTACTTTATGCAGAGAGGTTCTTACAACTACCTACTAATGTCGCAGCGATATAAACTGTAGAGAAGAGTCATAGAGAAGAGCACTGACGAAGATACTTCTGTTCCGTTATTTACCTCAGATCAGATTTTTCAGAAGAGATTAACTGAGAGATCTAAGAAGAAGCTACATAAAAAGCTACGAAAAAGCAAACGTGGGCATTCAGACGGCGGCTCTACCTACGAAGCTATAGCCGTCCCGGGTTCGAATTCCCGCTAAGGGCAAATGAGCAATGTCCAAATATTTGTGACGAATCATAGAGGTTTTCTATGAATTTATTTAGGAGTTCTCTAAAATAGTATGTTTATGGTTGCGTCGTACCCATAGTACAAGCAAGCCTAGAGCTTAATTTGCGATTAAGTCAATTTGTATGAAATTATTTTTTCTCGCTCTCGTAGGGGTAAGACAGCAATCAAGTATAGGTACCTAAATGTACTCGTAGGCCTCGTTGTCTGAAATAAACGTTTTATATTTGTATAATATCCCAGAGATAAATTTTGTATAGGTAGGTATAGCTCGCACATGCGCATTCATATTATTCACATCCAAAAACCAATCATCAGAAGAATCCGCATCAACCACATTATTGATATTCATAACCCTATTCCAGTTGAATAGCATCAAATCAATCCACGGTGCGCGTCCCTAAGGATTCTCGCAATAGTCGCTCCATTGTGCGATGAACAATTCAGAACTACTTCCTGGCATTTCCCTGGGGTTCGAGAACTGCTTTAAAGGCCTGTCAGACGCAAACCTGGCTATTTACCTGAGAAGAAGGACTACTTGTTGAAACACTGGGGTATCTATTGAAAAAGGGTTTAAGTCGACTTAACTCGTAATAAAAAAGAGTATATTCATAAACGAAGTATACTAGACTTAAACCCTTTTTCACTTGCTCTTTAGAAGACTTTATACCCTATTTCACTAGGTACGGATGCTTCTAAAACCAGCCACATTTTAGCAATCTATAGCCATAATATTGACATTTCGACACTGTATTTTTTGTTACTCGACTAAAGCAAACCGCTTTATTAGCAGACGTTGAATTCGTTAAAATATCACGAGTATTAGGGATATAAGAAACAATCATAGTCTTGTTATTCTATTATCATTTTTAAACGACTTCAAAAAAAGGAGGTTCTCAATTCGTCTGTATTTTTTTTACCGACTTCAAAAAAAGGAGGAGGTTTTCAATTCGACTGTTTTTTTTTTGTTTTTTTTTTAATGTTTGTTACCTCAGAACTTTCGGCTGGGTGAACCGATTTTGATGATTCTTTTTTTATTTGAAAGCTGGTGTTTCCCGATTGGTCCCATCCTTATCAAAATGAAGATCTGATGGTGGAATCCATGAGGAATCGACGGAACTCTTCAAAATTTATAGGCATACCTATAGCGATTTTGGTATTTTTCATTGTAACTCGTGTATTTGGTCTTGCAAAGCACTATTTGGTGAAGTGGAACTAATGATGAGGACCACAGATGGCCACCGGAATTCCTAAACGGTATATATTTCGAGGGTGGCGACAAGATATTTTGATTAAGATAGTTGAGCGACTATGACGAAGCATATTTAGGTTTAAATATATGACTATGACTTACCCACGGCGTTGCTTGCGGCGAGATTGAAATGTTCTATTGTTTCTTATTAATTGACAAGTGGGAGAATAACAGCATAATTATGATCACTAAAAAGTATAAAATATAAAAAAAGTTAAAAAAAACAAAAACCCGCCTTCAAAAAGCAAAAAATAACTTCTTTAAAATGGTAGGTAAATAGGTCAGTCCAACTGAAGTCGGCGTCCAACAATATTTTAACCAAAAGCAGACTTCAGTTGGACTGACCTATTTACCTACCATTTTAAAGAAGTTATTTTTTGCTTTTTGAAGGGGTTTTTGTGTTTTTAATTGGCTCTTAGTTTTAAAGTCCATGTTTTTCTCCGTGACAGTACTAGTATTATTTATTCAACGCACAGCCCAGTTCGTTTACATCGCATGTGTACGGCGTTGTATTTACACGCGCAAGATGACGGTAACACAGACAGAGATACCAACCTCCAAGTAGCATTCTTCTTGGCATTAAATCTAAACTTTATTTTGGCTTTAACAAAGTGGCTTTTAGAAGAACATGATTATTCAAGTAACAACTTGGAACAGTCAAATGCAAAGAATGCATTGTTTCCGGGAATTTTTGAATAATAAGTGGGGGCAGATTCCGTGTCAATACAAAACGATCACAATTTTGTGCGTTTACTTTTACATCCTTTTACGACAGGTCTTTAAACATGAACATAATAATTTACATTATTCTTAAACGAACAGATAGTTGCTCTACATTGTTTAACTAAACAATAAACTGTAGCAGACTAACTAACACATTAGAATTAAGATTGATATGTCGCCGTTCGGGTCGTTCCAACTAACTGATTAATAACTACTTTTAATGGGCTTGTCAGACATTGTTATTCTTCAAAATTAATTGATAACTCTATTTTGAGTCTATATTTGTTTCTTTACCTGTTGTTTAATGACTATTATAACCGCCTTTTATTTGTCGCGTTAAAAATATTTTTTCTTCGCTCGCTCGTGTCTTATAAATGCATGGACCATGCCTAAAGGATAGGTGCGCCCGACTTCAAACTTTGTTTAGGCTAAACAATGACAACGTGCCCTGACCTAAGTAAGGTCTAGATTTGAAGGGCATAATGGACTCATCCAATTGGAATCCTTGATCCGCTCCTAATCCTTTCTCATACTCCAGGTACCTAATCTAATTTAAGCATAATAATTAAGAGCACTGTTTATGAATACCTAAAAATATTAAATTGTACAACAAGAGCATAAAACAAGTAATTTTATGCGCGACATTTATTTACCCGCCCGAGCCAGTGCGATTATTTAATTCGAGGATATAATAGGTTTATAATCATGCTTCTCACTTCTATTGTGGGATAAAACTTTTAATTGCTCATCTTTTGTTCAAAATCCAGTTCGCAATGACGACTTGACACTTTGCAACATAGGTATTTTACTTTTAGTAACCAAACAAATTATAAATAGGTAACAAAACCAATTATACTTTGGCCAAACACGACAAAACTTCGGCCGGTGTACTTTAAATTATATATTTTTAATCATCCAACACAGAACAGCCTAAGCATAAGTTCATATTGTAATATTTTTAGTAACCTAGATTCTAACTTATTTATTAATTATTTTGGAGTTTTTGTTATGTGCCTGGTTGTAGGCTTTTAGGGTCTAGGTAGAGAAAACACTTATGCAGCTATAGCAATAAAAAAAGAATTTTAACTCGCCTACAGTTACACGCGTTTATTCGTGACTTGAGACAGAAGTTTAAAACCTAAAAATAAGTATACTTAATTAATTTCGAAACAATTTAGGTTTAAGTATAGTAGGTTGTAAGAAACAATAATCGCTATAATATTACTACTGGTTTGTGTTCCTTATTGGTATGGTATTTACTAAATAATATAAATAATTTGTTTCGTGCCGATTGAAATAAAATAAACAAAAAAAGATAAAGGTTAACCTAAAGCTTCCCGTTGAGAGCGTCGGTGGCCTAGTGGCTTAGAGGGTCGACTCGTGATCGTAAGGTACCGAGTTCGAACCCCCGCGGTCACCATGTACCAATGAGTTTTTCTAACTTAAGTGCATTACCCGATGCTCTTACGGTGAAGGAAAAACATCGTGAGGAAACCTGCACATTCGAACAGCTGAGTGTGTAAGAGGGTAATTGCACAAAAGATCTTAAAGGGTCGAAGTGTATCCGAAAGGGCCCGTCTGTAAGATAAGATAAGATAAAGCTTCCCATTATATACATGTATTGTATAGTGTCCCAATTCTATCAAAATTGGATTTCAAATATGGCACAATAAAAACTACTTTCCTTTTTGTCTTAACTCGTTTAAAGCCTGACTTTAGACATACACACATGAAAAAAGTCTTGGGATACTCAGTATCCCTAGACGAATTTGATGTTGTGACTCAGTAGTAATATGCCTACATTGAAATGTTCAAAACTGTCTAGGGATAAAAAATATCCCTAGGCACTTTTGATGTCCTTCCTGCTTTCCAACATGTTAACTGCGCTTTCCTGTTAACACGGTTCATCTAATGCCTTTAGTCCCAAACTACGGGGCCTGTTTTCGCTCCGCTGAGTAGCATGAAAGGACGTAGACGAACGGATGTCCGTTTGGACGCGTTCAAGAAGGCTCTATAGCGTGGATTAATGCTGGCTGGAAAGGATACCATAATTAAATATTTTTATTTTCCCTTCTATTATAGATAAAAATATACAACCACAATTAATTATTAATTGTTTATAGCGTATTTTCAATTCAACTACTAGGTACCACAACGCAACGCGTTCTTTTTTTAAAAACTCGAAAGCCACCAAAGTTATTAAGACACCTGAATTTAATATGTGATATGATGCGTATAGATTAAATTGATACCTACTAATCACTCCATTTATAACTTCCTAGTAGAAGTGTGTTTTTCACGATCATATAAATTGAATTTTCTCAAGTAGTACATTTTACCTACTTCATGTTTTTTTTTTAAATATTATGATTAGGAGGTATTAATACTCCATAGGTACCGCTAAAGTGGTCCTTTTTCCCTGAGACGATCACATTTGATTATTTGCATTTAGCCCCCACCGCCACAACTACGCTCTAGCTCAAATTAACAAGATTATAAAGACATTTCACAAATGTGGTAAACATTTAACGCGTTAATAGCGTTGTGGCACTTGTGGCGTTGTTATTGACGTTGACGTTAAACGATAACTCGGATGGTGGTTTCTCCGCATCAAAGGGTATTAACGAGTTAGTAACAAAACTAAAATCAACGCAGTCACATCTTTATTGTGTTACTTTTATACTTTTATGATGGCACAGACGTTAACTTTAACGTTAACGATTAACGCAGGTGAAGCAAGGGCATAAGGAAAATGTCTACCTTTGTGCTTTGATTACTTACTTGTGTGTAAACTGACCACACAAACACGTGTGTACGTCTATTTTGGTTATGCTATTACATCCATAGATCGCATCCCTCAAGTGATTTACCTGTAACAGAATAAAAAACCCGTTAAATTTATATTTGGCGAAACTTTATGTATGAGGCATACTTAGGACCTCAAATTCATTCAAGAAAAGAAGTAAACTTAATTTCTAGATAGGTAGGTACTTATGTCAAAAATTACATGTAGAAACGTGAAACTCTATTTTGTTTAACAAAAGTAGAGTTTGATGTTTTTAAACGACAAATATTGCATTGTACCAACCATACACCATAGCACAAACCATACTTAAAATTCATTAAGATATTTTGAATAAAAAGCGATTAATCCCATGCATTCCGCTACTATTGTACATTGACCAACTTAAATTAAGAAGTAAGTAGGTAGACCATAAACATTAATACTTCCAGGGTCTCTACTTCATTGTCCATGGCAGGAAATGCTCGCCTTACTCGTAGGGACCATTGCACGCATAATACCGACATCAGGCCATAATGATTGATAATAAATTCTGAGCAGCGCTCAATTAAATCGCCAGTACTTAACAATTCAAGATGGCGTGGCGAACTGCTGTGTTTTTGTCATTACTTTTTGATGCTGGTCACATTTTGAGAGGTTATTTTATGTTTCGCTATCTTAAAAAAGTACTTAATTAAAAACGTGTGTTCAAAATTAGCGTGGGTCTCGTCATTACCTACTTTAAAAAATAGGTAAACAAAGTAAATACAAAAAAACCCGTCGTGTTAAAAAAATGCTTAATGTTAAAACGTTGAAGATGTTCATATGTTATCTTGTTATGGCCTCCAGAATCTCCAGATTTATGACACGAAATTCAGACGCACACTTGAACGAGCTCTACGAATAGGTACTACTTACCTACTATATTGTTATTAAAGATGTTAATCACTGAAATGAACATAGTTTTGATAGATTTTTGTCCGCTTCTGTTGAACGATATGTTTTTTATTAAAGGCTCCGGTCATGTGACTTACATGGCCTTGGCGTGAGTTTAATGATAAACCAGAGGTTTATACCACTTTGACCCTCATTAAAAACACAATACAGATTACCTAAAATTAAGCATCAAATCAGTCTGTCAGCATAAACATCATCCAATAAGAGATAATCCAAGAGATCAAGTTGCCACACCCTGGCTTACCGGTTCAATTTGAAGCCAAAGTGCCAGGATCCTTAAATTTCATACAAAGTAGACCCCATATCGAGTCAAAGGTAGTGGACGTGTTAAAGCCGGGCACAGATTTGTGCGGCTTCGAGGTTTCGACGTAACACGATAAGAACCAACCAGATTTGTTTCAATCTACATCCTGAATTTGTTTTTGCTTCGTGGTTACAAAAAAGAAAAAGGTCGGTAGTAAAAAATAATTACACTGACACGAATAAAGTTCAGATAACAAGCTCACGCTAAAAACAAAATCTTGCATACGTGTTTATTACATTTTAAAAAATAAAGCTCGGTAAAAAATAATCGACTTAAAAAATACCTTAAATAGGTAGGTAGTTTGAAATTTTGAAACTCATTTTTAAAAAGTTTAAATGTTTTTTAAACTCATTCGTGATTTGTAATCTAGTCTTGAACCTAGCTCGAATAAGAGAACTAGGTAATGATGGCGAATTTATAAATAGATTTAGGCTAATGTAGTAATTTTGCGCCTTTCATTCCACACACTTTACCGCACAAAGTTCAAGATCATTTTGCGGTCAGTGCAAAGTTGCAAAAATTGCTACGCGGCGTGGGAACAAAAAATAATTCGCAATTCGTAACTATAGTTACTAAAAATATTTAAGTAATTACATGCCGAATTGACACGAATATTGTCAAATAGAATAGGTCTTCTTATAACATTTTAAATTTCGATAATTAATGGGTGCAATTCTAAACATTAAGCTGTCTCTGAATTATGAAAAGTCAAAAAAAACGTTTAGAAACGTCAAACTCGATTTTCCTCAAATTTAAAATAACTATTTAGGTATTTCTTGCATTTTCAAATTTTATTTCTGCTGTTATTTATACAACTTTTTTTTTATCGAGTATTCATTAGATAAAAGCAGGTTTTAAAAAAAATATTTTCCTACTATCAAACAGAACGACTTAGTTACTTGTTTATGTATTTAATCAAAATATAAAAAAATGTGTAGGGAGTGTTTGAAAACTCATTTTAATAATTTATTAAATCCTTAATAAACCTACAATTAAAATTATAACCCAAATTACAGGCTTTTTACGGCAAAACTTAATTCGGTATTGCAAAAACTGAAATAACCGGATGTCAGTGAAAAACAACGCTGAACTTTTTTAATTCCGCTCCCGCCAAACAATACATCAAGTTTATTCTTAATTTGGAGGAGACCAAAGCCGTGCGTGAGCCTATACAGCCAGGCGTGAGAACCGGTCCGGAACCGTGGATACGGATATTACCGCACCGTATCTGGTGTTCTAGTTTATTACGTCGAATTTCTTGTTATAGTATTGTTGTAGTTACATCGACAACAATGACAGGTATCTGCAAAAGGAAGGGCTTGCAAAAAATCGATACCAGAAAGGTAATTAATAGGACGTAATTTTAACACTGTTGAATACAGAATTTGGAGACAAATCGGGAGATTTTAACATTTTGACAACACCGCATTGATCTAGCTTTACCCATATCTTGACTCAGGTATAGCTTACAGTAAGTTAGATAATTTTATACACGAATGATACAAAAAAATGTGTAGTTACCTTGTAGGTGAGCACAGTTTTTACTTACGAAATGCGAACTATTTTCGGTTTCGATCGTAGTTGCACGAAAGTAAAGACAAAACAAAATCAAGACTAAAAAAATTCATTTTCCATTTTTCATATATTAAATAAAATACTTAAAAATAGACTTATTGTTCCTCATTTTATTTTATTTTCGTTTTTTGTCTTATTAACTTAAACATAAAAGCCTTTTAAATTTCTAAAACTTATAATAATAGATGCAACCATGCAAATAAAATAAAAAACCCAGCTTCAGCATTGCTAATCAGTGGCGCCTACAGCGCGCTCGCAGGCGTCTGTTCATAAATTGTGCCCACACATCCAGACCGCTATAACTCGACTCAGGCTCTTAGCCCAAAACAGCTGCCCACGCGCGCCCCCGCGACGACGAAATAAGAAGCAATTATGTTT
The DNA here is from genome assembly GCA_946894065.1 of Acleris literana. Classification (NCBI taxonomy): domain Eukaryota; kingdom Metazoa; phylum Arthropoda; class Insecta; order Lepidoptera; family Tortricidae; genus Acleris; species Acleris literana. Next base: position 8,746,297 of record OX335688.1, on the reverse strand, counting down.
TACTGTTCAAGGATTAGATACAAAACGCAACATTTAATTTTTTGTTTAATTTTTAGGGTCTCCTATTACTAAGCCTCCGTTGTCCGTCCGTCGGTCCGTCAGTCCGTGTGTCCGTGGGCTGTATTTCATAAACCGTTGTAGGTAGATGGTTGAAATTTCCGCAATGTGTATTTCTATTGCCGCTATAACAAATAATAAAAAAATAATCTGATTAACAATAGGGGAATGATGGAAAAAAGTTCAACTCGCACCCGGCGTTTTTTTAAGTCTTCAGGGTTCGCAACACATTGAGATTACAAGTGTCTATGGATCGCAGGGACCACTACACCTACACTCTGTTTCATCAAGATGATTCCTGTGACAGCTCATAAATACTACATTAGTACACATCTAGCGACGCCGTTCTGGGACTTAACTAATTAATCTCTCATTTTTAAGTACCTCGCATGTGAGTACGGTAAGTGATTGAAATTACGAAATACGGCTGTCCCAGGAATCATCCTTGATGAAACAGATTATACCATCAACATGCTATGTCCACAAAGTATGCCATCTTAATGCCGCAATAAACCTAAGAAATGAACAAGTTCTCGTTCAACATTTATTTTTAAGTAAGCAATTGAAATTAATAGTTTTAATTTTCACAGCGAATCGATAACCATAGATAATAAAACTCCAAATTGCATTTATTGTACTTACCAACTAAAAACTGTAACTAATTTACCTTATCGATCACAATTAACCGTGTAACTTTTACCCAATTATCTAGTTTCCGCCCGCTAATGAGTTTATGACAGAACACTTAGCACTTTGCTTCGCAACGACGACACGTAGAAAGTGATTTGCAAATTATAATCAACAGACCACACCTTGAGAACTTATGAAGTACTTTCAATAAGCCATTACATGATCAGGTAAATCCTGTTTTGTCATCTAGTGACGATTACCATGCTTTAAAGATGGCGTTAATAATGATATTCTGGTTGGTAAGTAATTTGGTTACCTACCTACTTCCTGTGAGCTTGCTTCGCGAAATGAACTCTTATCCTTTTGCAAACCACAACTTGCTAATTACACTGACAACTACATATTTACTACTTCCTGTACCGATATTGCTGGGTGAGTGTAAAGGGTACCTATAAGTTATCTGTGGTAAATAAAATGATAAATAAAACGGTACCAGACCCAAGAGTGAGATTATTTTTATGCGAAGAGAGACATCCCTATGATGAATATGAGGGTTAAGCGAATAATTAAAACCTTCATCAAGTTTCAAACTATATTTTAGCATAAAGGGGCAAACCAATTCTTTAATTTTTATTTTGACAGAAGTAGAAACCTACGCGAAAAGATGAGAACGCCGCCGTGATTTTCAACTTCATGTACTATAAACGCCATATATACCTAGTATATACAAGCAGTTATACACAATTCCCAGAGAGATGAATACTCGTGTATGACATCAATAAAAGGAATATTTAACGTACGCGTGTATCGGGTATCGATTAGAGGCGGTCGCTATTAGCAACCACGCTCGTCTCGGTTTTGCATGCCTTACGACTTTCAAGCTTAGATATCACCATAAGGACTTCATAAATCAGAGTGGTTCATCCCATTTCGGATCACATACACTGTTAAACTGATTACTTACTTAGGTAGTAGAAATTGCTAGATCTTACCTCTTACTCAGGTACTCACATAATCCACGTAAGACTCGGATCTGCCATCAATTTCTGAATATAAAAAGACTTAAAGGTCCCTATTTCGGAGAGATTATATCGGATATAAATATCATCGACCCACACGCGGGGAAAATCGGGAGGGAGGAGGGATGAGAAATATGAGAAATTGCGGCGTACTTAATTAAACCGCTTTTAAAGGTTGTTATATTTCGAATCTCTGAACAAACATTAATTTACGCCATTACGAACGTAATTTACCGCCTTACAATCATATCGTCTACACAAATGGTGTAAAACCCAGAGTCTTTAATCTTTACGTAAGATTGAGTTTAAACTCATACGGTTACATATCTTACGCCACTTAAGACTACGCTTATGGTAGTATCATTAAGTTTGTTTGTATAACAAGCCATTAGTTCATAACAAGATTTCATTGTTGATTCGTTTAGGTAGTTAAGAGAGAATCAAGATCGACAAGAAACCAAATGTTTTGTGGGAGAAAGAACCGTAACAAAATTGAGGCAATTTAATAACTTTTATAAGAAGCTTCTAAAAATGACAAATCGCGCAAAGTTTTTCAATTCGTGCCTTTGTTTTCTTTTTAATTAAACGTGCCTTTTGTAACAAATGGATGATGCTCTATCATTTAATTGTAACGAGCTTTTGCCCGGGACTCCGTCCACGTTTAAGTACTTTAACCTTATTTCCGCAGGAATGGCTATTTTCTATGTATGTATTATCACTCTCTCATTATCATTGGATGAACGGAGATTTGGTAATACGTACATTATAAAACCTACATCTGAGTTACAGTAGGTAACTCTGTTATGAGCGAAGGTAAAATATCTAACACTATCTTATCTTGCTCGACGACCCTGTTACATTTAAACAAATATAAGTGGAAAATCATGCAGAAATTGGCCTAGTCCCAAACAAAAGTCTAAGCTTGTACTCGGGTAGGTAGGTACTTAAAAACATTATACACTTAAATATATAGATAAATAAAAACTCGCTCTTACTCGTACATAACAAACGAACTATCCAAGACGGTGCTCATCCCACAAAAAAATTGCTTCCTGTTGAAACTTTCCCAAAGCGCTACAATACGAGGCTTTTTAATAAGGGTGTAATTAATTTCTGTAAAACCGGCAACGTATTGGTGACACGCCTCTGGCGTTGTAAATGTCCATAGGCGGTTGTGACCATTCCCATTAGCTGGGCCGTCTGCTTGTTTGTCCGTCAATAGCAAAAAAAGACCCTTATGTAATGGGGATGAAACACAAAATTCCACAAGCACCACGTAGTAAGTAGTGACCACTATCGTACCATCTTGGCTAACCGCGTCGTCGTGTTAAGCATAAACATTATAATCGAATTAGGTACTTATACGTAATATACGAAGGATCATGAACTTAATACGAGTCTCGCTCTTGCATTTCGCTCACTTGCCGATGGTGTAATTTTAAAGGCGATCCAAGTCTATAGCCATAGCCAATCAGAACATAATTGAACAGCAATTTTGTTATTAACTCCACGGCATTGATTCGCCAATTTTTAAATGGTTCTAGTTCATGCTATGGCCGTCTTATTTGCTTGACATTAAACGAGCAAAAGGAAGCCATAACTTTTTATAGATAGAGTTGATCGATACTGCTGGTTAATATTAACAAAACACCATGCTTCCATGCAGAACAAAAATAGATCGAATCCTTTTAAATTTAGCTGTAGGAGGTTCTGAGTATCGATATTTCAAAACGCTCGTAACGCTGTCAAAAGCCAAGTCACTATAGCAGCGCGAGCGCATTGATTGACAAACAAAGTACTGGGGTCGCTGACCTATCTGGGTTTAACGGACCAAAACGACGTAAGAACGTGCACCGTTCTTGAGCTTATCGTCCTTTGGTTACGTGCGTGTTGTGGGCGGCGAGTTGTGAACCGTTTAGCTTGACTGCCATTTAAATATACTGATTTAAACAAGATCTATATTCCTACAAATGTTTTATTACTAAGTTATAATTATTCGGACAAAGTCCATAAGGTATATGAGATGCTCATATGTTTCATCAATCATTGCAAATCTGTCTGTCTGCTTTAGCACAACACAATGTAAAAAAGCCAAGTACTTTTGTAGAGTAAACTGAGAAGTGAAATCATAAGGGAAGAGAACTCATGGGTAAATTTTGAGCACTTTTTGCGAAAGAAGTCGGTGTCAATTTGTAACCAAGTAAGAATATATGCCATATTATACTAATTGAATAGGTACAAGTAGAAACTGTTTGATGTGATAGCTAACCTAAACCTGTGCCATCCCTGCCTGCCCCATTGGATAAAGCGGGAAATTGTGACGGTCAGGTCCAGTACCAACTGCAAAAACTGGTCATTGTGTCATGCTGCCTGTTTATTTACATACATTAAATCACGCCTGTTTCCCAGAGGGGTAGGCAGAGACCACTTCTTTAATATTAAATGTGCTTGCTCTTGACTCTGGTCGAGACCAAAGAGTCAGAACTATGTCAATGATGGAGCGAGCTTACCCAGAGGGTAGGTACCTATTTATCTTACTTTACTGTTCAACCTACCCCGCCACTGGATTATAGGGATTTTGATCAACATGTAAATTTATCTCTCTTCAAGGGTTCAGTCAGCAAACTATCCTTTTGATAGCTTTTATTGCTTCCTCACTATGCAGTATGTTCCAGTATAGATTGAAAGCACACATCGAGTGCCCAGAACTCAATATTAAATCCACTTTGTATGTGAATCAGGAAGCCCGGTATTCAACATTGATCGATGCTATAAACAACTTTGATTATACTTCGGATGAGAGAAGGATCTCGAGGTCTCACCCTTTGACAGAGAGGCGATAAAACGTCCATTAAGATAAGCGATGAATGATATACTTAAGTACACATGTTACTTTCACTTACAGATGCTCGGTATTAACTCAGCCAATAAATTATTGTTACACTATATACAAGTAAACTTTACTTTTCTTAGACCAACATTGTCATAGGTTAAATATTAGACGCACCACAAGAAATAGGTACCCCAAATATTGATATACGTTTTTCTATGTTGTGTAATGCATTCCAATATTATAAATGCAGAAGTATGATTATTCGTCATTTCATTATAAAAGGAAAACGAACCAACGGGTTGACCGTCAACCGTTGACGTGATTTTTTCGTTCACAGATTATGACTTATGAAGTTATGACACAACACAACCCATTGGTAAATTTTTCTAGTATCCCGAAAATACTTACTGAGAATACTAATCAATCAATAAGTAGTCACGAGTATGAATAAACAAATTCGACGTGGGCGAAGACATGATAAAAATAATGATAGTGCTTAATTACTTTTTTATGGCATTGGGGATGACAAACAAGGACACACTACAGACCACCTGCCACCTGTTGGTAAGGGCCTGAGTGCCATGAACATTCGCCATCTCCAAATTAAAAATGCATCGCCAACCCAGGGGACTAAAATGAAATGTACAGACATTTTTGATGTGCGTAGTTAACTAATATTAAACCACGCTCTGGTTATTACTAGCTACTTATAAATCTTCTCGTTCAAAATAAAAAAGTCCATTTCTTCCCTTTTAAAACTAAACCATTAGATTCCATTTTCCTTTACAGAATCAATTACGACTATGTCCGAACGACTTGTAAAACCAATTTAAACCTCCAACTTTTTATTGGGTCTTTGCCCGTTGGTCACTTCGTGTGAATTTTTTGCTACCCATTCAGATCGTTAGGCGTCACGTCGTCAAATTATTCAGTCATCACCATTTTGAACTTTATGCTCGAATGAATAAGGAACATTCGATTTGAATGCTCTGTCTAAAGTGAGCGGACTTATCGTTTTTTTTTTATGCACGAATTATCGTAAATCGTAACGCCTTTAACGATATCGAATAGCCCGGTTCAGTGGATTTTTGGAAAGTATTTTTAGTAAAAGGCTTTCAGGGAGATGCAGACGTTGAGCATAAAATTTGTACAAGACGTGAAAGAACGAACACGATGGTTTCACTAATAGCTTTCAAATGTTCTAGAGCGAGACGTATTCACAGCTAAATTACACTTATTTTGTTAATATGCACTTAGTTGAAGAAGAGAAGTTACGTACTCGTACCAACAAAAAATGCATAGACGTTATGTTGACACAGATTCCTCAGCCTCGCATAAATTACAGAGACAAACACACGAGCTGGCACGCTGTTAAACAAATACAGATGCCGCCGTCCCGTCGATTCGTTGGACAATAACGTGGAGTTAAAAGACAATTGTTCCGTCATCAATTGGAAACAAGGACGGTGCTATTGACCATTATTGCACGCAACCGAGGATAAACGGTCTAACGTTAAAGTACGTTCTATTAACAGCAAAAACTACGATGGGATGGGTATAAAACAAACTATAATACCTACATAATCCAACCAAGGGTGAATCTGGGATTTTAATTAGGGGGGAGACCCCCATGACCTCGAAACCTAGCCCTCCTTATATTCATATATTTTATTGAATAAAAATCACATGTTAGTAACAAACTATTTACCCACAAAGTGACAAGTAAGCGTATGAAACCCTGTTGAGCACAGCAATAGAAAGAGACTGAGGTATACATATTTTAATCTTCAAAAAAATAATTTAGCAAAAATACTATGTATTATTCAAATATTATCATCGATTCTATATTTTTATGTAAATTCCTAAACGGTTGTATATTTTTATTCACATTGCGTTGAGGCTTGTGTCGTGCACTCGTGCAGTTCTAATTTTGAAGTTGTTAGTATCGCCAAGTTATTTTTGAACCTCGTTTTACACCTTCTAGGTCGTTGTTTTTTTTTTATGTATAAGTTGGGATATTTTCTCACGAATTTGTATATCTCGAAAACATGGATCGATGCGAGGGTCAAAATATTGTGTTCTATGAAGAACGGCCTACAACTTGCAGGGGCCTCGGTTAGGTCTTGTTTCCTTGATTTAGGTTTAGCCTGGGTCTAAAGGCGATGCGTCCAAAATTTTACCAGCTTTCTCTTTTATTTCTTGAATACGTCTACTAGATTCTATTCAAGGAATAATAGAGGTGTCATGTAGAACCCCTAGTCAACTAAATTGGGTAACGTAATACTATGTAACTAGCAGCGGTCAACAAACAGAAAACCCAATAGTCGACCGACACGTCTAATACGTCTATCCGAATTCCGAAAAGATATGCGCTGACAGAGGCTGACAGAAAGGTCGCAAACATGTAACGAAAATAATAAAACCACTCCTTAAAATAAACTATTTCGGGATGGATCGAAATAACATTCCATCTCTTTTTACTTTTAAAAGTGTAAACTCAAATTCTTGATGCAAGAAGAGACTGACAGACTCAAACTAATTACGAATTAATGAAAGCGGGAAAGCTTTACGTAGTTTGCAGCTCTGGAGTTCATAAAATTAATTAAAACGTAAATGAATGTGCATTGAAACTTGATACGTAATCAGCAGGAACCTGTATTTTTAGTCGAGTCGAGTAATCTCAAAGCGATAATGGACATCGAATGACATACGATACTTTCAGGTTAAAAACAATATTAGGATTTTTGGTATCAAGTCATTAGTGGGATGTAAGTTAAGTGGTTGTATAGTAGATATTGAACACGCGATAAAGATAGCTATGTCTGTACTCTCGTGCTCTCTAAACCTACCGATCATGTTGGCGATCCTTGAGCCTATGCTCAGGAGATGATAACTATTATCAAATCAAATCAAAATAAAAAATCGTTTATTCGCCGTAATATGGTTACAGCTTAAATTAAAAGTAAAACTGCATATTAAACCATTGCTGGGGTGCGAATATTTTGCAAGTACCTACAAGAAAACTTGGTCGTTGCAACAGCCATGCATGTAGATAGGTATGTCTTAAATTTATTCAAGGGCAGGTCACATAGATCTCTGGGAAGCTTATTAAATTCTCTGATGGCCATAATATAGGCATTTCTCTTATACATTCGCAACTTATGTTGATGATAATGTAAGTTATAAATAATTGTTTGATAACTCATTTAGACTTACTGCATATTGTACTTTTAACAGTTTTAACAAAGCAAATTAAACGTAAATAATTGTTAAAGTGCAATTTAAACTCATCGCGAGTAACGAGAAGGAAAATTAAATTCCTTATCAACTCAAGCATCTGGCACGGTCGGTCGCCTGTCACGAATTTATATTACTCATTTACGAAATAGTTCAAATACAAAATTCAAAACAAGTAAACAAAAGAAAGATTACAAATAGAAGGTGTCATTTCGCTTTAAGTTGCTTGATATCACTTTGTACCTTGGCATATTAGAATATGACAGATGTTTTAAAGGGCATTGGGTAAATTTGTTTGAAGAATATTGTCATTATTTTTTTCAGCGGCCACGGATGATTTTTACATAGTTATTTAGAGGACCTCTAAATACACATAGATATATATAATTTATGGCGGTAAATAATATCGGAGCGGAGATTTTAAAGATTTAATTATTCAGTTTTTAGTACAAAAGTACGCCCAAGTATGAATATTTAAATATCTCGGCTCCGATGCACTGAGTATCACATTACATAACAAAATATGTTTATTTTTAATAATTCTATCATAATTTACCACTTTTATGCGTGGCCGCTCACCTTGAAAATATAATGAATTTTACAAATGACAACACTTTTACCCAAACCCCTTTGTCTAACCAGAGTAAACTTTATACGTAAACTAGCGACCCGCTCTCGCTTCGCTTCGGCCATACATAATCCAGAATTTATTATACCTCTACATAAAAACCTTCCCCTTTAATCACTCTATCTATATATTAATGAAAACTGCATTAAAATCCGTTGGGTAGTTTGTAAGATCTAAGCGTACATAGAGAGGGGGACAGACGGCGGGAACAAACTTTTTTTATAAGTTCTATGCTATATAAGATAACAAAAAGCAAGCTTTCAAAACCCGACTGTTGCTAACCAACTTTAAATCGTTATAAATCCTAAATGATCATTCAAAATGAAAAATGATGAAAGAAACCTAAAGATGATTTTAAAATCCCTATTCAATGATACCCCACTTGTCATACTTGGTCGGCTTTTTTATTTATTTGCACAATATGGCATCAGGTTGCCGCCATATTGAATTTTGATTACTGTCATATCTTCAGTGACACTCACCAGATTAAGACAAATCGATTGACATAAGAATCATCAAAATCGGACACCGGGTTTAGTTTTTATAGTGACACAAAGGAACAAACATACATATATAGGCTGTGAAACACATTACCCTCCTCCTTCGGCAGTCGGGTAAAAAGAACCAAAGGTGTTTTTTTGACATTTCCGACCGAAACTACTTATAAACCGTTTCCGTTAACTTTTAAACCGAAGTTTTAAAGTTTACCAGGAAATAACATTGTATACGCGCGGAAATTAAAAGTTCAACAGCAACTAGGTGGGTAACATAGGAACGCACGGAAATACGGTTATGAAGACATATTTATGCCCGTATTGTGGGTTCTTACCCATAATATTTACTACTTTTTATGACAAGAACGTCACTTTAAAATTCCTCATCAAACATTTACTGTGACTACTCCAAAAAAACATAGACAATCGTCAAACACTACGTGTGTGTGTAGTTAATGTCAATCTAGAATAAAACTGTAGTCTTAGGCGTATCTGTAGTAATACTATACTCTAACAATTATAAAAAAAATACCTAGGCCTACGTACGCTTTATTTTAGTACCTACCTATAGTTTAGATCCAATCTTTGTTCCGAATCAGGTTACAATTAGAGACGTGGCCGGCGAACGGCTCGGCAGATCAGCACCATGACTCACTGTCTGTACATCCAGTGCCAGTGACACGTATATGTGTTTAATTACATGCGATTGTGAGTAAGGGGCGTTGAATGCTTTAAGGCATACATAAGCGCGTTTGTAGAGGTGAATCGATTGCCCTGACGGAACTCTGGCTCGCACGTTGGAGCTTAGTTTGTGAGTAATGAGCCAGTTAGGTGTGTTTACGTATCGGTAGAGATAACTTAAGGTGGCTATAATTTTATCGAAACACTTTTCAACGATCGTATCATTAGATACGTGCAATTTTCATTTCATAGAAGGGCATTTTTCGCCACATGAGTATATTTTTTTGGTAGTTATCACGTAATTCATGTTTACGATATCCTGAAAACACCCAAGTTGTTTCAAAAAATGCGTTTGGGAAACTCATCTAACAAATCCTTTCGGAATGGCCCCGCTTCCCTTTACCAGTGTGCTTACCAAGAAACACTAAATTCTAAACTTCGGGTGCTGCATCCCTTCCACTCGTCATTCGAGAATCGAGACTCAATGGAGTTAACGTAACTTCGAACATCGATTTTAAAATTAGCTCCTTAGGATTGGCAATGGGGAATTGGGGACAGATTTACATTCATGAGATTGCTAATTGGGTCCCAGAGCCCACTTACCGCTACTACCACCAGCCCCCTAATTCACCATGCTGACAATGATACGCCACTGTGACAATTCAGTATACTTGTACATTGCAAAGTTAACACGCTGATACATCACTGGGTTTCATATAAACTGCGCCATGTACACTAAAATGTCACCTGACATTTTCAGGATGGTGATATAGGAGGCTGGTGGCTTGTTATGGCAGTTTGTCTTCCCTGGGCAATAAATAAAACAAGGTAAACGTTGGATTTACCAAGAGCGCTAGGCTAATCAAAATAACATCGCATTCCTACTTCAAAAACATGATATTTAAAAGAGGATACAATGTTTGTTTAGGACCAAGGAGCATGGCTATTAGATTCTGTAAATACAGACAGAAATCAACAGATATAGCTTCTTCACCGAAACGGTTTGAATATTAATCTGAAATGTGGGTGTTTATAAATACAGATGTGTTTAAAATCACAATATTTAAAAAACCTTACTAATAATTACTATCTCAAGATTATATATGCAAATCGAAGTTATGAAACTTAATCAGTATATTGATATATCACGCAAAAACTACAAACCGATTCTCAAAACAAACATGGCGTAACCATTTTTACGTGCTTTAGCGTCATTATTTACCGGTGAAAGTTGCGTAACAGAGAAAGGGTTTAAGATATCTGTCGAACGGTTTTTCGCGATAATTTCGTTTATCTGCAGAATTATTGATTCTTCCACTTTGGTAGCCGAAGCCAATATCGATTTGGCTGATATTATCAGGTTTGACAAGCACACTTTCTTAAATAGCGTTTTAAAAAGAGTCTCACAATTGATAACATCATGATAATCAGCATTAAAAGTGAATTTTAATTCCATAAATTAATAACTTTTACAAAGCTTCAAACAATAATGGAATAGCGTTTAAAAATTACTTTCTAAGAATTCTTCTTACTTCTGAATGAATTGGACAAATTATATCGTTTCGAGCGGATCTAATTCAAACCGAATAAATGGAAATTGGTTTTCTTATCCACCCACACGGCGTCTGACAAATGACTCGACGTGTGAATTAAATGCCAATCCTTAGGTGATCCAAGTAATAGGTGGTACCTAACTACTGTAATACTGTTACTAGCAAGCGTGGGCAGTATGATACTTATAACTTTCTGAATGCCTTGAATTAAGATTAATTAGAGATTGTGTTGTGATTATCTAATCTTCATCTAAACGGCCTACAAATATCCTCGTCCTCCCCATGCATTTTTAAGCAATTACCGATTCTCGCCCAATGTCCTCTATGAAGGACATTTTTGTAGGGATAATGTGAATTACCGGACAGAATGTACTAAATCTATTTTTTTTAGGACGAGGATATGTGGATGATGTTGATGTTTCATAGGGCATTCCGTTTTTTTTTTAACTATACGAGCTTATTTAGAATTTTGTTAGACCCTATTCAGATTATCTATAACTTAATGTAATGCTATACCTACCATAAATTGCACAGCATGTCAATTATCATATCAGATATCCCATTTATAATTATATCTTTAAATTCTCTCCCCCTTTTAAACTCCTGCTCGAATCGAAACATATTTTCCAATTGAATGTATTTTAAATTGAAAAGTCATCTTTGATACAGAGTCGTATCAAAACACTTTTGTAATCACACTGAAACTTGAACAACAACGGGTTGCATCTCATCCATCAAAGAAGATGGTTTCAGTAGTTTACTGCTGCTCTCTTAATGTCAAACCATCTGCAAAATTACTTTCTTCGCAGTATAAAATGGAATACGGCAGAGTGAGACAAATCACCGCGACCTGAGACAAATACCTCCATATTATGGTTACAAATGATCTAATCTGAGGGATGCCTCTCATCGTGGTAACGCCTCGTAGCGATATTATTCTAAAAGTGAGAATGAAATTATAATAAGTTTGCAATTATAGTTATACTTTCGTGCCATGTGGTGCCGGCAGAGTAGAATAGCATAGAATAGCACTACCCTATATATTCCTGTGGGTGTCGTAAAAGGCGATTAAGGGAGCGTAAAAACGGTACTGATCACTAATAACCTGCTCACAAGACCATTCTGTTGTCAGGAATCAGTACAAAGCGTATTCTGGAGGTTCCCAAGGAGGGTTGGCGTCAGGCAGGCGGCCGGTTGTAAAACAGCCAAATCTATTATGCAACATGGTTCCAAATATGATGAAAGTTTGTTATACTTTCGTGCTTGAAATGAGCAGTATAACTTAATACACGGCTTTGAAGTCACTAAGACGACTAAATACTTGATTCGTAGGTGTTTTGTATCAAGACAAAGAGGTCTAGGCGGGCTATAAACTATTTTGATATTTCTAGTGGTGTCTTGCTGAAACTTGTTTCAGAAGTGGTCCTCTTGAGGCGAATCCTTCACGTAACCAGATAGGTATCGTTTGTTACGACATACGACGAAGGTGAAAACTTTCGATAGGAAACCATCAAAAGTTAATGACGACTTTGTAATAAAGCCATCCGGCATATTTTTATCATGACGTTGATAAAACCTTCACGTGGTATGCTACTGAACCGGCGAGTACCGGCGAATCGACAACTTTTTTTTTATTACAGGGATGTGACCGGGAGGTGGTTGAATTCATTCATTTAATGTTAATAAAGTTACTTGAACACATGTACGAGGGGTGATCCAAAAGTTTTGATAATCGGTATAAAAAATGGGAGATATGTAAATCGTTTTTTTTTAATTGGAATGAGCACACTTTCTATATTTCCGAACACTTATTAACGTCATTCAACTGTTTTATTTTACCACTATAAATAGTACATTGTTGCCTAGGCGCGGAAAGTAAGGGATTTCCTGACGAGGTGGTTAGCAGGCCGAGCAACAGCGAGGCCTGCTAAAATACGAGTCAGGAAATCCTCGTTTCCGCCGAGGCATACATAATGCTTTTCTCAAACAATGCTAGGAAATTATACAAATACATGATTATAAGTATTTTTAAAAACCTTTGACAAATTCGGAGAGAATGTTTGTTTGCGTCATACGAGTATTAGTTAAGATAGTTTGACGCACAACGAGCCGCCGCCCGCCGCCGCCGCTCCGCAGAGCCCCGCCGCGCTGCCGCCCCTCACTGCGCCCCCACAAGTTGGGTGTACGGGATTTTTTTCATGGGCCTTTCGATTTTATACGCAATAGAGAGCACTTTTGAAAAAACAATATGGACATGGACGGAAAGTATTTTCATATGGTTTTTTTACTCCTAGGAGTAAAAAGAGGCATTTTCCGTCCATGTGTTACAATCGGAAAACCGTTATTTCCGAGCATGTTTGAGAAAAATAATTTTACTTTTGGAGGCCAAATTTTGTACCTTCACTATGTCATCACCAGCTCGTGATTTTTATGAAGTTGTTTTTGAACATTAGTGAATGAGAAATAGTAGTCGAAAGTTAGGGCTAAATAACGGGGAGAGCGGTTATCAGTTCTGATCTTTGGTCGACGAGCAGCACCCTTATCAATTAGAAGGCTCTGAAGCACAATTCCTGCCGAAAATTTGTATTTTTTTTTCTTTAGCTTATTTTTATTATTTTGCCATAATTAGGATACAATAATGTTATATAACTCTCCTAGATTATTTGAACTCAATTGCTAATAAAGAATGTCGCAGTATTTATTTGTAGGCCTCAATAATCCTGGAAAAGGCCGAAAAAACCACCCTAAATTTTGGTGACTGAGCTGGAGATAGAAAAATCCACTGCAATGATAACTTATTTATCCTTTAAATTATAATGATAAATCAAGGTTTCATTTTCAATAACAATATTTTTTATTAGTGTACCAAAACTTTTTCCACACAACTCCAAATTATTACAAAACTAACTCTTATTTTTGTCGTCTTGTAAAATTGTTAATACAGATGTTTTTTGGTTAGCTATCACAGGGAAACAAATGAATAATGTTTACATTTTTTTTCTCTAATTTAAGTTTCATTAGTGCCATGGTATAATCCACATTAAAACAATATCATTATGTAGATGGTTCTTACTGATTCTCAAAACTTTTGGATCACCCCTCGTAAAGAACTAGGCACAGACTAGGTATAGACGATACTTATAAAAAAGACAAGATTCTGCTTCTAATTTTAAAATCGATTTGTTTAATTAGACATTTTACTACAAAACACTTATCCTCTTTTTTACAAACGTAAAATTGCAAAAGAATGCTTTGTCCTTATCTGTCAATGTAACATTTGAATTCGACAGAAAGTGACGAAGAATACATACATACATACATACCGTCACGCCTTCATCCCAGAGTGGGGTAATAGGTAAAGCTACAGAATTACCAACAACTCTTAACAACTTATTGTTCATTCTATAACCACATTTTGCACAAACAGTCTAAGATGTTTTGTTTCCAAGTGTTTGTGTTGTTAAGATGTGTTGTGACGAAGAACACTTTAACTAAAATAGGTTTATTGTGCGTTTATGCATAAGAGACTTTGTCTCTATAACATTTGGAAACAAAAGTATGAAGATTACTTACAATCGGTCGTGTCTGTAGGTTACTTTACTGCAGCAATTAGTTCCTTCTCCTTTATGTAAATCACCACCACCACGTGATTCCTCGATCAAATAATAATGATCAGTAATTTCGAAACGAAACAAAACGAAAGTATTGCAATTTCTAACATGACTATTAAGATTCTAATTAAACTTGTGCATCATGCAAATCGGGTCGCTACTTTTTCCTGACGCTGCACTTTTGGCACGAACATGGTTACGCAACCTTACGCCTAGCACTTGCGGTTGCAGACCTTATGCGGGCTGGTTGCGTTGGTAATTACCTTTTGATTTGTGTTACATGATCTAAAGGCGATACATATGTTAGGTACTTAGATGATTAGAAGAAGATTTAACATTAGAGAGTCTTTGTTCGGCTTATATAACATTTACTGCTCTTCCAGAAGGTTGAACTACTTGCAACTAAGCTTATATCTATCTATATATATATATATAAAAGGCAAACCTGACTGACTGACTTAGATATCAACGCACAGCCGAAACTACTGTACCTAGAAACTTGAAATTTGGTGGTACAGGGGTTCCTTTCATGATGTAAATGAGCACTAAGAATGGATTTTTGACAATTCATCCCCTAAGGGGTTAAAATAGGGGTAGTAGCGGGAAACTAATTCTACGCGTACGAAGTCGCGGGCGTCCTCTAGTTATATTATAAGCTGTTGTTTAAAATTATGCCTTATTTCTAGTAAGTAAGGTACCGAGAAAGTTGAAGCAATCGGCATCTTAGATAATACGTAATGCTATGAATTGATAATTAAAACTTATGATTTTTTGGTTTCTCTAGCTATTATGCAGTTTAGTTTACATTAAATACTCATCTAGAGATTCAACATCAAGAATTGACAACAGCACAGAATGCTTAATCCCACCACGAAAGATTCACCTAGATAACAGAAAGATATGCAGTACCCATAACTATAGTATGCAACAGCCATCTTACCCTAAAAACTCATGTAAGAGATCTCACGAGAAAAATGACAACCGATAAAAAGGCTGTCCTAGTGACCCGGTATCAGGCTATCATCATGAATAGCCATAACTTCGCGACTTGCGAGGAATCTTGTCAAAGGCTTTTCGCACGTTAAGTGAGGAACTTTTTCTCATTTCCTCATGCTTAAGTATAGTTAAATCGCTTCGGATTAAATGCACATGTTTGTGTGTAGTGTAGCATGTACACATGTGGCATCTAGAAACAAATAGATGACAATCGCAACCTATATTTAATCTCATTCAAGCAACGTGAGGTGCGTCAATTATGTTCTAGTAGATGATTCTCTTAATCGTCTCACTCCTCAATTCTTCACCGAATAATTAACCTGCGACTTAAAAATGTCCAGTCGTCAGAGCGTAATAATATTATACTTACCGTCTATTTTTAATTTGGTCACAGGTATTTAAGGTGCATGGACAAAGTAATAAGTACTACAGACATATAATAGTGGATAATCTTACGACGTATTTGGTCGGAAAAAATTGTGTTCGTCTTGCTTTCCCAATTAGCTTATAAATAGGTTCTAAAGCTGACTGAGAGAGCAAGATAAATACGAACTTTTCCGACGAAAAACGACGTCGATTGTTTTTAACCGACTTCAAAAAAGGAGGAGGTTATACGTTCCACTGTATGTATTTTTTTTTTTTTTTATTTCACGTTACTGTGCGATTACGTGCCTACGTGCAGCGAGTTTTTTACCACTAATCTCAAAGATCCTATCCCTCAAGTCGTTTATCCATAACGCCAGATGGGTTAGCCTTTATCGTGGGGTATCGCGGAATGTCGCAAAACGAGACAGGGTTTGTTATAAACTAGCCCTATTTGGAATGATTCCAAACGAAGCGGTAACAAAGCGGGAAAGCCAAGTGGGGGCCTATTAAGTTTTTAGCTCGAGATATGGGTGTAATTAAGTATTCATAAGGAAACTAGAGTTGTTTGTAGATAGCGAGGAGGGCAGACAAAGTGACATGTAATTAGAGACGAATTAAAGGCACTATTAAGTTGATGTCGCGACAGTAATTGGAGGGCTCGTTAAGATTATATAAAAATATAGTTAGTAGAGACAACAACTTTATTTGTTGAGGCACCATATAACCCTGTCATAGCAACAGCGTCCAAGTCACGAGAATGAAATTGCGTAACAATTAATACTGACTTTCTGCAACAGGGTTCTTAAGTGAGTAATAAAAGTTGTCGACTGTATTGTACAATGTTTTAAAGCATTTACGAGGTAATTGAACATTGTCGTTTTAGCACCCATGGCAAACATTGGAAAGAACGCATAGTATCAATAAAGTCTACATAATTAACATTGCAAATTTTGCATCAAAATGACTATTAAGTAGTTACTATTGACCAAAAATTACTAATTACACAATTGGTACACAAACAATTAAGTGCAGATATAAAATAAATAAGATATAATGAAACTTTAAACTACACTTTTTCACGTAAAGATAAATTGATCTCAAGTAAAAGGTCCTTCTAAAGGTTCGTCAAAGTTCCTAAACGTTTAATAAAAACTGTTTCTTCTCATGCTTCTTCTAGTTTATTAATACGGCCTTAAGTTTAATTTCAAGCCAAGATACGTGACGGTGAGCAGTAACGTCGAGTAGACACACGGCTGTCAGTGCACTCGTGTTCGCCGGAGCGAGACGGTCAGAGCAACCCCGGACTAGCTATTATATTGCGAGGTGACCATATTGTCCGTTAAGAGGATTGTGAAGCTAGGCTTGAATCGTATAGCTGTCAATTTTGTTCAATACAAAGTTAGCTCCGGGCGATACCGTTTCTCAACCCCTAACTAAATCAAGTTCCATTTCTGGGTAGTTCTACTAGCGTTTCAACCGCTATCACTTTCCTGGTCGCATTATTCACCATTTCCCTGTAAGTTCGGATTACCATTTTTGGTTATTTTCTAGGAGTCCAGGCATTCTTCAAAACAACTCAAAATGGTAATCCGATCCTACAGGGAAATGGTGAATAATGCAACCTGAAAAGTGATAGCGGTGGAAACGCTAGTAGAACTACCCTTCTACGATTTTTAAATATGTAGTAGTTATTATGACTATACTAACTTGATATTTTATTACTTACTATGTACGTAAATATTTTTTTCTTATGCGTAAGTTTGTTCACCAGTATGAGAAATGATCAATTTGGCGTAACAAGGGCGGGTGGACTGGCAATATGCCAGAAAGTCGAGGGTACTCAGTGGTAGGTTTCACACTAACTTAACCTCATTTACTTAAAGCAAGCTTCATTTTCTTCTTATAGTTAGAAATTATTTGCCTTGTGTAACTAGGTATTAATAACTCCCGCGTAAATAACGATCTAAAGAAGGTCACACGACATAAAAAATTAATGGGAATGATATTATGATTCTTAGCCATATTAAGCAAAAAAAGTTATTTAGTACAATTTCATAATCAGCAATCGTGGCGACCGTACATGGTCCACGGTTGGCTGCGTCCGCGCACGCGTGGTCTCTCGCACCTGGCCACAAAGGCATATGCCACTGCAACGCAACAATAGGGCAATTTGAGTGTCGCCGAATCCAGAACCGTCTAATGTCACTCATTGTTTGGAACAAGAGTTGCTAAAAAGCTTTCATCATAAGTAAACCTAGGTCAGCTATGGAAGCGGTAAAAACATCTGTCACAGTGATATGAAGATTGATGGTGGACAGAAAGGGTATCTTTCTGGTTAGAGTGGTTAGGCACATATATCTACGTTAACAAGAGTTTCAACTCTGAAAAGAGATTCATCTAAGCCTAGAAGGTCATTAAATCACAAGTATTTGCCATGTTTTCTTATTTCAAGGCGAGATAACGACATCGTTATGTCGTAAGTGGTCATTAGCGTCACAGTGAAGTAACTAAATGGAATAGTTGGTGTTAAATCATCAAATCCAAAACCACAGAAGTAAGCCACAAACATTTGATATTTAAAGTACCAAATCATTTCGTCAGGGCCGGGAAAAGCTGAAAGGTAGTATAAAAAGTATTTCAAATGTTTAAAAAACACATTAGCCGTAGGCCTAATTCAACTACAAAATTCTTCAATACACAATCAGAATCTAAAATGTAAATGGCGACGCCGACATTATCCATATTATCATATAATTAAATGTTATTGAATAAATATTACATACAGTCTTTATATAAGATCTATTTAGGCTGGACTTCACCAGCTATTTATTAAACACATAATCCAAACAATCTTAAACGTAGCTGGTACGAACGTGTTGGCTTTCCATAACTTCTTTCTGCATCTATTAGAGCAGAACAATAATGTACAAATTGCTGGTACCCAATACACAGAACCATTCATATAGCCATTAATGATACCATTATGTAGTATAAGAAATCTTTAATGTGGTGGTACTGCTTATGTTTTATTTTCTCTTGGAGTCAATAAACTTTTAAGTGCACTCTTTAGAGTTTACGATTCACCGCATGACGGTTATAGATTAGTCGTGAAGCGTGACACATGTTCATTTTGGATTTAGTTTCTCGGCCAATTAAACTATGAGACTGTTAATTCAGACGAAACTGCAACGTATACCGATCAAAAATAGATGCTAAAATTTCACAATTCACAACCGACCTGGGGCCGGCCTGCTATCCCATTCAAGGTGTTTCGAATGGGTTTTTATAAGGATTTATTTATAAAAGCCGTATCGCTTGAAAGGCGTTCGATTTGCTTTTTAAAGCGCTATTTATAAGGGTTACCCTTACCAATGGTTTGGAATGGGTATTTCGAAAGGATTAACTATCCAAATCCGTTACGTATAAGTCTTGTTCGATTTTGCTTTTAAAGCGCTATATTTTGAGTGATACCAATATCCCTTTAACTTAAAAAAGCCGTTCGATTGGCTTTTTAAGTGCTATTTATAAGGGTTACCCTTATAAAAAGCCATTCGATTGGCTTTTTAAGCGCTATTTATAATGGTTACCCTTATATTTGGTTATGCAATAAGAGAGGAATATCAATTTACTGCTGACGATCTGAGCTTTAGCTCTTTAGGTTTCCCTTATGTGAATGGTTAGTTTAACAAATAACTAAGTCATATAATTCTTCCAAAGGGGTTATTATTTAAGTGGATTATACTTCGAGAGGTAAGTCCTTTAAAGGCTTTTATCAGGAAATGGGTGGTCGGGTCCCTGCAACCAACACATGAACACAGTAGGTAGGTACTCAGAAGAAATGGGATTGCCTGGATACACCAAGTGATTTAAAAAGCCTCTTTCCAAAATCTAAAAAGGGTAGTAGTAGTTAGTTCGATCTATCTATCAATCTACGTTCTCAAATCAACTAAAGTACCTATACTGTGCCAGGTTTTAACAAACGAGCAAATTAACGAGAACAAGGAAATTAAATCATCGTTTGTTACCACGGTTTACCTAATTTACATACTACAGTTTCATTAAATGCTTTTGGAACCTTGTTTCTCAATAACGGGACCTGAGCACAAAAAATCTGTTACGAGCTATCAAGAAGAAGCAAAAAGACTATTAACTGACGATCTTTTTAGACTACCAAAAAATAAATCTCTTAACAGAGAATCGCTTACCTAGTGATTGATTCGATGCCCACCCCACCAACATTATGGCGAGCCTGGGGATACATTTCCATTATTAAACTAGGTTGAGTGATATAGCACAAACGGGAATCTGTTGCTAACAATCTAAAACGGATCAAACATGATGAATGGTGTGAATACGGATTAAGTGAAACTTGATGAAATGATGATATTAGAGCAAGGACGATTGGTAGACGAAGTTTTCTGAAAACCTGCTTTCAACTTCCAGGTTTAGATATAAGTATTAAAAATGGAGATGTTAAAATAAATTGTGATTGGGAATTTAGTTTTGGCGCATACTTTTATTACGTTGTTCCTGTTTTAAACAAGGAAATATACGTCAGAGCATCTCAAAGTCTCACACTCAAACCTACTCGGAACCACCTCACATTTAATCCTGCTATAAACATGGATATAGGTAAATAGAAAAAGCCTCTGTAAGCTGATCGCGATCAGTAGGTCACGTGGTTGTAAAAGTGCATATGTTGCAACAGCGATGCCAGCCGGCCGTTACGAGCTGACACCGCAGATAACGATATCGCGTGTTTCATTATGAACGCTTCCATATTTAATGATTTGCAGCTATTGAGATTCTGCCGAATGCCAGTTTTATCGAACTGAATTATGTGATTATAATTTTTTATATCTACCTGCTGTCCTTTAAGCTTACCGAATTACTATCATCGAAACACAAAATCATTATTGCTCCTTCAAAATTTACCGTTTTAAAGTGAATGTTGAGTTTTTTCATAATAGCACTTGACATTCAAACGCTTTAGCCCTTTGCAAGTTCCAACGTGTCCGTTTTTCTCCAAGACCCTATTGTTGCTCAGCGGGACAATAGCAAATAGCATTGTGTCAAGGTGAAAAAGGGGATGCTACGGTCACCATGGCATTGCGATGGACTTATTGTGCATTTGTCACGCGACTCATGCCCGGCACGTGTTGGCTTCTGACGTGTTATGAGTGTTATTAACAATATTGCAATTGTGCAATTGGCTATGTGAGCGTTGGAATAGCTTGTGTTTTTAGTTCAACGTTAATCAGCATAGCGTGATTAGAACAGGTACATTTCTAAGCTTAGGAATGGTAACCTATCGATGATTTTAAAAAAAACACGCTGTTTGGTCTGTGCGAATATCATTTTTCTTTGAACATATTAACTTTTCAAAATGTTTAAAGAGATATATACCTATAGATAGAGTACCTTTAGGTTAGGTTAGGTTAGATTTATAACAATGGAAAGTTAAAAGGTTTCAGAGAAAAATTATTTTCGGAAAACGAAACAGTGGACAGAAGTTTTTCGAACTTAAGATAGGTAGGTAACCGCAATCAGAAATCGAAGAATTCATCTTTGAATTCATTCATTTCTTCACACACAGAATTCATGGAAAATTACGGATTCCAAAATCACGTTAATTTAGTTAAAACAACCAAAATACTTTTAATTTCACTTTAAAAATGTATTTTTGTATATTGTTATCAAAATGAAAGCGTATTCTAGAAACGAGACATCAGCAACTGTGACCAAGCACGATGCAAATTCTCACAAGTGAATCTATAGCACTATACATTCTACTATTTTGTAGGCTATGGGAATGCATGGAGAGAACGGTAACATCGTGGGATCGCATAGAAACAGGTAGGTGTGTTTCTAGATATCAAACAACGGTTAGGTTTTATCGGGACCTAGTTATGAGTTAACAATGGTAGAAGTTTTTCCATACATCGATGGAATTCAAATGACTTGTATCAAACCAAACACAATATTTCGTAAACAACACAATTTTGTCTAGTTAGAATTATTGCTATGGGACACTAATTCTATTGTCAATTGTTATTAAGATTCGAATATCGAAATGGTCGTGGATTGTATCATTAATCGCAGATACTCATACCTTCGCAGTTTTGTTAGCTCATTTATACCACATGTTCCGTAACATACAAAAGCATTAGATAACATTTTGTATACTATAATTGAACCAGCTGCATAAAAATTTTGGTAACGCCTCCAGCAAAATAGATAGACGCATATAACAACTTGAACTACTTCAAGCGGGAGGAAATTTATTTAACTACCATAACTAAAGGGCGCAGAGTTTATTTACGTTGAGTTTGTTTAACAATCTGCCGGCACAGTCTATAGACTGAAGTCATAATAAGGCAAAATAATCTTTGAGGCTAAATTTAGAGCAGAGAGTGACGTTCGTTTGTAAATAAATAGAATAAAGGATCTCAGAATGGAATTTAATTAAGTTTGTTGATACTTCTGATAATAACTGTGTCCTTTAAATAGTCTTCCTTACAAATGTATTAAGTAATGTTAATACTGTTAAACACTCTTAAAAACTAAAATTGTGCTGATATCTACTATATGTAGACTGAGTGAAATTATTAGGAACACCAGCATTGCGGTAAACGATAAAGTTTGAATCTCTAAGGATAGGTATCGAAAGATATTGCTTGCCTTACTTACCTGTGCCGTGGTCCTAAAAAGGAAGCATTTCGTGTAATCATCAGAGTACTTATCCGCAAAGATGTTCTTTATTAGTTTGGTTTTCCTGTCAAAGGTCAGATAGAAAACAATTTCAATAACCGGACCTAAACAAGGACGATTTTTTTAATAAATAATTATTCTGTTTTATGGCTGTCGAAAGACGCCCACTGCTAGACACAAACCTTCCGCAGATCGCCAAATAATCATGTACTTACATTATACAACTATCTTCGATCGCAATCCCCTGAGCGACGCCATTTTATTTTTAACACATCGTAAATGTCGAGCCCTCTTTCTATTACCGGTTTAGTAAAACGAAAAATTAGTCCAACTAATGGGGTCAGAGTAAACACATGCGGGCGAATTGCAGCGGCGCCATTTCAGGTCCGCCGTTAAAAATCTATGGCCTAGAACAAAGAGTATAATGACCGGATATTAAGAAATATGTACGTCGGCTTTGCGCGCATAAAACTTTTATGATGATACCTACCTACGTTAAAAACACACGTTTATGACTATGCATATGTTAGAAATTACTATTCGAATATATAGGTACCAAAATATACGTTTTATGTCAGGAAAAGTAAAAAAAACTTAATATTTGGTCATCATATCACACCAGGTACCCGGTGCCTTAGTTTCTTTTCTTTCTAAACGCATTTAGCTATTACCGCAGCAGCGGTGAGATAAACATGTTATTTACACGGCAGTCGCACAAAAAAGGTAGGGCGTACGAGGGTTAAGGACTCCGCTAGAGCTCCAAAATAAGGCCAAGGCCGCAAGCCCAGGACCACTGCAACCCGGGTGCGCCGAAAAAGAAGGCCCTTACAAATGACAGATTGATTGTTTGTTTAGTTACTTCGCCGATTTACGGACAAAACGGTCAGACGTACGAGTAAAAAAAGGGATAATCAGGTTTTTGTCGGAAAAGGATCGCAGTAACGATGCCTTTGTTGATACAAGTGTTTCGCTTTTGTATTTTACATTCTTCTGATATTACTTTGCAAAATGTTTCCTTTTTCATTCTGCTAAAGAATTCTCAAAGGATAATGCTCCGGAAAAGCTTGCACTTTAAGGAAATTGGGTCAAGGCTACGTCTACTGCTGGGTCAAAACCGTTTTTGGCTTGAATTGCCTTGAGGTTGAATGTGAATTACATTCATAAAAATAACCGTGTAGGTAAGTTGTTTTAACGAAAGGCGCAGGAAAAGCATGCAAAAAAAATAAGTAAGATTAGAACACTTTATTGACAGCATATAAAAAAATTGAACTTAGAATCAGAACCAGGTCTGCTGTAAGATTTGAAAAGATAAGGCAACATAAGAAGCAAAATAAAATAATACGAGAGTCCGTGCATGTCTTTAAACGCTTGCTAGACTTACAAGCAATGAAAAATATATTTTTTAAATAGGTTTTTGATTACGCGGCATAAGCGGCAGAGGCATACAATTAGCGTTATTACATACTGACTTATACTACGCATTTCTTAAAACCAATATGTATCTCTATTTGAAAATTTTGAAGTAACAACTCCAAAATAATAAATATCTCAAACCAAAACCATTAGGTATTAGCGCTTTTAGACTATCACATTACTTTCATATGTTAAGCCAAAAATGAACAAAGCGTGATATGATCACATCACGTAAAGAAACTTAAGTTGGCGAAGACTGCAGTGCTGCCTCTTCTTAAGCCCATGATGTCTCTGACGTTCTAGATAGTAAAAGTATCGGTTACTTAGCATGCAAAAGCTTTTTACAAATGCTGACCAAAGCAAAACCAAGCCATGTTATTAAAGCAATTTAATATGAGCTGCGTCAGTAAGTTATATAAAGGCATCAAAACTACAGTTTCAACAGTGCAATACGTACTAAGAGTTATAATAACAAAGAAAGTTAAATAAAACCAATAATCGTCCCACTATGCGCGCAAGCGATCTAGAATTATAATGTAAATTTATGTGCATTATCTATCTCGAATGACCCATTTGATAATTTACAGCTGACCGTATCACGGCATCTCTGATAAATTCGTGTTTTCGATTGTTTAATTAACCGCGTTAGAAAGATAAAAGTACGGTAGGTTTTTTGAATTATAGGTAAGCGCCGTTTATGATAGCATTATGCGCCGGTGCACGAGTGTACATATTTCTAAGTACCTAAGTAGTTTTTCTCGTGACTCCATCAAATACCTATTTCTGGAAAAAAAGTATCCTTTTGATTTGTACACATGAACTATCCGAGTACCGAATTTTATTCTGATTTTTTTAGCCAATCATGCTTTGCTAAAAGTCAAAATCCAAACGTCTAAATATTTTCATAAGGCTTTCTTATAATATTATAAGGATAAAACTAGGATAACGTCCTTTAGAACCCAGTGTTTTTATAAACTAGTCACACGGAGGTGATGAACGTGGAGGTTCGCATCAGGTTGGTGAAGAGTAAAAATGATGGTCTCGAACCCGAATTGTAGCCAGAAGGGAAACCGATGCGGGAAGGAAATTTCGTTCTGTTGAACGAACTTTTGTTTGATAAGACAAAGACTGAAGAAGTCTGTCAGTCAGGGTTGAATAACCTTGCTTTAAAACTCAGCCGAGACTAGGGTGTATTTCTTCCTTAAACGAAAAACACCAGGTTTTGTATGCTTTATAAGTTAATTGTCCAGGTTTTACTAATTTCTTACAATATGAATTGAATTGGTCAGGCAATTCATCACCGACCCTAAACTGCACAGGACCTACATGTAAAGAAAGAGCAAGTATTTTTAACTTAGACACCTCCCTATATCCAAATGAGAGATGTTTGAACTATTTTTGTTAACGGACCTAAAAGTTCACATATTAACAGAAAACAGAACCCAAAAGTTCGCGAAGGATAAAATTCTAGTAAGTACATATTTATTAAATAATAATTCCAAGCTAGATAGATATTTTAACAGTTTCGATATACTTTTAAGGTAAGTAACTATTTTATAACTAAAAACTGTCTGTTGCGCTCGCAAAAAGTTTAGAAACACTTTCTACAAGCGAGCAAAGCAGCAGCGGTTTGTCTATCTACATTAGGTAGCTATCCTAGCGAGTAGGCACTTACCATGCAAAGATGACAACTCAGTGGGAGCTTGCACCGGATTGCAGCATCACTCGGGCGCTGCCCGCTCACCGCACACTCACTCGCGAAACAACTACACACCTAAATGTACATAAACAACAAAAAACCCAACGGTCCCCGAAAACCTGTTCCCAACCTAACACCACCAGCTAACCAACTCTTGCACTTGTTGCAAAACTATCGACACCCACGGTACCTCAGAGTTGATTTACACCGAGAAAATCAACCAGAAAATAAAGAAAAGTCGCTTTTTTAATCGATTTTCATTTAACTTTTAATCTTAAATAATATCGAACTCAAACACTCAACTGTAACTCAGTTCACTGACACACAATATTATTTATGGTTTAATTGAGGGTTTTAATTAAATTTTCATTTAATAAATGTAATTTTTGACTTTGTCAATGTCCGTCTCTGTTCCCGACCCGGCACGCATGCGTGTGTCGCAGAGCGCCACCTGCGCAAACTAACGGTCGGGGATGCCGCTGACAACAAATCAAGGTCCCGGGCTCTTAGTGTTGCCACTCGTTAAAAGCTACTTTACCTACTAAAACCCCGGTGTAAGTATTTGAGCTATTTAAGCATGTTTCACCAAGAAGCTATTTGTAGATAATAAAGAACTCTGTCTTTATAATTATCTGATATAAAAACAGACAGGGATATCGATACAAACGTCATTTAAAACCAGAGAGAACTTATCCAACCTAATTCGATGTCTAGACAAGCCATCGAGATGAGTGTAAATCATTGGTACGAAATTCAAAAAGCGATTTAAAATACAAAAGAAAAAAGTTATATATCATGAATCTATCAAAAAAGAGAAAAATTTTGTTATTGTAGATTTAACCACTAATGTCTCTCAAATTGTCTTCATTTTTATTACCAATTTTACCGTTACTTTCTCTCTTAACATTTAGTGACTATTATATTAGTTCTTTTTTATTCTAACGATAATTAATTGTATGCGTGAGATGTCACATTGAATGAGCTTCGAAGTGGATCGATACTCGTCTGCGTGGGCACATATCGCCCTTTGTGCGGATCTCACATGGGCTTCGGAACCGCCCGATGAATTCATTATAGCAAATCAGGTACACCACCATCTCCAAGGCGACGTTCACGTGGCACATCAATACACTCATAAACACGTGTCATTTGCTGTAACTACAAAAAGTAGTTTAAAAGGCAACAACAATTATATTTCATTTCCAGCGCCTATGGGCACAACATTGTCGTGTTTCCCAAGTACTGCAAGACGCGTCCACTGACTCGCAGGCTTCTCAGCCAGGCAATCAATATGAGCAAACAGGCAAGTTCAGAACGAAATAAGTAACGTCAAGTCCTTAACCTGGAAGCCAAACGTAATTTCAAAAAAGCACCTCGGTCTAAAACTTTGATGCTTTCCAGAAAAACGTTCATCATCGAGTCAAAGTCAAGACAATGGCAGCTGTAGCCGGAAGAGTGTAAAAGATGTTATACCAGAATCAAGATTGGCACAATTTTATGGAAATTTCTATTACGATGAAGCCAGGTTGCTTTTATAAACATCTGATGTCATGTTTTTTGTCTTACTTCCGTTTTGTCAGCATATTTTCATTATTATTCTGATCCTTGCACTTCCGTCAATTACAACACCAACCTTGGAAATAAAATAGTAGCATATTATTTTTCTTAAATAAATCCCTAACCTGACCTCCATGGTCAATTGAAAAGCGCGGAATTGTAACTTTTTCTTTTTTGACGTTTCCATGAGATTGTTTGAGACACTGTTAAGAACGCTTAAATTTGCTATAAACGATAAGTAGTTATATCGACGGTCCCCGCGAATAAACGTGTATTATCAAAACACCAACTTTACAGGAGAAATAAAATACGGAAAAACTTGAATATCTCTTCACCTGATGGATTTAGTTTAAAACAATGTAGAGAGAAAACAATGGAAATTAATAATCCAATATATTTATGACCTAAATACATTTTCAAGTCTATGGGTTTTCAAGAAAACGTGAGAAAATCATGTTATTTTTTTATTCGTGTGAAAATTCATTTGTAACCTAAATATCAAAAACCTTTACACTGTTATTCGTGTTTAAACGATAAGCGATCGACTAGGTATGTCAACAATATACTAATGTATAAGTGAGAAATTAGTTTTGATATTTATATTTAATAAACGTTTGCATGGGTGTTCTTGTGCTTTTAAGTAACATCTGTTATGTTATTTGATTGTTGCGATTTTGTTATGGGAATTTGTATGACATATTAATTTAGTATTGTGTTTTAGTGAGTTTCTTGTACATCGGGATAAATCATTTTTTATTCCTGGTTCATATTTTAACATGCTAAAAATAAATGTTAGTATGGTTTTTAAAATTATTTATAACATAAACAATTATTAAATTTAACTTGAACCATTATTTAGCATAAAATACTTTAAAATATCAAATAACAAAAGTTGTAACACCTATTAATCCGTGTTTAAGGCCTATATCAGCCTACTGCTGAACGTAGGCCTCCCCTAAAGTGCGCCATTTTACCCTGTCCTTGGCCTGTTGCAACCAACATGCCAGCAGCGTTCCGCAAGTCATCACTCCATCTTGCTGGAGGGCGTCCTACACTAAGTTTGCCGAGTCGCGGTTTTTACTCAAGAACACGTCTACCGCAACGGTTATCGGTTCTTCTACAGATATGGCCAGCCCACTGCCACTTCAGCTTGCTAATTCTCTGTGCTATGTCGGTTACTTAGGTTCTCTGTCGGATACATCGTTACGGATTTTATCCTCCATTGCTCGCTGAGCGACTTTAAACTGGTGGACCAGCCGCACTGTTAGTGTCCACGTCTCGGCACCGTAACGTTCGTTTTCATACATTGCGGGATGGGTGAAGAGAATACCTGACGTAGTTTTCCAAATGCTTCCCAGCCCAATTAGACCCTTCTCTTGGCCTCCTTCTCAAAGTTATTTTTACCTAGTTGCAGGATCTGCCCGATGTAGGTATACTCAGAAAAAACTTCGAGAAGATGACCATTCACAGCAATAGGTCTCAGATCAATGTGGTCATTGAACATGACTTTAGTTAGTTTAATCCAAATCCATGCTGATACCTACGCTTTCTGACTCGGATGCTAGGTTGTCCAGCATTTATTGCAGCTCTTCCAGCGACTCCGCCATCAAGACTAGTTATGTCGTCTGCGAATTGCAAGTGCGCGTTGTAAGTAATGTCTCCTTGTCTCTCACCCCTCTGCGCAATTGGGTTGGTTCAGACTGTTTGTCCTGTACACACATAAACGCAGATTCGTACAAGAATCTCAACACTGCGATATACCGACGGTTTACTTGGCATCGCTGTAAGGATTCCAAAACAGCCCAGATTTAGACGGGATCGAAGTCCTTCTCATAGCCCACAAACGCCAAGCACAGTGGCCGATTATATTCTCGGACTTCTGTATAATCCTCCTAACTGTGTGGATGTGGTCTATACGATGCTATACCCCGGGTGAAACCCGGCTTGCTGTGGAGGCTGAAACTCGTCAAGTCTTCTGGCAAGACGATTCGTGATTACCCTGGAGACCAGCTTTTAGACATGGCTTAGGAGAGAAATGAGTCTGTAGTTTTTAAGATGGGTTTTGTCTCCCTTCTTAAAGAACAATACCGCGTTTGCCCCATGGCACGCCTTTGGAGTTTTTTCACAATGTATGATGGAATTAAATACGTTTCGAACCTCCTTTACAACAGTGACTCTTCCTTCCTTCAGAAACTCTGACGTAATTCCATCTTTACCGGGGGTTTTTTCCATTTTTAAGCTGCCTTATGCCAACACGATCTCTTTCTCGCTGATTTCTGGCAGTTCGTCGATATAGTAGCGTGTCAGTGTGGCTCTGAAATCACAGCTGTCACGCTGCGGCTGAGGGACATGTGCGGCGTAAAGTCGCCCATAGAAGTCAAAAGCAAAAATCTCCGACTTTGACAATACGGCCCTGCACTCATGTGTTGTGAGTTTCTTCAGGTTGCTCCTTCCAAGCTGCTGAGTGAATACTTTGGACCCTCGGTTTTGCTCTATCGCCTGCTCAATTAGGCATGTGTTAGAACTCCGGAGGTCACGCCGAACACTACAGGTTCCTCGCACACCTCGGTACACGTATATTTACCTAAGCTAAGTTTAATGTTTCGCTTTCGGTCACACTTAATCGACCACCGTGTTTGTTTTTGAATTGAAAGTTATGGG
Organism: Acleris literana; assembly: GCA_946894065.1. Lineage (NCBI taxonomy): Eukaryota > Metazoa > Arthropoda > Insecta > Lepidoptera > Tortricidae > Acleris > Acleris literana. The sequence goes on along the minus strand of OX335688.1, from coordinate 8,716,151 downwards.
TAATGAAATTCAAGGGTGCCTATTACAAAAATAGGTAGACATAAATTATGGGCTACACCTTACCTTTATTTCCCGTATTATCTTCTTCATCCGCACCTCGTAACATCCTTCTGCACCTTGATCGATTCATTGTTTCAGTAATATACAAGTGGTTTTAATTAATACGCGTTAAAACTACGTCACAAGTCCACAACACGTTGTTTGTAAACAGACTGCTTACGCGGGACTGACGCAATAATAGGTGTTACAGCGAAACGGGAAATTCCTGCACATCAAATCGTGTGTTTTAGGGCAATACCCAAATAGTAGACGCTCAAAATACAGTTTTAAAAACCGATACTGCATGCTTGCAGATTAAAGCTATTTGCTGTAATCAATGTATTACCCATTATAATTTACATTCATGCACTAGCATACAATTATACAGGGGCAAAAGTTTTTACACACTAAAACTTTACAAGAGTGATCAACATAGGCTATTACATAAGCAAACTGATTTGCTTTCATATTGCATTAGACAATACGAAAACGTACGATGAAGTAAATTACACGAATAAACGTGCAAAGCAGTTTACACGAGCTACAAAGTGATCCGTCCGATGATACACGTTTCTTATTGTTTAAAACAGACGAGATCTGTGCTTCACAGTGGTTTATAATTATTTTGCTGCGCATTCTATAATTGTATTTTCCCTAGAAAAAACATTGAAGTTACCTTAAAACATGTTATTAATCATTATTTTTGCTTGAAAAAAATCTAGGAGGTGCGTTATAGGTAAAATAACGTTATTATGCAATAAAAAAAAAATTGTGTAAGAGTTCGTACACGGTTATTCGCGGGGACCGTCGATATATCATTAAAATAAAATTGTGCACTTTTGTCAAATCATTGGCAAAGAATTAGTTTAATTTATGAATGTAATTAAGTAATAAATCTTGTATATTTTGCAGGGAAAAGGCATACACCAATGCAAATGATAAGTCAAATTTACGCAGTAATAATGTGCAGGGATGCGAAAACTCCGATCTCACAGAATGCTGGATGCTTCCGGAGGTGGGATAATATTGAAACTATTCACCATGTTGAGCCAAATTAGGAGTTAGTCCGAAGAGGTTTGCTTTCGAAGAACTAAATTCGTATGCCCTCCGCTCTCGCTCTTAAAGCATACTGATGGTGATTGATACATATGTAGTTTTCGTACTCTATCGCACACTACTTTGCAAGCTGTAAGTAAGTAGGTATACGTAGCTACTCCCCGAAGAGCCCTGTTTTGAAATAAGAAGAAGAGATATCTTATTTTTATCAAAATGGGGCCCTGTCGGTGCACGTTGGCCCTGTGGGATCTTTAGTGCAACTTCTTTTTACTCCGTCCAGGGCCATTTCACATCTGCCAGGAAATGGCAGTGCCTTAAATTCCTTGGTACAGCATAAATATGTATACACCCCAAAGTCTCAAAAATATGTACACAGACCTTATTACTATGGCAATATGGTTTATATATACATATTATGCACTTTTATGCGGATATTTATTTTTACCCTTGACTGTACTGGATAAATACGATACTCTGACCAAAGTGACCAATAATCATGGCAGCCTCTATTTATTTATATTCTTCACATGGTAACAATTTTACTTATCCAACGCGCTGTCACATTTCATGTAACCAGCTCGTGATTTTTAATTTGCCGCCTTTTTTTACTGCCACTTTGCATTAATCGGACTCTATCAAGGATTTTCATTCTTACTTCTTTATTTTATGCTCTTCGAGTATTTTTTTGCCGGTGAGAGTAGGTGCCATAGTTATTTCCCCGTCTGGGGCACGTTTTATAAAACTACAAGTAACAATTTTACAGGTCTAAACTGGCAACACTGCTCAAATGGCTGGTCGTCATTGGTCGAGGTTGTATCAAATGGAAATTTGTAACCTGTAAATTGTAAATTGTAGCTTTATCAAATAGGCGCCTGGTAGGTGAAGGTCCGATATCTAACAGGTCGCAACACTATTACATACGCAATCATGACCGATGAAGACGAACTGCAAAGGAATTTCTACCTGAATCTAGGACCAACCTTATTACGGATTCCGAGGGACACCCCCTAAATTATTGTTGAGTAGATAGAGCACTACACAAATATACCTACTATGAATACCTCAAATGACTTGGGCTATATTTGAGTCTGTCTGTACAGGTGGAGTACTGGTTCCGCAAGCTGCTAGATGACGCGCCCGAGCGCGCCTGCCCGCGCCGCCGGCGCCCCTACCGACCCCCAGAAGAAGATTTGTGCGTCCTGCTCTTACATTTAGGGCTCAAACTCATAACCAACATCCAATAGGTCGCTTGATGCTCCGCTTGAGACGTGTTCGCGTCGCGGTATCCGGTGACGTGATATAAAATCGATCAATTAAAGAGTTTATCACGCTTAGAACCTTGTCATTTTAATTGTCACCGACAATAACATGCTAGTAATTCCATGTTAAATTTGAAGTGTAGAATGACAAGGGTGTTAAGTTCTCAATTATTACTTTATTTAGGATCAACCGAGACGATATCACGTCGCACGCGGTTTTGAGTTTGAGCCCTTAGGTACATATGAAACTTAATTTTCGGTGCAATTTGTATGTAAATACAATAAGGTAATCAAATATAGGGTTTTCACATACCGATTAAAACACGCGTTAGGGTTCTGCGGTTAAGAGTATACGAATGTCGATTTGTTGTACAATGTATACAAAATCGTAGCTAAATAACATTGAATTTCGTGTAATCAACTTAACCGACCGAGGTAGCGTGACGTTTTTGCGTCTCGCATTGGAACTAAATTATTAGGTTACCACCAATGGTAGCTTTCGCTCTCGCTTTCACCAGGCTCTCTGTTAGTAATTTCGTCAATAGTGACATTAACGGACACCGATCGGCAGTTAGCGAGCGCTGGGGCCCTCTGGGCGCCCGCGCGGGCGAGGAGGCCGCGCTGACGGCGCGCGTGCTGAGCGTGCGCGCGCTGTGGGCGCCCCGCGCGCCGTCCCCGCCGCCCGCGCCGCGCAAGATGCGCGCGCGCCGCCGCCAGCCGCGCCGCCTGGCGCTGCCGCCGCCCCCGCCCGCCTACTGCCTCGACGCGCCCGCCCAGCTGCTCTGCGATCCTACGTGCAAGGTACTGGCTCGTCGCCTACATATTGTATAATTTCTTCATAATCCAAACTTGTACCGAACTTCTAGGCAACGTCACCTAGAAGCTTATGCAAACTCACGAGCATTATGGCGCGTTCACATTATTCGGTTTGGCCGTATTCGACTGAAGCCTGTTTTCGGTCACCGACTAGTGTGAACCGTTTCTTTATGATACTAAATAACGGATCCAGGGCCGGTATTCTAGGCGGTAATAACGATATCGTCTTTGATCTTTTATTGTATTGTCAACGTTTTGATAGCTCAGCTAGCTTATGTACTGGACATTAATGGCCGCCGAGTTAAAAACCATACCATAACAGGTCAAATACGATTTGGATTTTACCGCCTAGAATAGAGGCGCAGTTCACGCATCACCAACCTAATGTAAACGCGCCGGTACAACTAACCAATTTCACATAAAAGTTACTTAAATCATTGTAACTATTGAAAGCTTCAGCTCCATCCTTTTCTGTAGATTTAGTCTCGAATACCGAGAAACAGGCATGGACCTAATGTAACTTCGAACTTCTCAGAACTAAGAGATAAACTAATTATAGACGCTGATCTAGCGATTCGCACTGTTATCAACTGGTAAAGTAAATTCTTTGAAGCAGATAATACATTACCTACTCAGTCTCTAGTGTCTAAACGTGCGGCTACGCAAGCAAATAGTTACTCCGTCGCTGTTCTGGATCTTGCAGAGATGCGACTTTAACTTTGAAACCAACATTTTTGAATCGTGTTTTGCCAACATTGGTTTAGAGATGCAAGCGCAGTTTCTGCTATCGTTCTTCATTATCATCATGACGTCAGCCAAAACTCGTTCACTGCTGGATATAGTCCTTCCCCAAAGATCTCCACCACGCTAGGTCCCGTGCTACTCGCACCCAGTATTAGCTTCCTGCAACTACTATTCTTTTTTCAAACAGTTTGTCTTGCATTAATGCTTACCTAATTCTGGGGAAGCCCGTGTCATAAAAGATTTTGGGTGCAAGGTATTGTGGCGACATAGCGACATCTAGCGACAACTTGTATCAACCAACTAGCCAGCGCCACCAGCGTCAGACAGCTCAATTAGTGTTCTACATCGCACTAACGAAGTTTCTCCAGTCGTTTGACATATATACCACTTCCAACTTCATCTTAACGGACTCCTGTCCTCTGGCATAACACTCGCCTGGAGAGTATCTCCCTATTAACATCTCAACCTACAGTATTGTCTGTTACCTCTCCTAGACGAACCTAAACGGCTCAGAGAGCCTGGCCAAGATGCATAACATTAGTTAACGATTTTCGGAAATCGACAAAATACATAGGATTGACGAAAGCCGACGACAGATCGCGTCGATCGCTTAAATGAACTCTGTCGATAGAAAAGAGAACTGCTAGCATCGTATCGTTTACATCTTGGATAAGCCTACAGGACCACCGAAGATGCAAGCGCTGCCTTAATAAACAAGATAATATATTACACTCCTTCTTCGGTAGTCGGGTAATTATTTAGCACCTAAAGTGTGTTTCGAGGCTTGCGCAAAATTACCGCATCTGCGGTACTTGCAAGATATTTTCTGTAACTTACAGAATATAACTTATCTTAATGTAGATTGTAAGGTACCTGGTAGGTACGCTTAATGTATATTTAGTGCTAAATGACGTTCGGTCTATTGATGCAATCAATTTGGCGATCTTTGCATTATACACTTTGTTTTGGTTTAGAAATTTATTCTAAGATTTAAGCTGTGCTACATTTTATTAAAAGGCATTGCAGCTATCTATCGCTGTATCCACACACGCATCTGATAATTGTGTCATTCTTAAGGATCACGGCCTGTTTCAGGAAAGCTTGTTACTTGTATTACAAGTGGAGGTTTCTTTTCAATGCATATAATTGAAAAGAGACCTCCACTTGTAATACAAGTAACAAGCTTTCCTGAAACGGGCAGTTACAGTCCAACAAGCCCTGTTGATGTGCGGTATAACTTAGCCTTCCCGAGCCATTATCGGTACAGTGCGATAGCTCTTAGAAGGTGCTTCGGGTTTTTACGTGTCTCTAACCCGCTCTCATACGCTCTTATTAAGAGCGAGTGGGACGAAAGTACAAACCCGAAGCACCTTCTAAGTGCTCACAGACTGTACGCGTTCGTCTACCTCTCGTTAACATAACAGCAAAGAGGCGAATGTTATCGGCGTCAATTCTCATGCCTCGGTAACAATGACTATTGCAGTTTCAGTTCGACGCGCCACGGCCGCCGCAGCTGTTAGAGTGCCAGCGCGCGATCGGGCGGCTATCGGCCAGCGTGCAGGCCGTGATGCGCGCGTCGGCCTCGCGCTGCCCGCCCTACCGCGGCACCAACGTGTCGCGCTACGCGCCCACGGCGCAGCGGCCCGCGCGCACGCCCGACCGCCGCTACGGCGTGTGGTGGCCGCGCGACCACCCCTCGCCGAGGCTCGACCACCGCTTCCAGCTCACGCACCTCCGGCAGACTGCAGAGAAAACCAAAACCGAGGAAGAGGCCAAGCCCGATCCGGTCGCCGAGGCGAAGCCCAGCACCAGTGACCAACAGACGCCCGAGGAACCGCAAGCGCAGCAGACCACCGAGGCGGAGAGCCCTCCGACCAAAGAGAAGATCGTCGTCGACGACCAGCTCCCGACCACGAGCGCGGCCGCTATGGACTTAGGATTGAAGAAGAAGCGGCTCTATAGCGCCGTTCTCAGTATGAGCGCCCCTTCCCCCATCAACATCACGCCCGTCGGGTGCGTCAGGCTGTCGCAGAAGTTGATCACCCCCGGTCTTCTTAAGCTCAATCCAAAAATAGTCCTTCCCGCTTCAAGAAACAGACCCGTAGTCGATAACAAATTTGAGGAGTTGGAGAAAGAGGCGTTGGAGCAGTACAAAGCATCGGACGAGAGCATAGACACGAAGTTCCGCGAACTGGAGAAGCAGGCGGTGGAGCAGTACAGCACGAGCAACAGCAACACGAGCTGTAGCAGCGGGAACTCCGCTGAGAAGAAGCCTTCGACCTCGCCCATCCCCGAAAACGATCCCAAGAAGCAGCAGCCGGCAAAATTTCACAAAGAAAAATCTGTAGACAGCGTGGTGATATACTCCCAGAACTTTCCCGACCTGAACGCGAAGGGTCAAACAGCAAGTGTTACGAATTTAAAAAACTTATACACCCCCCCGAGGGGGGAAAAAAAGGAACAGACGCACAGACCGAGTAAGCTGAGGAGTCTCAAGAGCGAGAGCCAGCGGGCCGCGTCGGACACGGACTACGAGGCGCGCGAGGCGACGAAGAGCCACAAGGCGCCGATGCGGTGGACGCTGCACGTGGTCCCGCCCAAGAAGAGGCACCTGACGCTCTGCGTCTCGGACTTCTCGTCGGACGAGGAGCTGGAGTCCTCCAGCGGGCGGTCCATCAAGGACGCGCGGCCGTGCATCAAGAACCACCTGGCGGGCAAGATGAAGCTGTCGGCGCACGGCGGCGGCGACCTGCGGCCCATCATGCGCAAGACGTAGCCGGCGCCGGCCGGCGCCCGCCTCCCCCAGGACACGACTAATACAAGGATGATCGCTATTGGCTCTGCAATAAACGCTACAGTGTTGAAAGGGACGGTCATGTCTTTTATTTCACAGACACCCGACCTGCTAAAAGTTCTCGAGGTGGTATTAGCCGACTGATGTGTGACGAGCGTCGCGTTCGCGGTCTTTGAGTACGGTATGAGTGGTGTCTGCTTTTAGTGGGTGGGACTTGTTTTTGATATAGTTATTGTTGGTATCCGGCCGCGGAGCGAGTCGAGCGACCGGCAGCGCAAGTGTTGTACTTACTTTTACTAGTCATAAATGCGTTTGTATATATGTTTTTGTATTTTTGACGTTATTATTGATATTAGGAAAATAATTTCAGTTCTTCAACGCGTTACAGTACAAACTTAAATTTTTTAGGTATTCAATGAAAGAAAAAATAAAATATGATATATTCTCTTTTGGGTTGTTATTTTTAGGTAAAACAACAGACTTTACTAACAACGTTTATTTTAACTTTGGAATAAATCTTATATTGTAAATATATTAATAATGTAAGTAGTAGAAGCTCCTCGTGTCACCTGGTCGCCCAGAGGCTGCATCATCAGCTCTCCAGGAACTTGTCCAGGTCGGCTCGGTCCTCGTCTAGTTGCACTTGCTCTAGAGTAATCTCTTGTAACGTGGTCGCCGCTGCAATGTAACACACGGTTTAAAATAAACCGTATTATTCATTTCGGGGTGCTAAATTTAACATCTTATTTTAATTTAATTTAATAATTGTTCGTAATAAATAATCTGATTTTTTGGGTGTAGAAGTCAATCTATCGAGGTCTCCTTTCTGATTTTAGTTCCATAACCTGCCGGGGAACTACAGTGTGTCTAAAAAACTGCCAATTGTCACTATCAACACAATTCTTGAAAAAATACAACCTTTAGTCGCTATGTATTGCCGTCGTGACACTCGCTCCGCTCGCTCGGCTCGCGCACAGGGTCTCTATTCCATTTTTTCATCAACCAGAGCCTTTATTCAACACGGTAAAAGCAATATCGTTTTTGACGTGTTACCGTATTGTCTACGTTTTGATAGCTCTTATTTACTTGACAATAATGTCGGCCGAGTTAAAAACAATGTCATAACTGGTCAAATACGATTTGGATTTTACCGCCGAGGATAGAGGTGCTGATCGTTATTATATTGCTAAAGCTATGGCAGGTGTTAGTGCAAGTGAACAGTAAACAATGCGATAACTTCTTGCTCTAAAACAGTGTTGTTACTACAAACTCAGCATTGGTGTGGTTGCGTCTGTATATACTGCTTTCCGAAGCAAAAAGGCAGTAGCGCATTAAACTCATACTGACTTTTTCTTTCGGACGGCAGGATAGAGATACACGGTCCGCATTTTGTATGGACATTTCAGCTTTACGATCCTCTTGAATGATTTTTTTTTTCTTATTTAATATCGTTATCACATTGCTGGGGCAAGTGTTAGTACAAGTGAACAGTAAACAATGCGATAACTTCTTGCTCTAAAACAGTGTTGTTAGGTTGTTACTACAAACTCACTATTCGTGTGGTTGCACCCTCGATATACACGTCTATCCCACTAGTCCCATTGAGTTGTCCCATAATGGGACAACTGAGACGATTTCGTCCCAGTAGTCCCATGGGACAAGAGGCACTAAATATTTTTGTCTCAAAACTCCCAGGTAGGTTTACCAGACCAGACAGAAAAAAGTATTTAGTGCCATTTGTCCCAAGTGACTACTGGGACGAAAAAGTCTCAGTTGTCCAATAATGGGATAACTCAATGGGACTAGTAGGATAGACGGTTCACTAATGTTTTACCAAATCATCATTTGACAAAGTGTATCATTTTACAAACTCTCAATTCGCAAAGGCGTACTTCCCGCCACATTTTTTTTGTGGTCATTAATCTAACCTAACCTACCTTATTTAATTAGCCTAGAATTAGTTTCCCGCTACTCCCCCTATTTTAACCCCTTAGGAGATGAATTTCTAAAAATCCTTTCTTAGTGCTCACTTACATCATGAAAGGAACCCCTGTACCAAATTGCAAGTTTCTAGGTACAGTAGTTTCGGCTGTGCGTTGATATCTAAGTCAGTCAGTCAGGTTCGCCTTTTATATATGTAGATAGATAGATTAAATGATGATTTGGTAAAAAGTCAGGATACCGGAGTCAGGAGACGGGGTATATACACGTTACTGCCTTCCAAAGCAAAAAGGCAGTAGCGCATCACACTTATACTTTTCTTTCGGACGGCAGGATTGAGATACACGTTTCGCATTTTGTATGGACATGATGATGGATGACTCTTGAATGAATTATTAATTTTTAATTATTTAATATAACAATGGACAAAAAATATTTCAATCTTTAGTCGACTGACACAAGTTTCATAATTCAATGCGTATCCGCACGCTCATGGGAGGTTAATGATCAAGTCGTTCCTTAGTAACGATTTTTCATTCACAAGTTTAGAACAGGAATGTGATAATAGGGGTGTGTCCTGGGTAAAAAAGTAATAATTCTAATTAGTCCGTCAGTAAGGTTATCAAAAAATATTGAACACGTATTTTTTGCTTTTTCAGATCAATCAAAATTGACAAATATAACGCGCATCAAAGTTCGGGAGTGGGGGCTCGTGACGTCACAAAGTGGTATAAAGTGTGCCATGGCGTGACGTCACGCGAAACTTCAACGCACTTTATCTTCGTCATTTTTTGTTTAATTGACAAAAGAAAAAAGACGTGTTCAATATTTTTTGATAATGTAAAAGACGGACGAATTAGAATTTTTTAGGACACTAGCCTATTGTCTCTGAGTTCGGCGGTAAGTGCTGGCGGAATGGCCTGCATATTCGAGTGTTGGCAGGGCTTCCACCGTAGGACCGACGAACTCGTGAAGATCGCGCGAAGCCGATGGATAAGAGTAGCACAAAACCGGCCGTAGTGGAGATCATTGGGGAAGGCTTATGTCCAGTAGTGTATTTCTTTCGGAGGATATAATCAGGATGATAATGATATTCGAGTAAAATTAGCCACACATATATAAATACACATAGATAACGCAAATGCATCTACTTCGCGTGTCCGAATCCGGACTTAAACTTCGACGAAGCGTCGGGGTTGGCCGTCGCTACTGACGTTCCGCGCGCCTGTTTTTGCAGCCGGTTACGTGAAATAAGAAAATGCCTCGTTGCGTGATAATAAACTGCAATAACCCAAAAAATAACTTGAATTAAAAAGCAAGCTTTAAAAAACCCGACTGTTGTTCCTAACCAACTTTAAATCGTTATAAATCCTAAATTATCGTTCAAAATGAAAAATGATTAAAGAAACCTAAAGATGATTTTTAAGTACCTATTCAATGATACGATACCCCATTTGTCATAGTTCGTCGACTTAATTTTTTTTCTTTTTTACTATATGGCGTCTGGTTGCCGCCATATTGAATTTTAAACACTGCCATATCTTTAGTGACACTCACGAGATTAAGACAAATCGATTGACATAAGAATCATCAAAATCGGTCCACGCGTTTAGTTTCTAGAACGCCACAAAGGCACAAACATACATATATAGGCTGTGAAATACAATACCCTCCGGCAGTCGGGTAAAAAGTGACGACTTTGAATCTATTTTGCGCGGAAACCGGAAAATTCTCTTCTCTTGGTGTGTCCCGGTTGGTAGCAAAAAGTGATACGGTTGGTTTTCGTACAGATTGAGGTGTCTACGTTATCTATGTGTGTTTATATCTGTGATCAGCCACTAAACCAAATTCGCCTGGGAGTATCTAGCTGGAAATTAACAGCTCCCAGGACTCACTGTTACTTTAAAATACATATACTTAAAGTCGCGTGCTCCGCCACCACCAGGCCAGTACTGCCCTCGTTGGAAAAAAGGGTGTATGTCTCATTTTTTAAGATAGGAGGTAAAATTTACTTTGACTATCAAATTGCTTATGCATCCTTTTTATTTAGGAGACTGAGCTTAGTACGAACATAATCCTTGAATAGAAAGTATAATTTTCAAATTCAATATTATTTAAAGGGTTTACTTGAAGAACTAGGGTACTTTGTTATTAATTTTACTTTCTGTAAGTCTATATGTATGTAAAAAAAACTTTAATAGTTACTAACCAGCAGGAATACTGCCACTGGCCAGATACTTGGCAATATCTTGCTGGAATGCAGCCGCGCTGTTCTCTCTCCTCGCTTGGAAGTCAGCCAGCTGCTGCTTCTCTCGCTCTTGGTTGTGCACAGAATTATCTCGTGCCAGTTTAACCCGGGTTGTTTCAAGAGTGGCTGGAATTTTAAAATAGTATTATTAATTTCTTTTTGACAAATAAATATTCTTTATATTCAAAACGTGGAGAGATTCTAATCTTTATAAGTAACAACGTTCTTCACACATTTAAAATGTTCATATGGAGTATGTGACAAATGTCTAATTTGTACACAAATAAACTATATTTAATTGCAGTTTATTGGGAACAACCAATAGATCAATGAAAGAAGATTTACCACTGATATACTTGTACTGCATTTCAATTGGTTTCTAACCTATCCTACTTCTATATGTATTGTAAATATATTGTTAAGTTATAGCAGCCCTTGCTATCAAATAAATAACAGCTACTTTAAAATCACTACAACAATATGATTATGATTACAATATACAGACAGGATGGGCTTTAACTAAGTTGATTAGTGGCGCTGGTCCGTCTTGAGTAATGTCTCAGGATAAAGCAATATCATATGACACTACTGGCAGTGTCATATGATATTGCTTTTTTTTGCCACTAACATGCAAACAGACCGCCTACATACATTAAACAGCACTAAAGCATAGGGTCAATTCCATAAGTAAAAAAACAATATTTTATAAACTTTGGACTAACTGTGCCTTTGACATATTAACACATTCACTGCCAGGGGATGTGGCCTAGGAACAAACTTGTATGACAGTGAACACATATATGCATTGGTGGCAGTAAATGCGTTAACTAGTAATCAAATACCAAATTCACTGCCAGTACTGTTTCTCGAGCTTTCGCCAGGTGCCACGTCTGTTGTTTTAAATGGAGCTTGCCTACTGTAAGAATGCACAGCGTTGAGTGCACTGAGTCAGAGTCAGGAGAACGCTTATATGCATTGCCGTGCAGTAGGTGCATTATGGCATTAAAGGGCAGCATCTAGCAAACTATCATAAGTGTTACCTCTTAGATGCCAATTTTTTTAAATACTGATGGCATAAAGGCTCAAGTGCCAAAGGTTGAAACTGCTTTGGACTTTATAGAGTTAAAGACGTACGTATGTCACATACTAAAAGAGCATAATGACACATGCAAGACTTCTAATTTGAAACGTATTTGAGCCGGAACAAAATTGTATCTCAAGCTAACATAAAATTTGAGATACAATGTTGTTCCTTGCATGTGTCAATAAGTTATGTTGACTATTCTATTAAACATCAGTTTAATGGCAGAGTATGCTTTGTAACAAAACAAATTCATATAAATAAATCTAATATTTTATAAATATTAATATAAAGAAAGAGGCAAAAATATTTTGTATTTACTTTTTGATTTTCTTGAGTAGATTAATAAAATTTGAGCCATGGATTTTTCTGTCAGCCTTAGACATGCATTTTGAGTAAATAATCTTTCTACACTGACTGAGGTTAAAGGGAGAAGGCAGCTCAGATATTTAAAATATGTTTACACATTTTTTACTTACGATTGCTGGCATTACAACCTCTTTGCTTTCAGACACTTTCCGACTTTTACCTTCCTATGATGTTTTAAATGGAGTGTCCATACAGTGCATTCTGTACTCAAACAGAGTAACCACATCTTAAAAACTACCTTACAGTGAAATACACTGAAGAACTCTTATTGATTCGGACTCTTATAAATGAACAAATAAACTTTACCCAATTTTTTCTCCTTGTACAACGTTAGATGATAATGGTGGTCCAGTTTCCATCTTTCCATCTTACTTCTTTCCACTATATCCTCAAATTCCACCAAGTCCTGCTCCACAGTGCTCATTAAAGTCTCAACATTCTTTAGACTGTCTATACACTGAGCTACAGACGCTGTGAGACTCGGTAAATGGGCCAAATTTTGTGCCAATTCATTTGCTGTTTGTAGCTTAATTTTAGCGGCTTCATGCAATTCTATAATCAATTTATCAGCTTCCTCGGCTGCGTTTGCGTTTCGGTCCGCATTCTCATGTAACTCCGCCCAATCTCCCTGATATTTGTCCAACAAAACCCCGCCAGCGCCACAGTTTACTTTGCTTTCGGTCACCGACCTTTGTTTATCTTTGAAAATATTCTTCACTCTTTGCACTTCCTGTAAAGTATGCCGTAAATTACTGTTGGATGTTAATCCATCTTGCACCACAGAAATAAACTCCTTCAGGTTGCCTAACATTGCTATAGAAGCCGAGTTAAGATGCAAGTTTTAAATTTTTTACACTCCACATCACATGCAACAGAGCTTTGTTTTGACTTTTGACAGTTCAAAGGAGTATTTGAAAAGAATAACACATTTATACGAAATTGTAACGAAAGCGTTTACATATACGTAAGAGGTGACGTTGTTTGTGTAAAAATGATTTTGATTTAACAATATTATTTAACGATTAAGATGAGGAATTTCAAGGGAATTTCACGCGATAAAATAGCTTATTAATATCGCTGTAATAATATCATAATGGACTCAGAGTTTTTCATGGTACCAGGTGAAATTACAATATTCTCAAGTGGCAACCACCACATTAAGTATTATCAGAGGCCCTACTTTGAAAATCGAAGTTTGAAGTTACGTTAGCTCTATCCCTTTCTCTCGATTTAGCCAGAGGCCCAAAGATGAAGGAAATCACTAGATCCCGTGTAGCCAATTGTCAAGCGTACCACCTTTTTCTTCTGTGTACAACAAAGTTTTGTAGCCAATTTTTATTGGTCAATACCCGACATGTGAACCCAGTAGGGTTAAATTAAGACGAATGGGATAGAATCGGATAGAATAAGCGGCTAGTCGGATAAAGACCTAAGAAAAAGTGTCACTTAATTTAGTCGGATTACTGTTGTTGTTCGCGATCTGTGCGCCCACCGTCGGAATTTTAAAATAATTCTCCGAAGATATATTTCTTCGACAAGTTATCAGTGAAGTATTTAAATATAGGTTCAGTGGAATGGCGTGTGTATTTCGTGAGTGTAAATCCCGAATGGGAAATAAAGAAAATGATCCACAAAATATAAGCTTTCACAGGTGAGTGATGTTTTACAATATAATACTGTTGATTTTCGGCCATAATCCGGCCGTTTTGCAAGTATAACTAGAAACATTATCGTGGTATTACGTCTTGTAATTAATACAAAGGCACTATGTGCAGTAAATGTGCAATTTGACTCATTTTTAGTTTTTCTTTCGGAAGTAAACAATAGTGCTTCCAAAATTAATATCGATAAGTAAACTTTCGATATTTTCATAGAGTAAATGAGTAAATATATCCAAGAGTATGTGTTTAAATATCAAAAAGTGAATACATTTTGGGTTAAAATAGCGATGCCGAACAGGTAAAAGGCCGATGTTTTAAATGTCGAAACTTACTAAGTTTAATGGTAATGGCACAGGCGTGTGCCTTTTATAGACATAGGCATAAAATACTTATTGTAGATATTTGAATCATTCGTTATTTTAAGATCGGTATTTTAATTTAATATGTATTGTTTACGTACAGTAAAGGAAATTGATCCCAGACCATTTTGGACTATGTCGTAGTGACATAATCAATCAAAAAGTAAGAGACTTCTTATGATTTTATTTACAGTGTCACTTTGACATAGTCCAAAATGGTCAAGGAATCAATTTCCTTGACTGCAAGTACATATCTATCGATCGGTAAAAGAGCCTACTATAATTATGTGATATTAATCAATTGTATTGGTTCAGATTTGCAGTATCGCACGAATTTTAATAAGAAACATATATATATTCAGTAATTACATCCATTCATACGCAACCCAAACAAATTAACCTTGATGCTCAATTAGGAATGGTTTGTGATGCTCTTCGTTGTTTCAGAAGTTGCAATGCAATCTGGCATCAAAAAAGGGTCACAAACTGTCTTACAATTACAAGGCTTATTCATCATTATTAAAGATAAACGTTTTATTTTTAAAGAAATACTGTAAAAACTTTCTTTAGTTTTATTAAACGACAAAAAAATTAATTTCTCAGTTTACTTTTTCGAAATAAGGCCACAGGCAATTATTATTGAAAATAGGCTTATCCTTTGCCTTTTAATTATGGTTAAACCTAATATATCGATAAACGCCACATCACTGACTGCAAACTTACACTCACTAATGACACACACGAACACACCTAAAAAGTGGTACGCTTTTGAGATCCAATCGAAAGCGGTCAATAGACGACTCTTTTTAACGAAGGGCATTTGTAACAGGTGCGAAGAGTACTATTCTATTAGCCGTTTTTACACTCTCTCTATGTTTTACTACCTCTATGCAGAGGCCCCACTTTGAAAATCGAAGTTCGAAGTTACGTTAGCTCTATCCCTTTCTCTCGATTTAGCCTGGAATGACGAGTGACAGGGATGGAGCTTACAGCTCAGCGGCCCCACTTTGAAAATCGAAGTTCGAAGTTACGTTTCGCTCCATCCTTTTCTTCGATTCGATTCGATTTAGTCTCGAATAACGAGTCCCTATAAAATTCTATTTTTTTTATTCTTCATTGTATTGTTTTTGTGTTTCTTTTCAACAACAAAGTGTAAACTACTTTTTGCGGATAATTTGTACATTCTTTCCTATTTAAGTTTAGTTGGCTTGAAATATTTTCTATCAAATAATGGGATAAAAGTAAAACCAACGGTAAAACACTTTTGAACGTTGCTTTGTTTTCTGTATAAATAAAATAATGACAACATGACTGTTTAAACCTTTCGTTTAAACTTTGAAAGCATGTGACAGTTAACGCCATCTATTGAGTAGTAAGTTTTAAAATTTAAATTGCTATCTAGATGTAATATAAGTCTTCATTTAATATATCTTGTTATAAAACAATTCATTTTTTTTTCAGTTAATATTATGTCGATTATTTGTGTTCGTTCTTAGCCTTAAATAACAAAATCCCAAGTTACTAGCTACTCGTCAAGAGATGGCGTGATAGTAACTTATTACTAGAAAGTTGACGTGAAGAGATTACTAAATTACCCTGGATTATTAATTATAATTATAAGACATTAAATTATTAGATTTAATATTACTTAGCAGTAATCTCTTTGATTATATGCGAGTATCTATTGTTCAAAACTTTATGCGAAATAATATTTAATGATACAAATTGTTATAACAAACAACAGTTTTTTTGAAAGGTAATGTTACTCGATGAGTGAAATGTCAGTATAATTGATGAACTCAGATAGTTTTATAAGATAAGGTTTTATGCAGAACCAGTTCCACGATACCTGGACGGACCAAATCTCAACCTTTTAATACCCTAATACTTATATCACTACTGCCTCCGCTGTTTGTCCGTCTGTCAGCGGGCTGTATCTCATGAACCGCATAAGGTTGACAGTTAAAACTTTAACAGATTATAGGTACCTACATTTCTGTTGCCACCATAGCAACAATAAAAAATCATACAAGAATGGTACGGAATCTTTAGTGTTTAGTCCGACTCGAACTTGGCGGATTTTTTTATATAGGTAATAATAAGTTGTGTGGCTACTAATATTATAAACGTGAAAGTGTGTTTGACTGTCTGTTCCGTTTTTATGGTTAATAGCTTGAAAACAAACTTCGCGTGTTTTTTTCAGTTTAGAAGAGAGGCGGCGCGTACAGCGGCCCGCGTCAAATTCAAATTCAAATTCAAGTCATTTATTGCGTGTCACATGTCACATTACGTTACAACAGGGGCCTGAGGCCCTACTTTGAAAATCGAAGTTCGAAGTTACGATAGCTCCATCCCTTTCTCTTGATTTAGTCTTGAATGACGAGTGACAGAGATGAAGCTAACGTAACTTCGAACTTCGATTTTCAAAGTAGGGCCTTTGTTTTATAAAGCTACAAATTACAATTTAGGTTACAAGTTTCCATTTGACACAACCTCGACCAATGACGACCAGCCGTTTGAGCAGTGTTGCCAGTTTAGACCTGTAAAATTGTAACTTGTAGCTTTATATATGTATTTATAACTACAGGTATACATTTGACGCCCTGCGAGGGCACAGCAACATGAGAGAGAGGGCTACTACCCGTTTAATTATCATTATTCTAAATTCTATTTTGTCATCACACGCGCAAACACAAACAAAATAATTAATAATACGGCAATGTACGATGTTGTTTATGAAGATGCGTGGCGTGACGCGGCGCGTGGAGCGGGGCGTAAATAGAGAGTAGTAGGCACCACCGCGTGCCACAGACTAATAAGGGCCGGTGCAGACGGATAGCATTTAAACAGCAATCCAGCTGCAAAATGGCAGTTCGAGTGCAGTTGACGTACGTACGTTTTAGACAGTTACGTCAACTGCATCAGAACTGCCATTTTGCAGTCCGACTGTACCGGCCCTAAGAGATACGCGTGCGACGCTGCGTGCAACTCCGCGATGCCATCCGCGGGCTCCGCCGCAAATAACGCTGTATTTGAAGCAAACTAACTCGTGTAAAATCGCTTCGCCGTTAACATTTCAAACAATTATTTATTTATTTATTTAAACTTTATTGCACAATACACAAAGTAGGTACAAATGGCGGAGTTAAAGCCTTAAGGCATTCTCTACCAGTCAACCAATGGGCAAAACAGAAACAATTTAAGGCAATTTAAATAATGCCATATGTTTGAATTTAGTGCAGACCACGCCGCCCGACGCAACGTCGCAATGCCGTGGTGCGATTTGCTACATCGTTTCGTACCTCTTTTCTCTATGGAAAAAATCTGATAGCGAAAATAAAAATTCTGAAAATGTCATATTTGACATGTTTTAAAGAATATTGTCAATAAATTTTCAAGAAAGAAAAACGTTATATTTTTGGACTTTTATATTTATTAATTATTTCACAAAACAAAGATCTATCTATCTTTTTATTTTTTAAGTCTCTTTTGATTGTGTGCTCTCATGGTTTTATATTTCACAACGAAACCGCCATAAATAAAAAAGAAGAAGAATCTTCTCAATCAATTTTCAACAAAGAAAAAGTTATAGTTTTGGAGCTTTAAAGTTTTTTAAGTCTCTTTTGTGTGGCCTCATGGTTCTTCATCATGGTAAGTAATAGATTAGGTAATGTTTGAATTTTTTACCTGATTAATTAAAAGTTGATATACTTGGAAAAAATCTGTCGTGAATTGCAAGACAGTCTCGTCGATAGGTATAGAATCAATAACCACTCATTTTCAAGACTTTAAAAACATAGTAGATTGTTCAACAAGGGACTAAAACAAGCCATAATGATACGAGATGTTTAGCTACGCGAGCGAGCGAGTGAACGAGAGTGGCTATAGTGCGAGTGTCATTATGATTGTTTAGTCTCGCGTTAAACACTCTACTTTTCACTTTGAATGCGAGGAAAAAAACGCAACGTTCTATACAAAATTACAATACTGATTATAATTTATAAGAAAGTTTCTTACAAATCTGTTCCGCGGTTTCTTACAAATCATTAATCGTGTTTCACGAAATTAAATAGTTTTTATTTATATTTTTGCACAGTTGTCATTTTGAGGGTATTTCCACGCCCTAAAATTGTCTATAGGTACACAATCACTGAAAATGGCGACTAATCCTTCATTCACAAACACCGTGATTGGATATTTAGGGGTTTCCAAAGTAAATTAAAAAAAAACTTTAATCCCTAGAGAGTAATAAAGAGCTTTAGTCCCGATATGCAGAGACTAAAGTAACATTTTAGAGCATGAGAAGTGAAAAAGATATTCTAAGTGTACTGGAATGGAAAATAGTAGATTGTACAACAAGAGAATAAAACGAGCCATTTTACCCGAGACGTGCATATAGCCACCCGAGCCGGTACGGAGAGGGTGGATAGTCACGTCGAGGATGAAATAGGTTTTATGCTCGAGTTTTACACTCTACTTTTCACTTCGATTACGAGGAAATAAAACAGTGATAATGTAAAAAAACGAATATGAATGAAAATGTATTGACTTTTTTGCCGCTTCCTCAGACTGAAATTTTCATACGATTAAAGTAAATTTTCTTTGATTTAGGCGGCAATGTCTGCTCAATAATTTATTTTAATTTTATTCTATCAGTGAGCATTATTTCCTCTTCACTAAATTCCGTAAAACCACACAACAAGAGTTGCAAATAAAACAACTAGGTACCTAATTAATAGTCCAAAACTATAGACAAAAACCTCTTCCCCGCCAGTGTATTTCGTTTTTTTTTTTTTTTTTTTTTTTAATTTTCTGCATGAGATTTTTAACTTAGGTTGAATGCAAACTGCCAAGTCATACGTTGATTTTGTTTTTTTTTTTATTAATAAATTTAATGATGCTTGTTCAAAAGCGCTGAGAGTGTTTGGAATGTGCAGATCAGCGTATGGCAAGACATGGGGCCTTAACCCTAAAGTACTGAAGTGGATCTATACCATGATGGTAAGGCCCATCATTATGTACGGCTGCCTGGCCTGGTGGCCAAGAACAACACTAAGGACATGCAAGGACTCTCTAACTAAGGTGCAGAGGGTGGCCTGCATGGCTATGACAGGGGCGTTCAGAACGACACCGACTGCGGCAATGGAGGTCCTCCTAAACCTCCCACCGCTGCACATCGCCATTCAGTCTGAGGCGTGCAAGTCACTACAGAGGCTGAAAGAGACTGGCCTGTGGAATGACGCCGCGCCTAGAACCAGACACACTAAAATAATGTAGTTCTAGAAAGAATACTGACGATGGGCTGCGACAAAATGCAACCCAAGTATGTATTCCGGAGGAATTTCAATATCCACATTCCGACAAGGGATGAATGGAAGGATGGGTTGCACCTAGCGGAGGAAGACAACGCGATATGGTACACGGATGGTTCAAAAATGAGCTCCGGTACGGGGGCGGGTATTCATGCCAATGACTATAACAGTAGTATAAGTATGGGTAACTACGCAACGGTCTTCCAGGCGGAGATGTATGCGATAATTGCCTGCACGCAGGAGAATATTAGTAGGCCTCTACAGAAGAGAACTATATATATTCTAAGCGACAGCCAAGCGGCACTTAAGGCGCTGACAGCGCCAAAAGTAGACTCGAAACTAGTCTACAATGGAATCCAAGCCTTAAACAGACTTGGTAGGCACAACAAAGTGAAACTGATGTGGATTCCAGGACACGAGGGCTTTCCCGGTAATGAAGCCGCGGATGAACTGGCAAGGAAAGGGTCCAAGGGCGTATATGTTGGACCTGAACCATTTGTGGCATCCTCACTGGGCACCATAAAAACAGCCCTGAACAATAACACCCTAGAACACCACCAAAAAGAGTGGAAAACTACGGTAGGCTTAGGGCATGCAAAGCTCTTCATAGAAAGAGTGGACCAGTGCTGGACCAAAAAACTTTGGAAACTCAGCAGAAGACAACTCCGATATATTATCGGAGCGTTTACCGGGCACTTTGGGGTTAAAAATCTCCTAGCAAAGATGGGCCTCTACGACAACACAGATTGTAGATTATGCGGCGAAGAGGAGGAAACAATGAAACACTTACTGTGCGAATGTGATGCCCTCGCCGGAGTAAGAATGAAAATCCTCGGTTGTGGTTACCCAGAACCGAACGACTTCAAGGCACTGCCACTGCACTCCACTATCCGCTTTCTGGAAGGGATGGAGGCTGCATTGGTCTAATCGCTAAAAGAGGGGTAATTACACAAAAGATCCCATAGGGTCGAAGTGTATCCGTAAGGACCCCACCTACAAGATAAGATAAGATAAGATAAGATAATGATGCTTGTTTTTAATAGTTTTAAATATAATTATTGTTAGATGAAACATAGAAGACAAATAAATTAAAGTAAATGTATTTAAATAACAAGTTGATATAATGCAGTCACCTCGTGTGTCTGGCTGTAGGGCTTGATTGTCTTAGTCTAGATGACGGCAACACTTTTTGCACTAGTGCATAAAATGCGATTTTATGCAGCCTATACCCAGCATAAATAAAGAAGGACTTTACGAGCATGAGAAGTGAAAAAGTTATTGTTCTTACCAAATATTTTTCTTTTTTTCTTTTGGAAATATAGTATAGCAACAAAAAAGGTGCGACATGATTCACACTTAAAAGTAGTAAATCCGAATGGTATTAGTAGTAACCCATTAATAGTAGTAGAGTAACCCGAGTAGAGCAACGGTGTTCGCATTGTTGTGTTCCGGTGTGGGGATAAGACAACTTGTAAAATTACCATTTTTTTTGAGAATGAATATGACTGTACATCTTAAAAATGACTACATTTTGCGACCAATTTATTTTACGATAAAGGCTTAATGCGAAGTAGTTATTTTCAGTAGTAGCTTTTTCACGTCATGGTCGACTTTTTGATTTGTAGATTTTTCACGCCATAGTCGTTTTGCGTTGTAGGCTTTTCTCGCCATAGTCTTTTTGCTAGGTAGGTATTGACTTCTGGACCCAGAAAGATGCCTAAGTAGGTATTATACCTACAATACAAAATACAAAATACAAAATACAATATTAATTTATAAATTATTAATTTGTAAGTACTTTAACTGTAACTACTTTATCAATTTAACTCAATCTCTTGCATGAGTCGTGGTGTCTGTGTGGCACCTTGTTTGGTGGTTAATTTTGTTTCCATAAGCGAGATCCTGTTACTGGCTTAGTTGATGCTATCTTATGTTTTTATATTGTTTTGTAAAGCTGTTGGTTCTCCTCGAATAAATAAATAAATAAATAAATAAATAAATAAATAAATAAATACAAAGCAGATGATCTTGCTTTGTATTGTAGGCATAATACCAAGATAACGAAAAAGCACGATGCGAAGTATAATGAATATTAGCGGCCTTTAAAGTTCGGACCGCGGGAAACGCTACGCGCCATTCCACGCGCCAGTCCGAACCGTAGGTTTTTACTATTTTACTATTACATTTGCATTTACACGTACGGTTCGGAGCATGATTGGAATGGCGCGTGGCGTTTCCCGCAGTCCGAACTGTACGTGTGCAGGCCGCTAATGACTACCAAGCGAGTTGTCTGAAAATGAAGATGCCTCAATTTTCTAAAATCGTTATTTCTTAGTACCAAATTTCGACGGCTCCTATTTCTTGGTGCTTTTCGGGCCTGCTGCAAAACTAACATAACCTAAACCTACCTACCTTTTTCGACCTAGTTATAAATTGCTTGTAACGCATCCTGCTTGCTAGGCATCTTGCTTTCAGACGTCCCGCTCGATAGGCGTCTTGGTTTTTAAGCATCTCGCTTACTGATGTGCCAAAGGAAACTTTCCAAATTGCGGAACATTTCATGTAGGGAAATTTCGGAAACTTCTAACAATGTTGTATGGGGATTGAAACTTTCCGTTTCTTAAATTTAAATTTCCTATATATCTTTTGAAAGTTTCCGGAAATTTCTTAGAAATTTTCCAATTTTTTGGAAGCTTTCAGCAACTTGCACATCAGTAATCCCGCTTGCTGGGCGTCTTGCTTTTTAAGCATCCCGCTTCTTAAGCATCTTGCTTTTTAAGCATCCTGCTTGCTGAGCATCTTCCTTTTTAAGCATCCTGCTTGCTGAGCATCTTGCTTTTTAAGCATCGCGCTTGCTGAGCATCTTGCTTTTTAAGCATCCCGCTTGTTAAGCATCTTGCTTTTTAAGCATCCTGCTTGCTGAGCATCTTGCTTTTTAAGCATCCTGCTTGCTGAGCATCTTGCTTTTTAAGCATCCTGCTTGCTGAGCATCTTGCTTTTTAAGCATCGCGCTTGCTGGGCATCTTGCTTTTTAAGCATCCTGCTTGCTGAGCATCTTGCTTTTTAAGCATCGCGCTTGCTGAGCATCTTGCTTTTTAAGCATCCCGCTTGTTAAGCATCTTGCTTTTTAAGCATCCTGCTTGCTGAGCATCTTGCTTTTTAAGCATCGCGCTTGCTGAGCATCTTGCTTTTTAAGCATCCTGCTTGCTGAGCATCTTGCTTTTTAAGCATCCTGCTTGCTGAGCATCTTGCTTTTTAAGCATCGCGCTTGCTGGGCATCTTGCTTTTTAAGCATCCTGCTTGCTGAGCATCTTGCTTTTTAAGCATCGCGCTTGCTGGGCATCTTGCTTTTTAAGCATCGCGCTTGCTGAGCATCTTGCTTTTTAAGCATCCCGCTTGCTGGGCATTTTGCTTTTTAAGCATCGCGCTTGCTGAGCATCTTGCTTTTTAAGCATCGCGCTTGCTGAGCATCTTGCTTTTTAAGCATCCGCTTGCTGGGCATCTTGCTTTTTAAGCATCGCGCTTGCTGGGCGTCTTGCTTTTTAAGCATCCCGCTTGTTAAGCATCTTGCTTTTTAAGCATCGCGCTTGCTGGGCATCTTGCTTTTTAAGCATCGCGCTTGCTGAGCATCTTGCTTTTTAAGCATCCCGCTTGCTGGGCATTTTGCTTTTTAAGCATCCTGCTTGCTGGGCATCTTGCTTTTTAATCATCCTGCTTGCTGAGCATCTTGCTTTTTAAGCATCGCGCTTGCTGAGCATCTTGCTTTTTAAGCATCGCGCTTGCTGGGCGTCTTGCTTTTTAAGCATCCCGCTTGTTAAGCATCTTGCTTTTTAAGCATCCTGCTTGCTGAGCATCTTGCTTTTTAAGCATCCTGCTTGCTGAGCATCTTGCTTTTTAAGCATCGCGCTTGCTGAGCATCTTGCTTTTTAAGCATCCCGCTTGTTAAGCATCTTGCTTTTTAAGCATCTTGCTTGCTGAGCATCTTGCTTTTTAAGCATCGCGCTTGCTGGGCATCTTGCTTTTTAAGCATCCTGCTTGCTGAGCATCTTGCTTTTTAAGCATCGCGCTTGCTGAGCATCTTGCTTTTTAAGTATCCCGCTTTTTAAGCATCTTGCTTTTTAAGCATCCTGCTTGCTGAGCATCTTGCTTTTTAAGCATCGCGATTGCTGAGCATCTTGCTTTTTAAGCATCGCGCTTGCTGGGCATCTTGCTTTTTAAGCATCCTGCTTGCTGAGTATCTTGCTTTTTAAGCATCGCGCTTGCTGAGCATCTTGCTTTTTAAGCATCCCGCTTGCTGGGCATCTTGCTTTTTAAGCATCGCGCTTGCTGAGCATCTTGCTTTTTAAGCATCGCGCTTGCTGAGCATCTTGCTTTTTAAGCATCGCGCTTGCTGAGCATCTTGCTTTTTAAGCATCCCGCTTGTTAAGCATCTTGCTTTTTAAGCATCCTGCTTGCTGAGCATCTTGCTTTTTAAGCATCGCGCTTGCTGAGCATCTTGCTTTTTAAGCATCCTGCTTGCTGAGCATCTTGCTTTTTAAGCATCCTGCTTGCTGAGCATCTTGCTTTTTAAGCATCGCGCTTGCTGGGCATCTTGCTTTTTAAGCATCCTGCTTGCTGAGCATCTTGCTTTTTAAGCATCGCGCTTGCTGAGCATCTTGCTTTTTAAGCATCCCGCTTGCTGGGCATCTTGCTTTTTAAGCATCGCGCTTGTTAAGCATCTTGCTTTTTAAGCATCCTGCTTGCTGAGCATCTTGCTTTTTAAGCATCGCGCTTGCTGAGCATCTTGCTTTTTAAGCATCGCGCTTGCTGGGCATCTTGCTTTTTAAGCATCGCGCTTGCTGAGCATCTTGCTTTTTAAGCATCCGCTTGCTGGGCATCTTGCTTTTTAAGCATCGCGCTTGCTGGGCATCTTGCTTTTTAAGCATCCTGCTTGCTGGGCATCTTGCTTTTTAAGCATCCTGCTTGCTGGGCATCTTGCTTTTTAATCATCCTGCTTGCTGAGCATCTTGCTTTTTAAGCATCGCGCTTGCTGAGCATCTTGCTTTTTAAGCATCGCGCTTGCTGAGCATTTTGCTTTTTAAGCATCGCGCTTGCTGAGCATCTTGCTTTTTAAGCATCGCGCTTGCTGGGCATCTTGCTTTTTAAGCATCCTGCTTGCTGAGCATCTTGCTTTTTAAGCATCGCGCTTGCTGAGCATCTTGCTTTTTAAGTATCCCGCTTTTTAAGCATCTTGCTTTTTAAGCATCCTGCTTGCTGAGCATCTTGCTTTTTAAGCATCGCGCTTGCTGAGCATCTTGCTTTTTAAGCATCGCGCTTGCTGGGCATCTTGCTTTTTAAGCATCCTGCTTGCTGAGTATCTTGCTTTTTAAGCATCGCGCTTGCTGAGCATCTTGCTTTTTAAGCATCCCGCTTGCTGGGCATCTTGCTTTTTAAGCATCGCGCTTGCTGAGCATCTTGCTTTTTAAGCATCGCGCTTGCTGAGCATCTTGCTTTTTAAGCATCCGCTTGCTGGGCATCTTGCTTTTTAAGCATTGCGCTTGCTGGGCATCTTGCTTTTTAAGCATCCTGCTTGCGGGGCATCTTGCTTTTTAAGCATCGCGCTTGCTGAGCATCTTGCTTTTTAAGCATCCCGCTTGCTGGGCATCTTGCTTTTTAAGCATCGCGCTTGCTGGGCATCTTGCTTTTTAAGCATCGCGCTTGCTGAGCATCTTGCTTTTTAAGCATCCGCTTGCTGGGCATCTTGCTTTTTAAGCATCGCGCTTGCTGGGCATCTTGCTTTTTAAGCATCCTGCTTGCTGGGCATCTTGCTTTTTAAGCATCCTGCTTGCTGGGCATCTTGCTTTTTAATCATCCTGCTTGCTGAGCATCTTGCTTTTTAAGCATCGCGCTTGCTGAGCATCTTGCTTTTTAAGCATCGCGCTTGCTGAGCATCTTGCTTTTTAAGCATCGCGCTTGCTGAGCATCTTGCTTTTTAAGCATCGCGCTTGCTGGGCATCTTGCTTTTTAAGCATCCTGCTTGCTGAGCATCTTGCTTTTTAAGCATCGCGCTTGCTGAGCATCTTGCTTTTTAAGTATCCCGCTTTTTAAGCATCTTGCTTTTTAAGCATCCTGCTTGCTGAGCATCTTGCTTTTTAAGCATCGCGCTTGCTGAGCATCTTGCTTTTTAAGCATCGCGCTTGCTGGGCATCTTGCTTTTTAAGCATCCTGCTTGCTGAGTATCTTGCTTTTTAAGCATTGCGCTTGCTGAGCATCTTGCTTTTTAAGCATCCCGCTTGCTGGGCATCTTGCTTTTTAAGCATCGCGCTTGCTGAGCATCTTGCTTTTTAAGCATCGCGCTTGCTGGGCATCTTGCTTTTTAAGCATCGCGCTTGCTGAGCATCTTGCTTTTTAAGCATCGCGCTTGCTGAGCATCTTGCTTTTTAAGCATCCGCTTACTGGGCATCTTGCTTTTTAAGCATCGCGCTTGCTGAGCATCTTGCTTTTTAAGCATCGCGCTTGCTGAGCATCTTGCTTTTTAAGCATCCGCTTGCTGGGCATCTTGCTTTTTAAGCATCGCGCTTGCTGAGCATCTTGCTTTTTAAGCATCGCGCTTGCTGAGCATCTTGCTTTTTAAGCATCCGCTTGCTGGGCATCTTGCTTTTTAAGCATCGCGCTTGCTGGGCATCTTGCTTTTTAAGCATCGCGCTTGCTGAGCATCTTGCTTTTTAAGCATCCCGCTTGCTGGGCATCTTGCTTTTTAAGCATCGCGCTTGCTGAGCATTTTGCTTTTTAAGCATCGCGCTTGCTGAGCATCTTGCTTTTTAAGCATCCGCTTGCTGGGCATCTTGCTTTTTAAGCATCGCGCTTGCTGGGCATCTTGCTTTTTAAGCATCCCGCTTGCTGGGCATTTTGCTTTTTAAGCATCTCCCTTGCTGGGCATCTTGCTTTTTAGACATCCTGCTCAATGGCATCTTGCTTTTTAGACATCCTGCTCGATGGGATCTTGCTTTTTAGACATCCAGGGGCCTGTTTCATAAAGCTACAACTGACAATTTACAGGTTACAAGTTTCCATTTGACACAACCTCGACCAATGACGACCTGCTATTTGAGCATTGTTGCCAGTTCAGACCTGTAAAATTGTAACTTGTCGTAGCTTTATAAAATGTGCCCCTGCTCGATAGGCATCTTACTTTTTAAGCATCCCGCTCTAGATGTTTATTAAATTATGTAATTACATGCTTTTCAAAGGACCATTTTGCGGTTTTTACCGTTCTTGGTCGCACAAAAGCCACTATCTATCTATCCCAACAGCAGCGGAAGCAGGAAGCTTCCACTTCAGGGCCCTCCCGTTCACCAGCAGCCACCGAGAAGACACGTGGGTACCGACTGACGCAAGCACACAATCCAAATTTGCGCTTCCAAATCAAATCTTTTACTCAGGAGGAAGAGGACGAGGTCGACCTTGCTGCGCTTAGAGGGCCCAATCTCTGTGGGTAAATATTGCCCTTGGTCCGTCTAGACCAGAGGTCCCCAAACTTTTTTGGCGCGTAGACCACTTGGCAAATTTTTTCGGTTTTGGATGGACCCCCTGCCTACCATTAGGTAGGTAAATATTAATTTACGTTATCGCGTAAAAACTAGAAACTATTTAAGCAAGAATCTTCGGGATTTTTGCACAAATAACGTTGGAGGTCTAGTCGGCTAAAAATTGACAAAGGCTTCAATTAAAATTTACTCACGCAGAGAAAATTAAAACATAATTTATATAGATTGATATGTGTATATTTATATATTTACAAGGAAGTATACGTCAGTAAGTAGGCGCCTACTATCAGTTTATGAATATGGGTTATTCCATCAATGGAATGCCAAAATTAAAGTCACGGCCTGTTTACATGGGATCCCTATCGTGGACCCCCATTTTCCTCTCATGGACCCCATTTATTTTTTCCGCTCACATGGACCCCTTGCAGGTCGTCGTCGACCCCTGGGGTCGATATAGACCACTTTGGGGATCACTGGTCTACACATTTTTATTATTTCGTTCAATAATTTTCTGGGAGCCCGTTGATTCCCATATTTTTTTGGTCATAATGTCTCTGTTTGGTTCCTCTTCCAGCCAGTTTCAGAGGAATGCGTCCAAGTCGTCATCAAGAGGCACCAAATAGAGACTTATGGAGATCAAGGGGAGATGCCTTTGCCCAGCAGTGGGACCCTCATATAGTCTAGAAAAAAATCTCTCTGTTTACATAATTGACAAAAATTCATATCTGCTAAAGTAGTAAAATAAAATACCGTTTGTAGATTTTACACTGCTGATTACAGTAATTATATTTCGTAGCTTCATTCTTCAGATATAATAATAAAGTAGTCCTTTAATCTACCAGGCAACCCTTCGCACGTTTTAAGTAGTAAAAACCATAGCTTAAACAGTTTTTACCCTATCCTGGGCACCCTGGCTTACTGCCGTGTCCCATTCTTTATTTTTGCGAGGCAACGAAAGCACGGACTCAAATAATAATTAGTCAGTTTATTTTCATCATGCCGAAACGTAGCGCAGAGGAGAAGTTGGAGTATTATTCGTCAAAGATCAGGAAATTACAAGAACAGAATTATAAACGACGTCGCCGAATTATTCTGTCTGATTCGTCTGGTTCTGAAGAAAAATCAGGTAAAGGTAACTAAGTTATTAAATAATGACTTAACCGTTTATTTTAAATGCATTTATCACCGCGCACAGGCCGTGAGTCCACGCATGGTAACCAAAAGCCTGTGGGGCGGCCGAGAGTCGTCACGAAGGCACATACGCTTGGGGGTAGGCCGTGAGTCAACACGATAGCTGTTTCAAAAAACCGATCCAAGAATGAAATAATTTCTTGATCCATTAATATTGCATTTATTACGACCTTCAAAATTAGAGCTTATACCGCGCACGGGCCGCGAGTCCACGCATGGTAACCAAAAGCTTCGGTGACGGCCGAGAGTCGTCACGAAGGCATAATATGCTTGGGGGTTGGCCGTGAGTCAACACCGCCGAGATTGCCGCGGCAATTACAGACATCGCAAGAACTCGTGACAAGAAAATCGAGTTGAAACAACAGCAGTTGGGCGTCGGAATATCCGCTACAAACAGAGCCATGAGCATTCTTTTAACAACTGAAGACAAACAAAGTAAAATACAGGCGATAAAGATCCTATCTGATGGAAATCGACTTTTAACAGACCTACACTATTCACAGTCGCAAGTTAGAGTAAAACTAGTGACTCCCGGACTAGACAAAATGTTTCTTAGTGTAATTCAAGACGTCGAGAGGGACGAGAATCTTTTCGACAGTAAACTGTCACAAAAAATTAAGGCTTCAAAAGCCAAGAAAAACAAGGATTACAGATTAAGAAAGGTACAGTTGCCACTGTAGCCGGTTTAAATACACCGCAAGGTATAGCGCCAGCACACTCTCGGTTTCAGGGAAACTGGACTCGCCCTTCTCGCTTTCAGCCGGCGAGCCGCAGGGGTAGGGGCGGGCCGCAAAGGAGCACACCGGCACCTCGCAGGCCGCCAGCGCCGGGCCCTGCGCACACGCAGCCCAGAGCGGGCTACAACAAGCCACGTGCGCCGGCGCGTCATTAACACAGGTACATGCTGGTCGCCTTAAAGTTTTTTTTGAGGGTTGGGTTAACATTACAAATAATCGGACAATACTAAGTTGGATACAAGATGGCTTTACGATTCCTTTCACAGGACATTTTACACAATCTGTGAAGCCGGTTAACACATTTTCACGGCAAGAGAAATATGAAATGAACTTAGCGGTACATAATTTAATTAACTTAGGCGCTATTACCGAATGTCAACAGAGCGAAGATCAATTTATCTCTAAGATTTTCTTGACTCCTAAATCAAATGGTGGCTATAGGTTCATTCTTAACCTCAAACCTCTTAATAAATTTGTAATAAAATCCCATTTTAAAATGGAAGATATTATAGAACCGCCTCGAAATTAATTCCTGAAAATGGGTTTATGGCCACCATTGATTTAAAGGAGGCTTATCTGCTTGTACCAATTGCGCCTGCCCATCGAAAATTTTGAAGGTTTGAGTATAACAATGTTACCTTTGAATTTTGCGCTATGCCCTATGGGCTTTCTGTTGCACCTAGAACTTTCACAAAAATTATGAAAGAGGTTGTTACGTACTTGAGAAGCCAGGGCCTTACTTCCACTATATATCTCGATGATGTATTATGTATTGGCAGGGACTACAACGAATGTAAACATAACGTGAAGAAGACTCTTTGTCTCCTTGAATGCCTAGGATTTGTAGTAAACTATAATAAGAGTTCTTTAGAGCCCCAACAATGTTGTAAATTCTTAGGTTTTGTTTACAATTCGGTAGACATGTCAATATCCCTTCCTGTAGAGAAACGGAACAACATAGCACAAGTATTAAAAAATATTAATATCCATTAGCAGGTGGATTAAACAGGTGCTTAGCGAGAGCGGTGTGGACGTCACCGCGTTTAGTGCACACAGCACTCGCCACGCCGCAACGTCAGCCGCCCACCGCGCGGGCATCTCGCTTGATGCTATCCGAAAAGCAGCTGGTTGGTCGAAAACTTCAGAGACTTTTGCTAAATTCTATCACCGTCAATTAATCGACGAAGGAAGTTTTGCCAGGTCTATTTGCCTTTCGGATAGATAGATAAATATTTAAGAAAATTGTTTTATGTACCTCATTATAGCTAAATTGTACCTATCGATAAATATTGAACGCAAAATATACAATGATCATTTATAATTTATTAGTTTTTTATTTACGAAATACAGCAAAACTTTCATCTCTAAACATCTACTTTGTTATTATATCTGAAGAATGAAGCTACGAAATATAATATATGATCAAACCAACTTCGAAGTGAAGTTCGATCATTATTATATGAGTAAGCTTCATTCGAAGATATAATTTAACCCGTTAAGAAAGTTTTGGCTGAGATAATTAAACATACTCTCTAAAAATAATGAGACACGGCAGTGAGCCAGGGTGCCGAGGATAGGGTAAAAACTGTTTAAGCTATGGTTTTTACTACTTAAAACGTGCGAAGGGTTGCCTGGTAGATTAAAGGACTACTTTGTTATTATATCTTCGAATGAAGCTTACTCATATAATAATGATCGAACTTCACTTCGAAGTTCGTTTGATCATATAAAATATTTTTGGATTTTTTTATGCAGTAGCTTTTTTTATATTTAGGAAAAACAGTAAAAAACTTTGGATTGTGAATGTTAGGAATACACTTATAGTGCCCTTAGTCCATTTATTACAATAGGAATTGAAAAAAATATAAAACTATCATGTCCATTTTTCATCTGTCTAACGGATTACTTGATTCTAACGACACGCTTTCGATTCTCGTAATACTATTGTTTTGGTATACGCTATTTAAAATGAAAGTGACTAACGGATTTGTAAAAGCGGATAGCCGCAATCTGCCCAAAGTCGACGATTTCATGTTGTTACAGTTGTTATGGTTGACAAGTGACATGACATGACAGTCAGTTCTGTTTCTCTGTTGAAAGTTACTTTTTTTTTTTATATCTTGCTAAGATCACGACTTCAGTATTCCTAACTTTGTATATAAGGTCTTTTTAATGACTTTACTTTAATAAATTATTAACGACGAATTTAAGTTAAATAAAGAAAAACCGAGAAACACGGGTAGTCTAATTTTTAACCAGCTATTATAAACGCGAAAAAACAAAAGTGTTTTTTTTTAAATGTTGTCATAACTTTTACATCGCTGGAACCGTCTTCAGTATTTCTCAAATATAAAGTGTAGATAAGACTTGGTTAGTTTAGATTTGATTGAATTGATTAGACCAATCTAGGTCGCAATCTGTGATCGTGATCAGGTGATCTCGATCCAGATTGACTGTGTAACGTGTTAGATTGACGGATCACGACATCGGATTACCTACATATTATCTAGATTTTTTGAAATCTGCGATCTGCGACCTTGGTCGGATCACGATCTGGATTGACCGTGTAATGGCTGCCTAAGAAATATAATGAATGACAGACAAATGTCGATATAATATTTCCCCATTCGAAATAGTATAAAATATACTAGCTTTTTTCTGCCGGTCTGTTTCTCCATTGATTTCTTTTAACCATGAGGTATTGAGAATTTTTATTTATAAATAGACTTCAAAAAAAGTAGTTTTTTTCACATTGTTCCCCGATGACTCAAAGACAGCTGGACCGATTTGAAAAAAATATTTTTGGTTGAAAGGGATACTTTCTAGTTGGTCCCATTGTCAACAAGTCAGGATCTGATGATGGGATCTTGGAGAAATTGAGGGAACTCCTCAAATATTATAGGCACACCTATAGTTGAGCGACTATGACGAAGCACATTAAAATGGCTTAAATATACTATGACTTTCCCGAGGCTGTGCTTGCAGCTAAATGTCCTAGTTTCTTATTAATCGAGAAGTGGGGCTACATAACACCATAAAATAAATGTTTAAGAACAAAAAACCGCCTTCAAAACCGCAACATTTCATTTTAAATGGTAGGTAGTGATGTCAGTCCAACTAAAGTCGGTGTTCCACAATATTTTAACCAAAAGCAGACTTCGTTATATTATTATGGAAGATATATATTTATTCCTAACTTAGATTTAAAAATTGTACACTAACACATGGATCTAGTTATCTGAATAAAAACATTTATTATTTATTATTTGGACTGACCTATTTATTACCTACCATTTTAAAAGAAGTTGCGTTTTTGAAGGCGGTTTTTTAAAAATGTAGGTATTTTATTCTCAAACGGGTATAGCGTAACACTAAAACTGGATAGTGACAGTCTTTTTTTTTTGTTCTGAAGAGATTGCGATGTGTTTACCTTTCTTTGTTAGTACGATGATAAGTTTTAGTGGCCACAGGAACCCCTATTAATGGGTGTAAGTTCATCGAGTTGGGACTTACACCCATTAAAAGGGGTGGTGATTGTAGAATTCTGTAAAGTTTTTTTTACACGGGCAATTTTTTGTGAAATATCTGGCCGCCTTTATTAACTGTCTTAGGGCTTGTTTACGGAGACGCGGAGCGTCGCGCGTGGCGTGCGGCTTGGCGTTCCGCGGCGCGTCGGGCGTTTTTACCGTTTACAGAGAGGCGGCGCGTGCAGCGGACCGCGTCATCACACGCGCAAACACAAACATAATGGGAATGTACAGTCAGGGACATTGGCGGTCGTCCACTTAAGAAAATTTTGGCTTGTGCGTTGCAGCTAGCTAATCCTACAACGCTCAGGTCGTTACGCGTCGAACGCGCAAACGAATATCACCCTAGAGGTGGTCGACTGGGAATGCCCCTGACTGTACGGTGTTGTTTATTAAGATGCGGGGCGTGATGCGGCGCGTGGTGCGGGGCGTAGAGAGTAGCGGTGTCCGCTACATCCGCGGCGGACTCTCGAGCGTGTAGAGGAGCGCGCGGCGGAGCACAAGACTGTCAGAAGGTTCCGCCGCGGGCCCCGCTGCGGGCGCAGTGGCGGGAACCGCCGTTATTTACGCGTGCGACGCTGCGTGCAACGCGGCGATGCCATCCACGGGCTCCGCCGCAAGTAACGCTGTATTTGAAGCAAACGCGCGTAAAACCGCTTCTCCGTAAACGCTTTTATACAACGCCATATTATGTTTGAATTTAGTGCAGACTACGCCGCCCAACGCTACGCGCGACGCCCCGCGTCTCCGTAAATAAGCACTTACTCTTTGGTGTAATATATAGGAACGTCCGTACCTACTGTTGGTGGGCAATGATTACTCGATTACTGCCCGTGGAAGTGCATCGTCATTACTTGAAATAAAGTTCATAATGGTGTCAATAATCGATACTTAGGGTTAGGGACACAAATAATTATCTATTGTTATTTTCAGGGTGATATTTTCAACAGCAAATTTGACTAAGTGTGCCCTCGGAACTGGGATACTAAGAGGACACGTTGCCTACATGGTGGCAGGTTATATGTCTAGTGCCTTTATGAACATAGGGTTCGGTATCTACATGGCTTACTGTTTCTATGTAAGAATTTATACTTTTTTTTTAGTTCAAGGCCAGTCCACTATCCATCACTTTCAATTATGTCAGGCTGTAGACGTGCCCAGTGCGTTCGTATCTCCACCAACAAGATTAGGTAGGTACTCTTGCCAGCCATCTAAAAGGTATTTTGAAAACTTCACCCCTTTCTCTCGATTTAGACTCGAATGACGAGTGAAAGGAATGGGGTACCCGAAGTTTAGAATTGAGCACTTTTTGCGAACCACCGTGACTGGCCGAGCGATCAACTCACAACCGAAACCGCTGGACCTAGGAAGTTGAAATTAGGAGGCAATATTCCTTGACGACACGTTAGCCTAGTTGGTTGTGACCCTGGCTTCGAACCTAGCGGTTCAGGGTTCAAATCCCGGTCAGGGCAGATATTTGTGTGATAGATAAGCGCGATTATTTGTATCTGAGACTTGGATGTTTTCTATGTATTAAGTATGTATTACTTACCCATACAACAAGCCTAGAGCTTAGTTTGGGACTAGGTCAATTTGTGTGAGATTGTCCGTTGATATTTATTTATTTAGTTTGCTTGTCTATGCCATTACAAGTAGTAATAATGTTCCAGCTGATAGGGGCCTCCGCGCAGATCCTTTATAGAAGGTGTCATTTGGGTGCCATGACGTACCCCGACCTGGGCGAGGCGGCTGTGGGCCTCTTCCCCAATCCTAAACTGTCCAGGTTCAGTAGCGTTGCAAGGTGAGTGCTATAAGTTATGTGTATAGAGATTGTAGTGTTTTAGCCCCCAACGTTTAAAGAGGGGTGTATCTAGTGTTGGTAACGACTCAAGTTTTTGAAGTTTACATTGCAAAAACTCGACTCAAATTTATTGAACTCTGAGCTTAAGTCTTCCGAGTCTTTTTATTCGTGAGTCGAGTCTTTTTTCGAGTCTTATAGAGTCCTGTAATAATAACTCATGTTTTAGAAAAGACTCAAGCCATAGTATCTTTCATAGTTTTTTTCTTCATCTGTAGGTGTGCATCAAAAAGACTCGAAGTCCTATAATGAAGACTCACTTTTGAAGTTTCTATCCAAATATATGAAAGATGACTACACCTAATGAAATTGACACGATGTCATGTTCCAGAAAGGTTTGAAATAAAAATAAACACATGTTTTTTTTTTAAACAATAATCGAATTAACCAAAACCTTTTTAATGATTTGAATCCGATGTGGTTGTAAATTTCAGTGATTTTTTTTTTAGTGGTATATTCATATTTTTATTGGATTAAGCAAGATCGGACCAGGCAAGAAATGGATACAGTCTAGTTGAGTTCTAATTACTTCTAATAATAACTACGTAACAAAAGCCATAAGCGTAAACAAAACCCTCAAGTCTTTATAGAAAACTGAGTCTCTATAGAAGACTACAGACAGAAGACTCAAGTCGCTCCCAAGTTTAAACTCGAGCTTCGATTCAATGACTAGAGTCTAAAAAACCAAGTCGAGTCTTAGAATTGGAGACTCCAAGGACGTGAGTCTGTCCCAACACTAGGTGTATCTGAGGTTAGGCTTAGTAGCCCTATTATTTTTGTTCCATTGCTATTTGCTTTCGTCAGAAATCATTTAGCACGAGTCGGAACCCCGCAAAAGTAGGTAGGTTAGGTTCGTTAGGTAGGTAAGTACAGTTGTAGTGAAATATCCTTTCACATCGTATTTTCTCGGAAATGTTCGTATTAGTCATGCTACTTCAGTCTGACTCAGTACCCATCACGACAACGTGGGGGAACGTCGCATCGCGAGAGTGATAATCGATATAGAGTGGTTAATACCAGAGTATTTTTTTGTTAATTAAGATTAAGTTTGTTTTCATTTCTTTTTAATAGTCATGCCGAAAGCAGACAGAGCGGACCTGGGAAACGTTTAGATCGACTAGCCTGTAACATTATTTTTAACGTTTATTTATATTTCTTCTTGTTTACCTAAACCTAACTTCTATATATTTGATCGTGGTGGTTTTAACATCTCGGTGTGATATACTTCAAACACGTGGTTTGACATTTGACACTGATAACCAGAGATCGGAAAAATGGGCGTCATTACTCGCAATAATGTGGACATGACTCCAAAGATTTTAATAAAACAAATTAAATAACATTAATAGATTACTTACCCGAAAAATAGTTGATCTTTTGCAAGACAGTAATAAATAAATAATACAAAGACTTATTATTGTGTATTTATTAAAGCAAATTAAAAATATTTTTTACAAATTTTCCATTGTTATTTTATTCCTTTTCACGGCTAAAATAAACTTATGCGGTGAAAAGCTCCTTTCGCAAAGGATCAAAATCGGGTAAGTAATCAATTAATGTAATTTAATTTATTTAATTAAAATCAAAGATTCTAGTCATGTCCACATTATTGCGAGTAATGACGCCCATTTGTCCGATCTCTGCTGATAACTAAAGTACTCTATTTATTTAATACAAACATGTCACTTGATAATTTAATAATTCATAGACACGTCGGCATCATTCGGAAGTACACGTGAGTTCCGAGTTTTCACGATGTGAAAGGATTCTATGTATCTTTATATGCCCGAAGGGCACACTGCCCAGAAATAGCCGCGAGGCAGGGCTCCGTCGAATAACAATGGAACAACGAGGGGCTCCACGAGTCCGGAACTGTGTGTCTGTCCGTCTGTGGCATCGTAGCTTACAACTTAAAATAACCTATCCAATAACAATGTTGACTTGAGTTGTTGTGTCATAAGTAAGGTTAGGATTACTGATGTGCAAGTTGCGGAAAGTTTCCAAAAAGTTGGAAATGTTCTAAGAAATTTCCGGTAACTTTCACTTGAAATATAGGAAATTTAAATATAAGAAACGGAAAGTTTCAATCACCATACAAAATTGTGATAAGTTTCCGAAATTTTCCTACATGAGATGTTCCGCAATTTTGGAAAGTTTCCCGTGGCACATCAGTGGTTAGGATTTTGGTGGCATATCGTGGTTTTAGAAATCCATGGAGTTGCTATTTCCTAATTATTATAGGGTCGTTCTCAAAAAATTGGCACCGTTGAATTAATTTGCATTTATCCGATAAAATTCCATTAAAATTTCCGATTTTGCTGGTTTTTTTTATTAAGATCGCTAGAAATAAAATCGAGTAACCGATATCACGTGGAGGGAAGTGATTTATTTCATTGTTTTAGAAGATATGAATGAGTATTTGAACTATGCGGTAGGCAGGTGAATGACTATTTTTAACCAGGTTATCGATAGGGGCAGGTTGGCGACAAATACGTAGAAATAAAGTGAAACTGTTAGCATTTTGAATCTTGACCGTCAGCATGGTCATATTTCAAAATGAACTAAATACATTTTTAGTTCGGTTATTCCATACCTACTAATATTTGCTTGTTTGTAACGCTTTTACAGTAGAGATATATTATCCTCCATACCAAAATTAATTTAAATTGGTTTAGCGATTTATAATACGGTCATTTGGTTTGAAAAATAGTGGTTACCTGTTATCCGGGAGTTTTGAAAATTAGTGATTTTATAGATTTTGATGTGCTCTTTCCGAATTTCGACGTTGCCACCTCGTATTTTTGGTGCTGGTATTACAAAGTGAACTATGTTTTACCTAACAGAATGAGTAATGACCAAAACGCATGTTGGAACACACTTTGCGGCGCTCGAACGCCAAAACTATTGACTTTATGAAAAAAAAGTTAAGACATAAATTGTAGGCAATCGTCTCTTATTTCATTTTGTAACAACTGTTTTTACCGTAAAATGAGTCGTAAAGGAGATACTGTCAAAAAATTGCTTTTAGGCGCCATCTTCCCAATATGGCGGTGCGAGCGGAAAAAATACGAGGTGGCAAAGTCGAAATTCGGAAAGAGCACATCAAAATGTATAAAATCACTAATTTCCAAAACTCCCGGAAAACATTCCAGGTAAAACTACCCAATGACTGTAGTATTAAAGAATAAATGAATTTTGAAATATTAAAATAGGTACTGAAAGTCAAAATCAAAGCAGTATTTTATTATAATAAATAGGGAATGGCAAGTTGCCATTGTGGCAACTCCATGGATTGTAGAACCACGATTTGCCACCAAAAGTCCTAACTCTAGTCATAAGTGGCTACAGCGCGTATATAAAGGATTTAAATTTGATTTTGTACTTCTATTTTATTTATATATTTTTACTTTTAAAAACATTGTGTTGCAGGCATTTCATCTCTCTCGTAATTTGCATGAATCTCTTCGGGTCGTGTATCTGTTACCAATTGTTTCTAGGGAAGATCGTCAAACAACTAGTGGAGAAAACCACCTACTTCGAGATTTCAGAAAGTGGTAAACACAATTATCATTAGACTCCGGACTTTTGTCGCAGTGACGTCACAATAGGGTAGTTTGGGGAGTAGGTAAATGGAACGGTGTTAATTAATACGAAAAACTAACGGTTTTAACCGAATAAATTTTAATAAAGAGTTTTATTAGAATTTGTCTGGTTATTCGGTAGGCATTCACGATAAAAAATACCTAGTCAATTGTGGTACTTAAGTGGCAGTGGGCGGGGCACATTGCTCGCAGGACTGATGGCCGATGGGGTCAGAAGGTTCTTGAGTGGCGTCCGCGGACCGGGAGACGAGCTGTAGGTAGGCCTCCAACAAGATGGAGTGACGACCTAGTAAAGATCGCGGGAACGCGGTGGATGCGAAAAGCACAAGACCGGTCTGAGTGGAGAACCTTGGGGGAGGCCTATGTCCAGCAGTGGACGTCTTTCGGCTGACATGATGATGATGATGATGAGTCAATTGTGACGTTATCTATGAAAAGGGACCTTATTGTCGATGGTGCTTCCGCCATTATTAAAGATGCCCCGATATAAATACAACGTCGCGTGACGCAGTGCGGCGTAAGCTCCATCGACAATAAGATCCCTTTACATAGATAATGCCACAATTGATCAACATCTTCCGGTATATTACTGCAAACCATACATTTGTACATTAAACCGGCTTTGGTTTTTTCGGCCGCTCACTTTTTGTTCGTTAAAAGCCAGTTTAACGTACAAATGGATGGTTTAAAGCAGGGGTCAGCAAGTAGTTTTAGGTGGGGTCCGGATACTGTGGGAAAATTTCAACGAGGTCCAGATAAAAACAAAAGTATTAAGTTAGATTCTATGTGGTTTAAAAATATTATTTCAATTAATAAAGGTATAGTATACCTTATCTATGTATTAATTTATACTTGGTATGCAATACATTACAATATTTGGCGGTCCAAGGTTCGACCTTTCGCGGTCCGTAAACGGACCGCGATCCGCCTGTTGCTGACCGTTGGTTTAAAGTAATAGGTACACCAAAAGATAATATTGATCAATTTACTACGTAGTTTTTGTCGTGAATGCCTACCGTTAAAAACCGTTTTTCGTATTAATTAACACCGTTCCATTTACTCCCCAAACTACCCTATTGTGACGTCATTCCGATAAAACTCCAGGGTCTAATTATCATCTTGGCTCGTTTGATTAGTTTTTAGTCTAGTTCTGTATTTTGTCACGGTTTCTTCGGGTTAGTATCTTGTCGTCTAAAGCGCAACTGAGGGCTCAGACAAGATGCACTACGCTAACTAACGTTTCTATTCGATTCGTTTTTAAACCAATCGCGTCACTGGAAGATGACGTGATACGAAAAGTCACGTGGTCTACCAGTGACGCGATTGGTTTAAAAACGAATTGAATAGAAACGTTAGTTAGCGTAGTGCATCTTGTCTGAGCCCTCTGGTCTGCGGCAGTGAGCAGTCTAAAAAGCAACTCGTCTAACCAAGTATTATCAAGTCGTCCAAATTGCGAATAGTCTAATAGCAAGTGGTCTAAAACGCAGCTGGTCTAAGTAGCAAGTGGTCTAAAACTAAGCTGATCTAAGTAAGTAGCATTATATCTAAATTTATTTCAAGAGGCCCGATGTGCATTTCAAAACACAGACACATACAGGTATGTTATTTTCGGGTCTCCGTCAACTTGTTGAATAAGAGCGGAAAACTTGACCAGCTGCGTTTGTAACACAAAAGCGCTATATATTAGCTGAATCACTGTCACCCTTTAGACCACTTGCTACATAAGACCAGAGGGCCCTGCCAAGATGCACTACGCTAACTAACGTCTCTATTCGATTCGTTTTTAAACCAATCGCGTCACTGGTAGATCACGTGACTTTTCGTATAACGTCATAGCGCCCAC
The DNA here is from genome assembly GCA_946894065.1 of Acleris literana. Taxonomy (NCBI): domain Eukaryota; kingdom Metazoa; phylum Arthropoda; class Insecta; order Lepidoptera; family Tortricidae; genus Acleris; species Acleris literana. The sequence goes on along the minus strand of OX335688.1, from coordinate 8,676,188 downwards.
GCCCTTAGGGCCTCTATTCCACTGGTTAAAACTACGTTGCATTCGAGATGGTATCGTATGGTCAACGTTGCGTTAGCTCTTATTTACTTAGTAGTAGGTAATGGCGGCCGAGATAAAACTAATACGATAACATGTCAAGGGCAATATCGTTTTACCGAGTGGAATAGAAACCCTAAGAACGTGAGTTAACCGCGTAAGGCCCGCCATACTACAAACAGGGAGTTTCTTGTGGGTAGGACTTTGAATCTACCATCGAGGCAATAAAGTTCAATTACGTTTGTTCGATAATGACATTTTCAGTTTATGACGATAGGAATATAAACCTTATGTTTATTGCAACACCGTTCACACTGGGCCTTACGAGGTTAAAATAAAGGGGGGGAAGAAAAGCGAAGGTAAACCACAGCGAACATGACGAAGGAGAAAACGAGAAGTGAATGAGACTATAAAACATTAGACGATCAGCCGCCCAATGTGATCGAAGAAGACAGAGACAAGTTAAAGATTTCTTTTTACAATAATCAAATCAACAAGATAACGAAACTTTGAGTTGGTAGTACAAGTCAATCAATTGTTTCTGAAGGGGCGCCCCGCCACTCATTGACGTTGCTTCTAATACGTAAAATTGAGAAATGGGGCGGGATTATTGTCTACTATTGTCTTCAGTGGATTGGTGCGTGCTTGCTGGAAACCGGTGGATTCCAGCGACGCAGGCCCTATAGCCAACTCTATTCGTTTTGTTTTTAAACCAATCGCGTCACTGGTAGATAGATCACGTGACTCTTCGTTTCGCGTCATCTACCAGTGACGCGATTGGTTTAAAAACGAAACGAATATAAACGCTAGTTAGCGTAATGCATCTTGGCTAGGCCCCCTGGGACCGTTACTTGTGGCAAACCTCGGGGAGTCCAAAGATTTACATAGATAACAAATACACATAGATAACGCAAATGCATCTACTCCGACCAAGCGTCGGGGTTGGCCGTCGCTGCTGACGCATGACGTTACGCGCGCCTGTTGTTGCAGCCGGTCGGCCGTGAAAATTAAGAAAATACCCCGTTGCGTGATAACAAACTGCAATAGCCCAAAAAAGCGACGGCTTTGAAGTTGAATCGATTTTGCGCGGAAAATGGGGAATTCTCTTCTCTTGTTACCTCCCAGTTGGTAGAGAAAAGTGGCGCGGTTGGTTTTCATACAAATAGAGGTGTTTACGTTATCTATGTGTATTTATATCTGTGGGGGAGGCCCACAGAATAAAGACTAAAGGCATAGAAACCGTACTAAATAAGCAGAAAATACATTATGGTTCACTTCTTTTTACTTATGGTTTTCATAGTGAGTTGGAAAGAGATGAATCTATAGCTGTTCTTTCGTTTTTTGGTACATCGTCACAAGTAAGGCGTTATTTGGACCTATAAGCACCTATAGTATTTGGACCTATAGACAAGGAAAGACAAATCCTTCTTATAGGAAGGACAAAGAAGTCCCTGTGTAGGTAAAACCTTGTGACAATGACAGTTAAAGAAGAAAAAACAGCCTACTTTTTGTTTAATTTTTTCTCATGCAATACGTAATCTAAAAAGTAGAGAAAGATAGCTGACGCATAGTACGTCTTATAGTCCGGTTTCTATGCTGTATGTTCTTATTCTGTGGGGAGGCCTATGTCCCGCAGTGGACGTCTTTCGGCTGAAATGAATGTGGTGATGATTTCTTTCTGTTATAGGTCACCAAACCTTGAGGCTCTACGTTTCATGCTTAGTTTTACCTTTCATATTGCTCTGCTTAATTACAAATCTCAAGTATCTTGCGCCTTTTGCTATCGCGGGGCTTATGGTTGTGGGTACGTCGTTTTATTATTATTGTAGTCATGTGTACTGTTTAGAAGGAAAGAAAGACAAAGTTTATTCAGCCACAACAGATTTAAATAATTATACAAAAAAAGGGCGAAAAGGCTCGGCTCAGCGACGCATGTCACGAATAACAAAGAGAAATAATAGAAATCTTAATAAACTTAAACTACCGTTTACCAAATTAAAATTAGTTGCGTCCAGTCCACACCAAATGATCATCAAAATATACAACCATGTACCAAATTCCATCAAAAGTGAAAATAAATTCCCTTTATTTATAAGTAAGTTAAAAATATTTTTAATTGATAACTGCTTCTATAGTCTAAGTGAATTTTTAAATACCGAATTTAGAGATAAATGAAAGCAAGTATAATTCTTTATAATGTATAAGTAATATAATTAAAAATAAGTTATGTAAGAATTATTGATATGTGCAATATTCGTAGTTAATATTTTATTCTAATAATTAGGTACTAGCCCTACTGTCCTAAGTTGCTACGCCCTTGCAGGGTGTCATATGTATACCTTCCATGTAATTCCATCTATATCACCTGTAATATGACATGCAATAAACGAATTTGAATTTGAATTTGAATTTGAACTTCGCGACGCTGATATTCTGCCAGGACCTTTATCTAAAGCAGGGGACAGTGGAACGGCATGGAGGAAATTGTAACAGGTCGTATGTGGCAAGGGACATGGTTACAAACATTTTCGCTAACATATAATCGGATACAGCTTCATAGTGTTAGGACGGACGGACGGACGGACGGCCAGCCTAGGCATATTATTACAGTCCCATACTATAACTAAGGGCTCGTCCAGAAATCATGTGATCATATTTGACCTAATTTTGACCCCTCCCCCCCCCCCCCCCCCCCTTGGTGGTATTTGGTGATTATAAACGCTACCCCCCCCCATTCAAGACCACGTGTAGTTTTAGGACTAAGTATGAATTAAGTTAGTAATTTAAAGCAATCGTTACTTTTTGACTTTCCTGTTGTGTAATAAAATGTGATGTGGGAATGATGTCTTCTCGGACCCCCCTCCTCCATCGTAATCATTTGTGATATTTTTCTGACCCCCCACCCCCTCGATAAACGATCACATGATTTCTGGACGAGCCCCAAGCGAAAAAATTTCGTTGGTCTTAGGTAGGATTTTTTAATAGAGTCCCGTTGGGGTATCCTTCGGGTACGAAACTTAAAAGGCCTCCTTGGTTTTATAGACCTGCTGATAACAGAGCCAGCTAGCACGCCACCTATTGGGCTGTTGCAAAGTATGGTCCATTCCAACTGATTTGTCATATTTAATAAACAATTTTATAACCTCAAAATGCATCATTTTTTGGCTAACACGGCCGTTTTCTGCTGAATAAAGCAACTAGAGACCATATTTTGCACACCATTTTCCTGATTTTACATCATGGATGGTTTTTTTTAAGTCGAAATTATTATTTTAGGCGGAAAGGGAGCATTTTGAGGATAAAAGTGTTTACTACCTAGGCCCTGTTGTTTGATCAGTAGTTAAAGTAACTAATTGTTAAAATTCGAAAAAGGAATAGAAAATTTGACACATTTCCTTGAGATTTTAACCATTAGTAACGTTTTTTGACCATTAGTTAGTTTAACCGATCAAACAACAGGCCATTGATCAGACAAGTCAGTTGCAATGGACTTTACGATTCAGATGACATCAATCGAACTCATTTCCGCCACCAGCCAAGGAATATACTGGGGTCCTAGTGAAAAAGGGTATAAGTTGACTTAACTCGTACTAAAAAAAAACCAGCCAAGTGCGAGTCGGACTCGCGCACGAAGGGTTTCAGACCATTATCTATAAAAAAAAACACGTTTGTTGTATGAGAGGCCTCCTTAAATATTTGTTTAATTTTAATTTAAGTATTTATTTTTGAAGTGAATATATAACTAAATATTCTGTGAATATTTCAAGTGTCTACCTGTTGCCGTTATTATATCGATCAAAAAACTACAAAAAAACACGTTTGTTGTATGGGAGCCCCACTTAAATATTTATTTTATTCTATTTTAAGTATTTTTTGTTATAGCTGCTACAGAAATACACCCTGTTCAGACTTACTTGTCTTATGTAGTAAATAACTTTCTAACCTCAAAATGCAACTGTTTGTATGAAATAGCTATTTTAAATAGAATCTCGGACAATACATTGGCCAAGTGATGTCCAAAATGTTTTCTCAGTTTACTTTATTTACGATTAAAGAGCTGTTTTAGCCAAACAAAATCATTTTGGGGTTAGAAAGTTGTTTACCATGTAAGACAAGTAAGTCTGAACAGGGTGTACATCATCTGTGAAAATTTCAACTGTCTAGTTATCACGGTTCATGACATACAGCCTGGTGACAGACAGACAGACATACAGTGAAATCTTTGTAATAGGGTCCCGTTTTTACCCTTTGGGTACGGATCCCTAAAAAGGGTATATAGATAAACGGAGTACACTAGAATTAAACCCTTTTTCACTGAATCTTCAGGAGAGTTATACCCATCTTCACTAGGAGCCCAATTCCGTAAAACTACATGTAATTATTCGTGTTCTCAGGTTATTGTATTTTGTGGTAGGGGTGACCCCCACAGTACACATAGGTACCAAAACACACTAAAACACACACTATAAGTCCGAAGCCTAGAGCCGCCGGCCGCGTGTTTTCGACAAGAGTTGTTAAAAGATGTCTTTTTGGGTTTTTAATAAATATTTCTAATACCAATCTTAATTTCAAATTGGGGAATAATGAAAAATACTTTTTAAATTACACAAGTGTTATGGGAATGAATAACACTGGATTTGATCATAATTTTATTGTATTGTTGGGGTTAAAATTAAAATTCTATTCTGTTTGCTTTATAGTCAAAACGGATTATTCTATTACACTAACGGGAAGTTACTGCGAACCCTAAAACAACGTAATAATTAAAAAAAACAGACATATCTGAATGGTACAGAAACCTCTGCGCGCGAGTCGAACTGGCACTTTGCCGGTTTTTTACAATGATATAATATAAAAAGAGGTAGATCTTTTACCTATACGGTATTCCGCGTGTAAAAATGGCCCGGGTTACGCACACATAACTAATTCATAAATTACAAGTGAAAGCAGGATGGTATGCTAATTTCCGGGAGCGAAACAGAGACGAGTGTATGTTGCTCTGCAGACTAGTTCACGGTTCCTCCGTTGACGGCGCGAGACTGAGTAAAGGTGTACCAATTGACTTGGTTTTAGGGTGCCACTATCGAAGTGCGTATAACATATCTACCTCTTTTTACTATATTATATCATTGGTTTTTTACTAATTTATTTTACGATTAAACGCGGTGTAGCTTACGGATCTTCTTTCAGTCTTCTACGTCTCGATGGCTGTTTACTATGGAATCGCTAATAATCCAAAATTTGAGGCTATGGTTCCAATCACGAATTTCGAGAGTCAGATCCACTACGTCGGGATGACGGTGCTGTCCATGTCCTGCGCTGGCTTGCTGTTGCCCGTCGAAAACAATATGCAGGAGCCGCATAAGTTTAAAGAGGTCGTTTTTTACAGTGAGTATCAGTTGTGAGATTTTAAGCCGGGCCGTAGGTAAATGTTAAGTCGGGTACTCATTAGCGATCCGTAACCGTAACATGCGTGATACAGTAAAGGTAAAGTAATTCGTTACAAAAGGATTGCTATGGTCACATTTAAACAACAGCCACTATTGATTCAAACTGAACTCGGTCTTTATTGGTCGTTACAAAAGGGTTGCTATGGTCACGTTTCAATAAATATAACAATGTCACAGAATTGTCGTGGTAATTTCTATGATTAAATAACATATTTGAAACTAATTATTAGTTAACTCAAAAGGCCCTTTTACAATGAACGTAAGGTCTGTTCATTCTTACTTGTCTTATATAGTAAACAACTTTCTAACCTCAAAATTGAACCTTTTTAGACTAAAACCGCTATTTTAATCAAAATAACGCAATCACAGACAATACATTGACCAAATGATGTCCAAAATGTTTATTCAGTTTACTTTATTTACGACAAAAGATCTGTTTTAGCCAAAAAAGGTTAATTTTAAGGTTAGAAAGTTGTTTACTATATAAGACAAGTAAGAATGAACAGACCTTAGATACAATATTTGATTACTTAGTCCTAAAACGTTTTTTTTTTGCAATATTGAAAAATCTTATTATTTTTTTGTTTCTATGGATGTACCTAGTAATATGCCGAAGTTAACGTAAATAAAAAAACAGGTTGTATAATAATTCAAAGTAGAATAAATATACTTTAATTAATGTAATTTAACTCATGTAATACAATCGAACAAAATTATTAACTACTATTTTAAAATAGAAATATATAAATAAATATTAATGTGTTACGATACTTGTAAGTAGTTTGTAATAGCATGACATTGTAAATCTAATTTTCATGTCTCATACTCTGAAAGTAGGCCATAGTAAATCTTAGAAGCGGGTTGAATTGAAAGTGATACATGTCCACCGTAGGGAAGAAAAGTAATTTCAAAAAAGAACTATGTCTATAGACCTGTGCAGTAGCAGAAACCTATACAGCCTCTTTGTAGTAAGAATATTTAAAAAAAAAAACTAAATTTGTACTGAGCCATGGTAAATAAAGTACCAAGAGCATAGCGGTAATTAGGAGGTGTGTAGCGCAATTTAGATCGCAGGCGATTACCTAGCACGGTGCGGCGCACCGGTGGGTGGGCGGGGGCGCACACGATACAGCGCGGTTGTCTCCCTTACGTCACAGCAATGCACAACCCTACAGTCCTGTAGGTTTCTTTTAATGTTTATGCACTCCTAGTATTTGACGTTATAATTTTTTCTCAAAAATGTTATAAATAACATTTTTTTTACTTTCCTTATCCTCATAATCGAAATGAAAAGTAGAGTGTTTAAATCGGGTGAAAGTATCAATTGCACCCTTGAACTATAGGCGCACTCGCTATCGCTCGTTCAGCCTAAATATCTCGGGCTACAATTAATAACTTTCATCCCTTGATTAACAATCTACTATACCTATACAGATAAGTATTCCTCTCTCGTTGCTGTGCCCGACAGGGTTCATAATGCACATAAAATTAATTTTCTCCCACATGCTCGGAAATGTTAACCTTACTGTTGTAAAATCAGTCCGCGAAGTTCTGAGTTCCAGGTCCAGCCAAAAAAAAAAGTTATTATTTACCAACTGCAGCGGCCGCGAAAATGTATGAAATTTCATTACGTACCTGGTGTTTTACTTTTAAAAACCATGTTTGGATAACTACTTAAATCCAAACAGCCAAACACTCGTGCAATCAAAATTCTTCCTTGAATTTTTTACTTTTTAAATGTCATAGACCAAAAAGTTAAGCCTTTTCAAACAGCGTTTACAACGTATTTAAGAGTGTGTCAAATAGTTTGACTTTTTTAAATAGAAATTGCGTTCATAAACGAAATATATTACCAAAATAACATAAACGCATAATAAATGTTATAGTTTTAACTATATTTTATTCAAATTGAATTTATTACGTTTAAATTGGTGATTTTATGTAATGCTTTTTATTTCAATGTTATACTAAATCATACGTTTCTGTTCTTTTTTTCAAGGAAATGTTGGGACTGTGTTTAATAACAATTTTGTTAAATTTTCTCACATTGTTGGAGAATAACACTATACAAGCCTCGACCGGGAAGGGCGGTTGCTGGACTCGTATATAGCGCGGCCTCGACTGCGTCTCGGCCACGCTAACTCTACTCGTCCCGCAATGGCCTATTTCCCGGTCTGTGCAGTAATGTACTAATATTCCAACCTGTACACATTATGAATTGCAATAAAGTATTGAGTATTGAGTATGATGATGAAAAATCAACAATTATTGACCTTAACGTTTAGATGATAAGGTTTGTTTTACAGGTTACTTTATCGTAATAGTCTCTATATTTCTGTGCTCCTTCTTCGGGTATGTCGCGTACCTTGAGGCGTGCATGGAGCCGCTTACTATGGATTTTCCTGCCACTACGTAAGCAAATGTTTTTATCTCTGAATTACTGTAATAAGAAGAGATAAGAGATTTTTATAAGAACCGTATAGGTGAAAAACTTCAGTAAATGACCTCATGCATGTAGTCGTGAACATAATATTGCGTTTCAAGCACACCCAGGGACCCGATGGGATACCGCAATACATAGTTAAGGATTGTCGTGAGGCATTCGTGCAACCACTCCAATATCTGTTTAATTTGGCTTTAAAGACCAAAACGTATCCCTCAGAGTGGAAAACCAGTAAAGTTCTACCCATCCATAAGTCCGGGTCTAAATCTGATATTCAGAATTATAGACCGATTGCTGTACTGCCAATTTTCGGAAAAATCTTCGAATCAGTTATATATGCACAAGTTTTTAAGCAAATGAGAGGTTGGTTTTGTGATGAACAGCATGGTTTTTTGCCTAAGCGATCAACAACGTCCAACCTCCTCAACATTGTAACTCTGGTTGCTAATAATTTGGATCAAGGGAGGCAAGTTGACGTCGCCTATTTTGATTTTAAAAAGGCTTTTGATAGAGTCGACAGCGATGTCTTACTTAAGAAGCTGTCTATGGCTGGTTTTAATACACATATGCTGGAGTTTTTAGCCAGCTACCTCTCCGATAGGTATCAATTCGTGCAGTATGAAGGATCCAGGTCAAATAGGTTCTTAGTAACTTCTGGGATCGGGCAGGGAAGCAATCTTGGACCCCTATTATTTTTGATATTAATCAATGACCTACCTACAGCAATAAAGTTCTCAACATGCCTTTTATTTGCTGATGATGTAAAATTGGCACTGCCTGTTAGCAGCCCTAGTGATTCAGTTTTACTTCAACTAGATATAGATGCTGTTGGCATGTGGGCCTCTAATAATAGTCTCTCCCTTAATAAGGATAAATGCGCGGTAATGACGTATACACGTTCACGCCGCCCTATAGACTCCACATACTTGCTGCTGGACGAACCATTAAAGCGTGTAAGTGAAGTAAAAGATCTGGGCACGTACTTTGATCCGCAACTCTCGTTCAATCAGCACATAACCAGGATCTGTAATGAAGCTAGGAGATGTCTAGGATTTGTCATTCGCCAGGCCAAATTGTTTACTCGCCGGCACGCAATTAGTGTCCTGTACAATGCATATGTCCGTAGCAAGCTTGAGACTAATGCCGCCATATGGAATCCCCATGAGCAGCGGTACACGCTACTCTTGGAGAGGGTCCAGAAATCGTTTGTCCGATTCCTATTCAGAATAATCTACGGTTTCTACCCTTTCATGTACCCGTCTCTCTTCTTGCTAGGTATGGTGGAGTACACGTCCTTGGAGGCTCGGAGGAATATTTATTTAATTAAATATTTCTTCCAACTTATACGAGGTCTTATACCCAATCCGCAGCTTCTGGCACAAATACGTATGCGGGTTCCTCGTGTTTCCACCCTGCGTGACCGCCGCCGCAGCTTTTTCGCCATCACCCTGGGCAGGACGCGTGCTCTCGCCTCGTCCCCCTTACACCAAGCCCTATCACTTCTCAATGCTATCCTGGATAGTGATCGCCAGCTCAACATTTTCTTCACCCCAGAGTCTAGATTTTTAACCGCATCATGTCGTTTTCTAGAGGCAAGAGTAACTCCGAGCTCTATTTAGGTAGTCAGCATAGCATAGTATTTAAGTACCTAGTTGTTTTTATTTGTAGTATAGTATTGTATAGCTTAAGCGGACATGTTCTTAATTATAGTATATTTTCTTGTTTATTTTGCCATCGGGGCATGTTAAATTGAATGATGGTATGTAAGTTGACGTAAATAATATTGTATTAATAATTTGTTTCATACCGTCTTGACATAATAGTGTAATTAATGTGTAACGATTAGCACGTAAGGTTTAACTGTTAGTGCTAATTGGTAATAAATAAATAAATAAATAAATAATTAATATGGAATTTACGTCAAATTTCAAATATATAATGTCGAACGGTCTATACAGGTGTGTTACAATTACATGCAAGAGGTCATTTTCTTAAGTTTTTCACCTATACCGCTTGAAAATGAAAATCATTTGTTAATGACTTGCTCACACAATGCTGAGTGAAGACCCATATTGATTTCACACTACCGCACCCTAAATGTTAAGATTAAGTAGTAATTAAATTATATGTTTAAGTTGGTGATGGTCCTGTGTGTGAGATCGATTAAATATTTTCATTTTCATTTTCATTTTTCATTTTTCATTTTCAATTTTAATATAATTAATCGATTGTAACACTTTCAAAATTTAACATCGCGGAATTCGCGGATCCATTTGAAAAGACTTGTTCTTGAAACGGTTTAAAAATGTTCATACATTACATTGTTAAAATCAGGTGAAACAAGAATTTGGGGAATTTTCCCATAAATTATGGCCCTGCTAAGCCAATGACACATTATCTCAGATTCAATTGCCAAAGTAGATTCAATCCTATTCTCTTTGTAATGAGGTTTTGATTGGTAAAGTACATTTATTTGAGATACTGCTATTTGAGATAGGGCAGTATATCTAACGTCAAAATAGGTATTGTGAAAAATTAATAAGCCCGAGACAGGCCTTTGGTCAACTTTGGTTGTTTGTCTCATTCCTTTTTTAGTCTCATTCGCTATTCGTTTCAAGGGTTCCGTACCAAAATGGTAAAAAGGAACCCTTATGGTGAGACTTCGTTGTCTGTCTGTGTGTCCGTCTGTCTGTATGTCACAGCAGGTTTTCTCAGCAACTATAAATGCTATCAACTTGAAATTTGTCATAGTTGTACAACGTGCTTGCCCGCATCTGTTTTTGGTAAAAAAAATACAATTAATTTTATAAATGATTGAAAAGGGGTCTAGAATGGGGGGTTAAAAAATGAAAGTGGTTTGATTATAGCAAATGGGGTGTCACAAGAAAGGGCTTAATTTGCACATTTCAAAACTATTTTTGTTCTGGTAAGTATGTGCTTTTTGATTTATAGCCAAAAATGTACAAAAAATAACCGTTATCTCCGAAGTTTATTTATCAAAAAAATACTGGCATATAGATAATAATTTATATTTTGTGGGAAAAATAAAATAAAGTGTTAATTATTTAATTTTTTGAGAAATAAGAAAAAAACATTCAAAATCCGTTTTTAATTTAGGCTAGTCAAAATAGACCTTTTTGCAAAGAAAATAAAGTTCATAACAAACTGAGTATTTTATTTTAAGTCCGACTCGCACTTGACCGGTTTTTTTTCATCATTACGTTCGCTGTTGGTCAGCTTTGCTTTGCGTCGCTTTAAATTTAAGTCTCATTTGCTGTTCGTCACAATCGTTTTTTGACTCATTGTTTATAAGTCACTTAAACAATGTGAGGTGTCGTAGCAGATAAGACAAATAAAGAAGAATAAGTAAATTACCGATGTGAAAAAAAAATATAATACGAATTGCAAACTAAGACTGAAAAAGAGACAGACGAACAACGAAAAGGTACTAACGGCGACAAGAATAACGAAAGAGACTTAAAAAAAATGAAAACGAGAGTGTGAAAGTGACGATTAGTGAAGGAGACCAATGAGTGACATCATAAAATCTTGAAAGTGTGCTTGGACGATTATGAGGATGCTAAACTATACGCTTTTCTTTCCCAGAGTGAGCTCAATCTTAAAAGTAAGCCTGGGATTAATGGTTTACGTGACACACGCATTAAACTACTTCTTGCCATTCAATATTTTCTTCTCCTACGTCAAGAACTTTCTCAAGCCAGCCCAGTTCTATAAATACGAGGTCATAGGTAGAGGGCTCGTCGTGATTATCCTTTGGGGGGTCGCTGTTTTAATTCCCAAAGTCGACTCAGTGCTGTATTTTGTGAGTATAACCGCCAGTTTCACAATAGACAAGTAAAGCATATTTGACAGATACATTTCGGAGAGAGCCAACTTTAAATGGCAGATAAATTTACTTGTCGATTGTCAAACAGGCCCTTAGTATCGACGAACTATAGCATAGTTTTTAGCAGGGATCGAACTTTTAGTGCCAGTGACGTCAATTTGCTTACAGGTGATTAAAATTAAAAGACTAAGAGATAAGGTTGAAATTTAGTCGGGAACCAGTTCAGGGTGTGATTCTCTCTGACGGGACTACTTAAGCACTATTTCCACCAAACGGCCCGCAACGGATCGGATCGGAAATAATTTTTTTCAAAAATGTCCTGAAATGTTGACATTCCTATCTACATATTAAGACGCGAAGTACATAGTTTAATGAATGACAGTTCTCAAATTAAAAAAAAAAACATGTTGCATACAAATTCCATTACTATCTAGCTTGTAACTTTTTAAAAAGTGAAAAGGGCCATAATAAAATGAGGGCACAAGTCTTATACCTCCAAATTTTACTCGAATCATAACGTTTTTATTTGTGCCTGGAATAGCTTGTTTTTTTTTTAAAACAAAAATTGCGTTTCTCCTTGTCATAAACAAAAAGGCGGTAAGGAGTGATGGTTTTTTCACATGAAGTTTCTGTTTGTATGCAATTCAAAAAGTGAGTTCAAGCGATGAAGATTTGACTCCAACACAAAAATTTTATTGCGATTTTTGAGAAAAGCACTATATTTGCCTCGGCAGGAACAGCAATAGGGTATTTGCCTGATATTAATTTGGATAATATACGTAGTATGATAAAATAATTCAAAATCAAATTTCAAATTGGTAATAAAATAAAAAAGTTATAGCCTTTTAAAGTTTTTTGTCTATCTCTTTCTCGCGAAACGATGTTTTGCGTGTAATTCATATGGCGGTTGAGTAATATGACGTCATATTACTGTATTTTCCTCTCTTTCTAAAAGCAAGTTTTAAACATTTATATCTTTCTTATTTTTAAAGATATTAAAATACTACTTATTTATTCTAGGCTATTCGGAAGGTAAAAAAGCTTCAATTTAAATACTAATAAAAAAATAGGCAAATATCCTATTGCGGGCTTCGTATTTTATATTATTCGTAATCCAATACTCGGCCCGCAATTGCCTACTTCCATGCCTAGGCAATAATGTACTATTATGGTCTTTAAACAATACTGAATCATAATATGTACTCTTTGAAGTCTACATTACCAAGCTGCGCACAACAGCTTGACCGCGGGCGTCTTCCGCGACATGTGAACGTCACCGAAAGTATGCTGCGACACGCGTACGGCTCCGTTCGCTTGCGATCGGCCCCATTCGCTTGTCATCGTGTGCGATCGGAACCTTTCGGCCGTGACCGGGCGAGCCCACTCATTCTCGAAAGTGCACTTAAACACGTGGTAGGAACGAAACTATTTGACTGGGTGCGGATACGTTCGCAAGCAACCGTACGGTGCCGATCGTGTGCATCGACATCCTTTCGACCGCGAACGGCTGTTACCGCCCGATCGTATGCGTCGAAATGCTGCCGGACGCGATCGGCTGTCGACGCATCCGTACGTATCCTTTCCGATCCGATGCGATGCGAGCCGTTTGGTGGAAATCATCCTTTAAACTGGCCGATGCGATTTCACTCGTCTGTCCGAGAATAACACCCCTGCATAAATCCATATTAAGTAAGCTTTCTGAGTTCATGGATACTGACATTGAAATGGACAGAAACAAACATAATCGAGGAACATTATCATTACAAAAAAACTGCTCTTATGTTGTAATGTACAGTCAACAGCATAAATAAATGATCATTTATGTACCTTGTCGCTTTCAATCGTTTCACAATTTTGTATGACATTTCAAACATGACGTTAAAGTGACAAGGTACATAAATGATTACTTATTTATGCTGTTGACTGTACCTAACGATTTGCATTCTAGCACTAATATTTAAAAAGATAATGCCAAATTGACATTTACAAAAGAATATTGACTCTATTTGCCCTTTCAAGTAATAGGTCAATGTTGAAAAAAAATATGATGTTACTGTGATCCGTACGTTGATTGCGATTACGCTGTATTTAACTCTGAGAATTTTACTGCTTTTTAATTTATATTATTTGGTTATTTGTCCTATTTATTACCTAAACACCTGCTAAATAAGAGCAAAATTTCGTCATTTTAACGTCATCGGCAGCACCAAACGTTCGACCTCTGGTTGTTATTTATAGAGTTATAGTATAGGTATTAGTGTTATCGGCTATTTCATGGTGGATACAGGGATTCGTTTTTATTATTATTTATTAATCCCGTAGCTAAACCATTGATGAATACTTTGATTCTAGTTTGGAGTTACTGCGCGGTCAGTTACGACTCTGTGCACACTTAACACTACGGAGTATGTAGTTTTGAGGGTAGTCCTATTGTAGACTGAATTTTTTTAACCCTGTTTTCACTACCACTAACTTCATTAGCCCTAAAATCAAAAACCCGTATTTTTATTTTTCGTAACAATTCATTAGCCCTAACTTTAGAATCCCGAATTTACGTTATAGGTACCTATTTTTAGGCCGATTCTTCATAGCCCTATTTTTACTTATCCGAGTCCTCTGAACACCGAATATTGCTACATATACCCTATATGTTTAAAACCGAATTATTAGAGTTAGGACTTTTGGTGGCAAATCGTGGTTCTAGAATCCATGGAGTCGCTATTTCCTATTTATTATAATACATACCACTTTGACTTTGACCTTCAGTGTTTTAATATTTCAAAATTCATTTATTCATTTAACCGCTAAACCAATTCAAATGAATTTTGGTATGGAGGATAACTCTGCTGTGAAAGCGTTACAAACAAGCAAATATTAGTGGTGTGGAATAACCGGAGTAAAATGTATTTAGCTCATTTTGAAATATCAACAGTATCACCACACTGAAGGTCAAAATCAAAGTGTCATGCATTATAATAATAGGGAACATGCATTTTTTACAGCTTCAATAAAAACTGATTCATGTAACAAACACGTGAAAAAAAACATATTTTGAATAGCTATAAAAATAACCAAGATATAAGCTAACAAAGATTTGTTCCTATCTCTTTCTAGCAAAACAGAATTTTACGTGGAGTTTTTATGGCCAAACTGCACGATGACGTCATCAGTGCACTTCGGATCTCTCTGTCTAATTAGCCTTTTAAAATTATTGTAACATCCGTATTACTTGACCGATTTTAATTTTAATTTCACTTTTGGTGATCTCTTTTACGGTATTTTCATATTTTGTTGTTGTTTTTTAAAAATCCATGCATATTCCCTATTAGGAAATAGCGACTCCATGGATTCTAGAACCACGATATGCCGCCAAAATCCTAACCCTACTAATTATATGTTCCGTAGTGACTTTAAGGACCGTAATTAAGGTCGACGGAGCTCCTATTCCGCGTATGTAGGGCCCGTGAGTCGTTACGCGCCTTGTCGCAACTCTAACCTAACCTAACCTATAATTATATATATATATCTAATTGAGTATAATTGATCTAATTGAGTATTTGTCTTTAATTTACATTTCGTTCAAACAAATATTAGTTCAAACAGTCATTAGAACTTATGACTATTAGGTCTATTAATCATTATTAGTTATACTAATATTAGAGCATTTAATATTTAGTACAATTAAACATTCGGGTATATAACTTTAGGTCTAGTAATCAATTAGGACATATACGTTTAGCTGTCATGCATGATATTAGGGCTAATGAAAATTATATCACATGTTGGTATGCCTAATGAAATTAGCTTTTATGAAATTCGGTCTAGTGGGGGTGAACCAGTTTTGAGACATACGAGTACCTAGTACATTCACGTAGACAAATCAAGATTGCGGCAGCACCTTTTTTTTAAACACTGCTTTTTTTTAATTTGCAAAGTAGATACGAATATAACTTCAAGTTAGTGCGGAATTTTCGGCTCAGGCCAACAACAAGATAGTTCTTTGTAAAAAATCTAGCTGTCCGTGCCCGGTGTATTTTTTTCGCGGGGCTTCTGTCGAACGATTGAACGTATAAGGCTGCCTGATTGAGAATGCACGCGCTAATATGTGTTTTGTACGCTCTAACGGGACTACTTAAACTGGCCGGTTTACATACCTAAGCTGCGCCGCGTTCACTCGTTCACTCGTTTTACCAAAGAGATTTACTATTATAGGTATTTAAGGTACTTACTACTAAGTAGTTACATTTAATGTCTTTGCGTTCGACCGACCGAACGCCGATTTTAAGAGAATTATACCCCTGAGGGCCCTGCAAAGATGCACTACGCTAAGTAACGTTTCTATTGATTCGTTTTTAAACCAATCGCGTCACTGGTAGACCACGTGACTTTTCGCATCACGTCATCTCCCAGTGACGCGATTGGTTTAAAAACGAATCGAATAGAAACGTTAGTTAGCGTAGTGCACCTTTGCAGGGCCCTCTGGTTCGCTGTTCACCACTCCATTCGGGTAAGGGTCGGGTTGCATAAAGTTTAAAGTCATATTTTTGATAGGCAAACGTGGATTCGTTATACTCATCATTACGCATAACTGACAAAAGTCATAAATTAGTTCGCATATATTTTAAAACCATAATGTTTGAGAGCATAAATGGGTCAATCAACTATTCTTTGTACACTATTTTTTTCAAGTTTGTAAGGCATTTAAGTATAAAGAAAAACTAAATGGGTTTCCTTTAAAATAATGCGTGTTTTTATTACACAGATAAACAGTGAATTCTATGACCCGGCTGATATATTTATTAAACAATTAAAATATCTTCTTTCACTGGTAACTTAGTGGGCCATGTTGTCCCCAGTTTTGTATGAAAATAATGCTTTGTCCCCTAAGTTACCAGTATTTTTGGCAAAAATGTTATTCTGATATGGATAGCTTATTTTCACTTGCACTGACAATGAATCTATTGATTTAAAAATACAGTTTGTACCGGGTTTTGGTTTAACAGTGTTGTATAATTAAGACGTTATTAAATGTACAAAGAATAGTTGGTTGACCCAAATAACAATTGTCATACATTTGTTTGCGCATAAAAACTTTACGCACAATTATCAATCGGCATAACAATTTTGACTGAATTATTGACGATCAATAGCAAACGTAGCAGTTAGTTTTTGACAAGGTCACAATTCTAACCTAACCTAACCTACTTTTCTGGTAGCAGTTCGTTTTTATTATAGTGGCAATTCTAACCTAACCTACTTCTCTGGTAGCATGACTAAAAATAATTATGATCTACAATACAATGACTAAAAAAAATATGATATTCAACATAATGGTTTAAAAAAATATGACAGTATAATTATGACAATGAAAATATTATGCGAACTATCATTAATGACAAAAGACTTTTATGAGCAACAACTTTATGCGTAAAGTGTTATGACAATCGAAATATGTAGTTGTTATGCGACCAGCACGGGTAGCACAAGTTGTATTTTCTCGCTTGTCGCTCAGCGCGTCTCTATCGTTACTGACTAGATAGAAAGGGAGATCTGAGCGACAAACAAGTCGCGGGCAACTTGTGCTAGCCGTGCAGACGGGACCCTTCCGTTCTTATGCGTTGACCTTATATTTTTTTTAGGTGAGCTCGGTATGCGTTTGCCAGACAGCTTTAATCTTCCCTAACATCATTTCCATCCTCGTCTGCTGGGAGCGGCCTGGCCTGGGCAAGTACGGCTGGCGACTATGGAGAGCCGTACTGTTCATTGGCATCGGCCTCTTTATTCTTTCGGCCGAGGTCATTGTCTACATCTACGATCTGGTGGTCAGTATATTTTGTCTCTAAAGAGGCTGCATATGCTGCCACGCCCACACCAGAATCAAAAGGGATGACTTTATGTCCTTCCGCGCGAATAATTTTATTTGAATGTGCTTTCGTGAAATGGAGATAGTTTGCGCGACCCTTAATTGCAGCAACAAATTCAAACAAATGCTGTTAACTTTAAAACCATAACATTTAGGAAAAAAATAGTATGACAGGATTAAGAAGATATAAGCACTCAACTATTTAATCAAAAATCATCGTTAATGGCAGGGTTTCGAAGATTCAACCAAAAACATGCAAAAAGGTGTCCTGTTTGAAAAATGAAACTACTATCGAGGATTTTGTTTCTCATCGGGTTTTTACTTTTAAGTCTCAAGGAAATATTACCAAGTTTATTCAAAATCAAAATCAAAATCAAAATATTTATTCAGTAAATTGGCCACATACAGGCTCTTTTACACGTCGGTAATATACAGTGAATCAACTAGCGCTTCGGACAAGACCATCATTGCGGAGAAGAAGCGCCGCAAGAAACTCCAGCAGAAGGTCATTTTTTCAAACATAAAATACAATAATACTTAAAAGTAAGTTACATTACAAGGTAATAAAGCAACAAATATAAATTATTAGAACTATCACATATAAAAAAAATACAAATTCAAAATTAAAAACATTACAAATAAATGTAAAAATTAACAAGATTACATGTCAAATACATGAAACTAAAAATAATGACTAGGAGAACAACACGACGAGGTCTCTACGTCAAAAGCCATAACTGGTATCATTAACTGAGCAACAAGTCCTTGCAGACGTGAACAGACCGGACCCCACAAACAGCACCCGTTCACGAGTATGACGCATATCTCAGCCATCGCCTCCCTCAACCATGTGTTCGGGAAGGTGGCGACCCGATCAACGACGCCGCCGTAAGCAAAGACCTTTGAGCGAGCATGACGTGCTCATGCTGCCGGACAACATAAAAGTAATATTGTGTGATATAGCTGTCCGGCGAGAAACATCACAGTGTGCTCTCATTTAAAAGCGTCTTGTACACACAAGAACTAATAAAGATAAAGTACAAAAGTAAACATACAATTTCGTGTTTGAATACACAGTTTGCTTAAAGGCATTTTTATCAAGATAGAAGTATCAGAAATAACCTAGACTTAAGAAATTACCTTAAATAAGTAATAGCCTAGACACTACTTAAATACATCTTGGTCACCAATGAAGTCATTTATAGTATAGTATGCCCTACCCAACAAGCAGCGCTTGATGTGAGACTTAAATTTATTGAACGGCATATTGACGATATCAGATGGTATCTTATTGTAGAAACGTATACAGTTCCCTGCAAACGAAGAGCTTACCTTACGGAGACGGTGACCTGGAAGAGAGAGCTTATCCCTATTTCTAGTATTTAAATTATGAACGTCGCGGTTATGCCTAAACTCGTGTATGTGTTTGCGTACATACATGATATTCTCAAAGATATACTGCGACGCGACTGTAAGAATATTGATTTCTTTAAATTTATCCCTAAGCGAAACACGAGACCCCAATTGATATATAGCACGTACAGCCCGCTTCTGTAATACAAAGATGGTCTGGATGTCAGCCGCTCTTCCCCACAGTAAAATTCCATAACTCATAACACTATGAAAATAACTATAGTACACAAGTCTCGCCGTCTCGACGTCAGTAAGTTGTCGGATTCGCTTTACCGCATAAGCCGCTGAACTTAGTTTACCTGCAAGTGTGGATATATGCGCACTCCATTGCAGTTTTGAGTCCAGAGTGACACCTAGAAATACTGTTCTATCCTCGAATTCCAGTGTCTCATCCTTCAGTCTTATTCTAGCCGCATTCACTCGCTTCACATTGGACAATGAAAATTTAATGCACTTGGTTTTTTTGGCATTTAAAAGTAAGTTGTTGGCCGTAAACCAGTCAACAATTGTGGATAATGCATCATTAATGTCATTAAAATTATCCTGTTTCCTATCCGCTTTAAATATAAGTGAAGTATCGTCAGCAAACAAGACTATTTCATGTTTATCGCGCACTACATATGGGAGATCGTTAATATAGATTAAAAACAAGAACGGACCTAGAATAGAGCCTTGAGGCACTCCCATAGCAACAGATGACCCAGAAGATTGTGTTTTGTTAATGTCTACCCGCTGAGTTCTGTGAGCAAGGTAAGATGTAATAAGATCTAGTGCAATGTTTTTGATGCCATAGTAGCTTAACTTCCGCACTAACGTAACGTGATCAACACAATCAAAAGCTTTGGAGAGATCACAAAAAACTCCAATTACATCCAGTGATCTTTCCCAGGCATCAAAGATATGTTTCACCAAAGTAGAACCGGCATCAGTTGTAGACCGTCCCTTGGTAAATCCGTATTGACTGCTATGAAGTAGCTTGTATTGATTAAAGTGTGAGGATATTTGATTAAGAATTAATTTCTCAAAAACTTTACTTAATGCTGGTAGTATCGAAATAGGTCTAAAATTTGTGGGGTCTGATTTTGCTCCTGACTTAAACAAGGGAATGATCTTACTATGTTTCATCAGATCAGGAAATACTCCAACATCGACACACTTGTTAAACATAGTAGCTAGGTAAGGCGCAATTGACTCTATAATGGAGTGTAGTACTGAAACAGAGAGGCCCCAAAGATCTTCAGTCTTTTTGATATTAAGGGACCTAAACGTTTTAATCACAACTTTTGAGGTGACATGATAGAATTTAAACAAATTTGTGCATTCCTTAACATTGGATTTTAATAATATTTCAGCCTTATCAGGAGATGATATTAATGATTTAGTGGTCTCCAAGGGTATGTTCGTAAAAAACCGCTCAAATTGTTTAGCTACATCAAGGTCCGAGCTTACTAGAGTATCTTCAACTTGCAGGCTGTAGTGCGGGTCTCTAATTCTAGTTCTACCAGTTTCGGTGTTAATTACATTCCAGACGGTTTTAATTTAATCTTGTTGTCAGAGTTACCAATTTTATTCGAAATATACTTAGACTTCGCGGCAGCACAATGCTGCTTGAACTCTTTAGAATAATTTTTGACGTATTCTAGAAACTCAGGCCTATGATCGACAGCTCTAGTAGCATATAACTCATACAATTTGTACCTCTTTTCATGAATTTCTGGTGTAGCCCAATCACTAAATTTCGTACCTTGCTTGGCTTTAACATTTTTCAGACTAAAGCAGGCATCGAATTCTTTAATATAATACACTTAAATAACGAAGCACATAAACTGTCCGGATCTTCCCTAGTGCACGTCATATAATTCAGTTGTTTAGTGACCTTAGTATTAAATGATTCTAATCGATTTTTAGAAATTGGTCTAAATATAAACTCGTGGGGCGCATTATCAGTTTTCCCCTTAAACGAAGCTTGCTGGCCGCAGTGATCCGAACTTAGGATGTTGATTATGGATTTCCGAGTAGGGTCAAAATTACTAAATATATTATCAATACACGTAGCACTAGTTGCTTATTAAGTGGATATATATCCAAAGAACAGTTTCGCCGACATTTCGCGGATTACGGCGTCAGTAAGTAAACAGTATATAGGTACTGAACCATCCCCAAGGGGTAGGCCTTATAAAATATAAAAAAAATATTTTTATTTTTAATTTGTTTGGCGGGCCGGAAGACAAAAGAGATTTGTCAATCGAAAAAGTGGAACCTACGTTGTGTAATTTTTTTAATGTTTTAGTAATTCCTGGTTCCTAAGGTGAGAATGAGGGATAACAGATTCTTCTGATTAAAGAGATATTCAAGAATAAGGGAATTCAAATAATTGTATTAGTTGAGATAAAGAAGCGATTAGGGAACTTCAGTTTATGGATAGCCGACAAGATTATGATTTCTGGTAAAAGCAGAGCCCCTCCCCGCTCTTACTCATGTGCTCGACTCCAGACTGGTCACACTCTGCCAGCCTGCCTCAAACTTGTCTGGGAGCGTTTCCATTACGTCGCCAAGTCAGTCTAGGTAAGTTCTCGTAACCAAGAGAGCAGAGGACCCAACAAATTATAGTCACTCCAAGAGGCAGGATTTATTTTATCTCCTAATAATTTAGATGGAGAGACTATTGACCTAAACTACCCCTCTTGTATCCTCGGATATTTAGGACGACGGAATGTGTGTGTTTTCTGCAATCCAGTGTGACAGATATCAAAGCAAACCCAGAATATTGGAGGTCTCCTCCCCTTCGAATCCGTCAAGGCACCCGATACCACACGCTCAGCTTTCGCTTCGCTTAGTCGAATCCCCACGAACCGACATGATAGCCGGGAGTAGAAAGCAGTTGCCGAGCTAAACTCGCAGGCATCCTTGCCGACATGAGATCATAAAAACCAAGCCAGCAAGTCACCTCAACTAACTAGCGTCTTTCGACCAGAGGTGAGATCGACTCTTGACGCAACTCAAATCTGACCCCCGGTTCCCCAAGATAAATTTAGAAGCTATTAACTTTGAACTTTCAACACACTGAAGCAGTCTGTGGAGTCTGTATGGATACTGAGCATACCCTGTACAGTGTCTCTGCTTGCTATCTTAGTCCAAGATGTTTAGTGACGGTAAGATGTCATCGACGTCTGTGTCCCGCTGATAACTTTCACCAAGACACTAAACCCTCTTCGACTCGAATAGAAAAGGTTGGGAAAATATCTGATGCTTTAAAAAGAAAAGATAGAAATAAATTGTAATTTAGATTGCCAGGACACAAGTAAAACTGTAATCCCCGTTATAAAAGCCGAAAGAAATAAAATAATCTTAACCAAACAGCATGGGAAAATTTATAAAAGGTTCATCAAATAAACTGAAGATTAGACATGGAGTCCTAAAAAGGTACACAAAATCCAAACGAATTAGATCAGTCTTGAAATATTAATAATCCTTTGGATTCCCTTGATTAAAAACATTTATAAAAGAATATCAAATAAACAATAAAATTATTTACCTTTAAATAATTATAAGTTTCGCAATAGAATTAAAATCCCGTGAAATAATTCAAAGAAATTTATCACTAGATTGGTTTTCCGACGACCAGCGTATATCACTATTGAGCTCAATATGATTTGCTTCTAAGATTTTTTTTTTTTAATTTTTCTGTTTTTTAAATAAATTGTTCCTTTCAAAAAAATAAAATTTCGAAACTCAAAAACATTTTGAAAATATTCGTATATAAAAAAAAAACAAAATCAAAGAAAAATATTCAAATAAACATGTTCTAACAAGGACAGCTTTGCTACGAATTATCTTATAACCTTGTTGTCAAAATTGCAATGACACCTAATAATTCAAAATATTTTGAATGTGACGACATCAAATGTCATTCGTAACCAACTGCACTACTACCTTGAGTGCAGCGATGCACCTATCGAATAACCACTAAAAGACAACACTTAGCTTCGGATCCCGACGAGATGTCAAGGGCGCGCAGTCACAAACCGAACTCTCACGACAACTACTCCAACCAGATTGGAAACCCTCGTAGCAGATGACGGAGCTCACAGGATCATGCACCCGCGTGAAAAGCATTAAAATAAAGAAAGGTTAAGTTTACAACTAAGGTTTCCCTGAACTACGAAAGTTTTCCCTACTCTGTTATTATACCCTGAAACACAACAAACATTCAACTATAAATTTATCACCATTCGGAAC
Source organism: Acleris literana (assembly GCA_946894065.1). Lineage (NCBI taxonomy): Eukaryota > Metazoa > Arthropoda > Insecta > Lepidoptera > Tortricidae > Acleris > Acleris literana. Next base: position 8,652,897 of record OX335688.1, on the reverse strand, counting down.
CCCTTCTAAACAATGACTATCACCCTTCCATTCGTCTTTCAGCTCCTCAACCAGAACACTCATCCTCAAGCTTCCCTATTCTAAATGATAAGACATGTACGAATAATTAAAATACCTATGAGAAATCACTAGTTCAATTTTCTTATTCTCAAACCATTAACCAAATTACTCATGAACATGATTTCTTATAGATAATTGTTTCCATCGGAGATAGGACTACAATATTTACCTTTTTAGCAGACTTTGTCTACATGAAAAACTTACGAGAGCCTTCTAACGTCTCCTTTCAATATTCCTATAGATCACCTCTTATTTTAGCTTTCACTAATATACACACAACACTTTATTATTTTAAAGACGTACGCCCGTGGAACCAACACTATTACTATCAAGAAAAAGCAAATAAAAATCTTAAGAAATACATTTTTTACAAGCCCGTCGGTAACCAAGTTCACCAATCCCCTAGCAACCCCACACTGTCTAGCCCGTTTTCTCACCAGTCAAATACCAAAGACAATTTAATTCTTGTTTGAAGGTTTGACTCGAGATGAGGTCAGTACAGTACCTATCGAAATACCTTTATTTTGGCTTAATACCAGATTCCGAATATGACTAAAATTCGTCATCAAAAACATCTTTATCTTTGGGATAAAAGACCTTAATCTTAAATTAAGTAATCCCAAACAGTTAAACTACTTTCATGACGGCTTAAGGTACTAAGTATTAACAAAAAAAACACAAATTATTTATTTATTTGACATTTTAAAACAGTGATTTTGCCTTTCAGAGGTTTCGGGTTTAAGCCAATCCAATATTAAGTCACGTAGTCGTTAATTTGGGCATTTTGGCAAACTGATTTTAAGAATTAAACTATTATTGATTTCCAAGAGTTTTGGAATTTATATACCTAGGTGTAGGACCTAGTCTTTATAAGTACTTACCTACCTACTTATACGACAGGTTACGGATTGTTTATTTTATCGACAGGTCAAGCGACACGAGGACAGATCTAATAGCTTCATTTATTTTAACCGGCAACTTTGATTTGGAGACGTCACAATATAATGAAGAAAAAGTGAATTATGCATTTGGATCAAAGATCACTAAACATACCATCAGGTGAGCTGCGTGCTGCGTGCTGCGTGCTCATTTTAACACTTTGAACGCCACATATAACACTATATATTGTGAAATAATTGTTCAAAATTTCCAATGCTCAAATACACTATAAATAGGGCCAATTATGACATCGATATTTAGTTTTGGAATCACTAGACTAGGCTATACTCGAACATCTAATTAAAGACCAAAATCTGACAGTTCTCATCTTGATTATTTCGTTATTTTAACATTATTTCATAGAAATATGAATGAGAACTCGTGTAACCAGTAATAGTACGGGCAAATTAGATGAAATTTCACTAAAGTCTGGCAATAATTCTAAGAATTGATAAAAACATTTCTGATTGCTTTGTACGGGTTAAAAATCGAGCTTTATGCATCCCTTAATAAATTCGCCCCCCCGGAAAGGGGTGCAATTGGTTGAAAACCTTGCAAAGGTCATAACTAACGAGGGAAAAAAGGTATACTCGGTGCAATTTGGCATACGTTTTAATCCATCTCAATCTACATTTGCACGTATTATTTCATTTAATTCAACCTACGGAACATATAAATAAATATATATAAGTAAAAACTTACTTTCGGCCATAGCGGCTCGGGGGAAAATATAGAACGCGGTGCAAATTGAGGATATGATTAGAAAAAATATCTAAATACAATATCTAATTTGCACCGGGGTGCAACCCCCGGAAAGTAGTTACCTACGTTTAACGGTTAAAGTATGCTTTGACATTCCGTTTCCGAGACTGTACTTATTAATTAATTTATGTTTTATAGCTTCTGTAGATATCGGTTATTATTATTTCCTTTGGAACTTTTATTAAGCTATCTCCATTTCAAATTGCATCCTAATCCATCCAGCCGTTGCAGCGTGAGGGAGTAACAAACTAATACACAAACTTTCGCATTTATAATATTAATTGGATATTAAGTGGGAAAGTGGAATTTTTTAACTTGTAATACAAGTTTTAATGAAAAATAAAGTTGGTTTAAGGAAAATTCAATTTTGAGTTCTGATCGTCAAAAATCAAAGTAAGTGTCTAACATCAAAACGGTATAGTCACCAGCAAATATATTGGAGGGGACAATGTAAACAATAATACTCGTAATGTCATAATTATTTGTGCGTTCTGAAGTATATTCACTGCCTTCTGAATCTAGCTCTGATCAAGCAGCCTAGCAAGGCCTTTGAAGGTGTAGTTCGAGGATGCCGTTAGCTATAAAACTATTTGGAAAATAACTAAAGAGTGATCATTCCACATGGTGGAACCTCGAAAGTAAGATCGGTATATTTACTCAGTTTAACTTTGTCCGTTTTTATATGAAGTTTTCATCATGCGGAATTAAGAGAAAAAATAGACGCCACATAGACGGCGACTACCTTAAATTTTGAAAATATCCAATTCTACACAAAGAAGTCTTACTTTTATTTTTGAAAACAATTAATACTGCATTTATGGATTTTTGGAAATTCCTCTGCCTTAACCGGAAAACGAACTGTACTGTACTCCAGTAACTTTATACATGAGGGCTTGCGTCAAATCCGGTAGTTTTGAATTTTTACAGCCTTGTTTATGATGTTGGCCCAATGAATAATTCAAGTTTGTGACCCCGAGAAGATCGCAACTTAGTCAAAAATAAAAAAACCGTGAACATTTCGGTTTTTTTTTCAGATAATGGTGATTGTAACTCTAAAGGACTAGTTTTTGATACTTTTCTAGGATGTTTTTAAAGTAGACTAAATTTGCTAAAATATGAGACTAGAGTTGTCTCTGTAGACCCAATAGTTTCCGAGATTAAGCTTTTCAAAATTCAACTTTTGTCGAACTTCGCAATTTTTTTGAACAACCTCGACGAACTGCGATACCAACTTACTATTTGCCAGGGCTGCGACGAAAACCAGCTTCAATCTGCCCATGTTACCGCCTACACGAGACTCTCGAAAACTATCACAGAGACAATTCTAGTCTCATGTTGTAGCAAATTTAATCTTATTTAAAACGTCCGAAGAAGCTACTATCAAAAACTAGTCCTTTAGGGTTATAATCGCCAGTCTGAGAAAAGTCCGAAATTTTAACGGTTTTTTTTTATTTTTGACAAAGTTGCGTTCGGCGCTTGAAGTCACAAACTTGGATTATTAATTTGGCCAACATCATAAACAAGTCTGCAAAAAATCAGAACTACCGAATTTGACGCAAAGTACCCCGTACTTTCAGGCGACATGGTTACTGGACTACTGGTCTAATATGACAAAACAACAATAAAGTCTTGTTTTATGATACAGATCGAAAGGGTCATGATAGTGATCATTTTAAACTTACAACACATACGCCTTCAAATTAATTAAAAACCGTAAAAAATACATGGTTTTATTGTTTTGTCATATATTCGACCAGTTCGATTCCCGGTTAAGGCAGACCAAATTCCAAAAATGCAGTAATAATTGTTTTAAAAAATAAAAGTAAGTCTTCTTCGTGTAGAATTTTCTTTTTTGAATATAAAGGAAGTTGCCGTTCATATGCGTTTTTTCCACCCTGTATCGGGTACACAGAGATCATCAGATCACACAACAATTTTCACAAAGTAACTGACTGAGCGGTGCCATGCGTTGCGCTCTTCCCCGCCCTGCGCCCCGCGCTCCCACTACCCGCGGCAAAGATTAAATAGGTATGCCCGCGGTCGCCTAGCGTTCGCTGCGATTACATTTGATAAACTTCCCGTTATTTTTTCCTTTTTTTTATAAGGTTGTATCTTTAGAACAAGTGCCATGAATAAATTTTCACGACTACCTTAATTTGCCCCAAAGTACAATCTATAAAATAATGAAAAATTCATGTTCCATAATTCGCACAGGGGTGCAAAATAAACTGGGCGTTTATTATGCTTTAAAAAGCTTAATGTAAGTTTGCACCAACCGACTGAATTATCCTCGAGCCGCAATCTAAGAAAAACAAATAACTTAATTTTGATACATCTCACACCTTTTTAATTAAGATACGTTAAGTATTAAAGGGGTCTTTACACGTGGCTAAACTTGCACCAAATAGTTTTTAACATACTCTAAAATTACGGCACTTTAAAGTTTATACCTAACATTTAAAGGCTTTCCGTACATAATAGAAACGGTGCAATCCGGGGAAAACTATCTAGTTAAGCCCTCTAACGATTGCCAAAAATGCACGACTACACGACTTAATTCCATACTTTCTGCTAATTCGACCATACTATAATATTAGGGTAAATTTTAGTGATAAAAATACGTACACTTAAACCAAAATGCAGTAATCATGCAGCGAATGTGCGCCGGTTGAGGTTAGGATTTTGGTCTTAAATTAGATTCTCTAGTATAGGGCGTCGCCGGGACTTATTGGATTTTGAAGATTAGATGGTAGAAAGAAAAAAGGTTAAATTATATTCACCTTTTCACCGGTGGTGGGGGAGCGACGACAGGCTTTCAAAAATGTTAATAAATTACCAAAAGGAAATACTCGAGCTCATCAGATATTCATAGTGTAGGTATATACCCCACGTGTCTCTGATGTTAATCTGCCGGTATGCATGGAGAGGGTGGCCGTAAGAAAGGGTTAAAAATAGGAAAGATAAAACGTTGTTCGAGCGAGTCAGATTTTCAAAAAAGATCCCCGAAATAAGCTCCTATTCAAAATACTGACTATTCGGACGTGTCGAGACGCAAGGTCGTGGCGGTTCTTTGAAATTTAAAAAGAAAAAATGCAATGTTGATAGAGTCTGTCTAATGAAAGCTGAACCTGGATTTTTCTTGGCTGACGAGTCTGGCAACACTATTTAATATGTCGTTTGGACTTTGTTGTTATTAGAAACTTGTCAATTCGAGATCTAAATTGATAAAAATACGGAGTAATCATGCCGTCGACGATAAGAGGCGGTGTCCGGGAGATTCTGTATACTATTATACAGAAGTACAAAGAAAAACAAGAAGAAAGAAAAGCATTATTGATGCAAAAAATTAATTGTTTAGTTACGGTGACCAAATTTATAGGTTAGTACGGCTTTAGTACGGCATGTTCATTTTGATACTTCTTATTTCTCTATGTGCAATCCTAAGTTTAATTTACCTTTTTCTGTCTATTATACGATGAGATTAAGAAATTAAACGAAATTAAATTCGTTTCAGAAAACCTGGACGTGCACGTTGACAAAAGTGTGCTGGAAAACGTAAAGCAGCTGAAAGAGGTTGAGGAAACTGAGTTAGCCTGCCAGACTCAGACGAAATATTTGGAAGAAGTATCTTCAATGACCGGTAATTACTAAAATTATCATTGTCTTTCCCTATATAATAGGTGTAGGTACCTATTGTCTGTCCCTATATCATGTTGAATCTCTTAGCATTCACAATTTTATTAAATTAATTTAATAGACAGATGATTAATGTAACTGACACTCATAGTTTCAATAAAACAATAAGGAGGTGTTTAGTTAAAAGATATCATAAACATATTATTTGATATGTATTTTCTGTGTGCGGAGCAAACAGCATTTTGTTGTTTATGAACCAAATGTACACTGTACAGTCGATTTCATAAATATGTGTACACTTTAGTACCTTATCTATTTATTTAATGTCATTTTTGATCGGCCAGATATAAAAGATGTTCGGGTTATATGAGTCTTCCTTGTTCTTAAACCGTTGCGATTAGAACCTCACCGATGCAATTTCATTTCACCTAAACCCAAATGTTTTTAGGGCTGTCGGACTGTACAATGGGGCTGTACTGCGCAACCACACAATGTATTTCTAAATGGTGTTCTGTTTATTTAACACTTTCTTTCTTCTTACAGATATCAGTGTTTCAGAGTGTTTGAGATCAGCGTCATACTCGTGAACGGGTGTTGTCAGTGGGGTCCTGTCTGTTCACGCTTGCAAGAACCTGTTTTCCAGTTAGTTATTTTAGTTATCGTTCCTGACGTAGAGACCTCGTCATGTTGTTCTCCTAGTCACTATTTTTAATTTACTCAATGTTATTGAGCGTACATTTGTAACGACTAAGTTTGTGTTGTTAGAAATAATTATTAATTACTTTACTACCTTGTAATGTTACTTTTAAGAATAATTGTATTTTATGATTGGAAAAAATGATCTGCTGGAGTTTCTTGCGGCGCTTCTTCTCCAAGATATAATTGTCGTTAGATAGAGGTGTAAGGGTGATGAGAATAATGTTACCTCTAATTACTTTATTAAAAAGGTTGAATATAATATTCCTCATCATCATTGTTTTATTATGCTGTGTGCGACACAGACGAAAACCTCTCGTATCAATGAAATCTATCAACAGCACGACTAGCACAAGTTGCTCGTGACTTGTTTGTCGCTCGGATCTCCCTTACTATCTAGTCTGTTACGATAGAGACGCACAGAGCGACAAGCGAGAAAATACAACTTGTGCTACACGTGCAGATCACTATATTTTCATGTCAAATATATTTCGAAAAACCAAATGTGCTCCAGTCACTGTCATCGTATTTTACCTAAAGTGCTTTTCATCAAAATATAGCGCTCGTAATAATATATATGAAAATATAGTACGCGTTTCCTCTTCCTTTGTGCCCACCAAAATAAATAAAATAATAAAAGTATCAATATCGTTTATTCCTTCATTGATCGGTAATACCATATCAAGATTTTTTGAATTTGCCGCTTTTTCCCAGGTTCAGCTTTCATTAGACAGACTCTATACTCGAGGACGTCAGACTATTATACTGTTACGCCGATGGCATAAGGCGTCGCATTTTTAATCGTTAATTTTGGTGCTTTAGAAGCCTTTTCAGCAGGCTGAAATATCGTTTCAGTCCGTTTCAGGCCACCCTCTATCAGATGACGCCATAAACTGAAAACCCATTTTCAGGCATTTTCAGGACCCCTTATGGGCCTTTGAAGTACATTTCAGTATATGGCATTTTTTCCACTAAGAGTGAAAGAGATATCATAATTAGAAAGAGACAGCAATACTGAGAACCTTCGAAAAGTGTGTGAAAGAGAAAACACGACTAGAAAGAGACAGCAATACTGAGAACCTTCGAGAAGTGTGTGAAAGAGACGGCGATACTGGGAACCTTCCAGAAGCGTGTGAAAGAGATAACACGAAATGAGACAGCAACACGCGGAACATTCCAGACTCATCCAGACCCGTGAGTCAAGGTCATTGCGATCGTAAAAACAACAAGGTAGCAAGGCGTAGAACATTCCAGCAACGAACAGTCTCGATCGACCTTGGCGGGGCGAAGTACATCGAACGTTCCGGAAGGCGTTCTAGAATAATCGGACTCGGGAACTATAAAACGGCGGTCACCGGTTGCGACGAGTCACTAGGTACTAGAGCCGGTGCCTGCCCACAGAGAAGCCGCGCCGGTGGAAAAGCCGGCGTTAAACATCAGACTCCTTAACAAGAAGGCCTATGAGAAGAAGTTCCGGTCACTGGAGGAGCAATACCGGGACTTCTTCAAGCTGCTACAAAGAAGAAGTTATGTCCGGGGAAGCCTCTTGAGACAAGACTGGAATGTCTTCGAGGACGAAGAGGGCTTCCCCAGAACAAAATGGAGAACCCCGGAGGGCGGATCCTGGCGCTGCGCGCCCTCCCGCGCCCCAATATTCTCCCTACCGACGACGACCAACGAAGCCGAGGCGAACTGGCAGCCCACAACAGGGCCGTCCATAATTGGCGCTGCCTATGGAAACCCGACGGAAGAGGCCCTGAAGCAGTACAGGGTCTACTAAACCCTCCCGGCACATTATTATGGGCCGTGACACCAGCATCAAGTTTGAAGAAGAAGGCACACTAACGCCACAGACACAAACCCAACCCAAGACCGGCCCGCAATTGCGGGACGCGACAGCCACCGCCTGAAAGGGAACACCAACCCGGAAAAGGCATCCCCACACCCTGCGGGGGGGGCGTGTGAGACGACCCCCGTGCGTGTGTGCGACGAGTCAGTCTTTACTTGGAAAGCGAACAGTGCGAATAAGAGCGACCCGAGCGATCATCTGAGTATTCGAAGTTTATTGTGCGATAATTGTTTTGTAACGGTTTAAGTGAGTGCGTAATTAAAGTCTACTTTTGACTATCGGTGTATTCGTGCATTTCTATCAGTTATGTACCCCCACGTACGTAAGAATACAGATGGTTCAGCTTGGATGTCCTAGTCGTGCTGACCCTTAATGTGACGCATTCGTATCGAAACGACCTAAAAGCAAATCGTCCTATTAGCGTAATGACCTGTTAGCAAAACGTCCTGTTAGTAAAATAACCTAAAAGCAAATAGTCCTATTATTAGATCGCCCTTTTAGCAAAACGTCCCGAAAGCGAAACGCCATGAAATCAGAATGACCTAAAAGCAAAACGCCCCATAAGCAGTTCGTCCACGCGTTCCCGAGACAAAGGGTCTTAACAGACAGACGGGTTCCGTTCTTTCCTTTTGAGTTACGGAACCCTAAAAATGAACTAATTTTGGCACCTTCAATTTACTTATAATAGCGGTTTGCGCCTCCACAGCCAGGTCGAAAACTTGGATTTAATTAGAACGTTACCCCAACATTCATCAAAAAAAATCTATGCTCCACCTTTTGTAAAGCAAAAATACCCAGACTGGATTATCATTTTTGAACTTTGTTGATGATTTTTAGTGTATTAGCTACGCAAAATTATTGTTTCCCAGTATTTTTTGTTCCATTCGCGTTTTTCCCCACTCGATTTTCTGCCCATTCATTTTTTTTTATTATTCGTAAGTATTACTAATGGCCATAATTTGCTAATTACTTAAGTAATCAGTTTTTTTATTATTCGCGAATTTTACCAGAGTCATAATTTCCTAAAAGCGTATATACTTACTCAGTTGTTTTTTTATTCGCGAATTGTACCAGAGAGAGTCAAATTTCCTAATGGTGTGCTATGTATGTAATAATATGTACTTATGTTAATTAATTGTGACGTTGTCTATGTAAAAGGACCTTCGTCACAATTATGTAATTACTACGAGACGACACTTGAATTGATAGTGACTGAATAATGTCATGTCTATGAGTAAAATATATCGATATCACAGAGGGCTTGTGCATTTTCAAGTATTTATGGTAAATGACACTTGAGAAATATATGTATGAAAAATATTAGAAGTAGATAGCAGTCGGTATAGCAACAAGATCACTTAAGAAACAAACGTATTGCGAACACTATCGCGTAAGAAATAAAAATATTGCGAAATAACACGACTGGGAAACTTTAGGTAGGTACCTATAGGAACAATATCGCATAACAAATAAATATATTGTGCTAAATGTCGTTTGGGCATATTTAAGAATAGAGATGCAAGCGAATGATAAAAAAATGTGAATGGGCTTGTGGAAATCGGTAGATTTTATTTTTCCACGAATGCAATAAAATGAATATGAATATGAAAAAAATGAAGAAGAAATTCAAGCCTTGAACTACATCATTCAAATTTTAACAAAATCCACTGCGCTCGAAAATGTCGAAGTGCGAGTGACAAGAATGTCCTTTTTTTTAATATTCATATTCATTTTATTGCATTCATGGTATTTACAGTGGTCTTACAGCGTTGTATAGTGCTATATAAGGACCCTATTAGGGTATAGCAATATTAAATTAGGTGGATGTACTCAACCGGGTGCAAGGAATCTTTCATAATATGTAAATCCCACTTGCTCGAGTGAGTCCCGAAATCCCCTCTTGGGCTCCCTTACTATTAAGAGCGTTGGTAGCCAGAGGGCCCTGCCAAGATGCATTGTGCTAACTAACGTTTCTATTCGTTTCGTTTTTAAACCAATCGCGTCACTGGTAGACCACGTGACTTTTCGTATCACGTCATCTACCAGTGACGCGATTGGTTTAAAAACGAATCCAATAGAAACGCCAGTTAGCGCAATGCATCTTGGCAGGGCCCCCAGGTTTCCATCAGTGATCGTCCTGGGTTCGAACCCCAGTAGTCGCCTTGTACCTACCAACTTTTCTAACTTAGGCATATAAAATACAGTTCCGATATGTTTAACTAAAAACATCGTGAGAAAACCTGCACATCCGAACAGGGCTGAGATTCTACAGGGTAAAACCTTATTGCTTGTGACGTTTCTCCGTATTGTCAACGTTTTGTTAGCTCTCATTTACTTGACAGTAATGGTGGCCAAGTTGTAAACAATACGATAACTATAAAAAATACTCGAAAATCTAATTTAAGACCAAAATCCTAACCTCAACCGGCGCACATTCGCTGTGATTACTGCATTTTGGTTTAAGTGTTGGTATTTTTATCACTAAAACATACCGTAATATTACTGGTCACACGAGTTCTCATTCATATTTCTATGAAATAATGTTAAAATAATGAAATAATCAAGATGGAAACTGTCAGATTTTGGTCTTTAATTAGATTTTCGAGTATACGTGAAAAGCAATATTTTTTAGCCTTGAATAGAGGCCCAGCTGGGTGTGTACCTAAAGATGGATATTTTTTTATGAATAAATTAATAATTACCTAGATAAAAATAAGAAAATAACAATCATTTTTTATGTTTACAGAGGAGTGACCAGCACGGAACTTACAGAATAAAATTAATTACTTACCTATTATTTACCTATTTTTTAAATTAATACAAACTAATTTTTTTTATTAATTTGCATCGCACAAGAAAAATATTGAAAAATCATCTATCAATTGTTTTTTTCTGAATTCAGTTTTACATAGCCTTTTACTTGATCTAAATAAAACAAAGGCAATTACAAAAGCATTTTATTTTTATACTGAAGAAACATAAAACCTAATTTCGACTGCATGTTTTCAAGCTTTTTTCCCTAGGCAGGCATTTAATAAATTTTTTTCGAACCAAAAGCGAATTTAACAGTGACGACGATGCCAGCGAGCTCCTGTTTCTGGGTGTTTTTGGCCGTTTATTTGTACGAGTCCCACCCAAGACGGAGAGTTGCTATAGCGAAGAATGTGAAGATCCGGCGGCCACGCCACCTTTCCAGATAGGTGTCATGAATATCGGTGGGGCCGTTTAAAACAGGGATATCAGCTTTCGGTTTTTATCTACTTATTAACGTTCCCTGTCCGAGTGCCGCCAATGTTGGGTCACGCACCTGCTTATCAGGAGTCCGTGCTTCCACAATGGGTTCACAGCTTCGAATGACCCTACAATTGGTAGGTATTACAAAATCGTGTCTCCACATTAGGATTTACGTTGATAAGTCCGTGTCCCTAAACTGGAAGCACACTTGGACGTATGACATTGTCAGATGTAGAAAACAAATAACTTATAAATTTCTAGACTTCGACTGTTAGTCTGTGGGATCCAATAGTGGAAGGGAATTAAGAATTCTGTATGTTTTGTTTACTTGAGGATTCGATCTTTATGAAATTTGGCAGAAGAGTTGTTGATAAATAATTCAGGGGGTTGCGGGGATAACCGTTAAGTTTCTGTTCCGGGCGAACTACTGTATTTTTATAATCATTTATCATAAAATCACTGTTTCTCCTGAATTCTGTATACTATATTTACTAACGATCACCTATTGCTTTATTTAAATGAAACAATGGCATTTACAAAAGCATTTTATTTGCACCTCAAGTAGTTGGCCGTTTAAATCATAATGAAAGGAAGCTGGTATGAAATAATATTACAACTCAAGTAGGTACTCAACTCAAGTACTTGTTTATTCCAAATTTGGACATCACTGAATAAAACCGTATTCAAAAAGCCGTAAAATCTTATTTGATGAGGGTTGAAAAAGGGGTCAGAGAGACAGATACAGACACATACATATAGCAAAAAGACGTTATAGTGATCCGTTTTCAGTACATAATAGGTACGGCACGCTTTCATAAGGGTCATTTCGTTTCAATACGAGGACCTAGGCAATTCATTCGCAATGTACGGATTCAAACCTTTGGGGTCAGATATTTATTTTCAACATTATAGTAAGTCACCTACCTACATTCTATTTTTTATACAGATAAAGATATTTATAATATTGATTGTCTTGGCTTTCAGCCATTAATTGTAGGTGGTTGCATATTGAGCGTAGCGTCACTTCTTTTGTGTTATTGAATTCTCGGTCGTCTTTGAACGAGTTGGCCACGTCCAGGAATCCCTGGGCCGTGACGTCAGCCGGGTTGTCTTCCTTTAAATACCTAAAATTATAGTTAGTAATTATTTTGAGCCAATACCTACTACTACAATTGTTAAGCAATAAGCATGAAATTTCTTATAGGCTGGTTTCACTGTGCTCTTCATACTATCTCCAGTGCTTGAAAACAAGGCGGTATTCTTTTAAAAATGGCTTCTCGATTAGTCAATCGAGCGAGCCAGCTTAAGCTACCTAGTTGAGAATGTAGGCCCTAATACTGTGGTAAACGAGTGCTCGAAGACAACGATTGAAAATAGGTGAAAAATGTATAGAATCAAAGTTGTAGAGAATTTTATCAGCTTTAATAATGCCATACTCGTACGAGTACAACACCATTTCCTATCAACAATTTTTCATTGCCAGGACTATAAAATGAATACCTAAGTTTGTCGAGTTAAAAGGATGGTTGAGAAGAATAAGATGCTGAACGATGGCGCCTGATTCTAAAATCGATGTTTGAAACTATCTCTTTCCAAAGATTACCTACGTGGTAATGTAATTATTGAAGAGTTCAGCGACAGAATTTATTAACAATACATCGCGTTGTGTGGCTCGAACGCATGCCACGCGACAAGGCGTTGCTCTAACACTATTTTTCGCAAAACAGAAATATTTTCCTACCTCAAACAATTCTTGATGTAGTCGAAATGGGTCAAGAAACAAGCGCACGACTCATTCTGCACCTCCGGGCTCTTCGGACCAGCGCTGTCCAGAACCTCATTCCTTGACGACTGCCTCAAGCTCTTCTCCCTCCTGGAATACGCACTGTCTTCTGTGTACTTCTTCAGATACAGTTTCCGTATCAGCGTCGACGTTGTCACAGGCATTTGCTTGTTGATGTCATCTTCTAGTGTTCTCCTGTTGTATTCTTTGTGGTATCGATCTATGGCTACTTCACGTTTGACTTCGGTTAGGATCGCCTCAAAGTCGTGGGTGTCGGCCAGATCGTTTATTTTTCTGCACAGTGATTGTATGAACCAGGAGCCGTGAAGTTCGTTTCTGAAACAATAATTGAGGCTTTGGAAGTTTTCTTTTGGGGCAGCGCTCCGGATTTGCTGCCTCGTCTGGTTCTATAGGTCTTTGACTAAGTGCGGAACTGCGGAGCACCAACAAAAAACAGACGATTATTGGTGAAATCCGATATGTATACATAGATGATTACTCCATGATTTGATTACACACATATATCTAGCTTTCATTCCATGGACATTTCATGTACCTTACATTTATTACTAGTAGAATTTACGCTTGTCTAGCGTAGTGGTACCGCGAAGGAAAACAACGCATTGCAGAATTACTATCCTAAGAAAATGACTTATTATTCTTTCCACAAAGTACTTATGTAGCCACAGTGAACGTTATAGGAGGTAACTAAACTAGACATTCAGGGCCTTATAACCTAACGAGTTAGTCCTGTCTTCACCTGTGGGAAGGTTTTCCGACGTAAGAGCTGTGGAGGATCAGCATGTCGGCCTCTACTGGAAGTGTGTAAGCTTCAACCTCTTCGTCGACGTCCTTTCTCACTCGGCCGGCGTAGTGGACCGGTACCCCAGCTGTTTGTTTTGTGCCTCGACAAGCCTGAAGAGAAAGGACTGAGTGATAAACATGGCAGATCCTAGTGGGACGTATATCGCTGAGGTGAGGACAGAGATGATCTTTGTATCTTCTTGATCCAAGCCCGATCGGGAGCATACGTCACATAGCTAAGATCTTTAAGAGAATCTGGGCAATGGTCTACCATGCTAAATTAAAGTTCAAACTCTTGCTGAAGAGAAAGTAATAGAAACTTTACTAAGCCATACTATTTTTCGAAGCTCTACTATAAACCTGATTAGTGCTCGAATTTGTATTTAAGTAAGTGGACTCAGGACTTGGTGATCCCCTTAGATGTCATGAATGCATCAACTGTTCCAACTGTTGCCACGTTGTGATAGTTGTTAGAGAGATTTACGTCATCTGCAGGAAAGTGTCCATAAGGAAGTCATGACGCAATCTTTTTGAGAGGGTTTCGATACAAGGTAATGTCAAATATTTGAGTGATGACTTTTGGTTGTATCTAAGTCTAAAGTCAGTACAAACCCAGAGTCTCAAGCTCAGTTTGATTCTTGGTCAATTTGGGTAAGGTTTGCCCCCTGTTTACCTGAGGAGAGGCCCCAATAACGTCCACTGCTATAAGTTTACCTGGATTATGAAGATAATGGGTTTGGTGACCAGTAGTGGCTGGTGCAGAAAGTGGTTGATGAGTTCGATCTCGCAATACGGCGCGTCGCGCGCGCGCAGCAGGCCTTGCCGCGAACCGTGCGTCAAAATGACAACCGCCACACACCCGTAGTCGGTGAAGTCCCTCTTTGCAACTACGGAAAAATACACTCGTTAAAAATATCTTAGAGAGGTCAATCCATGTTGTCGATTCGCTAAACTAAACGTTATGCTCGGTTATCCATTGACGGGTTGTTTTAACATTATTGCGGTGGAAGGTATTGCAGTGACGCAATGTATCACTAAAAAGCGGGTGTTTCCCGTTTGTCCGATGGTTTATCGATCAAACGATCCGTGCGACCGTTTTTCCGCTCGCCATACTAATCCTACACCGTCTCGGGTAAAGGGGAAAAAGATATCCAATTGGGCCGATTGACCGGTCGACGGATGCGGGCGGAATGATGAAATTGAGTTATGCATGAATGAGTAAAATTTCATATAAGAGCAGGGGGCGTAGTCAAGATGCATAACGCCAAGTTAGCGATATTCGAAAATCGATGAAATGGATTGATGACAGATCGCGCCGACACCGCTTATATCAACTCCATACATGTCAAATCGCTAGAAATCACAAACTTTAGCAGCGTTTTCATCTTAGCTAGGCCCACAGAACAATCCGAAAATATAATGCATAATAAATAATATGTTGTTCAATGGCATAATAAGTTACCTTCGTTTAAATGATGCTTGCACGCACACATGTGTTTTGTTTCTTATCACTCTTATCAGGTATTCAAAACAAACGTCACAAATTTGATAAACACATAAATATACTTGATAAATTTGATTAGGTCAGACGGGGATTTCCTAAACACAAGCGACAGTGACATCTAGTGTCAATCAGCGGTGAACCGATCAAGCCGACCGACCGATCTAGCGACATTTTGCACCTTTAGAACTGCTTTAGAATGAAAGTGACCCAAAACGAAATTTTGACAAAATGAGGTTTTGATGTGAAACGACCCTTTGTGGAACGATCTAAGTTGTGGTTAATCGAAAACTGACTTTTCTATGTTAGAACAAGACCGACCGATACTGTGGGTTGCTTTCACACTTTCAAACTACCAATGCTGCGTCGGAACGGTGGTAACGCTTCTTTTGCTGTTGCGACCTTTACTTGACTGGCAGCATGTCATTTTGATGCCGAAAAAGTGACCAATCACAGTTTGAATCGGTTTGCTTTCGAAAGTAATCTTAAGTATATTACTATAATTATCAAAGGCAAAGTGACCCATTTCAAGTTAGCACTGTTTTATACCGAATTTTTCTGTAGTATTTTTGACTCATTGTTGTTTACGCCAGTGTGTTAATGATAATACTGATAATAACATGACTTTATTAAACTTTTAGAAATTAAAGAGACTTCATTCTTGTTTGGTCAAATTACACCGATATAAGTATTTTAGTGTAAAAGTGACCTAGAAGCGACTTGTTTTAGAAAAGCTGTTTTATTTAAAAGATAAATAAGGAATCACAATAAAAAAAAAATAACACAATTTGTGGGGTTAGCCTTTACATACAATCAGCAAAAAAGATTCCTAGTAAGTAAAGAACAATGCGATGATTTCAACACTCCAAATCTTGTTTTGCTCATTTCCAAAAAGTTTTGATTTCGTGTTTGGTCACTTTCCTTATATAGATACGAATTTTCATCGAATTTCGTTATTCTTTAATTAAAGCTCAAGCAAATAAAGAGCTGATAATGTAAGGCCCGATGTACAAAACGTGATTTGACTCTTTGGACTTAAGTACTCGAGAATTAACTAATACCCATCGAATACCTTTACTACCCAGCCGGATCGCAACTGGGTGTCGTTGCCGTCGCCTGCCTAAAGAAATCTATTTTCTTGTAAATCAATAGGTACTAACTAGTTGATGACATGACTCATCATATATCCCGGATACGCTATCATCAATCATTGAACGAGATAAAATTCCATAGAATACATTTAAACATTGTTGAGTGCATATCAGTGTTAATCTACAAAATCTACATCGTACTAGATTCCCAAAAAATGATTTCTTGGGGTCATTCCATAGGTCTTTCAGTACCTATTTATAAATTGTTTTTATGGAGAAGCAAATGAATATACACAGGCCACCCAAGGGCTAGATATTATAAGATGTATGTCGCTCACGTTAGCGATTTACGAAAACTGACAAAGTCGGTATATGACGGGTTAACGTTAGCTGACGACATAATTATCACGTCGGCCGCTTATGTCAGTTTTCAAAAATCCCTAGTAGGTACAGGTAGATTCACTAAAGCTGGCACGAATGGAATGAACAAAAGTAATGTCACCTATCACTGTGTGAGTGCCGTCCTTTGAACCGATGTTCAAATTTCAAACCGAAAACCTATTATTATTTTACACACTTGTATACTTTCGTTCATTCATTCAAACCATTCGTGCCCGCCCTCTTGTGAATCGACCTGTAGATGTAGGTACAAATTATATTATAACCGCCAACCCATGAATAGGTTATAAATCGTACTGTTGATGGCAGGGGCGTGTTTTATAAAGCTACAAATTACAATTTACAGGCTACAAGTTTCCATTTGACAGAACTTCGACCAATGACGACCAGCCATTTGAGCAGTGTTGCCAGTTTAGATCTGTTAAATTGTAACTTGTAGCTTTATAAAACGTGCCCCTATGGCCTGTTTTATAAAGCTACAAATTACAATTTACACAAGTTCCCATTTGACACAACTTCGACCAATGACGACCAGCCATTTGAGCAGTGTTGCCAGTTTAGACCTGTTAAATTGTAACTTGTAGCTTTATAAAACGTGCCTGGTGTCAGGATTGATTTCTTATCGGAGGATTCCGGTAACCTACGGGGAGGGAAGATGGCCGATCGAAAAATGACCCGCTTTTACTTTTGATTATACCTACTCGCGCTCACTTGACAATGGCCAAATCACTGCGTCACCGCGTTGGACCGCCATTAATAAAAAAAGAAGAAGAAAGCTTATCAGCCGGGCCCTGTAACGTATGCATTAGGTATGCATCTACTATAGTCCTCCGAGAACTCTAGGACCTACTTAAGAGGTATTTTTCTGGTGAATTGGATCTAATCTAGCAACGTAGGTAAACTGCACTTAAAGCTCGATCTTTAAATGTTAACACATCACATTGACTACCGACGCTGGCCAAGATTTTAAATTTAGCTATAAATATAATTACATACTTACATTCCTTTATCTCCTCGATCAACTCGAGTTTCGTTTTGTCTTTCCGCTCATCAAACTCAAATCCAAATTTTTGGAACGTCGTCTTCAAAGCTTCCACGTCTCTCTCGGTCCCCAATCTCTTCTCATAACCATCTACATTTTCTTGGTTGAAGACTATCATCACATTCTTTTCAAACGTGTCTAATTCATAAGTAGAGCTAAACTTAGATAAAGCTTTAGTGTTATAAACCTGGTCTATTGGACTTGGACATTCTTCGATCTCTTTATCCTCTGATTCTTCAACCGGCTTTTGTAAGAAGTCTGGAACATATTCAATCTCTGGTGACGTCACATTAACTTTAGGAGGTGTTTTCATAACACCATCCTGAACTGTGACGTCATGGGCGTCACTCAATCTCTCAACGGATTGGAAATCCTTTGTAGTTTCTGCCCCAAGATTTTTAATTCGTCTGTAGGAGGGTGAGAACTGTCTGCGCCGTCTATTCGACGCGAGAACTTCTTCACTGTCACTGTAATGCGTATTGTCGACACTGTCCTGACTACCCGAAGAATTCGACATTTTTACTGCACTTGTTTTATGGGGCACGTTCCGATAACTGAGCATTTCACAATATAGATCGGCTTCAGTTTAATATCTTATCTGAAGTATAGATAGATAATACGCATCGCTAGTGGATTAGACCTGAAACTGTCAGTGATATTTACTGTGGTTGGTAAATGGTAATTAACGTTATCGATAAGCAAAAATGTATGCTCCCGTGGGGGTGTTTTTACCACGAATCAAATTAACCAGTTCGCCATAGCATCGTCTACTAATAATGCGACCCGTTATGGCCGCTTAAACACAAAAGTATAAGTACAGTCAACAGCATAAATAAGTGATCGTTTATGTACCTTGTCACTTTAACGTCGTGTTTGAAATGTCATACAAAATTGTGATACGATTGACAGCGAGAAGGTACATAAATGATCACTTATTTATGCTGTTGACTGTACATAGGTGGCGTATTATTTTGACGTCTATGTTGTTGTAACGGTGGGTTTAAACCAAACGAGCGAATGCTCTAGAACATGTTTTCTCTTTATTTTTACAAAGAAAACGTAAGAGATAATGCCATAGAATTCTTGTTCGGTCGCTTGGTCTAACTAAACCCACCGTAGGTAAAAACTGGTCAAGTGCGATTCTGACTCGAGCACCGACCGAGGGTTCCGCGCCTGTCTTATTTTAATGAAATATTAGAAACCCAATAAAGCACTGCTGCTGCTTGCACTGTCTTCATGTTTTAGAAGCCCTAACGTACGGATCATATCTATCACTCTTTTTAAAATGTTCGTATAGCTTCTCGATAAGTAGTAGGTACAAAGTTTGGTCTGTGACAGTTTTTATATTTTCTAAAAAACCATAATGTGTTAGAACAATTATTTTATTTTTCCTGTAATTTTTAGATTATTCCCCATAGTCTATGTCATTTTTAGATTTTTTATCTTAAGTAGTTTCTGAAATAACAGAGGGCGGCACAGGGTGTTCTGGTCCTTTCTGTTTGTATGCAAATGACACCATTTTTTAAACCGGCCAAGTGCGAGTCGTACTTGCACACGAAGGGTTCCGTGCCATTCTTGTATCTTGTTCCTTTATTTTTTCATTATTTGTTGTTATAGCGGCAATACACACACACGCACTCTGTATGTATAGGTACACATCTGGGGCCTGTTTTATAAAGCTACAAATACAATTTACAGGTTACAAGTTTCCATTTGACATATGAGCAGTGTTGCCAGTTTAGACCTGTAAAATTGTAACTTGTAGCTTTATAAAACGTGCCCCTGTTATACATTCTGTTAAATTTTCAACTATCTATCTATTATATTACGGTTCTTCAGATACAGTCCACTAACTTTATTTTACTCCTAAGACAAGGCTCTTCACGTCTTCGCTTTTCAAAAGAAACTTGTCACTTCCGAGCATGTTGGAGAAATAGTTATTTGTGCAACAAGAGAGCAAAGTTGTTTTTTGCTGCGAGTGTTGAATCCCGAGTAAGCGAAGGATTCAAAGACACGAGATGTAAATAACTTTGGTCACACATACAACTTTTCACCTCAGCAGCGAGAACATATTATTTTAATATTTTTTTTACTAATGACGGATAAATACTTACTTTTGCAGCGAGAAAATTGCAGTCCGGAGTGTAATAAAGAAACTTTTTAAAGTAAGCGGCCGAAAAAAATTTGGACTTTCTCTTAAAAAATGCAATAAGTTTGGGATAGGTTTCAACTTGCACGTCATCTTTTGTCTTTATTGTGTTTTTCAACATTGAGTAAATACTCCACATTGTAGATGGTTGCTTCGTTTGTGATAATTTTATGAAGTACGCTAACAGTACAGTCTCCGAAATCGTGTCTGCAACCTTTGCAATTCTCCATTGCTTAAAAATATCATACGCTTTTAGATATTTTTCGCGAGATTTTTCAGACAGGAAACTTTATTCTGCATTTTTACTACGCTACTACGCTACTTCAATGCTTCCGGTGTTAAATAGCAGAGTTCGTCATTGGAATCACTCATTTTCATTCATTTATCAATAATCCCGCTATATTTTAAATATGCGTTCTGATACTGCTCCCGCTGTTTATGTCATGAAATTAAAGATTGTTAAAACGATAAATAATTATGTAGTTACATGATAAACTTCGTATTTTTTTTATGAATATTCACTTTATTTCATTATAAAAAAATATTTCGATTATATTTAATAAAAATATAATAATCACATTTAAAACTTTTGACAGATAATTTGTAATTTTACTGTTATACGTGTATCCGAACGTTTTATTGTTTGTTTTTGGTTTATGGGTTTTCCTTCCCGTAGGGCCCGCGGGTGACCAGAGTAAAATTGTAATGGAGGCTTGACACGCGTTTTTCAGGACCGCTACATCTATTCTCATTTTCGCCACAGACAAAAAATATATTAAATAGTTCCAATGTTTAAATCTATGCTTCTTATTTATTTCTTATTACTTATATATTATTATTTTGTTAATTCGAGAATATATTTTATGTTACATATTTATATTTTTTATCACGCAGATTTATTAGCTCTAGCAACTTAAAAGTAATTTCAAAATCAAATCGAACGGCCGCCGGTCGGTTGACACTGACAATTAGTTTGTTGTGATTATTTATTTCTGCGTTATTTCTGATTCAAACAGCATTTTACGATAAAATGAGTGAAACTAAACTAAGCAGCGATGAAGTGCCAGCCAAATTCGCAGATTGGCTGCTGGCGATGGGATGTCCACCGGAAAAAGTGCCACCTGTGGAAAAAATCTCGCAGTACGTTTTGATTTTTAATTTAAATATTACAAGCGATGATTACAAGCTAACATGAAGAACCAGAATTCATTGGCAGAATTTAAATATTTTGAGTATTTTCACCCCCATTCACGTAAAGTTGTCACGTATTTTTGTTTTTTTTCGGTTCGGCAGTGTTGTTTACATTGTGCAGGGTCCGTCCGCAATCTTCATCGCTACTATGTACCAATTTAATATTTAACCTACCGCCAATCAGTAGTTTTCGCATTGTTGTGCGTGTGTGAAGCTGCGGCAAATGGTGAACTGACTAGCTTAGATGCATTATGCATTTCATCTTCGTCCTTAGGGTTGGCAACACATTTGTAGTCTTGGGGCATGGTAAACAGAATTATCTTTATCTTGCCGGAGATGTCCGTCTCAAGACGCAACTACTTTTTTTTTTATGCTTGTCCACTGCGGTACCTCAGTGATTTCACCAATGTCGCATGAGTAAGAGTAAGTATCAGTAATGAGACTATTATCAAAAGAAAAAAGCTGGGCACATCAATTCTTAAAACTCATTTCCGACATGACTTAAGACGGACAACTCGGCTAATATCAGTTTATTAATATGGCTCTTAGGATTTCAGTCTTGAGATTGCAAATGTCTAAGGGTCTCAGATCCCACTTAACATCAGATGGCCTGTTATGGCCTGTGTGTTTGTTTGCCTCTCCACTCCATAAAGTGATGGACTAACTAGGGAATGTAAATAACTGGTTATAACCGGTTTTTACCAGTTTTAAGCAGTTATTTTTGTACAAAAAAGTCTAATAATGAGTTAAATTGCATTCCCTTGTATCAACTGAATAATTTGCATATTTCAGAATGTGCCGTGGAACATACTACTTAGTATGGCGAAGCCTAATGGAACAGGTTGAATCCAAGGATACCATAAGACAAAAGAGACTTCAAGTATTTGCTGATGATGTGCGTAGATGTAAGAAGAAAAATCTGTTTACAGCGGTATGTTACTCCATGTCAAACAGGTAGTTTATGTTAGTGTGCTTTTGAATTAAACATTGTTATGGTATGTTACCACCCTGTGCTGATAAATTTATATTGCCACTTGTTAACTGCGCACGGATCCACATCCCAACAGTTAAATAGGTTAATCACCTGTATTTTATAAGTAAGTGTTTGACTTTATAAAATATGTCTATAATAGGGATCATTTTACATTGCTAATAATAGTAGGTAGAAACACTTGTCTTCTTATTCATAAATAGCTAATGTGTGCAAAATATGACTTGCCCTTATCTGTCATTGGGACATTTGAATTGTACTCTCTGTACAAGGAATACTTTAACTAAAATTTGTTTATCTTGTGTTAATGAACAGGTGATTAAGCTGTTATGCCTATTTACACACTAAAAATATTAGGTAGTTCAGTAAATAAATGTAGACTATTTGCTTTAATAGAGTTTGTTTCGTAACCTGTTATTTATTATTATTTTAAGCCCTACTTATGAAAAAAAGATTATTGAATGTCTCCACTTCAAATGAATTGTTTGACGGGTTAAATGCATAAGTTTAGACCCTAACGTAACATAAAGAGTTATAGCTTTTGCCTGTGACGGCCGCAAGTCGTTGGTCGCTATTCCCTTGGGAACTGTCCTATTTATCGGGATCAAAAGTATTCTATGTCCTTTCTCGGGACTCAAGCTATCCCCACACCGAATATCAGCCTTTAAGCCGTGAAAGAGTAACAAATAGATAAAGTTTCTTTCACCTTAATAATATTGGTATGTGTGGTTGATTTTACATGTTTTGTTATTATTCCAGCAAGACACAAATGTGTTATTACCCCCAGAGCTGTCTTTGTGGCGGCAGCAGGTTGAGGTGCGGAGAAAGGTGGCCGAAGCAGAGGCAAGGGTGGCTGAAGCCAGGCGCGACCTTAATGATGTCATGGACAAAGTCTCAAGCAAGAGTGAGTACAAATAAATAAAATTGCTTATAAGAAATGAAGCATTGGTATTATAAGTTAATCAATTGAAAAAAAAAACTATGGTCAAAGTACATCAATGCAGAGGGTAGAAAGGGGTCTATTAATTGCCCTTTCTAACGAAGCAGGCATAGTGCTTTTCTCAAAGGGAAGGGAAACACAGCAGGGAGGGCCCGTTCTTTGTTTTAGGGTGCCTTCAGCAGAGTATGTGAGGGTGAGTAGACAGTCGTGCCGTTGAAGGTCCTCATTAATACCTGAAGGTTGCAGAAATATCTGGGGTAGGCCTCCATAGGTATTTCTCTCAGGTCCAAAAAAGACTAATGCAACAATGGACAATACCGTCTTTACCATAAGGGCCCACGGGGCCGTACCCAGGGCCTCTCACGAGATCATAGTAGAAAAATGTTAGTATAATTAGCTTTCTTTACTTTCCAAAAGGGCCCCAAATTCTTGTGTGCCTAAGGGCCCCGGCGAAGTTTAAGATGAACTATGGACCTTTCTCAGCTGAAATTATTACACTTTGTGTTTCTACCGCCAGTGTCCCACCGCGATCTGGTTCGGCAGCGCGTGCAGGGCCTGCACCGCCGCAGCTGGCTGCTGCAGCTCCTGGCTGAAGAGCTGAGGGCCAAGAAGCAGAGCCTTGCAGAGACACAAGCCATTGCCGAGGACATGTGCTGCGTGCAGGAGCTGACTGATGTACAGGTATTAAAATCACTGTTCATTTTATTATTAATCCTATATTCCATTCCTATAATCCAATCGGTCAAGTGCGAGTTGGACTCGCGCGCCGAGAGTTCCGTACCGCCACACAGTAGGTAGGTATTATTTATTATATTTCTATTTAAACGTCTTTACCAAATGAAAAAATTGCACGACCCAGTAGCTGCGCCATGCAGTAGATGTGCCTTTCCGTAGGAGGGTAGTAATAGTTACATGATCATGTAAGGCCCTGTTTACACTTTGTTAAGCGCAAGTGTGAAGTTCATACATTCGCTGTCACGTGTCAAGTAGCAAATGTATGAACTCACACTTGCGTTTAACAAAGTATAAACAGGGCATTATTGTCTGGCAGCCTCGCCTGGAGCGGTGCCTGCAGGCCCTGCGCCGGCAGCCCGCGGCGGGCGTGGCGTCCTCCACCATGATCGGGCACAACCCCAGCGCTTCCGTCGTGCAGAATGGCGACGTTGATGGTAAGTTGTCTTAGAACCGAGTAAGACGATCGTAAGGCACTGGTCCCACCGCCGACGATGAGCGGGAAGCGAGTACTGCCAGCGCTCAAGTAGGGTAATTTTTTTATCAGTGCACAAATTTTAACATATGATTTTGTATTGTTAATTTAACAACCACGGCGACAGCGACACCAAGTCATACTAGAAAATCACTGTTTAAAAACTTAAACAGTAAAAACCGTTTTGCAACACACGCTCTCCTCGCACCCCTGTGTTAAACGGTCTATGAATATCGCTAAGTTAGTAGAATCATTGAATCGGCGATATCTCTAATGTTTTTTTAGCTAGGGTAAAAATAACGGGTCCGTAGCATAATTTCGAAAATCAAATTTCCTAGGTACGAAATTCCTAAAGAAAAAACTTCGAATATCAAAATGTCTAACGTACGAAATTCGTAAAGATGCATGGCCTACGTTTAATTAACCTATTTTTAAAATGTCTAAAGTACAATACTGCTAGTGCATGAAAATACTAACGACATTTTCCTACGTCCAGTTGATCTAAGTTTAAAATAAATAAAGTGAAAAATTTCGAACGACATTTTTCCTACGAACAGTAGACCTAAGTTTAAAATGTATAAAGTGCAAAATTTCGAAGGAATTTTCAAATTCAAATGTCACAATGACAGATAAGGATACCACCGTTACTCAACGTTTATTGGTAAGGGGGTGAATGTTTAGCATACTTGTGCATTTGTTTTTTGTCAACCATACTTTGCTACCAATACAGCACGTTGATAACGATCACTTTTTCTTCTTTCGTGTCGGCAAGAACTCGGGCTAAATCTTACTTGCCCAGAAAGCGGCTACCGTGGTAGCCCTCTGGTTATTGACAAGTAAGTCCTCACGCGAGCAGGTGGTCGGGCACGCGGGACAGTTAGTGAGGTGTAACATGGTTTGCAAGGGTTCTCCACATTCACAGCTAGCATCATTAATAAGGTATACTAAAAACATTAAATTCTGATATGCAAGCAAATAATAGGCGTAGACAACATTCATAATTAATTAGCCGATAATGTCAAACAAAAAAAAGAACAATTGTCACTAGGCTTTTTGTACGTAGCTATTTTGAGCACTAGAAATATTATGTTTCAAAGTATTGTCAATATTGTCATTAGGCATTTTGTATGTAGCTATTTTGAGCACTAGAAATATTGAGTTTCTAAGTATTGTCATTAGGCATTTTGTATGTAGCTATTTTGAGCACTAGAAATATTGAGTTTCTAAGTATTGTCATTGGGCATTTTGTACAAAGGAATATTGATTCTCGAAAATGAGATCATTCGCCCAAAAGTGTATTAGGTATAATGCATCTTTAGGAATTTCGTAAGTTAGACATTTTGATATTCGAAGTTTAGTCTTTAGGAATATCGTACTTAGGAAATTTGATTTTCGAAATTATGCTATGGACCCAAAATAACACAACATGTGTTATTGATTAACAATAGCATAGGAAATATAAAATTTGTGCACCTATTTAAAAAAAACCCTGCATGTGTGTCTCTTTTGTTGACACAGAATCTATATCTTTTGTTTCGGCAAACTAGTGGAGAGAGTGCTCGCCGGCAGTGGACAGCGATCAACTATTAATGTATTATCTTTTATTGACACGGGATTACAGAATTATCGTGGTTACAGAATTATCAACAAGTTTTGAGAGTTGTTGGTAGTTCTATAGCTCTGGCTACGCCGCTCTGGGAATGAAGGCGTGAGTTTATGTATGAATGTAATTATTATGGTTTTATTTTTAACAACACAGACTTATTCATATTAGTCATTACGTTAAAATGCTACCGGTCGCCGATCATTAATGATGATGATGATGATGATGATGATGACGATGACGATGACGATGACGATGACGATGACGATGACGATGACGATGGCGATGGCGATGACGATGACGATGATGATGATGGTGATGATGATGATGATGATGGTGATGACTTTATTTACTTATAGATGAACATATAACGCAACTCGCACAATGCCGCGGCGACGCTTTATGGTCGGAGCTATACGCGCGCCGCGCGGCTCTGCTCGCCTCGCTCACTAACAAGTCGGACGTTGTTCCTGACAACGGGTAAGCGAATTTGAACTCTATTCCACTTTACCTTAAACGTATCGTACGGTCGTTACAAACTAAGCTCTGGAGTCATAAAACAATTAGTGAAGAAGGATGGGCAATGAAGGTAGCAAACTATCCATATACGATTGCACTTGTTTATCGATATTTCTTATTTAATTAGTGCCTAAATAAATAACGTTAGTACTTTATTATTTTACTAGCGACCCGCCCTCTCTTCGCTTCGGTTTATGTGAGTTTTCTGTAACACCGGTACATAATCCAGAATTTATTATACATAAAAACTTTTCTCCTGAATCCTTCTATCTATTGATGAAAACCGCATTAAAATCCGTTGCGTAGTTTGAAAGATGTAAGCGTACATACAGAGGGACAGACGACAGGAAGCGACTTTGTTCTATCTATACTATATACAGATAGCAATTATTTGAATTTGACGCTGCTGTAATCAAGGCGTACGCAAACTATGCCCATCACACGCTTTTGCGCGGAAGTACATAAAGCTATAGGTGAAAAACTTAAGTAAATGACCTCTTGCATGTACAAGTGTAGAGTGTAGTTTCGGGTACGTATCAGAACGCTTAAATTTAAAAAGCCTAATGTATCATAATCCCTAAAAGTTCATAATACCTAAAAATTGTTTTTTCTGAAACCGTAAACTTTTCAGGAATTTTGAAAACGCCATTGTATAGAACTCATTAGGTTAGGTTAGGTTTGTTTTGTAACAATCCTGAAAAATTTACGGTTTCAGAAAAAACAACTTTTAGGTATTATGAACTTTTAGGGATTATGATACATTAGGCTTTTTAAATTTAAGCGTTCTGATACGTACCCGTAGTTTCACATCGTATTTTCTCGGAAATGTTCGTATTTGTCGTGCTACTTCAGTCTGACTCAGACACTCAGTACCCATCAAGACAACGTGGGGGAACGTCGCATAGCGAGAGTGATAATCGATATAAAGTGGTTAATACCAGAGATTAAGTTTGATTTCAGTTCTTTTTAATAGTCATACCGAAAGCATTAAGACCTGGGAAACGTTTAGATCGACAAGCCTGTGAGATTATTTTCAACATTTATTTATATTTCTTCTGTTTTACCTACACCTAATTTCTATATATTTGATCGTGGTGTTTTAACATCTCGGTGTGATATACTTCAAACTCGTGGTTTGACATTTTGACACTGATAACTGAAGTACTCTATTTATTTAATACAAACATGTCACTTAATAATTCAATAATTCATAGACAAGTCGGCATCATTCGAAAGTATACGTGAGTTCCGAGTTTTCACCATGAGAAAGTATTATTCACTAGATCTGTAGTTGTAACACATCTGCAGAGGGCGGAATTTTCATGGCAAAAATCAAACGTCAATAGAGTCGGAATGTTACATTTTATCGACTTTTCCAGCTATCGATAAGTTTAATCTTCTTTTATATCTATTTCTTTTGACTTTTAACATTAACCTCTTTGATTAGGGAGTTGAATCGCCATTAAAAGTAAATCGAATAGCAGTTAACTGGCATTTCTGCGACTAGTCTTTTTGTAACTAATTCACGTATGTGAAAAATGGTTAATCCAAAACGAAACCAATATACAAATGGATAAAGAAGAATCCTTTTCTTACTTACTACAAAAATAGTTCAACAATATACTGCTCTACATGTAAGGTTCATTTAAAGCAACTTAAAACTCACATAACGAGTAAAACACATTCACGTGAGTTTAAAGCGGTAAAGAACGATAATAGTTTTTATCGAGATTTGATTATATTTCTAGTTTCTTGCAACATCCCATGGAAAAGAATTAACAATCCACAATTCTGTATTTTTTATGAAAAATACATGTGTGTGTGTGTCGTTCCTGTTCATCATAATTTGAGGTCTATTTTTGTTAATAAATACATAAATAAAGATAGGCTACATAAATATAACTTATCGATTGTCGACAAAATTCAACGTTCCAACTCTATTGACGTTTCATTTTTGCCATGAAAATTCCGCCCTCTGCACATCTGTATAGACCGTTCGACATTCTATATTTGAAATTTGACCTAAATTCCATATTAGTTTTGTACACAACTACATGCAAGAGGTCATTCACTTAAGTTTTTCACCTATCTTTTGAACAAGCTGTCGAAGCCATTCTGATCGTCTCCCCCCCTCAGACCCAGCTTCCAGTCCGTCCTGAGCGGCACGGCGGCGCTGCAGTGCTCACTGGCCCTCGAAGCCCTGAAGTGCCGCGAGATGGCGCGCCTGGCGCAGGGGAAACTCGCCGACGCCGTCAACGAGTTGAATGTAAATGGGTGATTCCACGGGCGTTTCAACCGCCGTCAGTCCCCTGTCCTAAGTATTTAAGAAATAGGCGATAATATACTTAAAATTCGATCAATTGTGGCCAGAACTACGATAAAAGTATAGCTCTGTGTGAATGTTAGCTGCTTGGTGTAGCGCATTCTTGCAATATTTATGACGAGGGACTGACGGCGGCTGAAACGCCCGTGGAATCACCCAAATAACCTCAAACGGGTTACCATCAAATAATTTAAAAACCGGCCAAGTGCGAGTCGGACTCGCGCACTAAGGGTTCCGTATAAAAAGTCAAGTTTGTTGTATGGGAGTACTCTTTAAATATTTATTTTATTTTAATTTAATTATTTATTTTTAAAGTGAATATACGACTACATATTCTGTGAATATTTCAAGCGTCTACCCATAGCCGTTATTAATATCGAGCAAAAACAAAAAAATCGCGTTTGTTGTATGGGACCCCACTTACATATTTATTTTATTCTGTTTTTAGTATTTGTTGTTATAGCGGCAACAGAATTACATTATCTGTGAAAATTTCAACTGTCTAGGTATCACGGTTCATGAGATACAGCCTGGTGACAGGCAGACGGACAGCGGTCTTAGTAATAGGGTCCTAAAAACTAATCTACGTGTGCTGCTAGCAGCGGGGTAGGGCTGAAGCTACCGGTGGTTAGGTTGTTGAGAGAGGAATCTCTTCACAATACTTGCCGTCGAGGAGTACTACTTTCTGTAACTGGCCCTTAATCCAGCCATTTAGCGAGAGTCTTAATTCTTAATTAGGCTAATGGATTCATGTTTTCCGCATAATATCTACTTAATAGTACCAACTTGTATGTTAGTAAGGCTGAAGCTCTACTGTAACGTGTGATTTGTATGGCCCACCCAGTTTTTTGTCCGTGGGACTTTGAATCTACCATCAAGGCGATAAAGTTCAATTACGTTTTGTTCGAAAATGCCATTTTCAATTTATGAAGAAAGGAAAATAAACTTTATTCCCATTGCAATACAGTTAAAATTAAATCGCCTTGATAATGTAGATCCTATTGCGCACTGGGCTTTACGAGGCTAATGAGGTTAATCCAATGTTACTCCAGACGCAGTTAACAAGCGAGTCGTGCGAGCTACTAGTGCTCCGCTGCGAGCGCTCCCGCACTCAAGCGCGCGTGGCCGCTCTCAAGAGCGCTCTCAACGAGGTGTCGGCGCACGCCGGGCCCTTCCGCCTCGACGCTGCGCCCGCCCCGCGTCGCGGCGCACGCGCACACATTGACCAGATCGACAAAGCCATCGTTAGTACTGCACCACTTCCATAGAAACCAGTTAAACAAGTTGATTGCTGTCTCACTTTAACTTCAGTTCTAGACCAAGAAGCACATTTTTGCTGTCTTTTTCCAATTTAAAAGTTAGAGTAAGACAGCAAGCAAATTCTACAATTTTTATTGCCAGTCTGAACCTCGCTTTAGGGTGACGTTGATAAAGCAACATAAATACTAACTTATCCGACACACGATGTCGTATGTTTATTTGCTATAGACGGTGTCAATTGATTGCAAAGATGTAAACAGAGTACTGTTTGACACATAACCTCAATTTTTCATGAAACTGGTGTTTGTTTTTAAAAACGTGTAATTAAAGTTATTTCATCCTAAACTGAAAGTGTATAAATCTTAAAAAAGACCTCACTTGATCGTGAAAAAATCGTGACTACAGAGCAATAATAGTAAATTGGCTCGTTTAATTTTGGTTACATCTTTACCCATATCAATTGACATCGCCTTTACGTACGGCTGTACGATATATCAAGTGTATAATTGA
The DNA here is from genome assembly GCA_946894065.1 of Acleris literana. Lineage (NCBI taxonomy): Eukaryota > Metazoa > Arthropoda > Insecta > Lepidoptera > Tortricidae > Acleris > Acleris literana. The sequence goes on along the minus strand of OX335688.1, from coordinate 8,622,408 downwards.
ACTCGACTGTCTATCGCTTTCACTCTCTCTCTCTGTCTCTCTCTCTCTGGTATAAAAAATATACTAACAATTGCTATAGAGTGTGACAGCAATAGATAAACCAAGTACTAACCTTTTGAACGCCACAGTCGGCTTTGGCAAAGTCGTGCTATCTATGACGCCATCGTCGGCCACAGCCGAAAATAGAGAGCACAAGTAGAAGATTAAAGAGACTTTGTTTCATATAAATTAAGTTGTAATGAGTTTGACATAAGACGTTCAAAAGATTAATACTCTAATGTTACTGTACACTCTAATTGATGTCGCTATAATTATATTATCTACCAGGAAATTAAGAAGGACGAGATCAAGAGCGTGGTGGCGGCGCTGGGTGCGACAGAGAGGAAGATACAGAGCGTTCGCGAGTGCCTCGTCGCTATATTCAACGGGTTCAAGGACGCGCCTAGCGGAGACGGCAACAGTGGAACAGGTGATTAAATATCTACTACCTTTTCAATACAAACATATTTTATGAAAAGAGAAAAAACTGATGGCTTTTCCGATGAAGAATTTACCAAACAACCACCTGCCACATATAAGGTAACACCGGATCATTGCCGCTACTATATTCTCGTGAGAACCGGTGCGCTATTGTATGTAAAACGCCTAGTGATTGTTGAATTATCGTCTCTATTACCTTATTTTAAAGTTCATGGGGCCAACAATAGGTCAGTTTACACTTACATAATTAATGCAATTTAGTTTAAACTATTTTTTAGTTAACATAAAGTTTATTTTAATTTGTTTCAAAATTGAAAACTGCTTTAAAAGCAAAGGTAATTGAACGTTATTTCCTTTCTGTTAGATTCAAATTCTCACCTACAAAATTCTCCCTGTTGGTAGTATAATGGGCCTGGCGAGGCTATAATGAAGAATGTCAGTAGGTACGCCAAATCGCTTGAAACTTTGTAACAGTAAAGTTTATAAATAAACAAAAATATTACTTTTTATTTCATTCAAATATACTCAGTAGTTTTGATTCTACGAACGTTTAAAATTTGGGTCAATAATATTAAAGCGCGCGGGGGCCATCTTGCTGGAGTGACGTCATCGCTTAACAGCGGTACGCGCCCTTATATGAACGAGTAAGTTTACAGGGGTATAACTTTTTAACCGTAATAAGTAGCCTATTGAAATTTTTACAGAATACGTGTTATTATAAAATCTATCGTTTAAAATTATAAAATGAAGAATAAATTAAATTCCAAGAGGGGTCCCCATACAAGAAACATGAAAAAAAAAACATTTTTTTGCATTTTTGTACGGATTGTATTTTTATAATGGCTTCTTATTTTGATGCTATTTTAAGCTTAAATTGTAGTCTAATTTTCATAGTTTACGACTAAATAGCAATCACAAGTAAAACTGCTACAAATATGTGACAAAACTGATTTTATCAACACGATGTTTTACGCGGTCACCCATCCTGTTTTAGACTACGCGTGTAGTTGCTTATCTTTGGAAGGCGAAGTACGGGTTGTATTTGTATGATAGCTTTTTATTTCGGTGTCATATTAAGCGTAAATAATAATCTAAACTCCATACCTACTAACATATATAGTTTACGACCAAACAGTAAACTGTAGTAAAACTCTTACAAATATGTTAAAAAGTGCCTAGTTTAAATCAACACGATGTTTAGGTAAGCGGTGGTTGCCTAACTTTGGTGGTAGGACTTTCTTTACAAATTTCGTGTTAATGTAGAATTAATATCACAACCGTGTAAAAGAATGAACTATAAAACATGAATTTTTGATTGACCTAGTAGTAGTTCTGATACTTCGTGTATTCATTTCATCGATTTCAAATTTCGCGCGCGGGCGCTACCAAGTCGCTCACTCACAATTAGATAGGTTCATAGGTACCTACATACCTACAAGACACTCGCTTCGCTAGGTCTAGGCATTAGCGGCCGCCACGCCAACTGTATGTAGCAAGTAGGTAGTGTTAAACTGTTTTTGAGCATTATATTACTGTGTTTTTTCGTGTATGCAAGATAGTGTGTGTGTGTGTGTGTGTGTTAGTACTACCGCTGCGGGCTCTGCCGCCCGCGTCCCGCGTCTCGCGTCTCGCGCTTGGTTTTTAGGGTTCCGTAGTCAAACTAGGAACCCTTATAGTTTCGCCATGTCCGTCCGTCCGTCTGTCCGTCCGCAGCCTAGCTCAGAGACTTTGAGTACTAGAAAGCTGTAATTTGGCATGAATATAAATATTAGTTACGCCAACAAAGCGGTAAAATAAAATCTTGAAAATTTTTTTTTTGCCCTACCTTCCCTACACTGCACGTAACGTGGTGATGTAATTTTTTTTCTCTTCTACTCCATAGTGTGGGGTGTCGTTGGATAGGTCTTTCAAAAATATTACGGGTTTCTACAAACAATATTTCGATTGAGGGATCTGTTTATGAAATATTTAGCTTTAAAGCTCTAATTTTTGTTAGAGTCAAGTGTCCCCCCCCCACCTACAGCCAAAACTACAAATACTACAAAACTGAAAAATATCTTAAATGAAAGCACATATAACGAATTTTGAAGGAAAACTATGACGACTAAGTGGACTTGATTGGTTCCTAAAATACAGGTGACTAAAGTGTTTACACCTACTTAAATGACCTAAGACAGCACCAAATAACTTTATATAGAGAATTACTTCATACTTGTGGTTTTTTGAGATAGGTAGTTTTTGTTTATTAACGGCGTCGGAATCCTACACTGAGCATGGTCAGACATGCTCCTGCCCGGTTTTTAATTTTTGGGATGTTTCACTTTAGCTCTCAACATACTTTTTCCATGTTTTGGTATTTTTATATAAGTAACGGTTATCCCAAAATTAAAAGTCCTTGATTATTATTCTAATTTTATTTAACCAACTTGTTCGACAAACATTACAAACAAAAAGCCGTTCAGTGACAGACAGTTAGTTTAGTTAAACTGTATGTAATACAAAACAATACATAACCATAACTACCATAGTAACATCAAAACGAATTCGTAAAAATATTACTACTTACAGAGTTAAGCACCTACAACCGTAGTCTAAAACAGGATGGGTGACCGCGTAAAACATCGTGTTGATAAAATCAGTATTGTCGCATAATTGCAGCAGTTTTACTTGAGATTGCTATTTGCTCGGAAAATATGAAAATTAGACTACAATTTAAGCTTAAAATAGCATCAAAATTATAAAAATACAATTCGTAAAAAATGCAAAAAAAATAATATTTTTTTCATGTTTCTTGTATGGGGACCCCTCTTGGAATTTGATTTATTCTTCATTTAATAATTTTAAACGATAGATTTTATAATAACAAGTATTCTGTGAAAATTTCAATAGGCTACTTATTACGGTTAAAAAGTTATACCCCTGTAAACTTACTCGTTCATATAAGGGCGCGTACCGCTGTTAAGCGATGACGTCATCATCCGCGAGCGCTAGCCGCCGGGTTTCGAGCGCCGCGTTCGAAGTTTAAAATTAAATATCTCGAAAACTATTTGACGTATCGAAATGATGTTTTTGCAGATATTTTTATTTTTTAATGAAGAATACGGTAAGTCAAAAATCTAAACACGCTGACATTCTCTATTGGGTCAGTTGGGCTATAGTTGGGTCGATCAACACTTGTTTCTTCTACTTTTATGAATAGGTACTGAATGAATATAAATCATACGAAGACGTTCAGGGATCTAAACCTTCTCTTTTTATTTGTTACCCTTGCTTGTAAGTAAAGCGTTTGAAATAACTAAATATGGCTGTCACAGTGATACTCAATACTCAATAATCAACATTTTCATGCATTTCATCCTCAGGATGTTACTTAGGATATTTTCGTCATTCTATAGCCTGACAAGTTCCTTTTTAGCCCTCGCCATGTTGCGGATTTTCAGTGGAACAAATTTATTTAAATGGCAACGTTTTTTTTTGACAACGGACGTTGGAAGTCATTGAATGTCACCGATGTAAACAAATCGATTTTAAAATCAAAATGCCCAAGAAATTTCACCCCGATGCAAAAAACATTATTATAAATACATTCAAATGGTTGCGGCAGAAAAAGGACGAAGGATTCAGCAGCGTTCCAATAAACAATGTTGTGAAATTAGTTGTTGACATGACGGGTATGATATTCATAGTGCGATTGTCATGAATTGGTTAGCTTGGTACTAAATATGTATAATATATTAATTATTTAATTTTATTTTTTTTCTCATTCAAGGCGTCTGTAGTGCTACAATTAAGAATATATACAAAAAGAATGAGCCGTTACCGCCATTGCCATCGGTACCAAAAAAAAAACAACCAAAAAAAAGAATACAAATAGACGACTTCGACAAATGTGCCATAAGGCACAAAATTCATGAATTCTATGCTGTGCGAAAGCAAGTACCAACTCTCAAAAGTCTGCTTACCGAATTGAAAAAAGATATTGATTTTACCGGTAGTAGGGAGTACTTGCGATTGCTATTGCATAGTATGGGGTTCAAATACATAAAGTGCAGAAAACAACGGTACATATTGAAGGAGCGTTCGGATATTGTGGTTTGGCGGGAAAGTTATTTAGACGAAATAAAAGAAGCAAGGGACAAAAATATACCTCTTGTTTATTTAGATGAGACTTACATCCATACTTCTCTTAACCACGCAAAATGCTGGCAAAGCGAAAATGAACCCGGTGTGTCGAAATCCGTTTCAACCGGCAAACGATATATTATAGTTCATGCCGGCGGACCATCGGGATTTGTTCCCAATGCACTCCTAATATATAATGATAAGGAAAAGAAAGCCGATTATCATGACTCCATGAACAGGAACAATTTTAAGAAATGGGTTTTGCAGAGATTAATTCCCAATCTCAGTGAACCCACGTGTGTTATAATGGATAATGCCCGGTACCATTCTTTCCGAATTAACAAAGCTCCAACATCTGGCGATAGAAAACACGTCATTGCTGAGTGGCTGCGTTTAAATAACATCTCATTTCCCCAAAATGCATCTAAAGATAAATTGGTCACAATTTTGAGACGTCATAAACCCGAGCCAGTATACGAAATAGATACGATTCTCTCAAATCATGGTCACAAGGTGATAAGGTTACCGCCCTATCACTGTGATTTAAATCCCATCGAGATGATTTGGGGCATCATGAAAGCAAAAGTGGCAGCTAAAAATGTTTCCATCACGAATGATGCCTTCCTAAAGCTCGTTGAAGATAGTTTTCAGGTATTTACATTTATCAATGAATTTTATTGAACAGTTAAAAATATAGCTTACTTTTACACTTCGTTATTACTTAGGAAGTGACTATAGAAAATTGGAGTAAATGCTGCGAACACGTAAAAAAAATAGAAGACGGATATAGGACAAAAGGTCCTATAATCGAATCACAGACCGAAAGATTTATAATCGAGGTTGGTGGTCCTGAAAGTGACTCTTCAACGGACGAAAGTGAAAATGCATCGGAGCCAGAATCTGATGAATATATGGATGTCGAATATTTAGAATCGGATTTTGACCGATAGGTAATTATTCATATTTAATTATCAACTAGACATGCTCTTCCGATTACATGAAAACATAGTTTCACAATCTACAAGTACTTAATTGTATATCTCACTCGTTCTTGCACGATGCCAATACTCACTGTCCCGACTATTCATGACGTACACGTATAATTGCCATATGTAAGCTGTTTGTAGCGACACTACATCAGGGTTAAATAGGAACTTGTCAGGCTTTACATACATATTTTTTTTCAATGTTTTTTGTACTTTTCATGATTGCATTAGTATATTAATGAGTATTGAGTATCACTATACTCAATAATCACCATTTTTATGCATTTCATCCTCAGGATGTTACTTAGGGCATTTTCGTCATTCTACATACATTCATTTTTTTATATCAATGTTTTTTGTACTTTTTATGATTGCATTAGTATATTAATGAGTATTGAGTATCACTATACTCAATAATCACCATTTTTATGCATTTCATCCTCAGGATGTTACTTAGGTCATTTTCGTCATTCTACATACATTCATTTTTTTATATCAATGTTTTTTGTACTTTTTATGATTGCATTAGTATATTAATGAGTATTGAGTATCACTATACTCAATAATCACCATTTTTATGCATTTCATCCTCAGGATGTTACTTAGGTCATTTTCGTCATTCTACATACATTCATTTTTTTATATCAATGTTTTTTGTACTTTTTATGATTGCATTAGTATATTAATGAGTATTGAGTATCACTATACTCAATAATCACCATTTTTATGCATTTCATCCTCAGGATGTTACTTAGGTCATTTTCGTCATTCTACATACATTCATTTTTTTATATCAATGTTTTTTGTACTTTTTATGATTGCATTAGTATATTAATGAGTATTGAGTATCACTATACTCAATAATCACCATTTTTATGCATTTCATCCTCAGGATGTTACTTAGGTCATTTTCGTCATTCTACATACATTCATTTTTTTATATCAATGTTTTTTGTACTTTTTATGATTGCATTAGTATATTATTGAGTATTGAGTATCACTATACTCAATAATCACCATTTTTATGCATTTCATCCTCAGGATGTTACTTAGGTCATTTTCGTCATTCTACATACATTCATTTTTTTTATCAATGTTTTTTGTACTTTTTATGATTGCATTAGTATATTAATGAGTATTGAGTATCACTATACTCAATAATCACCATTTTTATGCATTTCATCCTCAGGATGTTACTTAGGTCATTTTCGTCATTCTACATACATTCATTTTTTTATATTAATGTTTTTTGTACTTTTTATGATTGCATTAGTATATTAATGAGTATTGAGTATCACTATACTCAATAATCACCATTTTTATGCATTTCATCCTCAGGATGTTGCTTAGGTCATTTTCGTCATTCTACATACATTCATTTTTTTATATCAATGTTTTTTGTACTTTTTATGATTGCATTAGTATATTATTGAGTATTGAGTATCACTATACTCAATAATCACCATTTTTATGCATTTCATCCTCAGGATGTTACTTAGGTCATTTTCGTCATTCTACATACATTCATTTTTTTATATCAATGTTTTTTGTACTTTTTATGATTGCATTAGTATATTAATGAGTATTGAGTATCACTATACTCAATAATCACCATTTTTATGCATTTCATCCTCAGGATGTTACTTAGGTCATTTTCGTCATTCTACATACATTCATTTTTTTATATCAATGTTTTTTGTACTTTTTATGATTGCATTAGTATATTAATGAGTATTAAGTATCACTATACTCAATAATCACCATTTTTATGCATTTCATCCTCAGGATGTTACTTAGGTCATTTTCGTCATTCTACATACATTCATTTTTTTATATCAATGTTTTTTGTACTTTTTATGATTGCATTAGTATATTATTGAGTATTGAGTATCACTATACTCAATAATCACCATTTTTATGCATTTCATCCTCAGGGTGTTACTTAGGTCATTTTCGTCATTCTACATACATTAATTTTTTTATATCAATGTTTTTTGTACTTTTTATGATTGCATTAGTATATTATTGAGTATTGAGTATCACTATACTCAATAATCACCATTTTTATGCATTTCATCCTCAGGATGTTACTTAGGTCATTTTCGTCATTCTACATACATTTATTTTTTTATATCAATGTTTTTTGTACTTTTTATGATTGCATTAGTATATTAATGAGTATTGAGTATCACTATACTCAATAATCACCATTTTTATGCATTTCATCCTCAGGATGTTACTTAGGTCATTTTCGTCATTCTACATACATTCATTTTTTTATATCAATGTTTTTTGTACTTTTTATGATTGCATTAGTATATTAATGAGTATTGAGTATCACTATACTCAATAATCACCATTTTTATGCATTTCATCCTCAGGATGTTACTTAGGTCATTTTCGTCATTCTACATACATTCATTTTTTTATATCAATGTTTTTTGTACTTTTTATGATTGCATTAGTATATTATTGAGTATTGAGTATCACTATACTCAATAATCACCATTTTTATGCATTTCATCCTCAGTAGTAACCTTCGTAAAATTTAAACGAGCTCTGAAAAGATGGCTGGCAGAAAAGTGTTTTTATAGCATACAGGAGTTTTTAGATTATAAGTAGTTGCAGACTTTCTAATTTCACATGCCATGTTTGGTAGATTTTAGTGATACGAATATTATTTTTAAGATTTCATTGTACCTAAAATTATGTGAAATAAATTATTTGTATTTGTATTTAGGTTATTTTCGTCTTTCTACATACATTCATTTTTTTTATTTCAATGTTTTTTGTACTTTTTATGATTGTTTTAGTATAAGTGTAATCAATGAAAATAAGTTTAAATTAAATTCATTCAATAAATAGCTTTTTTATATTGGGTTCAAACCGAAAAAATATATTTTTCTAACTATTTATTTTCGCCTATATCGTATGTGGTTAAATTGGTTGCACGTTAACTTCTCTATCGCCCCTACCCTGTATATAATTTCGAACAGGTGTCCAGCTAGAACTCTCCAACGACACGATAGCGTCCCTTCGTCAGTTCTATGAGAAACGCCGCGACGCGCATCGCAACAAGATGGAGCTCAGCATGGAGTTCGACACTTCCGAATGCTCCTTCAGTCAACTCGCAGGTATTTTATTCTGAAAATTATTTTCAACATAATCGGATATACCGTTTTTGAGTTATTGCCGAAAAACTGCGCTTCTCAAACTTCTCAACAAATGGACGTAAGTGCCATGAAGATAGCTTTTTTGCTGGTAGACTTTTTTATTTCAGATATTTTTGTGTATAGTATTGTTACGTCGATGGCATAAGGCGTCTCATCTTTTATCGTTAATTTTGGTGCTTTAGAAGCGTTTTCAGCAGGCTGAAATATCGTTTCAGTCCGTTTCAGAGGTAGCTCTATCACATACCAGATTATCACAATTTCGACCAACTTGCCGTTGTTTTCAGGCGCCTGAAACATGTTTTCAGTCCGTTTCAGGCCACCCTCTATCAGATGACGCCATAACCTGAAAACCCATTTTCAGGCATTTTCAGGACCCCTTATGGGCCTTTGAAGTACATTTCAGTATATGGCAATTTTCCACTAAGAGTGACAGAGATAGCATGATTAGAAAGAGACAGCTATACTGAGAACCTTCCAGAAACGTGTGAAAGAGATAGCATGATTAGAAAGAGACAGCTATACTGAGAACCTTCCAGAAGCGTGTGAAAGAGATAACACGAAATGAGATGGCAACACGCGGAACATTCCAGACTCATCCAGACCCGTGAGTCAAGGTCATTGCGATCGTAAAAACAACAAGGTAGCAAGGCGTAGAACATTCCAGCAACGAACAGTCTCGATCGACCTTGGCGGGGCGAGGTACATAGAACATTCCGGAAGGCGTTCTAGAATAATCGGACTCGGGAACTATAAAACGGCGGACACCGGTTGCGACGAGTCAGTCTTTACTTGGAAAGCGATCAGTGCGAATAAGAGCGACCCGAGCGATCATCTGAGTATTCGAAGTTTATTGTGCGATAATTGTTTTGTAACGGTTTAAGTGAGTGCGTAATTAAAGTCAACTTTTGATTATCGGTGTATTCGTGCATTTCTATCAGTTACCTACCCCCACGTACATAACATTTGGTGTCAGAAGTGGGATAGAAAATGCCAGTAACTCCGCGAGATCAAGAGCAGGAGGGTGTCAAAACCCGAAGCCAGACTGTAGCTGAGGATTCTGCGGCTGCCGCCGGTACGTCCACCGCTACTGCACCGGCTTCTACAACAGTGTCACCTAAGCCGGAAATCGACCTCAACACGATTCTGATCCTCTTGAAGGAACAATCTAGATCCCAAGAGGAACGCTTCAGAGCTCAGGAGGAACAATCCAGAATTATCCAAGAAGGTCAGAAAAAGTTCCAAGAAGAACAATCGAGAGCTATCCGTGATGAACTACGGAGTCAAAAGAAATCCCAAGAGGAACAATCGAGAATTCTCCTAGAGGTACGAGAGGCCACTTTCGAATGGAACAAGGAAATGACAGAGGTCCAAGGAAAACTCACCGACATGGACATTAAATTCGAGAACCGACTTCATGGAGTTAAAGAGTAAGTTGAAGACCACGAAAATCGCCTCCAGACGATAAGAAATGAAGTGAAAAAGCTGGAAATCAAAGTGGCCAATGGTTCCCCTGGGTGTGAAACCTCTATCCCGGTTGCTGGAAGATTTAAGGCGCCACCGTTTGATGGGACTTCGTCATGGGCAGCCTATAAACTCCAATTTGAGTCAGTTTCCCAGGCGAATGGCTGGAACAAGGACCAGGCGAAGACGGCTCTAACTTTGGCACTTCGAGATGAAGCTCTCACCGTGCTGGAAGCTTTGGGAGAGAATAAGACATACGACCGCCTCCTTGAAGCTTTGGAGGCACGTTATGGTGACAGCCATCTCGAGCACGTCTTTAGAGCTCAGCTTAAGGATCGAGCCCAGGGACGTAATGAATCATTACAACAGTGGGCCCTGGAAATAGAAAAGTTGGTCAGGAAAGCGTACCAAAGTGCATCGGCTTCATTTGTGGACAGCATGCTAGTACAGGCCTTCATCGATGGAATCCGTGATTTAGAAGTCAGAGCTGCTGTGCGACTAGGACATCATGGGAGCGTGAAGGATGCAGTTGCCCACGCCTTGGAGGTCGAAGCTGTACGCCAGGACTCGAGGCCTTTTAGGGTGCGAGAGGTTTCGGCCAGGGAGCCAACTGCTCCTCGCCGTGAATTTGGGCCAAGGTGTTATTGGTGTGGAGAACGCGGGCACATACAATCTAGTTGCCCAAAACGAAATAGAACACAACGAGATACAACAGGCCCAACGGAGAGGCCAGCGGGCTCTGATGCATTAGAGCCGCATCAGGGAAACGAGTAGAAGCCAGGACTAAGGGACGAGTGCTGGCTGGTGGTCAAAATGTCCCAGTTATGATCTCACAGGCGAATGATGGGAACAGTCTGGTCGTCAAAGGAGAAATTGGTGGAATACCTTGTCACCTTACTATAGACACCGGAGCTTCTCGGACTGTGATCAGTTCTCGGCTACTGAAACATTTAACCAGAGATCATCTAGTCCGACCCAAGCATCTTCAGCTGCAAACGGCTACCGGCCAGTATATTTCCGTCCTGGGGGAGCAAGGAGTGGCGGTGCAAATTGGGGAAAAGAACTACTGGCACAAAGTAATCGTTGCTAACATCATCGACGATTGCATTATTGGATTGGATTTTATGAGAAAACATAGCTGCAAAATCGACTTGAAAGGCGGAGTCCTGAAATTCGGAGTTGATGAAGTGCCTATGGAAGGTGGCGTAAGTGGACAAGTCTACTGCGCCAGAAGGACCATTCTTCAACCAAGATCGCAAGCCCTAGTTCCTGTAAAATTACCACACTATGCAGGACGAGGATCTCATCGCTGCGTATTAGTAGAAAAAATTGATGGTAGTCAACCGTGGATAACAGCTCGCACGGTTGTGACAACGTCATCTGCAGCGTTTATAAGGGTCCTAAACCTCAGCGACTCTAAACATGCCCTTAGTAAAGGAAGCCTTATCGGGACTTGCGAAGAAATTTCTTGGATACGAAGTTGCCAGGGATCGAATGGAAGCGGACATCCTGCAAGTAGAGGAGTGGACATTACAGGATTATTGGATGGTTGCCAAAACAATCTCACGAAGGAAGAACTCCTGAAGGCGCGTAATTTACTGCTGCGTTACAGCAATGTTTTCTCTGCGCACGACGGTGATATTGGAAGAACTGGAGTTGTACAACATGAGATCAACACTGGCGGAACCATGCCTAACCGACAACGTCCTCGGCGAGTTCCAGTAGCTCGCGAAAAGGAAGTGGAAGACATGATTGAAGAGATGAAGAAGAACAGAGTTATTGAACCATCAACAAGTCCTTGGTGTTCACCGGTAGTTTTGGTAAAGAAGAAGGACGGCACTATGAGATTTTGTGTTGACTATCGCCGACTTAACGATGTAACCAAAAAGGATTGTTATCCACTGCCACGAATCGACGACACGTTAGACACTTTAAATGGAATGAAATGGTTTTCCACGTTGGATTTAAAAAGTGGCTACTGGCAAGTGGAAATCAAGGACCACGATAAGGAGAAAACCGCCTTCTCGACCGGAAAGGGACTGCCACACAGTTCAATGTTATGCCGTTTGGACTGTGTAATGCACCAGCAACCTTTGAGAGATTGATGGAACAAATACTTGCTGGTCTACTTGGAGATACTTGCCTGGTATATCTGGATGACATTATAATTGTTGGTAGAGACTTCGACGATCACCTTAGAAAATTGGAGCAAGTTTTGGCTAAGCTGCGAGATGCGAACCTGAAACTCAGCCCGAAAAAATGCTCACTTTTCAAGCGTAAGGTGAATTATTTAGGACACGTGGTGTCAACAGACGGTATCCAGACAGATCCTGAGAAGATAAGTGCCGTTAAGGATTGGCCTATACCGAGGGACAAGACCGCAGTTCGTGCCTTTTTGGGACTTTGCTCATATTATCGCCGTTTCGTGAAAAACTTTTCAGATAGCGAAGCCGTTGCACCAGCTTACGGAAGAGAAACGAAGATTTGACTGGAATGATCAGTGTGCAGCAGCTTTTGCCGATCTCAAACAAAGGCTTTGTGAAACTCCGATATTGGGATACCCAGACCCTGAGAATGATTTTATTGTTGACACAGACGCAAGTAATACTGGTGTCGGAGGAGTTTTGTCACAAAAGAAAGGAGATCAGGAATTGGTTATCGCCTACTTTAGTAAGTCACTATCCAAACCAGAGAGGAATTACTGCGTCACTCGGAGAGAATTGCTAGCAGTTGTCAAGACATTACAGCATTTCAGTAAATATCTGCTTGGGCGCAAATTTCGTATCAGAACTGACCATGCTGCTTTGAAATGGTTATTGGAGTTTAAAAATCCTGAGGGTCAAGTAGCACGATGGATTGAACAACTACAGGAATATGACTTTATCATTGAACATCGCAGTGGAAAATCACACGGCAACGCGGACGCGCTTTCCCGAAGACCTTGTCCGGATGACTGTAAACATTGTGTAAGGCAAGAGGGCAAAGATTGTGTGAGAATCTTGCGGACTGATACTGTAAGTGAAGAATGGAGTAATGAAGTCATGCAACAAGCGCAGCAAGAAGATCAGGACATTAAACCCATTTTCGATTGGATCAAAGCAGGCGTTCCCAAACCGAAATGGTGTGAAGTAGCCCCAATGAGTACTGTAACAAAAAGCTACTGGACCCAATGGGAAAGTCTGGTCATGCATAATGGCGTACTGTGCAGAAAATGGGAGACGGAAAATGGAAAGGATGCTCACCTACAGGTAGTTGTTCCAAGAAAAAGGGTAAGTGATGTGTTGAGATCCTTCCATGACGGAATTTCCGGTGGGCACCTTGGAGTGAAGAGGACCTTAATGAAAGTTCGGCAACGCTTCTACTGGATTCACTGCCGTGAAGATGTGGAAGACTGGTGCAGAAAGTGTACAAACTGCTCATCAGTTAAGGGGCCGCAAACACGCAGTAGAGGTGCGCTCAAGTTGTACAACGTTGGAGCACCTTGGGAAAGGATTGCTTTGGACGTCGCAGGCCCGTTTCCAACATCCGACTCCGGGAACAAGTACATCCTCGTTGTAATGGATTATTTCACCAAATGGCCTGAAGCATTTGCAATCCCTAACCAAGAAGCAGTCACAGTCGCGGAGAAATTAGTGATGGAAGTGTGTTGTCGATTTGGGGTGCCTCTCGAAATTCACAGTGATCAAGGCAGGAACTTTGAGTCCCAGGTGTTCCAGGAGACTTGCCGAATTATGGGTATTCATAAGACCAGGACAACGCCATATCACCCACAATCGGACGGAATGGTCGAGAGATTCAACCAGACGCTGGAAAGACATTTGGCCAAGGTGGTTGAAAGTCACCAAAAGGATTGGGATAGGCATATTCCTCTCTTCCTGATGTCATACAGGTCGGCAACTCACGAAAGTACGGCTGTCACTCCAGCTTACGTGAACTTCGAACTTCGCTTACCCGCAGACCTTTTAACCGGACGTCCTCCAGATTCGCCGAAATCGATCACCGAGTATGCCAGTGATTTGCGAAACCGTATAGACGATGTTCACAGTCACGTTCGTGAACACGGACTTCAAGCCAGTGAGAAGATGAAAACTCGTTATGACCGAAAATCTAACCAAGTGGGGTTCGAGGAAGGTTCATTAGTATGGCTGCATAACCCTATGCGAAGAAAAGGGAAATCCCCGAAACTATCACCTAATTGGGAAGGGCCATACAAAGTAGTCACAAAGATCAACGACGTTACGTATCGGATACAGCGGAGCCAGCGAAGTCCCTGCAAGGTTGTCCACGTTGACCGACTGGCGAGATATTACGGAACTAATAATGCTCGGGACGAGGTTTACCCTTGAATCACCGACACTCATTTCACCGAATTTTCATTTCATCGAATTTTCATTTCATCGAACAGGCATTTCCACGTACAGGAGTTATAACTTTTTGGTGGTCACAGGTCTAACCTAACCTAACCTACTTAACCCATGCTTAAGATAACCTAAAAACAATAAGTTTTCAGTAGAAATTAGCTTTCGATGAAATGAAAATTCGATGAAACAACGCATTCTTGGAATGAGTGTCGGTGATTCAAGGAGCACCCTCGGGACGAGCATGTCTTAGGAGGGGGTAGTGTTACGCCGATGGCATAAGGCGTCTCATCTTTTATCGTTAATTTTGGTGCTTTAGAAGCGTTTTCAGCAGGCTGAAATATCGTTTCAGTCCGTTTCAGAGGTAGCTCTATCACATACCAGATTATCACAATTTCGACCAACTTGCCGTTGTTTTCAGGCGCCTGAAACATGTTTTCAGTCCGTTTCAGGCCACCCTCTATCAGATGACGCCATAACCTGAAAACCCATTTTCAGGCATTTTCAGGACCCCTTATGGGCCTTTGAAGTACATTTCAGTATATGGCAATTTTCCACTAAGAGTGACAGAGATAGCATGATTAGAAAGAGACAGCTATACTGAGAACCTTCCAGAAACGTGTGAAAGAGATAGCATGATTAGAAAGAGACAGCTATACTGAGAACCTTCCAGAAGCGTGTGAAAGAGATAACACGAAATGAGACGGCAACACGCGGAACATTCCAGACTCATCCAGACCCGTGAGTCAAGGTCATTGCGATCGTAAAAACAACAAGGTAGCAAGGCGTAGAACATTCCAGCAACGAACAGTCTCGATCGACCTTGGCGGGGCGAGGTACATAGAACATTCCGGAAGGCGTTCTAGAATAATCGGACTCGGGAACTATAAAACGGCGGACACCGGTTGCGACGAGTCAGTCTTTACTTGGAAAGCGATCAGTGCGAATAAGAGCGACCCGAGCGATCATCTGAGTATTCGAAGTTTATTGTGCGATAATTGTTTTGTAACGGTTTAAGTGAGTGCGTAATTAAAGTCTACTTTTGATTATCGGTGTATTCGTGCATTTCTATCAGTTACCTACCCCCACGTACGTAACAGTATTTTTTATGTGGTCCCACAAAATGATTATAACACTCTTTACTGGTAATATTTTTATTAAAAAACAACTAACAAGCGAAATCAAGCAAATTAAAAAATTTAAAGAAAGATAAGGCTTGCGGTCAGCGCGGCTCGCATCGAAATCTGTCAGCCCGCGGCGCCACCCGCCCCGCGCGCCCCCCGCCCGCCTGCGTCGTCTACAAGCATGTTCTAGCCCGGTTTTTTTTATATGTAGTGTAATATAAACAGCATTAAACTGTTGTGTGGGAGTGTTATCGATCAATGTGTCGATTTATTATCAGTGGGATAACACTGAGAGTGCTTGATTTTATAATAATGTTTTTGTTATAGACGCAAGCAATGCGAGATTTATCGACGAGCTGCGGGTATATCTAAAGAAATTCAACTTGGAGAAGAATAGAAAGCTTGTTTTAGAAAGGTAAATCTTATTTAATTCAATAAGGCATATAGCAATAAAATCAAAATAAATAAATTAATAATTACAGGGGTTAATTGTAAAATATTTAAAGATTTGACAACTTGCAAAAGTTCAGTGTCAATTAAAACTGGCAAATATGTAAACAAAAACAATTATATCGTAGTATAGTATTTGTGAAGACATCTTTATCATTACTCTCATATTAAGTTTAGTATTAAATGACTATTAATTGCACGTTTTTATAAATAAAACAAAAGCTGTTGAAAGTTTGAGGTTATGTGTCAAACAGTACTAATTTGTTTACATGTTTGCCCATTTTTATTGAACCGACTATACATGTTCTCACTGTTTTAACCTTAAATTTGCAGTGGGGAAAAAATCTGGGTGTTCGAAACCCTCCAGTCGTCGGTCAGTCGGCTGCACGGCAGCTGGCAGGCGGCCGACGTGGGCAGCGCCCTGCTGTGCGCCGCCGCGCCCGCGCCGCGCTGCCTCGCCGCGCTCGCCCGCGCCCGGGGGCTGCGGGACACAGGGGGGAGGCGGGGGGACTTGGAGCCTGTCGTTGGTGAGTGTCCGAGACCCTCCAGTCGTCGGTCAGTCGGCTGCACGGCAGCTGGCAGGCGGCCGACGTGGGCAGCGCCCTGCTGTGCGCCGCCGCGCCCGCGCCGCGCTGCCTCGCCGCGCTCGCCCGCGCCCGGGGGCTGCGGGACACAGGGGGGAGGCGGGGGGACTTGGAGCCTGTCGTTGGTGAGTGTCCGAGACCCTCCAGTCGTCGGTCAGTCGGCTGCACGGCAGCTGGCAGGCGGCCGACGTGGGCAGCGCCCTGCTGTGCGCCGCCGCGCCCGCGCCGCGCTGCCTCGCCGCGCTCGCCCGCGCCCGGGGGCTGCGGGACACAGGGGGGAGGCGGGGGGACTTGGAGCCTGTCGTTGGTGAGTGTCCGATACCACCTTCGCCAAGGACCTGGCGGTCGAATCCCTCGACGACTTTGTGTCTCGGCTTGCCACATCGGATCGCGTTTCCGCCATCTCCGCGAGCTGGCCCCGCTGCACGCTCGACCACCGGACAAGAAGCCGCTGCCACGGGACCTAGGTCCGGACATAAGAATAAATACTATTAGAAGGGCATCTTCGGCGTCGTTGTATGGATTTAACAGCAAAGCCGTCAAATAATTACCTACAGCGCCCCACGCCCCGCCTTACCCCTCTCTCGCCTGTCGCAAAATTAGGGTTGTCACAAGTCTATAATACTAACTGCGCCCGTAACCTCGTTCGCGTAGAATTAGTTTATTTACCTGTAAAATTATACGATAAAATAAAATATACTTAATATAATAAAACTAAAATGTCCGTAAAATTTCAAATCCGTAAAACTTTCCAATAGTTCCACTGACGTATGAGTGTGACAGCGGCACAAGTTTGCGCTATCTAGTCTATGTAAAAATTAAAGTACTTTTATTGCAATTACATCAGATATACGAGGGGTGGCTGAAAAGTAATCTACCTAAGTATGAAGTAAAAGACTGACATGGCTAGTTTTTTTTTTTTTTTCAATATAGTCTCCTGCAACAGAAATGCTCTTATTGCATTTGTCATAAAGTGACATTAGACCGTTAAAATAATATTCTTTTGTTTTCTCGTCAAAATGATCATTTACGGCGGACTTCATGTCTTCATCAGTCGAGAATCGTCGCCCTCTTAGATCTTTTTTTAACAGCCTGAATAAAAAGTAGTCGCAGGGGGCTAGATCTGGACTATAAGGTGGATGATCCAGCTGATTGAAGCCATTTGCACTCATAGCTGCCTTCACTACTCGAGCGGTGTGCACTGGGGCGTTGTCGTGCAATATTAGAACTCCTTTGCCCAGTTTGCCTCGTCGTTTCTCTTTTATTTTTTCCCGGAGCTGAATTAACAAGTTAGCATAGTAATTAGCATTCATTGTAGTATTTTTGGGTAAATAGTCTATCAACAAAATTCCATCGACATCCCAAAAAATTGTGGCCATGAGTTTGCCTGCTGATGGACGGACTTTAAACTTGCGAGGAGGCTTCTCTCCCTTAAATATCCATTGCATAGATTCCTGTTTGCTTTCAGGATCCCATTGGCGAATCCATGTTTCGTCACAAGTCACTATTTTAGAAATAGTTTCTTCCTCCATACCTTTGCTCATTTCTAAAAATGCCTTACAACACTGGACACGTCGATCCTTATTAAATGGAGTCAGCATTCTGGGCACCCAACGAGCACTGACCTTTGACGTTCCCAAATACTCATGAATAATTTGGTGCACCCTTTCTTTACTAATGCCAATGTCTCTTGCAATCTCCAACTGTTTTATACGTCGGTCTTCCATAATAAGTTTTTTGATACTGGCCACGTTTTCATCAGTAACCGCGGAAACCGGCCTTCCACTGCGATGATCGTCTTCAAGGCTCTCGCGGCCATTTTTAAATTGCTTCGACCAAAACTTTACAATGAATTCGGAAGGACAAGAGTCACCAAACACCGCTAACATGCGTTGTCTGATTTGCGATGGAGTATTACCCTCCTTAGTGAGGAATTTAATAACCGCACGTTGCTCAATTTTAACCATTTTACTTTTTTCTTCCGACATGTTCACTGCTCAGAGCTACCAATTCGAATCGAAGCGTAATAAACAAAAGAATGACGGCAATTTAAAAAAAAGAATAAATAGCCAATACGATACCATAGTGGCCAGTAACATTTTTTTATTATATATAGACAAAAGAGATTACTTTTCAGCCACCCCTCGTAAAGTTGTAAGAACAAACGCAAAGCCAATTAAACTAATTTATATATGTAGGACGTATTTGTCCATTTTATTAATTAATTTTGTAACTCCTTCTTTTATAATATTACCACTGAAATAATATCTTAGACTTATTTAATTACTATTAATATTGGATAAAAAATTAAGTGCATAGGTAAATAATGTATTTATTTAATTATTTCATTTTAACGCTATTTACTTAATGTGTTTATGTTACAAATAATAAATAAAGATTCAAACTTCGTTGATATCGTCCTACAATATTATCGTAAAGCACATGGTAAAATACGGAACTAACAATTTCGTATGGTAAAACCACAGTTTGCGTAAACAGTGGCGCCTTTGAGAGCTTCATTTGAAATATTGTCGCATGTATACTCAAAGCGTCGATTCCGGGTGGCAACCCGCTAGTGTTTGCTGCGATAAGTAGTCCTGGACTGTTGACAGGCCACGCGAGAGCGCGCGTGGTGGGGATGAAGTTACCCTTCTAATAATTTTATTCTTATGTGTTTGTAAATATTTCACTTTGTATGTTTACAAAAAAAAAACCGGTCAAGTGCGAGTCGGACTCGCGCACCGAGGGTTCCGTATTTAAAATAATATAGTTGAAAAACGCAAAAAAAGTACTCATTTTGTTATGAACTTTATTTTCTATACAATAAGGTCTTGACCCCTATTTTTCAAATATTTAGAAAAATAATTTCATATTGTTTTTAATAAAAGCAAATGCAGGCAAGCAAGTTATACAACTATGCCAAATGTCAAGTTGATGGCTTCTATAGTTTCAGAGAAAAACTGCTATGACATACATACAAACAGACACCGAAGTCTCACCATAAGGGTTCCTTTTTTACCATTTTGTTACGGAACCCTAAAAAAACATTATGCAAAACCGTCTAAACTACATTGAATCATTTCAATTGTACTTGAATTTTTTAACACACTTATAATATAACCTCAAAATACATGTTTTTTGTCTTCCACTTCCACGGTAGTTTTTTCAGAAGTAAAGTATCTAGGAATAACACTTTGTACGTCATTTTTATCAAGGATTGATGTTTTTTATGAGAAATTGTTGATTCAAACAAAAAAAGGAGCAGTGAATGTATTACTAAATAAGAAAATTAAAAATGAATTTATATTATGATTTGTTCTTTTTCAGATATAAACAAGAACACAGATGAAGAGGATCGCATCATAGACAAAGTAAAGAAACGCCTCGATGAAAACCTCCGCAGTCTGCAGAAAACCAGCAAGACTCTGGACCAAGGGAAGGAAAACCTCGGTCTATGGTCCGACAATAAAATCAAAAACCACATTTCCCTCCAAAGAACTGTCGATGGGAAACCCTATAAAGCTTACGAAGCGTATTATCTGGAGAGCCTTAATTTTTAAGCTATTGTTATTTTATAATTAGATATAATAAAATAAATAATTATTTACCTGTCTCCTGCTTTTTATTTAGTTTTGCACCTGGTTTTTGTATGTATGTTTTGTAAACACTTTATTGTACAGACAAAAGAGGTAAGTAAGAAGTATGAAATGGGGGTCTATATTGACTGACATAGGTAATTATTTTTAGTCATAATGTGCTTTAGGTCATAATCA
Source organism: Acleris literana (assembly GCA_946894065.1). NCBI lineage: Eukaryota > Metazoa > Arthropoda > Insecta > Lepidoptera > Tortricidae > Acleris > Acleris literana. The sequence goes on along the minus strand of OX335688.1, from coordinate 8,601,897 downwards.
TCGCAAGTCATACCGTGTTTTTTTAAAGAAACTGTTACTTTTTCAGGATTTTTATAAATCAAACCTAACCTAACCTAGCCTTGTCTACACGTTAGATATTTCAGAACTTCTGAAAAGTTTACAGTTTCAGCGATATAAAAAATTATGTCAACAATTACATTATGAACAATAAAATTATGGGAAACAAAGGGCTCCCATGAAATAGGCTAGTACTGAAGCGGACTTATCTATTTTTCGATAGTCGAAGTTCGAAGTCGTTTATCACTAATTAATCGGGAACTGTCTAATTTTCTCGTCTATCCCACTAGTCCCGTTGAGTCGCCTCATTATGGAGGCTTGGAGAGATTTTGCTTCCCTCTGTGTCTTTTACCGCATTTATCACGGGGAGTGCTCCGAGGAATTATTCGGATTGATACCAGCCGCTGGCGTGCAACTCTTACAAGCTATAATTTCATCAACACCATCTTGATAGTTGGAAATCCATGACCGTGCGTTTTTCAAGAGCGTTTTTGCCACGCACCTTATCTATGTGGAACCTTTTTATAAATAAAGCTGATTTTTTCGGTGGCTTCTCATTCCTTCGTTTTGAAATATTTTTTAAAACAAAAATACAAAATGTATCTACTCTACGAGCTCTAAACAACGATACCCCACGCAATGGGGTAGGTTAATATGGTTTTCGCGCCCCCTTTATCTGTATGTGAGCCCCCCCTTATAAACGTTCAAAAGTATTTTTTGACAATTTTTATGTCTTTATGTCAACAAGATGCTATTACTGTGGAAATTTGAAGCCTGTAGCTTCAACCGTTTGGCTGTAAAACCTGTGTGACAGACGACGGATGGACAGACGGAGACGTGAGTGACAGCAATAGGGTTCAGTTTGGACCCTTCGGATACAGAACTCTACAATGGAACAAGAATTCTCTCTAAAATGTCTGAGTACGACGTTATTTTTGTCAAGACGCCTGCCGCTCGGCCGCAACCGCACGCGTTGATGACGCCCGACCGCAGACGGCAGCCGTCAGCGGTCGGCTGCGGAATGACACCTTAATAGTACCTAGTCTTACTATTAATTGTATACTACTCCTTAATATTATAAATTTTAATTTGTAGGTAGGGTATCAAAAAACAAAAAATATATATTATATCTGCAGTGGCTTTTTGCAACAAGGTTATCTGTACCTCCATCAAAACCTACTTGTTGAACTGTCTTGACATTGCCCCAATTAAGCAAACCAACCCCGATGCTCTGACTGATACCGCAGTATGCTGATACTGACGTTAAAACCGTAAGCCCAGTCCAAAATTACGATAACAGATATGGGTGACCTCCTAACCCATGTTTTGTTGATGTGGTATCACATAGTAACATCAAGTATCGTCTTAGGTAATTATGTTCCATAGACGACTTTTATGCAGCGTTTACATACTTAGGTAGATCGATGACCAAATACGGGCTTACAATACAACCCAACATCAACTTTATTTTAATCCAATAGAGCACGGTTCTGAATCTGTAATGTAGCTGTTTCATTGGGTTCAAAAATATCGAAAAAATTAAGGAGCGCCTTACTTAAATCGTCCTGTTGTTGCTTGCTTCAAGACGCAGCAGAAAAAACAGATTTCTATGAGTTCATGAGTTGACGACTAAAACGTTTACTTTGAGTCGTGTGAGTCGTGTCCATAGTGTACGTCGTACGAGTATATGGGTATGTGCCGCCACCGCTGCGCCGTGTAGTGTGTTGCTATTCATATTCATGTATTTATCGACTCGACGACGAAATCCGCCGGATTTTTTTAATTTCTTAACATTAAATATATCCATCATCCAAATATATCCATTTTTTTAGGACTGAAAAGTTAATTCTTGAGCAGGACTAAAGCCCACGTATGTAACTGTCTTAACCAATAAATTTAATAGTATTTAAAAAAAATGCTTACTGGATTTTATGAAAACCGATTAAAATTTAGGTTCGTACATGTCTCAGTGGAAACTTTAGACATTTTTAAGGCATATAATATTTAGCCTTAGGTTCCATTTGCTACTTGGCGGAAGTACCTACAATCATGTCATTGTAGTGTGTATTAGGATGTAAGTATATATTATATTTATAAGGTGCTTCATGTCTTAATAAAGCAGTGTATACTCGATGAACTCGATCATTGACTTGTTTCATTGTCTCGCCTGCATCCTTCCTTACATGGCGACCCTGCCTAATTTGGAGAGGCGCGTGCCGTTCTGCGCTAGTCGGGAGAATTTATTATCCAAGATTATTCGTTATTACTTATTTCATCATGACATGAAGAGGGATTATTTTGCAGTTGATGTTGAGTTAAGTTAGGTTAGTTAAAGCAATCGTTACTTAATTAGATGAAATAATATGGGATACACGCAAGTAAAGTTACAACCCCGTCGAAGCACAAAAAAAGGTGAAATACGGCGTGATTTAACTCACCGAGCACAATCGAATGGGACGGCGGCTCGGACACACAATAGGACCCAGACCCGATGGAACAATAGGAAGGGTCTATAGAAATCCATATGTATTGATAAAATAAAATTGAAAGAGTGATCTGGGAGTTCTGGGACCTCTCCCAAAAGGTCCAAGTGAAGTTTTTTTTTAGGATGCTTCCGTGGGTGGTTTTGGGAAGAAAACCGGTGGGGCCAAACCTTTTGTAAAGCAAAAATACCTACAGACTGGTTTAATATGTGTACCTAATGTAAAAGAGCGGTTTTCATAAAAAGTGAAGGTACCTAGTTAAGGAGTAGGTAAGAACTAAAATTAACAACGGTAACTTTTGGACCGGGTACCCGAAGAGAGCCCAACGGGACCCTATTAATATGCCTATGGTCCAGTCCAATAGACTTGTCTTATTTAGTAAACACTTTTATAACCTCAAAGTGCTCCCTTTTCGCCTAAAATAACAATTTTGTCGTAAAAAAACTATCCATAATGTAAAACCAGGAAAATGGTGTGCAAAATGTGGTCTCTAGTTGCTTTATTCAGCTGAAAACGGGCATTTTATCCAAAAATGATGCATTTTGAGGTTATAGTGTTTACTAAATAAGACGAGTCTATTGGAATAGACCATAGGTCCGTCCGTCCTAACTTTATAGAGCTGTTTCTTTTGAACCGTACTAGATAGCGAGGTTGATTTTTTTTCTTCAGAATATCCGTTATTTCAGCGGATTTCCTACCAAATAAAAAAGGAAAGAATGTCGAATAATAAAATGGGGTACGTCCAAGAAACGTTTTTCTTTTAAATGTATTTTTATTTTTGTTTGTATCGTAAAAACTATAAAACATACAATCGTCAAATTTGGTATGATTTTAGTACAAACCCTGAGGATAAATACTAAAAAACCGGGCAAGAGCATGTCGGACCATGCTCAGTGTAGGGTTCGGAAGCCGTTACTCTTACTACAAACAAGTTAGACCTCGCGACAAACTTAACTTTATACATCGCCATAGGTCGCGGTCAGTTTACCAACACCGCAAATAAGTTTTCGGTAGGTATAAACATTTAAACCGTTTGTAAATCAAGAACCAATGAAGTCTACTTAGTCGTGATAGTTTTCCTATTAAATTCATTATATGTGCTTTCATTTAAGATATTTTTCAGATTTTTAGTATTTGTAGTTTTGGCTGTAGGGGGGGCAGGGCTTGAAATACCGGTATTTTTGAGAACCGGTACTGTGACCTTGATGGGAAACCTGTACTAGTCTAGGTACCGGTACCGTGGGTACCGGTACTCGGTGTACCGGTATTTTGTAAGAAATACAGGTATTTTACCGGTACTATACGGTACCAAAAAGGCTCGAATACCGGTAAAAATACCGGTATTCAGTAATAGTGGGTATAAGTGCGAGGAAGTGATAAAAAAAGACAGATAATAGTATGGTATGACCTGATGGTCGGTCAGTTAGATTCAGGTTACTTGTCGATAGTCGACGGCTTGACGCACGCTAACATAACATTATTTCGATTCAACTTTTGACATTTGGATTTGTGTTTTAGATTATAAATAAGTAGGTATTGCAGGGTTTTTCAATGGACGGTGACGGTAAGTGTAATTACACATTTTAGTTTACTACCTATGCCTAGGTACTCCTTCAATCATATATTATCATAATTTGTTAAGTAGGTTATGGAGCGTAACCACCGAAAAAAGACTGATATGTAAGATGACGTTAGTGATGATGGTGGTGATGATGATGATGGTGGTGAAGATAATGATGATGATGATGATGATGATGGTGGTGAAGATGATGATGATGGTGATGATGATGGTAATGATGAAGGAGGTGATCATCATCATCACTACCACCAGTATCATCATCATTATCATAACCATCTCCAACATCACCATCATCATCATCACCACCATCATCACCACCCTCACTATCATCACCCTCACCATCATCACCATCATCACCATCATCATCCATCACCATCATCATCATCATCATCATCATCATCATCATCATCATCATCATCATCATCATCATCATCACCACCATCATCATCATCATCATTATACATACAAATATACTACTGCAGGAGACTTCTATGTTTTTTGCACTTTTCGTCAGTCTTTTTTAGTGCTTTGGTACACCCGGACCTTCGGATTTAGGTTCATTTTGACGCGGCACTGCCAAGGTCGTAGGACTAATGATACGATTGAAAATTTGAAATTGTTCAAAAGCTGCAAGCCAAAGGCGCCGCCCGGCAACAACGCCGCGTTCGGTGTAGGTACATTGTGACACGTCGACAACCAAAGCAACGGCGCGAGCGTCGAGCCGCCGACGAGACTTGCCCTTGTTGCGCAAAACGGCAACGTCGCTGGAACCTTTATTAGGAACCGGTATTTTAAGGTACAAATACCAGTATTCGTATTTACCTGTTCTTTGGATTACCGGTATTTATATTTACCGGTTCTCTCGAACCTAAATGAAAAATACCTTTAAATACCGGTAAAGTACCGGTATTTTTGGAACCGGTTCCAAGCCCTGAGGGGGACACTTGACTCTAACAAAAATTAGCGCTAGTTCCTAGTTTGACTACGGAACCCTAAAAAATAGTCAAGTGTGAGTTGGGCTCGCGCTGAATCGATTCGAAATCGGAAAATATCTAATACCTTCTGTGCGGCGATACCTAATTCACGGCGCACGAGTCCGACTGGCACTTGACCGGTTTTTCTACAAATTGTTTTTCCTGTAACTCGATAAGATAAGACTTCGAGCGGCAGGCTCTCGGACTATGTAAGCAGAGTAATGCTGTTCGTAAAATAACAACAACGGTTTATTGTAGTAGGTACAGTCGAGTTCATAAATATGTATACACTTAAGTACCTTGTCACTTTAATCGTTGTGACAATTCATATAATATATTATGGCAGTTTAAACATGACATTAAATAGACAAGGTACTAAAGTGTGTAAGTACATATTTGTGAACTGGACTGTACCTACCTACATCTACCTATTATAAGGTACAAAGTTGAGAAAAATCTAATTAGGTACTTACACTCCTTTGCAAAGTGTATGGTTATCACGGAATCACTTAAATTCGAAATGTCAGATGCCTCATCCCTCTCACTCATAATTTGCATCCAAATAGACAAAATGTTTAAAAAATAAAAGTAAAAAATAAAAAACCGCCTTCAAAAACGCAAAAAATAACTTCTTTTAAAATTGTAGGTACAAGGTAGTCCAACTGATGTCAGCTGTTTTTTGAAAATTTTGTGGTCGCCGCCTTCAGTTGGACTAACCTATTAGCACCAATGATATTTTATATAAAATATCATTGATTAGCACAGATTACTATACTCTCTATTAGGTATATACCTACAATTTTAAAAGAAGAGTTATTTTTTGCGTTTTTGAAGGCGGTTTTTTATTTTTTAAACCATTTATTTTATTTTATACTTTTTAGTGATCATAATACGCTGTTACGTAGTCACACTTCTTGGTTGATATGAAACTTTAAGTTATTTCAAGCGCGCCGCAAGCAACGCCGCGGGAAAGTCATAGTCATATTTCAACAAGTAAATATTCTTCGTTGTAGTCGCTCAACTATCTTAATCGAGATATCTTATCGCCACCCTTGAAATCAGTACCGTTGAGGAGTTCCGGTGGTCATCCGTGGTCATTTGGTGAAGTGGAACTGATGATGACATCAGTTCCACTTCACCAAATGATACTTCCTGAATGCAAATGCTGGACTTGTTACTAAAAATACTAAAATCACTATATGTTTGCCTACAATATTTGAGGAGTTCCCTCAATTCCTCACTGATCCCCTCATCAGATTCAGATTTGGTGACGATGGGACCACCTCGGAAGTATACTGTATCAAACTAAAAAATATTTTTTAAAGCCGGCCCACAATGAAGAATGTCAGTAGGTACGCCAAATCGCTTGAAACTTTGTAGCAGTAAAGTTTACAAATAAACAAACATACTACTTTTTATTTTATTCAAAAAGACTCAGTAGTTTTGATTCTATGAACGTTTAAAATTTGGGTCAATAATATTAAAGTGCGCGGGGGCCATCTTGCTGGGGTGACGTCATCGCTTAACAGCGGTACGCGCCCTTATATGAAAAAGTAAGTTTACAGGGCTATAACTTTTTAACCGTTATAAGTAGCCAGTTGAATTTTTCACAGAATACGTGTTATTATAAAATCTATCGTTTAAAATTGTACAATGAACAATAAATCAAATCCCAAGAGGGGTCCCCATACAAGAAACATGAAAATAAATCATTTTTTTTAGCATTTTTATAAGGATTGTATTTTTATAATGGCTTCTTATTTTGATGCTATTTGGAGCTTAAATTGTAGTCTAATTTTTGTAGTTTACGACTAAATAGCAATGTCAAGTAAAACTGCTACAAATATGTTACAAAACTGATTTTATCAACACGATATTTTAAGCGGTCACCCATCCTGTTTTAGACTACGCGTGTAGTTGCTTAACTTCGGAAGGCGAAGTACGGGTTGTATTTGTATAATAGCTTTTTATTTCGGTGTCACATTAAGTTTAGATAATAATCAAAACTCCATACAAACATAATTATATAGTTTACGACCAAACAGTAAACTGTAGTAAAACTCTTACAAATATGTTAAAAAGTGCCTAGGTATTAGTTTAAATCAACACGATCGATATTTAGGTAAGCGGTGGTTGCTTAACTTTGGTGGTAGGCCTAATATCGCTACTGTATAAAAGAGTGAACTGTAAAACATGAATTTTTGATTGACCTAGCAGTAGTTCTGATACTTCGTGTATTCATTTCATCGATTTCAAATTTCGCGCGCGGGCGCTACCAAGTCGATAGACGTACCCACCTACAACACTCTCGCTTTGCTAGGTCTAGGCATTATTGCCACTATCCCAAAATATAAAGTGCTTGATTATTATTCTAATTTTATTTAACCAACTTATTCGACAAACATTACAAATAGAAAAGCCGGTCATTGACAGACAGTTAGTTATGTTATGTAATACAAAATAATAGATAAACATAGCTGCCATAGTAACATCAAAACGAATTCGTAAAAATATTACGCCTTACAAAGTTAAGCAAGTACAAGCGTAGTCTATAACAGGATGGGTGACCGCCTAAAACATCGTGTTGATAAAATCAGTATTGTCACATATTTGTAGCAGTTTTACTTGAGATTGCTATTTAGTCGGAAACTATGAAAATTAGACTACAATTTAAGCTTAAAATAGCATCAAAATAAGAAGCCATTATAAAAATACAATCCGTATAAAAATGCTAAAAAAAGTGATTTATTTTCATGTTTCTTGTATGGGGACCCCTCTTGGGATTTGATTTATTGTTCATTGTATAATTTTAAACGATAGATTTTATAATAACACGTACTCTGTGAAAAATTCAACTGGCTACTTATAACGGTTAAAAAGTTATAGCCCTGTAAACTTACTTTTTCATATAAGGGCGCGTACCGCTGCTAAGCGATGACGTCATCATCCGTGAGCGCTAGCCGCCGGGTTTCGAGCGCCACATACGAAGTTTAAAATTTAATATCTCGAAAACTATTTGACGTATCGAAATGATTTTTTTACAGCTATTTTTAGTTTTTAATGAATAATACGGTAAGCCAAAAATCTAAACTGGTTGACATTCTCTATTGACGGAGTAATCGGTGAACATGCATTTAAAAAAAAAAAACATTCAGTGGAACGTATAACCTCCTCCTTATTGAAGTCAGTTAAAAACAGGATAGAGAAAATGTAAATCGGACTTGGATTTTCAATGGCCCTTTCAAGCTAGGGTAAGCTTATTTCCGCCTCCCCACCCACTTAGGGTTCGATCGATCGCTCACCGCTCTAGACAGAATTCACAGAATAAGTACAAGCCGAAATATTACCACTGGTGGAATAGTTGGGGTAAGGTAGGTACTTACGAATGTAAATACGTAAGTAGGTACCTATGTATCATATTTATAATTAAGAGGCTAAATAAACTCTGTTACGCTTTCACAGCTAAAGCGCTAAACCGAATGAAATGTAGTATGGAGATAGTTTGAATGGGCCATATTGGCTCACATGAAATAGTTTTCCTGACCGAAATTTTGTTCTCCAACTGATTTGGAGACGGATTCATCACTCTTTAAATATATTATTTGTACCTTTTGAACAGAGAATAGTCTTGTGGCGTATGAAGTTTGACGGCGATTGCCGACGTGTGGCGTCAGTGCCACGAATTTCCGATTACTTACGTGTTTTTTTTGGCTAGGTGAAGGCACGCGAGCACTCAGGCCACCTAATGGTAAGTGGGATCTGAGACCCATAGACATTTGAAATCTCAAGACTACAATCTCAAAACTGCAATCCTAAGACTTCAAACGCGTTGCCAACCCTGAGGACTAAGATGGAATGCCTCTATGCTATGAAAGTAAATTCACCGTTTTTCTTACCCCTACACCGGAACACAGCAATGCGAACACTGCTGCTTGGCGGTAGGTGATTTGCCAGCTTTGGCGCTCAAAAGGCCTTTTGTACCTACTAATACAATCAGAGTTAATAAGAGAGTGTGGGCAGACAATTATTATTCATAATGGAATTACTTTCAAAATTCAAAATATTTATTCGGTCAATTGGCCACATGAGGGCTCTTTTACACGTCGGTAATATACTCGAACCCCCTTACTTATAAACGTGGAATAACCATGGAGTAGCTAAACCATGTTTTGTCCTTATCTGACATTGTGACATATGAATTTGACAGATAAGGACAAAACATGGTTTAGCTAATACAAGGTTATTCCACGTTTATAAGTAAGGGGGGTAGAGTGAATCTACTAGCGCTTCGGACAAGTCCATCATTGCGGAGAAGGAGCGCCGCGAGAAACTCCAGCAGAAGGTCATTTTTTCAATGATTAAATACAATAATACTTAAAAGTAAGCTGCCCATTGCATTGCTCAGCTATTATTATTATTACACCACTATTACTAAAAAAAAACGAAAAATAACCCTAATTTCAGTAAGCGCTCACACTTCTTAAAAACGTCTTTATCATCAAGGAAGTCATTAACAGTATAAATAATATGCCTTACACAGCAAGCAGCACTTAATGCGAGACTTAAATTTATTGAACAGCTTATTGACAATATCAGTAGGTACCTATCTTATTGTAGAAGCGTAGATAGATCCCGACGAAAGATGTGCTTAAGTAATTTACGAAGACGGTGACCTGGGACTACCTACGAGTTTTTATCTTTATTTCGTGTGTTGAACTTGTGAACGTCACGGTTATTCCTGAAGTCATGTACCTACTCGTACCTATGTGTTTGCGTGCATACATTATATTTTTTATCTACATCCATATCATAACTTCCCTACAATATGTTCAGAAGCGATAAGCAAATCGCCTATATTAAGAAACCTGTTTGTGTTGTTGCATCTTAATGTTTATATTAAAGTATAGTGCATCGTAATGTTTACATTAAAGTGTCGGTAATACTGTACCACTAACTTGAAAATGCAAGCCATATCTGTACATTATAAATAAAGTTTTTTTTATTTTATTATTTAAGCTTTGGTACTACAAACGAGTTAATAAAAATACAGGCCATATCTGAACATATTATAGAAAACTTATGATATGCATGTAGATAAAGTTATGTATGCGGCTATACATAATTAGGCATTAAAACACTCGTGTGATCTTATTATGCACCAGCCACATAAACTACTTACTAATCTACACTCATATCATAAGTCCACTATTATGCGTTCAAAACCCGTAGGCAACGACCAGCGTTACCTGTGGTAGTAGATGACAGCGATGACAGCTTTTAATTTTGTAAGATGTTCCAAATTTGGATCTCATTACCTTACAATATTCAATCATTTAATTTCAAAATTACGTTACAGCTGTCATCGCTGTCACCTACTACCACAGGTAAGGTAATGCTGGTCATTTGCCTTTCGGCTTCTGAACCCATCTTAGAATACTTATAATATGTGTGTAGATAAAGTATTGTACGAGCATTACGCAACTGTCACGTAAACTATTATTCAAAGATATACTGCGACGCCAAAGTAAGTTTCATGCACTTGGTTTTCTTGGCATTTAAAAGTAAGTTGTTGGCTGTAAACCAATCAACAGTTGTAGACAACGTAGGTATCATTAATATCATCGAAATTTTCCTGTTTAATTTGAATAAAGTAAAGTGTCATAAGAAAACAGTACTATTTGATGTTTATCGCGCACAACTTAAGGGAGATAGTTGATACAAATCAAAAACAATAATGGGCCCAGAATTGATCCTTGGGGCACTCCCATAGCAATAGCAGGGGCCTGTTTTATAAAGCTACAAATTACAATTTACAGGTTACAAGTTTCCATTTGACACAACCTCGACCAATGTCGACCAGCCATTTGAGCAGTGTTGCCGGTTTAGACCTGTAAAAGTGCAACTTGTAGCTTTATAAAACGTGGCCCTGATCCAGGGGATTGCGTTCTGTTTATGTCCACCCGTTGAGTTCGATGAGCAAGGTAAGATATCATTTTTACATCAACGCCACCGTTTTTGATACCGTAATAGCCTAACTTCCGCACTAACCTCATCATCATTCATCATCATTTCCTCCATACCGTGTCCGGTAACGGTGAATCCGGCAATAGGTCTAGTCTGGGTGCTGTGCTTTAACGTGGCTAGCAAAACCGAATTTCGCTTTAAAATGTGATCAACACAGTCAAACGCCTTGGACAAATCACAAAAAACTCCAATTAAGTATATCTAGTGATTCTTCCCAGGCATCAAATACATGTTTAATTAAGGTTGAACCGGCATCTGCAGTAGACCGTCCCTTGGTGAACCCAAATTGACTACTATGAAGCATTATTCTTATTAAAATGTGAGGATATTTGGTTTAGAATTATTTGTTCTGTGGTGGCAGTATCGAAATTGGTCTACAATTTGTGGGGCCTGTTTGTACCCCTAACTTATACAGAGAGAGGCACGAATCTTGCTACAAAATTAAGGTCGAATAATTATGTTTTCGATTACTTTTATTTATATCTATTTAACAAATCAGATTAAAGATAAAAATAAAAATAGCTTAACATTAGTTTTAAATAAATATGTGATTGAAGTGTCCACCACGCTCATTAATGCACGCTTTGCATCGGATTAAAATGTTACTCATTGCGGCTCGTAATCTCGCCTGGGCTATGGCTTCGATACTTCGTTTCTGTTGCGAGTTTTAGTTTTGTAAACTTCTTGTTTACAATATCTCCACAAAAAGAAGTCTGGGACAGTAAGATCCGGTGACCTTGGAGGCCGACGATTGGTGGCATTCCTCGAAATAAGTTTTTGACCGAATTTTGTACGCAATTATTTTATTTAAACTGATCTTGCTATGTGACTTGAAGCCCCATCTTGTTGAAACCATACTGAGTTGAATGTTATGCGTTTTTTGCGTAATGTTGGACAGAAGAAATACTTCAACATTTCCCAATACCTACCGATCTCCAGTTACAGTAACTGTAGCACAATTTTCCTCAGAGAAGTATGGGGGCGACGTTGGGAGTTTAAAGAAACTGCACACCATACTGTGACACGGTCGGGATGTAGATCTAATTTGGTGAACGACGTGTTGGTTGTCCTGGCAGTTGGCTCGCGATCTCTGAGCTGGACCGAATCATTTTTCTTGAACAACTCAACAGGCCTTGTAAAATTGTTCAACGGCTCGGAAGGTCGCCATTTGTTTCTCTACGATACGCTCTTTGTATTAAAATTATAGACCGGCTCATGGTATAATTTAACTAATTTTATATTAGTATGAGTGGAGAGCCTTGGGGGAGGCCTATGTCCAGCAGTGGACGTCTTTCGGCTGACATGATGATGATGATGATGAATGTCTACTCGATCCATAATAAAAATCTTAATTGACGAAACTATAACCTTCAATATACACAAATGTCAAATTGCAAAAATTTAAAAAAAAGTTTCTTTATTGTAGCAGCATTTGTGCCTCACTCTTTATAAATTGTTATTCATAATCATAAATATATGTTTTATTAACATTGCTACCGGTTTAAAGCAAAAAGATGTTCTGGCCTAGTAGCATGGCTGCGTTTATCGCGTGACAAAGTTTAGATAAGGCATCCGTCACCTTTTGACACGTAAATAAGAACGACAGTGACAGATGCTTTATCTACCGCACGCAGACATGCTACTAGGCCTGGGCTGGTACAATAATGCCCAGCCACACCGGTTGCGTGACGTGCACGTGCACGTGCGCGTTCGCTTTCCACTGCGTTGTATAGTATGTCGTAATGAGACTAATGAGAATTCATACTATACAACGCAGTGGAAAGCAAACGCGCACGTGCACGTGCACGTCACGCAAGCGGTGTGGCTGGGCCTTAATGGTTTCGCTCGACGACTCTTGCTCGCTCGCTGCAGCATGAACATCCATAGCAAGTAGGTACGTACATTCAACAACTTACTTCACTCCAGTCAGAAATTGTTCACTAAATTAATGTTTACGACGTTAAATATTAAAGTGTTTAGGTACATATTTCGCAAATGTCGAGTTATTTATAGACACCTCAATGGACTTATAAGAGAAATAAGTCCTTGGATACCTATCACACACGTAGGCTATTGTTGGGTAAATAGTACAATTTTAACCAAGAGATGAAAGACACCTACTTCACACGATATATTTTAGCGCTCGAGCAAAGCGGAGCGCCAATATTTCGAGGGTGAAATAAATAGTGCCTTTACCCGAGTTAAACACTCTGTATTCATGTCGACTTTGAGGAAACTTAAAAATAAACCCCCTTACTAATAAACGTTGAGTAACGGTGGTATAGCTATACAATGTTTTGTCCTTATCTGTCAAATTCAAATGTCACCATGACAGATAAGGACAAAACATTGTATAGCTTTACCGCCGTTACTCATCGTTTATTAGTAAGGGGGAATATCTATAAAAGTTTAAGGTTACTGGGCGAGCCTGGATCAAACAGAAGAGAAAAGAGAGTGGTTAAAATTCTAAGATATCTGCGTTCACGAATGGGAAGCCATTTTAGTTCTGGGGTCCTACCTAGTGAAAAAGGGTATTAGTCTTCTGAAGATCTAGTGAAAAAAGGGTTTAAGTCTATTATACTCCGTTCATGTATATACCCTATAAAATTAAGAGTTAAGTCGACTTGTACCCTTTTTCACTATGACTCCAGAGTTGGCGGCGAAAAGCGGAAACGTGGTCGAACTTAAGCAGCCAATACGTTGTTAAGGAGACGCTCCAGCCTGTTCAGGGTAGTGTGACAAATATACAACAACAGACAACTAAGGCTTGAACAAGGAGCGTCTTTGTATTAACTGGTATGAAGTGTTTGTACCTGTAGGTACGATGCTCTAAGTATGTTGGTCACCTTACGACAGACATCGGACACTTGGGCATCCCACGTTATAGACCCACGTCAATGATAAGCACCAGGTTTGTCACTTATGGTCAGTGGAATTTCTGTGTCCTCAAAGCCTCGACCACAATCTGACGCAAGCTAGCCATATTAAGTGAAGATACAAGACGAGGACTTCCAAGAATAATGGTTTGATATTTGGACGGATTGATATGAATAGTTTCTGGAATCCTAATAGTTTCTGTACCAATCAGAGATACTTTTAAGGTCATTGTTGAACGATGTGATCGCTGTATCCAGATCACTATAGATAATGTACGTAGGCTGGTATTATGTCATGTCATGTCATGTATTTTTTTTTAACAGAAATATACCTATATCGACCACCTACGAAACTTACTGATACCCCACCCTATACTGGGATTCTCCTTAGAATCTAAGGCTTAGTTAAATGATTAGAGAATGACAGCAGATCTCAAGCTGACGTTGCTAGAGGTGCTACTGTTATACAAACTAACGATATTTTTTTCGATAGAAGTGTCAATAGAATTATTTTGTTGAAGTAAAAAACGAATTAAATGAAAGTCGATATTAATATTTAATTTATCTATTCATCATATTCGAACTATGACTTTAAATCAGTAATTCGAACTTCGGATCGCCCTGTCACTTTCTTGCGAATTAGTGACGCGTCGAGAGCTAAAGGGATAGCAATAGATGAAGTTCGAATTACGGATTACAAAGTAGATCCTCAGCTTCCAAAATAGGGTACATTTAGTTCGCGCATGTTGCCATTTTGATGTAAATCTAAACAAACGTGAGGAACAAATTTCAAGTAAAAAAATAAAATTGACGCCTTGTATTTGGAATTTGGTTACAAGGTTTTTAGGTTAGATTCGCAGAAATCGGACAGGTACAGGCCGTCGCTTTGAAACGGATGTATATATTATATTATAGGTTATAGCATATAAGGAAACGGTTTGTGATATGTTACACATCATATGCAACTGCTCGCTCGTTTTTTTTTATCGATAACCCTCATCTTTAGCTATTAAGGCATATTGATACAACATTGTAAAGGCGTGCACTAAAGATAATTAACAATAACATTAAACATAGTAGGTATTTTCGCAGTATCTTAACATTATGATAGTATGAGTTTGAGTGTTTCAACAATCTGCTTTTTAGAGGTTATATTATATTTCCTAGCATTATTTCTCCTTTGGAATAAATAATAATTTTGCTTACCCCATTACAAAGTTACTCGTCGCCATAACGAGACATCTGTCATTCTAATCATCTAAGAAAAATCTCAGTATAGGTGAGCGACAAACGCCATCTCATTGTGGGTGCCTCTGCCGCAATAGGTATTTGTGTAAACGTCAAATTATAAATATTGCCACTAATTGCACTGGCTGACGTTATAGTAGGAATTTTATAAAATGTCGTAATCCACTTGAGAATAAATCTTTGAATCAATGGCATGGTCTCTATTATATAGTAAACTCCAACCGCAAATGATTTGTGCAAACTTGCAAAGTTAAAGAAATTAAATATACAAATTAATCCATTTGAATACCTAGCGACTTAGCCGCCTTTCTAAGCTAAAGGATACTACTCACTGTTGCTGACACAATAGACTAGGTACCTAGGTACAGTTCTCAATTTCAATAAGTATTGTAGCGAATGTGGTTTTTATTTCAATTTGTACCTTCAACCTAAGGTAGCAAAGTCGCTATTCAAATGATTTCTTTTGTTATTTATTTCGTTCCATTTTGCACTGATGATTTGTGGTTGGGGTTTACAATAGAAACAATACCATTGTTTAAAAGATTAGCACTCAAGTGGAGTCCGACATTTTATAAAATTCCTACTATAATGTCATCTCTTTTCATTTTAGCCTAAGAAACGAAGACAAATCAGTGGAAAAACTCGTGTATAAGTTAATTTTGGCCTAGTTGTAGGGAATGGTGTTGTAAACCACTTACTAAAAGTACTGATGGGTAGGAGTGGAGCTAACGGGTAACGGGGGTTGTAAAGGTCCCATTTTTTAGTTTTTCGTATATAACTCGTAAACGATAGCCCATAGCAAAAAATGTTCCATCACATAATTAATCCACATAAAATTCTCTACAAAAAAGACTCAAAACACTTTTTTGCTGGGATCAATATTTAATGAGATATGGATATAAGGAAAAATGATTCCCGAAAGGCCATAGTCGGGTTTGCATAGTAAGTCGGCCCTTACATCAAATGGGCTCGGGTTTTTTGTGAGTACCTCTTAGGGCCACTTGCACAGGAAATTTAACACTGGGTTACGACTCTAACCCGAGTTAGTACACGTCAGATTCATACGAAAACTGTCATTTTAACTCGAGTTAGTGTATTAACCCAGGGTTAAATTTTCTGTGCAAGTGGCCCTTATAGTGTAAAATATTTTTGCTGACTGCTGAGTATAAACATTTTAATTGTGACAGTTCTCGACTTATGATTTTTTTAAGTTTTTTTTTTAATGTACTGTTTTTCGGGATGTATTCAAGAAAGCGATTTGCTTCAAATTTTGAAATACGTTCTTTTTATAAATTTGCATTGCCTTCCAAAAGCCCAATACTAGTTATCATACAAAAAAAAAGAAAAAAAGGCCAATAAATAAAGATTTATTATTTTTATGTGGTTGTGAAGTAGTGTCACCTCTAGATTTTTTTTTCTCAGAATATACCACATATACTACTTGCCAAAATAACAAAATTTTCCAGGCGTTACTTCCTATCAAAAATCAGACAGGCCAATAGCAATAGCTGTTTTAACCACATACTTGAGGGTGAAGCTAACGGGTGAGGGGGGGGGGTGTAATGGTCCCTTTTTTTTAGTTTTTGGTAAATAACTTGTAAACGGTGGCCCAACTAAAAGTGGTAAAACTAAAAAATGGGACCTTTACAATCCCCCCCCCCCACCCATTAGCTCCACTCCTACCCATCAGTACTTTTAGTATGTGGTTTTCAACACGATTCCCTACAACTATGCCAAAATTCGCTTATACACGAGTTTTTTCCCCGGACAGGCAGTGTTTGGTCTTCGTTGCTTAGGCTATTTAGGAAGATACAGTTATGTTAAAAAGAGATAAGTAACAATGTTTTTCAGTGTTCGATCTCGCAATGCATAACCGATTGGAAATGACTGCTCCATCTATTCCTTTAGACTCGATTAGTCATTGATCGCGGTGGATACGTGTGCATTAGGTGGCGCACAGACGCGCAATGCTCGCACTGCGCCGCGAGCAAAAAGAACGTCGGCGTCGCGCCGATAAAAATTGGCCACGCCACGCCGACTTCAAGGTCAACCGGGTCAAGGTTTACCGTTTTTTTTTATAAAATGTATTTCTCTTTTAATTCATAATTGCCGGGTAAGTAGTGGTATTAAATGATTTCATTAAATTTTGGATCTAAGCGTACAATAAGTGAGTGTAAATAAAATAAACGTTTAAAAATATCAAAAACCCGCCTCCAAAAATGGAAGAAATAACTTCTTATAAAATGGTAGGTAGGTCAGTCCAACTGTATTCGGCTTTTGGTTTAAAATATTGTGGGACGCCGACTTCAGTTGAACTGACCTACCTACCATTTTATAAGAAGTTATTTCTTGCATTTTTGAAGGCGGGTTTTTGTTTTTTTAAACATTTATTTTATTTTATAGGTACTTTTTAGTGATCCTATTTATGCTTTTATGTAGTCCCAGTATTTATTTTATTTACACTCACTTATTGTACGCTTGTTTTTTTAAACATTTATTTTATTTTATACTTTTTAGTGATCCTATTTATGCTGTTATGTAGTCCCACTTAGGGCATCCAAAATTACGGACATTTCAGTTACGTAACCAGTTACGAATTTATTTATTTAAAATAAGTTATTACGTAATTACGTAGCTGTGTGGTTGCCGGCTTAGAATAGTACCACTCCATGCCTTCCCGTGGATGTCGTAAGAATCGACTAAGGGAATAAAGGCTTGTAGTACTGTTAGGCGATGGGCTTGCAACCTGTCACTAATACACTGGTAAATATCTTAGCCTGATTATGCAAAATGTGGTTACAGAATTATCAACAAGCTTTTAGAGTTGTTGGCGATTCTGTAGCTCTGCCTACCCCAAACTGGGAATAAAGGCTTGAGTTTATGTATGTATGTATGTAAGTAATTTATCTGGAATTTTAAAGAAAAATATCAGGTGCCAATTATAAATTAAAAATTGAAATTTATAAAAGTTGTTACGCGTCCAGGATTCACAGATAAACCAATAATTAATTTTCTGTTATAATCTTGTTTCTTATTTATTTTATTGTTTACCATGTATGTTGTGTTTTAGTGTGTTCTTGTCAAATAAATGTTTTGAATTTGAATTTAATTTACATCAACATCATTCACCTTGAAAATAAAACAATACATGCCATGCCAATTGCCAAATCAATGAACTGCATTTGACAGCTGACGGACGATAGAGCAATGAATAAAACATTCTTCCAAATTTTCAAGTAATATTCAAAAAATTCCCCGATGGGATTTTACCCGCACCGCACCGCACCGGTATATTAATATTCGGGAGTTCCCCTTAAAATATTTCTTTAGACGACATTGAACTCTATTGTTTATTAGACAAAATTTATTTTTATTAAATACGAGTCGTGTTGTAGTAGGTACTATATGCTAACTATCCGAGCCAAATTATAATACACGGGTCGGGGCATATCCGGTACGCGGGGGTTCCTGTGCCGTTTCCTTGAGTAAGTTAGGTATTCTATGTATGATTTAATGTATTTTAGAATAAAATTGTATCTATTTTCGTCAGTTATTCCAATAAACAAGTAAAGATACGTACTTACGTAATTACGGAATTGCGGCTTACAATAACGTAATTAAAAAAGGTCCGGAATCAATCCGTTATTACGGAATTGCGAAATTACGTTATTACGGAATGGAAGCCCTAGTCCCACTTCTCAATTAATGAGAAACCATAGAACATTTCAAGCTCGCCGCAGGCAACGCGGGAATTTCATAGTCATATTTAAACCTAAATGTGCTCCCTCATAGTCGCTCAAATATCTTAATCGAGATATCTAATCGCCACCCTTCAAAAAGGGACCGTTAAGGAGTTCCGGTGGCCATCTGTGGTCTTCATCATCAGTTCCACTTCACCAAACAGTACTTTTCAAAAGCAAATGCACGAGTTACAGTATACCGAAATCGCTATAGGTGCGCCTATAATATTTGAGGAGTTCCCTTGATTTTTCCAAGATCCCATCATCAGATCCTGACGTGTTGACAATGGGATCAACTAAAAAGTATACCCATTCGAACAACGAAAAAACCCGACGAATTGAAAACGTCCTCCTTTTTTTTGAAGTCGGTTAAAAATAACCTATATGGCGGATACGTGAGTAAGCGTGGATAGTTTGAATTTCAGTATTTCGACTAGACTCATGGCGGCGGCGGCGTGGGGTCCACGACGCGGCCATAGTATAAATACATTTTATTTTTGTTACAACGCGGCGCAACCACACCGGCGTGGCGCACGGCGTACACGTCTAATAAGGATGAGGGTGGAGTCACATCCATCAGCATCGAATCTCATTTTGTTATATGGAAAATCGTTGTTTTGTATGAAGAGGCGTCCGCATCAATTCACCTTTCCGCATCTATTGCAGCTTCAGCTAAAAAATACGTAGGTACCTAAGTATAAGTGTAGCAACCTATTTCACGTGGAATGATGCTTATTCAACTTAACGCACGAGAAAGGTTGCTTACGTGTGAGACCGGATGATTAGATACGAACGAGAACGGTTGCTTATCATTTGACGGCATGCTTCCGACATGACATCGTTTAGCAGCTGAAAGCATCCGATGACATCCTTTAGTAGCTGAAAGCATGCGATGACATCCTTTAGCAGCTGAAAGTATCCGATGACATCCTTTAGCAACTGAAAGCATGCGATGACATCCTTTCGCCACTGAAAGCATGCGATGACATCCTGTAGCAGGTCTGAAAGCATGCGATGACATCATGTAACAGGTCTGAAAGCATGCGATGACATCCTTTAGCAGCTCAAAGCATGCGATGACATCCTTTAGCAGATGAAAGTATGCGATGAACCCTGTAGCAGCTGAAAGCATGCGATGACATCCCTTAGCACCTGAAAGCATGCGATGACATCCTTTAGCACCTGAAAGCACGCGATGACATGCTTTAGCAGCTGAACGCATGCGAGGCATCCTTTAGCAGGTGAAAGCATGTGATTGATAACATACTCTGACCAGCAATGCGTATACCAAGTGTCTCTGAAATCGTCCAACTAAATGCGATTCGTTGCTGATAGATGTGACTCCACCCTATACATCCATCACTTTTTGACAGTGTATTTGCGAGTAAGACAGACGTTTTATCCACGGCAAGTATCCATGTTGTGTAAACTATCATTACCCGACTACGACGAATTCGAAGCATTTATACCTCTTTTTTCATTTAAGTGGTTATAAATTCATGTTTCTTAGAAGGTAGGAACTATGTTTATCAGGGCCTCTGCTCTACTACTGTTATCGTATTGTTTTTATCTCGGCCGCCATTACTGTCAAGTAAATAAGAGCTATTAAAACGTTAACAATACGGAAACACGTCAAAAACAATAAGGTTTTACCGTGTAGAAGCTCAGCCCTATTCTGTTGTTGATTAGACTTTCTCTCAAATAACTTCATCTATAACAATAACAACGCTCTATTTACCGGTGTCCAACACACACGGACACGGTGTCCATATACGGACACTATACCGCATGTCGTTTATGGCTAGCTAGAGGTATATCACAGAATAAACAACTGTTCGCTATCGCTGTGTAAGTTGTACCTATTTGACCGCCTTTGACGTGCATTATACCAACGAGTATGTTAAGCTACATAAAATAATCTAACACTATTGAGTTTTGTATTTAAGTCTTATGGGCTGTTGTTTGATCGGTAGTTAAACTAACTAATGGTCAAAAAACGTAACTAATGGTTAAAATCTCAAGGAAATGTGTCAAATTTTCTATTTTTGCCTTAGGCCCTGTTGTTTGATCACTAGTTAAACATGGTTAAACTAACTAATTGTTAAAATTCGAAAAAGGAATGGAAAATTTAGTAACGTTTTTTGACCATTAGTTAGTTTAACGCATTCACTGCCACCGACGCATATATGCGTCACCGTGACTTCCACCAAGTGCCATCAACGCATATGTGCGTTCTTACAGTAGGCAAGCTCCGTATAAAACATAAGATGTGGCACCTGGCGAAAGTTCAAAAATCAGTACTGGCAGTGAATGCGTTAACTACCGATCAAACAACAGGCCATTACATTTTCCATAATTTAAATTTACGCATCATTGGACTAGGAGTTCTTTTCTTAATCAAATAGTGGACAGGCAGGTATGTACCATATGGTGGTAAATGCAATGATGTAAAACGTGAAACATTTGGGTTTGGTGTTTAAAGTTCACTACTCTCCCCCCCCCCCCACTACCGTGAAATGTGTCCCCGTTAACGGTTTTTAACATTCTTGGGACAAAATACATATATAACCATTTATTTTTAGAATTCAATAAGGAACATTTTTGTCCTTGACTTTTTTTTCGTATCTATAATAGTCGTCCAAAGAATGTTAAAATAGTTATTTATGTAACTGGTACATAATGAAGGTTCTTAAGGTACGAGCGCCGAGGTTAGAGCGCGAGCCTGCGAGCGCTCTAATTACAGGCACGATTACCTTAAGAGCTAATTATGTACCGTTGCATACATAATTTTTTCTACAAGCTTAAAATGATAATGACAAAAATAAACAATCGCTAACTTTTCTTGTATACTTTTCATCGATTTTTCTGCTAACAAATTACTTGTCGGCAAAGTAATTTTCATTATTCCGATTGGCGTTAATAGTGTGTGAATGTTATTGTTAAATATTTACAAATTTCATGCAAATTTTAATAGTTACCTACTAAAACAGTTCTGTCAATTTATCATACAAGTTGGAATGCCAAACGAAACGCCATTTTGTTGACATCCATATTGAACGTAACCATGGTAACCAAATAACAAATCGGTGGATACTAATCATCAATTTTTAGTAATTTAATAAAAATGTAATTTTAAACACAACTTAGTCTAAAAATTTATTTTGTTTTCAAACACGTAATTTCAGTTGGTATTAAAATATTTTAAACGGTTTATTATACAAATTAATATGTCAAGTGTTCACTAAACGCCAAGACTGATATCCGGAATGACCGTAACCATGGTAATAACAATGCTATAATAATTAGGTATTATAGAACTGTTATTACCATGGCAACGCTTATTATTTATTATAGAATTGTTTTCACGCTTCGGTTACGCTATAGGTGGTATTGTGGTACCATTTACGATATCAATACTAGCGGTTTATAGTACGCGAGTAGAAAAAACCATTAACGGGGACACATTTCACGGTAGGTGGGGGTGAAGCGGCCAGGGGAGGGGGGGGAGTAGTGAACTTTAAACACCACACCCAAATGTATCATGTCACACAAGTTTTAAAACTTTATTAATTTGTTTGATATTCCCATACATTGAATACATAGAATTACTCAGCTAAGGTTTCGAGGGAAATAACGTGGTAGGTGCACCGCATTATAGTTCAGGAATTATGATTTGGCCGTCTGTTATCTACTTTGCGATATTTTTTCTGCGTCAAGACTTATCGGACCTAACCTTAACCTTTCAACCCACTGTGCTGTTTGAAGAACGAGGGCAGTTTTACTATTGCCTTTTGTTTGATATTATCTAACAAAAAGATCTTAGTGAAGATTACATACGGCCAATTCATATTTCCTGAACTATACGAGCAATATTACGAGTACCATAATTTTTAATGCGGTGCGGTTAATTGATTGATAAAAGTTGATTTTGTCCATTCCCGTCTGTGACAGACAGGGTAATGAACCGGACGGAGGAAGAGTCAGGCGCCGCATCCCCACCCCAACTGTTATAGTTATAGTGCGTCGGTGTCGGGCGGAAGGGTCGGAAACCCCCCTCGTTCGCCGCGGCGCACTAGAGGCCCAAGGGTGCCTTTGTAAACCAAGGCAAGGCAACCTCCCGGAGTCGTGAGCTTCCAAGTGCCACAGCCGATTGCGCTAGAGCGTAATGCACGGCCCCTCCCTGCGGGGGCCTATTATTGTCGCGTATGGGTCCCATACAAGAGAATAGAATCCGGCATCCCGGCTAGGGTTGCCATCTCTAAAATTTGGCAACCAGAACAAGACGCGTCAAAACCCCGAATTTTGGAGCCCAGAACCCGGACGGTTCGTCGGTTGTGACGCGTCGCTCAGCGGCGCGGCGAACCAAGGCTTAATTATTTCAAACCCGGACTTCTAATGAAACCCCGCCCGGACGCTCCCCGGACGCCCTCTAAACTAGGACAAATCCGGGGAAACCCGGACGGATGGCAACCCTAATCGCGGCAGACCAAATAAGCGTGCGAGGATGTAACATGTAACCGGGATGAACTCGATAGGTAACTTTGTTCAAGACTGGAGATTGGGAGAGAGAGACTCATCAAGGTGTGCTCTTTGAATCACCGACACTCACTTCAAGAATGCATTGTTTCATCCAATTTTCATTTCATCGAAAGCTAATTTCTGCTGAAACCTTATTGTTTTTAAGGTTATCTTAAGCATGGGTTACGTGGATTAGGTTAAGTTAGACCTGTGACTACCAAAAAATTATAACTCCTGCACGTGGAAATGCCTGTTCGATGAATAAGACAGAAATAGAAACGGAGGGAGCTACACACCCTGGAATAAATTTGCTTAAAAAGGATGTGATACGCCCTACATCCTTTTTAATAAATGAAGCGAATTTATTCCCGTGTGCGTAGCTCTATACCGTGCGATGCAGTAGAGAGTGCCCAAAGTGCCCATGCCATGATGAACAAATTTACTTTTCTTTACATCCAACTAAGTACAGAATTCAACATTAATACAATTAAAAATTAAAACTAAACGTATTTAAATTAAAATTAAACTAAGCTACTCAAATATTAAAGATAAAAAGATTTCTTAAAAGGTACCAGTAAATTCGGGGATTTTCAATTTGGAATCAATAAGTGTCCAGTAAGTAAGTATTGAAATTCCATAATAGATCAAATTATGGGAACTATCTGTACAGACCTGTGACAGCTTTAACATAGGTACCATCACAGAGTACCTTTTTTATATACTGTAATAGAGACCTATCTCCGCGGTCAGAAAAGGTAACGCGAAAGTGTCGCCCTCTGAACTTGTGATTTGTAACTATCTGTCAGATTCATATAGAAGCATAGGCACCCTGAATTACTCTTTTCAATTTATTCTAAACGTGGTGTACTTTTTTGCTGATTTTGGATTTAATAACATAGATCATGCCAGCAAAAAAGTAACCCACGCTAAAGATGATAAAATAATAACACTTCGAATATTTTATTATTTATTACAGGCTTTATTTACATCCAACTAAGTACAGAATTCAACATTAATACAATTAAAAATTAAAACTAAACGTATTTAAATTAAAATTAAACTAAGCTACACAAATATTAAAGATATAAATAATAACCACCACTATAAAAAGGACACCCCCTCTAGCAGGTCCGCTCGCGGCATGGTCCCCATGACACTGGCTGCATTACCCCTCTGGATAGCTAGCCCAATCCTTTGCGAGAGGTAAGCACCAGCTCTAGGATCTCCTGAGGATTCTATGAACCGGGAGGACAGGGCCTTAATAAAGCTTTTCATATCATCTGACCAAGGTCCCATGGTTTCCACTGCAAAAAATGAATGGCCCCAAGTTATCCGGATTTAAATGTACTGGACTTTTTTGGCTAGCTCACCAGTGCATGGTAGGCACTGTGCCTAGTATGTGGGGTGGCTATAGGTATTGCAAGTCATAAACAGAACCAAATAATAGTTATTATCCGTTGAAAATTATAAAGTCGGTTATTTTTTGTTAACAAACTTTAGCATTACATCCATACATATAACAGATCTGCGGGTCTATTATGATCGTGTTTATTGATGCGGATAAAACTTCTGATACTTTCTGGACAGAGGTCCGTTTCACGAAGCTACAAGTTACAAATGACAAGCGGAAGTCTCGTTCTAACTCCTTTTTGCTAGAAAAGGAGTTCCGCTTGTAATTTGTAACTTGTAGCTTCGTGAAACGGGCCAGAGTATGTAAAAGCAAGAGTGAATCCACCATGATAAAGGCGACCATGACACAGGCCCTAAAATTTTACATGGAAGTGGTAAAGAATAACTCAGGGCGTAATTAATTGGTACTTAAATAACAATATAATTTTCTCACTAACCTGGCATTTTTTTGTTGGTACAGCTATGTTGCTGATACGATTATTCTGGCACGAATATTTTTCTTCGAAGTGCACATGACAAACACGTCGGTACTTGAAAATATGACATTTTCTAGTCCTAATATGGGACCTCCAACATTGTAGACACACGTGTTAAACATCTCCTTATCCTTTCCCGGATTCGGAAACTTATGTAAAGTCTCCTTGGATCCTGAATGAAAAGAAACTAGCCCAGAATATTATATTAGCCCAGTATATATAAATGTGCCGCCAGTGTCAAACTCAAGTCAAACCGTTAATCGACCAGAAGCTACCAAATTTTACAATGTGTTGCAATACATTAAAAAAAATATCTCCCGTTGGAACATGTATCTTTTTTTGTGCTTGTGATTTTAGAATTTTCGTGTGTTGTTACTATCTTTATGCAAGTACTTGGTGTAATCTTAAAGTTTTGAATGTTAAATGAAAGAAAACACCTTCGCGTCATAATAAAAAATCTACTGTAAATATAACAATGTCTTTGAGCTGGTCATACTACCGTACTGATGTTCTTTTTCGAGCAATAACACCATCTATCGCAGTTTTCTGTTATCAGGTACTCAAAGAACAGACCAGATGCCGTAAAGTGCCATCTATACGTGTGGTTTAAAGATGCGCGAAAATAATACTGCCGAAGAAAACGTCATTTAGTTCCATAGGATTCTTTGCTCTTTAGCCTCCTTTTTAATTTGACATACTTATCCGTTACTTCAACCCGAATAGCCAGTACTGAGATTGTGCACCCTGGGTACCATATTATTTTAATTTGGAACTACTTATCTCTACAGACCTGTGACAGCCTTTAAAAAGGCTAAAGAGGTAAGCAGAAGTCCACTTGACCCCTTTAAGCCGCGTTGACACGATCGGAGCCTGCTTGGACTCGGACGCTACTCGTAATCCGAGCGCACTCGAACGTCGGCGTCCGATCTTTGGACTCGGATCGCGTTCTACTTTCCTTACGTGCGTTTTATTAACAAGTCTGCCACAATACACCGGTACTATTTCGCACAAAATCTGTCATTTTTCGAAGTTGACTGTGAAAAATAATTGTAAGAATGAAGAAAATGATCCGAGTGAACTATGTTAATATCAACAGCTATCCTAGTACACTCCTATGAAGCTTACTCCTACGAGTCCACTCTGTCCAAGCAGGCTCTGATCGTGTCAACGCGGCTTTTAATGGATCCTATCCATGGATCCTAGTGGACGGAGGGGGCTCTGCTCTCCGCCCCGGACATAGTTCAGTCACGTCTTTCGATTCTTTTTCTTCTTTTAGATTTCAGTAGTGCCTTCAATACTGTAGATTTCAATATTCTTCTAAGCATCCTCAAGAACCATTTTTTTCGTCAACCCTTACATGGTTTGAATCATACCTCCTTGGTAGACGCCAGCGCGTTAGAATGGATGATAGATAATATTGATAATCATTCAGATTGGAATGTTCACGCTGCTGGTGTCCCTCAGGGAGCTGCGCTCTCTCCTCTTCTTTTTTCTCTTTTCATAAATGATATAACGCCCTCTCTTCTATCTTTTTACCATTTATACGCTGATGATCTGCAAATTTATTCGGGGGTTAGTAAGATGACTTCCCTTCCCTAATTGGCCTTATGAATGATGATCTCGCCACGATACTTGTATACGTGGGGCAATAAATTTGGAGTAAAGGTTAACGCAAATAAATCGCAAGCCATTGTTGGAAGCCCGCACTACATCTCGAAGCTGTCTGACCTTGTGATGCCCAATTTAATGTTTGATTGACGGAACCATAATTCCGTTTTATTCTACAGTGAGGAATTTAGGTATCCAAATGGATGTGACACTTTCCTGGTCGGCTCAGGTTACCGAAGTCAGTCGCAAGCTCTTTACTTCACTTTATTCACTCAGGCGCCTGCAGAAACCTTCTCTTCCTCAACAAACCATGATAATTATCTTTAGCGCAATCTCTCCTACTCCCACTCTTAGACTATATTATACGCTGACGTTGCTTAGTTACGAGGGCAGAGTGAGAAGTCTGGTAAAAATCATATTTTCACTTCTCATGCTCGAAAAGTCCCTCTTTACGTCGTGCGTAGGCGACATAAAGTCGCTTTTTATTCTGTAGTGCATAAAGTAAAATCTTCGTCGAAAGCCAAGGCAATCGGTCCAACAGCCACACGAACAACTTTAACTTCATAGAATAACCTATTTATTTTATTTCGTTTCGTTAGTATTCTAAGACCAAGGCAAGGATACCAACAGCCAAAGTACACAATAAAACTTCATGAAATAAACTTATAATTTTTATTTTGTCGCATTTATTATTATTATTATATTTGAGTAAATCAATATATTTAAAGCATGACAATAAGTTATCATAGATATAAAAAACAAAATGTTTTTATATCTGAGCGGTATGTAACGACCTAAGTCAGATGTCACGTACCTAAAGAAAAAAAAGAAAAAAAAAGTTAATTGGCGGGAACCATACTTATTTTGTCATTGTCAATATTTGTTACAATAATTTACATGTTGCTATTTCATTTCCTCGCAATCGAAGTGAAAATTAGAGTGTACAACTCGTCCATAAAACCCATTTAACACTCGACTTTATATCCATCCTCGCTCGCAAGCTCGCTTGGATGGATAAACGTCTCGCGTAAAATTGCGCGTTTTATGCACTTGTTTTACAATCTACTATAGGGGTATTTTTTTCACAAATTCATTAATGTCAAGTTGTAATGCAGCCTTTTTGGAGGTAAATCGTATATTTTCAGCCAGTTCGCACGGCTAGTTTTTTTTTGACAACTATGAAAAACAAAACAATGACTTTGGTGTTTGCAAACGTGGAGAAAAGTGAGTTTCGTGTTCTGATTATACATTACATTTTGCGAAAAAAAACAATTACGGAAACAAAAAAAAATTAGACAAATATTACGGGAACTCTGTTCCATCGATTAAAATGATCCAAAAGTGGTTTACGAATTTTCGTTGTGGCCGTACAAGCACTGCTGACGCCGACCGACCCAGACGTCCAGTTGAAGTCACTACACCAGAGATGATCACCAAAATCCATGACATCGTATTGAACGACCAAAGAGTAAAGGTCCGTGAGATAGCTGATATTGTAAGCATTTCAGACGAACGGGTTCGTAATATCCTTCACACTTGTTTGGATATGAAGAAGCTCTCCGCCCGTTGGGTGCCGCGATTGCTCACAGTGGATCAAAAACGCACTAGGGTGACCCTGTCAGAGGCATGTTTGGCGAAGTTTAGGTGTAATGAAAAGGACTTCTTGCGTCGTTTCATAACTCTGGTGTATGATGACGAAACCTGGATTCATCATCATACACCAGAAACCAAGGAGAAGTCAAAACAATGGATTGCTTCAGGTGAACCTGCACCAAAGAAGGCCAAAGCAGTTTTATCTGCGAATAAAGTTATGGCTACTGTCTTCTGGGATGCTCGTGGTGTAATATATGTTGATTACCTTCAGAAAGGTAACACGATTAACGGCGAATATTATGCCAACTTGTTACAGCGATTTCATGAAGTTTGAGTGGAAAAACGACCCCATTTGGCGAAAAAGAAAATCATTTTTCACCAAGACAACGCACGGGTCCACACTTATGCCGTTGCTATGGCTAACATTCACGAGCTGCGTTACGAATTGCCCCGCATCCGCCTTATTCTCCTGATTTAGCCCCCTGCAACTATTTTCTTTTCCCAAACTTGAAGAAATGGCTTGGTGGAAAAAGATTTGGTTCCAACGAAGAAATCATCGCAGAAACCAATGAGTATTTTGAAGGGTTGGAGAAATCGTACTATACGGAGGTAATCGAAAAGCTAGAAAAGCGATGGACCAAGTATATTGAGTTACATGGGGACTACATTGAAAAATAAATATTTACTTTTACCAACAAAAAAAAAATGTTTAATTTTTTCCAGACTTTTCACTCTGCCCTCGTATATGGACCACTCAGAACAACTGCTCGATAAACTTGAGAGACTCCAGAACTTGTGCATTCGATACAAATTTTTTTTGCGGAAATACGACCATGTCTCCCGTCACTTCCGCGCTCAGCTTATCTCGTTACCCATTCGTTTTCGCCGAAATGTTCACATCTTGTGAGAGGGTTAGCTTTAAGGCCACCGGTTCCCAAAACCGGTTGCGTTCAAAGGCCAATCTCATTCTAGGTTTTCCGTCTCAATCCAAGTCCTATTCTAAATCCTCTTCGGTGCACTCTGTCAAGTTATTTTTACAAGATTTGATTTAACTTGCAATGTATGCATGTATGTTCATATGTAATAATAATAATAATAATAATAATAATATCACGGGACGATCTCACACAAATTGACCTAGTCCCAAACTAAGCTCTAGGCTTGTACTATGGGTACTAGACAACGATATAAATACTTATATAGAGAAATAAATACTTAAATACATAGAAAACATCCACGACTCAGAAACAAATACTCGTGCTCATCACACAAATATTTGCCCATACCGGGAATTGAACCCGGAACCGCTAGCTTCGTAGGCAGGGTCACTACCAACTAGGCCAGCGCGTCGTCAAATGTATCAATGTATGTAAGTATGTATGTATGTACCTAAGGGTCAAGTCTTGCAAGTTAAATTTGACCCTCTTCCCGGTTTCCGATAAAGCTGAAAATTTGCATACACCTTTAGTTGATGATAATACAATAATATAGCACCATCGAGTTGGTCTGATGATGGAGACTCAGGGCGGCCATAGGAACTCCTAAATTACACATGGTAGACCCGTCGTGTTAGGGCTTAGGGCTCGTTCGAATCGTCTTGACGAATAGATACAGCACAGTCAGCAACAAAACCTTGTCCCAAAAATGTCATTTTTGACAGAAACGTATTTATTTAGGTTTTATTGGTTACCTAGTTTAATTGTTATGCTCTTCTTTAAATAAATTAATAAATTTGTACACTTGCCTACTCGATGCACAACCTTTCACTTTTCTCTATTTCTCAAGGATTAGCTAGAAGAGATCCCTTAAAGGGATAAGTTTGACTTGGTAATTTTTTTTAATCTTCATTGTGTTGTTTTTGTTTTACAAAAAAAGCGTTGCCAGCTCGTCCTTAGGCTTTGTTTCCTACAGAAGCGGTAATATTCCATTAAACAAGTATGAAAAAAAAGGTAAAATAAGCCGAATTGGACCTTTGTTAATATAACATCTTTAACTCCATATAACTTCAGGAATGCGCTGTTAAAATCCTGTTTTATAAAGCTAGAAATTACAATGTACAGGTTACAAGTTTCCATTTGACACAACCTCGACCAATGACGACCGGTCATTTGAGCAGTATTGCCACTATTGCCAGTTTAGACCTGTAAAATTGTAGCTTATAGTTTTATAAAACGTGCCCCTGGCTTAGTATTGCCTGACGTCCCGATTTGAGCACATTCCTAGCGTGTTCATGAATAAGATAACAAGTGCAAGTCAAAAACGGTATGCCACATTGGTGGTTAAGTATAAGACGGTTGAAAGTCGGGCGATTTTTCAACTGTATTATTTGCACTGTCCCGATTTAAAAACTCAGATCCCGATTTTTTATTAGCCCAGTCCCGATTTTCGTAGGACTTGACCTGGCAACACTATATTCATGTTTTCCCTTGAATAAAAATAAATATTCCGACAAATCGGGAACCTCCTCCGTTTTTTAAAGTCGGTTAAAAATTAATTGGAATGGAAATTTCGTTTCATTATGCATAGTCCAACCAAGATGACCAACAAATAGGTAGGTAGCTATGCAGTGAACATAATCAATCATTCTCAACTCAATACACAAACAAAATAGTACTAACAATAACAAAATACACAAAACCAGCGACCCGCCCCGCTTCGCTTCGGTTTATGTGAGTTTTCAGTAACACCCATAAAACCTTCGTGTTGAATCGCTTTATATCTATGATGTAAACCACATTAAAATCCGTTACAGATCTAGTGAATAATCCTTTCACATCGTGAAAACTCGGAACTCTCGTCTACTTCCGAATGATGCCGACTTGTCTATGAATTATTGAATCATTAAGTGACATGTTTGTATAAAATAAATAGAGTACTTTAGTTATCAGTGTCAAATGTCAAACCACGAGTTTGAAGTATATCACATCGACATGTTAAAACCACCACGATCAAATATGTAGAAATTAGGTGTAGGTAAAACAGAAGAAATATAAATAAATGTTGAAAATAATTTCACAGGCTTCCCAGGTCTTAATGCTTTCGGTATGACTATTAAAAAGAACTGAAAACAAACTTAATCTCTGGTATTAACCACTCTATATCGATTATCACTCTCGCGATGCGACGTTCCCCCACGTTGTCTTGATGGGTACTGAGTCAGACTGAAGTAGCACGACAAATACGAACATTTCCGAGGAAATACGATGTGAAAGGATATTTCACTACACTACATCTGTACGTAGGTAGTAGGTACTAGTATGAAAGATCTAAGCGTTCCTATATTTGGCAAGAATCATACAATTTGGCAAGAAGCAATATCTTATAGCACAAGTAAAGGGAGTTATCCGAAAACCATAAATTTGAAGTTGCGTTACGTTAAAAATAAATGTTTAAAAAAACAAAAACCCGCCTTCAAAAATGCAAAAAATAACTTCTTTTAAAATGGTAGGTCAGTCCAACTGCATTCGGCTTTTGGTTTAAAATATTGTGGGACGCCGACTTCAGTTCGACTGACCTACCATTTTAAAAGACGTTATTTTTGAATTTTTGAAGGCGGGTTTTTGTTTTTTTAAACATTTATTTTATTTTATACTTTTTAGTGATCCTATTTATGCTGTTACGTAGCTCTACTTCTAAATATTAATGAGAAACTATAGAACATTTCAAGCTCGCCGCAGACAACGCCGCGGGAATGTCATAGTCATATTTAAAACTAAATGTCATAGTCGCTCAACTACCTTAATCGAAATATCTTATCGCCACCCTTGAAATAGGTACCGTTAAGGAGTTCCGGTGGCCATCTGTGGTCTTCATCATCAGTTCCACTTCACCATATAGTACTTTTCAAAAGCAAATGCACGAGTTACAGTGAAAAATACCAAAATCGCTATAGGTGTGCCTAAAATATTTGAGGAGTTCCCTCAATTTCTCCAAGATCCCATCATCAGATCCTGACGTATTGACAATGGGACCAACTAGAAAGTATACCCATCCAAACAACGAAAAAAAATTTCGAATCGGTCCAGTGGTCTTCGAGTCATCGGGGAACATACATAAAAAAAAAACCCCGACGAACTGAAAACCTCCTCCTTTTTTTGAAGTCGGTTAAAAAAGCCGGCCAAGTGCGAGTTCGATTCGCGTGGAGAGGGTTCCGGCTCTACACCATATGCCTGTCTGTTAGTCTGTCTGTCTATCTGTCCATCTGTCACAGCAGATGTGCTCCAAAACTACTGGACCGATCGAGTTGAAATTTGGTACAAATATGTAAGTCGGTGACTCAAAGATTGATGCGTAAGGTAAATAAATGAATTTGAAAATAATTCTTCACCTATACACTACAAGAAAACCTATAACAAGTTTCAGTATTCAAAGTAACATGGGAAATTTTGTAAGTGGATGTGATGTATGTCCGCGCCGCGGCCTGAGGCGCGCACATACATTCGCAATTTTCCTATGTTACTTTGAACACTCAAACTTCTTATAGGTTTTCCTGTAATCTATAGGTGAAGAACTATATTGTTTCCAAAATTTTAGGCCCAGCAGTTTCGGAGATAAGGGGGGAGAATGGTAAATTTTCGCCTATTTTCTTGAATAACTTAAATCTGTTTATATTCAAATTATAAAAAAAATACATTTGAGATGCTGACCACAGGCCATTTCATTTGACATGTCACACAATAAGGTTTGCAGAATAATTTTTTTTAATTTCCTAATTTACCCCCCAAAAGTGGCCCCCTTGTCCAAAATTCATTTATTTACGTTCCGTCTTTGAGTCACTGACTTACATAATTATGTGGACCAAATTTCAACTCGGTCGGTCCAGTAGTTTTGGAGCAAATCGGCTGTGACAGACGGATAGGACAGACAGACAGACAGACGCACGAGTGATCCTATAAGGGTTCCTTTTTTCCTTTTGTGGTACGGAACCCTAAAAATGCGAATACATACTTATTTGCTGTTGGCAAACTAACCGCGGCCTATGTCGATGTATCGGGATAACATTTTTCCAACGGCAAAGTTAAGTTTGTCCGTTAATACAGTTTATCTTTTCTCTAGAGCTTACTTATTATTATTACTGAATTAATGTAATTATTAATTACTTGTTACCCATCTTTGAGCTGATGCATAAATTTCTGTTTACTGATGTTGATGCAAAATGTGTTTAGCTGATAGTGGAGCACGAATTCAGGAATGTGCACCTAAGCTGCCTGCGCGTGTGCGTGCGTGTAATTTTGTGTGTGTGTGTGTGCGTTTGCGTGTAAGTGTGTGTGTGTGTGTGTGTGTGTGTGTGTGTGTGTGTGTGTGTGTGTGTGTGTGTGTGTGTGTGTGTGTGTGTGTGTGCGCGCGCGCGTGTGCGTGTGTTTGTGTGTGTGTGTGTGTGTGTGTGTGTGTGTGTGTGTGTGTGTGTTAATTGAAATTCTAGGTAAAAGGTATAATTATTGTAAACAATCTAATAGGTAATTCACTGAATACCTACCTAAAACAATGTTGTGATATACAAATATTTTTTAATACATGTAAGTATAAGTAGGTACCTATCTATCCGTATATACTTGGGTACTACCCACTTACTTTTCTTGTCATTTTAAACTCTTAAATACCTTCCTACCTAAGTACTCGGCTGTCCTTGTCATGCTAATTTCCGTTACGCGTCGCCTATCCGACTAGGTAACACCCGCGCATGTCGATACCTACTTGAGCAACAGTAACCATATCAACATACGTACATACCTATACGTAGCATAAGTCATAACAAAGTCATAACAACATCAATAACATCATCTATAAAAAAACAACCAATAACAATACCCCACGTGTGCTTAGGTACGCGTGCTTTGTTTCGCTCGCCACTCGCTATAATCATTTTTCTTATCGCAGCAAATGCCATTACCTACCCAGTGGCACGATAACTCCTACATCCGGCTGAATTCCATTAATTCTGAAACTCATTGTGTTCATAATCCCTACCTATAGGAGGGAGCGAGATGGCGCGAGAACCGGTCGAAACCGGTCTGACCCGACTACGCATGCACAGTGAAAGGTTTTTTTACTCGGTGGCGTTGTGGCTGTGGCTTTAAATGTAAATACATATAGGTACCTACCTAGTTCATTATAGAAATAGGTACCTAGAGTATGCACATAGAGTATGCGTATAAATGTTGTATTTATTTATTTGATATTTAAAGTAGGTACCAATACTGCCTATAATTATTGTCATGTGTACCTATACATAATTATGTAAGTATATTAATGAGTCATTAGTACTTAGTAGTTCTTAATAAGTAGTTAAATAGAAGTACCTACTCGCTTTCGGTTTATTTAAGTAGATAGGTATACTTAGTACCTACCTACCTACCTACTTAGTAACTTTATTTACAGTTTACATTTGTATTAATTAACATACCTACCTAGCAAAAAGTAAAGTCACTACTACCTAACTATAATTATCATTTACCTACCTATCATAATAAAAAAAACAAGGTACCTACGTAACTTTTTTTTATACCCCTACGGTACGACATACCTATCAGGATTATGGATTACGTAACTACCTACCTACATCTATTCTTAAAGGTTGATTGTCATTATGAACAGCGATATAAATTCTACGAGGCGACAATAACATTAATTATTCAAATAAAATGAGGTCATGCGCACGAAACCGGTTCGTCGCTCAATCGTCAGAATCGTGCTCAGTCATTCGATTCCCTCAGTGCCGCACGATAATAGCGACGAATTATTATTACTACTGCGCTCAAAACTGCTCGAGTCGGCGCACCACTGCGAAGCGAGGTCACGCCGACCCGATTCGAGCCAAGCCGATAATAATACCCGCCCCTACTACCTCGGCTCGCCTCACCGCGCTCTACTCTATAGATATTTACGTCGCATAGCCGTCTCGTCTATAGAAAGTAAGTATAACGCGAGATGCAGTAACGTGTTGCGATGAGAGCGAAAGAGACAAAATACGTTAGCGTCAGTCTACGTGCTAGGAATTGCCAGCCAGCCAATACTGTTCTGGCATAGCATACAGGCTGCTTGGCATCTGCGTCGTTCCGTACCGAGCAAGCCGCTTTTTAGAGTTTTGCTCATCGTATCTAATTAACATCTTGTACTCAAGAGTAGTTTCAAGTTAAGATTGGATTGAGTAATCAATCAGACTACTGATTATAGTCAAATTGTTCATGAATTAGTTAAAGTATTCAAGGCATATTGCCGATTGCGCCGATTGCAACAAAAATAGTCCAACGTCGTTCACTTGTTTTGGTTCGGATCGGTTCGTTCAGTTCCGTGCGCTCGGCATTTTGACAAGTGCTCGTTTATTTAGCCAGCCATTTTGTATTTCACAGGAGGTAAGAAAGAAACAGTGACAGAAAAGACGCGGAAATTAACTTTCGTGTTTATTTAAATGTTGTTGTGACCGCTAAGTAGACAAAAACTTGTAGGATTAACTGATTTCACATGTCTCAAGTGTCTTAATATTTGTGTTGTGTAGATTATTGTGGAGCAGACGCCGACTTGAAGTGTTTGAAGTGCGGGATTCGATTAAACGCGTCTTTAGTAAAACTTGCAAGTTAATACGAGAAAAATACTATTATTTGGAGTTGAAATGAGAGTGAGTATTTGTGTAATATTATGATATCTATGTTTTGTTTGTGTACGGGCGGCACGGCATGTTATTGTTGCTTTACACTTTTTGTACATTGTTGTTAAAAGGCATGTGCCTGGTAAATAAGATAAAGTTATACCTATTTCAATATTTTAATCTAATTTCATTCCTATTGGTATAGTACCTGTTAAATAATTAATAAGTTTAATAACAATCAAAGATACTTGTATACTTTTGGTTCTTTTTACTCTAGTAAAAGTTAATAAAAAATTCTTAGAAATTTTAAAGCTAACAAAGTTCAAGTTTGTTGTAGTCTAAATGTTTCTTTTCAAATTCGTGGTTAGTAAAATTGAGGATTTTGATAATACTGGAATTTAACAGTTACTTATTTAGGAACTACAACATTTGCTATTCAAAAATTTGTATATGTATACCTGTTATTTTTGTTGCACATTTATTTAAAATATGGGCTATTGTCAAATAATTATGTAATGTTGTTTACAGGCAAATCATGGCAACAAAGTTTGAACCTGATTACCCGTTGTCACCAACTAACAATGAGTCAGGTTTGTTTTATTTTTGCTTCACTTTTTTATTTTATTCACAATTTATTTTATTTTTAAAAATGTTTTCATTGAACTATATTATACTTGGTTCATAAATGAGAGGACCTAATTAGTTGAGATAAATTTTGATACCATTATTATACCTACCTCCAAAGTCAAGTCCTGTTGGCGAAAACCTTATAGTCAGTTACCTATTGCTTTTGTGAATATGCAGCATGTTTTGCTTGCAGTTTTATATTTTGCATACAAACTTGCACAACTCTAATAAGATTTATTTTTCAAAAACTATGAAAAATCATGAGATAATATTTAAACTACTTAAATAAAGCTCAGAACTAGATTCTAGACTTCGTGTGAATGTAAAGATATAGCTATCTACATAGCCAAAGAGAGATATGTTAGGATTGTTTGTGATGTTCACTATTATTGTAAAGGTAAACCTTCAAAATCAGGAAATTTCATTTTTTGGTTGGTCATTCTAAGTTGAGACGTACTTGTTTGTTATGAAATGCGGCTCAACATAAATTTTGTAATTTAATTCTAATTATATTATATTTTTATTGAAACAATCATATTTTGTGCAGCTGCAAGGTAGCCAGTATTTTTTTTTCCTGTTTGTGAGGAGACCAGGGAAAACACTATTATTTGAATTTGAATTATAGAAAAAAAACTCTACACCCATAGGTATTTAATTCATAGTCAAGAAAAGCAATTACTTGAGTAAAAGTAATGACTAGAGTAACGATTTTTATATGACTTTTGACATTACTAATACTCAAGTAATTACTTTTCTTGACTATAAATAAGATTGTGAATAAGTTAGTATTCATTAATTTGCAGTGATACTACATTAGTTCAAATTAATAGAATATTAATCATTGTGAAATAGCAGTCATGGATTCAAAAAATATTTTTAACTGGCAATTTAATTTGGTAAGTACCTAATGTCTTTCACTTGGTCTCTTTTACAACAAGAAAAAAAATAACAGGTTCGGTACTTATTTGAGTTATTTCTCTATCTTGGTGATTTACATATGGGGAAAGACGACCGGGGAAAACAGAGATAATTATAAAAGTATTTACCATCAATAAATAACGATAAAGCATCATTATCTATGTTCAAATAACTGTGAATATACAAATAAACTAGGTGCACTTGCCGTCCAGAAGAAGCTTCAAAAAGGTTACAAGCGAAGAGTGCCGCTTAAAATCGAAGTTTTGGCACTTTTCCCATTTTTCCCATTAAAAGTCTATGGGAACAGATTTTCGGTGTTTGTTCCTCCGTAGTATGTCCGATTTTAAATGTAATTTTTTCTAAACCATCTATGGCAAGATGTCGTATTACGGGCTAAATTTGATCCTGATATCTCTAATAGTTTGGGAGTAGTATGCGGACAAACGAAAACCCGAATCGGGGAAGAATGGAGCTTCGCTCCAATAAGTATTAGATAAATAATAACGAAATAAAATGACCCAGAGGAAAGACAACATTTACCAGCAAGCATTTATAACTATGGATGTCATTATCAAAATTATCAGTAGCACTCACAGACAATAGTTTGAAGATAACAAAATGCCAGGGTAGATTTGTAAGTTTTATTTTGGGCTTCAGAGCAGAAAATAGGAGCCCCGCAACAGGGGCTACGTCGACTTTTCTTTAGAACACCCGGCTGAATTTGACAGATACTTAATAAAAGGAAATTATAAAAAAAAATAGGGTACTTTCATGTTACTTTTAACAGCGTTTATTTTAGTGCGGCAATTAGTGTTTGTTTGAGAGATAGGTTTAAAGTATTAGAAAAAAAATAAAGAAAGAAAATTGTTTATATTTTGAAAGAAAAAGCAAGAAAAGAAATTGTTTATGTTGATATGACATTGTCACAATTCTAAATTTTGAATATTAGCTGAAACCAAGTTTATAGAAAATAGAATAAAAAACAATTGTATAGATATTAAATGATATTTATTATGAATATTACACATTTTAAATGTATACTTTACTTACTAAACGTTATAAAGGCTCTTTTCTACTCGCATACTATAAACCGCTGATATTGCTATCGTTAACGGTATCAGAATACCACCTATAGCGCAACCGAAGCGGGAAAACAATTCTATAATAAGCGTTGCCATGGTAATAACACTTCTATAAAAATTATTATAGCATTACTATTACCATGGTTACGGTTGGTCCGGATATCAGTCTTGGCGTTTAGTTAACACTTGAGATCCGAATTTGTATAATAAACCGTTAAAAATATTTTAATACCAATTACAATGACGTATATTAAAAACAAAATTAATTTTGAGACTAATTATGTGTTTAAAATTGCATTTTTATTAAATTACTAAAATTAGATGGTTAAATCCATCGATTTGTTATTTGGTTACCATGGTTACGTCCAATATGGATATCAACAAAATGGCGTTTCTTTTGGCATTCCAACTTTTATGATAAATAGTCAGAACTGTTTTAAGTAACTATTAAAATTTGCACGAAATCTGTTAACATTTAACAATAAAATTCACAAACTATTAGTAACGCCAATCGGAATAATGAAAATAACTTTGCTGACAAGTAATTTGTTAGCCGAAAAATCGAGTAAAGTATACAAGAAAAGTTAGCGATTGTTTATTTTTGTCATTATTATTTTAAGCTTGTAGAAAAAGTTATGTATGCAACGGTACATAATTAGCTCTTAAGGTACTCGTGCCTGTAATTAGCCTCATTATGTACCAGTTTAATAAATAACTATTATAGCAAAGGAATTATTATAGCAAGTGATTTCATAGCATTAATAGTACATTACTTAACAAGGGCTGGAAAAGAAAGAAAGCCCGAAATCGCAGGTATTTGAGACCCGAGCCGTAGGCGAGGGTTGTAAATATGCGATAGAGGGCTTTCTTTTTTACTGCCCGTGATGAGTACACAATTTTACGTCTTCACCTGGCCACAATGCGAGTTTTACCGTGCGCGCAGCGTGCGATAAAACTCACATTATGGCCAGGTGTAACGTAAAATTTATGACATTTGATTTATAGCTAGCATACGAGTAGTAGACCCCAAAATTCATTGTGTCTTAAAAAGCTTAAAATATAATTTTCAGTTATTTGTCTTATTAGATTACAATTGTTATTCATATTAGTTTATATTATATACGAAATTGACTTTTTTAACGAATTTTGATCTATTAAAAGCGAGCGATTCCGCTGAAGATATAGATTTTTTAACCATAGTATTTGTTACTTTTGTTGCTAATACGAAAAACAAGATCTAAATTAAAACTGTTTTCTTGAACCTAAGTTAATATTTGAAAACATGAAGACGCAATATGAGGTCAGAGGCACAGTATAGATATAAAGCAGTAAAGAAGCTACGAACAAAAGTTCGAAACGACGCACTCACACATTTTATATTCTTTCTTCTTTCTTTAGTAATTCGACTGATTGTTTCCAAAATCGATATCTGGGGATCTGTGTGGTTTCCGGCAATGAATCCGTTGACGGTTAAAAAGTAGCCGCCATCTTGAACTTTTTAGTTATTCGACTGATTGCTTCCAAAATCGATATCTGGGGATCTATGTGATCTCCGACAACGAATCCGTTGACAGATTAAGAAAAAGTAGCCGCCATCTTGAACTTTTTAGTTATTCGACTTATTGCTTCTTAAATCGATACCTGGGGATCTATGTGATCTCTGACAATGAATCCGTTGACAGATTGAGAAAAAGTAGCCGCCATTTTGAACATTTTGGTTATTCGAATGATTGCTTCCAAAATCGATATCTTGGGATCTGCGTGGTTTCCGGCAATGAATCCGTTGACGGTTAAAAAGTAGCCGCCATCTTGAACTTTTTAGTTATTCGACTGATTGCTTCCAAAATCGATATCTGGGGATCTATGTGATCTCCGACAACGAATCCGTTGACAGATTAAGAAAAAGTAGCCGCCATCTTGAACTTTTTAGTTATTCGACTTATTGCTTCTTAAATCGATACCTGGGGATCTATGTGATCTCTGACAATGAATCCGTTGACAGATTGAGAAAAAGTAGCCGCCATCTTGAACTTTTTGGTTATTCGACTTATTGCTTCTAAAATCGATATCTGGGGATCTATGTGGTCTCCGACAACGAATCCTTTGACAGATTGAGAAAAAGTAGCCGCCATCTTGAACTTTTTAGTTATTCGGCTGATTGTTTCCAAAATCGATATCTGGGGATCGGTGTGGGCTACGACAATAAATCCGTGGACAGAATGAGAAAAAGTAGCCACCATCTTGAACTTTTTAGTTATTCGAAGGATAGCTTCAAAAATTGATACCTGGGGAACTTTGTGGTCTCCGACAATAAATCCGTGGACAGAATGAGAAATAGTAGCCGCCATCTTGAACTTTTTAGTTGTTCGACTGATTGCTTCCAAAATCGATACCTGGGGAACTGTGTGGTCTCTGACAACAAATCCGTGGACAGAATGGGGAAAAGTAGTCGCCATCTTGAACTTTTTGGTTATTTGACTCATTGCTTTGAAAATCGATATCTCGGGATTTATGTGGTCTCCGACAGCAAATCCGTTGACAGGTGACTCAATTTCAAGAGTTATAGGATACCACACAGATCCCCAAATATCGACTTTCAAAGAATTCGGCCCAAAAACTGGAAAGTTAAAGATGGCGGCTACTTTTTCCCATTCTGTGAATGGATTCGTTGTCGGAGACCACACCGATCCCCAGATATCGATTTTGGAAGTAATCAGTCGAATAACTAAAAAAGTTAAAGATGGCGGTTACTTTTTCTTATTCTCAGTCGAATAACTAAGAAGTTCAAGATGGCGGCTACTTTTGTCAATCTGTCAACGGATTCGTTGTCGCGGACCACACGTATCGACTTTGCACTAAGTAGCTGAGATACAATAAAAAAAAACTTTTTTCAATTTTACAAAATGTAAGTTGACAACTCTTACGCTCAATTGGAGAGTAGGTATTTAGCTTGAAAAGTACGCCTAGTTTCTTTACTGCTTTATTTATATACTGTGTCAGAGGTCTATCCTGACTAAGGGTTAATCCTTCACTTTTTTTTTTCAAGGGAATGCAACGTTTTTAAAACAATTTTTGCACCTTTATAGTAGGTCAAGTAAGTAGGTAACTAAATTTCTATAAAAGGAAGCATTAAAATAGTTTTAGGACGTTTTATTCCTTAAAAATATTTAAATGACGCATTTACCCCTCCGTCGGAATTATCCCATCCGACCATAATCAAGTACAATTACCAGCTTTTCGTGTTTTTGTTTTACGATCTGAAAAGGTAGGCCGAATGTTGCAATAACAATTTAAGCCTTTCTTTCAGCTATTTATTCCAAACATTAATTTAAACAATTTAAAGTAACTCGTCAAATAATAGAAAAATGTTTTAAAAATATATTCTATTTTATTATTAAAAAGCCATAAGTGAGTCTAAATGTTGCACCCGCCGCGATAATGGAATCGCCGAAAAGCTATTGATTAATGTAGGTACATGGAAAAGACAGGCCAGGGGAAAGACATTTTGCATGTTTGACGACACATTTGGCTTAGTTGGTAGTGACCCTGACTGCGAAGCTAGCGGTCTCAGGTTCCATACTCATATTCATACCCGTTTCGTAGGTATGGGCGATTTTTTGTGTGATTAGCGCTAGTATTTGTTCCTGCGTCTTGGACGCTATTTAAGTACCTATGTTTTCCTTTATATAGGTATGTATATCGTTGTCTAGTACTAGTACCCATAGTACAAGCCCAGAGCTTAGTTTGAGAATAGGTCAATTTGTGTGAGATTGTCACCTAATATTTTTTTTTATTTTTTTTTATTAGTGGCAAAACTAAAAATATATAAGTAATAAAATTGACTGCCCATGTAGAAGATGTTGTGTATGATGAGTTTTTTGTAGTATATTTTTTGATACATTTAAAAGAAAGTGTTTTGATTGTAGATTCTAAAAATACCTGATAAATTCTCTTTTAAAATGGTTTGAAACAAGCTGAAATTGTTAATTCTATGGCATCAATAGGTTTAATAAAAAACTATTGAGTTATAATTATACATTTTTCATTCTAATAATTCTACATGTTTACGCGTCTTTCTGACACAAAGACATTTGTTTAGGGGCTGATGATTCAATAACTGTTTAACTATACGCTTAAGTTTGGTATAATTTTTAACCGACTTCAAAAAAGGAGGAGGTTATACGTTCCACTGTATGTTTTTTTTTTTTTATGTATGTTCACCGATTACTCCGTCAATTGTCGACCGATAGCAAAATTTTTTTTTTGGTTTGATAGAGTATACTTCCGAGGTGGTCCCATTGTCACCAAATCTGTATCTGATGAGGGGATCAGTGAGGAATTGAGAGAACTCCTCAAATATTGTAGCCAAACATATAGCGATTTTAGTATTTTTAGTAACAAGTCCAGCATTTGCATTCA
This sequence comes from Acleris literana, assembly GCA_946894065.1. Classification (NCBI taxonomy): domain Eukaryota; kingdom Metazoa; phylum Arthropoda; class Insecta; order Lepidoptera; family Tortricidae; genus Acleris; species Acleris literana. Next base: position 8,558,719 of record OX335688.1, on the reverse strand, counting down.
GAAAGTATCATTTGGTGTAGTGGAACTGATGATGAAGACCACAGATGGCCACCGGAACTCCTCAATGGTACCGATTTCAAGGGTGGCGATAAGATATCTCGATTAAGATAGTTGAGCGACTACCTACAACGAATAATATTTACTTGTTGAAATATGACTATGACTTTCCCGCGGCGTTGCTTGCGGCGCGCTTGATATAAGTTAAAGTTTCATTTCAACTAAGAAGTGGGACTACGTAACAGCGTATTATGATCACTAATAAAAAGTATAAAATAAAATAAATGTCCCCTCTGGGAAACAGGCGTGATTTAATGTATGTATGTATGTATGTTTTAAAAAACAAAAAACCGCCTTCAAAAACGCAAAAAATAACTTCTTTAAAATTGTAGGCACCTGAAGTCGGCGACCACAACATTTTCAACAAAAAGCCGACATCAGTTGGACTAACCTATTAGGTGCCTACAATTTTAAAGAAGTTATTTTTTGCGTTTTTGAAGGCGGTTTTTTGTTTTTTTGTTTCACACAAACATGTTGATTCATTAATTATATTTATTAAAACTTAGACACATAATGGAGTAAAACATTACCCTTTCCCTTTTTTACACATAATAACTTTTTGGTTTGAATTATTAAAAAAAAAGTACATTTTTGAAAACCTTATCATCTCATTTCCTACGGCTTTTTTTTTTTTTTTTGTTTCTGTGACAAGTAATTAGGTTTGTTTTAATAATAAAGTAATAGGTTGAACAGTTGGTTATAAAAAAAATATGAATGAACAGTTTTTTCTATTTTCTTTTTTTTTTGTTTAGAATGAGTTAAATAATCATCTCATTTCCCATAAGGAGAGATTGTAGTAGATAGCGGGGGCACGTTTTATAAAACTATAAGTTACAATTTTACAGGTTTAAACTGGCAATACTGCTCAAATGGCCGGTCGTCATTGGTCGAGGTTGTGTCAAATGGAAACTTGTAACCTGTACATTGTAATTTGTAGCTTTATAAAACAGGCCCCTGGCCTGTTTCTTGTTTTGGTTCTGTGGCAAGGATTTTTTTTAATCATTAAGTAAAAGTTTTTTTTTTGTTTGTTCAACACAAGTAAAATAATAAAATAAAAAATCGGGCAAGAACATGTAGGGCTTTGGTCAGTGTAGGAAGCCGTTACTACAAACTATCTAAAAAAAACATGTATGAACAAATAGAAATATTTAAAGTTATTTGGTGTTGTCTTAGATGGTTTTCAGTAGATAGGTATAAACTAGCATAGAGGCATTCTACCTAAGTCCTCAGGGATAGCAACGTATTTGCTGTCTTGAGATAGTCTTCATAAGATTGCAATCTTGTGATTGGAGATGCCTATGGGCTTCAGAGTCCACTTATAACCATTCGTTGGCTTATTACCTCGTTTGCCTTCTCCATGCCATAAAAAAAACCTTATGCTCTTAGGTAAAACATCAGACAGCTGAGTGTGCTATAAGGGTAATTCAAGATCCTAGAAGGTCGTTGTGTATCCCAAAGGGCCCTCTGTAAGAGATAAGATAAGACCCTACTATATCTTGAATGGCCATCGGTAGGCTATCGCTATCATTCTCGCACTCGCTTCCGACGGTATATTTGTCACCCTTGTTTCATAGGAACACGAACAAAGTAGATAATTGTTAAGAGGATTGTGAAGTTAAACATTTCATTTTTGAATATGTTGTAGATATCGTGAAAAATTATGTCTGTACGTTTTTCTTTCCAAGATACTATTTCTTAGAACGAAACAAATTTAAAAAACAAAAATCAGAATCGTGTTCAAAAATCGTGAAAATCGGACTTGATTTAGGGGGTTGAGAAGCGTTATCGCCCGGAGCAACGTTTATAGTATAGTTTTTTTTTTACAGCAACGCGATTTAAGTGGCTCTTCACAATCCTCAACATAACAATTCGTCTTTATTTTTGGGCTCGCTCTTGTCAATATCATTAATAATGCATTTGCAGTTAAAACTATTAGTAATGCATTTACAGTTAAAACTATTAGTAATGCATTTACAGCAAAAAGTGTTATTTATTTACATTTTCGTAATTTTCAGATGGAGAGGAACAAGAACAAGAGGAACAAGTAGATTCCCCCACACAAGACAAGCCGGAAGTTCCTAAGGCGACAAATGTCCAGGATATCCTAAAACGACTCCAGTCTTCTGGAGCGCTCATCAAAAAGCCCAAACAGGAGTACCGCTGCTACACCTGTGACGAAGACTTCTCTGACTTTGACGACCTCCATAAACACCTGATCCAGCACGTGTCACTGCCCTCTGTGGTTTTAGACAAACTGCCGTCCGACGACGAATATGCGCCCTCCGGCGACGAATGGTCAGATGAGGACTCTCCACCACCCAAACAAGAACCCCAAAAAACTCCCCAAAAGTTAGACATATCACAAATACTCAAAAAGACTGGGCTCTCTATCAAAAAACCTGGCGAAAATGCTTCTAATAATTCAGATTCAGCATTAAGCAAGTTAAGCGGACTCGGTTTCACTATTAAGAAAAGTACAACACCCATAAAAGAAGAAATACCAGAGCAAACGCCTGATGATGTCATGAAAAAGTTGGGTAATCTTGGTGGTATAAAATTGAAATTAAAATCTGATGGGAATTCTAATTCGTTCAAGGTTGTTAACGGTCTTAGAGATTTTAAGACTTCTGACGACGAAGGAGAAGAAAGTGGCCACGATGAAATGAAGGAGGAACAGAAAGGAGACTCTGAAGAGGATCCAGATGAACAAGACCAACAGGAAGCTTCAGGAGATGAGCAAGAAATGGAAAGCCAAAGTCCTCCAGTTAACACTAAAGCTAATAATATTAAGTCTTACATAAACAAAAAGGTTATTAATGTTACTAAGATCATTCCTCCAAAAGTTGAGAATCCATCACCAGTTAAAGTACAGCCAGCTAAACCTAATACTAGTCGACCTGCAATCAAACAAACACCTAAAAGAGGTGCGAATATACCTATGGCAGTACGGGAATCACAGCAAAAAGAAATGCAGGAAAAGGAAACTTCGGCCAAACCTGCAGCGGAAAGAAGGGAGTCCCAATCACAAAGCAGTGTAGAAAATGTAGTAGTGAAACAAGAAGTTGAAGATATGGCAGTTCATGCTTCAAATGTGCCCATGTTTACTGGTCAAATCAAATCTGAAAGGACCTCGCCAACCCCAGAGTCCACGCCAATAATTGCTACAGTTAAGTCAGAGCCGGGATCAGCAGATGGAGCTGCCAATGTGCCGACGCCAGCTGCTATTTCTGCCAGTCGAGCTGATACTCCATTATTACCTGTAGCAAAGAAGGAAGATACTGGAGTAACTATTATTGAGATAAATGGTGATTCTAATGATGAAGATGATGATTGTTGTGTAGTCTCCGCGACTCCAGCCCCTGATGTAAAGCCGGTGATTCCTAAGACTGAAGATATACCATCTTCATATCCTCCAGCGTATCCAACTACACAACCAAGCTACAACTCTACCTCCGTTTTGGCGTCATCTCTATCCATGCCTGGAGGGGCATCTACTGAAAAACAACATAGTTTCAATTGGAATGCGCCTGACTCTAAACCACCTATAGATATGCTTGAAAAAAGCGCCGATGAAATTTTTGAAAGTCTTTTGTCTAGTGCTACAAAGAAAGAACATTCTTCGATGTCAGATGCGAGTGAGTACATATCTTTAGACACATTAGGGCCACATCACTCGTGCGACATTTGCAATACTCGTTTTACGAGTATGTCGTTGCTTGATGATCATATTAGAGCGACGGGTCACACCAAGAGTATTATTGCGCCTTCTTCAACTCTTATGCCCTACAACCCAGGCTCTGCAAGTAGTCTTTTGTCAAGGTTACTTCCCGTAACTCAATTAGCAGAACAAGTTGGAAAGCTTTCCACTATGAACACTGGTCCTGGGTTTTCGCATCAGCAGAATGTTATGATAAACATCCAAGCCTATCCAGGAGCTGGCGGTGTCATTGTCCCTTCCCAATCTGGCTATAACCCTTACCCTGGCGGACAGAACATGCATCCGGGCTACCAGCAGATGCCAGGAAACAACATGTACGCAGGAGCGCCTGGTCAATCTATGCCGGGACAATACCCCGGGCAACATTACGTCGGCACTGCAGGATACGGTCAGCCGTATCCGTCTGGTATGTCCAAGCCCGGTTATCCCCAGGGAATGCCTCCAAACTCTTACGGCTCAGTTTCTTCACCGTACTCGACTGCGTCGCCACTCCAGGGTATGCAGCAGGCGGTTTATGGACAATCTCCGTCAGGGCAGCCACAGATGGGGCAAATGGGTCCTCCCGGCTCTTCTCCTAGTCATCTTTATGCACAAGCATCCAGCCCTGGAGGTACTATGAAGCCGCCAACAAGCACTGCTAGTGGAATTAGGATACAAAATGTGCAGACATTCCCTCCCGGGCAGATGGTAGGTGGGCAGCAGGTCCATCCAGGTCAACAAATCGCCCCCGGTACAGGCCCAGGTGCCCAAATGCCCTCGCCTAACCAAATAAGAATGGCGTCGGGTGCGAACGTAACAGGTACTCGACCGCGCATGGCTTCGACTCGTGGCGCCAGGCCATCCATTAGGCCGGGCATTCAGGTTCACGGGCAGGTGCGAGGCGGCAAAGCGGGTGGACCCCGCATGCCTATGAAGAGACCCGCGGGCATGGCCGGAGGCCCGGGCCAAAAGCGGCGAAACGACATGCTACTACCGGGCAAGCACGATAATGAAGATTGTCAGGTCATGGCCATGCAGAAGCAACGAGATGGCCTGCCTTTGATCCACAGCGTGCAAGGAGCAAAAGATAAACTGAATCTCGGTAGTCAGATCTCAATAACCAAGAAAACTGTAAACAAGGAAGCCAACGCCATGGCCAATGTGTTGGCGTCTCGCGGCATCAGCATCAAGCAGAAGCAGAAGAGCCGGTCGCCCACTCCCGAGCGGCCGGTGCCCCACATCCCGAACTTGGGCTCGGGCGTTAGTATAAAGCACACATCTAAATCTAGTAGTTTCTCCATCCCGGAAGCGAAGGTCGGCGCCAATATGCTGTCATGCAAGATCTGTAACAAGATGTTTATGAACCACAGTACCTTAGCCTCACACATGGCGGCAGCACATCCTCAGAGAGGGTTCAAATGCGACGAGTGTCCTGCGGCTTACCCTAAATCATTGCAACTTCAGCACCACAAGAGAGTGTTTCACAACATGACCGGTTCCAACCGAGAGCTAGGTTTGCCTGTGGTCGACCTGTCGCAAGAAGAGAACCTTCAGCGGTTGAGTAGTCTAGGTATTTACAGTTTTATTCCCCTCGCTAACCGGGAGCAAGCGAACGGGTGCTTCGGTATCCCGGTGATTTCGGTGCACAATCTTAATAATGGGTTAACTAGCAGCCTGCAAGCGCTCGGAGCCGACGGCTTGTTGAGCTTAGGTCCCCTAAAACCCCTACCAAACACGTAAAATAAGATTAGATAAGTAGATATTTTTTAATTTAATTGTTCCGCCAATACATGAGATACTCTAGAGCTCGCTTAAGTTACAATTTACATTGAATGAGCCACATTTGAATGTTAAGACACATTATTTCAAGGGTATTTTTTTGTGGTTAGTGAGTACTTTGTACCGATAAGCAATATGGCTCTGCCTATTATGAAGTCGGAAACCTTTGACAGTTTCTTGTGGGATTATTTTTCAAATTGTTATATTGTTTTGGCCTGAAAAATTCGAGACTGGCAACTCTAGTATGTATAAGAGTTCCTAAAATTCATGCTCATTTATATTAATTTACCTTATGTCGCGTAATATAAGCTGCGTATTTAAAACTTCGTTAAAGAAAACATTGTCACTGAAAAACAAATCATTAATGAAGGACACAGTTACTCTGCAATCTTACAACAATATTGTTCATTGCGTTCACGTTGAAATTACTTACAGTCGACCAAGAAAGTCCTTTACTACTTTTGGACCTTAACGTCTTACAAAAATGGTCGAAGTGGCAAAGGCGTTTCTTGGTCGACTATACAAATGTACATCTATAACAGTATCAGCGTAAGGTTACATTACAGCACAAAATAGATAGGTACAGAAGTCAATCTACATACAAAGTGCACTCAAGCAACGCACACATAGACACTGCTCACGGACACGATATCTCGGACCGGCTGGGACCAGTGCGAGCGCGAGTGCCGTCCGCTTGGGACACGCGTCTGTGAACTTTTTTGTGCAATACTGGAGCAAATTAAAAAAAGAGTTATTATAACTGTTCACAGGATGGTTGTTTAAATTCAACATTAAATTTCTTTAAGCTACCAGTGGTTTCAGAGATGTAAGTAGGTATCTTCTTGTAGGTATTTCGATGGTTTGTTTTAACGTTACACAGAACAGTTAGGTAGGTAAGCTCCCCGCCCCGGCCTCCGAAGAATATATCTATGATCGATTTATATTTATATAATAGTTTCCTATTATGAATCAGTATAAACGAAGTACTTACCTACTTAACTAAATTATTGTAAGGGAAATTCACGCCACCTTACGTAAGTTGAAAACATGTTTTTTTGTTTGTGTAGATATTGTGTTGTTTTTAGTGTCATTTGATATGTTTAGGTCTAAAACGGATACGGCAATGGAAATTTTGTAACTAGGGTAATCCTTTAGAAGTTATTAGGGATTTCCGATAGTGAAAATACACAAACGTAAAATTTTGTATGTTTCTGCTCTGTAAACATTTGTATTGTAATAGTAGATAGGTTTATTGTTTTGTTACAACTAGATACGAGTGCCACTACCACGATAGTGTTTTGTGCATAAGCCATAGTTGACAACCCTAGAGCGATCGCCGAGCGTAGGTATGAAAAGTGAAGTACATACAAGTGATTTACTTCTGTACCTATCTGTTTTGTGATTACAGCTTAGCGGGCAGAACCCACACGCGTTTTTGGTAACATTCTCATATTTTGACACAGACTGTAATGGTTTGCAGACGCCAGACGCTGTAAGCCGCGTCTCAGATAAACGCCGAATACTCGTAGTGCGATCATGTCCACAAGAAACCATACAATTAACTACTGTTTCGCTTTTAAAATAATAAATTTACGCATTTTCAGTTTATTTTAATCTCCGTTGAGGGAGATCCAAGTCGTTATTCGATATCAATTACCGCCATGTTTCATGGATTTCGCTTTGAAGCAGCAGTTGTAAAGTCATAGTAATATATTTTTAATATACAGTAAAACTACAGTATTATGTATGTATATATGTCAAATACTTTATTGTACAATCAGGAACATAACAAATAACAAAATAGACATTATTCGTAGGGCCCGGAATTTTCGGGGTGGCCTTTGACAAGTGACAAGTTTTACGGAGAGCAAACCCTTGTTTATCGATGTTATCGACGAATCGATCGTTTATTTATTTATTGATGTCTTTATTAAATAATACCTCAACTTTTCTGATGATACGTACTCGTTTCAGCGGTAGATGATGAAAAAAGTTCGAAATGTCGGAAAGTTATAAAATAATATTTTCTGTTTTGTTATTTCGAAGGGTCGGCAAACAAGCCACCTAACGTTATGTGGTCTCAGAGGGATCTTTTCTCAAATCTCAAGTTAAAACATATAGGGTTTTCGTAATTAAAATACTGATTTCAATAAAGCAATTTAAACGGATTAAACTTTCCGATATTTCGAACTTTTTTCGTCATCGACCGCTGAAAAGAGTACGTATTATCGGAAAATTTGAGGTTCTATTAAATAAATAAATGAAATATCGATTAGTCGATAACATCACTTCTTTTGTCTCCCTACAACTTGTCAAAAGCCGCCGAGTACAGAGTATGAATAGTACTGTTGTTTATCGCATTCACACTTTCTCTGGCATAACAGAGATGCTAGAAAGAGTGACGGCGACAGACAGCCGAGTAGGTAATATTAATACTGTGGTTTTACTAGACCTAGTTATATTGAGAGGCATTATATTTTGGCCTTGTAAGACGCACTGTCAAATGCTCTAGGACTGGCGCCTTAATTCCCGAGATTATATAATTGTGCGTTCGATTTTACACATAATTATGTTGTGAACTACATAATTATACCCTAGTGCACAAGTTGTACTTATTAATTACTTTTAGAAATGTAATAACAAACGTCAACACTCGAAATTTTAAATTTAATTTGAATGCGTGCAGTGGGGTCTCTCTTTATCAAAAAATAGAAAGTGATTGTTCCTTTAGATTGTTTTGATGTTTTTTAACTTTGCATTGAAACATCCCGTGTGTGTTATGGATGGTACATGTAAAATCAGTAGTACAATTGTGTCTAAAGGTAGTTGTAACTTGGTATCTTTATCTTTATATGCTATTTCTAGGGTCTTGTCGGGCAACAAGTAAAACTGGGTCCTTACGTTCTTAGTAATGTTATTTTTCAATTGAACGTGTTAATAATATTATGGGTTTGATTGTGAAATCATTTGACCCTGAGGCCGTCTCATTGACCAGTATACATGTTAAAATAATGAAATCGGCAACTTATTATAATGAAGAGGTATTATGACGCAATGTAAGTATCTGTTAAGATCAGCATATTTTTATACCGAGAAGTAAGAATTTTTTGTTACTTTTGTACTGGAAGCCAATGAAATACAAACAAATAAAAATCTAAACTGTCACCACCGCGCAACCCGCACCAGCGGGAATTAAACATTTCGACTTCAGTGGTAATGCTTCCCCTATGTATATGTAAATATAAACAATATAGTTAACTTCACTCATTGATGGAGCATCAGTATATTATTTAAGTAATGTATCTAAAAAAGATCTGACAATCTGAATGGAATCTGAACAACAAGCATTTTTCGGTAACACAATACAATTCCGAATTATTTTATGTCGATTTTTTGTTTTTGACCGCTGTAACGGGGGCTGTTGTACCTATATGCAATAAACATTTGAATTACTTTAGTGAAGTTTTTAATTATGATACTTCGTGATTTTGACTAATTCGGTGCTAAAATACTTCGGAATTATGTAGCGTACCTCAGTGTTCCACTTGTTCCACAAAGGCATATCGATCATCCGAAGTTAATTGTTTTTGTTAGTTATTTGTACTTAGTGGCAATTTAGTTCTTGGAAGTGTATCCGCAGACGCGTGGCATTAATGTTTGTGCATTTACCTACATAATTGACGACATTTTATTTTTAACCAAATAATTTGATGTCTAGTAAAGTATAGGTTTCTGTTTAAATTTTAAAGAAAAATAACTAAAAGGATTCACTAATCTTTTACCAAATCATCATTTGACAAACTACTTATATCATTTTACAAACTTATTCGCGAAGACATACTTCCCGCCACATATTTTTTTATTTTTTTGTGTTCATTAATCTAACCTAACCTAACTTATTTAATAAACCCATGTAACCTATGTAATATGTAATGGTTTAAACACAATTTCATTTTTGTGAAATGAAAGTTTATAAAATGATATAGTTTGTCAAATGATGATTTGGTAAAAAGTCAGGATACCAACTAAAAGACCTAATAGTTTGTGTATTTACTTAGGTACAGGTGTGTTTATAAGTGAAAATGAATTACTACCTAATTTACAAAAAAACTGCTTATACTTGACATAGTTATACATATTTGGTCAGCAAAATGACGTCAACTCCTAGCTAAACCATAAGATTTGTAAAATGTTAGGTACCGCATAAGAGCAAATAAAAAAAATGTTGTTAATTACGCAGTTTTGGAGACATGGTTAGTGCAGTTTTTTTGCTCTAAGTTTCTTGACAAGTTTATTCAAGTCCCTTATAACACTTGTGAAATACCTAATGTAGTTTGAGAGGGTTAATTAATAATATGTTGGAGCCACACTTTTCCTTCCTTCGCTTATAGTGAATAAGCAAGACTTTATTAACAATTATATTTCATAAAGTAATTTCTTCTATCAATTTATTCGATTTCTACGTTTTATAGGTACATTTTTACTAGAAATTAACTTTAAATTAAAATAACAGCAAGTCTCCAAAGTAATCTATAAAAAAAGGCCCAGCAGGTGTGGATCCAACATCATAAAAAATGTTTATTTTTCTTTTTAGAAAGAAAAAGAAAATTTATTATATTATAAGAGAAAATATGATTTAACTAATTAATACTGATAAGCTAAGTACATAGGTCATAAGTATAGAAGTTTTGTAATTTTGAGTTGAAAGAAAGAATATGCGGATAACGTATTGAATTATAGACATTACTATAGTTCGAAAATAAATATATTTATGAATAACGTCATCGGTCCCCTTTTTTATTTTATACGCTACCTACATAATACAGGACATTACATTACATTAGACAGGCCTTATTTTTACCCTTTGTTATGGTATTGTCAACGTTATGTTATGATAGCTCTTTATTAACTTCACTGTACCGGCGGTAGAGTTACGATACGATGAAATTACAAAGGCAGAATAAGGTTGTGTGTATTAACCTACTTTTTCAAAGACTACTAAGATATTTATGTCACAAAAAAGCCGATGGATAATCCGTCCTAGCAAACCCAAAATAGATTATTTAGATTTATGCAATGATATTTTATATTAAGATACGTTATGCTCATACTAAACGCATTCAAAACCCGTGACCAATTACTGACAGAGACAAAGACTACAATCCACAGCGAACGCTATTGTTAGAAAGAGATAAATAGATAAAAAGTAAGGCAATTTGCCTTCCTTTTTGAGGGACGTTTTTGCGCGCAGATGACGATCTTTATATAAAATATCATTGGATTTATGACTATTTGTACCTATAGGTAAGGAAAAGGAAATAAAGGCCCTGTTTCATGTAGTTGTATACAAAACTAATATGGAATTGACGTCAAATTTGAAATACAAAATTTCAAACGGTCCATTACAGATATGGTGTTAAAAAGGTGGTAACATACCACCTACTTCTATTGAACGAACTATTTGACTAAATCTATTATGGAACTGGCAATAGAACTGGTGGAAATAGACCAGAAAGGTTTGTGCCGTGTAGATAGCCACAACACAACACGACTTGACAACTTAAACTAGCTAAGCTAGGTAGGTGGTTGTCTATATTGGTTATTCTACGCACAAACGGTTTAAAAGGTTACCTTAAAGGTCACAGCTCATTAGACCCACCCGGCACCCGACCCGCCCCGCCTCGCCTCGCGGTTAGTATTAAAGACGTTACGTAGCGTAGTTGATGTAGTGAGCGCATGCCCATACAAATCCATATAAAGAATACTAACCGCCTCGAGGCGAGGCGGTGCGGGTCGGGTGCCGGGTGATTCTAATGAGCTGTGACCTTAAGGGCTAAATCAGTAGTGTATGGTATACAAATTCAATCCATGACACGACATTCCTCCCACTACATTATGAACCCCCGACAGAGAAAAAAATGCAATAAACAGTATTTAGTTCTGGGATACCCTGTATAAGCGTGATTAAAGGACAAACATTCTGAATCTGAAGCGGCAATAACACACCTTTCACCTAATGCAGTCGCAGAACATGTTTCAAACTACTTCAGCCAACGAAAGTCGTCTTCACATTAAGCGTAATTCACTCAGCGGGCGGGCGCGGGGCGTGCGCCGAGCGGGTCGAAAGTTCGGCGGGTGTTTTAACACGGAGTTATATGGAAGCATTCACACACGCGGCGGGACGGGTCGGGACCCGCGCCCGCCGCCCACCACTACAAACAGCGCGCGGGTGCGGCGGGCCGGTCGCGTCCGTTGCGGGCGTCCTTGGTCGTAATAACACGCATTCTTCTCCGATAGGCATTCTCACAGAGCGCTTTGTAAATTTCACTCTATATACTCGCCATTACCATCCGATCTCGAATGCCCGCCTGCGATCACCCGCGCACACCCGCGCGGTGCCCGCCGCGGTTCGGCGCTGTGTGAATACGAGGACCCGCGCGGCTTCCGCGATGAAAACGACATGCTCGGCGTCCGACCCGCTCCCGCCCGCTGTGTGAATTGCGCATTAGGTACCTATAGTCTGTCTGGCTACTGCGGTCACGTCATTAGGCGGTTGCAGCTGTCGCTCGCCGAGTTCACCCGACTACCGTATTCTTTACACTGTTGCGGTCGCCGTATGCAACATGCGATGGACGACTCAAAGTAATTGCTGGCATTGCCGCTTTACAAACTTTCATATCATTACATAGTATATAACTATATGAAAAGCAAACTTTACAAACCCGACAGCATTCATTATACTGTCGTCGATATACCTACATATATTAATAATTGTCATTTTGCCATTGTTGTTATTTCAATTTTAACAGTTTAGGTATCCTATGTCACCCGGGATGACGTAAGGATTCTAACGATATCTCACGCATTTAAATCGGTCAAGGGATTTAGAAGTTATAGTGGAATAAAGAAACTCATATACATATACATATACAGGGTGGAATCTAAGTCGTGATCACAATGATCACCTCTGTGGTCTACCCACGAATATGAACAACTTTCACTATGGGACCAACTCTGAAATCCCGAAAAAATAATCAGCTGTTTCATAGAAAAGTTCAATACTTACTCGACCAAAATGTATGAAGCAGCTGTTTTTTTTTTCTTGATTTTGAGAGTTGGTCCCATAGTGAAAGTTGTTCATATTCGTGGGTAGACCACAGAGGTGATCATTGTGATCACGACTTAGATTCCACCCTGTATAGATACATACATACAAACATGAACCCTGAAAACATAACACTCCTTTTTTGGGGCAGTCGTGTAAAAACAAAGTCGTTTCCGCCGTCTGTATGCTCTTCAAACTATGCATAATGCGGTTTTCATCAATAGAGGGAGAGGGATTCAAGAGGAAGGCTTTTTTGTATAATTAATTCTGGATTATGTACGGGTGTTACAGAAAGCTCACAAACCGAAGCGAAGCGAGGGCGGGTCGCTAGTAAATAATGATGGTTAGTCAACTAATGGTGCGTTTCCGCACAGTGCAAGTAGGGTTCAGCATCATTTGCTAAAAACGTTTCACTAACTGTTTCATTTCACAAACATATCATTTTTGAAAAACGCATTTTTACCGAAACTATATTTCAGGATTTTATAAAACTAACCTAACAACCTAAAGGGTTCTTCAAGATGGTTCTGAAATATTTTAAGTTTCGGAAAAAAATGCGTTTTGCAAAATGATACGTTTGTGAAATGTTATTTATTAAGTGATTAGATACTACTTGCGCATATTGACGCACTTGCGCAGATTATATACGATACATCAGGAAGTGTGCGAGTCAAGTACCATGTGTTACCGACGAACTATTAAAGACAGACAGCTTGCCACATATTTGGGAGTTTGTTCCGAATCACTTTCGTGGTCACATTTTCGTTGAAGTGGCTGCAGATTTCGATTTCGTTTCTTAGGTATCTAAATTTACCGGACATCTAACAAATATCCAAAAACGGCATCAAAATATACGCCCAATTCTTCAAAAATACGTCCACAAAAGAGAGGCGGTAGAAACGCTCGAATAATGACCAAACAATGCTTAGGGGAGAGTCATCAACCCTATGACTCCTCCCACTGAATCAGAGGGAAACAGGACGGCGAATGAAACAAATAATTTTCTCAATAAATGTATTTCCTTAGTTCATGATAGATAAAGCTTGTGTGAAATTATGTATACATACGGCACAACGTGCAGACAACCGAAACAGTCACAGATTGATTCCAAGTTGTTTTGTGCTTTATAAATGCAAGGAAAAGGGCCTTAAAAGAACCTAATTCATCTAGAGTATTCTAGAGCATAATTATAAAATGCTTTTGGAATGTCATTAAGTAATTGTGACAATTTCGTTACCAAAAGGGGGTTTGGGGCTGGGAGTTCTTAGCCTAATTGACTTTACTTAACTAGTGTTTGGCTGAAAGTTGAACCCGAGTGCTAGTAGGGGGGGGTTACTCGAGACGGATGAGCTCGACGTCGAAGATGAGGGTGGAGTTGGGGGGGATGACCCCGGGGTGGCCCTGCTGGCCGTAGGCGTAGTCGGGGGTGCAGGTCAGCTTGGCACGCTCGCCCACTGACATCTGAAATGAACACATTCAATAAGTGACTATTAGTAAATACAGGCCTACGCATGGGAGAGTGACTGCTATGCTGCCTGCATAGCATGCATTACCTGTTTACCTGCATTACCTGGTTTTTTTGGTAAATACATTTGTAATAAAATAAAAAATTACTAGTCCCAAACTCAGCTCTAGGCTTGATGCATGGGTACTGGACAAAAATATAATTATATAGAAAACACCCAAGGGTCAAGACTTAGAAACAAATCCTCGCGCTGATCTCACAAATATTTGCCCCAATTTGGTAATCGAACCCAGTAACCACTAGCTACACTAGCTTCATAGGCGTCACTACCAAATAGGTTACCGCGTCAGGTTAAAAGTCTACTGAAAGTTTTTTAATTATACCACTTAAATTCATTATTTCTAAAGAACAGTGTTCAAACACAATATGTTAGATCCAGATTCTTTCTTAATTATATGTATTATACGGCTGCATCCTTTACTGTTAGTGATATAGCAAAATGTTTAAAACCCCTACTAAATCAAATCAAGATGTTATCGCGTTCCTTTTCTTAGTCATATGAAAGGTTAGGACAGCACTACAATTTATCTGTTAGGAGATAGTGAAACAGCCGTTAAGGGTCTGGTACATGATCAACTTTTTACGGCAATGTGTCGCTGGCAACTATTGCTGTCTTACTCTTATTTCGTATGTTAGAGCAAGATGCGTATACATAGTTGCCGGCCACAAATTGCTGTGAAATGTTGCTCGTCTAACCGGCCCTTTAGGGATGTGAGATGTGAATATCAAGAAATCTTCTTTATTGCCCACATTTCATTCTCCATAATGAAATGGAATACCTACAATACATATATTTATTTACCTATATCTGTTTCTACCTTCAGTAGTTAACGTTTTGCAATGTGAGTCATTGTCATTCACTTGTAGGTAAAATTTAAATTTAAATATGTAACTAGATAATTATGTATTAATAGTCATTTTGTTTGTATAGATTTTCCTTACCACACAACTATAAAACCACATACTACTAACTGAATGTCATTGTACAACTACAAGTACATACACAGTCATTTGAGGTCAGCGAGTAGTAAATACAGGCTTTTGTTTAACCTTTGCTCCTCAGCCCTCACGTTTTATTCCAGTTGGCTTGCATTGTGCACCAGTTGAAATGTTATACTTTCGCTTGGAGATTGCAACTTAGTTCAGTATTTCATGTCTAGTTGGCTTGTCCACAGAGTAGCAAATAACAACAATTAGCAATGATTTTTTTAAGAGACACTGAACACAAATCAAGGCAAATAATAACTAATAATCAGAGGACCATGTTGCTCAACACAAATTTTTATACTTGTAATAATTTGTAATATGAGTACTGGGACAGTGATATGTTAAAATAAAACTATCACCTCTCAAAATACTTGCAAAATACTGACAGCCAAATGTAATACTTTAGAAAGTTGGCAATTTAAAAAAAGTGTAGAGATAAAGACTAAAATGAATAGTGCCACTCAATGTCTTCCCGTGGAAGTCGTAAGAGGCGACCGAGGGAATAAAGGCTGTTAGGCTGTTGTAGTATTGTTAGGTGATGGGCTTGCGACCTGTCACTAATATACACTGGTAAACATCTTAGCCTGATTGTGCAAGATGTGGTTACAGAATTAACAACAAATTTTTAGAGTTGTTGGTAATTCTGTAGCTCTGCCTACCCCACCCTGGGAATGAAGGAGTTAGTGTATGTATGCTTGAAGATTTGTACATATGTATAGATGTAATTTTAGTCTTCAACTAGGTATACTTTTTAACATATTGGATAAAAGTTTGCACATGAATCCAGGAGCCGACTCTTAATACAATAATAAATTTTATACCTTGGCAACACCCTCATCCCAGCCCTTGATGACTTCTCCCTTGCCAATCTTGAACTTGAAGGGCTTTCCGCGGTCGCGGGACGAGTCAAATTTCTGGCCGTTGGTCAGCGTGCCTGTGTAGTGGACCACCACAGTTTGACCCTTTTTGGGGTATGTTGCCTCTGCAATCAATGAAATAACTTCTGTTAGAACTTAATAAAAACTAATAGACAAGGAAATTGAAATATTCAGAATATACACATTTCAAACGTTATATGCTCCAAATAGAGTGTAAAATTAAATTATAAAATTACATTCAATTAAATAACATTACACACGTAGAATTTTGACACTGTAAGTCATGTGAAGTACGTACCACAAGGGGATAGTAATGCAATTGGCATTAATTTTAGTGCAATGCTTGGAATTGTATGGTAAATGGAAGAAAGGAGTTTCTTGGTAGACTGTAAAATTTATTTTAGTCTTGTAAATTCTTAAAGTAGTAGCTATAGTGTGAACCTGTCGTCAAAATACGATAACTGTCATGTCATGTGTTTCGGCTGTAGCTGTGGCTGAAGTTTGCCCTCTCGTGAGATTCGTAATAAAGGCAATATTCATCGTGAAGGAGAACATAATTAGCATTCTCAGATTCATTCTAATAATAAGAAAACTAAGAAACAATTAGCTTGATGCCTACTAACTCATTAGCTTAATTAATGCGCTAGAGCAATGTCGTCATGGCCTATTTGACTTAACGTCGAACGCATAACCTACGTCAAGATCAAACGAAACGATAACTAGGGCTACGGACATCTAAATATATATACTTAGGTATTATCCTGCGGCGCACCCTAGCGTGAGACTTAATGAAGCGTGAAAATCGAGGATAAAAAGGATTAGGGAAAATTACGAACGAACTATAATTAGCTATGTCAAAAACAGCGTGATTTTACAAATATGGCATTGGTAATAGCATAGCGTGTAGGTTAGCCGTAGGAGCGCGGCGTCTTAAACACAACATTTGAAACTATAACTATATAATCGATAAAGCTAGATACAACATTGCTACCTCATTTTGAGATCCTTAATAGTAAATAATCAATTATCCTTCAGAACTAATGATCGCTAATTAAGGAGCGGCTAAGATGTTAGAGAGTAATTTACAACGCAGGTTCCACATTATCTAACGAATGTTTGATAGAAAGGTAAATAAAATAAGGTGATAATTTGCTTACCGTCGCCAGGGGTAATTGTGTCGACGGTAACTCCCATGATTGTTGTTCTATTTACAAATCAATTACTCGTTTCTGAAACCACGCGACGCCGACGCACCGCCCTCCCTTAACGCCGCTGTTCACACAGATAACAACTAATTTAGTCCAATAAAATGACAATTCATAGCAGAATAGAAAGTCAATAACGATTAAACATGGCGCTGTTCTTAATGCTTTTGATTGGCCCGTTGGCCGATCGTAATGACAAAAGACCATAGACGTTATTTTTCAAGTTACTGGCAAGACCTTTATAACGTTAAGAAAAATAACGATATATTTCGTTAGTGTTTAACATTTCGTTCATGTATGTATTTCAATATTTCATCATACCCTTATGTTACACCGTAATAATAATACCAAAATAATAAGTTGCGTGCTTTTACCGGACCTTACGTTTAAAAAACAAAGCCGAAGAATTAGGCAGCAGGTAACTCGTATGATTAATGGTGGGGTCCTAGTGAAAAAGGGTATAAGTCTTCTGAAGATCAAGTGAAAAAGGGTTTAAGTCTAGTATACTCTGTTTATGCATATACCCTTTTTATTACGAGTTAAGTCGACTTGTACCCTTTTTCACTAGGACCCCAATTCATTGATTTGTATCCGAAGGGCGGTAATTCAAGGGCACCGCGCAGTGCACGAGACAGTTAAGATAAATTAAGTCTATTGTGCAGTAAAGAGATGATTAAAACTTTAATAAAACTTTTAGGAAACAATTGTTATTTGATGTTAAGTTTATATCGTTTTAATAAATACCTAACAAGCTTAAATAATAAATACTGCCGAGCAAACTTTTGATTGAAGCTAAAAATGTAAACTTAAATTACATCACGTATGCTTTGCATCTATTTCTTCAGAAATGAAGAAAAGGGATACAAGATGTTTTTTTTAATATTGTTATTTTGTTTGCTCTTGACCAACTCTTGATCGACGATGAAGCGAGCTCTTCCAGAAGATGCCTCTTCAATTCACCCTAGCTTGAATTAGGTTCAGATTATTTGCTCTCGGAAATACAGACGCCGGCAGCGCATTCCAAACTTTCCACGCGAAGAAAGAGATGCAAAACATACGTGACGTAATCAAAGGGATCGCATCCATAGTAGTTATGTATTCTTTTTGTAAAAACCACTAGGTACATGCATTCAGGTTTCATTTATAAGTATTCAGAACTTACGTAAACTACTACGTTTAAACTTATCTTGTAAGAATAACGATATAAAAATAACGTTATGGTAAAATAACGATGCTTGAGGCTTTTGTTATCGTATTGTCAACGTTTTGGTAGCTCTTATTTACTTGACAGTACAATATCGTCAGGCCAAATACGATTTGAATTTTACCGCCTAGAATAGAGGCGCTGGATACTAGTTTTTAAACCTAACAAGAATCCCATTTGACGACGCGGTTAGCGTAGAATTGGTAGTGAACCTACGAAGTTAGCGGTCCTGGGTCCGATTTCCGGTTAGAACACATATTTGTATAATGAGCGCAATTGTATTTATTCCTAAGCCTTATATGTTTTCTATCGAATTAAGTCTGTATTTCCCTACATAAATACGTTTTTGTAGCCTAGTACCCAATAGTCTATGGGTCTCAGATTCAACTTACCATCAGGTGGCCTGCGTGGTCGTTTGCGATCTCCATGACATAAAAAAACTATTAAGTACCGAGTAGGACTGAATAGATTAAACTGATTATTCCCCTCAGTTTAAGCTGCGCGTCCACTGGGTCGGCATCGGAGCGGAGCGAACGGATTTGTTGCTTTGTATAGATTTCTATGGTACAGCGTGCACTGGATCGGTATATCTGTATTTATAGAATTCAATACAAAACAACAAATCTGTCCGCTCCGTACGCTCCGATTCCGACCCAGTGGACGCGCAGCTTTAAAAGGCAACACATCCTGAACTTAGTAGATCAATAAAATCAGTTGTTGCAAGGAAACAAGGATTGATTAACGATTACTTCAGTTCTAGATTGTTCAAATGAGCTTTGTCAAGTTGTTAAATATATATTTAAAAAAGGTTCCAAAAAAAATCGGCATATCTTAAGGCCCCCATACATGTAGAGGCCGATGGGTTCAGGCCGAACTGCGTCGGTTCCGCCTGACCGGATCGATTGGCCATACATGTAAAGACCGATGTGTTCAGGCCAAACTGCGTCAGTTCCGCCTGACCGGATCGAGCGGCCGTACATGTAGAGGCCGATCGGTTCAGGCCGAACTGCTTCAGATCTGGAAAGGCGCCCATACATGATCAGTTTTTCCAACGGGCAATCGTTCAGGCGGACGGATGCGATTTGTCTTTAGGCCAAATTACACATACACGATGTTATTTTGCATCTGGTCGGTTAGAACTGAAGGTAAAACTGATCATGTATGGAGTTCTGTCTGGTCAGGAAAATCGTCCAGGCAGACGGATGCGATTTGCCTTCAGGCCAAATTATACATACACGATGCTATTTGGCATCCGGTCTGTTAGAACTGAAGGCAAACCCGATCATGTATAGCATTGAAGTAAATCGACCGAGGATAAATAAAATACATATGTACAAATATAAACATTTTATAACAAATATCGTATTTTAACACGTAGTGCCAGGCTTGGGAATTAACTTAGCCATTTGTCTAAATAAATTTAGAAATCCAACTTATCTTTAACATCCTGCAATAAACAATGACACCAAAATACAATTTGCTTTTATTTGGAATATATTAACAGACATTTAAAAGCAGTTATTCTTAGAGCTTATCAAAAATCTTTGGATTTTGACCTGACAGTAATAAACGCAAGTAACACTGTTTTCATAATGGGCATTGGGTAAGTATGTATGCACATTATTGTAAAAATAATGTTTCAGCGGCCACCGGTGATTTTCTTATAATGGTTTGAAGGACCTCTATATACACATAAATATTTAATTTTGTTAGTAAAAGTACGCCCAGCTATAAATATTTTAATATCTCAGCTCCGATGCACTTAAGAGTATTACATAACGAAACAAAATATGTTTATTTTGAATAGATCTATCATACTTTTACAAATGGCCGCTCACCTTAAAAATGTATGACTTTTACAAATGACAACACTTTTACCGAAACCTTTACTGGCCATACTTTGAAAATCGAAGTTCAAAGTTACGTTAGCTCCACCATCCCTTCCTCTCGATTTAGTCTCGAATGACAAGTGACAGGGATGGAGCTAACTTAACTTCGAACTACGATTTTCAAAGTAGGGCCTCTGCCCTGCCCTGCTGAGCAAAAAGCAGCATCTCGAATAAAACTCTTGTAGCAATCACAACCTCATTACTAACAGGAGAGGATTGAATCTACTTTGGCAATCGAATCTGAGATAATGCTTATAAGGCATAGTAGAGCAAAGAGCCCGGCCCATAAGAAGTTCCAGCGGGCCTAGCATGATGGCTGCGTCTAAGTATATCGCGTGTCAAATGTGGATAAAGCATCTGTCACTCTCGTACTTATTTACGTGTCAAAAGGTGACCTATGCCTTATCCACACTTTGTCACGCGATAAACGCAGCCATATTAGACCCCCTGATTCTGAAATACTGTTAATATTGATAATGATGACAATAGTAAAACAATACTGTTATTACTGGTGCTTCACACGCAGCAAATAAGTTTAGCATTGTAGCACTATAAATCGGTTACCTATCTGAAACACAAAAAAACGTTTGCCAGCTGTTTCAATTGCCATAATTTTCATTTGTCCGAAAGTCATTTTTCTCTGAAACCGTTTAACTTTCCTGAATTGTTATAAAATAAACCTAACCTTACCTACAGGTTCTGTAAGTATATCTCATTAAAAATTTTGAAAAGTTATTGGGTTTAGAATAAAATGAAAAATATGGGAAATGAAAATTATGGCGAATGAAACAGCTGGCAAACGGTTTTAGTGTTTGCGATAGGATACCCTATAAATCAGATAAACTTTGACTCTCTTTAGGGCCTAAATTTAAAATGGCAATGTAGTCTATCCAAAGATATTTCATATGCTGGCCACTGCGAGTTACCCATTCTTAATGTATGTACCTAATTTTCTATACTTAGGTTAAAGTTGGCGTTTTGTGCATTAATAAATTACCTTATTAACTAGCGTTAAAGCTAACTATATTTTTGATCACAACGTCTATTTTAACACAGATAACAATTATTTCGAGCATGCAGCGCCATCTACGGGCTAGTTAGTTAATGATCTTCCTGTGAATTACAGATGATAAGAAACTTTTACAATGAGTGCGTTACGCGTTACTACTATTCGCATCCATGGTAGTCTCGGCCAATCAGAAGCAGCGACAAGAAGTACCTCGCGTTTTGTAGTAACTAGTTTATCGCGTGCAATGCCCCATTGTGAATTTACCTTTAAAGCTAAATTTTATTTCACTGTATTGGATACTGATAGCCAAGGTTCAAATAAAAATGTAGCTTTCTTGATGATTTATTTTTGAATCCACATAATTATCGTGTTGAACTGTCTAAAAGTTTAATATTTACTATTGTGTCAGTATAACTGATAAAGACGTCTTTTTTGCTTTTAATCGGAACAGAGGGGTGCTAATGATGAACATATTGCTCTCCTAAAGACTTTTGAAGAAGTTTTTGCTTAGTATAAATAAAGTTTTACCAGAGAAGAAAGAAAGTGAAGAAGGTGTATCAACTTCTATATCAAAAAAGTTTTCATTTGAGTAACCATTACAACCGGAAAGGGCCTTTATTCTAGTTTGGTTTAGATAATCTTGCTTCGACATCCGAATCACACGACGTTATTACAGCTTTTACTGTCAAGTGGACTGGAGCTGGGGCCTGTTTTATAAAGCTACAAATTACAATTTACAGGTTACATGTTTCCATTTGACACAACCTCGACCAATGACGACCAGCCATTTGAGCAGTGTTGCCAGTTTAGACCTGTATAATTGTAACTTGTAGCTTTATAAAATGTGCCCCTGTGGCTCGTTTCACGAAGCTACAAGTTACAAATTACAAGCGGAAGCCTCTTCCTAGCGAAAAGAGTTAGAAAGAGACTACCGCTTGAATTTGTAACTTGTAGCTTCATGAAACGGGCCACTGGCGGTGGCTGGGAGTGGACTAAGGCAAAGTGGATTAAAGGCCTTTGTAAAAAAAAAATAGTTGCATTTTTGGACTAGTCTGTTTCACTGTACTTTTCCTTTTTAGTAATCTCATCTTAATATCTTAAACCGTCCAATAAATACTTTATAAATAGACATTCTAAACATTCATATACATATAACAGAATCTGAATAGTTATTTCAGTATTAACAGACAATTAACATCCACAAACAACAAAAACACTTTGTTTGTACTAATTCTACATCCATATATTTACAAACACGTATTTTTTAAGCCGATTAAACCACAAACCAAAGCCTGGAAAATAGTTTTTTCCCAGTGACGTGTCGATGACAGTCGAAGGTTCACCTGCCGTCATATTCTGTTAAAGAATCCGAAGAAG
Source organism: Acleris literana (assembly GCA_946894065.1). Classification (NCBI taxonomy): domain Eukaryota; kingdom Metazoa; phylum Arthropoda; class Insecta; order Lepidoptera; family Tortricidae; genus Acleris; species Acleris literana. The sequence goes on along the minus strand of OX335688.1, from coordinate 8,536,007 downwards.
ATACGCTGGTTGACCTTTTACCGCGGAAACATTACCTGTTTAAAAGTGTCTAGACGTTAGTCGAACTTTGGCGTACCGTCAGTGAATTATTTAAAAGAATATAAACTCCACCCTGTCAGCCGATATCAGCGACACGGTATTCTATTTTATTTAAACCCATCTTGCTTCTATAACGTAATCGTATTGCCGAGGTTTGTAGCTCTTATAGACATGACAATTAGGGCTGCCAAAACGACAGCAATATGAAAAAGAACGCTTGACAATGACACCTAATCGATTTAAAATTTTAGAAAGAAGTGTACATATTTATGCATTAGGTACTTTAAATTTTCATTTCTGTTACAAATAGTATTCGTGTACATTTATAGCATTGTTTTAAGTAATGTACATTGACTTAACAAACACACGCCGACAGTAGTAAACACAATAATAGTAATGAGGGCGCCACTAGCCCACAGACTTACATCCGGCGGCGTTTGGTTGGCGCTCGCTTAATAAGTCTACGCCGAGCGCAGTGCCGCCCTCTACACTATAATTGTGTTTTCTTATACAGGGTGAAATTTGAATGACCGGCCAAATTTTAGGGACTAACTCTGTTGGTCATACTTATCAACTTTTATTATGGGATCAACAGTGTTAGTGCCTAAAATTTGGCCGGTCATTCAAATTTCACAATGTATTTAGTTTATAAGATAAGAAAATGTTAGGTATGCGTTATCTATTCATTTGTACAACAAAAAACCAGCCTTCGATTTCAAGACAATTCTTTAGTTTATTTGAAAACACTATAATAGCAATGAGGGCGCCACTGGACGCCCGGCGTAGTCTTAACGAAAAATAACGGAAATATTTTTCAGTAATGACTTGTGCCTATCAAATTTACTAGATGATTTTATGTAATAACTTTTAAATGTGTATGATATGTAGGGATACCTTTTCCATGATATTTTATGTATGTAAAATCTACTCTCCTACTAAACGATTATGAAAATAGTATGTAGCGATATCGATATTACATATTTGGCATTTGATTTGGCTTTAAAATTGTAAATCGCGAGACAGTTAAAAACTTGCACTGATATTAAAATGAATCGCTAGTAAATTTTTAAATTTGATTTATTATTAATGCCAAACTGTGCATTTAAATTATCTTACTGAAAACCACTTTTGAGCATCATCGCCCGTTAAATTTCGTTATAAATTACTATTCTATGACTATTTCCACTCATTGTATTACAAACCCTGATTACACGTACCTAGTTAGAAGTGCTCTTGGGCTTTAACGCCATACATTTAATTACATAATTATAATTATTTAAAAGTCACCATCTTGCTAGAATGCGGTTCACAACGATGAACGCTAAGCAATATAAAGTTCAAGTGACGTAATTATTATTAAATTAAGTATTAAAATATAAATTATGAATTAAAAAAAAAACGTTTTAATAATAAATAGCATCGTGATAACCAATGAATACATCAAATGGTTAATTAATCACGTCACATGTTACAAGATCTTTATTTTATTTTGTGGTATGTATTATCGCAAACCGAGTTTTTATTAACGATGCTTATTTATAAATAACACAAATAAGTGTTACAGCTGGGGCTAACCTTATAAAGCAACAAGTGCTACTTTGACAACGCGGTTAGCCTAAATAACAAAGCTAGCGGTCTTGGGTTCGACCCGAGTTGGAGTACAAAATTCTGATGTTTTTTATGTACTTATTTATTTTCTATTTACGTTTGTATATTTACACATATTACAAGACTACAGCTTTTTCTGGGAGTAAGTAAATTTTACCGCCACATTAATGGCAATACTGATAAATTATTACTTACATAAAAGTAGCAGGAAATCTTGACTTTTTGCACCTGTAGCATTGTAACTTTATAAAATTGGCACCTTCTCGTAAAACAACAACACGACAATACTTTTGAATTACGCTTAACAGCAGCGCTAGAGAGTGCATAAGAGCATTTGAATCACGGTTATATAAACAGTTCTTTATAAGAAACAACTATAAAATTCAGACGGCATTTGGACTGAATTAATGCAGCATATAATGTACCTACCATGACTAGAAAAACAAAACACGCTAAGCCAAAGAATCGAGATCTTGATGTGTTATGAATGTTATTATAACTATTCATCTTTTTTCTTTCCGAAATAATTCAATACCTTGACTAATTTTCCTAACAAATGCAATAGATTAAAATAAATCGTCCCTTTACTTTCTCAACCTCGTATCTGTTTGGATAATTAGATAGGAAAGAAGTCTTTATTCTATAGAGAACATGAGTGCTTTTCCTGTCTAACTATTCGATCAGATACGAGGTGGAGAAAGTAAAGGGACGAAATTACTGATGGATTTTTCGTGATTAAGGCTCTTGGTAGCTGTCTTCACATTTTTCCATACACTTGCAACAGCACCACACGCACCAAATGCGTAACTCTTTATTACATAGTAGGTATACATAGAAGTCGCCATTATTATCAGTGAGTTAGGAAGTGCCGGTTCAGGTGGAATTATAATGTAGAAATGCTAGCGAGAATATCGCGCGTAATTCTACCTGAATTTATCAGAAATAACGATGTGACAATAGCTGCCATAGGCTTACTATTACTGCGTATGGACTTGCCTCTAGGACTATAAATTTGGCTAACTCTATGGTATAAAAACTATAGCTGTGATTCCATGACGTGACCAACATGACGTCACTGTGACGTGCTCAATCTCCTCCGAACCCGCGAGACGCCAATTATTAAAAATACCGAATTGTGTTATTTTAAAATCAGTGAGACAGTGCTATTTTGTGCGATGTAGTTTGTAAGAAATCTAAAAGATGGTGCTATTGTTGCTTGGCCAAACGTATGTGACATATTTGTTCGCTGTGTGTCGAGTTATATAAATCAATGGCTTCTGACTATCGAGACGGAATTACGCGCGATATTAAATGAATAGGTAGTATCTTTGGCTGTGACAAGCTCGGGTAAGCTGCATTCCACTAGAAAATTCGTTTAGAAATCGGGACGGAGTGGCGGGCGCGTGCGCGCGCGCTTACGGCGTAGTGACATCTTCCTCCTGATGGTGCTTGGCGAGTGCGAGCAGTATCATCGTCAGCTGCTTCCTGCTTATCTTCCCGTCGCTACTGTATTCAACGCCCTGCAGGATCGTTTCTTCAAATTCTAGAAGGTCTTGGGCGTCGTAATCCTGTAATGTTACAATAAGGAAAATTATAACTTCATATAAACTTTTAGAGCAAGATAAGTGTAGTGAAACTAAATTGAACCCAACAACTCAAACAAGTCTTGAAGTAAATTAAAGGTTAAAGGCAAAGTGGTACCATAGTATTAAGGTAATTATATCTGGACATCAGAGCCAACTGGTCGGATGTGCATTTTTGATACTTTTCAGGACAAGCAAAAGTAACTTAAAAACGTTTGACACCGACTAACAGTATTAAAATAAAGAAAACTAGTAATTAATATTGAAGGAGCATATAACTGCAAGTATTTTCTGACTTACAAGTTCTTTCTTACGCTATCAATAACATTGCAATTCAAATTTGATTATCAAAAGGGTGTGACATCCGACCTAAATTTAACAAGGCATATGCTGGGCTGTGGTCGGATATTAACATCCGATATTTTGGTTGTAAGAAACTTTGTGAACACGCAATAAGTTTAGGACGTATGTTTAAATCAGACTATATGGCTCGAAATGAAATGGAAATATATTCAATCTTATGTGAACATCAGACATTTTGGTCCGGGGCATCTCCACTATAAGACTTATTGGTTTTAATTTTTTCTTAGAACGGAGCGTCTGATGTTTATATCAGACCATTTGGTTCGAGGAATCTCCACAATATCCACAACAAACAGAGATAGCGATAAATTTTAATGGGCGATGGAAAGAGACAGAAAGCAAACATACGCCCGACGGTTCTCTATCGTTTGACCGAATTTCATATGCAATAATTTCATTTGCCCGAATTTCATATGACATAAATTTATATGCCATAAGTCATAAAGAATCATGTGCCATAATGATCATTTGGTATATTTTCACTTGACATAATTGTTAGGTGCCATACCGATACGTATGCCATACTTTTCATTTTCCCTATTATCAAGTGTTATAAAATTGTATGCTATAAATTTTAAACGCTATAATAATTATTTGCCATAAAACATTCAGAATGCGTATTAGTACTATAAAAAAAATCGGGTCTGGCCTTCCTTACAGTAGGTAGGTTAGAATAGGTAAGTTATTATAATAGTAGTACGTAATGCAGATTGTACCAGTACTTAATTATACCCACTGAAACACACTGATACAGTCTGGGTCTGCTTTTTCCGAAATTATGGCAAATGAAGTGTTATGGCATATAATATTAGGGATTATGAACATTATAGAAAGTAAATATTATGGAAAGTGTTATTATGGTATCTGATATTAGGGAGGTTGAACATTATGACACTAGAGTATTATGGCATTATGAAGATTATAGCCAGTGATCATTATGGCAAATGAAAATAGTGCAAATGAAATTATGAAAAATGATGGGATACCACGCTCGACGATTGCCTAAACCTTACGATTGACCGAGCGCGGCCGGCCGGCGATTGACAAGTATAAACCAATTTGTGTCTAGACCGCGGATGTGAAAATTCGGTGCGAATTAATTCATTTGTTAACAAGTGCAAGTGCGTACAGGATATTCCAAGAGTTAGTTCCTATAGCCACCTTCTGACTACATCATCAGACCAGCTCCGTGTTACCATACCAATTATTGCATTGTTCCCGAAGATACGCAAGTATACGCATAGTAAATTTCAGCTCAATCGGAAACCGGGAAAAAGTTCAAATTTAACTTGCAAGAACTACCTAACTAACAGGCCAAGTTGCATTAAAGCTTGTAAATACTATGTAATTAAGTAGTAGAAATAGAAACTAAAGCTATCGAGTTCAACGACACAACTTATGAAATTTTGCAACTTTTTCCAGTGTGCTTCTTTTCGAAATTATAATATCATCAAGATGCACTGACAGTGAAGGTCGTCGTTTGTTTGGTTGAAAAATATCATCTGAAACAACAATACAGGTACTGATACTTCACTCTAACAATCCTGTTTAAAAACGAATGCACAAAACAAAACTTGTAGGTAGGTAATGAAATATTTGAGTTTAGACACCTTGATTTCTTTTATTTTCTGCCTTTCGTAACTCTTGGAATATGCTGTTGACATGTGGAATTATGTCGTACAATACCACTTTAACAATAAAAGCACTTGCAATTGTTAACTAATTAATTAATTTGCACTGAATTTCCATATGCGCGGACTAGACACAAAGTGGATACGTAAGGTTTAGGCAATCGTCGGGCGTATGTGCGCTATCTGTCTCTTTCCATCGCCCATTAAAAATTATCGCTAACTCTCTTGGTTGTGGATATTGTGGAGATTCCCCGAACCAAAAGGTCTGATATAAACATCAGACGCTCCGTTCTAATAAAAAAATAAAACCAATATGTCTTATGTGAACATCAGACCTACTTTTAAAGCCATACATTAAGATTACTAGAAGCAAAAAGTAATATTTAAACATCCGTTATTTTTCTTCTAAGGTATGGTGGACATCCGACCTTTTTTAGTAAATCTAACTTCGTTAATAAAAGAGATAGCGATATAACGGTTAGATGGCCTGAAAGAGGACAAAAAATTGAGTATAATTCTAAAAAAAAGTGATTTTGGTCAAAATTGGACATCCGACCAGTTGGCTCTGATGTCCAGATATGTTCCTCGGAACACCCAACACCTATTTCAATAACCTTAGATCAACAGAGTAAGTTTGTAAAAGCAACCTAGTTAAATAAAAAATAGGGAGTAGGGTATCTTTTGCCTTCGGTAATTTGTACTTTATATAAGTACGCGGGGACGCCTTTTATCGAGGAGAGGTCCCCTGTCACAGGTAGGTACTCTTTTACATACAACGAGAGTCCAATCTTTTAGCTGTATGTACGGTGCAATAGTTCTTAAAACCATCTTCGGGTTTGTATTTCTCTCTCACTCGCTTTCATTATGCTCTTATGCTAGTCTTGACACACAGAAACAGAAATGAAACACGTCTTAGTTTATAGATCTTGGCAATATGATGTATTTTTACTATGACCACGATCGCCCTATGCAGGTATGAGGTTTTCTTGAAATATCATAATCGTTTGGTATGGAATTTGTTTAAAATTGAACACATTCTTGTCTTGGTTGGTCTTCAAAGACTTCCTTTCATTAAAAAACCCAATCGAATTTGAAACTAAAATAGTTATTTTGTCTTGTTTGAGGTCCTAATGAACATGCTGACATGTATCCCGCGACTGTTGGAGGGTAAGGACGGGGTCCATACAAAATCCCCCATCACCCTTTAAAAACATTGATAAGATGCTAGAAGTTCTTGAGAAGTTCAATAACAGAAAAGTATACAACATTATTAGATACTGACCTTTTTTACTAATTCTAATAAATCCTTAAGAAAACCACGCAGCTCCTCATTTTCGATTGAACCGTTGTTGTCCTGAAACCATTCGATAAATGAATGACTTTGAACTGTACCCATTGAACGGTGAATGGTGAACATACTCACTCTGTCGTATAGAGAAAAGACCCTCTCAATGTCGTCCTTCGTCAATTTTGTTGCTCCCTGTGGTAGTGTTCAAATATTAGATTGTCACACATTAATAAAAAGGCAAGTTAACATTTGTAAATAGAAAGAATCTTGTAGTAAGTAAAAACAAACAAACAAAATACTTATTTAAGACCTATTGTGACAACAATATATATCAAGAATCTAAAGTGTTAGTTTGTTACAATTTTCATTCATTCAACGATTAGTTTTGAATTTTTGCTTAGGTAGGTATCATGGGTATTCTTTGCTAATAGGTAGGTATGGCATTAACGCGAAATCATTCATTTCTAAATGAATTATTTTAAATTTCACGCTCAGTTGTTGAATCTATGACAATCTCAGTTTAAAAATGTAGTTTTTTTAGAGCAATTACTCCATCACAGATTAAATCATGACTTTCTGTGACGGAGTTCTAAGGTGGTTTCATTATTAACAAACCCGAATGATGTTCCTACGGATTTGTACAGTAAAGCTTAGTAAATGATTTTCATTGGACCGATTTTGCAAAAAAGTTTCCAAAAAATGATCCTTGAATGAACAAGTACAAAATGTGCATCAAAGTACCTAAAGTGCAATAGTACCTGAGTATTTTTATTAACAGTGACTCAGTGACTCACCTCTATCCCCTCTATGCCCTCCTAGAGTGCGGAGTGCAACCAAGCTCAGTGTTAGGTTAGGACACACAGGCAAACAAAACGACAGGTTCAAGCAAGATAAAACTGGGTTAGCATAGCGGGCAAAAAGTGTTTGACTTGGCGCCATTATGGTCGATTCACAATGTAGATTGCAAGCGATAAATTCACGCATCGCTGATTTTATCTCAAATGTATTTAAAACTTTCAAGAAATTATTGAAGTGGTATAATAATAAAAAGTGATTTGTTTTTATAATAAAACTCGTAAGAAGTTGTCTCTCTGTAATAGTGAATTCGTATGCATGCTCACAATGAAAAAATAACGCGCCATGTACGATTTGTAGTATCGTAGTGCTTATCTCACTTGCTACTCTGGCGTTGTGTGTGAATCCACCTCAAATCTATGGCGATTGGATAAAATGGCCAATACAGAATATAACTATACTCCGAGAAGCGCAGTCGTTTTTCAAAACATCTTTTTGCCAAACTATACCTACCTAGTATTTGTTTTGTGTTTTTAAAAGTATTGTTAGCGATAGCCTGGTTCTTAACAGCTATGTATGTAAATTTTAATAAAAATAAAAGGTATTTTATCTGCTTCAGTAACTTAGAATGTTATGTTTCTGAAAATTTTAATAGTCAACATGTAAAATGTATTTAATCAAAAATAATTAACTGGCGGGTACATTTTGCTTCTGACACACTTGAGACGTCCATGTTCAAATAAGTCGGCAAAGTAAAATGTATCACGGTCACTGAATAAATAAGTAGTTTATAAATTAAAACACCTTTGATGGATTCAACTCGTTAGGTATGTGAAGTTTAAGGTTGTGTGTCTTCGGTGTATTTATTAAACCAATGCACAATGGTGAAGTATGTCAATGTATGTCACGAATATATGATTTTCTTTCTTTCTATCTTATTTTTTCAATGTTAATGTAGTAATTAAATGTGTGGTGGATTCAGCGAGGTAATCTTAAATGAAAATGAAAACGAAGGAAGAATGAGAAAGATGCGTGATAATAATCATTTCATAAGACAACTTGATCTATTTTTTTAATTATCTAATTATATAAATACAATAATCAATTATGTTTACTAAAAACATATGTTTTTTTTTTACTAAATTAAATTGTCCTACGAATATTAAACGGAAGTGACGTTTTGATTCTGTAGCAAAACTATCCATGCATTATGCTCAAGTGAAAGTGATAACATTGAAGGTCATTCCTTAGTTCTATTTGTAGCTAAACAGCATTTTTGCCAATCCAAAGTGTTAGAAACTGTGCTCTTTATTAAAAGTACATAGTGTTCATTATTCTCATATATTTGGGTAAACCACACACGCACGTTCCTTCGTGAATGCAAAGATGAGGGTCGATTGAGTATGGAAATTCTATTGCGCTGGTAAAGGAATTTTCATATACATAACATATGTGAGTCATTTCCATATATAAATGGGCAATCTTCGTAGGGTTAAAAGGGTCGATATGGTGCGGTTTCAATATGAACCTCTCCCTAATATTATATGACTATTTAAATCAACAAAGTAAGTTTCTATACCTATAAGTACCAGAAAGATAAAAAGCAGTATTGTTGTTTATTAAAAATGAAAGGTTTTTTTTACCTTCCCGCTTAGGCTAAGTAAGGCTTTTTGTTCAAGGATTTAGTTGTTTTTATAACATTTTAAAACTTTTGACATCACGCAAATCCTTACTAAATCGACCCGAATAATATTTTTAAATCAACAAACAACACTTGACACATATTTATATCGTGTTTAACATTTTGAACGCCATGTCAAATACAAAATGTGTCACTCGCACGCCAAACACGTTTGCTATGCTATAAAAATTACAACTTAGTTGATACGAAACAAAGTCTATTTTAATTTAAATCTTGAACTTATGTCGGCTGTGGCCGACGGTGGCGCCAGTAGCACGACTTTCAGTTGTCGGCCAGTGGCGTTCAAAACGTTAATAACAAGAGTACACGCAGATCGCGTCAAACTTTAGGGCCCATACAAGATTTTCGAATTTAAACTATTAGTTGTATTACCTATTTTTTAAATGGCAAGGAGAAGACCAATATGCATTCAGGCCACCGAATAGTGTACGTCTTTGCGATCATGTGCTTTAATTGTACAGCAAGGAATTTTGTCGCAGAGAGTTAATAGTCAGTTTTATTTGTCGTGATTAAATTTTTGTGTTTTTTTTGTCGTTACGATAAGATTCTATTTGGTGGCTCAACTATTAAAGTTCACAATTGTGAGTTGCATTTTCAAGCAGGCCATAAAGTTTAACGAAACCTATATTATAGATTCTTTTTTGCACTTATTGAATTCAAATTTAGAATTTTATTTTATACAGTAAATTTTTCTCAAAGTACATTCCAATAAACTGTCTAACTGTATACATAATTGATCAGGGACAAGATGGCCGCCATTGGTTGTGGCGGGAAACTTACCTTGAACACCTGTCTGCACAGGAAATTCTCCTTGACGGGAAGCAGTCTGTGGGCAAAGTGTCAGTGTAGACTATTGTCTATGGTCACCTAGTTAGAGTAAAAGCTAAAACATTTGTCTTTATTGCTAAATATAAACTAGCTAGCTGCGATCGTTTTCGTCTTTCCAACACATGCTTTGCACCCGGCAATTACTTACTTAGCCATTTCAGACAGCTGTAATCGGCCGTCCTTGTTCGAGTCAAATACTTGGAGCTGAAAAAAAAAATACATTTAATAATCAGTCTTCAATTTCTTTCTACGATTTGTGCTAAAATTCTTTATCCAATGAAGTTTCTCATAAAGTTGTCCTTATTTAAAGAAAATGTCGTAACGTTGAAAAGCCACTGACTTAATGGAATTCAACTTTATTATTATTTATTGTACGCGATTAAATTGTATTTTAAATAAAATAGTTATTATTGTAATAGTAACTATTTTATCGCGTGCAATCTTCATTGAGAATCTACCTTAATGGCTTTGGAATGCGTGTATGATCAACCATTTTAGCATCACGTTACTACTAAGTTTAGGCTACCACGAAACTCATTTACCACTTTTCAACTTTATTTGTAAGGTGTTAAAGTCCAAAAGTGATAAAGGACTTTATTGATCGACAAATACATCGTAATTAATAATTTTTCGCCTGAATTCAATTTTAATGAAAGTTTTAAAAGTGTTTATTTATTTCTCATAAAATAAGAAGTTTAACACTATTAATTATCTTAATAAGTATTATCTTGTATTAGGTATATATTTCATAAAATATACTATATTTATTGTCATTACCATAGTGTCAGTATACTCTATAAGCTTATCTTCGGACACATCGTTGATTTTCTTCGCTTCCTTTAGCAAATCTCGAAGGAAATTCTGAAACAATACATATATTAATACTAGTAAACATCACTAAGTGAGATATTATGTAAAAAAATCTAAAGTAGGGGTATATTGGCTCATATAAAATTGTTCTTTAGATTTTTTATAAAAATAACGATTTATGTCTATACTCATCATTTCTTCGAAAAATTTTGCTTTTACTTTTTTGTTCATACTTTTTTAAGTCATAATCATCGCAACTCATAATGCATTTTTTTTAAGAAACTGTTACTTTTTGAGGATTGTTATAAATCTAACCTAACCTAACCTAATTTTATCTACACGTAATATTTAAGAAATTCTGAAAAGTGTATGGTTCTATGAATATTGGCGTTATAAGTTCAGATGAGTATAAGTTCCGATTATTAGTATTAAAAAATATGAAGAGTGATCATTATGATGTAAAATGGTATGAGAAAAATTTTCGGAGTTCCAATAATCGAAGTTGCAATTTTATATGAACTTTGGCGCACCCCTAAAGTAGGTAATGAAATATCAATTGTTACAAGCAGGATACAATTGTCAGCCATTGTTTGAACATCACGTAAAAGTTTATTGAAAACAAACATGTATCGTGTAACGCACCCATTGACACTAGTATTATTATTATTATTATTCTCGTAATAATTTCTTGAATAACTAAATACATACTAAAAATATACTTTGTCTGTTCTAATTGTCAACAGGAACGTTGTTTTAACGTGTTCTGAAAGAAATCGTGCTTAGAAGAAGTTTTTCTCAAAAGATTACTATTTTTTTTTTTTTCTTAGATTAATGATTACTGAGAAAAAAAAAATTGAATATTATCAGTGTTTGCTACGCCCGCTTTGGACTATTTGTCGGAATGACGCCATTTTGTTTGTAACCGCGTTACGTAAAATTAGTTGTGACTTGTGGCACTTAACCTCTTTAGCCATTACCAGAAATTAATTTAACTTCTCAGAAAATAATAACCAAAAAAATAGCAGGCTTTTGAGATAAACCTCTATACGTTTTTTTTTTTTAAAACACCTTCAGTTGTCAATTATTGCTCAGTAATTATTAACCTTTGCCTAGTTGTCAAATAATAACCGTTAACCCTTCCCCGGTCCGGGAATGCGACGTTAACACGCTTTTTGCGTCGGTTCCGAGCCGAGGCGGGTTCCGAATTGCGCTGTCACCCGACGAGAATTTAATAATTAATGCTATAAGCGTGGCTTTAATTAAATCCGGCTAAACGTAAAGGGATTAGTCGCCAAGGAAGACCGGCTCGTCACGTAACGTGATGGTTCAAGAAAAATTAGTCACGTTAATATTAGAAAGAAAATACAGAAAAAATACATATTTTATTAATTGAGAACCTATTCCTCATTTGGTACCTAGGGCATGCTTAGCTATAAACGATTAGTTTAGTAGCGTTATTTTCTTTATTTTGGCGCAAAAACGTGTTCTTAAATAAAGACATGAGTTACAAACAATTTACTCGCGTCTCCTAAAGACTATGTTCTTTGGATCACCGCACATTAAACATGTTATTTGGTACAACTTGAATTCTTTAGTTTATTTTATGGCATCGTTAGACAAACGTTCTCACAGATTATATTATTATCCATATATATTGACGACACGCTAGCCTAGTTGGTAGTGACCCTGCCTACGAAGCTAGCGGTCCTGGGTTCAAATCCCGGTAAGGGCAGATATTTGTGTGATGAGCACGAGTATTTGTTCCCGAGTCGTGGATGTTTTCTATGTATTTAAGTATATATTTATCTATATAAGTATTTATATCGTTGTCTAGTACCCATAGTACAAGCCTAGAGCTTAGTTTGGGACTAGGTCAATTTGTGTGAGATCGTCCCTTGATATTTATTTATTTATTATTTATTTATATACAAATTAACCCCTATTTCTCCTGGTCACGCTATAACTTAAGAACGGCTGAACCGATTTCGCTGATTTATTTTTTATTGTGTTCGTTATTGTCAGGATATGGATTATATGTAAGAAAATTGAAAAATCCAACGGGAAGGTCGGAAATTTGCAGCGGGGTAAAACCGCTAGCGGGCCGCTGGTAAATATTATCTGTGAGATGAGAGCCTTGGGGGAGGCCTATGTCCAGCAGTGGACGTCTTTCGGCTGACATGATGAGAAGTGTCTGTCAAAAGAATATTTTATGGTGGGTCTACGTTAAGTACTAATTCACGGAGTCCTAGTCGTAACCTTCCGACTCCATCATTAGATCATCTCTTACATACAATAATATTTCATTGTAGCGGATTTACATGTAATGTATGCATATTTTATATTCCAAATTTAAGCCCACTACGATTAAAGAAATGGTTTAAGATAGGCAAGATTTGACGTAGAGAAACTATCATACAACCATTGCAAGTTAAACAAATCTTGTAAACATCATGTAATTGTTGTAGTGTAATTGTACAACTATTGCAGGTTAAACAAAATGTTGTAAAACTGACAGATATGCAATCGTTGTAGTATAATTGCGTTCTCGCAACAGTCTCAAGAGTTTCCTCGGACAAAGACCCAACACGTAGTTATTCCACGTTATATGTAGGTATTGCGGGATCGCAGTCATTATCTCTGAAACGGACGTCGTTAGCTCGGCCGCTGTAATTGTAGACAGCATACATACTCGTATGTATGTCTATAAATAATATGAAAGGCTTTCGTGACTGACGGACAGTCATAAGTAAACCGCTGAATCTATAAATTAAATTGTGGGAGGAATATTACGTGAGTACCTTTCTGGATGACACGATGAAGACTCTCAGCCGTCCTACCAAAGAAAGTGGCAAACTGCATTAGAATAGTAGCATTTTAAATTTAATACGGTTACTAATAGAGTACAGAATTCTTTGACTACGATAGTACTAAATTACAGTTAGCCGTCTTCTTTGGTGGACGGCAGCTCTGTTAAGTAGTCTACTATGTGGGTTACCTTTGTTTCGGCGAAATATGTTTGCCAAATGTATCGTTTCCCAACCGTTTCACTGGACATCCCGCTTTGTTTTCTGTAACCGTAAATATTTCAGGATTTTATCAAAACTAACCTAACCTAACCTACAGGGTTCTACACGATGATACTGAAATTAATCCTGAAATGTTTACAGTTACAGCAAAAAAAAGGGTTGGCAAATGAAACGGTTGGGGAAACGATACATTTGACAAACATATTTCTGCCAAACGGCAGGCTCCCCTGGCTAGTATGTAGGTAGTATGTAAAATATAAATAACTATAACCCTCTTTTTAATAAATGAGCAATAGCTAAAGTGTGCTTGAAATATGCTCTGTCCTTATCTGTCATTGTGACATTTCCGATTGACAGAAAGGGACAATGCATATTTTTAACTACAGTTTATATTGCGTTTATGAATAAGGTGGAGTAATACTTTATTGTAAAAACAGGAAAATGACAAACAACAAAATATACAGAAACACAAAAGGTATGCACAAAGGTGAACTTATCCCCTTAAGGGATCTCTAATGTCTAGTAATGTCTTGCCTATGAAGCTAGCGGTCCTGGGTTCCCGGTAAAGGTAAATATGCGTGAGAAAAGCGCGAGTATTTGTTCCTGAGTTTTAGATGCTTTCTATATATTTTAGTAGGGTATTAAGTATTTTATCGAAACACCTTTCAACGCACGTATTACGCAGAATTTTTATTTCATCGAAATGCATTTCTTGCCGCATGAGTTATTTTTGGTAGACACACGCACCTAACCTAACCTACTGAAAAAAATATGGTTTTAGCAGAAAACAGCGTTCCATGAAATTAAATTCGATGAAATGATACAATGAATGAAGTGTAGTTCGATAAAATTATGGGTTATTTAAGTAAGCATTTCTCTATTCAAGTATGTATGTATGTGTACAGTCAAGGACTTTAATTGTTATTTTACTATGGAACCCTGTCGCATAACGTTAATCATTAATTTAAGCGTAATTTCTGTCATGTGGTTTGACGCTGTCATTATGACAGGGTTCCATAGTGGCATAACAATTAAAGTCCTTGACTGTACCCATAGTAAAAACCTCGAGCTTAGTTTGGGACTAGGTCGATTTGTGTGAGATTCTCCCCTGATATTAATTAATTAATTAATTTACCTTGAGCTCGTCGGCTTCTATGTACCCGCTGCCATCTGTGTCGTATTCGCGCCAAATCTGAAACCACAAGCGATATCGCTATAATCTATAATAATTTAAAAATAAGTTGAGAATTAGCTAACAGGTTTTCAGATATAAATTCGAACCACGTTTCAATGGAAGGCCTCACTACCGGAACCGTAATAGGTGGACAGTTTAAAATGTTTGAAGCAGTGTGTAACACTATCTATTTGCCTCTAAAAAACGGAGCCCCACTGCTGCGCACGCTACGCACGGACACGCTAGACACGTCGCCCACGTGGGTCCATTGGTCTGGGTACGTGTGTCAACATTTTCATAGCAACCAATGCACGCACACGTAAAACGTGTGGGCCACGTGGCTACGTTGGTCAGCTGCGTGTGTCTTCATTCCCCACTGCGGGCCACGCACATGCACACGCGCGCGGGTGGTGCGACGTCTTTGAAGCCACCTTTCCACTGCAACACACGGGCAGCGTGGGTCGCGGTGCGGCTAGCGCGCGTGGCAGGCACTTCGGAACAGACCACGCGTGTATCAGTGACGTCATTTCGTGCGCAGCGTGCTCGTGGACTAGTGTGGAAGTATCTACCTACATTTTCATACAGACCGTTGTTGTACCCACGTGTGTAGCTTGACCGTGCGCAGCAGTGGGGCTCCGGCTTAACAGCAATTACAATAAAAATAACCCTATTGTTACGCCACTTCTTCCAAATTTAAAATGCCGTATACGCACATTGGCTTCATACTCTCATATACTGCAGTTGTCTTTTGGACGGCAGTGTTTTGTTTATACAGTACTCACTTTCATGAACTCCACGCTGGACTCCAATGGGTTGTCAAACCTGAAGAGCAGCAGGAAGTTCTCCTCCATCGGTAGCAGCTGCGCCAGCTGGAACAACGGGACGAACACATAGTTCAGAATGCTCAAACTAACGAAATCCAATACTTTGACCTATCTATGTTAGTATGTTAAATTTTTTAGTTGACGACTCAAGGCCCGCGCCCGGTTATTGTTTTCACTTTAACTATAAAAAAATTATCGTGCTAATACAAATCAAATTCCACTTTTCTATGGTCTTAAAATGGAATGCCTCTATGCTAGTAATTCCACTTAGTTGTCTTATTCCCAAACCCGCGTCGCTATTGCCAGACGCACTCGCATCGCAATCGCAATCGGTTTCAGAGTGGAACAATTTGTTTTCATTTTGTATGCAGACTCGCCTTCGACTTTCAAAATGAAAATGATTGCGATTGCGAGTGCGTTAGGCATTAGCCCCCCAGGTTAAGGGTGCGGCTCCACTGAGGCGGAGACGAGCGGAGCGGGACGGAGCTGTGCCAATATTAACCAATAGAATATAAACTAACGTGCGCAAGGCGCGCTCGACGTGACCGCATGCGCCTTCTATTGCTTAATATTGGCACAGCTCCGCTCCGCTCCTCTCGTCTTCGCCTCAGTGGAGCCGCACCCTAAAGATAAGACCAGATGGTGGTAGCAACTTGGCTGTCTTCCCGTATTGAAACATACTAGGTAAACCACCGCTGCTTGGTATGTGGGTATAATGCGCGCCACGTAACATAAACCTGCGTGAGAGTCGATTTTTAGGTGTCACAGGTAGGCGGTAAGCGGCGCGGTGTGAGGGGAGCGCGCGTTACCATAGCGACCGCATGACGCTAGGCGATGTACCTGCGCGGTAACCGCCATATTGGTTCATGTTACATGGTGGGGATTGTAAGAGCGAACCTACCTCCCGTATGTCAATCTTGCCGTCCTGGTTGTCGTCATAGGCCTCCATGAAGCAGGCCTTCAGTTCCACCAGCATCGAGTCAGACACCGCCTAAAACAATACAAAGACAAAGTCAATACAGGAATGTATATTATACAGGATGTTAAGGACGTCAGTGTACATGAGCCGCATTCATATTTGTCTGATGTATTGTGTCGTGGTGGCAACTGTTCACATCTATAATGACGTTTTATATCGGTTCGGAGCGATATTTTAAATCGGATGATGATCTTGTGATGCGACACAACACAAAGCACCACAACACACTTTTAGACAAGTGTGAACGTAACCATAATAAATGTATGAAACCGATACTGTTCTGACGCGTCACGACACAATACATCAGACATGTGAATGCGGCTTTATGGCAGCTTTTATTAATTTCACAGTAAAGGCTATGTTGTTAACAATAATGATGTGGTTATGACGGGCTATTCCGACCTGTTGCCAGCCAGCGTTTTTTTGTTGCCACTTTGAACTTTATTCATCTGTAATAAGCCAGCAAAACTGTGTGGGTGGTATCAGATGGAGATAACCCAAAATAGTACATTATTGCCTAGGCATGGAAGTAGGCAATTGCGGGCCGAGTATTGGATTAAACGGACGAGCTTGCGAGTCCGTTTAAAAATACGAAGCCCGCAATTGCTGTTCCTGCCGAGGCAAATATAGTGTTTTTCTCAAAAATCGCAAGAAAAAAATTGTGTTGGAGTCAAATCTTCATCGCTTGAACTCATTTTTTGAATTGCATACAAACAGAAACTTCATGTGAAAAAACCATCACTCCTTACCGACTTTTTGTTTATGACAAGGAGAAACGCAATTCTTGTTTTAAAAAAAAACATAAGCTATTCCAGGCACAAATAAAAAAGTTATGTTTCAAGTAAAATTTGGATGTTTAAGACTTGTGCCCTCATTTTATTATGGCCCTTTTCACTTTTTAAAAAGTTACAACGTAGATAGTAATGGAATTTGTATGCAACATTGCGGGCTTATGTAGCGAGCACGCAATGTTTTTTTTTGTTTAGTTTTAGAACTGTCAGTAAACTATGTACTTCGCGTCTCAATATGTAGATAGGAATGTCAACATTTCCGGACATTTTTGAGAAAAAGTATATATGTAAAACTTGTAGCAGGTCTACGGCGTTAACGGCGTAGCTTTCGTAGCATCGCGTCGCGTAGAAGGCCTGGGGCTCTATTCACGACGGTAAAAACAATATCGTATTTGATCTGTTATCGTATTGTTAACGTTTTGATAGCTCTTATTTACTTGACAGTAATGACAGTAATGGCGGCTGACGTCATAACAATACCGTAACAGGCAAACTACGATATCGTTTTTAGAGCCTAGAATAGAGGCGCTGTATTCGTACCGCAATACCTAAAGGAGTACACATAAAATTTATGCTTTTTTTGCCTATACTGTACCTCCGTTCGGTTCCGTTCTGTATGTATCTCGAGGGTCTGTGGACCCCGTTCAGCGATTATGTCCAGACTGGCGAGTATACCGTATTATATACCTCCGAAAAGGGCGAAAAAAGCGACTGGCGGCGATGGACATATGGATGGAAAGCTAACCAAGACATTCCAATTCAAAATCTGGTCTTTAAAAATTACACTAACATAACTTTTAATTATGATTACAGATAATTACTAATAAAGGTCGAATTCCCTGTAAACCAATTGCCTAAAGTAACAGTAATTAAACAAGTTTATAAAAAGGTAGTAATTAAAGTTCGAAGGCAAATAACAGTAAAATGGCGAGTTAATTGATACCGTAAAATGGGGTGAATAGAGATTCGCGGGGTGAATAGAAATACAGCCTAAAATAAAGCATATTCTACTAATTATAAGACTGAGATTTTAATGTAATTTTCCAAAAGACTTGTCAATGTAATACTTGTTCTTATTAGTAACAAGTTATGACTTATTTTAGATTGTATTTCTATTCACCCCACGAATCTCTATTCACCCCATTTTACGGTACCGTCACTAGCAAATTAAAACTTCGTAGGTTGAAATAGATTAGAAATAATTGGATTAAATGGAGGTTAGTAATATTTAATATAAGTTTCACTTGTTTTGAGGTAGTTTCGTATTGTAAGGTTTATTTACTTATATATATTTAAATAATAACGTATAGTTTACGTTTCATAATTAATTTTAGCTTTGATGATTAATTAAAAATAAAAGGAATTTGATTGATTCATATTGTGACAAGCAAATGTCAAATGCGAGAACTTAACCGGTGCGTTGGTATGACAGAAGGTCCATGGAGGACATCGAAGTTGGAACGGTTATAGGAGTTGTATTGGAAATGTATATCGGAATTTATTAGAATTATGTCTAGGTACATACACTTAATGGCATAAACACGTGGAACATAAAGGAGTTTATTTTAGTATGATCCCTACAAATATAAAAAATCCGAAAGTGAGATTATCTATCCGTTTGTTGTTCAAATCAAATCAAATCAAATCAAATCAAATTTTATTTATTGTCCGATCACAGGTATACAAGATGTTACAATATTTAAGGTGACCTAGTCCATGACCTACCATATTAATGGTGTACAATAATTATATGTCCTTAAGTCTAATGATTCTCACCGATTGTAATGAATTTCTTAGTATGGAGATAGCCTGAACTGAGTTGGGAATAGGATATTGTTGACTCAAGAATGATAAATAACATTCCTACGTGTGGTTAAATTGTCAAATAATAAGCCAATGCACGATTTTAAAGTTGTACTGAAAAAAAACGTGCTCATAGAGGTTTTTGTTTTGTTAACTATTTAATGAGAAAAAAAAACAAATTTCTGCTACTTGTTAAAGTGCTTAAATGCCACATGGTCTTATCTGCGCCACAGCTAGTACTAGACTTAAAAAACAACACACAGCTACAAATAAAATGATTTTATTCCGACCAGTAGTCCAAAGCAATACTTAATATTTTTTTCTCAGTAAACAACAATAATAAAAAAAAGTATGCTTTAGAGGCAAACCTCCATTTAAGTATGCTATCTACCAGAACAGCTATTAAAAAAAAAGCTGTTGTCAATTGCCAATCAGATTCTCTAGACTAGTGTGAAACGGGTTTAATCCAGATGTCATCATAATTATTGTAACTCTTCATAAAACGAACTTTGTTCCTAATCCAAAATTAGTTTTCCAGTAAAATTGCCATTTTATTCCAGTTGCAACTTAAACGCGCTCCCTCCATTGTTGTCCATTCTGAATAGGAAGCAATTTCAAACTTGGAACGTCGTGCTGTCGCCGCGTTCTCATTTCAAATTTAAACTTATAATATTCAAACTGTGTTCTGGAACACGTTTGAGATTAGTTCACTGTGCTTTGATTGGCCAATACGCTGACCAATTTGAATGTAGGGTTGTGCATCTACAAATTCTTTTAGACTAGAAAATAGTAAAAACTTAGGAAGATTCCATTTTGTTTGTGTATCTAAAACTATAATGGTCTTAAACAGCTGTGTTTGTTTTCTAATGTAATGTACAGATCTAGTGAATAATTCTTTCACATCGTGAAAACTCGGAACTCACGTCTACTTCCGAATTATTGAGTTATTACGTGACATGTTTGTATTAAATAAATAGAGTACTTTAGTTATCAGTGTCAAATGTCAAACCACGAGTTTGAAGTCTATCTCACCGAGATGTTAAAACCAACACGATCAAATATATAGAAATTATGTGTAGGTAAACAAAAAGAAATATAAATAAATGTTGAAAATAAATTCACAGGCATGTCGATCTAAACGTTTCCCAGGTCTTAATGCTTTCGGCATGACTATTAAAAAGAACTGAAAACAAACTTAATCTTAATTAACAAAAAAATACTCTGGTATTAACCACTCTATATCTATTTTCACTCTCGCGATGCGACGTTCCCCCACGTTGTCTTGATGGGTACTGAGTCAGACTGAAGTAGCATGACAAATACGAACATTTCCGAGAAAATACGATGTGAAAGGATATTTCACTACATCTGTATGAATGTAAAAGACTATATTGTACAAACAACAAAATAGACAGAAACGTAAAAGTATGTACAACGGCAGAACTTATCCCTTTAAGGGATCTCTACAAGTTAACCTCTGAGCGGTTGCGAAATGTTTGAAAACATCAAATAGAGAAACGTACAACAGTGAAAGGGACAAGAGTAAACTAAGTATCACACTCTTAATACTACGACATTTTATACGAATACGAAGTCTTAATATTACGTCTAACATTAAGTAACGAATTTAAATTAGAAGTTTCCATTGGGCAAACAATTGACTTCAGACACGTGCACACGCACCGTACCGAATGCACACGTTCTGTAGCCGCTCCAGTTTATCAAGCAGGTACGGAACCCTCGGTGCGTGAGTCCGACTCGAACTTGACCGTATTTTTTAAATAAAAACGTTGTACAACTGCCTTATAATATAACTTTATATCACGGCATGTTGGTATTCCTGGCATGGAAAAGGCTACGTTAAGCTTTATTACATAAACGCATATCATTCCGAAAATCCAAACCAATAAAGTAAAATTGCGGGTAGACGTAGCGCGAGTGACCCCTGCGAAAATATTCCGCGACGTAGTGTTTTTGTAATCATTCTGACGTCGCATAACCGAAATTGTAACATTTATGACACCAGTTACAATGTATGAGAAATGTTTATTTAAGTTTCGATAGCATGTAAATTGGTTTGTGAAAATTGTCAAAATCCAATTTTGTTTTTCGTATCTCCGATATTGAGTATTGTAGTTAGTTTTGAAATATAGAATGGAACTAATAAAAATGTGTATTTATTTATTAAATCTTTATTGCACAAAAGAATACAGTTAATATACGATCACCAACGTTATTTATGACCCATTTCAACAAAAATATGCTTGAAGTCGTCAATGTCATTAGAGATGCCAAGTCATTTGTAACTAACAGGAAACTCAACCTTATTGTTCTAGAATGTCAGATTGACTTTGGACCTAAGGCGAGTACGAGATTTAAGTCTTTGACCATACAAAGGGGAGCCTAATGCCGTAAGGAATCCTCTACCAATTAACCTTTGGCAAAGCAGAGGTTGTGATGTTGACGGTTTGCTGAAAGACTTTAATAGATCTAGATATTCCACATCCTCCGAGGATTACCACGATTATTGGTTTGCTGCCATTGCTATTTCTACATTCGTTATAAACCATTGGTTCACAATGAATTGTAGAGTGCCGGCCGATCTATAAAATACCTTGTAATGTAACGCAAACTACAATGAGCGCTCGGTGTACGGACTTTTGGCATCTCGCCATGCACACAGCATGAAGTAAATTGTCAAACCTATTGGGCACCGACAATCTATCATGCAATACTAAATACGAGTAAGGTCAAGCGGGGCTATTACGTCAGTGGGGCAATTAAGTCAAGTGGCTTTAACTTCCCGTTCTAAAGTTCGTATCGAAAACTTAAGTGAAAAAAAAATTCTACTTGTCAATAGATGTAACTTTTGGGTACGAACTTTAAAATGGCCGAACACTTTATCTAAAGAAACATATAGATCCCGTAAAAGAGACCACTGGAGTTGATCGTTGTCTCTACTCGCTTCCCGCTCATTGTCGGCGTTGCGATCAGGGCCTTAAGAGATATTTCAATCAAATTCAAATATAACACCCGCCCGGGACGGAGATGCCAAGCACTCAATGCAAAGGTCGGATTTCGCTTATCTATAGCAATTTATCTATTAAGCCGGATTAACGAGGTTCTCAGTCCAACGCTTATATACCGAAAAGGTCGGAAAGCCGAAAGGCCTTCGGCTAAAGGGATCCGGCCCTTTGAACATGTACGACAGTCTGGGCTTCTTCCACTTTGTCTTACAAAATCGTTATCATATTGTTGACGTGATGTTTGTTTAATTGAACATGACAGGAGCTCTATTATATTCAGGCTTAGACTTAATTACTTTTGACATGTTATTGTGTTGTCAACGTTTTGAAAGATCCTATTTACTTTACAGTAATGGCGACCGAGTTGAAAACAACACGATGAGAGTACCGTATCGTAAATATTATGATTAAAAATGAGGTTAACAAAGTTATGTAGATGCTCTGTAAATTCGGTTTAGTAGCGAGATGTCTACTATCGTACTTAGTTGCCTTTTTTACATTTTCATACAAAAGGTAGCACAACTGACCAATGATTTCTATTTCAAAATCAAATCTAAAAGAGTCGACGGAACTCCGTTTACGCGGAGCTCCTATTTCTGAGCATTTTGGCCCTCCGGGCCTGCTGAAGAACTAACATAACCTAAACCTACCTCATATTTATGTTGTGCCGTGGGGAAGTCACCGCTAAAAAAAAAGTATTCATAGCGCGATTACGAGGA
This sequence comes from Acleris literana, assembly GCA_946894065.1. Taxonomy (NCBI): domain Eukaryota; kingdom Metazoa; phylum Arthropoda; class Insecta; order Lepidoptera; family Tortricidae; genus Acleris; species Acleris literana. The sequence continues at coordinate 8,513,018 of OX335688.1, read as the reverse complement.
TGGAGGTTTTATAAAGTTGGCGTTATTGTTGTATGAAAATGTATAAAAGTCAACGAAGTGCGAGATAGTAGACATCTCGCTACTACTAATATTATAAATGCGAAAGTTTGTGTGTTTGTTGGTGAAGGAGTAACAAACAAACACAAACTTTCGCGCTGCAACGGCTGGATGGATTTGGATGAAATTTGAAATGGAGATAGCTTGTACCCTGGAATGCCCTGGATTAACACATAGGCAACTTTTCATTCTAGAGATTTTAAAAGTCCCTGAGGAAATAACAATAGAAGATAGTAGATAGATATTAAATAAATATTAACAGAAAAATCTTACGAAATTTGACCTAGTACCAAATTAAGCTCAATGCTTGTACCATGGCTACTTCTTGTTGGCTTGTAAAACGATAAACGTTCTTAAATAGAGTTTTTTTTTTGTTAAAACATCCAAGACTCATACTCGTGCTCATCACATAGATATTTGTCATTTTCGGGGATTGAACCCCGGACAATCCAGGATTACCAACTAGGCTAACCAAGTTATCCAATATGCATGTCTCATCTCTATCTCTACATAGTGTAAAAAAAGGGTCTATCCGCGTCTGTCTGTCTGTCTGTTATTTCGTAACTTCTCCTAAACCACGCGATGGATTTTGATGCGGATTTGCCCACCATTTAGATAATTTTTCATGAAAGGTTTATATTATTTATAAATCGCATTGTTCACCTCTTTTTTCTCTAATTTACACCAGCGCGAAGCCGGGGCGGGTCGCTAGTGTAACATAAAAGGAGAACAGTATTATGGAGAAACATATGCAGGGATTTTCGGGGCAAGGGACAACTCCGCTCCGCTCCGTTCCGCTAGCATTATCAGTGGTATCGGGCTCGATCCCTGGTAGAACAAATCATGCATGTTTTCTTTGTGTTTAAGTATTCTATCCTGTTCTCTGGTGTAGGGTACCTACTGGACTCATTTAGGTGCATAGTATAAAATTAAAGAATGAGCGCTGTCTCGCCAACAAACTGCGTAAGCAGTTTGGCGAGTAACTTTAAAATTAGTTACGTATATGTGCCTTTGAAAAAAAAATTAAAAAAAAAATATATTTATGTACTAACAGATTTGGTGCAAAAACGCTGAACTGTTGTATATAATGATTTTTTTAAGAAAAACATTTAAAAACATTGTATTAAAAGTAGGTATGAAACACTTTTAAAACCGCAATCATTTACAAATTTACAAACCCCCAGATCTGACCAGACCAGACCAGACCAGACCACCAGACCACAGTATTAATTGTACTGGATGGTCTGCCAAGATGCATTACGCTAAGTAGCGTTTCTATTCGTTTTGTTTTTAAACCAATCGCGTCACTGGTAGATCACGTGACTTTTCGTATCACGTCATCTACCAGTAACGCGATTGGTTTAAAAACGAAACGAATATAATCGCTAGTTAGCGCAATGCATCTTGGCAGAGCCCTCTGAGCTGTCTATGACTTTCACACTTTGGCATAACAAATATACTTACTGACAAATGCTAGGATGTGACAGCGATAGACAGTTAGCCGAGGATTGCTTTCTTTTTCGACGTATTCCTAATTAGGCATATTCTTGTCTTGACACACTCTTATTTCGTCGTTTTCCGTTTAGAATATGTCGAAAACGGAATGTGTCCAAACAAGAATATGTCGAAAACGGAAAGCGACGAGACAAGAATGTGTCAGGAATACAACAAAAAGGATGCAATCCAGCTGAGTACTTACTATTAATAATCTGCTTTTACAGTAATTAAATGAAATAATAATTTGTTTTCCTGATGTGACTAACAATAGATATAGCCCAGCTATGAATAATTTACATACAAATAGATGTTATTAGTCATGTTTTTCAAGGGAATTCTGAGGCTTTGAAATAATTATCAATACTTAGTAGATAGTTCATTAGCGCTTTGTTCTTATTTGCCACAGATAACGAAATGAGAAGGTGGATTAAGATTTTAAAACGCTTTTCTTGTATGTACTCGTGCCTAAAAACCGGGCAAGAGGATGTCAGACCATGCTCATACTAGGGTGCTGAAGCCGTTCCTACAAACACAAAAATCTCCAAAAAACAACAAGTATGAACTAAATTTCAATTTAAAGATTTTAGTTGATGTCTTCGATGTTTTTTTCAGGTATAAACACTTTAATCGCATGTTTCTCAAGAACCAACCAAGTCTCCTAAGATAGTATCATGTTTTAATATTAATTTCTGAATTTCTTTATCTTTGGCCTTTGTTTGAGAAGAATGACTTACTCGTGACACTTAACCTGAAGTCGCCTGCGCGACCTGCGACTTAATATACTTACTTATTTCTTAATTTCTAAACCTGCGAGGTTGTTGCGACTTTTGATTTCAAAAGAAGCTCCAGTTAAACAAAATCTAACTAGTTATCTAACAATAAAACGCACTATATTAAACTAGTTCCTAGTAGTTCTGCTTATATCACGAGAACTGCTACAAAACGAATGGTTTATACATTAATAACACTGAACATCTTCTTCTTCTTCGTCTCCTAAGATAGTGTCATCATCATGTCAGCCGAAAGACGTCCACTGCTGGATATAGGCCTCCCCCAAGGCTCTCCACTCAGACCGGTCTTGTGCTTTTCGCATCCACCGCGTTCCCGCGATCTTTACAAGGTCGTCACTCCATCTTGTTGGAGGCCTACCTACAGCTCGTCTCCCGGTCCGCGGACGCCACTAAAGAACCTTCTGACCCCATCGGCCATCAGTCCTGCGAGCAATGTGCCCCGCCCACTGCCACTTAAGTTTGGCTATTCTTCGGGCTATGTCGGTAACCTTAGTTCTACTGCGGATATCATCATTTCTGATTCTATCACGCAGAGAAACCCCGAGCATAGCCCTCTCCATAGCCCTCTGAGTGACTTTGAGCTTCCTTATAAGGCCCATTGTTAGCGCCCACGTCTCAGATCCGTAAGTCATCACTGGCAACACACACTGGTCAAAGACTTTTGACTTCAGACCAGACTTCAGACTTTTGACCTAAGATAGTATCATGTTTTAATATTAATTTGTTAATTTCTAAACCTGCGAGGTTATTGCGACTTTTGATTTCAAAAGAAGCTCCAGTTTAACAAAATCTAACTAGTCTAATCTAACTAACGGAGTGCTAGAAGAAAATAGTACATTACTGCACAGACCGGGAAATAGGCCGTTGCGGGACGAGTAGAGTTAGCGTGGCCGAGACGCAGTCGAGGCCGCGATATATACGAGTCCAGCAACCGCCCTTCCCGGTCGAGGCTTGTATAGTGCTTTTCTCCAAGATGTGAGGAAATTTAACACAATTGTTAATAATATTAAACACAGTCCCAACATTTCCTTGAAAAAAAGAACAGAAACGTTACGATTTAGTATGACACTGAAATAAAGCATTAAATAAAATCACAAATTATTTAAACGTAATAAATTCAATTTGAATAAAATATAGTTTAAACTATAACATTTATTACGCGTTTATGTTATTTCCGCAATTTATTTTGTTTATGAACGCCATTTCTATTAAAAAAATGACAAACTATTTGACACACTTTTAAATACGTTCTAAATGCTGTTTGAAAAGGCTTTAACTTTTTAGTCTCTGACATTTAAAAAGTAAAATATACAAGGAACAATTATGATTGCACGAGTGTTTGGCTGTTTGGAGATAGTTATCCTAGTCCAAACATGGTTTTAAAAAGTAAATCACCAGGTACGTAATGAAATTTCATACATTTTTTGCGGCCGCTGCCGTTGGTAAATAATAACTCTGTTTTTTTTAATTTTGCCTGAGCCTGGAACTTAGAACTTCGCGGGCTGATTTGACAACAGTAAGGTTAAAATTTCCGAGCATGTGGGAGAAAAATACATTTTCTCAAAAATATCCGGAAATGTTGACATTCCTATCTACATATTGAGACGCGAAGTACATAGTTTACTGACAGTTCTCAAATTAAAAAAAAAACATTGCGTGCTCGCTAAACAAGCCCGCAATGTTGCATACAAATTCCATTACTATCTATCTTGTAACTTTTTAAAAAGTGAAAAGGGCCGTAATAAAATGAGGGCACAAGTCTTATACATCCGAATTTTACTCGAAACATAACTTTTTTATTTGTGCCTGGAATAGCTTATGTTTTTTTTTAAACAAGAATTGCGTTTCTCATTGTCTTAAACAAAAAGGCGGTAAGGAGTGATGGTTTTTTCACACGAAGTTCTGTTTGTATGCAATTCAAAAAATGAGTTCAAGCGATGAAGATTTGACTCCAACACAAAATTTTTCTTGCGATTTTTGAGAAAATCACTATATATTTGCCTCGGCAGGAACAGCAATTGCGGGCTTCGTATTTTTAAACGGACTCGCTAGCTCGTCCGTTTAATCCAATACTCGGCCCGCAATTGCCTACTTCCATGCCTAGGCAATAATGTACTATTATTTATCAACCATAAGAGACCCATAATATACAAAAGATTAAACAAAACAGTGTGTGAACAGTGAAACAGAGATAGCACGCAATGTTAGTCTTCGCGGCGGTGAAACGGACACTGGCTCAGCAAAATGCTGAGGAGTCAAAAATACATACACACATACATTAAATCACGCCTGTTTCCAAAGGACTACACAGAGACCACTTTTTCAAAAATAAAAATGTATTAAAGGGTAATTTTAAAAGCAACAGCTAGCAGCGCTGTCCGCGAATTTGTTTGTCACATCTCTCTTTCTAACTAGTCTGTACAGATACAGACATATTGAATGACAAGTGAGAGAAGTCTAACTTAAGTAAACTTTATTGAAACCCGATTGCATGATTTGATATTGTGGTCTATAAATAAATAGACAATAAAATTCCATAGAGGCATTCCATGTAAAGTTCTAAACCAGACGGCTCAGTCAAGATGCACTACGCTAACTAACGTTTCTATTCGATTCGTTTTTAAACCAATCGCGTCACTGGAAGATGACGTGATACGAAAAGTCACGTGGTCTACCAGTGACGCGATTGGTTTAAAAACGAATCGAATAGAAACGTTAGTTAGCGTAGTGCATCTTGTCTGAGCCCTGAGTAGTTCTTAACCTTTTAGTCCTGGGGGACCATTTGACATAATTTCCGTTATGCCGTGGACCACCCAGTTGGTTTATTGATTGGAGGTAATATTCAGTAAATAAATGTAAGTAAAGAAAGGGTTCTTTTAGACTCTTGTCACTTATTTATTGGCATGGCTCGCGGACCACTAGAGATGTTTCCAAGGACCACTAGTGGTCTGCGGACCATCGGTTAAGAACCACTATTCTAAACCCTCAGGGTTGGCAACGCAATGCATTTGCATCAGTCTTTGGATTGCAGTATTAAGATTGTAGTCTTGAAAATGCCAATGTCTATGGGTCTCAGACCCCACTTACGACCAGCGTCGCTATGGCCTAACGCACTCGCAATCGCAAGCGGCTTAAAAGTGGAACAATTGTTTTCATTTTGTATGCAGACTCACCTTCGGACTGTCAAAATGAAAACGTTTGCGATTGCGAGTGCGTTAGGCAATAAGCCCTGAGGGCCCTGCCAAGATGCATTGCGCTAACTAACGTTTCTATTCGTATCATTTTTAAACCAATCGCGTCGCTGGTAGATGACGTGATACGAAAAGTCACGTGATACCAGTGACGCGATTGGTTTAAAAACGAAACGAATAAAAACGTTAGTAGCGCAATGCATCTTGGCGGGGCCCTCTGGTGGGCGGTATGATCGTTTGCCTTCTCCTTGCAATAACAATATATCTCATCTTCTTTATATCCTCGTAAGGCCCAATGTGCAATAGAATGTACATAATCAAGGCAATATAATTTGAAGTGTGTTGCAATGTGAATAAGGTTTATTTTCCTATGTTCATAAACTGAAAATGTCATTATCGAACAAACGTAATTGAACTTTATTGCGTTGATGGTAGATTCAAAGTCCCATTCACAAAAAACTCCCTGTTTGTAGTATGGTGGGCCTTACGAGGATATAGTATAAAACAAAGTCGCTTCCCGCCGTCGGTCCCTCTGTATGTACGGTTAAATCTTTCAAACTACGTAATGGATTTTAATGCGGTTTTTATCAATAGATAGAGTGATTCAAGAGGAAGGTTTCTATGTATAATAAACTTTGGATTATGAACGGGGTGTTACAGAAAACCCACATAAACCGAAACGAAGCGAGGGCGGGTCGCTACAGTCGCTAGTTAATAATATGACATTAGTCTCAAATGCCACATCCCTCACATTACCAGATATAATGCACCAACATACGATACGATATCGTATTTTGTCCGATTACTTAGCATTTGTCTTATTTTGTTAACATTAAAAAAACACTACACAGTTTTGTAGCGAATTTTTGAAAACAACCAATTTTATGTAAATTATACCAAAAAAAAAGTTTCGTTACCACGTGTTGTGTTTTTTCGTTCTAGCTTATCGATGGGTATTGAAGCAGACTGAGGAGGCGAGATGAATAAGAACTTTGCTATATTTTCATTAAATACTTATGTACATAAAACGCAACTCCCATATTTTGTTAACTGTCGTCTATATAATGTGAATAACCTTGTTTATGTTAACGGCAAAGCATATACTTAATTTAGTCATTGTATTTACCCAGTCATCCTATGTAATGCCGGGTTTGCTTAGGTAATAATGATGTATAATTAGCATTGTACCGAAAAGTAACTTCTCAAATTGTGAAAGTTTCTTATGAGAAATTCTCGGAAATTTCTAAGAATATTCTTTAATGTTGTATGGAAAGAGAACATTCTCAATGCTCTCAAATGTTTCCGATAATATTCTCAGTAATTTCTTTAAAAGATTTCTTAACTTCCGAGGATGTTCTGCAACTTGTACATTGCTATATATAATACGCTATCTATGGTTTATCATTTACCTTACCTTAATGTAAGTATGTAATACCTAGGTCAGGTATAATATATACCTACAGAGTAAACAATCCAAAAACTCAATACGTAGAATTCGGAATCTATGAGTTAGGGTAATTTGTTCTTTATAGATAAAAAAACAAACTATGATGCTTAGTATGCACTCAAAAAATGTGAGTCAAGAGTGATTTCTCTTAGTTGACAAAATATTAATACAAAATTTATGATCTACCAAAGCGGATACTAACAACAGCCAGTCATTATCTTGTTAATTTTTACATTTATTTGTAATGTTTTTAATTTTGAATTTGTATTTTTTTTATATGTGATAGTTCTAATAATTTATATTTGTTGCTTTATTACCTTGTAATGTAACTTACTTTTAAGTATTATTGTATTTTATGTTTGAAAAAATGACCTTCTGCTGGAGTTTCTTGCGGCGCTTCTTCTCCGCAATGATGGTCTTGTCCGAAGCGCTAGTAGATTCACTTTATATTACTGTGGCCAATTTACTGAATAAATATTTTGATTTTGATTTTGATTTTGAGCAAGTTCTGTACTGATTAAACTAACATCTTAGTTGATAACGTTGGTAACGTCTTGTCAGGCTCGTATTAAATCAAGACGCTTATGCACAACAATCACAATTATGTTAGAGCGACCAATTTTTTTTCCAGTGTGTGTGTTATGCCAAATACGTTTCTACAATACGAATTATGCCAAACAAAAGGAACCCTCAGTGTATATTTACCGAAAGCTATTTCCAGCTGGAGTCTTGTTGTTTTTAGGAAATCATGAGCGTGGATTACGTGCGTTTCGTTAACATGATTGTTGTGCCACAAACATCTTACTACCGCGGAATGTTTTTCGATAAAATGAAAATTCTACAAATGTACAATAGCGGTCCTACGAGAGGACGCCAGCGTCTACGTATACAGGTAGATTTTTTTTCCCGCTATTCGCCTATTTCTTCCTGTTGGACTTAACAGTATACAGTAATAAAACATGTTTATTTTGAAAAGATCTATCATAATTTACCACTTTTAAGAATGGCCGCTCGGCTTAAAAATGTATGACTTTTACAAATGATAACACTTTTACCCGAACCCCTTTCATGCATATTTCAATAGTTACTAAAACAATTCTGAAAATTTATCATAAACAATGGAATGCCAAACGAAACGCCATTGTTGATGTCCATATTAAGCGTAACCATGGTAACCCATAACAAGTCGATGATAATTAAGCATTTTTTTTGTGATTTATAAATATGTAATTTTGAACATATTATTAGTCTCAAAATAAATTTTGTTTTTAATCTGTGTCATTATAATTGTTATTAAAGCATTCTTAACGATTTAATATACAAATTAGGTTGTCAAGTGTCCAGAAAATGCCAATACTGATATCCGGAGTGACTGTAACCATGGTAATAACAATGCTATAATGGTTATTAAGAACAGTTATTACTATGGCAATGCCGCCAATAGAAACGTTTTCACGCTTTGGTTACGCTATGGGTGGCATTCTGATACTGGTAATGATATATATGTTAGCGGTTTATAATACGCGACTAGAAGAAAGGCTTATTTTCTATCTTACTAATAATTGGTATTTCTGATGCTAATTATTGTGTGTTTTATCCTTCATATATCTAAACGTTTTTCCTAAAAGTGACACCTCTGTTTATCTGTGACTGCATTACTCATTCAGTGCGCCGACCATCTGTTCTACGAATCAGTGATAAGGCAATCTTATCAGTGCAAAGACATCGTATAAAACTATCCTAAGATATTCTATTAATATCATTGACTTTAATATTTTGCTGTTGACGGTATCCCATAACAATTCTGAGGTAAGTTAATAAATTTTAAGCTTATTTAGGGCTTTTCTGCACAGCGTTCGATCTGAATTCAGAGAAACGGGTTTGTAAATTGTCCGAAATTTGGGGTCTAATGCACCGCTGCCACTGACAGAAATCTATAGAATTTCGACTTTGGATCGGATGTTGTTAAAAAGCGTCTAGATGATTAATGTGAAATTTGCTATGTAATGTAGGATACCTAGTTTTTATCTCAAAAAAATCGAACAGTCCCTGAGGGGACTATGAGTTTAAACTAAAACCACTACGGCAACAGTTAGTACCTAATGCTAGTAACCGTACAAGGGTACTATATAATTCCGAAAAGTCATAACATAATTCTGATCGCAATTTTTCGATATTTTTTTACATTTCTCATAGTTCTAACCTAACCTAAGTACTTAAAAGTACGTAAAACAATTAAATTATGCATTTAATATTACAAATTTATCATTAATTTAATATATAAAAAATCGGACAAATGAATATTTAGATAAAAATATTCGGAATTTTAAGGTGTTCCCTAGTAAAAATAGTCAATGGGTTATACCACAGATTCAGGTTCAACATTGTCCCTTCTGTTCCTAATAATAAACGTCAGGACTAACGGCATAGTTATAGCTTAGCACCTATAAGCAGTTTCAATTTAGTGGTTACGGCTGCGGTTCCACTGGGGCGGAGATGAGCAGAGTGGAGCGGAGCTGTGCTAATATTAACCAATAGAATCGAAACTAACGTGCGCAAGGCGCGCTCGACGTGACCGCATGCGCCTTCTATTAGTTAATATTGGCACAGCTCTGCTCCGCTCCGCTCCGCTCCGCTCGTCACCGCCTCAGTGGAGCCGCAGCCTAATAGGGTATAGCATGCTTCGACTACAACATTGCAGTTCGCTGCCTTCTTTAGTTTTTTTTTATTTCCAGTGTTAGTGCTCCATTGCAAGGCAAAGGCCCTTAGTATTACGGAAGTATAATTAACTATGTACCATTTGCAACCCAGATGAAAGCCGTATTCTACATACTGGTGCTGACCGCAGCGGTGGCAGTCCAGAGCGCGGTGGTCAACAGCTCCGCGAGAGCCAATCTCAACATCGGATACATCAACACTGGCGACCGCCTGCTCTCCAGGTATATCGCCCTACCTTACCCTCTAACCTCAAGCAGGTGGTGATCACACTGGGCTATAGTCAACCTTACGATAGTTTTTATTTAAAACCAAGTACAGTCACGAGATTTAATTTGGTACCCACCTTAGGTCCAAAGTCAATCTGACATTCTAAAACAATAAGGTTGAGTTTCCTAAAAGTTACAAATGACTTGACATCTCTAATGACATTGACGGCTACAAACATATTTTTCTTGAAATGGGTCCTAAATTAACGCTCGTGACCGTACATTAAAGAAAAAAAATCGTCGGTTTTAGGTAGGATTCGAACCTACATCTCCTCTGGCTCTCCGGGCCGAATCAGGCGCATTACCACTATTGGCATATTATTATTATTTATTAATTTTAATGGCGTCAACAAGTTATGTAATGCCAATGTCAAGTATATATAAGCAATTGTACGGTGAATCGTCGTTGTCGTCGGCGTCTTCCAGTCCCAGTCGGCACACCATTGAAGATGGCGGGCATCCACTTCAATGGCTTGATTGGCTTGGAGTGTTCTTGACCGCTTGCTCATTCAGAATCAACTTTTCACTTTTATTATATTTGATGCATATTCTTCGTCAGTATTGGAGGTTACTTCACAAAGATGCCCTAATTTTTGCGAACCAAAATCAACGATAAAGTAGATAGATAGATCTCTGTTTTGTGGCATATGTCATTTGTGTTGCCACTATGATTTCGCCAATGTCAGGTTTAAGGAAGGCACACGTTTTAACGAAGAGAGTGAACAATTTGGAAAAGAGGAATAAAATACATCGAATGTTTCGGTTTCATATACTTACAAAGAAAACAAATATTTACATTTTTACAACTTAATTCTATTTTTATGAATGAAACTACCTACTTAATGTTTAATGAGAGGACTATTTACAAGAGTTAAAAAGTTTTTCATATTTACTTAATGTTTAATGAGAGGACTATTTACAAGAGTTAAAAAGTTTTTCATATTTACAGGACGAGGAAAATCCAAAGGGATTAAGTCGTAAAGTGAATATGGTAACTTAGGGCATGAAAATAAAATATGATCAGGAGAGCCTTCGTCCAAACCGCACTCACAAAGAGAGATATCAACGATAAAGTAATTTACAAAAAATAAAATAAAAAGACAGATGTTTTCAAAATGACAGCTAGACAAAAACCTCTAGTAGGATTTCATTCTCAAAGTGTCAGATGAGAAAGAGGCGAGTCAAAAAACGGATGAATTGAAAAAAGAAACCGAACTTAACAGACAAAAGATAAGTAAAAACGTAACAAGACAAAGTCATTGTGCGAACATTTGACGAGAATTCAAGGGCCATAAAAACCATTAGCAAATGGCGCAGGCCGCGAGAGGCGGACTCAAACTTAATTAGGGATCGCTTAATATAAAAGGAACCTCCAATTTTTGTTGAGGAAAAACCGCAGAAACATGTTCAGATATTGCGATGGGTATTTTCTCTTGCCGGGGATCTATACCCCACTTAGTATCTACTTACTTTCAATCGCTTTGATACTAGCGGAAATAATATTGAGGATTTTTTCGCAGCATTTGTTAAACATAATCGTCAAGACCTTCGTTTATTTTACATTAGAATTAAAGACCGTCTTTTCAAACGTTTTAGAATTAAACGAAGTCAAACTTAGAAATAGAATACATTTATATTTTCTATAAGTATTAATTATCAATAACTAGCGACCCGCCCTCGCTTCGCTTCGGTTAAAATAAGTTAAAATAATCCAAGTTCATCTGGAATAATATACTTTTCAAATTATAGATAGGTGCATTATGCATAGAGGTTTTATTTCATGACGATTTTAGAAAGACGTCCAATTTTGCGAAATTGAGTTCTTGATGCCGTTAGATTTTAAATTCAATTCAAATTATGACTGCCAGCTTTCACAGAATCTCTCTTTATACAATGTTTACAGCGGACTTCTCATTGCACAATACAAACAAATTTTGCCTGGAAGTGACGCGCGAAAGGGCTACATACCTCTATGGGAAAAACACTCAACGCTCAGGCCTAGTAGCATGGCTGCGTCAATATCGCTCGTCAAATGTGGATAAAGCATCCGTCACTCTCGTTCTTATTTACGTGTCAGAAGGTGACGGATGCCTTATCCACACTTTGTCACGCGATAAACGCAGCCATATTAGGCCCACAGGTCTAAGCCCGCAACTTAAAATGTTTGACCTTGTGACTTGTAAATTGTCATTGCAGTCGTTTAAACTGGAAAGTATGGAATCCGGGGAATTAAAACGACTTTTCCAGCCGCACATCCGGTCAGTATTGTGCACTCTATTATCAACGTTTTAAAAGATGTTATTTGGGTGGATTAAGGTTCCGTTGTGAAATAAAAGGACACCCTTCTTTCAAAACCAATTTATGCGGGACGATCCAGAAGGTTGTAAGGAATTGAGAAATTCCGTTGGGAAATGGATAGCCTCTTCCAGGTCGAGCACAGTGTCTACAGAGTAGTATGTTTGTGTCGGTGCATTGATTTTCTATACCTACTTGACTATTAGTTGGTGATAAAATAGCTCTCTCCTTAGTACAGTCTTAGAATTAATATTATTAATTTCGGAATAAACACTGTCGACTAATTATTTTACTAAAACGCAAAGGTTCTCATTTTGAAGATTAATGCTCCTATTATCTTGCGGCTTCTGTCCATTTCCTATTTTGAGCAACGACTCTGCAAAGAGCCGTTTTCATACGTGCAGACAACGAAACTCATATTTGTTTTGAGTTCTAATCTATGTTGCGCGTAATTTTGAATCTGCCCTATATTCTAAAGTATTTATTTAAATAATATATTGTACGGGACAATATTAATCTACATTAAATGCCCAAGGTAACCAACGTATTTATATGGATAAGGTTAAATATTGAATAGGACAGAATAGCTTCGGTATTAACCTAATATTTTAAAATAAAATCATAAAGATAAAAATGGTTACTGTGAGTCAATCTTAGGACATAGACATATGCCATCAAGGACGTTTCTCTAGTTTTTTTAGAGAACTACGATTCTTCAGTACATTATTTTGACACATCTCTTAAGGTTTAGCCAGCGTAAGCTATGTAAGGGCCCGAAAAACGATTTTTGACGGCGTGGTAGGAAAACATTGAGTTTTCTCAACTATATTAAAACTTAATTAGAATAAAATGTACATATAAACCATCAAGAATAATTTCCCTAACTGACAGTGAAAACCGTATTATAATCCGTTGCGTGGTTTAGAAGGAGTTAGCGGAGGAACAGGCAGACAACGCGAAGCGACTTTAATTGATACTATTTAGAGAAGAGATTAGAGAAGAGATGCATGGTTTCGGTTAAATTATTAGATACTTAAGTAATAGATTTCTCATCATCACATACACTCTTGAAAGTGAAAAGAAAGAAGTGGTATCTGCCTACCCATCTGTGAAACAGGCGTGATTTAATGTACCTATGTAGGTATGTCATACACTCTTTGATGCTCTGCTGACTCATTTACACAATATAAAGGAACCATTAGCCAAATTTTACGTGTCTATCTATTCTCTGTTGTAGATAAAACCAATTAAAGACACTTAGAGGGCTGTTTCAGCCTGTTTCTTAAATTTCAATTTTGATAATGATTACACTCATGATAACTTTTGAATGGTATGTCCGATTTAAATAATTCAAAAAGTAATTTACAGGTACTGATATAGCCTTGAAAACGAAATGATTTATTTGGATACGGATTAATACCAAGGTACGAATAATGGAGCCTAGTTAGAACCGGCGTTACAATTGCATATTTTAACATGAAAAAGTAGTTATTGTGACATAACTGTGATTTGTTTTTGTAGAAATTGATGTCTTCTATAAAACTGTAATACATCACATTGCTCTATTGTCAATAGTTTCCGCAGCGTACGCGATATAAGGATTTTTTTTGGTATATTTTTCACACCTTGGGGTACATTATCGAAGCTTTCATACGGAGCCCTAACTTTTTTGAAAATATTATATAACCTATGTTCATCAGGGATAGTGTAGAATTCTAATGGTGAAAGAATTTTCCAAATCGGTCCAGGAGTTTCGGAGCCTATTCAATTCAAACAAACAAACAAAAAATCTAATCTTTCCTCTTTATAATATTTAAGTGTAGAAGTGTAGACAACATAAAAATAAAAATATCTTTTAATCAAAACCTAAACTCAATCGCACTACCTACCCATTTCCCTAATTTAACAATTTGAAAAGCCTAATATAAATATAAGTACCTACGTAACTAACAGGAGAGCTCCGGTGTTTGATACTATGTGATGCTGCAGGCTGTAGGTACTAAAGGGCGAAGCGTGGCTATACGTGGCTATACGTGGCCGGCGGCCAAGCGTTTCGATAATACAGATTTAGGTTGCGCGTAATTTTGAATCTGCCATATCTTCTAAAGTATTTATTTAAATAATATAGTGTAAAGGACAATTTTAATCTACATTAAATTCCCAAGGTAACTAACGTATTTATATGGATAAGAATAAATACTGAATTGGAGAAAATAGCTTCGCAAATAACCTAATATTTTTTTATAAAATTTTAAAGATAAAAATGGTTACTATGATTTATCCTTAGGAGATAGACATATGCCATCGCGGACTTTTCTTTAGGTTTCTTGAAGAACTACAATTCTTCAGTACATTATTTTGATATATCTCTTAAGGTTTAGCCAGCGTTTGCAATGTAAGCGCAAAAAAAATGTGTTTATTTACGATATCACATTAGAAACTTCTAAAATTATCAGTGTTTCTTTACTATATTATGCATGTATTATACATATAAACCTTCCTCTTGAATCACTCTATCTATTAAAAAAACCCGCATCAAAATCTGTTGCGTATTTTTGAAGATCTAAGCATACATAAGTACAGACAGACAGCGGCAAGCGACTTTGTTTTATAATATGTAGTGATAGTGATAACAAGAAATACAAGGTTAGACGAATGTTTGTGAGTGTTATCTATGCTATGTTCTTAAAGGAATGGTGTACGAATTTGACTGTTATTATTCTAATTAAGGGCCTGTTGTTTGATCAGAGTAGTTTAACTAACTAATTGTTAAAAACCGTAACTAATAGTTAAATCTCAAGGAAATGATTCAAATTTTCTATTTCTTTTTCGAATTTTAACAGTTAGTTGTTTTACTACTGATCATCAGGCCGTTAAAAAGTTTGTAGCAAATTTGATTTTTGGGGCAAGCTTTTGTTGCCAAATACATTTTGTTTTTGTAAAGTCATTATCTGTTAATCAAGACCCAACTAATGAGTCCCTACGTTAAGTAAAACGGAGATCCTATCGCCATCTTCCGACTCCATCATCAAATCAGCTTACGTATATGATCCAAATTTCAGCCCATTCCATTGACGGCAACTGGATGCAAGATTTGACAGAAATGAACATACATACAAACATTGCAAGTTGAAAAATAAAAGCTTTTAAAAAATGGACCATAGAAATGTTAAACCTATCAACAAAGCAACCCTAATTCCAATTTCTATTCTTTTAATATTCCTAATTGGTTTTGCGTATTGACAATCGATTTTCAATTCCAGATCATATCTGTATCGTCCAGCGATCGCCAACACGTACCAGACCGAAGACTTCATCTACCGAGGCAACGCTACTACCAGAATCTCTGCCATCCAAGCTTCAGAGATTGGCTATACCCAATATGCCAACATTTGGATAATTGCGGGGGGTCGAAACCAGGCGAACGTGACCCTCAGGGCCCAGTCGCAGAGGGGGGGAGGGTACTACTACCTCATCGATATCTGGGGACGATAAATAGGGTCACGATTCCAGCATTATGAAAGGTATTTTGGAGCATTTAACGCATTTAGAAAATGGTTGGAATTAATCCATAAAGACAAAAATATCATGCAATTCTTGGAAATATTTAAAATATGTTTAAGAGAATAAAAGTCTTTAATATTACTAAATTCGATTTTATTTTAGAATAGTTTTACCTTTAAATATAATGCCCCTAAAACCAAAATGCAGTATAAGCATATCGACTTCATAGTCTATACTGCCTTTTTCTTTTGGAATGCAGTGTAGGTAAAGTCAATATGTATAGATATATATCTACATAAACCTCATTGTCAAGGGCATAGAGGCGTGTAGATATTTTTGGCGCCTTGGGAACCTATATACATTTGTGTCTTTGACGGTACGAATGTGGAACATAAGTAAACAAAAACCAAATTAGCAAGTAGAGCCTAGTATGATTGTATTTATCGAGTGACAAAATGTGGATAAAGCATCCGTCACTCTCGTACTTATATACGTGTCAAAAAGTGATGGAAGTTTTATCCACATTTTATCACGCGACAAACGCAGCCATATTAGGCCGCTTACGTCAAACCTATACATTTTGTCGATTTTCGAATATCGTTAACTTAGCGTTATGCATCTCTTTACTATGCTCCCTAAATATGTATTTTGGGACTCTGTGATGCGAGTCAGTAGGTCATTTTTACGATATTTTGCTACGTCAAGGTTTGAGGTTAAGTTTATAAAATCGATAGCTTAAAATAGAAATAAACTGTTTCACCTAAGAATAGACATGAACTTGTTTGCAGTTAGCACACGTTCATTCTCTTAGTGCTTTTACTTTATTTTCTTTACACACATAATCAATAAAATACCCTATTTGTACACTAACCTGAAAGAAACTAACTTCATATACTCAATAAACAACTTTATTATCAACTCTTACTTCGATAATACCTTTTCCTTACTGCTATCCAATTAAAGTGTAAGAAGGATAGACTACGAAGTTTCAAGATTCTTGTTTCGGAGTGGTCTAGAAGTATCAGTTTATATTTGCTGTTTAACAGGCTTTCAAAAGTTACAACAATAATTTTGAAACAAATACCGTAACGTCCGTAACTCAGAATCAAAATTGTAAAGTTACGATAGATTCAAACTGACCACTTATTCTCAATTACGCTTTAAGACATAAAACAGCAAGTGGCACTTGTTAAAATGGAGTGACAGTTATAAAAATACATTTTAGAAGATCAAAACGATTAATAATTAATATACAACTGCTGATCGACTTATACAAATTACTTTTACAAAGTAGAAAATGCAACAAGCACTTCGGTACACTACACTAACTACATACATAAATAAAACAAGAGACATATTTACAATACAAAACAAATACTTGAATACCTAATGCAGATAATAATAGCAATATCAATTTTAACTATGACATTCTATTGATTGATATGCTGACTGCCGTGGAATTATTTAGTACTCTCTAATTATCAGTCACTTATTAACACAGTGTTAATTTTGGTTTTATCTGGTGCTTTCAAACACTGCTAAGATTAAATGCATGTCCTCACTTTTTGTTTCATTTCATATCAATTTCATAGCACATTCCATTGAACCTCGCATGTCCAGTTGCACAATTACTTCCAACAAACGCAGCGTTGGATCTAATCCCGATGAACCCCAGGCTCTTGTTAAAACTCTCTGTATTGAATGTTTTCTCCATCTTTTCCAATTTCTCTCCTGATTCTGCAGTCGGCAAGGGAAATACCGATGGGTATCTCGGTTCTCTATATAAAGGTCTGTAGTTATGGAAAAACCTTTGAGGATAGGCCGCAGCGAGCTGAATAATCAGCATAATCACTAGTATTTTTATTATCATCTTCACTGTCATCGTTTCTTCATCGAAAAGTTCCTCTGTATCTTAAATTTCGTTGTTATCTTGATTACTACTTTCTTCTTTGTATTTGAATGTATTTTCTTTAATATTAACCGTTTCCACTTTACAAAAGATTGTTCTTGTTTGATTTTGTATTGTCACTGCAACTGTGAACATTGGAATGACAGTCAGTTCTTTAAAAGAGTGCTTAATAAAGGGATCGTAATTACTAACCAGTAAGTTAATAGTTTTATGCAACCGCGTTAAATGATTTGCTAATGACTTATTGAGTAAATAATTGTACTATTAGACTTATTAAAGAATGAGCGGAACGTTCCCATTCCTTTTCTTTAAAAATACTTTATTTTTTCTCGCCCAGCGGGCCTAGCGTGGCTGCGTCTATATAGCTTGTCAAATGTGGATAAAGCATCCGTCACTCTCGTACTTATCTACGTGTCAGAAGGTGACGGATGCCTTATCCTAACTTTGTCACGCGATAAACGCAGCCATATTAGGGCCCCAGGAGTACTCCTAGATCTTTATGTCTTCCTTATGTCATACTTTCAGAAATTGTATTGTAGCGTTAAGCATGTTAATATGTTTCTGCTCAATGTACTAAAATAACGTTAGATACTTATTATTATACTTTTGTTATATTAAAGTTAAAAACTGGCCTCAACATCATTACAACCAAGTCGATTTTTATCTTTTTTTATCCGACGTTTCAGCCGAGCTGCATCGACCGTGGTCACGGATCAACTGGCGTCGTCGTCTTCGTTATTGCCCAATAATGTTAGTGTGTAAAAAAAAAACAAGATGAAGTAATAGGAACTTATTTCAACCCTTGACGGAAATGAGAGGTGCTATAGTTGTTTGGACTGTTTTATATTCGTTACACTCTAACGAATATAACCGACACTAACCGAACGTCTGACTTTTATTCCGAAGGAGTCTTGAGAGGTCATGAAGTTCCAAAAATCCTTATTCACTTACATATGATTGTTTTGTAATATTACTGACTATTGCTATTTTAGAGAATCAGTTTAATTTGAAACACTCAGTAATTACTTTAACGTAACGACGTTTGAATGGCATGTCACTTTAGTTTTCTAGTTTCGAAATGAATATAATCACTTACTTATGACACATTACGAGTTCATTTACTTATGCTAAACTACAATAGTCAGTGGCATCTGACTTAATTTATAGTATATACTATTTTGAGACCTTATTTCATTAGTTTATTTTGCTGTTGACTGTACCTTACAATCCGAACCTATCTTATAAGTCTTACAACTCAGTTGGTCCACGAACTCATAGCTTACACTGAAAAAAATAATTGGTCGCTTGTAACAAGATTGTGATTGTTGTGCATAAGCGTCTTGATCCCATACGAGCCTGACAAGACGATAGATACACCAACTAAGACGTTAGATACATCAACCAAGATGTTAGTTGAATCACTAAAGAAATTGCTGTTTGTTACTATCAGTTTTGGTTTATATAACTAATATCTTAACTATTGTATTCATTTTATGTCAACTAAGTGAAAATCTCTCTTTGTTGGCTCTCATTTTTTTGAGTGTACAATTTTCTTTGGTTCCTCTTTCGCTGGATAAAAGATTTTCGCTTAGTGCATCTCCGTCGTTCTAGGCAGGATAAAGAAGGACGTCCGATATAATGAAGCCGGCGGGTTCAGCTAGGGTTCTCGAATGCTTTGCGGGCACTTAACTCGTTAGATAGACCATCAATCTAGCATAGCAACAAGTGGCGTCTCTGCAGGCGGTAGGAGCGGCAAAAACATTCGGTAAGGTTCATTACTGCTAAGACTGATATTATAGACTATAGTTTTAGAGGAAAGAACGGGAGGAACTTTTGTTTACTTGAAGAGCGTTAGTAGACTGAAATGGTACATTGTGTATTAAGGGTGGTAAAGAAAGAATTACAAACGAGCGTCTGTTAGATTTTAATATGTGCACAAAGACACCCTTTTAGTTATTATTTTGGAATCACACAGTTTATAATCAGTATTTATAAATTAGCGGCAGACTACATCATTGTCTATGACTTACCACGGATAATGTCAAACGTGTTCAGGAGTCCGATTCTAGTGACAGTCGAGATCAATAGTTTATATGCGAGATTTTTAGAAAATTGTATGCAACTGACATTTCATCTCGAATGAAACTTCATATCGAATGGCACAAGAATTGGAGTCCTGACGTATTATGACGGTTTGAGTCCACGTATTATATTAAAAAAAAAAACTATTACGTACGATTGGGCGTAATAGTAAAAAAAAGGCCCGCTGGTATTATTTTGGATTTACGGTCGATTTTTCTAGCATATTAGGACACTATTAACGAGCAAGTGTGATCAAAAATAATTGCTAATTATTGGTACCTAAGAAGGAGGGTGATAATTTATGTGAGTATACTCCATCGTCTGTATCTACTTTGTGATCTCCAATAGGCTTAACAGGTTGACAGATTTTAAAGCGCAGCATCGTTGGATAGATCTTACTCCAAGAAGTGCCAAAGGCTATGATTTATAACCAGTCGTAAATTCGGATGCTGCGGGGGTACTGCCTATCTCAAGCACGGGGTTCGAGGGTTTGGTAACTTTAATTCCGTGTTGAAGATTTATCAACAAAATAAATATTATTATGATCTGTTTATTCCATTCAGCAGGAGTCTTTGAAGATTGCGTTTTCTTAAATTGAATCAGAACAAACTTTACTTATTAGATTTCAGTCATACACACAAACCAATTTGAAATCAATTATTTTTTGTTCTTTTTTAGCGCTAACACTAAGTTGTACACAATATGAGCATTTTTACATCATCACGCGTTTGAAAAGTTTATTCTGCTTAAACTGTTAGAAACGTTTTATGAACTAAATATCCATTCTAAATAAGAATATAGATATTTTTGAAGAAAAGTAACTGTTACTGTAAGTAACAATTAGCTCGTACCTTTTTTAAACTTTTATCGTCACTAATGAACGATTTCATCGTCATTAACTGACTCACGGGCCTCGTATGAACGCCTCTATATCGCGTGTCAAATGTGGATAAAGCATCCGTCACTCTCGTACTTATTTACGTGTCAGAAGGTGACAGATGCCTTATCCAAACTTTGTCACGATAAACGCAGCCATATTAAGGCCCAATGCGGCCGTAAAAGACATAATATAGGTTTTAAAAAATGCTCTAATATGCAATATATACCTACATAATTTTGCACATTTTGCATACACAAGTAAAAACACACATAACTGCAGAATACCTACGTAGGTTTCCTTCTCGTTTAATACATATAAGTATTTTACTATTACTCGAATGAAACCGCTGCGCTGACCGAATTTGTTTGCATGGTTGATAGTTAATGATTTATTGAGTTCACCGCAACGCGAAACGCATACCGATTCCGACCTAATTATAATTAATGAATATTATTTCAAAGCAGCTATCGTTAACTAAGTTATGTGTTGTTAGGTGGTGATTACGTGGCCTGTGTTAATTCAATAATTAGGATAGATCACATAGTAAAGTAAAATTATATAGTTGACCCAGCAACAGGTTGGGAATCCGGTTTTTTAAATAAAAATCCAAGTTTTCGACCTTGGTTTGCTGCCGCCGGCTCTTTCGTGTCCATAAAACAAAGAAAGTTTTGATGTTTGTTTCAGTTTTTATCTAAGGAGATCGGCGAACATCCATAGAGTCTAGGGCCTAACCGGTACACTAATGATTTTAAGGCCGTTTTGTAGATCACTATGTAGGATATTTTTGAGTATAAAAATTATAGGCCTGACCTATGGAGAAGCAGAGATACGGACGGTGCTCCATATCAACTAAAGTAAGTAGATAAAAAAGAAGATGAATACTCTGTTTAATTATAGGTATTTAAAAAGCATAAAATAATCATGGTATAGATGTTTCTTTCATACAAAATAATTAGTGTCATTGTGCTAATCAAATAAACATAGTATTTACCACAAGAGGAGCAACCCACTGTTGTACAAGTGTAAGGATTGCCTCGTCTTCCAAAAATGCATGCTTATAGCATTATTGCGAGTAATATCAATTCCATAGTTTATACAGTGTTGTTCCATCTTGCCAAAGTCCGATTTTTTTGCACCAAAAATCACAAATCACCACAAAATGTGGGAAACGCGAAACGAGGCGAATGCCACTGACATTTTTGACAATTTCATTTTTTTCTTTTAATGTTCTACTACCTACGACATATTACGGTAACAGAAATCAACAATGTTATTCATTATTGTTACATTTTAAATCCCATAGAAAAAAACAAAGAGTAGTTAAAAATACATCATTAATTATAGTTTTGGTTAGATTCCTGTAACGGCTAGGCCCACTTTCGCCTATCTCCTTTATGCTATTACTTTTGGGTTTGACAGGAAAGTTGTTACGAAAGAAATTACTTTTAGCAAGGTTGTAGTGAAACAAAAACACAAATTTTAATCTTTGTATAAAATATAAATAAATAGGACTAATTCGAACCGATCGTTTTAAATAATATTAACTGTAGGTATGTAACGTGATGTTATTAACGGCAAAAGCGGCCTTTATACGGCACAGTTTGGACCGCGGGAAACGCCACGCGCAGTCCGAACCGTAGGTTTTTTACTATTTTACTATTACAGTTGCATTTACACGTACGGTTCGGAGCGAAGATTGGAATGGCGCGTGGCGTTTCCCGCCGTCCGAACTTTACGTGTGCAGGCCGCTAAATCGAGTTTATAGTTTTGAAACCAATAAAATGACAAATGTAAAATAAGACAAAGAAGTGTCTAATTGACCCAATTTGCTCTAATATCATTAATCAAAATATCTAATCTTCGTTATAACATCGTTGTTGCACGTTTTTCCAATAAGTCTTAAACTGTTTCCCTAATAATTACAATATTGTTCAGAGTGGCAGGTGTAGTCATCGATGTCGACCGATATTTAGCATAACAAAGTGGTATTTAGCATAATGGAGGAGACAGCTTCGGCGCCGCGACCGGGTATTGTAAACAGACCAATAACAACATTTAAAAGATGAAGATTTTATTTATGATTTAAAAGATATTTACAGTTTTGTTTTTCTTTTAACCCTCGACGTAAACAAGGTTATAAGTTTAACTTGTGTATTAGTGTATCTATGTTTATTTGTATCTGTGTGTGTTTATTAAAATTCGTGCGACGTGCTTTGGTAGGTGCAGAGATAGTTTATAACCCGAAGACGGTATTTTTATGCCGAAAACTAGAACAGTTCTCGAGGGAATAGCGATAATCGACTTCTGCATGGACATAGTTGTCACGGGCAAAAGCTAGAAATGGGTAAATCATTCAACCCACACGGTTTTGTCCGGTAACGCAGGAGACAAGCGATCATGTTTTATTAGAAAACGTATTTTTTTATAACATTTTTACTAGACTAGGCCCAAAACTGAGAGCTTCGGTGGCGTCGGTGGCTTAGGGGGTCGAATCGTGATCGTAAGGTACCGAGTTCGAACCCCCGCGGTCACCATGTACCACATTTACCAATGAGTTTTTCTAACTTAAGTGCATTACCCGATGTTCATACGGTGAAGAAAAACATCGTGAGGAAACCTGCACATTCGAACAGCTGAGTGTGTAAGAGGGTAATTGCACAAAAGATTCTAAAGGGTCAAAGTGTACCCGAAAGGGCCCATCTGTAAGATAGGCACAAAACTGGAAAACGCGTCTCTAAACAATATAAAAATATAACAGTCGTGGTGACGAAGTTTTCCCTGCAGAATATGGATCTGCCTGTCGCCATTCCGAAATTTGAACCGGTAATACGCTATACCGGAAAAGGTGCAGCCCATACAAAACATGTTGTCGTACATCTAGTAAATTGTTGTTCCGGTACCCTAAAAAGGTCTGATTGTTGTGGTTTTTTGATATGTTGTAAAGGACAATATAGTCATGGTAACCCAAATTTTTCGTCCCTCAGCTCTATATCTTTCTCCGCCATCATAGAAAAACTTACACTTTTTTCTGTTTTTTTGCCTATACTGTTAAAGTTCATTCTAGTGCCAATCATGGTTCCATTAATTATTCCATATATTCGTTCCTAGAGGCCTTGGAAAAATATTTCAATTAAAAAGTTATAGCTAATTTTATGATCTACAAAATTGCTGTAATATGGAAGGAACACTAGAAAAAAGTATTAATTTTTAACGCTAGATCCCCTTAGAGGATAGTGGTCCTAAAAAAAAATTGAATCCAGAAGTTTTATCAAATCATTCATTCTACAATATTGCAGACCTTTTTTCGGCAGTCAAATATCTAACCTAACCTACGTAATAAGTGTTAAAGATATGCCGAAACATCAAGGTTTTAGCAGAAAATATCGTTGGAAGAAATGAAATTCGATGAAAATTAAATGATACATTCGATTAAGTGAAATTCGTTACCCTGAGAACACACATATGGTACGAGTTTGTTTAACGGATATATTTTCACAACAAGCTCACAAATAAGTGCCCGTAGACTGTTCTCATTAAATTCATAACGTGAAATAACCGATCCTAATGGCCAGACACGTTATGATATTTGATATCGATTCTCGATTATGTCCAATATAACATAAAGAGAGACTTCGCTCGATTATATTTCAATTTGAATATTTATTGATACCCAGCAGAGGCTTCTTGGTAGACTTTTATATATTTTAATCAAGGGTTGTAAGATTTCGATTTAGTTCGCGTGTAATTTGAACGTTTGTCATTTTGTTATTATCGCTCTGTTCATTCGAGAATGGAATGATTGTCCTTTTAATTACCTACAATATATTATCATTCTACACAGGTCATAAGGATACATCAGTGATACCTAGGTAGAAAAGAGTATTCGGATCCTAAATAGCATTTTGGACAATATACCAATTATTGCCGAGGCAGAAAGTTTTATTATCATTATCAAAAACAAATTTTGACGTTAGATGATCCGGCATTTTGTTATGCTGAGAAAGGACTAATAATTAAGTTAGATCATAAAGAGCAAAGAAATATAGTTCTAACTGTAGTTAGAACTACCCAAAAAAATTACACGTATAATGTTTAAACGTTTACTAACAGCACGTTGTTAAGGGACTTAGATGCGATAAATACGAAAACAACAACAGACACGTTGATAACCGCACATTTTCTAAAAACCAACAACCCAAAAAAACGAACAAATGAGTTCTCCAGGACTTTTCCTGGCGTTCGGCCGCGGAAAAGGTTCAACAAAAAAAGCAATAAATCTCGTCCAGTCCAATTAGGTTTGAGCCCGGGTCAGCCAGAACTCGAGGAATGCAGGGAGTAAATAATGATTTGTGTGGCTCTTGGCCTGAGTCCAACGGGGTGGAAGATTGAAGATTTTCAAGCTTTCGTACCTGAAAAGGGGCTAATAGGAAATACATACATACATGTACTAACGAGAGTCTTCTGAAATTGCGAAAAAAAAAAAAAAAACTGATTTTTTTTTATGAAAAGTTCTCCGAAAATTCTAAGAATATTCTTAATGCTCTCAGATGTTTACGCTGATGTTCTCAGTAATTTCTTGAGAAGATTTACTAAGTCTGGGAATGTTCTGCAACTGGCACATCGTTTATTGGATAGGGTAAAAGACCATTTTATATGCGGCACCTACATATTTGAAACAGTTGATTTTTGTTTTTTATTTATTTTTCAATTTCGTGCAGTTTGACTTTGACAGACTTCTACGATCCTTTTCTTGCGTAGAATGCAAAAGGGAAAAATATACTAAGTGCAGTGTTCACCAACAATTAAACGGACGGTTAGCGGTTTGATGGTTGTCAAATCTATTGACCAACAGCTGATTAAGACCTAACCGTCTTTTAAATTGGTTGGTGAACTCGGCTCTAAATCACCGTATTTTTTTCACGTAACAATGATAAACATAGGTACTTACTTACACTTACCTAGTAGTTAGTATAACGAATTATAGAAAACGTCCAAGACTCAGGAACAAACATTTGTGTTTACTGGTTATCAAACCTGGCAGTACTAGCTTCGGTCATTTCTAACTAGGTAGACTAATCCGCGTTGTTGTTTTTTAGTTCATTGGCCTATCTCTGTGTTTATATGACAGGCATGGTTTACATTCATCTGGCATAACTTTTGGCATACTCATCATTTGGCATAATCATCATTTGGCATAATCATATTTTAGCATACAGTCTTTTTTTCTGAAACCGCAAACTTTTCAGGATTGTTATAAAATAAACCTAACCTAACCTAATGGGTTCTATTCAGTGATATTTTAAATAATCCTGAAATATATACGGTTCCAGAAAAAAAAACTGTATCCTAAAAGATGATTATGCCAAATGATGATTATGCCAAAAAAAGTTATGCCAGATGAAGGGTACCCGACAACCACGTCCGAGCCTTGTTTTAGTTTAAAAAAACCGAATTAAACACTTTTTTTACACTATTGTCTAATTCGCAAATAAAACGATGAAATACTGCCCTTACTGTACCAGGGATACTCTAGAAAATAAAATAAGCCCCTCCTGTTGACTCGGCTGGAAGTTGATACGCAATGTAATTCTAGCCCGTCGTCGCCGCGCTGGCAAACATTCTGAGATACTTCTGGGTCTTTCTGGAACGTTTCAATCGCCACTTCGAGGGGTGAAATTATCTTTGTCACTTGTTTATCTCTTCTCTTTAACTGGAGTGGTAGGCAAAGTTTTTATAATGTCATGTATGTCATGAAATTGTTTGACCTAGAATCTCGAAAAAGGTAGTACATTTTTGCAGAGGCTGAAAAATAGGCAATTTATGGAGTTATACGGGGCCAAAACGATCAATTTCGTTTGGCCCTGTGTATAAATTGCGTATTTTTCAGCCTCGGCAACGATGTACAATCTCGGGCGAGGCCGACATTTTTTTTAACATCAAATAAAAAAGAGGGGTGTTATATGTTTATCTGTGTGTCTGTGTCCTTACTATAAATATTAGCTTTTAAAGCAGGAATCGCCATGGTATTGGGGTTTTTATGTTTTAAGTAGTTATAGTAACTACTGCGGGAAAATTATTCACATATCGTAAGTAAATTTTAGTTGTATTTATGTGACCCTAAACAATTATGAAAGAAATAAACGCTTCATAAGTCACAAGGTTTCAGCGTCCTCGAAAGTTTGTAGAAGTATTTTATATGTAACACGTTTTCTGAGAACGGTTTTGCTTTTCTAGGGCTTCCCATGAAATTAGGTTAGCGTAAAGTTTTACACATATTTACTAAGATTTCTCAAGCAGAAAATTATTTACGAATAATATGGCCTTCTCGTGAATAATTGTTGGTGAAAGTATGTTTGTCGGTTTATCATTGAATCGCCGAAACTCGCCCAATTTTCATTTCTTTGACAGGCATTTACACGTGCAGGAGTTATAATTTACACTAGGTCTACTCTAACCTAACCTACGTAACTCAGGTTTTGGGTTGTCAAAAACAGTTAGGGTGACGGCACCAATGATGGACACTTTTAGCTGACAGGCACCAGTAATGGACACTTTGCTCTTAATTCAAATTTTGTACGTTCCTAAATTGATTGTTGCAAAGCAAATGAATAAACCTTATCTTCTGTAAAATAAGAATCAAGTGTACATTACTGGTGCCTTGTCCATTACTGGTTCCGTCACCCTAGCTTTCGATGAAATGAAATTCGATGAAATGATAGATTCGATCAAATAGCGACCGCACTCAGAGTCAGTTATTGACGATTCAATCGTTCCTTACTGCTGCACTTATGCGATTTCGATGACAATATATATAGTTATTAGACTTATTGGTAGTTATTGGTTTTATACTCGAAAATCTAATTTAAGACCAAAATCCTAACCTCAACGGGCGCACATTTGCTGTGATTACTGCATTTTGGATTAAGTGTAGGTATTTTTATCAATAAAACTTACCCTAATATTATTGGTTACATGAGTTCTCATTCATATTTTTATGAAATAATGTTAAATCATGATGGGAACTATCAGATTTTGGTCTTTAATTAGATTTTCGAGTATACGTGTAGAATTATGGGTTTATTTACTTTTGGTGCACTTATTGTAATTTTGCCTATTCTCATACAGTTTCCACATTCAATAGTCAGGTTAACTAGAAGAGATCCCTTAAAGGGATAAGTTCGCCATTGTACACGTTATTTAAAGTTTATGTACGTACTTACTTGTAATTGTTTTTTGTGCAATAAAGAGTTTACATACATACAATACAATAATACGGTAGTATTAAGCAGGTGTGATGATGTCAATTTTTAAGACATCCTAACTCGTATACCTAACCCATACATCTATAATTCAAAAGGGAAAATGAACAAACATAAGTAGTACTGTTCATCCTTACTTGTCTTATATAGTAAACAACTTTCTAACCTCAAAATTAACCTTTTTTGGCTAAAACAGCTCTTTGGTCGTAAATAAAGTAAACTGAATAAACATTTTGGACATCATTTGGCCAATGTATTGTCTGTGATTGGCCAATTTATTGTGATATTTTGTTTAAAATAGCGGTTTTAGCATAAAAAGGTTCATTTTGAGGTTAGAAAGTTGTTTAATATATAAGACAAGTTAGAGTGAACAGACCTTATGTACAAATATGCGTTCCTACACATGGTTTAATTAAATCAAACATGGCGATAAAGTTGGGGCCTTGTAACCAACATTGTATTGAAACAGCGCGTATCGGGCCCTGAAGTTGGTAATACGTAAGGGAAGTTGGGCACTAGTTGCTGTATCAGCTGAGCCAATAGCGCCGGCCGTGACCTGAGCCGCACTACACAGCTTCTATACAGTAACCCCTTAACTAATAAACGTTCTCTATTCTATTCCTAATTAATGGCTTTCACTCCTGTTAAGGTGTATTTCGCCAATGTCGAGTTATTTATAGACACTCCCATGGACTTATTTGAGAAATAAGTCCATGGATATCACACGCGAAGACAATTGTTCGGTAAAAGAGAATTTTCTCAAATGGACTAAACAGAAGCACATGGGGTTAGCTCCACGCGCTTCTGTCAAGTCTAAAAAACGTCGAGTAACGGTGGTAAAGCTATACGATGTTTTGTCCTTATCTGTCAAATTCAAATGTCACAATGACAGATAAGGACAAAACATAATAGCTATACCACCGTTACTCAACGTTTATTAGTAAGGGGGTAAGGCTAAACTAGTATACGGGCCTCTGTTTTAGGCGGTAAAAACGATATCGTATTTGACCTGTTATGGAATTGTCTTTAACTTGGCCGCAATTACTGTCAAGTGAATAGGAGCTATCAAAACGTTGACAATACGATAAGAGGTCAACGACGATATGGTTTTTGTTGCCTATAATACCGGCCCAGTACCCTCAGCTTCATAGCGTTCGGCTGTCTATCGCTATCACACTTGCAATCGCTACTGACAGTATATTTGTCACTTGAGTTTCATAGAAAAACGAAGATTGTGATAGTACTGTAAATAATTAAGCTGTTTAGAATAGGTACCTGAGGGGCTAGCTAAGTTAGCGACTTTAGAAAATTGACAACATGTATAGGATTGACGTAACCTGATGGCAGATCGCGTCGAACGCTTATGTCTACTCCATAAATTTCCAGTCGGTAGAAAACAGAAACGTTAGAAGCGTTTTTATCTTGGCTAGGCCCTTTGGGGGACCGAGCATAGCTCGGACTGACAGCAAATTTTCCCGAACATGATAACTTGACAGATCGGGTTCTGAACAGACAGATTTACCCTGAACACAGATTTACCCTATTCCGTTATTTATCGAAATCGTAGAGACGTTTTTGAGAAAGTCATTATAAACCGATATGTAATATATGTAACTAACGCACGTATATGAAGAGACTTATGAGTGTGGAGGAAGCGAGGGAAGTTTGTCTGGATCGTAGCAAGTGGAAGGAAGTGTCTCTGCCTACCCCTACGGTAAAGAGACGTGATTCTATGTATGTTTGTAATATTTTGGTAGTTTATAATATAGGCATATAAGATTGAAAAGGGCATGCTTCGATGGTTCGGTCATTTGGAAAGGATGGATGAAAGAAGATTGACGAAAGAGATATACAGAGTGAAAGTGAATGGGAGGGTCGGCAGGGGCCGCCATAGGCGTAGTTTCTCGAATCAAATCGGAGAAATACTGGAAAAGGGCCGGATCTTACGTACCCGAAGCCCACGTGCATGCATGACTCGATGTATGAATGTGGAAGAAGCGAAAGAGATTTGTCAGGATCGTAGCAGGTGCAAAGAAGTGGTCTCTGCCTACCCTCTGGGAAACAGGCGTGATTTAATGTATGTATGTATGTTTAAAATACTGGCTGCTAACTTGCCTCGTATGTACAGAGACTCACAAGTTTAAATACCGTATAATTTGTTTGATGGGCGTGAATGTTTGTATTTTTGCAGCAGGCGAAGGTGTAGCGAGCGAAAATGGCTACACTAAATTCATAATTAATGATGTACGAGTTCCGGGCGGCAGTGATGATGCTAAACAACCTCGCTGATTGAAATCGTTTATTGAACTGAACTTAACAATACATATGACCTACATAATAATTCATTTGATCTATGCCTACGTAAAGTACAGTTCTCCTTACAGGAGTTTACAGATTTTACACAACTGTTTTTTTAATTAACCGGATCCTTAAGAAAATCACCAGTTAAATGGTAACCAACCGTTTTCTAGAAATCCGAATCCTAAGGGTGCCGACCGTTCGTACTTACATAAAGAGTTGTATCTTTTGATATCCAGTTCATTTAATTATGAAATGCGTGTGAATTTTTAACAAAAGAAAAGAAGATATCTAGGGGGTTCCTATACATCAATACATGCATACAGACCTTCACGCCTGTAATCCCACAGTGGGTTAGGCAGAGCTACAGTATTACCTACAGCTCTAAAAACTTGTTGATAATTCTGTAACTACATTTTGCACAATTAGGCTTAGATGTTTAACAGCATGTATTCATTTATAAAATTACAGTAATAATTCTCTTTTTAAATTTTACAACTTTTATCAACATATATTTTCCGATGCCTTACTGTTGTAAACGAGTATTGTACAAAAGTTAAAGTTTAAATTGCGGGGAAGCAGGACGGGGCCAAATTTGCGGCGCATCGTGATTTTACGACTTCATCCGCAACGTGGCCGGATTATGAGCGGTCGAATGGTGCCAAAAATCCAGGCAGTGAAAGAGATAGAGCTATACACGTCATATAACTCTGTCTCTTTCACACCCTGGAACCTATCAGTTTTTGTTTGCTAAATAATCATTTTCAATACTTCAGCAACTGGTTTTCACATTTCGTTAATGTTTTAATAGGTGGGTAGGTTTTTAATGACTGATGACGCCGCGTGGCGCCAGGGGCACGTTTTATAAAATTACAAGTTACAATTTTACAGGTCTAAACTGGCAACACTGCTCAAATGTTTGGTCGTCATTGGTCGAGGTTGTGTCAAATGGAAACTTTTAACCTGTAAATTGTAATTTGTAGCTTTATAAAACAGGCCCCATATAGGGTGCGGTACCGGGTTCAATTCTCGGTATGGGCAAATATTTGTGTGATGAGCGCGAGTAAGTGTTCCAGAGTTTTGGATGTTATCCATGTTTTTAAGTATGTAATCTTTACATACCTAGTATAAAACAAAGTCGCTTCCCGCCGTCTGTCCGTCTGTATGTACGGTTAGATCTCTCAAACGAATTTTACGCAACGAATTTTTAAGCGGTTTTCATCAATAGATAGTGATTCAAGAGGAAGGTTTAATGTATAATAAATTCTGGATTACGCACGGGTGTTACAGAAAACTCACACAAACCGAAGCGAAGCGAGGGCGAGTCGCTAGTTCTCTATATTAGTATGTTTATCGTTGTCTAGTCCTCATAGTAAAGCCTAGAGCTTAGTTTGGGAGTTGCGGCCGCACTCAGACTTAGTTAACGACGATTAAGGGCCCCCATATACGGAACGATCGGTCGTTACGATCGATCTGAAACGATATCGTGACGATTCATATTTCTATTGAATTTTGGACGCGATATTGTCACACACGTACAATCCGTCGTTCGATTTCAGTCTGAACCGACGGATCGTAACGACGAATCGTACCGTATATGGCGCCCTTAAGTCTTTCCTCAGTGGCGATTTTTCATACACAAGTTATGAAAAATCGTCAAAAAGGAATGAGTTTATTGTCTCTAAATGTCTCTGACGGGTCCATATTGTCACTCATAATTATTTTTACTCATAACGTATTGTAAGTCATAATTATCGCAATTCATAACGTATTTTTTTCAACAACTGTTACTCTTTCAGGATTTTTATAAATCAAACCTAACCTAACCTAGTCTTATCTACACATTGAATATTTCAGAACTTCTGAAGAGTTTACGGTTCCAGCGGTATACAAATTTCATTTTCGGAGTTCCAATAATCGGAGTTGCAATTTTATATGAAGTTTGGCGCACCCGTCTCTGACTACGGCGGTTAGTCATTTTCTGCAGTGTCCCCTATTATTTTTTTCTTGTGGAAACTATCATGCGAGTCACCAGCGCCTCTATTCAACACGGTAAAAACAATATCGCATCTGATCTGTTATCGTATTGTCAACGTTTTGATGACTCTTATTGTCTTGACAGTAATGGCGGCTGACGTCATAACAATACCATAACAGGCAAACTACGATATCGTTTTTACCGCCTAGAATAGAGGCGCTATACCCTTACCTTAGTTACAATTACCATACTCACTAGTGAGTCAAATGCTCTGTCGCTTACAGATCTCGCAGTATTCTTATAGAGTGCGAGGGACAGAGCATTCGACTCGCTAGCGAGTACGGTCATTGAAACTCATAGTAAGTGATCATCGCGACTCATTAACACCCGCAACACCAGAAGAATCGCAACTGCGCTGCTGGCCTTTGAGAAAAGAGTAGGCTCGTTTATTGAAGGCCTCCAACTTGTATTGGTTCATCGCTACTTTGGGCGTTTCGATATTCCATTCTAACGCGTACGAGAGGCTGTTGGCTAGCCATTTAGCGTTTCTTTGAGATAAACCACGTGACCAACTTGTCATACGCGTCATACTCGTGAACGGGTGCTGTCTGTGAGGTCCGGTCTGTTCACGCTTGCAAGGACCTGTTTTCCAGTTAGTTATTTTAATTATCGTTCCTGACGTAGAGACCTCGTCATGTTGTTCTCCTAGTCACTATTTTTAATTTAAGTAATTTAGCTTACATTTGTAATTATTTTATTTGTGTTAGTTTTAAAATAATTATTTATTACTGTATTACCTTGTAATGTTACTTTTAAGTATTATTGTATTTTATGATTGGAAAAAATGACCTTCTGCTGGAGTTTCTTGCGGCGCTTCTTCTCCGCAATGATGGTCTTGTCCGAAGCGCGAGTAGATTCACTCCATGTTACCGACGTGTAAAAGAGCCCTCATGTCGCCAATTTACTGAATAAATATTTTGAATTTTGAATTTGAATCTTTGAATATGAATGGAAAAACTCTAACGTGGCTTGGATCTTGGTTAGGCCTACAGAACTACAGTCGTCGAGAGCGGATTCCACATGCGTAGCAAAAAGGCTGTCGAGTTTTCAATAAAACGCTCGGTGGTGGATTTCCAACTATCAAGATGGTGTCGATGAAATGATAAATGATATGACATTAATAAATTAATATATAATCATTAAATGAACGCACACCTTTTCCTTGCGTTTACGGCTTAAGATATTTTCAGCGTTTAGACCAGTGGTTCTTAACCGGTGGTCCGCGGACCACTAGTGGTCCTTGGAAGCATCTCTAGTGGTCCGCGAGCCATGCCAATAAATAAGTGACAAGAGTCTAAAGGAAGCCTTTATTGACTTACATTTATTTACTGAATATTTCCTCCAATCAATAAACCAACTGGGTGGTCCACGGCATAACGGAAATTATGTCAAATGGTCCCCCAGGACTAAAAGGTTAAGAACCACTGGTTTAGACAAAAATCTCTTAATAAATTGAATAAGTACCTGAATACAAACCTATAGAAGCGGGGATAAGCCGCTCCGACCTAAAGGGACTCCTAAGGGCCATAAAATATCAATAGGCAAGTAAACAAGCCCATAAGACCTAAAACTAGAACTAAATCCTGACCCGAAAACATAATTCCTGCTTCCTTAACAACTGGGTAATAAGGTCTACTTTTGCTTAGTGTTCTCGTGTACAATCAACTGCAGAAGTGCGTAGATATTTAAGGTTAAGACCACAGAGCTGGCAGCTTCCTCGGGCAGCGCATAAGCATTGCTATACAACGAGGAAATGCTGCCAGCATCTGTGGTACTTTGCCTCGAGGGCCCTTTGTAATTCTTATTAAGTTTCAGTTATTTTTTTGCATTGTTTATTGTATTTTAACTTTATCTAAAAAAAAACAAAATGGCGGATGTTTCAAGAACACACATCAAAAATGTATAAGAAGAAAACAAAACCTCTATTTCATGTGCGCTTTGCCCGCACAAATTACTCTCGACATACCTTTTTCAGACGAGTTCCTAGATATTACAATAAGCATCTGTGTAATATTGATCCTTTCCATGTTTCTCTTACTAGCCTTAAAAGGTTATTAAAATGTAATTTGTTTTAGTGTCCTATATATATTTTGTTTAATAGTATCTTATATCGTCATCTCTTGTGATTCTTCACTTCATATCCATTGTTAGTTTAAACTTGCACATTTTTTAATTATGTGTATTCATTAATGAACCTCCAGGTCTTTTTGATACTTATATTGTTTAGTACAGTGTACTTCTATATCACATTCGAATATGACTGAATGTGTTCTAAATAAACTAAAAAAAAAACCCTACATTAGTTTGATTCTTGGCAATATGTCACAGCATGGTGCATCGCAAAAGAACGTGTAAAGCCAATATCCATACACTCATCAAAAACTTCTGAGAATCTAAAATATTTTTGATCCCTAGACACTTGATGAGTGTGTACATGGGTACTGGTTTTTATATCTAGACGACAATATTAAAATATAGGGTTGATTTTATAGATCCGGATTGATTTTATTGGGTTCCGTAACAAATGATAAAATCAAATAAAAATATCCCTATACAAGAATGGTACGGAACCCTTCGTGCGTCCGATTCACACTTGACCGGGTTTTTTACTTGTTTTGCGAAATAAATAGAATAAATAAATAGGATTTTTCCCAAAATGCTCGTCCTAAATCAAGAACTAATGAAATATATAAAAAGTTGCCAAAATTTGCCAGACGATTCATGACTCCATTTGCTCAACTTTTGCTGCTGATTGTACGTAGTACCTACCTGCCCGTAATGTATTTGTTTTTGTCTGGGAGCGTATTAGTTTATAAAGTTTCGCTGTAGATAGAAAGATTTGCTTAACCTTTGGTGCTGAAGGTTAATTGGTTTACTTGTTTTTGTATACTTTGTGGAGTTCTGTAACAGCGTTGTATGGAAGTTTATGAATTATTTTAGGTAGAGGAGATTTTTCGGGTTACCTATCTGAAACACTAAAAAATGTTTGCCAGCTGTTTCATTTGCCATAATTTTCATTAATCCGAAAGTCATTTTTCTCTGAAACCGTTTAACTTTCGTGAATTGTTATAAAATAAACCTAACCTGGCCTACAGGTTTTATACATTAACATTTTGAAAAGTTATTGGGTTCAGAATAAAATGAAAATTATGGGAAATGAAAATTATGGCAAATGACACAGCTGCCAAACGTTTTAGTGTTTGCGATAGGATACCGATTTTTCGACACTCGTATGAGTCTACGCAGTCATCAAAAAATGTAAGGATAAAAAATATTCGTAGGTACATATTTTGATATTTTGCAATGTACGCAACGTACAGGTCGATTCACGAGAGTTGGCACGAATGGATTGAATGAGTGAACCAAAGTATACAAGTGTGTAAAATAATAACAGATTTTCGGTTTGAAATTCGAACGTCGGTTCAAAGGACGGCGCTCACACAGTGATAGGTGACATTACTTTTGTTCATTCCATTCGTGCCAGCTTTAGTGAATGTACCTGTAGTGGGGATATTTTTTATCCTTAGACATTTTTGATGAGCGTAAGAGTAAATATCAGGGGACACTGTCAGACCAATTGACCTAGTTCCAAACAAAGCTCTAGGCTTGTACTATGGGTCCTAGACAACGAGATAAATATGGTATATATTTAAATATATAAAAAACATCCATGACTCAGGATAAAATATTCGCGCTCATCACACCAATATCTGCCCTTACCGGGATTTGAACCCAGGCAGGGTCACTACCAACTTTCAGTGTTGTACAGTAACATAATAGTTTATTGTAACATAAACGCATATTGCTTGTCTCAGCGTCAACCTAACATGTATATATATTAGAACCCACTAATAAAGAGTGTCTTCAATCATACATAACGAGTGTTATTACTTGCTCCTACACCTCACGCTGCCTCAGGAACCCAACAAGATCCTGTTATTAGGTTATAACATATAGGCCAACGCGTCGTCAAAAAGGAGTGACTAAAAGACATGGTTACATACGAGTTCTATAAGAATGAGAACATATTTTTTACCTGCCAATGAACTATACCGACGTACTACATCCTTGCCCGACTAATAATACTTACCTACTAATAATTTATAAATGCTAAATCGTGTATGTTTGTTCCACTCTAATTGTTTATCGTCATAACCGATTGACATAAAATTTGGCACAGAAATAGTTAGCCCGAGGACGGATTAAGTGTATTTTTTCCAAGAAAATTTGGCAGTTCCCCAGGGAATAGAGATAAAAGACTTTTACGCAGAGAGAGACGTGAGCAAAGAGAGCAAAAGCCAGCATTGATATAATTAAAAGCAAGCTTTGAAAACTCGACTCCATGTTTTTGATATTGGCATCAACCAAACCAACCCAACCAAAAAAATAATAGTCTATGTACTTAACTTCCACAAAAATCTAACTAACGACACCTCATATGTTAAAATCCATCAAACCGTTTCGGCTGCAGAGCATGACAAAGAAATAGACATACATACATAACATAGCAGTCGGGTAAAAGCTTTCAAAATCCTAGGACAGTCGGTTACACATTGTCACAAAACTGTAAATTTTGTCAGAAACTTCTTTTCAATATTACCCCAAATACGTGCTACCCATGCATAGAAAAATCTTTAGAAACATCTCTTAAGCTACGCTGTCCTTATTCAGAGCGAAATAGTCCCTTTTGTACTAACTAAAAGCCGGCACAAACACGGGAAAAGCTTTAAAACTTTACATCCAGTTTCCGCGCTACATGCAGCTTTAAAAGCTGAACAGAATGCTGTTTTATTAACCGAGAGCTTTTAGCTGGCTAAGCTGAAGGAATCTAGAAAAGTCGAGGCAAGCTTATTGTTTTCATATACTTAAGCTGTGTACGTGCTTTGGAAACTTTTAATATCTTTTGACGAAACATTATAATTATAAACCTTAATTTCTTGCATTATTTTAAATCTGCGACAGTATTACGTCCATTATTAGACTATAAATTTGATCTCTAGACTATGTGGCAATATCATTTATAGTAGTTTATGTAACTGATACATAATAAGACTTTTATGAAACGAGCGTCAGCGAATGTTTTAAGGCCTAATTATGTACAGTTGCATACACTTTATCTACACACATATCATACGTACTCTACGAGGGGTGATCAATAAGTTTTTAGAATCGGTGTGAACCATCCTCGTAATGATATTATTTTAATGTGGACTATACCACGGCACTAATCAAAGTTAAATTAGAGAAAAAAAATTAGCATTATTAATTTGTTTCCCTGTGATAGCTAAACAAAAAACATCTGTATGAACAATTTTACAAGACGCCAAAAATAAGAGTTAGTTTTGTAATTACTTGGAGCGGTGTGGAGAAAGTCCTGATGCCCTAATAAAAAAAAATGTTATGGAAAATGAAACCTTGGTTTATCATTATAATTTTAAGGATAAACAAGTAATCTTTGCAGTGGACTTTTTTATTTCCAGCTCGGTCACCAACATTTAGGGTGGCTTTTTCGGCCTTTTCCGGGAGTATTGAGGCCTACAAATAAATACTGTGATATTAGCTTTTAGCAATTATTAAATAACGTAGGAGAGTTATATAACAATATTCTGCCGTATAGTTAAAAAAAAAAGGGCTGATTTTTTTTTCGTATTTTCGGCAGGAATTATTCTTCAGAGCCATCTAATTCACAAGGATGCTGCTCCCCGACCTAAGTTCAGAACTGATAACCGCTCCCCCTGTTATTTAGCCCTAACTTTTGACTACTACTTCTCATTCACCAATGTTCAAAAACAACTACATAAAAATCACAAGCTGATGATGACTTAGTTAAGGTACAAAATTTGACCCCCAAGAGTGAAATTTTTTTTATAGGGGTAAAATAAAACATTTAAATGACGTTAATAAATGTTTGTAAATATAGAAAGTGTGCATATTCCAATTTAAATATAACGATTTAAATGTCTCCCATTTTTTATACCGATTCTAAAAACTTATTGATCAACCCTCATAAGATGGGTTCAGAAGCCGAATACTTGACGACAAAAATGGCGGCAAAACAAACTTGTGCAGTGCCAGTGTCACGAATACAAAGGGTTTTAAAAAAAATCATTGACGAACTAATGAAGTGCCTATTCTCATGTCACTCGAGATTAAATGTTGTGCGATTTATATTAAAAAACATACGGAATTGACGTTTCGTATCGATAACTGTTTTAATATCTATGAATACTAGAATAGAGACCCTCTTGAGTTTTGATAGCTGTTCCAAATTTAAACTCATATTGTTACAGAAATTGATACTGTAATAAATAACATTACAGTACAGATTTTACCTACTACCACAGACAAGAAAGTTCTCATAGTAAAATTGATTGTAATAATGCTGGTCATTTCCTACGGTTTTTGAACGCATATTAGAGAGCTTAGGACATGTGCGTAGATAAAAAACTTTATCAAATCATCTTTAGTATAGATAACATTTTTTATGTACACGACGTTACGTCGAAAGATCATTTATCAATGTCCGTTTCAGCTGAGACGTGTTTTTCTTACCACAAAATTGTACAGCTAACCTACTCGAATAAGCGACATGACGAAAGTAAGGTGATATCAATCACAATGCAAACATACACAATTTTAGCAAAAAATATTATTCCCGTGGATGTCGTAAGATACGACTAAGGGAATAAAGGCTTGTAGTACTGTTAGGTGATGGGCTTGCAACCTGTCACTAATACGCTGGTAAGCATCTTAGCCTAATTGTGCAAATTGTGGTTATAGAATTATCAACAAGTTTTTAGAGATGTTTGTAATTCTGTAGCTCTGCCTACCCCACTCTGGGAACGAAGGCGTAAAATTATGTATGTATGTATATTATTCCTAGGTACATAGTACATAGGTATTACTTTAGTTTTGTGATGCATTTTTTGTCCCCTGATATTTACTTATTGTCCCCTGATATTTACTTATTGTGTTGTTTTAAACTCAGCCGCCTTTACTGTCAAGAAGAGCTGTCATAACGTTGACGTTATAACCCATAGGGTAAAAGAAAAGAGAATGTAGAATAGGGCCTCTTGAACGTATACTTTGTGATATTGTACTTTTTGCTGATGATACTTCACTAATTTTCAAGGTAGATAGAAAATCCGTAGACTACAGTAGGATTAACACCACACTAGTTAAAGTACTTAATTGGTTTACTAGCAACAATTTGCTACTAAATGCTAAGAAAACGAAATGTGTTAGGTTCGCTTTGCCTAATGTTAAACCGGTACATTCTAGTATTTTTCTAAATGACGAGTGTTTGCAAATGGTAGATAAGGCAATTTTCTTAGGCATAACATTAGATAAATATTTGCAATGGAGTCCCCATATAGCTGTACTGGCAGGTAAACTAAGTTCGGCAGCTTACGCCGTTAGGAAAATTAGACAACTAACCAATGTTGAGACAGCTCGCTTAGTCTATTATAGTTATTTCCATAGTGTCATGTCGTACGGTATTCTGGTTTGGGGTAAGGCAGCTGACATACAAACTATATTTGTGTTACAAAAAAGGGCCATTCGTTCTATTTACAACTTAAACTCCCGTGACTCTTTAAGAGAACTTTTTAAAGAAATTAATATCTTGACTGTAGCGTCTCAATTTATTTATGAGAATATTATTTACGTTATTAGAAATTTAGATTCTTTCACCAAAAATTCTGATATACATAATTTAAATACCAGAAATAAAAATAAAATCGCTATCCGAAAATTCCGCGTCCGTAAAGTATATAAATCATTTGTTGGTCAATGCATTCATTTCTATAATAAATTACCTGACGAAGTTTTAAAGTTACCCTTTCCAGCACTTAAAAGTTACTTGAAAAGGTCGTTAATGTCTAAAGCGTATTATAGGATCGAGGACTATCTAACAGACAAAAATGCATGGCCTAAATCCGAAACTTAGTCAATAATAATTTATTCAAATGCAAAATCTTTATCTTGTCTAGGGGACACCGTTGATGTAGGAAAACATATCGAAACTTTTATGTGGTCGTCTCGCACCATCTTATATACACATAAGTATGTGTTTTTTTTTTCTCTATCTCTCCCGTAAGATTCTTAATTGGCATGTTTTCCTGCTGAACTACGCATGTTATTTAATACTATATTTAATTTAATATTTATAGCTTTATATAATGCTAGACTAAGTAGTACCATTGTAATAAGAAATATGTTTAAAAAATGACTGACTGCTGAGTTTCTTGCGGCGTTTCTTCTCGGCAGTGGTCTTCTCTTGAGAAGCGCTGGTAGATTCTTGACGTGTAAAAGTGCCCGTGCGGCCTACTTACTGAATAAATTTCTTTTATCTTTTTTATCTTTATCTTTATAGGTTGGTTAAATTAAAGTAACTTATTATTAAACCATTAAACATGTTCCTGGCGATACTAATAAGATGCTTTTAGAGCGATAGCTTCAAATTAAGCTTTGTACGTAGGTAGTGTTGATTTTGGAGATACGAAAACGTAGTGGCTTTTCTAACTAAATATACTCCTTGCGACCTCATCCTTGTATACCGTCTAGATTAATTTTTATAGTATTGTTTTTTGTAGTCAAAGCTAATATAAATTCTTAAGGGCTATTTCTATAAACATAAGTAGATATTAACAATTCTGATCGTCTAGGAAATTCATTGTCATTCAGTAATTTCACTTACGCCGACGCGCGAAGGAAACGCCCACGGCTTCATATCCGAGTTTTATTTCGCGTTCATATTTCTCCAAATTAGGAATATATTTCGCTAGAAGCATTTAGATACAAATGGTTTTGTGGTATTTATGTTTTAATTACTTACAAAGCCCGCTTTGTCGAATAAGTATTATTAGGTACTAAATATTATTAAACATATACCAAAATCAGGATACATACTGTACAAGTGTTTTTTTTTTTATGGTCTTAATTCATATTCATATTAGATTACATTCACTTTGTGCCTATTTAATTTTGATCATAATTTATAATGGACAAAATTCCATCAGTGGCCTGTTTCACGAAGCTACAAGTTACAAATTACAAGCGGAACTCTCTTTCTATCAAAAGGAGTTAGAAAGAGACTTCCGCTTGTAATTTGTAACGTGTAGCTTCGTGAAACGGGCCTCAGGACTTAATTAATTTACAACGAAAAATACAAATATTAATATAAAATTTAATTACAAATATAAATAATATTTATTGGTTATAAATATTTTTCAGCACAAAATACATTTTGACTAAATTTACTTTGGATAATATTACTTTTGATCCAACTTCCGAATGGTCATTTTAAGTGGACGCCAAATCTTCAAAGAGAAAGATACAGCTTCCACTTAGACTAAAATAACCTACTTAACCTTTGTCATAATAAGAATAATAGTAGATTGTTAACCAAGGGATGAAAGAGATCAATTGCAGCCCGAGATATTTAGGCCTAAAATTCGAGGGTGCAATTTATACTTTCACCCGAGTTAAACACTCTACCTATTTTTCATTTCGATTATGAGGAAAGTAAAAAAAAAAAAAATTATAACATTTTTGAGAAAATATTATAACGTCAAATACTAGGAGTGCATAAACATTAAAAGTACATTGCTGTGACGTGTGGGAGACATCCGCGCTGTATCTGTGCCTATAGTAAAGATGCGCGAGACATTAGCGATAGCGAACGTTAAAATTATAGGATTGACATTAGCTGATGGTGATGACAGATCGCGTTGATCGCTTTTGTCAACTCCATACATTTCGAGTTTATAAATAGAAAACAGGCCCTAGACAAGATGCATAACGCTATCATAAACGATTTTCGAAAGCGTTTGTCGCACGTCCGGCAGCTTATTTCAAGCCTATACATTTTCGAAAAAGAAAAAATTCTCGCAATGCTTCTTTTTAGAGCCACTGAAACGTTAGCTGCCATTGCGTCTTGGCTACGCTTACAGTACCCTTGCCATGAGTTCGCTACCGAGTCGAATGCTCTGTCTTTGACTTTATAGTTATGGAGTGCGAGGGACAGAGCAGTTGACTCGCTAGCGAGTACAGTTAACTCGTGGTAAGGATACTGGTCTTATTGCTAGGTACTTACGTCTGGACTGATGTCGGTGAAGTTGGCGCTGGAGACGAACTCCCGCAGGAACCCGTCCAGCTCCGTGCCCTCGATGTAGCCGTTCCCTGGGGAACAGATATGGGTCAGAGATACTTTTATCGCAAAGAGAAGGCGAACGAAAACAGGCACTATAGACGGGATACTCAACGCTAACGTAAACGATTTACGAAAACTGTCAAAATGTATGGAATTGCAGAAGCGTTTGATGCTACCGTCTAGCAGCTTACGTGAGTACATTTTCGATAGCGATAACGTTCGCCGTATGCATCTTGTCTAGAGCCACAGGCCACCTGTGGATCTTTACTACTCGGTAATACCTAATTGATTGTAGCGTGTAAACGTATTGTCAACCTTATGATCTTATCTACTTAACATTAATGGCGGACGAGTTAAAAATAATAACAGCAATACTTGCAGAGACGAAGTAGAATAAGGCCCCTAATGATTAGTGGGATCTTCTGACGACGCGGTGGCCTAGTTGGTAGTGACCCTGCCTTCGAAGCTAGCGGTCCTGGGTTCAAATCCCGGTAAGGGCAGATATTTTTGTAATGAGCGCGAATATTTGTTCCTGAGTCTTGGATGTTTTCCATGTATTTAAGTACATATGTATTTCTCTATATAGGTAAGTATGTTTACCGTTTTCTATATAGTACAAGCCTAGAGCTTAGTTTGGGACTAGGTCAATTTGTGTGAGATTGCCCCCTGATATTTATTTATTTAATACATTTTGCCAATTTTGCGAAGCCAAGACATACTTGTCGGGGCATTTTCACAGCGCACCGCATAATGACGCACTATTGACTGTACATATTCGAAATTATTATGTTTGTCAGATCGAATATTTCTTCGTTTGCAACAGTAAACGTCGTCGGCAAACATCTCCGCCAAACAGGGCGTTTGAGAACTGTTCCTCGTCGCATGGCACTTGCAGGAAAGAACCCGCGCGTCATCGGTCCCACCTACTACGAGCGTCTACCCGCCGAACTCAAACGCGAACCATCTGACGAAATGTTTAGGCGCCGGCTTAGGAATCTTTTGTTGGATAACCCACTCTATTCTGTAAACAAATATCTAAGAAACTTGTCAAAATAAAGAAATGTTACTGAACATTCTTCCATTAGAAATTGCTTTGACGAATATGACGCAAGAAGTAATAATCGACTAGGTCAATTAGGTTAAGCGCAATCGATTTTAATTGTCTTTTGTCTGCCCTTGTACTAACGCTTGTCAAAGAAATATGTGTCTTACTAAATTCACTTTATCCAATAATCATTTAAACCTGAATCTATCAACATAGTTCCTTTAAAGTTGCCTGACTAAAGTTTTGACTGTACGAACTTTTTTAGTATGATCATGTTTACATTAGATGTTGTATGATTCAAATAGGTTTAAACCTAAATTAAACGCACCTACATTTTATTTTTCTTTCGCTCGTATAACCTAAGCAGCTGTTTGTTATTAAGATAATGTGTACATTTTGACTTCTAGTTCGCACATCTCGTATAGAACATGACAACATAAAATCCTAAGAACCATCTCTGAAATAAAAAAAGAAAAAAAAGTAGGTATAGGTTCGTACCATTTTTTTAACATTTCGAAAAAACAAGGCTAAAAACGACAGCTGTGTGGCTCTATTATTGATTGAGTTGCATATCACATCACGGTCATATTAAATAAACAAAAAAATTATAT
The DNA here is from genome assembly GCA_946894065.1 of Acleris literana. NCBI lineage: Eukaryota > Metazoa > Arthropoda > Insecta > Lepidoptera > Tortricidae > Acleris > Acleris literana. The sequence continues at coordinate 8,468,977 of OX335688.1, read as the reverse complement.
ATATCAGGGAACAATCTCATACAAATTGACCTACCTAGTCTCAAATTAAGCTCTACTTGTATGTACTATGGCTACTAGTCAACGATAAAAATAGATACTTAAATACATAGAAAACATCCAAGACTCGGGCACAAATACTTGCGCTAATCACACAAAATATCTGCCCTTAGGCGCAAGGAGGCAATTGTTTTTCATGAAAAATACCTAAACCTTTCAAGAGCAAGGCCGTTGTCGCCAAGATCTATAAACTGAGACATGTTTCATCTGTTTGTGGCTGGGGACATTTTTGTCCATCGTCCTTTAAATTCTCGTCTCGCCTCGCCTTGCCGGTGGTAAACACCTTTACACAAGATTATATTATTTGGAGTTTCTCAAGAGAATCGACGCATGTAAGTACTTTAAGTTGCTAACTCGTGATATTGGTTAAGGGGTTTAGTTTCGTACGTGAACATGCTTGTTTTGGGGCTGCTACAATTGAAAGTTGTTAGTTAGTTGGCGGGGATCAGAGGCTTTGTGAGAAATAAAGTTAGTGTGAAGTTACTCGTGTGTCATAGTGTTGAGAAAAAGCTTTTCAAGTTCGAGAAAGTCGCCAATGAAGGGAGGATTTTTGAATTCAGTTAAGAATTAATAGTTAAAATTCAAAAATCGAATCGAACATGTGACACAATTGAGGCGGTGGAGACGCGCGGGATAACGACACGAGGGCGTCACGATGGCCGCAGCGTCATGGCCGCCACTCGCCTTGCGAGACTCCACCGTAAATTTGACTTTAGGCCCTACCCTACCTGAACAAGTGACTCTTCGTATCACGTCATCTACCAGTGACGCGATTGAAATAAAAACGAAACGAATAGAAACGCTAGTTAGCGTAATTCATCTTGGTTAGGGTTCCAGGTAATTGTTTATACTTACACGGAAGATTACATCATCTACATAAACTAAAGTCCACTATTATTTAAATTACCGTCCCAGTATCCTAACACCTATCTCTCTAAAATGAAACTCTACTCTAGAACAGACACCGGAACACAACAGTATACCCGAACGAAGTATGACAGGACTAAGTAGGAACAGGAGATCAGGCAAGTGATGTATACCTCTATTACAATTATAGACGAATATAATTCCACACAAACCTTCAAAGCGTTTAGACAGAATGAATAAGCAAAGTGATCGGCCATAGATCGATTGGGGTTGTACACAGAACTTTGGGGATTCATTATTAAACGGCGACCTAGTTTGAGAGCCACTGTCTGATGCCATTGTTTAAGGTCTTATAGCTACTTATGGGTTATTAAGTTAAATTTACTAACGTAAGGGACCGTGCGGTGTTATTACGTACCTGCTTATTAAACTAAGTATTACTTTATACATTACAATCGTGTACTTACTTATTATTTTTTGAACCTCTTTAATATACATATAAGAAGGTGTGGCGGTGTAAGTACCTACATTTTATTTTATTTTTGTTTATTTGTCTAATCCATGTTTTGGCCCAGGAACTGGGTTATGAATTACGTTTGTGGTTTTAGTTTTCTTTACAGTAATAGAATGCTTAACGTAAGATTTTTTTGTCATGTCTGTGCTGTACTTAATCGTAGGTAACTTCATTTTAACTCAAGTGTGGATTATGCAACGAGCCGTAAAAATGCCATTAAGGAGTTTTATAATCGTATCACACGAGCGACATAATGAAAATTACGCACGCTCGCGTACAATACTTTATCTACACCCGTGTCGTAAATTCTCTAGAAATTTCTAATAACTTACTTTTTTCAAAATGGAAAATAATTCGTTGGTTAATCGAAAAATTCGAAATTTGAACGTTATTACAGTAACGGTGGTGGCGACGTAATGACTTTACAGCACTTCGAGTAACACAAGGGGCTTAATTCTACATGGTAAAACAATATTACTTTTCGCATGTTATCGTATTGTCAACGTTTTGATAGCTCTTATTTACTTGACAGAAATGGCGGCCGAGTTAATAACAATACGATAACATGTCAAAAGCGATATGGCTTTACCGAATAAAATAGAGCCCTAGATGAGGTAATTGGCTTCGACATTGCCGTTGACGAAGCTGTCACTGTTGTTGACTGCTTGATCATTATCTAACGATTTCTGAATGCGTTATATAGGTAATGGAATTACAATATGGGTGTAGGAATAATTCATTACATCATAACGCTGTCCCCTTTTGCCAACACTCATTTAGAGTTTTAGACTCATATTTAGATCGCATGATTTCAACGAATATAACTTCATCGAAAGCAAATTTCTGAAGCCCTGTCGTTTTCAGGTTATCTACAGTAACCACGCGGGATTGTTGATCCACTTGCCACAGTTCGTATTTTGGCCGTGTAATGCAAACCTAGTTTAGTCGGTTATACTCGTGTATGCGGTATGTATTACTCGGCTAAATTACTAAGAGTAACAAGTGGCTTAACATTCCCGTGTTGTGACTGTAAGTTAGGTTGAGTTAGAGAAACTTGTGACGATCACAAAATAAACTCCTGCGCCTAGAAACGCCAGAAGAGAAAATTCTGCATAGTGATAATATTCTATGAAATTAGTGTCGACAAAACCAGGGTAAACTAACAGGGTACCGTAAAACGGGGTGAGTAGGGATTAAGGGGTGAGCAGGGACACAACCTAAAATAAGTCATAACTTGTTACAAATAAGACCAATTATTTAAATGGACAATAACGTTACGTCTATTGGAAATAATTTCAGTCTTATAATTAGTAACGTATGCTTCATTTTAGGTTGTGTCCCTACTCACCTCTTAATCCCTACTCACCCCGTATTACGGTACGACGTTATAACAGTTCTTTAATCTACAAAACCCTAAAAAACATACCTGCCGAAGTACCAAAGTGTTTGTTATTCAAAAATCTTCCTATCCGTTTTCAAACGTAAGGATCTACAATTTCCATATTGTTTTAGCTCGTCTGGCCGCCCCGGGCAGATTTACACGGCTTCCTAAATCGACTATTATCGGTTTGGCTGGCTCAAATAAGGGTAAGAATACGCTTTGTAAGTGCTCAGGTAAAACGAATTTATCAGAACCATCATAAAGGAACTTCAGGGACTAATGCCAATTTCTACTAAAGTTTAAGGATTTTCTGAAAACTTGCTTGTGACAGTTATCACATTTATAAAGGGCTCTAAATCGGGTTTCAAAGGCATTTTAAGTTTTTTTTAAAATATTTATCGTTTTAAGTTAAAGTAAACAATGCGCTCTTTGTCACTCCTCTCCATCTACTCCAAGAAGGATATACAAGATTCATAACGCTAACATATTTTTTATAAGTTAACTTACACCAGTGGTTCTTAAACTTTTAGTCCTGGGGGACCATTTGAAAAAAAATCCGTTATGCCGAGTTCAAATTAAATTAACTGTGGAATTGTTTTTTAAATAATAAAAATCTCGGAAATCATGCGATATTGGCCTACATGTTATACCACATTATATACTCCAAATAGGGTCAAGAATCGATGGTTAAAATTCTTCGGGTACCTACTTCCCGGCAACGGTGTATATTTATTATATATCCTAACGCCAACATGTTTTCCAAATCGAAGCAACGTGTGCTAAATAAACAAAGTGGAATATAGATAATGGCGGCTCTTAAGTATAAATATAAATCTATCGGATATTTCCGATATTTCTATATTTTCTCTTCCCCGCGGCGACAATGTGTTCCGGCGAGGCGGTGTTATTCCTTTGAGCTCCGGTTCACAAAGGGTTTTATCTGGTTTTCGATCGATGATGGACTCGGCTTAATTATTGGCTTGCATATTTTTATCGAGTTTATAAATGCGTTGCTAAAGACCGACGGGATCTCTCAGTTCATCCTATTTTCTCTTGAGATTTCATACACTTCTTTCCAGATTTTGAACTCTCAGGCGGCTTCACAGACTTTGGAACTCAAGGTAAACTGTTAGACTTTAGGAGCCACCTCGTAAGGCTCATGTCAAATTTCGTTAGTTCGAAAAAGACTCTTGTGTCGGTCAACTAAAGTCAAAAGTCACTTTGACCAATGTCCTGAATTTAGGACGCTGGGCCTTACGACGTAAATGAAGTTGCATCATTTTATCGAATTTCACTTCATCTGTTGTATTATTTCATCGAATTTCATTTTATCGAATGCTAACAGATGGCGCTGTTGGTCATGTAAACATCGGCTCTATACTATTTTAATCATTAATATTGTTTTTCTTATAAACCTTCCGTTAGAAAGTATTAATAAATACTCATTTTAACTGAATTAACAAGTGAGAGTGTTATCTAGCTATGGTGCAACGGAAAACCAAAACAGTACGTAGAGAAATATAGTGCTTCAACAAAATATTGAAAACAAAGTGCCAGTGCGGTAAATCTGCATGTTGTGCGTAATATGAATGGAAAATTGACATGTAAACATTTTGTGCGCTCTAGTGACATTATCAATTTGAAGCAAAGTGTATAAAACTCATATATTAATTGATATGACTTTATAAATGTGTTTGAAGGTAGACACTACTTACTATATGGGTAGTTACAATAATACAATCTAACGGCCTAACGCTCTAAATAACTGATAAACAATTTCATCCCTCAACGTTAAGTACGCGGTGGACTAATTAGGCGGCGCTTGACTAAACTTAGTGCTGCGCAGCGGTGTCGTGTGTTCGAGCCTCGTCAGTGGTTGAACTCTTTTGTATCTTTTTCTATATAAAATACATTGAAACTTTTTTTTTTTTTGTATTTCTTAATTTATTTTACATTTTATTTTTTATTTTAATTATTATTGATTTACTCACACTTGGGCACTATGGAGAAGGAAATAGAACACATCACTTTTCGCAAACCACTGGCAAAATCTAAATCTGTACAAGATATTTCCTCTATGCAATTAGAAGAATCCATAGTGAACTCGACTATGCTAAATAGTACCATGATAAGCTTACCATACGCCTCATCAGTCATGGACTCATCCGTGTTAGTGGATCTCAAGCAGCAAATAGAGGAAATTCGAGGTGAACTGGAGATAGCACATGAAGAGATAACAAACCTGAATTCTGAAAATACGAGTCTTAAACAACAATTGGAGGAAAGCAACAAAAGGGTTAATTTACTTAAAGAAATTACTGTAGGAACTAGTTCAAGCACAAAAAAGATAACATCAACACCGTGGCGAAAATCGTTTACTCCGACTTACAGAAAAATTAATCACATTAATATGAGATTGACAAGGGTGTCTCCTTTGCACTATGATAGAAGTGTGTGTGTCGACAGATCTCCACCGAAACACTCTGGTGATAAATACGACATCAATCAATTATTACCGGTCCCAATGACCACATCTTTTAGTGTTAATACTAATGTCACGCCTCCTATTAAGTTTCAAAATGTAACAATGGATTCCGGCAAACTAAAGAACATTTATAAACCAGTTACTTCAACACATAGCTTCAACAGCCTCCCGATAGATGGCGTTAGTGTCAAAAAGCCAAAAATCTGCATACTGGGAGATCAACAAGTACGCTATCTTACGAAGGAGATGAACATAAGCAGACGCGACAAATGGAACGACATCTACACTATCTCGGGGATGATCAAGCCGCATGCGACGAGTTCTCAACTTCTGGGCAGCTGCGAAGAATTAGGCAAAAGCCTTAGCGACGAAGATTTCGTTATTCTGAGCTTTGGTTCTAATGATAAAAATCCATATGAATTGTTAACAACAATGTGTAATGCTCTGTATAATTTAAAACATTGTAATGTATTTGTAACTAATGTTAGAAATAATCCATATTTAAATGAAAAGCTTTTGAACTACCAAATAAAATTAATAACAATGAACTACCCCAAATGTCAGTTTATAGAATTTGAAGTAAATAGATTCCGCTCTCCATTTTATAAATTTAAGCATCTAGATGTAATCAAACAATTGTGTTTTAAAATCAACATAGAAATAGATTCTATAGATTACGAAAAAATGTTCATAAAAAACTTTAAACACATTATGTTTGCTCAAGGTCACAAAAGTATGTTACCTCACGTTAGTCCTAAGAACTTATCACCTAAAATCAGTAATGCAATCCGTAATGAAGTGGGTGATATAGATAAGGAGACCCCCACAAAGGGAGCAGGTGCCTGTTTTTTTCGAAGCCCCAGCAAATAAATCATTAATATCAGTTTTCCATCAGAATATAGCAGGCATACTGCATAAACGAGATATTTTTGAAATTGCCATTAATGAACTTGACCGACAGAAAAATAAAATTGATATAATTTGCCTCTCTGAAACCTTCATTAAAAGAGGTTCTGAATCTAACCTTATATTAAAACAATTTAATTTAGCGTCATCATTTTCCAGAAAAAACCAACGTAGGGGGGGCACTTGTATTTTGGTTAGAAACACATTTGATTGCACACCTATAGACAATTGATTAATTAATCCGATTGAATACCATTTTGAATTTTGTGCAACAAAGATAAACTCCCTAAATGTTGTTGTTGTATGTATATATAGAACACCCTCTTCTGACATCCAATTTTTTTTTAAGAATCTGGAAGAACTGCTTGTTCAAATAACATCTAAAAAACGAATTAAAAATATAATCTTATGTGGTGACTGGAATATCGATATGATAAAAGACAATAAAAATACAAAGCAACTTAAATCCATTCTTATTGGCCATAACATTGTTAATCATATTAATAAACCTACAAGAAAGCTATCCTGCTTGGATTTAATTGCAAGTAATCTTCCAGATGTAAAAAATGACATACATAACTTAGCATTATCAGATCACGAAACAGCGCAAACTATATCCTTTGAAATCTTACCTTCAGCCAGGGCAAATAGGAGACGTTCATACTGGTTTGAATTTAAAAGAGATATGTCCGAAGAGAACAAAGCCAAATTCAAGGAATGTATGTCTTCCCTATCCTTTACTGAAGTAACGTCAGAAACAGATACTAATCGGGCTTTTAACTTGTTTCATGACACCGTAACTCTGTTTTATAATCTATGCTTCCCTACTTTAAGAGTTAAGATGCTCAATAAACCTGTTAAAAATAGATGGATGACAAATGGATTGAAACGTTGCTGTGTAAAGAAAAGAAGTTTATATCTGTGGTATATTATTTCTAAATCCAATAAGAAAGTCAACAAAAAAAACTACATTTCATACACGAAAATATTGAAAAAATGCATATCTATAGCTCAGCAAACCGTAAATACAAGATACATCTCTCATGCAAACAACACTTGCAGAGCTACTTGGGACGTGATTAAACAGGACTCCAACAACAAACAAACCAAAAAAGAAATTCAAAATATACTACATTTAAATAGGCTTTATACCGATCCTGAACAAATAGCTAATCTTTTTAACGAATATTTTGTGGAGATAAATAATAAAAACCATACGTCAAACCTACCGTCTCAAAACTTAATCTGTAATAACTTAAAAACGATTTATTTGAGCCCTACTCACCCAATGGATGTTTTTAAGGTATTAAAGTCCCTCAACAATACTAATTCGGTTGGTTTTGATGGTCTTAACATTAAAATACTGAAATCATGCTCCGAGTATTTATCACCACCTTTAAGCCATATCATAAATCTGTCTTTTCAAGAAGGTACATTTCCAAGTCGTCTGAAATTCTCAATTATAAAGCCAATTTATAAAAAAGGCGATGAGAAAGACTTGAACAACTATCGTCCTATAACATTAATTCCGATCCTATCAAAAATACTTGAAAAAGTTTTTTTTAATAAGCTTTATAACTTTATCGAGTCTCAAAGTGTTTTATCATCTCAACAATTTGGCTTTAGAAAAAGACATTCAACCGCTTTGGCTTGTTTTTCGTTAACTAAAACTATTACGGAATGCCTTAATAACAAGACACCAATTTTATCAATCTTTCTAGACATGAGCAAAGCCTTTGACCATGTGTGTCATAATACCCTTGTGAGGAAAATTGCCAACTATGGCATTAGGGGTAAAGCTCTAGAATGGATAGAAAGTTACTTACATGGTAGGCAACACTGTGTTGAGATAAGTCGACTTAATGACACTAAAAGGGAATCATACAGATCGTGTTATTTGCAAAATGATTATGGTGTGCCACAAGGCAGCGTTTTGGGTCCACTTCTTTTTCTTTTGTACATAAACGACTTGCCAAAGGCAGTAAATACAGATTGTATCTTATTTGCGGATGACACCACCCTATTAATTAAATGTAAAGATAAAGCAAACATGGAAAAAGAAGCAAACAAATGTCTTGAGTCAGTTGTTAAATGGCTTGAGCAAAATAAACTAAGCATAAATTTAAGCAAAACTAAATGTATACAGTTTCAAACATATAATAGCAAACCGTTAACCCTAAATGTTATGTATAAAGGCGAACATATTGAGGAAGTAGATGACTCTGTATTTCTGGGTATTTCAATGGACAAATATTGCAATTGGAAATCTCATGTAGAAAAAATATGTTTGAAACTAGACAGATTTTCTTTCGCCCTAAGTCGGTTGAGAAATGTAGTAAATAAACAAACTGCATTGTTAGCTTATAATGGTTATGTGTCGTCAGTGCTCAGATATGGCATCATACTATGGGGCAATTCGGTAGATGCTGGAATGGTGTTTAGAGTTCAAAAAAAATGCATTCGGGCTGTTTGTGGAGCTAATTATATTGAAAGCTGCAAACCACTCTTTAAAGATTGTAAAATTTTATCACTTCCAAGCCTTTACATATTTGAGATATGTGTATTTGTAATGAAGCATTCCTACCTGTTTAGAAAAAATTGTGATGTGTTTTCTAGAGCAGGAAGATATAGCAATAAGTTATATGTGCCTTACCAAAAGCTAAAAGTATGCAGAATAAACTCTTACTGTATGGCGATTCGGATTTTCAACCATTTACCAGATTCATATAAAGACATGATTTTAAATTCTTTCAAAAGTAGGCTATTTCATTTACTTCTTAAGAAATGTTACTACTCGGTGAATGATTACCTCAGTGATAAGGATCTATTATAAATACACGGAGTGCTTTGTATCCTTAATTTAAACATATTATATTTATATTTCTGTGATACTCTAACAGCTATTATTATTATTTAATTGAAAATTCACATTATTTCTTTGACATATTAATTAAGCCGCATTATTATTTTAATTACTAGATATTTACACGCCGTCTAATGGCAGAATATGTTGGAACTCCTTATATCTTGTACCATCATATGTTATGTACCCATGTTCTTGTGAATAAATGATTTATTATTATTATTATTATTATTATTTTCTACTGAAATCATAATGTTTCCTGGATATATTAAACATTAATTATATAGGTTAGATTAGGTTACACTTGAGACTATCAAAAAAAAACCCATGCGGCGAGAAATGTCTTTAGATACTCGTAAAATGAAAATTCTAAGTAATGATAAGTACGTTGAGTACCCCTTAAAGTGACACTTTCTTCAGCATTTAAACACGCGGGCCTCGTACTGCGACTAATGTTCTGCGACGGGGCTCTTTAGTGGCTAAACAAGTAAAGTTGTTAACCTAACCTTGACCTTTCACAACTTCAAGGGCAAGGTCAAGGTCAAGACTTAAACGCCATTTCTTCTCAAGGAACTGTTTTGAATTAAACTGAAACTTACATTGAAAAGTCGTGGAGCTTTGAAAAGTCCCACGTTAAGTACAGCATCCGCGCGCGCGTCTTAGCGGAACAATAAAGCTATAAATAAGTAAGATGTCTCGGTTTTCTCGGGAATGGCCGGGCTCAAGGCCTCTTGTAATGGGGATTTTTACCTTAATACCCGAGTTTTAGGGTACCGTACGAACATCACTGGTTTTTTGCAAGAAATAAATATTTTTGTTGGGGTGTTGCGGTTTTCATGAATCATCGTTCTAAGAATAATTATAACCAGGCCTCCACTTCATAGTAGACGACCCCCTAGCAAGCTTTCTTTCAAGCGAATACTTCGTAAGCATTTGCTGGAACAAGATGTTGCGTAGAATTTATGTATTGCTTGACCCATCTTGAAATATGTTAAAAGCCTCAGATGTTATTTTTATAGGCGTATTTCTCTATGTATGTTTATTTATATTTATATATATCATGTAGGTACTTTTATTAATTTATTAGTACTTTTTGAGTTAAGTATTTGATTTTGTAAATATGTTCTTTGCTTGGTTTTTTGTCTTTCTTTTTCTGTGCACCACTTTTATTAGTTGCTGTATGATTATTTGGTTGACTGGAAGAGAATACCATTAGGCATTAAGTCCGCCAATTTGTGCATTAAAGATTAGGTAAATAAATAAATGTGCAGATACGTTTACTAGAGACTTCCAGTTCGTTCAAATAGTTTGCATGCTTTAATGTGCCGCTGTAATTGCTATAAAGAAGCCGCCGCGGCGCGCACAAAGCGGTGTCGGCGACTTCAAAGAGTTGTACTGCACACTATGTGAACAAATGTACTGTACACATTGAGTCACCCAAGCCCTGTCTTTACATGCATATAGACTTTGTTACTTTCTGATTTATTGTTTGGTCGACTGATGGAGCATGCCATTTAGTGGTGGTAGGAACTAGTGCAGGGTCCGTCCGGACTGCTACCACCATCTTACCCTTTACCCTATCGCCGTGCAGCGGTATTGGCATTGTTGTGCTCCGATGTGAGGATAAGATAACCGATGAAATTAACTAGCACCCTAGAGGCATTCCCTTAGTCATCGCATTTGGAGTCTTATGGCCATATTAATAAACTCGCGTCTTGACTGAGATGCCCATCTCGAGAGACGTAAAAGTAAACGTCAACCCATAGAAAACTGTCATTTTTGACGTGTCTTGTGATGGCATCTCAACCAAGATGAGTTTATTAATAGGGCCCTAAAGGTGCTTTTCCACCGGCGGCGCGAGACGAGGCGCGAGAATTTTTATTTGTATTAAAACACCCATTTCCACCGCGCGCACGCGTTTAGCATGCGCGAATTTTCAATAAAAATTTCAATTCTCGTCCCGCCTCGTCTCGTCTCGCGCCGCCGGTGGAAAAGCACCTTTAGCATTGCAGTATTGAGATTTTAGTCTTGAGAATTCATATGATTATGGGTATGAGATTCCATTTATCATCAGGTGGCCTGTGTGCTCGTGTGCCTTGTCATAAAAAAGGCATTAAGTCCGCCATTTTGACTTGTTTTTATGCAACAAAGATATGATAGTTAATTAATTAAGGTGCTGTATTGTCCGCATCAGTATATCCAGTATCCGTGACACCAAACTAGTATAAAATATGAGGCGATATCTTTTGATTTTGGAACATTTCGTGCTTCACCGATTATTGAAATAGACACTTAACATTGAATCCCAGGGTCCGTCATTGAGATTGAGGGTCGTTATCGGTCTGACGCCATAAATTATTAATTCTGCAGCTTGGTTTGGGAGCCAGATATTTTTAACTTCCGCCACACAAAGAGGGCGTGTTATGTGTGAATCCCGAGCTATTTTCTCTAAGTTAAAATAAATTGAATACTAGTTTATAAAAACCGTGTGAGAGCATGTCACAAGCATAAAAAAATATCTTGTTTTTTTTATATATTTAATCAAACTCAATCCCAGTGCTGTAAATTTATTCAGCCAAATAATACGTTTATTCGTAATACTTACCCAAAGATTCAGCTAAACCTCAAGGGAAATATAAATCCTTAGCCGGAAACTTTCTTAGAAAATAAAAATAGCTACGTCAAAAATCCTTCGAAGTATCCGCTTTGTTTCCAGCGATTCCTTTTTTCTTGTCCGTCAATATCAAACGAAGTTCACTTGGGTGCTTGATTGACTTAGATTAATGAAATAAGTTAGACACGGCGTCTTGTGGGAGAAATGATTGATAAGTTGACAAGTTCATTTGGCAAAAGAGCTGTCAAACTTATCAAAAGAAAACAACTGGGCTTAGTACCTTATAGCTACAAAAATGCTTTAAAATGTAATTTTGAATGGTGCCTTGTTATTATGAACGTTATTCTATTTACTCTTGTTGACAAATATCGCAGCAATCGAAAATAGAACTATAATGAAACCCGGGTATATTGCAGCAATTGAGCCCGAGCTTTCCAGGCAAGTACGCGGAGCGGCGGCGGCGGCCGCGGCTGCTAGCGGAGCCGAGCGGCAGAACCAACTTGCTCCGCAAGGCACCCCTCAGCCGCATTATCCATACGCTGAATCTGGTTGCCAATAGAACGGATTTATTTTTTTGTCATTGTAACGAATTTTTAAATGTAACTTTGCATGTATTGTCTGTTTAATGTCTAATGTATTATTTATATGTACAAATTATGTGATTGGTTAAGTTAATTTAAGGCACTAGGGTATTAGGGTGAACATGTAAAGAAAGTAGATCAAATGAAAAAAAAAAACATAAGATATTTTAGCTTTATTATGATAGCAAATATATGTGTATGTATGTATGTATGTTAACTCTTTATTGCACATAAACAATTACAATACATGTTTGCGTCAATATAGATAATGTACATAGGCTGACTTATCTTCCAGTTAAGTTTGGGGTAGAATATCTTATATATTGCCGTTAACCACAAAAGGGTTAAACTAAAGCTAGAATGACAAGTACAGTGTAATCAGTGACATACAAATATTATAAAGAGAGAGTGCGAATTTTGTGAGTTTGTATCTATCTGACAGAATCCCCGGAACTTATTCGAGAAAATCTTTCACTGTTTGAAAGGTACATTATTTCGGATGGAAATAGGCAATTTAAAAGAAAGAAAAGAAAGAAATTGGTCAGGATCGTAGCAGGTGGAAAAGAGTGGTCTCTGACTACCCCTCTGGGAAACAGGCGTGATTTAATGTATGTATGTATAGGCAATTTTTTATTTGTTTAAACTGGAGCGAAACTAAAGCGGGGCGCTAGTTTTTTATAACAAGGTTTAAATATGCTCAAAATTTTTAATGGCCGACTGTAGTAGGTACAATGTATGAGAGCGCAAGGCTGAGGGGACTTTACACTATTTTTAACCAATTTAATTATTTGTCTTTTTACATGATAATCCCCGATAAAAATAAATACTTTCATGTGTACTTCGCGATTTCAACTTTGATAATTTAATAGATTTTTAGAAAAAGTGACTGTGTCATACACACAGACGGAAATAAATAAATAATTATCAGGGGACTATCTCACACATATTGACCTAGTCCCAAACTAAGCTCTAGGCTTGTACTATGGGTACTAGACAACGATATAAATACTTTAAATCACTCATGTATTTGCCCATACTGGGAGTCGAACAAAGGATCGCTAGCTAGCGAGAAATGGCGATACTATATACTATAAGGGTTAGTTGGCCTAAAAACGTAGTTAAGTAAGTCATGAATTAAAAATATAGTCACACACCGTACTTAGTTTAAAATAAGTGCATTAAAATTATAAATTAAATGTTTTCATGTTAGATTTTAAGTAAGATTAGTCAATTATTATAAGGTTTTTTTTTTATTATTATTATTTATTTATTACTTACTTCATTTAATAAATTTTTCACAAATGTATTGGTTGATTCCACCTCTACGTTTCTCAAGAATCCAAAGGTGCATCTTCCAAGGCAAATTCATCAATATTCAAATTGTCGAAAGTTCTCGTTAATTCTAATAAAGCGGAAGCGATCCCTCCTGCGCTGGCAATATCGCCCTAATTGACATTAAGGACGCTACAGTTTGTCTTTATTATACTTTGAAGTAAGGTTCGTTTAGTTTACTTCTAAGTGAATCTCTCAAACAATACACTTATCAATACGTTGACGAGTCTATTACCAGCGAGCCTAACATTCAATTCAAATTCAAATTCAATTGCAAATAAATTATTGCGTGTCACATTACATTGTAACAGATGTTCCTTCGGAGCATGATTAACACATTCAGCGCCCACAACCCGTCGGTCGGGTCGTGGGTGCTACGAACAGTGGTTCGTAGCAGATTTTAGCTACAAGACGGAAAAATGCTGCTACAGCCTACAGCGTAGCACTTGTAGCATCGCTGGCATGTTTTACGATTGGTAATTTGTGAAACGAGGCTCAGATCACGTAGCTGTCAAAAAATCCATACAATTTTAGCTCCACAATTTCCACACGATTTTTTAATATGTTGTAGTTATTATGAAAATGTAGGCATGACCGTTCCAGTTAAAAAAAAAATTACTAAGAAATATTGTATAAAAGGAAAACGTACAGACCTAGTTTTTCATAATATCTACATTATATTCCAAAATCGTAAAAATTGGACTAGGTTTAACGGGAGAGAAACGTTTACCGCATTTTGTATGGAATTTTTCTCTAATTCTTTTTCATTTGGTCGCAGGTTTTTACGACGAAGCAGCTCCACTACGTACCTAGTACCTAACTCTGTTTTACGTGCCTACTCGAAGCGACTTTAGTTTTCTGGTTAATACTTCGTCAACGAATTTACGAGTAAGTTGTTTAAGAAAAAACGCCCAGGATAGAAAAAAAACCTGATGGGTCGTTTTTTGACAAAACCGCACACAACTCGAATTGTGATGAACCAACCATTCGTGGTTTCAAGTACAAGTCAAATCTTGCAAATAATTTTGAACCAATTGGAGTCCCAATATGATCACGGAAAGTGCTTCATTGGGAGTGACGATATCACAATAATTTATCCGAAATAGTAATAATATAACGATAAATAAATATTCATAGGGATACTTAGAAAAAATCTAAGACTTAGGCACTCGCGCTCATCACACAATATTTGACAACAGAAATTTACACTTGAAAGTGTAAACTTTAAAAAACATGTTAGAAGATTTATTTACTTTTACAAATTATAAGGTACAAGTGGAAAAGAAACAATAAAAACAAAAGAACGAACTGACAAAATTACTTAAGACTATACTAATCTAACAAACCGCTGCCAGTGGGCATTGTTCCCAAAATGCTGGCAGCATCGCCACGTTGAATGGCAATGCTTAATCTTTGTGCCAAGTACAGACCAGCATTTTGGTCACGAGTTGCGTCGATCAGGCGCTTTGAAAGATCTTGAAAATAATTTGAATAAGTAGTCCATATTTATGTAGGTAGTTATCGTGCGTAAGGGCCTGGACACAATACCACGGCTCGGCGTCGTTAAGGTGAAACGGCGCGGCGCCGTAGAAAGGCACGTTGCCGCGTCGTGCAAATACACGGTGCCATGTGACAACGGCTTCAACTATTTTAAACTCTACGCGCAGGACATTGGGCTTAATTATAGCGCTTTATAATGAATGACGGCACCGTGTATCTGCACGTCGCGGCAACGTGCCTTTCTACGCGCCGCGACGTTTCACGTTAACGACGCCGTGCCGTGGTGTTGTGTCCAGGAGGCCCTGCCAAGATGCAATACGCTAACTAGCGTTTCTATTCGACTCGTTTTTAAACCAATCGTGTCACTGGTAGATGACGTGATACGAAAAGTCAAGTAATCTACCAGTGACGCGATTGGTTTAAAAACGAATCGAATAGAAACGCTAGTTAGCGTAGTGCATCTTGCCAGGGCCCTCAGGCCCTAAGTCGCAACCTGTCCCAAGCAACCCGCCTGGCGTCCCCTAAAAACAGCTATATTAACATCCTCATGCCAACAATTTTGCTGAGTGGAGACCATTTCGGCACACATCATCGGTGCAAATTTTTAATCTAATAGTGTCGCTCGTTAGCAGAGTTCTAGTTGTAATGTCTTCTGATTAGCACTAAACAAGCAGGATTAACGTGGGATAAATGTGAGCCACTCCGGCTATTGACAACACCGTAAATGTATTATTTTAGTACGTATTTATTTAACTTGCATGCGATGTTCACGATACAACAAATTGACCAAAGAGAAAGCGAGCGGGATAGTCAAACGAACGCATACCGTTTCATACATCATTTTGTCATTATATCTTTTATCTCTTTTCTACAATGTTTTCATTTATTTGATTGTCGAATAAGCGTTTTTTCTATTCTATTCTATATTGTGCAGGAATACTCGTATTGCTCTTACTATGTAGATATCTGTCGAGTATTGAGCGAGCAATTTCAAGGCATACGGGTTGTGCCACTACAACGTCAATACCCCAAACTCAGTGTACTGTAACTTAGTTAGGCCGTATAAGTGAAATAGTAAAGGTACCTACTTACTACGGTACGTCTAACTAAGGTATTGGCTTGTTCGGGTATCTAAGTTGGTACACCGTGTGTATAAGACAGTAATATAGCATGGAGAAGGGTTTCTCAAACGTATAGCCCTACGCAACCCCATTTCTCAGACGACTAAGAACCTTTAAATAAAATTATATTTTAACCTCGTAAGTCCCCGCGTACTTGTACAAGTACAAATTAATGATGATGATATTTTCAGACCTGACTACTTACTATCATACAAAGTATTTTTAACTCTAAAGCACTAATTAATAGACTCTAAAACACTATTCTTAATATGTACTTGGTATAGTACATTCGGTAGTTAGGACTACTGCTATTAAGAAAACATAGGGCTTACGGGGTTAAGGTACGGTTACAAAAAATAGGGCTTACGGGGTTAAGGTACGGTTACAAAAAATAGGGCTTACGGGTTTAAGGTACGGTTACAAAAAATCGATTTTAAGTTGAAAAATATGTGAGCAATTTCCGGAGCAATGTTGATCAATCTCAATATTAATTCTGATTCGGTAAATCTTGTCGCTAACCCTCTACGATCACTGGCGAACCCCTGGAGGTTCGTGTACCGCAGTGTCGGACACCCTAGCATAGAGGAATCCCATTTTATTCCTCAAGGTTGGCAATGCATTTGCAGTCAGACACTCCTACAGTGCACAGATTCATCACTCAGATTGTACAGTCAAGGTTAAAAATACATATCCGCACAAAATTGCAAAAATATGTACATATAGACCTTATTACTATAGTAATAACTGGTAGGTCTGTGTACATATTTTTGACTCTTTGTGGTGTATACATATTAGTGACCTTGACTGTACACGTCCGATGGCCTATGGATCTCAGAACCCAGTTACCATATGAAGTATACTCGTAGTGTGTGCCATGAAAAAATGGGTGCTAATTGTTTAAGTAACTGTAGTTTAAAAATGTCACTTATTGAATTATTTATTTAATCTGATTACTTCGTAAGGGGGCGGTTAGACGAGCAACATTTTCACAGCAATGTGTGGCCGGCAACTATACGCATCGTGCTCTAACATACGAAATAAGAGTAAGACAGTAATAGTTGTCGGCCACACATTGCCGTAAAAAGTTGATCGTGTAGGTAGACCCTTACGACCCATGTCAAATTTCGTTACTTCGAAAAATAATCTTGTGTCGGTCAATTAAAGTCGAAAGTCCTAAATTGAGGACGTTAGGCCTTACGGGGTTAAACTTATTTGTGAACCCCAGAACTTACGTTGCGTTGATGAAGTACTTGCAATTTAATAGCGCAGCTGGCAATACAAACCTTGGCCTTGGCTCAATAATCAATTAAGTGCGGAATATTTAGCTTGACATTCTCAATCAATAATCAAGACCGTAAAACATCGATGTACTTATTCAAGGCATAACCCACTGCTGAGCAAACAAAGTATGGATTATTTTGGTATTAGCCTTATCCCACGACTTGTCCGCACAGATAACAATCCCTTATGTACAGGTAGATTCACTACAGCTGGCACGAATCGAATGAACAAAAGTAATGTCACCAATCATTGTGTGAGTGCCGACCTTTGAACCGATGTTCGAATTTCAAACCGAAAACCTGTTATTATTGTATACACTTGTATACTTTCGTTCACTCATTCAATCCATTCGTGCCAGTTCTTTTTTGAACTGTAAGTACAATGTACTTACATCCTTATTTTGTAAAAATTGTATTTGGATTTGGCGTTATATATAGTATTTACATATATACATGAATCACCTCGAGAACCGTTCGATTTTCAAGGGTCAAAAACCTTATAAATATCCGTTGCGTCATCACGAGTTTACCCTAAGCATCGTGATGGTGCAAGATTGCGTAGTTTCATGCCCCCACCGTTTTTTTCCCAAGGGTTAAGTTAATTAGACATACCTTTTTACCCGACTGCGGCAAAGCCCAAATTAGGGTTATGTGTTTGACCTGTAGGTATGTACGTATGTATGTATGTATGTATGTATGTCCGTTCCCATTGCCCGTCGTAACTAATCAACGGGTCAACCGATTTTGATAAATGATACGTGTCATTCATTAGATTCGCCTTGAAGGCGCGAGTCACTGAATACATTAAAATTTACAATCGGATTTTATGTGTTTTAATGTTTTTGAAATATATCACACAGTCCGGTTTTTAAAGCTTGCTTTTTAAATAATGCGACTACTGCTTCTAATCTGTATACTATGTCGGAGGTGTGAGCGAACTCTATTTCGCATCCCTTTGTGACTCCCAACTCCCAACTCTCCTTAATTTGATTAATCACCAAGTTTCTCTGTCGGACGGCGCTAATTGATAACTACATATACTAACGTATTTAGTTAGAATGAGTTCATTAGCTGCAGATATACGAACTAAGACTACTAAGAAACGTTGCTAATGGTGTCTAGTGTTTTGGCGATAATTTGGATAAAACAAAATTAACCTAATGATACTTATAATTGAGTAGCTTTTGCAATCTACTTCGCGTATCATTCGTTTATTAATATTGTCTGGGAGTCTATCGAATTTTCAGGAGTGAAACGTACACTACTTATGTTCTTTCTGAGGGCTAAGCATTGCCTAACGCACTTGCAATCGCAATCGTTTTAATTTGACAGTCCGAAGGCGAGTCTGCATGCAAAATTAAAACAATTGTTCCACTTTGAAGCCGATTGCGATTGCGAGTTTGTTAGGCACTAGCACCGCTGGTTCATAGAAATGTGCCCGCTCGGTCTTTAAAAGGAGCGCTCCGATCTCTGTCAGTGGTCAAAGGAACTAGTTTAGTCTTTTAGTTCCTTTAGTTCCTTTAGCTCCGGAGCAAATTTTGAGATCTGAACAGGACACGCTTTGAAATAGGTACTATTTGTCTCGTTCACATCGAGCGCCGTGCCGTGTGCTCTTCGTTCACTGTTTCGCTCATACCTACGTTCAACAATTGCTACTGAACCAAAGGACCAAAGACCGACTAAGATCGTTTAAGAAGAACTAGTTCCTTTCGATCTGTGACGGGAATTCATTACTTTTAGGTCTTAGTTCCTGACCGACACAAGCCTACTGGTTCAAACTGTCTCTGTAATAAATTTCATTAATTAAGTCGTTTATCCTCAGAATTGAATAGTACCGCTAAAATCTCTCACTACGCTCACTATAGAATGAAGCACGCTTCTACTACGAACGTTGCGTACTACATTTCACTCCGCTCTGGATTTAATATACCTCGCAAATAATTATATAATTTAGTCCTCACGAGACACGATTACCTGTCTGAGTAAAGTTCACTTAGGTAAGGTACAGCCAAAGTCATAAATATGTACACGTTCCCAAGATCTCAAAAATATCTACATTCCTCTATGTCACTGACAATAACGTCTATTTACATGAATATTTGACACAATTTATGCTTTTGACTGTACTTTACGTCGGTTTTCTATTCTTGATTAAAGGTGACACTTAACTGATATTGTTAAGTGTAAAGTACAACACAGACCAAAAATCGACCAGACGATTTTGGCCTTTCAGTTTACCGTATTACACAGAGTAGGTTTTCGACAATTTAACAAACCACATGTGTGGGGCGTAGGCCAGTCTTGGCCGGACAATCCGACACCTGATGATCGGCCCAGACTAACAGTTGGACTGACAGGTCAAGAGGAACGATGGAGTTATATACGTCTCTGTTCTAATACAAAGAAAGATAGGCTTATGTTGGCAGGCGGGCTTAGTTAAACTCTGTTACCCATCACGTCACATTTGCACGGCAGAGGATTTTCATCAGACTGCAGGTCTCAATCGACACAAGCAGCACGGGACCAGAATACTGATGCGGCATCCTTGCTGCCTGTCGTACGAGTAAGAGGCGACTAAAAAGAGGCCTCGGGGTCGTTGGCGGTTAAAGGACCAGCACCGCTCATTGCAACGATCCAGCGTTATGTATAGTTACATCTGCGACGTGGGAAGTTCACAAACAAAGTGTAGGAGGTTCCGGGCGTTCCGGCGCCGGTCCTATGGAGATCCCGGAGCCTCCAGAGCCCACACGCTGGCCACCGGGTGGGGGTCTTAGTGGGTAAATATCCCACATAACCCAGCGTTTCCCCAACGATGCTAGGTATCTTGGAAAGACCCTCAAAAAAAAGGTCGATCTCTATCGTTTGAAAACTGATAATGTGTGGTGACTGTGGTGAGTGCCAGTTTTAAAGCTGACTGTTCGAATATTGCCAGCAGGCATAAATCGTTTAATATCCGCTCCATTAATTTCGGACAGTCAGTCGGCCTGACAGGCTCCAGGTAATCTGTTAGTCTGTCGTTCTAAAGCTCTCTCTATATTTATTATATTAATGGGTTAGTACCCATTAGGGCCGCGTTGCGGCGAGTATAATGATGTGTGAATAAATGATGTAACACGCGACCTAACGCGCACATCTATGGTTTACTGTAGTAAAAGAACTAGGTCCAAGACAAGTTGAATTCTACGATAGCTAGCTACTTTCGAAGACTGTCCAAATATATGGAATTGATATACGCCCGTCGCGACCGTCCACCAGTTTACGTCAATTCTATTCTCGTCATGCCCAATGTTCTTTAATAAGAATAAACACATTTAGTAAGTTCTGCCCGGTAATTCAAATTATCTATACAAAAATGATCTTCATAGAGGCATTGGGTAGGGATCTGAAATTGCTTAAAAATGCTTAGGCAGGACCTAGTGCCTAACGCACTTGCAATCACAATTGGCTTCAAAGTGGAACAATTGTTTTCATTTTGTATGAAGACTTGCCTTCATCTTTTAAAATAAAAACGATTGGGGGGCTATTGCCTAAGGCCTAACGCACCTGCAATCACAATCATTTGCACAATGCATGCTTACATTTTCTTTGTTAATCTTGTTAAGACCTGAAGTCAGTCGGGACAAGTCTAAAAAGCCATTAACATATCCTGGAGTATTTATATTAATAGGTAAGTCTAATCTTACTCTGGAGCTATTTGTTTTAGGGGACTGTGAAGCGACGCTTAAATCACGTGGCTGCCAAAAGTTTTCCTTACAAATTTAGCTCCGGACGATAACGTTTCTCGCCCCTAAATCAAGTCCGATTTCCACGATTTTAGTTTTGTACTTAGTTATTATGAAAAACTAGGTGTGTCCATTTCCGTTTTCTTATATTATTTAGTTCTAGTTTTTGACATCAACAACTTATTCAAAAATAGGGTTAGGTTTAAGGGGACAGGAGGCCCTGCCAAGATGCATTACGCTAAGTAACGTTTCTATTAATTTGTTTTTAGACCAATCGCGTCAATGTTATATCACGTGACTCTTTGTATCACGTCATACATTTGTATCACGCGCTTGGTTTAAAAACAAAACGAATAGAAACGCTAGTTAGCATAGTGCATCTTGGCAGAGCCGCCAGAAACGCTATCGCGTTTTGTATGGATATTTTCAGCTTCACAATCCTCTTATGAGGAAAGGTTTTATTGGGTTAGAAGGAAAAATGTTGCTACAACAACCAACCGTTTACGTGACAGAATATCAAGAGTGAATTGTACTAACAACAAAGACAACTAAGAAAACAGATTAAAAAAGAAGCTTTGCGAAAGTGCATGTTTGTTTCGTGTTCACCGTTGAACTCAACACCCAACTGATCGATATTTTATAATAAATTAAATTATGTTTACCTTTGAAAGTACACTACTCCAAAGAAAATATTGTGCACTTCAGTGCTGTCATAATGAACCTCAAACTGAATAAGAAGGTCGTGTACGATTAAATTCATCATCATCATCATCATCATGTCAGCCGAAAGACGTCCACTGCTGGACATAAGCCTCCCCGAAGGCTCTCCACTCAGACCGGTCTTGTGCTTTTCGCATCCACCGCGTTCCCGCGATCTTTACAAGGTCGTCACTCCATCTTGTTGGAGGCCTACCTACGCCTACCTTCACCTACCTTAGTTCTACTGCTGATATCATCATTTCTGATTCTATCACGCAGAGAAACCCCGATTGAGTTAATGATGTTTATATCGACGATGCATTTAGCCTAGTTGGTAGTGACCTGCCCACGAAGCTAGCAGTCCTTCAATCCAGGGTTCGATTCCCGGTATTGATAAATATTGTTGTGATGAGCGCGAGTATTTGTCTTGGATACATACATACATAAACTCACGCCTTCAGCCCCAGAGTGGGGTAGGCAGAGCTACAGAATAACCAACAACTCTAAAAACTTGTTGATATTCTGTAACCACATTTTTCACAATTAGGCTAAGATGTTTACCGGTGTATTAGTGACAGGTTGCAAGCCCATATATATTCCCTTAGTCGCCTCTTACGACATCCACGGGAAGACATGAAGTGGCGCTATTCTAACCCGGCAACCACACAGAGGGCCCTGCCAAGACGCACTACGCTAAGTAACGTTTCTATTCGTTTCGTTTTTAACCAATCGCGTCACTAGTAGATCACGCGACTTTTCGCATCACGTCATCTCACAGTGACGCGATTGGTTTAAAAACGAAACGAATAGAAACGCTAGTTAGCGTAGTGCATCTTGGCAGGGCCCTCAGCTGTATGATTTGGATGTTTTATTTATATTTAAGTATCTATATCTGTTACTGCTCTAAAGAAAATATTGATCACTAACTTCTGCCCGCAATTTTGTTTGCGTAGAATTCGAATATCGATATTCCCTCGTTTTAAATTTTCCGGGATAAAAACTATTCTATGTCCCATTCCAGGACCTAACCTATTATGTGTGGCAAGTTTTATCTGGAACCTTTTAGTGTTTGAAGCGTGGCGTGATTAAATAAATATCAGGGGACAATGTCACACCAATTGAACTAGTCCCAAACTAAGCTCTAGGCTTGTACTATGGGTACTAGACAACGAGATAAATACTTATATAGATAAATAAATACTTAAATACATAGAAAACATCCATGACTCAGGAACAAATATTCGCGCTCATCACACAAATATCTGCCCTTACAGGGATTCAAACCCAGGAACGCTAGCTTCGTAGTCAGGGTCACTACCAACTAGGCCATTGCGTCGTCATTTGATTGAGCAACAAACAAACAAACATCTAAACTTTCTCATTGATAATATTAGTAAGATTTCCGTGTCTTGGGCCTCTATTCTCTACAAGGTAGAAAAATATTGCTTTTGACGTGTTTTTGTATTGTTTTTTATTCGGTCGCCATTATTACATACATATACATTAAATCAAGCCTGTTTTCCAGAGGGGTGGGCAGAGACCACTTCTTGCCACCTGCTACGATCCTGACAAATCTCTTTCGCTTCTTCCACATTCATACATCGACTGATGCATTTGGAAAGGATGGATGAAAGAAGATTGACGAAAGAGATATACAGAGCAAAAGTGAGTGGGAGGGTCGGAAGGGGCCGCCCTAGGCGTATTTTTTCGAATCAAATCGGAGAAATACTGGATATCGGCCGGATCTTAAGTACCCGAAACCGACGTGCCGCCATTAATACCGTCAGGAAAATAAGAGCTTTCAATAGTAGGCGATTTCAAAAGCGATGTGTAAATGTATGTATTTTTTGTTTTTATTTAATAGCCGAATAAATGAATTCTATTCTATTTTGTTTGCCGTCGTAGAATAGAGGCTCAGTCATAGTTGACTTTAAACTGAATAAGGAGGTCGTGTACGATTAAATCAATAATGTTTATAATGACAACGTGTTTA
Source organism: Acleris literana (assembly GCA_946894065.1). Taxonomy (NCBI): domain Eukaryota; kingdom Metazoa; phylum Arthropoda; class Insecta; order Lepidoptera; family Tortricidae; genus Acleris; species Acleris literana. The sequence goes on along the minus strand of OX335688.1, from coordinate 8,445,062 downwards.
GCCTGCGCCTCTATTCAACACGGTAAAAACAATATTGTCTTTGATCTGTTATCGTATTGTCAATGTTTTGATAGCTCTTATTTCCTTGACAGTAATGACGGCTGACGTCATAGCAATACCATAACAGGCAAACTACGATATCGTTTTTAGTGCCTAGAATACCGGCCCTGGTTTAGGGTTTCCCAACATTTTTGGTGATGAATGAAAATCTGTTAAGTCGTTGAAGAGTTATCAGCTCTGAAAGTAGCGGACACAGTTATTTTGGGGGAATTAGGTCCCTTTACTTTCTCAACCTCGTATCTGATCGAATATTTTGGGGTTACCTACGTTTTATCAAATTATATTTGACAAAATATCACTTCCCAATATATTTTTCGTAAAATTTCATTTGCCAAATAATCGTTTGCCAAATTAACTATTGACAAATAATTGTTACGCAAACCTATTGTTTAGCATATGAATGTTTAGGCATTGACTCGCTTACCAACTGGCAGTTTGACCAAATTTCATTTAGTCAAATGTTTTAGTTGGCATAACATATTTTACGCAAAAGAAAATAAGGCAAATAATTTGTATCGTCAATATTCAATTTACCATTTCTATTCAGTCGGTTGTTGATTTTTTCTTGGTGGTCACAGTTCTACCCTTACTTAATCTACTTTACCGTTAGATTATAACCTATAACCTACTTACCTGGCAGCAGTTCGGTTCTGGCGCTTCGCCGGCCGCTGCCGCGGCACGCTCGCTTTGCTCGCTCGGCTCGCGCGCTGTTATTGTCGCAGTTCTAACCTAACCGAACCTATTTTTGTAGTAGCAGTTCGTTTTCTTATGGGATCGTGCCGTTTTACCAATATTATTTTGGTCAAATCAATTAACAAACTCCGATTTTTATATGTTTTGTCATATCAATTCATTTGACTGAATGTTTATTATCTAATGTTTTTTTGCCTTAATAAAGCATTTGCTAAAAGAACAAATGCCTAAATGTCAGTATCCGTAGTAAAACTCTGCTGAATGAAAATTTGTGTAGGTATTATAATTATAAACAATTATAATTATGGCAAAAAAAACAGTTGCCAAAATTTGTTTGGGTAATGAAATTTGAGCAAAATAATTTTGGCAACACGGCAGGATCCCAATATTTTGATATGAAAGTAGTCTTTATAAACCTTGGAACATGAGTGTTTTTTCTATTTAACTATTCGATCAGATACGGGGTTGAGAAAGTAAAAGGAAGACTTTATTTTTATCATAGTTATTATTCTTAGGGCCTGTCTCCCAATCAACGTGTAAATTTATCTGCCATTCAAAGTTGATTCTCTCCTTGTCTATTTTCAAGTGTTAGAAAGAGAAAGGGCTATATTTATCTGTCAAATATGCTTTACTTGTCGATTGTGAAACAGGCGGTTAGTATCTCTATTCAAACTAGAGACTAAGACGACTGAATATAAATAAAATAAAACAACAAATAAGTAATTAACAAGTGAATATCAGACAAAGTGACCTGTACCAAACTAAACTCTATGCTTATACTACGGGTATAAATAAGGATAAACATGCCCATATAAAGAAACTAGCGACCCGCCCTCGCTTCGCTTCGGTTTATGTGAGTTTTTTGTAACAACCGTGCATGAAACAGAAATTATGATACATAAGAGCCTTTCGTGGAATATTATCTAACTGATGGTGAAAAACCACAATCAAATTCGTTGCGTAGTTTGAAATATCTAACCGTACATACAGAGGGACAGACGGCGGGAAGCGACTTAGTTTATACTATGTAAAGATATAAAGAAAACACATACTTCCTTGTTATCTTATTTTACATAAAAGCGAAAGCGATAAGACAAAATCAGTCCCAATTGAGCCATTCCACTTTTCGTTGTACATAAGTTTTAGCGACGTTCTCACTAAACTATTTTTATTTTAAAAACCCGGTAAAGTGCTGCGTTTTCTAACTTGAAACTCGAAAAGGGACATAAATAAGCTTGTATTTAGAATTATCCTGATTCATAAAAAGTTATTTTTAATAACTATAAAGTGAGTAACGCAGTGGACGGTGATGTCCCTGCCTTTTCTATGGAAAAAGTGCAATTTACCACTGAGTTACCAAGGTTCTTCAACGATATTTAAGTAATTTAAAAGTTGTTTTTTTGAAAACCGCTTAACTTAAACATTCATTTTATTTATCTATACGCGGATTCATAAGTTGGTGTACTTTTTATCGGACGATAGCAAAAATGTACACTGAAAAGTAGAATGGCCCAATTATTTCGTCGACTAGTTATTCCCGTTAATTTCGCACGTTGAAAACTTTGTTACAAAACATCTCGTACATCACAGTTACGAAGTTCTGAAGACTTGCACGTGCTTCCGCGCTCACTCTATCGTCTTAAGAAGATATTAAGGTCTAGTTTCGATGCGCGTGAGTGGATAAAAACAAACGACAGTCGCATTGTGCATGGCTGGCGGCGTGCCAGCAGATGTTGGGGAGTGTGTCAAGTGTATGCTGACAAATTGTTAAGTACTCCTGCACTGAAAAAGTTTGTGACATTGGGTGTCTGTTGGTAACTTTGTAAAGGATATGCAAAGTGTATATTGCTAAGGATGCTTTATTTGGCCTGCAGCCAGGGAATTTATTTATTATTTTATGCAGGTGGTATTGGTAAGCTTATCGCCACGAGATAAAATATAAACGACATGACAGATACCTAATTCGTACCTAAGTGCAATAGTTTTAGAGAAACTCAAACAAGATAGAAGTCAAAAACTTAGGTATGACTTCGGTAAAACACGGTTGTCACTTGTGGGAGTAGCATAAGAGATGGTTTTTAGGGTTCCGTAGTCAAACTAGGAACCCTTATAAGTAGTTTCGTCCGTCCGTCCGTCCGTCCGCAGCCTAGCTCAGTAACTCTTAGTCCTAGAAAGCTGTAATTTTACATATTAGTCACGCCAACAAAGCGGTAAAAAAAAAACCTGGAAAAAAAAAACAGTGTTCCTTCCCTACACGTAACGTGGGGATGTTTTTTTCTTTCTCGTCTACCCCATAGTGTGGGGTGTCCATGGATAGGTCTTTCAAAAATATTGCGAATTTGTGTGAACAATTTTTCGATTAAGGGATCCGTTTATGAAATATTAAGCTTTAAAGCGCTAATTTTTGTTAGAGTCAAAGTGTCCATTACAGCCAAAACTACAAATACTAAAAATCTAAAAAATATCTTAAATGAAAGCACATATAACTAATTGTAAAGGAAAACTATGACGACTAAGTAGACTTGATTGGTTCCTGAGATACAGGTGACTAAAGTGTTTATACCTACTAAAATGACCAAATAACTTTAAATAGAGAATTACTTCATACTTGTGGTTTTTTGAGATAGTTTTTGTGTAGTAACGGCTTTGGAACCCAACACTGAGCATGGTCAGACATGCTCTTGCCCGGTTTTTATATACATATTTAAGTATGTACTTTTTATAGTATTTAGGACGTTTATCGTTGTCTAGTACGCATTAACTTATCTTATCTTACAGACGGGCCCTTTCGGACACTTCGACCCCCTAGAACTTTTGTTCTACTACCATCTTAAACACTCAGCTGTTCAAATGTACAGATTTTTTTCGGTCACGGTGTTTTTCCTTCACCGTAAGAGCATCGTGCACGTAATGTACTTACTTAAGTTATAAAAACTCATTGGTACATGATGACTGCGGGGGCTCTAACTATACCCATAGTACCTGCTAGCATAGTTTGGGACTGGGTCATTCACGTGAGATTGTTCCCGGATACTTATTTATTTACTTACCTACGTTTTCCCATCACAATATACCTTAGTTATAATTTAATGTTTTTTGGACGCGGTATTAAAGAGGGCCGGTCCTATTTACGCCTAAAACTCTTTGAGAACATGTATTTCTCGGTAAAATAACATAAGTATTATTCCAGCGAGGCCGTTTTACAGCCATTTTCCCGAATTGTTACAAAGGTGTGAGTGAGTAAAGGCATCAAAGCGCCCCGGTCGGCTCTCCTTCAATGTCGGGCCGTGTTTCTCTCCGACGAGCGTCCTTGACGCCACACTGGCATTTTTAAACGAATATTTGCAGACAATTTATTCTGACGTTGAATTACTCCAATAAAACAACCGCTCGAAAATACTATCTTTAAATATCATCGTTCATCGCTTATAAGTAGAATAGAATAGATAAATTAACTGAATATTTATTTGACAAACGACTTAAAATTAAATGATGTAAGTACCTAAGTATTAAACAATAACTGTAAATTAAAACTAAGCTTAAATAGTGACGCTAAACTACGAAAAAATCTATTTGAATAGTGACATTATTGCAGTTAAAAATAATTAACTTTTGTATGATCCTATTTGCATAGTGTCACTGTTAAATTGTGTAAGATATGAATCAAGTAAAATATGTGACAGCAATTAGGTTTTATCAAGTAGAAGAAAGCCCTTGATATTTAAAACGTTTATTCGCATTTTATAGGTACACTTTCGCAGTTTTTAATCTAATTAAAATTTTAAATTCCGGACCCATGTCATCCCTTTGTATCATAAATATGAGGTAGGTTTAGGTTATGTTAGTTCTTCAGCAGGCCCAGAGGGCCAAACCACCCAGAAATAGAAGCTCCGCTGTAGCGGAGCTCCGTCGACTTTGTGCGAAAGTGTATAAAATGCGAATAAATCATTTAAAATTAGAGAACACAGCAGCACTGACCCGAATTAGGCCCAATGTGTATTGAGCCAGATGTAGTTTTCTCAGTAGGAGAGGCGTAAATCAACAAACGCTGGTTTGTTGATGACTCGTTCAGAGTGAAGTGGAACTGACTGGAGCCTTTATAGTCTGGTATTACTCGGGGAGCGGCGTAAACGGCGAGAATTTATGAATATTAGACATCGAAGCCGACGCGAATTTATAACTGAGCCTACAGATGTTGATGAAACTGAATTTTTATTTGAATAATTTCGTTTACACGTCTAACGGCTGGCTGTTCCCAATTCAAATATATACGCTAGAATATTTGCCGCACAGAGCTATATTTATTGTACCTAAAGCGTATGTTTTTGTCAGTTTTAATATATTTCCAGTAAGTAATCATAGGTCTAAAAAGCAAGCTTTAAAACCCCAACTGCTATTTGGATAATGTCGTCAATATACTGTTGGTAATCATGTATTATAATTATGTATATGTATCTTTTTTTTCTCCAATTTCAGATTTAATAACAATATGAGTCATATAGAAGCAGTCAGCAACATTTTTTTTTATGGTATAGGAGGCAAACGAGCATACAGATCGCCTGATGGTAAGCGATTACAATTTATGTATTTACATCAATTTTTTAATGTAGCATCTTTGAATGTAGTCTGGTAGTTAAAACAATCGCTAAATAAAAAATATCTTCTATACGATTTTCAACCATTTTGGATGTTGCTGACTTTGCTTCTCTATGACTCATATGGTTGATAACCCACTTTAACTCGTTATAAAACCTAAATGAGGTATCCTGACTTTTTACCAAATCATCATTTGACAAACTATATCATTTTACAAACTATAATTTCGCAAAAACTTGTTTGTGCTTAAACCATAACATATTACATAGGTTACATGGGCTTATTATATAAGTTAGGTTAGGTTCGACTATTGACAACAAAAAAAAAACGGTTTGTAAAATTATATAGTTTGTCAAATGATGATTTGGTATGATACCCCATTTGTCCTATTTCGTCGACGTTTTTCACAATATATCGTCTGGATGCCGCCATATTGAATTTTGATTACTGACATTTATTTAGTGATACTCACAAAATTAAGATAAATCGATTGACATGAGAATCATCAAAATCGGCCCACACGTTTAGTTACTAGAACGCCACAAAGGAACAAACATACATGATTTCCTTGAATCACCGACACTCATTTCAACGAATTTTCATTTCATCGAATTTTCATTTCATCGAATTTTCATTTCACCGAATTTTCATTTCATCGACAGGCATTTCCACGTGCAGGAGTTATAATTTTTTGGTGGTCACAGGTGTAACCTAACCTAACCTAACCTAACCTATGTAACCCGTGCTTAAGATAACCTAAAAACAATAAGGTTTCAGCAGAAAGTAGCTTTCGATGAAATGAAAATTCGATGAAACAATTATTCTTGAAATGAATGTCGGTGATTCAAGGAGCACCCAACATACACACATACATATACATACATACATACATAATCTCACGCCTTCGTTCCCAGAGTGGGGTAGGCAGAGCTACAGAATTACAAACATCTCTAAAAACTTGTTGATAATTCTATAACCACAATTTGCACAATTAGGCTAAGATGTTTACCAGCGTATTAGTGACAGGTTGCAAGCCCATCGCCTAACAGTACTACAAGCCTTTATTCCCTTAGTCGTCTCTTACGACATCCACGGGAAGACATGGAGTGGCACTATTCTAACTCGGCAACCACACGAGGCACATACATATAAAGGCTGATAAACACATTACCTACCCTCCTCCTTCGGCACTAGGGTAAGAAGGCTAAAGCTATAGGAGTCATATTATATCTACGTCCTTTTCTCTGCTTGGAACTTATCAGGTTTACGCATGTTATATAATTTATAATACAGCCTTGTTGTTAAAAAAGGCTACATCTTTTATTTCACCGTCTGTGCTCTATTCTATTCGTTAAAACAATATTGTTTTTGAAATGTTATCGTATTGTTTTTAACTTGTCCGCTTTGACTGTTAAGTAAAAGAGCCGTGATAACGATGGCTGTACTATAACATGTCAAAAGCAATCTAGTTTTATACGACTGCAGTGCAGTGTCATTTTTTTAGGGTTCATGCATGTACGATTCTTTATTTCACCATAACTTCTAAACGCCTGAGCCAATTTAGATGTGCGTGGTATCGTTAGAATCCTTACGTCATCCCGGGTGACATGGGATACCTAAACTATTTAATTTGAAATAAAAACAATGGCAAAATGACAATTATTCATATAGGTAGGTATATCGACGTCAGTATAAAAAATATCGTGTTTTAAAGCTTGCTTGCTTGGTTTTCAGGATCTATTGAAAAGATATTTATCTACAATAGACAAGTAAAGCATATTTGACAGATAAATTTAGCCCTATCTCTTTTTTTCACTTAAAAATAGACAAAGAGAGAGCCAACTTTAAATGGCTGATAATTTTACTTGTCGATTGTGAAACAGAAGGCCCTGCCAAGTTGCATTACGCTAACTAGCGTTTCTATTCAATTCTTTTTTAAACCAATCGCGTCGCTGGTAGATGACGTGATACGAAAAGTCACGTAATCGACCAGTGACACGATTGGTTTAAAAACGAAACGAATAGAAACGCTAGTTAGCGCAATGCATCTTGGCAGGCCCCTCCGGCCCTTAATGTAACAGTGCAGTAGGTACTCCAACCGCTTCTCCCTTGAAACGTTTCTCAAATTATACAAAGTACGTGAATAAGACATCTGATACATCTCAGTTCCAAGAATATCCGATTCACAAAGTGCACCCGGCGCTCAGAATGCAGTTCTGCAAGTTCTGCAACTGCATAATATATTTCCAGTTATGTCTTCCGGGAATCCTCCGGATGTGTACACGTGAGCTAAAAGTTTAGTTTATGTTCATTTAGCTACTGAATTGCGAAATGGATGAAATTAGTTTATCCTATAACTAAATATTACATACATACATACATTAAATCACGCCTGTTTCCCAGAGGGGTGGACAAATCTCTTTAGCTTCTTCCACATTCATACATCGAGTCATGCATGCACGTCGGTTTCGGGTACTTAAGATCCGGCCCTTTTCCAGTATTTCTCCGATTTGATTCGAAAAAGTACGCCTAGGGCAATATAAATATTAAACGAGCAATATCCTACTAATATTATAAATGCGAAAGTTTGTGAGTATGTGTGCGTGTGTGTGTGTGTGTGTTCGTTTGTTACTCCTTCACGCTGCAACGGCTGGACAGATTTGGATGAAATTTGGAATGGAGATAGCTTATAACCTGGATTAACACATCTAGGCTACTTTTCGTCTCTGAAAATTTTAAAGTTCCCGAGGGAATAACGATAATAGAATACTACGCGGACTAAGTCGCGGGCAGAAGCTAGTTTTTATGTATATCTGCAATCACGTTGTCGAGAACGGCTTTAACGATTTCGATGAAATTTGCAACGCTTGATTGATTGGGGTTTGATTTGACGGATTTGGCTTACGGGGGCGAAAAATTGATCTGTCAAGTTGTCATCTTCGGGACAATTCGTTTTCAACCCAAGCGACGTTCGGTCTTCCAGGTGCTTAAATTTCTCTAATTTTAAATATTTCTCAATTATCACTTGGGTCAACTATTTAGGCTATAACCCAAAAGAGTTTTTTTTTTTGAGTTCATTCTTGTTAATCGCTTTTATAAAGAAACACAAAAGGGAAAGAGTAGAAAGCAAGAGTACCTAATGACGTAATATCGTAACTAAAATAATACTGATGTAACAGAACGAGTACAAAAATTACATAAAATAAAACACAAAAAAACTATCTCTTATCTACAGTTGAAGAAGCCAGCCCCAATATCATTAAGAAAAAAAAAAGATGTCAAAGAGGTATACTCATCGATGAATCTATGATGAATCACATAATTCTGCCTAATTTAAGTAAGGCATACCAAGATTGATTATCGGAACGTGCCTTAAATCTATATTTAAAACGTAATGTTTTTTAAAACTTACCGTCCCTGTCGTAATGGCTCCACACTTCCATGAACTGGTTGGCGGAGAGTTTTTTCAGCTCCCTAGAGTCCGGGTCTCTAAATTGTCTCATAAAGTTACTGGCTCGTTCCAAATTCAGCCGCTTGGCAGAAGACGTCGAGTCAAAGCTCATTTTTACTTTTAAAAAGTTAAACCTATTTCAAATATGGAACCAGGTATTGGCAATCACAGTTTTCGGTTAGATTTCTATTTAATATGCTATGATATACTATTTTTTTAAAGAGATTTGGCGATTTATTGTCAGTGAAGGTACTTTGTTTTTATTGTAAATAAATATTTTCTTATAGATGTAATATAGTTAGATCTATTTTCAGGTAGGACTCAGGTCTTCATGTTATCTGTAACAAAGAAATACATAGGTAAGAATTTATGAATAAAAAACATACAAGTTTTTATCATGATAAAAAATAATTAAGGGACTTTTAAATGAGTTTTATACATCTGTCTGTGTGTTTTATAGCTATGTCTATAGACAAATGCTTATTTTTTCCTTAACTGCGTATTTTTTTCCAACTACTATCCTTGAATGGTGGTGTGGCGACCTAGCGACATCTAACGGCAACTTGTATCAACCAACTCGCTACCTCGCTAGCGCCACCAGCGTCAGACAGCGCAACTTAAGTGTTCTACAACGCGCTAACGAAGTTTCTCCAGTCAGATGACATATATACAACTTCCAACTTCATCCCAATGGACTTCGGTCCCCAGGCATAACACCCGCCTGGAGAGAGATCTTTCCATTAACATCTCTTCCTACATTGGTGACCCTCGACAATGGACAATTACGCAACCTGACGACCTTCAAGCAACTATGACGCAGTTTCACAGCAAGCCACACAACCCGCACTGTGCACCACTAGCATTCTGTCATATCTCTATGCCTGGTGTCTACAGTGTGCACACTACTCTCACTCAACAACGCGACTCACTGCGTCCTACTACGAGTACTTCACGAGCAGGTACACGACTCACTGTGTACTCCACTCACTCCTCTTCTCCTGCTACGCTCGCCAACGCGGCTCTGAGCACTACTGGAGATATCCCTACTGGCACTTGCAAGCGGCAATTCAACGCACAGCACAGACTGCACGTCATCACCATCAAACTCCGGTCTCAAAGGGGGGCTGGTGTGGCGACCTAGCGACATCTAACGGCAACTTGTATCAACCAACTCGCTACCTCGCTAGCGCCACCAGCGTCAGACAGCGCAACTTAAGTGTTCTACAACGCGCTAACGAAGTTTCTCCAGTCAGATGACATATATACAACTTCCAACTTCATCCCAATGGACTTCGGTCCCCAGGCATAACACCCGCCTGGAGAGAGATCTCTCTATTAACATCTCTTCCTACAGTGGTATTATCGTCCTCCATTTGTACTTAATTTTTAACCCCTGACGCATAGAGGGTTATAAATTTGACTTGTGTATATGTGTATCTGTCTGTGGCATCGTAGCTCCTAAAAGGGTGAACCGATTTGGAACCGTTTTTTTTATTTGAAAGCAGGTTTTCTTGCGGTAGTTCTTATCTAAGTTTCATGAAAATCGGTTGAGCCGTTTAAGAGATATTACAGTGGCGGCAACGAGTGATGGCACTATTGAAGTTTGCTCGCTCATGAAGTTCCCTAAATATTGACAGCAAGTATAAAGGAACAGATGTCAAACTTCATTGCTGCAGGTACCGGAATAGTGATGTACAGCTGGCGCTGTAATTTACCGAAACGCATTTCGTAACTAGCTTCATCTTCAGGTTGTTTTTATTTGCTCGCACTCTAGCGTTCATCGTTTTAATCATAACTAACAAAAAACATCTCAAAAAACCAATTCGCGTGATGATAACAAAGGGCCGCTGACTGGTACAACAACGTATGACAATGAAGCCACTGCACTTTCACGTCACCGCCGCTGGCAAACTCGCGTCCTAGCTCCTAGCAGTTAACGTGGTTTAATGATTATTTATTCACTCATTTATCAATAATTTCACATTTTGTATATTTTGACACAATATTTCAAATTTCTGACAATGTCGTCTTCTTCTAGCCACACAGTTTATTTCGAAAGTTTGATCTACAATTTATGGCCTTTTATTTTTATGCGTTATTTCTTTAATAAACTTTTTTAAATTATACTTCTCGCATTTGACTGAAATTTTTACGATAGTAAAATCGAGTGTTTCACGACACCATTTGTCAGCTATCAAAAGTGCCATCAATCGATGCCGCTACTGTAGCTCTGAAAGAAGGGTTCGCCATTAAATTTCGGTGGTATTTATCTGTCTAATAGTTGTCATAAATAAAGTAACACGTTCATACAGGTCTTTATTTCACCCCGTGTAGAATTGCATCTTCGATTTAATATTCTATTCATAAACAACAATGGCACTTGGTATTACTTGGCAACAATGGGTAATTGTATCAACCAACCCATACAAACTTCTGAAGAGCCGGAATTTCTTCAAGGACTTTGATTTCTACATACGTTTTATGTTTTCGTTAACATACTACGCTGCCTTAATTCTCGAGGTTTGCTTAACATTTTAGGTACGAGTATGTATTTAAGCGCCCCATTTTTCATTAATTAATTTTGGGAACTTAATAGGGAATATGCATTTTTTTTTTTACAGTTCAATAAAAGCTGTTTCAAAAAACAGGTGAGAAAAAACATTTTTTGAATAGCTTTAAAAGTAACCAAGATATAAGCTAACAAAGATTTGTTCCTATCTCTTTCTAGCAAAACAGAATTTTACGTGGAGTTTATATGGCCGTACTGCACGATGACGTCACCGGTGCACATCGGATCTCTCTGTCTAATTAGCAGGTTAAAATGCTTGTATCATCCGTATTTCTTGACCGATTTTAATTTTAATTTCACTTTTGGTGATCTCTTTTACGGTATTTCATATTTTGTTGAGAAATGCGATTTAAAAAAATCCATGCCAATTCCCTATTGTAAAGCATATTGAAAAGAATCTATAGAGATAGTCCCATTTCAGGCCCTTTTTGCAATTAACATACAATTGTTTTCTTTTTTATTCGCGAGCTTGGGTAATGATCATGAAAAATAACATATGTATTTAATTAAAATTTGTAGTGTTAGAAATAAGCCACAGTGACAGCTGGGCAGACGGACGGATAAACAGAGTCACAGTTTTTTTTTTAACTTTATTTTAAGAGAACCCAATAACCAACATTCTCCGCGTTCACCGATACGTAGCGTAGCTGAATGCGAAATAATAAAATAATTTCTGATACAAACATACCTACGCACTTATTTAACTAGAAACCTCCCTTTTTAAGTCGGATAAAAATATCAAGCAATTCAAACTTCGTTAAATGTTACCCAAGGGTTAACCGTGATGTAGATGAAAACTTTCATCATTCATTCAAACTTGGTCTTTGAAAAACAACCCAGTTGCGTTAAAGACTTAAGTTTTTTACAAAGTGGCGTTTAGGTGTAATTTATCAGGCTTGGAGCCTAAAGAGTTGCATTTATCTTACTTTCCTTGTTTTCCCACCAACGTTAGACAAAGATAAACGTTGAAAATATACATAAATGCGTGTAATGTCTTTATTTTCTACTTCAGCAACTTTAACAGTACGAGTGTGGTTTATGAAACGAGCCGCAAGACGAGTTTCATAATAGATCACACGAGTGTTGTAATGCCAATTGCGCAGAGTCGCTCACAATACTTTATCTACACGCATATTATAAGTACTCTAAGATGGGTTCAGAAGCCGAAAGGCAAACGACAAGCATTACCTTACCTGAGGTAGTAGGTGATAGCGATGACAGCTGTAACGTAATTTTGATATCACGTTCTCGAATATTGTAACGTAATGAGATCCAAATTTGGAACATCTTCCAAAATTAACAGCTGTCATCGCTGTCATCTACTACCACAGGTAATGCTGGTCATTGCCTACGGGTTTTGAACGCATGATAGAGGACTTATGATAAAAGTATGTTCAGTATAATGAGCTGTTTTTTACAAACAGGTTTTAGTTACATCTGATTTTTATTACAAGGAATATCATCCGAATGGTTCTGCGTACCTATGTCTTGTCAGAGTTTTTGCTCTAACATTGTGTTAAAACTTACAATAGTGTGAAATTATAGGCCTTGCCGTGTTTATGAAATAGGATGATATGAACTGACAGACTGTTTGTCTGTCAAAGTAGTCAGACTGTATATCTTTCTTCTTAAAACAGCTGTTTACTTCTCGATATTCAGACGAATAGTAAAATTTAAAAGTTTTTCAATTGAAAAACAATACTATGTTCGTATTTTAAAGGATTTCTTGCCCTACCGTGTATGACGCTAATGGACACGATCGTACATTGCTGGGTATAAAGCCGGGAATACAGATGCCTGTCGCTGGCACACTTGCATAACAGCTCCTTGCACGTGCCATCTACTATCATTCATACACTAACTGGCATGTCTGTATCTGGCAAGCAAGTAGATCTCCAGAAATTTGATTTGCTGGCGTGCAATATCAGGGAAGGGATGCGGGGCGGCTGCAAACCGTATGCTTATGGCCCGTGTCAATGTAAAGACTGTATCGTTAAGTATAAATACAACTTGGCAGAGGTTTAATTCGATTAAAACATGGATGTTCTTAATTCAAACTGATGTCAATCTGTACATTTGAATGTCGGCTTTGACTTGGATTATTTGATTTCCTCATTAGTCGTTTTAAACTAAAAATGCGTGGACTTTCACCGGAAAAGCGGAAATCGATTCTGGACAAATGGTGTAGTATAAAAGGAATCACTCTGAGACAACTAGCTAAACTCGAAAACGTAAGTGTTGGTGCAGTCCAAAATGCGATCAGAAAGTTCGGCCAAGAGTATAGTTTCGTTGACAAACAGAAATCAGGCCGAAAACCTGGTCCTTCAAACCCCAATTTGGATAGAAAGATAGTAAAGGCGTACAAAACCAACAAGGAGGCATCTGTTCGGGATTTGGCTAAAAAGTTAGGTACGTCTGTTGGTATGGTCCAACGTGCAAAGCAGAGAAACAATTTAAAGACTTACAAGAAGCAAAGGCAGCCAAAACGAAGCGAAAAACAGCAAAGCTCAGTAAAATCAAGAGTTCGAAAGTTATACGACTCTATTCTTTCAAGGAAAAAATTGTGTGTAATAATGGATGATGAGACATACGTGAAATTAGATTATAAATCGCTGCCGGGACCGCAATATTACACAGTTCAAGATCGATCTGTTATTAGTGAATCTGAAAAGTCAATTTTCACAGAAAAATTTGGCAAGAAAATTATGGTGTGGCAGGCGATCTGCGAGTGTGGGCTCAAATCGACTCCATTTTTCACTATGTCTACAATGACGGCAGATATCTATATAAAGGAATGTCTTAATAAACGACTTCTGCCTATGGTTAGAAAGCACAGTGTTCAGACTGTATTTTGGCCCGATTTGGCATCTTGCCACTATGGGTCCAAGACTTTGCAGTGGTATGAAGAGAAAAACATCAGTTTTGTACCTAAAGCTATGAACCCACCGAATTGCCCAAATCTTAGGCCTATTGAACGTTTTTGGGCTATAATTAAAGCTAAACTGCGGAAAAATGGCCGTTCTACAGATTCCGAAGAGCAATTTCGTCGAGACTGGAACAGAGTGACAAAAACATTTGACCAAGACGCTGTCCGATCTCTGATGTCTACGTTCAGACAGAAAGTTAGAAAATTAGCGAGAAATGAATGATTTTGTTGGGTTTAAAGAAGTTTTTTTATTATTTAACGTCTAAAGCGAAGTGGGACATTTTTTTTCTATTAATAAATATATGAAAGTTGTCAGTAATACGTTATTTTACTTGTATTTATACTTAACGATACAGTCTTTACGTGACAACTACAAGCATGCCTGCCTGGATGAAATTGCACGCTAGTTAACTTGTAAATGAAAGATGGTAATGACATTAGCTGTATTACATGTATTCACTGTGTGCCAGTTACTTGTAAGTAATACTTACATGCCACGCACATTAGCAACAATATGCACGCTACTGTTTTACAGGCATGTGTATTCCCGGCTTAAAGCTGCCCCTCCTACATCGCCATTTATTGTCGAGCTCAGCGTAATGGGCACTAGTTGCGCCCAGTTAAAATACACTTAAGCCGTAAGTTATGAACTGGAGTGGCTAGCAGATAATTCACAAATAAAGTTTAATTTTAAAAAGGCTTATTATTAATTCCTAACGATCAAAGGCCGAACATTTTATTATTTATCAAAACTGTATAGGTATTTTATAATAACAGGCAACGTAGCCTAAAAGGGAAAAAATATTCGTATCAAAGCATTTATTTTTACATCTACAGATCTGAAAGGCCTGGAAACGATACGATAGAAGTGAAGATACAGCAAAATTTGTGCCAAATTATTTGTGCGAATTCAGCAGAATCTGATTTTACGGATTTTACTTTATAGATATAGGTTTCTACAGAATTTTGGTCAGCAAAGCGTTCTCGGTTGAATAATCCAAAATGTGCGTATTGAATCATTTAAAAGGGTGAATTTCAACAAGCGTCAAATTATCCTAATTTTGGTGGTATTTTTTATTTTCTTAGTAGGGTTTACAATTAAACGTTTAAGTGACGTCATTAGTCATTATAAAAACAGTGTTAAAATGGCCCTTTATTATACCAAGTGTTTTTTAAGATATAACGATTTTACTTTTTATGTACCACCAAAATTGTTATTATCCACCAAAATTACTTTTCTTAGAAAAACTCACGATCAATAATAACATATCGGGCTAATTAAAATATAATCGTTAGGGAATCTTCCTTGTTATTTTTGAAAATCCAAAACGTAAGTTTCTAATATAATAAATAATGATTATTTGTTGTTTAAATAATTTTGGTGGAGACCAGAAATTTTGATAATTTTGGTGTTTCGCAAAAGCCACCAAAATTGTACCACCAAAATTATAAAATTTAACATTTTTTTTTAATTAAAAACAAATGTTTTAGTTTAACAAAAATTTAACTCGTTACAGTTAAAAAGACACCATAAACATACTTGAAAAAACTATCACACAACAAAACTTTTTGCGAAATAATGACTTATCTAAGTTATCACAATTAATAAAGTGTATTTCATACCACCAAAATTAGATACTTATGTGCTTAGCGGGAAGACGCAGAAAGATGGTACAAATCTTTCACCGTCTATTGCTGGAGTGAAACTGAACGAACATCTGACGCTATATTTGTTTGTTTAATCACGTTTCGTTCGATCATAAAATCAATTTCAATATTCACCACCAAAATTAACTATTTCGCTTGGACAGTTTTATTTACACTGCTCCCAGTTTCCTTTTACTTGCAAATGCAATAATTGATACATTTTAAAATACCTCAACTAATAAGGAATACAGATAACTAAAATATAAGTCTAGTTGAGGCTTAATAAGTTTGTACCACGACATATCAGTATATGCGGGAAGTACAGGACACGACACCAAAATTGATTTTGGATTGAAAATATTTTTTTACGATAAATATAATAAGTTAATAATAATTTTAACTTTGGCTCAATATGGTACTTTGAGTAAGATTATTTATAAAATAAATAGTTTTCCAATACATGTACTTTACACCCCAATTATCACGTCCGCCGCTCAAAAAATGTGGTTGAGATAATTACCCAAAAGTATTATATCGTCACTATATTATTTGGTTTCTTTTAAAACAAGGTCTGAAAAATAGATTAGGTACACATACACAACAATCCAAAAGTAATAAGCGATGCTTCGTATTAGTGAAAAAATTGTATCATTATCGATCGAATAATACCTAGTTATCTGATCAATATTTCGCAGGAAAATTTATCCGCAAAATCATTGCAATCTACTCGTACATGCGACTAACACACCTATCAATTCTCTTTACATAATAGCTTATAAGTCTTAGAAGTTGTAAGGCAAGTAATAAAATAACTATTAAACAGATTTAAAACATAACCCACTTAAATGGCCCTACTTTACTTTCATAAAACCTAGCTAAGGAATATTTCGAAAAAAAAAAATTTTTCCTCGTAAGGCCCGATGTCCTAAATTTAGGACATCTGTCAAAGTGACTTTTGACTTTAGTTGACTGACATAAGATTACTTTCCGAACAAACGTAATTTGACATGGGCCTTACGAGGTTAAACTGTGTCCCAATCGGTCTACCAACAGACAAACACACAGATACACAATGTTAAACTTATAACACCACCCCTTTTTGCGGGGGTTAATAAGTCAGTTTTAAAACGTAAATTTCATTTTCTACATTACACCCTAACCTAACCTAACCTAACCCAACCGTTATTTATCTCATTCCTCCATTTCTACGTACTCCCTCGTGCCTGAAGTCCCGGTTGCCATGGCACCTCTAACCGTAATTTGCGGTAAATCCGAAACCCATTACCCTAAAGTAAAGACAAAGTGAAAACTCAGGGCTCCGTTTAGCGCCAATCACTCGAGTTAATAGGCTCTCAAGACGAGGGTAGCCAGGTCAAGAGAACAACGCAGGAAAATCTAACATTTAAACAATAATCCGGACTTTTTTGTGTGGTGGGTGTACTTGAAGGCCTTAAACCTATATTTACCTGACTGCGCGAAGTTAAAGAATGGTTAGTATTAGTTGAACAGTGTATTATGTATGTATTTATAAAAAATATTTGATACTGGCTCGTATTGAAACATGAAATTTAAATAAAACTTATCTACATCCATATTAAACTTCAATATAATATGTTCGGAAGCGATAAGCAAATGCCCTATATTAAGTAACCTGTATCTGTGGTTATACTTTAATGTTAACATTAAAGTATTACATGTCATTAAAGTACCGGTTATCGCTGTAGTTGCATCTTAATGTTCACTTTAAAGTATCGGTGACCTATACTTTAATGTGAACATTAAGATACAGGTACATTAAGATACAGGGTAACGACAGATACAGGTTTCTCACATATTGTAGAAAATTTATGATATGCATGTAGATAAAGTAATGTATGCTACTGTACGCATAATTAGGCATTATGCACCAGTCACATAAATAACTATTATTATATTCGTATGTATTCAGTACTGCACTAAATGTTATTTATTTCTAGCAACATACCAACCTACGGGAAAAAAGGAGGCAAAAGCGGGTTTGAATTCTACGCGTACGAAATCGCAGGCATTATTTATTAAATATTTTAGGATAAAAATGCTTTCGTTAATTTAATTAGAAACAATAACTTTCTTCGTTATTTGTGAACATTCCGGATGCTTAAGAATTTGATCCTCTCCCATTCCGGAAAAATAACCTAATTTCCGGATATATCTTAAAAATCCTTACGCTTGGCAACCCTCCCTAGAACTCAATGCCACCAGTACATACAAATAGCTCGTTCAAAAGATTCAGTATGCAAAGACTCCTGTCTGCGCCATTTTTATCAAACAAACTTTGCTGTCAAAGTGTGCAACGAAATTTCTGTCTATTTGTGTGCTTAGTTTTCTTTACGGTATTTTACAATCATATTTACATCTGTTGGGTATTTAATAAAACTGACAAGTTAAGGCTCAAAATGCATTTAGTTGCTATAAACAATCTAGAGCCAAACTTGACCTTTTTAGATATCACTATTTGTCACTTTTGGTGCCACATGAGAACTTGGCCTATTTTTTACATTTATGTTTTGCTGGATTATATATGTAAAGAAATGGTTATAACCTTTCTTTATTTTGATTGTTGCTGCGACTCGGTCTGGCAGTAAACAATCTGTCAGAATTATATAGCAAGGCTGTCAATGTCAATGGTGGATGGCTAAGAAAGATAATATCGTGTAATTTGTTTAAATTATTGAAGATAGATAGATTATTGAGATAGGAATTAACACTGTGAATAATAAACGTTAAATGTCGTTTCTTTGGTTACAGGTAAGTTTCCTTAGGTTCAGAGTGTTGATGCATAATATTGTCATAGAATACAACTTATTGAAATAAAACTTTGGTTACAGAGCAACACATCGTTTAATTCGCTATTAATAACAAAATAATGTTATAAAACGACATTTCTGTTTATTGGAGTTGGTCAAGAATGGAGAAGTTACGTTTCGAATTTACGGTGTCGCCGGGGAGTGATGCCAAATCTAATATACTGACCATATCATCTTTTAACAACGAGCGACGAGAAGATATATGCTATACCAGAAGCATTACAACCAGCGGGTCTTCATAGAGAGATAATAAAAACATCAGCCTACAGTAAAGTAAAAAACAGTTTAACAAAAAGATATCAAACTCGAAGAGTTTGGATTACATTGACAGAAGAACTGAAGAAAACCTATATTGATGAAGATGGTAATTTGCAATTCGGAGATCAGTTTTTAGAAGAAATAAACCTAAAGGAAGCTACCGCTGTAAGTGGAAAAGGAATTGATTCATTGGAAAAGATGTTTGAGAAGTTATTGGAAAACACACAGGACACAAAACAGCAAAATTTGAAATATATTGCAGAAAAGTTTGTTATTGAAAAGTTTACTAGTAAGAACCCAAATGCCAAACAATGGATTGATATTTTTGAAAAGGAGTGCCTACGTTTTGATGTCACAACAGACGAGAAAAAAATTGAATTACTTCGATTGTTTATGGATAAGAGCTGTGGGGATTGGTACAGTTCCATGATTATAAAATTGACTATTAATTCGGAGTGGTCAACATGGAAAATCAAATTTTGTGAGTCATTTGCAAACAAGGGATGGAGCCCGGTAACATATGCACTGTTGTTTAAATATAAAGATGGATCACTGTTAGATTATGCCATACGAAAAGAAAAATTGCTGTTGGATATGAGAAGAACAATCGATACAGGTACTTTGGTAGATCTCATAGCGGCTGGTTTGCCAGAATTCATTCTGAATAGAATTGATCGAGAAGCACTTAGAGATACAGTGGATTTGTTTAACGAAGTAAGCAAGTATGAACATATGACAAATAAAAAAAAATTCTTACCTAAAAGAAAATTTGATGACAGAAGTTTCATAAGGACAAATGAAAAAAATGAAGAAAAAAGTCCATGTAAAATTTGTGAGAAATTGAATAAAGGCAGTCGATTTCACCCGGAAGCTTTATGCTGGTTTAAAACAAAAGAAGTAGATACAGTAAAGAAAAATTTCATCAAACATGTCAACAATTCTGTGATTGAGACGGAGTTGAATGAAACTGATCAAAAAAACGAGCAGTAACACCATTAATAAATGTCAGACTACTAGTAAACGAAGTTTTAGAAATAAACGGAGTTTATGATTCAGGCTCAAATGTTTCCCTAATTAATTCTAGATTATTGAAAATAAAAGGAAAAGGAAACAGTTTGAATGAAGCAAACTTAGTAACGATTAATGGTGTTCAAAAGACAAGTGGTTTGACAAATTTGAAAATAAAAATCTTAAACGTGGAGGAAAATGTGGATGTGTATATTATGGATGAACAAAATTTCAAGTATGATTTTTTAATAGGACTCGACCTAATACAAAAGTTCAGGTTGATACAAAATGAAGACTTGAGAATAACCCAGAAAATACCCTTGAAATATGAAAATGCAAACAAAATGGAAGAAATTACTCCAAAAGATGAGTTAAATGCTGAGAGAGAAACTACGGATAACTACATAATTAATTTCAATGAGCACGTAAAAGAAGACGACTTTGAAATTAAAATAAACCATTTGGATGAACATAGACAATCAGAAATTAAGAATTTAGTAAACACATATACATCAGTTTTTGCTAAACACAAATATGATGTGGGCACTGTCAATGGATATGAAGCAAGAGTAGACCTGTTAGAAGATAAATACTGCAGTAAGAGACCGTACAGATGCACGTTAGAAGATAAAAAAGAGATAGAAGAGCAAATCGCAAAATTATTAGATAACAAGTTAATAGAAGAATCATACAGTCCATTTGCTGCACCGGTTACTCTAGCATTCAAAAAAGAAGAAAACAGAAAATCCAGACTATGCATAGATTTCAGAGATTTAAATAAAATAGTAATGCCTCAAGCACAACCGTTTCCGCGAATTGAAGACTTAATGATGAAGACCAGAAATTGTAAATTTTTTACAACATTAGACATCAACTCGGCATTTTGGTCTATACCTTTGCGAATTGAAGATAGGAAAAAGACAGGATTTATAACACAAGAGGGACATTTCCAGTGGACTTGCCTACCTTTTGGACTTAAGACCTCACCAGCGATATTTCAAAGGGTTTTAAGTAATATACTCAGAAAGTATAAGCTTAATGATTTCGCCGTAAATTATATTGATGACATCCTCATATTTTCAAAAACTTTTGCTGAGCATATGAATCATCCTTCGCAATTGCTTGAAGCCATCAAGACAGAAGGTTTTAGGTTAAAATTTACGAAATGTACCTTTGCCTCAGACTCAGTAAAATATCTAGGTCATATTATACAGAACAATTCAGTTAAACCAGTGAAGGATAACTTGATTTCAATAAAGAGTTTTCCGGTTCCAAGAACTCAAAAGAATATAAGACAATTCTTAGGAAAGATTAATTTTTATCATGAATATATACCTAAAAGTGCAATAATACTAGACCCATTACACAACTTATTACGGAAGAATCAAAAATTCCTTTGGTCAGAAGAGTGTCAAAAAGCATTCGACATCATAAAGAATCTGTTATGTTCTCAACCAGTATTGGAGATTTTTGACCAAGAATTGCCTATAAATATTTACACTGATGCTTCTTTAGAAGGTGTTGGGGCTATTTTAAAACAAGTACAAACTGATGGAAGTGAAAAACCAGTAGCTTATTTTTCAAAAAAACTTAATGAAACACAGAAGAAAAAAAAAGCAATATATTTAGAATGCCTAGCTATAAAAGAGGCAGTCAGGTACTGGCAATATTGGTTAATAGGAAAATCATTCACGGTTTATTCGGATCATAAACCGTTAGAAAACATGAATTTGAAGTCAAGAACTGATGAAGAACTGGGTGACTTGACATACTATCTGTCACAATATGATTTTAAAATAAAATATAGACCAGGAAGACAGAATTTAGAAGCAGACTGCCTTAGCAGGAATCCCGTATTAGAACCAAATGAAAACACGGAGGAGCAACTCAAAGTGGTGAATTTTATGAAATTGGATGATATTCTAACGGATCAATATAAAAATGAAGAAATTAAAAAAAATAAAAGCAAGTTGATTGAAAAAGACAAAATCTACTTCAAGATGGTTAAGAAAAAAGAGAAAATAATTATATCAGAAGAATTTAGCATACAACTTTTAAGAACAATACATAAGGATTTATGTCATATTGGGATTGGACAGATGCAAAAGACAATAAGCCCGCTATTTACCACCAAAAACTTAGAAAAGAATATAAAAATGATATGTAGAACCTGTGAAATATGCATAAAAAACAAATCAAGGGGACATGACAAGTTTGGCTTTATGTCACATCTAGGTCCGGCTACAAAGCCATTTGAAATAGTGTCTATAGACACAATTGTAGGTTTCGGAGGCTCTAGATCAACGAAGAAATATATGCATCTCTTAGTGGATCACTTTACTCGGTATGCATTCATCTTAACATCGAAAACTCAGAGTGCAAATGATTTTGTTAAACTAATAATGAGCGTAACAGATGTACAGGACGTCGGCATGGTTCTAACTGACCAATATCCAGGAATAAATTCGAAAGAATTTAAGACTTTTTTGAAGGACAAGCAGATACCCATAGTTTTTACAGCAGTGAATGCTCCTTTCTCAAATGGCCTAAATGAGCGGCTAAACCAAACATTGGTAAATAAGATTAGATGCAAGATAAATGAAGAAGAAAATAAAAATTCCTGGACAACCATAGCTCATGAATGCGTTAAGAAATATAATGAAACTTGTCACTCAGTCACTGGGTTTACACCTACCTACCTTTTATATGGTACAGAGGTCACAATTTTACCAGTAGAATTGAGACAAAAAAAGTCGCATAGTGATTGGATTACAGACAGGAAGATTGCCCTTAAAAACACCATGAAATCTCATTGTTACAACAAAACAATGTTTGATAAGAACCGGAAGTACTATGAATTTAATGTAGGAGACAGGGTATACGTGGAAAATGGTAATAAGTTAAACAGGAAGAAGTTGGACGAACTAAGAATTGGACCATATAAAATTGTAGAAAAAGTTTCTAGTTCAATATACAGGATAGATACGAGTCATAGGAAAATTGAATCAAATCTTTTCCATATCACTAAATTGATACCAGTCTCTGCAATTGAATACCAAGAAGACGAAGGATAGAGTGGTGCTCAAGAAAATTTAGCTGAAAATTTTCTTCCCTTGCGGGGGAGATGTAAAGAAATGGTTATAACCGTTCTTTATTTTGATTGTTGCTGCGACTCGGTCTGGCAGTAAACAATCTGTCAGAATTATATAGCAAGGCTGTCAATATCAATGGTGGATGGCTAAGAAAGATAATATCGTGTAATTTGTTTAAATTATTGAAGATAGATAGATTATTGAGATAGGAAATAACACTGTGAATAATAAACGTTAAATGTCGTTTCTTTGGTTACAGGTAAGTTTCCTTAGGTTCAGAGTGTTGATGCATAATATTGTCATAGAATACAACTTATTGAAATAAAACTTTGGTTACAGAGCAACACATCGTTTAATTCGCTATTAATAACAAAATAATGTTATATATATTACTGGGCCTCTATTCTAGGCGGTAAAAATCATAACGTCTTGACAGCTTGTCAACGATTTGATAGCTCTTATTTACTTGACAGTAATGGCGGCCGAGTTGAAAACAATATCATAACAGGTCAAAGACGATATGGCTTTTACCGTCTTGAATAGAGGCCCTGTAAGGAACACGATATTTTGTTATGTTGTTTTCCAAGCATTTATGAATTGAGGTAACTCTACTTGAAATCATTCTATGGCGGCCGGCGTTGTGCAGAATGATCGTTATGTAAGTCAATGCCCCCCCGCGGGCTAAAAGGAAGGGGGGAGGATTTTTATCAAATTAGTACAGAAATGTTACACGAAAATATATTTTCTAGGGAGCTCTTAACGACGCGGAAAGGAAATCGATATTTAATATGTACGTGCTCGTTCATAATAGCCTGTCGCTCATTTGTTGAGCCATCACAGAAAATGGCAGAAATTGAATGAAGTAAGTTTTTTTTTTTAGGATGTGAATTGATTTTATTTAACTTTAATTTAATCGGACTGGGGCCCGTTTCTCAAAAAGTATGTCTAATTATATTAGTGTTATGTCTCATTTTGTTGTTTTATTTACGAGACAAAACACTAATATTATTAGACTTGTTTTTGTACTTGTGTCTACTCGTTGCCACATTCAACTTTTCTTATTTTCCTCAATCACCCAAAGGTTAGCTGGAAGAGATGTCTTAAAGGGATAAGTTCGCCTTTGTACATTCCAATTCTGTAAATATTGTATTCGAATTTCTGTGTTTTGTGCAATAAAGAGTTTATATACATACATACATACATACTTTCTGAGAAACGGGCCCCTGTAGTGGTTTTTTATGATTTGAAGTGAATTAGGAAACCACCACGACTTCAAACTTGCACTACAATAGGGGTCTATATTGGATGGCATAATGATTGTTTGGCCTAACTGTGCCGGTAGGCACGTTTCGTAATTGTTATCAATTCACGTATTGATGAATTGCATTTAGATTAGATATTATCTGTACGTGTATCTAGTGCACATTAGTTAGTACTGTAGTAAGTTAACATTGTATATATACGCATGTGTAATTGTAATTAAATTAGATTGAAACTGACTGACAAAGTGGTTACTCTCTCACCCCCCATCAACATGGACCTTTCCGGTAAAGTGGTGACCCCGACAAAGAACACTATCCCGTCTGAACAATGATCGCCGCTACCCTGCCTGACGACCCACCAATATGGGGTAACCACCGGTACAGTGGTGACCCCGAAGAAGAACACCATCCCGACAAGTAACATTAACGCCGTTGTCCTGCCGCAAGAAGAAGAAATCAATACAAGAAGCAGGAGGAAAATTAAGCCAGCAAGTTAGAAGGTATCAAGGAGCGCAAATTATTAATTTACTGCAATGTCGCCCCCGAAGACTGTCGCAGGTACGAGTACAGGTTCGTTGGAGCGTTGGATATCAGCTGTAAATAGTCAACAAAACAAAACAGATGATTTTACAAACTGTTTGGCTAGCGTCGCGTCACAACTCGCAAGAATGCAATTTGACATAAATGAGCTACGGCACGAGCGTCGGCGCAGCGGTATGCAGAATGTGACTAGTAGGCGTTCTTCGTAAATCAAGGTCAAGTTCGAGAGGAAACTAGCAATTAGAACATAGTATGGTAATTATTATTTTGTTTTTGTAAATATTTATTCGGTTGACTGTGTAATAGTTTCGATATCAGAAGTTATTTGTTTTACCTTCATGCAATGCCGTGAAGATGTTTAATATCTCAAATGCGAATTAATTCTTGGGCTATCGGTCAATGAGCCAAGAATGTCGCCAACTGAGAAAAGTTTGTGCCTTCATGCAGGGGCCATGAAGATGTTTAATATCTCCAATACGAATTAATTCTTAGGTTATCGTTAAATGAGCCAAGAACTTCGTAGAAATTGAAATGAAATTTTGTGCCTTCATGCAACGGCCAAGAAGATGTTTAAATAATATCTCCATTACGAAAATTTTTCTTAGGTTATCATTCAAGGAACCAAGAATTTCGTAGAAATTGAAAAGAAGTATAGTGCCTTCATGCAACGGTCATGAAGAAGTATGTTTACCTCTAACTAATGCGAATTGATTTCTTAGGTTATCAGACAATGAGCCACGAAATCCGCTAACTGAGGAAACACTTGCTACCCCACGCCAATTACCGACAAAGAGTCGATGATTTTTTGGTGTAAATTTTAAACATATTGCCCATAACGGCACACTTTACACAGTCATACCATCGAAAATATTTCAGTAGGAACTTATTGTACTGGAGAATATCCTTTTAATTTGTATTTATTTTCTCTTGGGGGGAGTACTGTGCCGGTAGGCACGTTTCGTAATTGTTATCAATTCACGTATTGATGAATTGCATTTAGATAAGATATTATCTGTACGTGTATCTAGTGCACATTAGTGAGTACTGTAGTAAGTTAACATTGTATATATACGCATGTGTAATTGTAATTAAATGAGATTGAAACTGATTGACAAAGTGGTTACTCTCTCACCCCCCATCAACATGGATACCTCCGGTAAACTAACGATTGTTAGATGTGATTTGATTGTTACAAGTTAGATGTTTGAAGACATTAAAATTAAAAAAAAAACCTTTTTTAGCGAAAACGTGTTTATCTATCTATCTTCTATATTCTTCTACTTCTGTTATGTATAAATATCAATTGCCGTTCATTAGTCTTAAAAAAAATTCGAGAATGTCTCGACCGCTTTCAATAAAAAAAATGTTGTGTTCTTAAAGTCAAGACAAGGCTCGTATAACATTCGGTCGACGCCGGGCACCAACAGCTAGTTATGGAATAAAAGAAGGTAAAAGAGCAAGCGGGTGATCTGATGGTAAGTGATCACGAGATCAAGTGGTAAGTGATCACGTGATCAAGTGGTAAGTGATCACGTAAGTGATGTCGGCCGCGATCCATAAACACCCGCAACACCAGAAAAATCGCAAGCTCGTTTTTTAAACACCTCTAAGTCGTATCGGCGTGGAAATAAAGACACCGAGAGTTGATTCTAAAGAGACAAGGTGCATGGCAAAAAGGCTCGCAACGCAAGTAACGCACGGTGGTGGATGGCCAACTAACTAGACGGTGGGGATGAAATTGTACATTGGTACGAGTTGGTTGGGTGGCTGGTTGTTTAGTTTGTTTGTTCCGTTTCAGCGATTCGACACCTCCACAATCGAAATCAAAGTTTCGAAAACAGGAGACTAATACAAAATTTCGCGAATGAAGTCTCAGAAAAAACCAAGTACGTATCTTTATACACGTGTTGTAAAAGCGTTTTGTACGCATGACTCGCATCTTGAGATCATCGACCTACAACAATTTTCAGCTAAAATATTACCACGAAGAGAACGGCAATTAATCATCCACACAGTGCACCAAAACTAGCAGTAGAGCAATTCTAACACCACAGACAAGATAGCATCGCAAGTTGCACAGATTAAACAATTTAGATGTTACAGCTTCGAACTTTACGTGTCTCGGGATATTTATGGCATAGAATATTAATTGCTGCCAAGATATGAATAATGCCAAAGGTTTCGGCTTATTAGTGTAACACGTGTGCCTTATGATTTATTAATAGAATATATTATGTGAAGACGTGCAAATTATGTTTCAGAACAGATTTTTGTAAATATTAGACTCTTCTACTATACAAAAAATGTAAGGTATTTAGGTAATAGTAGGAGATCCGAATGGGGGACGATTTGTACCGGGATGTTTATTCGATAAAAAGTATTTTATACCAAATTTAATATGTTAAATAATATATGGCGAAAATAGGTAGGCTGAAATTTTTTAGTCCAATATATAATTAATTAAAAATTTAAAAATTAACTTTGTTTAAAAAAATCCAATGGCTTGTTTAATAGACAAATTACATACCGATCGAAAGTATAAAGCCTATAGAATATGCAAACGTTAGGTTGGCTATTTTTTTCCCGTTAACCTATTGGGCAGGCAGGTACCTATACACAGGTAAGTCGGTACTAATAATTTGCTCCAAACCTAACGTTTGCATATTCTATAGGCTTTACTTTCGATTAGTATGTAATTTGTCTATTAAACAAACATTTGCGATTAAAAAAAAAAGTTTATTTTTAATAAAAAAAAAGTGATATAAGTACTGGATTGAAATTTTTCAGCCTACTTATTCGCCACATATTATTTAGCGTATTAAATTTGATAAAAAATACTTTTCATCGAATAAACAGCCCGGTGCAAATCGTCTCGTATTCGGATCTTAGACCATAATAAGAGGTGTTTAGATTTTAAGAGGATCTTTAAAAATCTGGGTTCTGGGAAAAGTGTGACATAAAGACAGGCAAACAGATTGACGGCTATGGCGAAACTATAAGGGTTCCTAGTTTGACAGCGGAACCCTAAAAACAACAATAATACCAACTTGGTTAAAATCAGGCAACGATTGATTTGGTTCTCTTTACAAAAAATAGGTTTTACTATAATATTAGGAACATATTTTGTCATCATCTCGTATTCTGTTAGTTCTTGTCGTAGTTAAACTATCGCATTTTACAAATGTATTACACCTGAATAAATACTTATGAGACTTCTAATAAAATATAATCAACACAAATATACATCCCACACGTGGGCGGAGGCCCGTTGTCATGATCCCCACGTCCCGGTAGCCTCGCGGAGCAGTGCGGGTGAGGGACTTCTAATAAAACATTGAATTAATTAGCAGTGTGCAGGTTTGTCACTTTTTTAAGGCATGGAGATGGTAAAGGAGCACATAAATGTCACCTGAAGTTAACACTAGGCTCCGAGTACTACATGTATAGGAACATTTACAATCCCAAGATTTTAAACGAGTTGCCAACTCAGAGGACTAAGATAGATTCCTTTGGATTGTAAACTTTGAACTAAGATGGAGTGTAAAGGTGCGGCTCCACTGAGGCGGAGACGAGCGGAGCGGAGCGGAGCTGTGCCAATATTAACCTGGAGAGGTGACCGCATGCGCCTTCTATTGGTAAATATTGGCACAGCTCCGCTCTGCTCCGCTCGTCTCCGCCTCAGTGGAGCCGCACCCTAAAGGTGTTGCCAGCTCCGAGCACTAGGAAAATTGGCGATCCCAAGATTGTAAATGCGTTTGCAACTCCGACGACTAAGATGGACTCCGTATATGCTAGTATTTTTCATCATCTCTTCCTTTATCGCAAAGCATGTCGAAATCTATAAATTCAATTCCGCAAATAAGTTCAGAAAAGAAAGGACGTAATCAGGTTATCCACGATTCTCTGAATGATATAAAAATACCTCGTCTCGGAGCTATGTATTCTACGAGAGCATAATCACGGACAAACGTTGTTTATCACATCCCTGCAAACCAGTTCCATTGAAGATTTATTTCCAATATTCTTCGCCTTTATCATAACAACGCAGAACTAAGGCTCATTGTTGTCTAGTGTTCCGTGATTCCTAGACATTCGAGGCACTCGCGCAGAGCCAATTGCCTCCGCATCGCAAACGTACAAAGTACATAAGTACAGACAAACTTCCCGAAGGAAATTCTATTTCGTATCGCCAGAGTGCCGAGAGGACGCAGAGCAGTTGTTACGAACAGTACGACAACTACTTGTTTTTCATTTTTGTGGCTTCATAAATTAGTTGAACAAAGTAGGAGACGACGTGAACTTTTTTCTGTAGGCGATTGATTTAAAATAATAAAATGTTGAGTAATTATTTTACGCATAATGTTTTTTTATGAGTTTAAACCTTGGTAAGAACCCGTTTATTAATATAGTGTCATGTCATAATTACTAGAATCCAATAGAAACCTTCGAGGATACTTAAAATATTAAAGCATTATATATAAAACTTCACTGCTATTAATAAATCATGATGAGGATACTTTCAATTTTAACATGTAATGCAAACTTATATTGTAATTTTTTTTCATGGAATCAATAAACTAAACTAAACTAAACAAAAAAACTTATATCACGGGACAATCTCGCACAAATTGGCCTAGTCCCAAACTACTCTCTAGGCTTGTACTATGGCAACTAAGCAACGATGTAAATAAATAAATAAAAACAGAGAAAACATCCAATAATCGAGAACATTATACTCGAGTTTACACACTAACGAACTATGTGGGTACTGTTGTTACAGCAAAACTGTGGCGAGATGTAAGACACGTATGTAGACAGGTGACGTTAGAACTGCGAGACTCGCGGAATGCTTTTATTTCTTCCGAGAACGTCGGGTTCTTACATTCAACTTGAGCACGAAGTTCATTATAAGGAGAAGCGTGTTTAAAACAAAGTTACGTAGGGGAATTTAATAGTACAAAGTTTATCGAGGAACTAAAATAGGTTATAATGACATGAAACGACTTGAGAATTTCCTCCTTTTATGAAGCTGGTTAACACTAAAATCTTTTGGATCAACGCAAGGGTAAGTCAAGGATAACGTTAAGTAAGCGATTTTCGAAAATCGGATTGACGTAGGCTGATTGCAGATCGCGCCAACCCGTTATGGTAACTTCATAGATTGCGAAAAAACAGAAACGTTAGCATCTTGGCTAAGCCTCGGCAATGCTGCCCTCCTAAGCAAAAATGCAATAACTAAATACAACAGCCAAAGCAGATTCAACTCTCTTCTGTTTGTAACTAGGTTGCAATTTCTACAGATGTTTTGTCTGAGATATCGCCATTATGCTTAGTAGGGCAGAATGAGTATAATAAAAGATTTCAAAAAGTATTAAGTGGTATTTTATCAAAGGCGTATTTGCGGTTACTGCTTCAAAAACTAAAGATAATATGTACCTATAATTATAATGTTTCACAACTGGTTTTAATTTTAATCATTTAAACGCAGAATGATAACGAACTGAGATGGTAACGGCCCGTTTGTCGTTTGGTGAACAATACTGTGTGGATAAACACATCCTACCGTCTGATTTAAAAATTGTGATACGAGTATCGATAGTACTGCTACTCAAAAAGTAATTTGTTTATTTGAATTTTATTTACTGATTTTACAATGTAAAATATGATAGTTTACGGCGTGTTTCATGTTGTCCGGAATTGACAACAATTCATATGTGCTAAGGTAGTAAAATAAAAATACCGTTTGTAGGTTTTACACTGCTGATTACATTAAAAATATTTTTGGATTTTTTTATGCAGTAATTTTTTTTATATTTATGAAAAACAGTAAAAAAAGTTGGATTGAGAATGTTAGTAATAGGTACACTTATAGTCCCCTTAGTCCATTTATTACCATAGGAATTGAAAAAAATATACAACTGTCATGTCCATTTTTCATCTGTCTGACGGATTACTTGATTCGAACGACACGCTTTCAATTCTCGTAATACTATTGTTTTGATATACGCTATTTAAAATGAAAGTGACTAACGGATTTGTAAAAGCGGATAGCCGCAATCTGCCCAAATTCGACGAATTCATGTTGTTACAGTTGTTATGGTTGACAAGTGACATGACATGACAGTCAGTTCTGTTTCTGTTTAAAGTTACTTTTTTTATTTTATATCATGCTAAGATCACGACATCAGTATTCCTAACTTTGTATATACGGTCTTTTTAATGACTATATCTTTAATAAATTATTAACGACGGATTTAGGTTAAATAAAGAAAAACCAAGAAACACGGGTAGTCTAATTTTTAACGAGCTATTATAAACGCGAAAAAAGAGAAATACTTTTTTTTTTGAAATGTTGTCAATTGCCCTAACTACTAAGCTAATAAGCAATATCCCAAATTTAATAACCAAAGCAGTTTTAATTCTCTCCTGTTAGTAATAAGGTTGATATTGCTACAGGAGCTTTACCTGAGATAATGCGCATTGGATTTGCAGGGCAGATATCTGATCAGTATGTTTTAAATTGTAGTATGTAGCTGGAGCAAGCAAAGGCGCTACTTGCGCGAGCAGTATGCTCAAGCTTGATGCACCAGTTACAAGCCACTGGACGTTGTTTACGCGATCCATTTATAACCTGCGCAAGTGCCTCAATATGCGCAAGGTCAGGTACAAATTTTGCAATCGATTTTAACTTAATTTCCCGATAAGCTAGGTAAACTTCGTTGTTTTTCACATATTTTGACGACGCGTTAGCCTAGTTGGTAGTGACCCTGTCTACGAAGCTAGCGGTCGTCCTTAAAATCCCGGTATATAAGGGCAGATCTCCCAGTGAGGGGAGTATCTCTGCGTGATAGAACCAGGAACGAGGAAATCCGCAGGAGAACTAGGGTCACCGTCATAGCCCGAAGAATTGCCAATCTGAAGTGGCAGTGGGCGGGGCACATTGTTTGTAGAACTGATGGCCAATGGGGCCACAAGCTTCTCGAATGGCGACCACGTGTCGGAAGACGCAGCGTGGGTAGACCTCCCACTAGATGATCCGACGACCTCGTGAAGGTTGCGGGAACTCGATGGATGCAGGTAGCACGTGACCGGTCGTTATGGTGATCCTTGGGGGAGGCCTATGTCCTGCAGTGGACGTCGTTTGGCTGAAATGATGATGATGATGAAGGGCAGATATTTGTGTGATGAGCGTGAATATTTGTTCCTGCGTCTGGGATGTTTTTTTTATGTATTTAAGTATGATGTATTTCTCTATATAAGTAAGTTTATCTTTGTCCAGTACCCATAGTACATTCAAGGAATTTAATTTGTGACCCACCTTAGGTCCGAAGTCAATCTGACATTCTACAGCAATAAGTTTGAGTTTCCTATCAATTACAAATGACTTGGCATCTCTATTGACAATGACATGTCCAAGCAGATTTTCTTTGAAATGGGTAGCAAATTAACTTCCGTGACCGTACTTAGTTTGGGACTAGGTGAATTCGAGTGGCATGGTCCACTTACCTATATTTGTTTATTTATTTTAAGCTCATTTCCAATGAAGTACACGAACAGACCATGTTCATCCAACACTACTTCTCATCAAATATTCCTCATTCCTGAAGGCTGGTTACCTCCTGGGATTTTGGGGAATTGAATCCAACTCGGACGAAGTCGCGGGCACGAGCTAGCTTCATTAAATTGGTCCCTGGTGATACTAGAGTCAGTAAATTCTCCAAGGATATGATATGGGGGTGTTATATCTAAATTATTGCGACGTTTACGCCACCCGTGGGAGGAAACACATCACTATAAGCTTTATGAGCAGCTTGTTAGTCTTGAGTAGAGGTTTCCAATGACAGTGTTGGCAACGCATTTGTGGTCTTAGAAACCTTTAAGGATCGGCCACACCGACGCGTAAAATACCTTGACGTTGCGTAAACAAAAGAATGGGTCATAACTAGTTACATAGTGTCAATTTTGACGGACCATAATTTACGCACCGACCGCTCTGGAAGCCCTGCCAAGATGCATTACGCTAACTAGCGTTTCTATTCGTTTGCCACCATACAATATTAAGAGGACTGTGAAGCGTTTCAAAAAAATTCATTCAAATGCCCCAAGACAAGACACACTGAAATAGTTGTTGGAAAAATAAGGGTGCGACACAGGTCGCAAACCTAGCAAGTCTTTTAAACAAATCCCAAACTACTATTTAATGTCCCAGAAAGGTGACAGATTGCAATACAACAGAGGATAAAAAAAAAAAATTAGCTCCGGGCGATAACGTTTCTCACCTCCTAAATCAAGTCCAATTTCCACGATTTTTGAATAGGTATGTTGTAGATATTATAAAGAAGTAGGTCTGTACGTTTCTGTTTTTTTTTTTTTTTATTTATTTCATTCTAAGAAATATTTTCTTGGATAGGAAAATGTACATAGTTTTTCATGATATCTACAACACGAAAAAATCGAACTAGGTAGGTTTACGAGGAGAGAAACTTTATCGCATTTTGTATGGAAATTTTTAGCATCTTAAGATTGAACAAAAAACACCGAAAATCACACGTTTGTTGTTTGGGGGTTGGGACCCCGTACTTTTACCTTTATTTTATTATTATACGTTGTTACAGCTGCAAAAGTAACACCCACTGAGAAAATTCGCCCATGTCATAATCAAAAAGTATCCGTCCATCCAGTTAATCCCTTTGCACTACTAAGAGGCTCTGAGCTAGCCTGCGGACGGATGGACGGACGGACATGGCGAAACTATAAGGGTTCCTAGTTTGACTACAGAACCCTAAAAAAGGCCATTTAACGACTTCTACGCAGACGGAGTTGCAGGCGAAAGCTAGTCTACCATAAATCTGTGGCTCTAGTGAAAACAGATACAAGTGGATTTAGCTCTTAAAGCTGGGTACCGACCAACGTTACGAGGTGTAATGTAACATGTTACACAGCGAGCATTCATGCAGTCAGTACGTAATTGCTCGCTGGTTTCCCCGTAACACTACGTAAGGCTTAATAAGAAAGGGTAAACGTCATGTACAGTCACGAACTTACATTTGGGACCCACCTTAGGTCCAAAGTCATTCTGACATTCTACAACAATAAGGTTGAGTCTCCTATAAGTTACAAATGATTTGGAATCTCTAATGACATTGACAACTTCAAGCCTATTTTTTTTGAAATGGGTCACAACTTAACGATCGCGATAGTACAGAGTATACTAGACTTATGCCGTTTTTCACCTAAACCTCGGGAGACTTGTATCCTTTTTCACTAGAGTCACAGAAATAGGAAGCAGTGCACTAATAACGAATAGCACAAAAAAGCGCCTACGCAATGCTAGAACGAGACGCTAGAAATGGAAATAAGATAAAATGGAATTGTCTTCCTTTTTCCTCATCAACTGATCGTTCATAAGCACGCGACGTTAAGAATTGTGTGTAAAAAAGACCAACCTATCTCTAATATACATATAGCGCTATCTCCTTCGCTCGCTCGTTCAAGCTTACATAGTCGAACGTGCCTGACGGCAAAATTACTGGATGCCATATAGTAGAAGGATTAAGGCAGGATTAAAAACATTAGCGCAAGCTAGTGGTGCGGGTGTGGACGTATTTTTCCCTGTTATGTGAAATACTCATTGTAAAGTAAGTAATAAGTACTCGTATATCTAATAAACTAAGGGCCGATTTCACCAATGAAATTAAACGCGATCAATTTAAACTCGAGTTAGTAAACGTCAGATTCATACGAGAACTGTCATTTTAACTCGAGTTAACACGTGAACTGAGTTTATCGTAAATTGATCGCGTTAAATTCTTTGGTGAAATCGGCCCTAAGTTGTTAGCTTGCCATTGTGTCAAAATATACAAAATAGATGACAGTCGCAACTGTCATTAATTAAACTCTAGCAATTTAGTTGTGGTTGGACCTGTGCAGGGCCCATGAAGATCGCTACAACCATCCTATATTTTAATTTAATGTACCACCAAGAAGCAGCGTTCGCACGTGCTGTCGTGTATCTTTCATTCGTCCGCGTACAGTCCACTACAGTGAGATGTATCATCTTTTTCACCTTAATGCATTCTAATAAGGAGCAAAAATGGATACATATCTTTGTAGTGGACTATATGTACTACACGGAGTTTTATTTCTCAATGAGATTGCGTGCTAGAAAACGCATGTTCTTTTATTTAAATATTATTAGTTAGAATGTCACAATGTCAAAGCAATAGATGTTCATGATATCTTGTCATATTACGGTGATAAATATATATCATAACAAGCCTATTACAAAATCTAAATGAAGAAAGTACCTAAACTAAGGTACTCCTTCTTTTATAATGACTACCTTTTAATGGCTTCGTACCCAAAGGGTACCAAAGGGTTATTGCTAAGGAACGACTACTAAGCCAGTACAACTCGTACTTGGCCGACTTTTCTAATATTCACTGTCTTACAACTGTCACAAATTAACGTAAAAGTATTTATGTTATTTATACCTAGTATTTGCATTATACCTGTTTTATAGCTTTGCGCGAGATTACCGTGATATATAAAGGATCAGGGTTGTCACCTCAACGCTGAGTTAGGGATCGAGTTATAATTGTTATAAACTTTTTATTAAGGGGATTGAACCGACGCTTCAATCGCAAAGCTGCCAACAAAAAAACCATACGCTCCGGGCGATAACGTTTTTCACCACTTAAATCAAGTCTGATATGAACGATTTTTGAATATGTTGTAGTTGTTATGAAAAAGAACTAGGTTCGCATAGGTGAAAAACCTAAGTAAGTGACCTCTTGCATTTAGTTGTTACACATCTGTATACTTAATTAGACCGTTCGACATTCTGTTTTTGAAATTTGACGTTAATTCCATATTAGTTTTGTACACAACTGGGTCATTATTTGGGCGTGTGTTCGGAATCACTTTCGTGGTCACATTTTTGTAGAAGTGCCTGCAGATTTCGATTTCGTTTCTGATTAGGTATCTAACTTTGCCGGATCTCTAACAAATATCCAAAACGGCATCAAAATATAAGGCGAATTCTTCAAAAATATGTCCACAAAAGTGAGGCGGTTGAAACGCTCGAATAAATATCCAACTACATGCAAGAGGCCATTTACTTAAGTTTTTCTCCTATATAAACGCCTTTTCACAATCGTCAAGTAAAGCATATTTGGCAGATAAATTTAGCCCTTTCTCTTTCTTACACTTGAAAATAGACAAGGAGAGAGCCAACTTTAAATGGCAGATAAATTTACTAGTCCATTGCGAAATTTGCCCTACTGTGTGGTAGGAAATTAGTTTTTTCAAAGTACGTGTTTCTTTATTTCTTTCTAATTAACTAAATTTTCGCAACCCTACTCTATCAACACGGCTCGTCCGGTGTGTTCCGATGATGTCCCGTCGGTTCTTATCTGATTGTACGAGCCTTGACCGGGATCCGCCGAGATATATGGTAATGAGGGCGTTATTCGGGAGTGTGAGTAGGACTGTCGACGAACAGGGGCGGAAAACGTGATATAGGATGCGATGTTTGTTTTATGTTAATGTTGATAGCGTAGAGTCTGTCGACTTATTTAAAGGAGGAATTCTGGGCAGATAGCACAAGTTGCCCGCGACGCGACTTATTTGTCGCTCGGTAATCCCTCTTTACCTAGTCTTTAACGAAAGAGACGCACTTTCGACAAGCGGCTTTATAGTTACCTACGTGTTCGTTTTAAGATCAAAGAAGCCCCATTTATCAGAGTTTATATCTCATAAACGGGTGAACAGATTTTTATAAACCTTAGCTAAAAACCATCCTGATTAAACTAGCTTTCTTGTGAAGAAAACCGCGTCCAAATCGGTCCATCAGTTTGGGAGCTATAGACAGACACACAGACACATATACCTATACACAGATACACATACAAACTTCAAACTTAGAAAACCCCTCTTTTTTTGTCGGAGGTTAAAACTAGCTTCAATAAACTGACGGTCGTAAAGGGAATGAAAAGACAAGGCATAGCCATATAGAAGCGGATCAGTAACAAAGTGATATAAATGTTATAACGTTATATGTGCTGTTTATAGAGGGTGATGTTGTTCTCATTGTTACATGACACGATTATACGGCTTCCAACGGTTCCAACCTTTACATACTTGCTTAGGTATATTAGTTTTATGAACGGTATCTAAATGTATCTAAGATTTTGTTTCGATTGTTTAAACTGGGACTCTATTCTATGCAGCAAGAACCATATCGTCTTGATCTGTTATCGTTTTGTCAACGTTTTGATAGCTCTTAATTACTTGACAGTATCTATTTATTTGCTATATTATTATATTTTGTTTGGCGTTTCGTACATAAAGTATTGACATACTTAACGCATGTGAAAGTAATTCTGTTTGTTTTTTTGTTACGCTTTCACGGCTATAGTTAGAACGAAATTTGGTACTTTTTATCTCGGAATATCAGACAGTACCCGAGGGAATCGCGGCATACGTATTATATTATAAAACAAAAATATATCGTTTTCGTAAATTACATCATTTAGATCCACCACAGATAGTATAATACTACTACAAATATGCGTATACGCACGCAAATGTGCGATCTATTAGGTGCTACGTAAATAAGCCAGTGTAATGCTATTGCGTGTTTTACTCTCTGGTAAATAAATAAACATTCATAGGAAGTATTTATACAAGCCATCGGTCAAGAGCACGTGAAAAAATAAATCGTGCATTTATAAGTATTTACGGTTATTGCCTTTCAATTAGTTTACGTACGACTGCAAGCTGCTATTGGTCAGTTTATAAGTATATCTATCTCATAGACGAATACTCGAAAATCTAATTCAATTATCTAAATCGGTTAGTTCCCATCTTGATTATTTCGTTATTTTAACATTATTTAAAAAAAACATGAATGATAACTCGTGTAACCAGTAATATTAAGGTAAGTTTTATTGATTAAAATACCGACACTTAAACCAAAATGCAGTAATCACAGCGAATGTGCGCCCGTTGAGGTTAGGATTTTGGTCAATAATTAAATTTTCGAGTATAGCTATGAATTAATTTAGTGACTCGTGTTATTATGAAAAGTAATTTAAGTAGGTTCCCCGTGTGGTTGCCGGGTTAGAATAGTGCCACTCTATGTCTTCCCGTGGATGTCGTAAGAGGCGACAAAGGGAATAAAGGCTTATAGTACTGTTAGGCGATGGGCTTGCCACCTGTCAGTAATACACTGGTAAACATCTTAGTCTGAATGTGCAAAATGTGGTTACAGAATTCTGGGATCCTAGTGATCCTAGTGAGTCACCTAAAGATCAAGTGAAAAAGGGTGTAAGTCTAGTATATTTCTATGATGGATGTTTTCTATGTATTTAAGTATATATTTTTCTATATAAGTATTTATATCATTGTCTAGTACCCACCCATAGTACAAGCCTAGAGCTTAGTTTGGGACTAGTTCAATTGGTGTCATATTGTCCCCTGATATTTATTTTATATTTTATACTCCGTTTATGTATATACCTTTTTTGTATTACGGGTTAAGTATAATTAATTAGTATCATTCCTTTTTCACTAGGTCCCCAGAATTATCAATAAGTTTTTATTTAGAGTTGTTTGTAACTAATTCTGTAGTTCTGTCACCCCACTGTGGGAATGAAGGCGTGAGTTTATGTATGTATTTAAGTAGGTAGGAAAGTACATATATATTAACATCGCATTCTATTTAAATAAACCGACGTAAACTTAACCAAAAACTGGTCACTTCAAATGATATTTTTAGGAACTGCCGCATAATTTGAATAACCTCGAAATATGTGGCTTTACTTTATATTTTTCTTTTGGCCTTCCCAATTTCCAATAACCTTTAAAAAGGGTCTGTCGAAACTAACGCCAATCGCCCATAAAACTATTTCAGTTTATTTATTAAGGCTCAGGACCTCGTGAGGGTATTACCGATCGGGCCGGATAACTGGCCAGCTGGGTGACTGTGTAAAATATATTTGTATGGGACTGTTACCTATATTAAGTCTATAAAACGTTTGCCCGCAGTTTCGTTTGTCCGAATTTTCATAAGTTAGAAAAACAGTTTTTTCTGAAACTACTTAACTGCCCTGGATTGTTAAGTTAATTAATGGGTTCAGAAAAAAAAACTAACTTATAAAACTTCGGACAAACGAAAGAGCGAGCAAAAGTTTTTCCATCTTAAGACAGACAACCGTATGGAACATATAGACTGTTGCTGAAATTTACTTATAATACATGTATATACATTAATACATTTATTTTAGATTACGAGTGTAGTTTTTTTTAAACTGAAATATTAGTCGTTGTTTCAAAAAACACAGCGTCCCTAATATCTAGTATGGGACTCTCCATTTGGATCTTTCATTCGTGTGTATATGATGCAGAGATGGGCATTATTCGAATAATTATTGGAATAAAAAATAATTCGTAATATTTTTATTCGCGAATCATTTATTCGTCGAATGATTTATTTGCGAATGATTTATTCGCGAATAAATTATCCGCGAATGAATCATTCGACTACTTTTCGAATAACGAATAATTTATTCGCTATTTTATTCGGATAAATTCACGAATAATATTTGTCATTTTTTGGTTATTCCATTCAAATAACTAACACAAATTAGAAATAAAGTGACTCGTGTATAAGTACTGCACATTTCAACACCTTAAAGATTGACAATAAGGTTAAGGGTAGTAAAATAAACAAAGGAGCAGCGTAGACATCGGATTAGTCACACGTAGTTAGTAACTTTCTAGCCTGGCCTAAAAAGAGATAGATATATGAAAGAGTGAGATAACAACGTTTTCTTATCAGTTGTTCATTCCTGAGCGAATCTAATATATTTGCCAGTTATTATTTAGTTGCAGTGCATTGCACATCACACTTGTCAATACTTTTATCTAAACCGCATAAACTTTTTAATTTAACGTAAAATATTTGTAGACCAAACAAATAATAGAAGAATGTCTTATGTAAGGCGAAAATTAACTTAGTCCGTTCCGTTAGTGTGTACAAACAATATCTTTCAGTTATGTTTAGTTATTAATTTTCTATAAAAATGGAGCAGGTATTCCAGTACATAATAATTATTCGTGGCAATTCATTCGACGAATAAATCATTCGCGAATAAATTATTCGCAAATAAATTATTCGACGAATAATTTATTCGAATAAGAATAATCATTCGAGAATTTCATTCGTTATTCGCGAATAATTTGGTTATTCTTATTCGTTATTCGAATAAATTTTGCCCATCTCTGAATGATGTATATATTTATATATACATTATTCTACAAGACACAACAACAAAATATCCCCTTTCAACATTCCCTGTTTACCTTTCTTTGTTAATATTAATCACAGTCCCGTTGTGATCGACATCAAATCCGTACACGACGCCAATCCCCACAATTTGTAATGAAACCTAATATTTCTCGCCTCGGGGGGCGCGATTCGTCTTACAGCGGAGGAAATTAGACGTTCGTCGGGTGCACACCAACCGCACTGGGCCTCTATTCTTCTGAGTGAACCCATATTGCATTTGTCATGTTATTGTATTGGTTTAAATCGGCCGTCATTACAGTCTTGTAAATAAGAGCTTTCAAAACGTTGACAATACGATAAAAACGTATGTAGAATCTCAGCCACAGATACTGACGTTCCGCGCGCCTGTTGTTGCAGTTGGTCAGCCGTGAAAATTAAGAAAATGCCTCGTTACGTGATAATAAACTGCAATAGCCCAAAAAAGCGACGACTTTGAATCGATTTTGCGCGGAAAACGGAAAATTCTCTTCTCTTGGTGTGTCCCAGTTGGTAGCAAAAAGTGACACGGTTGGTTCCATACACATTGAGGTGTTTACGTTATCTATGTGTATTTATATCTGTGATCTCAGCCCTCGGCTTTATTCTACTGGGTAACACAATATTGCTTTTGTCGTGTTATGGTATTGTTTTTATCTCGGCCGCCATAAACTTATATAAATAGTTACCTAGTCGATATTCTCAGCGATGTACCAAGTTAGCGCACGGGGAAACCTAAGCTGGTTTTTGTAATTATTATTTTTTCGAGTAAATAAGTAACGTGGACAATACGATAACATGCCAAAGGTAATATAACTTTACCGAGTTGAATAGATGCCAGTAAGTACACTAAAAATGGTTGCTTTTTTAGGGTTCTGCAGTCAAACTAGGAAGCCTTATAGTTTCTTTATGTCCGTCTGTCCATCTGTCCGAGGTATAAATTAAAGACTCTTGGTACTACAAAGCTGTAATTTGGCATTATAACATTAAAATTACGCCGACGAAGTTGTAAAATAAAATCAATAAGAGGTGTTTCACGTGTGTATCGAACGCGGTTTTATTTAAAGAAAGGTCTATCACGAAGGCACTTAGGTTTGATGAAAATCGGTCTGGCCGTTTCAAAGTTATCAGAGGTGTTATGGTTTAAAAACGGCTCTCTGTCGAACAGTCGATCGAGTGAGCGAAGTCATACGACCGACCGGGCTCACTCGACATTAAAGCGGGAAAGCTCAGCAGCATGAGAATACCGTGAAACGAGAGGTGAAGTGCTCTGCCTGTCGGACGAGTGAACGTATAATGCTGCCTAATTGAGAATACACGCGCTAAAATGTGTTTTGTTCGCTCTGACGGGACCAAAGACCTTATACCTTACTACTAGACTGTGCACTATGGCGCAAAAACCGGTCCGCGCGAGAGGGCTTCCGTTGGTAGTGTGTCCCTTTTCTAATCATAAAACACTATACATATACTACATATACATATATGGGTGATTAGGTTGAGCTGGCAACGCGTCAGACAAGGACACACTACCAGCGGGAGCCCTCTCGTGCGGACCGGTTTTGTCTAGCTACCGCTTATAAGGAAATAGCTACCCTAGGTGTATGTCAACAGATCTCGTGTTACCTAAACAGATTTTTTGGTACACAGTCTAGTAGTAAGGTATAAAGTCTTTGGACGGGACTAACAACTAAACTGGCCGGGTAATACGGAGCTGCGCCGAGTGAATGAGTGATGCGCTTAAGAGAATAACACCCCAGAATGCGTGCACACCCTTAAATGTGGTTTATCATTATGTTCTGACGGCAAACCTTCACCTCGTCGGTTAATATTTGGTGCGTCGAGTTCAACAACGAGTTGTTTAAGAGAATCACCTGCTAGAAAGTAGGAGTATATCGGGAGTTTTTATCGATTTATATCGGATTAGCTCGTATTTATCTAGCTCTTTTATTTAACTTCAGTACCTACCCATCGACAAGTCCTTGGACAAATATACCTAATAGTATTATTGTTCACTACATCTGCCGTATACATAATATAGACTGGTAAATTCTTTTCTCAAAAATGTCGGGAAATGTTGACATTCCTATCTACATATTGAGACGCGAAGTATATAGTTTACTGACAGTTCTCAAATTTAAAAAAAAAACATTGCGTGCTCGCTACACAAGCCCGCAATGTTGCATACAAATTCCATTACTATCTAGCTTGTAACTTTTTAAAAAGTGAAAAGGGCCATAATAAAATGAGGGCACAAGTCTTATACATCCAAATTTTACTCGAAACATAACTTTTTTATTTGTGCCTGGAATAGCTTATGTTTTTTTTTAAAACAACAATTGCGTTTCTCCTTGTCATAAACAAAAAGGCGGTAAGGAGTGATGGTTTTTTCACATGAAGTTTCTGTTTGTATGCAATTCAAAAAATGAGTTCAAGCGATGAAGATTTGACTCCAACACAAATTTTTTCTTACGATTTTTGAGAAAAACACTATATACTCGCAAGCTCGTCCGTTTAATCCAATACTCGGCCCGCAATTGCCTACTTCCATGCCTAGGCAATAATGTACTATTATTATATAACTCTCCTTTTGGTTTCGCGGTACATAAGTACAATAACACTGTTTTTAATGTGAATCTCTAAAACATTGCAATTATGTCCAAAGTAAACGTGACGTAATTATAATTTAACTCCTGCGGCGGCGAGAGCTGCTACGAAATGAGATCTTTTTATAAATGAAACTCAAGTTCTCGACTAATTGTATTCTAGTTATTTATTATGTTGTAAATATAAAAGCAGAGTTATATTCATAATAAACTTACTGAACTTAATTCCTATTCATGTGATAAATACAACGAGTAATTTTTTATGTCTGCTTATAGTGTTGCACGCACTTCCACGGGTTTTAATCAAAGCTATGGATTAATATCGCCAAAAATACATTTACTTTAGCAGTTTATTAACTTGCTGTTTGATTGCGGACTTAAAATCTTTAATCCGCGAAATATATCGCAATTCAGCCATTATTCGCTTTAATATTTGTTGTTTGATCGCGAACTGTAATCTTTAATATGCGAACTATGTCGCATTAATTCCGCCGTTCTTAGATTTACACAAATTTTGTGATTTGATGCTTGACCGCTTTACGAAAAAAAGAGTTCTAAAAGAGTATAATATTTTATTACTCTGAGTCCTATTTTAAATATCTTTACATATAAAAATAAATCCCTGGTTCCCTTGATTAAGCTAACTAAAGCATGGCTCGACCGATTTGTTTTTTTTTTAATTTATTTGTAATTGGCAGGACAAGGTGGTATGAAAAAAAAATACACCCGGGCGGCGCTGGGCACGGACAGCTATTCACAAATGAAAGGAAGGAGCCTTCCTTCCCTTTTTCTTGCACAATTTAAATCTCGTTATTAAAAAACTCGATCCAAAAGACGTTTACCGTTTACGAGAAAAATCTTGTTAATTTGCGCAAAGTTCGTACGTGTGACTAATTTTTCATTTATATAACTCTCAGTCTCGAAAAGAAAAATGAAAGCCTTCTTCGCAGAATAATAGAAGTTCTCGCCAATATTGAAGTCATTTGTCTCATATGTTTACCCGTATAGGGACGTGGGGATACATAATTTATATGCCATCGATTTCTTGTGCGCGGCCGTGGCATTTGGTTTTATATGATATTTGTTTACCTTAGGCAAGTCTGAGCTAATTTTAAATCTACAACCCTAAAGAACGCTAACGGACTATGGTTCTGTTTAGTTTACAAACATGATTCGGGGTTTTTGACCCCCTGCATAAAACTGGGGTCCTAGGTCCTAGTGAAAGTCTTCTGAAGATCAAGTGAAAATGTTACTATGAAACGTGATGTCTAAAATTAATAAAATGTATTGTTTACTGCTTAACACCTACACAATTGATATCTAAATAGAAATAGTGTTAGTTTTATTTTTCTAAACGTCCGGGTTCGATTCCTGAGCTGAGTAAAAGTTTTTTTTTAAATGTATGAACGCAGTTTTCCCTTTTACTAAAATCGATGTGACGGTTCTTAAGAACAGATCTTCGTATCGTATGTCTTATAGTTTCAGAGTTTCCCGATTTAAATGTTACACCCTGTATACCCTTTTTTAGTTGACTTGTACCCTTTTTCACTAGGACACCAAGTATATGTATTACGTGTGTATCTGTGTATCTGTCTGTGGCATTGTATCTCCCAAACAGATGGACCGATTTGAGTGCGTTTTGTTTTTCAAAGAAAGCTAGTTCTACCAGGGTGGTTCTTAGCTAGATTTCATTAAAATCAGTTGGGCCGTTTAAGAGATATCAGCTCTCAAAGAAGGCATCGTCAATATATCGGGGTTATAGTTTTTTTTAAATTAATTTGTTAGAAGTAAAAGACAAAGTATGGCTCTCTATAATTGAGTTCATGGTAGGCGATTGTGTAGTAGCATTCGGCAAACAAAATGTTGCCAGCATTAAAATCAATGCTAAGCAATTGGAACCATTAAAAAGTAAGATTAGAAGTAAACGGCACAGATAAAACCAATGTTTAAAATCTTTACTTGCCCTGATCATAGCAATGGAAATAACCAAAAGACAAGTCACAAGTCACAAGTCACAATC
Organism: Acleris literana; assembly: GCA_946894065.1. Taxonomy (NCBI): domain Eukaryota; kingdom Metazoa; phylum Arthropoda; class Insecta; order Lepidoptera; family Tortricidae; genus Acleris; species Acleris literana. The sequence continues at coordinate 8,400,163 of OX335688.1, read as the reverse complement.
AATTTTGTTTTTTAACGACTACTAGCAGAAAAATATAAATCTATAATAGGTATTAAGTTGATTTAAGTTGCGTAAAAATATATGACACTGTCAGCTTTAGTCTGGTCTTACGACTAAATCTATATTTATCGTTTTCGTGCATTGCGGCGATTTCAATGTCTTTCCAAAAGCTGATTTAACAAGAATTGTTTATAGCACCAAAGGAATAGATACCACAGACAAGTCGACTGATAAGTGCCTTCTTAACGTTTTTAGGACTATAGTTTCCTAAAACTGTAGTAAAGACCTCTCTTAAAAGGCAGACTTGGTTTAAAATTTGCCTAAAAGCTTCAAAAGAATCTCTCTGGTTTAGCTGGGCACCAGCGCCACCAGCCTAATTTATAATCGGTTTAAGTAAACAATCGCAAATTGATTTTATTGTAGAGTAGGTACTAAAAGGAAAGAGTGAAATATACTTTAGACTAACTAAGAAAGGGCGGGAAAAAAACAAGCTTAAAAAAAATGAAATGTTCAACAGTTAATCAAATACAAGTATAATGCAATATACAGCTTTCATTTTCAACATGTGACCACTTATTCTTCTTTTTTATTGGGCTAAATTGAATATACGTACATAAAATTAATGTTTGTAATCACGGTCTCAAAAACGGCTCAAACCATTTCGTTGAAATTTGCAATAGAGATTTACGGGGCGAAAATCGACCTGTCAAGTGGTCATCTTTGAGAAAAAACGGTTTTCAACCCGAGAGACGCTCGGTCACAGATTATATACAAGTTACTACGGCTCGGTCTTCCAGGGACTAGGTAGTTATAATGTGCATTAGAGCACTCTGTGAGTTTGGGCAAAGTACATATTCAGTACATATACAGGTTTATTAATAAGTTATCTGCTAGTATGTTATCAATCTTCCTAATATTATAAATGAGATAGTTTGGATGTTTTTATGTTTGCTACTCAATCAAGCTTCATCCACTGAACGGATCGACACGAAACATGGCACACATATAGGTTAGGTCCCAGAATAGGACACAGGATAGGTTTTATCCCGGAATATTGGACAGTTTCCGAGGGAGCAGCGATAAACAACGTCTACGCGGACGGAATTGCGGGAAAAAGACAGTAATTAATAAGTTATTATAATGGTTAAAACTTACAATAATTACTTATAACTCCACACAACACACAAATACACAGCATGTCGTGTCGGACGTTGGTTAACAAACTATATTAAAGCGAAAAAAAAACGTCGGGCTTAGGTAGGATTTGAACCTACATCTCCTCTACATACTGTGTACTGTGTGTTGTGTGTAGTAATTGGCGGCTTTCAATATAACTTTCATAAAAAGGCTACACAAACTGCTCATCAGTTTCCAGTGGGGAATAAAAGGAGATAAAAATGAAGCTGGGTAAAACATGAAAAGCGGTCTGTCTGGCTTTCCGTTCTATAAGCTGGGTCTACAAAGGGGAGCCGTAAGCCGTTTATGCATTTACAATAGTTTCTGAACGGTAAGTAAGTAATTTTTCTCAAACATGCCATGAAATATTGATGTTATGTTCCTTATAATAGGCCGCCAAGTATAACGTTTCAGGTGCGGCTAGGACTAGAGGTCGTTTATGGAATTTCATACAAATCGTGCAGGCCTAGGCCGGCAAAGTCCTATTTCTTAATCTTCATTCCACATAAATTTGTGGCACAGGCATCATGACATTCTGCCACTATGCGTATTAAAAAAAACAATAAACGATTTATTTTTAGTGTAAACATGGCGGCTTTGTTTATGAACAGGCTAAATAGCTGTTTTTTTCTATATGTCTTCGGCCGGCAACCCCTTTTGTCCCGGCCTCTGTAGTAATGTACTATTGGTATAAGGTTATAGCACCAATAATGGACATTTAATTCTTAATTCAAAAATCATTCGGTCATTGTTGCAAAACAAATGAATAACCCTTATCTGCTGTATAATAAGAATGAAGTGTGTAACATTGTGTTGTTGTTATCTTTGTACATACCTACTACCTAACACAATAGATGATAATGTCTGAATAAATGAAACAAAATTTAATTGGCCCTTGTCCATTACTGGTTCCATCAGTGTTTGTTGTAATACCTAGCCATTGTCATTTATCATAATGTAATAATGAAAGTGACAGTAGGTAAACATTACGAAATGAGACTCAAATACAAAATATCAAGACTATATATGTATATAAAAGGCAAACCTGACGCACTGACTTATATATCAACGCACAGCCGAAACTACTGCACCTAGAAACTTGAAATTTGGTACAGGGGTTCCTTTCATGATGTAAGTGAGGACTAAGAAAGGATTTTTAGAAATTCAACCCCCAACGGGAAGAAATAGGGGGAGTAGCAGGGAACTAATTCTACGTGTTCGAAGTCGCGGGCGTCCTCTAGTGCTTTAAATAACTCTCCAACTTTCCAACTATTTTGATGTAAAATAAACAAACAATTATGCAAATGAAGAATATTTATTTTTACCCGACTGCGGCGGAGGGTTATGTTTTTCACCGTCATGTATGTCCAGTTCTATGTTCCCCGCTACAGCAAAAACGGCTTGGACGATTTTGACAAATGAGGTATCATTGGATTCGTTTTCGCAGCGAGAGTGTCATAGGATACCTAAACTGTTAAAATTGAAATAACAACAATGGCCAAAGGACAATTATTAACATATGTAGGTATATCGACGACACTATAAAAAATGCAGTCGGGTTTCTATAGTTTGCTTTTCATATAGTTATTTTCAATACCTATATAATACAAATATTATAAAGAGTTTGAGTTTGGGAGGTTGTAGGGGGTAATTACTTAACCGATTTTGAAAATTCAATAGGCCTCGAGCCACGCATCAACGCAAACATCACTTCAATGTAATTTATAGACAACCATACCGTCCGTGCGGTAATAGGTAACAGGAACTCCAAAAGGGCCAGAGATGACCTAGGTATTTTTTACTTAGATACTATGCGTGCAGGGCAGGGGTATTGCAGTCCAGGACGATGCTCTCGAAGTTGTTCAAGAATATGTTTACCAGAGGTCTTCACGTCATGAGGTGATCCGACAGAGAACTAAGGTTATCGACGTAGCTCATCGAATTCGCAGCTTGAAGTGGCAGTGGGCCGGCCACGTGTGCCGCAGATAGCCGCTGGAGTTATCATGTTCTTGAGTGGAGACCGCGGATCGGCAAACGTAGTGTAGGACGCCCTCAGACTAGGTGGAGCGACGATCTTCGCAAGGTTGCTGGCAGGAGCTGGATGAGAGTGGCCGCCGATCGTGCTCGGTGGCGTGCAATGTGATAAGCCTGGGTTATGTCGCCGAAACTTTTACCCCGAATGTCTAGAGTCGCCGAATTTTGTTTTCGCATAATTTTTCTCCAGCTTACACGGAAAATATTTTTTAAAATATTTTGTGTAATCCTGGTATAACTGAGTAGGTTAGGTTAGGTTTCTTTTATAACTTTTCAAAAAAGTCAAAGGTATCAGTAGAATAACAATAATGCGACATTAGTATTTTGCGAAATCATACATTTGGACAAATTATGATTATGCGTAAACAAGGGGAACCGATAGGCTTACGGTCAGCAGTGTAACGCTTAACTGAGTCTGTTCAGACTAATCTTTGGTAGCAAATCCCGTGTGTGTTTTACTTGAAGGGACCTGTTCAATTAACAGGTATTGACGACAGCAAGGCTGACGCCCGACTGAAGGTATTACGTCGTTTGACGTACCGTACACACACACGGGATTTGCTACCAAAGATTAGTCTGAACAGACTCAGTTATGCGTTAGACCTATAGTATAGGCTGATGATGATGATGATGATGATGATGATGATGATGATGATGATGATGATGATGATGATGATGGTGATGATGATGATGATGATGATGACTATGAGTACGAGCCTACATGAACTAGGGGCAAATATAATTTAATTAATGTGAGTTGATTAAGCTCAGGCTGTATTCATATGCAGCGTGTGCAGCCAGCCTTAAGCCGATGCGGCTCGGTGTGAAATATTAAAACAAGTATTGCCTCCGTGCACCGACGAGCGGGTTCACGGTGCGGTTATTGCAAATTGCTGAATAGTACGAGTACAGTCAGCTACAGCAGAGTTAGTTGTTTTTTTAATATTAGCAACACAAATCTCAGATAATGCGGTAATTTATAAAAAAACACGACAAATATTAACTTATAAAAACAAGGGAAACACGAAACAAGAATGTAATTATGTAGTTTCTTCGCAAAACTGTTTGCTTTTTGACAACTATAAAGAATTGTCACAGTTTTTTTCTATTTGTAGTTGTATAGAGGAGAGGAAAAGTTCAATTTAGATGTGTGTATGTAAACACTTCATTGTACTTTAACAATTACATAGCACAAATATTAAAATTACAGAAATAAAAGTAGCACAAAGCGGAACTTATATTAAGGGATCTCTTCCAGTTAACCACTGGGCGATTGAGAAAAAAAAGTAGCAAACAATAGACAAATACTAAAGTTCAAAATATAAACGAGAGGAAAGAACAAAACCAGATTTCCTTTTACTAAACCCTTTACCTATTTTACCTACACAATTCCACTTGGTAAGTATTATCTCTTTCCCCTACCGCTGTTACTGTCTGTACAAAATTTGCCGGTTTCAGTTAGGAATGCGAAACTCATCTGTCCCCGCAGGGCTGAAATTTCCGAACCAGTGGGCCGAACGATTTGCCGGCCCAATATTAGCTACCAACACAACCCTTCAGTTTTTTTGTGCAATATGCGGGTGGTGTGCAAAGTACACACATCAATAATGTCTGAGTATTCAACATATCCCTGCATTGTTTTCATGTTTGCAATGGAGATACGCACGACATGATCGTTTACTTTAACAATAGTAGATGGGACAGTAACGAAGAACAAAAAATGTTGAGTAAAGTTTCAAAAATCGTTTTGAAATAGAGAAGAAAAACGTTATTAGTTTGTTTAATTTTTACGCGTTGAATAAAAAAATGTTTGTGCAAAAAAAACTTGGAGTTAGCATACATAGTGCAAGCATCGATGATTCACTTTATCGATAAAGGAACTCCCTACCTGTCATACAATTTACGTGTCAGAAGGTGACGGATGCCTTATCTAAACTTTGTTACGCGATAAACGCAGCCATATTAGGCCCCCTGGGCCCGTATTACGGTGTGCTTTATCGCGGTGGATAAACCTTCCGTCACTCTCGCACTTACATACCGGTCAGAAAGTGACAGATGTTTTATCCACGCTTATCGACATCGATAAATACGACCATAATAGGCCCGCTGGATTCCTATGTCTGGTTATAAACACTCCTAACTTGTCGGGGGTTATAAATCCGTGTACTATTATATCTGTGTCCTTTTTAACGTATTTTCGCTTCAATTAAAACCTCCATTCGTGTTAATCCTCACAAATTAAGACTAATCTCCGGCCATGCACCGAGCGAATTGGATGGATTGGTTGTTAAGCCACCGGGCCGATCTGCAGGATTGGGATTAGGCTCGTTAGTTTGTGTCTGAAACAGCCAGTCCGCAGATATTTATACGTCAATGGCCTGATTTATTCCAAGTCAACATCTATAGTACATTGTTGCAGAGGATAGAAAGTACGCGATTTTTGGACGAGGCATATAGAGGGCCGAAACGTAGTTTAGGCCCTCTAGTGTACGAGTCCATAAATTGCATTTTCTACCGAGGCAGACATAGTTTTCACAATACTGAGAGAAAATAAAATGAAAATTCATGTTCAAAACTCAAATTTTAATTCATGTTAATGTGACATCACCGCCAATTTTACCATTAACTTTTTTTAAATCTGGACCCCTATTCTCGTGTCATTCGAGATTAATAAACTAACTTGCGAGATGAAGATGTCAACTCCATATAAAATTGTATTTGTTTCGCCATATCTCCCATGTAATTTCATCTCTAGTGGTTCGAGATTAGGGGCCAAGCTTGAATTACATTTAAAAAAAAAGCAGTGGCATAGTTTTTAGTCTGTGTATCTTTTAGCAAAAATACACCTAATACGACACAAAAGTTTATTGATTGATTTTAATTAGTTCTTAAAGTTGTACAACAATGTTCTCGACCAATCAGCAAACACGCCGACAAAAACATTCTTGGTCTGTCCTTATAGTGTCCTTAGTCCTTAAGTGACGTTTTGTGACCCCAAACAAGACCATCTATGGCCATATTTCCGAGCAGTGTTGTGCAAAGTTGATATTGATCTTCCGGTAACCTTTAGGGAGGAAAGATGGCCGATTGAAAGATGTCCGGCTTTGTACTTTTTATTTATTAATATACTTTAATATAGTTTTTGGTTTATTCTATGTACTAATTTACTCTACTCACTTGACACTGGCGAAATCACTGCGAAATACCGCGGTGGACCGCCATTATTAAAAAAAGGAGAAGAAGAAAGTTGATATTTGTATCTGTTTGTACGCGCTGGTTTTATATAACTTTATAAATACTGTGATAGTTTTCACCATAATTTCAAAGGTTTATTTTTAAACATATTATTATTAAATAGACGATACTGAGGTGAAGCCGGGTGGCCAGTATAATATTTAAACATAGATATTTATAAAGACAAAAGTAATGTCATAGTGTTACCTATCAGTCTTACATTTTTTTCCATGTAAGAAATAAGATCCTATTCTGCCACACAATTATCACTTTTGCCTACACTCTTTTTATACATACATACATAATCTCACGCCTTCGTTCCCAGAGTGGGGTAGGCAGAGCTACAGAATTACAAACAGCTCTAAAAACTTGTTGATAATTCTATAACCACAATTTGCACAATTAGGCTAAGATGCTTACCAGCGTATTAGTGACAGGTTGCAAGCCCATCGCCTAACAGTACTACAAGCCTTTATTCCCTTAGTCGTCTCTTACGACATCCACGGGAAGACATGGAGTGGCACTATTCTAACTCGCCAACCACACGAGGCACCACACTCTTTTTATCACTTACAGTATTCCCAGCTTCTTAGTTAATAGCTTTCGGCTGGCTATCGCTATCACGCTTGCACTCGCAACTGACAGTATGTTTGTCACTCGTGTGTCATAGAAAAACGAAGATTGCCGATCGCTATTAAGAAAATGGTTACACTGTACCTACTAACATAGTAAACGATGAAGTTTTCACGTTCGTGACATTAACCTCACATTTTAATATGTCGTTCATAAGTGCACATTGATTCTATACGAATCAATAACGATATGAAAAGTAAATACGGATAGCATGTTAATTGTGTTTGTCATTTCCCATTAAAAATATCCTTATCTGATAGTGATCTTAATATTATCTTATAACGCGAAAATATTATTTAGGGTCAAGGCCGAGCGCGCACGCAGGCGACGACATGCGACGTTTTTACGGCAATACGACAATAGTTGATTTTGATAGTGACTCAGCTGCGAAGCTAGTGTGCGGGTTTGATCCCCGTAAAGGGTAATTGTGTGATGAACACGAATATTTGTTTCAAGGTCACGGGTGCTTTTGCCTACAAATGAAAATAACAAACCTTGTTTGTCTGTCCGTCTGTCACAGCCAACTTGTTCTGAATCCGCTGGAGCAAAGTTAAAATTTGGAATGTTAATAAACGAATTTCAAATATGGGGGCACTTTTGGGGGGTAAATTTTAAAATAAAAATGAAAGTTTTGCAAACGGTACCATAACGTGTGACATATCAAATGAAGGGCTTGTTGTGAACGTCTAAAACATATTTTAATAATTTAGTGGTAAATAGTTTTAAAGTAATTAAAGAAAACAAATGAAAACGCTCCAATAGAGGGATTCCAAAAATATAGCACCGAAAATTTGTAAAAAAACGTTAATAATAGAAATAGTTCTTGACTCACTTAAAAAACGAAAGTGCATATTAAGTGCGAACCAGTTTATTATAGTGAATACTTAACGGACGGAACCCACTCCACGCGAGTTGAACACGCACGTGTCCGGTTTTTTTATGTAGGTACATAATTATTTAATTACTTATAAAGTCTGTTCCTATAAGTTCCGTCACTCTTATAAACAAATCATTTTACCGTTATAACTCCATATTCGCGTACTTTTGAAGGTTGAGCCTAGTAATATTATTTATTTATAAACTTTATCATTGTCTTCATGTCCATTTTAAGGTAGTAATCTCTATTTAATATTGTATTTTTTGATGAAATGCACGCATTCGCTGAAAACACCATTACACTGACAGAGTCTTGTCATAAAGATATTTTTTTTCGAACTATTTCTGACATTGAAAATGTAGTGAGGTTTGATAGATTTGATTGATAAGTGAGTTTTTCGTACCTATCGCACCCAGCCTAACAATAAGATGATGATGATGAATATATATTCAACCTTTTTAATACACTACCTAATTAGAGGTAACATTATTCTCGACATTACTATTTCATCCTCTATATAAAGACAATTACTGTCAGGTATACTTGTTATTGTCATTGGCAGTCTGAATAGGAACAGACTTTACATGCAACTATGTTTATCGTTGCCTAGTAACCATAGTAAGCCTAGAGATTAGTTTGGGACTAGGTCAATTTATGGATAGTCTGATATTTATTCATTTATTTATCATAAGTAGCCATGATATATCGCGGTGGATAATGGCTCTTCTGGAGTATTTGGCCAATAAATCGCGAACGTTTTGGAGTGCCTCTATAATTCGGTATACGGCCTCGTTTACACCGAACGGTAAATTAGCAGCGTACTGTGAGCCCTTGTCTTATAATGAGAAATCAGACAACTATTATCATGAATACTATTCACAACATAACTAAAGGGCACCTTAGGCTAATAGTCCGTTGGCCGATTTTGGCCTGTCAGTCCATCGTATTAGAACACATATAAGTTTATTTTAAGGTTTCATACATTGTCTCTACAATTTTCGGAATGTCAAGTAGCCTGACTTATGTAGGGGCTGCAGGCAAACTGAGAGTGTGACAAAATAAAATTGCGCATAAGGTATTTTAAATTAACGGTTACGTATCATAAAGCTTAAATTAACTAACCTTGAGCTTTACAATTTTATTACTATCAGAATTTTGACAAAACGATTCCCAGTTCGGTTTTTTATATATAACATTAAATCTAAATATTTTAAAAAACCTAACCTAACCTCACATTGTTAGGTTAGGATGCGCTAAGCTAAATTCAAGTATGTCTAATTTTTTAGATTTTTTGTTTTTTACGCCGTTAGATTCCTATTAACTCGGCCCATAATTCTACGTCAAAAAAACCTCATATTTCTTTTTAATTTTAGAGCTATCGTCAGAAGAAGTATTCAAGTATCTTAAATCAGACAAAAAAAACCAAGCTGAAATTTCGCTCTCCAGTAAAATTTGCCGAAATAGACTTACTTGAATTTAGCTTAATGCAGCCGTCTGTGTTTATGGCTAGCACCGCTAGACACACATCATTTATTCTGTCTTTTGTATCTGACCCCTATTACTTATTAGAGGACGCCCGCTGCACGCGTAGAGTTTGTTTCAAGTTATTCCCCATTTTCTTCCCGTTGAGGGCTGATTTTCGAAAAATCCTTTGTTAGCGCACCCCTAGGGTACCCAAGGAATACTCATTCCAAATTTGAAGTCCTTAGGTCCAGTGGTTTAGGGTGTGTTTTGCCAGTTAGTCAGGCAGTCAGTCAAAAAAAGTTTAATACCCAGAACATGACGTAAATATTACGGCATAAGTAAGCCCCCTTTATACCGGTCGAGAATATAGTTTTAACTTTGTATTTATTAATTTAGATATTTCGAACTAACATTTTGACCTTTATGTTACATTGCAGTAAAATATATTTTTATTATAATTCGGTGTGAGAGCGAGCCAAGCCTCCGTAGCGATGGCGTACCCCTTGAGGTCATATATTTCCATATAACTCCAGTGTTCATAGAATTTAATATGTTTCCGGAGTCCCCAGCGTACGTTATATGTTGGATATTCGATACATTCGGAGCAGAAAAGAAACCATAAAGTTATTTTATTCTGTGTATGTATGTAATGTATGTATTGGGCAGCATCTGGGAAATTGCGTCGAGTCTTCACGTCGACTATTCCACAGAGCCTGAAGACAAAAGTCTTTAATCAATGCGTCCTACCTGTCATGACCAGAGATCGGAATAGGCAGAGCTTATTTGCCTAAACTTGACGCATATTCATTCATACGTGAGCGAGATGGGAATACATTATTGAATGAATATGCATCAAGTTTAGGCAAATTAGCTCTACCTATTCCGATCACTGGTCATGACATACGGAGCCGAAACGTGGACACTTACTATAGGGCTGGTTCACAAATTTAAAGTCGCTCAGCGAGCTATGGAGAGGGCTATGTTGGGAGTTTCTCTGAAGGATCGAATCCGGAATGAGGTGATCCGACAGAGAACTAAAGTTATCGACATAGCCCATCGAATTAGCAGCTTGAAGTGGCAGTGGGCCGGTCATTTATGCCGCAGAACCGATAATCGCTGGAGTTATCGTATTCTTGAGTGGAGACCGCGAATCGGCAAACGTAGTGTTGGACGCCCTTAGACTAGGTGGAGCGACGATCTTCGCAAGGTGGCTGGCAAGAGCTGGATGAGAGTGCCCATGAATCGTGCTCGTTGGCGTGCAATGGGAGAGGCCTATGTCCAGGAGTGGACTAATATAGGCTGATGATGATGATGATGATGTATGTAATTAAATAAATCTCTGTCAATTTCATTTGTGAGACAACTTTTTGTTTCTGACTGTACTGTTTTGCAAAATCATTATCTGCTTATCAAGAATCAGGATCAAACTGACGTGTCCCAACACTACGTCAGTGGTTTTTAACATTTTAGTCCTGGGGGAAAAATAAAAATAATCTAAAATTATACGATAAATAATGCAAAAAAATAACTGAAACTTAATAAGAATAACAAAGGGCCCTCGAGGCAAAGTACCACAGATGCTGGCAGCATTTCCTCGTTGTATAGCAATGCTTATGCGCTGCCCGAGGAAGCTGCCAGCTCTGTGGTCTTACCCTTAAATATCTACGCACTTCTGCAGTTGATTGTACACGAGAACACTAAGCAAAAGTAGACCTTATTACCCAGTTGTTAAGGAAGCAGGAATTATGTTTTCGGGTCAGGATTTAGTTCTAGTTTTAGGTCTTATGGGCTTGTTTACTTGCCTATTGATATTTTATGGCCCTTAGGAGTCCCTTTTAGGTCGAAGCAGCTTATCCCCGCTTCTATAGGTTTTTATTCTGGTACTTATTCAATGTATTAAGAGATTTTTGTCTAAACCAGTGGTTCTTAACCTTTTAGTCCTGGGGGACCATTTGACAAAATTTCCGTAATGCCGTGGACCAACCAGTTGGTTTATTGATTTTAGGTAATATTCAGTAAATAAATGTAAGTCAATAAAGGGTTCTTTTAGACTCTTGTCACTTATTTATTGGCTTGGCTCGCGGACCACTAGAGATGCTGCACTAGAGGTGGTTAAGAACCACTAGGGGGTTATTATGACATAGCAATGCGGTTCAGTTTACGCTGAGAGAAAAGGACAGAGCTATATAACTGTTATAGCTCTGTCCTTTACGCTCGCCGTAAAATGAACTGCAAAGCTATGTCATAATAACCCCCTTGGTCTACATTAAGTAGGGTAAAACACAGAGTAACTGGCCTCTAAAATACCAGTTACTGGCATCTAGTGATTGTTGAATTATCGTCTCTATGACCTGATGTTAAAGTTCATAGGGCCAATAATCGGTAGGCGGCTAACAATAGGTCAGTTTACTAACGGAGATCCTGTCGCTACCTTCCGACTCCATCACCAGATCGGGTTATTATGACATAGCTATGCAGTTCAGTTTACGGTGAGAGAAAAGGACAGAGCTATATAACCGCTATAGGTCTGTCCTTTACACTCGTAAAATGAACTGCATAGCCATGTCGTAATAGCCCCCCAGGTCTTAAATACTACAATATTCCAGTGGTTTACAATATGTATTAAAAATGTCAGCCTATTAAGGTAAACGTTCGAGTGCTCGACACCGTACTAGTATATGGCATGGGCACTGTATGTCAAAGCAATATGGGTTAAATTCGAACTAAGATGATTATTCTTCATTCAAATTTAAGCCATGTCACTTTGACATAGAATGCCCATGCCATATACTAGTACAGCGTCGAGCACTCGGACGTTTACCTTACAATGACGGGAAGTGATTCTAAATTCAGTTTGCGAGATTTGACCTAAATAAAACAAACATACTTACAAACATTGTTGAATTTTAAAAATAAAATGTTCCATCTAACTCCTGACCTAATGGGACTGATTCTATTATCCTATTTTTTGGAAACAGTCATATGTTTAGTTAGGAACGTGCGAGCGACACATACATCTAAAATTAGAAGGGTGCGTCCTACTATGTTGTCGCCAGGTTGGTTTAGGTTTGAACTTTATTCAACGTTGCTACCGCGGGACTTAATTTATGAATATGTAGGGTGTTTGGTAGCGGGTTCGACAGCTTTAAGGTGGTGATAGAGCAGCTCATGAGCTATCGATTTAACCCCCATGTATGTTCAGCAATTGTTATTAGTTTCCGAGATATTGATCATTTTATTCGGAATTTTTGTAATTTTTCCTTAAATGTCCGTGTTACGAAAAACCCCTAAATTCATGTATTAATTCTTTTTTTTCCGTGTTTTCGTGCATGATTAGAATCACTATGAACTAAGGACGTTTTTAAAGACACATGTTTTTTTTTTCATTACTACTTTTTGAATAAACGCATAAAGTTTGTTTCTATTCCATACTATAGGTGAAAAACAAACGCGGGGTTCTCTTAGTATGGAGAAAGTAACTCTGTGCGTTTGCTCGAAAAGTTATTTAAAAAAAACTTGGCATGTAAAGGTTAGCTGAAGGAGAATGCCTCATGGCATTAAGTTTGCCTTTTGTATATTAAGATTATTCTTTTGTGCAAAGAAGATACAATAAATAAATAAACTAGCTTTCTTTCAGAATCTCCGTTTGGGAGCTGAGATGCCACAGATACACACACATATACACACGTTAACCTTATAACCCCCCTCTGTTCGCGCCAGGGGTTAAAATGTCGCAGGACACTAATTCGCGCCCGCACCCCGCTCACGACTGCGAAGCTGAGCGGAATGTTAATCGTCGAGGTGACCGGAATACTGCCACCGACCCTCCTGGCTTTTGGCCAGTACCCTTACCATGAGTTACAATTTCCGTACTCGCTAGCGAGTCGAATGCTCTGTCCCTCGCACTCTATAACAATTATGTGAGGGACAGAGCATTCGATACTCATGGTAAGGGCACTGGCCAAAGGTGGTCTTTACTTGGGCCATTTGAATATTTGACACTTGGAGAGCAGCGTAGGTTATTCGGCTTTTACGATTGTTGGAACATCGTGAACAAATATAAATCTTTACAGCACTAGGATAATAAGTTGTATTTTTCATACATGCTTAAAGCCACGAAAAATGTTTTCTTCTCAACATACAGTAATTATTTAACGGCCTACCTTACACGGTTTTATTGTATTCCTTCGTTTCTGAGTCTTGTTTTTATGCACTTTATTGTATAAGTAGGTTTATCTATTATCATACCCTTAGTAGCAACCTAGAGCTTGTGATGTGAATGTGTGTGAGATTGTCCCAATGTACCTTCATATTTGTTTTATTCTTTTTATTACTAGCGACCCGCCCTCGCTTCGCTTCAGTTTCTGTAACACACGTACATAACCCAGAATTTATTATACATAAAACCTTCCTCTTGAATCACTCTATCTACTGATGAAAACAGTATTGAAATATGTTTAGCAGTTTAGAAGATCGAAGCGAACGGACGGCGGAAGCGATTTGTTTTATACCCCCTTACTAATAAACATTGAGTAACGGTGGTATAGCTATACAATGTTTTGTCCTTATCTGTCAAATTCAAATGTCACAATGACAGATAAGGACAAAACATTGTATAGCTATACCACAGTTACTCAACGTTTATTAGTAAGGGGGTGTAAAGATAATATCAGCCGAAGACGACTAGCCTTTCCCCAGGGAACTCCACGACGGTTTTGTCTACAGGAGAACACAAAACAAAACAAACAAAAAGCAAGCTTTAAAAACCCAACTGGTGTTTGGATAAAGTCGTCAATATAATGTTAGTAATCTTGTATTATTTTTTTATTTCGCCAATTTCACATATAAATAAAAATGTTTTAAAAAACAAAAAACCGCCTTCAAAAACGCAAAAAATAACTTCTTTTAAAATTGTAGGTACCTAATAGGTTAGTCCAACTGATGTCGGCTTTTTTGTTGAAAATATTGTGGTCGCCGACTTCAGTTGGACTAACCTATTAGGTACCTACAATTTTAAAAGAAGTTATTTTTTGCGTTTTTGAAGGCGGTTTTTTGTTTTTTAAAACATTTATTTTATTTTATACTTTTTAGTGATCATAATACGCTGTTACGTAGTCCCACTTCTTGGTTGATATGAAACTTTAAGTTACTTCAAGCGCGCCGCGAGCAACGCCGCGGGAAAATCATAGTCATATTTCAACAAGTAAATATTCGTTGTTGTAGTCGCTCAACTATCTTAATCGAGATATCTTATCGCCACCCTTGAAATCAGTACCGTTGAGAAGTTCCGGTGGCCATCCGTGGTCTTCATCATCAGTTCCACTTCACCAAATGATACTTTCTGAATGCAACTTGCTGGACTTGTTACTAAAAATACTAAAATCGCTATATGTTTGCCTACAATATTTGAGGAGTTCCCTCAATTCCTCACGGATCCTCTCATCAGATTCAGATTTGGTGACAATGGGACCACCTCGAAAGTATACTCTATCAAACCAAAAAAACAATTTTGAAATCGGTCGACAATTGACGGAGTAATCGGTGAACATACATAAAAAAAAAAATACATACAGTGGAACGTATAACCTCCTCCTTTTTTGAAGTCGGTTAAAAAAGTACCCATTGACACCATGTGGACCCAAGGGAACAAAGAATCATACATACATACAGTCACCACACGGGATTGTTGAGCCACTTGCCACAGTTCGTATTTTGGCCGTGTAATGCAAACCTAGTTTAGTAGGCTATACTCGTGTATCCAGTATGTATTACTCGGCTGAATTACGAAGAGTAGCAAGTGGCTTAACATTCCCGTGTTGTGACTGTACATACATCTAGGTCAAAAACATTACCTTCTTTAGGCAGTCGAGTAAAAACACACATACACTCGAAAACATAATCATCCTTTGTGAGTCGTCGGGTCTAAGGCACTTTGTCCCACAGCCGACAGGCGACAAGGAAGCGATTATAGGTGAAAAACTTAAGTAAATGACCTTTTGCATGTAGTACAACTATATGCCAACAACAAACACATCTGTATAGACCGTTCGACATTCTATATTTGAAATTTGACGTAAATTCCATATTAGTTTTGTACACAACTACATGTAAGAGGTCATTTACTTAAGTTTTTCACCTATAGCTATAGCACCGTAAGGCCCCGTGTGCAATCCGATGTACATAATCAAGGCAATTTAATTTGAACTTAATGCAATAAAATAAGGTTTCTTTTCCTATCTTCATAAACTGAAATTGCTATTATCGGACAAACGTAATTGAACTTTATTGATATAGATTCAAAGCCGCACTCACAAAAAACTCCCTGTTTGTAGTATGGTGGGGCCTTACGAGGATAGACTATTTTCTCGCTCAAGAAACGAACAAAAGATATAGACACCGTGTAATTAAGAGAGACGCAAATATTAATAGTTGATAGCTGGTTGCTTACACTGCCGGCGAGAACTCTCTTTCCAACAAAAGATATAGATCCCGTGGATACAAAAGAGACGCATATATTAATAGTTGTTCGCTGACTCTACTCGCTTCTAGCTCATCGTCGGCAGTGGGACAAAGTTCCTAAGAGAGCCGAGCGGCTGCAAATACGTTGCAAGTGTTGCAACTTTGCATCCTGAATAAACATTCTTGCACTCACGCCAGATTTTGACAAACCATATTATCATGCAAACTAAGTTAGGTGCGGGTAAGGTTGCCACACGTTAGGAATTTTCCGGAGATATTGCGAGAATTAGAATTTTGTCTTAAACCCGGAGAATACTAAGTAGTCTAGGTGAAAGGAGGTTTACAAATGAATAAAAGGGATTATATTGTGTGCCATAATTATTTTTGGTCTTAATGTGGTTATATTTATCGCATGTCATAACGTATTTTTTAAGAAACTGTTTTTTTCATAAATCGGACCTAACTTAACCTATACTCGAAACTGTAATTTAAGACCAAAAAAACTACGACAGATACGTCACTGTCATAAGTGTCAAAGTCACTTATGTCAGTGTCAATGGAACATTTCAGAGTTAGCCAACCTTTTTGCATTGATAATCAAATTGTTGTAAATATTTGTAGATATGACTAACATTTTTAATATCAAAAGTTATATTTAACAATAGGGAATATGCATTTCTACCCGATATTCAAAACATAAAAATATCCCAAAACAAATATTTTCTCATATAGTGTGTTAAGTCATTAAATGGCGTGTGTGTGTGTGTGTTCAATGGCGATTTTTTTATCAGCTAAATCAAAATGACAAGCTAAATTCGGAAGCCTTACACTTATGCTTGATTTAAACTTGACAGGTACCCATGGACCCCATGGTGTCATGGCTGGTAAAATGCCCGATGATTGTCAATATAAAGTGAGCTACACACTTTTGGCCTGTTATTTTGTTGAATAGCTAAACGTATGTAATATTTAAATTTCATCTAACGTTGTTTACAACTATTGTTTATTTATCGTACCAAATGTTATTAATACCTGAAGTATTACAAGTGCAATAACAGTTTTGCTACCAAAAATCTTCTATGGTTAAATATTTAATAGACCATCTTGTATTTGTGTAAGTAACTTGAATTAACTTGTTTATTTAAATCGAAGGTTTAAAACTACCTACAAATAAATATTCTTAGTGCGGTCTTTTAAAAAGTGGAAATATACTAAGGCAATTTTTTTTTTTTTACTGGCAACCTACTTTGGTCTTTAATTACGATTTCGAGTATAGCCTTGTCTACAAGTTACATGGATGAAAAAAAAAGTGTACAACAATGACAATTATGACCAAAACAGTTATAGAAATACGGGCAAAAAAATTACAGCCAAAGAAAAAGTGGATAAATATGACCCGTCATCCGTACCCAACGGGTGTCAACGGGACCCTATTACTATACCTAAGCCTTCGCTGTCCGTCTGTCTGTCAGCGGACTATACCTCACAAACAGTAATAGTTAGACGGTATAAATTCAATTTAATTGTTTATTGCTTTTTCACAATGATACAGAGTCTGTATTTATACTTCCGCTATAACAAAGAATGGCACGGGACCCTTCGTGTGCGAGTCCGACTGGCACTTGGTAGGTTTTTTAACTATCGTGATTATACCCCAATTACGGCTATCATTTTATTTGAAGTTGGGTTTCGTGAAGTGTAATCTAATAAAGAAAGAAAGAAATTGTAGTTTATGTGGCTGGTGCATAATAAGAGGCATTAAAGCACGAGCGTGGTTTTATGAAACGAACCGAAGGCGAGTTTCATAATAAGATCACACGATTGTTTTAATGCCTAATTATGTATAGCCGCATACATAACTTTATCTACATGCATATCATAAGTTTTCTATAATATGTTCAGATATGGCCTGTGTTTTTATTAAGTTAGTGTTACTGTTAACTTGTTTGTAGTACCAAAGCTTAAAAAAAAATATGTACAGATATGGCTTGCATTTTCAAGTTAGTGGTACAGTATTACCGATACTTTAATGTTTAGGTACCGACACTTTAATGTAAACATTACGATGCACTATACTTTAATGTAAACATTAAGATGCAACCACAGATACAGGTTTCTTAATATAGGCGATTTGCTTATCGCTTCTAAACATATTGTAGGGAAGTTATGATTTGGATGTAGATAAAATGCTTTATTGCCCAAACAGCTTTACACATAGTGTTCTCAACTACAAAAGTTATGCTCTAAACGGTTAGCTGCGGCAAAAGGAACAGACTCAGCGTGAGCTGGCTCCTGCTGATGCAGAAAACACAGCGCTGCTTTTCAGTTTGACCCTTTTGTTTTTCTTCATTGTTTCAAGTGATTTTTTTTTAAACAAAACTTGCGGCTTAACTTCACATGTCTAAAATATACATACATTAAAACATGCAAAAACAGATATCACAAAACAAACAAATACAGAATGCGAAATACTTAGTATATAATGCAGATGTAAGGATGTATGGTAGTGGCACCGCCAAGATATAGTAAGCGAGTACTGCTATTTAAACTTTCATAATTTATGTACGAAGTTAAGCGAGTTTTTTGCAAACTCTTCATTACTAAAGCTCCTGCATCCCGGGAGCTTTACCCAACTAACGAGAAAGTTCTTTGTGGTGATAGAGCGGCGTTTAAATTATTCCGCTCCTGTTTGAAAAAAGCCGTGTTAGTGGTAAGGCTGTTATTGCAATTGCAATCTTATTAATATTCCACAAAGAAAGTTTAAATTGCCTTAAAATTTAATTTAACTTGTGTTCTTTTCGTTCTGGAGGCTAATTTATTATTTTTACTTTTAAGCCTTGACCAAAAAAAGAGGAGCCTTAGAGTAAACTTTATAACATCCCCATTTTCTGTCTGTGGCTACGTCGTACGTAGCTCTTAAACATTGTAATGCATTGTTTTCATTCTAAAATCAACACACATCATGTCCAAGGATAAAATATTCTTACTCAATTTAGTTCTGGCCCTGGCTACAGTTCTGAAAGGGAGTTCGCGTATGTTTTTGAAGTGATAACTTCTTATGGGGGGGTAAACCGCTTCGTTACGTAACGCGTTACGGCGCCAGCATAGATGTAGGAAAGCATAAAGGGAGTATAAAAACGAATATAGAAATAGAATAGTACTCCTCGCACCTGTTACAAATGACCTTCGTCAAAAAGAGACGTCTATATATGACCTCTTTCAACAGGGTACCAGTTTTTAGATTTATTTGTGTGTGTCACTCTGCATAGTGTGCGTAAGTTTGCAGTCAGTTAAACAATTTCAATATTAAATAGTTCAACTTAGATTAGATTAAGTTATCACTTCTCTCGGGCGTCCCGAGACGCACGCGTTTTTTTTAAAGGAAAGTTTAGTAGGTGTCCTAGTATTTTAGATTTGGGTGGACATCCGCCACATCATCGTTCGGCTATGATGTAACAGCTTGATCTTTTTCTTAAATTTTAAAAAATTGTAATCATTAATATTTTTCGAATTAAAAATATCCCGACGAATTGAGAAACTCCTCCTTTTTTTGAAGTCGGTTAAAAATGTGTGCAATGCGGCATACGACCACATTTTACAATGTCAAAATTATTTAAGGATATTGTTAATCCTTGGACATTTGAGATTTTTAGATGATTGGGCCAATCAAAACGTCTAAAATGTATGAGGTCCATTCCTGTGGTCCAATCGACTTTAAAATATGTGGTAAGTTCATTACGAGTAAGTAGGAACATACAAGAACTCGAAATGGTATATAGTTTCTAATTCACCCGTCGGTTTACTGGCAGAGAATGCTTTAAGGCATTAAAAGTCCGCCATTTGTACATTCTGCGTGTAATGAAGTTTAAATAAATTTTACTACTTTCTTTAGTAGTGCTTCCGTTTTTTTATTGATGTCGTCCTAACGACACTCGTGAGCTTTGTAGAATTCTTTGCGGCATTTTATTGTCGATAAAACCGCAGTAAGTGAATAAAGATGGGAGAATTCGTTTTTTTATTTACCTTGTACTTATAATAAGAATAAAAAAGGGTTTTTAAACGTAGTTCAAACATAGGCTGTTCTACGTTTGTTACTCATTAAAAATAAATTAAATGGACAATCTCACACCAGTTGACCTAGTCCCAAACTAAGCTCTAGGCTTGTACTATGGGTACTAGACAACTATATACATAGAAAACATCCAATATTCAGAAAGAAATACTCGCGCTCATCCCACAAATATTTGCTTATACAGGGAATAGAAGCAGGGACCTCTAGCTTCGTAGGCAGGGTCACTATCAACTAGGCCAACTCGTCGTCATTAAGGCTTAATAGGTGAAATCAAGTTGGCACATGGATAGACCAATTGTACACACAGAACACTTTTCAAGTGTCAATCCCGCGTTAGACCCGCTTGGCACCTATACATATAGCCCAGACATAAATCTTCTTCATTATTACATGGTATATCCTCGTAAGGCCCACACTACAAACAGGGAGCTTTTTGTGAGTGGGACTTTGAATCTACCGTCAAAGCAATAAAGTTCAATTACGTTTGTTCGATAATGCCATTTTCAGTTTATGAAGATAGGAAAATAAACCTTATTCCCAATGCAACACAGTTCAAATTAAATTGCCTTGATTAACTACATCCTATTGCAGCCTTACGAGGCTAAAGCAAAGTCAGTTTCCGCATCTTCTGTCTGTTTGTATATCCGCTAACTCCCTCCTAAACCGCCATCATCAGTTACATATTTTTTCACGGAAGGTTATCCTACTTACTACTAATATTAAACATGCGAAAGTTTGTGTTTTAGTTTGTTACTCCTTCACGCAGCGGCTGGAAGTATTTGGATGAGATTTAAAATGGAGATAGCTTATACCCTGAATTAATACATAGGCTACTTTTCATCGCGAAAAATTAAAAAGTTCTTGAGGGAAGATAATAGAAATCTACGCGGACGAAGTCGTGGGTATAAACTCGTGGGTTTATGTACCGTCGGCTACGATGTATCAACTTTTACACCTAATTGCATTGTAATAAGGTCCAATAGCGGATACATCTCTTTGTAGCCGACTGTCCTTGTTACAGAAAACTCACATAAACCTATAATAAGATATTGCCCAGCAGTGAGGCATTTGCAATTAACCATACAAGCTGATTGTACTTTTTGCCCCGAAATACTGACAATTTCAGAGGGAGTAGCGATATTTATAAAATCAAACAGACCCTCATAGTAAAAACTAATCACATGAATGTAACATGTATACGTATGTAACCATAGCAGTTGACTTTCTAAAAGCCTTCGCATTACGTACCCAATAAATACAGCTGTCCCGAACAGCCGTTCCCGCATTCATAATAAATAAATCAAACAATATTAATTCAACACATTCACGCATTGGGTTAGGACATAAACTACTTATTCGTCCTTAAACACGTCAAAAATTTCACTAAAACCTATTCATAACTGTTTATACAATGGAAAACATATTTCCCACAGTGCTAATATCGTTGTCAACACGTGGTATGAAACAAAAAAAATACAAAATTACTTCACTAACTTTATGTATAAACTTACCTTTTATTTTCCAAGCTGAGCTTCTGAAACCGGCACGTAAGCAAAACTCTGCTGTTATTATTCGTATCAATGTTTATTTGTATTTTCGAATTATTTCAAACGGCCGCGGGTAACCGACGCGGCGAGCGAGCCACGAATGAATGAAACCCAGGGGTTGCTTCAGAGGGCGGGGCCGATCTGGGCTGAAAACCCCGCTAAATCCAAAAGGTGCTCATTATACCGTTTTCCCATTCGAAAATAAGCATTCCACAATAGCCGCTTAATGGAAAAGTCTTTGCTACTCTGTGTGCGAAACAGCCAGCAAATTTAAGGAGCTGTGTTATCCAAGTAGTTCGTCCGGTTTTAGGTGTTTGTTTATTTTGCCCAGGTATGTCTGAAGGTTCATTGTTGTTCTCATTTGGGTGCTATTGAAAATTTTTGCGGCATTGTCGCCATAAAGCACGCGTTAGTGTGGTCATACTGGTTATTGTACATTCCAGAGATAGAAATGGGGGTTGTTTATTAGAATTATGAGCAATTCTTTATAGAAAATGGACCGCCTTGTAAGAGATAATAGAAATTTCAGCATCATATTCAGTGCTAGGGAATTCAGTTAATAGAAATTCTTTGGGAAATATTAGCTTGACTTTTCGTTAAATTAGAAATTTTCTTCATTATGAAAGAATTTTAATGATTAATTAGTTAGATCGTAACTCAGTGATTAAAAAGTTGTAAAATTTTGATTAGCTCGCTTGTTGGTAGCCTTCAGACCTAGTTATAGCCCATCAAAGGGACGTGGAATCAAATTTTAAATGCGAAAGTTGCATGAAATCATTAGTCATAGTCTCATAGTACTCGTAGGTGTGATCGATAAATTTTCCTGTCGGTTTGACTCGATGGACTATTAAAAAACGGTAGTTCAAAAATGGCGTTAGCCCATAGTTGGTGCGAGTAGTGACCCTACCGGTTATGGGTTCGTTTACCGGTAAAGGTTTTTATTTGTGTGATAAGCGCTAATATTTGTTCCTGAGTTTTGGTTGTTCTCTATTTAATTAAGTACCTATGTATTTAGAAAGCCATAATTTTCTTGAAGGCTTTCATGTCATAACTGGGGTAACTGGGGCTCTAAACAAGACGCTTAACGCTAACGTAAACGAATTTAAAAACTTACAAAACGTATGGAATGACATAAGCAACAGCGACCATCCGGCAACTTACGTCTATCCTACATTTTTGATAACGATAATCTGCCGAACGCATCTTTTACGGTCGGCCAAGAAAATAGGCTACCAGTTATGACAAAAGTTTCTGTGAGATCTAATTATCGCTAAGGTTGACACTTGTCAATGTCATAATATTATTGCAAAGGAAAATCGAACTTGTTGTATCATGACGTGCAAATGAACTTCAACCGTAGGGTGGTAGAGCACATTTTTGGTACAGGGGCTCTATTTTGCTCGGTAAAACCTTTAAGCTTTTGACATGTTATCGTTTTGGCAAGTAAATAAGAGCTGTCAAGAGCTATCATAAAGTTGGGAACATGATAATATTAGGGGAGCGACCACACCAGAGGGCCCTGCCAAGATGCATTGCGCTAACTAGCGTTTCTATTCGTTTCGTTTTTAAACCAATCGCGTCACTGGTATATCACGTGACTTTTCGTATTACGTCATCTACCAGTGACGAAGTTTAAAAACGAATCGAATAGAAACGCTAGTTAGCGTAATGCATCTTGGCAGGGCCCTCAGAGCTTAACGCTGGGTCAATCGCAGTCCGTCAAAATTGACGCCAATGTAATTAGTATGACCCATTGTATTGTTTACGCAAGTTCACCGTATTTCACTCGTCGGTGGGGCCGATCCTTTAAGCTATGTTTTTACCGAGGGCCACTGTTCGGAAACAACGACCTATCCATAAAATAATTTTAAACGTAAATTCCGAAATAAATCCCTTTTCAATTCGGCTCTGTACCAACAGGAAACTACTGAATTGTGAAACTTTCCGATCAGAAATTATTGGCAACTTTGACGTTTATTCCAAATGTTCGTTGATTGAAATTCTTGGAAATGTTCCGCAACTCGTGTGCAACACGAGATGACATGAAATAAAACTTATGACGCCAAGTTTTCATTTCAGAATTCCACGTGACAGAATCCTGCTAGTTTCGTTTCAATGAAAAACCAATACTCTGGTTTATAGCAAATGTCGCAGCAGTTTCAGCTGTTAATAAAATCGTAATGGGCAATATTTAGTGACTCGCCAATAAACATGAACGTACCTCGTAAAGAATAACAGGCAATTTTCCGCCGTTGCCGATTTACAGGCAATTAACCGAAATCGCCTGTAATTGGTTTACTGTGCGATGTCCGTATTATACTCGTATTCCGCTGATGCGATCGTTTATTTAACGTAGAAAATGTCCAATGGGCATCTATTCTAGTAAAAACCATATCGTCTATGACCTGTTATGGTACTTATGGTAGTGTTTTTAACTCGGCCGCCATTGCTGTCAAGTAAGTAAATCAAAGCAAAGATAAGGGAGAAAACAAGAGTGACGGACGTACTAGCCAACATCGACCAACAAAAGTGGAGATGGACAGGTCACATGTTACGAAGCAAAAGAGTCACAGAATGGTACCCGAGAGAAGGAAAAAGGAGCAGAGTAAGATAAAACAAAAGATAGGAGGTGAAATCAAACTTACGGCTGGCCTCTAGGGAATGCTAATAACCGGTTATAACCGGTTTTAACCGGTTATTTTTATACAAAAACGGTTAATAACCGGTTAAATTGCATTCCCTACCGGCCTCGACTGGAGAGTCGCTAAGGATAGACAACAATGGAAATCGTTAGAGGACGCCTTTGCCATAAGGCACGCTGAATTAAGAGACATAATTTAATACAAACTTATCTAATTAAAACACAATGGAAAGCTTCTTAATTCTGAATTGAAAGGAATTGAATTGATTAAGGTAAATCAGAGCGTTGACAATACGATAACACTTGATAACAGGTCAAAGACGATATGGTTTTTACCGCCTATAGTCTTGGTCCATATTAGTTGTTTTTGTAAATCAATCGCGTCACTGGTAGATCACGTGACTCTTCGTATCACTTTCTTTCGTAGTACTTCCTGAGATGGACAGATTTGTTGCAATTTTTCCTGATTATGACAAGAAAAACACCTTACTAAGTAGTTTGTTAATTGGTGTGCCCTGTTAGGGACCATATAGATCTCATAAGTTAAAATTATAAGTAATTTACGTTCCTACTTAACACGTTTATGTATAAACATTATGGAAACAAAAAATAATGAGCATTGAGAAACCTTCTTAACATCCTACAGCAATATTTTCCAAATTTTCAAGCCATTACAATTCTTAGGCGATGGGCTTGCAACCTGTCACTAATGTACACTGGTAAACATCTTAGCCTGTTTGTGCAAAATATGGTTACAGAAATACACAACAAGTTTTTAGATTTGTTGGTAATCCTGTAGCTCTGCCTACCCCACTCTGGGAATGAAGGCGTGAGTGTATGTATGTTCTTCTGATTCACATATTTTCTGTTTATAGGTATTTACTAACTTGTATCTCGCAAATTCTACGACTCCCGCTCACTTTTACATAGGAAAGAGCTACACTGGGGTCCTAGTGAAAAAGGATACAAGTCGACTTAACTCGTAATAAAAAAGGGTATACTTATACATGAACGGAGTATACTGGACTTAAACCCTTTTTCACTTGATCTTCAGACGACTTATACCCTTTTTCACTAGGGCCCCAGTATTGATTTAATATTGAATCTATGAGGCTAGACAATTTGCTTAACGCTAACATAAACGATTTTCGAAAACTGACTAAATGTATGTGTCAATCTCGATCGCGATATACAGGGTGTCGCATAAATCGACGTCAGCCCGCTAGGGCTGATAGAGCAGCTAAAAAACTATTGATTTAACCCCTATTTATGTACCTATTAGTAGATATTGAGCATTATAATCTAATTTTTTGTAATTTTCCCTTATGTCCTTGTTACGAAAAAACATTAATTTAATATTTTATTTCAGAAGCTTTTCAGTGGTAAGTATCTTACATTACGAATCAGCGAAGTTTTTAAACTTTTTTACTTGTTTTTTTATAATCATCATTTTAAGTAATGACATAAAGTTTGTTTCTCAATACTAGATGTTTTTTTGTATTTTCACTTTGTATGGAAAAAAAACTTATTATTTCATTACTTAAAAAGTTTATAATAAAAAAAGCGAGAAATTGTTGTACTGTTCTTACAACAAATTAAATGTGTAAAAATACAAAAAATATAAATATATAAAGCTGTTTGACAAGTATAATATAAATATTGAGATGTCACTGGTTCACCTAAAACCATCACTGACATTGTTCATGCGCGTAACCATGGTATTAACAGTGCTATAATAATTATAAAAGTAGCGTTATTACCACGGCAACGCTCATTATAGAACTGTTTTCACGGTTCGGTTAGTTTATAGGTGGTATTCTGATACCGATAACGATATCAATATTAGCGGTGCACGAGTGGAAAAAAGAAATACGAGTATTGTAAATTTATTAAGGAAATCTTGGGTTTGCCGAAATATTTTTCTGTTATGTGACCAGTAAGCTCGTGCACATGATTCGCATTGAAAATTTGTTATCAGACAGATATTTAATTTATTTGAGGGAAAGTTGTTGGAATGTACATTGTAGTCTGGCTAACGATCGGTCAGTGCGTCTCTAAACAGGAAGTTAATGTCAAATGTCATAAATTTGGCGACGAAAGTGACGTTTAGTGCAGCGATTGGGAAAGCGTAATAAATCAAACAAATACAAACGCATACTTTAGTGCCTATTAACTATAAAAAGGCCAATTATGCTGCCACGTTTTCACACCTCCCCGCACCCCGATCCCCGAAAAATGAACAGGGATGGCTTTATGAACTACTGCGCAGAGAACGTGAGATGGAGATAGCTTGCGCGTGGCTCGAAAACAGCGTAGTAGGCGCCAAATCAAACAATTAATGTTAACTACATATAAAACAACAAAATTTACAAAAACAAATGGTTTGGAATAGCAGCAATATTTATCTTCGACTATTTCATTAAAAGGCATCGTTTAACACCGTAGGGTGTCGAATTGTCAACCACAAACCTACGAAAAAAAATATGTAGCCCTAGTGAAAAAGGATAGGGGAGACCGGGGTAAAGCCGTATATCTAAGAGTTTGAAGCTTTATATTATTTATTTCCGAACACAACTGTACGAAATCAATGTTTTTAATTAGTGAGTTTCATGGTCTAAGATCCGAATAGGAGACGACCTTCAACTAGCTGTTTATTCGATAAAAAGTATTTTATATCAAATTGAATATGCTAAGTAATATATTTATAATAGTTTGACTGGAAAATTTCAGTCCAGTCCTTATATGATTAAAAAAAAAACTTCTATTCTCTATTGCTTGTTTAATATACCAATTACTTACTAATCGAAAGCATGAAGCCTATAGAATATGCAAACGTTAGGTTTAGTGCAAATTATTAGTACAGACTTACCTACCTAACCAATAGTTTAGATGGGAAAAAATAGTCAACCTAACGTTTGCATGTTCTATAGGCAACATACTTTCGATTAGTATGTAATTGGTCTATTAAACAAGCAATACCAATTTAAAAAAAGTTCATTTTCAGGTTTTTTTTTAAATCATATAGGGTGACGGCACCAATGATGGACAATTTTAGCTGACAGGCACCAGTAATGGACACTTCACTCTTAATTCAAATTGTATACGGACCAAAATTGATTGTTATTCATTTGTTGATCATCTGTAAAATAAGAATCAAGTGTTCATTATTGGTGCCTTGTCCATTACTGGTTCCATCACCCTAATCACAAATTCATTCATTCACATCATTTTTTCCAATAAATTAAATTTGATATAAAATACTTTTTATCGAATAAACAGCTAGGTGAAGGTCGTCTCCTATTCGTATCCCCTACTATCATAAGGAACTTAAAAAAAAACAATAAAGATGTATAAAACTTAATAGTTACGAAAACTGAAACCTCTACTTACTCCGGTATTGCCCCGACGTAAGTCTAAAATCGCTCTTCAATTTTATTAGAAGTTTACAGTTCAGCAGATGGCGACATTGTAACAAAAGGTGCGACAGAGGTCGAAAGTGTTGGTTTAACGATAGGCGAAACAGAAGTCGATGATGCTGTCCGACTCGCACTTGACCGGGTTTTTTTAAACGCCTCTCCTCTTAAAGGCCGAGCCACACCGGTTGCGTGACGTGCACGTGCACGTGCGCGTTCACTTTCCAATTCGTTGTATAGTGACATGTTGTAATGAGAATTCATACTATACAACGCAGTGGAAAGAGCACGCGCACGTGCATGTGCACGTCACGCAAGCGGTGTGGCTGGGCCTTAAATTGGCATGGTATGGCATGGCATTAATGTACGTAAAATAAAGCAGAACTTAAAGCGGCAGTTCTGAACACGAACCTATACCTCTATACGTTAAGGTCAACTTCACTCTACGTCTAGCTAAATGAAAGTAATCAATTATAATGGAAAAGGCAGGTACACAAACATTGTTGGACGTCTTCTTGAGTTGTTAGGTGATATACTACTGTGTAGAAACATAATATCCTGCTGTTATAGTGTATGAAATACTAGCTTCCGCCCGCGACTTTACGCTGTTGTTTATCATTAAGTATTACCTCTGGAATTTATATTTTCTGTAATATAAACTATTTAGTGTTCGTTAAAAGGCTATAAGAAACATATTTTTACAAAATTTAAAAGCTGAGCTGTGTAGGCGAAATAAACATACAAACACATTTTCCCACATCTGTAAAGTGTACTACATGGACTATCTGAGCATATGTATGGACAATCTGATTGCTGAATTTTACCGATATCCATTTAGCATTGTACTGAGAAATTCTCGGAAATTTCCATGAATATTCTTAAATTTGGTATGGATGGTGAACATTCTCAATGCTCTCTAATGTTTCCTATGGTATTCTCAGTAATTTCTTGAGAAGATTTCTTAACTTCTGAGAATGTTCTGCAACTTGTACATTGCTATATCCATTTAGCCGTTCTTGCGTGGATGACAGACAAACGAGTTTTAATATAACTATTAGATAGATAAAAACCCCCGATATAATCGTGACCCCCTTCTCTCAGAGCTGATACTTAGGCCACACTGAAAGTTTTGCACTCCTGGCCACTCATAAACATTTGAATTTAGAATTATATCATTTTCAAAAATATAGCTCATTGTCTATGGAATTAAATAAAAGTTGTCGGGAAACTGATCGTAATTTGTTTTTTCTGACGTTTTAAAGTGACGAATTGGCACTAAAAATGGAATTGACGCGAAAAGACTTTAGGGCAATGATTTTTTACGATTTTAAATGTTCTCTTTCTCCGCAAGAATGTAGTGTTCGCCTTCAAAATGCTTTTGGGCTTGAAGCACCACATTTGAGCACTGTGAGACGGTGGTACGCAGAATTTAATAGAGGCCGGAGTTCACTTAATGACGATTCTCGTGAAGGTCGGCCGTCCACCGCGGTCACTGGAGAAAATGTGGCTGCTGTCCGGCGACTAATAGAAGAAAACCGGCGAGTCACCTATGACGAAATTCGTGGACAATTAGGGATTGGTATGAGCCAAATTCAAAAAATTTTACAAGAATATTTAAAAGTCAGGAAGCTTTGTTGTCGATGGATTCCCCATGAACTGACATCAACTCAGAAACAGGCCCGTGTTGATTGGTGCCAAGAAATGCTGCAGAAGTATAACGACGGGCGTTCAAATGCCGTATATGATATAGTAACAGGAGACGAGACATGGATATATTGCTACGATCCGGAAAAAAAACAACAGTCATGTGAATGGGTCTTTGAAGGTCACCGCAGGCCAACAAAAGTTCACCAAGCAAAAAGCGTAGGCAAGCAGATGATTGCTTGTTTTTTTTCAAAAACAGGTCTTATTTCTAGTGTGCCATTAGGTAATCAAAGAACAGTTAATGCCGAGTGGTACACAACCATTTGTCTGCCTAATGTCTTTCAAAAGGTTCGCGAGAGACGACCAAGAAGCCGTATCCTCTTGCACCATGACAATGCGTCTCCTCACACCGCGAAGAAGACAAAGGCATTTTTGGATTCGGAAAAGGTGGAGATTGTGACTCATCCTGCTTATAGTCCAGACCTAGCACCTTGCGATTTTTACCTTTTCCCCAAAATCAAGGATTTGATGAGAGGTTTTATATTTAGGACCCCCGAAGAAGCAGTGACGACGTTCAACCAACACGTTGAAAACATGGACTTAAATGATTGGGCCTCGTGCTTCGAAAAATGGTTTGAGCGTATGAATAAATGCATTAAATGTAATGGCGAATATTTTGAGAAGCAATAAATGTATAATTATAGTTATAAATTGTTTTATTTCCAAGTTACGCAAAACTTTCAGTGTGGCCCTCGTATATCTCTTAAATGGCCCAACCGATTTTCATGATACCTAGTGAAGAACCGCCGCTAAAAAACCTACATACACTCACGCCTTCATTCCCAGAGTGGGTTAGGCAGAGCTACAGAATTACCAACAACTGTTAAAACTTATTGTTAAGTTGTGTAATTCTGTCACGACATTATGCATACTGATGTGCAAGTTGCGGAAAGTTTCCATAAAGTTGGAGAAGTTCTAAGAAATTTCCGGAAGCTTTCTCTAGAACTATACCAAATTTATAATAATCCCCATACAAAATTGTGAGAAGTTTCCGAAATTTTCCTACATGAAATTTTCCGCAATTTTGGAAAGTTTCCTTTGGCACATCAGTAATTATGCACAAAGGCTAATGTTTACAAGATTAGTGACAGGCTGACAGGTTGCAAGCCCATCGCCTAGCAATACCTTTATTCCCGTAGTCGCCTCTTACGACTTCCAAGGGAAGACATGGAGTGGCACTAATATAACACTCTTTGTTAGGAAGAATTTACACAATTTCCCAACGATCATTCAGAAACAACCAGGAGCACAGGAAAGCTCCAAACCACGTTTTAAAGACTGGCCAAAACTTCAAAAACATTCTTAGGAAATTGTATAAAATTCTACAATACTCAACAAAATTATATAGCTTACTGACTCTAAACTTTAAACAGTCATAAAACAAAAACGAATTTCCCGAGCATATTATAAAGTAAACGATTATATCATGCATAGGGATGTTTGCACGTGCACCTACTGTACAAAAATACTTTAATACTGTAAATTTATGTATGATGAACACTTTTTTGAAAAAATTATACCTTGCCAAGTTTCTTACGCCGGTTCTTCTCGGGGCAAAACTTTTATTTTTCGATTCGGTGGTAATGCTTTTTGACATTCATAAGTGCATTATATTATACCTAAATTGAAGAATAAAGAACTTTGACTTTGACTATTCTAAACCGGCAACCACACGGAGTTTAGAGTTTAGCTTTGAAATAAAAAAAAAGCGCAGTCAAATCGGTTCACCCACTCTAACACAGCGGTCAAACTTATAACACCCCTCTTTTAGCGTCGGGGGTTCTAAACACTAGCCTAGCCAGTTAAACACTGCTTTCTTTTGTATTCATATTAAAACCAGAATCTTAAGGCCTAAATAATGCATCGAACGACTAAAAGCTACAGCAAAATTAATTTATTTGCGCGTAGTCAAGTCATTATTAGAAACGAAATAAATTAACATTGCTGCGCGGCATCTTAATTTTTAATCCAGCTCGCCATTGAAAATTCAGTGAAAAGCGAGTAAAAAGTCACTTCAGAGACATTACGAGCAAATAAGTGAATTAGTGGAGCCCCAGTGCCAAGAGAACTTGTTGCTTTAAACATTTCAGGGCCAAGCTTCATAATTTCAGTATAAAATTGTGTCATTCTTGGAGCTCTGGGCACAGGCGGTGAATATTTAACCCGCTTTTCATTTGCGATTTGAAATATGGAGAGGAGTATTGGGCATGCTGGTACTGGTAAATTTAAAGTGCATTAGGCATAATTATTTGTAGCACTAAAACTCTCTGGGATAAACTGCAGACAGACAGACAGACGGACAGGCGGACATGGCGAAATTATAAGGGTTCCTTGTTGACTACGGAACCCTAAAAAGATGAATTCCTGGTTACTGCTGCTAAAAGTGGTAGTTACAAAGAGTCCATTAAGTCAACACAATATGAAAAATAAAACACAGGAGAATAAGAAGAAAGAACAAAGATGAAGGTTGAAGAAAAATAAGAGGAGCGCAGATATCACAACTCACAAGGTCGAATTTCAGTTACCAAATGTATCGTTTGTCGGATTTTTTTTGCTGAAACTGTTTAACTTTCCTGGATTATTATACCAATAAATCTAACCTAACATACAGGTTCTGTAGGTAGATAATGAAAACAATGTTTTTCTAACTTATGAATTTTCGGACAAATGAAACAATTGGGAAAGAAAACTGGTGATAGGATAATTTCCTTTAGTTACAAGGAGATACAGTTGCAACGGGACACAATCTCAAAGAGACATAAGTCCAAAAGGACACAGTTGTAAACTGACACAGTACGATCAGTTCGAAAAGCCGCTCGCCGCGCCTCGTAGGGAAAAATATTTTCAATAACTTTTACATATTCTTTTATCTATTCAGCAATCCCTAAACATCAATAAAATAGAAAATACCTATGTCTACGGTAAAATTGCGTGTAATTGGTTTATTGCCCGTGGTTCACCCATTTTGTCCACGTATGTGGATTACGGAGAAAAGACTGGACAAAATCAACAGGTAGTTTATGCTAGTCCTTCAGAGGGCCCGAAGGGCCAAAATAACCTGGAAGTAGGAGCTCCGCAAGAGCGGAGCTCCGTCGACTTAGTTAAGGTCTGCTAAAATGCCCAGGTATATATTATATATACCTTAAATATATCTTATCAACGATCTCCATCCAACACTTCCGTAACCAACAGTACAATATTTGATGTGTCTTTTTGGGCTTGTGTCTCTTTGAAATTGTGTCCCGTTGCAACTGTGTCTCCTTGAAACTAAATCGATAATTTCGTGTCCCGCTGGTGCTGTCTTACTAGTATAGCATGATAACCACAACTTTGACTAAGAAATCCCCGGAAAGGGTAAAAAATTCACAGAGAGCTATAGAAAGGGCAATGCTCGGCATTTCCTTAGACTGAATGAAAAATGCGGATATACGAATTAAAACCAAAGTCAAGGCTGTCGTGAACGTTTTAAACACAAAATTGAAGATAAGCAGGTCACATTGAGTGAATGATCGTAGCCAGATGGACTCGGAGAACTTTGGAGTGGAGTGAAGGCCACGGGAAACCGCGTGGCCGTGGCCGTTCGCTAGAAAGATAGGTTACCAAAATAAGTAGGCCTAGCCAAGGAGCAAACGCTGCTGACGTATCTGTTTCTTTTTCCTCAATTAATAGCTTTCACTCTTTTAAAAAGGTGTATTTCGCCAATTTCTAGTTTTAAACAATCACCATGTACTTATTGAGGAAATAAGTCCATGGATATCAAACGCGAGGACAATTGTTCGGTATACGATACTCTGGTGATCAAAACAGAATCACATGGGGTTAGCTCCACGCGCTTCTGTAGTCTTGTTGTTTTCTATCGCATCGAAATGTATCGAGTTGACATAAGCGGTCGACGTGATCTGTCATCAGCTTACGTTAATCCCTACACATTTTAGAAAATAGCTAACTTAACGTTAGGCGTCTTTACTAGGCCCCAAGATGCCCGGCACAGAAAGAAGTGGAACGTGATAGCGGAAGCCTATGTCCGAAGAAGGGCTAGTCAAGGATGAGTATAAATTATATACAGATCTAGTGAATAATCCTTTCACATCGTGAAAACTTGGAACTCACGTCTACTTCCGAATGATGCCGACGTGTCTATGAATTATTGAATTATTAAGTGACATGTTTGTAGTAGTAGAGTACTTTAGTTATCAGTGTCAAATGTCAAACCACGAGTTTGAAGTATATCACATCGAGATGTTATAACCACCACGATCAAATTATATAGAGAATAGGTGTAGGTAAACAAGAAAAAATATAAATGAATATTGAAAATAATTTCACAGGCATGTCGATCTAAACGTTTCCCAGGTCTTAATGCTTTCGGCATGACTATTAAAAAGAACTGAAAACAAACTTAATCATAATTAACAAAAAAAATACTCTGGTATTAACCACTCTATATCGATTATCACTCTCGCGATGCGACGTTCCCCCACGTTGTCTTGATGGGTACTGAGTCAGACTGAAGTAGCATGACAAATACGAACATTTCCGAGAAAATACGATGTGAAAGGATATTTCACTACATCTGTACATACTAGTTGGTATTGTTATTGATTATTCTTGTTCACCTAAAACTAACATACAAAAATCTTCCGTGACTTACTGACTAATCAAAGGAATATTCCTTCCTATACCTTGAGTACACTAGGAGGAGCTTTTGCTTAAGATTAATTATTGCAAAGCAACGCAAGTATATCAGTTTAGGACATTTTAAATTATGACAAATAAAATTAAGATATCCTCATCCCCGATTGGCATCTGATGCCTGTCACCATCCACCATCGCAACCGCCAATGGCTGACGCTGTAGGAATAACATCCGCGATCGATTGATACTGCGCACGGCGTGTGCGCACTTCAAAGGTTCAGATGTTATTTTAGTGTCGCCATGTGCTAAGATCCTCTAATAGCAACTGTTTATCAAATGTCTGAATGTTTGTCGTGTCTGTAGACATCGCATCTTTAATTTAGGCAGCATGTGGCTCTATTCTACTCTAGGTATCGAATTGTTTTTGTAATAGCTCTTACCTAGTAATGCATACCGACGAGAAGTTCCCAAAGTTGCGAAATCTCAACGTGAGAATTTCTCGGTAACTTCTGAGAATGTTCTCGGGAACGAGAATTTATCTCCTGGCGTCTGCTTATTTATTTATTTATTTATTTTGACAATTAGGTATACACAACACAATTAATTTATGTAAAATACAATAAATATATAGAAGAAGACATTTCCTCGTCTGTTCTTAGAACTTGAGCACAAGTACCCAGAAATTAGATTGCAGCATTGTCTGTTCTCAGAACATTCTTGAGAATGTTTCCACGCTTTAGGAATGTTCTGCAACTTGTACATTGCTACTCTTACCTATCTATTTACTTGACAGCAATGGCGGCCGAGTTAAAAAAAAAAATAACATGTCAAAAACAATGTTACTTTACCGAGAAGAGAGCCCCAGATTGATAAAGCATGCAATAGTTAAAATTAAATAGCCCTAATGCACATTTTTTTTAAATTATTGGTTTGATTACCGGCACAGGTAAGTTTTTCAAATCTGTGGATGCAGTTTTTTTATTAAAACAAAACAAAACAATGTCGCCTGAGTAAAAAAAAGGTATCTTTATTTCCTCTTCACGACCCGTTCGTGTTTTCCAAGCTGTATACTTAAATATAAGCTAAGGGTCGCATTATCCTCTAAAAAAAATCCGTAAATACAATCTTGTAGTAGCAATTACAAGAACCGACCCGTGTCCCGAGTTTTCCTCCTTAAGGCTTAGTTAATAAATCTCAATCACAGCCAGATCCCTTTATAACGGTCCAACGGTCCGAGTAATTGCCTATTTAAAGCTTTTAGTTAGCTAGCGGTGGATTTAGATGCTTCTTTATTTCCTCAGTGGCACGATTGATCCTTACTATGCTTCCTTATCCACTTAATCCGTACGTATCCACAGTAACACACACATCAAAAAGGTCTAAGGATAAAAATTATCCCAAGATGCTTTTGATATTTTTCAATGTATCGAAATGAGGTACAGTCGAACTAAGAAGTGTCTTTATATTTTAATACATTTTGGCAGAACGTATTAAAGTGAGAGTGGTGATGTGTTTTGAATTTAGTACGTCAATAACTGCGACAAAGTACTAGAATTAATAGCCACTTCTGAGTTTTACTGTAGGTACTTCGTTGCAATACTCCGGCGATTTTTTTTCATAGGTACCGATCTTCGATTCGATCTGATTGCTACCAAACTTATAAGGATCACCCACTTGGCCGGTATGTTAGGGGGTAGAAACCATATCGTCTTTAATCTGTTATCGTTTCGATTAGGGCATGAATTCCGAGATCTCGGAATCTCGAAATCTCGGTATCTCGGACCAATTTTTCAGATATTATAATTCGGAGATTAGACGGAGCAATACCGGAACACTTTCAATATCGAAATTGAATTCCGATATTGGGCCTATCAATATCGTAAATCCGATATTCATTACCTTTTAATTCCGATATTGTAATATCGAAAAAAACGCAGTATTTCAAAGTTATCTGTGGAGTTGCCTTCTATGCATTATAGGACATGCAGTATCGGACGATTTCTAGTATCGAAATTGACAATCGGTATTGAATATTGAATAGAAAGTGTGTTTTTCTAATAGATCCCTAATTCCGATACTAGTATCGAAATTCCGATGTTGAGACAAAATACCGAATTTCAATTCCGGTATTGAAAATAGTCGATATTGTACGCCCTGCGTAATTCCGAGATTCCGATATTGAGGTTCAATACCGATTTTCAATTCCGATACTGGAAATCTTCCGATACTGCATGCCCTAGTTCCGATAGCTCTTATTTACTTGACAGTATTGGCGGCAGGCAGGCCTTTCGCGTAACTCACTCGCAATCGCGATCGGCTTCAAAACAAAACAATTGGTTTCATTTTGTATGCAGACAAGCCTTCGATTTTCAAAATGAAAACGATTGTGATTGCGATTGTGTTTACGCGAAAGGCCTGCCGGTTAAAACCAATTCCATAACAGGACAAAACGATTTGGATTTTAGCACTTATTAGAGGGTCGCAGTATTGCTGATTGCTCAAAAACTATTACAATTTAAACGATATACATTCTCAACCAGTTAAAAGCCAGTAATTTTAGAACGGCATCATTCCCAACGTCGTAACCGTCAAAACATCTTGATACTTTCCCGCTAACGCCATTCTATTAAAAGATATCGTCCATTTACTTTCTCAACCTCGTATCTGATCCATTAGTAAGATAGGAAAGTAGTCTTTATTCTTTAGGGAACATGAGTGCTTTTCCTATCTAACTATTCGATCAGATACGAGCTTGAGAAAGTATAGGGACGATATTGGGCGCGTGCGACGATCAAGATTTACAGCGTCGTTTTATTTGCGCAAACAATTTAAGGAAACATTAACGTAAATAGTATTGCGAAATTTCAAATTGATTTTAGTACCCCATCAATCTTTTCTACATAGTACTTAAAAAACAAAGTCGCTTCCAGCCGTCTGTCCCTCTGTATGTACGCTTAAATCTTTAAAACTAAGCAAAGGATTTTAATGCGGTAAGGTTTTTATGTATCATACATTCTGGATTATGTACGGGTGTTAAATAAAACTCATATACACCGAAGCGAAGCGAGGGCGGGACGCTAGTATTCTATAGACTTTCTATAGTATTCTATATTTGGGTATTGGGACTGTAGGGGCAGTAAAAGAATATCTCTATGTATGTACAAACAGTAAAATGGAACTCTATGCCACCATCAAACTGTGTCACAGTGAAGTTGTGTTTGATAAATGGTACCAATAGATTCATAACGTCACTGTGACACAGTCCCATGGTGGGTTATGATTCCATTTTACCGTACACTTAGTCAATTATGATTTTGAAAAGTTCGGTCAATTCTTATTAAATAATGTAATTTTTCTGAAGTAAAGTTTAGAAATGTCCAAATGTAGGCAATTTTCAGTATTATTTTCATATATTTTTATGCAATTAGCTCTAAAAGCATTTGGTTATGTCGACACCGACTCAAATATTTAATGTAAAAAGGTTTTAAAGAGCTCTGGAAGCCGTCGCTTTAGATTTTTTAAATTTAATTATATAGATTACTTTCGGCCGCATTCGAATAAATATTTAAATAAAGGTCTTACTACTAAATCATCGAATATATCGGTGATTTAACGTTTATTTAACGACTTTAACACCTAAGATGTGTGTACAGAGCATTTCGCTAACCCCAGTCTAAACAGCATTAAGATGAAAGCGACCATAAAAACCAATCAATCGTAAACTCGTATTTAAAAACTAATCATTAAATATTTTGTAGTAAACTAATTATTAGAATTCTAAAATTATTTGTTCCATAATCTGGATGAGCAAACTGTTTAAATGACAAGACTTTGGATGTTTTTTGGGTTTTGCTAGCTTACAAAACTAAAAAGCCAAATAATAGCATAACTTGTAGGCTCAGAGACATTTTAAAGACAATCATCTCTTAAATAAAATTGTGTATGAAAAATCGTCACGAGGGAGTCCAACCTTGTGTGAACAGAAGTGTGTGTAATGCGCCGTCCACACGCTTGGCAAACAATGGCAAACAGCGAACAATAAACAGCGAACACGAACATGTGGATGGGTGTTTGCCGGGAGCCCTTTGTTTCCCATAATTTTATTGGTCATAATGTAATTGTTGACATAATTTTTGATAGTCATAATTTTTTATATCGGTGAAACTGTAAACTTGTCAGAAGTTCTGAAATATCTAACGTGTAGACAAGGCTAGGTTAGGTTAGGTTTGAATTATAAAAATCCTGAAAAAGTAACAGTTTCTTCAAAAAAACACGTTATGGCTTGCGATGATTATGACCTAAAGCACATTATGACTAAAAATAATTATGTCAGTCAATATAGACCCGTGTTTGCCTGTTTGTGTTTGTCTTCGCCAGTGATCGGCGTTGGTGTCGGTTTTTTGTACAAATCAAAGGATGTGTTTGCCAATCCGGAATGTACTACCACGTTCGCCAAGCATGGGGATGCGTGTTTGTGTTGGCTGTTTGTAGTCGGTGTTCGGCAGGTGTTCGGTGTTTGTGGCAAACAGCCAGCATGTGGAGCCCGCATAAAACTTGTACAGTATGAAAATAACAAATGACAGTCAATCTCACAAAAGTACTTACCGTAACGTTTGAGCCAATCTCAGTCTAAAGTGGTATGGTTTTTATTCACCAAACCGCCTGAAATGGATTACCTACAAGTTCACGAGATTTGAATTTATATTTCGAATTCCGAATGACCTTATCAATCTTTCAATAATGCTTTTATCGCTGGTAACACCGGGCATAATTTCCGTCGAACGAACGAGTC
Source organism: Acleris literana (assembly GCA_946894065.1). Taxonomy (NCBI): domain Eukaryota; kingdom Metazoa; phylum Arthropoda; class Insecta; order Lepidoptera; family Tortricidae; genus Acleris; species Acleris literana. The sequence goes on along the minus strand of OX335688.1, from coordinate 8,361,482 downwards.
CAAATTGGACCGGTGACAGACGTGCATCCACTCCATAATTCAACCTTCACCGATCCGAATTGGACGTCCGTTGTTAATATTATATTAGTACTCGTGAACTTAATCGCGTGAAAAAGGGAGCCGTACTAGAATAGCATTTCCTCCTCGCTAAGTGAATAAGGTAAGGTAAGATATGGTAAGAGTCACCTGCTTTAAAAAATTACACTACTCTTACAGTTTTCAAGGACTAGACGACAGAGTCTATATATGTACATCTACATAACGATTTTGATAAATCATACCGAAAATTTAGTCTTAAGATAACTATTGAGTAGAAGACGCTTGGTTGGACATACGTCTCACCAAGTCACCACCTAACTCGGAGAGGATGTGCTGAAGCAGGTTAAATAGTTTCGATATCAAGCGAGTACCTACATCAAAGCAAGACGTTGAAGTAAAAGACAACAGAATCGCCGCTGCAGTGCCCATCAGAATTCTAATTCTAAATGCTAAAGGTCGAACCAAGCCTTTTAGATGGGCGTTTCTAGAAAGATTGTACCTAGTTAAGGACTAAATATAAGAAACGTTAACTTTTCCGTTGTTACGAAAATTAGTCGTACACTACATGACTACCCTCAACGCCAGTTAGCAGTATCTCAAATTCAATAAATGAAGCAGATTAAATACTCACTTGTTTTTAATATGCTTGCACTTGCTACAGGAGTTTTGTCTGAGGGTGGGTTTAGACCAAACGAGCGAATGCTCTAGTACATGTTTTGTCTTTATTTTAACAAAGAAAACGTAGGAGATAATGCCACAGAATTCTTGTTCGTTCGCTTGGTCTAAACCTACCCTGAGATACCACCATTCGTCTTATAGCAGCATCGATAATTTTCGTAACGCATCGGAAAAGTTAACGTTTCTTAATTTTAGTTTTTAACTAGGTACAATCTTTCTAAGAAACGCCCATATCGTGATGATTATTTTGAACCGCCGATATACTGAGCCAATTAGGTACCTACATACGTCGTCTCATTGCGACAGAGTTCTACGGTACCTTTAATTGTCAGTCATTATAGAACTCTGTCCCCGAAAGCCAACCATATATTTTGACGTACTTAATTCTTTATCGTGACACGACGCTGTCATTACGACGGGTCCTATTGCGGCTCAGTTAAAGTTTTTGACCGTTCGTAGGCTAAGTTATGCTATATTCCGACAAGGTAAGGCTTTCCTTAATAATTTTAAATTAAAACGGGACTTTATTTTTACTGAAGAGTGAATAGACGCGAGCTTATTGGCGACTCTTTACCAACTAGTAGGCTATATTAGTGCGCTGTAGAAACGTCATAGCTATGTCCACCTGTACGAGTAGGTACCACATCTACACTCCTGCCGCTGTTTCCAAACGGTCCGCTTCCCCCATTAGTACCAAAACCCGGCTAAATATAAAATAAGCGTAAACTTACCGGTGTACGTATTTGTAATCGCTGGCCTTGTTTGCAAAACTAACACTGTTTATTTTCTGTGGGGTTACATGACGTTCTCGAATTGGCATTTCAGATTCCTCGTTTATTTTCTTAGCGGGCCTATTATGGTCGTGTTTATCGATGGATAAACGTACATGTATAAAACGTCTGTCACTTTCTGTCTACTAAACACTGCGAGAGACGAACGCTTTATCCACCGCGATATAGGTACGCGACTATAAAACGGGTCCTGGAGGGCCTGGTATGGTTGCGTTTATTGCGTGACAAAATCTTTCTTATATACGTGTCAGAAAGTGACGGATGTTTTTTCCACATTTTATGTCGCGATAAACGCAGCCATATTAGGCCCCCTGGAAATTGAATTGTAGGTTTAGTTTTATCTGTGGCACTGGTTTCAGTTAGGATCTGATTGAAACAGCAAGCTGCGGGCAATTCGTTGGTTTATTTTTGTTGCTGTTTTAATTGAATCTGACTCTGTTTTTTAAACCGTTTTGACGTGTTGTTAGTTCCAAAGCGTTTATTCAACTTGAGTTTGTATCTGTTATTTAGATAATGTATTTTAGCGAGAAATGTAGACGATGAACGAACATAATTATTAAAGGTACATATAATTTAAATATCTACGTCTAAAAGCTACCTAAAATGTCAGTAAATCTATGGACTAAAATTTGTCTGAAATCCAAACCTTCGGTTTTAATCAAAAAATAAACAAAAAAAATAGACCGTTTTAGAAAACTTATTTCATTCTGTTTGTATTTTAATGACATTTTTTTTGTTATTTTCTAGTAAGTAAATACTTAATATATATACTTAGTATATATAAATATAACACATTCTAAGAAAAAACCTAAGACTCAACTGAAAGTCAAAAATAAAGATAATTGAAAAGCATATGTTTTTCCCATAGTCGCAAAATTGAAAAAGAAACTGAAATCTAGCCTCATTGTCATTGGATTTCACCATTTACACAATTTTATTCAAATAAAAAACACAAAAAGTGCACCTTAAAAAATTTATGGTATACTGTATACATTCATAGTAACTTTAAGGGTTAAAATGTGGGACTGTAAGCATTCCTCAAAGTAGTTATTGAATGACCATACATTTTCAAAATGTGGAGTATCGTAAGTAACAAATAACCATGTAAAATTAAACCAGTAGAATACACATTTTTTGCACTTAAATGTGGTGTTTACTTCCAAGACTTATACACTACTCTAAGCAAACGTCTACCCATCCTGGGGTATGGTCGCCTACCTATACCGCGATGGATAGACGAGGATAAATGATCCGTCATTCTCGCACTTGCATACCTACTGGTCAGAAAGTGACAGATGTCCTATCCACGTTTATCCACATTCCATAACGATAAACACGAACGTAATAGGCTCGAACACGACTACCGACGCGGCGAGTGTTTGCCAAATAAAAATATTTTGTTATAAAATGTTGCCGAGCCCTGACATTGAGACGGTCAAGGATACTGAACGTTGTGAAATTCAGCGGTAGCAAACTGTTGGCATTTAATTAATAAATTGATTTAATCCCAAACTGGGGTGTGAAGGTGTGATTCTCTAAAAAACGCGGTCGGACGAACGAACAGTGAATGTCGCAGCGGCGAGTTTAAGTAGTCCGGTCAGAGCGAACAAACACATTTTAGCGGGTGCATTATCAATTTTGCAGTATGGTTTCTGTCGATAAGATCGAACGTATAATGCTGCCTAATTGAGAATGCACGCGCTAAAATCGCTTTGTGCGGTCTGACGGGACTACTTAAACTCGCCGGTTTGGCGCGTTCACTCTTTCACTCGTTCGATCGACGGAGCGCCGTTTTTAAGAGAATACCACCCCTGATCTTCCCCTCTTCCAAATGTAACCACGTAAGCACAAAAACAACATAAAATGTAAATAACTAAAGTTCTGGCGTTAACTTCTAGTCCGCTAGCACTAAACTTGTTTTGATTAGCGCTAGATAGGCCCAGAGCTGTGAAAACGGGCCACGGTACATACAAATGAACATGAAACTCGATCCTATATCATTGCTCTTGGGAATAATAACCGCAAGGCCATAGCCAGTTTTATTGTAGATGAGGACATCTAGAGTTTTTTGTTATTAGCTAAAGTTAGAATTGGATAAGTAAAGAAGGGTTCCGTAGAGATTTTAATTGCTGCGACTAGGTATTTGTTTGTAATTTTGTCACAAAATGACACTTGATCTAAAATTTCTAAATTCCATTTTTGTGTTCATTTGAACACGAATAGAAAATATCTGGTAACCTAAGCAATTTATTTCATTATCGCGGATTGAAATTAGGAACCATATAATTTTGTACGTAATTTTCGTGTAGTTTTTAAAAGTGAATAAATAAAAGTTATTTTATTATTTGTATCTGTAACCGAGTGGTAAATAGTTACATACACATACGTTAACATGACACATACATATATAGATTAAAATAATAAATTAAAACACTCGACATTTTCTTTCAAACAGGGCTGATATGCTACACAATAAAACGTTATATTTTTTTGATACGTTTCCGTATTGTCAACGTTTTGGTACTTAGCTCTTATTTACTTACTTGAAAATAATGGCGACTGATTTAAAAATAATACCATAACAAGTTAAAGGCAATATGGTTTTACATTGTAGAATATAGGCCCTGGTAGACCGATGCCAAAGTTTTTTAAGAAATGAGCTAGTGGAGAACTATTATTTCAAATGCAATTAATTATTAGCATAAATGAATGGCACATGTAGTTTGTCGCAAGTATGAAATAACCTACGTTTTTTTAGGATTCCGTAGTCAAACTAGGAACCCTTATAGTTTCGCCATGACCGTCTGTCCGTCCGTCCGTCCGTCCGTCCGTCCGTCCGTCCGTCCGTCCGTCTGTCCTTCCGCAGCCTAGCTCAGAGACTCTTAGTACTAGAAAGCTGTAATTTGGTAAGAATATACATATTAATCACGCCAATAAAGTGGTAACAAAAACTTGAAAAAAGTGTTTTCAGTGTACCTCCCCTACACGTAACGTGGGGATGTTTTTTTTTTCTCGTCTACCCCATAGTGTGGGGTATCGTTAGATAGGTCTTTCAAAAATATTGCGGGTTTGTAAAAAAAAACGATGAAGGTATCCGTTTATGAAATATTAAGCTTTAAAGCGCTAATTTTTGTTAGAGCCAAGTGTGCCCCCTACAGCCAAAACTACAAATACTAAAAATCTGAAAAATATCTTGGATGAAAGCACATACTTATAACAAATTTTAAAGAAAAACTATGACGACTAAGTAGACTTGATTGGATCGAGATACAGGCGACTAACTTGAAATAGGTAGGTAAATAGAGTTCATACCTACTTGTTGTTTTTTTGAGATGGTGTTTGTGTAGTAACTTCGGATTCGGCTTCGGAACCCTACACTGAGCATGGTCTGACATGCTCTTGCTTGCCCAGTTTTTAACCGACTTCAAAAAAGGAGGAGGTTATACGTTCCACTGTATGTTTTTTTTTTTTTTTATGTATGTTCGCCGATTACTCCGTCAATTGTCGACCGATTTCAAAATTTTTTTTTTGGTTTGATAGAGTATACTTCCGAGGTGGTCCCATTGTCACCAAATCTGTATCTGATGAGGGGATCAATGAGGAATTGAGGGAACTCCTCAAATATTGTAGGCAAACATATAGCGATTTTAGTATTTTTAGTAACAAGTCCAGCATTTGCATTCAGAAAGTATCATTTGGTGTAGTGGAACTGATGATGAAGACCACAGATGGCCACCGGAACTCCTCAATGGTACCGATTTCAAGGGTGGCGATAAGATATCTCGATTAAGATAGTTGAGCGACTACCTACAACGAATAATATTTACTTGTTGAAATATGACTATGACTTTCCCGCGGCGTTGCTTGCGGCGCGCTTGATATAAGTTAAAGTTTCATTTCAACTAAGAAGTGGGACTACGTAACAGCGTATTATGATCACTAAAAAGTATAAAATAAAATAAATGTTTTAAAAAACAAAAAACCGCCTTCAAAAACGCAAAAAATAACTTCTTTAAAATTGTAGGCACCTAATAGGTTAGTCCAACTGAAGTCGGCGACCACAACATTTTCAACAAAAAGCCGACATCAGTTGGACTAACCTATTAGGTGCCTACAATTTTAAAGAAGTTATTTTTTGCGTTTTTGAAGGCGGTTTTTTGTTTTTTAAAACATTTATTTTATTTCTATATCTTGCGGGACCAGGTTAATCGGTTTTCTTTACGCTCTGGTGGATAATTGAAACACTAAATTCAAAGCTTCTGTTCCGCTGTCCCTGTTTGTCTTCAGCTGTGTAAGTATTGAGAAAAAGGGACAACTGACAACTTTTATATTGAGGGCAAAGTTTTTCTCATTACCCTTGTAGGAAAAAATAAGGCATTATATTTGACTTCTTGTTTGTCTTTTGTAACAAGTCGACCCTAATTGAATTGTTTATTTATAGAAACAAGAAAAAAACAACGACTTTTAAACAAAGGTAACTTTTGGTACAGTCAATGACTTTAATTGACAACAATTCATATGTGCTAAGGTAGTAAAATAAAATACCGTTTGTAGATTTTACACTGCTGATTACAGTACAAATATTTCTGTATTTTGTTATGCAGTAGTTTTTTTTTTATATTTAGGAAATACAGTAAAAAAAGTTGGATTGTGAATGTTAGGAATACACTTATAGTGCCCTTAGTCCATTTATTACCATAGGAATTGAGAAATATATACAACTGTCATGCCCATTTTTCATCTGTCTGATGGATTACTTGATTCTAACGACACGCTTTCGATTCTCGTAATACTATTGTTTTGATATACGCTATTTAAAATGAAAGTGACTAACGGATTTGTAAAAGCGGATAGCCACAATCTGCCCAAAGTCGACGAATTTATGTTGTTACAGTTGTTATTGTTGACAAGTGACATGACATGACAGTCAGTTCTGTTTCTGTTTAAAGTTACTTTTTTTTATATCGTGCTAAGATCACGACATCAGTATTCCTAATTTTGTATATACGGTCTTTTTAATGACTATTTCTTTAATAAATTATTAACGATTTAATTTAAATAAAGAAAAACCGAGAAACATGGGTCGTCTAATTTTTAACCAGCTATTATAAACGCGAAAAAACAAAAAGCTTTTGTTTTGAAATGTTGTCAGCTACTATGGAACCCTGTCGCATAACGTTAATCATTCATTTAAGCGTAATTGCTGTCATGTGGTTTGACGCTGTCATTATGACGGGGTTCCATAGTAGCATAACAATTAAAGTCCTTGACTTCACCTTTATCAAGATGTTTTTGTGCAGCAAGGGGAATACGCTCGAGTACAGCCAAGTTCATAAATATGTGTACACTTTTGTACCTTGTCACTTTAATCGCTCTGACAGTTCATATAAGGCAGTTTAAACATTAAATAGACAAGGTACTGAAGTGTACACATTTTTATGAAGTCGACTGTACATAATAAGTGGGATCTGAGACCCGTAGACATCTTAAGACTGCAATCCTAAGGGCCGTATTAATAAACTCATCTTTTTTTTTTTAATTAATGGTTTTCACTCCTTGTGTTTAACAAGGTGTATTTCGCCAGTATCGAGTTTAGACAATCACCATGGACTTATTAGAGAAACAAGTCCATGGATATCACACGCGAGGACAATTGTTCGGTTAAAGAGATTTACTCTGGTGGACTAAACAGAAGTGGGGTTAGCTCCACGCGCTTCTGTCAAGTCCCTCATCTAGGTTGAGATGCCAATCACAAGACACGTCAAAAATGACAGCTTTCTATGGGTTGACGTTTACTTTGGCGTCTCTCGAGATAGGCATCTCAGTCATGACGATTTTATTAATACGGCCATAAGACTCCCAACCGTTACCAACCCTGGGAACTATGATGGAAAGACTGCTAGTAATTTCACCAGTTGTCTGTCCCCACACCGGAACATAACAATGCGAACACTGCTTGCCGGTAGGTTAAAGTATAATGGCCGCTCTAAACGTTGGCCCATTATGGGCCAGCATAGGGACGGAGTAATGCTTAACCCTTAATTTGGCAAAAATAAAAAAAGTCGGGAATTCAAACCCTTTTTGATTTTGAATCAGAAAAAAAATAAAAACACAAATCAAACAAAAAATGTGAACCTTATGGTATGTATGGTATACCATACACTGCCAAATTAAGGGTTAAGAGTGAGATGCAAGAATATGTTGCTCGCTCTAAGGTATAAATGCGTCCCTTACGTTGGCCCATAACGGGCCAACGTGTAGAGCGGCTAGAAAACGGTGGTAGCGATTCGGACGGACCCTATACGAGGTCCTACTACCGCTAAAATTACAGTCGGTGTCAGTTGAAATCGCCACAGATGTATACAAGTCAGTACCGTTTGACACGTCCTCACAATTTTCATCAAGCGTGTTTTTGTCTAAAATAAACGTATAATTAATAGTTATTCAATCTTACATTTAATATGAAAGTGATAATCAAGTACATAAATCATTAATAAAACCACACATGATCTTCAAAAGTACGTGATGATGGAGTAACAATGGTTTAGTAAATTGGTTTGTTTACATCTTTGCCCATTTCAAATGAAACCGACCTATGATCGTTTAAAGCTAAGATTCGTCGTTTATCTGTCTGTTATCTTTATCAATATTCAACACTATATTATTTAATTTAAAAGGCTTTAGTGTCGTATTAATTGATGCAAAATTAAATTAAATCAGGGTCGTATTGGCTGATGTGGTGGAAATAAAGTAAATTAATAATGCAACCGCATCGTCGGGGAAATGCAGTTCGGTTATTGTGGGATGGAATATTATAGGTAGTCAGCTACCGGCCGCTACTGTGTGCAGATACTGGGAATAATGAAATATTTAATAACGATGCATACGAGTACGCTACGTGTGTTTTATTATAAATGTGGGTCTCATGTAACATCCGTACATAATCCAGAATTTATCTTTACATACTTAGTACGACGTCGCTCCCGCTGTCTGTTCGCTTAGGTCTTTTAAACTACTCAACGGAATTGAATGCAGTATTCAGCAATAGATAGAGTGATTCAAGAGGAAGGTGTATATGTATAATGAGTTTTGGATTTGGACGAAAAAGTTGGGCACGCTTCTTCTTCTTCCAGTGCCTCTTCAATCGTGAAGGTTGGCCATCAGCTTCTTGTACTCGTCCCTATCCGCAGCCAGCCGGAACAGCTGTTCGACGGAAGCAATACCGGTCCACTCCCGAATGTTTCTCAGCCACGATTTCTTCCTTCGCCCAGCGCGTCTCTTTCCCTCCACTTTGCCCATCATGATCAACTGCAGCAGCATGTATCTGTCATTCCTGAGCACGTGGCCGAGATCTCTATCTTGCGTCTTTTGATAGATGGCATCATTTTCCGGGACATATAAACGCGCTGGAGCACGGTTTCGTTCCTGACCTTCTGTGGCCAACTAATGCGCAGCATGCGACGGTAGCATCACATTTCAAACTCCTGTAGGCGTCTTGTAGAATCTTCTTTCAAGGTCCACGCTTGGGCACGCTAACGCACTCAATTAAATTTTCTATGAAACTTTTCCGTTGTGACACGAAAATTAGCCATTCAATTGTAGAGATACTATACAACGGAACGTTTTTCGACTTCGTTGTTTGTATGGTTAACTGCGCTTAACTGTGATCCAACTTTTTGGTCCTCACCCATAAACCGTAGCAAAGCGAGGGCGGGTATCTAGTTATACAAAAAAACCTGCCGTGAAAAAATATCTTCTATTTGATGGTGAAAATATGATGAAAATCCGTTCAAGTGTTAGTGCTTGTTTACGGAGACGCGGGGCGTCGCGCTTAGCGTTGGGCGGCGCGGTCTGCACTAAATTCAAACATAAGGCGTTGTATAAAAGCGTTTATGGAGAAGCGGTTTTACGCGCGTTTGCTTCATTACTTGCGGCGGAGCCCGCGGATGGCATCGCCGCGTTGCACGCAGCGTCGCACGCGTCAATAACGGCGGTTCCCGCCACTGCGCCCGCAGCGGGGCCCGCGGCGGAACCTTCTGACAGTCTTGTGCTCCGCCGCGCGCTCTGCTACACGCTCGAGAGTCTGCCGTGGATGTAGCGGACACCGCTACTCTCTACGCCCCGCACCACGCGCCGCATTACGCCCCGCATCTTTATAAACAACACCGTACATTGCCATATGTTTGTGTTTGCGCGTGTGATGACGCGGTCCGCTGCACGCGCCGCCTCTCTGTAAACGGAAAAAACGCCCTACGCGCCGCGCAACGCCAAGCCGCACGCCACGCGCGACGCTCCGCGGCTCGGTAAACAAGCCCTTAGAAGGCGTTATTAAAACTTTTTAATAGTTATGACCACATTAAACCTTTAAGTACCGAGTGTTACGTAAAGGATACGCAAACTGTGCTTACATTGACAGTGTCAACTTGACAGCTCCGATTGTATGGGTAAATTTAGAACTGGGTTTTATTTATACGATGTTTATTATGTTTAACTACGTTTTGCTATAGATATAGCGGCAAATCAACATATTTAGGGACAGAGGTTACTTAGGTAAGTGATAAGTGAATACTGTTTTTGAGTGGGTCGAAATTAACTATAACCTAAAAAAATTGTTAAGTTTAGAACATTTTAGACAGAAATTATTATACATATTACAGTACGTGATGAAACTGGCTCTTTCTACAAATACATAAATAGTATAAGTAATTACATATAAGTTGAATTTACCTATCATTAGGTAAACAATCTGACTTTGTTACCTACCGTTGTTGAATCCGTTGGAAAACCAAATAACGGGACAAAAATACACAGAAATAGTCTAACCTATAGTCCTGTTCAACTTTATGTTTTCTATTTACTTATTATTTTTCTGTTTTTCTTCTGTTTGCGGTGAATATTTATAGTCATTCAAACAACGATCGTTCTTGGTGCGAACAACCATTACTTGTTCTACGTATCAATTCAATTCAATTTTTTTCTCGGAATGTTTTCGGTCCATATGGACAACTTTGCCAATGCTCTACAGTTAACTATAAAACTTACTAATATTATAAATGTGAAAGTTTGGACGTTTGTTACTCAATCAAGCCTGAATGGCTGTACGGATTCTCATGAAATTTGGCACAGAGGTAGATTATTCTCTGGAATAGCACATAGGCTACTTTTTATCCTGGAAAAATGTACGGATCCCGTGGGATGACAAAATAACGCGGACGAAGTCGCTGGCAGAAGCTGGTAAAGAAATAGATGCTTAAAAAATATTATTACAGCGAACACGCTTTTGAGGGTTCCGTACCAAAATGGTAAAAAAGAAACCCTTATGGTGAGACTTTGTTGTCTGTGTGTTCTCAGCAACTACAAATGCTATCAACTTTAAATTTGGCATGAATAATTTCATACTTTGGCAAAAAAGTATGAAATTATTTTTCTAATATTGGTTAAGGGGTCTAGAATGGGGGGTTGAAAAATGAAAGTTATTTGATTTTAGCAAACAGGGTGTCATATGAAATGGCTTAGTCTGCACATTTCAAAACTATTTTTTTTATAATTTTTCGCGACGTACTTTTTGATTTATAGCCAAAAATGTTCAAAAAATTACCGTTCCCCCTCCTTTTCTCCGAAGTTTATTAATCAAAAAATCTGAAAAAATCCTGACGTATAGATCATTTTACTTTAGTTATGTTTTGTGGGGAAAATAAAATGAAGTGTTTTACGAGAAATAACAAAAAAACTTTGAAAATCTGTATTAAAATCTAGACAAGTCAAAATGCATTAATTGATTGCAAATAAAATAAAGTTCATAACAAAATGAGTATTGTTTTGCGGTTACCAAGCATATTATCTTAAATACGGAACTCTCGGTGCGCGAGGCCGACTTACACTTGAGCGGTTTTTTTTAAGGTAGATCGTGTTGCTCTTAATTTATTCTTCTTTTCCAAGCTATAAACTGACCGTTAAAATAGCGTAGCCCTTTGCGCAATGCCATCTCTACTCCGCACCCCGCGTTAAGCCTTCCATTCTGCACGCACACGCAACCCACGTGACCCACGTGGATCAGTTGAAGGGTACACGGAACGAACACGTAAAGTCAATTAAAAAAAAAAACATCTCAAAATGTACACCTTGCAATGAGATATTTATTACTTACCATTTCCCTTACCACTCAGGTAGAGATAAAAATCTTTATCTCGTAAGGCCCACACTACAAACAGGGAGATTTTTGTGAGTGGGACTTTGAATCTACCATCAAGGCAATAAAGTTCAATTACGTTTGTTCGATAATGCCATTTCCAGTTTACGAAGATAGGAAAAGTACCTTATTCTCATTGCAACACAATACAAATTAAATTGCCTTGATTATTTACATTCTGTTGCACACTTAATTACCTACGAGGTTAATGTAACTTTTATTAACCTTTTAAAAAACTGAGTTTATCACTGTTGTCATTTCGTAGATGTGCCACTATACTTTATAGGTCGGTGATACTGCTAAACAGCGTAAAGCCGGAGCCCCACTGCTGCGCACGCTACGCACGTACACGCTATACACGTCGCCCACGTGGGTCCATTGGTGTGGATACGTGTATCAACATTTTCACAACAACCAATGCACGCACACGTAAAACGTGTGGGCCACGTGGCTACGTTGGTCAGCTGCGTGTGTCTACATTCCTCACTGCGGGCCCCGCACATCCACGCGCGCGCGGGTGGTGCGACGCCCTTGAAGCCACCTTTCGACTGCAACACACGGGCAGCGTGGGTCGCGGTGGGGCTTTGCCTGCCACGCGCGCCGGAACCGACCACGTGTGTATCAGTGACGTCATTTCGTGCGCAGCGTGCTCGTGGACTACTGTGGAAGTACGAGGGCAGAGTGAGAAGTCTGGTAAAAATCATATTAGGGATATTTTTTTCACAAATTCATTAATGTCAAGTTGTAATGCAGCCTTTTTGGAGGTAAATCGTATATTTTCAGCCAGTTCGCACGGCTAGTTCTTTTTTGACAACTATGAAAAACAAAACAATCACTTTGGTGTTTGCAAACATGGAGGAAAGTGAATTTCGTGTTCTGATTAAACATTATTTTTTGCGAAAAAAAACAATTACGGAAACAAAAAAAAAATTAGACAAATATTACGGGAACTCTGCTCCATCGATTAAAATGATCCACAAGTGGTTTACGGATTTTCGTTGTGGCCGTACAAGCACTGCTGACGCCGACCGACCCGGACGCCCAGTTGAAGTCACTACACCAGAGATTATCTCCAAAATCCATGACATCGTATTGAACGACCGAAGATTAAAGGTCCGTGAGATAGCTGATATTGTAAGCATTTCAGACGAACGGGTTCGTAATATCCTTCACACTTGTTTGGATATGAAGAAGCTCTCCGCCCGTTGGGTGCCGCGATTGCTCACAGTGGATCAAAAACGCACTAGGGTGACCCTCTGTGCCTCTGACAAGAGGCATGTTTGGCGAAGTTTAGGTGTAATGAAAAGGACTTCTTGCGTCGTTTCGTAACTGTTGACGAAACCTGGATTCATCATCATACACCAGAAACCAAGGAGCAGTCAAAACAATGGATTGCTTCAGGTGAACCTGCACCAAAGAAGGCCAAAGCAGTTTTATCTGCGAATAAAGTTATTGCTACTATCTTCTGGGATGCTCGTGGTGTAGTATATGTTGATTACCTTCAGAAAGGTAAAACGATTAACGGCGAATATTATGCCAACTTGTTACAGCGATTTCATGAAGTTTTAGTGGAAAAACGTACCCATTTGGCGAAAAAAAAAATCATTTTTCACCAAGACAATGCACGGGTCCACACTTGTGCCGTTGCTATGGCTAAAATCCACGAGCTGCTTTACGAATTGCTCCCGCATCCGCCTTATTCTCCTGATTTAGCCCCCTGCGACTACTCGTATTTTCTTTTCCCAAACTTGAAGAAATGGCTTGGTGGAAAAAGATTTGGTTCCAACGAAGAAGTCATCGCAGAAACCAATGCGTATTTTGAAGGGTTGGAGAAATCGTACTATACGGAGGGAATCGAAAAGCTAGAAAAGCGATGGACCAAGTGTATTGAGTTAAATGGGTACTACGTTAACAAATAAATATTTACTTTTACCAAAAAAAAAAATGTTAAATTTTTTCCAGACTTTTCACTCTGCCCTCGTATCTACCTACATTTTCATACAAAGCGTTTTTGTACCCACGTGTGTAGCTTGACCGTGCGCAGCAGTGGGGCTCCGGCCTAACTAACAAATTTAAAAAGAAGCAAAATGCACCTTGCTGAGTCACACAGTACATCATATTAAATTTGATAGTTACGCTGTTTAACAGTACCTATTACCGATACATGTGCGTGCGTTGCATGCGCCGCGCCGCTCTAGAATTCCGGCTTTGGTGCATTGCTTGACGCTTTTTTATGGCATTGAAAAGGCATTTACTTGGTTTCCCAACGGATTCAACATCATCAATTAATTTTTATATCAACAGATGTAAAGGAATCTCAGCCCAATGATGAACGTACTAAAATCCATGTTCGGCGTGTGTAGCAGCTCCGCGGAGAAGGGGGAGACGCATGACACGGTGCGCCGCATATTCGGCAACGACATGATTCTGAAGGATAACACGGATCGACATTTACAGTAAATACAACCTACATACATACATTAAATCACGCCTGTTTCCCAGAGGGGTAGGCAGAGACCACTTCTTTCCACCTGCTATGACCACGTGACAAATTTCTTTCGCTTCTTCCACATTTATATATCAAGTCATGCATGCACGTCGGTTTCGGGTGCTTAAGATTCGGCCCTTTTCCAGTATTTCTCCAATTTGATTCGAAAAAGTACGCCTAGGGCGGCCCCTTCCGACCCTCCCACTCACTTTCGCTCTGTATCTGTCGTCAATCTCGTCATCTTCGTCAGTAAATACAAACAAATAACTAATTGCAGACGATCTTATACAAATTGACTTTGTCACAAACTGTCCTCTAGGCTTGTAGCTACTATTGGTACGGTCAACCTCTAATGTGTCAAAGGCGTTAAAGCGACAAGGTACGATAGTGTGTAGCTTATAGTGCCGACTGTACTAAACAACGATCCACATGCTTCTCACATCCAAATGAATGAAAGTTACATAAGCGATCGACGCAAAAGATCGTCGAATAAGAAGTAGTAGCAGTAGAAAGAAGTAGAAGTTTACATGAATCCCGTGTATAGGAGTCTACTGACTCGCTCTCATAATCGAGTCACATATTGTATATGGGTTTTTTGTTACTTAAACATGTAAATCACGGGCACTGCAACATAAGTGCTAATGTAACATTTTGGAGATAGAAACGAAGAAGAAAGAACGTTGATTAATACACGAGTGTGGTTTTACGAGGGGTGCCTTTTAAGTTCTGTCGTTTGAAAAAACTAAAGACAATTTAAGTGTTAAATGGTATTTATTGTTTTTCAAAGTAATCACCGTGATATGTAATACACTTTTTCATTCAATCGAACCAGTTTTCGAAACACTTATTCCATTCCGAAGTCGGGGTCTCCAAAATGGCCGTTTTGTATGCCTCAACCGCTTCTTCAGGCGTCCGGTACCGTTGACCACGAAGTCGTTGCTTGATTTTTGGAAAAGTGAAGAAGTCATTAGGGCTTAAGTCTGGACTGTACGGCAGGTGATCCAAATTTTCGACGTTTTGTTCTTTTAAAAACGCAATTGTCTGCCGGGCGGTGTGCGAGCTAGCATTATCGTGGTGTACGACGTCTTGGGTTATTTTTTCGGAACTCGCCGATAACTTTTGGTAAACAAACAGTTGTATACCAGTCAGCATTAACTGTTTTACGATCTTCGAGCACGATGGTCGCAACGTGGCCACTTTTCGCTACAAACGCGGCGACAATTTTTTTCGAAGTGCACCGTGATCGTATTACTTTGGTCGGTTTTGGCTCATCTTGAAAGACCCAAACAGTCGACTGCTGTTTAGAATCCGGATCGTAGGCATATATCCAAGATTCGTCACCACTGATAATGTCATAAACGTGTTTAGAGTCTCCTCGGTTGAATTGCCGCAGAGTTTTGCGGCACCATCTAACGCGAGCCGTTTTTTGGTCTTCACTAAGTAAATGTGGTATCCAGCGTGAGATCAATTTTTTTACACCTAAGTGATCATGCAATATATTTTGAACACTGGTCCCTGAAATGCTTAATGAAGCTTCTATCTCGCGGTATGTCGCATGGCGATCTTCGACGATCAGTTGCCGTACAGCATCAATGTTTTCCTGGGTTACAGCTGTTTTTGGTCGGCCTTCACGATGCCTATCACTAAGACTAGAGCAAGAGAGCGTCGGTGGCCTAGTGGCTTAGAGGGTCGACTCGTGATCGTAAGGTACCGAGTTCGAAACCCGCGGTCACCATGTACCAATGAGTTTTTCTAACTTAAGTGCATTACCCGATGCTCTTACGGTGAAGGAAAACATCGTGAGGAAACCTGCACATTCGAACAGCTGAGTGTGTAAGAGGGTAATTGCACAAAAGATCCTAAAGGGTCGAAGTGTATCCGAAAGGGCCCATCTGTAAGATAAGATAAGATAAGATAAGACTAGAGCAACCACGTTGAAATTCCAAATACCAACGTTCCACAGTCCGGATGCATGGTGCTTCATTTTTAAAAACCGTAGTCACCTCTTCAAAGCACTGAAGACGCGTTAAACCCCTTTTAAAGTTGTAAATTATTATCACACGTAAATTTTCCTTCGAAATTTCCATTTTCACAACACACTTGTCAACTTTGAACCGACGCTGTACTAAAACGAATCGGCCGATCTCGAGACATTCTTTTGTTTTTGAATTCTAAATTCAAATATTTTAAGATGATACTAGTTTTTTTTTTAATAATCACGGTAGTTTTGCAAACGACAGAACTTAAAAGGCAGCCCTCGTATGAAACGAGCCATAAGGCGAATTTCATAATAAGATCACACGAGTGTTTAAATACCTAATTATGCGTACAGTCGCATACATACTCGTAACTTTATCCACATGCATATTAAGTTTTCTAGAATATGTGAGAAACCTGTATCTGTCGTTACCCTGTATCTTAATATTCACATTAAAGTATAGGTCACCGATACTTTAAAGTGAACATTAAGATGCAACTACAGCGATAGCCTATACTTTAATGACATGTAATACTTTAATGTTAACATTAAAGTACAACCACACATACAGGTCACTTAATATAGGGCATTTGCTTATAGTTTCGAACATATTATTAATTAAACTTACTGCGATTACATTTAGCTAATGATATTTTCAGGAGAAGTAGATATGTCAGTCACATACGAGACAACCTGCCCAAAATGATCGATACCAAGATAGCGCCGAAAACCACTAAGAACAAGAAACATGCCCCGGTGGTGACTGTAGAAGTACGTATTGGGAACTGTTGGTGACCTACTGGTACCCGACTGTTATAGGGGAAAAACCTCCAATGACCTCTTGCATGCAGTAGTTGTAACATATCTGCATAGACCGTTCGACATTCAATGTTTGAAATTTGACGTAAATTTCATATTACTTTTGTACACAACTACATGCAGGAGGTCATTTACTTAAGTTTTTCACCTATACAGTAAAATTTTCATAAGTTCGAAATACATTTTTTCTGGAACTGTTGAACTTTATAAGATTATTATAATAACAAACCTAACCTCGCTATGGCTTTATAGGAAAATCTTATTAACCCTGAAAAATATGATTTTAGAAAAATTGCGTTTATAACTTATGAAAATTTGGCAAATATAACGCTAACGCAAGGCACTATAAAGGTGCGACCCCACCGCTGCTTAAAATACGGCGACGGTACGGAATCGCAGTGACGCATCGTATCCGTACCATTTTTGCCGCATGCCCTCCACACCGCTGCTTAAAATACGGTGTCGTTGCGTAAACAAAAGACGGGGTCATTGTAACAACATGGCGCCGTTTTTGACGCACCGTAATATACGCACGGGGTTAAGCACCGGTGCGCCAAAAACTGTACGCATACGATGCGTCACTGCGATTCCGTACCGTCACCGTTTTTTAAGCATTGGTGTGGGCGTACCTTAATATTGTATTATCATCAGATTTACATATATCTTCCAAATTCAGCCCATTCCAATAACAGGAACTGATTCAAAGTTAACTTGCAAGATTTAATTGTAAGGATTAAATAGGAAGAAAATAGGGTCTGAGCATTTTACTCGATCACGGTAAAAACATGAATACATCGCACCTCAGAACTCGAACGGAACATTCCTCGGATCGTAAGTATATAACTTAAAAAGACCTTGGTAAAAGTTAGGACGCTGTTTGGAGTGGAATTCGCAACATGATCTAATCTTTACCCAATAATTGCTTATAATGTGCTGGTGGTCACATATTTTCTCCCAGCCACCACGTCAAACTCTTTTTGCCTAGCTATATCTATTTGCGGTCGGGTTGTATTCCAGCTAAACTTGTATACGATAACTTTCAGAGCACTGAAACTCTAGACGACAGACCGGGCCGCGTTGGGCCGAAACTTGTTGTGTTCGATGCTTCAACGGGTAAGTTTTGTCAACAACTTTAGTTGCTAAGACACTATGGAACTCCAAGCTGTCAAGTCACGAGGGCTTTCTGGGACATACAGTCTGTGAGCATTTAGGATGTGCTTCGGGTTTGTACTTCTCTCTCACTCACTCGTATGAGAGCGAGTGAGAGATAAGTACAAACCCGAAGCAACTTCTAAGAGCTATTGCACCGTAACTGGTTATTCAATGTATACAATGGCGCTGTGAAGTGAAGGGTGGCAAATAATGTGATGAAAACTTATTAGAAGCACTGAATGTCACAAAGATGGCAGCTTACCCTCTGAGTCCCAGTGCTGCCCACCATCATCATATGCAGCGCATCTAACATTACATTTTGGCATTGAAATGAAGCCAATATACCTACAATGTGAACTGGCCTTGTAAAAAGGAACCTGTTCCAACCTGTCGTCTCGTTTTTTCAGGTACAGGCAGACTGGTCCTGGTGGGGGACGAGAGGGTCAGCGTGCAGGGTCTGTCCAGCTTCGCTACCATCCGGGCCACGGCGTGCGTGTACTCCGGCAAGTGGATGTACGAGGTTCAGCTCGGAACTAAGGGCATTATGCAGGTAATGCAAATGAAAGGACCAAGATTGTTTTGATTTGGAAAGTAGGATCAAGATATTTCAACAAGTTAAAATACACTAGAGGTGTACGTACTCGTATCAGTCCAAATTACATATTGGGTCAGAATTCATAATACATATCCGTCTTTTTTTTTGAAACCGTAAACTTTTCTAGATTGTTGTAAAACAAACCTTACCTAATGGGTCCTATACAATACAATACAATGGCCTTTCAAAATTGTTGTATGTTTACGGTTTCAGAAATGAAACCGTAATTATATACCTTTAGTAATTTGAACTTAAGATCCCACTACTCCCACTCTGGAGTTCTACACTTACTGCGCATTAGATTCTTCTTAAAAGTTTAGAAATTATCAAATTCCTTGAAACAAAACCTTATTCTTATTTTTAGATTCTTAACCTTATTTTTACTTATATTACACATATTTTGATATTGTTTTTTTATCCTGTATTTACGGCTCAATGTCTGACGAAAAATTCCGTATAGCGAAAGTATAAATACCGCACACCGGATATGCTACTTTGAAAATCTTTATTTCAGGCATCGAGGTCCATATTTTCACATGCAATATGTAAAAACTTAAAAGCTATCGAGATCACAAAACAGCGCGGTTATGAGTTGTAAGCTAGTTTCATCCTAATCGGTGATTGAACCATAAAACCTCAGTTTCTCATGTAAAACATTTGTGATTCGTCGTAAACTTAAATCTTCTCAAATGCTCAGATTGGCTGGTGTACGAGCTCCTGCATGTTCTCGATGGACACCGGCGTGGGTGACACGGCGCACTCCTACGCATACGACGGTGGAAGAGTGCGCAAGTGGAACGTGGCCACCTCCCCGTACGGCCTGGCGTGGCTTCCTGGAGACGTCATTGGTTCTTGCATAGACCTGGATAACGGGATCTTGGAGTATTATAGGTGAGGCTTTATGGCGTTTCAAATGCCTAGTTACAAGGGTAACTTTCAGATGGCAGGTACTCCAAGTCCAAGAATGCCATCTTTGGGATGTTGGCAAACTTAACCTGGGATTTAAGTTTAATTTGGGTATGGAGAAGGAAAACGATCGCTCAAACGACCTGATGATAAGTGGGCTCTAAGGCTTCTGAACTTATGTAAATCTCAAGATAAGCGATACTTGGGGACTATACTCATAGTGCGCGGACAACAAGAAGAAAATCCTGACATATTAGACAACCATGAAGTTTCTGGATATTGATAACGTCGACAGCAGTAAGACAATGCTGTTTTTCCTATACCTTAACACACAACAAATTAGTTTAGCATTGTCTTTCTGCTGTCAACATTATCAATATTTAGAAACTTCACGGTTGTACAATGCGTCAGGATTGGCTTCGCATTGGCCAGGCACTATAAGATGGGATGCCTCTACGTATATGCAAGAAACTTCGGTCTTCTGATTCAGATCACAACAATGCGAACTGATATTTGACCAGAACAGGAGTTGAAGAGAATTTTGGTTTGATTTATTGTTGGGTTGGCTTTATTCTGTTTTAGAAACGGCGTGTCCATGGGCGTGGCGTTTAACAGTGTGGCCCACGGTATAGGAGTTGCGTATTTCCCGGCCGTGTCCCTTGCCATGCAGGAACACTTGTACGCGAACTTTGGACACGTACCTTTTGTGTAAGATACCATACAATACCATAGAAATACTCTTTATTCAACACTACAACAGAAAAATTCAATTAAAAATTACATAACTGAGTATTATTGCTAAATCTCCAGACCTTTCAAAGGAAAGTTTAAAAAGCAAAGACAAACTTGATAGACGGTGCAAACATAAGAAAAATGGTCTGGAAGCTGAAACTGATTTTGTATGTTATGTTGTCCCTTAACTATTATATCATCGTCATCAATTTAATCTATCATTCTTGGGTCATCCGACATTGCCAAAAAAATACTGTTTTAAATCGACAGCCATGACGCTATTTTCCCTTGCTATACTAAAGGGAAAAGACAGAAGTAGGTAATTTCAAAGTCGATTGAGAATTGAGTAGTTAAATGATCTATCAACGATGCCGATTTTGGCCACCTGATTGACTGACATTGATTATTTTTTGCTCTCGAAACTGGGGAAGAAGATTTTCTTCAGAAATGAAGTGACCCGGGCGGTTTACGCCCATTTTAGGGACAAAACTTCTGATATTTTTTATAAGGGGATATAAATACTTATTAAGAGATCTGTGAAAAGTGCATTGAAATGAGGGGAGACAGTATCGAAAAATAAAAAAAAGTTTTATCAATATACGTACGCCTTTTCTTTGATAGACTGGAACCTTTTGGACCGCACCTCAGCTATATAAGATATACTTAATGGAATCACGTAATATGAAACCACTTTTAACCTTTGAACGCCGCTATCGATTGCAACACATACATTTTCTTGTGCACCAGACGCCGGTTTGTCGTGTGTATGCGGAAAATGTATAAAGCGCAGAATAAGTCACTGACAGTAGAGCGTCTGCGTTATACGAAGTTTACACGATTACAATTTTGCGGCGCCAAGATCTCGCCGCCATTAAATAGATGCGTACGCTATTCCGTGCTAGAGCTGGGGCATCGCAAAAAATTGGCGCGGGGACTGTTTATACGGTGCTTAAATGCTGGTGGCGAGATTTTGGCGCCTCAAAATTGTCATCGTGCACACGTGGCATTAAGTAAAATCTGTTGGCTTGACTTGGCGACTGTGGCGTTCAAAAACGTCGCAAATTTTGATTCACAAGTAATCTTTTGATATCAGTTTCGCAACGGAAGGCTTCGCGCCGCTGCAAATGGCGCCGGTGCGGGAGTGCGCCCGCGCAGCCCTGCTGTTCAAGTCGATCGGCGCGCTGCTCGACGAGTTCTCGCAACTCGCCGACCTCAAGAACCCGGTCTCAGCCAAAAGTAGTAAGGTTTGAACGGTAGCATAGCGTCATACGGTCACGAGCGTTAATTTGGGACCCATTTCAAGAAAAATACGCTTGAAGTCGTCAATGTCATTAGAGATGTCAAGTCATTTGTAACTTTTAGGACACTCAACCTTATTGTTGTAGAATGTCAGATTGACTTTGGACCTAAGGTGGGTACCAAATTTAATCTCGTGACTGTACATCTGTTAAAATATGTTATAAGTTGTAATGAAGGCTTGTAAATACTCGTTCCCAGAGTGGGGTAGGCAGAGCTAAAGAATCACCAACAACTCTATAAACTTGTTGATAATTCAGTAACCACTTTTTGCACAATTAGGCTAAGATCTTTACCAGTGTAATAGTTGTGAAGTCTCGTATTGTGATGATAACATAACACATCTCTACTAAATTGGAGGGAACGCGTACAAGATAGGTACCCAATCGCAAAGGTTCAGCCATATCTGCAGCATAAACGATAAAGAAAGTTCTTAAAACTATATTGTTGATTATACATAGAAAGACAAAAACTACATTTTTGTTTCTATAGCTTACTATCCTAACCCTTCAATTATTTGATAAAATCACACATTTCTGTTAATTTTACACTGCACCTTTGAATACCATACAAATTAATTTGAGATTCCTTAAATTCAGGCTAAGTCGGAGTCGTCAAAGACAACCGAAGATGAGGTGGCTCTACGCATTCACAGCTCTACATCCACTTACAGCCCGCACGGCTCTCCCCAGCAGGTCGAGGATACACAGCTTCAAGAGATAAGAATGTCCAGAAAGGTATACACGTGAACCAATCTTTTTCTTACTTCTGAACATTACCTTTTTAGGTGAAACACATCCATGTCCAGTCAGGGTTTGTGAAAACAAAAAGATTTTTGAAAAATGATCATTCAGACATCTAACAAAAGGACAAAAAACATAAAACATGTGGCTGTCCAGCATTTTGATGGTTGTGAAACCAGCGTTGGTCTTCCGCAGTGGGTGTGTGGATGTGGAAGATAAGTCGTGGGAATGGCTGGTTTGGAACAGTTAAATTGGTTACAAATTGAGGTTCTTTGGTCCACAGGCGTTCCTCATGTCTTTAGCGCGACTTGTTATAGTGGAGCTGGGGAGTGCCCTCCGCCTCTCTTACGTGGTGATAGCTGAACTCCTGCCCAGGTTCCGAGGCCAGCTCGGCATCAAGAGCAGAGCCCTCGACGTGGACCCCCAATCTGTAGAGTTCTACAAGAAGATGAAGGATGACAAATTTGTAAGTTTCTTTATTGTTATGATTTTGGAGCCTTCAGGCAGGCAGTCTTGAATTGGTACAGGTGGACCAGCATGAAGCATTACTAACGCAGCTTAACTCTGGATGGATTGACGGGTTTCAATGAAATTTGAAATAGAGATAGCTAAATACATAGGCTACATTCATTCCGGAAAATTTAAAGTTCCCGAGGGAATAACGATAATCAAAATCTACGCGGACGAAGTCGCGGGCAGAAGCTAGTTTATTTATACATCGTAATTTGTGTATTAAATTTTGTTGATATTTACTGTCATTAGTACTTTTGTACATATATGTCTCTGTTAGTATTTATTCACTATTTTAGTTTTAAAATTTAATTCGCTCTGTTTCTGTAAACTTTTGTTTGTACTTATTTCTACTCGTTGCCATTTTTTGCTTTTCTTATTTTTCTCAATCACCCAAAGGTTAGCGGGATGAAATCCCTTAAAAGGATAAGTTTGCCTTTTTACATCCCTATTCGGTAAATATTGTATTTGAATTTCTGTGCTTTGTACAATCAAATATTTACTTACAAGGTATTCTTGCGTCTATGAGCGACGATGACCGGTTTCCATCAATTAGGTCTGTCTGCTTACCTTTAACGGCTATGAAATTTCTTATTTTAGGTAAATCTATCAGACATGTTCTTATCGCAACCTCAGTCGCGTTTGTGCACCATGCTGGACCTCCTGTGGACGTTTCTTGACGAGGCCGCGCTGTGCGACGTCCTGGAGCACTGCATCGTGCGGGAGTGCCTACTCTTCGACCTGGTCACACCGGTAATTATTATATTTAGAGCCCGAAATTAAATTTGCTCCTCATTTTATGTGACAGAAACAGCTGGGTTTTCATTGCGGGACCTGCCATTTTCAACCGCCCGTCGCACTTCTTATTACCGTATCACCCAGAAGAATCATTAAAAACTTGGTATCTCAGGCTTGTGCTGGTCATAAGCATTAAAACTTTCGGCAGTTGTTCATATTGCCAATTATTAGGTAACCACCGCACCTCTGGGATGGTTCAGCTAAATACCAACTAGTCACACTTGACTCGGTGAAACGTAGAGCTAAGAGACTCATCGGCCGCGATTACGGTTTAAAAGCTAAGCTTCACAGCCTAGCTCACCGCCGTAAAGTTGCCTGCTTGTCGGTATTCTACAGATTGTACTTCGGGAAGTACGCACTAGAGCCGCCGTCTCCTTTCTACCATCGGACTTCCAGACGCACTGCGGGATTCCAACCGTATCTGGTTGGAATTCCGCCTCTTCGAACGAAGCGATTTGCGTTATCATTTATAATGCGTACGCAAAAGAGTGGAATGCGCTTCCGGCGTCTGAATTTCCGAGTGCATACAATCCGAACCAATTTAAAGCTAGGGTGAATAGGCATCTTCTGGGTGAACTCGCTTCATCGTCGATAAAATCTTCGCCCTCCGGGGGCCAGAGTTAGTCAAGAGCAATCCCAAATTCTGTAAAAAAAAACACGGTAATTAGACATGCAACGGGCAGTTATAACGCTCAGACACTGAGTGAGATCTCATCTTTAACATAAAAACTATTTTCTTCCCTTGTAGTATGTAAGTACAAGTCGTTAGATAAATCCGCATCGTGCTTTACTTTACTAGGAGTTTACTTTCTATGATATCTGATTATCTTTTCACGCATTCGCTGCCGCCCTTTCACCCAGTTGCATTTTTCGTTTATACGAAGCTCGCGTACTATTAAACACATATAACGTTCTAGGCACTGGGTGAAAGTCAGGAAATCGTTTATATGCAGCTAGCAGCAGTGACTGGCTTAAACGAAACTGTATTGGAACTATATTGCTCAGCTTTTTTTTGTGGTTGCTTGAAAAAGAAAATAGTTTGATATTGAAAAGGGCTGTAAATACTTGGAATCTTGTTTTCTAGATAAGATAAGTCAGGATTGATCGATTATAAAGATTTCCAGTTGCCACATAAAAACTTGCATGACATTTTATTGCATACTTGAAACATTATTTCTACAGTTGGTTTATAAAAAAGACGCAGACGTTTCAAGCACGCTATGAAAAATTGTGACCTTTACTGCTCTAGCTTTGGATGGCTTTCAGAATATTGTTTAAATCTGCCTGATTTGCGTATGAAAATAATCATACTTCTCTGTTTTTTTTAAAGCTAATAAGTAATCAGTTCTTTTCACAACAGGCCCCCTTTGATGTAGTCCATATGCAGCAACCGGAAACACGCGCCTCAAGTAGTTTTGACAAAATAAAAAAGTTTTTCCGTTCGACACCACCAGAACCTAAAATTCTACCCCCTGCCGAGGAGGACACCAAGGCAAATTGTCTACAATTTTTTTCTTTTTTTGTATATTTACCTCAACAGCCGGGCTATCACACTATGTGGATGTTCATGACATATAATTTGTTGCGGGTTTCGCTGTTACGTCGCTCTACATTACTATAGGAGCATAAATACCAAATTTCATGGCATGGCTTGGCTTTGGACAGTCAATCAATAATGGAAATTAAAGAACGATTCACCTAATACCTTACCCAAAATATATCTAAAGGTCCCTCTACCTGATATGTACATTATTATTTATTACCTTCTAGCTATTTCTATGCAAACAATATCAATTGAACGATACCTTACAATATTATAATTAGATTTTTGAAAATATATGGTCTGAAAGCTAATAATGAGTCATAGAAATTACATAATTCTATTTTTATTCATTTAAAAATAATCTCGCTTTATAAAAATTGTCCCAACGCTGGCAGACTTGGGAAGACATTACCATGAGGGCATAAGCTGACGAGATGACACAATCAATTGCAGCGTTACGATTATAGAACAATCGTGAGAATTCAAATCAGAGCCCAAATCACCAGGTGACCCGGGGGCTAGGTAAGATTCGCTAAATTAGCGATTTTCGAAAATCTAACAAAATGTATTGTACCACGTAAACTGATGACAGATCGCGTTGACCGCTTATCACAATTCTTTACATTTCAAGTCGATGGACAACAGAATTGTTACCAGCGTTTGCATGATCTACCTCTACCGCCTATCGCGAGTGCATGGATGGCTTCTTTCATACGATATAAATGACGTCCTCGACTGAGCTTACGCATAGCATGTGATAATCCTGAGCCTTCCAGTACTTGTTGGTCACTTGAGCATCGTTCCCCTGATCATTACATTCAGACCAGCAAACAAAACAAGGTCTCTTTCGAGACATCGCAGGTTATCTTTAGGCTATTTTCTTGTTTTTCTATCACCCTGGAGATGCAATTCTGGCATTTACATGACTGCATGACAAAGTAAATCAAATACTGACATTTTTTTTTTAAATAAATCGCGACAGGTGTCTATAGGCATATATATATATTTTACTTTAGTCCGTCGGTCTAGCAAGAGAAAAATACCAAGACATTGATACAATCTTTGGATTAAAACAGAAGTCAATTTCTAGTCCTTAATAACCACTTCCCATCGGGCACACCTTTCGTCTTTTGACATTTTCCTCTCGCCCCTACTTCCTCTTCTTTCCTCAAAAGTCGGTAATATCCTTACAATTTCTTTGGTGTTTCTGTTTTTAGATAAAAAAAGATCAGCATATAGTAATTAGTCATGAATCTAACCAAACATCATAAATTGTATGTCATGCTAGTGTGTTAGCCCGATGCTACAAAATTACGCTCCAGTGAAGAGAGTAGACATACCTAGTGTGCTAGCCCGGCAGGGGTCTAAGAGTAGACAGGATGACAGACGTACACACCCATTCTGTGTGTTCGCGGGTAGAATATCTCCGGAATTCCGCTGCAGCGCACGCTACGAATGCACAGGCTACACACGTGTGCCATGTGCTACTGCTGTAGGAGTATTCATGTTCTATACTAAATTCGATAACGTTTCTTTTCCGCTTTTTATCAATTTTGGAATATATACTTAGATATTATGAAAAACTAGGTCTGTACGTTTCCCTTTCCAAGAAGATATACAAACTAACAAAAAAACGGAAACTTATAAACCTAGTTTTTCATAATAACCACAACAACATATTCAAAAATAGTGGAAATCGGATTTGATTTAGGTTGTGAGAAACGTTTACGCCCGGAGCTCAATTTGTATGGTTTTTTTGCAGCTCCGCGATTTAAGCTTCGCTTCGCTTCACAATCCTCTTGATGCCATTAAATGTAGAGTAGCTATCCCTTCATGCATTATTGAAATATTTTTGTACTGAATGATCTTGGTTTTTGTATGTGTGATGTGACGTCGTCATCTTATCTACTACACTCTTGATGTCCGAAATAATGTATGAACAGTATAGCTTGGCAAAAAAGAGTTTGAAGTGGTGTCAGGTGGAAGTACCTACCGTATCCTCAAGCGGCAGCGGCACCCACAACATAACGCGAAAGTTTTTTGGTCAACATTGATCGATCATATTGCCAATGGAAACAGTACCCTCACTTTTTGCGATTTTGTTTTGCCAAGTAATACCTACCTATAGGTGAAAAACTTAAGTAAATGACCTCATGCATGTAGTTGTAGTTGTAACACCGTATAGACCGTTCGACATTCTATATTTGGAATTTGACGTAAATTCCATATTAGGTTTGTAGACAACTATATGCATGAGGTCATTTACTTAAGTTTTTCACTTATACCATATTTTATTTCTAATAGGTGGTTACGAACAACCTACGTAGGTACCTTTTTCACTCTTGTCATAATGTCAAAAAGACATAAAAAGGTACGGTCACGAGCGTTAATTTGGGACCCATTTCAAGAAAAATTATGCTTGAAGTCGTCAATGTCATTAGAGATGTCAAGTCGTTTGTAACTTTTAGGAAACTCAACCTTATTGTTGTAGTATGTCAGATTGACTTTGGACCTAAGGCGGGTACCAAATTTAATCTCGTGACTGTACGTCTTTCGCGTACTCGTACCCTTATTGTACATCGACATTACAATAAGTATCTTACTTTATTACTGCATTACGTTGGCAAAAAAGAGTATGGCCTAGTGGCAGGTCGAACTACAATATCCTCATGTGGCAACCACCACATAAAGCATCAGAATCTAAATAAAAAATGGGTCATGTTGCCACATTTTATTTCGAACAGCGCCTTAAATTTCTTCCAAACTCTATTTTGCCAACCTAACACGGAGGCTAACTGAGGCGCATTCAGTTTTAATCATCAGGGTGACATCCTCTTTAGGCATATGTATGTCTACAGTATTTATTCTTAAAGTGCTATGCCACCCTGGATCTGCCCTTGGAAGCAAATGCAGAGCCGAATCGATTCATTCTATACAATCTCTTAAACTGACAACTTCATCTTCAGGACCTCAACTTCACGCAGCAAGTAGAAGGGGTGTACGTCATCTGCGGGCTGATGCAGCACGTGGAGACGCGGCACCACCTGGTCAAATACGTATTCTTCAACAAAATCTCGTATGTTGTATTATTTATTTAATCTTAATATGAATAATATGAATATTAAATTGTTCTCTTAATCATTCACAGACAAAACAACGCACCTTCGCCCTCATTTTCAAGTCTTTGTCTGTCTGTCTGCCTGTCATCGCCATCGGATCCATCACTATTTACCATCCCTAAAATAAGCTCTAACAGATTTAACTTGGTTTTTATTATTGCTACTCAGTGATTGGACAGATTATTTCCATGGTCAAAAAGAGTCATTTTTCTACTTCCATTTTGTGTCTTATTTATCTCTGTTGTACCCAGGTTCGATAACTTCCTGAACGTGAAGTGTCCGGACGACACGGTCCTGCGCAATGTCATCCGCGACCCCTGGTGGCAGCGCCCCACCTCGGTGAAGGGGGAGACCGACCCTAGGATAGCTGGTACTGATTTTAATAAATGACTTTCTGCTAATGTTTCTTAGGGCACTTCTCCTCAGAAATTCATCTTGACCGAAACGCTTTATGTTACCGAATTGCATGAGTTCCCATGTGTCCAATTGACTGAATAAATATATTTTTAATTTCAAATAGGCAGCATAGCTAAGTCACCATAAGAAAACGGTCGTGGCTATCGACGCGTCCCGCAGATCATGGGAGTACCCACTTTAAAATCATTAGTCATCATCAGTCTATGTTAGTCAATGGACTGACATAGACTAATGTCCAACAATGGCTAGACATAGGTCTCCCCCAATGAGCGCCAGCATTTCTATCCGAAGCACACATTACGCGCAGGATCGTGGTCTCTACTCCAAAATACCCCTAGGTTCTAACCACCCTCAGTTAACCTTAAGATGTTCCAACTAGAACAACCCTCCGTCCTGCTTGAATCTTGGAGTTGCAGTATTCATTGGTCAGGTACGGTCGTGAACGTAAATTTAGGCACCATTTATGAAAAAAAACTTGAAGTCGGCAATGTCATTAGAGATCTGATGCCAAGACATTTGCAACTTAACTATACAGAAAATTGAAGTCTTCGACAGTTCTTACTTACAGTCTGTTTATTTTTTTACATTTTGTTTTCAGAAATGGCGGAAAAAGGCACATTTACTCGCACATCCACGGGCAGAGGTAAGTTTACTGTCACTTAATGTATTAGAAATATAATAAAAATAAAAATCAAATCTAATATACCTCTAATTTAATTTCAACCATATTTGGATCACAAACAACTAACAACGGAAGCAGATGGTAAATGATGATACCTATTTATTTTACGAGTATGCACATGCACAATATGCAATCGACATATTAATTGGTTATTTTATTAAAACAATTCAAAGCAACTAAAGGAAAAAAATCAAGAGTTACCTAATCGTGTTAAATTAAGATGTCAAATATCTAGCGAAAATCAGAGAAGGGAAAAAAGGCCATTCCTCCGAAGAGCTCTCAAATTATGCCAACGATAATCATCATCAACATTAAGGTGCTAATAGCAGCTGTGGCTGACCTGCTAAACTTATTAATGTTTTGTACTTAGATAAAACGGGCAAGCCCCAAGCAGTTGATGACAGTGTCAAGGAAGCGCGTTACAAAGAGGATTGCAACAAAATAACCAAGGCCATAGCGCCTCTGGAGCAGATTCAGGTATCATCAGTGAAGGGTCTCGTAATTTTTGAGTATGCGTTTGCGTTGCGAGTTTGCGACGCGCTGCACGGTTGTTCGGTTCGTCAGGCACAGGCAATTGCGTCCGCGATTTTTATATATCGTTTCTTGAATAATAAAATAACCCCCACGCTGCCTTTGGTGTATGAAAACATTAAAGCTGCAAACGCACAATTACGGTAGCGGTGCGAAGCAAGACGGTATAGCAACAGTGTTCTTATAAACGCAATGTAAGCTGTCGCAATAAGACGTGAAAGAAGTGGTTTTAAAAGTGTTAAGTCGTTTCCAGTTTACCACTTCGTCAGTAAATTACAAATTTATTTATGGCATTCTCTTACTTTTTTCATATGTAGATTTAATGTGTATGCAACAGTTGGAATTTCTTCTCATGCTGTTGGACAACACCGACGGCTCTAACATGGTGCCTTCGACGCGGAAGATATTTCTGGAGAAGTTCCGACGGTACATAATGGACAACTGCATTCTGGACATGGTAAATATCCTAAAAGTTATTTATTTCGCCATAGCGCATTATCTAAAAGGATCATATTAAGGTCTCAATAACAGCCTCATTATTATTTTAAATAACTTAGTCTAGTGACAAGTGAAGTTTTCATTTCGAGAAAAGACATGAAGTGAGTGATGCTATCTGAGAGAATACCTTTACAGAGAGAGTGAACGTGTAGAGATCGTCTAATCTTAAACTGAACAGCGCGGCCCTTCAATGTGTTAACGCTAGTTACGTGTATATGCATTGTTGATAGGTCGTTTAGTGGAGGGGACTTTTAAATTAGACGATCTCTACTCATACCACCGCGGTTGTTCCAGCGGTTATTCAACATATCGCGCAACTCGCCGGCGATATCGTGGTGCTGCCACGCGAGGATGCTCAGCGCTGTGCTGAAACTGTGGAACGAGAACCCGCTGGGCTACACGTAAGTACGTAGACCTAAACTATATTCATCCATTCAATCTCCCTACATGAACCCACTACAGGGCATAAGCTTGCTCTTTTTAGCGCCGAGCTGTTCTGTCCTGCTACCAAGGTAAGCACCTTGTCTATTTCATTCCCGATATCCTAGCCAATTCATCTGATCTTTGGGTTTTGACCGATCGTATTCAAGTGTTAAAACCACCACCAGGCCACCTAATGGTCCGAGTAAGTAGTCTCAGGCTGCAAATAGAAGGATTACAAGCATAAAGGCAGAGAGCATAAAGCATATATTTTAATCCTCAGGGCTGGTACCGCTTCTGAAATGGCACATGTCCAGAGGTCTCAGAGCCAGTCCGAGCCGACTTACCATCATGTGACCCTTATAAATAAGACATCATTTTCCTGAACATTTCCTTGTTTTTCAGGAACATGCCCCCACATGTGCCCACGAAGACGTTTATCGATGGGGAGCTGGACTTCTACAATGTGGACCGGCTTGGCGGCGTGCTGCCGTTCCTTGTCAGGACGCTACGGTAAGTCATCATCTAATGACGCGGTGGATTAGCCTATAGCTTAACTGCTATAAGGTTGATCCTTCTAAGGTAGTCACTAGCCTTCTGACATGACACTGACCGATTGGTAGACCGCGCGTGTGTCCCGAAGTACATAGGAGGGCCAACCTCATAATGTTCAAGATCTTATTGCTGGTAGAATGATACGCAGAATTCAAAGCTGATGAATTTAAAATAGGTTTCTTAGTATGGATACTAAGTATCAATGGATATTTTGCTATTTTAAACCATTAACTATTAAATATATAAAAACCCCTGTTGTAATGGTCACCCCTACAGAACCGATATATGTTAAACGGCGTAACCAATTTTCATGAAACCTATTAGCTAAAAACTATTCCAAATCTGCCCTATCCTCCATCCTGTAGAAATTCTCGGTAGAGTTTAAAGTATTATTTCTTCTCCTTCGAAGCGCCGCTGAGCCAATATCCCGAATTAAAAGTATAATGAAAAATGTTGAAAAACAATTAATCCAATTTGCTGCTTTTGCTCCGCTGTTGCCGCTATTCGGTATAGCGTGTTGAAAAATATCCCCCGTCGCTACAACAGGTGTGGAGGAACCATAACATCCTCTGAAGTTAATTTAACGGTCAATTAAGATGCACCAGGTGCCGGGATTTGCATCACTTCATAACATCCACAATCAGCTGAACTTTTGTACTCGTAGTGGCTACGGGTACAGTATAGCTTTCAGAAAGCATCGTTGCTTATTTCGATCTCGATTTCGCTCGACGATCGCAAATTGAGTATTAGGTATATACCTAAGTATTAAATATTTATTGTCAAGAGCTCAAGAGTCATATTTTAGAAAACTGTTGAGTTTCTTGCGGCGCTACTTCTCAGCAGTGGTCTCCTCTTGGGAAACTCTGGTAGATTTTGACGTTTAAAGCCAGTCTAGCCTAAGTACTAAATGAAGATCTTTTAGATAACACCCAACCCAAGTCTCAGGAATACTCACGCTCGTCACAAGAATATTTAAATATTTACTTTGCAAGTTCAAGAACACAAACCAAAAAAAAACATTCAATCTATCTGCTAATCGCCGTCCACTGTTTTATGTAAGCATGCCCAAGTGAGCACCAACCGTCAAGGTCTATCTCATCTGGTCTCATATC
Source organism: Acleris literana (assembly GCA_946894065.1). NCBI lineage: Eukaryota > Metazoa > Arthropoda > Insecta > Lepidoptera > Tortricidae > Acleris > Acleris literana. Next base: position 8,328,891 of record OX335688.1, on the reverse strand, counting down.
TCGGTGATCACTACAACTGGGTTTCTCAATTTTTTTCTCTAGTGCCGACTCCTAGAGCCACATTATTATGATCCGCGGACCCTTATAAATAAATCAAAAATAAATCGTTTTCTGTCTACTTACACATACACGTGTTTATGTTTATTTTAATGAGATGGTTAGTGTTGCGTTTTTGCTACGAAAATCGTAATGTTAGTGTAACTCTACTGGTATAGTCTATTTCGATATTTATTATTTATGAATCCTAAAGTGGAAAAGCCCTTTCCGCAGTCCGCACAAATAAGTCGAGGGGAAAGGCAACAACTGTTTCTGAGCCAATTCCGATAACTCCGTAAAATCAGATTTTAAATTTAGCCAGACAGTTAAACCAAATTCTTTGAACGTTCGTTTTAGAGTGTAATTACATTATAACTTATTTCAATTAATTGATTTTCATTGGCAGATGTCAGTCTGTGATGTCTGAAACATTTACATGAAATGACTGTGTCGAACTTTCATCGTGATCTGGGTCGTGTCAAACTCTCGGCCGCGTTATTACTTTATAATTTGAATGTCTGGGGACCCCCTGGGGTAGAAGCGGACTCCAGGTTGGGAAACCCTGGTATAGACATCGATGCTGGTTCCAGGCAGGATCTGGTGGACGTGCTGGGTGAGGACAGTCCGTTCGTGCAGAGCTTCGAGCCCAACTATAACCGAGGGGGAGGCATCGACATGGGTAACTATCATCCAGAAACACTGGGACAGTTGGCACTGTCGGCAGGCAAGTGGGTCTACGGGGAAAGTGCATCTACCATCAATATCTTTGAAGCAGGTATGGTTTTGGCAATATTCCCTATTTCTAAGCCTTGGTGGTCCGGTCCGTTCTAACTAGAGTTTTATATCTTATCAGCTGTATATCTGTAGAAAGCTGGTTGGGTACCCTAACGATAAATTAAAAAAAAACACCAAAAGTGATAATACGGATTGAACTACTTATTAGATAGCTATTAGACAGAGAGATTCGACAGCCGTGTGACGTCATGTAACACGTCGGCCATATAAACTCCATGTTAATTTTTTTTTGCTAGAAAGAGATAGGAACAAATCTTTGTTGGCTTATATCTTGGTTATTTTTATACCTATTCAAAAAAACTAATCTGTATGTTACATGAATCAGCTTTTATCGAAGTTGTGATAAAATGTCATGGATATTCCCTACGAGTATTATTACTTTAGCGATAGGGACGATTAGTACGATTACTGACAACTTCAAATTTTATTATAACCAGCAGAGCTATATTCTCTATGATTGTGCCTTTGTTTCCATTTCAACTACTTTTTTTTTTAAATTGTGGCACACGGTAATTATAAGTCGACGGCTCGGCGACGGGCAGTAAGAACACTCAGAGAAACACCTAGATATTGATAGTAGAGGCACTTTCCCCGTAAATGAACATGTCCCATTTGACCTTAATTCAGAAATATAAAAAGTAGAAAATGGCGTCTTAACTATAACTTTATAATAAATATCAGAGGGCCCTGCCAAGATGCTCTACGCTAACTAACGTTTCTATTCCTTTCATTTTCAACCAATCGCGTCACTGGTAAATCACGTGACTTTTCGTATCACGTCATCTACCAGTGACGCGATTGGTTTAAAAACGAAACGCATAGAAACGCTAGTTAGCTTAGTGCATCTTGTCAGGGCCCCCAGGGCCTTCTATTCTGCGACGTTAATTACAATATGCCTTTTGACGTGTTATGACGTGTTCTTAACTCGGGCCTCATTTCTGTTAAGTAAATAGGAGCTACCAAAACGTTGACATTACGATAACAGGGCCTCTATTCAAGACGGTAAAAACCATATCGTGTTGTCAACGTTTTGATAGCTCTTATTAAAATAAAAAAAAAATTCAATATCAGGGGACAATGTCACAACAATTGACCTAGTCCCAAACTAAGCTCTTAGTTTGTACTATGCTATGGGTACTAGACTTATATAGAGAAATATATACTTAAATACATAGAAAACCTCCAAAACTCAGGAACAAATATTCGCGCTCATCACACATATCTGCCCTTACCAGGATTTGAACCCAGGACCGCTAGCTTCGTAGGCAGGGTCACTACCAACTAGGCCAGCGCGTCGACGATTTACTTGACAATAATAGCGGCTAAGTTAAAAACAATACCAGAACAGGTCAAAGACGATATGGTTTTTACCGCCTAGAGTAGAGAACCTGGTCAAGAGCAATATTTTACGTCGTAGAATAGAGACCTAGGGGACCATCTCATACAAATTGACCTCGTCCCAAACTAGCTCTAGGCTTGTAGGTAATGTGTTACACACGATAAACAGTCCTAAATAGAGAAATACGTACTTTAATACTTTGTAACAAAATTCATTTATAATACTTATCATTCTTTCGTAGGTAATCCGGGGTATAATCCATTGTTGTTTTTTGTCAGCATAAAATACAATTTTGCGCGTTCATAAAATCCAATTGCCCTCGAAAATAAATGTGTAAGCTTTACCTCTTTAAAGCTTTAAAAATGCACCACCGCAGACCGGGAAAAATTGCGTGTATTATTAAACGTACAGGAATGATGCATGGCTAGCGGGGAAGCATTTTAACGTTTGTTTTGCTATAAATTGTACAGATTCCTGTGGAAATGCATCCCTATTTTATTCTGCCTGTAATAATTTGCGCCGTTTACGTCGGCTTAAAATAATGGGTTACTATCAAAATTCCCTTTTCGCCAAATGACTATATAGCTCAAATGTCCGGATTGTGTAATGTCTTTGTTGCTATATAGACATGAACGCTAAATGTATCTTTAGCAAAACGTCTGCATCTTAGAATGTTACAATTTAAAATACACTAGTAGCGAAACGTCTTTTTCTTAGAATGTCCTTATTACTTAATAGACATAAAAGCTAAATGGACCGGTAGCGAAACGTTTGTATCTCAAAATGTCTTAATTACTAAATAGACATGAACGCCAAATGGCCAATTAGCAAAACGTCTGGATCTTAAAATTGCGTAGTGATAAGACACTTGATAATTAAAATCAACCAATTTTACTTTCGACGAATTAGGTATTGCTACTAACTCGTTCTGTGGTCATGACAATTAACAAATTTTACTTTCGGCTAATTAGGTACCTATTGTAATTATACGGACTATTTTAATTTCCAGACGTATTGCTATAAAGTCGATCTGTGTTCATGTCAATGAACTAATTTTACTTTCGGCTAATTAGGTATTCTAATCATACGGACTATTTATATTTCCAAACGTTTGGCTACTTGCTCATTTTAATTCGTCCTGCTTAATTGACACTTTGCTGACTGAGTATTCTACTTTCATGTCGTCCAGCTGAATTGACTCTTTGCTAACTGTGTATTTTACTTTTATGTCATCTAGCTGAAATGGTCGTTTGGCGATAAAGACAATTCGATAGTAACCCAAAATAATTGGTCGTAGTACTTAATAAGATCTGTAACATCTTTTTGAGACTTTGGGATGCACGCTGCCCAAAGCAAGCTTAAACGCAGTAAGTATCTCACATTCAATAACCAAAGCAGTTTCAATTCTCTTCTATTAGTAATGAGGTTGATATTTCTAAAATAATTTTATCTGAGATACTTAGGAGCGCAATACGAATGACACACTTTTGGCCCTAAATGTACAATAAATTCACATCCACGAAAGGGTAAACAAACATCCTCTTGTCCCTTTTCTGTAAATATTTCGACTAACCTTTATGACACAAGCGTAGGTCGTCCTGCCAGCTCCTCGTAGCTCTCTCAGCGCCCTTACCATGAGTTCCAATTATCGTACTCGCTGCACAAGTCGAATGCTCTGTCCCTCGCACTCTATTCTATAACAATTGACAACAATTCATGTGTGCTAAGGTAGTCAATTAAAATACCGTTTGTAGATTTTACACTGCTGATTACATTAAAAATTAATTTGGATTTTTTTATGCAATAGCTTTTCTTTTTAATTTAAGAAAAACAGTAATAATAGTTGGATTGTGAATGTTAGGAATACACTTATAGTGCCCTTAGTCCATTTATTACCATAGGAATTGAAAAAAATATACGACTGTCATGTCAATTTTTTATCTGTCTGACGGATTACTTGATTCTAACGACACGCTTTCGATTCTCGTAATACTATTGTTTTGATATACGCTATTTAAAATGAAAGTGACTAACGGATTTGTAAAAGCGGATAGCTGCAATCTGCCCGAAGTCGACGAATTTAAGTTGTTACAGTTGTTATTGTTGACAAGTGACATGACATGACAGTCAGTTCTGTTTAAAGTTACTTTTTTATTTTATATCATGCTAAGATCACGACATCAGTATTATTATATACGGTATTTTTAATGACTATTTCTTTAATAAATTATTAACGACGAATTTAAGATAAATAAAGAAAAACCGAGAAACACGGGTACTCTAATTTTTAACCAGCTATTATAAACGCGAAAAAACAAAACGGTTTTTTTTTGAAATGTTAATTCTGTGAGGGACAGAGCATTCGAGGCGCTAGTGAGTACGGTAATTGTAACTCATGGTAAGGGTATTAATTTCCAGGGTCCCAGGATTCCCAGTATAATGGGTTTTAGACATCAATAATAATTCATATAGGTACAAAGAGTAAATTCTCATTACCTGAGGGCCCTGCCAAGATGCATTGCGCTAACTAGCGTTTCTATTCGTTCCGTTTTTAAACCAATCGCGTCACTGGTAGATCACGTGACTTTTCGTATCACTTCATCTACCAGTGACGCGATTGGTTTAAAAACGAATCGAATAGAACCGCTAGTTAGCACAATGCATCTTGGCAGGGCACTCTGGCCTTAGAGAAAGAACGCTCTTTGTTCTAACGCTAGTCTCTCATTTTTTTTTACAAAACTGTTTTCTTCTTCAGCGTTAAACCTCAACAATATTTTAATAAAGTGGGACGGCTACTATGGGCCGTCTTGAGAAGGGGCTAGTTGCGAAAAAGACGCTTTGCGAAACGGAAGTTTGCTGGAGAACGCATTTTATGTCAAAAAGGGTTTCACTAAAGGGACGTTTTGCGGAAAGGACATTTTGAACACGGACTTTTTGCGAAATGGACAAAGGGAAATTTTCCGAACGGTCCAAAAACTTATTTTTTTATACATATACTTTAAAAAATCCTATATCGTCTTGAGAACATGTCTTGAGTATAGTACCTATTGACGATTAGCTAGGGATAATTAGCCCCAAAACCATACCGCATTGCTTTTTTTTTCAAAACCACTTTTTTTGCTTTATTCCTTTTTCTAGAAGTGTTATTTTTGCTATTTTCCTTAGTTTTATTTTATTATTTGTTTCGGCAATTAATTCAATTCAATTGACCCTTAGATCCTCAACGAGTTCTATTACCACAAGCCAAAAGCCCAAGTGTTAAGGAACGTAATGTTGTTTTTAGGTTTTCAAATTGCAGGTGTGAGCGAGATGGCCGCCGGGTCGCCGGGGCTCGCGACTCTGCCCCAGGTCATCTCGTCCATGGCGCGTTTCATGCATGCATCCATGCCCCCGCTTCCGAACAGGTAGGTACAGTACATACCATTCGCTTGATAGCCATCGGCTAGCTATCGCTAACACTCTCGCACTTGCAGACAGTATATTTAAGTGCCTACAGTGAAAAGGGGAATAAGATGAGTTATCGTCGGTGCTATTGCAATACCGCGTAACTAACAAATTCAATAAATTGCAAAATGGACCTTACTGACTTACTCGCTAAGGTGTATTTTGCACCTTATTTAATTTGTTACTTATGCGGTATTACAGTATCATATCATCAGCCCTTATTTTTTTATTACACCATTGGATTCAGCTTGTTCGTTTTCGTAATGTAGCAAGAGGACATATCTCTAGCTATCCCCTAACACACTTTTTTCGATTACGGTATGTACATAACTCTCCTTTTAACTAAAAAAACATTTAATCTACATACATTTCCGCAATTATTTTCTTACATAAAAACACTGTTTGTATTGTTCCGTAACAACGAAGACATACTCAATACTCAATTTATAAGGACTGAAAGCGACTATTCCCTTATTGAACAGTGTGCATATAGGCGTAACTCGAAGCGTTCCGGTTGCTTCGTTAACCACGAGTGATCAAATTATCCGAGCTTGGATCACCTTGCTATTGGCTAAAATGCTCTCCATAGGGTACTTCTCGTTTTATTAATTTAATGTCTAGTATTTTTAATTCAATTTTTGGAGTACACTATCTTTTATTGTTTGCATAAGTATCGTTTTGTCCATAGAACGGTTTTAAATATCAACGAATTGATTAACACAAATCATGTTATACCGTTAAGCTCTCGTGACCCGAGGCCACAAGTTGAAAAAACTTTAAAACAAAAATGAATGACTAATAAACAAGAGTTTATAACTATGCCAAAAGTTAGAAACCATGAAAAGTTCTAATATTAAACGCTAAAGACCCAAAAACGTCAAAAGATTAGTATTTTGCTTCTACTGAAAAGTACTGATTTTAAGTTATTGCCTTTTTCACTGGAGGCACTATTTGTTACTCGTGTTCATAGAAATACGAAAATAGCCGATGGCTATTAAGCAAATGGTGGAACTGAGAATCCTTTGAACGATGCGGTCTTTGAGTGTGGTAGTGAAGCCAACTCAACATTGGTTTGAGTTGCAATTAAAGCAGGTTGAATATAATTTCACCGGCCGTCTAAATAGATGAAAAAATTGCAAAAGTATGTCATATTTAATTCAGAACAATTTGAAGGAACGGTACGACTTGAGGACCTTCAATAGACGAGCATACTCTTCTCTCAAAAGCCTGCAAAGAATCTGCTATCTGCTGGTGTTGCCGGTGTTTATGAGAAGGGATGATCGGTTCAATATCTATCAGGTTGCCCTTTTAATCGTTTGCCTCTTTTAGCATAAAGACTTTTATCTACACTCATATCATAAGTCCTCTATTATGCGTTCAAAACCCGTAGGCAACGACCAGCATTACTTGTGGTAGTAGGTGACAGCGAAGACAGCTGTTAATTTTGGAAGATGTTCCAAATTTGGATCTCATTATCTTACAATATCCGATAACGTAATGAAATCAGTTTACAGCTGTCATCGCTGTCACCTATTACCACATGTACAGGTACATTCACTAAAGTTGGCACGAATGGAATGAACAAAAGTAATGTCACCTATCACTGTGTGAGTGCCGTCCTTTGAACCGATGTTCGAATTTCAAACCGAAAGCCTGTTATTATTTTACACACTTGTATACTTTCGTTCACTCATTCAATCCATTCGTGCCAACTCTCGTGAATAGACCTGTAATGCTGGTCATTTGCCTTTCGGCTTCTGAACCCATCTTAGAGTACTTATAATATGTGTGTAGATAAAGTATTGTACGTGACTCTACGTAATTGGCATTACGCAACCGTCACGTAAACTACTATTGAGACTGATCAAATTAATTTAGATCTAGCCGCTCTGCGAGTAAATGTTAAACTATCGTTAGCGGTGCACGAAACCCTAGCGCTCGTCTTGTTGCTGTCGCCATGCTAGATTCAGGACTCAGTTTTCATTCTTGTCCTTCACCAAATATTGGGACTTTATTAAGACCACAATCTTTCTCCCCAAAAACCTGTGATTTGTGAGTTTCGAAGAAAGAGAAAGACGAATTCGTATTCGTCTTCCTTTCTCATTTAGATTACCAATATTCGACTTGATAGAGGAAGCAAGACATATTGTAATTTATTGACTACATCTATAGATGAAAATAGGTTTAGGTTGTAATAGTTTTGCAACAGACTCTATCAATTTCTAGGATGGGGAGAATTAATCAGGAGGAAACGCGCTTAATTCGGTAAAAAACGCGAATAGAAATTCTGCTGCAAAGAAATAAAGATTTTGGGAAATTAAATTAAAAAAGCTATGTCCAAAAAATCATAAAATATTTAGTTTTCTCAATTAGTATTACATAAATTTATTGATTTTTTCCTGTAAAAGCTGTGAAATATTGCAAGATAACTGAAATATCGTGGAGGACGATTTGAACTCGAATCAAATGATATAAGTTTGAACTAAATAAAATTAGTGTCCTGTAAACACAACTTATTTATATTTCAGTACTACCAGTTCCTTAATAGCATTCGGCTCTTTTCGTGTTTCTATGTAACGAATGAGAAATGTGTCAGGTGCGAGTGAGAGTGTGATCAGGATAGACAGCCAATGACAATTTTTAAGAAATGGTAGTACTGTACTTACTGGGCACTTCGCTATTAGAAGCATCCGTCACAACTCCCCCTCCACGCGCTCCATCGAATCGGACAACTCCATCTGGTCGTCGTCCTACGAGACCGCCAGCGACACAGCCAGCTTCACCGCTTCGACGTTAGTAACATACAGAGTGCCCAAGACTATTAAGTACTTCATACGGAAGCCCCCTTTATAACAGTCCAGGGGTCCTAGACAAGATGCATTCGGCGAGCGCTTTCGCTGTCGAACATTTATTTATATAGGATGGACTTAAGGGTGGTACTCCACCTGTCCAATATCTTTGTCCAATTTCTATATCCAATATATAATCAAATTTCTTTGATGGAGGCCCATTCCACTTATCCAATATCTTGGTTCAAGTTTTTATACTATTTGCCTAGCCATTTTGAATTAAATGTCATTCGTAACATTTGATCAAATGTAGGTGTTTCTAGAAAATTTGATGAAGTCGTCCAATTTCTTTGATCAAATGCACATTGGACAAAGATGTTGGACAGATGGAATACCACCCTAAGCTACAGAATTGCGTCGAGCGCTTATCCATATATTTTGACGGTTTTAGATACCCCTGGACACATAAGCTAAAAGACTCTATCACATAATTAAATATATATATATTCTAGATTAATCGCAATAAACGACTATTTATAATAATACGAGTTTATAGTTACTATTTTACTCTGTTAGGCTCATACTTGGCTTGGCCGACCGATTTGATGTTTGGTGTCATTTTTTTTGGACTTGGTATTTTGTTAATTATAGACTACCTACAATATGTTATTAGGGCCACCGGAGAGACCGCACTGGCGCTAAAGGGCACGCGCTCCATGATGCCCGGCGCGGGCGCAACGGACGTGAGGACTGCGTACCTGCGGCTCATGGACGGCTTGCTGGCACTCTACCATGGCGCCGCCATCAAACACGCTGAGAAGGTACCGAGGCCGTCGTCTCATTGCCTAACGCTCTCGCAATCGCAATCGGCTTCAAAGTGGAACAATTGTGTATGCAGACTTGCCTTCGGACTGTCATAATGATTAAAAAAACAAAAACCCGCCTTCAAAAAGCAAAAAATAAGTTCTTTAAAATGGTAGGTAAATAGGTCAGTCCAACTGAAGTCGGTGTCCAACAATATTTTAACCAAAAGCAGACCAGAGAGGGCAGAAGTTATTTTTTGCTTTTTGAAGGCGGGTTTTTGTTTTTTTAAACTTTTTTTTTATTTTATACTTTTTAGTGATCATAATTATGCTGTTATTCTCCCACTTCTCAATTAATAAGAAACAATAGAACGTTTCAATCTCGCCGGAATGCCGTGGGAAAGTCATAGTCATATATTTAAACCTAAATATTGTTCGTCATAGTCGCTCAACTATCTTAATCGAAATATCTTGTCGCCACCCTCGAAATATATACCGTTTAGGAGTTCCGGTGGCCATCTGTGGTCTTCATAATCAGTTCCACTTCACCAAATAGTGCTTTCCAAGACCAAATACACGAGTTACAATGAAAAATACCAAAATCGCTATAGGTGTGCCTATAAGTTTTGAAGAGTTCCGTCGATTCCTCATAGATTCCACCATCAGATCTTCATTTTGATAAGTATGGGACCAATCGGGAAGCACCAGCTTTCAAATAAAAAAAGAATCATCAAAATCGGTTCATCCAGTCGAAAGTTCTGAGGTAACAAACATTTAAAAAAAAACAGACGAATTGAGAACCTCCTCCTTTTTTTGAAGTCGGTTAAAAACGATTCCGATTGCGAGTGCGTTAGGCAATAAGCTCTCGTATCGTAAGGCTCAGTTTCATTGCCCGCATGCTTTTCGTAATGCATTGCGTCGCTGCAATTGGTCTCGGCTCAAAAATGTTAAAACAACCCGTCAATGGATTGCTACAATAATGCGGGCTATCGACCAATGAAACTGGGCCTGTAGGACCAAATTCTACCTATCTGTACCGCTGTACTTTTCACCTTCTGGAACTAAGCAGGTAGGTTATTCATGAGCAACTCGTTCTTGAGCTCGACGTACCGAATATTAACCGGCGAGTTGAAGTTGTCCCGTCAGAACATAAAAGAACACATTCAAGCACGTGTATTCTCAGCTTACCGGCTTTATCCGTCGAGAAAGCGAGCTTGTACATATGACTTTGCTCACTCGATCGACAGAGAGAGTAGGTTTTAAGAATAATACCTCAGGTTCGAACAATTCATAATCCCTGTCCGAAAAGCCTCGAGAACACCTGACAGCGTGTATGTGAGTGAGGACGTGTGTGGTAGTATCTCGCCATCACGCTCTAAGTGGCCTGTTCTCCGATTTGCGTCAACACATGACACACCCCGCTTCTTAGTTTTCTATAACTCGGCAAAGAAAGGGTTTAACGAGGTGATATAAATAACTACGATATTTTCAGGCAGCTTTAGGTTTATAACTACTAACTATGATCTAATTTCTACCAAAAATGCTGCCTGAAAATATTGATTTCACTCCGAAAAGCGCCATCATTTTTTCTAAACTCTTTATAACCAACCTTTACTATCGTAATACAATTTCAAATCGAAAAGTGGTTAGTAAAATCTCTTTTTCAATATGTTAAATTAAAAACACCGGTATCAGATTTCATGTTGTTAAGAGGAAAGTACCATTCTTAAGTTAGGAAATGTTCTATCATTTTTCAGCTTTGCGAACTCAGGGATAATCAGCTGGACATGGCTGACTGCCTGCACGACATTGAGAACCGGATGCACGTAATACGAGCAGAACTGAACGCCGGTGGCTGTTAGTACTCAAAAATTATTTTATTCATTTAGCAGCCGTCCCAGGCCTCCTATCTATTCTTCCACGCAGACGTATCATGGCAGTCTCCGGGAATGCAAATAACCGGTTTTCATATAAAAACGGTTAATAACCGGTTAAATTACGTTCCTTCCACTAGTATTAATCGAAGGCATTAAGACTGCACCGAGCGTCCCGTGGCACCCTCATTACTATTACTGTGTTTTCTTATGAACTAAAGCATTATATTGAAATCGATGGGTGGTTTTTTGTTGTACAAATCAATACATAATGTTTAGCATATATGACAAAGTTTATTAACCTTGAACCTTCGTGTAGTCAACTTAACGGAAAAAGGTGGCTACTTTTTTCCGTTGCGTTTTTCACTCGTAGGTCAATTGTTACTTAGTATGTTAAATTATATCATATGGCCTAGACAATACTTTTATTTATCATAAAACACAATAATAGTTATGACGGTGCCACTTGACGCGCGGTGCATGTCTTATGGCCTCCGCTAAAACATAAGCGGGTGCACGGAGCTCCATCCAGTGCACTTGCCGAGTCGGATTCTATTGTTTTTGACTTATTTTGTCCACACTTTAGCCAACAATTCCTCTTCTTCAGTTTTCTAAGGAACTGCCCATTATTGACTCACATTTAATTCTGAATTTAAAACTACATAAATTACATATAAAGTCATGTTCACAGTTCAAGCGCCTAACGAAACGGATAGAATCAAACGTGAACTCACAGAGAGGATGCTTCAAGAACTCGACCGATCCAGGGCCGTGTACGAGGTATCGTTGATATTATAACGGTGACGACTGACTTGTAACATGTTGGTGTTATGTATCACTCGCGGTCCTTATCTAATGGGTGCGAAGGAATAGGACCGCAGGTGATACATTACACCGAAATATTACAAATCATTTGCTACCTTAACCCTACATTTATCAGACATTTCTATTGTTATTTATTTTGACAGGAGAGCATGAAAGTATCCCTGAATTTACTCAAGAAATATGTTACTCCTTAAAAACGCCTAGAAAATGTATTGTTGAAAATAGTAGTAAAACAAAACTATTGTCAAAAAAGCATGATAAATTCGGCACCGGGATGCAGTGCTTCCCTAAGCTATAAGCAACCAGTTAGCCAGAGGGGTTTCTAAATTCAATAGCTGAAGCTGATTCTTTCCTCTTCCGTTAGTATTGAGGTTGCAAATACCACGGATGTTCCGTGCCAGGTGCCGCTTTTTGGTTTAGCGGGTCAGTAGCCAATGCTATCATCGTTTTAAGATAAACAAGATCAACTTCCTAAATAAAACAGCTATCTAAGCTAGAATAAAATAGCAGTCAACTTCTGAAATTCTTACTGCTAGCTGCTACTCTTGCTAGTCTAATCCTCGTTATAAGTATGGATGACTCCAGGAGAAACTGGAAGCTGGCGCGCTGCAGATGGCGTGGGTGATCGGGGCCATCTGGACTAAGCACCGGCAGGCCGAGCTGACCAAGCACTTTGCGGGCACCCTGCACTCCATGCGACTCGCCTCGGACATGGACTACGCTGCGCACACACAGGTCTAGCTTCTATTGTCTTTCAATGGCAGGTAACAGGTGACTTTTCAGTGTACATGGCGCAGCTTATATTACATCCAGTGATGTATCAATGTGTTAACTTTGCAATGTATACCAAATTGTCACCTGTCACCTGTCATTGGTCATTGTTAATATGGTGAAATATGGGGCAGATGGTATGTGGGCTCCAAGGCCCAATGTTTGGTGGTATTCCTTAGTTTGCATAGGCTGTTTCGTTTTATATGAATAGACAACATTAACCCATCATTTTATCGAACTTCAATTTATCAATTGTTTCATTTCATCGAATTTCATCTCACAAAACGCTATTTCCTGCTGAAACCATGATGTTTTTAGGATATCTTAAACATGAATTACGTAGTTTAGGTTTGACTTGTGACTACCATGCCGCGAGAAATGCCTTTCGATGAAATGAAAATTCTGCGAAATGATACGTTTGTTGAAAGATGTTTCGAGAAAATAATAGGTACCCAGATAACGGTGTTTATATCGCTTGATATTCAGTAAACTTGATTTTGCTTTAAGAAATTTTCATCTTTCTAACCCAGAATAGAATGAGGCTCCTATGGTATTGTTGGGAACATAACAATAAATGGACTTTTCTTGCATTTAATACCTACTTTCCAGCTTCAAATCCGTTCTCATGTTGTGTATTTGTAATTCAGGTAGCCAGCAAAGAAATTCTCCCCGGAAAGAGCTCCTTACTAGCTGGAAGCAGCTATGCATCGTTACAGCTAGAGTACGAGTCCAGCTCTGACCAAAGGTGAGACCCAAGAAGAAGCGTCCCGCTACTTCATTTTACGTAATCGTATAACGTAAAATTATTGAGTGGGCCGCGTCTTCGAGGATTGAAACTATAGACTGTAATTAAGTAGTCCCCTGATATTTATTTATTCACTGCATGTTCTCACAAAGGTTCCTAACATTTTCTAGTCCCCAGAGTCCAAACTCGAGAGTGACAACGCCTCGGGTCGCGTCGCACACGCAAGTCGGGTCGACGAGTCACGAGTCCAGCCAAAGTAAGAAATTTGTTTCAATAAGCATTTCAATAAAACTGGAGGAAACCTGCGACTTTGTACGCGTAGAATTAGGTTCCCACTATATCTTATATCCCCATATCTTGGCGTTTGGGTTTGGTTTACAAAAAAACCCTTTCTTAGTGCACCCCAGGAATATTCCCTCCAAATTTCAATCCGCTGGGACCAGCGAATTAGTCTGTTAAGAGTTTTATACGTATAGATGCAAGAGGCTCTTAAGATCACGGATGCGTTGCCAACCCTGTGGGCTAGCCAAGATGCAAACGCTACTAAAGGTTCTGTTTTATATCGACATAAAATGTATAAAGTTGGCATAAGCGGTCGAGGCTATCTTTCAGCTTACGTCAACGATTTTATCTGTTTTTGAAAATCCCTAACTTAGCGTTATGCATCTTGACTAGGTCCCTTGAAGACTAAGAAGAAATCTCTATGCTAGTCATTATCATTCACATCATAGAAAACTAACGGTGGTTAGATTCCTATGTGTAACGTGTATGTCCGGTGTTTTCTATACAGAGGCTAACCCGCGAGAGTTTAGCGACTCCTTGTTCGCGTTTGTGCCTGAGTACCACGTGGACGCCATGTTGGAACTGTGCAACACGCTGCGGCTCTACATGCACCCCACGATCCCCGTGCAGCAGATACCAGGTGATTCATTAACTACGTCCACATACGGGTGCTGCATCTTGCGTCCTCATTTTTAAGTAAGTATGGTCTATATTCGTGAGCCTTCGACATCTCCTTTATTTCATTATCATTATTTTAGCCGAAAGAAGGCCACTGCTGGATATTGGGCTTCCCAAAATTTTCCAAAAGTTTTTGGCAACATTAACCAAGACGCAGTGTGACATCTTCCTGTACGCGGACGTTACTCGAGAACTCCTCAACCTTTGCGAGCAGTTCTTTGTTTGGTTATACTGAATTTTAAAAACGATTTCTTTGCAATCTAACATGACATGGTTTGTAATAACTCAAAGAAGTGCCAATTACAGTCGACGTTAGTTGACGGCGAGGTATTTGCTATCGGGAGCCAGCTCAAAGTCGCCTCTCGCCTCGTCTCCCTCAACATCTGTAACCGGGACAATCACGCACGAACTTGTCGGGCTACAGTGGTCAACGCAAGGTTAATTTTTCAGAGTGGGACGAGCTGGTGGTGTCCTGTGCCTCGTTTCTGTGCTCCGAGTTCGCGGACCAGCGCATCGTGCTGGCCAGCACGCGCGAGTCCCTGGTGCAGACCCTTGCCTCCTTCGCCACGCAGCCGGCCACCATGAGGGCTATCGAGAGGGTGCCCATGAAACAGTAAGAACCTGTCAATATGTATGAGTAGCATGCGCGTCTATGCAGACGGTAATTGACGAGCTGTGACAAAAAATGCACGCAATTCATCATACATACATTAATGACGTTAATGTTCTTCGGTCCCACATACTATGAGCGTCTACCCGCTAAACCTAAACTTAAAAATGTTCCATCCGACGAAGCATTTAAACATCAGCTGAGAAACCTTTTATTGGATAATCCATTATACTCTGGCGACGAATATATGCAACTTAAATTGTAAAATTATTATTGTTTATTTGACTTTATTACTTTTTGTACATTGACATCGGAAACTGACCATTTATTACTTGTTTATTAATGTTGACTTTGATTATTTGAGTGTTATTTTTGTATTATTATATTATTATTTAGTATTAATTTTGACAATATCAATGTAATTTCGTATTTTTAGACATGCAATGCAATTTATATTGTAATATTACATTGATGAATAAATAAACTAAACTAAACTAAACTAAACTATCATCTGTTTGAACGAGGATTGTAATTTTTTTTTGTTGCAGACAGATGAGCATGGTGCAAGAGCTGGTTCGCCCGTACCAGAACCGTGCCTGGGCGCAGTCCAACTGGGTGCTAGTGCGGTTCTGGCACGGCTCAGGGTTCGGCTTCAGGCATCGGCAGTGGCCACATCTCGCCGCCAGGTATTGCAGATTTTTATATGCCAGGTATTTCATAACTCTATGAAATAACTAAATAACTAAAGTAAACTCTTGCCCCTGTCTTCACAATTCTTCCAATCTAATGAGGCAAAACTCATTCTTTTAGATACGGTGACAGGGAGCCTACGGTAAACAATCTTGGAGCTAAGGTGGACGCTGGACTTATGAGCCAATGTTTTGGTATGTCTCCCCAGCTAGATCCATTGAAAAAAATCTATTTAATATCTCGTAGGGGTTCCTTCTATGCCGCACTCATGCTTACTCGTAATACGATTACACCGTTACATGATATTAAGCTGGATTTATCCCAGCTGCACTAAAGCTGTGAGAGTTTTGAAGGGAGGAAGAAACCCATCAATAAGATTGCTGCGCTTAGGCGCAACAGTAATAACCTTGCTGTATCTACTAATTTTTTTAACCGAAACATCTCTTTTGAAATATCTTGTCTTGTAGTAAATCGTTCCTATATTTTTTACCTAATTGTTATGCATAGAAATGAAATTATTAAGTCGAAGTTGCACTTACTTACGCAGTGTCCCGAAGTGGATCTGGCTTAAGACGCCAGATTTCCTGCGTCCGCTCAAAAAAGTCAAAGTAAGCCTTCATTCCCAGAGTGGGTTAGGCAGAGCTACAGAATTACCAACAACTCTAAAAACTTAATGTTAATTCTGTAACCAAATTTTGCACTATCTGGGTAAGATGTTTACCAGTGTATATTGACAGGTTGCAAGCCCATAACCTCTCAATACTACAAGCCTTCATTCCCTTAGTCGCCTCTTACGACTTCCACGGGAAGCCATAAAGTGGCACTGTTCTAAACTGACAACTACACGGCAAGTCAAAGTAATTTCATAAAATAACCACAACACTCATAGCACCTTCGTTTATTTATTTTCATTAAATTAAATGAGTGTATGTTGTAATCTCCAGGCCCGTGTCCATCGGAAGTGGTCCAGGGCCGCATCAGGGAGTATCTGCAGGCCCACCCGAAGGAGGCGGCGGCGTTCTTCAACTCGTTACTCAGCCAACTGAACTGGGCATTCTCGGAGTTCATCACTATGATGCAGGAGGTCGGACTAACATACTCGTAGAGACACCCCACACTAGCGCATTTTGAGTGTCGGCGTCCTGCCAGCGCACGAGCAGCGGCGATGCAATTTCGACGCAACTTCCGTGTAATGGCGACAAAATGATGGTAAGATGCCGACGTTCGAAAGACGTTATCGACGTTGCTTCTACGCTGCGTAGACGCTGGTGAGATGCTGACGCTCGATAGACGCCGCTGGCATTGCGATCGCCGTTACGCCGATGTTGCGTCGCAGCTGCGCGGGTACTGTTTGGACGCTGACGCTGAAAAGACGCTAGTGTGGGTGTCTCTTATACACTAGAAGACACTAAGATTATGTTGGGTTTAATTTATCGCTAAAGACAGAAAGCTAGACGGTTCTTTTAATCCTTGTTTGATAATAACTTGATGGAAAGTATAAGTAAAGTATAGGTCGATGCACAAGAGCTGGCACGCATGGATTGAATGAGTGAACGAAAGCGGAGAGAAAATGTGTGCAAGAAAACGTCCTTGCTGCAAACATGAGTGCAAAAAATCAAGAAAATAGTCATATATATTTGAGCGAGCGCGATGCACTTTCATCTTACTCGCTGCATAATCAATAGTTCTGTCCCGTGTATAATGTAATGACATTCATAATTTCGTAATCTATACTTCTATACTAATATTATAAATGTGAAAGTGTGTATGTTTGTCCGTCTTTCACGCTTCAACCACTAAACGGATCGAGATGAAACTTGGCACACATATAGGTTAGGTCCTGGAATAGGACATAGGATAGTTTTTATCCCGTAAAATTGGACAGTTCCCGAGGGAGCAGCAATAAACGACTTCTACGCGGACGGAGTCGCGGGCGAAAGCTAGTAAGTCATAAATCGCCGTTAAGTAAGATGTCACGTTAGCTTTATACTCGAAACTGTAATTAAAGACCAACGTGGGTTGCCACTAATTAAACAAATATTTGCCTTAGTATATTTCTACTTTTTAAAAGACCGCACTAAGAATATTTATTTGTAGGTAGTTTTAAACCTTCCATTTAAATAAACAAGTTAATTCAAGTTACTTACACAAATACAAGATGGCCTATTAAATATCTAACCATAGAAGATTTTTGGTAGCAAAACTGTTATTGCACTTGTAATACTTCAGGTATTAATAACATTTGGTACGATAAATAAACAATAGTTGTAAACAACGTTAGATGCAATTTAAATATTACATACGTTTAGCTATTCGACAAAATAACAGGCCAAAAGTGTGTAGCTCACTTTATAATGACAATCATAGGGCATTTTACCAGCCATGACACCATGGGGTCCATGGGTAACTGTCAAGTTTAAATCAAGCATAAGTGTAAGGCATCCGAATTTAGCTTGTCATTTTGTTTTAGCTTATAAAAAAAATCTCCATTGAACACACACACCCGCCCTTTAATTACTTAACACACTATATGAGAAAATATTTGTTTTGGGATATTTTAATGTTTTGAATATCGGGTAGAAAAAACATTGAATGCATATTCCCTATTGTTAAATATAACTTTTGATATTGAAAATGTTAGAATTATCTACAAATATTAACAACAATTTGATTATCAATGCAAAAAGGTTGGCTTACTCTGAAATGTTCGATCGACACTGACATAAGTGACTTTGACACTTATGACAGTGACGTATCTGTTGTAGTTTTTTTGGTCTTAAATTAGATTTTCGAGTATACAAATATTTACAACAATTTGATTATCAATGCAAAAAGGTTGGCTAACTCTGAAATGTTCCATTGACACTGACATAAGCGACTTTGACACTTGTGACAGTGACGTATCTATCGTAGTTTTTTTGGTCTTAAATTACAGTTTCGAGTATAGGTATATATAACATTCGCTTTAATATCCATAAACTAATAGTTTCTCTACATTTCCTAGTTTAAAAATGTTAAATCATAAATAAAAGAAAACCTGAAGAACATTAAAAAGCAGCAAATTTTTGTCACATTATTAGAATTGATATATGTATGGTTGCCTTGATATAACTCCCAACCTACGTTGCCAAAATGCAACAAAGAATGTTTCCAACTCAACGTTCCATGTTATGTCGCAGTTCTGAAACACCGTTTAAACCTGACGGCAACTTTCTGCTCGCTACACGTTTTGGCACCAATAGTTCTCAGTTCCAAACAAACGGCCAAACTTTATTCGCTTGGAATTGTCCGCTATATAATAGCCATCAATTGCTTTGGCACCGTTTTTTCGGTTATTATAAAGGAAACACATATAGGTATCATAAAGGGACGTGTAAAAATAAATATCCGCACTGTACAAAAGAAAATGGGAACCAAAATCATAAGTTACTATGAATCATCATCATCTAAGCCTCCATCTATCCTGTATTTAATAGATACTTGTATGTCCCTATAATTGCGATGCATTCATTGAATTTGTCGAGGTCGACTAAGGTCTGTTCATCCTTACTTGTCTTATATAGTAAACAACTTTCTAACCTCAAAATGAACCTTTTTTTTTTAGCTAAAACAGCTCTTTTATCGTAAATAAAGTAAACTGAATAAACATTATGGACATGACTTGGCTCATTAGCCTAGTCTATTGTCTGTGATTGCTTTATTTTGTTTAAAATAGCTGTTTTAGCCAAAAAAGATTCATGTTGAGGTTAGAAAGTGGTTTACTATATAAGACAAGTAAGAATGAACAGATCTTACACTGCTGTCGCTATTTGTCAAAAGCAGTCCGGCTATGAAAGCCGGTCAATGGAGACCCTTACTTATTAAGTGTTATAGCATCGTAACTCCTGATGAAATGTAAATATCCCTTTCTACACTAAGACCGTTTCCCACAGATGGACCGAGTGAACGTAGACGCTCACCTCGAGTCTCGTCAGATCAAGCTCTGCGCCACCTGCTTTGACCTGTACCACGGGCTGGCGCGCGCCCTGGAGATGACCCTGTGCCTGTCGCCCACCATCCTCACGGACCCGGCGTCCTGCGAGGCGCAGAACGACCTGCTTCTCGGGAGGACTTGCCAGGTTAATTGCTAAAGTCGAACCATAACCCCTGAGACAACTGTGACTCTTCTGAGGTGTTGCGGGTGTCAATGGGTCGTGATGATCACTTACCATCAGGTGATTAGCTCGCCTCGTCAGCCTCCTTTTTCACATAAAAATAAAACTTTGACATCTCATTCTTCACTTTACTTTAGTAAATTACTAGTGATTTAATTGATGTGAAATTAGCCCGTTACCCTTGATCTGTCAAAGTTGACTCACGGATTATGGTTTCGACTTTAGAGACGAGTTTTTCTGTAAATTAAAAGAGAAAGAAAAAACACCTGAATGTGCCCTCGTTTTCTTTTCTAGATGTGTCATATAATAATTAAGTATATTTTCCAACCGGTCACATAAGGTACGGTTCAAAAGATGTAGCCCTAAAAGGGTGTTCCTCGGAACCCCTAACAACGTATGTCCTAACGCTTCATTTGCTCGAATTATTAAGTGTCCTAAATTGGTTCTCGGACATTTTTTTAAGCTTTCCAAAAATACCTGCGGATAGGTTAGGTTTGTATTATAACATTTATAACAATAACAACACTAAAAACTTTTAAAATTCAGGCGGAAATGGCTATGGGATAAACGAAAATTCGGACAAACGATGCACTAGGATAAATGACAATGAGGGATTCCAATAAAGATCTGCCCTAATAATGTAGGACAGATGGACGAACACGGTACGGAACCCTAAAGACTCTTCTGGCAGACTGGCTGACAATGCGAAAAAGATCTCCATTTGTAGCAACGAGGTTATAGTTGCTGCTTTTCAATGATTGACACTGACAAGTTTTGAAATTTAAATATGGAACCAGATGCTGATGGCAGTTGTGTCCCGCGTGTGCGTGCGCGCCGGCGGCGGCGCGGGGTTTGCGCGGCTCGTGTCGCGCGGGCTGCCCGACACCGACCGCGTGCACTACTACGTTGCGCTTGCGCCAGTCGCCGGCTGCCTCATCAGGATTTTGGACCCCAAGCTGTCACGTGATGTAAAGCTTTTTTTTCTTAATAATGCTTTGACTGGGTCATTTTTGGATTGTTCCTTATGAACCTGATTTAAATTATTTTCAAGTTGCATTAATAAAATCAAATTAAACATGTAGTCCACGGCAGCAACATTAACAGCCTTATATTTTTCTGTAGCACCTGGATAAAGTGATCAAGGGCCTGGTGATGGAGCCTCTGTTCCGAATGGACGGCCTGGAGTTCATGCTCGGGAAAACGAAAGACGGACACTTCTCTTTCTATAAGTGTTAGTGATATCTCGTTATGTTTGTCGAGTCATCCTAGAACCTTATCTTACCAATATATTTCAGTAAATGCGATGATCCCTGTATCCCTGCTTAGGCCAACCTAACGCGTTCAGCTCGCATCCGCGATCGCGTGCACGGTGGCGATGACATGTTGTGTACGAACTTGTAGCTACGTGTTCATATCGCGTGTTTGAATTCGGAACAGCGGCGCGTCCAGGGTGGCGTTGTTTTGAGCGTGTAACCTCAACGTATTTAGCGAAAACGCTAGCGTGCACGCTGCACCAACAATGCACGCTGAAACGCTCTGCTGCACACGCCACTGTGTTCCGAATTCGCAGCCTTACTATACTTGCAAGCAATGCATAAAAAGAGGTAATCGATCATTATAATTACTTTACGTCATTCAAACGTTTGTTTTGGATGAATGTAGTACTTAAGTGGTGTCAGAGAAACAAGTATAATATGTGTTTATATGACCTGTCACAGGGGTCATCCAGATTGACAAATCACATGAAAGCAACTACGTCAAAGTATCTTGGTTTTTAGGCTACAAAGTTCTATGGGGAGATATGATATACCTAGAGGGCATTATATCATTATGAAACTTCAAACTTTATGAGAAAGAAGATACACACGTAGTCACCCACAGAAAAGATAAAATCACCCCGTAGATACGAGGGGCGGCTGAAAAGTAATCTACCTAACAATGAAACAAAAGACTGTCGTGGCTAATTTTTTTTTATTTTTCTATATAGTCCCCTGCTAGTAAAATGCACTTATTAAATTTTTCAAATATTGAATTTAAACCATTAAAAAAAAAATCTTTCGGTTTGTCGTCAAAAAAGTCAGTAACCGCAGCCTTCATTTCGTCATCGGTCATAAACCTTCGTCCCCTGAGGTCTTTCTTGAGAAGTCTAAACAGAAAATAGTCACAGGGGGCTAAATCTGGACTATAAGGGGGGTGGTCAATGGTTTCGAAGCCATTGTCTTTAATTGCTAGCTTCGTTGTGCGGGCGGTATGCACTGGTGCGTTATCGTGCAAAATCAGAATACCTTTGTTTAGTTTACCTCGCCGTTTTTCTTTTATTGTCTCTCTTAGTTGGTATAGTAAGTTTGAGTAATAATCAGCATTCATTGTAGTTTTCTTCGGTAAATAATCTATGAGCAAAATCCCTTCTGTGTCCCAAAAGATTGTAGCCATAAGTTTACCTGCCGATGGACAGACCTTGAATTTCCGAGGCGGCTTCTCATCCTTAAATTTCCACTGTAACGACTCTTGCTTACTTTCCGGGTCCCATTGTCGAATCCAAGTCTCATCACATGTTACAATTCTAGAAATTATTTCTTCCTCTTTCCCTCGACTCATCTCCAAAAACTCTTCGCAACATTTGACACGCCTCTCCATGCCAAATGCAGTCAACATTCTGGGGACCCAACGTGCACTAACCTTGGACATGTTCAAATGCTCATGAATTATTTCATTGACTCGCTCTTTACTGACGCCCACATCTCTAGCTATCTCCCACTGCTTCACTCGTCGGTCCTCTAATATAATTTTTTTCACCCTGGCTACATTTTCATCGGTGACGGCCGAAACTGGTCTTCCGCTACGAGGATCATCTTCCAGACTCTCACGACCTAACTTAAACTGCTTTGACCAAAACTTTATAACAAATTCGGAAGAACACAAACTGCCAAACACACGTAACATACGCTGTCTGATCTCCGAAGGCGTATTCCCTTCTTTAGTCAAAAACTTAATCACCGCACGCTGCTCGATTTTATCCATTTTCACTTTTTCTACCGACATGTTTGAAACAATTGTAGGAGACAAATAAACGTGATGCAATAAACAAATGAATGTAATACATTTTGAAAATAGAATAACAAACGAATATAAATCCATACCAGCCAGCATTATTTTTGTATATATTTCTGACCAAGGAGATTACTTATCAGCCGCCCCTCGTACATTAGCCCCAATCCCTCTACGTCTTAAATCGACAGATATTTAATGAACAGTTTCCAGCACTTACACTATTACTATCACTTGCTCATTCTTTAACTGCCGTAGCGGATCCCAGAGGGGGTTAAAGAGCTAGGGTAGGCTTGTGACAGGAGGATATTTTTTTTATTAGTTCTTATATTTGATTTACTATAGCAACTATCTATTTCTTATTTTGCTTTAATTGACTTATGAGTTTGTTGGCTTTACCACTACTTCCAAAAACCGCATCCCTCAAGTGATTCTCCTCATTACGCGAATAGGCGTCCAACTTAATGAGCCGAGGTATGCATGAGGGCCGGTACAGACCACAACCCAGCTGCAAAATGGCAGTTCGAGGGCAGTTCTGATGCAGTTGATGTAACTGCATCAAAACTGCAAACCAACAGCGCAGTCCGCTTAGGTTGGCTGCACGCCAACTACAAGCGGACTACGCAGTTGGTTTGCAGTTTTAATGCAGTAACGTGAACTGCATCAGAACTGCCTTCGAACTGCCATTTTTCAGCTGGGTTGCGGTTCAAATGCAGTCCGTCTGTACCGGCCCTGAGGTGCGGGGAGAAGGGCAATGATAACTATATTATGAGCTTTGTCGTAAAGCACCCCCGCACCTCGTGCCTATCCGGCTCTCAATTATGTTGTACTCCTAACAATGTTACCTAAGATTGTTTTCGTCCCATTCTTTTAACTGTAGTTCGATTTTCAAATCCAAAACGAGCAAATGCATTTACGAGTACTTTTACTTCCCCATTCATTCCATTTGTGAAACGACTTTTACTTTCTCACCAGATCGTGATGACGTGACGGAAGATGAGATGAAAGCTTTGGAGGCCGTCGTCGAGAAGCTACGGATAGCCAAAGAGACTTTCGGCAAGGTATAAAGTTACATTAAGCAAGAAATAATATGATCCATAGCGTGTGTCGTGCGTCTGCTTACTTTGACTTTGTATGCACTACAACGGTGGATAACAGTGTCATATATTCAGGTAAGCATCCTCCATACCCAGCTCCATAACAGCTTTAGCTTGCCTGTCCTACAATAAAATTGTATTTTTTCCTAAACCTTGCTCCTTTCAACCATAACCTTTATGGGTTTTTGCCATTGATGTATAAACTTGTACATTTTTCGGAAGGACAAGTCACCCGGGTCCAGCGGCACGCAGTCGGACTTGCTGTGCACTATCTGCTACGCGCGCCCCGCGGACACCGCCTTCGTACCCTGTGGACACCACTCTTGCAGGTCAGTCTTATCTTATCTTATCTTAAATAGGCGAGCCATTTTGGGGACCCTTCGATAATGTAAGATCTTTTATGCAATTACCCTTCTCAGTAGTTTTTTTGTTAATATTTCAGAGCCTGTGTGATGCAGCATCTTCTGAACAGTAAACAATGCTTTTTTTGCAAGACGGAAATCGATTCTGTGGCTGATATCGAGCCAGCTAACAACTGAGCTAGTAGCTGTTTTGCATATAGCGGTTTGATCCATCTTGTAGCGTCACTGAATATCTTTAATTGGGGAAGAGCGTAAGGCCCCTCATTACCATATCACTCTTAAGACGCCTTCTCACGCTGCCGATACTGGTACACACTATGATTAAGGATGACTGATAGTTCCAAAGAGTTCTTGACTGGCAACAGTGGAAGGTCTCCGAATAGAGCAAAAACGAGGAACTTCTTCAGGATTCTTCCGTTAATTCTGCAACTGTATGATGGCAATACTATCGCTGATCGATATAGACATATATTTTGTTAAAGTTATATGGGGTAAGAGATATTGAGAGCCGTGAAATAATCGTCGTATGGAATAGTGTCAGGTGCACGAGCAAAGAACTCAAATAAATAAAGCTATAAAGTACTTATCGATAATGAATGGAGTCCATTTTCTAAGAAAACTAAAATACCTGGCACTGAAAATAAATCAACATGTTCAGGTTGCTGGCTAATTTCACGAAGTGACAATAGATGGCGCGGCAGCCAACAAGTTATAGGGTGTTTCTCTGTTAAAGATTATAACAAATTATTTCTCCTGATAGTTGTAACTTTAGTTCTTAAATTAGTTCCGGTGTTTGCGACGGTAATTTAACGTTAGTAGAGCGTACAGAGAGGAGTTGTAGATACACAGGCTACTTCACTGTGTTTTAGAATAATCAACCATACTGCAATATTTGTATTTTATAAATCTGATAAATATTTACTTATTTATAAATTTTAAACAATATAATTTATTGTAACGATTTCAGAATTTGTTTGTTTTCCAATAAAGCAAATCGAATTAACAAATTTGTTTTGCATTCCTCATAGATTAGTGCCTCCTTACATCGTTCAATCTGTGAAGGTATTCTTAGGGATTCAACCATTTCATCTCAGTTTCGCAGTCACACATTGAATAATTTCACACAAATTGACCTACTCCCAAAACAAACTCCAGGCTTGTAGGTACTCTTTGTGCTAGATAAAGATAAAAAATACTTCTATAGGGAAATATATACTTAAATACATAGAAAACATCCATGACTCAGGACCAAGCATTTTGTAGGTATATATTTAAAAAACACTGCATTAGAGTCAGGATAACTTGTAATTAGCGATAGGTAACTACTGTTCGTAGTTATACCGTCCCGTTTTAGTTTGGTAATAAAATAACAAAAATAAACCTATACTCGAAAATGTAATTAAAGACAAACGTGGGTTGCCACAAAAAAAAAATTGCTCTTTTTAAAAGACCGCACTAAGAATATTTATTTGTAGGTAGTTTTAAACCTTCGATTTAAATAAACAAGTTAATTCAAGTTACTTACACAAATACAAGATTGCCTATTAAATATTTAACCATAGAAGATTTTTGGTAGCAAAACTGTTATTGCACTTGTAATACTTCAGGTATTAATAACATTTGGTACGATAAATCAACAATAGTTGTAAACAACGTTAGATGCAATTTAAATATTACATACGTTTAGCTATTCAACAAAATAACAGGCCAAAAGTGTGTAGCTCACTTTATATTGACAATCAACGGGCATTTTACCAGCCATGACACCATGGGGTCCATGGGTAACTGTCAAGTTTAAATCAAGCATAAGTGTAAGGCATCCGAATTCAGCTTGTCATTTTGTTTTAGCTGATAAAAAAATCGGTTCACTGATGTTTGACCAAAAAATTATTGACAAATGTTCATTTGACAAACAACGTTTCACCAAATGATCATTTGGCAAACGAGACATTTGACAAAAGTATCATCTTACAAAAACTCACTTAGCAATTGATCAATTAGCAAACACTACACATGGTAAATGTGTTAAATAATAAAATGTCAATTGACCTTTTTCCATTTCACCAAATAATATGTTTCGCAAATTAAGCATTTGTCCAAATGTCAACTAAAGGACCCATATTTGGTTATGTAACATTTTGCATTCAACATTAGTTTCCCTATTTCTGGGCAGAAAAAAAAACAACCTCGAAGGCCAAGGCGGGAGCAAAGCTCCCGCCTTGGCCTTCTAACCTAACCTATCCTTATCGGTTCTGCCCTGATTCGTCTTTGTGCAAATAAACGTTTTTAGACCAATAGTAGTTTTGTCTGATAACTCAGTTGTTTAATGTTCAGTTTATCAATTAATCATTTATAAAATGTAAATTTAACTGTTGATCATTTGGAAAAGTAAATCATTTGTAAAATGACTATTAGTAAAATGATCAAGTGACGAAACATTTTTTTGTAAAACGTTGTTTGTCAAGTGTCATTTTGTCAAATGACTTTTGGTCAAACGGCAGGACACCAAAAAAATCGCCATTGAACACACACACACCCGCCATTTAATGACTTAACACACTATATGAGAAAATATTTGTTTTGGGATATTTTAATGTTTTGAACAACAATTTGATTATCAATGCAAAAAGGTTGGCTAACTCTGAAATGTTCGATTGACACTGACATAATTGACTTTGACACTTATGACAGTGACGTATCTGTCGTAGTTTTTTTGGTCTTAAATTAGAATTTCGAGTATAGGGGCACTCCATAAATTTAACAAAAGATGAAAAAAAATTTTTGAGCATAAATCATCGTGTGGCATAATAGGCGTGTGTCCTGGGTAAAAAAAAATTCTAATTAGTCCGTCAGTAAGATGATCAATAAATTATGAACACGTATTTTTTGCTTTATCAAATCAATCAAAATTGTGAAAATGTAACGCACATTAAAGTTCGGGAGTGGGGGCTCGTGACGTCACAGTGTGGTATAAAGTGTGCCACGGCGTGACGTCACGCGAAACTTCGACTCAGTTTATCTTCGTACATAGATATATATAGGACACTAGCCTATTATATTATCATATTTTGTTAGTTCTTTTAAAAACACTTTTAGGTTCCTAACCGGTTTTTTTGTATAGGTGAATTTTTTCGCAAATAATCGAGTGGACTTCGTGGATTCAAACCTATCAATATCTTTATTGCAAGATGCTCGTACTTGCCAACCTGTTGGTTTTAAAATCACCTTTTTGTTTTGATATTTTTGTAAAAGCTGTATATCAGTATTTATGTATGCGTTTATTATATAATACTCAATAAATTATATAAGTATTTGCACGTGTATTAGTATGTTGAGCGTCTATAGCATATAGTATGTTTGTACAGCGTTCAGTGAGTCACCAACACGGTACTGGCTGAAAATCAGCGCTGTCTGACACCGCAGCATAATGCTGAGCCAGTGTCCGATCCGATACCGCGAGGACACACTACGTGCTGTTTCTGCCACATTGTTTGTTTTCTTTTATTTGTCTATTTGTGTGTCTTCTGTGTAGTGAATAAATGTATTTTTTTCTTCTTCTTCTTCTTCTCCTAGTTGGTATTAATATTATTGCAGTAATTTCGTCTGTGTTTTACTCCTCTCAGAGCAGAGGAGTCCTCTGCTTAGGCGCAAATTGGTGAAATGTTGTATGGAGGTAGCGTGCGCCCTGAAGAAAGACATAGGATCCATTTACCCTGGGAATTTTCCCAAGGGAAAAACCACGGACAAAATTAAGTACTTAATAAAACAGCGCTGTATTTCGTTGAAGTCGAAACTTTATATTTAAATTCAATTGAAAAGTGTAATAATTAAGTAATTTATTGTCATTCAACCAGTACACACCAGTCTGAACACTGCTGCTTCCGACCCGATCCTGTCATTCCTACAAAAAAATGAATATAAATATTAAGGCACAAATGTCACATCACAATTGGTGCTGCCTAGTAGCTACCGTCGGCCAAAAATGTGCTCTACCACCCTACATGTTGAAATTCATTTGCACGTCATGATACCAAAAGTTCTAATTTACCTTGCAATTATATTATAACAGTGACAAGTGTCAACCTTAGCGATAATTAGATCTCACAGATTTTTTTGTCAAAACTGGTAGACCACTTTCTTGGCCGACCGTACCTACTATAAGTCGTACGCTAACAGTCTGCTGCGCCCTTATTTACTATTATTGTTTCCTAATAAACTAAAGTATTCACTTGAAATCGAAGTGTGGAACTGTTGATTCGTTGTACAAATAAATACACAGTTTACGTACTTTTACAAATGCAAAAGTTTGGATGTTTGTTAATCAATCACGCCAGAACGGCTGAACGGATCTGGATGAAATTTGGTACAAAGATATATAACTGACTACTTTTTATCCCGGATAATTGCACAGTTTCCGAGGGAGCAACAATAAACGACTTCTACTTGGGGGGAGTTGCGCGCAAACGCTAGTATTATATATGACCTCCTTCTGTCATTCATATCATTTGTGTGTAAGTAGGTACTTCTGTAGACAGTTGGGTCGCAAACGCTCAGAGAGCTCGCTAGAGTTCAAAACGTTTACAACTAGGTGCACTTGCCGTCCCCGGGCGAGTCTCAATGGAGCGAAGCTAAAGATGAAGCTTCAAAAAGGTTACGAGCGAAGAGCGCCGCTTAAAATTAAAAAGTTTCGGCACTTTTCCAATTTTTCCCATTGAAAGTCTAAGGGAACAGATTTTCGGTGATTATTCCTCCGTGGTACCTATGTCCGATTTTCAATATTATTTTTTCTAAACCATCTGTGGCTAGATGTCGTATTACGGGCTAAATTTGATCCTGATATCTCTAATAGTTTGGGAGGAGTATGCGGACAAATGAAAATCTGAATCGGGGAAGAATGGAGCTTCGCTCCAATACGTAACTCATATAAAAAGATTATTCATAAAAAAATTCATTGTGCGACAAAAAATTTGCAATGCGGGTGGTTTTCGAAAAAATTGTAACTAGTTATGTAATGCACTGATCACGAGGGAGAAGCCAATATAAAGACGCATCAGAAATGTCAGCTTTCTAACTTCTATATACATTTTAGCACTAGTCATTACTAATAGTAGTAATAGAACATATAAAAAAGTATCTATTACCCGTAAGGTATAATCCCACTTTGTATAATTTCTGATATAACATTCACTTAGTATAATGAACGAAACGTATAACGATAAAAGATAATAATCTCTTAACATATATGAACTATGGACATAATAACTTTTTGTAAAACGATTAAATTTGTTTTCTTTCTTACATAGCTACAGCAAAGGAGACCCTTTTAAGTATGAAAATACCTGTGTCAGGAAACATCACTCTCCCATGATCAAACCTCCTTTCGGTTATAACTCGCTGTTATGGTCACAATTCTAACCCAACCTAGCCTAATGGGGCGGTAGTAGTCTAAAATAGGCATAGGCCAGAACCCATAAGTGAGTCACAATTCATTTCAGGCTTCAACATTTATGTTAGATCCGGTTTATATTATATAATATTTTATGATAATTATTTCTTATGTAATTTGTAATTGTTATATCTGTAAGAAATAAAATTAGTCCAAACGAACGTTAGTCATGTGGGGCAAGTGTGCGCACTTTATATTCAAACTAGTATCAAAATTAAACTATAAGCATAAAAGGAAAATGAAAATATGTATCTGGCAAAGGATTTGTTTAGGTAATGATTAAATCAAGAAATAATCAATAAAACCTTGCCACCTCGAAGAAAAATCGCCTTAATTCAAACAGCTCAAAATGCGCACACTTACCCATACTGCGGGTATGCAGGTGCGCAGCTAAGAGAAGTTTATGGACTTTGATCAAACTTACCTCATTTTATTCACTTCAAATGTTATGCAAAATAGAAGGCTTAAATACATTACTAACAGAAATAAAATTCATTTACTCGTGTCGATTTTCGCCATGACAGCAAATTTTACCTTTACGGCACCGGATTCTGAATATTTGGGCGTTTTCAGAAAAAGTTGTTGGTGACGTAAGAAGAATTCCACTTGAAAAAATATTTTAGTTTACTTTAAAATGTAGTTTAATTGATAATATATTAAATGAGCAGCATGAAAATACTAAATTTATAACAAAATAATTTCTATTTCAGTAAAAAATCCCAATTTGATTTCGTTTCTGCTCGTAAGAAGTTCCATTACGCCACTCATTTTAGAACGGGTTTAAAAGAAAACTAGAAAGATTCAAGATGTTTTGAAGTTTTATTGATAAACCTTAAACTAGAAAGTGTTAAAAAAAAATATGATTGTTAAACACAACGTCATTCTTTTTAACCGACTTAAATGGCCACAGTATATGTAAGTGTTTCCTTTACTATTACCGGCTACATCATCAGACCCTGAATACCGTCCCTTATCAGAGTGCTTCTCAAGAAAAAACAAACGAGCCCAAACTCGATGGGGTTGCATTGTTTAATTCCAGAGTTGCCGTGGGCACCTTCCGGCTTCATTTTTATACCAGCTCAATGAAACCGTAATATTGAATCGTCATCGGGTTTACATACGTATTCCAAATTTCAGACCATTCCATTAAGTAGTAGCGGAAAAGACTGCTTCAAAACTGAATTGCAAGAATTGACCTAAACAAGCCAACAGACAGACGGACAAACAAACAGGTAGGTACATTGTAAAAATTCGTTTATGTAGGTAAAATAAAATGAAAAATTGGCATTTTATTAAAATAACCTTTAAATCTCTTTATGAAACGAACTTTAGAATTCTATTACGTCACTTTTTAGTTCTTTTAACGCGACCGTGGCGGTATGGAGGTGACGTATCCATGCCAATCAAACATTTAGATAAAATTACAAATGAACTATTGAACTTTATTTAAATATTACCTTTGATTCCGAATCAGCATTAATTAATAAATATAACATTATAAAACATCAAATACACAGGATTCTCTTACCTTGATAAAATTGGAGTCGTATGAAGAAACCTATTTTTGGTGCAAACGCCACGCGACCACTCTAAACACATTTCACGGACTAACTGCTGTCATTTGAAACCAAATAGCGACTACCATAGACTAAAAATGCTGCCATAATTCAAAATTTTCATGTATTGTGGCGTTTTATTGCCAGGAACATATTAAAAATGCGGTCGCGTATGCCGGAAATTCCGCATGCGCTATTTCGCGGGACAGATTAAAATCTGTATTTGTCAAAGAAATTTCTATGTAAACGCACTTGTTTTACGGTTTAAAATTAAAGATCGGTTCACAACTGACCGGGACACAACCGTTGACTTTTAAACAGTCTAATTTAGTATTTTTTATCTAACTTCAAATTTGTCGTGGAGGGTGTGGGACACGTCAAAATAGCACCTCCTTTTTTCTTATTTAGGCTATATTTTAAATTTAACATGCTTGTTTTGCATAATTCTAGAGTGTTTCTGAAGTTAATAAGTTATTTAATGTAAAAAAATATATATCATTTGATATGCTTTCTTTAAATTCGAATAATCAGCCATGAAAGTCATGGGACACGACTTTTTTCAACCAACAACTTTTTCTGAAAACGCCCATTTTCTATTTCAAGTAAATGAATGATACCATCTGGGTTTTACTTGTATAAACTAATTCTCCACCACATATCACAAAGTTCCCCTCCCCATTCCTAAATAAAGGGGTTGCGCACACTTACCCGCTGCGCACAGTTACCCCACATGACCATACCTACTTATTAAAATAAACTTTTATTATATTTATCTTATGAACGTCTTTAAAATGAAATTCTATCAAGCGTTCAGTACACTTACCAATAATCAATGAATCATATTATTAAGTTCAAACGGAACACATAACGAAAGAACCTTTCTCGCTTCGTCGATGTATTTTTGTGTATTACGAGGGTACAGCGCTATATTCTTGAATAGGTCTCTTTCTAACTCTTCCTTACATGTTGCGTCCAAGAAATCCGTATTGCCTTTATAATTGTCATAAAACGCGTTTAGAACTTTTACTCTTTCTTTCAAACCTAATATTTTACTGTTCACGGGGGCGGTGAGAGCTACAAAAACAACTATAAATCCCGGATTCATTTTGAAATTTTTGATTAATTCTCTTACAAGCGTCGACACGCAGTTAAAGTGTACGATTAAGTATAATTAGTTTTAAAGATAGGTATTTGAATTGCAATTGCACGGTGACCGAAACGCACGCCGTTAAATTACAACTAAGCGATTGTTATTTTTCATAATCGCGAATTTCCACATAGCATTTTTTCATTTTAGCGAAATTTCTTATTCGCTTTTCTTCATGTCGCGTTTTTCACATAGCGTTATTTAATGTTCGCGTTTATTTTAATCGCTAACCAGTAGATTATTTTATCAGTCTCATTTTTACCCATTCCAAAAATCTGATTGAGAGAGTCGACAGTGCTCCTATTTCTGGGTTAGTTTGGCCCTCCGGGCCTGATATAAAAACGAACCTAACCTAACCTACCTTCGTATTATGATGTAATTACTATTGGGAAAATTCGCGATTGTGAAAATTTGCTACAATGAAAAAATGCTAATAATAAAAATCACCGAACATTAAATAACGCTATATAAAATATAGCCACTTAGATAACGAAAAGCAATTAAGAAAATTAACGATTATGAAAAAACGCTATGTGAAAACTCGCTACTATAAAAAAATGCTTATTGTGAAATAGTAGATTGTGTAGCGCTCCATAAAGAATAAAAGGGTACGGAACACTACACGGGATGGTTGTGATAAAACCATCAGCACGTAAATTTAGACCTGTATAAGTAAAATAAAACCGAACGAAATTCAACAAGGTTATATAATAAGGAGAACACACAATGATAAAATTAAAACAAACTACATACAATGTAACTATAAAAACAAGGACACTAGGCTGTTACGGAACTTAGCTTACGTATCAAAACAATTTAACACAGAACGGTCTGCGGGTTGTCACAATAATAAAGTTTTTCTAGTTTAAAAACACATTGCCTAATAAAGGGTGAAAGACCACCTTGGAACACGGTCAGGCCAAAACTTATATTCAATTTAAAGGTAATTCTGATTCGAACTAAAACAACAAGAATCTGTTAAAATGCAAGAAGCGCTTCATGATTAAAACTGATATGTTCGAAGTATTATAAAACTGGGATAACAAATTATGGTTTTGATCGGAAAAAAGGTCTAGGGATTCTATAACATTTATCGCCAAAATGAAACCGAATGAATAACCTTAGGTAGGTTAGGGGTGAGTTCGCGGACTCAGATTAGAATTTAATAATGTAAAAATCAATGAAATAGTAACTGTCCTGCGAATATCCGCCGTTGCTTGTCGCCGTGTGAAGATGTAACCACCCTGCGTTCGTCGCAACTGTCGCAGCGGGTAAAACCTGCGGGCGCTGCCGCAGACGACGACCCGTTGCCAGCGAACTTGACGGCGAACCACACGCTGAATCCAGTCGTCCAAATCTTCAGTCGGGGCGTTGAGTCGGAAGATATGGGGTAAACGGAGGTGCTGCAAAGGACACCTTTACTCACAAAATTGAACGAGAAGGACGGAAGAAAGGCTTCCTTAGATTGGAGGACTGTGAAGACTTGTTCGGCAACAAAAACCAACTCACCCGCTATCCGGACACACAGAAGACAACAGCACAAAAACGTTCAGCCCACCATTGAGACTACGGCGTAATAGTTAATGTCTTCATGTAATTTAATGGCCGGACGCGGCATTCGAAGCTGGCTTCAGTTATAGAGAAACTTGGGATGACTAGAAATTATTAAATTTTTCTGTTGTATCAAGGCAAGAGTACGAGAATGAATGACATTCCCAAAACAAGGAACGGATCTAACAAAAACGAATTCAAAATTCAAAACTGTCAGTAGAAATTACAAACTCTAACCGGTCAATGAACAAGTCCGCAATACCAAAAAGGCTGAGAAACGAAAAAGGCGAAATAAATAAACAACAAATAACGCGAACCAACGCGATTTGTAGCGGTAATGCTACAATTATCCCCTCACTAGAACAAAAAAACAAAAAATTGACAACCCTAAAATAATACTGAAGTGACATCCCTAAAATTTCCAAAAGTGACAACCCTAAAATAATATCGAAGTGACATCCCTAAAATTTCCAAAAGTGACAACCCTAGAATAATATCGAAGTGACATCCCTAAAATTTCCAAAAGTGACAACCCTAAAATAATATCGAACACGAAACACCAAAATCACACTTAAAAATATAAAGGTTAAACACAAACAGCATTTGTCAAAGTCGACCTTGATAAGGTTAACCTAAAATGAAAAACAAAACTACAGACGCGACGAAAATCACACCTGAACACCAAAGATCGCTCACCTAGTATAGTTGAACCGAAACGATCTTGATACTAGACTGACTAAA
Source organism: Acleris literana (assembly GCA_946894065.1). NCBI lineage: Eukaryota > Metazoa > Arthropoda > Insecta > Lepidoptera > Tortricidae > Acleris > Acleris literana. Next base: position 8,294,108 of record OX335688.1, on the reverse strand, counting down.
CTAGGACTAATTCTGACTAACTGCAGCCTTTAAAACTATTTTATTAATAATACAGCCTGCTGGAAAAAAGCACCTCTATAACTAACTTACACCTAGTACAGTCAGCCAACAAAAACTGCAAAAAATGTGTTTAACAGACCATTATTACAAACCTACGCAAAGACAAGAAATAACCTACTACAAATACCATCTAGAAACCCTAACAAATATCCGCGACGAAAATTGAATCAAATTATCCTAACACTAAAAATTAAGGATTATACAAATCAACCACCACAATATACACAAAGAAGCCTATCAGAACTATCAATCAGAAAATAAAGGTATAACGAATTATCATACTGGGTATACCAAATGACAGAACAAGTAACACGATCGGGATAAGTACTCTAACCGAAAATTCCAAGACACTAGCTCTTAAACTAAGGCATACCAGTGCACGAAGTTTACATACCAACCAAACCGCTATGATACCAAAATCACAGATTAGCTAGTTCGCGCAAACTAACTAACCGTTAACCCAGTAAGATAGCCCAACGAAACAATTCCGTCTTGGAAATTAGCGCGAGAAAAACCCACAAGTATCAAGACCTGTTATTGCACTATAGTTGATACGATGGCAAACAAATGCCTAACGTGAACAAAGTGATAGGTGATTAACAAACTTCGAACTTTGAATAACAATATGTATAGTCAGACCGAAAAACATGAACACGGAAAGGAAAATTACCTCAACAAAAGTCGACGCAGAAGATATTGGAAAAAGATGTACGAACATCGTACGTCAAATATTATAAAAATAAATGTGAAATAGAACACCGAAACAGAAAAACCAAAAGGGGGAAGACGTTGATCACAATGGAACCTTTAGAATTTTGGGAAATTTTGGGAGAAAAGGGAGAAAAAGGAGGAGGAAAGAGGAAAAAAAATAAAATAAACGAAAATGACAAAACAATTACTTAAGGATATCCTTAACGTGATAGTTACCACTGTGAGGTGAATTCACATCCTTAAGTACCAACACCTGTGGGGAAATAATACGTTCGACAGTACACTTAATAAAACGCGGTGCGAATTTTCCTCCGAGGAATTCGTCCTGACCGGCCCGGGCAAAATTTCGTCTCCAGACGACATCGCCGACGTTATATCGAACCGTAACTCTGTTGCGATTGTACCTAACAGCGTTACGTTGAAAGGCCAGAGACATTGCGTCCGAAACCTTGGCATAGACCTCCTGAAGAGTTTCCAGCGATGTAGCGCGTTCGTTCCGACTGTGTTCCACACCTGGGTCCACAGTCTGAACATTATAACGCTCATGCGTGGATAGTACTTCACGGCCATACATAAGGAAGTTGGGCGTATAAGAAGTAGCAAGATTCATACACGAGTTTAAGTATAGCGCAACCTTAGGAAGTAACTTCGCCCAGTTACGATCGTCATCGACCAACAGGATACTCAGAGTAGTAATTACACTTTGGTTGTATCTCTCTACCACATTAGCCTGGGGTGAATAATACGGGGTAAAGATTGGGCCAGGAATTCGATAACCAGACAGAAAACGCGAAAATTCCGTGCTGCGGAAAACAGTTGCGTTATCGCAAAGGATATTTTGGGGTGTACCATATCGAAGAAAAACTTCCGACTCCAGAGCTTTCGATACATTCAGAGCACTGACGGTTTTGAGGGGAACTAGCCAAACAAACTTTGTGAAAACATCGACCATAGTTAGAATATAACGGAAACCATAATATGCAGGGGGTAAAGGACCAATAAGATCGATAGAGAGCAAGTCCAGTGGTGCGTTAACAGACCTAGGATATAACCTGAGACCATGTGGTGTGCCATTAGCAATTTTATACGCCTTACAAACTTGACAATCAGAAAGTACAGTCGCAACCGTACGATACATCGACGGCCAATAATAAACCTCCCTGAGTTTACTATAGGTTTTCATCACCCCTGGATGTACATTAGGGAAGTTGTTATGAATCTCGAGGATAGCTTCCCTAGTCTTCTCTGCTGGAAGAACAATACGCCAAGCGTTATCTCTTAACGGAACGTCTAATGCCATTTTCCGAAGAAGCATGCCATCACGTATACAATACGCGGGAAAGATCTGGGGGGACGTTTGAACACCATTATAGATACGTTCATACCAAGGATCGGTGGTCGGATTACCACCACGGCTAAAAGAAATAACACCAACTTGCGCTCTGGAAAGTGCGTCGGGAACAACATTAAGAACACCACGTCTATGAACTACTTTGAAATTGAACTGGGAAATGATTGTCGCCCATCGAGCTAACCTCCCACTTGGATTATCTAACGTCATTAACCACTTTAAGGCGATATGATCTGTGACAATAGTAAAATCAACCCCGTCAAGATAACCACGAAAGTGTTTAATAGAATCGAGCACAGCGAGAAGTTCTCGTTCAGTGGTGCTATAGTTCCTTTCTGCCTTGGAAAACAGACGTGAATAATATGCTATAGGATGCTCTACACCATCGATCTCCTGGACAAGCACAGACCCTAAAGCCATCGAACTTGCGTCACACTGAAGAATAAAAGGACGCGTGAAATCAGGACATGACATGACAGGTGACTTCATCAGAGCCGACTTCAGCTGAAGAAATGCCGAGTTGGCGGCATCATTCCACTCGATAGGATCTCTACCCTTCTTTTTACCAATGAGGGCAGTCAATGGAGCGATGATAGCTGAAAAATTATCCACAAATCGACGGTAATAAGACGCCATTCCGATAAAGCCACGGAGAGTTTTTGCTGTTGTCGGTACAGGAAATTCGTTAATAGCATCGAGTTTCTTCGGATCGGTTTGCAGACCGCGTTCGTTTACGATATAACCCAGATACTTTAGTTCAGGTTTACAGAACTCGCATTTTTTCAAGCTGACTGTCAGACCGGCATCTTTAAGACGATCGTGAACCTTAATAATGAGACGCAGGTGACTCTCAAAGTCCTTGGAAACGAGGATCAGATCATCGACATACCCGAAGACAAAGTCATCAGAATCTGACGTATATTCGAAATTAACGATTAGATCGGTAAGACGTTGCATCTCAGAAGCAGCGTTGGTAAGCCCGAACGGCATCCGAGTAAATTCAAAAAGTCCGCGTTGAGGAACAATAAATGCTGTCTTCTGACAACTAGCGTTATCGGCTAAAGGTATCTGCCAAAAGGCACTCCGAAAGTCGAGGGTCGTGATAAATCTCGCTCCGCGTAGGTTATCAAGGATATCCTGTATACGAGGTAACGGATACGAATCGCGAATGGTAACGCTATTAAGTTTGCGACTATCAACGCAAAACCGAACGGAGCCATCTTTCTTGGTAACCATAACAACAGGGCTCGCCCATGGTGACTTGGAAGGACGAATAACACCCATCTCTAGCATCTTGTCAATCTCCTCATTAAGTATCTTCAACTTCACGGGTGATAGCGGATAATATCTCTGCCTTATTGGTGAGCCTTCAGTTACGATTTTATGGGACAACCATGAGGTACAACCTAGACCTTTTTGATCTGACGAGATATCGCTGAACTGTTCGATGACCGACTGCAACCTAGTTTCCTGATCAGGTGACAATGTCCAACGAGGATGAACGTAACGTGTCTCATTAGAAGCAACCTCGGGTATAACGTTATTCTGAACCGAAGGTACAAAAAGATTGTCAGAATATTTGCCATGAAAAGCGTCCGTAATTAAAGCAGTAAGGCCGTATTGGTTCCAAAATTGAATACCTAAAATCAATTGAGTAGGCAAATTCCTACTAACTAAACAAGGGTGTTGAACCCAGCCGCCTCTAAAAAAAATAGGCAGGTCAACACCACCAAGTATCTCAATAGGAGAACTATCTGCAGAAATAACTGTCGGGCGTAAATCGGTACTAAAAGGGATTTCCAACTTATTTAACAAAAAAACATCTACCAAAGAAACTTGAGCACCGCTATCTAAAAGGGCCTTTATACGGGACTTTGCCAAAGTAATTTCTAAGAATAATCGACTGTCTGGCGAATTAGTAACAATAACTGGTGACACATTGGGTGTGCGTGCGTCACCATTTACGCGTTTTTTGGAGGATTACAATTCGCACAATCGCGTGTGATGACACCTGGACGCTTGCAACTAAAACATAAAGGACCAGGCACAACAGGACAAGCGCGATATTGATGACCTGACGTGTTGCACTTCAAACATAATGGGGGTGAACTTTGGGCGATATCGACATTAGTAGAGGAACAGACTGCACAAACCCTATGCTGGGGCTGGAAAGCCTCGAAATTAGCTGTAATATGTAAAAGCGCGTCAAGATCAGTTAATAAATTCGTTGCTAAGCAAGGATGATAGCGTGGATGTAAGCCGTACTTCACGATGGTGAACAAATCCGCTTCGGGAACCGGAACACGTAGTTTGGAGTTCAGGTCGCGGGCAGAGATTATAAAATCCCTCGCCGTCTGGGTTGGTTTCTGACGCAATTGACGCAATTCACGTTCGATTTTGAAGTCATAATCAATGACATCAAAAGTGCGAAGGAACGCCCCCTTAACCTGATGATACGTCAAGCCGGGACACCTTATTGATCTAAAATATTTAAGTGCACTGTCCGAAAGAAGTTCATGAAACCGACGCACAACGTAGTCTAGCGGAACGTCTCGGGCCTCTTGTTCCTCTTCAACGCGTTGGAAAAACTCCCTAACACAGGCTTCACCATCAAACTTAATGTTCCACTTGAGGAGGGACTCCTGTTTGGAACAACGTCGACTCATCGGACATGTCAAAGGCGTGGGCTCAATGGCATCTTGTGAATCATAAAACTCATCAGGGTTCTTAACAGGAAGAGCTGGTGGGGTCAAACGCTGCGGCGTCACCATAGCTGAATCTGACAACTCCATTCTAAAGATTACACGGAGGGAGAAAAACAACAAACACAAAACGATCAAAAGATTAGAACTCTAACACGATTGAAAGCCCCTGTGAACAAACAACGTAAGGTATGGTAGAAGAAAATCAAAGCGACTTACCTTGTTTGTGCCCTACGTCTTACAAGCTAACATCAGAAAGGGAAGGGAATAAAAACACCAAGTATCTTTATTAGCAACCAATAAAACACAGTTTTTAAAATGGGATGGTTTAACACTATTTTTTTTTAAAAATTCAATATAAATTACAGATCAGAACAAGAAACAGACTCCCAGGGATTAAGTTCGAATCCTCGGTGAAAAGATGCAAGGCGCAGCCAAAGCCTCACAACAGCAAAAAGGTCGACGTGTGTGTAGATCTAAAACACAACATAACGGATTAGTAGTTAAGGAAAAAATTATTGGACAGAATGACCAATTCTTCCACTGACGACACAAAAAAAAATTTATGTTATCACCAAAACAAGTAAATATAGAAAAAATCACTTACCTTCGGGCGCCATTTTGTAGCGCTCCATAAAAATAAAAGGGTACGGAACACTACACGGGATGGTTGTGATAAAACCATCAGCACGTAAATTTGGACCTGTATAAATAAAATAAAACCGAACGAAATTCAACAAGGTTATATAATAAGGAGAACACACAATGATAAAATTAAAACAAACTACATACAATGTAACTATAAAAACAAGGTCACTAGGCTGTTACGGAACTTAGCTTACGTATTAAAACAATTTAACACAGAACGGTCTGCGGGTTGTCACAATAATAAAGTTTTTCTAGTTTAAAAACACATTGCCTAACAAAGGGTGAAAGACCACCTTGGAACACGGTCAGGCCAAAACTTGTATTCAATTTAAAGGTAATTCTGATTCGAACTAAAACAACAAGAATCTGTTAAAATGCAAGAAGCGCTTCATGATTAAAACTGATATGTTCGAAGTATTATAAAACTGGGATAACAAATTATGGTTTTGATCGGAAAAAAGGTCTAGGGATTCTATAACATTTATCGCCAAAATGAAACCGAATGAATAACCTTAGGTAGGTTAGGGGTGAGTTCGCGGACTCAGATTAGAATTTAATAATGTAAAAATCAATGAAATAGTAACTGTCCTGCGAATATCCGCCGTTGCTTGTCGCCGTGTGAAGATGTAACCACCCTGCGTTCGTCGCAACTGTCGCAGCGGGTAAAACCTGCGGGCGCTGCCGCAGACGACGACCCGTTGCCAGCGAACTTGACGGCGAACCACACGCTGAATCCAGTCGTCCAAATCTTCAGTCGGGGCGTTGAGTCGGAAGATATGGGGTAAACGGAGGTGCTGCAAAGGACACCTTTACTCACAAAATTGAACGAGAAGGACGGAAGAAAGGCTTCCTTAGATTGGAGGACTGTGAAGACTTGTTCGGCAACAAAAACCAACTCACCCGCTATCCGGACACACAGAAGACAACAGCACAAAAACGTTCAGCCCACCATTGAGACTACGGCGTAATAGTTAATGTCTTCATGTAATTTAATGGCCGGACGCGGCATTCGAAGCTGGCTTCAGTTATAGAGAAACTTGGGATGACTAGAAATTATTAAATTTTTCTGTTGTATCAAGGCAAGAGTACGAGAATGAATGACATTCCCAAAACAAGGAACGGATCTAACAAAAACGAATTCAAAATTCAAAACTGTCAGTAGAAATTACAAACTCTAACCGGTCAATGAACAAGTCCGCAATACCAAAAAGGCTGAGAAACGAAAAAGGCGAAATAAATAAACAACAAATAACGCGAACCAACGCGATTTGTAGCGGTAATGCTACAATTGTTAAGCAAGGGATGAAAGTAATCAATTGCAACCCGAGATATTTAGGCTGCACGAGCGACAGCGAGTGCGCCTATAGTTCGAGGGTGCTATTGATACTTTCACCCGAGTTAAACACTCTACTTTTCATTTCGATTATGAAATTCAAATTCAAATTCAAATTCATTTATTTGCAAGTACATACACGGATCTTATAAATATACATGTCAGTAGTAGGTACATGGATATGTTCTGCCACAATTTGGCATGCAAAAGTCTTAATCTACATTAGAAATAAATGCTACTATTACTTAATCATATTATTATAATTGTCAAGATATTAATTTATTATTATATTCGATTCAAAATAAATTAATACAATCTTAAATTAAATTGAAGAGAAACTAGATATTTGACTTATTGGAAAAATAGTCCTTAACAGAGTAAAAACAGTTATCTAGAAGCCATTTCGTAAGTATTCTCTTGAATTGCCTCACAGGACATTCCACAATAAACTTAGGCAACTGGTTGTAAATTTGGATAGCCATACAGTAAGAGTTATTTTTGTGAAGCTTGACTCTAGAGCGTGGTAAGAACAATTTGTTCCTATTCCTAGTTGATCTCGGGTAATTGACGATCTGTTTTTCAAAAAATTCAGGATGTTCTCTCACAAACATGCACATCTGTTTAATGTATAAGCATGGAAGTGGTAATACTTTTATAGTTTTGAATAAAGGCCCGCATGGTTCTAAGTAGTGAGTGTTACACACAGCTCTTATACATTTTTTCTGTAGCAAAAATGCTCTATGTACATCTACAGAGTTGCCCCAAATAATCAAACCGTAACTAAGTAAAGAGGATACATAGCCGTGGTAAGCTGTTAGTGCTAATTCTCTAGACGAGGTTCTGCTTAATCTTCTTAATGCAAATACAAACTTATCCAGCCTTTCACAGACATTGGCAATATGAAATTTCCAATTACAAAATTTATCAATGTGGATTCCAAGAAATTTAGTGGTTTCCACTTGTTTTATTTCATTATCATTATATTTTACATTAAGTGCAATGTCAGTATTTTTGTATGTCCCAAACTGCATAATATTAGTTTTATTTATATTTATTTTCAGATTATTGTTATTTAGCCAATCAATGATACCTTTAAGAGTGTTATTTAACTCATTATTATAATTATCTTTATTGTTTGATCTGATTATTAATGTAGTATCATCGGCAAACATTATGCAATTGTGTTTACTATGTCGTGGTAAGTCATTGATATATAATAAAAATAATAGAGGGCCTAAAATACTCCCCTGGGGTACTCCACAGTTGTTGGTTTTGTACTGTGACCTCCCCATTATAACTTGTCCATTTTCAATACTTTGTATTTCAGTACACTGCTTCCGATCTGAGAGGTAACTATTTATCCAACTATAAGCGTTCCCTCTGATACCATACCTCTCTAATTTTTTTAGTAAGATCGAGTGATCAACAAAGTCAAATGCCTTACTCAAGTCTAAAAATATAGCTGCCACAGGGACTGCGCTATTTATTGAATCAGTCACCAACTTCATTAGGTTAAAGCATGCAATAGTTGTTGAGCTACCCTTACGAAAGCCATATTGGTTTGCATCTAAGATGCAGTTTAGAAAAGATGATAAGCGTTTAAGCATGGCTTTTTCTATGACTTTTGAAATAGTCGGTGTAAGAGTGATGGGCCTGTAGTTATCCATCAATGTCTTATCATCTTTTTTGTATATGGGTTTAACTATAGATAGTTTCAGGCCATCAGGAAAACACCCTTGCTCAAAGGATAGATTTAATATGTGAGTCAAAGGTATACTGAGATATTTTGCGCAAAACTTTATGACTTTAGTACTTATGCCATCTACTCCTACTGCATTGCTGTTATTTAGAGACATAATGAGTTTATATATCTCATCTACTTCATAAGGCTTAAGAAATATAGTTTTCTGATTCAATGGTATTGTCAAATAATTTACACTGCCTTTTTCGTTTATTATTGGTTTATTTATATTTGTCAAGTTTATAAAAAAATCGTTAAAAAGTGTAGCTATTTCAGTGGAGTCAGAACAAGGTGTGTGGTCAATTTTAATACAATTTATGGTGTTCGGTTGAGTATCAGAAGGTGCATTAATAATTTGCCAAGTAGCTCTAGATTTATTTTTAGCCAGCTTGATTGATTTAGTATTATATAGCTGTTGTGCTTTATGTATGCATTTTTTTAAAAGTTTCGCATATCTTGTATACTTGACTTTATTTTGAGTTTTGTTTGACTTGTTTTGTAAGTAAGTTAAATATAATGTTCTCTTATTTGTACATGCTCGTTGCAACCCTCTTGTCAACCATCTGTTATTATTGAGTTTGTGATTTATTTTTATACGTATAAACGGAAAGCATAATTCATAGAACAAACACAATGTTTCATGAAATTCATGGAATGCCGCGTTTGTTTCCTCTTTGTTGAGTACTTCAGAGAAGGATAACGATGCCATGCAGTTCCGAAATTTATGGAGATTTTCTTGACTGTAATCTCTTTTTTCGACGAAACATGGCATGCGCTTACGACCTTTTTTTACAGGAAACGTGACAAATTGGGCTGTTTCATGATCAGAAAGTGCCAGTGGGCGGACTTCAGATGTTATTTTCTTGATATTACTTGCTATTTGATCGAGGCATGATTCACCTCGAGTAGGAACATCTATGTGTACTTGGTAATTGTAATTGTTTAGCATTTGTATAATTTTTGAAGTGCTATGATCTTTTTTTAAGATGTTATAGTTCCAATCTCCACATAACACAATTTTGTGTTTTGATTTCTTCATACCAAAGTGGTACAAGAGGGCTTCAAGATGAAGCAGAAACTGGTCTTTATTTATAGGTTTAGGAACACGATAGATGTTTACTATTATGAGTTTGTAGTCAGGAATCTCAATACCGCTACATTCGAAGGCTGTCGGAACACTAAGGTCGGTACAGATCTGCAAAGGCTTATATTTTAAATTAAGATTTACCAGGATGCATGACCCCCCTCTTTTTTGGTTAGCGCGGGAAAAGGAGCTAGCCATAGCCATTTTTAGATTGTCCTCATTTCCTTTTCTGATGAAGGTCTCGCTTAGGCAGAGAACATCCACCCGTTTATCACTCGTTTTTAGTTCCATTAGGGCCAAATCAATAAGATCTAGTTTATTTAGAACACCCTGTATATTTTGATGCATAATGGTAAAGTTATTGGTGTTCACGAAAAAAAATACTTTCGGAACTAGTTTCAGAAATAGGCAGCTGTTCTACAATGGTGTCAGTATTAGACATATTTATTGTTTTTATTAGATACTCTAGATCTTTAAAAACTACTTTCATACCTCGCCTATTAATTTGTCCAGATCCAATTGAAAACATGTAGTTTGAATACGATACATTTAAACAAGAATCCAAGAGGTAAGCATACTCATGTGTTAGATTATCAAGATATAACAAATTGTTAAATATTTCAATTCTATTATTACAAAGGTTTGCGTAGTTATTTAGGATGAACGTAGGTAAACAGATTATTACATTCGTGTGCTGTACCCTTTGAATCTGTTCTCTTATATATATAATTAATTTATGGTAATTTGTAGATACTCTGAAATCCCTTTCTCCGATCAAAATAACACAGTAGTCACTGAGGGTGAAATCCTTAAGTTTTTCTTCGAGTCCTTGAAATAGCTGGTGAGTACCACCGCCAGGTATTCGGTAATGACATAGATCCATTTTGTCAAAGGTACGCTCAGACATTTTCAGCACTTCAGAATGGTCACAGCTCGTAATACATATATTTGATTTAGTAGCAGGGGCTCGCTTCAAAGGCGGTACGGTTTGGTCGGATATATTTAGGGACTCGCTGTTTTTTATTTTTTTTCCTTCTGGCAGTGTTTTGTCTAGTTTAGATCTATTTTCCTTTTGCTTTTTCTTTTTGCTTGAATGCTTTTGTGCACTTCTAGTTTTGGGCAAAGGTGTCATAGCTTTAGGGGATGATGTGCAAATGGTTGTCAGTTTATTTATTTTTGATTCATATTCCTGTATTTTTTTTTTTCCGTGAGTGATTTTCTGTTAAAAGCAGATAATGAGTGAAGAAAAAGAAAGTTATTTATAATTTTTTTGAGAAAAAATTATAACGTCAAATACTAGGGTTGCATAAACATTAAAAGTAACCTACAGGGATGTAGGGCTGTGCATTGCTGTGACGTGTGGGAGACAACCGCGCTGTACGTATCGTGTACGCCTCCGCACGCCCGCCGGTGCGCCGCACGGTGCTACGTACTCGCCTGCGATCTAAGTTGCGCTACACACCTCCTAATTACCGTTGCGCTACTGGTACTTTATTTACCATGGCTCACTACAACGTTGTTTTTTTTAAATATTCTTACTACAGAGAGGCTGTATAGGTTTCTGCTACTGCACAGGTCTATAGAGATAATTCTTTTTTCAAATTACTTTTCTTCCCTAGGGTGGACATGTATCACTTTCAACCCGCTTCTAAGATAAACTATGGCCTACTTTCAGAGTATGATACATGAAAATGATCTAACAAACCAGTTAGGCTCCCACAGACTATCAATTTACCTGCTGCAGTCCTACCCGTCAGGCCGCTTGAGTCCAAAAAAACTTTAAGAACCCCACTGCAGCGCATGCGACGCACGTACACGCGTACATGTCACCCACGTGGGTCACCCATGTTTATGTGTGTTTCCGTAGAAGAAAACAGACACAAACACAAACAAACCACAATAAAATAGTTAAAAGCGACACATCACTTCATTGTTTCTACTATTAAACGAGCAATATTTGTATAGGTTTATATTTGTAATCACGATCTCGAAAACGGCTGCAATCGCAAATCTTTTGATGAGATTTCTATTACCGCTATACCTACAACAAATAATAAAAATTCATATAAATTGAAATTTTAAGAAGAATATAGTACGGAACCCTTCGTGTATAATATTAGCCGACTTGCACATGGCCCTTTTTTTCTATGAATATTTAAGTAAGATTCTTCTGAGTTCTCGTCTTTTCCAAAAGTCTCTAAGGTCTGACTTTTAATTCACTGCAGTAAAATGACAGAACCAAATGTCATTTAGCTGATCATTTCACTTGCAACAGAATGTTAAAAATATTAATATGAGACACGAGAAAGCCACATACTCCTAAATATTAATATTATTAAACTAGTGAATCAGTCTTCACTTTTTCATTCATTCAGTAAGGAACATCACTATTTTTTATACACCAAAAACTGACAACACTGAAACTGTCATCCTACTGCAGTGAATTAAAAGTCAGACCTTAGTCCCGGGCCTGTTATGCTCGTGTTTATCGATGTAGATAAAACTTCTGTCACTCTCTGGCATATGTAAGTGCGAACGGGAACGTTCATTATTTGTAAATTTTAAAAAGTACGTCACGGAAAATTAAAAATTAGTTTTGAAATTTGCAGATTGAGCTCTTTTATATGACACCCCGTTTGCATCCCTAAAAAAAGAATAAGAACATACGACGTGTTTTAGCAAAACTTCAATTAACGCTGGCGACCCTGTTTATTGCGAAGAATGCTTGCTAGCGGTATTCTTTCCTCAAACTCCTCAACAGACTGTGGTTTACAAAAAGTCAGCGCCACAGAAGCTAAATGTATATCTTTTTCAATTTCTTCAGGACTTTTTCTAGCTTTATTAATATTCTTGAGCATGTTCACTTCGACCATCTTCCTGCAGCGGAAGTTTAAGTCGCTTGGGTCCCTGTCGATTTTGTTGTACATCTGTTCCAAGTAGTCCATTTGTTTTTTAGTTCTTACTATATTGGCCAAGTAAACAGGGGCGATGACACCAACAAGGAAAACCAGAAGAATCTTGTTCATTTGGTAAAACATTACGTTTCAGCCGTGTTGCTTTGCAAGAACAGTATTATAAAATTTATAAATAACTAAAGGTTTACCCTTAAACAACAACGTTTTACTTGCCTATCGTAAAACTGCATTCTTATTTACGTGTTTCCATTAAAGTAAGGATCTTATATTACCTAATATTACGACATCAGTCAGAGTTTATCGATAACGACTATTTCTTTTATTTGCAGTTAAACAGGATAAAACTTACTCGTACACTTCGGCCATATTGCGATTTGAAACGCTAGGCAAAATCTTGCTATTTTTTTTAATTAGAAATACTCTACTTGTCCTGCTTTTCTATTTTCCACATTAAGAATGAAACGAACGAAAGTTAGAAGAAAAATATCTCGCCGGAACGGCAGTACGCGCATCTCACAACAGCCAACATTCAGTGCAACGGCTCTTGGTATTTCGGACTCGGGTTGAGTCGGATAGACTAGCAAAGTATGAGAGGGAATGAGAGAGAAGTGCACACCCGAAGGTCTTTTTAAGGGTAACCCATAATTTTATCGAATTTCACTTTATCGATTGTATCATTTAATAGAATTTAATTTCATCAAACACTATTTTCTGCTGAAACAATGTTTTTAGGATTTCTCGAACATTAATTACATGTAGGTTAGGTAAGGTTAGGATGAGCGTCGCTATTGCCAGAGGGGCTATTGCCTAACGCACTCGCAATCGCAATCGTTTTCATTTTGAAATCGAAGGGTTTTCTGCATACAAAATGAAAACAATTATTGCGCTTTGAAGCCGATGTTGTCTCAAAAGTTGGAGCAGCAAATCACAATTTTAAAATCGTCCAACAAGTACTCTTAATATGGGAAAAAATAAAGTAACAGGTGTAGCCAAGAACATTTTTATAAAGTACGAAGTGGTACAGGTAAAGAAATTAAGTAAAGCCATTTAAAGCCCTTCTTGAATGTAGTTTTAACACATCATAAGTCATAACATTCGATGATCTATATTTGAAATTTGACGTTAATTCCATATTAGCAATTAGTTTTGTACACAAATACATGCAAAAGGGGCTTTACTTAACTTTTTTACCCATAACTTATTATTGTTATATTTGCATCGGAAAACTCCACGCTAACTCAATCGTACAATCAAATAGTAGATTATATTACCGAGGGGATAAAGCACTGTTTTATGTCACGGGCGCGATATTGAATCCTGAGCAAATGAGGGGACTCCAGATTTAACTCCCGAGCGTAGCGAGGGTGTTACAAGTTAATAATAAATTAATAATAATTAAAACGGAGTCCTGAGTGCAGCGAGGGATTCAAGCTCTTCCAAGACGAAAACAGCTTTATTCCAAAGGAGAATACTGTACCTACTTTTCTCACCTTTTGTTTTATTTTCCTTGTTTTGCGTATATGGCTTGTAGTGGCCAGTTCGATTTTCAAATAAGTTATTTTTGCTGTAGGTTTCTATGAAACAATTTATCATACGAATTCAAGTCTCATTTATTCATTATAACCCGCTGGTTAGCCGATGGCTATACTATAATGACTTACTTTAGGTGAGGTTTTCATGATACAATTATTGTGCAATTTCGAGCATGTAGTGTGAAAAACAGTTTTTGATATTTAATTTTAATCCATAAGTGTCGTTAAGGTAACTGTAAACACTACAATATTACACGAAAGCTTGCCTCTACGACTACCCCACTACTAAATGGTATTCGTAAAAGTACAGTCAGCAGCAGAGCTACGCAACCGAAGATGTCAAAATGATCTGCACTCGACTCTATGGTCAAGAGAATACGTCGTGTCTAGATCATTTTGAGCAAGTTATTCTGCTTAGCTACTTTTGATGCTGACTATACTCAATTGTCCTCTTAAACGTTTAAGTCTAAAACTGATTTTAAACATTTTATTCGCGGCAATCTATTTGCGGATCAGCAAGATGGCATAACCAATAGCCCTAGATTTGAAATTCAAACTCATACCAGACTGAAAACATGCAGAAATCGTGTTGTTAAAAAAACAGCTTATAATAAAAAAAGAAACCGCCACTTTATTTCAAAAAGAAGATTTACAATTGAAGGAAATGTATAATAATATGTAAACAATCAAATTTGGCGATTGAAGACCCACTGCTTATCCTTTGCCGTCTAAAAAATACATCAATCATTGTAGTAAAAATCGCTTACAAATACTTGAAAGCACTTTGCAGATAGGAGTTCATTAAATTAAAAAAATCATTAATCTAGAATACAAAACCCCTAATGAATGTGTACGATTCGTACCTAAAATAAGACCAGTGTGGCAACACTGCTGTCAACGCGTGAGGGTCGCGTACCATTTGTTTTTACTTTACTTTCTTATTTGTGACATATTTTATTTACGCCTGAAACACATTGTATGGTGGTCACTGCGCGACCCAAGCTCATAACTGCAAAGGAATAGGGAATATGCATGTTTTTTTTTACAGCTTCAATAAAAGCTGATTCATGTAAAAAACAGGTGAGTTTTTTTTTAATAGCTATAAAAATTACTAAGATATAAGCCAACAAAGATTTGTTCCTATCTCTTTCTAGCAAAACAAAATTTTACGTGGAGTTTATATGGCCGAACTGCACAATTACGTCACCGGTGCGCTTCGGATCTCTCTGTCTAATTAGCAGTGTATAATGCTTGTATCATCCGTATTTCTTGACCGATTTTATTTTTAATTTCACTTTTCGTGATCTCTTTTACGGTATTTTCATATTTTGTTGAGAAATGCGATTTAAAAAATCCATGCATATTCCCTATTGACAAACCAGAAAAAAAACGGTCAGGTGTGAGCAAAACGAACGAGTTTCACGTACTGAGGGTCCCGTACCATTACAGAATATGAACTCTTCTAGATACCAGAGCAATTTGGGACAAGCCTCGTAAAAAAATAAACCAAAAAAATTAAGAAACCGTAAGCGTTGACCGAAAGGGAATGACTGTATATAAAAGCGTTTAATTCGGTTGATATATTTATTCGTAATTTTCGCAGACCTTGTGATTCGTAATTTTTTTCGCGTAGTCTAACCGTAATAACGTAAATTTGTTACTGTTATTGAAGCTGTATTATGAGCATACAAATCTGCTAAGTTCCAGATGTTGAAAACGACAGCAGAGTTACAGCAGTTATGTAGCTTCTTCTAATAGGCCTCCGTGAATGCCAAAAGTCAAAGGTAGTTACGGACACTTACCATTTATTTTTAATAATAATCATCCTCATACTTGAATGTGCAATCCTTCAATAGACGTGCTTGTGCTTCCTCAATACATTGTTCATCTCTTTCCTGGAACATTATACAATAGAACATGACCGTTTCGACTTTTTTCATACATTCCCTATTAAGCGGTGGCACGTAGTGACACGGCGGTGGCACGTATACACTATAGAGCTTATTTAAATATGCTCTTTTTTGGTGTTTAGTTAGGCCATAGACAACCGCGGTGATACAAAAAAAAACAAGTAAGACTTTATTCATTTTAAAATAAAGTAAAGTTATAAACAAAATCCTTTAAATGTGGAACCTCAGCTGACAAACGTAATGAGCATTTATATTAAGATTGCCTAAGATATGCAAAGAATGTAGATTTAATGGTTTCACTAAGGAATGTTATTATTCAAGTAATGTTACTTGTTCTTTTTTATTATTTACAGGTTGTTATCTGTAACATTCTGAAAATGTATTTAAATGGAATTCTAATTTCATTTCCACGTGTGGCCGTGAAAATGCAATGAAAAATGTTTCTTTTTTTCGTAACACAGACCTCTTCTAGTATGTTAATTGGCTGAGTCGGGTTTGGGTTCATAGAAAACCCTAACTAGGGAATGCAAATTAACCGGTTATTAACCGTTTTTGTATGAAAATAACCGGTTAAAATCGGTTAAAACCGGTTATTTGCACTCCCTAACCCTAACCAAGTAGCTATTAAAAATAAAAATGCCCTTGTTCCGATGTCGATGATTTAATTTTTGGTAAACATCTTCAGATTTCGTCCCCACACCGAAACACAACAATGAGAATATTGCTGCTTGGCGGTTGGCTAAAGACAAGTGTTGGCAATTCGGACGGACCCTGCGCAATGTCCTAGACCAGCTCGAGCTATTCATAACATTTGTTTTTAATTTTTCAGTATTTGCATGTTTAGGTTGTTATCTACGTAGATGTCGTTACTTACCTATACTTTTACAAGTAAATATCATCGTATGATAGGTATCATAACTCATAACGCACTTTTATGATTGTTAAAAAAACAAAACTGTTGATTTCTCATTTAATTTAAGTACCGTAAACACGGGTTACTTTACCCAATTTTTATTAAAAAAAAAATTAAAAGACGTGTAATTTTATGTATTTTGTAGATATAAATGTTAGACTAGGTTTGACGGGGTTTCAGGGGTATAAGTTATTATTTGAGAATGATAAAACCTGAAAAATATACAATGAATATATATTTTTTTTTATTTCTTTTTTGGGCCAATGTTGTCCTTAAAGAAAGGCTTCTTTGCTCCGCAGCATTTTTCTCTTACAAAAATAAACATTGTAAAGGCATGGGCCAATTAAACCATTTTGGAGTGTTAAGGAATAAAACTAGAGCATTTGTTAATCAAAAATAAACATTTATTTCAACAAGAAAACAATCTTTTGGTTTTTCTTGAAATTAAATTTTAAACTTACACTTTATTCTTAACTAGATCTTAGTTAACAGTCTTTTTATGAGAATCATCGTTGGTATTATTTGGTTTAAGAGTTTCTTTTCTACATCTAAGTCTCTCCAAACATAGTTTTTTAACATAAAATACAATCATAACAAAAAATAAAATCATAACAAACATTTCTTGAAATAAAATAAACCTCACTTAACTAACTCCTTATTAAACAGCCTTTTATGAGAATCATCGTTAACATTATTAGGTTTAAAACGTTATTTATTAAACTTTAGTCACTTAGATAGTTTTCTACTTATATTTATTTATTTCCGGGACAGAAAAGCAGCCTTTCCTTACGAATTTAGGAAATCCGATTTTTTGTACTATATTTTCCCGCTTGTATAGTTGTTCGTCCTTAATAACAGGCCACCGCCAAAACTCTTTTCCTTTCTTCATACATCTAACAAGGACTGCCTCCTCGGATAATGATATTACCTGATCCGGATAAAAATGTTGGTTCCACTGCACTATAACATAATCTCCAGCTCCGATATTTTCTTTAAACTCTGGTGGTTTATTCTGGGAACAGGAGGAGTGCGAGCTGCTTGGCCCCTTTTCAATTTGTATCGAATCAAAATCCTTCAAAGGAACCTCTCTTTTACGTAATTTATCAACTTGAATGATAGGGGATTCTTCGTTTGTTTTATTGTTTTGTGGTCGGTCAGAGTTGGTTAAGTCTTGAAATTGAATAGGAGCTGAGTTTCGGGTTTTTTTGGCATTCAGTTTACGTTTGGGCAGCACTAATTTTGTGTCATTAGCGGGGGACCCATTTTGGGATCTATCGATGCTCCATTTTGGTTGTCGTAACTCATCCACTTCATCCGCAAGCTCTGATTCAAAAAACTCATTGTCTGACACAGTAATCCTGTCTTCAGTTGACGATTGTTTGACGAGTGTTGACGACAGACTTATGTTTGTCTCACTGCAACTCGTTGATGAACTTTGGCGCTGCTGGCGTTTAGATGCCATTTTCTTTTGCTTCGTCTTAACTGTTTGGACTGGTTGCAATCCTGATGGCCCGGCTCCTATATTGATGTCATCATTTGATATCGATTTTCCTGGGTCTACATTTAGTTTTCTTTTCTTTACAACTTTCTTCTCCGGGCAAATTTCGATTCGAGATGACTCTAATTTATTCATAAAGGACTCTGTGACCAATTCTTTGTTCAGAATACGATCTTGCCTAGGAAGCCTACTCAATGGTTCATGTTTATTAATGGGATATATCCCCGTTTTTCTAAAGCCAGCAATCAATGTGTCTTTTGTTCCAGTCATCGCATTCAAAGCTTTTTTTAACAAAGCAGGAAACTGATCTTTCGGCGTTGTTGGTAGTTTTCTTCCAACCTGGCTATTTTTCCAGTCATAGAGAGTTTGCTTCCATTTATATTTCAAAGGCCGAAAGTAAGCGACATCCAAAGGTTGTAATATATGAGTAGCGTTTGGGGGCAAGCATATAAAACTAATGTCGTTCTTTTGACACTCTGATAACACTTTTGCATTGATATGCGAAGCCAGGTTATCACCAATTACAACTTTTCGGCCAACCTTTTTTTTAAGAATTGGCATGAAATGATTCAAAAACCAATCCTCAAAAGTCACGGAGTCCATCCATCCATTTTTTGTTCTATTATATCGTGTTCCTGTAGGACCATTCTCCGTCCATGTTGTCCAAAGATGTTCCGATTTATATATAATGTAGGGTGGGATGACTTCTCCTGCTGCGCTGCCACAAAACATAACAGTAAAACTAACGTTAGTTGAGTTAACAATACTTTCGGGATATTTTGTTCCTCGCCTGCATATGACTGTTTTTTTCCCGGGGTCGTCAGTTAGATTGGTCTCATCATAGTTGTAAACGTTTTCTGCTGGAACATTTAATAACTCAGTACCAAGGTTATCAATAAAATCTGAAATTACTTTTTCAGAAACTTGAGCTCGAACTCTTTTAATGTTATTAGCCAGACGCATTGACAAGCCTGGGTGTCTTGCAAGAAAGTTCTTTAGCCAGTCTCTTCCTGGGGCGTTGTTTTTAAATATTGAGACATGCTTTCCTTCCATCAGAAGGTATTCATGGATAATCATCTTAAGATCGCAGTCAGTCAGCGGAAATCCATATTCCGAAAGGCCAGTTATATGGGCTACAAACGATCTTTCCTCATCTTCCGTGAACACCGTTGGTCGACCAGGTTTGTGCAGAAACTTATGTTTTAATTTATTTTTGATTGTACTGCGTGGAATGTTGTATTTTTTCGAAGCAGCACGTTGAGAAATCACTTTTGATTTAATTGCGGCTATGCACTCGTCAAGCTCTGATGACGTGTAGTCAATGTACCGGCGGCTGCCGGGTTTTCTTCTATATGTATTTGGCATTTTGATGACTATTTACATTTCCTTGAGTACCTTTAATAAAATAAAATATTATTAGTTTTATTAAAATGGTTACTTTGTCCCAAGCGACGTGACAACTTTGGCCCGCGGGCCAAAGTTGTCTGATACATGGTACAAAGTATACAACACAATTGTTTTCAAAATTTCTCGTTTTATACAAGGATTAAATAAATAAAAAATACAATTGGCATGTCCCCAAATACACGTCTAATATGATCAAATAGATATTTTAACGAAAACTTACCAGATTTAACAGTCTCCAGAGGAAGTTTGCAGACACAATTTACGCACGTTTTCACTATCCCACAGTTGATCAAGACTAACAAGTCAATACCTGCGTAAGCAACGTGAAGATAGCATCGAGTCTCTAGCCAATACTGCCATCTATGATTTAGGGTGGACACTGCTGCACTCTCACACGAGCTTGCAGAGTAGCGGGCTGTTCAATCTTTTTTTCGTTTTGGGCCAAAATTACCCCTCAGGGCTAAAGAAACCCGTGTTTACGGTACTTTTCACTTAACTTATTTTCCTTATTTTATTACACATAAATATCGATAACTTTAGTTTACATCATTTTTATTTCATATAACATATTTAAAAAAGAAAATATTTAAAAAAATATCTCATCTGACTTTTTTAACGTACTAAGTCAATAGAGATCAGAAAACATGCGCAATGAAAAATTTATATTAAATATGTTAATAGCCTTATTCATTTCTTAACCACCAGTTTTACCATATTCCAAATTAATAATGATTAAAAATCAACTTTGTTCTATTTTGTTTTCGAAACCATATACGGGCGCCTTCACTGGCTAGAGAATAAGAGGTAGGTACCACTACAAATTAAGGTTTAAGATAAAGTGAAATAGAAACGCTGCTGTTATTTTGGGAATCCGGTAAAACGGTCTTTCCGTCTGTCCGTCAGCGGTTTAATTCTGAGACTCTTGGTACTACAAAGCTGTAGTGAAAAAAATATTGAACCTATGTTAGTGTTTTATTTAGGGTATTTATGTAATTATATTAACCGGAAAAATCATAAAAATATCTCTCGTTGTTATTTTTCCAAAAAACGTATGTCAAGTATACTGGACATTGCCAAATTTGCGGAGAATACAAAGTCGGCTTGAATGTCCAGCATGACGGATATTGCCGAAGATATGAAAGATAGGTTTTCTAAATTATAAATCTGTTTTAGTTCAAATATCAGACAATAATCTATTTTTAATAAATAAAACATTAATAAAAAAATCTGTTTAAAATTTATAAAATATCTAAAAAATGAAAGATGATAGATGCACTAATAAAGAGAAAATAAATAAACCTGTGAAGCAAATATCGATTTTATACCATTACAAAAATATAAAACTTCCACAAAGTTAGTACAGAAACGAGTTTGGTTTCCGGTCGCCTGAGCACATTACACAAAATTCGAAATTCATCAGCTTCAATTATTTACAGTATAGTCGTTAGGGTCCTTTGTTGAGTCCTTGCGGCGCGTACGCATACAACGCTGCCGCGGCGCAGTCACAGGAGCCGCGCGGGCCCGGGACGCCGCGGGGGCCTATGGCACCTGAGAAACATAAATATACAGTACTATACCGTGATCATTCTTACTTGTCCAATATAGTAAACAACTTAGTGATACCCAAACTGTTTGCTCAAATATCCAAAATGTTTACTCAGTTTACTTTATTTAAACATATCTGTTTCTAGGGTTCGTGATACGGATAGGTTCAGAACACAATCGAAATATTCCTGCTCGAGCTACGGCCACGTCCGAAATACTCGTAACCTCCAGTTTTTTTAGAATTTCTAATATGAAATCCAAAAACTTACACAAATAAGTAGGAGTTCGCGTTACCTACCTACTCATTTGTGGTTTCTAAAGAGTTCTTCTGCAGTAAAGCAATCAATGGGTTCTTTAAATAAAATTATACTTAAGAGCAGTAAAAAAATGTAGGGACTGTGACATGTTCTGATAACTCTTGAGTAAAAATAAAAATACCTTCTCTTCCTGATTCGCCTCTTTCTCCCGTGCGACCCGTCGGACCCGGGGGGCCAACTGGACCTAAAACGCGAAAAATACAAATTATTAAAATACACAAGAAGGAACGAGTTAATAGGGAATATGCATGGATTTTTTTAATATCGTTTCTCAACTAAATATGAAAATACCGTAAAAGAGATCACCAAAAGTGAAATCAAAATTAAAATCGGTCATGTACCTATGTATGTATGTAAATACTTTATTGTACAAACGGGAAAATAACAAACAACAAAATAGACAGAAACACAAAAGGTATGTACAAAGGCGAACTTATCCCTTTAAGGGATCTCTTCCAGTTAACCATTGAGCGATTGGGAAATGCTTGAAATGATAAATAGCCAAACGTACAACATTGAAGGGACTAGATGTTTCATAATTACGTTAATATTTAATATGTAATACGGATGATACAAGCATTTTAAAATGCTAATTAGACAGAGAGATCCGAATTGCACCGGTGACGTCATTGTGCAGTGCGGCCATATAAACTCCACGTAAAATTCTGTTTTGCTAGAAAGAGATAGGAACAAATCTTTGTTAGCTTATATCTTGGTTATATTTATAGCTATTCAAAAAATGTTCTTTCTCACCTGTTTGTTACACGAATCACCTTTTATTGAAGCTGTAAAAAAAACATGCATATTCCCTATTGTCATTACCTATAACTATTAGATAGATGAAAACCCCCGATATAATGGCGACCCCTTCTTTCAGAGCTGATATATATATCTCTTAAACGGCACAACCAATTTTCATGAAACCTAGCTAAGAACCAACGCTAGCAAATCTTATTCTTAATAAAAAAAAACCGAATCCAAATCGCACCCGTTTAAGAGCTACGGTACCACAGACAGACACATCGACAGACACACACACACACACACACACACACACATAGCGGTGACACTTATAAAACCCCTCTTTTTGCGTCGGGGGTTAAAAATGTATCTGAGCACGGCGGTTAGTCGCCCAGCAGACTGCGCTGACTGCTATTCTAATATATCCGCAATCTCAAAGACCTGCAATCCCCCGGGGCCCTTCCTCCCCCTGCACCCCGCGCCCCTCAGGCCCCCTCTCCCCCTTGTCGCCCTTGTCTCCTCGAGCTCCCGGGCTGCCAGGCCTGCCAGCCTCGCCGCTCTCTCCTGGAAAGCCTTGGGGACCTGGCTCCCCGGAATCTCCGCGAGCACCTGGGATAATATTGTTTCATTATTTTCACTGCCGACAACGCAAATAAGTGACTGACTGATTGATCGACTTCCACGGAGTGTCTTAAAAGTTAAAAGAGAACCCGTTGTTTTTTAGTCATCAT
Organism: Acleris literana; assembly: GCA_946894065.1. Classification (NCBI taxonomy): domain Eukaryota; kingdom Metazoa; phylum Arthropoda; class Insecta; order Lepidoptera; family Tortricidae; genus Acleris; species Acleris literana. The sequence continues at coordinate 8,270,969 of OX335688.1, read as the reverse complement.
CTCCTGATGTCTTATTTACAATCATAATTTTTATATCGCTGAAACCGGTTAGGTTAGGTTGGGTTTGATTTATCAATATCCTGGAAAAGTAACAGTTTCTTAACAATATACGTTACTATACTCGAAACTGTAATTAAAGACCAACGTGGGTTGCCACTAATTAAACAAATATTTGCCTTAGTATATTTCCACTTTTTAAAAGACCGCACTAAGAATATTTATTTTCACAACAGTGCTCGGAAATATGGCCATAGATGGTCTTGTTTGGGGTCACAAAACGTCACTTATAGGGACAGACCAAGAATGTTTTTGTCGGCGTGTTTGCTAATTGGTCAAGAACATTGTTGTCCAACTTTAAGAACCAATGAAAATCAATCAATCAATTTTTGTGTCATAGCTCCTTAAAATGAAAAATTTAAATCGACCAATCAGAACACACCATTTTGTGTCGTAAAATATTAGGTGTATTTTTGCTAAAAGATACACAGACTAAAAACTATGTCACTGTTTTTTTTTAAAATGTAATTCAAACTTGGCCCCTAATCTCGAACCACTAGAGATGAAATTACATGGGAGATATGGCGAAACAAATACAATTTTATATGGAGTTGACATTTTCATCTCGCATGTTAGTTGATTAATCTCGAGTGCCACGAGAATAGGGGTCCAGATTAAAAAAAAACGTGATCTATGGTAAAATTAGCGGTGATGTCACATTAACATGAATTAAAATTTGAGTTTTGAATATGAATTTTTATTTTATTTCCTCTCAGTAGTTGTGAAAAGCACTATGTCTGCCTCGGTAGAAAGTGCAATTTATGGACTCGTACACTAGAGGGCCTCAACTACGTTTCGGCCCTCTATATGACTCGTCCAAAAATTTCGTACTTTCTATCCTCTGCAACAATGTACTATTGTAGGTAGTTTTAAACCTTCCATTTAAATAAACAAGTTAATTCAAGTTACTTACACAAATACAAGATGGCCTATTAAATATTTAACCATAGAAGATTTTTGGTAGCAAAACTGTTATTGCACTTGTAATACTTCAGGTATTAATAACATTTGGTACGATAAATAAACAATATTTGTAAAGAACGTTAGATGCAATTTAAATATTACATACGTTTAGCTATTCGACAAAATAACAGGGCATTTTACCAGCCATGACACCATGGGGTCCATGGGTAACTGTCAAGTTTAAATCAAGCATAAGTGTAAGGCATCCGAATTTAGCTTGTCATTTTGTTTTAGCTGATAAAAAAATCGCCATTGAACACACACACCCGCCCTTTAATTACTTAACACACTATATGAGAAAATATTTGTTTTGGGATATTTTAATGTTTTGAATATCGGGTAGAAAAAACATTGAATGCAAATTCCCTATTGTTAAATATTACTTTTGATATTGAAAATGTTAGAATTATCTACAAATATTTACAACAATTTGATTATCAATGCAAAAAGGTTGGCTAACTCTTATCTTATCTTATCTTATCTTAATTAATGTCTTTCACTCCTTGTGTTTAATAAGGTGTATTTCGCCAGTATCGAGTTTTAGACAATCGCCATGGACTTATTAGAGAAACAAGTCCATGGATATCACACGCGAGGACAATTGTTCGGTTAAAGAGATTTACTCCAGTGGACTAAACAGAATCACATGGGGTTAGCTTCACGCGCTTCTGTCAAGTCCTGGCTAACTCTGAAATGTTCCATTAACACTGACATAAGCGACTTTGACACTTGTGACAGTGACGTATCTATCGTAGTTTTTTTGGTCTTAAATTACAGTTTCGAGTATAGAGGTCGCCCGCGACTTCGTAGGCGTAGAATTAGATTCCCGCTACTCTCCCTATTTTAACTCCTTAAAAACAAAAAAATCTTTTTAGTGCATCCCTAGGATTTCCAAGAAACATTCTCTCCAAATTTCAAGTCCCTAGGTCCAGCGATTTTGGCTGCGCATTGATCAATCAGTCAGCCAGTTTCTTCTTTTATATAGCCTATATGTAGATGACTTGCGATAAATATAACCTAAAACACATTATGACCAAAACAAATTTTTAAACGCCAGGGGACGCTTAGGCAAATTAGGTTCAAAAAGAAGTATTAGGTATTGCAGTTTACAAAAGAAATTACATTTTGAGTTGGATGCCGGTCTCAAGAAGTGTCAGAAATAACCCTTTTCTATGACTTGACTTTTACTTTGAAGCTTTTTTGACCAGTTTAGTAATACGTCCTTGAGTGAGTAATAGTGAGTACCAGAGGGCCCTGCCAAGATGCACTACGCTAGCTAACGTTTCTATTCGATTTGTTTTTAAACCAATCGCGTCACTGATAGATCACGTGGCTTTTCGTATCACGTTATCTACCAGTGACGCGTTTGGTTTAAAAACGAATCGAATAGAAACGCTACTTAGCGTAATGCATCTTGGCAGGGCCCTCAGAGCGCTGTGCGAGATAGCGGAGGGGTGCGAGATAGTTGGATTGTTCCCTCGCCCCGCGACCTCGGACAGCCAGAGTACTTATAAATATGTTTTGTAGACTTCTTTCTATCCTTTACTGTCTACTTTATCTTTGTTCGTGAAAATATATAGTTACCTGGCGTGCCAGAAGGACCTGGTTTCCCAGGGGGGCCTCGCTTGCCAACTCCTGGTGGGCCGGGAGGACCGACTAATTCAACCGTCCACTCTTTTAGACGATCTGTAAAACAACATAAGAGTAAGTATATAATGTACCTAGATGATACTGTTGTTTTATGTCATGAAAGTGGGTTTGCCATACTTGCAGTTGTAACACGTCTATACAACCACACTACGGCGTTGCTTACAACGTCTACGTGTATCTACACACACAAGGATGACAGACCCGCTTTCGTGAGATAAAACAACTATACGTACGATGAATAAAAAGGAAAAATATGAAGCCACTGGATTCGACTGACAGTTTGATTTTTCTGTACCTATGATTACTCGTATAATGACTAATAAACTTTCCTTACCTCTGATAAGGTCTTCGCAAATATTTCTGACTTGACCTTCAGTCAATGTTGAAGCCTAAAACCAAGACATGTAAATATTTAATTCCTATATTCAAATAAAAGCGGATTTCCCTTCGCTGTAACGAGGTTTTGTGCCTGTAGGGCAAATGTAGAATTTCTAATATGGACCCGTTGGGATAACGAGCCCACTCCCCTTCATCCCTCTTTACCTGGAGAAGAAGACTACGCGGAGCAGGAAGTCCCGGAGGGCCCCTCTGTCCCGTAATACCGGGGCTCCCATCCAGACCGTCCTTCCCCGGTGCACCAGGGAATCCAGGCTCGCCTTTCTGTTAAACAACATGTTGACAGTTATTATTTCATTAAAGCAAGCTTAAGCAATCGTTCAATTTTTACCCGTATCGGTCTATTTACATGTAAACTATTTGCTGAGTTGCCAATGTAGTAACACACCACATAAAGTCAGTTTCGACAGTATCATTCCAAAGATTGGGTAAACCAGAATTATTTTATCTTTTTTTATCCAAGAGGGAGCAAGCAAGCTAGCGGGTCACCTGATCAAAAGTGATGGAAAGGAATCACAGACGCATTTCCTGTCCTTGGGAAAAGAGTAAACTTGCGTCTTGAACGCCCCTAAGTCGTAGCGATGTGCGATGAAAAGTTCCGCTGAACTAAGTATAATAGAGATAGTCCCATTTCGACGCAATTTCATTCTTGTGATATGATATAACGTTCATGTGAAAATCCATAATTCGCACTGCTAGATCTAAACAGAAGTAATTCAAAATACAACTGTATTTTAAAATCAACTTTAATACAACTTCTATGAACTTGAAACAAAACTAGCAAGGATTTTGAGTTGATGCTGTTTTGATCTAGAAGTGCGAAATGACAATTCGTGAGGGCAGGTACTACAGCGGTATCAACTTGTATAAATCTACATTACCTGACCGATTTCACCCTGTGGCCCAGGCGGCCCGGGTACGCTGATGCCGTGGCCAGCACTTGCTCCCGGAGATCCCGGAGGACCAGGTAAGCCTCGTTGACCTTCTGGACCCTGGCAAAATAATCCACAGTGCCTAAATGGTAGGTAATACAAAAATCCAGTGATCATATTGTACATCAACATGAACATTAGTGTTAAAAACACATTATGGCTGCGTTTATCGCGTGACAAAATGTGGATAAGGCATCCTTCACCTTCTGACACGTAAATAAGTACGAGAGTGACGGATGCTTTATCCACATTTGACACGTGATATAGACGCAGCCATACTAGTCCCGCAGGTCCTATTTCACAGCTGTTACAAGGACAGATTACAATTTGGTATACATTGCAAAAATTTACAGTTTCTTATTTATTGGACTAGAATTGCTACTTGTCACCTGTCGCAGTCAGATTGGTGAAAAAAGTGACTGATGGTATTCAGGGATCCTTTTACTGAATACTATGTGCTGACATATCTCAATTTGAGAGCTGCATCTCACCATAAACAGTCTGTATTAATGTGCCAATAATGAACAACAACAAACCGGAATTCAGATCCAAACCCATATTGATTTAAAAGACTTCAGTCAGGACCGTTGCTTGGTAATATTATGATCATGCTAAAGTACGTGTTACAGTGCAATAGCTCTTAAAATTACTTTGGGTTTGTACTTGTCACTCACTCGCTCGCATACGCTCTTATGAAGAGCGAGTGAGAGAGAAGTACTAACCTGAAGTACCTAAGTGCGGACAGACTGTATATTCTTCTAACTACTTTTACCTGACGGCCTTCCGGACCTCTCTGTCCAGCTGCTCCTTGAAGCCCTGGTGAACCTCTTTGGCCTGGAGCGCCTGGAATACCCGCAGAACCTTCGGGACCTTGGGGACCCTTAAATTTAAAACAGGACATATGAACGGTGGTTTCAAACTTGACTTTGCTGGCCAAAACAATTTAAACCATGGATGAGGAAGGGGTACGGTATCATTACGAGCAGATACCTCAGTTTGTTCACATGCTACGAGTATCATAGGGTGCCTACTGTCAAGCTTTTTGTCCACCCATTAGTCATTTTGTACCATTTTAGTGTAAATCTCCCGTACTACTATATCTTTCTGTTCTGGGCATGATGCAGCCAATTTGATTCAATTTCATCTTCAACACATTTGAGGTCGTATAGGAAGATATTCTTTTCGGTCTCCACTCCATTCGGCTCACCGGCATCCATAAACACAGCATAAACATAACAAAATGTTTCGTGTAAGTATGTAACCTTACCATGGGTCCAGCAGAACCTGGTGCCCCAACAGGACCGGGGTTGCCATCTTGCCCTGGCCTCCCAGGGGAACCTGTTTCACCCTTGGCGCCTGCAAAATATTCCTTTTGAGAGCGGTTTGGTTCGGTTCTGTTGTACACTTTCATGATGACGTAAACGATTATATAAAAGAATGAGAATAAGACATTTTTATTTCGAGCAACAGGGCCCTTTTACAAATACCTTATAGACTAACATTCATAACAATATAAAACTTAAATCTGACACCGAGGTCACAGATCCGCCCGGTCCTGATTTGCCAAAACCTAACGGAGGGGCGCGACCTCGTGGATTGAAATAGTTCATTACATAACTAGGACGGCAAAACCAAGAATGACTCCCGAGCCGAGGGAGAGGCAGATAAATATGCGATCAGAGGCTTTCTCTATATTACCGCCCGTAGTTTGTACACAATTTTACGTCTTCACCTGCTAGGGTAGCACAAGTGGCCAATAATAGGATTTTCTGCCCTAAGACGGTAAATGCTACTTACGGCCCAGGCTGGCGTATTCACTAGTGACATATCATAAGTAATGAAGTATAAAGGTGCGTCATAATAGTTGCCACTTGGGTTTCCGTTTTTACTTTTTTTTACCTTGTATTATAGAGGCGTTGACGTTGGCAACTGGTCCTGGAGGACCAGGGGACCCTGGTTGTCCTCGAGGTCCCGGCTCACCCGGTTTTCCAGGAAGACCCTAATAATAAAAGAATATTGTAGAAAATCAACTTGGACCACATCCGTACAGAATAGGCAAGATATCAAGGTAATTTTACGTCAATAACCACAAAAAAACACATGGTAAAGTTTATTAGCCACACAAAACATACTTCAAAGTCCGAGAGGCTTTTGGGCTACCTTGCAATTACGAACTGTTTCATTAGCCAAATTTACGTAACTTAAGCGAGGTTTAGGCCTGTTGCCCACGTAAACCGCACGTGAGGTGCACGCTTTCGTCAACGGACCGGCAACGTCGCGTCAGCCGCTCGTCATGCGTTCGTCATGTCCTTTTGCCGCTCCGTGGACACAGTTTTGAAGGTTTCTACGCAAGATGCAAGCGTTTGTCTTGCAATCGTCAATTGACGAAAGCGTGCGCATGACGTGCGGTTTACGTGGACAATAGGCCATAGACTAACAATAAAAATTGCAGAAGTTGACTGCTGTCTTACTCTAACTTTTAAGTTAGAAAAAGACAACAAAATTGTGCTTCTTGATCTAGAACTGAAGTTAAAGTAAAACGGCAATCAACTTCTGCAATTTTTATTGCCAGTCTAATTGGCGCCTTACGTTTGCATTTTTTTATAATCTGTGTACTTTCAGGTTTAAGAAGATCACCAATAGCAGCTATAGGTTAGGTTAGGTTTATCATAAAGATAGTTCCAAAACCTTTTAACTATAGAAGGATTAGTAAGTATGAGTACATTTGTAAAATTAGACGCCTGTCTTTACTTACGTCATTTCCGGAGTCCCCGGATAGACCAGGCAGACCGTCCAGCCCCGCTAACCCGGGCTCACCTGTTCAAACATTTATGTTCACTAGCTTTTACACATTTTATATGTTGATTCCCTAATAAAGGTAGTAGGAAGTCAGTGGATCTACCGCATTGGATTGTTCTCGCTGAAAACCAAAGAGGGAGCCCTATGTTCAGCAGTGGACGACTACGGGCTGGAATGATGATGATGAAGACATGTTTTGAGTTAGTCAGAAAGTTAAAAACTTACGAATAAATTTTGAACCAGTCCCCGTTATTGGAATTGGCCAATTTAAGAATAAATAGTCGTCTTAATTTGCTCGAAATGTGGACATAAGATCTCCGATGTATTCTTAACGTACAACCCCGAGTTTGAACTTGGTAGATCGATCTCGATTAGCAGTGAATGATTGTTTAAAATAACATCCATGTTGTGCTTGACAGAAACTTATTTACATTTTCATACATATACTTACCCCTCGTTGCGACAAACCTTGCCGACAAACTCAGTCAACGTAAATTTGTTTGATCTTTTCCAGTCTGAGCGAGGGTATAAGGTTCGTTCTGTCTGTATGCGTAGGGACATGCATTACGTTAAATGCAAGGTTTGTATTATTTGGAAAGAAGCGGTCTCTGCCTACCCCTCTGGGAAACAGGCGTGATTTAATATATCGCACCTTCAAAACAATAGTGACGTAACTGAGAAATTTTAGTTTTCGAGTTAGGTCTCTATAATAATAAAATTGTGACTTGAAGTTTAAAAGCAGAAATTTTGAATTAGGTCATTGTTGTTCTAAAGGTGCAATATGTAACACACGTACATAAACCAGCATTTATTACATAATAAGCTTCCGATGTGATAAATTATCTACAGATAGTGAAAATGGATGAAAATCCATTCAGTCCTTTTTGGATCATCGCGACCATACAGACAAACAGTCATTTGTATACACTACATAAACACATAAACTGGGAAAGGCTGATTTGCTTAATATTTTTAGGAACATTTTACATTCAGCTTTATCCAGTGTAATAATCTACTAGTAAGCTACGTAAAAAGTGCATGAGTAGGTATAGTGTAGTAGGGCTAATCAAGTCGTATGGGTACAGTCGAGTTCATAAATATGTATACACTTTAGTACCTTGTCACGTTAATCGCTGTGACAATTCATATATGGCAGTTTAAACATGACATTAAATAGACAAGGTGTACATATATGTATGAACTCGACTGTACTACGAAAATAACGACTGTAGAAATCCTAAAGGCGTAAATAATTGACTTTGGGCTTACATGCCTTTAATTATTCCTTTCATATACTCGGACCTGGTTTTCTATTCGTTACTTCCAAAGTAAAATTGTTAAATGTCTTCTACACAAATTTTTAGTTGATAAAGTTACCTTTCTGACCAGTTTCCCCCTTTTCCCCCCTCTGGCCCGGTCGTCCGATTTTGCCCGGAGGGCCAGCGACCCCCACCACCGACCCCTGAAAAAAACACGTTTTGTTCATACTTTCTTAGGATCCCCTTTTATCAACGACACTTATTTCATCGAATGTACCATTTCATCAAATGTAGCATTATACATGAAAAGGGATCTTATTGTCGATGGCGCTTACGCCGCACTGCGTCCCGCGACATTGTATTTATATCGGAGCATCGCTAATAATGGCGGAAGCGGCATCGACAATAAGGTCAATTTTCATAGATAACGCCACAAATGTTATTTCATCGAAAGCTAATTTCTGCTGAAACCTTATTGTTCTTAGGTTATCTTAAGCACGGGTTACGTAGGTTAGGTTACGTACCACCAAAAAATTATAGCTTCTTCATGTGTAAATGTCTGGCGATGAAATGAAAATTCGGTGAAGTAAAACATACTATGAAATGAGTGTTGGTGATTCAGGGGTTAAGGATTTTTTTTTCATTGGAGCCCGGTATTTGAATCCGAGGGCCCTGCCAAGATTCACTACGCTAACTAACGCTAACTAACGCTGCGTTTCTATTCGTTTCGTTTTTAAACCAATCGCGTCACGTGACGCGATACGAAAAGTCACGTGATCTACCAGTGACGCGATTGGTTTAAAAACAAAACGAATAGAAACGCTACTTAGCGCAATGCATCTTGGCAGGGCCCTCATTTTGCTACTGATTTTGCACTGCAGACTAGGCAATATTGTCCAAGGCAATTTTTAGGGTTACCTATCTGAAACACTAAAAAACGTTTGCCAGCGGTTTCAGTTGCCATAATTTTCATTTGTCCGAAAGTCATTTTTCTCTGAAACCGTTTAACTTTCCTGAATTGTTATAAAATAAACCTAACCTAACCTACAGGTTCTGCAAGTATATCCCATTAAACATTTTGAAAAGTTATTGGGTTCAGAATAAAATGAAAATTATGGCAAATGAAACAGCTGGCAAACGTTTTTAGTGTTTGCGATAAGAAATTAAACTTTATCGCGTATCTTATAATAATATACTTAACCGCCGTACTCGGAGTCATTTGAGAGATAATAAACTCGGTTGTTTTTCAAACTTGTGCATGAAAAATCGTCACTCAGGAACGACTTAATCGTCATAAACTGAATCTGAGTGCGGCCGTATGACTCATAATTAAATCTTAAAGGGCATTATTCTTCCCTTATTCTGCTACGTTCTTGTTAGGGTTTCGTACCAAAATGGTAAAAAAGGAACCCTTATGGTGAGACTTCATTATACACTTATTATTTTTAAATTTTTTGTGATGTACTTTTTAATTTTCAGTCAAAAATTTACAAAAAAGGACCGTTCCCCCCCTCATCTCCGAAGTCTATTAATCAAAAAATCTGAAGAAATAATGAGTTCAAAATGAACCTTATTGCGTAAAAAATTAAATTCTTTACAAAAATAATATTTTCTTTTGCTTATAAGTCCGACTCGTACTTGACTGGTTTTTTTTTCATTACTTATTTTATTTTACTGTCTTTCCGTCTTAATGTTTAAAGCTTACGCTAGTGCCTTGTCCCGGCGGACCCGGGTCTCCTCTTTCCCCTTTTAGGCCTCCAGGCCCTGGCGGCCCCGGCGACCCCTCGACGCCGCGGATACCCTAGAGTAAATCACACAAAATGGCAACACTTCATTTCTGTTTTCAAATTAGAATATTGGTATTTGTATTCTTAGAAACATAACAGCATTGACAACGATGTAAATATTTAAATAAATATTTTATTTAAATATTTACAATACCTAAGTTAAAACAGGTCTTTACACTATTAACATTAATTTTAAAAACTCTGTGAAACCTCATTTAACGATGTTAACCCTTAGATGAATACAGTACCAAAAACTATGCCATGCCTTTTTTTTCAAAATTTAAATCGTTTTAATTCCTTTCATCGTTGACTTTCATTTAACGCAATTATTATATTACTGCATGGGGCATCAAAAATGACACCAATTCCATCCAATGCCATACATTTTGACAGTTTACGTTAGCATTGTCTAGGACCCGGGTCTGCTGGCTGGGCCCTAGACAAGATGCATATTCAAAATTAAATAGTACATTATTGCCTAGGCTCGGAAAGTAGGGAATTGCCTGACGAGGTGGTTGGCGGGCCGAGCCTTCGCAAGGCCTGCTAAAATCCGATTCAGGCGTATATAATGTTTTTCTCAAACAATGCGACGAAATGATACAAATACATGATTATAAGCATTTTTGAAAATCGTTTGACAAATTCGGAGAAAATGTGTTTTGAAAATTACGAGTAATTATTTTAGTTACTCGTAAGATAGTTTAACGCACAACGAGCAGCGGCCACCAGCGCAGGCGCCCGCCGCCGCCCCACACTTTACCCACTTAGAAGTTGGGTGTACGGGATTTTTTTCATGGTCCTTTCGATTTTATATACAATAGAGAGTAATAACTTTTAAAAAAAAATATAGACATGGACGGAAAGTGTTTTCATACGTTTATTTTACTCCTAGGAGGAAAATGAGGCACTTCGCATCTTAGTTTTTCAAAAGAAAGGCCTTTCCGAGCATGTTTGAGAAAAAATATTTATTTTAGAAAATAGTTATAATATGCATGGGAGCTATGAGACCGCCTGCAATAATAGAACTCAGTTGCTGTTCGGGCTGCCTCGCAATCTGTGCATCAGGGATGCTACTCTTTGGCGTAGTCTGATGGCTTCATAATGCTATACTGCGCAAAATAATGCATAACGCTAACGTAAACGATTTTCAAAAACAGCTCTATGTATGGAATTGCAGAAGCGCTTGTCCATTGCGACAAAGTTTGCTGGAGGGACCACAGGAGCTGTTAAAATTTACAAAAAAGAATATTATTGATCATTTAATAAAGAACAAAAAGTTTTGTCATTGAATATGCAGATTAATTATTTTGCACTTTTAATGTATATGAAGATTTAAATCAAGTCAATCTTCCGTACCTACTTGTAAAACTTGACACGTGTTGACAAATATTCGCATGAAACTTGCATGAAACTGATAATTACAGCTGCACGTGTATTCTAGTGTCGAAGCGTTTTTGACTTTATCGTATTCAAAGATGGTCGCTATTTTACCACCCACAAAGACTACAATAATAAAAAAAATACTTAAACATATAGTAAACAAAATAATAAAACTAAATATGCGCGCAATGATAGCGAAGAAATAATTGTTTTAATATTTGACATTAAAAACGCATTCGTTATACACCTTTCTTGGTATAAAAGGCAGCTAGTGTGCTCCAGAAGTATCATTCTGTACAGAAAATATTGCAAGATGAATAAGCTGGTGCTTGCTGTTCTTCTCGTCGCCGTCATCGGCGTGGCTTGTGGCAATGAGCTACAATCCGTGGGGATTGACTTCGAATGCGTCGGGAAGGCGGTCGAAAACTTTGTGAAATGCTTGTGGCCCAGTCATCACGGGAGCAAGCATGGGGATACAATCGTAAAATGTATCCAAGCTGCTGGCTTGGCACTCATCAAATGTTTTTAATACTTCTGGTAAGTAGACATAAAAAATGGGGTCCTAGTGAAAAAGGGTATAAGTCGTCTGAAGATCAAGTGAAAAAGGGTTTAAGTCTAGTATACTTAATGTATAAGTATACCCTTTTTTATTACGAGTTAAGTCGACTTGTTCCCTTTTTCACTAGGACCCCAGCATTATGGTATTAGATTTGGGTATCACTTGGAATCCCTAATAACGTAGGTATACTAACGCATCGGTTGTCCAAATAATCGTTTCTCCTAAACTAGTTTTCAGCTGACTCAGAAAACTTTTTAAGTTTTCCATAAATACCTGCAGTTAGCTTAGGTTAGGTTGGAAAACACTAAAAACTTTGAGGAAAAATGAAGATTAGGGATTCCATAAGGGAACCATAGTAATATTCCATCAACTGGAATCCGATATAAGGGTGAATTTCAAAAATAATGTACGTAGTTAAGGACTCAATTAAAAACACCTCATTTTTTTTCTTTTGCGTTACGAAAATCAGCCAGTGATTGTATGACTAATTTTTATTACACAGAGGAAAAAGTTAACGTTGCCTCAATTAAGGCCTTAACTACGTACATTGTTTTTGAAAATCAAGGCGGAACATATCCCCGTGGGATTGGAAAACAGTTTTTAGTATGATGCACAACGAAACACGTTCACAATCATTCTTGAAACCGGCAACACTTGAAACGTTTTTGTGTTCGTGCGGTTATCGTTAAACCTGGGGCCCTAGTGAAAAAGAGTTATACCCAACTTTTCTGAAGATCCAGTGAAAAAGTGTTTAATTCCGATTAATTAATGTAAATACCCTTTTTTAGTACGAGTTAAGTCGACTTATACCCTTTTTCAATATGTCCCCTACGTTACATCTCTCGAAAAGTATGCGTTTTAGTAAATATAATACAGACTGGCCCACGGATCTCTTGCTCGTTGCTACATGTAGAAGAAAGTAATAAATCTCTATAAATGAAAATCAATTGGCACAATTATGTGTCATCATCATTTGTGAACGATGTGTCTCGTTTTTTTTTTCATAATTGCCGCGGGCCTGTTATGCTTGTGTTTATCGATGAGAATAAATGTGGAAAAAACATCAGGAGGCCCCGCCAAGATGCATTGCGCTAATTAGCGTTTCTATTCGTTTCGTTTTTAAACCAATCGCGTGTCTGGTAGACCACGTGACTTTTCGTATCACGTCATCTACCAGTGACGGGATTGGTTTAAAAAAGAATCGAATAGAAACGCTAGTTAGCGTAGTGCATCTTGGCAGGGCCTCCTGAGTCTGTAACGATAGAGACGCACTGAGCTACAAGTGAGAAAGTAAATACAACTTGTGCTAGCCGGACAGCTACTTGCTAATAAAAATCATAGTTTTATTCATAAACGGCAATAGCTAAGTATTTTTAAAATATGCTTTGTCCTTATCTGTCATTGTGACATTCGCATCTGAGAGAAAGTGTCAAAGCATACTTTGGCCATAGTAGGTTAGTAGTGCGTTTATAAATAATGGGGGTAGCTTTTTATGTTTATAGTTTAAAAGTTGTTTTAACAATTTTTCACTAATTATTTTCAGACAATTCAGCAAGTTCAGGGCTGGTGACCACTCCATCTACCTTCGTATGACTCTACTATCATGGATCTGCCCGTAATATAATCTTCAGTTTTAAAATGCACACTTTTTGTTACTGTTTATTGCACAAATAAATGTTTGACAAAATAAGACATAAAATGAAATTTATACCGTATGTATAATTCTGTTATTGTCAATTATTAAAATTTGGTATTTATTTTACGTTGGTGGTTTTACTGTATTAGTTTAAACAATAAGTTATCAAACTAATTTACCAATATTAGATATTTTGGTCAAGGTTGAGTTGTTCGTAAAATTCTGTAAATGTAGGTAAGTAGGTCTGTTCATCCTTACTTGTCTTATATAGTAAACAACTTTCTAACCTCAAAATGAATCTGTTTTGGCTAAAACAGCTTTTTTAAACAAAATTAAGCAATCACAGACAATACAATTAGCCAAGTCATGTCCATAATGTTTATTCAGTTTACTTTATTTACGATAAAAGAGCTGTTTTAGCCAAAAAAGGTTAATTTTGAGGTTAAAAAGTGGTTTACTATATAAGACAAGTAAGGATGAACAGACCTTACAATTTTTTATCAAGGTCGACTCAGTTTCATGTAAAAATCATTTCATTGTATCGAAACAATAACTAATCGGGTCAGCAAAAATGGGTCAAATTTATATACATATTTTTTTAAACATCATATTTGTAATTTTTATTTTCTATGAACAGCTCACGCTTGACCAAAAGAGAAATGCCAAAAAAGACCCAATAATTCCTGAGACCGAAAAAAGCTCTATAATGCATAAAAATTGCATTATATTTTATTCGATGCCTCGTTAACAAATAATGCAATCGTAATATAAATACGAAAGTATGTGTGTTTGTTTGTTACTCCTTCACGCTGCAATGGCTGGACGGATTTGGATGGAATTTTAAATGGAGATAGCTTATATCATGGATTAACCCATAGGTCTTTTCAACCAGAAAAAAATAAAAGTTCCCGAGGGAACAACGATAATCGAAATCAATGCAAACGAAGTCGCGGGCGGAAGCTAGTTTATTAAATTGGAAAACGTGTTCCAGGCGGGGAGAAGCTAATAGTCCAAATGTTTTATTTTTTCACGAAATATGTTTTGTAATTGCTTTAGAAATAGAAATAGAAATTTAAAAAATAACATGTTAATACGAGTATCGTCCCTTTACTTTCTCAACCTCTTATCTGATCGAATAGTTAGATAGGAAAGTAGTCTTTATTCGTTAGGGAACATGAGTGCTTTTACTATCTAACTATTCGATCAGATACGAGGTTGAGAAAGTAAAGGGACGATATAGCTCCACTATCGGTAAAAAGGTCAGCGTCGTAGTGCACACAAACAGTGCTGCCCTGCTTTGAAAAAAGGGCGTATGTCTCATAGAGCCGCGTATTTATTAGTGACCTTATTTCTTATTACGGGGGGGTTAAATTTGCCTTGACTATTAAATTGTGCATACGTCCTTTTTATTCAGAAGGGCAGAGTGGCCCTAAAATGCATAGGATTGTCGTAAGCTGCCGAACGGTCGTGTCGAGCGCTTATGTCAATTCCATAAATTTTTACAGTTTTCAGGGGTACCCTACGGGACCCATATTACTAAGCCTTCGCTGTCCATCTGTCTGTCAGCCGGCTGTATCTCATGAACCGTAATAGGTACACAATTGAAATTTTCACAGAGTCTGTATTTCTATTAACGCTATAAAAATAAAATTAAGTTAAACATTAAAATGGGCCCCCATTCAACAATGGTACGTTACGTACGGAACCCTTTGTGTGCGAGCCTGACTCGCACTTGGCTGGTTTTTAGAGTTCCGTAGTTGAACCCTTATAGTTTCGCCATGTCGAGACTGTAAGTATGTTATACAAAGCTGAAATTTGGCATATTTATACATTTAAGTTACGCCGACTAAGCCGTAAAATTAAACCCAGTTTTTTTTTGCTTGCGTTTAAAGCAAAGATAATTGTTTTTTTTTACATTGTAACATCTATTCAAAAAACGTTTTTTACATGTTATTATCAATTTTTAGATTTGGAGGAACGTTTAGGAAAGATTGAACTCGAAAAATGTAATTTTCGCTGGAGTCCCCCCCTCCCCTACAGCCGAAACTACAAGTAATCTAAATCTGAAAATATCATAAATGGAAGCACATACATAAAACGATCTTAAAAGGGGAAACTATTACGACTAAGTATACTCAATTCGTTCGTGATATGATGTACAGGTGTTTAATATATACTAAAAATGATCTAAGACAGCACCAAAACCTTTAAAAAAAAATTAGGAAAGGTGGCGTTTGATTTACATTGTCATCTTCACAGATTTGCAGTGATGACATCAAGAAATTAGTATAGGATTAACGTAAGCTGTCGTACGTTCGCCTGTCACTGCATACATTTTGTCCGATTTCTACAGCCGCTAGCTTTCGAACAATGCAACTTAACTGTCTACTCCCACAAGGGAAATTCGAACTCACTTCCTGTGTCTTATCTCAATCGTATATAAGCTCTAGAATAAAAGAGATAGAGCTTCCAAAGTTTCGTATTTATTTAGTACCTCGGAGTAAAGGGGGTGATCCATTTGCGAGCAAAACCGCCGGTACGCCAACGAACTCGCGAGCCGAAGGTCTAAACCGCCAATGGAGCACTAAAAGTCTGCGGACTTAAACACCGTCGGATTTGCTCGCTGGCATGGTGCATGCTTGAAATTCTAAGTCCGCGGTCGAGAGCCGACAGTTTTGCTCGCCAATGGATCACTACAAGAGTCAGCGAGCCAACGAGCCAACGGTTTAGACTGTTGGCTCGTTGGCTCGCAAATGGATCACCCCACGCCGGTATCCTGACTTTTTACCAAATTATCATTTGACAAACTACTTATATCATTTTACAAAACTTCTTTCGCAAAAATGTAATTGTGCATAAACCATTACATATTACATAGGTTACATGGGCTTATTAAATAAGTTTGTTTAGGTTAGATTAATGACGACGAAAAAATATAAAAATATGTGGCGGGAATTACGTCTTTGCGAAATGAAAGTTTGTAAAGTGATATAGTTTGTCAAATGATGAATATGATGATTTGGTAAAACATTAGTGAACCCCCACGCCCCATCAGAATTGAGAGCATTGAATAAGTTATTAGCTTTATATAAACAGTAGTGCCACTTTTAGGATTCCGTAGTAACAAGAAACCCGTATAGTCCGCGGTTTAACTGAGATACATACTCTTGGTACTTTTGTTCGATACCTCGTTAGCAAATAATTCCATTTATTTTTGAAAAACGTGTTCCAAAGTCCATATTTTTTTTCAAGACATGTTTATTTTTATTTATTTTATTTTATTTATTAAGGAAAACAAACAGCTTACATTATACATTAATATTAAAACAGAGGTGAGTTATTCATAAGCCAACAAAGTTTTCACCAATATATGTTACACTTTTAGGAAATAACTAAACAAAGCCAGCCACTTATATTAAAACATGCACTTAAAACACTCTCGTCATGTAATGGAATGAAATAGTTTTCATAAAGATAAACGATAGGTAACTAAATTACAAAATCATTTTAACTGCACTTGCATAGCTGCCAAAACTGCTGCTGTTTTGTAACTTTGTCGTTCATTGCTTTTAGTTATAGTTATATTAGCCAGAATTAACAGGATTTTTTAATAAGGTAAAATAGGTTGATAATTTATTGTTTAAACTAGGGGCACATAGCCATACGTTTTACAGGTCCGTTATTTGATGGCGTATGTAGTTGTATGAGCGAGTTCACACCCAAAACAGTATTCTGGATCCAGTAAAAAAGAAGGTTAAAAGGTGAAAAGATCCGTTAAAACGGATCCTGTAAAAACGGACGTTCTATGTGTACGCGCCCTAACACGGTAAAACCAGCAACGTATAAAGAATACCAAATTTTAATTGTTGTTAAACATGTATTTATATAACACTGCGTATTTTTTGAGGTTATTTTTACATTTGAGTCAATAAATAAACGGTAGAAACAAGAAAGTAGGTTCATGCGAAGGTAGACAGAGAGCTCACCGACCTTGACTTTGCTGAATTATCTGAAAATAATAAGACGAATTTAGTTAAAAAATAATAATTTTAAAACAGAAAAGACGGTGTTTTTTTTATTAATCATTTATTTATTGCAATGTCTTAGATGCACCAACGATCAACAGATCTATGGAGGGCCAGTCTGGATCATATTTATCATAACTGATAGTTTTCGAGGGAGTATGTTTAAAAAAAACCGTATGAACGCAAAAAAAAAAGTTGCCGGCCTTTAGTGACCGAACACACTGTATGTATCCCGCGCTCTGCGGTCCGGTTCAGCATCTTATATTTTTGTCATAATTTTCCATTCTGATAAGCCGTGTATCCGAGCAGAATCAGGCCGAGCGGCCTCGACTTGAGGCCAACAGCCTCAGTTTGAGGCTCCTCGCTCTGAGGCACGTTGCGGATCAGCTCGATGCGAGTCGCCGCAGCTTCATCCGCAATGTGCGCAGTTTACACGCCCATCTCCATCAAATGCACAGCTCGGACTGAGGCTCCTTTGAGCACGGCAAAAAACCGACAAAATATGGCTCAGCTCGCGGCGACGAATTTGCCTCGTGTCGCGGCGTGCCTCAGGTTGAGGCAGCGTCTCCACTTGCGGATACGCGGATACGCGGCTATAGAGACATAAGATGCTTAACCAGACCGAAAAACGCAGAACGCTGCAAAACGCATTCAGAGTGTGTGTACGGTCACTAAATATTGATTGTGAAAGTGTTTCGTCCTGCATCATGGTTGTATCATTTCATTAATCATAAATCGGAGTGTTTGTTCCACCTTAAACTGTATACCAGCTGAAGTAAAATCATAATTTCTACGTACCAAAAGATTCAAATGAAGCATTTGACGAGATCCAAGCCAGCAGTCTCGAGGCATTTAACGATTTGACTCCCAATCCTAGCCTCTTGACTAGGGAATGCACAGGTCAGAAAGTTTGAGACCACCTTCCCGATGCAAGCGAAGTCAACCTCCAGGGGCCGGAGTTCTCTGCCGCAAGCCACGCCGATGACGGCGACGAAAAGAACAGCAAGCACCAGTTTATTCATCTTGGAATATTTTCTGTACAGAATGATGTTACCGGACCACACCGGGTGCCTTTTATACTAAGAAAGGTGTCTAAAGAATGCATTTTTAATGTTGAATATTGAAACAGTTATTTTTCTTTATTACAGCACGCATGTTTCGTTTTGTAATTGTATTTACTATTTGCTGGAATACACGTGTCACTGTGATTATTGGTTTCCTTCGCAATTTTTTTGACACGTGTCAAGTTTTACAATTGTACTGGGGCGGGAGCAAAAACCTGCAAGTTACTTATGACAGTACTTAATAACACAAAAATCCTTCTGGCCGTTTGTCATGAAAATTGCGTGGTTTTCCTTGAGTTAATGTTTGCATATGCCTCTATTCTAGGCGATAAAAATCATGTTGTGTTTGGCGTGTTATGCTACTGTTTTCAAGTGGTTTTCAACTCGGCCGCCATTACTGTCAAGTAAATAAGAGCTATCAAAACGTTGACAATACGTTAACAGGTCAAAGAATATGGTTTTTACCGCCTAGAATCTCGGCCCTAGTAAACGGCAAAACTTTTTGTTCGTATGACCAGCTCTCTGGCGATATTTTTCCTAAAATCTTTCTTTTTTTAGCAATCTTTCTATTCGTAAAATTTACCAGTTTTTTAAGTAGCTTATTTTGCCGAAGATTTTATTCTCAGCAGAAATAGTTCCATACTTAGTCATAGTTTCGCAATCTGTATTTATCCGAATATTTATATCATTTCCACTTCTGAGTGGTTTGGCCCTTCGGGCCTGCTACAAAACTAACTTAACCTAAACCTACCACCTATTTCAGCCTAATTACCCTAATTGTTTGGAGAAATTTGACTGTGAAAAATCTAGAATGGAAAATATGCGACTAGGAAAAATTAAGAATGGGGAAAAATGCGATTGGGTAAAATTACGAATGGGAAAAGTCGCGACTGGAAACAGTGTCAGAGTGCATAATCTTGTCGGCGAAATAATGGTGAAATAATGATTTTTGACACATTTAACCACCGATTAAGGGGTTTTTTTAATTATTTTTTAGCGAAAATGATCTTCATCTTATCGTAATATGATATTATTCGGTTCTATGTTAGACATTTAAGGGACCTTTAACAGTGCCTTGATATTGAAACATTCCCAAGTCCAATGACTAAGGAAAGCGCTAAACCAAAGTGTACCTTTGGGTATTAAAAAGTTGATTGAAAAAACTGTAGAAACTTATACAGGGTTTCTATTCTAGGCGGTAATACGAGTAGCCATATCGTTTTTGACATGTTACGGTATTGTTTTTAACTCGGCCGCCATTACTGTCAAGTAAATAAGAGCTATCAAAACGTTAACAATACGATAACAGGTCAAAGTATATGGTTTTTACCGCCTAGAATCTCAGCCCAGTAGAGGATAACCCATGTTAGGTAGGTACATAATAGCTCCTTCATAATGTCTCGTATTTACTGGGGGAAAATGTCCCGCGACATGCCGACGATGACGATTTCAGACGAAATCTTGGGCGACATTGCGTGACATATCGCGCGAATACGTCATGATACATGCGGTGTTGCCTTATAATCAGACATTAGGGGGCAAAGTTTATACACAGGTAGGGAGTTCTTATATCGATAAACTGAATTATCGATGCTTGTTCTTTATACTAGTGGTCACTCCAAGTTTTGTTTGTAAACATATTTTTTATTAAAAGTGTAAAAATTCAACAAAATAATAACATTATTCTCTTCTTCTTTTTTTCAAAAAGATTTTTGAAATTTACTCATCATAATTTTTTCTTCATTACTGTCTCCTCTAGATCTACAATTAGAATAAACGATCAGAATTTGTTCCAAATTTCGGGCGTTAAACGTCTCCGTCTTGGCTGATAAATCCATTTCAGAGGCCCGTTTCACGAAGCTACAAGTTACAAATTACAAGCGGAAGTCTCTTTCTAACTCCTTTTGATAGAAAGAGAGTTCCGCTTGTAATTTGTAACTTGTAGCTTCGTGAAACGGGCCACAGGTAGCTAAATAGCTTTAAAATTTCTGTATAGGTAATAGGGGCATTTTTTCAGATGCCGTATGAACTTCATACTCGTCTTCAGAACAAAACTTACAAAAGAAGTAGGTACATGCAATGCTGGGGGCGATCACTAGTATATGGAAAAAGCACCGATACTTGAGTTTATCGATATAGGAACTCCCTACCTATCATAAAATTTTGCCCCTTGTATTCCTCCGTCTGCTTATAATAATAATATGTCGAGGGAAGTTCGGTGCCGTTGCGATTCTTCATCCCGCCAACAAGCTTCGCTTGATGTTGCTATGTATACCAAAGAAGGTGGCTTACATGCATAGTGCTAGTATAAGCATGTAATGTGGTTACTAAGCGTATAGAATGCTTCGACAACTACATTTCAGTTAGCCATTTTCTACGACTTTGTATTACGAGTTACGACAGTATTTCGAGCGAAGTTAGGCAACGAAGCGCCACTTCGCCTGATAGATGCACACTCTCATGCTGTCACCTGTGTCTAACCATATATTTTGTAACCAGTCACTTGCTATCGTAGAATACAACTTGTCTACTACAAAAATGGAAATGTCATCAAGTCCTTGTCCCTTTACTCAATCATGTATGAGCTGAGAAATAAAAGCGATAGAGCGTCCAAAGTTTTGTATTTAGCCTCTTGGAGTAGCCCGCCTGTTCTGAACATTAACCAGGCTGTATATCAACTGTTGTTCCAATTTTGAAAAGTGCCCATATTTGGTCCCAAGCATCAACGTAATTAGGCCTCTATTCTACTTTTTAAAACCATATTGCGTTTGACATGTTATCGTATTGTCGACGTTAGGATAGATCTTATTTACTTGACAATTAAGGTCAACTCTATACATTTCCAGTCGATAGAATATAGAAACGTTAACAGCGTATGCATCTTAGCTAGGCGTACTAAATAGATAGCGGGATCAAATTCATTCTAATGTTCCTACAGCAATGTTCTAATATTTGGCCAAAAATCATCATCATCATCATCATCATGTCAGCCGAAAGACGTCCACTGCTGGACATAGGCCTCCCCCAAGGCTCTCCACTCAGACCGATCTTGTGCTTTTCGCATCCACCGCATTCCCGCGATCTTTACAAGGTCGTCACTCCATCTTGTTGGAGGCCTACCTACAGCTCCAAAAATAGGCCAAATTGGCCAAAAATAGCCAGGATTATTTAAAGGTTGAGAGCTTATTGTTTAAATGATTATTATTATTATTATTATTTACGCTAAGACAGTAAAACCACAATCTAAAATAAATAAAAAATATATTATCAATAGTGCCAAAAATGAAGATTATTTTGCATTTTAATAAATAAATAAAGGGCAGAAACAAGATGGGAGAGTCGTGTAAAGGTAGATGAGTGTCACCGGCCTTCAGCTTGCTGAATTATCTGAAAATAGATAGACAAATTAAGTTAAAAAATACCTTAATATTTTAAACAGAAAATACGGTGATTTTAAAAATAAGTAATTTAGTACTTTACTTACATTTAATTACTTGGTATTGTTAAATTTATCGAAACTGATAATTGTAGAAAATAACAAATAAACAATATGGATTAACAAAATCCGCACGAACGCAAAAACGGGTTGATCTTATATTAAGACATTTAATTACTTATGTGAATGTCGATCTTGGCAAGCCAAATTTTTATAGCGCAAATTGAAAAAAAAAAAGTAAAATGATTCTATTCCGTTCTTTTTT
This sequence comes from Acleris literana, assembly GCA_946894065.1. NCBI lineage: Eukaryota > Metazoa > Arthropoda > Insecta > Lepidoptera > Tortricidae > Acleris > Acleris literana. Next base: position 8,248,761 of record OX335688.1, on the reverse strand, counting down.
ATGCCAAAAAAAAGGATAACGCACACAGGCCAGCTAATGGTGAGTGGGATCTGAAACCCATAGACATTATAGCATTTCAAGACTACAATCCTAAGGGCCGTATTAATAAACTCATCTTCGCTGAGATGCCCGTGTCACAAGATACGTCAACATAAACGGCAAACCATAGAACACTGTCATTTTTGACGCATCTCGAGACGAGCATTAGAGTTGAGATTAGTTTATTAATACGGTAGTGAGACTTCAAATGCATTCTATTGATTGTGAAAGTGTTTCGTCCTGCATCATGGTTGTATCATAAAACAATTCCTAGAAACGGTTTTGCTATCGTACGGGGTGTTTGTTCCGCCATACTCGTATTGTCTACCAGCTATTGGAATAATATTATAATTTCTACTTACCACAAGTTTCAAATGAAGCATTTGACGAGATTTAAACCAGCAGTCTCGATGCATTTAACGATTTCACTCCCAATCCTGGCCTCCTGACTAGGTAATGCGCATTTTAGAAAGTCTACGACCACCTTCCCGATGCATATGAAGTCAACCTCCAGGGGTTGCAGTTCTCCGACTGCTCCGGCGCAAGCCGTTCCGATGATGGCCACGAAAAGAACAGCTAGCACCAGCTTATTCATCTTGCAATATTTTCTGTACAGATTGATGCGACCGAAGCAAACTAATCTGTCTTTTATACCAAGAAAGGTGTAAGAATTCGTTCTTAATGTCAAATATTTTAACGATTTTTTTCTTTATTACAACACGCATATTTCGTTTTATTACTTTGTTAGTATGTTTAATTAATAATTAAGTGTTTTTATACAGGGTGACTCCTAAGTCGTGAACCGAAATTATGGTTTCTAACGCAGCATTTCACGGCGAATTCAGTGTATTAAATCCAAAAGCCAACAATTAAACTTAATTGAAGTAAAATTTAATTTCTTTAAGAGTAAAAATTACCAACCGTGTGGTCAACCTACTCTACTAGGCGAGTTATAATAATAATAATAATAAATCATTTATTTCAGACAACATAAGTCCATACATTCATCTCTAATTAAGTGTTGTTAGTATCTTAGATCTAAGTGTTAGTACTAATTATTATAAATTATTAATAATTGACTGGGGCATGTAGCCCACAACACTGACGGATGTAGGGGCAGTCGTACCTGTCCCCTATCTAGCTGTTCTGGCAGGTAAACTAAGTTCGGCAGCTTACGCCGTTAGGAAAATTAGACAACTAACCAATGTTGAGACAGCTCGCTTAGTCTATTATAGTTATTTCCATAGTGTCATGTCGTACGGTATTCTGGTTTGGTGTAAGGCAGCTGACATACAAACTATATTTGTGTTACAAAAAAGGTCCATTCGTTCTATTTACAACTTAAACTCCCGTGACTCTTTAAGAGAACTTTTTAAAGAAATTAATATCTTGACTGTAGCGTCTCAATTTATTTATGAGAATATTATTTACGTTATTAGAAATTTAGATTCTTTCACCAAAAATTCTGATATACATAATTTAAATACCAGAAATAAAAATAAAATCGCTATCCGAAAATTCCGCGTCCGTAAAGTATATAAATCATTTGTTGGTCAATGCATTCATTTCTATAATAAATTACCTGACGAAGTTTTAAAGTTACCCTTTCCAGCACTTAAAAGTTACTTGAAAAGGTCGTTAATGTCTAAAGCGTATTATAGGATCGAGGACTATCTAACAGACAAAAATGCATGGCCTAAATCCGAAACTTAGTCAATAATAATTTATTCAAATGCAAAATCTTTATCTTGTCTAGGGGACACCGTTGATGTAGGAAAACATATCGAAACTTTTATGTGGTCGTCTCGCACCATCTTATATACACATACTTATGTGTACACTCGCGAGCAAAAAAATCGACTCAAGCTGCACGCTTGGGTTCTCCGACCAGTATTACTTGAGCCATCCATGATATATTAATAAAAATGGTATCAAACGAAAGGTGATAATGTAACGATTAAAAAAATGAAAAACCGTGGAAATCCATCCACGATTTTTCAAGTTATGCCTTATTTTCCGATATGTGGGTCATTTACTCGTTCCGAAACGTACGAGTTGTGCCCCCTTTGACCCCTATAAATAAGGGGGTGGAGGGGGAAATGTCATCAGTCACTTATCAGAAGTTGACCGGTACACATCTCTGCTAACGACCCTACTCAGAAGCCTTGGAGAAAATGGATACCACCATGACTGAAGCCGCCCAAGTCGTGGCCTTGCTGGAAGAGGGACACAACCAACGCTTTGTGGCTGACCAGCTGAATTTAAGCCAGTCAGCAGTATCCCGAGTCTACCGACGGTATCGGGAGACTGGGAACCTTGGTACGAAGACCAAGTTCTAGCCGCCGGAGGTGCACATCTGAGAGGGATGACCGCTTTATGGTCACTACCTCTCTCAGAAATCGGCACCAGACCGGCGTTTCCATCCAGCAGCATCTTCAGGATGTAAGAGGGGTTACTGCCAGCGAGTGGACAGTAAGGCGAAGGCTTAAGGAAGCTAACCTGACCCCGAAACGGCCCGCCACGGGCCCCAGACTGCTCCCACGTCACCGCCAAGCACGCCTGGAATTTGCTCATCAGCACAAAAACTGGACCATTGAGCAATGGACCCCAGTTCTTTTTTGCGATGAGTCCAGGGTGTGCTTGAATGGCTGTGACAGACGGGGGAGGGTCTACAGGAGGTCAGGGGAACGGTACGCACAGTGCTGTTTCAGGGAAACAGTTGCCTATGGAGGGGGTTCCGTCATGGTGTGGGCGGGCATTTCCATGGAAGGGCGTACCGAGCTCGTTTTTGTACCTGGTGGGGGCCGTGGCGGTGGTTTGACCGCTGCCAGGTACATCACCGAGATCCTTGAGGTGCATGTTGTTCCTTACGCCGGTTTTTATGACGAGGGGTTCGTCCTAATGCAGATCCTTGAGGTGCATGTTGTTCCTTACGCCGGTTTTTATGACGAGGGGTTCGTCCTAATGCAGGATAATGCCCCTTGTCATACCGCAAGGATCACTCGGGCCTACCTTGCCGAGGTCGGCATACCCACCATGGACTGGCCAGCTCTCAGCCCGGACCTGAATCCCATTGAGCATATCTGGGACTACCTGAAAAGACAAGTTCGGAAGAGAGAACCAGCTCCGTCAAATGTTACGGAGCTGAAGGCAGCTCTGCAGGAGGTGTGGGATGTCATCTTCACAAAAAGCTCATCAGATCGATGAAAAACCGCCTGGATGCTGTGATAAGGGCTAGGGGTGGAAATACAAAATATTAAATTAACAAATAAAATCTTATTTTTCTTAAAATGCCGTTTATTTCACGACTTCCTTTTAATTTTCATAGTATTTTTTTTATTCGTCTTTGCAAAACCTGGCCCCATCAGTTGTGGAACCTGGCATGACTGAAAATTATACATTTTTGAAATCGTTACTTTATCAGCTTTCGTTTGATACCATTTTTTTCAAGATATTTTGGATGGGTCAAGAGATACTGGGCGGAGAACCCAAACGTGCAGCTTGAGTCGATTTTTTTGCTCGCGAGTGTACACATAAGTATGTGTATTTTTTTTTCTCTATCTCTCCCGTAAGATTCTTAATTGGCATGTTTTCCTGCTGAACTACGCATGTTATTTGATACTATATTTAATTTAATATTTATAGCTTTATATAATGCTAGACTAAGTAGTACCATTGTAATAAGAAATATGTTTAAAAAATGACTGACTGCTGAGTTTCTTGCGGCGTTTCTTCTCGGCAGTGGTCTTCTCTTGGGAAGCGCTGGTAGATTCTTGACGTGTAAAAGTGCCCGTGCGGCCTACTTACTGAATAAATTTCTTTTATCTTTTTTATCTTTTTATCATTCTCAGGATGTTATTGGGACTGCCACGCACCCGGCGCACCAGGGATGCGGCTCTTTTGCGCATAGTTGCATAAAAACAATCTATTCTTGCTTCTGCAAACATCCCTAATGCGCTACAAAAACGGGGCAGCCCCACCAACACCCGGAACGCGTTATTAAATTGGACCCGGAGAGCCCTATAGGCCCGTTGCGTGTAACGTTGCCACAAGCTGCACGTATAAAGAGAGGTGCAGTAAGCTCTAAACAAAGCTATCCTAACCTCCCTCGAACACCGTGCAAACTTGCGCGCAATCATGTTAGTCCTGACCGACAGAGCCCTCCGTTCCCGCTCAATATCGGTATCGTCTTTTAGATCCCACGTAACCAAATGGCCTAAATATTTAAATGTATCAGCTCTGTTAAGGGGAACACCGTTAAGACTGATACGTGGAACATCGACAGTCCGCCTCCGTCCGACTTCAAAGACCATGTACTGGCTTTTTAATACATTATATTTCAGCCCATGACTAGCAACATATGCCTCGCACACCTGCAACAATTTCCTCACACCGCACACCGACGCACTCAGCAGAACCATGTCGTCGGCATAGCTAATATTGTTGACACAAATATCGTCCACATGACAGCCAACATGCATTCTGCTGAGCGCGTCGAGCAGGCCGTCGATATACAAGTTAAATAGTGTTGGTGAAGTTAACCCCCCCTGTCGTACACCACACTCCAGTTTGTACGGATCTGATAGTGTATCTGCCCATCTAACGCTATTGACCTGGTTTCCATACCAATACCTGAAAATGCTTATTGTTTCCGGAGGGAGATTAATAGCTTTAAGCTTACTCCACAAGATCTCATGTATGAGTCTGACAGCTCAACGTAAAAAGTAGGGTAACCATGAGACTCGGTAAATTTAAAATTAATAATTTTATTTATTATCACAAAATATTACAGTTTTTTACACGATTTTTGTACGAGTGCTTTAACTAACGGTAAAGGGCCAGAAAAACATGTTTAGGTTCACGACTTAGGAGTCACCCTGTATAGAGTCCGTATGTTAAGATAAATAGCGACCGTCTATGAATACGATAAAGTTGAAAACGCTTTGATGCTAGAATACACGTGCCCTGTAATTATCAGTTTTCTTCTTATATTTGTTTACACGTGTCACGGAAAAATAGTGGAATAGTTTATTTATTTACTTATTTATTTATTTATTGATCGTATAATTAACACGAACAGTCAAGCCACTTATGTTAATTAAATCATGTAGAAACAATATTGACTAAAAACTAAGTTATAAGTACCTAAATACAAACACTACATATAATGAAAGTGGCCTAGATATATAATTGATATACTGACGTCATACCAAAGAAGGCCGCCAACTGCATAGCAATAGTATAAGCATTTTAAATTTAATGTGGTTACCAATAGAGTATACAATGCTTCAACTCCTACATTGCAGTTAGGCGTTTTTTGTTATTACGGCAATATAACTCTGTCCCTTTAACTGAATGTATTGGCATGATTGTCTGTACGAGTAGTACTCACTGGTAGACCGGTGTAGCCCCTGTAGCCCTGCTCTCCTTGTAAGCCCGGAGGCCCCTGCGGACCCTGAGTGAACAAAACAAAACGCTTTTAGAGAAACAATAAACGAAACCTTAATTATTGAGTATACCTAAGAGCCCCGTTCTATACAGGGTGTCAGGAAATTCGTTACATTCCCTCGGAGGTGTTCAAGTAGGTAGATTTGCGACAGATTTTGTCGATTCGTTTTTAAACCAATCGCGTCACTGGTAAACGACGTGATACGAAAAGTCACGTGATCTATCAGTGACGCGATTGGTTTAAAAACGAAACGAATAGAAACGCTAGTTTCCGTAGTGCATCTTGGCAGGGCCCTCTGTACAAGTATGTAACCCTGTGTAGGTAATTAGTCATTGTAGAAATGACCACTTTCCAAATGTCAAAGGTTATATAGGTGAAAAACTTAAGTAAATGTCCTCTTGCATGTAGTTGTGTACAGATCTAGTGAATAGTAATTTCACATCGTGAACACTCGGAACTCACGTCTACTTCCGAATGACGCCGAGGTGTCTATGAATTATTGAAGTATTAAGTGACATGTTTTTAATAAATAAATAGAGTACTTTAGTTATCAGTGTCAAATGTCAAACCACGAGTTTGAAGTATATCACACCGAGATGTTAAAACCACCACGATCAAATATATAGAAATCAGGTGTTGGTAAACAAGAAGAAATATAAATAAATCTTGAAAATAATTTCATTGGCTTGTCGATCTAAACGTATTCGGCATTATTATTAAAAAGAACTGAAAACAAACTTAATCTAAATTGACAAAAAAATACTCTGGTATTAACTACTCTATATCGATTATCACTCTCGCGATGCGACGTTCCCCCTCGTTGTCTTGATGGGTACTGAGTCAGACTGAAGTAGCATGACAAATACGATGTGAAAGGATATTTCACTACTTACATCCAAGACTAATATGGAATTTACGTCAAATTTCAAATATAGAATGTCGAACGATCTATACAGACGTGGTACAACTACATGCAAGAGGTCATTTACTTAAGTTTTTCACCTATACGTTTCGTTAATTATATTAACTGAATGTCATATCAAATGAAATTATACAAAGTGGGTTTATATCTTAGTACGAGTAATATATATTTTGTTGTTATGTTATGCTAGAGGACGCCCGCGACTTCGTACGCGTAGAATTAGTTTCCCGCTACTTCCCCTATTTTAACCCTTAGAGGATGAATTTTCAAAAATCCTTTCCTAGTGCTCACTTACATGATGAAAGGAACCCCTGTACCAAATTTCAAGTTTCTAGGTACAGTAGTTTCGGCTGTGCGTTGATATCTAAGTCAGTCAGTCAGGTTTGCTTTATATATATATACAGATTACTTATCCATTTCAATTTGTTTTGTAATATTTTGTAATCATATTGTTAATAGATATCATCATAGCATCATAGCTCATATTATTATTTTTAATACCTAAAAGCAAAATGTGCCATAAAAATTGAATAGAAGTAGAGGTCCAGCGGGCCTAGTATGATTCCGTTTATCGCGTGACTAATATGTGGATAAAGCATCCGTCACTCTCTTACTTATTACGTGTCAAAACGTGACGGATGTTATATCCACGTTTTGTCACATGATAAACGCAGCCATATTAGGACCCCTACCTATTTCACTACCCTGACAATGACAGGTGACAGGTAACACTTCGGTATACATTGCAGAGTTAACAAGTTTTCACATCACTGGGATTCATGTAATTTACGCCATGTACACTGAAATGTCACCTGTCCCCTGTCATTGTCAGGGTGGTGAAATAGGCGGCTGGTCGTCCCTGGAAGTAATTTCAGAGATGATAAGGGATACAAATGAACTCTAACTTTGTACTCACCGGAGGACAGGAACCGTTGCACACAGCGGTGAGGGCCGGTATGTCCAGGCCCAAAGCCCGCGCACCAAACTGGGAAATAATAAAATTATTAAACACTAATTTTATAAAACTAAATATTTTCCAAAACTTCTTGGTGTAGATAATTAAAATTATAATTAACAAACACCCAACACTCAGCTGAATGAATTCGGCTCATCACAGAAATATTTTCCCTCACGTGGATCGAACCCGGGAGCGCTGGCTTAAGGTCTGTTCTGTACCAACTAGGCTAATCGAGTAGTCAAACAAACGTTGCTAACGTTTCTGTTTTCTATAGACTCGAAATCAATTAGCAGCCTTTACACGGTAAAGTTCGGACCACGGGAAACGCCACGCGCCATTCCACGCGCCAGTCCGAACCGTAGGTTTTTTACTATTTTACTATTACAGTTGCATTTACACGTACGGTTCGGAGCGGTTATTGGAATGGAGCCTGGCGTTTCCCGCAGTCCGAACTTTACCGTGTAAAGGCCGCATATATATGTATATTGAGTTGACATAAGCGATGTACGCGATCTGTCATCAGGCTTACGTCAATCCTAGGTACATTTTGTCGATTTTCGAAAATCGCTATCTTAAAGTTAATCATCTTGACTAGGCCTCCAGGGCCCTAGCCAAGATACAAACTGTACTAATGTTTTTCTTTTCTATCACTCAAAATGTATGGGATGACATGCTTGTGCGTTGCGATAAACCGGTTCACTAATGTTTGACCAAAAAACGTTTCACCAAATGATTCATTTCACAAACATATCATTTGACAAACCGCTTTTTTTCCGAAACTGTAAATATTTCATGATTTTTAAAAAACAAACCTAACCTAACCTATACGATGGTCCTGAAATAAATCCTGAAATATTTACAGTTTCGGAAAAAATAGCGGTTTGTCAAATGATATGTTTGTGAAATGAATCATTTGGTGAAACGTTTTTTGGTCAAACGACAGGACCCGCGATAAACCACGTGGTCAAATGTCATCCCATTCATTTTGAGTGATAGAAAAGAAAAACGTTAGTTAGTTTGCATCTTGGCTAGGCCCTTAGGATTCTACGTTACAAAATATTAGTTTCTAGTGCAACGCTTTTCTTTTATTTTTTACCACAGTACCTACGCATGGAAAACGAAACATTTTTGTCTAGCCCTGCAAGTTACAGTCGGATTTTAACATAAAATCAGGGTTAAAAAATGATTTCTTAAACCAGTAAAGTAAGTTTGGCTTACCGGCGATGATGTAGAGACGAGGAAACCGGGTTCATCCTGAGAAGAAATAATGCAAAAACTCTTTCAAAACCATGTTGAAAACTACGAAACATAACCTAATAGCTAAATTGATGAAAACCTCCAATGTCATGGCGACCCCTTCTTGCAGACATGATTAGGTATTTTGAAAAGGTTTAAGTTTTAAACGTGTATACCTATTTAACTAATTAATGTAATAGGGAATATGCATGGAATTTTTAAATCGCATTTCTCAACAAAATATGAAAATACCGTAAAAGAGATCACCAAAAGTGAAATTAAAATTAAAATCGGTCAAGAAATACGGATGATACAGGCATTTTAAAATGCTAATTAGACAGAGAGATTCGAAGTGCACCGGTGACGTCATCGTGCATGTCGGCCACATAAACTCCACGTAAAATTCTGTTTTGCTAGAAAGAGATAGGAACAAATCTTTGTTGGCTTATATCTTGGTTAATTTTATAGCTATTCAAAAAAAGTTTTTTCTCACCTGTTTGTAACATGAATCAGCTTTTATTGAAACTGTAAAAAAACATGCATATCCCCTATTGGAGTTGTTAGCCAATACATAGACATTATTTAAAAAAATGTTATCGTTGTATTTTTATAATGGTGATAGTATAACGATTTTTGACAAATGTGATGACTTAGGATTTTTCCAGTAATGTTACATTTTTGGTATTAATAAATTAATGATATTTCTTAAACAACCCAACCCATTTTGATGAAATCTAGCTAAGAACCACCTCGGTTAAAATAGTTTTCTCTTATAAAACTGTTTACAAATCGGTCCATCCGTTTCGAAGTTATAATGCCATAGACAGACACCCTTATATAACCCCACCGTTTATGTTGGGGGCTAAAATTAAAGTAACTTGGTAATTAAACTGACAAAGCACTGTTGTCCTCCGACACTACAAATTAATACAAATAGAAAGAGGGAGATCTAGGCATACTAACTATATCATCAATTTCTTCGCAGCTGTCGGCAGCCAGTTTGTAGCGGAGGCAGCTCGTCATCATCAGCGACTGGAGATCTATCTGAAATCATAAAATAATTAAATTATTCCATTCCTATTACGCTTTACTTTAAATTAGTGCACCGAAATATAGCAAGAAGTGAGAAACCATACTTTTTGTCGGATTAGACCCTGAATCCCTTTTTGAATCCTTATAGTTTTGCGTATGTCCGTCTATACCTATGTATGTCTATATTCAATTCAATTCTCAGAAACTATCAAAGTCACAAAACATATTCATACCGCACACTAAAGATCAATAAAGAAACAAGTAAAAAAATTATTTTAAAATAAAACAAGGGTAAATTATTATTTTTAACTTGCAACATCGTGTGAGGTACGAGTATAGTTGGATAGCTCTTGAAAAAAGATATATGTCTATGTTATTTCGTCGATGATGTTATTATACATTTAGTTCTGTTAGTTAATAGTTGACTCACAGAAGCAGGGCTCCCGTCGTCGCACGCGATGATCGAGAGCGCCGTGGCGTTGCTGAAGTCGTGTGACGTCACCTTCTGAGGCTCCAACTGACAAACAAGCGTCATTGACAAACTTGGCAAAGGTATAGGGTCTACCAGGGTTATAAAAACTTCGCAATTATGCGGAAAAATGTATTAATTAATCACTCGAATCTTAGTAGGTATATTTTCTAGTGTCTAATGACAATGCAATAGAGTTTAAAAGTTAACCTGATCAATCGATCAAACACGATGACTTGCAAAAAAATAATCGGCAATAAAATATTTTACGAAAAGCTTATATCCAAATTGCAGTTTGCTGTTAAATTGCAGGTTGAGGCTTATTCACTAAACCAAAAAATAGGCTTTGAATGATTCTTGGACAATAACTGCAATAACTAACCATCGCATCAACGTATAAGTTGTATTGGATGCCATCGCGTTACCTCTTGGCAGTCCACCGCCGCGAAGACTGTGTCGTTGGTGACGGCGACATGCAGCCGGTGCCAGCCCGGCCGGAACAACTGCAAGCAACGAGCTATCGATATCACATATCCAATTGGGATACACCTAAAAAAACTACATCACACCCCCCCCCCCCCCATCATTTGGGGTCGGCGAAACAGTTTTCTTGCGCAATAAGCGCAATTTCTGGCACTTACCGATTGTTAGCACCACTAAATTTAATTCAAGGTATTAAAAGCGATAATCTACAATTTCTCTTAATAACTAGGTGTTTTAGCCTGTTAGAATTTATATTAAACTTGCAAAAGCATGAAATTTCTAGCTAGTTCTTCTTTCTAGACAATAAATCGTTTCTTAGTGCACCTTTATTCCAAATTTCCAAAAATATTCGATACTCATATTCGACCTGCTGGTGATTTTTATTTATATCTTTAATATTTGAATAGTTTAATTTAATTTTAATTTTAATACGTTTAGTTCTTTTAATTGTTTTAATGTTGCATTCTGTAATGTTTTACTGAATAAATTTATTTAATGAATAAATGTTTTTTCTCATATTTTTGGAAATTGGTATCAAAAATTAATATCAAAAATGAGTATTTTAAAGTTTCCTTTTGTCCTTCACTCATAAACAAATCCTATATAATTATTCCCATCTACCTGCTGAGAGCTAAACATCAGTCTGGTTCTCTGCACCAGGACCACCAGCCGCTGCTTCCGCGGTACCATCGTCACGGAGAACAGGAGCGGCCGGGCCGCGCGCACCACCACCCACGGCCGGCTCTGCTGGTGGCCGTTGAAGGTGGCCACGATGCTGAACCGCTCCGGGAGGCCCGATGGGAACACTTTGCTGGAAAGGTCATGCTGCAGCTCTAAACTAGTTTACCATCCTACCTTCGCACTTTGGTTTATGAAAAGACACTTGAATCAGTTGGGCATGAAGTTGCTCAAAGAGACCGCTGTTGAGAAGTCAACAACGGTTTCTTCTTGGGAAACGCTGGTAAATTCAGATATTGTGACAGCATAATTGCAGATATATACTTTCTCCGTCGTTGTGTGAACCTACTAAATGTCCAATGGTATATGCCAGCTCAACACTGGTCGTTGGGGAAGGCCCCAGTTTAGCAGCGAACATCTTTTACCTGACTCGATGATAGTATCTTAACTAAAATACAACTGGGTATTTATGACCAAAGGTTTTTTGTTATCGGATGGCGATTAGGCAGGCACTAACGCGTTAACGTAAAAACGGTCTTGGAAAACTAAAAATTGTGTGAACTTATGCGCTCGACGCGACTGTCCAGCAGCTTACGTCAATCTACTCGTACTCGGGTGCGTAACGATCGATATAAAAATATTTTCTATAATATCAGTCGATATAACGCTCATTTGATATAATAATTAAATCATATAACAACATTTAATATATTTAAATATGATATAATTATCATTTTATATAACGATCACTTGTTCTAAAAATATTTTATATAACATGCATTAAGTATAATGCATATTTACTATAATCAACTTATGATATAAAGCTAATTTCATATAAAGTACAGTTGGTATAAAAAAATATAGTAACCCCTATTGTCGAAGTTGTTGACCAAAAAAACACCCTGTATAGGTTAGGTTAGGTTAGAATTGTGTCAAGGCGCGAAGCGCCATAACTACGCGGAATAGGAGCTCCGCAAAGCGGAGCTCCGTCGACTTTGCCTCACTGTCAGCGTTGTACCAAAAAAACATGCGACAAAAAAAGTTATTCCAAAGAAATATACTTAACAACTACCAGAAAAGTAGTTTAGGTTAAATATACCACTTGATAGTTATACAATATGATTTTTATACAAAATGATGATTATACCAAATGATGTTTATAATAAATAAACGATATACCAAATGATAATTATAGTAAATAAAAATAGATATTTTGATAATATACCAATCGTTTATTATATAAAATGAGTGATTATATCCTTTAAAATTATATCAAATGTTATTATATTAAATGAAATTATATTAATTATTTTTATACCGATCATTACACACCCCTCGTACTCATACTCATACTCATGCTCATTTATTTATAATATCAAATATTACATGTCAATTTATTATTTAAAACAATATCTAGTTACACTAACAACAACACAATATCAAAAATTACAAAAGTCAGTGGGTGGATTATTTTTATTGAAAGAGTAGAACTCATTTATGTCGTAGAACGCCTCGTTTAACAGCCATTTTAAGCTGATTGCAAAAGGAATTTGTACTATGCAATTGTTTTATGTGACGGGGGATACCAAAGTAGACCTTAGGGCCCATGTTATAGATAGATTTGGTTGATTTGGCCAATTTACACATCGGCGTAACAATGCGTATTTACATAGGTAAGTATATAAAAGAAGAAGCCTGGCTGACTGGCTGGTCGATCAACGCTCAGCCGAAACCGCGGGACCTAGTGACTTTTAATTTGCAGGCAATATACCTTGGATATCCGAGGGGTTTAAGGAAATTCATCCCCTTAAAATGGGGGGAGTAGCGGGAAACTAATTCTACGCGTACGAAGTTGCCAGCGTCCTCTAGTCCTATACATTTTCGATAACGCTCTCGCAATGCACCTTGTCTTGCCTCTTGTCTGGCGCTTTGCTTATCTTGATGAACTTAATCATACCGTAACGGTAGGGTCAGGTTGGCCCCATCACCGATCCTGTACGCCCTCTGCATCTCCATGGAGCCCTGCACCAGCGTGATGCCAGTGGTCTTGGGGTTGTCCAGGTCGAACGCGTCCATCAGGTCGATGCTGAGCAGGTCCTCATCTCCAGGCCTGATGGCGGAGCATGGAGAGTCCAAGAAGGGTGCTACTGTTGTGAGGGTATCTGAAATGTAGTGCGAAACGGCTAAGAAACGGAGAAGAGACGTGTTTTTTTTAGAACTATTTTCTAAACTCTTTCACTTTATTTCTTAAAATTTACTTATTGGACCAAGGTGCAGGCTGAAAATCAGCGCTGCGATTATATAAATCGTGGCATAGGCTGAGCGTGAGCCATTTCCCACCTCAATGGTTTAGGTTTAGGTATCTATTGTATTGTGTTCCTGTATAGTTTTTGTTTTTGAATTGTCAGATTATGAGATGAATGGTCAAAAACTTTTTGATCAGTGGTCAAAGTTGAAAAGTCATATTTGTATGCAATTGTATAGGAAAAACGCAAGCGTTCCTAATTATGTGGCCACCATTGTATATTTATGTTATGTGGCAATAAATTATATTTGAATTTTATTTTCAATTTAAAGTTTCCAGCATTTTAAAAGTAGGTTAAATTATTTATCCAAATACATAACGCCAATAATTGCGAAAGAGATAATCTTAGATTGTAAGTTTTGTCTGATTAGTTTTCTGTCACCAGTGAAGTAATACTAACCAGTTCCATCGCCGTAGGGTGTTTTAGAAAGAGCTGTTGTTAGTAGTGCGGCAAACCTGAAATTATATCTAGTATTAAATTAGCAGTTTTAGCCACCTAAGCTAAAATTTTGGTGTATTGGTAGTAGATTTCTCTAATTCCCCTCATGGTGTTTTATTTTAAACAGCATAATCGTAAATAGCACTATAGTTGCACCGCGCTAAGAGGCCAATTTGACAGCTGTCAACGCAGTACAAAATATAGGGTGGGCTAATTTTTTTTGCAAATTAGCAAGATTAGGAGCTGCTTAGAAAAAAATCAAATATTTCTGGCCCACCCTATACCTAACCTAACCTAAAACATTTATTTTGTATTGAATTTACAGCTTTCTTCTTCCGGCCAGAAACACAGTAGAGCATGTCTATTTAATTAAGTTAAATGACGCGACCCTCCACCGCAATTTACATTTTACATATAACTTTAACAAAAAGCAAGCTTTCAAAACCCGACTGTTGCTAACCAACTTTAAATCGTTATAAATCCTAAATGATCATTCAAAATGAAAAATGATGGAAGAAACCTAAAGATGATTTTTAAATCCCTATTCAATGTTACCCCACTTGTCATACATGGTCGACTTTTTTTTTTTAATTTGTTCAATGTGGCGTCTGGTTGCCGCCATATTGAATTTTGATTACTGGCATATCTTCAGTGACACTCACCAGATTAAGACAAATCGATTGACATAAGAATCATCAAAATCGGACAACGGGTTTAGTTTTTATAGTGCCACAAAGGAACAAACATACATATATAGGCTGTGAAACACATTAACCTCCTCCTTCGGCAGTCGGGTAAAAAGCCCTTCTTCATAGAAACTTTATGAAGTTATGTTGTCATATGGGCCGTATAATTAGAACTTAGAAAAGTTCTGTAGCCGACGAAATCGTTATCATTAAGCTTGGTTGTTTAAAAAATACTGCTAATATATCGAAAACTACACATAGAGATGTTAAACAGGCACATGGCTCAACCTTTTACCTATTTCCGTCGACTAACTCGAAGGTATTCCGGCCTAGGTCAGGGCAATTGTTTATAAATAATTCGGTCAATCAAATCTATTAGCGGACCTTGACTTGGATTGTTGGCCCTCTGGAACGAACAACACTGCCTTGTAATTGAAGCTCTTTGCTTGCTGATATATTTAATTTCTTAACTCAGAATACACCCAAAACATACATGATTAATAGATAAAGAGATTTAGGTGCGCAATAACAATAACAAAATCCCAGTGGAGTTATTACAAAAAATTAACATTAGCAAAACTTCTGAAAAATACCTGTCTTAAAGATAATTATTGATATTTTACGCGAAAAATTAAATGAATCTGTCCTAGTGGACCTTGTTGAATAGAACATAAAGTCCATAACAAAATGATTATTTTCTCGAACTTTATAGGATGAAGTCTCGGGAAAGGTTTTTACTAAAACATCTAAATAGATATACCTACTATTTAGATGTTACTCTATGTTACGAATCTGTTATATTAACGTTTTCCAACCATATTACCTTAAACACGAAACCCTCGGTGCGCGAGTCTAACCCGCACTTGACCGGGTTTTTTAAGTAGTGTAAATACATAATTATAAGTAATGCAATGAGATTTTATGCTACAAAATGAATTTAATATTATTGATATACAAGTATATACCTATATTTCTTTTCGTACCTACATAACACTGTCATTTTGAAGAATAAATCGAAGTGCCTTGAAACAATCGAAAGCGTTCGTTTTTTTTCAGGGGTTTAGTTTCATTGCTGTTCGCTGTACCACGTAAATAATTGATAATAAAATCATCAATATACGTGGAAGTGATAAATCATCTGATTTCAACTCCGCTTCGCTGACAATGATTAATAGAGCCTTTCATGAGGCCTAATAGCAGCCATATCACTTAGACATCTGCGTCCAACTCCTGCGCTTGGCACTCACTGCCTCCACCTCGCGATACCAAGCTATTTGGACTCTCCAAGGAGCCATGGGCACTGGACTACGTTTGATACATCAATCAAATTGGCGGAGTATTGAGGATTGAAGGTCGCCGAAGTGGGCTGCGTGCGGGATCAATTATTTGTTGACCCATCAACGTATCGAGATTTGATGGCGTTTGAAAGTGGGGCGGCCGTTATGAATCAGCGCCTTTTGGAAATGACTATGAACACACTAATTACTTATGCAGCACTGTTATTCTCTTGTATTTTAAACTAGCTGCTGGTAGTGCTGGTTATTCGCTATTCCCTCGGTAACTGTCCAATTTTCCAGGATGAAAAGTACCCTATGTACCCCGGGGTTCAAGCTATTTCAATACCAGATTTTATCTAAATCGGTTCAGCACTTTAGCTGTGAAAGTGTAACAAACACAGTTACAGGGGTGTTTTCAAGTATTACGTATGTAAACAGTTTATTGTACAAGAGAAAAACAATACACTGAAGATAAATAACTATTGAAAAAATAAAAAGCCCCAAATTAATGGTAGACCTCTTCTTCTAGAGCTGATATCTCGACCTAACCTGTTTACATGAAACCTAGCTAAGCTTAGAACAATCGTGATTAAACTAGCTTCCTTTTAAAAAAGACCGCGTCTAAATCGGTCCATCCGTTTGGGAGCTACGATGCCACAGACAAGCACACGGATGTACAGACACACAGATACACACATACTCGTAAGCATATCACTTCTCTTTTTTGTCGAGGGTTAAAAAGGTTGTATAAAGGCGAACTAATGGGTCTATTTATTGAATCAAA
The DNA here is from genome assembly GCA_946894065.1 of Acleris literana. Classification (NCBI taxonomy): domain Eukaryota; kingdom Metazoa; phylum Arthropoda; class Insecta; order Lepidoptera; family Tortricidae; genus Acleris; species Acleris literana. The sequence continues at coordinate 8,232,004 of OX335688.1, read as the reverse complement.
TTTACGGTACCTTTGGCAGATAATCATTATAAAACCTTTTATTAGGAAAAGCTAATTAACGAGTTTTACGCGAACAAAATCGCCGGCAATGGCTAGTAATAAAAATAGCTAGTCATATAAATAAAAGCAACAAGCAACGACTAAAAAACTTTTTTATGGGATTGAATCAAGACTCTTGATTCGCGTAACCAACTCACTTGCGTGTACAGTCTCCTTAAAATATAAATAAAATAACGATATAATGGCGACCCTCGCTTTCAGAGCTAATAAATAACTCTTAAACGGTCCAGACTGCAGGTAGGCAACACTAGAACAAAACAATGCGAACATACAGCGCCTCTATTCTAGGCGGTAAAAACGATATCGTAGTTTGCCTGTTAAGATATTGTTATGACGTCAGCCGCCATTACTGTCAAGAAAATAAGAGCTATCAAAACGTTGACAATACGATAACAGATCAAATACGATATTGTTTTTACCGTGTTGAATAGAGGCGCGCTGCTTGCTTACAGTAGGTAGCGACAGGTAATCGGTACATGATAGTAGCGACCCAGACAAATCTGGTGCAAGATTCTAATAATCATTATTAATTTTACTAATAAAATTAATGAATGCCAATTAATTAATGTGTTTGTGGCTCACCTGATGAAATTTGGAACACATTATTTATGCCTAGAGTGAAGACAGACAGAGTACTTTTTACTCCGAAAAAACATTTAAATAAGATCCATCCTTCGGATCTCATTTGTTTTTTTTAAACACAGTTCCCGAGTTAAAAGCGATGAAAAAATCTGTGCAGACGGATTCGCGGGCTTTTAATTCCATTTTAATATTATAAGTGTAAAAGAACCTTTGTCTGTTATTTATGCTTTCACGGATAACCACTGAACCGATCTTGATAAAATTTTGTATGGAGAAAGCTTGAACCCCGAGGAAGGACATGTTTTTTTTTACCCACGAGTATTCTTATAAATAGGTTTATTTACCTTATTTATGTGAGATCTATCTCCAGCTGACTGTACAGCTTTATTAAGTCAATTCTGCGACACGCAAACTTTTCTATCAGTTCAGTTGAACAAATTAGCCTGAATAAGAGACACGAGCGAGCCTGGAGCCCTATCCCGCCCGGGGCGAGTCACGACCTACAAGTTAGAGTGACTTCTTTACGAGCGGACCAATTTAGGCGCAAACGCACCACGGACATGGCAACTCTTGCAAGATACTGGTTGAAACCAGATATTATAAACGTTTATGTAAATTGATTGAGGGATGCGGTTTTTGGGTGTACTCTCTGAAATGAATTGGTTGCAAAGAAACATACAATGGATACATTGATTAAGTCAAATCCGGTTAAATTACTAACATGGAAACATTCCCTCTTTGTCCTCAGGGTTGGGGCCTTAGGATTGCAGTCTTATGATTTATGATTGTAGTTTTGATAATGATAATTAGATCGCTGGAAACGCAAACTTTTCAAAATTTCTGTAATATTATAACGTGTAGATAAGGTTAGGTTAGGGAGGTTTGATTCATAAAAATCCTGAAAAAGTAACTGTTTCTTTAAAAAATATGACCTTATGACACTGATGAGTTATGACTAAAACAATTATGGCGGTTACCATAATAACTAGTAACCTGTATTTGTGTCTCAAATCCCACTTACCATCAAGTGGCCTGCGTGCTCGTTAGCCTTATCCTTACCATACAAAAGTAACAATTTTAATTGTTAACCCACTAATAGAACCCTGTCGCAGAAAGCTAATGATTGATATTGACGTATATTTTTAACCGTGACTTGACGCTGTCATCTTGACAGAGTTCTATGGTGGCTCAAGTTAAATGGTTGACCGTACAAGACATATACAAACATAGATTGTTTTGTTCTAAATCGTTATAATGATTACCTATAGGTACCTATAAAAAGTCTTTGGTAGTCAGTTAAATAAATTGCTACGATTATTAGTAAAAATTGGAAAATTCCTGTTTATCTTGATGCATATTCCTTTATCCATACTAATATCTGTGCTAATATTACAAATGTGAAGGTAACTTTGTCTGTTTGTGATGCTGTCACGGCCAATTCCCGAGTCCCGGAAAATTGGTCAATTCCCGAGTGAAGAACGAGTAACAACTTCGACGCAGACGGCGTCGCGGGAATCTGTCTGTCTGTTTGTTTGTTTCGTATTCACGGCAAAACCGCAAAATGGTTTTGATGAAAATTTGCTGTCCTAGGAGAGGGTTCTCCTTCCTCTAAAAAGTACTACATGGATGAAGTCTCTGGCAATACAATGTTTATATTTAAATAGGTACCTTTTATAATATTAAAAGTAGATGTTTTGTTTTAAAAACGTCATTCAAAATAACGAATATTACTGTCAGCATCATCAACATCATCACAGAGCAATGAGTTCAAAATAAGTAAAATATATTTTTTTAAACTGGCTAATGCGGGCTCGCACACGAACGGTTCCGCACCATTCATATATGGGCACTCTTTTTTTTATAGCGCCAACAGAAATTCTCACTGAAAATTTTAACTATCTACTATTACAGTTCAAGAGATACAGCCTACTGACAGACAGACTTCCGTTTGTCTGAGGACAGACTAACAGCGGAGACTAAGTAAATGGAGTTTCGTTGGCACCCTTTAAGTACGGAATGCTAAAAAGTGACGCCTTGCATGATTTACGAAATTAACCCCTAACTAAACTTTTGGTCGTTTTGAATGAAGAGTGTATACTCTTACCTCGCCGCAGCGTTTGCATTGTTATGTTCCAGTGAACAACCGGTAAAATTAACAAAGAGGCCAACCAGGCAAAAGGAAAGGACTGAAATCTTAGACCTCAGGATTGGTACACGGATTTGCCGTACCTATCGACATTTCAATGTATACATTATAGTAGGGGATACGAATAGGAGACGACCTTCACCTAGCTGTTAATTCGATAAAAAGTATTATATCAAATTTAACATGCTAAGTAATATATTTATAACAGGTTGACTGGAAAAATTCAGTCCAGTCCTTTATATGATTAAAAAATAACCTGAAAATGTTTTTTTATTAAATTGCTATTCTTGTTTAATAGACCAATTACATACTAATCGAAAGTTGTTGCCTATAGAATATGCAAACGTTAGGTTGACTATTTTTTCCCATCTTAACTATTGGGTAGTTAAGTAAGTCGGTACTAATAATTTGCACTAGACCTAACGTTTGCATATTCTATAGGCTTCATGCTTTCGATTAGTATGTAATTGGTCTATTAAACAAACAATAGCAATTTTTAAAAAAAGTTCATTTCGTCGGCCTAAATTGCAAACCTGCCATTTTTAGGATTTAGCAGGTTTGCACTTTATTTCATCTATTTAGAAGTCAAAACTGCTAAATCGTAAAAAGGGATTTAGCAGGTTTGCAATTTAGGCCGACGATTTTCAGTTTTTTTTTTATCATTATAAGGACTGGACTGAAATTTTCCAGTCAAACTATTATAAATATATAACTTAGCATATTCAATTTGATATAAAATACTTTTTATCGAATAAACATCTAGGTGAAGGTCGTCTCCTAATCGGATTTTAGGCCAATATATAAGCTCTCAGTGGTCTATGTAATTTGTTCTATGCCAAAAAAAATCTCTTGGCAAGGTAACCAACCTAAAAAACGACGAATAAAGTTTCAAAAAACTCACCAGAATCTCCACATATTCACAAAAACACTATAACATTATCTGCCCGTGAGCCAACGTTCCCTTTGCCCAACGTGGGTATGACTAGACCTGCGCAGGAGTCTTGCAGGCTGACACGGTCAGGCAATCCTCTCCGCGAGTGATATATCAATTAATTCGCAGATGACAAGCCTTTTTAATGTACCGCAATGACGCGCAATCATTTGGTTTCGTTTTATAGGCCGTTCGGTTGAGAAGGATGCGCGCAAATTGAAGTCTAGTGGTAGCCTAGTAAGATATGTTTCATGGTATGTTTAATGCCGGCTCGTATAGACAGTTCGGCAAAAAGAGTTAAGAAAAATTTCGAGAGCTGTCCTTTAAACAGCATTCAAATTACCCAAGCAGCAGTCTTGTTGTGTCTTGAAAACATTGTAGTTTCATCACCTAAAGCTAAGATTTGGCAAGTATGAATTTCAAAGGTTGCCTGGAAGAAATCATTATTTGACACCGTAAAATGTGCCTACTTTGCTCCTTACTGGGTAACTTTGCTCCGATTCTGTATTTAGTTTCATTGCCCTGCAAGTCGAAGTCTTTGGGTCAATTCGTCAAAATTGCCGAAAGCATTCAATACATTTGCAAATTAAGAGGCTAAAATGAACGTGAATTGTTCACTTCGCCATTTCCGTTTCCTGTCAGGCGTAGCTCAGTGCCAACAAGAAAATTTACTAAAAATGTATTATGAGAAAAAGCCACTTTCATCTAAGCAATTGTTCATCGAATCACGGTTAGTATGTTTTGATGTGTTCCTGTATATAATCAGCTATTCCATGTTAACAATAATCCTAGTAGTTTTTAGCTTTTTCAAGGCTTAATCTTTAAAAAAAATATACGTACCTACTTTGCTCTACGTGTTGGGGTAACTTTGATCCAGGGACATAGTTATATACCTTTCATTAAACATGTTGGAAGTGGCCAAAACCGAAAGACGAAATCCATTATCATTGGAATAAAATTTTAGAGTCCATAAATCCACCAAAAAGAAGTGGTCGACGTGAAATTTTTGCAGTTCCTGGACTAAACCAAATTTGGGGATAGGGGATAAGATAACTTACAACATGAGATTATTTATATCCTATAATGTTAATTTACAGGGTTATGATACCCTCTCAGACGATCATTTTTTTTTTTTTTATATTGCTTAAGTAAAGTGATTAACAGGGTAATAGGTACCTACCTACCTAGGAGACTGTTATTTTCTTTTGATTATTTTATTTTATTTTCTAAGCGAAGCAATACTAAGATTTAACAATATTGTGATTATATTAAAAATAAAAAACTTTAAGTAAAAACCAATATATTTTTGTTCCTAACACTTAATTCATTTCTTACTTTGCTCCAAACCTACTCAAACTTAGGCTTACATGATTGTTACTGGAGCATACTTTGACTGACGACGGTGTGAAACTGTACCAAACGCTTTTAAAGCAAGTTTTAAAGCAAATTTAATTCAGGGGCAAAGTTTCCCAAACACTGGGTAATATTGCTCCTAAAATCAAGTTTATATATTTTAATATAAATTTTATATTAAAACAATATTTCGATGTCATTTAAGTATTACAACATGATAGTGGAGATGTCTTCTTTACAAAGATACATAAATCAACATACCACAGTATAATGATTTTAATTTTTTTTAAAAGATTTCGAAATTTGGAGCAAATTTTGGAGCAAAGTAGGCACATTTTACGGCATTTCTTTTGTTTCATCTTTCCTTATTGATAGTGTATGATGGTGATGATGCAACGTCCGCTCGAAATCCTTGTATTCAAAGTACGTAAGTATGTAGGTATGTATAAACCACACCGGGCTCGAGTGCTTATCAGAGTAGAGCGAGATTGCGTTTAACATCACATAAATTGTATTTTAGTCTACGATGACTTTTTTATTTATTTCTGCGCCTCTTTCCTACAGCGACCGCTACTGTCGCTCTTCCCTAGGGCTAGGCGCTGCCCATTCACGGGAGAGCCTGTGCCCAGCAGTAAGTGGTAGGACATCCTCAAATCATAGAAACATCATTATTGTTTTTAGAATCAAAATCTGAATTTTAAAAGGAATGTTTAGTTTTGCTGCCACAGCGGAACTTCTGCAACATTCATAGTTACTCTTACTTCTTTAATAATTTACCTCTTTTCGCATAGTCTAATCTTCATAACAAAGCCCCCTGCCTCCTGCAATACAGAGCAAACGCTCTTAAAACAATCTTCTGGTTTCTGGTTTGTACCTACTTCTCACTGACTCCCTCTCATACGCTCTTATGCTAGTCTTACCTACTTTACCCGAATCCGAAAGACTTTGTAAGAGCTAATTTGGACTGCATTGTTTCGTGCACGAAATTGCTAGGTATGCACCATATTTTAGGGCATGAGCTAAAACCGCACAATGTCAAGGAGCAGAATATGGGACGAGTAATGTTCCTAGAAATGTTCGAAACGAATGTAATCTATCTGGCTTCATTCATGGAATGTGATCGTGCAGTCTAACGTAATCAACTATTATAAATACTATGAGTCTATGACTGACGACTGTGATCATGGTACCTATCTTATTTGATCCCTGAATAATGAAAAGAGTAAAACTTTTAATTACTGAGGTGGTATTTAGTTCAAGTTAATAATTAAGAATAAAATAAAATGAATACCTATATTGATAAAATTTTATAAAATAAATTGTGAGTTTGTTTCTCGCCGACAACTAATCTTCGGAACCACGGAATCTATTCGTAAAATTCTTTTACCATTTGAAACGTACATTATTTCGAATGGACATAAGCAATTTTTTTATTTGTTTAACCGGATCAGCGGGGGCGGCCGTTATTTATTCATAAAACAATGAAAACACTTAATAACGGTTATTTATAACCAACGTTATAATAACTACAGGTTATTATTATTGCACTGGCAACAGTTTGTAACGTTTAACGTTCCGTTTTACTTTATAAAGTATCATGCATGTTAATTTTTTGCTGCGTTTAACGGGTCGTAAAAGTTGTGTCCGATGGTGTCAACGTGAACAGTTTTAATTTCATCATTTACTAATAAGTTATCAAAAATAGCTAGAAACGCGAATTCAATAACTAAACCAAGGTAAAATTGCCTCCAAACTAAAATCATTCCATTCCAAGTTATTCAGTATCGAACTTGTATAGGTTATAATCGTGGTATTTTCAGATGCCGTTGTCGTGTAGATTTTACCAGGAGAAGTATCCTGAGGTGGAAGATGTAGTGATGGTGAACGTGCGGTCTATCGCCGAGATGGGCGCCTACGTCCACCTGCTGGAGTATAATAACATTGAGGGCATGATATTGCTCTCTGAGCTGTCCAGACGTCGTATCAGGTCCATCAACAAATTGATCAGGGTCGGCAAAACTGAACCCGTTGTGGTTATCAGGGTGGATAAAGAAAAAGGTAAGCAAGTATGATAGCAATAGCAACTTTAGCAAATATTTATTTCATGAGCAAGTAATCGTTTCTAAGTTTTGAATGTTTGCTATGTAAGTATGTTTATCGTTGTCTTGTACCCATAGTACAAGCGCAAGTTTAGTTAGAGACTTAAGTCTGGCTTGCTAAGTAAACATTGAATATGCTCTAAATGTCTTAATCGGTTACCTAGGTTGAACTTTGAATGTCAACTGTTTGTTTGTTCAAAATTTCATAAGCTAGTTAGCATTTTTTCTAAACTAACTTTCCATGATTATTATAAAACAAACCTAACCTTACCTAGGTTCTACAGATAGGTATATATCTTTAAAAGCTTTTGTTTAAAACATATTAAAGGGAATTTGGCATGAATCCATACACACTGGATATATTTTATGTCCTGCAAAAAATGATGATTATAACCCTAGAAAATGTGATAGTGTCCAAGGGAGAAATAATAATAGATAATAGTTGAATTAGCAGGTTTAACATTCGTAAATATAATTTTCCAGGTTACATAGACTTGTCAAAGCGACGTGTATCTGCCGAAGACATAGACAAGTGTACAGAAAGGTATGCTAAAGCAAAGGCAGTGAACTCAATCCTGCGACACGTTGCTGAGCTGCTGCACTATGAGAGCTCGGAGCAGCTGGAGGAACTCTACAAGAGGACTGCCTGGCTGTTTGAGGAGAAATACAAGAAGAAAGCATCGGCTTATGACTTCTTTAAACAGGCAGCTGTGTAAGACTTTTTAAATAACAGAAATAAAGTAACTGTCCTAATATTGGCACTAACAGATTATTGGTACCATGAACTTTATTTAAAAATAAAACCAATCTACACCCACTTGGTGCCAATAACTGGTATTTTGGAAGCATATAATTACCTTAATGATTTTATATGGAAGGAAGATTATAAATGATAGCCCTTGCCTTGAATGCATATCAACATTATTAAAGCGTATATGTAAAAACAAAAGATTCCACACCTTAAAAAATGGTTGTTAATGACGTGCTTACTTAATAATGTTTTTAAATTCCAGCGACCCATCAGTCCTGAACGAGTGTGGGTTAGATGAGCAAACCAAGGAGGTCCTCCTGGCCAACATCAAGAGGAAACTGACATCCCAAGCGGTAAAGATCCGCGCGGACATCGAGTGCGCCTGCTATGGCTACGAGGGCATCGACGCCGTGAAGGCAGCGCTCAAGGCTGGCCTCACGGTCTCCACTGTAGAGATGCCCATTAAGATTAACCTTATAGCCCCACCATTATATGGTAAGTTTTTCGTAAGATAATTTTATGTTAGGGAGGACATAATAATATGCAATAGCACATAAAATAACCTTCACTTTCGTACTTCGCTCTTATGTTAGTCCAACTGATTTACCTGAACCTGAAACACTTTAAAACCTCTTGCACTGTATGTGTATCGACAATCCGCTTAGTAAATTCAAGCGGACAGAGTAAGGATCAACAAATGTATCGTTATGCATTATTAGTTAATGTTTATGATGTCCTGAAAACATCACGGTTTCAGCAGGAAATAGCATTCGATGAAAGTAAATTCATGATGTGTGATATCAGTGTTTTATTTTTTTCTCATTATAAGGGGAATAATCCCAGGATTTTTATTCCCAGTTGTTACCAGTGGTGGAAATGACTTTTAAAAATATCAGAATTGCGTCTGCATAGCTGTTTGTTTTATCTATCTTTCTTACAGTTACCTATTCTGGTATATTTCAGTAATGACGACCTCGACGCCCGAGAAGACGGACGGGCTCAAAGCGCTGCAGGACGCCATCGACAAGATCCAGGAGAACATCACGACCGCCGGCGGCGTGTTCAACATACAGATGGCGGTAAGATTATTATTTTACCTCTGCTTGTTCGGTATCTCATCCATTGTGAATTTTGCATAGCTCTATCAAAATGCAGCGCAAGGGTTTATCCTTGAATCACCAACATTCATTTCATGTAATGATTGACTTCGCCGAATTTCAATTTCATCGACAGGCATTTACACGTCCAGGAGTTATAATTTTTTGGTGGTCACAGGTCCAACCTAACCTAACCTAACCTAACCTAACCTATGTGCTTAAGATAACCTAAATACAATACAATTTTAACAAAAACTAGCTTTCGATGAAATGATACATTCGATAAAAATTAGTGTTGGTGATTCAAGATGATCCGTTGCGCAAGCCCATGTCAATTTTCTACATTTCCCGAGGGTTACCTGGTAGAGAATGCCAATAGGCAGTAAATTCACATTGTGCTTAAAAATATGTACTTTTTTTGAAATAAAGTTTAAATAATTAAAATAAAGGCAACTTTATTCAGTTAACGTTATTCATTACTAATAGCGTTCGTAATCGAGTTTCGTAATCAACTTAAATAGAATAATGTTTTCTTTCTTTAACTTAGAATGTGATATGTGTGTTTGTCGTTCCAGCCTAAAGTGGTGACGGCGACGGACGAGGCGGAGCTGGCGCGGCAGATGGAGCGCGCCGAGCAGGAGAACGCGGAAGTCGCCGGCGACTCCGCCGAGGAGGACGAGGACCAAGGTAACACCAGCCTCCGGAGCATCCCTCTTCATCATCATCGTCATAAGCTGAAACACGTTCACCGCTGGCCTTATTTTGCCTTATCTTATCTTTGCACTACACACTTCGACCCAGTAAGATTTTTGTGTATACGATAAAAAATCACTAACATCTATACGGCCATCGCGCCAAATATATGAATACATAGACCTTATTATCAATGACATAGGGGCATGTAGATATTTTTGACGCCTTGGGAACGTATATGTACGTATGACTTTGATTATACTAGGGTAAAATATTTGGTGGCATAACATAGTTCTAGAATCCATGGATTTGCTAAGGAGTCGAGGAACGCATCGATTTTCATACAATTTCGGCTATATTGACGACGCGCTAGCCTAGTTGCTAGTGACTGCCTACGAAGTTAGCGGTCCTGGGGGCCGATTTTTGATTTTCGAGCGCTCGAAAGTTTCACTCGGAAGTGTGCTCACTTCATCTTCGAACCGGTTTTTTGAAAAACGAGCGGTAGAATTAAAAACGAATGGTGTTGACCACTCGTCTTTAAATTTTCTATCGCTCGTAATTTAAAAATACGGTTTCACAGATTTTGCTCACTTCCGAGTGAAACTTTCGAGCGCTCGAAAGTCAAAAATTGGCCCCGGGTTCAAATTCCGGTAAGGCAGATATTTGTGTGATCGATGTTTTCTATTTATTCAAGTATATATTTGTCTATATATGTATTTATATCGTTGTCTAGTACCCATAGTACAAGCCTAGAGCTGAGTTTGGTACTAGTTCAATTGGTGTGACATTGACCCCTGATATTTAGTTATTTTATTATTTACCTATCTCGGTGTTTGTATAGGAATGGGCGACGCCGGCATGGACGAAGCGCCGCAGCAGAATGGCGCGTCGGACGAAGAAGAAGACAACTAGAGCGAACACCCTATACATAGTACTGTCATGTTACTGCTAATATACAACTTTTATACAACGTCGAGTTTGCTTCCCCTCCTATAGCTACATCATTGAGCTATACTCCGTTTGTTTAGGTAGTTAGCAAAATGTAAACAATGTGGCTCTGTTGAACACCCAATCAAAACTGTTTTGTAAAGCTTTAACGAATAAGGGTGGCATAAAAAAAAGTGGACTAATATTAAGAAACTGTAACTTTAGTCATGTGATAAAAGAACTAATGGTGGTATATCAGAGAGAACCCCTGTAGCAATATGCGACCATATTACTAACGGGTGAGGATTGAATCTGCTTCGTTTATTGAATTTAAGATACCGCCTATTGGCGTATGAGGGCACTATGTAAATTTATGATTTTTTCTCCCACATGCTCGGAAATGTTAACCTTACTGTTGTCAAATCAGCCCGCGAAGTTCTAAGTTCCAGGCCCAGGCAAAATTAAAAAAAAAAAACAAATTTATTATTTACCAACGGCAGCGGCCGCGATAAATGTATGAAATTCGTAAACAGAGTATAGAATAGAGTATTTATTCTCCCTCTACGATGAAATTTCATTACGTACCTGGTGATTTACTTTTTAAAACCATGTTTGGACTAGGATAACTATCTCCAAACTGCCAAACACTCGTGCAATCAAAATTCTTCCTTGTATATTTTACTTTTTAAATGTCATAGACTAAAAAGTTAAGCCTTTTCAAACAGCATTTACAACGTATTTAAAAGTGTGTCAAATAGTTTGACTTTTTTTTAATAGAAATTGCGTTCATAAACAAAATAAATTGCGGAAATAACATAAACGCGTAATAAATGTTATAGTTTAAACTATATTTTATTCAAATTGAATTTATTACGTTTAAATAATTTGTGATTTTATTTAATGCTTTATTTCAGTGTCATACTAAATCTTACGTTTCTGTTCTTTTTTTCCACGAAATGTTGTGACTGTGTTTCATATTATTAACAATTATGTTAAATTTCCTCACATCTTGGAGAAAAGCACTATACAAGCCTCGACCGGGAAGGACGGTTGCTGGACTCGTATATATCGCGGCCTCGTCTGCGTCTCGGCCACGCTAACTCTACTCGACCCGCAACGGCCTATTTCCCTGTCTGTGCAGTAATGTACTATTCTTTACTCACGTGACTAAAGTTATCTACCGTTTCTTAATTTTAGTCCTTACTAGGTACACTTTTTTTGAAAACCACCCATCATGGTTCTGGTTCTATTGGCTCACGTGGGTTTTTTGAATACATTTTAAAACAAATGGAGTAAGTATAGAGTTATCTTAAGCATGTACAGTCAAAACACGGGTGTAATGCAAATCGGGTTTAGTCGGTTATACTAGTATATCCAGACAAGGAAATTCACGAGTCTGTATAATAGAAGAAAATGATATATTTATCTTTTTCATCGTCTTTGACAGGCGTGAAGTGCCATTTCTGAGCCAGATACCAACCTGAAGGCAGAATGACTACCTACAGCCAAAGTCAACCAATTTTAGGTCTAGCAGCCGTTACCTAGCGACGGTTTTGTCGCATAATTATAGTCCCGTTCGCAACGGGACCGTTAGCAAATCGTCCCGCAGTTGCACCTCGTCCCGTTCGCAATTCGTCTCGTGGTCTTTTTGCAAGCAACACCACAAGTCAGTGAGAGTGAGAGAGATCTAAAGCGGTCTAGCACTTTTCGAGTTTGCCGACCCAGCATTCGGCAATCTTCTCTTTCTTCTTTTTCTCTTTTTTGCGCTCCAACGTAATGCGAGGTTAGACTAGCAATAAAACTTGCAGAAGTTTACTGCTGTCTTACTTTAACTTTAGAGTTAAAAAGACAGCAAAATTGTGCTTCTTGCTCTAGAACTAAAGTTAAAGTAAGACAGCAATCAACTTCTGCAATTTTTTTGCCAGTCGTTAGTACAGCCAAGGACTTTAATTGTTAGGCCACTATGGAACCTTGTTGCATAATGTTAATCATTCATTTAAGCGTAATTTCTGTCATGTGGTTTGACGCTGTCATTATGACAGGGTTCCATAGTGGCATGACAATTAAAGTCCTTGACTGTACAGGGCGAAATGGAGAAGAAAGATCAGGAAAGCTGACCTCACCACCTTGAGGAATTAATAACAGCTAGGAAGACGTGCGTGGTAAAAAAAACTAAGTTATATAACTAAAATTATTTATTTATTTATCAAATTTTATTTACAATGTCAAAACAATATAACGATTGCGTAAAGGGTCCTCAAGTAATTCTGGTTAGCATTGAATGAATGAATTAATTATTATTACTATTATTCATTCTTGTAGCAATCGGATATAATTTAACTTTCATTTTATACGACCCAATTTCATTTAGATTTTGGTCGAATTCTGCGTCAAATCTATTGCGTGGAACCTCCATTTAACAAACTATTTGGTAACAAGCTATTGACTAAAACATACGTATATTATCACAAAGTCGAACTAAACCCAAAAATGATGAAGGAAAATAACAATATAGTATGTACAGTCAACAGCATAAATAAGTGACCATTTATGTAACTTGTCGCTTTCAATCGTTTCACAATTTTGTATGACGTTTCAAACACGACGTTAAAGTGACAAGGTACATAAATGATCACTTATTTATGCTGTTGACTGTACCAACAAAGCAACAACATCACAGTTGACTGACTAGTCTCGTCATGTGCGCCGCGCCGGTTTCACGCCGATTTTACGCCGACGCGGCGTAGAAAAAATGTCAGCGGCGGCGTAACATCGGCGGCGAATTGGCGGCGCGCATGTCTACTGACTACTAAATGTGAGCCTTATTGTAAGGTGTGACAATATTCACAAATAATCCGTTATTACAAGGAACTTCGCAAATCAAAATGAGGTATAGATACTCGATTTAAATTCTAGTCTAAAATTGCACTAAATCCCTAACTGCTACGCAGACTTATTATTCAAAACGCATAATAGCTGAAGTATGCTAAAATGTGCTCTGTCCTTTATTTTTCATTGAGACAGAGTGACACAGCATAGTATACTTAAGGTTTTTTATACGTTTACGAACAAGAAGGCTACACTTTACGACCATTGATTTTGTTTAGCTTGCTTCTGTGTATTTTGTCAAAGAACAGGAGCCCCGCCGCCTTCTCTACCGACTCCGGAGGTACCTGCAAAAATATAGTATATTCTAAAGCCGGGAATACACATGCCTTTTAGTTGGCATACTTGCATAACAGTTCCTTACATGTGCCATCTACATTCATGTGTAAACACTAACTGGCATGCCTGTATCTGGCAAGCAAGTGTGAATTAACGAGACAACTACAGGCACAGGCTGGATGAAATTGCATGCAAGTTAAATTGCAAATGCACTGTGTGCGATTTACTTGTACACGCCGTTAACTAATACGCACACTACTGTTTTGTTTGACAGGCATGTGTATTCCCGGCTAATAGAATAGCACATAAGTACCTAGGTGTTTTGTTTTTCCTTTTTCTCCCTCTATCTCTCTCGTTATGTTTTTGGCATGTTTTCCTGCTGAACTACGCATGATATTTGATATTATATTTAATTTAATATTAATATATCTTTAATGCTAGACTAAGTAGTATCATTGCAATATAAAATATGCTTCAAAAATAACTGAATGCCGACTTTCTTGCGGCGTTTCTTCTCAGCAGTGGTCTCCTCTTGGGAAGCGATGGTAGATTTTTGACGTGCTAGAGTGCCCGTGCGGCTTACTAACTAAATAAATGTCTTTAATCTTTTATCTTACCTTAGCTACTCGGTACTCCTATCACTCTTTATACCTAAGTACGGATCAGATAGTATATAAATAATCTGAATAAATACCATGAAGTTAGCGACGGGCGTGTCGTCGGGTATCTTCTGGTTGGGCATGACGTAGGCCTCCAGGTCGAGCGCGCCGCCCGCCGCCTCGGCCACCACCACCTTGTAGAAGTGCGTCGGCACGGCCACCGAATTCGCGCCGATCACCTGGTACCGCACGTACGACTTGCCGTCCGACTCTTTCCTGGAGGAACGATGATTGCTTATTATATGTATACAGTAAAAGCAAAATATAAATATCACGGGACAATCTCACACAAATTCACGTAATCCCAAACTAAGCTCAAGGCCCTTTTTATCCCTAGGCACTACTCCGTGGCACTACTGTACCAATTTATTCAAACCAAAAGCGAACTTAACAGCGTCGACGGAGCTCTGTTGCAGCGTAGCTCCTATTTCTGGGTGTTTTTGGCCCTTCGGACCTGCTGAATAACTAACATAACCTAACCTAACCTACCTCCTATTTATGATACTAATATTGAGTTGTCCCATTTAGTTGTGCCACGGGGAATACACTCTCAATGCTTGTTCTATGGGTACTAGTCAACAATAAACTTAAATATAGAGAAACACATAGAAAACATCCAAGACTCAGAAACAAATACTCGCGGTCATCACACAAATATCTGCCCTACCGGGGTTTGAACGTGGTTGAATCTGATCTAGCAACAGTACTTGAATCCTTTGGAGGGCATATACGTTTTAATTGGAAGTTTGTACCATATAAATGTTACATCAGATCAACTTACTTAGGCAGATAGAGCGGTCCTGTGCAACAGTAAACATTATCATAGACCTTGGTGAGATTCCGTACATGTTTTTCTAGTCTGTTCCATGCGTGTCTGTTGAACCCTTCACCAACCTGTTCACATCAAATTAAAATAACTTTAGTCAATTAAGTTTTCATGAGCACAAATTCAAAAGGCAAAGAAATAATTAAATGGCCTCAAAGAAATATGTTTAAGTGTAAATATCTGATGACATGACATTATTATATATTACAGCCTGTTGGATTTACCCCACCTGTGGTGCCATGTTTGTAAGAAAGAATGTTTGTTCAACATGCTTCTGAGACAGTTTGTGGTTCCCCGCGGCCGCCATGTGGCCCCGGTCAAACCCCGACCCCTTGTAGTCACTGTTCTGAGACCTGAAATGTAATTATTTATGAAACTCCATCAGAATGGCACAATATAGTAACCCATCATTTTATCGAATTTCACTTCATTGTTTGTATCTTATAATCGAATTTCATTTTATCAAACAACAATATTATCTGCTGAAACCTTGATGTTTTCAGTATAATGCATTTTGCCGCTTTTTTATTATACCATCTTAAAAAATTTGGGGCTTTGATCAAGTTTGATAACAGCAGCCCATTGGACGAAACTATAAAACATACAAATAAATGTGATTCAGGAAAAAAAGGAAAAGGAGGGGGGAAATATAACTTGTTCAAAAACCTATAAGCTAATCGTGCAGCAACTGGAAACTGGTTCTGCCAAAATGGACTGCAACTCAATCATTGTATTGAAATTTAGTTTAACAAGCAAGCTTTCCCTCTTGGTTTAGCTATTTATTCAACAACCCTTACAATTTAAAAAAGCACAATATGTTTTATGAGATTATCTTAACCCCTAGTATGCTTAGGCTTAGGATCCGTGCTCAAAATTTGGATATCTTTTTGTATTTTTATTAAGCTTAATTTTATGGACTATATCATAATCAGAAGAGACTAGAATTTGGTACTTTTTTGACCTCCCGCATACGAGGGGTTAATGATTATATTGTACCTACTTGCCATTTTTATTCAATTTTAAATGATTAATCGAATTTCTTTTCACATTGACAAAATCATAATATTTTAATATTATTTTTACTTAGCGTTAACCCACCTGAAGAATGGATGTATACTCTCATCGGGAGCAAAGTCACACTTGCTCCTGTCAACCGCATTGTTCTTAGCGATGTGTGCGCTGGTCAGGTGCTCGAACACCCAGTGTGCCACCCTGTTCCGCCGGTCGTACGACAGGACGAAGTCGTCAAACGAACGGACATTGTCCATGCCGGGAAAACCGTAAATTATCAATCTTTGAACTCGTCTATCTCGCCCATTTTTAATTTTAGAGAAAAGTTTTTTAAGTAAAATGTGCTTATTTTGACGTGTTCTATACGTTGCAATCATAAAAAAGTAGTGTTAAAATGACACCACAACCAACAAAAATATTCTAAGTCCCGGCCCCCCCTTTGCTACAGTCCAACCGAAATTTTCATAAAAAAAATAAGTAGCTCAACTACAACTTGACCACATAGAAAATTAAATTTTTATGCACTTTGTGAATGAAACTTACCCGATCTCTGGTATTACCGGAATCTATGTAAGGTGCAGCAGCCGATACTGACCCAAATATAGGCAGGCCAGGCATTTTACTAATGCTTTTTCCATTTATAATAACAGAGTCTTCACTTGCTTTAAATATGTCGGTATTTCGCTCGGTGTATATACCAGCGTAGTATCCGGTTAAGCCTACAGCGCTTAATTGAAACAAATTTATAAGACGCTTTTTTATCATGTTTAAAATAACTTTATTTAGAACTTAATAAAATATACTTTGAACTAATTTGAGGTTAGGTAATCAAGTTGAGCTAGACTACATTGACAGTGACATTTTATTTATTGAAAGCATTAATAAGGGGAATTACCCGAAATAATATCTTAAAAGTTAATTTTTTAGAGCGACTTTCTCTTTTTTTATGTATAATGGCTCAGTAATGTGGTTTTTTGTATTCTTCTTCTTCAATTAAACGGCCGATATTTCATGTATTATGAACGCATCCTAAACTTATGTCGAAATGACAACTAACTGCACTGCATTTAATCTTATATCATGTCTACTGAATTTACGTAAATAAACTTAATTATGTGTTTCCAGTGCTTTTAAGAAGTATTTACAGTTAGACATATTTATTATATTGGACTCCTAAGGAATATCAGCCAGCATTTGTGTGAAAATCCACTTGAAAATGACGATAATATTTCAGAAACCTCACCGCGTACTATCAGCGGTATTACATCGATTAAAATACAGCACAGTGCCTAAAACTGATGCCACACTTAGAATAAATGGTGTAGATTTCGTAACTGACGATTACACGAACGTTACACCTAAAATATTATCATATTTGAATCGAAACTTGCATCGTGAGAAAGGTAACCCCCTGTCCATGGTGCGACAACGCATTATCAATTACTTTTATTCTTCGTTCAAGCTCAGAAGTTCCCCGAGTTTTAGCGTGTATGATAACTTATCGCCTGTGGTCTCTACTAAGCAGAACTTTGATGATTTGCTAATTCCTGCTGACCATCCCAGTAGAGTGAAGTCGGACTGCTATTACGTGAATCGAGAAACGTTGCTCCGCGCGCACATGACCGCACATCAGAGTGAACTGCTGCGCTGTGGCCTTGACAACTTTTTGATGATTGGCCCAGTGTATCGGAGGGATGAAATTGACGCTACCCACTTTCCCATTTTCCATCAGGTGCTTAAACTCATACCTATATACCATAATTATTAGATAAGATAATATTGAAAACTTTTTTTTATAGTTGTTGGTAATTCTGCAGCTCTGCCTACCCCACTCTGGGAATGAAGGCGTGAGTATGTATGTATGTAATAAGATAAGATTGAAAAGTTTTGAGATACATTAAAATTTATCAAAAAATAAAACCAACTCCTACTAAACAGCTTTAAATAATAACCCATGTCCATGGAACTGCCTATTTAGTGCCTATATCTGATAGATTTTGCAATGAAGAATACATCAAATGCATTCCAGCCAGTGTCAGCCAAATCATGCCTTCAAAAGAATTGCATAGAAATTAATTGAATTCAAAAGAATTGCATAAAAATAAACCTGATAATATCTTTTTGTAAGAATATCTCACACCATTATATTGTGCAAGTAAATTAATTTACTTTATTATTAAATTCCAGGTTGACGCAGTCAGATCACAGCTCAGAGAGCAACTGTTCCCCAACAATGATGACTTGGAATTATTTGAGCCAACATTTGACCCAACAAAGCCACATGCTTTCACCAATTCAATATCAGATCCATCTAAACAAAGCTGCCACTCTTTAGAAGCAACAAAACTAATAGAGCATCAGTTAAAAGATCACCTTTTAGGTTTAATAAAAGCATTATTTGGTAAAGATATTGAGTACAGATGGGTGGATGCTTATTTCCCATTTACCCATCCTTCATGGGAGTTAGAAATATACTACAACAACAATTGGTTAGAGGTCCTGGGCTGTGGAGTAGTAAGAAACGAAATACTAGCAAATGCTGGACCAAACAATAGAATAGCATATGCATTTGGGCTAGGGCTGGAGAGACTTGCCATGGCGTTGTACAAAATACCAGATATAAGGCTAATGTGGAGTACAGACTCTGGCTTTCTGTCACAGTTTCATAATAAAGATCTAAATACGAAGATAACGTATAAGCCAGTGTCAGCATATCCACAATGTACCAATGACATTTCATTTTGGCTGCCGGAAACACTCAATATTGAGACATTTATGAGCAACGACTTCTATGATCTAGTCAGGGATATTGGCGGCGACATTATAGAGCAGGTTAGTTGCATAAAATTCTGATTCTGATTTTAATTAACGGCTTTCACTCCTGTAAAGGTGTGTTTCGCCAATGACGAGGTTCCATATGGACGATTGTACAATTCCCAAGGCAATAGGGATTACCAACTTCTAATTTAAGATTTGTCATAAGAATCACATTTATTTTTTCAGGTAAAACTCAAAGACAAATTTGTACATCCAAAATCAAAGAAACACAGTCTGTGCTACAGCATCGTGTACCGGCACCTCGAGAGAACTCTCACGCAGGCCGAGGTGAACCGCGTGCATCAGGAAATCGAGAAAGCAGCCATTGCCGCATTCAATGTCGTTATAAGATAAACTGTCGAGTTAAATAAATGTTTATTGTATTGTTTTTGTTATTTTCAATGGTGTAAACGTAGCGCGGTAATTTAATTATCAGTAACAATACATAACAGTACACAACACTGTAGAACTCTATCGGAATGACAGGCCAGGCCACATCACTGCTTGATTGAAGTTTATAGCGCATGTAAGGGCCGGTACAGACGGATTGCAGTTCGACGGCAGTTCTGATGCAGTTGATGTAACTACATTAAAACTGCAAACCAACTGCGCAGCCCGCTTAGGTCGACTGCATGCCAACTGCATCAGAACTGCCCTCGAACTGCCATTTTGCAGCTGGGTTGCAGTTCAAATGCAGTCCGTCTGTACCGGCCCTAATATTACCGCCTTAATGCGACAGGGTTCTAAGGTGGAATGTAAACAGATTTCTATGCGATAATATGTCAAAAGCAATACGGTCTTACAGAGTAGAATAGAGCCCCTGTTGTAGTGAATCACAATACGACATCGTTCTTAGTCGAAAAAGTTAGTAGGTATGTGCCTTGCTTTTTCAGTCAGCTTAGTACCATCACTAAGCTGATATACCTACCATATCATTCGTCACAGCTAGTGCTAGATTTAAATAAAAAAATAAGTTTCTGTAAAAAATTTCATTTTTGGGACAAGCCCACTGCCCACTGTACTTCTTTTTTGCAAAATATTTATCTGCTTATCAAGACCAAACTATTGAGTCCTAACACGGTGGGTCCACGTTAAGAATAGCGGAGATCCTGTCGCCACCTTCCGACAACATATTCAGATCACCCCTTAGATACCATAATATTGCATTGTCATCGGGTTTACATATGTGGTCCAAATTTCAGCCCATTCCGTTGACGGGACGTGGGTCAAATTTAACTGCAAGATTTGACTCGTACATACATACATACATTACAAGTTAAATAAAGCTTGTAACAAACGCGGTTACAAACAAAATGACGTCATTCGAGAACTAGCCCAAAGCGGGCATAGCAAACAGATAATATTTAAAAAAAATCTCAGATCATATTTTTTTAAAAATTGTTTGCTCTATCATCATATGTTTTTTAACACCATTTAAAAAGTTCCAAAAATTCCAATTTGATTTCGTAACATACTTAATGTTATTTCCTTACACTATATTTAAAATCCTCGAAATAATCGTAATTGCCGTTTCCATTTCAAACGGGTTTATTTAGTCCTTTCATCGGTTGTCTCACCCCCTCACGGAAAAAAAAATGCGAACACTGCTGCTTGCCCCAGCTAATGGGTACGATTTGAAATAAAACAAATAATTCCACAACTATCTTTACTAAAGCATTCACTGAATGCTAGATTTATATACTACATAATTAAAATTAGAAAACGTAGTCTCATTTATATACAAAACAACACAACCAATACAAGACAGTCATCGCTTAAAATCAATAATCAAAACTAAACAAATTCACACAACACTTGAAAAATCGAACACTTGGCATACTTCAATACTCTGTGAGAAGCTACATATTCAATCATTTGAAATTTTAAAAAAACTGACGCGAGCACATGAACTTGTTACAGAGCAGTGGCCGTTTAAACCTACCAAATTCCAGGCACCGAAAGGAACAGAGGCCCTACTTTGAAAATCGAAGTTCGAAGTTACTTTAGCTCCATCCCTGTCAATCGTCATTCGAGACTAAATCGAGAGAAAGGGATCAAGCTATCGTAACTTCGAACTTCGAATTTCAAAGTAGGGCCTCAGAGCTATATGACTGCTATAACTCTATTCCTTTTACCGCCCTTTTGGGGTAAATAAAAGCAGCATTTAAAAGTTTAATCTGTTCGGGCCCTAAGCGATGACAGACAAAGGGACAAACAAATACTTCAAGCACATAATAAATAGGAACGGGGGATAACATTCTTGAAAATTTTCAGCATTGTATCGGTTAAAAATATTCAGTTTAATCCTTAAATTATTGGAATCGTAAAATAAAAACATCGTCCGAAACCCGAAACTGAAATGGGAACTCCTTTTTTGGAGTCGGTTAAAAAGTAGCATCGTTTAAATTAAAATCATTATAATTATAATTGCCTTTTTCATTCATTCAAGACAAAGCTAAATAAAAAGAAATAAGTTATCCTTATAATTTCTTCTTTCGCCCGTCATTTAGCGTCGTTAGCATAATGCGGGGTGTTAAGTAGCTCTACTTCGGCCTCTGCAGAGCTACGACGAACGATCAAGGTCGAAGACATGCATAACTCGTCATTTATACGCTTCGATGGGTCAACTCAGAGGCCCAACTTTGAAAATCGAAGTTCGAAGTAACGTTAGCTCCATCCCTTTCTCTCGATCTAGTCTCGAATGACGAGTGACAGGAATGGAGCTAACGTAACTTCGATCTTCGATTTTCAAAGTAGGGCCTAAGGCTTGCCAGCGAGATCAACTACTTTTTAAAAATTATAATCTAAGCATCTAAAAATATATACATCAAGTCTGCAAACCACCTTAGTCCAAAATACTCTAACAACCTCATAAATAAAGTAGCTAACTTGAACCTGCACGTTCACTTTGTCTTTACAAAAAATACTGGGCCGTTGGGTATTAAATACCCTTTTCTATAAACTAACACATTTTGTAACGAAGCATCTCACTATTAAATATTCACCCTTGCCCTTGTTTATTCTTGAATCACCGACACCCATTTCACAGAATGTTTTACTTCGCCGAATTTTATTTTAATCGACAGGCATTTAAACGTGCAGGAGTTATAATTTCTTGGTGGTCACAGGTCCAACCTAACCTAACCTAACCTAACCTAACCTATGTAACCCGTGCTTAAGATAACCTAAAAACTATAAGGTCAGTATTAGCTATCGATGAAATTCGATGAAATTATAAGTACATTCGATCAAATGAGTGTCCGTGATTCAAGAAGATCTCAATATTCAGGGTATTCAAATATACAAAAACCGTATCTAAAACAGTACTAGGTAATCTTATTTACACAATAGGTAACCGACCGTAAATAACACGAAATTACGGGCTAAAACTTAAAAAATACGTAAATGTAATTATTTTGTTAAATCAATTATATTTTTTGAGATAACTATTCCATATAAGATAATAAGTATCTAACTATTTCAATAGGTAACCTAATATAGTTACGTGCTATTTTAAGTTTTGTATCTAATATACTCATGGAAACCATTACATCAATATCACAGTAAATTAATTTTAAACTTTCTCAGTTGAGCTGCTTTACTTTTTAACAATCGTATAAAAAATAACCTATGCAATTTTTAATGTAATCGATTTCACAATGTGAAACACAGTAGGTACATAGGTAGCGTTAATATACACTCAAGAGGTAAAAAAATTTACCCATCAGTCGTTTGTTCATATCGAGTATAGTCACGGTAAGAAAAGGTTCGTCACTTTTGGACCTTAATAGCGTTGAAATATAGCGTACATACAAGTACAATAAGCTACAAAAATTGTCAATAAACTTGCCGTTACTGTCTGATTTAAGAAATTGTTGACTTATACCTACATGTACAAACAGAAGACTGGCGGGCCAAATTTCGACTTGAAGATATCCAGTTTATAGCCGTTAGGTTAAAGTTGAAGTCACTGTAAATTTGGTAACAACGCAACTCCAACTGCAACCTTCGGCGTGAGTTAAGGGTTACTTTAGTGGGTAGCTCCGAAACACTCAGTCATCCTAAATTAAGTCAATTGTATGTACGTAGTATGTGGTACATAAAAGGTGATCATATTCATTAAATAGTTGCACACATTTCACCAGCAGCTGCGATGCTAAAGTAATACTTTAAACTTATCCTAAAATTCACAACAGATTACTTGACAAATTACCAAAACATACCGATTACACATCCTACTTTGACTGAATTATAATTCGAAACTTTAGATGCTATCCTTTTCGTTGTACACTTTTGAATTGTATAGGGGCAGACAAGGGGTAGAGTCCAAGGTATGTTTACATACACAAGGACCCTTGCACAATCCCTTACTCAAGAACTTCTGTTTGACAGAGTCCGGGCAAGATAGGAAGCAGAAATTATTTTAGGCTGGTATTCCACTTGTCCAATATCTTTGTCCAATTTCTATAGCCAATGTTTAATCAAATTTCTTTGATGGAGGCCCATTCCACTTATCCAATATCTTGGTTCAAGTTTTTATACTATTTGCGTAGCCATTTTGAATTAAAGTCATTCGTAACATTTGATCAAATGTAGGTGTTTCTAGAAAATTTGATGAAGTCATCCAATTTCTTTGGTGGAAAACCACCCTTAAATATGAGTAGCCTTGTCGATTTAACTCCTTTTCGATCTTTAATAATATCAAATATAGGCAGGCCCTGGACAAATTATGTTGATTATACCAACAGTTGCCAATTTCACTTGACAACACAGAAGCATTAAATATAAATAAATACAAATACTTATATCAGAAGATAATCCCACAAACATTGACCTAGTCCCGAACTAAGCTCTAGGCTTGTATGTACTATGGGGACTAGGCAACGATAAACATACTTATGAAGGGAAATAAATACTTATATAAGGAAACACCCAAGACTCAGAAACAAATACTCGCGCTCGTCACACAAACATTTACCCTGACCAGGAATTGAACCAGGGACCGCTAGCGTTGTAAGGTTACCAAGTAGGCTAACTGCGTCGTCAATGAAAACCACCAACCAAAATTCGTATTTTAGGTAAGTATGTACAACACATATAATGGACAGTGTTAACAGACTAGTGTTGAAATTATATCCCCAATATACTGTCGTCTTCCCCGCCTTCATTGTCGCTAACCGACATGAACCTAAGAACTGGCTGGGCACCTATCTCCGCCTCGTTATCTTCTGCACCGTCCGGTGACTCTTCACTATCCATCGGAACAACAGTATCTTGTGCCGTATCGTCTTTACCTTCACTAGGATCGTGCTCCGAATCAGGAATATCTCCATCGATGTGGTCCATAGCGAGACGGATATTAGTTTCTAAATCGCCATGCTTGGATTCCTTTTCAGAGACAGCTTCCTTCATTCGCTTAGACTTCTTAGCCAACGGTTCATCGTCAGAAGAATCAGACTCATTAAGAGCATCCATGTCCAAAGCTTCCACATGCATCGTTTCAGTTTGGGTATCTTCATCTTCGGAACTTTCCACGAGATACTCTTCTTCCATTGGCGCGTCAGAATCAACCAAATCTATCTTGGCTTCAATTTTGTCAAATATCTGCTTCTTTTTCTCTAAAAGCGTCTTTTTGGGAGTGAGAGATACAACAGTCATCAGATTCTGATTTCGGAACTCAGGCAGATGAACTGCTTTAAATAACTTAATTGGTTTGACTGAATCACTAACGTTAACCGTCTTTCCTTTGTACGTGTATTGAACTAGATTTTTTAACAGTGATTTGGAAGGTGATACTTGGTTTACCTTCTGTGAGATTTGAGGTTCCGCTTTGTCCGTGATATCTTTCGAATCTTCTATGTCATCAGTCAAATCTATCACTGTTTTCAGTTGCGACGTCTTTGGTTTGGGATTTTTCTTGATACAAACATTTATAGGTACTATAATTCCTGTTTCGAAATCTAATTTGAAGAACTTGCCATTTTGCTCACACGCATACTTAAGTTCAGCAAACGACGTTACTGGGCTGAGTTCAGGCAGGTTCTTGGCTTGTTCAGCGTTAACCATGATACAATTGGAGTTAGGTGATTGTACCTCCGGGACAACTTGTTCGGCAGCAGGTTGTTCAGACGCTGTGGTGTCCTCAGCTGAGATCCCAGACATCTCCATTAAATCGGACAGTAACGATTTCCTGTTTGCTGTGGCTTCTTTGTCCTTAGATTTGTTTATCTCTTCACTATTTTCAACGTTGTTACTTTGAATCTCTTGATTTTTTATATCTGTTGGTAGTTCTGTCTGACCAACCTTAGATGTTTCACTTATTGTTGGGTCATCATTTAATACCAAACAGCTACCTTTTTCTGCGTTACTATTATCTAACTCGCCACTTATCGTTTCTCCCGTTTGAGCTTGCCCATCTTCTGAATCGACTGATGTATTTACATGCATTGGTGCATTGGTTATATCCGAAGTTTGTTCAGTTTTCTCGATACTTATCGGTTCTACAGATGTAGGGATGGGCGCAGTTGAATCCTTTCCAAGAGTTTCGTTAAGTCGTTCCGATGTATCTACATCTTGCAACTTTTCTTGTGATTCCAAACTTATTGTTTCACTGACAGTAGCTGTTTGATCGACGTTATTTACTTTGAGTTGAGGAACTTTTACGACGGATTGGATATCATCAGCCGTTATATCAGAATCTTTGTTTAAAGATACAAGGGCAGGAACATGTGATGAATTCAACTGTTCTTGCACTGCCGCTATAATTGTTGGTAAAGTCGCTAGTTGGGCTTCACTGAGTTCTATCCCTTGCTCCGTGGTATACGTCACAGCGCCAGTCGGCAACAGTACTAGTTGCACTCCAGTAGGCAAAGGTAAAGTCGGGATTATTTTTGGTACTTGAACCACTTCGCATTCCTCTGGTAATTCATCATTTTTCCGCGGAAACTTCACCGTAGTTAATAGTATTTTATTCTTACCTAAAAATATTGGGCTCTCAGAAGGAGTTTTAGCAATCGATTTGCTGTGCAAATACAAGACTTTCTCATTTTTCGGAGCAATGGGTGTTGGATGAAGCGGGCAATTTCTTGACGCGTCTATGACTATATTCCGCTGTGTTCCCTGGCTCACAGCTGCCGTCTGGCAAGAACAAGGGGTGCATTTTATGGTCGAAGATAGCTGCGGCTCAGCATACGCTACTTTCTGCGGACTTATTTTCTTTTGCGGCATTGGCAGTTTATTTCCTGATACTACTTTAGTAATCACAATGGGCTGTTGCGGCCGATCTGATATTTTTCGAGTAGGCGCATTTATCACTGCTTGATTTAATATCCCAGACGTATCCATATTTGTCTCCGTATTAGTCGAAGTTGAAACTGTATTCTTCCAAACGGTTTTGACATGAGGTAAAGACTCCTCTGGTTGCAATATAGTGTTTGTCTGAGTCAGCTCTCTGGATTGTTGTACGACGTTCTCTATAGATTCACAAGCCTTTTTTAAGCTATTTCCCTCATCATCCGAGACATCTATAGCAATAATGGCCCTTGTCTTATCCTGGTCTTGCAGATGATTGGTGAGCTCATCCCGGCAGCAGCACTCGCACTGGTATAGCGGGCACGTGTGTTTTGTTATTCGTTTACGCTTCAAGATTTTCTGTCGAGCCCAGCAACAGTATCGAACCACGCGCCCTCTAGCTAACACTGGTTTCGGGTTCGTAGCTGTGCTTGTCGGCTTATTGACTTGTTGGTCTTGGGCAGAATTAGAATTATCACTATTGTCTTGAATTATCTCCATGGTTGTGGAATCATTGTCAGAACCCTCTCGCATTCTTTTCTTTAATTTATTTTGCTTCTTTACCTCGGCTTTCTTCTGCTTGATAGAACAACAACTACAACTCTTAACGTTTTTATTTTCGCCAATCATTATATGTAACATTTTATTTAAAGTATCATCCGTTATTAAGAAGTCATCGATACTATCTACTTTTTTCGTGAACCTCGGTGTCCAAGGCACGGGAACTCGATTGTATGCATGTTTTTTTTTCTCAGGAATCTTGATTGGTGGTTGAATTTTGGGGGGATAATCATGTACCTTTTTTGGAGGATCAGTCTCTTTTTTTTTGGCTTCCATGTCTATTCTAGTTAATGCTTCCTGAGTTGATATTTTCACTTGATTAATTATTTTTAATAATTTTTGTCTAGCTGGTGGTAAAATTTCGGGAGTCGTAATAGTTTCTGCGTTCGCAGGTATACTTTTGCTGTCTAAATTGGCCTCATTCTCTACTTTTACTACTGGCGGTATAGTCTCAGGTACTGTAATATTCGGGGCGACTGCAGCTATGGGCTCAGCGTGTGGTTCAGGTAATTCTATTTGACCAACATTATTAATTTCAATGGCTGGGACTGTCGGCGTCGGTGTTTTGCAAGAATCACCGGCGAAAAACCTTGTTGGAGGCACTTGTGCGGTAAGCAATTGCTGATTGATCCTTCTAACTTTATTAATGTCTGGTAAATTAATTGTCTTTGTTCTTTCACTAATAACTGAATCAGGTAGCACTATGGTAGGTTGAATAGGGATCAAATCACGAATATCCTTCTTTGAGTTATCCATAAGACTTTGTACGTGCATGGCTGAGGGCACCACTGATGACGTCTGATTATCCATTACCTTTGTTTGAGCTACATTTTGGCTTGTACCGGTTGGTTTAAGATACAGCGTGCCATTGACCAATTTTGATTCAAATGATTTACTAACATCTACCGTCATAGGTATGCAGGCGTTAAGTAACTGCCGATTTCGCGTTGAGCTATAAAACCCAATGTTCAATCTTCTTAATTTAGTGTTAAAATCTGGATTTTTGCAAAGTAGGATAGGATTGTACGTTCGAGATTTGGGTTTCATTAGTATGTTACTATTTATGGAAACCGTTTCATGTTCGTCGCTTTCTTCGTCAGATTCTTCTTGATTTGTAAATAGATCATCGTTAATGGCCACATCATCGAGGACTTCTGAATTGTCCATTTGAAACGATCTGTCCTCTGGTTTCACGTTGATATTGAATGATTTCTTGCTCACTGGTTTACTTTCTATGGCGGCTTGTTCTATGTCTTCTTTATTTTGAACATATTCAAATGGTTTGTTCATAAATATGTTCATTTGGTCCAGTTTGGTTGTATAGACAACAGGGTCCATGAGTAGTTTCAGGTCGAATTTGTTTTCTTGAATCTCCTTGTCACTAGGTTGATCAGTTTTGCTGGCTGATCCTGAAAATAGACAAGCATACTAAAGTTTGTTATACAAAAGTCGATATAATTATCTGATTTCAAAAAATAGATATATGTATGTGACCCTACACAATACGCATATCTATATCTATACTAATATTATAAAGAGGAAAGATTTGTATTTTTGTGTGTGTATGTTTGTAATGAATAAGCTCAAAAACTACTGGACCGATTTGAAAAATTCTTTCACCATTAGAATCCTACATTATTCGTGATGAACATAGACTATGTTTTATTTATCCGCGCGGATGGAGTCGCGGGCAACAGCTAGTATTTAATAATTAATCAGATAATGCACCTGCCTATACCAGAAATATACGAAAAAACGTAAGGAAGGTACGCTTGACGCGTTTTTTTGTTGTTAACATTTACTATTGTTTTTGGGTTACGAGTATATGAAATCGTGTCGTGATTCAAAATCTAGCTAATTTAATATAGTTACACACTTTCCGTGTATTGGGGGAGCCGCAGTCATAAGTTTTATCTTCTCGCATAGGTACTGTATTTAATCTAACTGTAGGTAAAGGTTCTTCACGCATTAAGTAATAAATAGTCCAATAAAATTACAAATTAATTTAAAGCATGCTGAATAAAAAATAGTGGCATTTAAAAAACCTTACTAAATGATTAATGACAGGATCGGACTTCCTCATTTGACCAAAAATCGAAATATACAAGATATCCTTAAGAATCAAACAACAAACCTTACCAATCAAGCTGCTAGCTCCATCTTCTTCCTCCTCAAATTCGATGCCGTCATCCACAAACTCAATGCCATCATCAATAAAGTTCAAATCAGCCATCAAGTCAACGGTGGTTGCGTTAATAGTGCTGATGTCTGGTTTCTTCTCATCAAAAGTAATATCTTCCTTCGGAGTATTCAGAAACGTATCCACCTTGGCTTTGATTAAATCATCTAATAGAAAATTTGAATCAGCCAATTTAGGAATTTGTGGAGGATGGTTACAAAACTCATCAGCTTTTATCTTGATTATGTCATCAACAATGGTATCCTCGTCAGCTACAGACACGAGGTCATTAGGTTCACTACTTATGATAGGTGCCTCCTTTTCAGTTAACATTTCTGTCTGTTTCTTTTTGGGAGATTCGTCTATATTAATAGTAGGAATAGCACGAGGCATTTCAATTATATCGTCATCGTATTCATCATAAATTTTTGTTTTATTTTCTACCGGTATTTGACTAGAAGGTACGGTATCAGGGTCTGGACTGTCATCGTCTATTTCTACTTCTGGTATATGTGAAGTAGCAACCACTTGTACATTTGAAAGCCCATCTTCTTCCTCCACAGGTTCTGATTTGATTTTAACACCTAAAAAACAATTATTTATTGCAGTCTCATTTAAAATTGTTTTATTAAGGGCAGTTTCATTGCTCTTTTCAGGCCATGAGCCGTCTTCGATCTGATCATCCTTGCGTTCCTCTGCATCGGATTCAACGTCCAGATCTATGGTTTCAATAACAGGCTCAACCACGACGATATCGGGATCACTAGCTGGAACAGACAAGAATAAACTATGGATGTCACTCAGTGCAGAGAGGTCATATTAAGAATCGTCATACAATCAAGTTCCACAAAGGTACGTTAAAACGTGAATGCTACCAAATGTCTACTCATCCGAGGGTGAATTAAAATTATAACTGGCATTTCTGGGGGTAGGCAACCACCACCACTGCCCCCCCGAATGCTAGTCATGATGCATAACGCTAAGTTAGCAATTTTCGAAAATAGACGAAATGTATGGGATTGACGTAAACTGATGACAGATCGCGTCAACCGCCTCAGTCAACTCCATACATTTAAAGACGATAGAAAACGATAACGTTAGCGTGTACATCTTGGCTACGCCTTCAACTGTCTCATAGTTTTGCTGTAACTTTGCATTTGCGACATCGTATTGTCGCTAACAAATTGGAATTCATATAACCCTTAATTCATTTGAATGATTAACTACTTACAAGGTTTCGGTCGCTTTCTTATCCGCATTTTAGATTCCTGGAAACAACAAATAACCGATATTGAGCGGGGTAAAATAAATAGTTTTAAGCAAAGCGTGAATGTAATGACACTTACAAATTCTTCAGGTAGTATAACTAATCTTTGCTTTATCAATTCTTCCCAGTCCGGAAAAGGCTTGGTAATCACTGCCGGGTAGCTGAAATGGGATTTGTACATTTGTCAGTATCTCGGTCGAGAAATAAGCCCGCTCCTCAATTTAAGAAGCCATTAAATTATAGTTTAATAGAGGGTTTAACGCTCGCCAAACGAATTAAACGATAAAACATTAGATCATAAATAAAGAAGCGCGGCGGCATCAGAAGGAGGATCATGTTTTTCGAGTGTCCACGCATAGATATGCGTGGCTATTTCTTTGGCACGCTTTGGAGCCTAAACTGCTTGATGGATTTTAAAATATGTACCTATAAAGACCCTTTCTGCTAAACTTATTGACGCGCCCAGGGCTGGCGCTTATTTCTCCCAAAGGATAGGTTTGACTATTCAGAGAGGTAACGCAGCCAGCATCATGGTACAATGCGGCGAACGGATTTATTAGAGGGGGTATTCTTTTTGTAATTGTGAACAGAAATTTATTTAATAATTCTAGTTTTAAGTAGATAATAGGTTACATTAGTTCTTAATTAATCTAATTATGAGGTTGTGTATTGCGTCTAATTATTATTTTCTATATCTATTGTATAGTGTATATTTTTGTGCCTACCTATATGAGGTGTCGTTAGATTCGTCTCGGTTGTGAGATGTGACATAGGCTTTAATATTTTAATGAAAGTAATGAGAGGAGGGGTTATTTTGTTTAAACCTATATCGACGGCAATATCAAAAAATGCAGTCAAAAAAACAGTACAAATACACAAATAAAAAATACTTAAAAGTATTTTGTAATTGTTCTATTTTGAAAACGGTCAAATTCTGTGTGAATATATTGCAAACCCCAAAAAATATACCGGCCAAGTACGAAACCTTTAGTGTGCGAGCCCGACTCGAATTTAACCAGTTTTTTTTCCCGCGTAAACTTACGTCTTAGCCACGGCCATTTGCAGCTGCGTGGGCATCGTCTGCCGCGCGTCGACCAGCAGGCGCGTGTTCCCGCGGTACGCCTGCCAGAAGTGGTAGAACCGGCTGCGGGTCGCCTTCTTGAGCTGGTGCCAGCGCCGCTGCAGCAGCATGGGGGAGCACTGGCGCCCTCTGGGGTACAGGACAATATTTAGAGGTAGCAAAAATTTACATAAGTGGTCATAATTAAAATTCATAATTATTTTTGTTACTCAATATAACACACAATGCCGCACAGTAAGTAAGTACATGTCAAATTATATGCAGTTACATTGAGGTCGTCAGAATTAGCAATAAAATATAAATGTCAATATGATCTTAAAAAATAATAATTAGTTGTATCTCCATTCAGGATCGTCAAAATAATAATTTTCCCCTGAAATTTAATTATTTATATTTGACATTGAAAAAAGCGACTGACTGTCGGTTGTAGTGCACGGTGGCGGCGGACCAGGCGCACGCGAGCGGTTCCCCCGAGAGGCCTTCCACCTCGAACTGCTGCACCAGGTTGAACAGCTCCACCAGCGCCTTCGACTCCGGCCGACCCTCAACCCTTTCCTGCCGAGAATCGAGCATGGAATATGACTACCAAAAAACTTGCATATACTACACGAAATAATTCATATTTTTTTAAGAACTCTGTGTTTGCGCGAAAACATGAGCTAGGTGAACCTTTTCTTAGAATTGGGAGTTTTATATCAATCATGGAGTATGAGTTTTTTTTTCCATTCCAATTTTGTTACTACGAGTTGATATAAAATAAAAGAAAAACAAAAATATTTTTAAAATATCAGATTTCAGTTCAGATGCCTAAATTAAAAAAAAATGTGATAGATCTGCAAATGGTTATTGTGTACGACAGGTTTTTTTTCAAATGGCCAAAACTAAAGTAAACCTAACCTACGAATAATATAAAACAGCTTTCGTAATAAAACGATCAAATGAATTTGGGGAAGGTTGTCCGCGGAGGCGCCCCTGATGTACGCCGCCGTGGACAACCTTCCCCTCGTTATTATGACACAGCTTTCTGGAGTTTCTTGCGGCACTTCTTCTCCGCAATGATGGTCTTGTCCGAAGCGCTAATAGATTCACTTCATATTACTTACCGACGTGTAAAAGAGCCTTAATGTGGACAATGTAGTTGCCTACTGAACAAATATTTTGAAGTGGCTATGCAGTTCAGTTTACGCTGACTATATAACTGCTATAGCTCTGTCCTTACGCTAACCGTAAAATGAACTGCGTAGTTAAGTCACCAGGGATCCAGTATTCACTTACCATGGCTATGACGTCTATCTTCTCGTGCACCAGCACCAGGTCGACCAGAAGCCAGTCGGTGAGCGACAGGCGCGCGATGGACGGCAGGGAGTCCGAGCGGTCGTCCACGGCCAGCATGCGGGTCAGCTTCTTTATGCACAGCGCTCGCATGCGCTCCCTAAAATCAGGGATACCTTGACTTATGTTTGTTGGTCGATAGCGAACGGATTCGGGGGTCAAGTGAAAATGTTCATTCTTTGGTTAGGCGCTTTAATAGAAATTCAATCGCACATTCACGACAATAGTACATTATGCGTTTAGTAGTCTATACGCTTGGTCTTTTGACCCGACCCCAGAATGCCTATGGACCAATGAAAGTTAGTTAAAAATGAGCCTTCTAAATTCCTTGACGGCGTCGCTAGTCTGTATCGATAGGTAGTATTTATGTAAAGTTAAAAAATAAGTCTTTATATGTAAGTGTTTATATGAGCTTTCACAGGCATCATCTAAGAATAATCAGAGTATAGCTTGTTTTGTGAGTCTTTGAATTAGACAATAAATGATCAAGTAGGTATATTTGATCGGTTGAACGGTTCGTCAGTGGGTCTCACCACAGCACCCGGCAGTCGGTACCGGTTTCCTTCTTCATCTCCGCCCAGAGCTCCTCAGGCGGCTTCTTCTGCTGCAGCCGGCGCGCCACCGACCGGATGGTGCGCCGCTTGAACTTGTCCAGCTCCGTCATGGTGCTGCTGAGAAAACTCACTTGAAGGACGCAGTATGTGAGCCAGTACCATGAGTTATAATTCAAGTACACGCTAGCGAGTCGAATGCTCTGTCCCTCGCAACCTCGCAGTATTCTTATAGAGTGCGAGGGACAGAGCGTTCGACTCGCCAGCGAGTACGGTAATTGTAGCTCATGGTAAGGGTACAGTTCCAGTTCTGGAATTTTCGGAACTGATTTTGTAGGGGCTGGTCCCGAAAATCCCAGTTCTGAGGCCTGAGTCGATTTAACGTGATCTTTTTGAGCTGAACTGTATTTCGTGATTTGAAAGCGAGGTATACAAAGTTTGGTGTTAATCATTTTGAGGCCAGCGGGCCTAGTATGGCTACGTCTATATCGCGTTTCAAATGTGGATAAAGCATCCGTCACTCTCGTACTTATTTACGTATCAGAAGGTGACGGATGCCTTATTCAAACTTTGTCAAGCGATAAACGCAGCCATGTTAGGGCCCCTGTTCTTGAACTAAGACTATAAATATGTCCTTTTAACTAGGTATGTTTTCCCATAATTATTATATACAGTGGCCAAATAATTAGGAACGCCTGTACCTAATACTTTTAATCGTACCTACTATAAATTGTGAAATAAAGACAAAGTAAGCAAGTCATTGAAAAACGCGGGACGTCGTAGTCTATTTTTAGGGTTCCGTACCAAAATGGTAAAAAAGGGGACTCTTATGGTGAGACTTCGTTGTCTGTCTGCCTGTCTGTCTGTATGTCACAGCAGTTTTTCTCAGAAACTATAGAAGCTATCAACTTGAAATTTGGCATAGTTGTATAACTTGCTTGCCCGCATCTCTTTTTAGTAAAAGTATGGTTTTTTTTTCTAAATATTGGTTATGGGTTCTAGAATGGGGGGTTGAAAAATGAAAGTTATGTGATTATAGCAAACGGGGTGTCATATGAAAGGGATCAGTCTGCACATTTCAAAACAAAAAATCTGAAAAATTCCTGATTTAAAGATAATTATTTATACTTTACGGGAAAAATAAAATGAAGTTGACAAACTTTACAGTTTTGGAAAAATTATCAAAAAACTTTAAAAATCTGTATTAAAATTTAGGCCAGTCAAAATGGACCTTATTGCATAGATTATAAAGTTCATAACAAAATAAGTCTTTTCTTTTGCGTTTTCCAACCATATTATCTTAAAAACGGAACTCCGACTCGCACTTGAACGGTTTTTTTTAATTATTTTTGCATTTCGAAAACTTCAAATTTTATTTTTCATTGTATGTCCAGCGGCCAGGCCCTCTATTCAACACGGTAAAAAAAAACCATATTGTTTTTGCCCTGTTAACGTTTTGATAGCTGTTATTTACTTGACAGTAATGGCGGCCGAGTTGAAAACAATAACATAACGTCAAATGCGATTTGTATTCTATCGCCTAGTACCTATAGAGACGCTGCGCGCTACTATTTAAACCCACTTTTGTTAAATGAATGATTGAAACGTGGATACCTACAACTATACATTAACGCGATTGATACCTACATATTTATGTAGGCGAAACAAACAAAACTATGTAGCGTTTTTATTATTATTTCGACAGGTGTAACTGTCGTTCTAATTATAATATAACCACCACTTTATAAGTATCTATGTATTTAGTGATGTATTAGTAGCAATTTAATGTGTATATTGTAATGACGTTACGTACACTTTTTATTATTCTAACTATCTTGTCTGTTACGATTGGCTATTTGATGTTTTCTAATATTTCATAATCGCTCAAAGGTTATCTGGAAGAGATCCCATAAACAGATACGTTCGCCTTTGTCGGATTTACAATTAAAAATAGGTACCTACCATGTCCGTTTTCAGGACTACGACTATTTCTGTACTAAACGATCTGTTACGTCGATTGGCTGAGGCGATAATCCAGTAAGACGAAGAGAATTGCATTATAAGGACAGGGGCTAGTGACGATGTCTACGCCTCTCAAGATAACTAAATAATAATCTCCGGAAAACTGACAAAAAATAATATACAATCATATTATGAATGACTTAAGCGCTCGACGCGTCCGCGCGGAGCTTACGTCAATCCTATACATTTTCAATAACGATATCGTTAACCGAATGCATCTTGTCTGAATGAATAGCACAATGCCATGTTCCAGCTGCCGCTATGTGCCGTTATTTATATAAAAATTAGCCACACTACACGGGACACACCGTAAATGCCATTGTAATCCGATGGGGGAAAAAATACCATGCGCAGAGTTGTATAATTTGACCCCCCCTCCCAGTGGTGTAACTATAGGGTGGCAGAGCGGGCAAAATGCCACGGGCCCCGGGCCTGAGAGGGGCCTCCAGTCAAACAAGCCGTGAGCATAGGAGGAAACTTATATTCACAAAAAAAAGAATTAGGGCCCTATTCGATGAATTTGCCACGGGCCTCTGGTGGTATAGTTGCGCCACTGCCCCCTCCCTCCCCCATGTCGCGGAGTTATGTTATCGGGCGATGTGGACATAGTTTGACTTGAATAGCAGCCATTTTGATTTGCAATGATCAACTCTAAAGTTTAAAGCTCTCCATACAATGTTTCCCAACAGAAAATACCTTACCTATAGCACTATGGTCCAAATGTTATGTGAATTTTATAATAGTTTACCTAAAGAACCAAAGGCAGAACAAACTTACTTGTCTTTACGGGTTCCGTATTCAACATGGAACCCTGTAGTTTCGCTGGGTGATTCCCACCTGTTACCACCAATTTGTTACCTCTGGTAACAGCTGGATTTTATTTTCTCATCTTTTACCAGTGGTAACTACTAATGGGAATAAAACTTCCCGACTGTTACCACTAACTACTGGGATTTTTTTTCCCATTAGTTATCACCAAATATTTTAGTGATACGATATGGTTTTTAAAAACTTTTTACCGCCTAGAATCTCAGCCCAGTACCTAAAGATGCTGCAAATGTAGAAAAATTATCAATATCGCTGAGCTCTATGGACTGGCTGTTGCTTTTCAATTGACGGCCAGGGTCTCGAGACGGTAAAAAGTAATCGTCTTTGACCTGTTACCGTATTGTCAACGTTTTGTTTTGATAGCTCTTATTATTGACAATAATGGCGGCCGAGTTAAAAACAATACCAACAGGTCAAAGACGATATGCTTTTTAACGCCAAGAATAGAGGCCCAGATATAACTTTTTAAATGCGAAAAAAATCGTGCTAGAGGTTTGTTTCAAAAGCATGCTATTTTTTTTATTATTATACTGAGAAAAAAAATAGCAGTGTTTGCTACGCCCGCTTTGGACTAGAGTGGGCGGAATGTTTGACGTCATTTTGTTTGTAATCGCGCTACGTAACACTACTCTAGCTTTGACATGCTTTGACGTAGAAAATACCATATGGCGGGCGTTTAAACTCTTTAGCTTAGTAATTCTATGTATTCAATGTATGGGAAATTCAAAGAAATTAATGCAGTTTTAAACCTTGTGTGACATGATACATTTGGGTGTGGTGTTTAAAGTTCACTACTCTCCTACCCCCTCCCCCTGACGCTTCAACTGAAATCTGTCGGTTTTTAACTTTCTTGGGACCACTATAATAGACAGGAAAAAAGTGTGAAGGACAAAAATGTTCATTATTAAATTCTAAAAAGAAAAGGTTATATGTCTTTTTTTATAGGCTCGACGGTATTCAATTTATAGCTACAGTTCCGGCCACTAAAATATCAACTTTGTACCGTAAAATGGGGTTAGTTTGATTAATTTTAAAAATAAATCTGCTGTAACTCCCGCATTTAATAGTAAAAGAAATTATAAAAAATATTGTATTGGCGACTACTTATTTGGAGTAACTTTAAGGAGCTAGATCTAGATGCAGACTACGGTAGACGGCTTCGTAGGAAAAAATAACTATAGAGCTAGATTCTTAAAATGGGGCTACTTTGATTATCCCTGTGTATATCACAATATCAAAGTTACCCCAGAAGCATGTCAAAAAATAGTGGTTTTTTGTTTTGAAGGTTTTAAATCCAATTTCTCTGAAAAGACTTGAACTACTAATATTTTTCACTCGCATATGAAACATATGAAAATAACGCCGCGAAAGAGCTTAATAATAACTCAGACATTGCACAAAATCGATGATTCAAAAAATTATCAAAGTCGCCTCGCGTTTCCAAAGTCACCCCATTTTACGGTACCTATAAGTATAACCACTTTAGTGGTCTGTATTTCAGGATCCAATCAAGTCTACTTAGGGCCTGTTGTTTGATCAGTAGTTAACTCAACTAATTGTTAAAATTCGAAAAAGGAATCGAAAATTTGACACATTTCCTTGAGATTTAACCATTACTTACGATTTCTAACGATTAGTTAGTTTAACTACTGAAGCCCTTAGTCGTGATAGTTTTTCTTTACAATTCGTTCAGGTGCTTTCATCATGGATATTTTTCAGTTTTTTAGTATTTGTAGTTCTGGCTGTTACACTTAACTCTTTCAAAAATTAACATTTTAAATATTAATATTTCACAAACGGATCCCTTAATCGAAAACCGGGCAAGAGCATGTCTGGTCATGCTCAGTGTAGGGTTCCGAAGCCGAAGCCGAAGTCACTACACAAACACCATCTCGACTTTCAGTAGGTATAAACATTTTAGTCGCCTGTATCTCAGGATCTAATCAAGTCTACTTAGTCGTCATAGTTTTTCTTTAAAATTCGTCATATGTATTTGTAGTTTTGGCTGTAGATAGGGACACTTGGTTCTTACAAAACTTAGCTCTTTAAAGCTTAATATTTCATAAGCGGATGCCTTAATCGAAAAATTGTTTCCACAAACCCGCATTATTTTTGAAAGATCTATCCAACGACACTCCACGATATGGGGTAGACGAGAAAAAAAAACATCCCCACGTTACTACAGGAGAGGTACAGTCAACAGCATAAATAGGTAAGTGATCATTTATGTACCTTGTCACTTTAACGTCGTGTTTGAAATGTCATACAAAAATGTGAAACGATTGAAAGCGACAAGGTACATAAATGATCACTTATTTATGCTGTTGACTGTACACTAAAGAAACATATTTTTTCAAGATTTTATTTTACCACTTTGTTGGCGTGACTAATATGTATATTCATGCCAAATTACAGCTTTCTAGTACTAAGAATCTGAGCTAGGCTGCGGACGGACAGACGGACATGGCGAAACTATAAGGGTTCCTAATTTGACTAGCGGAACCAAAAATGCTTCGACTACGAAACCCTAAAAAGTTAATTCAGTAGCGAGCGTACACGGAACTAAATTTAGAGATGACACAAACAATGATTAACCTGCCATTTTCAATTCCCAGTACGGTCAAGTGTAATTAGAAGTTATGAGGGAACAGATGAACATACATACCTACCTACAGTCGGGGTTAGTAGAAATGGGAAAAGATGTACTTAAACAAAACCAAACGGACCAATTTAACATTATTAGGTAATGCATAAGCACGTACTTTTGGACACCGCGTGAGGTATTTTTAATTATTTACACGCTTAACTGATCGTTACTTTCACATTCTGTTTAAAATAAAATAACCAGTAGTAAATAAAATAACTTTTTTTAAATTGCAAATGTTTGTTTAATAGACAAATTACATACTAATCGAAAGTATAAAGTCTATAGAATATGCAAACGTTAGGTTTGGTGCAAATTACTAGTACCGACTTACCTGTTTATACCTGCCTACCCAATAGCTTGACGGGAAAAAAAATTACAAACTAACGTTTGCATATTCTATAGGCTTCATACTTTTGATTGGTATGTAATTTGTCCATTAAAAAAGCTATTGTATTTTTTTTAAATTAGGTTAATTTTTAAATTTTTAATTAATTATATACTAGACCGAAATTTTTCAGCCTACCTATTCGCCACATATTATTTAGCGTATTAAATTTGATATAAAATACTTTTCATCGAATAAACAGCCCGGTCCAAATCTTAGGGTTCCGTCCGCAATTTGGAATACTTGTAATATTTAGTGTTCCAAACAAAGCCTCATTCATTAGAAATTTTAAATTCAGATTTATTTAACCTTAGCTAACCAAATAAATCGTTTTTTTACCCATCATTTTTTATGATAATATCATTTCAAAGCTCTTACGATAAATGTTAGCCATGTATATTGTTTGTTGGTGTGTCTATTTAAATTAAATAAAAAATAATAAGATAACCGTATTTTTAGATTTTTAAAATTGATAGTTTCGTGATATTTAGGTAATAGACCGGGAGATACTGACACAAAATTTCCGGTCATTACCAAGTAAGGGTCAAATCATTAAGGGTCGCCATACTTAACATACTTAGCGCAAATGACCGGAAATTTTGTGTCAGTGTCTCCCAGTCAATAACTTTAAATTGGGGGAAAAGTTTGAGAATTGCTCGGACTTATTGTTTTTTAGAAAAAAGATAAAAAAGTGTCTCTGGGTGAACTTAGTAGGTAGGTACAGTCTGGGAGCACTTAGAAAGTGCTTCGGGTTCATACTACTCTCTCACTCGTATGAGAGCGAGTGAGAGACAAGTACAAACCCGAAGCACCTTCTAAGAGCTATCTCACTGTATGAAGTTACGGCTCTGTTTACTTTAAAGAGATGTTGCCATTTCGGGCTTTAAGCCCGATTTACATTGGTAAAGGACAGTGGACAAGTGCCAGTGGACAGTACAGTAGTGTAAACCGATCGGACAGTGGCGAGTCAAGTTGTCTTGCCAGTGGATCGGAGTAGAATCGCTTTCTATTTTTTCACTCCTCTATCCTTGGCACTGTCCTTGACCAATGTAAATCGGGCTAGTCCCGTATGAACGAACTTCTAAAGTATGACGACAGCAAGCAGCAGCAGGACTGTATTAGGGTAGTATTCCACCTGCCCAATATCTTTGTCCAATGTGCATTGCGTCTCACATTTTTTAAAGCAAACTGTGAGACACGAATTTTAATATACATTGGACAAGTGGGATACCACCCTTAGGTTTGCAATATTTCATCCAAATACGACGTAAGTGCGGATTGCGGAACCCTTCGTGCTCGAGTCCGAATCGCACTTGGCCCGTTTTTTGTATTTTTTGGCTATAAATCAAAAAGTACGACATGTAAAATGAAAAAAAATCTTTAGGAATCTGCTGATTGAGCCTTTCCATACGTTTGTTATAATAAATTCACTATCATTTTTCAGTCCCCTATTTAGACTCCTATTTTCAATGTGTATTATTTTTATGTTTATTTTACCAAAAAAAAAACAAAAATAGATACGGGCAAGCAAGTTATTTTATTATGCCAAAATTGAGGATGATAGCTTGCTAATAAAAACTGCTTAGACATACGGACACCGAAGTTTCAGGGTTCTCTTTTCCATTTTGGTACAGACCCCTTAAAATACCTGTAATTTGAATGCCACAGCCTGTCCAGCGTACTGTACTTGTATAATTAGAGGTCAATGCCCACTTCACCGGTTTTTTAGACATTTCCGCTATAACGCTTCATTTAAGTTTAAAAAAAACTGACACAACCGGGAATTTTAATTGAAACGTTAAGTCTACACTAGATCATCATAAGATTCTGGTAGGACTTGTACAATAGAGGAAACTAGATAATTTACTTATTCTAAATAAGTAGATCATTACTTTTTACCCCAAAAACTAATGCTAACTTATCTTTTTCTGTATTTGAGTGACAGGTTGAGAGTAAAAAAGACAGCGCTATAGGTTGTTTTAACGGTATTATTTTAATTTTGCATTATTTGTTTCAACAACTGAAGAAAAAAAAAATTGTTTAACTCTAGAATACAATACAAAGCCACAATGACACTCCAACTATAGCCGCCCTTGCCTTTTCCGCAAAAGACCAGGTTTTTTTATTTTCCTGGTGCTTAATTTTTTATACTCACGTATTTTTCCATCACTAGATGGCAACACATTTATTCGCACGCCACACTTTACGCCTGGCAACACATTTATTTGCACGCCACACTTTACGCCTGGCAACACTGGACTCAATTTGTCAATAACGTAACGTCAATTTAATATTTCATGTCAATGTGAATTTAACAATTAGGTACTGCCTATTTAAATCTTTTCGATGATTATAAAGAAAATGGTAAAAACATAAATATAGCTATTTTATCAATCAGTGTTATGCGGACCGTTGCTGTTAAACATGGCTGAATTACTTGATTTGACTCGCAGCGCGCCGGCCGCGCCGCATTCTTTGAACACTCGCCCATGGGAGCGCACGTCGACAGACTTCGAACGAAAAATAATTGAAAAACGTTTTAGTACACAAACAATCATTACAGCCCGAGCACTACTAGCAGCTTGACGCTTCGCTAAAATCCCTGACCTTCACTTTCACAAAAAAACATACATAATCGATCGTTACAAATTTATATGCTAGAGAAACGGTAAAACAGCTGTCGGCTGTCGCGACGAACCGATCTTAATAATGATAATGATAGATACTAATTATTTATTTATTACCTTATCGAGTATCCGTTCTGCTTTTTACTCCTTACACGATACAATCACTATATACATCCGCGATTTTAAGTCACTCGGTCGCGGTATTCATTTTGTTTCGAGTTGGTACGCTAGTCGTGAACGCTGTGACGATTCAAAACAAAATGGCAGAAAACGCGGCTCGAGGGCGGTGGGAAGTACATGACGACCGCTCCACAAGTGCGAGCAAGACAGTGAATGCTATCTCTTTCGTTGCCGGGCGAGCACTCGTCGATTCATTTAGGTCGTGGATGTAAAGCCAAGCGGACGTGCTAAGGCAAACATACTAAATGAGAGGGGCATTGTTGCGTTACGTTTATAAAAAAGTTTAAAGAGTTAAGAATTCAGATCATAAGCGTAGTGGAACGACGCGTATCTTTTTCTAATTTTAACGTGAAAGTTTTTATTATAAAGTCGTAATATAACACCACTGATAAGTATTACACCTGGTTTCTGAACTCTTCGGATTATTTGGTATTGATTATTTTAGGGCGGGATTGGGTACTTACATTCCTTATAAAAAATAACTCAGACTTTCGGTTTTTGTTGCGTTGCTATAATGAATTTTGTGCCGTGATTATGATGAAAATATTAGATTGCCGTAGATCAACTTAAAATGATTTCTATGTGTTTGCAAGGCCTAGCTAACCTTGATCTGGACCGGTTGGCAACAATACGTAGAATTACTTATTCTGTGACAATACTGCTTTTTAATGGGATCACACGCTCTCCTCTTGTTTTTTAACTTTTTTTTGTACATTCATGAATAAAGCGCCCGTGTCGTCATTGGTGGTGTATTCCGTCGGTAGTAGGTAGGTAGTTCGGAACGGAAAGAGGAAGTTACCTTATTTGTTGACTTTGTAACAATTATATTATAAGGAAATTGATAGTCGTACCTATTCTCATTGCTGTTTTGATTAGGTATCGCGGTGATAAGTAATGATATCCAATTAGCATGTTACATAAAATTTACTTTCAGTTAAATTAATGATTCATTCATCTCATCATTGAGAAGTGGGCATTATCCCGTGTTCGTTTAATGATTTGCGACGTAAAATTATACGAAAGAACAATGTAAGGTAGAAAATTGAGAAGGTAGGTATATAACTAATTAGGTAGGTAGGTGGTAGTGATAATTTCGAGTCGATGTATCTGAAGGCACTAATTAAATTAGGTATCGCGCCAATCAATGTGAGATCTAATTAAAGAGTAATTCCACAGTCTGAGATAGGTATTGTTTGAAAATATTAGATTTAAGTAACTTATTATTTTAACTATAGGTACTTACGATACAGGAAGTTTAAAAAAACTTACCATAATAAAACTTTTTTTCATGAAATATAAACGTGGTTGGTGGTTAAGGAAAATTATTAAAATTAAAAATGTTATTACTATCAAGCCAATCTGATAACTGACGTAAAAATACTGAGAAGTATTTTATTTGTGTAACGTTGTAGCGAAAACGTAACTGTCAGGGATAACCAACATTTTGTGATTATGATTACCTTTAACGCTGGAACTGGCAGAGTTGTAAATCAACCTGTAGTAAAACTGCAAGAAAATCTAAACCGCCCGCAGAATACGGACACGGAGCGATAAGCTTTCCCCCACCTATTCGCTAACTGACGAGCGACGATGGCGCGCTCTCGCACACAACGCGTGCGTAGAGACATTATTATTTAGATAAACGGCATTTTATTATCATAACGTTGACACATACTTTGTTAATAAATGGTGAATACATAGATAAAAGTAATATATTTAGTCGGGTTTCTACCCAATGAGTTTTTTTATTTAGTGTACCAATAGTCAAATGTTTTCAGTTTTGTTTTTATTCATTTTTTTAAATAGCAGCGATACCTCCAGTTTTTTTACGGTTCCTTACCAAAATTATAAAAAAGGAACCCTTATGGAGAGACATCTTTGACTGTCTGTCTGTCTGTATGTCACAGTAGGTTTTCTCAGCAACTACAAATGCTATCAACTTAAAATCTGGCATAGTTGTAGGTACAACTTGCTTGCCCGCATCTGTTTTCGGTAAAAAATATATGAAATTAATTTTATAAATAATTGAAAAGGGGTCTAGAATGGGGGGT
Organism: Acleris literana; assembly: GCA_946894065.1. Lineage (NCBI taxonomy): Eukaryota > Metazoa > Arthropoda > Insecta > Lepidoptera > Tortricidae > Acleris > Acleris literana. The sequence continues at coordinate 8,187,886 of OX335688.1, read as the reverse complement.
TGAAAATGAAAGTGGTTTGATTACTGATAGCAAATGGGGCTCCATATGAAAGGGCTTAATCTGCACATTTGAAATCAATGAATTTTTTTTTGTGATATCTACCTACTTTTTGAGTTATAGCCAAAATGTACAAAAAATTACCGTTCTCCTCCCCTTATCTCCAAAGTTTATTAAACAAAACGCTGAAAAAAAAATTTACGTATAGATAATTACTTATATATTATGGGAAAAATAAAATGAAGTGTTCATTATTTACAGTTTTTGAGAAATAACAACAAAACTTTGAAAATCTGTAATAAAATTTAGGTTAGTTAAAATGGATCTTATAGTATAGAAAATAAAGTACTTAACCAAATGAGTATTTTCATTTGCGGTTACCAAGCATATTATCTTAAATACGGGACCCTCGGCGCGCGTTCGACTCGACCTTGACCAGTTTTTAGGGTTCCGTAGTCAACACTAGGAACCCTTATAGTTTCGCCATGTCCGTCCGTCCGTCCGTCCCCAGCCTAGCTCAGAGACTCTTTTAGTACTCTAGAAAGCTGTAATTTGGCATGAATACAAATACTAGTCGCCAACAAAGTGGTAAAATAAAATCATGAAATATTTTTTTTTTAACATACCTCCCGTACACGTAATGTGGGGTTGTACGTTGGATACCTAGTGTTTTTCAAAAATATTGCGAGTTTGTGAAAACAATTTTTCGATTAAGTTACACGTTTATAAAATATTAAGCTTCAAAGCGCTAATTTTTTTTACCAAAACTACAAATACTAAAAATCTGAAAAATATCTTAAATCAAAGCACATACTTATAATGAATTTAATAGGAAAACTATCACGACTAAGTAGACTTCATTGGTTCTTGAGTTACAAACGGTTTAAATGTTTATACCTACCGAAAACTTATTTGCGGTGTTGGTAAACTGACCGCGACCTATGTCGATGTATGGGGATAACAGTTTTCCAACGGCAGAGTTAAGTTTGTCGCGAGGTCTAATTATTTTGTAGCAACGGCTTCGTAACCCTACACTGAGCGTGGTCCGACATGCTCTTACCCGGTTTTTTACTCAGTCTGGTAATGGTGTTTAGGATGACCCCTGTGACAAATCATTATTAGACGATGTGTTAGCCTAGTTGGGAGGGACCAAATAAGTATCGAAAGTTTCGATGGGTAAGAATAAATTGTCAGCATACTCTACAATTCTACATCCAAACATGATTTTTATTGAAATATAAAATACTAGGTACGTAACTGTTGCTCGCGACTCCGTCCGCATCTCTAGAAGTCATTTGTCGCTGCTGCTGTCAGAAAGAAGTCAGTACAGTCACCAGCAATAACATATTATCCAACATTGGGCGCAAAAATATCTGACACGTCTTTATTACTAGAGGTATAAGAGCGTGTCAGGTATTTTTGCGCCCAATGTAGGATAATATATAATTGCTGGTGACTGTACCCTAATGTCCTTTCTCGGGGCTCAAGCTATTTCCATACCAAATTTCATCGAAATCGGTTCAGCGGTTAAAGCGGTTTAGCCGTGATAGCGTAACAAAGAGACTAAGTTACTGTTAAATTTATAATGTTAGTATGGATAAGGTCCAACCCAAGTCGTTCGATTTATTAGGCCCATTTATTACAAAATTAAGTAATATATTATCTCAAGGAAAAACGAGCGTGTCATCATTGTCATCAACCAGAGGCCCGTTTTATGAAGCTACAATTTACATGCGGAAGTCTCTTTCTAACTCCTTTCGCTAGAAAGAGACTTCCGCTTGTAATTTGTAACTTGTAGCTTCGTGAAACCGGCCACAGGAACATTTTTTTTATTGTTAATTTTAGCGCGCCGTAATGAATGTAATTAGTCTGGCCAGTGAGTGGTTACATGTGGTGGTTACATAAAAAAATGGCGGCAAATTTCAAATATCACTAGCAGGGGCAAGTTTTATAAAGCTACAAGTTACAATTTTACAGGTCTAAACCGGCAACACTGCTCAAATGGCTGGTCGTCATTGGTCGAGGTTGTGTCAAATGGAAACTTGTAACCTGTAAATTGTAACTTGTAGCTTTATAAAACGTGCCCCTGGTCCTCATTGGTCGAGTTTGTGTCAAATGGAAACTTGTAACCTGTAATTTGTAATTTTTGGCTTTATAAAACGTAATACATAACTACTCTTGGACTAAGTATACCCTAGACCTGACACGCAAATGACAATACCAAGATTGAGGGAGTTTTATTTATCTTGTCTTTGTCATACAATACACGCGCTTTTTTTTGCTGGGCACATTCGGGTGTGTGGCAGGCAAACCGCTGTCAACTTAAATTATCTACACTCATATCATAAACCCTCTATGATGCGTTCAGAAACCGCAAATTATGACCAGCATAATACTCTTTTGATAGAGCAAATTTTTTATCTGCGGCAGTAATCTTATGGATTCAAGGTATGGATTCTTAAGAACATCAATTTCGATGTTCTTATGACATTCAAATTTCGAACATCACTGAAAAACAAAGAAATTTGATTTGACCTCTATTCTAATATCAGTCGAGATGACGTTTAGTTCGAAATGAATTGTCAATTTGCATACAAATTTGACAAATGTCGCACGTAAGTAAGCTATCGAACAATATGATAGTTGGAGCCGACTCTAGTTTGTCTCTGAATTTAAAAAAAAACTATGACAGCTGCCAGAGAACTATTCAAACTTTTCATTACCGCCATTACCGGTTAAAATTTAATATGCGGCTCCTGAATGCATCATGGAGGGTTATGATATGTGGGTAGATAAAGTAGTGTATGTAACTGTACATAATTAGACCTTAAAACACTCGTGTGATCCTATTATGAAACTCGCTGACGCTCGTTTCATAAAACCACACTCGTATTTTTAACCGACTTCAAAAAAAGGAGGAGGTTCTCAATTCGTCGGTTTTTTTTTTTTTTTTTTTTTTTTTTTTATGTTCCCCGATTACTCGAAGACCACTGGACCGATTTGAAAAATTTTTTCGTTGTTCGAATGGGTATACTTTCTAGTTGGTCCCATTGTCACCACGTCAGGATCTGATGATGGGATCATGGAGAAATCAAGAGAACTCCTCAAATATTATAGGCACACCTATAGCGATTTTGGTATTTTTCACTGTAACTCATGCATTTGCTTTTGAAAAGTCCTATATGGTGAAGTGGAACTGATGATGAAGACCACAGATGGCCACCGGAACTCCTTAACGGTACCTATTTCAAGGGTGGCGATAAGATATTTCGATAAAGGAAGTTGAGCGACTATGACGAAGCACATTTAGGTTTAAATATGACTATGACATTCCCGCGGCGTTGTCTGCGGCGAGCTTGAAATGTTCTATAGTTTCTTATTAGTATTTAGAAGTGGAGCTACGTAACAGCATAAATAGGATCACTAAAAAGTATAAAATAAAATAATAGGTCAGTCCAACTGAAGTCTGCTTTTGGTTAAAATATTGTTGGACGCCGACTTCAGTTGGACTGACCTATTTACCTACCATTTTAAAGAAGTTATTTTTGGCTTTTTGAAGGCGGTTTTTTGTTTTTTTAAACATTTATTTTTAACGCCTCTCATTATGTATCAGTTGCGTAAACTACTATTTTGTGAACGTATGTGTTAAATAGCGTTTCTATTAGTTTCGTTTTTAAACCAATCGCGTCTCTGCTAGATGACGTGATATGAAGAGTCACGTGACGTGATCGTTTAGAAACGAAACGAATAGAAACGCTAGTTAGTGTAACACGCGAGGTTTATTTCCGCCGGTACTACGTAGAGCTCGCTCACTAACTTACCTTAGCTGCGCTTTAGGCTGCGCCAAGAAGCTTCAATTCCAACTGATCGGAAGAGGCAGAGTCACAATACCTAACACTAACGCAAGTTTATTCCCGTGCAAAAGAAACAGTAACATCAAAGAAATAGTATCCCTATCACTGTCACGCCGATTACGCGTGAATAACCGTGCGTTCAGCAGATTCAGATAAGCAGCCCCGGTAGGTAGGTATTGACAATGTTAATACCTACGGGGGATACGGACTTGACCACGCCTTTATCGCTGGGGATAAAGCATCCGTCACTCTCGCAATTACAAAGGTCAGAAAGTGACAGATATTCTATCCACATCGATATACACGACCATACAGGTGATTATCTTACGCAACTCGTGAAATCCAGAGTCCCATCGACAGAGCGTAAATCAACCAACATTTAAGAGGATTGTTTTTAGGACAATTTCCATACAGAATGCGCTGAAATAGCGCAGTGGCCTACCCCAAATCTGTACATATTTTAGTTACTTAGATAGAATAATTTAATTTATTTTAGTATTTAGTTTTAGTTGTATTTGTTTTATAATGTTTTTATATTTTCTGTTTTTTTTGTGTGTCGTAATAAAGTTTATTTATATGATTAAAAAAAAATGTTGTTTGCTTTAAAACCACGGCATTTATTAAAAAATGGTTTTCCAGGATTACGTCGGTAAGGACGGTATTGAATCAAAAATCATCGGTAAAGTTCGTAGGGTTTTCAACATTAAGCAAAAACATGCGAAAAATTGGCGAAAAAGGTGTCATGTTTAAAAAGTATAACTACAGAGGATTTTGGAATATGACCAAGTTTAGATTTACCCTTGTTTTTTTCGACTTATTTCAGATCCAGATCGCGGAATACAACCGACTTTATCATAACTTTATGGCCTCTATATTAATGATTACGTACTTTTTATTAATTACAATGTAATTTTTTTGAGATTATAGCTTTAGTAGTTTCTTGATTTAAGAATTGGGGGGCCGAGCTTTCCTATGCGTTTCACGTTAATTACCCAAATATCTAAAAAGTTATATCTATAATATTGGGTAGGTAAATAACTTAAGAATTAAAAGGGACATAAAGTGAGAGAATACCAAATTGAACAAATTTAATTAACAAACCAGGAGAGCATTAATTTACAAACATTATACTTTGTGAAATTAAATTTACAAATAAATAAAATAAATTACAATATTGGCATAAAGCGACAAGTCATCTAGAGTTAACAAATGGAGACATAAACTTAAATGTACCTTAGTATAAAGTAAATTATATTTAAAAAAAAAAACCTCATTCGGTATTTATTTGTAGTAAAGTTATAACCTACCTTTGCTCGCCAAATTCCTCGCGTCTACCCTCTATTCTTCATTACCTTACCTACATGCATAGATATTGAGTAGGTAAAATTAATTTTAGACGAGTACAAATTCATCAAAACACTAAGAAAAATGCTGCATATATTTTGCGACAAATGGCGCGCAGCAATTGGACGAGCTGAACTGAACATGGAAAAATAGTGATTGATAAAATGTTGAACCGTAGTTTGGAGTACACCGACTAATACACGGACAAATTTACTGTCAACGTGAAAGAGTCGGGCTGAAGGACATAGTACCCTCGGAGTACTATAAAATTGTAATAGCAACTACACCGAGAAGACTTTAAAATAAGATAATACAGAACACTTTGATAATTTGAAGGTTTTACTATTCTATTACCAGTATTGTCATTCTCTTACTTAGCAAAGAGGAAGTTACCCCACAGGGACAACAGACGGTCATAAATCATAATGCCGTCAACTTATTTGAACTTTCAGTCTTATAAATATTATCACAAGTTTCTAGACACTAACACGGCGTATCGTGGCGCGGGTGATAAAGGAACTAAAGTATTTGGGGCAACCACTTTGCTGAAGCTGAAGGCTTTATTATATAGCGAACAGATATTATACATTTTCCAAACTCCGTTTTGCACAGCTAAAAGTAAGCAATAATGTTATACATCCATAAGAATAATCAACAACAAAATAGAATATGTATGACCAGCACGCGTTCAATTAATCGTAATCTTTGATAGCCGTTTTATTTTTTTATTTTTTCAAGTAACTATATTAATCATAAGTCTCATCACATCCAAAATAAAAATAAAATCCGACCATTTTCGCAGTTTTACACCATCTGCACCATAAGTCATGTAGCTGTAGATGAATTGTCTTTTACATACCAAGAATACAATCATCAGTTGGTTCATCCTTGATTGTCGGTGCATCAAACTCTTCCGTTGGTATAGCGATTGAAGAGAAAGAACTGACCGTCACTGGCACATGGTCATTATTGCTGTCCATATTTAAAGGACACACAACTAAGGTTTTCGAAGAACCTGACACATCAGATGCAGATGGTTTAAGATTAGGCACTGGAATCGATTTAGTCTGCTGAGCATTAGGATCACCTACAGACACTAATTGGAAATTAGTATTTGCTAACAGCGGGACTCCGGGCGTAAATCCGCACACTTCCATAGTTTCAGAATTCTGAACGGGATTGCAAAACGTGTTATAAATTTCGGCAGGGTCACTTATATAGTGTGACGTCCGTGAACCGATTTGTGAAGGTGACAGAACTCTTAATCTTTTTGATGCTTGTGTTTTAGAATTAATATCTTGTTTTCGCTTTTTACTCAAGTTTTCAAACTTTTTGGTGGATTGTCCGAAGGTTTTAGCATCAGAGAGTTGATCTGCTGGTTGTTTTGTCAGCATAGCCTCCGAATCTCCAGAAAGGGTTGTACCACTAGCAGCAGTTTCTTGATCTTTCATAGAATATACACTGGTAATTACAGGCGCAAATGAATTCTTTGGACCGTCGTATTGTGTGGCTATAAAAGATGCAAACGAATCATTGAAATTTTGTTTCGTAGCAGATGTTGAATTTGTGAAACTGTTAAAAACTATTTCTTTGTGGACAGGAGGAATTATCGCGTCAAAATCCGTAGCAAGGTTTGTTAATTGTAATTGTAGTTCAGTGGCCGATTCATCAAGCTCATTTGGGTTGACTTCTGTTTTACACTTAATGTCAGTATCATTGCTGTTAGGGGTTTCGGAAACGTTAGTGTTTCCGTCAAAATTTGTCGACGATAAGTTAGTTGTGGTAGTACAATTTCTATTCCCGTCAGGAGGCAACTTATGATTAGTTTTGATTGGTTCTACTTTTTTTGCAGGGTCAGGTTCATTGTCGGTAGCTGACCGCGAAATAAAACTACTTAAACTCATTTCTGATTTCAATCCCAACAAATTAACCTGACTTTGAGCATAAGAAAGTATACTAGCAAGAACTTTGAGTTCCACAGTACTTAATGTATTAATAGGCATGTTTAGAGCAGCTGCCACTTTTCCGTTGCTGTTGATAGTCAGACGCACGTCTTTAAATCTTTCTAAGATTGAAGCAACCGTCGTGTTTACTTCCTCGGATAATTCGCTGTTAGAAATATTGGGCACGTTGACAACAGTAGCAACGTTTACTTGTTCCGTGGGTAATGGCTTTAGTTGCAATGGTCGGTATTGCATGCCCGCCACAATTTCACAGTCATCATCATCTCTTTGTGTTGAGGTTTCAGCTGCCACTGATGATCCTGGGCGCTGTTTATGTTTAGTGTTTGTGGACTGAGACATCAGAGTTTTTCTAAGTATATTAGGGTGTTTATTTGTTTCCTTGGTAATAGTTCGTGAATTTGATTTAGGTTTATTCGCTTTAGCATTAGTAGTATTAGTTTTTAAAGGTGTATAAGAGTATTGCGGAGAAAAAGGAACATCTGTAAGCGTCGCTTTCCCTATAACATTCGGTTTACAACAACAACTACATTTGTCACTCAAACACGCGTGACGTTTTCTTATAAATTTCACAGCCGAAGGATGTAAGAATTTGTCCTCAAATAGCTTAGATGTAATACTTTCACGTTTAAACCAACAACAAACATCATAAATTGCCTTCGGTTGTAGCAACAGCTTTTTAACATCTGGTCGACTTGTATTGTTAAAACACATTAGTTTCGTATAAAAATCCACTTCTCCATTACTATTTATTTCATATATGTCTCTTTCATCCAAACCGAAATTTCTGAAAATGATAACGCCATAGTGTGCCTTTTTCTGTTTTAATGTCAGCAAGCGTCGGTTTTCTGTCTGCTTCTTTGGTATTGGTTTATATGACAATGCCTTTTCTATTAAACTACTTTGAGTTTGACTTGTTACTTGCGGCGGGTCGGTAGTAGCTTTGGTTAGCAAAGCTTGAATCCAATCACTAGTATTAAGTCTAGGCGTGTTGTTCATTTGAATTAGTTTTTGTTGTATTTCATCTTCTAATTCTTGTATTTCTGTGTCTTCCTGTAAATACGCAGACTTCTTTACTGATGAGACGTCATCAGTGAAAGCTGTACCCGGTTTCGCAAAATTGTCTTTTTTACGACAACAGCAGATACATTTATCGATAGGACACAAATGCGGCTTCATCATAAACCGAAAATTGCTATACAAAAGTACTTTAGGATACAGAGACTGCATGTGTTCATTCCTCTTAGCCCAGCAGCAGTATTTAAATTGCAGTTCCATTTCAGTCGAGTCGCGTATGCTGCGATATTTGAATGCATTATGAGGACTATCTATTAAACAATCTATAAGATTACCCTTATGATCAGTACAGTAGATAGTATATTCATCAGAATAAAGGTCGTGTACCTCCATAATGCCATTAGTAAGCAGACGAGACCCAGAGACGTTGAAGTGTGTTGTTGGAACAGGAGATCTAGTGCCTTTCTCCTGTAAGTACTCCATTTCTCCAGCAGACACCGTTTGAAGCTCTAACTTTGTGAGAACAATACTCAAGGGTTTGCAGAGTTTTAATAGATTACTATACTTACTCGTATCATTGAATTCGCGTGATTCTTCAGTATTACAGAAATTTTGATCGACTTCTAGCGTAACAGGGTTAATATCCGGTTCTTCTTTTATTTTTATCATTTGAGGGTCATATAGTTTTCGTAACTTTGCTTTCAATAACCGAAAAGATGTTTCGTTAATTTGGCCAGCATTATAATCGGGATACGAATATAATATTGGTTTGCTTTCTTTTAGAATTTTGGCAGTTAGTTCTCGTGGATGCTGGTTAAGCCCGATTGAGTTGAGAACAACCATGTCGTCCAGCCGTGTCGTGTAGACTACGGGTACCATTTGAAGACCATGCAAACCCTCTTTTATTGGCTCTGGCTTTATGAAATATTCGCCATCATCCTCTTCCTCCATAAACGGTTCGTCTACTAGATCCAATTCATCTGAAAAGAAGAACACGCATTATGTTAAATATTCGTGGCAATTGTAATGAAAAGGGAGAGCATAATTATGTTTCCATCCTAAACTTAATTAAAGCATAATGTGGTTTGTGGGGAACCATTGCAGACGGCTGGATGCAGACAAAGAGAGAATGGGTCATACACAGATTTAGGTTACCGTCTCTCCTGTGGACATACCCGAAGTTAACGTTTTTAAGGCCTAATTTGCTGGCTGAACCCGCATCCCCATAAACGGCGTCTGGTCTACTTTAGTCCTAGCAAATAAAAACATAACTTATATGCACACAAGCCCTTAACTATTGACCACAGGAGAGACAACTTTTGTTTTTGCGAGTGTGTATGACCCGAATACAAAATCTAAACATCCGGATACTCGCTGAAGTGAAACCATTCTCGCGTATTTCCACCTTCGTATACGGGACTCCCAAATATTTCGTACTAGTTCAATAAATCGTGAGATTGTGCGTCAAGATGACATGCGCCACTCTAACTACACATCAGCTCGTGACTGACCATTTCCAAAACAAAATTCCAATTCATTGAACTCTAAAAATTGTTTCAGAGGATGGAGGATATGCAATATTTTCCCAAGAAGCACATACTGTTTTAACTAAGGAAACTTCCTTTAAGTCAGGGTGACGGAACCAGTAATGGACAAGGACCAATGATGGTCACTGGATTCTTATTTTACAGAGGATAAGGGTTATTCATTTGTTTTGCAACAATCAATTTAGGACCATAATGTAATTTGAATTAAGAGGTAAGTGTCCACTACTGGTGCCTGTCAGCTAAAAGTGTCAGCTGAAGGTGCCATCACCCTAATACTTTTATGCTAAGAACAAAATAAAGTTTGTGTACAAATATTTGGATAGACGATTTAAGGCCCAGCCACACCGGTTGCGTGACATGCACGTGCACGTGCGTGTTCGCTTTCCACTGCGATGCATAGAATGAATTCTCATTACGACATGTCACTATACAACGCAGTGGAAAGCGAACGCGCACGTGCACGTGCACGTCACGCAACCGGTGTAGCTCGGCCCTAAGTGAAGATCGCGGAAAACTGATATGAAGGATGCGAGTAGAAAATGAAAAAAAATATTACTGATTTAATAATTCGGTAATTTTCAAACCTTATCTTATAAATATATTGTTTCTTATAAAATTGCTATAGAATAGACTAGACCACTTCCGTGGGTCGCGCTTGCGGCCCGCGATCGACGCTACTGACGCGCGCGGCCATCTTTAGGTGCGCAACGTGATTTATATTAAATTAAATCAATTAAATGTATGAAGTGTAAAGTTTAAATTTTCGTAATGTTCATATTGAATGCGTTTAGCAAATTTCCTTCATACTACGTTTTAGTTCTTAAACTAGGTTCAAGTTGTAATAAAATAAAACCATTAAGGTATGTTGGGGTAAGAGCGGACTAAATTTCGACACTTTGGTAAGCCTCAGAGTTTAATTTTTTTCTTAACATTGGTAACGATTCCTAAATAAGTATGTTTTCATTACATATTTTTGATTTCTTCATACCGGGTGTAACATGAGGAAACCGAATGATTTTAACAGCGTATTCCTGAGGTCGTAAGAAGCAAACAATGTTATATGAAAGGTCTAAACAAAAACATATTTCGACCTGGGTTAAAATTATTTATGTACAAAAAAATACACAAAACCCGGATAAACTTACTTGGTTGTTGAAATACGAGGCCAAGGGAAGGTTCGGATTTTATGACCACCCCGAATAAAACTCTGTTTCGACGTCTCTCACTCTTACACGCGACATTTTCCTTTAAAACCACTCGGCTGCCTAAGGTGTGGGGCGCAATAAGATAGCCTAGGCAGGTGTGTTGCCAGAAATCGAAAACCGTTGTTAGTTTAGTAGTAATTTGATTTATCCGGTCTTGACCCGATCCGATCTTACCCCAACATACCTTAATTGTTTTTTTAACAATTGTTTCGTTTTATTTATCATAAAGTTTTATTACTAACTATTTGATTTTTGTCATTGTCTTTTAACTTTATTATGTCATATTTGAATATCTCGCAGTACCTAACCTAATTTTTAGGCTGGTTAGGCTGACCTAACCTATTAACATTTGAAAAGAAGTTATTTTTGGGTTTTTATGTTTTTCAAAACATCGTTTTTTTTATTTTATACCTTTTAGTGATCATAATTAATTATGCTATTACATCCCACAGAGCTGATGTGGAGTTAAGTCATATATAAATAAAAACTATACGATATTTCAAACTCGACGCAACGCTGCTGGAAAGTCATAGAGTATACAATTATAATAAACATACGAAAAAAAAAACATACAGACTTGAGAACCTCCTTCTTCTTTAAGTCGGTTAAAAATAATATAAGTTACATTAATTTTGTCCTTGCTGTGACAGCCCTACCTACTCGACCTTCCAGGCGAACAAGGGGAATTACAGGGTGAGACGCGCCGCGGGCGACCTACCTACTACAAAGCACGAACATACAAGTCTACAGTCAGGACAGCCGGCTCAGACAAGATGCACTACGCTACTAACGTTTCTATTCGATTCGTTTTTAAACCAATCGCGTCACTGGAAGATGGCGTGATACGAAAAGTCACGTGGTCTACCAGTGACGCGATTGGTTTAAAAACGAATCGAATAGAAACGTTAGTTAGCGTAGTGCATCTTGTCTGAGCCCTCAGGTCCCTTTCTTTCGGTTGCGTAATAAATAACTATTGCTCGAGAGGGATAAGGCTTCCCAAGATTAGTTTAAGAGTAATGGAACTCAATTTTCTTAACCTAAACTAGTTTGGTATTTTATACTTTAGTTGAAAGGAGTTGCAAAAAAATATTTCCGCGTAGCGAGGACCGGTCAACTATGTGGTAAATCGTTGGTAAGGTCATAAATGTTTAAAAAAACAAAAAAACCGCCTTCAAAAAGCAAAAAATAACTTCTTTAAAATGGTAGGTAAATAGGTCAGTCCAACTGAAGTCTGCTTTTGGTTAAAATATTGTTGGACGCCGACTTCAGTTGGACTGACCTATTTACCTACCATTTTAAAGAAGTTATTTTTTGCTTTTTGAAGGCGGTTTTTTTGTTTTTTTAAACATTTATTTTATTTTATACTTTTGAGTGATCCTATTTATGCTGTTACGTAGCTCCACTTCTAAATATTAATAAGAAACTATAGAACATTTCAAGCTCGCCGCAGACAACGCCGCGGGAATGTCATAGTCATATTTAAACCTAAATGTGCTTCGTCATAGTCACTCAACTTCCTTTATCGAAATATCTTATCGCCACCCTTGAAATAGGTACCGTTAAGGAGTTCCGGTGGCCATCTGTGGTCTTCATCATCAGTTCCACTTCACCATATAGTACTTTTCAAAAGCAAATGCATGAGTTACAGTGAAAAATACCAAAATCGCTATAGGTGTGCCTATAATATTTGAGGAGTTCTCTTGATTTCTCCATGATCCCATCATCAGATCCTGACGTGGTGACAATGGGACCAACTAGAAAGTATACCCATTCGAACAACGAAAAAATTTTTCAAATCGGTCCAGTGTTCTTCGAGTAATCGGGGAACATACATAAAAAAAAAAAAAAAAAAAACAAAAAAAAATATCCCGACGAATTGAGAACCTCCTCCTTTTTTTGAAGTCGGTTAAAAAGAGCAAGCTTTCATAGGTAACTTGGTAAATTTTGATTTGAAAAAAGTTTACCCTAATCATAAATAATAAAACTGTAGGTACTTCGTTGTTTTTCCATTTTTAACATTACATACCAAAACATACAAGGGATACATTTTACCGCCTAATAGGGGTCTTTCCTGGGTGTTTTTTTTTTTCTAATTAGTCCGTCAGTAAGATTATCAAAAAATATTGAACACGTATTTTTTGTTTTACCAAATCAATCAAAATTGACAAATATAACGCGCCTAAAAGTTCGGGAGTGGGGGCTCGTGATGTCACAACGTGGTATAAAGTGTGCCACGGCGTGACGTCACGCGAAACTTCATCGCACTTTATCTTCGTCATTTTTTGTTTAATTGACAAAAGAAAAAATACGGGTTCAATATTTTTTGATGATTTAATTGACGGACTAATTAATTTTTTTTAGGACACTAGCCTATTATGATTTTTTAACTTTCAACACCGCTCCATCCAGTAATTTTACCGCTCATTTAATTATACAACAGCCAAAAGTACAATATACAACTACCGCTTTAAATCGTATGTATCTATACGTAACCGTAATGCTTGCGCATGTGTGCGTCAATGCTGCCGCGACTCAGTCACGTCACGTACCTACATCTAGAATCGGTGGAAACCAGGCAACGGGAAACCACTACTATGAAACACGACATTCTCTATCTCTGTCTCTTTTACAAGCTACTAAGTAGGTAAACTCCGATAGCTCTAAGGTCCTTTGGGTTTGTACTTCTCTCTCACTCGCTCTTAACAAGAGCGTATGGGAGCGAGGAGATAAGTACAAACCTAAAGCACCTACTAAGTGCTCACAGACTGTAGGTATAAAATAACGATTCGAACAAAGATCAGTTATCTTATCTTTCTTAACAACTCTCGAGTTTCGAGCTTCAGTTAAACAAATTTTTTTTTCCATTTTGCGGCAATTACCACTAAAATAAAAATAAAAAGACAAGTTACCATCCTAGGTCGGTTAAAGCCCGGAAAACTAACAGTTTCCTAGGTAATAAATAAAAAACTATTTTTGGTTAGTAAGTTATGAATTATGATAATAAATAATATACATAGTAAAATCGAAAATAAAAAAACAATCAATGACAGCGCCAAACAAGAGTGGAACTAAAGTATCAGATTACTTTAGCAATGGGTAAAAAACTTTGTACAATTGAAAACAAAATAAAACTATTTAACGACAGATCGATAACTCAAGCGTAAAATTCATTCAGAATAATCTTCTATTAAGATATCTCTCCATCGAGATAATCTCAATAAAATTGAAAATCGAAGGTTACACGGCATAGGCATTTGGAGTTTACGCGGTTGTAACACAAAACAGATAGGTATCTATTTTGTGGTTGTAAGTTGGACCGTACCCAACCGTCGGGCGAGTTTCGAGTGAGAACAGCGCAAATAGTACCAACCAACGCGCGCTCGCGGGAACGTCTCACGTCGTTTCCGAGCATAGCTCGGGAATTAACACGTTCACTATGGACATCATTTTACTGTTTATGACTACAAATTCAAACTATTTAACAATAATACTTGTTTCTAATTCAACCTGTAAATACCTGAACTGGAATCCAGATCGATTTTCACAATCGATAACATGACGGAGGCACATACACTTACAAAACAGTACGCAAATAATCACAACACTGTTCGATTAACTAACGCTCCCAGTTAATCACACACACACCGTGATAATCTATTCATTTTCTGGTTTATTCACGATGTTTTAAGGTTATAATATTATGTTATTGTCATGGTCGCGTTTCTGTGGCCAGTATCGCCTCGCCTGACAACGCTCGCCACGCGCGGGAGGGGTAACGCGGCGCGGCGGGGTGAAGTGCGGAGAGCGGGGCGAGAACGTCGGCAGAGGGGCGCGAGGGGAGCGGGCAATGCGAAGGTTACTGACTCGTTTGATGCGATGTTTAGTCCGTCTAGTGTTTAGTCGATTGCAGTGAGACAAATATTTAGTTGCTGCTACAATTGTATTTTTTTAGAATACACGTTCGTTCTGGGGCCTTAAATCGAAGTTCGAAGTTACGTTTTCTCCATCCCTTTCTACCAATTTAGTCTCAATTGACAAGTGAAAGGAACGTTGCATCTAAGTTTCGAATTTGTGCTTCATACCAGTAACCATCCCTACTGTAGATGACTTCGGCTGCGTTCCCATTATGTCGTAAGACCATTATTTATAGACCATTTGTGACGTTATCCATGAAAAGGGACCTTATTGTCGATGGCGCTTCTGCCATTTTAAAGATGCTTCGATATAAATACAGCATCGCGTGACGCAGTGCGGCGTAAGCGCCATCGACAATAAGGTCCCTTTACATAGATAATGCCACATTTATATAACAGGACGACACTATCGTACCTACGAGGGGCACGCCGAAGTCATAGGTAGTAAAAAAACCGAACAAGTGCGAGTCGGACTCGCGCACCGAGGGTTCCGTATTTAAGATAATATTTATGCTTGGTAACCGCAAAAGAAAATACTCATTTGGTAGGAACTTATTAATTTCTATGCAATAAGGTTCATTTTGACTAGCCTAAAATTTAAAACAGATTTTCAAAGTTTTTTGTTATTTCTCAAAAACGGTAAATAATTAACACTTCATAATTACCTATACGCCAGGTTTTTTCACATTTTTTGATAAATAACCTTCGGAGATAGGGGGGAACGGTCATTTTTTGTACATTTTGGGCTGTAGTAAAATCAAAAAGTACATTCCAGAAAACTTCAAAAAAATGTGCATATTGAGCCCTTTCATATGACACCCCATTTGCTATGATCAAACCACTTTCATTTTTTAATCCCCCATACTAGACCCCTTTTAAATTAAGGTCTGTTCATCCTTACTTGTCTTATATATTAAACAACTTTCTAACCTCAAAATGAACCTTTTTTGGCTAAAACAGCTCTTTTATCGTAAATAAAGTAAACTGAATAAACATTATGGACATGACTTGGCTAATGTATTGTCTGTGATTGCTTAATTTTGTTTAAAAAAGCTGTTTTAGCCAAAAAAGATTCATTTTGAGGTTAGAAAGTTGTTTACTATACATATAAGACAAGTAAGAATGAGCAGACCTTATTTATAAAAATAATTTCATATTTATTTTTACTAAAAACAGATTCGGGCAAGCAAGTTGTACAACTATGCCAAATTTTAAGTTGATAGCATTTATATTTGCTGAGAAAACCCGCTGTGACATACATACAGACAGACAGACAACGAAGTCTCACCATAAGGGTTCCTTCTTTACCATATCTGTACGGAACCCTAAAAACGACATAAATCTATATAACCTACTTAAGTAAGATAAGTATATCGTTTTTCGAAGTATTCTCCAGTACAATTTAATCATTCATTTTAAAACAAATTTTCAATCGGGAATATTCATGACATTTTTCTTTCTTTCTTATTTTTCACAGCTTCAATAAAAGCTGATTCATGTAACAAATAGTTGAGAAAATACTTTTTTGAATAGCTATAAAAATAACCAAGATATAAGCCAAAAAAGATTTGTTCCTATCTCTTTCTAGCAAAACAGAAAGGCCGACCTGTTACATGACGTCACAGTGCATATCGGATCTCTCTAATTAGCAGTTTAAAATGCTTATAACTATCAGCCGTATTTCTTGGCCGATTTTAAGATCTCGATTTAGTTTCAAATCACAATTGACAGGGGTGGAGCTAACGTAACTTCCAACTTTGAGTTTCAAATTAGGGCCTCGGCGGGCCTTTCGCGTAACAACACTCGCAATCACAATCGTTTTCATTTAGAAAATCGAAGGCTTGTCTGCATACAAAATGAAACCAATTGTTTTGTTTTGAAGCCGATCGCGATTGCGAGTGAGTTACGCGAAAGGCCTGCAGGTTTCCTCTACGGTATCATAGTCATCGAAACTACATTAATACCTATGCAAAAATTTATATAGGGAATATGCATGGATTTTTAAATCGCATTTCTCAACAAAAAATGAAAATACCGTAAAAAAGATCACCAAATCTGAAATTAAAATTAAAATCAGTCAAGAAATACGGATGATACAAGCATTTTAAACTGCTAATTAGACAGAGAAATCCGAAGTGCACCGGTGACGTCATTGTGCACTTGTGCAGTTCGGCCATATAAACTCAACGTAAAATTCTGTTTTGCTAGAAAGAGATAGGAACAAATCTTTGTTGGCTTATATCTTGGTTACTTTTATAACTATTCAAAAAATGTTTTTTCTCACCTCTTTGTTGTTGAGAAGCCGTAAAAAAAAACATTCATATTCCCTATTAAATTGTTTTGTTAGTTCGCCAGTTGATTAGTTAGTTACATTATAACTCTAACTAGTGAATAACGTAATTAATTGTAGATATTTCTATATCTAAGCGAATAAGGGTACACAATCGACTACTAGCACAGAAACCATTGCGTCACGCCACGCGTACGCTTTCCCCACCGGTGCGCAAGATGGCGGCGGCGGCGGCGGGCGCGCGATGAAGCCGCGGGGGCGAGCGACGCCTCCCTCTCGCCGCCTTCGCCCCCGCGTGCCGCGTTTACGCTGCATTTCAGACGGCTCAAGCGGGTTTAGTAAATTATAGCAAGTAGAGTCAATGCCGTTATAGTAGAAATTTTATAAACTGGTCGTTATCAACGGACGTTCAACCTTGTGACTTGTAGAAGACGGTAGCTATTTGTTTGCATATTTGTTTAGATAACGATCAGCTTATAAAAATTCTACTAAGTATACTAATAATAATGGTATAAGGTACAGTCAACATCATAAATAAGTGATCATTTATGTACCTTGTCACTTTAACGTGGTGTTTGAAATGTCATACAACATTGTGAAACGATTGAAAGCGACAAGGTACATAAATGATCACTTATGCTGTTGACTGTACATCGACGCGCATCTACTGCTGGCCAGTGATCCCCAAAGTTGTTTTTCTTCAACGTGGAAACATTGTTTCAAAATGAGTTTTTTACATAGTTAAATTAGGTAATAATACTGTTTGATGATATTTATTAGGATTATCTCCAGAAAATAACATAGCTTATGTGGCTATTAATCATCTATAAAACACAGAAACGAGTCTATAGACCACCTTTAAAATAATAATTCAGCTCAATAAGTTTTATAGGCCGGGATCCGGAGTTACTTTTTACGTTCCTTTCCGGACCATTTTTATTAAGTTGAAAAAGCTTTATTTATTACAAAATACTATTCTTATGTAATAATTCGTTTATTGACACTTTTACTTTTGCAGCCAAATAGACTGCAATAATGTTTTCCCGTGGCTAATTTAATAGGTACGTTTAAAAAAAACAAATCGTGACACGCGAGGTGAAACAAATATACAAATACAACGACCGCGCCGCGCCGCGCTGCAAATTGACTATACTCGAAAATCTAATTAAAGACCAAAATCCTAACCTCAACGGGCGCACATTCGCTGTGATTACTGCATTTTGGTTTAAGTGTAGGTATTTTTATCAATAAAACTTACCCTAATTAAAATAACTAAATAATCAACATGGGAACTGTCAGGATTTTGGTCTTGAATTAGATTTTCGAGTATGGACAGTGTCGCGAGTTTCGAGTACAGTCAGTAGACAATGATTAAAGAAACTAAAGGATCAACTTTATGTAAACCGTATTCTTGCTAATATAAAATATGTGGCGTTATCTATGAAAATGGACTTTATTGTCGATCATTAAATATGCTCCGATATAAATAGATACAACGTCGCGCAGCGTAGCCAGATCTACGGAAAAGTCTGTAGATCTACGGATTTCAAGCCTTGTACACAGACCTACGGATTTTATTGAAAAATCTACGGAATTCCAAAAAAAAACTATTGTTTACTAAATCCTTAACGTAATAAGGATGTTGTTCGTTTTTTCTGCGAATAACTTAACGTAATCCCATTCACAGGTAATCTTTAACAATCACTGACTCTGACTCACTAGGGAAGTGCAGTGCAGGGGCCTGTTTTATAAAGCTACAAATTACAATTTACAGGTTACAAGTTTCCATTTGACACAACCTCGACTAATGACGACCAGACATTTGAGCAGTGTTGCCAGTTTAGACCTGTATAATTGAAACTTGTAGCTTTATAAAACGTGACCCAGGCATTACTAATTATGCTTCACTAAATAACAATTTAATGGTTGTACTTCACGCCTTCACGAATATTTGGGCAAATACGGCGAAGTTAAAGTTCCACCTTATGTTTAGGTCAGTTATTAAAGCTTAAAAAAAGTCCGTAATACTACGGATTTTCAACAGATTTACGAAATTCTAATCTGGCAACACTGACGTCGCGTGACGCAGTGGGGCGTAAGCGCCATCGTCAATAAGGTCCCTTTTCATAGATAACGCCACATAATATTCTATTCTAACATTAATGTAGTAAGTTAAAAAAAATATGTAATAGGGAATATGCACGGATTTTTTAAATCGCATTTCTCATCAAAGTATGAAATACCGTAAAAAGAGATCACCAAAAGTGAAATTAAAATTAAACTCGGTCAAGAAATACGGATGATACAGGCATTTTAACCTGCTAATTAGACAGAGAGATCCGATGTGCACCGGTGACGTCATCGTGCAGTACGGCCATATAAACTCCACGTAAAATTCTGTTTTGCTAGACAGAGATAGGAACAAATCTTTGTTGGCTTATATCTTGGTTATTTTTAGCTATTCAAAAAATGTTTTTTCTTACCTGTTTGTGACATGAATCAGATTTTATTGAAGTTGTAAATAAAACATGCACATTCCCTATTGCATAAATCTAGTAGTAAAATAAAAATACTTAATGTTTTATTTGGTTATCGATATACTTTGAAACATTCAGGGCCCCGTTTCTCAAAGCGTATTAGCGTAATAATATTAGTGTTTTGTCTCGTAAATAAAATGAAACTAAAAAACGAGACAAAACACTAATACCTATTATTAGACAAACTTATTAACTTATTTTTTGAGAAACGGGCTCCAGAGGCCCATTTCACGAAGCTACAAGTTACAAATTACAAGCGGGAGTCTCTTTCTAACTCCTTTTGCTAGAAAGAGAGTTCCGCTTGTAATTTGTAACTTTTAGCTTCGTGAAACGGGCCACTGGTGGCATTCCTAAGTGGACTGCAGGAAAGAGACGCACACCTCTTGAAAAAAGAAACACTATTATTGACGGGTCCCTAGTTCCGTACCCTACTCCCTATCATCGGAGCTCTGGGGCCATAATAAAACCCTTATTCGCACATCTCGCTCGCTGTTGGGAGGTTAGCAGATCTCTCGCTCGCACTTTGCAGCGACTTCTTTGTTTGTTCACTAATTAGTTTATGGCCCTAGAGCTCGATAAAGTCCGAGGTATACATGTCCTTGTAAGAGTGGTACTTAATTTGCTGAACATAAGGAAGGACTACTATCTTTATGTTAAATTAAAACAACTTGTTAAACATAGTGTAGTTTCTATATTTTTGGTCACTTGTCCAAATGCTGAGGCCCTACTTTGAAAGTCGAAGTTCGAAGTTACGTTAGCTCCATCCCTGTCACTCGTCATTCGAGACTAAATCGAGAGAAAGGGATGAAGCTATCGTAACTTCGAACTTCGAATTTCAAAGTAGGGCCTCTGACTGCCTCACGCCTCGACAGGTGACGTCACCCGCTTATCGATGCGTTCTTAAAATAATTAAATATGATACACTTGGGCTCACTTGGCGTCATCCAGCACCGAGTAATTAATTAATTACTAGTCGTTAGATGGCACTAAGTGAACTATACTCTAAAATCTAATTAAAGACCAAAATCCTAACCTCAACGGGCGCACATTCGCTATGATTAAGCTGCGTTTTGGTTTAAGTGTAGGTATTTTTATCAATAAAACTTACGCTAATATTAACTACTGGTTACACGAGTTCAGGTTTTTATGAAATAATGTTAAAATAACGAAATAATCAAGATCTGTCAGATTTTGGTCTTGAATTAGATTTTCGAGTATAGTGAGCGCTACCTTACGTTACGCTAGTAACTGAACTACGATAGAAAAAAAAGATCTTTCACAATTTTTTAACCTTGAAACCTTAACATGAAGCTTAATTTTGTGCTAATATCAAATCTATGTTACGGCGTTTTTAGTTCGTAAGCTGTAACCAATTATGCGGATTTGAGGAAGTTGTTTTTTGTAGCAGTTAATAGAACGTATGCGTAAGACGCACACATGTTTAAAAGTGGCGACACCGGGCCTTGTACGAATTTGCGCTCATGAGTCATGAGTCATGACATATCTCCCTTGTTTCTGTGATATGAGATAACAAACGTCCAGTAGGTATAAAAACAAAATGTATATAAAATGTATATTAGTGTAGCATAACAGTCACATAATGTAACACTCATTTAGCATAACAAGTAACAACCATTTATTTGTATAACATTCATATGGAATAAAGCCATTTGATATAGGTAGGTACTTACTATAGGTATATTAAGTATAATTATTAAAAATTATAAAAACATTTGCAATAATGATCAGGTGATAACTAATTATGAATTATGTTTAAATCAAGGTCATGTAAACCAGCGGTCGGCAACCTTTTGGGAGGCAAGGGCCGCAAGTGATATTAACCCTAAAACGGGCCGCAAGTTAGACGTACGCGGGCCGCGTGTTGCTTTTGCCGACCGCTGATGTAAACCAATCTGCTAAATTACGTCAATCTCGCTTTTAATAGGGATATGTACCGATTTTTTTTTTAAACATTTCTCAACAAAATATGAAAATACCGTAAAAGAGATCACCAAAAGTAAAATTAAAATTAAAATCGGTTAAGTAATACGGATGATACAAACATTTTAAAATGCTAATTAGACAGAGAGATCCGAAGTGCACCGGTGACGTCATCGTGCAGTACGGCCATATAAACTGCACGTAAAATCCTGTTTCGCTAGAAAGAGATGGAACAACTTTGGTGGCTTATATCTTGGTTATTTTTATAGCTATTCAAAAAATGTTTTTTCTCACCTACAGGTTTGTGACATGAATCAGCTTTTATTGAAGCCGTAAAAAAACATGCATATTCCCTATTGCATAAATCTAGTAGTAAAATAAAAATACTTAATGTTTTATTTGGTTATCGCTATATTTTGAAACATTCCTGGTGGCAGCCCTAAGTGGACTGCAGGAAAGAGACGCACACCTCTTGAAAAAAGGATCACTATTGACGGGTCCCTAGTTCCCTACCCTACTGCCTATCTTCTAACTCCATGTAAATAATGTTTTGCTAGAAAGAGATAGGAACAAATCTTTGTTAGCTTATATCTTGGTTATTTTTATAGCTATTCAAAAAATGTTTTTTTCTCACCGTTTGTTACATGAATCAGCTTTTAATGAGCTGTAAAAAAAAACATGCACATTCCCTATTATAGGTTACGTTCGGTTAGGGTTGGGTCAAGGCGCAAAGCGCCATAACTTCACGGAATAAGAGCTCCTTCGACTTGTTCGTACACTTCTTTTTAAGTTACTATTATACTATTTATTGGGTGCACTTTAATCAGCCAAAAAACTAAACACGAAAAGCATAATGAATGTTTAGCATAAAAACCAATTGTATAATTTCATCAGGTATACGATCAAATACCATCACCCTGCATTTTTAGTAAATTTCTTCTAACTAGGTTAGGTTAGGTTAGAACTGTGACCACATTAATAGTAATTAAAGCAGTTAGAAATACTTATTTCTTAGTTTAGAACATTATAGTTTTTGAAATTATGCATTTCGTTTTATGCATCATAATTATTATATCGTTGGTTTATTATCAGTGATCGGAATAGGTAGAGCTAATTTGCCTAAACTTGACGCATATTCATTCATGCGTGAGAGAGATGGGAATACATTATTGAATGAACATGCATCAAGTTTAGGAAAATTAGCTCACCTATTTCCGATCACTGTTTATTATAGAGATCGAAATTATGTAATTTGTGTTATGTAAAATTAAAATTAGCCCATTTGTTTTTATACTAAACATTACACACCCCTATTTATTGAGTCAGTACGAGTTGGTGTATATGGGGGAAAATTCAAAAATACATTAAATATTATTTTTATAATTACGTATTGTCTGCGTTAGTATGTTATACATATGTTATGTATTTAAATATTATACAAAATTACTATTTTAATATTAATGCGTTAGGTACGCACCTAGTTATTAAGCACACTCATAATTATGAATATTATGAAATTATGATTCAAGACATTATTCATTTTGATTTTATGCATTTTGATAATATGAACTTTGATCATTATACAAATCAGAATTATGTTATTTGTGCTATGCAAATGAAAATTAGACCATTTGTTTTTATGCTAAAAATTTCACACCCCATCTCAACCTCCCTAAAACCATCCGAAACTTAGCCGACCAACAGACTTTTAACATGATAAGATAAGTAATTAAATTTGGGAGGAGGCCAAAATAATGAAACAAGGCCTGTTTTACCTCGTGATGGTGATGTGACCGGTGAGTGTGGTGCAGTCTCTGTTGTGTCATCTCCTCTGAAGTGCAAAGGCACAGCCATATTGCTTAGTCTTTTCCGTGTTCCATTTTCATTGAGTATATGTCGTTTCTGAAAATGATCACTGCAAATGCATCTGTTGCGGAGTTCTTCTGTTTTTAAGTGAGTAATGGCCATGTTACCTAAAATAGTCACCATTGAACATTAAAGAACTATCTTGTGGGTCCACAATAATAGTACTCAAAACTAGCTTATACTTCCAATATTTTATTTTAGTTACAAGGTGGTGATGGTAGATAAGACAATTTAGCTTAGATATCATAAAAATACATTTTATTTTTATAGGTACTATAGTTTAATAAAGAACTTACCGCAATTGTTAATCCATTTCTTTAAACGATTAGGATTTGTAGTTGGGAAGCTAAAGTATGACCTTCCCGAAGACTTGTTCTGGCACAAGAAATACGCACATTTCGAAGGCATTTTCGGGGAGTTACACAAAACTCGGAGTCCCAACTCGCAGCAAGGTCGTCGTATGAGGAATATAATTATAGTCAAAAAGTCCGTTTTCCAATGCCAGGTTGCCGTTTCAAACAGGGTAATAATCTCAGAGTTTAGTTTCAAAGCAGTCGTTGTGCGTCGAAATTTAGTCGTCGTTTTAAACAGGATAACACAAATCGGAGTTCAGTAGAATAGCCAAAGTTTTCAGGAGACCATCAATAACAAGGAAAGGGCAACGTAACACTTCGCAACGCAAAACACAACACAACAAACAACTTTGAACCACAACTTTGAACCACAGCTTTGAACAACATTAACAAAAAACATTTATTTACAACAAAAACGTCAATACATCAGAGTATCTGCGTTTTGTTTGCTATAATAAAGTTTTAGTTTTGTGTCAAACGCATTGTGAAAAATACTTGGGAAGTGCAGATATTTTTATTCAACTTTTTTCTGTCATTTATTACTTTTATTAGGTACAGTGTTAAAATAAATAAATTTTCATATTTTTGGTATAAGAAATAACGAAACGCTTTAATGTTCCATTGAATATCTATCTATACCGGGACGACACAAGAGGCCCTACTTTGAAATTCGAAGTTCGAAGTTACGTTAGCTCCATCCCTGTCACTCGTCATTCGAGACTAAATCGAGAGAAAGGGATGAAGCTATCGTAACTTCGAACTTCGAATTTCAAAGTAGGGCTTAAGATGGCGCTAACGTCTTCGTATAGCACCATCTAATTAATCTAATGAATATCACGTAGCAAGTTGAATAGCTAATGATGGCAGTGTCCCGAAAAAAAGTGCCATTCTTAGGGCCGTATTAATTAAGGCCGAGATGCCCATCACGAGATACGTCAAAGTTAACGTCAAATCATTTTTGACGCATTTCGAGACGAGCATGAGTTGAGATTAGTTTATATATTAGTTTCTAAAATAAAGCCTTACATTTATGTAACGAATGATGTTTGCTTTTAAATTATGGTATATCTGATTAATAAAAGCTTAACTTTTGCTTGATTTGTGGAAATGAAAAAAAAATATTCCTGATACCGATAGTGCCATCTAGTACTATAGCCTCGTAAGGCCCACCATACTACAAACAGGTAGTTTTTTGTGAGTGGGACTTTGAATCTAGCATCAAGGCAATAAGGTTCAATTAAGTTCGTTCGATAATGCTATTTTCAGTTTGTGAAGATAGGAAAATAAACCTTATTCTTATTGCAACACAGTTCAAATTAAATTGCTTTGATTATGTACATCCTATTTCACACTGGGCCTTACGAGGATAGGCTATTTGACTAATTTTAAAAAACCTTTTTAAATGATTCTTTATGACATAACAAGCACACTACATAGATATTTCCTTGAGATTCTACTGTATTATCAATAAAAATCTATGTTAAAGTTTTATCAAAACCGCGCTAAAAACGCAGTTTCTATCATGGCGCTGGCCATATGACAAGTGTAACGTCACACGTCAGTAACAGTAAACAATAAACATTTTTTTTTTTTTAGTTTAATTTACCCCACACGGGGAAGGCGAAGGGATCTTAGCCCATGCAGCCAAGTCTTTTGTATTTAAACAATAAACAATCATTTGGAGAGATACGCCCTTATGATCTGTGGTTCCTTATGCCGGCACCACACTTCGCTATTCGTTATTCGGCTTATGCGCCTACATTCGATAAAGTGTGGAGAGTGTATTCGTCTATGTTTTCTTTATTCGCACGCATAACGCATAAGCGAGATAGAAAATATTTTAACAAATACGGCGCAGCCGCATAACGAATAGCGAATAGCGAAGTGTGGTGCCGGCATTACATGTAACCACAGCTGCAAACCAATTCATACGAATTCATAGCGTTTCTGCCACAGATAAGGTTTCAAAAAATATTACCATTTCTTTCGTGCAATTTCCATTTAGTTTAAAATAAAGTGAAATATATTGTTTTACGCTATTATCTGATAGGATGACCACACAATTTGTAGTATATTTTCAATGTTGTCAAATAGCCTATAAGCAAGAATTATATTTTGTATGTAATAAGCCCAAACGCACACATGGCCGAACGCACCTTATATATTTATGACTTTGTTTGACTGTACTTTTATGTTTAGTAAAGTATGTAGGAGTGCGTAGGACAGAAAACCTACGCAATTTAAGCGGCCGAGGTCGCGGACACAACCATAGAGGCGAGCGGAGCGACAGGCGGCAGCGGGTAGGGTAAGTACCGAAAGCGAGGGCGGTGCGACCTTGTAGAGCAGTCAATGAGCCGCAAGGTCAAGTTGTCTTCTCAACTCATTCAATTTGTTGGTCCAACTGACGTAACGCGATAATTTTTTTGTTTAGCTCGATCGAGGCCAACTTCTTTTCTTTATGTGTGAGACAAAGTTACTTTCGGCGTCTGTTTGTCTGTACACCTGCTAATAACGGGGTCCCGTTTGTATACGAAACCCTAAAAAGCACATTAAAAATTACTACAGTCAACTCTTGGAAAATATATATATACGCTCTTACTAAGAGCGTGTTGTAACAAGGTGTATCTACCTATGAGTTACACCTCGTTCAATTAGTCGTTCTGGCATTTTCTATCTGGCTATTTTTTATTTTAAATTCTAAGATCGCCTACGCACGACGAGTTCAGTTGCTCACGAGCTCCCAAGCTATGCCGAGCACTCAGGCCTAGGTAAGTAGGTAAATAAATAGATCAAATCAAATTAATAATTATATAATACTTACAATAATGAAGTGAGAATTATATAAAGGATAACCCATGGATAACCCTTCACCTAAATACCTACTACTTATGGCACTAATTCTAAGTTTATACCTTTATATCTAAGACCATCCCTTCATCTAGTCCTAATTTTATATAAATATTCTAAGTTTCCCCTTCTGTATACTATTGTTCCCAGGTGCCTTATTTTATTATATAAACCGTTTGAAGATCTTAAATAAATAATCCTGCCCTGGACTTTTGGTATTCTTAAACATAGTACTCCCTGTTCCTGTCCCGGTCTTCTCGTGACATTGGCGCCCAACGTGGGGCAACCGGAACCGGTGGTTGAGAGAGAAATACACACACGAAGCACATGAAGTTCGTAATATAATTCGATCTCTCAAAAATACTTACTCTACTGGATATGACGGGGTAACTACTAAAATTTTGAAATTATGCGTTGAGGAGTTAGTTCCGGTTATAACTCATTTAGTAAATTTATCATTTGAACTGGGCTATTTTCCCGATGCTTTAAAAAAATCTATACCCCTGTTTAAAACAGGTGATAAAGCTCTGTTTAGTAATTATCGACCTATAACGCTTATACCGATCACATCAAAGATATTTGAGAAGGCCATTCACAGGAGGATCATGTCATTTTTAGATAAATATAAAATATTGACAAGCGAACAAAATGGATTCCAAAAAAATAAATGTACTACTCTTGCTACTTTTAACCTAATCAATAATGTTATTAGAAGTGTAGATAAAAAAATGCCAACGGTTGTAATATTCTTTGACATGACAAAAGCTTTTGACTACGTGTCGCATAACGTTTTGATTAACAAGCTTTATAGTTACGGAATTAGAGGCCCAGCACTAAGTTGGATTAAGTCCTACTTATCGGATAGACAACAATGTGTTATGATCGGGAGCTCCGAATTTTCAACAATAAACTACCATAGATCCTCTTACCTTGTGAACGCTCAGGGAGTACCACAAGGTAGCGTACTGGGGCCACTACTATTTCTATTATATATTAATGATTTGCCCGATATAATGACTCATAAATGTACTCTTTTCGCAGACGACTTATTAATTTTAGTGACATGTAATGATATAAATAGTTATAACGATGACATAAATAATACAATTAAATTAGTTATAGAATGGCTTCAATTTAATAATTTGTATATTAATCTTGAGAAAACACAATTTGTACAGTTTCGTAACGTAAGGACTAGAAACTTGACTCTAGATGTACGTTTCAATAACACACAAATCAAAGAAGCTAAAGTTGTTAAATTTTTAGGATTAACTTTGGACATAAATTGTAATTGGAAAAATCATATTGACGTAGTGTGTAATAAAATTATGACCTTTGTATATGTGCTAAGACGACTTCGTAATATCTCCGACTTAGATACAATTTTAATGGCATATCACGGATATATTGCTTCGATACTAAGATATGGCCTACTTTTATGGGGTAATTCTACTGAAGCCGACAGGGCATTCATTGCACAAAAGAAATGCTTAAGGGCATTACGTTATGGCATTACTTCCCAAGAGTCATGTAAACCAATTTTTGAAAATCATGCAATTTTAACGTTACCGTGTATGTATATTTTTGAGGCAGCTTTATTTGTTAAAAAACATCCTGAGCTGTTCAATAAAGCTATAGACGTATACCCAAGGTGTACAAGAAATCCGAACAGACTTGTATTAGACTTTGCCCCAAAAAGTGCTCTCTTCATGAAAAATAGTTATAACATGTGCATAAGAATTTTTAATGCAATTCCAGACAACTTTAAGCCTTTGCCTTTAAACTTATACAAAAGACAACTTTTTCGATGGCTCAAAGAGCGGATGTTTTATTCGACAAATGCCCTCTTTAACATGAACTCAACGTAATGTACTTATATAATAATTATTATGTGGCCTAAAATGTTGGTATCTGTGGGCGTAATCTAACAATACATATTATAGTTTTAAGATTATTTTGCATGCTAGTATATAGCTAAATATGTCTTTGCACCGAAATTGTTTCAAACTTTACCAGCTTTTGTACCATATTTATGCAAATAAAGGAACTTTGACTTTGAAGCACCTTGTAAATGCTCGAACAATCTGTACCTACTGCATTTGTTTATACCGCTCTTCCTATGCTATTGTATACGTAACCTTTTTGTAACACCATTTGGGTGTGCACATGTTGACGCTCTTACTTAGCAGAGTTTAGAGTCGATTATCGAATTATACGTGCGCACTTGTAAGATAAGGAAAACTGACTGGCACCTGGGATCAAACTTCGTTCCGAAAAATAATAAGGTTAAACAGGGCATTGTACCGATGTATTGGCACCATGAACTTTAATTCAAGTGAATAGAGGTGATAATTCTAACTAGGTTTATTAGGCTTCAATAACTAGTACTTTGGATTTTAACTAGTACTTTGGATGCCAATACCCGGATGTTTACCCTCAGCTCTCTAGTCGTAATTTAAAAACAAATACAGATAACAAAGAAATATAATTCTTAAACGAGAAGTGCTTCAGGGTTCTAGTTTGTATTGTCCTTTTTTCATAAACAATATTTAGACCATTACATAACCATCTAGATTTACATTTAGAGATCTAATTTTATGGCATAAAATTCTTTCGTGTGAGATTGATTCCCCGTATTTGCTGGGCAAGATTGGCCTTAGGACTCCTCGTATTAATGCTCGCAGTAATAACAATCTATTTCATGTTCCCTTTACTCGTAACAAATATGCGTCAAATTCATTTTTATATAGAACTTCTAAAAACTATAATAGCACATTTTGTCACTTAGATATATTTAGTCTTTCCCTTCATAGATTTAAAATTGCGTTGTCTAAACATTAATTGTTGTCTGTACTTGAATTGAATTTAATATTTGTACTTGAATTTAATACTACGTAAACACACATTTTTAACGTGTTACTCTGTACTGTATTAGTTAATTGTGGCAACTTCACTGGTCAATGTGTTATGTAAGTTTTTCTGTATTAATTTTTCTTTACTTGTACCGTTTGTGCCCAAATAAACATTAAACATTAATTTTCAGATTCCTGAATATTCCTGATTTTGCACTGCTGTTTCCAGAATAATTCGACTCAAGCTGCACGTTTGGGTTCTCCGCCCAGTATCTCTTGACCCATCCAAAATATCTTGAAAAAAATGGTATCAAACGAAAGCTGATAAAGAAACGATTTCAAAAATGTATAATTTTCAGTCATGCCAGGTTCCACAACTGATGGGGCCAGGTTTTGCAAAGACGAATAAAAAAAATACTATGAAAATTAAAAGGAAGTCGTGAAATAAACGGCATTTTAAGAAAAGAGAAAGAAAAGATTTTATTTGTTAATTTAATATTTTGTGTTACACCCCTAGCCCTTATCACAGCATCCAGGCGGTTTTTCATCGATCTGATGAGGTTTTTGTGAAGCTCCTGGGGGATGACATCCCACACCTCCTGCAGAGCTGCCTTCAGCTCCGTAACATTTGACGGAGCTGGTTCTCTCTTCCGAACTTGTCTTTTCAGGTAGTCCCAGACATGCTCAATGGGATTCAGGTCCGGGCTGAGAGCTAGCCAGTCCATGGTGGGTATGCCGACCTCGGCAAGGTAGGCCCGAGTGATCCTTGCGGTATGACAAGGGGCATTATCCTGCATTAGGACGAGCCCCTCGTCATAAAAACCGGCGTAAGGAACAACATGCTCCTCAAGGATCTCGGTGATGTACCTGGCAGCGGTCAAACCACCGCCACGGCCCCCACCAGGTACAAAAACGAGCTCGGTACGCCCTTCCATGGAAATGCCCGCCCACACCATGACGGAACCCCCTCCATAGGCAACTGTTTCCCTGAAACAGCACTGTGCGTACCGTTCCCCTGACCTCCTGTAGACCCTCCCCCGTCTGTCACAGCCATTCAAGCACACCCTGGACTCATCGCAAAAAAGAACTGGGGTCCATTGCTCAATGGTCCAGTTTTTGTGCTGATGAGCAAATTCCAGGCGTGCTTGGCGGTGACGTGGGAGCAGTCTGGGGCCCGTGGCGGGCCGTTTCGGGGTCAGGTTAGCTTCCTTAAGCCTTCGCCTTACTGTCCACTCGCTGGCAGTAACCCTTCTTACATCCTGAAGATGCTGCTGGATGGAAGGCCGGTCTGGTGCCGATTTCTGAGAGAGGTAGTGACCATAAAGCGGTCATCCCTCTCAGATGTGCACCTCCGGCGGCTAGAACCTGGTCTTCGTACCAAGGCCCCAGTCTCCCGATACCGTCGGTAGACTCGGGATACTGCTGACTGGCTTAAATTCAGCTGGTCAGCCACAAAGCGTTGGTTGTGTCCCTCTTCCAGCAAGGCCACGACTTGGGCGGCTTCAGTCATGGTGGTATCCATTTTCTCCAAGGCTTCTGAGTAGGGTCGTTAGCAGAGATGTGTACCGGTCAACTTCTGATAAGTGACTGATGACATTTCCCCCTCCACCCCCTTATTTATAGGGGTCAAAGGGGGCACAACTCGTACGTTTCGGAACGAGTAAATGACCCACATATCGGAAAATAAGGCATAACTTGAAAAATCGTGGATGGATTTCCACGGTTTTTAATTTTTTTAATCGTTACATTATCACCTTTCGTTTGATACCATTTTTATTAATATATCATGGATGGGTCAAGAAATACTGGTCGGAGAACCCAAGCGTGCAGCTTGAGTCGATTTTTTTGCTCGCGAGTGTATGCTTACTCACAATGAAAGTGCTAGAAACGAGTTTCGTTTGAGCATAGATTATCGACGTAGTACTCGCAAACTAGGTTAACCGACATAATTATACCTAAATGCTTAAGTACAACTTCTTCTACATTGTGAAATGAAAGACTAACAAGCGTATTTGGATGTTGGCCAAAAAGTTGGGCACGCTAACTCACTCAATTAAATTTTCTATGTGACCAATGATATAATATAAAAAGAGATATATAGATTATGTTACCTATACGGTATTCCGCGTGTAAAAATGGCTCGGCTTACGCACACATAATCAGTAAATATTTCAATTACAAATTAATTCATAAATGACAAGTGAAAGCAGATGGTTTGCTAATTTCCGGGAGCGAAACAGACGAGTGTATGTTGCTCTTCAGACTAGTTCAAGGTTCCGTTGACGGCGCAAGACTAGGTAAAGGTGTACCAATTGGCTTGGTTTTAGGGTGCCACTATCGAAGTGCCTATAACTATCTACCTCTTTTTACTATATTATATCATTGGTTGTGACACGAAAATTAGCCATACAATTTATTGTGGGGATACTTTTCGTCGCACAACGGAACTTTTTTCGACTTCGTTGTTTGTATGGTTAACTGCGCTTAACTGTGGTCCAACTTTTTGGTCCTCACCCATGATTGATTAGTTAATAAATAGTTAGCCGTAGTTAACCATGCAAACGAAGTAGAGACGAAAAAGATCAGTTGTGAGACGAAAAGTATTTCTTATTTTTGTCGCACAGCGGAAAATTCAATAGAAAATTTAATATGTCAGTTATTATGGCCATGTTTACAACGCCACTCATTTGAACTTTAGCTTTCAAAGATGTGTACGAGTGTACGGGCACCTTTTGAACTGAAATCTAGGTATACCCGTTAGCCTCGTCCCTTACTCTATATTGTCTGACAGCTAAGGAGGAAAAGGGATAGCCTTTCCAAAGTTTCAAGATAACCCACCAGGATGTTGATTGGTAACCATGGCATCAAACCTTTGTTTGTTTCCCAGGAAAAAACTTGATTTTTAAGCGCATTTTTTTAATGATTCGTTGTTGTTTTGTTTAATTTATGATTAAAAAAACAGTACTTTTGACATATTGGAAATTGTCGCAGTGGAACTGGTGAATTTATCGTGATAGTGTTAAATGTTAAAGTGCTTACAAAATGAACTTGTTTACGATATTTACTGGTTATTTTATTCTTAACCCACATTGGTATTAAATAAGCGACACACAAGGTAAATATGTAGTTAAATATTATTAACAACTGAGTTACTTACCTAGAAGCTACGTTAATAATTATTTATTAATTAAATCAGCTGATCCTTTTTTTAATTTTCACCATGTCGTGTGCTCCAATTACTGAGCTACTTCTGTGTCGTTAATTGCTGTGCTACCTTTACCACCTGCATTCATTCACAGGTTAGCCAGTGAAATATCTGTCCTGGAATTTTCTTTCTCTGACGAATCAGCTGGCATAGGATATTGATTACATGTCTCTACAGTCATATTTTTTATTAGATAAAATGAACGGACAGTTCACGAGTTGAGTCATTCTTTTGGTAAAAGCTAACAGAGGGCCCTGCTAAGATACATTACGCTAACTAACGTTTCTATTCGATTCGTTTTAAAACCAATCGCGTCACTGAGGGCCCTGCAAAGATGCACTATGCTAACTAACGTTTCTATTCGATTCGTTTTTAAACCAATCGCGTCACTGGGAGATGACGTGATGCGAAAAGTCGCGTGGTCTACCAGTGACGCGATTGGTTTAAAAACGAATCGAATAGAAACGTTAGTTAGCGTAGTGCATCTTTCCAGGGCCCTCTGGGAATGTAACGAAAACTCGTATTAATAACTTCATTCATTATTTTTATCATAATTAAGTTGACACGTTCGGCTCCGGTGACACAACGGACCCAATTCTACAGCGGCCGCTTAACTTCCTTAATTTTATTTAGGTGTCGCTAAAACACTTTGCTATTCTATGAGCAGCTGTCATAATAAAATGAAAGTGCTAATTTGAATCTGACGCTTCTTATTTTAGGCGGTCTTATGCAATATTATATTGACATACTGGAATAGCACTTGTTACATCTGCCATCTAAACTAAGTCTAAAAATTAGACAATTTAGTCTTAGGCTATTTAAGCGATGTGCACGTAGAATCGGGTCCAACGTTTGTCCAAAAAAATCTTTCTCCTATGTCGGGGACAAAGCATGTGTGTTGTGTATCCAAAATATTCTTCCTCCTATGCCGGTGACACCATGAAGTTATAGATAAAGGCGGAGGCAACACTTTCTCGAAACAAATGAAGCCGAATGAAGCGTCCTTGAAGTCATTCTATCTCAAACACTTAGGTCCTCCTCCTCTCTTTCTAACTACCCTAGTTAGAACGAGAGGTGGGGGACCTAAGTGTTTGAGATAGAATGACGTCAGAGTACATTGAAGACGCTTCATTTGGGTCTAGTCTAGAGAGTGTTGCCTCCACCTTTATCTATAACTTCATGGGTGACACAACATCTCTGTCCATAACAAAATATAAAAAAATCTTACTCCTATGCCGGTGTGTTCTGGACAATTTCGGCCGGCAGATTTAATATTTTAGTCCAGTCGAACTCATAAATAGCTGTCCATTTTAGTACTTTGTCACAATAACGTATTAAAGTAGGAGTGGTTTGAATTAAGTGTATCAATAGCTGCGACAAGGTAGGAACAGTCAACAGCATAAATAAGTGATCATTTATGTACCTTGTCGCTTTCAATCGTTTCACAATTTTGTATGACATTTCAAACACCACGTTAAAGTGACAAGGTACATAAATGATCACTTATTTATGCTGTTGACCGTACTAACATGTACAGCTACTTCTGTGTTCGACCATACATTTGCTACTAAGTACATGTACAGTCAAGGATTTTAATTGTTATTGGAACCCTGTCATAATGACGGCGTCAAACCACATGACAGAAATTACGCTTAAATTAATGATTAACGTTATGCGACAGGGTTCCATAGTGGCATAACAATTAAAGTCCTTGACTGTATGTCTTTGGCGCAAGTGCTTAGTGAAACGGCGCCGCGGGTTGTTTTTTACAATTATAACGGCTATATTTGTAATAAACCATTAATCTGTTATCATCTGTAATTTACTAGGTCTCAAAACTTTACCTTAGTTTACGTTCTGATTGACCCGATTTAATTCAACCTAATAGAGATAGGTAGGTACTATTAATGTTTCAATAATGTAGGTATGTAATGAACAGACATAGGAATCCAGGAGGCAAAATTTTATGACAGGTAGGGAGTTCCTATATCGATAAACTCAATTATCGATGCTTGTTTTATATACTAGTGATCACTCCAAGTTTTGCCTGTAAAAACATTTTTTTATTAAAAGTGTAAATATTAAACAAAATAACAACGTACCTAATTCTCTTCTTCATTTTTCAAAAAGGTTTTTGAAACTTTACTAATCGTTAGTTTTTTCTTCATTATTGTCCCATCTACTATTGTTAAAATAAACGATCAGAATTTGAACCAAATTTTCGGGCGTTAAACCTCTCCGTCTTGGCTAATAAAAGTGATAAATCTATTTTACGTGGCTAAATGACTTTTCAATTTCTGTGGAGGTAATAGATTTTTTTTTTTGAATATGCTGTGTGAACTTCATACTTACTCAGAACAATACTTACAAAAAATACATACAATGCTGGGGGCGATCACTAGTATATGGAAAAAGCATCTATATTTAAGTTTATCGATATAGGAACTCCCTACCTGTCATACAATTTTGCCCCCTGGATTCCTATGTCTGGTAATGAACTAGTCACGCTGTGACAGTTGAAAATCAGGGATCATATTATGCCCCACCGTATGGGACATAAGCTTTAGGTTCACATCTTGATAGGACTAGGTAGCAAATACGACCAAATCGCTTTACGACAACGTCTTGATCTGAGGGCTCAGACAAGATGCACTACGCTAACTAACGTTTCTATTCGATTCGTTTTTAAACCAATCGCGTCACTGGAAGATGACGTGATACGAAAAGTCACGTGGTCTACAAGTGACGCGATTGGTTTAAAAACGAATCGAATAGAAACGTTAGTTAGCGTAGTGCATCTTGTCTGAGCTCTCTGACTACGTAGCTTTGGGCCTAGATCGCAATACGATCAGTAGGCCTTACCAAGATGCAGGCGACGTTAGAGTTTTTCCAATCCATCGAGTTGAAATGTATGGGATGACAAGTTGGTCACGTGGTTTGTCTCAAAGAAACGCTAAATGGCTAACCAACAGGCTCTCGTACGCGTTAGGATGGAATATCAGTAGGCCCTGCCAAGATACATTGCGCTAACTAGCGTTTCTATTCGATTCGTTTTTAAACCAATCGCGTCACTGGTAGATGACGTGATACGAAAAGTCACGTGATCTACCAATAACGCGATTGGTTTAAAAACGAAACGAATAGAAACGCTAGTTAGCGCAATGCATCTTGGCAGGGCCCTCAGATCGCTTTGCGACGACATCTCAAAAAGTCCGACTCGCAAAATGACCACGATTCAAAGTATAGTATATGGAATTGACATTAGCGCTCGATTTTCTATAATGATAACGTTATGGAAAATGGAGAGCTATGTCAACTCATATACTTTGACAGTTTTCGTTATGGTTTCATAACGAAACGACGAACGAAACCCATAAAAAAAAGATAAGATAAAATTTATTTATTCAGTAAGTAAGCCACAGGGGCACCATATACAGTATTCCCAGCTTCTTAATAGTTTTCGGCTGGCTATCGCTATCACGCTTGCACTCGTAACTGACAGTATATTTGTCACTCGCGTGTCATAGTCCATAGAAAAACGAAGATTGCCGATAGCTATTAGCAAAATGGTAGCACTGAAAATTATTGCCATTTCATTTCCTTTTTAAAAATTGTTACTTAAATGCACCGCCAAAGTGGTTCAGCTATTATTTTTT
Source organism: Acleris literana (assembly GCA_946894065.1). Taxonomy (NCBI): domain Eukaryota; kingdom Metazoa; phylum Arthropoda; class Insecta; order Lepidoptera; family Tortricidae; genus Acleris; species Acleris literana. The sequence continues at coordinate 8,151,500 of OX335688.1, read as the reverse complement.
TTTACAAGAACGGTAAATGGAGAGCTGAATCATGATATATGACATTTCAATTTGGAGAATCAGAGAGGTGAAGAGGCTAAGCAGGATCATACGAAGTCAACTGTTTTCTTCTGTGAGTACTTTTAACTTTACCATTCTAAACTGCTTTTTCTAGCCGAGATTTTCATAACTTGCTGGTGGTTTGTCGAATATTTTTGAAAATCTCGAAAAATAGATCATCAGACATCTCTCTCTACTAAATTATTATAAATTGAACGTCAGGGACGGACACAGCGACGATTTTCTCTGCTTGATTAACACACTATTTATCCAGGCGTCAAGTTTAATTCGCTTGGTAAAGAAAATATGGACAAAATATAAGTACTTTCTGAAAATTATGTATTTTTTTAAAGTAATTCATCTAGCGTATTTTCATTTTTTTCAAACGTTTCTCCTCTAACGTAACAGTACTTTTCAGTGAAATGGGTGGAACGCTGGGCAAGCTATGCTCACCGCGCGTGCAGGCAGTGGGTTCGGTGCTCGACCGCGTCATCTCCCAGCCCAGCAGCGAGGACCACACCGTGCTCTACAAGCTCGCCGACTACAAGAAGGGTGGGTGTTGTATGCTAAGGGGAACGAAGCAGCTGGTCACCTGATAACAAGTAATTCCCGCCGCCGTTACACTAGGAGAGGAGTCGCAGAAATTAAGTAAATGTTTATGTCTGAACAGGGTTATTTACGATTATAGGGGCTATCCCATATTTCCAGATTTGTTTGAAGGCCGTCCGACAACGACCAGACAGAGCATTCAAAGGGCTTCCTTAGACAAACTGATTGGATCAGTCGAGACTAGCAATGTACAAGTTGCAGAACATCCTCAGAAATTAAGAAATCTTCTCAAGAAATTACTGAGAATATTATCGGAAATATTTGAGAGCATTGAGAATGTTCTCTTTCCACACAAAATTAAAGAATATTCTTAGAAATTTCCAAGAATTTCTCATAAGAAACTTTCACAATTTGAGAAGTTACTTTTCGGTACAATTAATGCTAGTCGTGACCAGCTGCACAAGTAATTGCAGGCAACCACGACACGACTGCGCGCAGACTATTCTGCAAGCGAATTGCTCTAGCGGTCCGATAGCGAACGTCAATATTGTATAGAAACTGCAGATCACCTAACAGGCGGCCACTGAAGCTGTTATTTCTGACTCTGACTGCTCCTAGCAGTCAAACTCGGATTGTTCCCATCAGTCTGAGACGTTTTTTTTATCCGCAGGAGGCCTCCTCCTCGAAACGTATACAAAGGGAGGCATGATGGCGGCCGAGAAGCTTATCCGCGAGGAGTTTGCAGCATACATGTACGCGGGGGGGAAAGGCAGGGTCATCAACAGAGCCGAGTACCTGCGGTGGAAGTTCAGAGACCAGGAGCAGGTGTGTACAAATCAGGGGGCGGATAACGCTGTACTAAAAGGATTACACTTAAAGGAGTTGTATGTTATAAATATCAATGCATTTTAACATCCTTAAAGCAACCTTATGGCAAATTTCACCAGCAACTCTTCTCATGATTAACGTCGATCCATCACAAAGCGAGAATCTGACGTCTCTACCTCTGAATAAATTAAATAACTGAACCAAGCTGGCCCATCCGTAATTCAGCCATGCAAAGTCACTGTACCTATATATCTTTCTTTGAAACCCTAAACCCTTACCTCGAATCTGACCGCAGAACCATATGGTTGCAAGATTCTTCATAAAACTCAAGGTCAGAGTCGGAGGCATTCAAAATTCAAAATATTTATTCAGTAAATTGGCCACATGAGGGCTCTTTTACACGTCGGTAAATTGAAACTATGTATCTTCTGTGAATCTAAAGGTTCAAGTCCACTAGGTGGTGCTTCCGATCGAGGCGTCGCTGTCGCCCCACGACCCGCTAGCAAAGTGGGAGGACCACATGTCCTGCTGGCAGATGACCTACCGCGGCGCGCTGGGCGAGTCCTTATTACATGTGCTCATTATATGTGACACTAAGGTAAGTCTAAGCTATCTCTACCTTCCTTCATAAACTTGTCCTTTATCCCTTTTATCTGGGTTCAGCAGGCACAATGAAAGCGGCTTTTATAGAACAAAACTGCAGGCTGCCTCTAGCCCCGGAAATGATAGGTGCCATTTTCTCTGGATTATAGAATTTTGTACGTATTTGGCTTACAATAAACCTACTTTTTTTCCAGATACACACAAGACTCGCGAGAACATTAGTCAAATGTTTTCCAAAGTTGTCTTTAGATGTAGTAGAAGGCGAGGAATATTTAGGTAAGTGGTTTTTTACGACGTGGAGACTATAATCCAAAAATGACCAGCAACGGGACATTATTAAATATGTTATTTACATTGATTTTCTGATTTACAGGAGCAAGTTCGCTACATTTGGCGATTGCATACAGTAACAATGAGCTAGTGCAAGATTTAGTGGAATGCGGAGCTGATGTGAACCAAAGAGCGATAGGTAATACCCATGACGACTATCACCCGGCACCACTCTCTGGAATTTGCCAGAAAAACCAATGGAATAAGCAACCAACAGGATCACGCGCGACCATCTCTCATCACACGCTGGGTGACAGACGATTGTGGGAGGTTAGGCAACTGGGCATGCTACACAGCCCATCCCCGCTAACGCCTAAAATGCTTTGCCTCAGCTAACGTCTGTCACCTCCAATGTGCGATCAAGCACGAGCTTGTTGGGCTATAAGTAAAATTCCCAATAAAATATAATTTCAGGCAGTTTCTTTCTTCCTCGAGACCAGCAGAAGGATCCCCCAGCACGACAGACCAACTATGAAGGCCTAGCTTACCTGGGCGAGTATCCGCTGGCTTGGGCAGCGTGCTGTGCCAACGAGTCTGTGTATAACCTGCTGTTGGAGTCGGGAGCCGACCCTGACATGCAGGACTCTTTTGGCAACATGATTTTGCACATGGTCGTCGTGTGCGATAAACTGGTAAGGAGACAGGGTGTCACTTCACATAACATTCTTGTGCCTAGCAAAAATGATAAAAATGTGCAGTGCACCTCAGATTCTTATAGTCTGAGAAGAATAATCCTTGTCACTCTAAATCATAAACAGGACATAAAAAGCAAGTCAGTCGTATCCAAATATTGGCTCACAGTATTAGGCTTTGCAGCCAGGAGTCATTCTTGCTAAGTCCGCAGGAAAAATACAGAATCAGAGTTTAATATGGTCCGAGTATCTGAACTTACCTAGTTTACCACTCAACATGATTTTTTCAGGACATGTTCGGCTATGCGCTTCGCCACCCAAAGCTACCAGCCAGCAACGGGCGCATGAACATCGCCGGCTTCACGCCGCTAACCCTGGCCTGCCAGCTGGGTCGCGACTCCGTGTTCAGGGAGATGCTGGAGCTCTCCTGCCGCGAGTTTTGGCGATACTCCAACATCACCTGCTCCGCATATCCTCTCAATGCGCTGGACACTTTGCTTCCTGATGGACGAACTAGTACGTGTGGGGACATTAGTATATTTTACTAATTTCGCACTTTTACATTGAAAATTACATTAGATTCGACTGCAGAATCATGTTGCAATGTTCTTGAAAACGAATGCTTTTGAATAGAATAGAATAGAATAGAAAATCATTTATTTGGCTTTACTTATATAAATATAAAAAACTTTGTGTCTGCTTCTAGATTGGAACTCTGCGCTTTTCATTATTCTAAACGGTACAAAGCAAGAGCACTTGAACATGTTAGACGGAGGCATCATACAAAGGTTGCTGGAAGAAAAATGGAAGACTTTTGCTAGAGTACGTAACTAATACATAGCAGAATATACTGGCATTAGTTTTAGGAGCATAGCTGTGTGGCTACAATCCAAGCCAATATTGTTTCAGACAAAGTTTCTCAAGCGTCTTCTGATCCTAATGCTGCATCTTCTTCTCCTCTCTGTGTCAGTGTATCTCCGGCATAGTGCTGTGGAGGCTGAAGCCAACCCTGATTGGGGTTTGGAGGTAACGTTTAGGAATTGGAATAGTCTCACAACTATTACTTATAAGCCACGAGGTGATGAAATTATATTTAATAATGGGTAGGAAGATGGTGGTCGCACCAGCCTCTACCACCAATATCTGAATCACAACTACCATCTGGAGGTTCATTTTGTCATGACTTTATAAAATTTACTCAGTTAAAAGTGCTTTTTCACCCTAACCCCCTTACTTATAAACGTAGATTAACCTTGGATTAGCTAAACCATGTTTTGTCCTTATCTGTCAAATTCAGATGTCACAATAACAAATAAGGACAAAACATGGTTTAGCTACTCCATGGTTATTCCACGTTTATAAGTAAGGGGGTAATTGTTTAGTATATATTTTATAGGTGACCGATGTCAGAGGGGGCGTCAGGCTCGCCAGCGAGCTCGGGACCATTCTGAGTACGCTCTGCTATATAGTGCTCCAGCAGGGAGACGAGCTCAAGAATCAGGGCGTCGTGGCATACTTCAAGCAGCTGGTGAGTCTTCGAGAAAACGTTTAGAGAGTGCACTGGATAGTGATGTTAGGAGATGCTAAAGAAAGACGAAACAGTTTTGAAAGATGGAAAAGATGCTTATCTATGGATTACGTATAAATAGACCCTGTAGGTAAGCATATTCCACTTAGCGGTCAAAACATTTATTGATATATTTGGTTCGTTCGGTAGGTCAATTCAAATCTCATTTGACATAAACATAAAGAATAAAGCTTAAGTAGTTCGCAGCATTTGCTAGAAAAATGCACGAAGGTGGTTCGATCTATATTAATAATCACATTACGTAATCTTCCCTCGCCGAGCCTATATATCGGAGTATCGGATACACAACATGTACTTAGTTTGTAAAAAGAGCCGTCATGTAGCCAATTTACTGATTAAATATTTTGAATTTTGAATACGAAGGCTTTATGGTGTTGATACAGATCCACGAGCCCGCCAAGTTCATCTTTCTCGTGTCGAACCTGCTGCTGCTGGCCTGCATCCCGGCGCGGCTGTCGCGCCAGCCCATGCTGGAGGAGGCGATCCTCATCTTCCTGCTACCCGGCTCCTGGTTCCTACTTATGTTCTTCGCAGGGTAAGAGAAACAGTTGGCTGTATTTCGTTTAACATTTTCATTTTGCCGTACGCCATTTTGTCTAAAGCTGTTATTTTGCTTGAACGCTTCTAATATTTGTAGTGTTTATTCTTTTTATCATCTTAGTAAGCATAGTATAAGTTTCAGCTAATCGTTTTCTACATATGTATACTGCACTGCTTGTTCTGTAGCCATATGGTCTATTATTTATTCTGATATGAGTTACCTATATACCTAAGCCATTGTGCTATTTCTGTGGTCTACTATTTCTTCATGTCCAACAGCGCAGTGAAGCTGACGGGGCCGTTCGTGACTATGATCTACAGTATGATCACCGGTGACATGTTCACCTTCGGAATCATCTACTGCATCGTGCTTTTCGGCTTCTCGCAATCCTTTTACTTCCTTTATCGAGGTAGGTATGCATCAATGGTAATGTAGACTGGGTTGCGCTAAAACCGCCATATATTTTTAAGAAAAAAATTATCGGCTAAGGATTAGTACTTAAGAGTTGGATTAATGTTATGTGTGTAAGATACAATACCTTGCAGACCCGTCACACCCACACACACCATTTTATTAATTTTTTTGCTTAACTTCTACCGGATTATATTTTTTTTAGGATTCCCCAACGTACAGTCAACGTTATACGCAAGCTACCCAACCACTTGGATGGCCTTATTTCAAATAACCCTAGGAGATTACAGTGTAAGTATAACAAATGCCATGTAATATTTATTACACTTCACGGTAAACACTAAAGGATCATAATTGCTTGTCCCTACCTAATTGCTGCTTATAACTAATATCCCCAGTACTCGGACCTCGGACAGACGTCGTACCCGAACCTGACCAAGTCCGTGTTCACGTTGTTCATGATCTTCGTGCCCATCCTGCTGCTGAACATGCTCATCGCCATGATGGGGAACACCTATGCGCACGTCATCGAGCAGTCCGAGAAAGAATGGGTCAAGCAGGTGGGTTAGGTTAGGTTAGGTAAAAAAAAGGTTAGCGTTCACGAGAGAAGTATAAGAAAAAAATCATTTTTAGGACAGGGTTGTGCTGTAAGATAAAAAGATAAAAGAATACCATCGTTTACAAGAATTCGTTATCGCTTGAATAGCCTCCTATAGCTATATGAATGTAGGTAGGTCTTAAACTAATATGAGATGCACGACGAATCGACGATATACTTATCAACTGTAGTGGAATGGAAGGGTGGGGGAAAAGACATAAAAGCGACGAGCAACCACCGGATAAGGACCTTTGGGTAACTTAAGACTAAATGGATTGATGACGTATGCTGCGATTTGGTCTAAATGCGATGCAATAACCCCGACTTAACATAATAAACTAACATTTTCCTCAGTGGGCGAAAATCGTCGTTTCCTTGGAGAGATCAGTGGCCCAAGAGGACGCCCACCGATACCTGCAGGAGTATTCTATCGGGCTGGGTCCCTCTGATGACCCTCGGTACGAACAGCGCGCCGTCATGGTCATCAAGAGCAAGGACAAGACGCGAGCCAAGCAGCGGAAGGGAGCTTTAACTAATTGGAAGGTAGGAATATTAAGGATCGCAATCGCAAGTAATATTACTGGTTGCTAGCCAAAACTAGCGAAGAAGTTGTGCAAGAAGCACCGGATATTTAGGAATCCACTTGAGCATAATATTATAGTTTCGCTTACGAATAAATGATAAAACTGAATAGGTAGGTAGGTGGGTATAAGTGCAATCAGCTCGAAGATAGATACAGATCTTTTGTATTTCAAACAAAAAAATACTAGTCAGTAGGTAGCCTAGGTAGGCACTGAATAATCATCGGAAAGTAGTGTAACTAATTCGGCGACCAAGTTTGGTGTAAGGTGCGAGCTAACGAGAACTCCGCAAATATATGTCTTAGTCTTAGCTATAGGTAACTTATTTGCCTACAGCGCGTAGGAAAGGTGACCATAGCAGAGCTGAGGCGCCGGGGCATGACGGGCGAGGATCTACGCCGGCTGATGTGGGGCCGCGTCTCCATATCCACCCCTACCAAGGCTCCTCTTGGGTAAGTGGAAAGTCTTCAGTCCGCTGGTGACAAAATTCTGATTGGTAAGGTTGCTTTGGTCGTACCATATTGTACAGTCAATAGCATAAATAAGTGATCATTTATGTACCTTGTCACTTTAACGTCGTGTTTGAAATGTTATGCAAAATTGTGAAACGATTGAAAGCGACAAGGTACATAAATGATCACTTATTTATGCTGTTGACTGTACAAATGTCAAAAGCAAAGAAGATCAACCTGCCAAAACACATAAGAAACTTGCAAGGCATTTATTATGGACGTAGGTAATGCAAGTAATATTACCCTAGGCTTATAGTTTCTGGAAAGTGAATGAAACTAACCTAAGAGCAAAACCGGGTAAACTAACAATCCTTGAAAAAGACAGAATCTTTTATAAATGCAAATCCACTACTGCCTACTTACGTCTCCTGATCTGAATCTCTCTAGACTATTATGTAGACCAAAAGTTTTTCCTATAGCTATAGACTATTCTACTTTCAGGAGACGACCACAAGCTCCTCCGCCTGACTGCGTGGCAGCTGCGCAGGTGAGCCAGGTGGGCCTGTCCGGGGGCGAGGCGCTCAACGGCGTCGGGACGGCGCTGTCTTCCGCCCTGGACGTCATGGCCTTCACGCAAGACTTCGACCTGGGCTCCACTGGTATGTGCAATGAGAATGAGACGGCCTTGTCATGTTTTGACAAAGTAGTGCTTCTGACTTGTTTTTGATGTGACTCTCCCCTTATATTTCTATTCGCATTGAGGAAATTTTAAATAAGATACAATAATATCATATTTTTATGACCTTTCAGGCACAAACAGTGCAATAAAGCAACCGACTCCAGACCTCCTAGTCAACGGCAAGAATGTCGGAAAACCTCCCCAAACCCCTCAGCTAGGCGTACCCACAACGATATACCAGCCCACACCACCAGGACAGCTTCCAATGGTCTCTGCCCAACCAGGGATAGTTCCAATGGACGTGACTACAAGAACTGGGGCCATACCTGGATTGGGTATTTCGGTTCCAACACCTGGAATTCCTTCTGGAGCTGTTCCTCAAAGTCCGAATTTTTCTGGTCAAGGGATTTTACCAGGGCAAGGAGTTATTCCCGGATTGCAAGTTGCACCTGGGGTTATACCAGCGGCTCAATTACCAAGCTTTCCAGGGCAAGGAGTTATACCCGGACTTCAAGTTGCATCTGGAGTTGTTCCAGCAGCTCAAGTACCGAGCTATTCAGGTCAAGGGATTATGCCTGGATATCAAGTCACAACTGGAACTATGCCTACGGGTGTTCCATCAACTCAAGTTGTAAGTTACGCTGGGCAGGGAATAGTACCCGGACAGGGAGTTGCCGGGTTAGGGGTATTGCCAGGTCAAGGAGTTATTCCGGGTGCCAACCAGATCACAATGACTCAAGATTTGTTGAGGGTTGGAGTACAAATGCAGGCGCCGCCACCAGGTTAGTATCAAGTTATTTTCGGTAGCGATGTGTGTTGTAAGGGCTTGAATTTAATAAAAACTGTGCACTTCTACATTACTACAGGAGTACAATCTCAAGTGTTTAGGTCGAGTGGTTTAGGCGACGCTCTGTCCTCCTAATGGTCAGAGACAGAGGCCTTTTATGTTCAAAGAAGGTAGATAGATTACCAAAATAAAAAAAGTTCAACTAGGTAGCTTCCTTATAACCACCAAACTAATATACTATCTTTATACCAGGGTAACAAGTGCAGTCTGAAAAGTTAAACTTCAAACCGTGCAAAATACATCAAGTTTTTTAGATAATAAAATTGCCAATGCTCACTTTCCACTGCGAGCAGAGCGAGCCCCGTACGGACTCTGTTTTATCTTACAACGGTAACTTCAGGAGGCTGTTTTATAAAGCTACAAATTACAATTTACAGGTTACAAGTTTCCATTTGACACAACCTCGACCAATGACGACCAGCCATTTGAGAAGTTTTGCCAGTTTAGACCTGTAAAATTGTTACTTGTAGCTTTATAAAACGTGCCCCAGGTGTTTCCACCGCGAGCAAACCTCTTGAAGAGACATCGTTGTATTGTAATCCAAACGGAGTCCGTACGGGGCCCGCGCCGGTCGCAGTGGAAGGTGGGCATAGGCTGTACTACAGTGCCTACATGTTCTAATTCCCCAGCACCAGTGGAGACGTTTAGGGATTACTTCTTCGAGCTGGTGTTGCTGGCTGATACTAATAGTCCTGACCAGCGGCAGCTGCGGACCCTGGCGGGGCAGGCCGCCGATCTGCAGGGCGTTCCCGAGATCGACATCAACATGAGCGTGAGTCCAAGCCCGCGGGCTCGCTGTTATTTTTATATTACCTTCCAATATCCGACCTGATCATCTAATCATCGATGTGTAAAGGGGGGGGTTCAGACACGTTTCGACTTGTCTCTATAGATCATTACAGTTTGTCCTGGTTTGGCCGCAAATTCAGAGTTTTGGTGCTGGACGATGTGTATAGTAAATACCAGTATTAAGACCAAAGTAACCCGGCCTGCGCATTCATTGGTTGATAGTTTGATAGCCAGTGTGGAGGACTAAAGCTTGCAACACTCGCTCCCACTGCGAGCTTCCTACTTCCGGGCCCTGGCTCAATACATTAACAAGTTTGATTCCCATTTTTTAATCGGACGCTATTGTAGTAGTAATGAACTAGCATGCGGGGTAGCGATAAAATAAGCCTTACTTGTGTTGGTAGACGACAGCGAAGTCTGCGCGCAAGGTGGTGGCGGGTGCGGTGTCGGGGCTGTTCGGCGTGGCGGCCGACGCGCCCGCCGCCGACGCGGGCTGGCGGCGCGAGCGGCACGACCACAGCGACAGCGACCCCGTCTCTGGTGCGTAGCCACACTCAGAGAACTATGAGTTTTCGTTTTCAAACCGTAGGGGAAAATATACAAAATTGACGAGTTTGAAATCTATAACTACCTCCTTATATTTGTTTGACATCCGTTGAAAGAGATTAGTGCTGCAGCCAGGACGCTGAGCAAACGTTGCTCTACCCCAGGCTGTCGTAATACCAAAAGAAAGCGGCTAACTGAATAGTAATAAGTAGTATGAACATTTTAAATTGAATGTGCTTACCTGGTTACTAATAGAGTATAGAATGATTTGACTTTACGTTGCAGTTAGCCGTCTTCTTTAGTATTACGGCAGCAGGGCCAACCCTGACTTTACGATAGAGACGCACTGAGTGACAACCGACAAAAATTTAGTTGTGCTAGCCGTTTGTATAATGTTTTGTTACCTGTAGAGTCCGTGTTGCTCGGGCGAGCGTCGCGCGGGCGGCGGGCGCGCTCCGCGTCGCGGCGAGCCGACCCGCCCCCACCGCATCTCTACGTGCCGGCGAGGTAATGCTTATGTTTCTCGCTAGGTGGCGCTGGGTGTCCGATAGAAACAGCGAAGGTTCCTTTCACGAGCTAATCATGATGTATTAAGATACTTATCCATTTATTCGAAATGATCTCAAATGATTTGACATTAAATGCAAGCTGGCACTAAACTTTCCTTAAAAACTTGCATTATAAAACTTTAAAACTCCTTTCAGATTGCTGTGCCGACTGGCACAGGTAAATTTAATAATTAACGTACACAAATGCAATGACGAAATATGGGTGGCCGATGGGGCCGAAAAGTTCCCGAATAGTGGCAAGTGTGACAACTGCGTATCGAAGAATCGGCATGAACCAGAACTCATGCTACATTGCTAGTACGGCTAATCTGGCTTTTTGTCTGCGGATTCAGGAAGCACAGCTGCGATCGTAGGAGGACTGGGGGCTGCTACAGCAATGCAAACATTGGATTTGTTTTTTTTTTTATTTACAGGTCGATGTATTTCGTCGCGTCTGAGAGCAGCGCATTAGAAAGCGACGCCCCAATCGAGGATCAGCTTAGTTCTGGCAACAATTCGTAAGCATTTAATTTTACACTTGAAAAGATATCAATTATTTTCATCTTTTGGGCCCCAGTGGTGGTTTAGGGAGGCCTGCAGTTTTTTCGAAACATAACGGACAGACGGACATGACGAAACAATAAGGGTTACGTTTTTTCCATCTGGCTACAGAATCCTATAAAGACAGCCAGTGTTTGTCAAGACAACAAGACACACGGCACAAAGCTCTTGATTTAAGGGTTAGTTAAAACCACTGGGGCCATATTCTACTGTTTTTACACGTAGGTACTTATCGACACCTATCGTATTGTTTTTAACTCTGCCGCCATTACTTATCAAGTAAATAAGAACGGTCCGAGCTGTCAAAACGTTGACAATACGATAATATGCAAAGCAATTCGGTTTCGGCGAGTGGAATTCTGTATTCTATTAAAGTTGCGAGTGACCACTACAGTCGGTAATCGAATTCGAGATCGAAATCCTAACCGTTAGCGGTCAGGTTAAGGCGCACATTCGCTGTGATTACTGAGGCCCTACTGAAAATCGAAGTTCGAAGTTACGTTGGCTCCCTGTCACTCGTCATTAGGGACCAAATCGAGGGAAAGAAATGGAGCTAAAGTAACTTCGAACTTCGATTGTCAAAGTAGAGCCTCTGCATTTTGGTTTAAGTGTAGATTTTTTTTTTATCAATATTACTTACCTACCCTAATATTACTGGTTACACGAGTTCTCTTTCTTTTTTAATGAAATAATGTTAAAATAACTAAATAATCAAGATGGGAACTGCCAGATTTTGATCTTGAACTCGACTTCGATCACCGACTATACTTACTTTTCTGGTGTATTTTAGAGCACTGGGGAGCAGACGGGACGAAATGGCTCACATCAGAGCAGCGCGTCCGCTCTGCATACAGCAGGCAACGGGGCAGCACCCGGTCGAACATTCAGTTTACGTCCTAGGTAAACAATACGTACGAGACTTTGAAAATCGTAGTTACATTAGCTCCATCCCTTTCTCTCTATTTAATCTCGAATGACGAATTTAAAGAGATGGATCGATTTTCAAAGTCTGGAATCGTAGCTCCCTTACGGATTGATGGATACGGACTCGGTATAAGTAGCTCAACAAAAAAAAAGAGTGTCGCGATTACAATATATTCAAGTGGCAACCACTGCAGGAAAGAGCAGTTTTTGGTAAAAATTTGGATCATATTGCCAATTTCACTTCAAGGGCGCCGTTCCCTTGTTTTTTCTAAACTAGCAATTTGTACGGGAAATTCCAAATTGTGATGGATGCGTAGGATAAAATTTGCCGCGAAAAACGCATGTATTTTTTTCAACCAATTAAGGTAGATTTACCATGGGCATTTAAGCGCGATAAAATCATTGCAATTCGCGTTCATTTACCGCAAACAGAAGCAGCGATATATACATTACGATTAATAGCACCTATTTACCTATTTTAAAGCGTTCAATTCCTCATTGTGAATTTAGCGAGGCTAATTACAATTTGCGTCCATGCTGCCCGGAATACACCTCGATTTTTCGTAAGCATTCTCTTTTATTAACCGTCAAAACAAAGTTTAAAAAAAACCGCATATCTACGAAAACTAGATCCCGTTCACTGGCCAGGTAGCAGAATTCTTCTTTATGTCTAACCCAACCATTGACTATACGGGCACTTGGGATTTCTTCAATTGGGTAGTTGGAAATAAGTAAAGGTACGCAAGGAAATGAGTTTTTATGCTACATAATGAAGGAAGTACATTATCGTTGACGAAGAAAAATAACAATGACTTAATATTAGGTATTTAAGTTTTGTAGCATGAATTTTCCACCACGAAATGATGATATTTTTCAATATTCTGGTGTATTTTAATCTAGGTGTTGGTAATGGAGCTGAAACGGAAGCGGTGCCAACCCAAAAATCCAGCCACGAAAAATCAAGAGCGCGCCCCAAAACAGCAAGGGTGCGGCGCAACAGGTGGGTTATAAACTTATAACTATATTAATACGTACGCGATCGATAAAGGGTCAGACAGACCTTTTGCATCTCGACTGCAATTCTTAAGGAAGTCTCTGTTATCGATTTTATACGCTCCTCTCCTCTAGTCAACAATTTTATGGTACAGTCGCCATCAATAATATCAGAGCATACAAGGTGCTCAAAAATATCTGTACACGCTCTTATCCCTGTAAAAATACAGTCTAGTTCAGATAATTGAGCACCTTACATGTGCCGACATATTTGATGGCAATTGTACCGCGTAGTATCAGTAATGGTTTGCCCGTGGTCCTACTGACCAAAATTAGTATCATAACATAAATATGAGGGAGGTTAGGTTAGGTTAAAGGCCCAGCCACACCGCTTGCGTGACGTGCACGTGCACGTGCGCGTTCGCTTTCCACTGCGTTGTATAGTATGAATTCTCATTACGACATGTCACTATACAACGCAGTGGAAAGCGAACGCGCACATGCACGGGCCTTTGGGGTGATAGACGCGCGAGTACGTACGCCGTCCTTGGGCATTTTTACAAAAAAGTGCAATTAAGGACTGAATTTAAGGAACTTCAACTTTGTCAGTTTTGTGACGTAAATTAGCTATACATTGACGATTGACGGCCGCCAAAACTGACAAAGTGAAAGTTCCTTAATTTCACTTTTTCGTGAAAATGCCCAAGTACGGCGTCTTAGGCCCCGGACACATGTTCACGGCACGGCGTCATTAACATGAAACGGCGTGGCGCAGTAGAAAGGCACGTTGCCGTGTGGTGCAAATACACGGTGCCGTGTCTTTCACCCCTTTTAGTTTTGCAGCAGGCCCGGGCTAATTTTCACACACTTCTAGTGGTAAGTGACACAAGTGTTTACTTATAGGATACGCTTGCTCGATACGGTTAGTTTCCAGATTCGCCGGAATTAATTATAATAAATATGACAATCAGAACTCTTTATCGTTAACAAGAATCCGGCGAATCGGCAACTAACCCTCGATACGATAGTTTTGGGGCAGTGGTCCAATTGCTCTGTTCAACTGACCAAAATTAGTATCATAAATATGAGGTAGGTTTAGGTTATGTTAGTTCTTCAACTGGCCCGGAACGCCAAACCACCTAAAAATGGGAGCTCCGCTCCTTCGAGCCTGCTAATTTTATATTCAAATGGAAATTAGTCAGTTGGACAAAGCAGTTGGTCCACGGCCCGGAGAGGATACGATACGCCTTCTTGTAGCCAGTTTGAAAAAGTTAACATTTGAAGAAAGTTAACTTTTTGGGAGGTAGTTATTTAGCGAAGGATACGCAGTGATTATACAAGCGTAGATCCCGCTTAATATTTGTAACCTCCTTCGTCGCTAATACCTACATAATATTTCCAGGTTTACAAATTTCCTTGTTCCCAGGGTGTCCCCGGCGCCCGAGGCAGGCAGCCCCTTGCAGCCGTGGGCCACGGCGCCGCTGTCCCGGCTGTCGCGTCTCATCCGCTCCTCGACAGCCTCCACGGCCTCCCTCAACTCCGAAACTTCCGCCGAAGACGAGAAGTATTGACCAAGTACACCAGCAGTGTTCAAATTTTATTTCTACCTTCCTTCGTAACTAGGCAAGATTTAGCGTAGGTAATTTATGGAGTTGTTCTTAGGATTTTCGTGCCATGGTTTAAAGGTTCTGTTTCTATTTAACTAAAGTAATACACCCAATTAAACAGCTAATAATTGGGTGTTTTACGTAAGTTAAATAGTTTTGAGTCGATTCTGTAGTTTGTTAGCATCCACCATATCCCTATCACGCGTGCTATAATTATAGTTCGTGTAAAAAATATTGTTTTATCGAATTAAATTTTGCGCACAATCGATGCATGGTCACAAGGTCAGAACAAGTGATATTAACATTTCGGCGATATTAAAATTCAGTTTGAGACTGTTTGGTTACCAATGTTATCATTCTACTAACCGAAAGATAAAATAAAAATTAGTTTACAAAATACAGAAAAGTTAATCGGACGTATAGTGGCTTGCACGGTGACTACCAAGATCAAACCCGACGGTTATACCGAAATTGTTAAGTCTAGGAAGATGAATGTCGAATATTGTTGACTGTATTTTCCCGCTAATTTTATATTTAACTATAGTGGATATGGTGGAAGTCATTTTGAAGTTATTTGTTAGCATATTCCGTATAAATAATTCCTACCGCGTTGTAAGAACCTATCTTTAGCATGAATGATTACCATGTAGATGTTATGAAAGAGTTTGACTATCCTAAAATTTGTTAAACGGTTGTATGTGATTAGTTCCTAAGCTTAAATTATGATATTAATAGTTACAAAGAGTTATTTATTGAATAGTTTCAATTTGGAACATTCCATAGAAATAAAACAATGAATAAATTTCATAAAATTTTATTCCCCGGTCTCCTCTGTCAAATTCAATTGAGAATGCAATATAAGCTGCAGAAATATATAAATAAAATAAAATGACAAAAGAAAAATAGGCACGGTCTAAATTAGAATATTTATGCTTCAGTTGATAGTATTGTCAGTAGTGCTATTTGCGCGATAGAATAGTACATTAAGACCAAAAGAACGAAAGAGCCAGAACAGAAAGGCTTATTGATTCATTTCATTTCATTTCCGTTAATTACGCAATTTACCCGATAGCGAGAGATGTTCAGAAAGATGTTGGAGGAATAAAGTTAAAAAAATTAACCTATTATTATTATTACATTAAGGTGTCCAGCTAAATTGTTGTTTTGAGTTATATAACTATAATAATAATTTTGGATGTATCGAGCAAACGTAAAAGATCATTGTAAAGAATTCGCGTATCACAACAAAAGGAAGCCGTATTAAAAATGAGCAGTAATGCAACAAGAAAAATGCTCTTTTGGAGAAACGGCGACTTTTAATCACTACTGACACTACACCACAATGAATCCGCATCAAAACAAATAGAAACTCAGTTATGTTACTAGAGAAATTAGTTTTTTTAATGCTTCGTTCCTTTAAGTCGGTCTAACTATGCGAATTGACTAGAGCCTTCTGGTGGTCGTCGTTATCGCGATAGTTTAATAATTTGACACCAATCACACTTTTACTCCATATATCATAAATAATTCACGTTTTAAATAATGTATATTATAAACAAAATAATATATTGGTCAAGGATCAGTTGAGATCTACCTATGTTTGTATCTAACGACGATAAGTATTAAAATGCAACGTGAACCTTCAGAGATAAATGCAAGCCTTGTCAAAAATCTAATTTATAATTAATTAATTACAAATATGCACATTGAAAGACAATCCCAAATAATGTTTATATGAACTACTAACCCTGAAGAAGCACCTCGCATTCAACGTATATTTTTCATAGAGTAATAGGAGATCAACATTCAAGTGTATATTACCACTACAACAATACACACTTTAAAAAACATACGACGATTATAGACACAATTATATGACGGCCCGGTTGCACGAAAGTTTTTAGTTTTACAACTAAATAAGAAACGAATTACTTCCAATCTTCTGTTTTCATGTCTACCAAATTTTGAAAAAGAGCTTCCAGTGGACGATCTCATGAAAATTGTAAAATCCAATTTCGAATTGAAGCGAGAGGAATGTATTTCCAAAAGTATGTACTTTCAAGCAACCGGTAGTGCATTGATCTAAAGAAACTTACCTATACATATCGGTCAATATAGTTTTGGTCCAGCGGTACCCTTTGGTATAATTCCGCGTTGCTCCGCGTCTCCGGGAGATACGATTATGATATTGCGAGGTTATTTAGGAGTGGCCAGGGCATCTCCCACCTTCAACAGATCGACAACAAGAACGTGATGCATCACAGGGCAAAATGCGAAGACATAATAATAGATCAAATCAAATCAGTAGCAGTACACAGGCATGATAACACAAAGATATACAAATAAGATAGCACAACTAGTGAGGCGGTAAGAGTAGACCAGTCGTTGACATGTACCATTGTGTAGGGCACTAATATAAACTGTCCCATAGCCAGTCCGAGGGCCGGTTTTATATTTTAGCTCTGTGGGTGCGACTGCGCCGATCGGACCACTGTGGAATGGAAAGAGGCAAATATCAACAAGCCATAGAATAAAATAAAGACCATCATCAATCAATGTCATCGTGTCGTACATGTAAATGTGATAATAAAAACACTAAATATGGCATGGATATGTAAAATAACCTAACACAGTGATGAGACAGTAAAATAGCCCTACACAACATGTCAGTTCATTAAAATGCACACAAAACATGACAATCAATTAAATCGATACGTCGGAACACACGTCAAAAATGTAAGAGCACGACAAATAAATATCGAACAGTGCAAAGACAAATGATTTGAGAACAAGTCGGAGATCTGTCACAAGGGGGACTTACCTCCGGGGTCTGTGGAGAGAAATCTTGATTATAAATAAAATGAACACGCATATCAATCAACATACACTTTATATCTTAAATATTAATACAATGACTCGGGGGTTCTCCCGTGAAGCGCTCGCGCCGAGTGCTGGCTCGCGCGCCCCCGTGCACAACGTTTGCCAGCAAACGGGTTTGACCGTGCTACACATCAGAGTCCATGTATCACTTGCACTTAAATTAATTTAATCACACAAGTTGCACAACGCCGCACCATTTAGGTACATATGAACACTTAATGGCTTTACAGTTTTTGGTTAAGTGCGACTTGCGCGGCGCTTGTTGACAAACATTCTGCAAGGCTGGCGAACTAAGCAAACCTCGCGCAAATATAATTGAACAATTTACAAGGAATGTAGCTCAACTTACATTACCTTCATTTTATACTAACACCGAATCTTCATTAATCAAAGCTATTTTTACTCCAAAAAATACATATATTTATGTATATTATTAATTTTGATCGACGACGTGGACGCCCCTAAAGAGCCGTTTCACAATCGTAACATTACTTATGATCTAAGACATAATTAATTATGAAATCGAGAGAAGAATTCCTCGAATCACCTAAGAATAATATCTAGGACCGATTCAGTAACAGATCGAAGCTTAAAATGCTCTCGTGTCGAGAGGCCGAAGTCCAAGTAATATATAACACGTCAAAGACAAGAGCTATCATCATAGGGAACATGTGTATACTATTCATGTGCATTTACCTCGAGTCCTGCAGCGGCGGAGTGCTGCCGGGTCTATGTTTGCTTTCACATTCTCTTATAGTCTGCGCCGCTGACCTCTCACATATCGTTAAAGCGGTGTGGGTCTACTGTCACACCTGGACAAACCGGTACGTCAGTCAACATCGGCGACAGCACACAAGACGCGCTGCCGTCGCGGAACATTCACATTTCAATGTTGGTACAGACCGCACCGCCGAAAAATTAAAGTTATAGATAAACGAGAAGCGATCATTTTTAATCTCATAATGTTTACATAGGGTGGGACCCACAAGAAATAAATGCTTTGATATGTCTTAGACGTGTTTATTATACAAGTGGCGACCGTGCGTTTTATTTATTGTGGGTGGCGTTCCTGGATGTCCGCACTGTCGTCGAAACGAGTTCACTTATGATAAAATTTACACACTAAAATGAAGACGTGTCGACTCGTCGGCGACTGGGCGCTCGCGGCGGGCTCTGCAAACACACAAACAAACGAACATGGCAAACGACAGAATAGATAACCGCGAGACCCGCACCGGCACTGGCGACCCTACATCTGCAACACTACACACACTGAACAGGGCACATGGCACATACTCGCTACACTGTTACGCACACCAGATATACCACTTCTCAGTATCTAACGTTTATTTATAATGTATTCAATATCATGCAATGAACTGAAACAAATGTTGATAAAATTAAAACATGCATTGAACTAGTATGCATATAATTATCTATGATTGAAACCAAATTCCTGTAAAATAAAATATATAGAAGTTATTCATTCTACATTCATGGCTAACAATTATTTAGTAGAATAACAGGGGTAACCTAACAATAAAAACAAATAAAATAATACTATTAAACATGCTTGCCATATTACAAAATGAAGCGAGACATACATCAAAATAAACAAATAATTATAAAACAGCACTTAATAGTGTCAGTTGGTAAGTTATAATCAAATTGCGCCTTTTCTTGTGGATTATGTGGTACATCAAATTAAAATGTAAACCCATGTGAAACAAATAAAAAACATGAATTTTAAGTTGTAACGTGCGGACAGTGTGTTACAAGTTAATACACATACATACAACACAATAATTATTTGTAGTTTTACGCAATATATAATTTAATTGTATGGGTTCTGAATTCACGAATAAAATGAAATAAATAGTTAAAAAAGCAACATAAATATGTAATCACAATCAAGTCTACTAACTTGAAACATAACCCAAGTTATCATGGATGTATGAAAATTGTATCCAGTTTCAACAATTGTAGATTAACATAGGCTGACTATAAAACTGAACATGCTTCGAGCAAAAACCTAAGGACCCGCTGGTATTGACTTGATATTGTTTTAGTGGGGTGTGTAATTAATGAACAATTTGCACAAAAACTAATGCACTAATTTTCATTTTGCATTAACACATATTGCATAATTTCAATCTGTACCTATATATAATAATTATTATGCATTACAACTACATGCATAGTTTCTTAAATCATAATAATGTTCATAGGTTACAAACGTTAAAAAGTAGATGTCTTTTTGATTACTACTAATATGGTCATAATGCTAACCTATCATAACCTATAGTCTGTGCCAATTGAAACTGGCAAAGATGTAAACACAACCAAACGAACCAATTTATCATTATTACTCGATAATCACGTGCTTTTAAAGATCAAGTGAGGTCTTAGCAATGATTTATACACTCGATCTTTACTTCCATATTAAGTTTAAGATTAAATAAATATTAGTTATGCGTTATTTAAAATGAAAACGCGCTTGATGAATATTTGAGGTTATGTGTCAAACAGTAATAATTTGTTTACATCTTTGGCGATTTCAACTGACACAGACTATAGTAAGAAATCGACTTAAAATGCATAATAACAAGAAAACGATCGGTATGATATGCGAGTGTTATGTTATTTAATCGTATGCCTGATATGATAAAATTATACAATTTGTTTTCGTGATAAGGTTTTAGTTAAGTGAAATTATGCAAAACGTTTTTAAGTAAATGAAACAGCACTCGTTTTAGAGTTCAGTTAGCGTGAGACATTCTCCAGAGGTCCAACTGTTGCTTCATAACATGAAATCACATTGCGACATTGATTTCAAACGCTTTCGAGGATGCTATAGGGTTTTCATACCACGTCACGCTCAACTACTTAAGTTTACGTACCGCCACATCTTCGTGGCTTGAAAACACTATATTTACATTCATTGTTTTTTTTCATTTATTTAATCTTCTTTAGGGGATCACGTCTAGCAATAAAATTACCAACTTGCTATTGTGAGATCTGTGATTGAGAGTAAGTAAAAAACCCTTTGGCTTCAGGAAGCTTGCGAGGTTCCTGGGATTAGGTGATTACCCAGATATGACCTGCTTGTCCAGTGTTGTGATAATTTGGTTTTCAAACAAGAAAAAAAGTACTTTCGAAATGTTTTTTTTTAATTGATAGGTGTTATCACAAACTTTGAATATACAGGCCAGGGGGTCGGCAACCTTTTGAGTCGGAAGAGTCAAAAATTACAATTTACAAAGTTTCAAAGTTTTTAAAGAGGCAGATGCAGATAAATGTACCGTATAAGTTTAATTATGCAGTAAAATTGGTTTGTAGCCAAGTTTTGAATATAGGAAATAGACCTTGGCTGGTTTTACACCACATTAGTCTGAAATGATGTACGAGTGGGTTCTATATTTTAAAACTAAACTCATACTTCCCTAGGGAGTAATAAAAATCCATAACTCATCAGTCCCTAGGGAGTTATTAAAATTCATAACTCCCGCGGGAGCTAAATCGGCTATAACTGCCCTATACGCCTGCGTGTTATAACACTCTTTCCGAGCAAGTATGATGAAAAAGTTTTAAATAGGAAAGCTTGTCTTTCATACATAACAGGCTTTGATAAAAAAAACGTAAACTAAAGCAGTAAACATACCCAACAATCTTTTTATAAAGACTACCCATATCCGAGTTAGTGCATTGCTAATTAGTCAATCGGTTTGACGGAGGCTAGCCTAGCTTAAATAATGTGTGCGCGTGTTTGATTTGATAAGTCATATTTATAAGGTATCCTCTCACAAAAACGTGCCAGTGTTATAATTGGATAGGTACAGTCGGTCCCAACGATCGCGTAAGTTTTTAATCCGCGAGGACGCGCCCTACTTCTTAAATTTACTTACATTCATGCAAGCGTGTAAAGTTAAGTGCTGGGGCGTGTTTTCGTGGATTGAAAACACTAGAGTGTAAAGGTATAGGCACTCACGTTCACTGCTGGTGGTCGGGCGCGGCGGCCGGGTACTGGTACTGGTAGGGCGGGTACACGGTGCCGGGGTACACGGGGTACTGCTGGTACTGCGCCGGCGGCATCATGCCGCTGGCCGCGGACGCGGGCGGCGTGGCGTTCTGTGCGGGCGCCGCCGACGGCTGCCCGGCGCCCACCGGCGCTTGCTGCTGCTGTTATAAACGCATATCGAGGCTATTACTATAGCGAGTATAGGAAGTCTTTGAAATTACGAAACACGGTTGTCTCAGGGATCATTCTCGTTGTAAAATAAAGTTACAAACTAAATGTTACACCTATAACACGGTAATTTATATCATGTAAAATTGTAGGTCCTACGTGTCATGTAAAACGGATGTTTATGTGTGGTTGGTGGCACGAACCTTGATCTTAATCTGCGCCTCGATCGCCTCGGCCTCCTTGAGCTTGCCGAGCGAGCGGTAGTACTCGGCCCACTGCGCGCTGTAGTCGTTGCCGGGCTGCGCGCCGGGCCCGGGGCTGGGCGCGGGCCCGCCGGGGCCGGGGCCGCCCGGGCCGCCGGGGCCGCTGGGGCCGGGGCCGCCGGGCCCGCCGGGGCCGCCCGGACCGCCGGGACCCCCGCCTGTTACAATCAAACATTCTACTTGTGAAGGCAGCCTCGTATTTAGAGCCGGAACGTATCGTGGAATTAGTTCTATTGCTACAACTTAACGGTCCATAATTTGAGGGTCCGACCTAATTAATTTACCATTAAGTATAAAAAGAACTCAATCCCTAAATTGTTGTACGAAAATGTATTCTCATTAATTTTACAAATAAATTAATAATAAACAAACTATTATTTTAATCGTTTTTTAATTTTACTAGTTTTATTTAGATCTACATCCAATACACCGATTCCAAAAAAAAAAGATTTGAATGTGTAGTGTAAACAAAATGAATTTTGTTTTGATGGTTTATATACTACTATAGGTCCAAGTATTACCTTGTTGCTGTTGTTGTTTAGCCTGCTGCTCTATCGCGGCGGCCTCGCTCATGAGCCCCAGCGAGCGGTAGTAGTCGATCCACTGCTGCGAGTAGTCGGGCTGGCCCGTCGACGGGTTGATGTTTACTTGTTGCTGCTGTGAGAACAATGTATCGGTCAACATCCATCAACCATCCGATACGTTGAAGGAATCCGCTGAACAAGAACTTTGGATGAGGCCGTTAATTATTCCCGGATACACGTTAAGTATTCCCGGATACACACATTACTCAGAATATTTAGTTATGACTTAGGTGTGAGTTCTTACATGATGTTATTTATATGGAAGGGTGAAAATAATTTAGCACGAGCTTGTCATTAGAAATTACGAGATTCGAGATTGTCATTAGAAGTTTGATTGTCATTAGAAATTTTTCGAGATCGTCATTAGAAAAGATTACTGGAGTATTTCTTGAATATACTCAATACTTAGGTATGATTTTCATTAGCCACCGAGTGGTGTTATGTGAATGGGAATGTAATGATCGTTATGCATGAATGGTGACCTGCGGCTGCGGCGCGGAGTTGGGCTGGTGCCAGTGCGGGTTGTAGCCCCAGGCGGCCGAGCCGCCGGGCGCGCCGCCGCCGTAGAAGTCGCCGCCGCCGTTGCCGTTCCCGTTGCCATTGCCGCCGCCGCCGCCGCCGTTGCCACCGCCGTTATTCTCTTGTATGAAGTTCACGGGCTGCATGAACAAAATACTAAAATGTCACGTCTTATAATAGGGGAAAACGAAGGCAATTTTGGACGAGCGTTACAGGGGTGAAGCAGATTTAATTTGTTCAATTTTTGATCAATCCATACAAACGTATCTTATTTAAAAACGCACAATACGCTGCAGAGTTATTTAAGATGCTTTGACCTTTGACCTTGTTTATTATGATGACATTTGTATTTAAGAAAATGAGACTAAGCATACTTTTAACTAAAATATAGGCGAAAAGCTTAGGTTTATAGTTTATATCGTAGTCTGTACCACCTACTGATTCAATTTGTACGTTGCAGCGTCTCTTGTCTCTAAGGTTATCTGAAAGTGATCTCTTAAATAGCGATAAGACTGTTGTCTACCTTATACGAATTTAAGTTCTTGTCTTAGTTAATTCTTTGTGTGTTGTTCAATAGAGTACATTTGTATTGTTCGTAGTAAAAATTTCGTAGATTTTTCACTTTGTATTAAAATGGAATTCTAGAAAGCTTTAACATGTATTTGTATGTGTGCGCAAAGTGTATATGTGTTTTTTAACAGCCGTAAAAGGCAAACGAGCAGACGGAGCAACTGGTAG
The DNA here is from genome assembly GCA_946894065.1 of Acleris literana. NCBI lineage: Eukaryota > Metazoa > Arthropoda > Insecta > Lepidoptera > Tortricidae > Acleris > Acleris literana. The sequence goes on along the minus strand of OX335688.1, from coordinate 8,127,684 downwards.
TAAGCAGTCACCGTGATCATAAATATCAGCAATGCTAGGGGCAACACATCAGCAGAGCTAAGTAGCTGCCTTTCAGTGAATACTCTTTTAAAGGAGGACATGTCATAGTGCTGAGGAATCACCGTGGAAGGAAGTTCATTCCATAGATTCAATATACTAGGAAGAAAAGACCTTCGGAAACGGACTTTAGTCGATTTTAAAGGTTCCATGTGTGAACTCTGGTGGCGAGTGGTTCGATAGTAGGATGATGCTGTAGGAACTAAGCTTAACCATTCCTCAGAACACTCCCCGTGATAGAGCCTATAGAACACGCATAGATCCAAAGTCTCCTCGCAGCTCCAATGGTTGACTTTTCGTAATTTATTCTTATCGTAGCGTAGCGTGAACAGAAGCCGGTACAGTGTAGTGTAGTATAACGCACCATGCCGACTTTCTCCATGATGATGCGCTTGCAGTGGTCGACGGCGTCGGGGTGTCCGCGGATGTAGAAGGTGCGGTTGTTCCGGTCGGCGCCTTGCGCGCGCCGGTCCAGCTCGCAGTGCGCGCCCGACTGCGCGTTGATCTGCTTTATCACCTCGCCACCTGCAACATAACACGTGTCACGCTAGGGGCCACCCGTTGTAGCTTTCGCGGCTTGAGATAAACCTAACGTTGACACAGTGGACATGGATACAACCTATGTTCTCAAATAAGATGCAACCATGCTGCTATGAAATTTTGCCTACGGGTCGTAAGAGCGCTTATCTTAGTGAAAGTGTCAGCTTTATAAAAAAAAAAAGTGTTGTTCTTAAACAAACACACAGTACCAATTGAACTGCGTTGCTAACTTTCACTGTGTTACAGCAAATGCAATACTTCCTTCCCTAAAAATCTCCACAACGATCGCTCACTGTTCGTACCCAGCGGTTACCTCATATCTTTATTAGATCATATGTCCACCTTGCGGGAAACATTACTCCAAGATCTTTCCGCGCCATCAGCCACCGGGTCTCATTAAGCTAAATAAACTTAATTTATCAGGTATGTTAAAACGAACCTCTGCCAATGATGAGTCCGCACTTAACGTTAGAGACGGTGAAGGTGACCCGGATCTCCTGCGTATCCTGCCACTGCTGGAAGTCGCCGCGGTCGCCACCATTGCGCTGGCCTGAGCCGCCGCCTCCACCGCGCCCGCCGCGTCCGGACCGCACTTCTTGGTCTCGTCTCTGTGTCGCACAAAGTCCATTAAGGTTCGATATCACTATGTAGTCAAGGACTCAAATATGGTATAGGTATCGGAACGGAAGTTGAGGTGATAGATTACACACACTGCTACGTAGAGTACTGATGGCAAAAATAGTAGTGAATTACAATAAATGAATGGATGAATGTGATTGTATTACACGACTAATTGCACAATATTTCTATAAGTAGGTATGTAATAACAACAGGGGGGAAATTGTGCATTAAAAACACTGATTAATAATCCAACTGCTAAAGAGTATTTTTAATAAAACAAAACAAAGTACATACAAAGTATCTGGATCTAATTTATTTTAAACAGAGAAGTGAACAAACGTACAATACTTATAAAATAAAGGTTTAGTTGACGTCAATCTAACAGTTCGTTGTTGCTACGGGTACCAAAAAATAGCGTCGATTTCAAAATCGCGCTGACAATACATGAAATGAAGCTGTGAGCGTGACTTCAACTTACGCTCTGATACCTATACTAACCAAACTCATAAATATTCCGCGCGGCTCTATTATCATAACATTTAGACCGAGAACGTATTCCGCTACCATATTTTTGTCCTTGAACAGTGATCGCAATGTTTCCTCAAATATAATTACATGCCCCAGACGCCGGGATGGGATGCCGACGCGAAATGTATAAAGAGTGGAACAACTCACTGACAGACGGGGGTTAGCGGCGCGATAATCAGCCGACGAGTCCGGGCGTTCAAAGGACTAAGGAGTAGACAGGAGGAAATTTATTTAGAGGTATCACTTGTGAAAGGGCGAACGTTTCGTTTCACGCCGTCATTGCTATTCGATAACGATCGGATCAGGTTAGTGCTAATTTGCAGTGATCGGATTAGGTAGTGCAATTTGGGGTGGACGACCTTCAAAAATATCCTAATATGGATATGCCCCAGAATTTCGGGATGCGTGTTAACGCAAACAATAGAATATAATATATGAATTATGATAAACGCTATTCATTAAATATAAATTATTTATAATGAAATAACACTTAAATAGCTAATTCTTCGACAGATCACGGGATTATAAGCCATGTATCTATATCAAGATAACGACTCGATATCCCTTGAAATTGCACTACTTAATCCGATCACTGCTAATTTGCCGGGTATCCTGGCTTTTGGCCGAAATTTGTTGGGCAAAATGTATCGTTTCACAACCATTTTATTTGCCAACCCGTTTTTTTCTGTAACTGTTAAAAAACCGGGTTGGCAAATGAAACAGTTGTGAAACGATTCTGCCAAACATATTTCTGCCAAAAGGCAAACCAATTTGCCTAAAGTTGATGCATATTTATTCATGTGAGAATGTAATAGGAATAGTTAAATCAACGGTAACGTCGTCCTATCTTTATCACACGTATATAAAAATATGCGTCAAGTTTGAGCAAATTAGCACAACCCATTCCTATTGTCAATAACATTAGGTGAAAAAAAAAACACATGGGCAAAATATAATAAAAACAAGGAGCAATGGAAGTTTAAAAAAAAAGGGATTGGTCACGCTCCAGGAAGTAGCCTCCAATTTATCTAGTCCCTGCTGTATTTATTATTACTTAATCCATTTAATGAAGAAAAACAGATTCAAGCTGGGTTTAAAAGGCCAGTAACTTTACTGAGCAAAGTTACTGAAAACTACACCAAGAGAGTTTTCTTTATGTTTAAAGATTTTTATGTGCGGTATAAACTTTGTCCCTGTCAGTTAAGGCGATACAGACAGAGATAGTCAGTGGCCAATTGACAACAGGATCTTTCTTAAAAGGTGTTTTGAAAAAAAACATGCGTAGGTTTGTCTCAAAAGCATTTTTTTTAAATTATTATTTACTGAGAAAACATTGAATATTATCAGTGTTTGCTACGCCCGCTTTGGACTACTTTGTAACTGCGTAACACTATGTGACGTAGAAATGACCATGTGGCGTATAAGCAAGCTCTTTAGCCATTAACAGAAAGGACAATGCCAGGCATTTAAAAAAAAAAGCCCGCGGGTACGAAGGATATTGATACGACCAGTTTTGTATGAGATTTAAATTCAGTATTTTATTACTTACACATTAAGGGAACTTATATGAAAAATAGAGCCATATATTAAGATACTTTGTAAATAAGACATCTTGCGAGTAACGTGTTGTTACGGTTATTTCTAAATAATTTTTTTTAGACAAGTACTTCAGAAAAACTGACACCACAGCATTGTTTTAAATATTTTTCTACATCAACTAAACCCAATTCTATAATTTACCGTCACAATTTTTTCTTAGGCCAAAGCTTCTATGGAGACCTGGTATTGTTCTTTTTTTATTTATTTTCTCAGTAAATAATGAACAAAAAAATAGAAAAATAAATGGTATGCTTTTGAGACAAACCTCTAAAAGCATGTGTTTTTCAGAACACCTAAAAAAAGTTACTGTTGTCAATTTAATTTAAACCCCTAAAACAAGAGTTAGTAAACCCAAAGAAATAACAAATCATTGAAAATAAAAGTTACCATCAAACCTATGTATTCCTACTATACTGAAAAATCTAATTTAAGACCAAAATCCTAACCTCAACGGGCGCACATTCGCTGTGATTACTGCATTTTGGTTTCAGTGTAGGTATTTTTATCAATAAAACTTACCCTAATATTACTGGTTACACGTGTTCTCATTCATATTTTTAAGAAACAATGTTAAAATAACGAAATAATCTAGATGGGAACTGTCAGATTTTGGTCTTTAATTAGATTTTTGAGTATATTTTATTTATTTATTCGTATGGCATACAATCATTATAGTTAACATTTAAGCTTCTGAGGATATTTAGGATGCTTGGTATGAAAATGTTTTTTTTTTAAATTGGCTCGAATTGAATTAGCATTTCATGGAGTCAAAGCTATAGTCTGTTGTCAATCAATTCTCCAAAGATATTTTTTTTTTCAATTTTGAGTTAGTTTAGTGCCGCTATATTTTTTCCAGCTAATAGAAACTTTCCATAAATGTACCTTTACATTGGTTTTCCTCGAGTATAAGAAAAATAACGAAATCCCAAAAGAACAGAGTTAAACGAACTTAAGAAATACAATAATTTCGTCCCGATTCATCTTTTTACAAATACCGAAAAGGGTACCCAATAAGCGTTTTTTTAGTTAGCACTGTGGCAAAAATCTAATAAGTGTAGTATCAAACCGCGATTAGAATAGGATTGTCGTTTTTTCATCAATACATGAAATTAAATTGTCAATGGTAGAGTGCGCAGATTTGATATTAATATCTTTTATATGACAAATGATTGTAAATGTATTGTCTATAAGTGTCTGCACTTAAAAGTATGAAGATATCATAGATTGACTTATGATTATATTTATTCATTATAAGTACTGTTGCGCTAACGGTACTTTCGAATCGCATTCTAATCGAGGTTTGTTAACGCCCTTTACTTCCCCGTGGAAACAAAAACACGCGAAGACAGTGCAAGCACAACACAAGTGATAGTTAAAAACTTTGCTCTCACTTGCGCTTCGCGTTGGTGTGAAACCTGCACACAGTAGCATTATTAAGCATTCCGTTGCACAATGTACTCCTAAAATATCAATTACTTCTTTTGGCTACCAGAACTGGCAATGGGCAGAAAGATTTCCAATAATGTTCGGTCCCCACTCCTCAGCCTGATTGATAGTGCTTTTTTGCTTGCGCTAACCGATTTTAAATTACTCTGAAGATCTTTTAAATACTGGTTGTAGTGTACTGGGCTTAATAAGCTGCTATCGATTTGCTAGGTTATCCAATATGATCACAGTGCAAAAATGCTCAAGGGAGTGAACAATGTGCTTTTATTGAAAATCTTTATTCTGTTAGTAGGCCGTGGGCACCTTGACATATCGGGTGTGACACGGTCTCATATCACTGCCTATATCCTACGTCTTTACTATTTCGCTAAGCATTATAATTAAAAATGAATACAATATACACTTACGTTGACGCTGGCGATTAGGTCTTCAATCATTTGTCTCGCTTGATCCACTTGGTGTGGCTTCCCTTGTAGGTAACATCTAGAGAAAGAAAATTAAACTTTGTATATGTATCTTCACGCCAATTATCCATTGTAAATATGCTGGCAGATTCGATTGGTGTATGATTAAACTACTAAAACTACTTCAAATAGCTTCAATGAACAAATAAATCAGTCATTCATTGTTAAGGGGAGTATGGTAGTAGACCACTCGATGTATGATTAAATTACTAAAACTTTACTTCAAATGGCTTCAATGTACAAATAAATGAGGCATTGTTAAGGAGAGTACGGTAGAAGACCACTCGATGTATGATTAAATTACTAAAACTTTACTTCAAATGGCTTCAATTTACAAATAAATTATAAAATGAGTTATAGATAAGAGAAGAGAAGCGATAAGAACATATAATGGTCCGATGATTTTAGAAAGAGGTTCAATAATGGCAGAGATTAATCCAAAATAAAGGCAAAAAGGTTGTAAAATGGTCTGTGTGAACAGAATGGTACAAATCTATGTGTAGACCTAGACCTTGTAACATCTCTTTAGCTAGCACAAGTTGACCTTCCTCTCCCGCGTGCCACAGATAACGGGAAGGTCCAGCTTATGATGGTCGAGCTATAGCCTCCGGGGCGCCTACCTTTTGTCTCCGGGCCCGTCGTCGCGCTCCTGGTGGAACTGCACGCGGCAGCCCGTCTCCGCCTGGATCTTCTTGATCATGTCCCCACCGCGCCCGATCACGACCCCCACGGCTATCTTTGGTACTAATACCTGGACAATAAATAAGTAAATTAATCAAAATTCTACTACAATACAATTAATTGGAGGAGACACCACATGGAATAAGTTCGTAGTTGTTTCTAATCTATCGTTTCAAATATAATGTTTACGTGCAATAAAGAGTTTACATACAAACCTACATACATTTTAGTAAACACGACACCCCCAGGATGCAATGATTTCTAATAAATAAAGAAACTACATCAAAGACCGAGACGCGTTAAGTTCTAGGTGACGACCGAGACAAATGCTTCAAACACATGTAAATGACACCCCTCTTGTACCAGAGGCTACAAAATGTGATCTGGAAACGGAGAAACAGCCGAAATAAAAAAGAATTAACGTAAGGTGCTTGCGGTCACGTACGTCTCTTCCATACATGAAAGATGACTTAAAAAGCAACTCGTCTACGGGCGCAGTAGTGTAGTGTATTTACCTCGGAGGAGTTGGTGGCGAGCCCGTTGCCCTGGTCCTGCGGCGAGTAGGCGTCGTCGTAGGGCCGGCCGCCGCCGCCGCCGCCGCCGCCCGCGCCGTCCTTGTCGGCGAGCAGCTCGAACACCAGCTGCTTGGCGTGCTCTACCTTGCCGGGGTCGCCCGAGATCCGGAGCGGCTTCTCCTGGACGATACGCTCAGAGTTAGCGAACCCGTGCAGATAAATAGTACGCGCGTTGCCTAACGTGTTACGCCATAAATACTAAGCCATAAGCACTAGTTTGTGCAAAATCGAACTGCCGGACGGTAATATTTCTTGTAGTGCACAATCGCCCTTAGGGAGCCCTTTTTTTCCATATTTTTTTTGGTCATAATGATATTGTTGACATAATTATTGAGTCATAATTTTTATTTCTAACGTGTAGACAAGGCTAGGTGAGGTTAGATTTTATTTATTAAAATCCTAAAAAAAGTAACAGTTTCTTAAAATATTACGTTATGATTTGCGATAAATATGACTAAAAATAATTATTGCAGATGATATAGAACCTAAGGATCATCCCGAATAAGTTATGCATTCTTTAAAAAAAAGCCGTTTTCATCGTTCCATCTGTTTAGGAGCTACGATGCCACACAGACGCACAGATAGACACGTTAAACTTATAACACCACCATTTTTCTACGGGTTAAAAATGGCATAAATAGACTTGTAGTAAGCGGTAGCCAGACTCATGAAAGAGATTACAGCGATTAAAAAGCTATAAAATCAATATAGGTATATGTCTACGTATATAAAACTGCTGCGGCTAAGGCGACCTACTACTTCAATTCAATTTACGAATAACACACAGCTTATACGTATATTACAAGAACTCTTATGTATATCAAATATCACAGCATAGACTATCGATCATGCATCTACTTCTTTCCCTAATATTCAATAATTTATTTTATGCTAAAGAAAAAGGAACCAACTTAATCACAATAGACATAAACGCATGCCGTTAGAGCTTGTTATCTGTAGAAATATTTACTCATGTAGAGTATTAAAAACTTACATATTCTGTGTTAGGTCCGTCTTGAATCACCACCATCTTTGCTCCAGACTGTTCCTGCAGCTGTTTAATGGTTTTGCCGTTCTTGCCGATTATAAGACCCACTTTGGGGCCCGGAAGCATCACTTCCTCCTGTTAAACGAAATGTTAACTTACCTACTTGTCTCACAAACTTAAAGCATACACTATAAAACTGACATGAATGTAAGGAATGTCTAGGGTGCGGAGTAGACATGTGCGCCGTGCCGATTCACTGCCGATTTTACGCCGCCGCTGATATTTTTTCCACGTCGCGTCGGCGTAAAATCGGCGGCAAATCGGCGCGGCGCACATATCTAGTACGGAGTTTTCACAGTATGGTAAGACTAAAGAGATTAATTGACATTAATATTTAACCTCGCGTCATACTAATACTCATTTATGGGATTCCACAATTTAATTATCATGAATAACGAAAATAACGATAATTTTTAATGTTCCGTATTATCTTGACATATTTGACATTATATTGTAAATATCCAGTGTTTCCAGTTCTCGATGGCTTGTCCACCGCACAAATAGGCGCTGCGCGGTTGCGTCAATGAATGTAGTTAAGTACAGTAGTCCCAGCTTCTTAATAGCTTTCGGCTGGCTACCGCTATCACGCTTGCACTCGCAACTGACAGTATATTTGTCACTCGTGTGTCATAGAAAAACGAAGATTGCCGATCTCTAATAAGAAAATGGTTGCACTGTACCTTGTTACTCATTATGATCCTATTACTTTTACAGTAATTAAATAAAAACACTTAAAACGATCGTCTTTTTATTTACGTTCATAATCAAATTGTAGAACGCAATAAGTAATCGAGTTTGTCGCGAGTTTTAATGTTAATGTCGACGCCTTATCTGTTTTTAGTCTTCCCCTGCTTTAAAATCGTAAACATTAATTATTTAGCAATAAACCGTCAACCTACTGTTGTGTCGAGCATTGCGATGTGAAAATGTGTGGAACGCGTAACGGTCACGTGTATACTCGATTAGAAATCGCGACGGACTGACTCCACAAGTCGCGATGTGGTAGGGAAAGAGGGTAAGTTTAGGTGAATTCAAAATAAGGTATGCGGGTAGTACGACACTTATTACTGAAGTCATTTGAAATGGGCAAATATGTAAACATAACTGATGGAACAACACATTTTCATCGAACTTGTAATTAATGAGTTTGAATCATTGAAATAACCTTAATTGAATTTTAATAGTACATGATTATGCAGTAATACGAGTAAATTGATTAGTTTGGTTAAATAATTGCCTATTCCATAAATATCCAATGAGTGAAAGTGAAAAAATGATTTGGCAGTGTCAAGTAAGAAAGAGAAAACGAACTTAATGTCATTATATCGTGTGTTTGAATGACAGGGCATCATAGACAGAATCAAGTGATATTATAGTGAATTTGCTTTAACCTACAGGTCAGGGAACTTCTAATAGGTATTCTTGGTAACTTTCAAAATCGGTTTTACCGATAATATAAAATGCTTATTTATCATAGGATTGGCAGTTGTGCTAGGACTGGTATCTATTACCCAATACTGGAAAATATCAAAGGTTGGTTCTGGACTTTAGTTCTGTTTTGCCGGTTGCCTACGGATCATGATAAAAAATACTTAAAGGGGAATCAATTATTTTTGTACATACAAATAACTAATTTTTACGAATATAACCTAAACTTTACAACTTTGAAACTACAACCAACAAAAAACTACAGCCTTGAAAAATAGCATGACAAATATAGTTGATTCACCCTAAAACAAAAAACCTCACATCATTTGGAATTCAAAAAAGGAATTACATCGAAGATTCGAAGATGGAGGTGTGAAAGGAATAAAACGTGTTTTTTTTTAAAGGTTAATTTTTAAGGTACTTAAATGGTAAAAAGTGATTTCCCATGTTTTTTCCAGCAATTTTTGGCTCAATAGTCGTTCTCTGCGCGCGCGCATTAAATAACGTAAGTTTAAAGATACTGACCGTAACGGCTAGACCGCCGCCGCCGCCGCCCTGGCCCCCCGGGCCGCCGTTGCCGCCGCCGCGCATGGGCGCGCCGCCCATGTCGCCGCCGCCGCCCATCCCCATGCCCATGCCCATGCCCATCCCGGGCCCGTCCTGGTGCTGCGGCGCGTTCTCCCGCCCGCGGTGGTTCACTATCTGGTTCACTAGCTCCCTGGAAAGTGGACGGGTATTAATACGGGGTTTACTACACGTGGTGATGCACTGTGAGGTAACAATCGGCTTTCATAGAAATATAAACCGAAGTCGTGTTTTTTTTTTCTTGAAATTGATTCCGCCATCCTCACATTAGAAAAAAAGCCCGAGGCAAATTCGATATAAATATAATTTATAAAACTTGTATGCAGAATTAGAAAAAAAAAACTTGAAAGTGCGAATCAAAGTGTGATCTTTTGACATAAAATATGCTAAATATCTTTTTTTTAATCATCAAAAATTTTATACTTATTATTTTTTGCTCGAAGTCAATACGAAAGAGAAACTGATAGGTTGTAATTATTTTTTGTATTTTTCTATTGCGAGCCAATGTGAAAAATCAATATTTCTGGTATACTGCAAAAACGAGTTTTATCCTGTCAGGCAGTTTGGTGAAAATTATTCTTGATTTGCTGACATGCTCCAAACACAAAGCCATACATTTTAACTAATGAAATACCCACAAAGGATATAAATGACTCGCAAATGTTACTAATTAGCATAATGATTAGGGACCAGAAATTCTAAGAGGGAGGTTACATGCCCAGTGTTTCATCGGTTCAGTCCGTCAGTCTGGTCAAACTTTGAGTGACGCCAGAATGATGGATGGTTCGAACGATTACAGGATAAATCCAAGACTGATATTAGACTGATAAAACGTACGCTCAGTATTTCGTCAGTTAACTCGATCTGTTTGGTTAGAATGACCGGAGAATGATCGTCTAACCCAAGAACTGACAAACTGATATCAAAAAAATCGGCGTAGGTATTTGAAAAGTATTTTTAACTGTTTCAATATTTACCTGCAATTCATTTAAGTAACGATCGTTTTGACTGCTATTACCATCGAAATTAGGAAAAGTTTTATCCTGAATATAAAATGATACGAACTAGCAATAATTCTGTTAGATCGGAAAATTAAACTAAGGGTTGGTTGTACAAAAGTGAACAGGTAATTACCTTAACGGCAACAAGCATAGCGATAATGCGAATATTAGAGTTGCAGTCTAACACTTATTTTTGCGATATATTACATCCTCGAGACGTTTTGTACAATCCCGGAATCCCGGAACTTATATTATTAAAATATTTTATTTAAGACGCAGACTCCATATTTACTTAGTTTTGCCAGAAATTCACCAACTTTAGGTAAATAAGCATCGGAATTTCCTAAATCTGATAATGATACTTATTTACGAAGAAGCTATTTCAAGAAGAGAAAAATATTAAGTCTTCAGTTTCTATTTCTATGAAAGCCGAATTTCACCCCACAGTGTAGTGGTAAAATGTGTCCCCCAACAATATTTTCGACTACTTTGTCAGTTACCATATTTTGTTTTGGCTGTGCATGTAGTTTGTTTTCTGTTGGCGTGAACAGTAAATTTTGTGGAGCATGTAGTTTTTATAACACTTAAGAGATAGAATTTAATTATGGTGACTTTGTCAGAGAATGTAGTGGAGTCTCTATCATAGAACTTTATAATGGAAACGAGCTAATGATATTAAACTTAGGATCTTTATTGTAGAGCACAAATCCTATTAATGAGGGAAACGTGTAACTACAGAAGTGGTTTTTATTACAGATATTTAAGACATTAACAATTATAAAGAATCCGAAATAAATCAAATATGTTAAACAAAATTATTGTTGATGAATCTTTGATTGAAAATTACAAATTTATTTTTAGGTGCACTATTGTATTATTCATATTTGGTAGCCATTTAATTGATTAAAGAAAAAAAAACTTAAGACTCCACCGCACTATTATCCTAACACTACAATGAATATCCTGATTAAAGACATTTATTTACAGCTATGAGCTCTCCACTTGTCTGCTTTTACTGTTTACTTCTGCCGGGTAAATAATCGCTTCCTACTTTGTGGAAAATATATTTTATCGAAGAAGTACCCTGACTTTTACTAACTATTTATTGTACTGTTTAGATTAGGTACTACTCCATACAACGTACATGTCAAACCTACAGGTTTCAATGACTTGACGTTATATATCTACTCAACCCAACAGATAGGTAGTGAATAAGCCCATGTGTTCCGTGACCAACGTTTTTATACCCCAACGTTCGGCTCCCTTCTACAAGGTTTATAGTTACACGTGAGCCCCAACAACACTGAACTAAGAAACTCGTACCTCCTAAAAGGCAGTAGGTCGACCCCCCCAACTTCTAGGCTTGAATGCATGTCTCCCTCCCTCCTCTCATCATCTCGGTAGGCCGTAACGGCCATCAGCATATTCCTTTCGAGAAAATAAATCTGCTTAAGGCACTGTTTCTCAACCTGAGACGACCCCAAAAGGAGTCCCAGAGATATCTACGGCGACTATGCATTGGCGAGAATTAGGGGGGTCGTAATGGCCTTTTGGGGGATCGAACACATGAGGTTGAGAAACGTTGCTTTAGAATAAAAGGGCTTAAGCTCATCCTCGACAGGTTACTTGAATTAAAATGGGACGTTGTACACAGGTCAGTTCCAAGGATCAAACAGTGTCAAAAGTCAAAATTATTAAACCTAGAGATTTATTCGATTCCAATCAGTCTCAAAAATAACAAACGCTCACCATAACTAGTAACAAAAGTAAAATGTTACTGATACTTTATACACCTACTTCACTGCTTACCTATGACGTTTTCTGCTGTACATGACAGTTACATAACTGTCCTATCAAAATATGGGCATGCACTAGGAATGCAAAATATATGACACTGAAAAACATTTTATTTTGCAATGAATACTTTGATGATTATAGCTTTACTTGTTAATCTTATCATAAAAAATATGTACCTAAAATGATGAGGGCTGCGAAACCAACAAAATAGTTGCGAGTAACATGTTAGATCACTAATGATTGACATATTTATTAAGTTACATATCTATAGATTTCAGCTAACCTGGCTCTAGCGATGGCTTCCCTGGATCCAGTGAGGGTGCACACACGGTCTGGCTGTCCCCCGGAGCCCGGTGCCATTTGTATTTTACACCCAGACTCAGCTTGCAGCCGGGTAATCTGCTCTCCTCCACGACCAATGACTGTGGACAATCACAGTGATACTGCACATTCACGATTTATTCTGTTGGTCGTAGACGTCAAGTCATAATGTAATTAATACTATGGAAGGCAAAAGAAAAATAAAATGCCTTCCTTGGAAGACCAAATATCTGAGATATCCATGGGCTGCAGAGACCACTTACCATGAGATAGCCTTTATGCTCAATTGACTTCTCTGTATCATAGAAAAAGCCTTAATAAGGCTGCGGACTTGCAGGCATTAAACTTACTCAATCCAACCATCTTGTCAGGCACCCGGATGTATTCATTAATAGTTTGGTCTTGCATCAGGCCAGGCGGGCCAGGGGGCCCGGGCGGGGGCGCCGCTGCGGGGTTTGCCGCCGCGATGCGTGCCGCCGCCGCCGCCGCCGCTGCCGCCGCAGCTGCGTTAGCACTAAAACAACATTATCGCTTGATTCTACTAAAACGATTTTTCTCAAAAATGTATGAAAATGTTGACATTACTATCTACATAATGAGACGCGAAGGACATAGTTTACTGACACATCTCAAATTAAAAAAAAAACATTGCGTGCTAACAACAAACCCGCAATGTTGCATACAAATTCCATTACTATCTAGCTTGTAACTTTTTAAAAAGTGAAAAAGCCCATAATAAAATGAGGGCACAAGTCTTATACATCCAAATTTTATTTGAAACATAACTTTTTTATCTATGTCTGGAATAGCTTATGTTTTTTTTTTAAACAAAGCTTGCGATTTTCCTTGTCATAATCAAAAAGGCGGTAAAGAGTGATAGTTTTTTCACATGAAGTTTGTTTGTATGCAATTAAAAAAATGAGTTCAAGCGATGAAGATTTTACTCCAACACAAAAAAAAACTTGCGATTTTTGAGAAAAGCACTATATTTGCCTCGGCTGGAACAGCAATTGCGGGCTTCGTATTTTTAAACGGACTCGCAAGGTCGTCCGTTTAAAACAATACTCGGCCCGCAATTGCCTACTTCCATGCCTAGGCAATAATGTACTATTAAAATATTGGTAAAATGAATTTTTGAATGAAGGAGAGCAAACTATCCACCTGTCTCGCCCAGTTAAAATAGATCAGTTTTAAGAATTAGTAAACCTGTTTGTATATTTTTAAATTGGATAACTACTGAGGATCATTGAGGATCACAGTCACTTGCAAATCTTTAGAAAAAAATCGTATACTAAAACTACTCTCAGAAATTTAATGGCCACCCTGCACATATTATTATTATTATCATTATGAGCCCTTAATGTCCCACTGCTGGGCAAAGGCCTTTCTCCCCCTCTCCCACTCTATCCGATCTTGAGCAGTTTCCCTCCAGTTCTTGTCCCCTCACTCACTCACACACATACATACATACAAACGCACGCACACCCACTCACACACATACAAACACACTCAATCACACACACACGCTAATACGCTTTCATACTATTGAATTGTTAAATTGTTTTCCTTTCTATAGTTAATTCTAGGTTTCCATTGTTACTGTTATTCCTCACTTTAACATTGTTCCTTTTGTTTTGTATTCTTGTGGTCACCATCATCTTTCATTGGCTTTATTCATAGTGCCTATTTTATAGTTCACATTAAACGGTATTGCTGTGTTCATGTCCCAAATAAAATTAAATAAATAAAATATCTTGCTCTTGAACTCTGTATTGATTTTGAGTGACTGTTTATATCCCCGGCTGCTGGGCTATTAAAATTGCCCTAGCAATCTTGCTCTATAGTCTACACTAATATGTATTGGTCAACACATTACAGCATTGCACAATATATTGCAACTGTACAATTGGTGCATTGACAAGCAATTGCCCATTGAAGACCAAATGTAATGACATTGGTCAAAGTAATTTCAAACTTTAGATGACTGATGCAAGGTTCAGAATTCAATGCATGTTGACAACAGAAGTTAAGTGCATGCAAATATTAACAATTTAGATAAAATAATGGCCTTCACTGTGTCACTGACTGCACCTATACCACCAGAGTCAAATACATATACAATATCCCAACTCTATTTATTTATTTATTTATTGTTATACATTACAACTATAGGTTTACAGAAGAACCAAGGCGCCTAAAATGTAACAATTACAGAATTATGTTCATAGGAAAGAAAAGAATTAATGAATGAAGAAATGAATGAATTTTACATTTGTCTGCAACACACACAGTCAATTACAATAACAATAACGTCAAACATACAACTTCAATCTTGTCAGCTATATCATTTGTAATATACAATATCATTGGACTGGACTGCTGACCAAAGTAAGGGTCTCCCCAGACCTATCGCCGCGCAATCGGCTTGAGCCAGTAAGAATTTTTTTGTGTCCGTGCAGTAAGAGTGAAAAAGGCGTCGGTCGACTCGGCTCGGCTCGATTCGGCGTTGCGAACGGAATGACGTCGTTTTCGCTCTTATTACATGGACATAAAACTTTTTCTTACCGGGATAATGTAGCACTCGTAGCAGTGACTGGCGTTGAATATTTTAAGGGCTTGGTGTATATTTTTCGTATAAGTAGGGGGCTTGACCTTCAAATTGCCTTTTACATACTCAACTTACTTTGGCTTTGTTTAGGATATGGTTAAGAAAAACTTCAAGATTTAAAGGCCTACAGGATTAGTGCCCCCCTAAGTCCACCACTGCAACACTGCAATATTGCAGTATCTGTTGCACATATCATCCCTTTACTTTCTCAATCTCTTATCTGATCAAATATTTTGACAGGAAAGCAATTTTTTGGGTGAACGCACACTTATCTGAGCCGAATGTGTCAAACTAAACGAATTTTAGAATTCTGTTTATGTGATCTTATGAAACCTCACAAACTTGCCTGCGTTGAATTGTCCAAATCTGGAAGAACCGCAAGTGTGCGAGGTTTCATAAGATTTCATATACAGAATTCTAAAATTCTTTTCATTTGACTCCTTCGGCTCTGATAAGTATTTTTATATGAGTATTTTTTCTATCTACCTATTCAATCAGATAAGACGTTGAGAAAGTAAAGGGACGATATAGATGGTACCGGAAGACAGGATTAAGGATGGCTTAAGAAATATTCCAGAACATGAGACTATGGGCCAAAATTTCATCTAAATGCATTCAGAAAGTCATGCATATTGAAAGAAAATCATCTAAAATCCTCACAAACCTTCACATTCTTGCTATTACCAGCATAATAAGTAAAAAGTACAAATATACATTGATTTCGTAGTTAGGTTTTGGGTCTGTGTGAATGGTATGGATATAGACAATGAAGTATATCAACATTTGTGTGCTCATATAATTTTAATGGCATTACAAGAATGCAATTAAATTTATATTAAATTTATTTAATATTGCTTCATTTTATTCACGAGGTTAACAGGAAATTATGGAGTGAGCCAAATTTCACAGCACAAAATTAGGATATGTTTTACCTCATTGCTGCGTGTTGCTGTTGATAAGCTGGGTCAATAGAAGCTAATTTCTTTGCGCTCGGCTCAGATCCGTCTTCCAAAGGTCTCTTGCTACCACCACCCTCGATTTTAGCAGCAACCTAGAGCCAAAACGTATTTTGTCAAAAGTCATAATTCAAACTTGGAAAATTCCGTACTAATCAACAATATGAACACTAAATAAGCAAATATAATACATTTAAATACCCTCTATTGTTACTAATAGCACAAAAAACTCCACGAGAAAGTCAATGGAATAAGTAGGTTATAGGTAATCTCAACGTTTTTATTTTACAACAGAAGTAACCCGCCAAAAGAAAAGAGGGTTGATTATGTCAAAAAGAATACAACACGCGTCGCGGATAAAGGAGGTAAACACACATTTTCTCAAAAACTATGCAGACGTTACTTATACACCAATAAATAAATAGCTACATTATGAAGCTTGTCTTACCAATTTAGCACGTTGTAGAGCAGCCGCAAATCCCGCCGGTTGGCTATTGTTTTGAAGCGTAGCCATAGAAGAATAATCACTCATGTTTGATTTAAGTACACATTCAGTCGTTATACGGCAGCCATTAAAAAGGATCAAATAACCCAAAATAAATTTATTCGCTTGTCGCAACTCGCGTCGCGAGAAAAGACGCGGCGAACCACAGCCAAGAAAAGTCTAGGAATAGGTGTTTTATTATGGCCTTGCAGTAGTTTCGAGTGTATAATTTATTTATTCACTGATCGCAAGTTAATAAGTTTAAAAATAAAGTGGTTTATTTCTTTTCAGTTATTAGAAGTTCACTCTTGTGATGAAAAAAAATGTGTTTAT
Organism: Acleris literana; assembly: GCA_946894065.1. Lineage (NCBI taxonomy): Eukaryota > Metazoa > Arthropoda > Insecta > Lepidoptera > Tortricidae > Acleris > Acleris literana. Next base: position 8,110,612 of record OX335688.1, on the reverse strand, counting down.
AAATTAATATCATTATCGACAATATTAGCACTATTTATCCAAAACGACATCGGCTGGCCCTGTAAATAACCCAAAAAGCAATATCTATGGTTTACGCGATGCGTTTGGTTCTTGCAGTGTAACAAATATTTTTAGTGTAGCGTAAAAATAACCACACCAAAGTTCAGTATGATTTTAAAATAAACCTAACCCATTCTTGCTTTTCTATAATTTTTATTTTACGTAATTAAACATCTCAGTTCTGCCTTTAGTAAAACACAGTTTTATTCATTGAATCCTAAATTTACACAAATATTTTTCTTTCGGAATTATTAGTTTGGTTATATAAAGCTTTATTGACAGATACTCTGTTAGTTGATATTTCAGGTATCATTTCAGGTAGAAAATCATTATTTTTTTTAGTATTACTCTATTGTTGTTATTTCTTAACTAACTGCAGTAATTATCTCTAAAATTTTCTACATTTCAATATTAAAGGTATTAATGTTTTAACCACACTTCGCGAGAGGAGAAAACGATCCTCAAGAACTTCTTCTTTTGTTTAACAAGTGAGCTTAGTTCAAAACTTTTGCATTTTATTTAATGCAGCGTTTCCTAATCATTTTATTGCATCAGCCTTTTATTAATGTTATTTTTATTATTTAACAAGCTTAGTTTTATTTTTATCTCAATCAGTTTAATTTTAATTTATAACTATAATTGTATTACGTATATTATATATAACTTTAAATCAAACTTAGCTTTCGGTTTTCGAAAATAAATAAATTTTAATATTATAATATTATCAAATTAATTCCAAATACCTAAATCAATACCCGCCAATAAACAGAATAACGTAGGTAATTGGTATCAAAATGTTAACTAAACGCAAACACTTTTTTTTTAATGGGTGCGTGCATTTGTGTTGTCCGGTGTTTGAAGACGCTTTGAATTCGCTTTCAATTTCTTCGTAGGAAAAATGTCGGGTGATACCGATAAAGCGAAAATCAGTGACAATCAGGTATAGTTGTGAAATATATTTTTGTATTATATTTCTATGCAGTGGTGCGCGTTTAATAAGAGTATTTTTAGTGGTGAAGTGATGTTATTTCCGTGTTATATCACTAATGTTTGTCTGCGTCTCAACATGGCTGACAGAACGTTTGCTTCCCGCTAAACGCGGGAACTGCGCCACGGAGGGTTGTGATATTAGTCAATATTTCGCAAGAAAAACTGTGAATGCCATCGTGATCAGTTATCGAAACTGATGTAAATGGGATTATTTTCAGGATTTCGCATATTTTCGCACCCCCGCCCCTTTGCATTTAGGTGCAAGGCCTTTGTTAAATGTACCACGATATATGTACATAATGACATTGATAGGAAATCCGCATGACCTTGGTATTTGGTTTTTTGCGATTATTTTTTAGACGTAGAGTGATAATGTTGACGCTCCATCGAGTGGTGGGTTAGCGCTTCGCTATTTCGACGCGGAACTGGGCCGTCGATGTAAATAAACATGATTTCTTTCGGGCCTATATTGCTGACCTCGGTCAATTTTTGCACCGCGTTCCTGGCTATTATTCTGTTATGTTACTATATCATAGCAGATAATAAGAAACGATGCAAACCGATTGACCCTAAAATTGGAGGCAAGATAATATTCATACATACATATATGCTATATGTACACAGCTGTATAGTTAAAGATGTATAGCTGCAAGATTACAAGATGCCATAGAAATGTATACCTTGTGCGCTGGGCGTAAGGACAAAGTTAGAATGGCGGGAAATGAAAACTGACGCTTAGAATTCAGGTGCAGATTTGACAATGATTGCAAACTGAAATGTCTGAATTGTCTTTCAAATTATTACTTGTAGTAATTTAGTAGGTATAGAAAATGGTGAAAATTACCTCGTCTTTACCTACGTTCGTTTTTAGGGAACCATTTTACCCTACTAAGTTCACCATTAGATGAGTAATGAATCAAGGTTTGTCTAGGTTTTTTTTAGAAGACTATGAATTAGGTTTTGACTGTTTCTATAGGTTAAAGACATTTAAACTTTATCAGAATGTTTTTTTAAATATCTAAGTGAATTCCTTATAGATAAATCTACACTTAATTTTAGAAATTTTGTATTTTTTTGCGATTTTTTGTAATAAACTTTATCTTAGTGAGTTAAATAATCTCTCAGACCTATAAATGCTAGGAAATTTAATTTTTTTAACAAACGGTCAAATTAATCACATTTGTTTTTTTAACCTTGTGGTATATGTCTCGCAGACGTTATGACCTAAGTGTTACTTTGAGAGTGGTCTGAAACCAGGTGGTCAATTAAAGTTTAAAATATGTTTTTGTAGTTTCACCAAGTGTCTATAATGTATCCCTTTATACTAATTTAACCCTTTAGCATCTTTTAAGCAATTAAATCTCTTACACAATAGTCCCACTTCCTAACAAAACTATATTTTATATTTAACTAGCAACCTACTTTTGCTTCACTAAGGTTTATCCAAATAAAATATAGCCTGAGTCCACCAGAGGCCTGTTTCACAAAGCTACAAGTTACAAATTACAAGCGGAAGTCTCTTTCGAACTCCTTTTGCTAGAAACAGAGTTCCGCTTGTAATTTGTAACTTGTAGCATCGTGAAACGGGCCTCAGGAATACCTGTACATTTCAATTAGTGAATGAATTTGTCGCATAGGTTCTGGATATTGACAAATACAGATACAAACTTACAAAATTGCACTTCCTCTTTATAATTTTACTATAAATTGTCAAAGAAGCTGGAAGTCTAAATTATAAATTAATTCAACCTAGCTTAACTATGATTATTTTTAGAAATAAAGCCTAATATTCAGCAGTTTTGTTTTTCAAATCCACTTAAGTCCAATTTAACCAATGGCACATATACACATGGTATACAGGGTCCAAGTAAACATTATTTATCAAACATGCCTAAGTCATTTAGATATATTTCTATAACACCTAAATTTTACATTGTTTTTAACAAAAGTGACTGTCTTGCCTGGTAGTGTTAATCATAAATGCTTAAGTGCAAATAAAAATACGTTTCTAGATTACAGTTTTTTTACATATTTCATCAGTTTAGCCTGTACTGCAGTAAAATGAAATAGTTTAAAATTATTCCACATAATGTATGAAGAATAACTCTTTCCTGGAAATTGTTTGTGTGACTTACGCGAGTCTGAAATGTATTAACATATTTATCTTTCACTGTAATCAAGTTAGAAAAACTTGGGTTCAAACTGGGTACCTTGCAATGCTGAGTTGACACCCTAAGGCATTCTCTTTTATTACAGTATATCAGTTTTATCACAAAATGCAGCACCTAAGTAAGGGCGCGGTGTCAAATCTTAAAAATTAATTAGTCATCTTTACAAAACAGTCTCTTCTCATGGCTGTCCTACACCACCCATGCAACAGATTTTGATGTGATTTCGACCATCAATTAGATAATCCTTCACAGAAGGTGGTTTTGTAATAAATTCTGGGCAATTTAGAGAGTTTTTAAAATTCATTTAATCTGTCACATTTTATTTTTTATAATTTACTTTTTTTTTTTTCTTGTTTAATGGCTTTCACTCCTGTTAAGGTGTATTTCGCCAATGTCGAGTTATTTAAAGACACTCCCATGGACTTATTAGAGAAATAAGTCCATGGATATCACACGCGAGGACAATTGTTCGGTAAAAGAGATTTTTTTCTAATCAACAGCATAAATAAGTGATCATTTATGTACCTTGTCGCTTTCAATCGTTTCACAATTTTGTATGACATTTCAAACACAAAGTTAAAGTGACGAGGTACATAAATGATCACTTATTTATGATGTTGACTGTACATACAAATAGTAAATTACAAAAAATAAAAATAAAGGATGTTAAGAATATCCGATTTGAAATGTCAACATTTGTAGACAAGCCACGCAGCAGCACTGAGTGTAAGGTGCAGTAAGTCCTCTGGGAGTCCTGGGTAAGAAGCTGAGACTGTTGGTTGAAGTGCTCTATAGTTTGGTTGTGCTCACCGCACACACACAAAAAAGACTCTTACGACTCCCACTTAAAATTAAATGTGTTTAACAAAGTGCTATTTCTGTGCAGGATGAAGACAAGAAGTCCGGGACAGGCGATGGCCAGACAACAGAAGACGAGTCCTCCCAGGACTCGAAGGGTGAGTGTCTGGCTGCAGACCAGGCTCCAGGTAACGTCGATGTAGATCAACCGAGTAGCGAAGACAAACCAGCAAACTCCGAAGGTCAGAGAAATAGCGGTTCATTTGTACGTGTTCATCTACATTGCAACTAACCTGGGATACTAATCTGGTTCATATTTGTCATGTTTATTTTACCGCCTGTTTCACAATCGACGAGTAAAGCATATTTGACGGATACATTTTGCCCTTTCTCTTTCTTACAATGGAAAATAGACAAGGAGAGAGCCAACTTTAAATAGCAGATAAATTTACTTGTCGGTTGTGAAACGGCCCCTTAGACTGCTTGAATTGTGTGTTAGAAAATTTAGAATAAGCCTACAGGTTCACCAAAAGATGTAGAGAACAGAGTACAAGTTATTTTCCTCACCTACAATTCCTACAAATTACCAACGTTAAAAATTTTTTTTTTACCTATTGAACATTCGGCAGAAAAAATCTTAACATTACTTTAATGTTAAAAAAAAAACGGAAAAAGACATGATTTTTTGCTTAGTATGGTAAATCGCAAATACTGGCCACTTGAAAAAATAAATTTAGCTACTGGCTATAAATTTTATACATATACCTACTGACAGCACATTTTAAAAGTACTCAGGGTAATATTTCTGACTCTAGGTACAATACAGGCTTTATCTCACGAAAGCGGGTTTGCCATACTTGCGTGTGTAGATTCACGTGCACTTTGTGTATGAGTGCGTAGCTGTCGTTGCTAAGCGACGGCGTACGCATCTTGACTAGGCGCTCTCGTCTGCGATGGCGGGTTTAGTTGGATTCCTTTAGGACTGGCCAGAGAAGAACAGGGAAACGGAAAAAGTAGTGGAAGGCCTTCGCCCAGCAGTGCGACACATCAGGCCCGGAATAATAATCAATCAGCATATCTTTTGCTTTACACCATGTTGTAAAGTGGCCAGCTACGCCATTAATAAACGATTTACCTTACCTATTTGTAATCACCATAGAAACTAAACAATATTAATATTATGTTTTTGTAAGTGAATTTAATCTCGGGTGAGTTAAGTGTGCTCACCAAAGATAGTTGAGATAGTTCACAAATACCTACGACCGGAGCGATTTGATCACCATAGTAAGTTTAATTGGTTCGAATTTCCAAGCTTTTAACTTTTCAGGATTGTTATAGAAGATCCTATCAGGTTCTAATAGGCATGTCTCTTTAATAATTATGTTTTAAAAACTACTTTCTTTGACTTTCCATGGATCCCACGAAAAGATCATGACGACTACCCCTGACATATTATACCCTACTCATAATTGGCGGAGAAATCGAGTAACATGCACTTGTTTTTTGTAACATGCTATGAAAAATTCAAAAATAAATTAATAGTTTTAGAATAAAATGCATTTCTTCAGTTGAGAAACAAATCTTTGGACTTGCGATAGGTTACTATGGTGAATAGACTTGACGCCAGCGGGGCGAGGCATTGCATCCGCGTCTACGGCGAAGGCTAGACGTTTAGTTAATACTGTGATCAGAGGCGGCATCTGCGCGGCGTGGATTGGAGAAAGATATTCTAACCTATAAAAACCTTTAAAAAAAATGTGACGAGCCTTTCTGCCGACTGTACCTACTTTTTTTTGCACTGTCATCACATCAGTCCTTATCAAGCGAGACCAAACCCACGAGTTCGAACTTGGTGGGTTTAGCTACATTAGCGGCCTGCACACGTAAAGTTCGGACTGCGGGAAACGCCACGCGCCATTCCAATCTTCGCTCCGAACCGTACGTGTAAATGCAACTTTAATAGTAAAATAGTAAAAAAACCTACGGTTCGGACTGGCGCGTGGAATAGCGCGTGGCGTTTCCTGCGGTCCAAACTGTGCCGTGTAAAGGCCGCTATTAAGTATAGCGAAGATCCTTTTGCGATTTTCCGACTCCATATTCCATAATCAGATCAGCTCTTTGACACCATAATCATTTTCATAGCTATGAACTTCACACCATTCTTATCTTATCTTGTACAAATGAACCCTTTCGGATACACCCTTTAAGATCTTTCGTGCAATTTCTCACGGTATCACGGTATTACACTTTATTTAGTAATGTGCCTAAATTTTATAGCATTCAGTAGTTTATTTAGGTGGTAATAGCGATGAAATTGGTTCTCTAAGAGTTTGTGGTATTTTACAGACATCTTAAAAATAGCTAGAACCATTACAATTTGTAACATTCATAGCTGGTAATTTTGCTCGCTAAGATTTGGTAGTTATTTATACATTTGGTTTGAGGGGAAAAGAGGACTAGGAAGATCTAGGTTTACTTACTTCAGCCAAATAAGACAGAAGGCCAATGTCGTGTCGTATCAGGATGTGAAAAAACCGGCAGAGAACAGAGTGGTAATTATTCTACCGACAGGAGCCTAGCTCTTAAGTTAAATGATGATGGTGAGGTAATTTGATTTGGTGGTCGTCTTGGTCCTTTTCTGAATTTGGCTCTCAAAGATAATTTAGGTGGTCATAAAAAAACACCCAAACGCGCGGATACGCCAAATCCAACATGACGCGTTAAACCGTTCAATCTCAATCAATTCCCATGTCCCCATAATTAAAACCCCACCGAAGAAGAAATACAACCCTTTCTAAAAAAATACAGTACATTTACTTGCGTAGCAACCGCGACCCCGACTCGTGTTAAAACACGTGTTTGTAATGATTCTTTTGCAACCGTGTAAGTAAACGTTACCATATTTAGGGTTCCGAGACTTCCGAACCTCAAAAGGAAATGGAGCCCTATTTAAACGTAATAGCAATGTACTCTTGAGCTTAATGGAACCCTGACCCACCATAGAACGGTGTCACAGTGACATTATAAAACAATTTGTTTGACACTTCTTAAGGCCCCTATACACAATGGCCCATCATGGGCCAACGTAAGGGACGCATTTACAACTTAGAGCGAGCAACATATTCTTGCATCTCACTCTTACGCATAACTCCGTCCCTACGCTGGCCCATGATGGGCCATTGTGTACAGGGGCCTTTACGACTTCAATCGTAACGTCATTGTGGTGGGTCAGGGTTCAATTGGTTTAATAGTACAAACCTCCAGGGAGTCTATCTCTGAATCGCGCAACCGAAAAAGAAACAAACAAGACTAGGAGTACATTAGACATCCGACATCTTAATTTTCCGGGGAAATGCTTGAGAAAAACTTTTATTTTTTTATTTTAAACCGGACTACATATTTTGTTACTTACCATGAATATATTTTGACATACGCCATTTTGTCATTTTTTGTGACACTTTCGACGACGCTAAGACAGTTCAGCGTCCACGAAGGAACAAAGAACCATACATACAGGCAAAAAACAATACCCTCCTTCTTTGGCATTCGGGGAAAACTTTAACTAGGTACCTACGTCATAAGACTCATAAGGTCATAGAACTTAAAACAGTGTCTTTTTGTCACTGTTTATTTTTGTGTTGCAAGGCCCACTAATTATCTCTCTCGACAGGCGCAGTTTCAATATTATGCAGATAAATTCTTTTATCTACACTCATATCATAAGTCCTCTATTATGCGTTCAAAACCCTTAGGAAATGACCAGCATTACCGGTGGTAGTAGGTAAAAGCGATGACAGCTGTTAATTTTGGAAGATGTTCCAAATTTGGATCTCATTACCTTACAATATTCGATAACGTAATTTCAAAATGACGTTACAGCTGTCATCGCTGTCACCTACTACCACAGGTAAGGTAATGCTGGTCATTTGCCTTTCGGCTTCTGAACCCATCTTTAAGTACTTATAATATGTGTGTACATAAAGTATTGTACGAGACTGCGTAATTAGTATTACGCAACCGTCCCGTAAACTACTAAGTATTATGCTATTAATATAATCATAATCTTAAATAATTAAATTAATTGTCGATTTTAAATACACTAATCTTTACTTACTCTAACTAAATTTAGTGACCATGTAATTGTTTTATACACACGATACTCAATTAATAAAGATAAAATGACGTACCTATACAAATCGGTATAATTAGATGCATAACATAAGGCATAAAAATCACAATATATTTTATATTATAGTATTATCAATATAACACTTGTAATATTACAAATATGAAAGTTTGTGACTGTATGTGCGAGTTACTACTTCATGCTGAAGTACATTTTGCGTTTTGTACATTTTGCTCCGAAGCGATCCACCCCGCTTCGGAGCAACACGTCACGCAACCGGTGTGGATCGGCCTTAAAGAGACAGTATTGTATTGTGTTGTATACATACATAAATTAAAATATTAAATCACGCCTGTTTCCCAGAGGGGTAGGCAGAGACCACTTCTTTCCACCCGCTACGATCCTGACAAATCTCTTTCGCTTCTTCCACATAATATTTTGTATTTTTTTATCACTCTTCTATTATTGAAAATAATTTATGTTATCTTGTGAGCCTCAGCAATCTGCATAGTGCTTACGTACGTGTAAGCGATTGAAGTAGTGAATTCACATTCACAGGTCGAATGAATGACCCCATTATTGTCAACGCATCGCGTGTCGCATATCTAATTGAAAAGTGCCTCGTACAAGGATAGGACATAATTCGTTCGATAATTTTACAAACTACGATTTTACAATCATTACATGAAAGTATCAGGCAGTTATGGCCATGGCCTCTGCTTTTCTTTTTTGGATTGTAAAGTTAACCCAAGTGTTTTTAATAGAAATCAATAGATAACTCTGACGACCGGCAGCAAGGCCAGAAACGCACTGAAAGCTGTAGCGGCGCGGTGCGAAGGAGGTACCGTTCTATTTAGTTATTTCTGTAAACAACTTCAACTTGCCTTTCAATTTGCTAGGGAATTACGAATACAACTAAATATTAATTTGTTGCCATCAATTTAATGTAAATACTAAGTAATTACAAAAGTCATCTTATTTTTGGAAACCAATAACAATCATATTACCGACTTCAAGAATCTACGTTGTTTTGCCCCGAGTGCATAATGTGTTTGTACCTTCGCGATTATCTCAAAAAAGTATTTATAGTAAATACTTTTTTGAGCGAAAAATTCATAATTAATTCGGAAATATCCTCATACTTCTAAAACGGTCCTAGTTTCACTACGTTTTACTCGGCGTTGATTGCGGCCAGCTTACAATATCTCAGTCTGCCTGACCTGAAAAAGTAAAGCAGCTATTTGCGTTATCGCAACCTGTCCTATTTGTATGCCTAGCGGTAAAACATAGCGATACTCATAACTACTATTTGTAACACCTTATTAAGTTATTATTACATACATATGTTTACAAATATATAATTTGATTTGAAACATACTTTAAAAATATCTATAGTCATACCTTACATTTTAGTAAATGACACACTAGGAATTTCATGCTGCGTTTCTGTGCTTGCTGTACGGCTAGCATGTTGTATTTTCTCGTTTGTCGCTCAGTACGTCTCTTACTTTGAAAACTATACTTCATTTTTCTTAGATCAGTATAAATAATGGATCCTCCACTCGACCACCTTCCAATTTAATTATCTCCACTTTTTTTATATTTTCCCGCGAAGTAGTTTCGACAGGTCGACCAGGTCTTTCTTTTCTCTCCCGTCCACGCGCAAATTGTAGAACAAAGTTCATGTTATAAATTTTATTGATCTTTTCTTAATTACATACCTATTGTTTCTTTTAATTTTTAAAGCTCGTGTTATTTAAGAGGATTGTGAAGTGCCGCTAAAATCTTGTAGCTGTCCAAAAAAATCCATACAAAACTAGCTCCGGGCGAAAACGTTTCTCACCCCCTAAATCAAGTCCGATTTTCACGATTTTTGAATATGTTGGAGTTATTATAAAGACCTAGGTCTGTACGTTTCTGTTTTTTTTTTTTGTTTCTTTCTAAGAAATATTCTGTTGGACAGGAAAACGTACAGACATAGTTTTTCATGATATCTACAACATATTAAAAAATCGTAAAAATCGGACGAGGTTTAAGGGGAGAGAAACGTTTTCGCATTTTGTATAGAGATTTTTAGCTCCACAATCCTCTTAAGTTGTTGTAAAACAGTTTTTGATGCGTATACCTAATATAAAAATTTAGATGTCAGTTGATCGCCAAACACCATCATTTTCATTATTTTAATGCGCGTAACCATGGTAATGGCAATTATTATTATAATTATAAAAGAACCGTTATAACCAAGACAACGCTTATTACAGAACGGTTTTCACGCGAGTATAAGAATATTATAAAAGTATATTTAATGGCCTCGTGTGGTTGCCGAGTTAGAATAGTGCCACTCCATGTCTTCCCGTGGATGTCGTAAGAACCGACTAAGGGAATAAAGGCTTGTAGTACTGTTAGGCGATGGGCTTGCAACCTGTCACTAATACGCTGGTAAACATCTTAGCCTAATTGTGCAAATTGTGGTTATAGAATTATCAACAAGTTTTTAGAGATGTTTGTAATTCTGTAGCTCTGCCTACCCCACTCTGGGAACGAAGGCGTGAGATTATGATGATTATATTTAATGGTTATTTTGTTAATCTATAATTTGCAGGCTTTATAATATAAGCTACGCATCGATTGGTTATCTTTCGTTTATCTTGTATCGGTTGCTATCGAAATCTAATACCACCGTTTCTTTTACAAAGGCTCACCTCTGGATTAGATTTACCGGTACTCTAATAAAATAATCACAGATGCTTATGAAAATAAAACTTTTTCTTGGCATAGAAAGTATAGGTGTAAACTAAGCTCTAGGCAACTATGGGTACTAGATAGCGGTAAACATAGTTGTATAGAGAAATATATATTTAAATACATAGAAAACCAAGACTCGGGAAGAAATCACGCAAATATTTGCCCTTAAAGGGAATCGAACCCGGGACCTACGAAGATAGTAGGTAGCCAGCCCAGTTGGTAGGATCCTGGGCTAATCGCGTCGTCAAAACATATACCTAGTCGGTTACTAAGTTCTGTTACTAAGATTTAATACAATTTAAAAAATATTTTAGTGGAGTTTTGCATAAACGTGTATATTAATCAAAACTTTGATTTATATAGAATATAAATTAAAATAATGTATTTTAAACTATTGCAATTATTTGATGTACGAGCTTGAAGTATTCCCATTTCGGACGAGAAAATTATAGTTCAAATTACGCACGACGATGATACTGATAACGGTCACAACTTTTGTAAGAGTTCTCTACAGTAAGTTCAAATTTGCGTGACATATTGAACAGACTTGTAGCTTTGAATTCTGATACAAATATATTCCAAGCAACTAAAGATCCGCTTGTACACCGGTCAATCTTGATGTCTCATTAAATCGACTTTACGATTTCACGTGATTTTGCAGAAATACGAAAACACACCAAATCTCTTGCTTTATAAGTTGGAATTAATTCATGTTGAGAAATATAATTTTGGTCTCTAAACATATACAGAGATAGGAAGTTGTATAATATTATACAAAAACAGTTCTTTGGGAAACAAAGACTAACTTTTAAGCGTTTTCAAAAAGTGAAATTTACTGAAAAGTCATGCGTAATTTCATCGATGCCGGCTGTGAATGTTAAAAGATCGTGTCGGAAATTGCGGCAACTAACAAGAATGATTATTTGTTCTTTAAAATGTACATTAATTAAGCTTTTAATTTTTATAAAAATTGAAATAAAAAATAAACATAAGTTAGTTTTTTTTGCGTCAACCTTAGTAACAGAACTTAGTAACCGACTAGGTATATGGCTATATTTTGGTTATGTAAGTACAACTGTAATACTAGTTATGTAGTACGTTTAATTGATTAGTGATTACTTACATTTTACGTTGTCCATAACTCGTTATCTATTTTAGATAAACCTACGACCCTACGTATGTAACAAACTTTCATTTTACTTGCTAGCTCGTCGCGTCGAAAGCTAGGGCAAGGTAGGGTTTATTTAACACATTCTCTAGAATTTGTTAAATAAACCCTACCTTATAATAACCCTACCCTACCCCTACCCTTGATAGTAGACCATCAACTAGTAGTTATATAGTTATATAGGTACCCTATTACTAAGACTCCGCTGACCGTCTGTCTCTCACCAGGCTGAACCGTGTCATGAACCGTGATAGCTAGACAGTTGCAATTTCTGTTGCCGCTATAACAACAAATACTAAAAACAGAATAAAATAAATATTTAAGGGGGGCTCCCATACAACAAACGTGATTTTTTTTGCCGTTTTTTGCTAATGTTGTATAGATAGTGGTACGGAACCCTTCGTGCGCGAGTCCTACTCGCACTTGGCCGGTTTTTTTTAGTGTAGATATCTGCATTGATTGGGTTGTTCCGTCGTTACGGTTCAACGCCTCGATCATACAACCGGTTGATCCGTTGATGTGAAATTTTGGTACTGGGATATTTTTTACTTATGGTACCTTTTAACCTGGAAAAGGTGTGATACATCATAAGCTTAGTTCTAAATACGCAGACGGAGTCGCGGGCAAAAACTATTGGCTATACATCTAAAAGATATTAGGCTGCGCTGCGTCATACTACTCGTATTAATTAGCCAGTGGGTTTTTTTTACTTTTATATTTGTGTCGGTTTGGTTGGTAGGTTCAAAGTCATGTCATACCAACGCACACTAACTCTTTAATTTTATTAACACCCTGTTTGGTCGAAGCGAATGATTTTACGTTAACATGCATACTGACATAATGTATTGAGTTAGAGAATTTACCATAGTAAAATATTAACAAAAAGCGTCGACGATCCTGTTTTTATTTTGGATTTTTAAATTTTAATATAGTATTTTATATTTTTTTATACAATTAATAAATAAATATGTTTTCCATGATCAGCTTAAATTAACCTTACCTGAAACTATCCCATCTTCTCTTGGGTGGTTACTTATTATTTCATTGATAAAAAATGGCGACGGCCTTTTGGACAGGCTTTTAAAAACCGGTTTACTTAGTTCCGGATTCTACAGCAAAATATCACGTGGCCATTGCCTTAATAAAGCGCGCGTTCGACGCATGATGGGCTCAATAACGTACCGATCTAAGGCCCGGCGAAGCGCATGTCAGACATGTTCACTGCCAAAGCATCGTCGTCTTTGGACGTGTTGAAATAAGATCGAAATTTTAACACTAGAAATACGAGGAGACGCTTGGGGAGATTAATTGTAGTGTTAATTAATTGCGATCTTATTTCAACACTTCCAAAGACGATTATTCTTTGGCGTTGAAAATTTATCTGCGCTGCGCTTCGCTGTATATGCGCCGGCCCTAACGCGATGCTTGACTTGTAGGTCAAGGTCTAGGGCCCCAGTATGGGATAATCAAACTGTCGTATTTTTACGGGGCATACCTACCTATTCGATTCATCTTGCTATATAAATTAACGTATTGATGGGTACTGACACCGAGTGAGAAATCAAGATAAATACGAACTTTTCTGACCAAATAGGTACGATGCCGTCTAACTATTTACTACATCTGTGGTATTCGTGTCGTGTCGTTGGGTTTAAATTTATGTGATTTATTTAAATAACCAATAATTTAAATATTATTTATAATAACAGCGGTAACAAAAGATCTGACAGACAGTTAAACTTAATCTGAAGTGTAAATCTATTCTTATCTCTTTTGTAATCCAACAACGCATAATAAGCGATTCCTTTTTAGTTATTAGGTTATTAGTGTGCCCCTACTGGTTCGATTATCTCTTTCAGATCATTAATATTCAAGGTCAGCGTTATTGATATCTTAAGCAGTTCAGTTAGTGTTAATTCTTATGTACTCACAATTGTTATAAAGTACTTATTATGCCAATTCTCCGGTACGAAACTGGGCTGACAGGTTGGAGTGAGCCAAGGTGCAGGCTGAAAATCAGCGCTGCGGTTTTTTATAAATCGTGGCACAGGCTGAGCCGGAGCCTTTTGCCACCTCAATGTTCTGTCTCTGTCTTGTTTTATTGTTTTGTTTTTGTGGTATTTTTATTTTTAATGCTTGGATTGTATGATTGTGAGATGGGTGGATGTGAAATGACTGTATGGCGTAATTTAGTATAGGTATTTTGTGAATTTCTAAAACTGTAATGTACCTGTAATGTGTTTATGTGTAATGTGGCAATAAATGATTTTTGATTTGATTTGATTTGGATGGTATTTTAAAGTTTTTTTTAAATATCTGGATGCGTATAATCTGTCAATTGTTAGATGCGTTTTTTGCTTCACTTACGATTAAGGTTGGTTATTTTGGAGTTCCGTAACCAAAGGGTGCCAAACAGATTTGAACAAATACAGATCGATTTTCTTTATTAGTTTCAAGTATAAAGTCATTTATACTTAGGAGCACCGTCGACGTTAAAGTGCGCATGCTGCTTGATCAGCTTATCAAAAACACTTCACCTCATGATGAAACGTAGCAAAACCAAATTAGGAGTAGAGTTCAACAGGTTGAACATTATTAGCAAATAATCTTCGTTTGTGACGAAAAGTATTCTTGGGTCATACACACTCACAAAAACAAAAGTTGTCTCTCCTGTGGTCAATAGTTAAAGGCTAGTGTGCATATAAGTTATGTTTTTATTTGCTAGTACTAAAGTAGACCTGATGGCGCTTATGAGGATGTCGGTTCAGCCAGCAAATTTGGCCTTAAAAACGTTAACTTCGGGTATGTCCACAGGAAAGACGATAACCTAAATCTGTGTATGACCCTCTTACATGTTTGTGGCTAATTTTGGCCGCAAAGCGAGAAATCTCATAGAAGGAAAATAAAATGAGATATCTTGTCCAATTTTTTAAACCCCTCTTAATAAAATGGAATAAATTTCAAACAACAAGGAATACCTTACATACTAACATACATATCAATATATAACTTAAGATTAACATAACTACTGAAACATTTTCGCGGTGTCAGCTACTCCGCGGCCACGAAATCCTCCTCATGCCTCCTTTAAATAGATCGACAGATCTTTGGTCGGTACTCTCACCACAAAGGAAATTGGCAAACTAAGTTACTATAATGTTTTCACTACAACTTGTCCTTTTTTTTTAACAGGTGATTCTAAAAGCACCACAGCCAACGGCAAAGATGATGAAGCCGGTGGCGAAGACTCTAAAGATGAAAAAGACTCGAAGGCTGGGGGAGATGTAAAGAAGGTACGTGCGGCAATATGATTTTAGTGTTCCGTAACAAATAGGCATACAGGGCCTACTTACAGAATAAAGATTCTGATCAAAAAATCGGTAAACTGCGAGTCGAACTTGCACACGAAGGGTTCCACCCGTACGATTCTTGTATCCTTGCCAAAATGTATGTACGCGCATAACTTCTGAAGGACTGCACCGAATTGGATAATTCTTTTTTTGTTATGTTCGTTATTGTCATGACAAGGTTTGTATGACAAGAAAAAAAAATTCAAAAGCCACCGGGGAAGTCGGAAGTTTGCAGCGGGGGCGAAGCCGCTGGCGGGAAGCGCTAGTATTTCGTAAAAACAAGAATGAAGTGTGGAAGCGGAACCCCATGGTGCTCGAGTCCGACTCGCAAATGACCGGTTTCTTTAAAATCTGTTAGCTTCCTTGTGAATGGTGGTTTGAATTGTCGGTATTCTGCAGGAAGAAAATGGGGAAACCCATGACGATGAGGACAAGGATGACGCGAAGGAAAATAAGAGCCCCAAGAAAACAGCAGCTAAGAAGAAGGCCAAGAAGGAGGTAAGTAAATGAAAAAAAATCTTTTCACCTTAGCACCTTAAAAAGCCAGGTTTTTGCTGTTTAAAGGCAGTAAAATTCAACAAAGAAACTTTTTTTTTTGCCGAGAACAGTGCTGGGTCAATATAAATGGGTGGTAGCTGGGCGGTACGGTTTGTGAGCAATTAGAGGGTGCTTCGGGTTTGTACTTCGACGTCCAATGCTGGACGAAGGCCGCCCTCAAGGTTTGCCACAAGGACCAGCTCTGCGGTTCTCCGTCACTCGCTGTTAATAAGACCGTATGAGAGAGAGTGAGAGAACAAACCCGAAGCACCTTCTAAGAGCTATCTCACTACATATGTGGTCTAATTATTACCTTGTTGTATTTTTTACATTTAGGTATTATGTTCTCGCTGCTGACCTATAAAGTTGTATGTGCAACACGAGACCAAAGTTATTTGCGTCTCGTGTCTTTGAATCCTTCGCTTACTCGGGATTCAAAATTAACACTGGCAGGTGATATACTTTAAACTCGTGGTCTGACATTTGACACTGGTAACTAAAGTACTCATTTATTTAATACAGACACGTCACTTAATACAATGATTCATAGTCATCATAATATCAAAGGGCATTTTGCCTTCCCTTATCCACACGGCCTTTCTATACAAAATGCGGTAACATTTCTCTCCACATAAACCTAATCCGATTTTTACGATTTTTGAATAT
The DNA here is from genome assembly GCA_946894065.1 of Acleris literana. NCBI lineage: Eukaryota > Metazoa > Arthropoda > Insecta > Lepidoptera > Tortricidae > Acleris > Acleris literana. Next base: position 8,094,001 of record OX335688.1, on the reverse strand, counting down.
GTTGCAGATATTATGAAAAACTATGTTTCTATTTCCAACAAAATATTTCTTAAAATTAAACAAATTTAAAAAACAAAAAACAGAAATGTACAGACCTAGTTCTTTATAATAACGACGACATATTCAAAATTCGTGGAAATCGGACTTTATTTAGGGGGTGAGAAACGTTTTCGCCCGGAGCTAAATTTGTATGGTTTTTTTGACAGCTACGCGATTTTCGCGGCGCTTCACAATCCTCTTAAAAAATCATTATGTAAACGTTTTTATGAATTTTTAGGGTGGCGTGCCCGAAGGAACCCCAACGGCACCCTATTAAGTGCCTACTCTGTTGAACCGTTATAGATAGGTTTTTTTCTTCAGAATAACACATTATTACGTCGGTTTTTTTTTAAGAAAGTGAAATAATAAAGCGGGTTGTCGTCGCCATACAAGAAACTTTCTTCAACGTATTTTTTTTTGTATTTTAGTACAAGTGAATGTAAACACTGTTTTTTGTCAGTGTCAAAACACAACACGTATCCTTAAAAATAAATAACTTAAGCTGTGAACGAATTCATTCGTTTCTTGTTGACATGGTTCTTTGTTTGCTTAGGATACTGAGGAGGAAGACGAAGATGAAGAGGAGGAAGAGGAAGAAGAGGAGGAGGAGGGAGAGGAGGGTGACGAGGAGGAGGGAGATGAGGATGAGAAGAAGCCCAAAGAAAAGTAAGATCCAGTATATTACTGTATATTAAATGGTGCATGTTTTACTGATAGCCAATAAAACAGCAGATTTATTATTGTTTTTTTTAGTTGAGCGCGCAGTAAAGGTCAGATGAATCGAATGCGTGAATGATTTTATGTATGTTTACAAAATACGCATGGTAAATTTATATAAAATCCTAAGTAATTAAAAAATAATAGTTTACATTAGTTTTGTTTATTCCGTTCAAAAAATTACTACATTTAGATGCTCATTTTAAGTGATTAGTTTTCGGATGCAGTGTTTTCAATATCTATAATTATCCTGGCCGCGTTAACTACCTAAACACGGACTGTTAGCAGGACTCATTTCATTTTTTGACGCGCTGGCCTAGCTGGTAGTGGCCCTGCCTACGAAGCTAGCGGCCCTGGGTTCAAATTCCGGTAAGGGCAGATATTTGTGTGATGTGATGAGCGCGAATATTTGTTTCCGAGTCATGGATGTTTTCTATGCATTTAAGTATATATTTCTCTATATATATCTATTTATATCGTTGTCTATTACCCATAATACAAGCCTAGAGCTTAGTTTGGGACTAGGTTAATTGGTGTGACATTGTCCCCTGTTTTTTTTTTATTACCCCCTATCTGGATGCGAATACCGCAGACCCGATTATAGTAGATCATAGGGGGACACCTGTCCAGCAGTGAACGCGCTAACATGATGGTGATTTACAATAATAATCTGGTTTCTGTACAGAGTTAAGAAACCTGTAAAGAAAGCCAAAGAGGGCGATGAGGAGGGCGACGAAGACGAAGGAGATGAGGAGGAGGGCGATGAGGAGGAAGAAGAAGAGGAGGAAGAGGAGGAGGAGGCCCCGAAACCTAAACCCAAAAAAGAGGTATAATTTTAGAAATTATTAAGTGATTGTACAAGTTTTGGGTGCACGCTTTGTATTCTCGCTTTAAAAAATAGAACATCAAAATTGTACTCGGTCAGTAAGTATTTTATTTGTTTGCAGCCAACAGAGCCTCCGGTGCCTTTACCGGCGGGCAAGGGCATTCCCCTCGGACACATCAACAACGTCGAGATCTCGCTGTCGCGCTTTAAGACTCAGGACCAGAAGATCCTGCACCAATACCTATATGGGGTGAGTTTTTCATTTTTGTGTAGACTGTTTTTGTATAGAGATTGAAAAGTATTGGAAATGCTGCTCAATTCCCAATTCAGTGCGAAGTCATCTGCATATGTGAATAGATTGCAAGAAACAAGACTGTTTGCGACGTTCTCTGCCCCGCTTCAATACAAACATTTCAAACCTATTATGCTTTACCAAGCCAAAAGGCGGTATCACAAATTCAAAAACCAAGATTGAATCCTCTCCTGTCTGTAATAAGTGATGTCAGTAGGAAATTTGGTCCTTTGAATAAGCGGTACTCGTATTATAGTATGCCTTTTTCATGGTGGATACATGAGATAACGCATGACGTTACTTTAGGAAGAGCGAAGTCTACTAATAAGCAATTTGATGGTTACTAGGAAGCTCCCCTATTTTATTACTGTATTTACAATGGCTGTTGCCCGCGACTCCGTACGCGCAAAAAAGTAAAACATAGCCTATGTTACTCAGGGTTAATGTAGCATCCTAATGGTGAAAGAATTTTTGAAATCGGTCCAGTACTTTTTGAGTTTATTCGTTACAAACATACACACACACAAAAATACAAATCTTTCATCTTTATAATATTAGTATAGATAAATAATTTTGATTTGAACAGTAGTCAGAAAGTAACCGATGATTTGTCTACGTTTATCGACATCGATAAACACGAACATAGGGCTAGGGCAGATAAAGCGCGTGTCTAACAGTAGTTGTTTCCAGCAACTGTGCCTGGACCGCAACGTGAAGCGGAACGTTAAGAAGTTCCGCGGGTACGAGTGGGCTGCGGGCTCCGCCGAGTACAAGGCCAAGCTCGAGGAGACCGTCAAGATGGAGCCCAAGCAGATACGCACCATGTGCGAGATGCTGGACCTGGACAAGAAAGGTACGTAGCAGGCTGTAGGGTGGATACTCTATGATCTTGTTTTGTATCTAGACTAGGATCAATTAAAATAAACTCTGCTACGGTTTAGTCATGGATAATATTTGACTAATTTAAAATTAACAAATGAACTGTTCTTTATACACTAGTGTTTATGATAGGTTTGAAATTTGAGTGTCATCTAGTGTCATTATCATTAGGCGGCCTTTACACTGAAACTTACGACTTACGTAAGTAGGGACGCAGCTATTGGTTAGAAGTAGATAGAAATATTTTTTTCTCATTCTAACAGATAGCTGCGTGCTTACTTACGTAAGTCGTAAGTTTCAGTGTTAAGTCTGCCTTAGATGTAGTCGCAAGAATAAGCCCGACATGTTCAGCAACATTGTGTGGTTAAGGTGCGTGAAGTAGCTGGGCCCATTGAATTAATAAAAAAATACTAGATCACTAAGTAAACATTTTTATCATCAAATTAATGTTTTACAATATACCGAATTCGTTGAGCGTCGATCCAAGATGGTGTTCGCGGCTTCATATTATTGATCATGTTTTACTAATAAAGCCGGGTATACTTGGGGATGTACAGTCAACAGCATAAATAAGTGATCATTTATGTACCTTTTCACTTTAATGTCGTGTTTGAAATTTCATACAACATTGTGAAACGATTGAAAGCGACAAGGTACATAAATGATCACTTATTTGTGCTGTTGACTGTACCATAGAGGCTCACATCTCTGAACCTACAGGACATCTAGTTAGTGGGATCTAAAGACCATACATGTATCCTCAAGACATTAATTGTAAGACTACAATGTGGCCAGCAGAGGACCGAGATACAACGCCCCTATGTTAGTATTTTGACCGGTCGTCTTATCCCCACACCGACAACGGGGCTGCTCGGTGGGAGGTTAACGGATAAGCGGGTAGTTGCGATCCGGACGGACTTCGCACAAGTTCGGACCGGTATAACCTGGGGCCCTTTCCAGAAAGACACTCTGCAACTCTGCACTCTGCACTTTGCAAATCCACGATTATGCAAAGTGCAGAGTAAACGTGTTCCAGAAAACACTCTTCGTAATTTGCAAACTCTGCAAAGATTCTGTTCCTAAAAGATACTTCGCAAATCCACAAATCCACACTTTGTATTTGACTCTGCTTCGTCAACTTTGCGATCGTCTTGTGGAACAGAAATACTTTGCAAATCCACAAATCCACACTCCGCATTTGACTCTGCCTCTTCAACTCTGCAATAGCTTTGCGGAACAGAAATACGTTTGAAGAGTGGGATTTGTGGAGGGCGGAGTTGCAGAGCGGCTTTCTGGAACCGGCCACTGGCTTCCGGCGCGGGTCTCGTCGCGGATGAGACGTTCCTCGGTAAAGCGTGCGATGTGCAGGCTCGGTGTCGGAGCTGTCGGCGCGGCTGGTGGGGTTCCTGCAGCAGCCCACGCCGAACTCGCCGCACGCGCGCGGCGTGGCGCGGCCCTCGCCCGCCGCCGCCGCCGCGCCCGGCGGCCGCCCGCGCCGCTCCGCCGCCGTCAAGGTGCACAACAGAGGTAATACCCCCACCGATGACATGTTTAAAGGCCCAGCCGCACCGCTCGCGTGACGTGCACGTGCGCGTTCGCGTTCCACTGCGTTGTATAGTATGAATTCTCATTAAGACATGTCACTATACAACGCAGTGTAAAGCGAACCGGTGTGGCTCGGCCTTAAAACGCGACTCGAACGACTCCGACAAACTCGACGGACGTTCTATTTAGTTCCTACGGCCACCTTCCATCTCTGACATCGTATCGGCTCGATGGTACCGGCACCATTACATTAGTACCCGAAATTACAAGTCAATCAGACTAGAAGTAAGGTTACGCTTCCGAGATTTAATTAGGTACATTATTTTAGATTGTTAGTTACAAGTAAAGCAAATAGTATAAGTGTTAAAAAGCGAACGACCTCTCTTCGTTTGTGTTTATTTTTTTGGAAACGACGGTAAATTAGGGTACAAAAAACATGATGATCGCTAGATTATGAGCAGAGATCGGAATAGGTAGAGCTAATTTGCCTAAACTTGATGAATGTTCATTCAATAATGTATTCCCATCTCTCTCACGCATGAATGAATATGCGTCAAGTTTAAGCAAATTAGGTCTACCTATTCCGATCTCTGGTTATGAGCACGATTGCAAAAGTACACACTAATTATAAACGTAAGCCGGGAGCAATCACCAGTATAGAGGAAAAAAATCGATAAACAAGTTTATCGATATAGGAACTCCCTACCTGTTATTCAATTTTGCTACCAAACGTCCAATATCTGATTATGATAATTTAGTTCTCGCAACTTTTTATACGCAAAGTGCATAACGAATTCTTAATTTGTCTAGGTTACTCTGATGAGGAGTACGAGAGTGATCCGACGACCAAAGTAAAAGGTCCCAAACCGCCCAAGGATGGATCGGAAGATTCAGATGTAAGTTAATCAGGTTACCTATAATTTTAACACTTTGACGCATACAAAATGTTCTGTATCATTCTTGTATGGGCCCATTTTATACGTTTTGTTATAGCCGCAATAGTATTTATTGGATTACTCATCTTTTGAAACATTCATGTATCTACCTATGTTGGATCAATCGAAAACGCGATTATTATGGTTCAACAAATCACGTAAAAAAAACGTTTCTTGTATGGGAGAGAGGGAGCTCCCTTTAATTTGTTTTTTTTTTAATTATTTGTTGTTAAAACGGCAATATAAAAGTACACGCAGTGAAAATTTCCCTATTACGGTTTTTGAGATACAGCCCGCTGACAGACAGACGTCGTTGTGTACGAAAAAAAAAAGTTGCCGACTTAACCTATTCGACGACATCCGTGATGTATTATCCCTTGGTCCTGGAGGTAATAATGGCCGTATAACTGCTGATTATATGTGATTTTATTTGCTAAAAAAATCTTCACAGATAACCAGTTTTCTGGCCACGGTTACCTCCAAGGAGCAAGGGAACCTTAATCGGAAGAAAGTTCCTTCCACCACAGTGTCCCCCGACTAGAACGAGATTTTGACTGTTAGTCTGTGTTGAAGGGTTCGTTCAACCCGAGCGGGTCGGAGGAGGCGGACTCGGACTTCGACCCCGAGGCGGGCGAGGGCGTGGCGGGGCCCACCCGCAAGCGCAAGAGCTCCGGCCGCCGCCGCTCCGCGCCCAAGCCCGGCAAGCGCCGCAAGGGCAAGGGGAAACCCAAGGTACGCCCGTACCTGCCCAGGACGATTTTACAAAAATCCATGCTTAGTGCCCTCCTAGGTTCAGCGTTTTGGGCGGTTTAAGTCAGTCACGAAAAGTTTTATATGTATAGATTTACACTTGACAGCCCCAGTTATTGGGGGTCTATATCGTTTGCCATACTTATTTTTAGTCATAATGTCTTTTATGTCATACTTATCGCAAGTCATTATTATGATAAAGTATAGTTAAGGTTTAGATGGAATAACACATATTAAACAACCGCTTCTTTTGCATATTTTAAATTTACTGTCACGAATGATTATGAAATAATGTAAATATATCGGGTTGACTTTTTTTAATATAATAATTAATGATACTCGATATCGATAAAAAAAGTTTCTAACACTAGCAAGATTGCGACAGTCTTATGTTTTGTCGTGAAAATTCCGACCTCTGGTCATAACGTATTTTTGAAGCAATTGTTACTCTTTCAGGATTTTTATAAATCAAACCTAACCTAACCTGGCCTTGTCTATACCTTAGACGTTTAAGAAATCCTGAAAAGTCTACGGTTCCAGCGGTATAAAAATTATAACTATCAATAATTATGTCAACAATGACATTATGACCAAAAAATATATGGGAACCAACGGGCTCCTCGCAGAGTAATTTCCCGTGGCCAGCCCTCCGATTATTACCTAATGATCTTAAAATTACACCATCCCTTTTAATAAAAAACGTCATGTTAACTTTTCAAATAGTACGGTGCTTAATTGATACGTTATACATGCTCGTGGTCACCATTGTCAAGTGAGATTGAACACGCACGTACTAGTAAATTGTACAATATTAAAAAAATTACACTCGACACAAAAATGGTGTGTCCAATCAGCTTGCGCCCGCGCAAGCCATGTTTCTCTGCCGCTCACCCCATACGAAACATCATCGTGATATACATAATGTAATGTGTAGCAGCCGGGGAAGAAGACTCGCGGGCGACGCGCTCGCTCCGACAGCGAAGAGGAGAGCGACAAGTCCGAGAGCGAGAACGAGTCTGAATCGGGCAGCGACGCCGACGACTCCGACGTGAGTCCATTCATTACTTCTATCACCGTTATTTTAACTTTTATTAAACTCTTACATAAAAAGAGGGTATTACAAACTTAAAATCAAACTTATAACATTTATTTGACTAAAAAACACTACAACCACAGATAGACAACGTAAACACCTCAATCTGTATGAAAACCAACAGCGTCACTTTTTGCTACGAACTGGGACACACCAAGAAAAGTGAATTTCCCGTTTTCCGCACAAAATCGATTCAAAGTCGTCGCTTTTTTGGGGTATTGCAGTTTATTATCACGCAACGAGGCATTTTCTTAATTTTCACGGCCGACCAGCTGCAACAACAGGCGCCCGGAACGTCAGTAGGTACGGCCAACCCCGACGCTTGGTCGGGGTTTAAGTCCGGATTCGGACACGCGAATTAAATGCATTTGCGTTATCTATGTGTATTTATATCTGTGTCTACATCACAACAGACATGGTAAACAAAAAAAGCTGAATCAGAAGCGTTGCACTGTAGTGTGAAGTCGAGTAGGACTCAGCTCAGCATGTGCTGCAGCCGGAGCCGCAGGGCTGGTTTTCAGCTGAACCAGCTATTAGTGTGTATCTGTGTATGTATGTCTGTGGATCTATATGTCTGTCTTAGCATGATAGCTCCCAAACAGATGTACAGATTTGGACATCGTTGTTTTTTACACGACGGCCCCAAAAAAGGAGTGTAATGTTTTCAGGGTTCATGTTTGTATGTATGTATGTATGTATTTGAGTTTCTTTTTTCCACTTAAACTTCTAAATCCCATGGCCGATTTAGATGTGCGAGGTATCGTTAGAATCCTTACGTCATCCCGGGTGACTTGGGATACCTAAACTGTTAAAATTGAAATAACAACAATGGCAAAACGACAATTATTAATATATGTAGGTATATCGACGACATTATAAAAAATGCAGTCTGGTTTTTAAAGCTTGCTTTTCATATAGTTATTATGCAAGCTGGTTCTAAGCTCAAGGGTTCATTTTGTTATTACTTATTTATTAGAATAAGCTGTACCATTATCAAAAAGCAATAAAGATTTGAATTTGAAGCTAGGTTTCATGAAAATCTACTCTGAAAGTAGGTCTCGCCATTAAATCGGGGGTTTAATCTCAGTTCAGTTCAGTATCAGTTATTCACTTATGACAGGCGAATAGTAATAATCTTACTTACCTTACCTTTAATAGTGACAATTACTTATGTGGACTTAAAGTTCTTTGTATTACTAAATTGAGGGATTAATTATTTATCTCTCAATTTAGTTTAGAAATTATAATTGAAGTTAAAATTATTTGTGCAGGAGCCCAAAGGCAAGGGTCGCGGACGGCCGCCCGTTAAAGGGCGCCGGGCTGGAGTAGTCTCCAAAAACGCAAAAGCAACACCAGTCAAACGAAAAGCTCCAACGCCACCAGGTAATGTATTACATTGCGTCTACTAAACAGTATGTATACAAATAAAAAATGTGGAATATTCCGTCATTGATGCTGAAAAGTTACATGTTATACATGTCGGTGACACTATATGCAGGGGTCAGAACATAGTAGGAGATCCGAATAGGAGACCATTTGCACCGGGCTGTTTATTCGATAACAAGTATTTTATACCAAATTTAATATGCCAAGTAATATATGGCGAATAGGTAGGGTGAAAATTTTCAGACCAGTATATAATTTAATTAAAAATTAAAAAATTTACTCTGTTTTAAAAAATTGCAATAGCTTGTTTAATAGACAAATTGCATACCAATCGAAAGTATGAAGCCTATAGAATATGCGAACGTTAGGTTGAATTTTTTTCCCGTCTAACTATTGGGTAGGAAGGTATAAACAGGTAAGTCGGTACTAATAATTTGCACCAAACCTAACGTTTGCATATTCTATAGACTTCATACTTTCGATTAATATGTAATTTGTCTATTAAAAAACATTTGCAATTTAAAAAAAAGTTCATTTTTAATAATTTTCTTAATGATATAAGTACTGGACTGAAATTTTTCAGCCTACCTATTCGCCACATATTATTTAGCGTATTAAATTTGATCCCCGTGCAAATCGGCTCCTATTCGGACCCATAGATAGTGTTTATCGATCTAAACTTGACGCATGTTCATTCATGCGTAATGCGTATGTGTGTGAGATGGGAATAGGTTATTGAATGAACATGCGTCAAGTTTAGTTTAGGTAAATGCGCGTTCCACTGCATTGTTTAGTATGAATCCTCATACAATATCGTCCCCTTACTTTCTCAACCTAGTCTTTACAAACCTTGGAATACGAGTGTTTTTTTCTATCTAACTATTCGATCAGATACGAGGTTGAGAAAGTTAAGGGACGATATGTCACACCGCTTGCGTGACGTACGCGTGCACGTGCGCGTAACGCGTGTCGCACGCATTGCAGCTCTCATGAGACAAACCAGAAGCGTGCAAGCTACGTCTGTTAAGATAAATAGGAGGATTTCTGTACATCCTACATGGCAAAAAAGAGAAACGGGACGGGGGACGTGCGGGCGGGACGTGCTAAATATCGTCGCCGACGATGTTTTTCCCGCCACGTTGATGCCACGTTGATGCCACGTTCCCGTCCCGTCCGTGATTCCGTTGCGTATGTACGTTCAGATACATTTTCTATGGAACAATATTCGAAAAATTCCGCGTCCCGTTCCGTCCGAGTAAAATCACGTATGCACGTATCCCTTAAGCCTATCTCAGTCGTCGCGTGCGCTCGGTCGCGACGGGTGTGTTTCAGATTACTCCGCGCGAAAGTGACCGTTATAATAATGACGGGTACTGTGAAGTGTTATACGTGCAACATAGTGATTGACGAATTACTAGCGTTTATACAAAATAAACTCAGTTTGTCTACTGATAAAACTTTGATAGTATTATGTAAGTCGGCATTTTCGTCAACGGAGATCAAGAATTCAAAAAAGTTACTGTTTGAATCTGTGACCACGGACCGATGTAAATTCAAAAGAAAAGAAGATGGCAAAGAACAATGCGACTTGGAGGACATCATTGTACTTTTACGGAGTATAGACCCAGAAGTACTACCAGTTTTTGTCGCGCGAGACCTGAATAAATTGCCACCCTTGACCTTTGACCATAGTGACGTTGCAAAATTAATAAGAGATTTAACGCGAATTAAGAACGAAATATCAGACATGAAGGCCACATTTGTGACGGTACAACAGCTAGAACATATGAAATTGGAGCTAAGCGGTCCTATACGAGTAGCGCCTATTATGACTCCTACCTGTAATTTAAACATGGGAAGCGGCGCCTATGATATGGACAGAGGGCCTGTCGGCTTTTCCTGTTCTGAGACGACAATTGGGGTCTGCAACAGATCATCGTCGAATAGCGGTTGCGATTCACTTTTTGCAAGTGAGGGTACACCTGTGCGCAGCGCCGCGGCAGTGAGCGCGAGCGAGTCCGCAGTGACGTCACCGGCCAGGGCATGTTTACAGCCACCAGCTGATACGATAAGTACGGAAATATGCAGAGCCCGGAATTTTCGCGGCAAAAGAAAACACTGTCGCAATCTAGCTAGTGTTAGGTTTTTTTTAAATCCATATACAGTGGTGGCCACATAATAAGGACACTTGTTTTTTCCCCATACAATTGCCTACAAATATGACTTTTCAATTTTGACCACTAATCAAAAAGTTCTCGACCAATTTTATTGCTAAATACATTTTACTTTACATAATTAACTAAGGTTTAAACTGATGTACAGTGAACTAATATTAAAAACGGACCTTATAATTTATAAGGATTTAAAACCTAAGTGCTGACGCGTCCATACGAAATTCTACAACTTTGTATGAGCGCCGAATATTTATTTTTTCAAATCCATATAAAATGAAAGATCCGATCTCAACAGAGATAAATTGTACATACATTTAAACTTTACTTTATTAGTTAACGATAAGTGTAACTAAAATATAATTGGTTAAGAACTTTTTGATTGGTTGTCAAAATTGAAAAGCCATATTTGTAGGCAATTGTATGGGAAAAAAACAAGTGTCCCTAATTATGTGACCACCACTGTATCTATATCGAGATAGATAACCTTAATTTTAAATTTGTCGAAATAAATAATTGCACAGTTTTTTTGTTAATGAGAAACGTTAGTTACAAATTTTAATGCGAGGGGCGGCTGAAAAGCTTTGAAAAAGACCTTGATTTACTTATTATGTATGATAAAATTGATAAATGTTTAGTACGACATCAGGCAACGAAGATTAACTGTGTATTTTTTCAACAGCCAAGAAGAAGCCGGCTGGCAAGGTCGGCGGCCGGCCGGCCAAGAAGGCCGGCAAGAAAGCCGCCTCCTCCTCGGAGGAGTCCGCGGAAGGCAGCGAGGAGGAGGGGAGCGAGGAGGCAAGCGACGACAGCGACGCTCCCGCCGCCGACAAGAAGGGCAAGCGTCCGCCCACGGTACGTCACCGCACTGCCGTCATACTATAAATAGTAAAGTAGTTCGTCCAGCCCTTGAGTTTCTGTTACCTATTGCCTTTGCGCTAGGGTTGCAACCAATCGCGGCGACTAAACCGGCTTGGTGCGTATTGTTGAGTTTGCTTGTGGTGGCTCGCGGCGCGTACGGTCGAGGCACGCACAATGGTTACGCATGCCACCAAATTTTTTAAATACTATGCCACTATACATTTCAGGTCACTGACATTACACACTCGTCTGCCGTAATAGTAGAAAAACACAATTATTAGCTAAAAAATGGCTATTCCCTATGTTGCCATATAATTATGTTCATTATTGGTCACAACCTATAACGAAGAGGCGGTCAGCCTAGTCGGTACTGACCGTATTTAAATACGCATTTCATGCATTAAGGGCCAGCGCAAACCGGCGGACGGCAGGGGATTTGTCCCTATAAATTTCCTCCGCCGCAATCCGCTGCGATGCTCCGAGCTCGGTCTCAAAGCATTGAAATTTATACCTTATTTCAATTAAAATAGCATTAAATATACATAGACAAATTTAATATCCTCTGCCGTCCCGTCCGCCGGTTTGCGCAGCCCATAAAAAGAGCACATTTATCTCATTTCCCATTTGTAAGTATGTTAATCGTTATCTAGTACCCATAGTACAGCCGAGTTCATAAATATGTATACACTTTAGTACATACCTTGTCACTTTAATCGTGACAATATGGCAGTTTAAACACGACATTAATTTAATAGACAAGGTACTACAGTGTATACATATTTATGAACTCGACTGTACATACAAGGCATAGAACTTAGTTTCGGACATAGACAAGTTTGTGTGAGATTGTCCCCTAATATTTATATCTATATAACGATGTTAAATTGAACGTCTTTTGCATTGATTTAGGACGATGAGATCAAAAAATATGTGAAGCAAATCCTGGAAGGCGCTAACCTCGAGCAGATCACGATGAAGACAGTCTGCAAACAGGTCTACAGCCACTACCCGGACTTCGATCTGGCGCACAAGAAGGACTTCATCAAGGCCACAGTCAAGTCGGTAAGTAACGAGCGCTGATCACCAGGACTGGACTAGGATGGACAAGCTCCTCTCCGTGGATGTTTAGGGGTTCCCTGCTCCAAACTTAACTTTTTTTTATTAATGTCATAGCAGTTGATTCCAAGTTTTACCAACGTCACTTCTTATGATTTTTATAACATTGAGCCATTGTTGCCTCAATGATATAGCGAAAAACAGTATGTGTCGCTTAGTAGCAAAATAACACGCAAAATAGACAATTATCTCAAGAAGTGGAGGCTACCGGGTTTAAAAGTAGGTAGCAATATCGTTTCTTTTTGGACGGTTTTGGATTTTGCTATAAGGTGAGTCGGGGCTATTGCATCTCCGGGGCCATTGTAACTTTTCACACTAATTTTAAAAGTAGAACCCGTTTTAGTATGAAAAGTTACAATAGCCCCGTAGATGCAATAGCCCTTAGACTCGTCGTAAATAATGAAACTTGAAATCTTGTATTTGTATCAATGTTTTTTCTGCTTACTTTTTAATTTGGTTAAACGTCGTCGGTGATACTCCAAAAGCGTATACGCAACAATAGTGGGCCTTATTCTTACTGGGCTCTTATGAACAGACTAATATTGAGCTATCAGAGAGCCCTGCCAAGATGCACTACGCTCACTAACGTTTCTATTCGATTCGTTTTTAAACCAATCGCGTCACTGGTAGATGACGTGATACGAAAAGTCACGTGGTCTACCAGTGACGCGATTGGTTTAAAAACGGATCGAATAGAAACGCTAGTTAGCGTAGTGCATCTTGGCAGGGCCCTCAGGCTATCGCCGACCACGTGTTGTTTTTATTTATGTTGATTTTGTTTGTTTTTTGTTGCAGTGTATTTAAGATGTTAAGAGTTAAGGGCGGAGTGTAGATGTCTTCATAGTATACCTATAGTTTATAAAAGGACATAGTTATATATTATTACAATAATAATATATTATGAAAAATAAATATCTGAGGCAGTGGAACACCCGCTTTTATCAAAGGTAGTGTTTTTTTTAATTTAATTTATTTTTCATTAAACATAATTAATTATACAGAGTTAACTAATTGTTGGAAATTGATTTATTTCCTAACAGTATTTGGTTCATATTAGAAATGTTCATGACATCGTTTGTATTTCAGCTCATTTCAACGTGAGCAGTGACAACTCGGCCGCAAACACATTCATAGACAAGTAAGGTACACCACTTAAAACTTAGACTAATACCGCGCCGCGGCCCCGCACGCTTGCAAGGGCTATTCAACTCTAGCATTATTTATTATTGACGACCCTCTTTGGGCAGAAATTAATATAAACTTTTTTTTATCTTGTATTTTTTTATATTCTACTTATTGACATTTACCCCCTTCCTAATAAATGTTAAGTAACGCTGGTATAGCTATACAATGTTTTGTACTTAACTATCAAATTCAAATGTCCCAATGACAGATAAGGACAAAACATTGTATAGCTATACCATTGTTACTCAACGATTATTAGTAAGGGGGTTAATGTTTGACGGCTCAAGAAAATATGGACCGATTGTCTTATTGAAGATTTAGTTCACTGCTTAAATGTAGACAACTGAGGGCCGAGTTCACCAACAATTAAAAGGACGATTAAGTGTTAATCAGCTATTAGTCCAATACATTTGACATCCGTTAAACCGCTAATCGTCCGTTTAATTGTTGGTGAACTCTGCCCTGAAAGTGACTACTATTCGCGTGTATACCTTGTGGTGGGATGTAGTGACGTTAACTGAAGATCGAAGTACAGAGTAGCCCTCCGTCAGTCCAGTCCCGCCTGCGCCCGGGCAGCGCCGCGGCGCGGCCTATGTAATTTTATGTTGTAGGAATAATTTCCACTAGTGTAAGGATAACGAAGTAAGCAGCTCTAGGTTTTTTTCCAACTTTGTTTTCACTTTTTACAATGTCTCCTGTTTGTTTTGTTGATGTGTATTGTAAGTGAAAACCGCTGCAGCGCTTGCGTTAAGGTCACGCTCACTTTTACCGATATTCGAATAGAAAATAGAATGTTGGGACCATTTTGAGTTTTTCACTTTTTCAACCACATCGCTCGAGCTGTTTACGTGTCAGTCATTGAGTTAAGTACGTTGTTCTTATTTTTTAACATCGAACACATTGTACAAAGTTCAGGACTAAATCCCGATTTGGCTAAGTTAAAGATCGTTGTTAATTGGTTTATATGGAAAATACTTCATGAGTGTAAGTTTATTTTTTTAGTGTGGACGTAGATATAATATCGGAATTTCTCGCAGTCTCGCACTATCGCAAAAGTAAAACTATTTCGTTAAGAATTGATTAAGGTACTCTAGGATGTGTAAATACACACAGGAAATTGTTTCAGACGTGTGGCTAAAATATATGTATTCTGGGTGTAGTAAGTCGTATTTAAGAGAACCTCACGAGTGTGTTGGGCCTCGAGCGCGAGGCACGTTCCGGCTTCCTATCTAAAGATTCATCGGTATAAACTTACAAAGCAAAATTATTATAATTCAAGTTAAGGTTTAAAGTAAGCGTCGCGTGCGTCTCCAGTCCCTTCGCTGTTCATTAGTGGTTTCGCGGTCAAGTGTTTCATTATTGACTATTGACATCGGTTACTATTTTATTATATATCGTTTATTATATACAATGAACTGTTGACATGCATTTCAAATCAATTGCGGTATGATTTATTTAAGTTCGTCAAATGTTTAGTACAATAAATTTAATAAACTAGATTGAACTTGTATTCGGAACGTTTTAACTGGGGAAATGGCACGTCGAGGAATGTACAATGTCGAGTACCCGTCGTGCGGTCTCCCCGGCGTTTCGCGTGGATGTTATTGTATTCGGCTGCAGTGCACTGAGCGGTGTCGCGGCCACTCGCTTGTCACGTGCTGGTGCTCCGGCCCGCGGGCTCGGTCGCTCCGGTGGCGTAGGCTACGGTTCGGCCGCGCCGGGACGCCGCAATGCCTCGCGCTATACAGACATCTAATGTCTATATTCGTACGCTCTGTACACCGCGACGCATTACGCCAGCTTCGGCCCGAAGGGACCCCCGTCCCCGATCTATTCTGTTACTAGTAACTCGCCTCCCGACCCGACCGAACCCTTAAATTTAAGATAGCTGTAAACAACATTAAATGTGTAATTGTGAATTTTTAACCTTATTTTTGGTTGACTTTTTTTGTGTAAACGGCTGAGATCTGTAGCGAAGTAGTGACACGGAGTGATAGCGAGGAGCGACTGGTTCCCTTTTACAATTGGATTATAGATAATAAAGTAAATAAAAGTTTGATTTGTTTCTTTTATTTTCATCCTTACTACCTTAGGATACGCTCCAACAAATCTACAGTCGGTGTCAGATGAAATCGCCAAAGATGTAAACAAGTCCGTTTGACACATAACCTCCAATTTTCATCTAGGTTTTTATTAAAAAAAACTTATAAATAATAGTCATTCAATCGTAAACTTGATATGAAAGTGATAATAATCAAGTATATAAATAATTAATAAGACCACAAATGACCTTTAAAAGTATATGATTATGGAGTAATATTGGTAAATTGGTTTGTTCGCATCTTTGCCCATTTCCAATGAAACCGACCATAGCAGTGTATGAAGCATCAGTCCAACTGTAATAGTAATAGTATGTCATCCCAGTACAAATTGTAACCCCAAACTCGGGAATAGGTTATAAATTGTACTGAGATAAAGCTCTCAGGATTGACTTCTTACTCCTGATCTCCCATGAGCGTGCGGCACGCATCGAATTATGGTTTCAAATCCCATTGTCCAATGTCATTAGGTACATGGGTCTTCAACGAACGGTATATAACTATTATAGTTGGACTAAGTAAAATACCTGCAAACTTTGGTCGCTAACGGCTATTCCAAGATGAACTGGTTTCATCAGAGTTACGGATGGCTACTACGCGGCGACAACACCGAGGGCCAACGAACAAATGCTTAAACTAAGAAGCATGCCACGAGTCGCCGCGGTGCCGGCAGATTACCACTGCCGTAAAATATCATGCATGGCCCCTAATTTACCAGCCTGAGAGCGATAAGTGACAATACGATATACATTGCAAAGTTGACAAAGTTTCTAGGCCACTGGGTATCATGTAAGCAACGAGATTGTACACTGAATTGTCACCTATCACCGGCCGTTCTCAGTGTAGAGAGAGGCCGTTAGCAATCATCCTTTCATTTCGGTTAGGGGGTTGGCAAACCATGAACTTTTCATGGCACTGTGTGGTTGGCGATAACTATTGCTGTCGTAATCTTATTTCGTATGTTAAAGCAAGACTCCTTTTAGTTCCTGGCCACACGTTGCCTTAAAAATGTTGCTCGCTTAGAAGCCCTGTTTTAAGATGATGGTAAATAGTGTGTGAATAATCCTTTCACATCGTGAAAACTCGGAACTCACGTCTACTTCCGAATGATTCCGACGTGTCTATGAATTATTGAATTATTAAGTGACATGTTTGTATTAAATAAATAGAGTACTTTAGTTATCAGTGTCAAATGTCAAATCACTAGTTTGAAGTATATCACACCGAGATGTTAAAACCTCCACGATCAAGTATATAGAAATTAGGTGTAGGTAAACAAGAAGAAATATAAATAAATATTGAAAATAATTTCACAGGCTTGTCGATCTAAACGTTTCCGAGGTCTTAATGCTTTCAGCATGACTATTAAAAAGAGCTGAAAACAAACTTAAACTTAATTAACAAAAAAATACTCTGGTATTAACCACTTTATATCGATTATCACTCTCGCTATGCGACGTTCCCCCACGTTGTCTTGATGGGTACTGAGTCAGACTGAAGTAGCATGACAAATACGAACATTTCCGAGAAAATATGATGTGAAAGGATATTTCACTACATCTGTAACACCCGGTTATTGGCATTCTAAGTAGCAGTTATCGACTTAATGTAATCTTAGAATTACCTCGTTATTACCTTGAAATAGCGATTGACAAATTTACGCCTAACAAACTTTAGTTCATGATGCCAACGATAGGCGAGTGTGCCTATTAATACTAGTATTGTACATATCGGTGGTTAAAATGGCAATTGGCGTAAAGGACATCTAATTTTTACTGTACAATTGTCCTATACGCCAATTGCCATTTTAACCACCGCTGGTGAGCAATCTAAATAGGTCTGTCAGTGTTGCGAATTCGGAAACGAAGGTAGTCAATTCCTGGAACAAAGTCGCTATGACAATGCAAGTTTTCCAATCCGCTAATGAAAGAAAACGAAAAATCTGGAGGTAAAAGGGCATTGGGTAAATTTGTTTCAAGAATATTGTCATTTTTTTTTCAGCGGCCACAGATGATTTTTACATAGTTATTTAGAGGACCTCTAAATACACATAGATATATATAATTTATGGCGTTAAATAATATCGGAGCGGAGATTTTAAAGATTTAAGTATTCAGTTTTTAGTACAAAAGTACGCCCAAGTATGAATATTTAAATATCTCGGCTCCGATGCACTTTAGAGTATTACAATACATAACAAAATATGTTTATTTTTAATAATTCTATCATAATTTACCACTTTTACGAATGGCCGCTCACCTTGAAAATGTATGACTTTTACATATGACAACACTTTTACCCAAACCCCTTTATGATGAGGTATACTTACTGATATCTGGAGATAGAATCGGTCCTAATTAAATTAATTACTTCCCAAGGGCATAGCGGCAGGGAAAAGCTAAAAAATAATAAAATAAAAACAAAAGTAGATTTAATCAGTTAATATGGCATTACAATAATGGCAGTGGGTTTAACTAAAAGTCTCCTCTAGTCCTCCTTGACGCTGGCGGCAGCTGTCCTCAGCTCCTCCCGGTCGATGTTGGGTTTCGTCAGCTGGGGGTACGAGGGTCTCTGCAGCATGGCGCAGGAGTCTGGCGCCACGCGGACGAAGCCCTGCTCCCCCCACTTGTCAGTCCAGCTGTTCTTGAGGATGAAGTGCTCGCCTTCTTTCTTGCCCCAGCCCACGGCTAGGACGGCGTGGTTCAATGCTGGTTTGTTTTGACCGCTGTAATTATTGAAAAAAATATGTGGGGACATCAGTAGATTGTGCTCGGATGATATAAAGGAGGGTGAGGAGAGATTAGAGGCGATCGATTGAGCTCGAGACGAGAATGGCCTGAGGGCCCTGCAAAGATGCACTACGCTAACTAACGTTTCTATTCGATTCGTTTTTAAACCAATGGCGTCACTGGGAGATGACGTGATACGAAAAGTCACGTGGTCTACCATTGACGCGATTGGTTTAAAAACGAATCGAATAGAAACGTTAGTTAGCGTAGTGCATCTTTGCAGGGCCCTCTGTTGTTTGATTTACCTGATAACTAATGGTTAAAATCTCAAGGAAATGTGTCAAATGTTCCATTCCTTTTTCGAATTTTAACAATTAGTTAGTTTAACTACTGATCAAACAACAGGGCATAATAGCGCATTCCCTTCCCGCGTCCCGCAGACCATAGAAGGACTAGTCAGACAAAATCGTGTGACGACGAATTTAAACACGCACCTTGCTTGTTTTTAAACGGCACGAGATTGGAATATTTCTAACGTTTTCCCAAGTGGGGCAACATACGATATATATATTTTTTAACACCCGATGCAAAAAGAGGGGATGTGTGTGTGTGTGTGTGTGTGTGTGTCTGTCTAGCACCGTAGCTCCGAAACGGGTGAACCGATATGGATGCGTTTTTTTTTTATTAAATTTGAAAGCAGGTTTTCGAGCGGGTCTTAGCCAGGTTTCATGAATATCAGCTCTGAAAGAAGGGATGGCCATTATATCATTTTTTATCTATCTAATAGTTGTTGTGTTTATTGTTTGTTTGAGGTGTTAAAGGTAATTTTCCCGAAATTAAACATGTGGTTGATAAATATTACTTTTTCCATATTAAGAGTTATACCCACCATCTCTTATCCTTGAGGACTCCCTTCTTGTAGTGGATGAAGCTCTTCGCCTTCGCGTCCACGATCACCACGTTCGGCGCGTGCTTCTTGATTGCCACCTGATAAGCCGAAACATTGTGATGGTAACGTTAATTTTCAGCATAAGTAACTATTAACTTATTAATTTTAAACTGTACAAAAGATAGAAAAAAGTAATTAATTGATAAGACGAAAGTTTCAAGTAATCAATTCGTTTATATTGCCAATCCAGGGGTGAGAATGTTATAGTTTTTCACTGTTCTTTAATATTTGCCAATAAACAGTATTAATTTTATTTGCAAATATGTCAAATAAAAAAAGGTACCTACCTACCTTTTAAAGATACCTTGTGAAAAATAATAGGTACCTTAAGAGCAGACACGCTGTTCGCCGTGACGTTGACGTGGCCCCCGATGTGCGTGACGGGCGGCACGCTGCGGTCTTTGCACTCCAACACCTGGAAATGGAAAATTAAGTCGAAATGTTGATAAAATACGACTTAAGGCTCACACCTATGGCAGAACAGGGCCAGCTTAGCACAATGCTATAAACGCACAGAAATGGTAGTGGGGCGGTGCGAAAACTATATTCTTATAGATGCAATGTAAGGTGTCTCACAGGGTCGGCCATTAGAGGAAAGCTAAAGATCGCTATTACTGTATCTCGCTTCATCCTAAAATTTGGCTCAAGACGGCACTGTGGTCTCTTGAGGCTTACTTAAATCTTAACTACAGATGACCGACGGGGTCGAAGAGTTCTCAAATGGCGTCCACGTATCGGAAAACTCAACGTGGTTAGATCTCCAATAAAGTGGACTGACAACTTTGCTAACCTTGCTATGTCCAGCGGTGGACGTCTTTCGGCTAAAGTGTTGATGGTCTACTCGACCTGCTTTCACTCTTTGGAAGACTTTACACCTCCTCAGATCTGGGGCCCGTTCCAGAAAGCCACTCTGCAACTCTGCACTCCACAAATCCCACTCTTCGAACGTATTTCTGTTCCACAAAGCTATTGCAGAGTTGAAGAGGCAGAGTCAAATGCAGAGTGTGGATTTGTGGATTTGCAAAGTATCTTTTAGGAACAGAATCTTTGCAGAGTTGGCAAATTACGCAGAGTGTTTTCTGGAACACGTTTACTCTGCACTTTGCATTATCGTCGATTTGCAAAGTGCAGAGTGCAGAGTTGCAGAGGGGTTTCTGGGCCGGGCCCTTGCCCTCACCCATTGGAGGTTAATCTGGATCATACCTTGGCCTGGTAGTTGGTGTACTCGTCCCAGGAGGGCAGCCCGCGGGCCTTCACGTAGTCGTACGCGAAGCTGGGCCACGTGCCGTTGCAGCCGTTGGTTCCGTACCTGTACATTATCATATAAATGATAATTTTAATTTGGGGATTTTTAGTTTTTTACCGCGTCTTTTTAGGGTTCCGTATCGGAACCGAACGGGACCCTATTGACATGCCTACGCTGTCCGTTAGTTCGTCCGTCCTAAAGTTAAAGAGCTGTATCTCTTGAACCGTAATAGATAGCTTTTTTTTCAGAATATGTGTTATTGCATTCGTTATCGTTCGTAAAATGCTTGTCTATCCTGGGGCCTTAGCGAACATGCAAACGCTACTTAATTTTTTATTTTCTATCGCTAAAAATGGTTGAGATTATTGTTGACCACGACGTGGTTTATCGTAACGCACGAGAATGTCATCAACTCATCACAATACATTTTTAGCGAAGAAAAACGTTAGTAGCGTTTGCATCTAGAGTGTGAATTATGAAGTGCTCACGGTCGTCCGCAGTCGACGAGGCACTGCGGGCTCAGCGGCACCAGTCGGTTGGTCTTCTTGAAGAGCGCGCCCTCGGTGGCGCCGGCCACGGCGAACGCCCAGCACGACGCACATGTGGTGCCTTGGACTAACACAAAAAGACAATTGAATTCTTAGCAATTTTTGGGTCATGCATGGTAGGTTAGTAGATACAATTCAAGGGCGCGATTATATAAGTTTGCAGTGCACCGGAGGACGCATAAAAGGCTCTTGTATGCACTGAAGTAAACCGATTTTTTTTGTCAGGATCGTAGCAGTTGGAAAGAAGTGGTCTCCGCCTATCCCTCTGGGAAACAGGCGTGATTTAATGTATGTATGTACTGGTATAAAAGCAATCCACCTAGCTCAGGACTAGCTCAGGTTTGGCAATCCCGCATATGCATCATGCGCGCAGTACTTTAACACGTTCGGCGCCGGCAGTGATTCACTTAGCCCTAAGCTATGCCGGGTGAAATTATCGTGGTCACGTATTTGTGTCACTGGCATAGGAGTACGAATTGCATGGACACAAATACGTGTCAACCGGCATAGTTTATAGGTAAAATATTAAAATGCGTTTATTTTTATTTTGCGGCGTCAGTCGTCTTTCTAACGTGTAGTCGAATGGTGCTAGTGCTGGAAAAAATACTGCAAAATATTTGAAAGCCGCCGATTTGTGTCGAAAAATGACACAGATTTGTGTCATCGGCATTGTATAAGGGTAACTTTTATGAAATCTAAAAAACTTACAGATTTTAAAACCAAAGCGGAATTCGATTAATATTTCAATAACATAACTGTACATTTAATTTAAAAAAAATAGTTGGAAATTTGTCGAGAAAAAGGCTTGAAAATAAAAACAACATATGTGTCACCGGCATAAGAGTCAGAATTTTTTGATCACAGACGTTGTGTCACCGGCGCCGAACGTGTTAATTTCTATGCAGTCTTAATTATCTAAGTGTTCCACGCAATTTTAGTATTATTAACGGCTGCAATATCATCTCGAAAAGTTGAGTACTTAAACTATAATGACTGCAAAACATAACAATAACTCACATCGCACAGGAGACACGGCCCCGCGTGGCCTCCAGTCGAACTCGTCGGGCAACTCTTTAGTGAGCTCCTTTACTTCGTTCTCGGAGTAGGGGAAGGGGATGAGTCCTAACTCGTGGGCGCCGTCTTTGGGCTCCGCGACGCCGAGCAGCTGTTCCAACTCGTCGTCCAACCGGTCGGCCAGGAAGTTGACGCCCAGCTCGAAGGAGGACGCAACGCGATTGCCGGCGGCCACAAAACGAGAGGCCTGCGTCAGCAGATTCTTGCGGACGGCTTCCTCCGCTGCGTCGACGTACTTGCGTTGGAAGTCAGATTTAAATCTATGGAGATTATCAGAAACTGTGTTTTAAAAATCATTACACAAAACTGACACAACATTACAATAGAATAATTTATCGTAACTGATTAACTAGGTATAATAAGTAAAAAATACTTTCCGCCAGCCATGGCCTTGCCTTATTCATTTATTAAACCGCAACGTTTAATCTTCGTCCTAAGTTGCTGCCAGTGCCAGGCCCTTAAGTCACTGGAAACTTTATTTAGGCATAAGGAAATCTCCTTTCTGTTAAAGTAGAACAAGTAACAATTCACGAATTATGTCAGCTCGATATTCATATCACACATACTTGTCCAAGGCAGCGTCGTATCTAGTATCCCTGGTCGGCAGCGCGAACTCCCTAAGCGGGTTGAACCGCGCGACGACCTCGGCGAAGCTGTGGTGGTCTCCCTCCTGGGGCTCCGGCAAGCCGTCCAGCACGTGGCACTCCTTGGACGTGTCGGGGAGGATGAAGGCGGAGGGCCCTTGCTGCGCGTGGTAGCGCTGCGAGTAGCGGTCGCTTGCTGGTCCGAGGATTGAACTGTCTGTTACCACGGAGTATCTGGGGAGATGAGGTGCGATGTTAAAGACTACTTAGTGTTTGAATATGTATTTGGCGCCGCTCTTGAGGCCTCACATAGCAAGCGACAGTACCGAGCTGTAATGCCTAAGGTCTGTTCATCCTTACTTGTCTTATAACTAGCAATCGCATAACTAGCAATCGTTTAGAATTATTCAAAAATAAAGTTGAGAGCAATCTCTGTGGGTTATCCTTTTCAAATAATGATTCAAATAGTATTTATAAAGATTTGTTTGATGTAATTCTTCATCAATTTAACAACAATTTTAAGATGAAAACTGTTTCTGGGTCAAAAACTAAGTTTAGTGAATGGGCTACTGTAGGCATCCATAGAAGTAGAAATAGGCTTTATGAACTATATAGAGAGAGGGAGGAGAACAAGAATGCTGACTTCTTAGTTTACGTTAAGAATTATTCGAGGACCTTCAAGCGAGTTTGCTTAACTGCTAAGTCAAACTTTTTAAGTCTTAAACTCAAAGCTTCTGATAATAAGGTAAAAACGGTGTGGAAAATTATAAATAGAGAAACGGGTAAATCTAAAACTCGTGATAATCAAGTCACCCTAAACAAGGGTGACAAACAAATCACGTCAAACAAAGACGTGACCTTAGCGTTCGAAGATTATTTCTCCACTATAGCTATTAATACAACGAAATGTCTTCAATCATCTGCGATTGTAGCTCAAAAACTACTTTGTGCTAATGTTACTAAATGTAATGTAACCTTTGATTTTAGCCATGTAGATTCAATTTCTATTGTTAAGGTATTTAAATCGCTTAGTTTAAAAAAAACTGAGGATTTATGGGGAGCGTCAGTTAAAGTGATCCATCATGTCATAGATATAATTGCACCTCACTTAGCTTTAATCTACAATAATTGCATTTCAGAGGGGGTTTTTCCAAATCTTATGAAATATAGTAAAGTCATACCACTTTTTAAATCGGGCGACATGTGTGATTTAACGAATTTCCGTCCCATTTCTATTCTACCGGTTTTAAGTAAAGTTTTTGAGAAGTTAATGTTAAAAGATATGTTAGGTCACTTCAATAGAAATAAACTGCTTAACAGTAATCAGTTCGGCTTCACCAGAGGACGATCCACAACTGATGCAGCATCTGTACTCATTAAATATATATACAATATTTGGGAGAAATCCTGTGATGCAATAGGAATTTTTTGTGACCTTTCCAAAGCTTTCGATTGCGTAGATCATGCGACTCTTATATTAAAATTAGAACATTATGGTCTGTCAAATAATTCTCTAAATCTTATGTCTTCATATCTTAGCGATAGAACACAAACGGTTGTTGTAAACCAAACACAGTCCATTGGAGCAACTGTTAAATTAGGTGTGCCTCAGGGCTCTATATTAGGTCCTTTCTTATTTCTGGTCTATATAAATGACTTACCACCCACGGTAGATAACCTTTGTGATATTGTGCTATTTGCTGATGATACTTCATTAATTTTCAAGGTGGACCGAAAATCCGTCGATTACAGTAGGATAAACGCCACGCTGGTTAAAGTACTTAATTGGTTTACTATTAACAATTTGCTACTTAACGCTAAGAAAACTAAATGTGTTAGGTTCGTTTTGCCTAATGTTAGACCGGTAAAATCTAGTATATTTCTAAATGATGAGTGTTTGGAGATGGTGGACAAGGCGCTTTTCTTAGGGATAACTATAGACAAAAACTTGCAATGGAGTCCCCATATAGCAGTACTAGCAGGTAAATTAAGTTCGGCAGCTTATGCTGTTAGGAAAATCAGGCAACTTACCAATGTTGAGACAGCTCGCTTAGTTTATTATAGTTATTTTCATAGTGTTATGTCGTACGGTATTCTGGTTTGGGGAAAAGCTGCTGACATACAGACTATATTCGTGTTACAAAAAAGAGCCATTCGTTCCATATATAACCTAAACTCCCGTGATTCCTTAAGATTACTATTTAAAGAAATTAGTATTTTGACAGTAGCGTCACAATTTATTTATGAGAATATTATTTATGTCATTAAAAATCAAGACTCTTTTGTTAAGAATTGTGATATACATAATTTGAATACAAGAAATAAAAATAAAATTGCTATTAAAAAATTTCGTGTCCGTAAGGTATATAAATCATTTGTTGGTCAATGCATTCATTTCTATAATAAATTACCTGACGAAGTTTTAAAGTTATCATTTCCAGCACTTAAAAATTACTTGAAAAAGTCGTTGATGTCGAAAGCTTATTATAGGGTCGAGGACTATCTAACAGATAAAAATGCTTGGCCTAAATTAAACACCTAAATAACTTAGTAATAGCTTAGTCAGGAAAATATCTAAACATTGTAGGTATAATTATTGTCTAGGGGACACGGTTTCTGTAGGAGAATGTATCAAAACTATGTGGTTGTTTTGCACCGTCATGGGTAAGTATATGTATACTATTATTATTACAATTTAAGAGTTCATCTGAACATACTGAGTTTTGACACATTTTCCTGCTCAACTACGCATGATATATATATTTTAATGTTAAATTCATTGTTTTATATAATGCTAGGTTAAGTTCTATAATTGTATAAGTAATTTTTAAAAAAAACGACTGACTGTTGAGTTTCTTGCGGCGTTTCTTCTCAGCAGTGGTCTCTTGCGAAGCGCTGGTAGATTTTTGACGTGTAAAAGTGCCCGTGCGGCCTACTTACTGAATAAACATCTTTTATCTTTTATCTTATCTTTTTTTTATATATAGTAAACAAATTTCTAACCTCAAAGTGAACATTTTTTGGCTAAAACAGCTCCTTTATCGCAAATGAAGTAAACCGTGTTAACATTTTGGACATCACTTGGCTAATGTATTTTGTCTGTGATTGCTTTTTGTTTAAAACAGCTATTTAAGCCAAAAAAGGTTCATTTTGAGGTTAGAAAGTTGTTTACTATATATAAGACAAGTAAGGATGAACAGACCTTACATACCATACCATACTAGAAATTCTTGCCTGTTTAGCCTAGTTGGTAGTGACTGCCTACGAACCTAGTCCCGGGTTCGATTCCCGGTCAGGGCAAATATTTGTGTGATGAGCGCGAGTATATGTTTCAGAGTCTTGGGTGTTTTCTATGAATGTAAGTATTTATTTCTTTCTATAACTATATTATGTTTATCGTTGTACCATGTTGTACCTACAAGCTTTGTGCTTAATTTGGGACTGGATCAATATGTGTGAGATTGTCCCGATATTTATTTATTTGTTACGAATTCTGTCCGTTTATCATTTCCCGTGAAACTTACAAGTCATGGATAAAATGTACCTCCTATATATTTACCTAATGTCTTCAAAAAAACATTACATCGTTGTCAAGATTTAAAAATCTCCAAATATTGTCACAAATTATTACATTTAAATGTCATATGGCGGTCAAGAAAAGCTGATTTTTGACAACCAGGCGGGTAAACTGATAGTGACCCGCGAGAGCAAGTGCACTTCCGGCTTAAGTGGTATCGGTTCGCTGTGCTGTATTACCTGAGCGGCTCCGGCTCGCCGTGGTCGCGGGTGACGAGCATCTCGTGGTGGAAGGTGAGCGCCTCGCCCGCCGCCGCGCCGCCCTCGCCCGGCCCGCCCCGCACCACGCGCTGCCAGCGCTCCACCTGCGGCCGGCCCTCCGCTGACGTGTACCCTGCTCAACAGAACACAGCGTCACAATCATGATTGGCCACTTTTAAGGAACATCTGGAAAAAAACCTGCGAACACGTTTGTTTCAGTGCTGATCACTACTCATTGATTAAACTGATTTTCAAGAAGCTTCGGTTAGATCTACTGCCGGAATAAAAGCATTACAAATACGAGTACATTGAAATCAATCCACCCGGTCGAGGTCTGTGACGGACAGACGTCCACGCAGTCACGTAAAGTACAGACAAACATCTTCAAACATATGACTCTTTTTTAATTTTGGTCGCGGATTAAAAACGGCTCATCAGCAGAGTAAACAATCAAGTAATTGCACTGCTGATTACAGACTTTTATTGTTAACTCGTCCCATTGCTCTGGCAGGAACCGGAACTGACAATAGAACCACCTTCACTGACGTATTCATCTCACATTCTCACCACATTCTTAATCTCGCCCTGCTCTACCCTACCGTTAAGTATACGTTGTTTTTGATGTCATAAAAAGGAATAAATAGTTACCAGCGAAGGTGAACCTGTCCATGTCGGGTAGGCCGGGGAAGGTCTGATCATCGGCGGCCGCCGGCATCAGCGGGGACAGCGTGCAGCGCCGCACCTCCTGGTCGCCCGAGCGATCTACTCGCACCTGAGAACATTATATATCTTCCTTCAGTAATTCTCGAAATCAACTCTAAGAGACAACACCACCAGCGCTATGACACGATATCACCAGCTATGTGAAGCGATAAATTCAAAACCTCGTGAGAAGGGTTTTGAAAATTCCACGTGCTGCTTCGGAAAATGTCCTAACAACTAATTATGCTGGCTCTGCGACTCGAAATGGGTCCTGGCCCGGCCTCCTACACAAGAGCACGTCGTTTCACTCGGTCGTGCGCTTCTTCACGCCACTTTTCTTTGTATTGCAGTTCGCGCAAGTACACGGTAACAACATCATTTCAGCAACACTCTCGGTGGCCTAAATTAAACTACATAAATAATAGGATTTCAGTAAAATCTGTGGTATACGCTAGGTGCCCTTAATAATGCCCTTGTTACCTCCAAGAACTGCACACGGCCATCAGGCAGCGGCGCTCTGTAGAAGGTGGTCCCTCCGTCTTCCACCACTGTGCGACCGGTCTGGGACTCCGCGTGCCATCTGCGAGTAATTTCAGGGATAGTTAGTGTGGTCATTTGGATACAGAATCGTAGGATCTAACAGCTTAGTTAAGCTAAGACTTGTTAATATTAGCTACGCTGGTTCTCATAACCGCTTGGACAAACCAGCATTTATAATAGGTATAGGTCTTCTGTCTGTCTGTCTTCTTTGTCTACTATGTAGGTATATTTCTGTTTGATTATTTGGTTGACTGGTAGAGAATGCCATTAGGCATTAGGTCCGCCATTTGTACTTATTTATGTGCAATAAAGGTTAAATAAATAAATAGAAAAAAATATTAAAGTGAGAAGGTCCATGAAAATCTGACAATCACTTACTCCGTCTCAAAAGCCTCAGTATAGTCAGCCTGAGGCACGGTCAAGTCGGCGCGCAGCCGCAGCGAGCGGACGAAGCGTGGGGTGGGCGGCGAGGGCGCGGGGATGGGCGCCGCGTCCAGCTGCGACGCAGGCGCTGCGGCCGGCACGCGCGCCGGCAGCTCCCGGCCCGGGACCACGGCCGGCAGCTCGGGCGCCACCGGGGACTGCCGGAGGAAACTCTGGACCACTTCCGATGATGTCACTATAAAAGAATTTTAAAAATGCTACATTTATACAGACAATACATTTTTAAACCAATCATAGGTACTTTGTTTAGGTACCTTATTTGTGAAATATTTCATCTTTTTCCATTATTTCTCGACGCACTCGACTTGAGGCGTTTAACAGAGCTATTAAAAGTGAAACCCCAGTAACGCTAGACACCTACAAAAAGAGAATACTAGTATGCTAGTATTCTGTTTGTATGTATAAGTACTGAACCAGACTAAATAGTTGATAGCCTTGTCGTTGTAGCAAAAAGTAAATGACAAAATGATGTCACTTGTTATAAGACTTATAAGTTTTTGTGGCTTGACGCTACTTTATTATGACCGGGTTCTATGGTGGCACACCAATTCGATCACAGACATTACCAGCAAATATTGGTTCCTTTCAGACAATTACACGGTAAGCAAGTATTAGTAAGGTATATAAATCTTACTAAAAAGTTGGTCGCGCAGTCCATCGGAGTACGGGATAGGTTCTTCAGCTGGCGGTGAAGGTGAGAAGACCTGCTCCTCCTGAGGGCTGAGACTCGGCGCGGGCGCGCCGGGGGCCTCCACCTTGAAGTTGACGCTATGGCTGGCTTTAAGGCTCCCACTGAAGTTGGTTCTCGAGGGAATAACCTTTGAAGGAACGACGTGGTTGTATTTATTTTGGTCCACAGGAGGGTCAGAGTTAGAGGCGAGGTTCTTAATAGCTTCGTGAACATTTTGAATAACAGGAGAGTCAGGTATGTGGGCAGTTGGAATTGCTGCTGCGATTGAAGGTAATACGTTCTTTAAGGGCCTCTGCTGTTCGAAATGATTAGGTTGCTGCAAATGAGTAAGTTGCTGGTTGATCTGCTTGGGGTCGAGAGGCTCTGGGTCTGGCGTTACAGCATCGTTTTCGCTGGTGGTTGAGAACTGCTGGCGCCTGGCGACATATGGAGCAGGTGTTGCGGGATTTGGTGGGCGACGATCGACCTGGTACCCCGGACGACGAGGATCAGAGTTTTCTGGGGCTGCTGGTTCAGTTGCTGCCTCTTGGTTGTGGTGTAGTTCACACGTATCTATTTAAAGTAAAGTTCGTTTTACATTTTTGAATGTTTTAATTATAATTGGGTCAATGGCTGAGTTAATTGACTTATTTGGTTACCTGAGCCTTGCGTATACACGGGGACCGGGAGCACCAGCACGGGCAGTGTTATGCCACCCTGACCTCCTGCGCCAAAGAAAACATACAATCATAAATGCATTTTTTCATCATCATCATCATCATCATCATCATCATCATCATCGTCATCATCATCATCATTTTCATCTACCCGTATTCGACCAGCGACTGCTTACTTCCGGTGAAAGCGTCGTTGGTTCGCTCTCTGGTGACTCCATACCAGATTTTTGCAGCGAATGTGCGACCACACAGGACCAGGACCACACTCGTTACAAGTTAGTACTCCTCCGACATTATCTGACGTGGGGTTCGCGAGAATGCCTATAAAAGCATCAGTATCATATGGGCTGAGATTAGCTGCCGCTATCAACGACAGAGTCAGTTGATGACGATTAAGTTGTTCCTTAGTGTAAATTTTTCATACACAAATATTTGAGAAAGGAACGAGTTTATTGCCTCTAATTATGCTGGCGGTAGTTCATTATTTGTGGCATCGCGAAGATAAATAAAAAAAAGTTACCTAGTTGAATCGGTAGCTGCACCGGAAGCACGGATGTCTTAATATTGTTTTTGTCCTTTGGTTTTTCTGTGGATATAAAAAAACAGGGTTACCATTGTTTCGGCGAAATATGTTTGCCAAATGTATCGTTTCCCAACCGTTTCATTTGCCATCCCGCTTTGTTTTCTGTAACCGTAAATATTTAAGGATTTGATAAAAACTAACCTAACCTAACCTATAGGGTTCTACTGAAATAAATCCTGAAAAAAATATATAACACTAGGTTGGCAAATGGAAAAGTTGGGAAACGATACATTTGGCAAACATATTTTTGCCAAACGGCAGGCTACACACGTTTATTAATCTAATGGTATTGGTTACGCAATTGATTACAATGAACATCTTATAAACTACGATGTTTAAGTAAACATCACGAATGGACTTATGAATTCCATGTGATATATTTTATGGCGTAACATTGAGCGACCGTATTGCTACATCGTGTATAAAAACTATAAAGCCGAATCTCAGGCGACTGTGTTAATTGATCGTGTAAGTATACACCTACGCCTATGTTTTAATTGCTATTCTTTTGTTGATAAATGATAATGGAAAGGCCGCTTAAATTTACGTAAGTAATAAATGACAGGGACTTTAATACTAGACTATAATTATATATTTCACTCTTAACCCATAATCGTGCGGTTAAGTAAAATAAAATACATCCGAAATCTTCAGTTACACTCTCTTACTAACAATATGAAAAGGTGGAGGTATGTGGCTTTCCAATGAAATTAAAAGAAATAGATAACTTAAGTCTTTAGAATCAATATGTTTCACATCCCCCCACTTGGTACAGTCGACTACAAAGAGATACGTACCTATCCACTTTTTGTATTTATAACAATACCCTTGTGCCGCCCAATGTAGGTACATCACATTGTACAAAGTGACACTTAGCATAACTGCCCAGACTTAAAAAAAAAAGAACTAAACGCGCCCAGAGAACATGGGCAGTTTAGACATAAAAATGTTTTATCTTATACATTGCACACTGGGCGTTTAGCTGATCTCGCTTTTTTTTCTTAGGCGGGCGGCACGAGGATACAATAAGGTGACAAAGTGGATATTTCTCTTTGTAGTAGACTGCACACTTCTATAATGAGTAATTTCCTAACTAATGAGTCATTTTGAGAGCATGATAAGTGAAAAAATATAACGACTGTGTCGAACTTGACTTAAATCAATTCAATGTCGTATAACTTATCCACACACTTGCACAATATTTAAGTGTTTGGCTCTTAAGTTTCTTTAGGCGTTATGGAAACCTTGAAATACATCTTGTGTATGTAAAATTGATAATGTCTGACCAGCAATTGACCTCTAATTAACGGTAAAGTGACGATGAAATCGAGGGTAGAGTTCGCTAGGTTAGTAGGAGACTACTCGCTCTTGTCAAAAGCCCTCATAAATATATCTCATTGGAAACGAAGATGAAGGACGCGAATCTTATTTGTGGCCTCAAAGAAACTATTTGTTAAGAAAACCGAATAAAAATATTGGATCTTTCGTCCAACTCAAACTGAGACACTTGATCGAAAACAACGAAAAAGCAAGTAGATACTCGTACAATTTAGTAACGATGCGCTGTAGTGTGGAGTCAAACAGGACTCAACTAGTCAACTCAGCATGTGCTGCAGCCGGAGCCGCAACGCTGGTTTTTAGCTGAAGCATGTTGTTTACCTACTGGTAGCCCCCTAACTTTTTGGAAGCCTTACCCCCAGTGATGCTGAGAAACACCCCGGCGGAGCGCCGATGCCGGTTGGTCATGGCGCCGGAGCCCGAGTCCTGCTGGCCGCCGCTCGCCGCTGTGGACAAGGTTCATTCAGATATTAAGGATATCGGGGGACAATGTCACACCACTTGACCTAGTCTCAAACTAAGCTCTAGGCTATGGGTACTAGGCAACGATATAAATACTTAAATAGAGAAATATAATACTTAAATACATAGAAAACATCCATGACTCGGGAACAAATTAATATTCGCGCCCATCACACAAATATCTGCCCTTAACGGGATTTGAACCCAGGACATTTGGCATGGTCACTACCAAACCAAATAGGCCAACGCGTCTACACGCAAAATAAGCAGATCAAAGTAGTCTATCTTCGATCTATGCATTCTTTGACGACGCGGTTATAGCCTACTCAGTAGTGACCCTGACTCCGAAGCTAGCGTTCCCGGATTCGATTTTCGGTCAGGGCATACATTATGTATATTTGTGTGATGAGTGATGAGCAGAGGTCGGAATAGGTAGTGCTTATTAACCTAAACTTGTTGCATCTTCATTCAATAACGTATCCCCATCTCACTCACACATGAATGAACGTGAGTCAAGTTTAGGTTAATAATCACTACCTATTCCGACCTCTGCTCATCACTCATCACACAAATATTCCTGGTGATGAGCGTGGGTATTCGTTTATGAGTCTTAAATGTCGTAACTTTTATATTTATTTACTTTAAATGGCGCTGCCAGCTTCCACGGTCAGTACCGGGGCAGGCATGGCGGAAGAGTTTTTATAAATACTTATTTCCTCGGTGTCTCTTAAACCACTTGCAACGATCAGCGAATTCTACTGTTAAATTCGCTGCCCGCTGGATCTATAGCCCTGCCTACTGACTGCTGCCCTCGCCGTAAGCATCATCAATCTCTCTGTTACACAATTGGGTTATAACTTCACCAAGTCATCCTCCACATGATAGAGAACATTGTCGGGTAAAGATCTCATAACAATTTGATCCTTTCACTATCATGTTAAATAGGTCTGTGAGTTGTATAATCATTCCAGTAATTTAGTTTTGAAATAAAATCGCACAATTCTTGCCTGCCTCTGCTGTATTTTGATCAATAGCAACTCCTATAAATTCATGTCTCCAAAAAATATATTCAAATCTCAATAAATTTATCCGGGCAATTAGTCATACATATCAAATGTATATTGCGAGATAAAGTCGGGGTCAATAGGAATGGTAAAAGATGTAAACAAAACCAAACGGACCTATTTACCATTAAGTATTACACTATAATCACGTCCTTTTGGACATCGCGTGAGGTATTTTAAAAAAGTACACACATCACATCATTATCAGCCGCAAGACGTCCACTGCTGGACAAAGGCCTTCCCCAACGTTTTCCACAACGATCGGTCCTCTGCTGCTGTCATCCAGCGATTTGTGGAAGGTCTGCCAACACTTCGTCTCCCGGTTCGCGGTCGCCACTCTAGAACCTTTCCGCTCCAACGGCCATCAGTTCTACGAGCAATGTGCCCCGCCCACTGCCACTTCAGGTTTGCAATCCGGTGAGCTATATCGGTTACTTTAGTTCTCCTGCGAATCTCCTCATTCAAAAAGTACACGCTTGATGGTTACTTTTACATTCCGTTTAAGAATAAAGAACTATTAACTATACGTTTTTTGAATCAAAACTAGTTTGCAGAAATATTGAGGTTATTATGCTTTATCTCGCGGCGCCCATGAAGGGAGTCGATTTTTTGCATCTCATCCGGTGACTAAATTGGCCGATTTTCAATGGTTTCTATACAACATTTATTTAGATATTTAATTAACTAAGTATTAACAAAATAACTATTTTGTCGAGCTTTGACATTGTATCAGTGTTCTGAGGGCCCTGCCAAGATGCATTGCGCTAACTATCGTTTCTATTCGTTTCATTTTTAAACCAATCACGGCACTGATAGACCACGTGACTTTTCGTATCACATCATCTACCAGTGACGCGATTAGTTTAAAAGCGAATCCAATAGAAACGTTAGTTAGCGTAGTGCATCTTGGCAGGACCCTCTGCTTCCATTGGCTGACGAGACGGAACTATACTTACGACACATACATCTACCTAACTAAACAAATGAAAGAAGATATCCGCCTATTTTTAACCGACTTCAAAAAAAGGAGGAGGTTCTCAATTCGTCGGGACATTTTTTTTTTTATGTATGTTCCCCGATTACTCGAAGACCACTGGACCAATTTGAAAAATTTTTTCGTTGTTCGTATGGGTATACTTTCTTTGAAACTCACTGGTGACTGGGGTGGTTTTACGCATATGATATCATATACATACGAGTGGCGCCCCAATCGTAAAATCACCGTGTGACTTCATTTTCGTTAATGTGAGATTTCAACGTTTAAAAATCAACGTAAAACGGTAAAATCGTATTTATAAAGTTCGGTTCGGGCACGTTCGGGGTTGGTGGTGAAGTTCCTTTGCACGCATTTTTTAGCCTACTTGTAGGTAGCAGGGGCAACAAGTAACACTCAATTTTTAACTAGTGAATGAACATTTTTTCATTATATTTCTTATAACGTGTACTATTACCCGGGAACCGCCAGTGAGCCATCGGACGGCGCGATTTAGAGGAAGTGAGCACGCGGTTCGATTCTGCCAAGTATTGGAAAAAATCCTATTAATAAATATTTGTTTTTTGGCAATGGTTTAAAAGATTATTATTAGTATCTTTATATAACATTCTAGAGAATTTGTTACAGTTTGTATTAATGGACTGCGTTATTGTTGAAATTATGTAAATTTTTAGTAATCGTAGTTTTTGCAAAAAAAAAGACACCGTGGGGCAAGTTGTAACAAAATTGTAGGACTAGATGTAACATGTTACAAAATGCTCCGCTTTATTGTTCAGTGTAGAAATCTTATAGGGACCTGCTAGAGGGGATGTTCTTTTTATAGTGATCATTATTATTTATATCTTTAATATTTGAGTAGCTTAGTTTAATTTTAATTTAAATACGTTATTTTTTAATTGTATTAACTTTAAATTCTGTAAATGCTACAGAAATCTTTGTGTTTATTCTTTTAACCGATATCTATATAAACCTGTTTCTATTCCACGATGAGAAATTATAAAAGGAAATCTAACCTCAAGCGACTCAAAGTAAAGAAGTTAACGAGTAAGCTGCCATCATTTTGGAAAATAAGGCCAGTATTATTAGAACTGCAGCTAAAAATTACAATCTGTGCCATGTCTCACTGTATAGATATGTAACTAAAAATAAAAAATAAACTATCGCCTTCCGTTGGCTATGTTAAACCAAGACTAGTATTCCCAGATTAAGTGGAAGAGAAGATATCTTCATATTCATTGACAAGTGCGAACATTTATTTTGGACTGCTGCCTAGAATAGAATAGAAGTGATATAGTTTAAATAAAAAATAAATGCATATGCAAAGCATATGTTATAAGATAATGTAGATTAAGATATAAACTGATTCCCACAGGTCTGACTAATACTATTAAGATTATAAATTTCTGTGAGATTTAAAATGCCTTATTACTTATAAGAAAAGATAAAAAGACATGTTAAGTTAATATGATTAAGGAAATAATTATATTGTTAAGTTTTCCATAATTGAAGTACAATTTTGTTTTAGTTAAAAGCTTATCTGAATGTTTTTACATACTGAAAGCATAAGAATAAATAATAACTACACGTAGAGGCGAAACTCCCGGCTCCCGACGCGCGCTCGGCGCGTTAGATACCTACCGCCTGGCGACACCTGAGGTGTCTAGTCAGTCAGGGGTGTCACACACGGAATATATATTAATATACAAAAATATATTATAGCAATGCATCTTACGATATATTTTCCGTACTAGTTGACAGAGTCCACACACGAAGCTATAATATATATTAATTAGCCATGGGAAAACATTACTGCAGTCTATTTGGCTGTAAAAGTGACAAAAAACGAATAAATAGATAAGAATAGTATTTTGTAATAAAGCTTTTTGAACCGGAAAGGAACGTAAAAAGTAACTCTGGATTCCAGACTATAAAACTTATTGAGCTTAATTATTATTTTAAACGTTGTTCATAGACTCGTTTCCGTGTTTTATAGATTATTAATAGCCACATAAGCCATGTAATTTTTTGGAGATAATCTTAATATAATAAAAAAAAAATATTATCTAATTTAACATAAATGTAAAAAAACTCATTTTGCAACAATGTTTCCACGTTGAAGAAAAACATAAATAACATTTCGTGACTAAACTTGTATAACACATCCATAAACCGTTTAAAATATTTCCCAAGTGACAGCCCTAACTTTGGGCGCGGAAGACAGAGGGGCGTAGTGGGGTGAAGGGGAAGTAGGTATTTAAAACGTGACATTTGGGATCTTGGTAAAGGAGATTCGCTTCTACATGTAGTTATTGTTTATTCTTATGCTGAAAGTTTAATACTTTTGTAAAACTTTAATAAAAGTTAAAAAAAATAGCAAATCAAAGTAGTATTTTATTGTTACTACATACCACATCGTTGTTGCAACAAGCCCCAAATACGGGGTAAGTTGTAACACGCGACATTTCCCCTGGACGTTTTATGAAGTTTTTGCAAATTTTAATTACTGAATAGCTGGACAGATAGGTAGTTAATCATTTAAGACATTATTTCACAGTTGAAAAATAATTTTTTGTTTCCTTTTTACACACTTATTTCCACAAACTGTTACAACAAGCCCCCCACTCCCCTATAAGTACATATTATTGTCATAGACCAGCTCGAAAGGCCAAGGTCGTGACCCGCCATCAGCCAACCGTACCGGTTCGGTCAGTTTGGCACACCTGCATATCATTAACATTATGGCATTTAATGTTGTCTTTCGTCTTAATTATTCGGTTGGAGAAGAACGCACCCGTGCTGACTTAGTACTATCTATGCTAAAGCCATTTTATAGCTAAAAGCTGCGTCATCAACTCCCGATCGAGTCCGAAATCTTACATCATAAAAAATGTGGAGCACAATAAAGAACCTTGTTACTGTGTGTGCCATTGCCATTGCATGCTTTTAGGTTGATGTTGAGTTAGAACTTTATAATACAAGGCACTAAAGTTAACACTGTCGCTGGCTTACTGTACAGTAAGCCAGCGACAGTGTACAATATTACTGAAGAACTGTGTCACAGTAACATTCTGTTTGATGATCTTACAATTATAACGTCACTGGGACACAGTTCTGTGATTGGTCAGGGTTCTATTTTGCCGATTCTACTTGTATAAGTAAGTAATAACTTATTCTGTGATTCTACATATCTAAACAATGGAAAAAAACAGACATTCAAAATAAGTTATATTTAAGGTGAATTTGAATAGCCTTGACTGATGATCGAACCGTTTAAAAAAAACCGGACAAGTGCGAGTCGGACTCGCCCACCGAGGGTTCCGCACATGACACGATTATCTCAATTCAAAATTTGCACGGCCGCCGTTCCTTGCACTCTGTGTTTTTGTGATTTAATTAAAAATGTTGGGTTTTCATATTTTTCCTATTTTTGTAGTATGACGGTATTACTTGCCAAATTTCATAGTTCTAGGTCAACGGAAAATACCCTATACATTTTGATTCCCTTGAGAGTGTCGAAATATTCGTTTTTTGCGGCATAAACGGCCGTATCTTTTTTTTAAGTTTACTTGGAAGTTTGATTTTTTCACAGCTTCAAGGGACTGTAGATTTGAGTATATGATTTAAATTTCAACTCGATACCTCCACGCGTTCCCGAGATAAAAAGACAGACAGACAGACGGACAACAAAGTGATCCTATAAGGGTTCCGTTTTTTGCTTTATATGTACAGAACCCTAAAAATATAACATTCGCCTCGTTTGTGGCATATAAGTACCTTATGCTTTGCCCTAAAGCTTGTCTCGTTAACAGTAATTTATTTGATGTCGTTAAGGTGGACGCACGGACACCGATCTTGAGGACGACTAACATATAAACCTATTTATTACCTTACGTAATAAAATAATATATTCATGAATTCTCGTGTTTGGAGTTTCCAGATCATTTTAAGGTTATTTCTGCTCGTTATTTATGAATCGTTTATGGCATAAATTAAAATAAACCAGATTTGTCACCTCACGGCAACTCTTTTATGCATCCTGTACTCCTCACCGCTTGGCCTTAATGAAAGTTAGTCCCTTTTAACTAAACTGATTGCGGAAATACGTATGAAGGTAGCTTGAACCCGAGGTGGTCAAAGGATACTTTTTATCCTGGAAATTTGGACATTTCCCAGGGGAACAGCGACAAACGACTACTAGACGGCAACACGGCTAGTCCAAAGCAGGTAAGCAAACATTGATAATAAAATAAGTATGCAATATCTTCTATCTCAGTAAATAATTATTAAAAAAATCGAAAAAAACTTTTGAGACAAACCTCTATTAGGATGTTTTTTTTTACAACACCCTTCAAAATACCAGATTTCCAATTAGGTGCTGAAAGTCAGGTACTTAACTAATACATATATTATATATAATGTGACGCAACAATCAACAAGTGAGCATTTTAAAGTATATTTTAAGTTAAGATCTGCTAATGCTTTCGATAGAGTTAAGTAATTGTGTAATTCAAAATAACGAAGGGCGTGTCTTGCGTCAAGTGGCGCCCTCATTAAGTAAGTAGGTACTGTAATTTTGTGCAGCCTACAGCCTATACTTAATGGTTTAATGAGTAATGCAATATATACTTACTCTATGTTTGATTTCAAGAAAATGCTTTAGTTTATTAAATTATCAATGGGTTAAAAAAACCACGGACGACCGTGAAATGACTCATATGGACAGAGACCATTTCACATCTTTCTCATTATATATTTTTTTCTACTCGCGTACTATAAATCACTAATATTGATATCGTTAAGGGTATCAGAGGGCTCAGACAAGATGCACTACGCTAACTAACGTTTCTATTCGATTCGTTTTTAAACCAATTGCGTCACTGGAAGATGACGTTATACGAAAAGTCACGTGGTCTACCAGTGACGCGATTGGTTTAAAAACGAATCGAATAGAAACGTTAGTTAGCGTAGTGAATCTTGTTGAGCCCTCTGAATACCACCGTAACCGAAGCGTAACCGAAGCGTGAAAACAATTCTATAATGAGCGTTGCCATGGTAATAACAGTTCTATAATAATTATTATAGCATTGTTATTACCATGGTTACAGACATTCCGGATATCAGTCTTGGCGTTTAGTGATCACTTGACATCCTAATTTGTATAATAAACCTATAAAAATATATAAATACCAATTAAAACTACAAATTTTAAAAACAAAATTAATTTTGAGACTAATTATGTGTTTAAAATTTCATTTTTATTAAATTACTAAAAATAGATGATTCACATACATCGATTTGTTATTTCGTTACCATGGTAACATTCAATATGGATATCAACTAAATGGCGATTCGTTTGGCATTTCAACTTTTATGATAAGTTGTCAGAACTGTTTTAGTAACTATTAAAATTTGCATGAAATTTGTAAACATTTATTAATAAATTTAACACATTATTAACGCCAATCGGAATAATGAAAATTACTTTGCTGACAAGTAATTTGTTGGTAGAAAAATCGACGAAAAGTACACTAAAAAAGTTAGCAATTGTTTATTTTTGTCATTATCATTTTAATCGTGTAGAAAAAAGTTATGTATGCAACGGTACATAATTAGCTCCTAAGGTACTCGTACCTGTTATTAGAGCGCTCGCAAGCTCGCGCTCTAACCTCGGCACTCGTACCTTAAGAAGCTTCATTATGTACCAGTTACATAAATAACTATTTTAATTTAATAGTGTCGCTTGTTAGGAGATAAGAATTATAGTTTTAACACGTTATTGTATCTTTTCTATTAGATACCTATGTACCGTTGTGTGTGTTGATGTGTTTGTCGAATAAACGTTTTTCTATTCTATTCTATGCTATTCTAATGCATGTTCGTTATCTTCGATGATTTCAATGCTAATGTCACGTTACAGAAGTGGTACTTACTTGATCTAGGTCTCTATTCTACACGGTAAATCTAATCGCTTTTGACATGTCGTATTGTTGGTAATAATTGCGTTATGATAGTTCTTATTTACCTACTTGACAGTAATGGCGCCCGAGTTAAATAGTAGGTAGTTTATGTGACTGTACATAATGAAGGGCACTAAACACGTGTGTGGGTTTATGAAACGAGCCGAAGGCGAGTTTCATAATAACATCACACAAGTGTTTTAATGCCTAATTATGTACAGTTACATACACTGCTTTATCTACCCACATATCATAAGCCTCCATGATGCATTCAGGAGCCGCATATTAAATTTTAACCGGTAATGGTGGTAATGAAAAGATTGAAAAGTTTTCTGGCAGCTGTCATAGTTTTTTTTAATTCAGAGACAAACTAGAGTCGGCTCCAACTATCATATCGTTCGATATCTTACTTACGTGCGACATTGTCCAATTTTGTATACAAATTGACAATAATCATTTCGAACTAAACGTCATCTCGACTGATATTAGAATAGCGGTCAAATCAAATTTCTTTGTTTTTCAGAGATGTTCGAAATTTGAATGTCATAAGAACTTTGAAATTGATGTTCTTATGAATCCATAAGATTAATGCCGCAGATAAAAAAATTGCTCTAACAACAGAGTTGATTATTAGGCTGGTCATAATTTGCGGTTTCTGAACGCATCATAGAGGGTTTATGATATGAGTGTAAATAAACAATACGACAACATGAGCATGGGTAGGTACATTTCTTTTATCTACACACATCATAAGTCCTCTATTATGCGTTCAAAACCCGTTGGCAATAACCAGCATTACCTGTGGTATAGTAAGTTACAGAAATGACAGCTGTAACGTAATATTGTAATTACGTTATCAAATATTATAAAGTAACGAGTTACAAATTTGGAACATCTTCCAAAACCAACACCATTTAAATAGGCCCAATTCTAGTATCAAATGAAACGTCAACTCGGTATATTTATCAGTTAAATAAACTACTATTAAATGTGTACCCGAATTTAGGTTTACATTACTCCCGCGCGGATGTATCATACCTAGCGAACTTAATTACTTAAATGACATTCTCAAAAACAACAGTAATATAAGACAGTATTTTATTACGAGGTAGGTATATTAACGATGACGATGATGATGAGTTTAATGCAAGCCATAAATCACTATTTACCTGTTCTATAAAAGACACCTTATTAGGTTTATAATTTTAAGTAGAGATCGAATACAGCGAGCTTATTTCACTACAGTAAGTAATAATCTCAAGTTTTTGTAAAGAAACTATTTACCTAGGGCCATATTAGTTTGCGATTATAATGATTAGGTATACAGCCAGCCAATAATGACTTGAACTCTTCACCTACACTTCAATTTACCTTTTATTATTAAGTCATATTTGAAAAGGGCATGCTTCAATGGTTCGGTCATTTGGAAAGGATGGAAGAAAGACGATTGACGAAAGAGATATACAGAGCAAAAGTGAGTGGGAGGGTCGGAAGGGGCCGCCCTAGGCGTACTTTTTCGAATCAAATCGGAGAAATACTGGAAAAGGGCCGGATCTTAAGTACCCGAAACCGACGTGCATGCATGACTCGATGTATGAATGTGGAAGAAGCGAAAGAGATTTGTCAGGATCTTAGCAGGTGGAAAGAAGTGGTCTCTGCCTACCCCTCTGGGAAACAGGCGTGATTTAATGTATGTATGTATGTCATATTTACAAGTTTAGTTATCCTCTACTGCCGCAATAACAAAGAAGGCGGCTAACTGTAGAGTACCATACCAGTATACGGGTGTCACCAAAACCAACGCCTAAACTGACAGGGCTGATAGGAGCAGCTAAAAAGCTATCGATTTAACCCTTATGTATGTTCAGCGATTTTTACTAGCTTTGGAGATATTCTGATTAAAATGATCAATATCTCCGAAACGGGTGCATAATTTATTGAAGCCGAATCTTAGACTTGCCGAAATTTTATGTGGCATAAATCTATATTACCCCATGTTAGCATAATATTGACATGACATAATTTTATTATGCATAATGTTGTTTAGCATATCTGTAATTTAGCAGAATTTTGATAGCCGTATTATGGTCGCCTTTATCGCAGTGGATAAAATTTCCGTCACTCTAGCACTTATATACTGGTCAGAAAGTGACAGATGTTTTATCGACGTCGATAAACACTGTCATAATAGGCCCGCAGGCGAGAAGCGCCAAACCAAGCGGAATAGGGGTTAAGCGGAATAGCCCCGTCGACCCTGCCCCAGGAAGCGGGACATATGGCGACTCTCCTCGCTTAGGTCATTATTAGGTTATGTTAATATTAAATAATAATAATTAATTAAAAAAAAATGTTTACTTATCCTGCTTTATTGACTAAGCAACATTAACTAAAAACATCATTGCTACTACAGGAAACTCAATTTATTAATTCGGTGAAATAAGCTTATGCGAAAACTAACTTTCTGCGAAACAAATTTATGCGTTAGTCATTTTCTGCCAAATTACTATTTGGAATTCAGAAAATATGCGTAAAACCAATTCGGCTACAATTGGATATGCGTGATAGAATTCGGCGACATCAATTATGCGAGACTATAGTTTTTGCACAAATACAATTCGGCTTAAACAAATTATGCAATACATAAATATGACTAAAAAAATATGCTTATATGACAAGTAATTCATTACCATTAGTTGTCTAAATGAGCCATATAAGCGTAGTAGTAGGACCATACACAACCGCCATAGGTACTCTTTTAAACCTGACTCTAACTGTCGCACTTCTGCTTTGTTATATTGTATATTATAGCAATGAGGGAGGTAAGACCACCGGTAAAATGATTAGCAATGAGGAGTCATATAACTAAACTTTAAAGAGGCTTACCTGACCAAATACGAGTATATAGTCAAAACTATGTTTGCTCAAAACTCATGCACATAATGTAGTTTTAAAAGGATAATAATTAACATAATCACTGTGGGTGTGCGGCTATTAGGCCCAGTCAGAAGCTTTTTTGTGCTAGGATCAATTTTAAATTAAGAATAATGAATTGGAAAACTACGAGTATTCGATTATAATTGCGCGAAGTTAACTTTTTCGTAACACACACGATAGCCCATTAAAACGTTCGTGATCCATAACTGGATAATGGATACAATTTTCGTTATAAAACCATTTTGTGACATAGGTACTCGTAAGTCTATAAGACTTAC
Organism: Acleris literana; assembly: GCA_946894065.1. Classification (NCBI taxonomy): domain Eukaryota; kingdom Metazoa; phylum Arthropoda; class Insecta; order Lepidoptera; family Tortricidae; genus Acleris; species Acleris literana. Next base: position 8,050,557 of record OX335688.1, on the reverse strand, counting down.
CGGCAAAGCACAGCAACACAAACAACGCGACACGCATCTCGTCAGTGAACCACTATCACGCGTCAGATCGTCACGCAGCCGCCGGGTCGGACGACAGACTGGTGATCTTCCGAGTGCGAGAGATGCTCAAGCGACGGACTCCCCTCTCGCCACCGTGACTACCACTTGACTCCAAGAGGAGCTATAGGGTATTCTCCAACGTAGTTGGACGTTCACTGAGCTTTTTAGGCTTTTTATAAATCAGGGCCTCTATTGTACGGTCGGCCAAGAAAGTGGTCTACTAGTTTTGACAAAATGAGAGAGAGATCTAATTATCGCTAAGGTTGACATTTGTCACTGTCATAATATTATTGCAAGGGAAAATCGAACTTGTTGTATCTAACTTCAACCGTAGGGTGGTAGACCACATTTTTGTTCGACTGTACTCGATAGCTCTTAGGTATTTAGTAACGGCGGCCAAGTTAAAAACAATACGAAAACATTGCTAAGGCGATATTGTTCTGCCGATTAAAATAGATGCACATGATGGTTGCTATAAAGTAAGTAGGCATTAGGAATTCTGAATTTTAGGACCGATCAAATTCAGAATTGCGACTAAATTAAGAAAGATAAGAGAAAGAGAATTTTCTAAGAATCTTCAAACGTTGATTTTCAAAGTGTTTTGAGATTAAGTAATGCTCGCAAAATCCAAGTTTCAGTCAGGAGAAATAAAAAGAGCTCTCAAGGTATTTTTTATTTTATGAGGAAGCCAAAAGAGCACATGGATCGATGGTAAGTGGGATCTGAAGCCCATGGACATTTCCGATCTCATTAGACTGCAAATGCGTTGCCAACTCCGAAAACTGTCATACCTACCATCGAATAGGAATACAACACTACGTTTTCTGTAGACCCACGGACTGGTTTAGCTAGACAGCGTACGTACTATTTGCATTCGCTTTTTCCTATCTAATAAAAAAGGTTGTTAGTTGTATAATAATGGGTTCACGATGTACTCATAGCTTGCAAATTACTAACCAGGCCACCATAGAACCTTGTCACAGTAAGACCGTGATTGAGCTTCCACGTATTTTTTCTTGCGACATACGTTACGTTTTAATGTTGACTCCACTATTAAATCCGTGATGGTGCTTACTATCTTGCTAATATGGGTGGATAGGTAGCAAAGATAACTAAGCCGAGCTAACACCGTTATAACCCGAAACACTGCGACTTTACAACAACGGTACAAAACGTAGAGCTCGCAGGGAAATACGACACATGCGACCTGCGACCGCGAAAAGTGTTCTGAAAAAAATCAAGCTTATAGAGCTGGTGATTGACTCTCCAAAAGGATTGGGCTAGCTATCCAGAGACATAATTCAGCCGGTGTCATAGGGACCATGCCGCGAGTGGACCCGCTAGAGGGGTGTTATTTTTATAGTGGTGATTATTATTTACAAACATACATACATAAACTCACGCCATCGTTCCCAGAGTGGGGTAGGCAGAGCTAAGAAATTACCAACAACTCTTTAATATTTGAGTAGCTTAGTTTTATTTTAATTTAAATACGTTTAGTTTTAATTTTTAATTGTTAAATTCTGTAAATACATAATAAAGCTTATAGGGGTTTGTCTTAAAATCCTTGTAAATTGTAGAGCTAAAAACTTCCATCTTAACTAATGAGTTTCTACAAAGGTTTAATGGTAGCCTATTATTTTAAAAACGACGGAGATCGACCCGAACTCTGTGCTGCGGTGCAAAATAACACGTTAAAGGTCCATGGCGACCTTGTGGCTAATGCCAAACCTCCCATAACATTAACATATTTTCAAGACCAACTTTATAGTCACTTGATTAAATTAGCGATGCATGCAACAGAGACACGCTGTTTTATTGCCAAAAATTTAAGATAATTTAGTGGTAAGATACTAAGGTATTTGTTGAATCGTACCTACCTGATGTATTTTGTCTGTAAAGTATGTATCCATGGTAGCCTAAAATAATAGATTTTGTTGTCGTTACAGAAAGTGTCAATATCTAAAACTATTTGCCACTAAGTTTGTCGATTAATGATTAACCAGCGAGTTTTTAACTACCACTTTGGCTTCACTACCTCGTCGACAAAACATGTGATCAAAAACAACACATGCAACAAAATGTGATCAATAGGTACGCCTTGACGATGAAGGTATGACTTAAAAGCTCGTATCATCGCGTCGCGTCGGTAAAAGTTATTTCATTCTGTAAACAAATAATCTTAGTGCCAAACTCTTTTATTTCAACATATACTTAAGTAAATTATTCATTTGTACAAAAGGGGAAATACGTATAAACGATATTGATGGAAGCAAAAATACTTACCTACCGCATTTAAAAGCTCAAATTCACGGCATAGCGATGGCGTCAGCTAGTCACTAACTAGTGGATGTCGAGATTACGAGCGAGCGAAAGAAACGTAACCGCAAATCAGCATACAAGGCCGAAATTCGACATTGGCTAAAGCATATCGACGATTATTTTGCTACAATATGATCAAAGTAATAGGAGTCTAGAAAAAATTAAAACAACAACTAAAGTTCTAACTCTTCTGAGCATGTAGCGATTTATATGCTTTCGGAAACGTTAAAAGTATGGTTTAGTAAGATGAAGTGGAATAGAGGGCCTAATTTATTTATTTATTTACGTATTTAAAGAAATACAACAGCTAACAAATATTGCAGAAGGTTCTAAATTCTAATACAGTAGCAATAGTGATTTACATAGCTGAAGTCGATATGGTGCAAACTAATAATAATAACGAAATACAATGACTCCGGTAATATTACGGATATTGCGGAGTGCATCGCAATAAAAACGTTTTATTCAATGCATCGTCTTAGATTAAAACAGTTAACGTTGTTTTGCACTGAACGTCTACACTTCGGTTTAATTTGTTGGTGAACTTACCACTTTTAGTGTAGTTAAATAATCGCATCGTATGTAGCTAAAAAATAATTTTAAATGTTTATTAACACTACAAATGTCTTAATTTGAGTAGTTTTTCTTGAGGTACTTATACTTCAATTTTGGGTAGCTATAAAAAATTATCAAGTGTTGTGTTTATGTTTACCGTCCTTAAATATTTTTTTTCCTTATTCTAACGTGGTACGGTCAAGGGTATACATAAATATTCACATTAAGTTGGAATGCTATGTACACATCAAGTTTATGTGTTATCATAATAAATAAATAAATATTAGGGGGACAACAGTACACAAGTTGAGCTCTTAGAAAGTCTTTAGGGTTGGGGTAAACTCGGCTAGACTAGCATAAAGCATGCGAGGGCGAGTGAGAGAGAAGTACAAACCCGAAGGATGTTTAAAAAGAGCTGTTGCAATGTTTTATGAGACAAAGATGAACATACTTAGATATAGAATAATATTCAACGCTCCGGAATAAAATTACTTGCACTCATCACAAATATTTGCCTTTACAGGGAATCGAACTCAGGCCCACTAGCTTCGTAGGCATGGTACTTCACTAGGTACCAACTAGGCTTATCGTGTTGTCAAAGTAGCCGTAAGGTCGGTCTTTACATCTTTATGACTTTGTGACGTAAGAATAGTTACTTGAGCTTGTACAAAAAATAATGAGGTTTGTAAAAGAAACAAAATTCTTGGTATTCTATCAGGATTTAAATTCGGTGCGGTTAGGCGGTTGGGGTCTTCCTATTGTATCAACCACGTATCAACACAATGCTAAAAGCTTAAACTGATTACCTATTCTGATAGGTACATATTTATGTATGTATTGATATAGGTTTTTCAAAAATGGCTCAACCTATTACGTAACAGGGAATTTTTGCGTCCACACATAAATAGATTTTTTGATTGTCTTCAGAAAGACCTGTTTTCAACAGAGGCAAAGTGACAAGAGCTGTCTTTATCTATGTTTACACCTATAATCACCGTCAGACAAAAAATGCCTTAATGGAATATTATAGAACTATGTTCATGTAACCTAATCGATCATATGCTCAGAAACTGTTTAGGAGTTGACTTGCAGCGTCACTTTGACGTAGTTCCATAGTGACCTAGAAGTCCATTTTTTTGACTCTACGGTACCTACCGATGGTAAAGAGCTTCACTTGAATTCACGGCACCAGTATGACGCATTCAAGTGATCTTTGCAGCGCAAAAACTGAGTGATCTTTGCGCAAAAACTAACGAGGATCTGTGCGTATTTCCCCTACCTATGCCGACCGGACGGTTGGTAGTTGGTCTACCTATGGTTTACCCTGCCTATGATGTAATGAGAAGTTTCTTTCACGCAAAAAAACATGATGAAATAGGTCACGTGTAGCCTTGTTCGTAAAAAGTTTGATGATTAAATAAGCCCCGTTTCACCTTATCACAGGTACTCTATAGCTTAATAGCGTTTGATTGATAGAATTAAGTCGTTTATATCGCTAGCCTATTACGATCGTGCTTAACGATGTGGATAAAACTACTGCCACTCTCTGACGAGTAGGTATATTAGTGCGAGAGTGACGGAAGCTTTATCCACCGCGATAAACGCGACCATAATACGGGCCCTGATCACTAAACAATTATAATCAAAATATAATTTATCGATCATTGACATTCGAACATCGTTTTTATATTTATACTTAATGTTAGTAAGATAGGACATGTAATGATTACTTAAGCCTTTGTTCATAAAACGCACAATAAACCTATTTTAGTTGAAGTATTCTTTGTGCGTTTCGGTCAAATTCAAAAGTCATAACAGATAAGGGCAGAGTATATTTCAAGCATACTTTAACTATTGCGCGTTTATAAATAAGAGGGATTGTTTTAAAGCATAGGGTCCTAGGTCTATGATTCAAAGATTTCTAAGCACACCTAACTAAAAACACCCGGAACATACCTACTGACTTGTAATACCTACAGTCAATTGAGGGGTCGGAGGTGCATCATTTGTTATTATATTACATAGTAGGATGTAATCTAACCTCACAGGCCCAGAAGTACATCGAATGCATATGCATAGATATTTTACATACAAATCTAGTTCCTGTTGCTAATAGAACAGGAGATAGCGCTTGTAGCGATATCCTCCAATGATATAATATAGTAAAAAGAGGTAGATATGTTATAGGCACTTCGATAGTGGCACCCTAAAACCAAGTCAATTGGTACATCTTTACTTAGTCTTGCGCCGTCAACGGAACCGTGAACTAGTCTGCAGAGCAACATACACTCGTCTCTGTTTCGCTCCCGGAAATTAGCATACCATCATGCTTTCATTTGTCATTTATGAATTAATGTGTAATTGCAATATTTACTGATTATGTGTCCGTAAGCCGGGCCATTTTTACACGCGGAATACCGTATAGGTAACATATCTACCTCTTTTTATATTATATCATTGGCTACAACAAATCCACGTGTTTTCGAACAGACACCTACTAATTGCCGGTAGGTATAAGTCTCCTGCAGATCAAGTGAAAAAGGGTTTAAGTCTAATAGTATACTCCGTTCATGTATATACTCTTTTTTTTATTACGAGTTAAGTCGACTTGTACCCCTTTTCACTAAGGACTCCAGATTTCTGGAGTGTGGTAAGGTCTGTCCATTCTTAATTGTCTTATAGGTATAGTATTCAACTTTCTAACCTCAAAATGAACCTTTTGTGCCTAAAACAGCTTTTATTGTAAATAAAGTAAATTGAGTAAACATTTTGGACGTCACTGGGCCAATGTTTTGTCTGTGATTGCTTTTTTTTGTTTAAATTAGCTGTTTTAGCCAAAAAAGGTTCATTTTGAGGTTAGAAAGTAGTTTACTATATAAGACAAGTAAGGATGAACAGACCTTATATTTTACATACAAATCTAGTTCCTGTTGCTGATAGAACAGGAGGTAGCGCCACAACAAATCCACGTGTTTTCGAACTGCGACAACCTACTTTGTGGAGTGTGTTAGATCTTTATCTTTATCTTTCTTTACATGGAATTAAAAAAAGTTGCTTTCCGCGTATTAGATCAGTTCTGAATTTCCACTAACTCCAAACAGTCCAAACCACGCAACGAATTTTTATGCGGTTTTCGACAAAAAAAATTTTTTAAAGAAAGGTTTATATGAATAAGACATGAATAATAAATTGTGGTTTATGTACGGGTGTTACAGAAAACTCACATAAACTGAAGCGCGATGTCCAGTAAGATCACCTGGTAGGATCTCCTACCTATTAATTTTGTACGTGAGGGATCCTACAGGGCCCTGCCCAGATGCATTGCGCTAACTAACGTTTCTATTCGTTTCGTTTTCAAACCAATCGCGTCACTGCTAGATGACGTGATACGAAAAGTCACGTGGTCTACCAGTGACGCGATTGGTTTAAAAACGAATCGAATAGAAACGCTAGTTAGCGTAGTGCATCTTGGCAGGGCCCTCAGGTGATCTTACTGGACGCTCGCAACTTACCATTCCATTAGGTGGCCTGTGTGCTAGTTTGCCTTATCAAACCCATAAAAAAATCAACGTTCATTTACTTAAAGGTTTACTTACTTTTTACATAAATACTTACTCGTTAATAGATAACTACATAATAGGAAAGTTACCTTACAAACGTATTCATACAGGTCAAGATAATATGAGCGTTTTAAAAAGAATCTCATCCACCATTGAGTAACCTCAGGGGTCATGATTAATTAGTTTACTGTTCCGTTATAGTACCTTGTCGCAGAAAGTGAAAGTTTATTTGCCTTTACGTACCCGTGATTTGACCTACGTCATATGGTTGACCTGTGGAAAAATTCAATCAAGTTGCATAATTGTAGGTGGATATACAAAACGTTTGATCCGCCTATTCTGTGTGATTAAAATGCGGACAATTTGACCAGCCCCATGTAACACATAGCTGACAGTGACAACTTACCGTGACCTTAGATAAGGTGGTGTCAAACAGCGTCATTTAAATGATGACTATATAGGTATAATCATATAATTTATCACAACAATACGAACAACGCCGACATTATTTTGTACTTTTCTTTTATTGTGCAATAAAGTTTAAATAAATAAATAAACAATATGAACTCGCTGCTTGGATTAGATGGTGGTAGTGATCCGTGCGGATTCGACGGCGGACCCTGCACAAGACCTACCATTGGAGCTGCCGTTTACTATTTTTCACTTCTCGTCCACGTAGATTTCGATTATCGTTTTTCCTTCGAAAACCTTAAAAAATCCGGGGTAAAAACTAACCTATGCCCTATTCCAGGAACAGGACCTAGCCTATCTATATGTGTACCAAGTTTCATCCCGATCCGTTCAGTGGTTGAAGAGTGAACGTGATAGAGAGAGTAACAAACATCCAAACATCCAAACTTTCTCATTTATTATATTACTTATAGTAAGATTAATAAAGATGAGTATATGATAAATAATAATACCTACCTACAGAAACACCTTAAAATTCCAAATTTATTCAAATTCTATTTTTCCGAAAATTATGTATGTTGTGTGGAGCTATTTTAGATTAAAGCATAATTTAACCGCTATAGCCTACCTACGCAGATTAAGGTTAGGTTTGAATATGAGCGATATCAAAAACTGAGTTCAAAATCAATTGAAAAATTACGTTCGGAATTTTGATCGATTCGGAATTGACTTTGGAATTATGTATTCGTGAGATAAATTATATTATTACTGGTGACTGTACATGGCGCCATTCTCCTTCTCTTGCTAGCGTCACGCGTCAACGCTAGAAAGTACCTAGGTACATGGTATTTCCTATTTATTCTGATTACGGGTAATGTTCCTGTTCGGTGCAAAGCACCTTACACGTGTTAAGTAAAGTCGTAGTCAGCATTCTATCGGCGGCGCATCGCGCGCCGACATTGAGTAAGTAATTACTAGTTAGTGCATATTTCGGAACTGCCGCGACAGGGTGCATTCGATCATAATATTTATAACATTTTAACATTTCTTGAACATTTTTAACTAACATACCTAGTTTCTAAAGACTCATATAACAAGTAAAACTTTTAAGTCAATAAACAACAATTACATTCCTCTCTTTTTTTAGCATTCACCGCAAACCCAATCCTAACAGCTCCGAACGGCCTGAATGCCTGATCCGCCTTATCCTGCTTGTTATGTTTATGTTATGATTATGAAACTTGATATGTAAGGTGAAAAATAACATTATTACTCTCGAGGAATCTTGTTACAACTTTTGCACAACTTCATACTTGTATTGAATGGTAATCTAGCCCCGTATTTCAACTAGCCTAAATTGAGAGGTGACAATTCGGTGTACTGTCAAGGAAATCGAAAGACGTAGGTACCTTTTTCGCTCTTGTCACAATATGAATAAGACACTAAAAGTACAGTCAAAAGCAATAATATCTTAACGAATATTGGGCTCAAAAATATCTTTCACGTAGTCTATTACAAGAGGTATAAGAGCATGTCAGATATTTTCAAGACCCACTTTATATAAGATATTAATGCTGGTGACTGTACGTCTTTCAGTTTCCCTTTATGTACATTGCGAAGTCAACGAGTTTCTACACAACTTTTCAAGTGAACATTATGGCATGTTCACCATGGTGAACATTATGGCATGTTCACCATGGTGAACATTTTTAAATTAAGGGAAAGGAAATATTTTTTGTTTACATAAGGTTAAAGCCACATATTGTTCTCAAAAGAAATATTACATTTCACTTAATGCGATTGTAAAACGAATAGTAAACAATATTTTCGCTATTGAGTAGGTACACAATAGTAAAACTATTAGTAGGTAATTATCGTAAACTGTTACTTACAAAAACTACTAACGCTTAAAAATAATAACGTTGATTTTTAAATACTAAAGTAGTCGTTACGTCGTTACTCTAAGTCTAAAAGAGGGTATGCTTAGATTCGCTTTGTTGCCGCGCACCCGTGAGCATAGAACTCGGGGCCGCATTTGGATTACGGGGATTTTATCTAAGTAATACGTAAGCTTTGAGTTTTTGCTTGAAGATTGGTACTGTCGCTCGTCTTTGATATTTTTGGGCAGACTATCAAGAGGCCACCTATGGTGCCACGCCCCCACAAGAATGAAAAGGGATGGCTTTATGTGCTTTCCAGGCGCGGATCCAGCTTCAGACTAGGGGGTGGTCATTAACTGTTGAACGCAGAAGTTCGGTCAAGTGCGAGATAATGCCACACGACTATTTACTTTCTGACCCGTATCTACGAGTGCCGAAGGGTGTGGTCATGACGTACTTGACCACCCCCGTTGATCCGCCACTGGTGCTTTCGCGCGAAGAATGTGAGATGGAGATAATTCGCCTGCGCCTTGATGCCAGCGCAGCGTCAAATTCAATTAATTGCTGTTTAATTTAAAACCACAACATTTATTGAAAAAATGTTTACCGGATTAAGAAGTTACATATACTCAACTATTGAATCGAAAATCATCGTTAAAGATTGAAGGGTTTTAAAGATTCAACCAAAAACATGAAAAAAAGGTGTCATGTTTGAAAAATAAAACAATCGAGGATTTTATTTCTAATCGTGTTTTCGCGTTTGCCAGTCTCAAGCAAATATGAGCAAGTTTAATATATCCAAAGAACAGACACAAAGGCGTTGTGGTTATTGAGATCCACATCGCGGAACACTACCGACTTTATCATACCTCTTAAACTTGCGTGCTACTTGGGACGTTATATTTTTACACCCATAATTTTTTGTTTGCACGAATGGTACAGTCGAGTTCATAAACATGTGTACACTTTAGTACATTGTCTATTTAATGTCATGTTTAAATTGCCATATATGAATTGTCATAGCGATTAAAGTGACAAAGTACAAAAGTGTACACATATTTATGAACTCGACTGTACATGTAAATTATTTGCGCTACCCTAATTTTTTTACTAGCCGATATTCAATCGATAGATGTGTATTTAGTCACTCACTAGGTGTAATAAAATTGACGCTAGTTCTAAAAGTTCAGGGTTCTTTAGTTAGGTACTTCTAGAAACAAGGCAACTACGACTCAGACCACATACTTATCATTAGTGTTGTATTATTTTTTGCTGAATAACTACTGCTCTTTTGAGAAACCTCTAGTCTTAAGAGGATTTTTTTCAAATCTGTGCAGAAGTTTTAGAGCCTATTCAATGCAAAAAAACAAACAAACAAACAAATAATTAAATCTTTCCTCGTTATAATATTAGTTTTTTAAAAAAACCCGACTGCAATAAAACTATCTACTGAAAATCTAAAAAACACGCTGTACCTATATCTATAAAAAATTGCAAGAGAGCAATGTATTTGAAGCAAAACTTGAATATTGGAAAAGGTGTTTTAGGTGGGGGCAAGCTAACAGTGCGAATGTTACATTTTACAGAAATATGCGTTGTAATTCATTGTTTGTCCTCCTTCGCGTAGTCTGGTAAAAACGAATGCCTACTGAAGTTGGTACTTGAGAATATAGTAGTTTCACCTGTCACAGAGTTACAAAATATAAGAGTAGGTACCTATGCTGCGACTATTATTACTATTTAAAACAAAATATAGGCATTTCCAAGGATGTAGACGCCTGACGCTTCGCGTTCCGAGCTTGTGTACAAGGGCATTTAAAAACTAAATTATTAAAAAATACATAGGTAACTGTAGTAAAAATATTGTCTGATAAGCAAAAAACAAGGTTTGTAATTAAAATTTTTTTCACGGCCACCCTCTTGATATGTTATATACCTATGTCACTCCGACAATTAAGACGAATCGAATGACACCTCATATGTTAAAATTAGTCAAACCATTTAGGCTGCTTGATTACGCGTCAAAAACATAACCCTCCTTTGGGCAGTCGGTAAAAAGGTATTTAAAGTAGGTATGTCAAAGATTACGCCAAATTACTTAGTATGTGGTTTTAATCATAATTACAACATTTAATCCCAAAATAATACTAAAAAAATACATTCTATACATTACACTAATACTACTCAGTACTTCATATTAACATATACAAATGATGTTGTCTTATATAACAAATGTGATTGAAAACTTACAAAACTATTGCATGTATGCTACAAAGTTACATTTTGAGATTGAGAAGGCCGCATTCTAACAGACCTCTTGAAGTTAGTATGCAAATTATATTATTTTGTTGGATTTTCACTGGCATAATTAAGTTGGTAACCATTAGTGAATGAAGGTTTTAACCTTGACCATGTAATTAAATAGCTTTGACAGTAATGGACTCATTGACATGAATTTATATTTGTTTTTGTGTTCCAGCACAAAGAGAACATATTGACATCAATGTGGAAACATGTTATTGCAGCAAAATGTAACAAAATAAGTTTGTCATAAATAAATAAACTTTATGTAGTTAATATTTAATAGCATGTGGGTGAGGACCAAAAAGTTGGACCACAGTTAAGCGCAGTAAACCATACAAACAACGAAGTCGAAAAAAGTACCGTTGTGCGACGAAAAGTATCCGTACAGTATGGCTAATTTGCGTGTCACAAGAGAAAAGTTTCATAGAAAATTTAATTGAGTGATTAGCGTGCCCAACTTTTTGGTCGTCACCTGTACCTATGGACATTTAATATTTGAAATATGTCTTAACCTTAAAGCTGTTGTGAACGTACAGTCAAAATAATATATTATCCAACATTGAGCTCAAAAATATATGACACAACTTTATTGATAGAAGCACAAGAGAGTGTCAGGTCAATGTTGGATAATATATTTTAGCTGGACTACAATTATTTATAATAAGTTTTATTTTGACATGGTATTGCAGTTTAAAGACTGGAATGGGAAAAAAATAGGTAAATATTTATTTTTATTTATTGTGTGTCCGTGTATAAATAAATAAAAATAAATATTATTACTCAAGAAATTCAGTTTGTCTCGAGGACTAGTATTGATATGTTTTGTAAAAAAAAACGAATGGCAGCAAATACCTACCTACTAAGGATATAGTTTGTCATACAAGAGTTGGGACAATATATGAGGGTGCCATTTGAAGTGTATTGGGGTCATTCCACTGTAACATCTGTTACAGCTACTTTTTATTAGTGATTCTCTTGTTATTCTCTTATACTTTTAATTATGCGTGTTAAGGAAAAGAAAATATTACCCAATTAGTGGACTATAAACTAGTCATTTTCCTAGTTTCTTATCACAATATCGAAATAAACCTTAATCAAAAGTAGCTGTAACGGGTGCTACGGTGGAATGACCCATTGGCAACATTGTTGAAGTTTTATCCAATCACTGCAGTTTACCATGTAGAATGTTATGTCATATGCATATGTGTTACAATATCAATCTTAGTTCCAAACACTCCAAAAAATAAGTCTGCCTACATGATTATTATTTTTATTATTTTGTTTTTATTGTCGAAACAAAATAATAAAAGTCATGCTCAATTCTTTGTTATACTGCTACTGTTCAATGGGACAATTCTCTGTGTCAAGGTTGGAAGCTACAAGTGATCAGTAAAAATGTTTTTGTAATTTTAAAATAAATAGGTTATAATTACAACTAAAAATACTAAAACTAAGATGACAACTAAGTTCCATGACCAAATAGCTAATTTATATAAAGGTTATTAAGTTCTAAGAAAAGTTGAGGTAAGATACAGCTCAATCTCACACCTTTCCTGACTTTGCACCAATTCACTAATAGATTCAATTCTTTTATATATTTTATATCCTGTTTGTAAAATGTTTTTGCTAAACAGTGGCCAAAGTTAAGAATATTCAAAACCTGCTAAGTCATAGGCGGTCAGATTCACTGCCTGGCACTTAGCAGGCTTGACAACTCACAATAGAGCCTCAAGGGTGAGGTTGATGCATTGAACAGAAGTAAAAAGAATTTAATACATAGCTTATTTGGCAAAATATAATAGAATAATGCTACCACATCTACCTCCGATTGTTATTTCGTTGAAGCCCTCTCCCCCTCACATATGTCTTATGCCCTCCCATCTTGTTATCAGACTGGAACGGTTTGTTGTTGGAGTTGTTGTTGCCAGCGGGCGGGGCGGCCCGCGCTGCGGGCGCGGCGGCGGGGGCCACGGACAGCGGCGCCGGCGGCGGCGTCGGCTGCGGCTCGCTCATGTTCACCTGCTCGTTAAAGAGCATACAAAACTCTCCCACCTTCTGTATATCTCCAGATTTCCCCGCATACAAAGTCAGGGCACCGCGCCAAACAGCAGAATACCCTCGTGTTAATCTCACGATGTCTCCAGGCATAAGGAGCGCTCCCGGCTCGTCCCACACGGAAAGATTAACCGAGGCACCAGCGTCCGCCACTCTTAAAGTCCTCACCTCCCTTGCTTCTTTTGTTAGCGTCGCCCCACTGACTTCCAGAACTATGAATACAGCGTTAATGTTTTTCATGCCCGGTTTTAGGTCCTTGATTGCCATATAGTCAATGTTACTCATTATGAATGCTGTTTAGATTGTTCTACTTGCCGATAAATATATATATATAATATTGATGTGATCACGTCTCTAATCTTAACAGAATTGTAAATACCAAGAACATAAAGAAATTCAAAATAGGGATATTATTATTTATTTATTTAGGAATAAATCATAATTCATAGCATTTCAAACTTGATCACCAATTTTGACAGTGACAGATGACGTTTTCTTATTTTTTCTTTGTGATGAGTTTATGGCACCCACTGTTTAACCCGCTGTTTATTATTTACAGCCAACGTAATAAAATATCGCGGGAACCCGTTTTATGTGGCTCGTTACTATACATATAATTTAAATACGAATACGTATTATACGTATAATATGAACACGGCTACAACCTTTTTGAGCAATCAGAAACGATCGTGATCATAATATGTTCTTATTCTACGATCGTGATCGACAAAACCGGGAGCGATATTCCGCATGACAAAGCTATATTATCGCATGCAGTTCTTCATTGTTAATCCACCTTAAGATGGTTCTAGCTGAAAAATTCAATACAAAATGCGGTAAGGTTTTTCTCCCGTTAAACGCTTAAACCTAGTTCGATTTTTACGATTTGTAATATGATTTTGATATTACGAATAATCAGGTCGGTACGTTTTCCTTTCCACGAAAACTTTTCCTGAAAAATTGAACATTTAATATTCAAAAATCGTGGAAATTGGGCCTCCAAAGGCCCGTTTCACGAAGCTACAAGTTACAAATTCCAGACGGAAGTCTCTTTCTAACTCCTTTTGCTAAAAAAGGAGTTCCTCTTGTAATTTGTAACTGGTAGCTTCGTGAAACGGGCCACAAGTGGTAACTTTGTATTTTGTATCAAATTAAATGTACGTTTTTTTTACTGCTACGTGATTTAAGCGTCGCTTTACAATCCTGTTAAAAATATAGTAATAAAAGCGAAAAAGGCACCAAATCCACCTTATGCACCTTATCCACCTTATATATGTTTCATTGTTATTTTTTACCTTAAAAGTTTCCAGTGAATATAAATCTGTGATAAAACTGATAAACATGACATGGTGACGTTTATGGCCGTTTGGTCAAAACCATCCCCTCCTTAGACGATACACGCAAAAATCCAATAACAAAATAACCTCAAAAGCGCGGCTGCAAATTGTGCGAGTTTGTTTGATTGATACATTATAATATAATATAACAACAAAACTTTGACAGCACATAACATGAGTGGCTTTGGTCTAGACCCAAACCTTACCGTTGTGTTTTAAATATCGGTAGACCTGAGACTTGTTTACTGTTCGGCACCTTCCATCGGTGCAATTACTACGTAAAAATATGTTCAACCAAATGGGAGCAGCCGGGGGCAACCCCAACAAAGACCTGGAGGTGAACTCGCCGCCTGAGGACACCGTGTCGGCGCTGGAGTTCTCGCCGCCGTCGGTACCTCAGACGTTTCTTATTGCCGGCTCTTGGGACTGCCAGGTTTGTTTCTGCCTATAACTAACAACTTTATAACTCTGAATATCATTTATATGGAGTTTAACATCAGGACCTACATTAACATTATTATATTAGAACAGAAATCAGTAAAAATCTGCCATGCCATTTTGGTTACCATTAGTCACCAGATGATATTCAAAATTAACCCTTAGTCCCTCTTATACTAACATTTAATTAGTTCTTAAGTAAAATTAAATAAATAATAATAAATATCAGGAGACACTCACATAAATTTACCCAGTTCCAAATTAAGCTCTGGGCTTGTACTATGGGTAATAGATAGACAATTATAAACTGATTTACTTATAAACAAAAATACATACCTACATACAAAACAAATACTCTCATTTAGGATCATATAACTACTAGTATTATTTTCATACTAAAATGTTGGTATCTCGTTTATTATTGAATATGTTTGTTTTTAAATTAATTTTTATTATAATAGTATGGTGAAAATTTGAACCGAAAATATCCAGGAAGTGCAAATTAAGAACCATTTCAATTTTAATAAATATACTGGTATAAATCGCTGCTTTCATCACATAAATATTTGCCCTTACCGGGATTTGAACCCAGGACCCCTAGGCTTTATACCAACTAGGCTAATGCATGTGTCATCATAAATGATGCATAAACAAGTTAGAGCAGCTCCACTCTCTGTCGTCTTCGCCTGGGTCATGTGTGTACCCCGGTCTTCCTTGCCAAAATTAGGGTACGGGATAGTTCTCTCTGCGAATGTGGGCTCGACGAGGGCACCACCGACCATATCTTTTTTGACTGCCTTAGATACAGTTACTCATTGTATGACGTTTTGCCTCGGGATATTCCGCGTCCAACCAATTTTCAATCTCTTCTCGCTAGCCCCAATTCCTATAAAATGTTAATAAAATATATAAATTCACACTAAATTAATCTATCGATACCTTAGTTCACAATTGTACTAATTACATTTGAAAAGTTATTGTAATTAGTATGTTTGTGCACAAACAATAAGTGCGTAATTTTACTGGCAAAAAAAAATCATTTAGTACGATTGTGCGCTAAGGTATCGCTATAGTGTATAAATGTGTCTATTTTTATGTCTTTTTGTTATTAACGCCTCTTCCACTCACCTTACATAACTGCATTTGTCCGTGAAACGTTTTGTGGCTTATTTATGTCTGTGTCGTCCTTAACATATGTTATTTGTTTTAGGTTTTCTGAAGCCGGATCCTTCCACAAATATTTAAAAAATTCTCCACCGAACATTTTCCTAGCGTGTCTAATGTCAAGTTGTCATTGGCGAAATACATCTTACCTACAATAGATGTGAAAGCCATTAAAAAAAAAAAGAGTTAGAGCAGCAATTAGAAGAAGAGTGAAGCTATCGGGACGGGTCTATGTTCCATTAGATGTTAGTCTTAAGATAACCTAACCTGTATGACTAAACTTATTGTATGTTGTTTATAGGTGCGATGTTGGGAGGTTGAATCAACAGGAAAGACAGTACCAAAAGCAGTGCAGTCCATGGATGGTCCCATTCTAGATGTAGCTTGGCAAGACGTAAGTAATATAACTTTACTAGCTGTTGCCCACAATGCCGTCCGCATAGAAGTCATTAATCACGAATAAAAATTACCCCATGTCCTAACTTGGGGTTTAACCTATCTCCATTCTAAATTTCATCATTATCAATTCAGCAGGTTAGCATTTAGCATTTATAATATTAGTATGGAAGTATGAATTGAACACCTAGATTTTAATATTTATCATGAATATTTCACTACAACATATGAATTTCACTACAATATGAATAAAGGGTCCATAAGGATCTCGAACCTTATAATTAGTCAAACTTGCCTAACACCTGTATTGTGTACAAATAATGGAAGCAATAAATAATTAAGTATGGAGCAACCAGTAAGCGGTGGTAACCGCTTCAAATATCACCTTTGGCGTTCTCTAGCCTTTTTTAAACGACTTCTTTAATTCCATGTATGTAATATACTGACAAATTGTTGTTTCCAGGATGGTACTAAAGTTTTCATGGCCTCGACGGATAAGAGTGTCAAGTGCTGGGATCTAGCAGCCAACCAGACTATACAGGTGTGCTGGTGTGCATTTTTATTTATTAAATAGGAATAAAACCCCTTTATACTTATAGAGAGAGCTTCATTAAAATGCGATCTGGCATTGGCAATGTATAAGAGGGAAGTTACACGCTCAGTATTTTATCAGTTCAGTTCATCAGTTTGGTCTGAAGTTCTGAACTGATGAAATACTGAGTGTGTAACCTCCCTGTAAACTAGGACTGGCATATGCTTAATCAGTCTGATGTCAGTCTTGGATTGATGATGTAACTGTTCAAATCATCCATTAATCTGGTGCCTGTCAGTCTGATGGACTGAACTGATGAAATACTGAGCATGTAACCTCCGTCTTGGATTCTTATTTTAATTGTTCGCCAATGTCGGGTTATTTACAGACACTCCCATGGACTTACTAGATAAATAAGTCCATGGATATCACACGCGAGGACAATTGTTCGGTATTTACTCTTGAGGACTAACCAGAAGCACATGGGTTTAGCTTCAAGCGCTTCTGTCAAGTTCACTTCATGGATTGATTGTGTAACCGTTCAAACCATCTATCATTCTGGCGTCTGTCACACTGATGGATTGAACTGATGAGATACTGAACGTGTCACCTCCCTCTATGAGTGTAAATTGTGCAGGTGGCAGCCCACGACGCTCCGGTCAAGACATGTCACTGGGTGAAGGCACCCAACTACACTTGTCTCATGACCGCCTCCTGGGACAAAACATTGAAGGTAAGTTTTTTGACTTGTGCCTTCGTCTGGCCTATAGATAAATGAATAGATATCACAAGATGATCTTACTTTATCCTATAAGGCATTTATTTAGGTAGGTATTAAAATAAATGTCTTCGTAAATAAAATAAATACAGTGTTTTTAATTTGATGTACAAATGAGTAGAATGGTGAGTGGTCGTGAATCGAAAATACTACATAGCTTGTTAAACACTTGCTTGGAGAGTGATCTTAAGTGATATCTGATATATTTTCAGTTTTGGGACACGCGCAGCTCTCAGCCAATCATGAGCATGAACCTTTCGGAGCGATGCTACTGTGCAGATGTTGTGAGTATTATATTATTGTAATTTCAAAAATGTGCTCATTTCATAAAAAGTTCGATGCTTATATTTAATCTAGTATGTACAATCGGCCACATAAGTGGTCTTTTAACTTTAACACAATTTCCTGTCAAACAGACGACGACCAAGCAAAATTCAACTTTAAGTGGTAGACAACTTATTTGGCTTACTGTACAAATATGCAATGACTATCGCAACCCAAGCAACGCGATCATAAAGCAACGTTTCTACCTTTTACCTATACCAATGTCTACCAGGACTACCCCATGGCTGTGGTAGGTACAGCCGACCGCGGCATCGTCCTCTACACCCTCGAAAATAAACCGGCCGAGTTCAAGCGTATCGAGTCCCCTCTAAAGCACCAACACCGATGCATCGCTATCTTTAAAGACAAGAAGACCAAGCAGCCGGCTGGGTTCGCCCTGGGCTCTGTGGAAGGCAGGGTCGCTATCCAGTACGTGAACCCGACCAACCCTAAGGATAACTTTACGTTCAAGTGTCACCGGTCCGCTGGGACTACAGGCGGTTATCAGGTATAAATACTTAACAGATTTATATTTTATAGTTTGTTTTGTTTAGTGATTAAGAGGATTGTAAACCAACGTCTACATCGCGTAGCTGTCAAGACTGTTCAATACAAATTTAACTCTTACGGATACACGTTTCTCACCCCTTAAATCAAGTCCGAATTCCACGATTTTTACGTGTATGTTTCATTTTTTTAAATATTTGTTTACAAGAAATATTTTCATGACAACGATAGCGTAGATACCTAGTTTTTTATAATATCTAAAACATATAACATTGGCGGAGAGAAGAAAACGACGGGATCAGTGGCGTAACTATAGGGTTGCAGAGCGGGCAAAATGCCACGGGCCCCCGGCCTCAGAGGGGCCCCGGTCCGAGAGGTCTTGAGCATAGTATTTAATACATTTTTTATTTTAACGAAGAGGGGTATGAGTTTACCACGGGCCTCAGGTAGTATAGTTACGCCACTGGACGGGATCTAATCGAGACATATAAAATATTGAATGGACACTATAACCTTGCTAATCTGAAAAACATGTATACATTAAGCCAGGACACAAGGTTAAGAAGGCACTCCATGAAACTAGTCAAGCCTGTGTGTGCTAGCAACCCTAGGAGACACTTCTTGTCAAATCGCGTGGTGAAACTGTGCAACACTTTACCAGAAACTGTTATTAGTGCACACTCAATGAACTCCTTTAAACATAGACTTGATAAGTTTTTAAAAACTTTATCTACATCCATATCATAACTTCCCTACAATATGTTCAGAAGCGATAAGCAAATCGCCTATATTAAGAAACCTGTATCTGTGGTTGCATCTTAATGTTTACATTAAAGTATAATGCATCGTAATGTTTACATTAAAGTGTCGGTCCCTAAACATTAAAGTATCGGTAATACTGTACCACTAACTTTTAAATGCAAGCCATATCTGTACATTATAAATAAAGTTTGTTTTGTATTATTTGTTTTTTTTTAAGCTTTGGTACTACAAACAAGTTAACAGTAACACTAACTTAATAAAAATACAGGCCATATCTGAACATATTATAGAAAACTTATGATATGCATGTAGATAAAGTTATGTATGTGGCTATACATAATTAGGCATTAAAACACTCGTGTGATCTTATTATGAAACTCGCCTTCGGCTCGTTTCATAAAACCGCACTCATACTTTAATGCCTCTTATTATGCACCAGCCACATAAACTACTATTATAGACACAAGTTCAGTCATATACACGCATCCGCTCAAAGAGCTGCTAGTGTATTATAATAAATAATAATATTCGAAAATCGTAAAAATCTAACTAGGTTTAAGAGGAGAAAGGATTTTTTTAGGTTCACAATCCTCTTAAAAGCCGAGTTTTTACTCATATTTATATTATTTCGGCATTCCATCTTAGGGTTGGCTCATACTTATTTGCAGTCTTGACATTGATAATGTTAATGGGCCTGCTTAACATCAGGTGTTCTGTGGTTCTGCTTACCTTCTCCGCGCCACTGTGCTGTAAAAACATGTGCCGATACAAGAGTATGAGTGTGAATGAAGCATGACTTTGTCGCAATCTCCAGATATGAGAGCTGGTAGGATCTTGTGCAGGGTCCGTCCAGATCACTACCACCATCTTATCCTTCAAACTACCGCCAAGCAGCAGTTTTTGCATTGTTGTGTTGCAGTGTGGGCATAGTCCTCAGAGTTTGCAGGCAATGTATTTACAGTCTTAAGAATTCAAATGTGTATGGGTTCTAGATCCAGATCCCATCATAAGGTAGCCTGGATGGTTATACAATACTATGAAGCACTAAATTCAAAACTTCGGATTCCCCATAATTTCACTTGTCATTCGAGTCTAAAATGGGAAAAAATGATAACGCAACTTCGATTTTAAAATTTGGGCCCCTGTGCCTACTTTGCCACATAAATTAGAGATATATGAATGAGTGGTTTCCCAGGACATCTACGCGGTGAACGACATCGCGTTCCACCCAGCGCACGGCACGCTGGCCACGGTGGGCTCAGACGGCTCGTTCTCCTTCTGGGACAAGGACGCGCGCACCAAGCTCAAGTCCTCCGAGCTGCTGGACCAGCCGCTCACCAAGGCCGCGTTCAACCACAACGGGCAGATCTTCGCGTACGCTGTCGGGTATGACTGGTCGAAGGTTAGTAGGGTTTTTTATTACCAACCTAGCTGTTTTTGAAGTTGTTGGAAACTGTCCAATTTTTGGAGATAATTACTCGTAGTACAGTTAAGTGCATAAATATGTATACACCCCAAAGTCTCAAAAATATGTACACCGACCTTATTACTATGGCAATAAAGTCTATGTGTAAATATTTTGGCACTTTTGTACAGATATTTATTTTTACCCTTGACTGTACCCTTTAAAACACCCAACTGTTGGCATCGAAAATAACAGTTCTTGGAACCTAGTGCTTGTAGAATTATCGCCTCTAGCTTTAGATAAAGTTTATGATGCCGATTATTGGTAGGGTGTCAGCAATACGGCTTACCCTATATAAGTCCTGTGTGTTATATTGAAAGTATGGTTGTAAACTACACTCTTTTTCACCTAAGATGAGTCCTGTGACAGCCGTATTTCGTAATTTCAATCACTTACTATACTCACATGCGAGGTATTTAAAAATAGGCGATTAATTTAAGTTTCTGAACGGTGTCGCTAGGTGTGTACCAGTGTATTTTTTATGTAAAGTTAAAGAAAGGAGTGTAATACGTGTTTATATGAGCTGTCACAGGACTCATCTTAGGTGAAAAAGAGTGTAGTTAAACTCGAAGAGAAAAATTTGGTAATAGCAAATTTTCTCATACTGGTTTATAAATTACTTGCCTATTAATATACTAGTAGGTACCTACCTAATGAACTGACCCTCCAGAATACTCTAAATCTTTTTTTCATATTTTTGGTTTTATCAGATCTGTTTTAACCCTTTAAATAAATTACAAATGACTTGTTTGTGGCTCCGATCTCCCTTTTTATCTAATCCTGTAACGATAGAGACGCACTGAGCGACAAGCGAGAAAATACAACTTGTGCTACCAGTTCTGGAATAAATATTGCTTTTTACAACTCTGCCGTCATTACTGTCAAGTAAATAAGAAGAGTTATCGTAACAATGACAATTCGATAACTTGTTAAAATCAATATGGTTTTACCGTGTGGAACTGGGCCCCAAGAACTAAAAAAATATAAATAGGGGATTACTATATAGAATAGAACCAAGAAGGATGAAAATAAATAGGAATTAGAGTCTAGAAGTCTGCTAGAAATTCCGATACTATAACTTTATTTTAATCATATAAATTGACACCTGAGGTTCCTTGTACTAATAATAGTACAAAATACGGCCATTCAAATAAAGATCTAGCGCAAAGAAATTAAAGTGGTATTTCTTTTGTTTTTATGCTTTTATGAAAATTTACTTTATTTCATTCATGATTGATTCATATTCCATTGACAAATTTCATTATATGGTGGGCCTTAGAAGGCTAGAATGTCCTAGCGCTATTTTAAGGTTATGTCTTGTTCTTAGGGCCACGAGCACTTCAACCCTGCGAAGAAGAACTTCATCTACCTGCGGGCGTGCTTCGACGACCTGAAGCCACGCACCAACTGAAAATAGAGCCTGCCCTAATTGCTCCTCTAACTGCTCCGGTCCAACGCGGGGGTAGATCTAGAGGGGGGCTGGGGGAAGGGGTGGGGTACCCTTAAATAATCTGCCCCCATCTCCGAGGCAGTCGACGATTTACCTAAATTCTAAACTGTAAATATTGCCTGCGATTTCACCAGTCAGTACGGGACAATTTGAGCATGAGCTGTTTTGCAAATGGAACTCGTTTTTACTACGAATTTGTTAGGAATAGTTCAGAGTTCGAAAGACATCGCTTTGTATAGAAAATGGAATAAAAAAGGTATATGAAGGCAAAGCACACAGGCTACATGATGGTACATAAATAAATAGATTCCGAGGTCCATAGGCATTTGGAATCTTAAGACGCCAAATGAGTTGCCAACCCTGAGGCCTAAGATGGAATCCTCCCATGGGTAAAAGCCAGTTAATATAAAACAACTACACCCTTCAGTCTACGCGCGAGTTGAATGCAGTCGGGGCCCGAGGTGAAGGGCGCCACGCCTCTCCTCTCCCGACTGCAATGTCCACTACACAGTATAGTGCCGTCCCGTACTAGCACATTCCTAACCTCGGCATTCAATTCGTGCGCGGACTGTACGTCGCGTTGCCAGGGGGTCTATTCTACCCAGTAAAACCTAATTTCTTATGACATGTTATAATATTGTCAACGTTATGATAGCTCTTATTTACTTCATAATAATGGCGACAGAGTTAAAAATAATACCATTACATATCAAAAGCAATTAGGTTTTACCGAGTCGAAATGTCAAAAGCACTTGTAGAGATGGTAAACAGCTGTAACATATATTTTTTTTTTAATAAAACGATCTAGCTGCTGTGGTCGAATGGTCTCTTGGCATTTCGGCTTCTGTAATGGGCGAGTTTTGTTATGGGAAATAAAAGTTTTACCGTCATATTTATTCATATAAAATACTTTCAAATTCCGCTAGTTAAACTTAGTGTCTGGAATACTTAAAATACCCGCCAATACCTATTGGTAACTTCTGGCATTCGATCACAGTTTGAACTCAGAAAACTTCTATAGTAATTAACCCTATCTGATATAAATTAACCACGTATACCTGGCTTTACGAGATTGTTAATGCTCTGAAATTATTTCTTAATATTATGTAAATAAGTTAAATAACTTGTATCTGCATTGTATTTGTATTCAAACATCTAAATGGGTGCTGCCTGAAAAAGGAGTTTAAGTTTGGAAAGGGGTAGTGCCTTTGATGCCTCACATCACAAATGTATTGTAATGCACCCATGGGCAGACACAGTAATTGCATTGTTTTTTTTTACTCTAATGTAAATTGTTTTATGTCAGGTTGGTACCGGACCGAGTGTGTTGAATTTGAAAGTTCAAAAGCAATCACTGTACATATTGTCACCGTTTCTAAAACTGATATTATTAGCAAAATATTATCATTCCTTTTGTAAATCGTTAGAAATGCTTTATTTTTAAACCTTTTTATTTTCCAAGTACATTGTAAGTAAAACCAAAGCGAATAAACAAAATTCAATGATCATATATTTGTTTCATTACCTGTATTTAATTTACAGTACAGGAACGAACTTTAATTTGGGATCCCCCTTAGGTCCAAAGTCATTCTGACATTCTACAACTATAAGGTTGAGTCTCCTATAAGTTACACATGATTTGGCATCTCTAATGACATTGACGACTTCAAGCCTATTTTTCTTGAAATGGGTCACAAATTAAAGATCGCGATAGTACATAACCTCAACATTTTAAATGGAAACATTAGCTGGCTGGCATGGAACAAGTAAATCTTTGCACCCAAGCTAGGACAAAAAATTAAGAAAAATCTTTCTACAATCCGAAACTATCACCAGCGTGGCAATCATGATGAAATAAAAAACCGATAAATACAGTATATTTAACTATAATGACTTCTAACAGTGCAGCATTGTAATGATGTTAGCAATGAGGTGGTTCTGACGGTAGCAGGGATTCGTAGAGCTTTGTTGCGCCGACTGTGATAAGGGCCAGCACTAGTCCTTGAGGAGCTCCACGGAAGAACACCTTTTTGGCACGCGACCACCTGGTGCCAAAGCCGGGGTTGTACCTCCATGCCTCATTCCTGTAAACAATATTAGTGAACAATTTTACTGTTTAAAAAAATGATTATTGTTTGATGACAATCCCTACAGGTCTTCTTCTGTTTATTGCTGGTAAAATAATGTCAAATCATATGTTATGGGTGATTCCACAGGCGTTTCAACCGCCGTCAGTCCGCTGGAGTAAGTATTTAGGAAACAGGCGATAATATATATAAAATTTGATCAATTGTGGCAAGAATTACAATAACAGTATAGCTCAGTGTGAATGTTAGCTGCTTGGTGTAGCACATTCTTTGAAAATTTATGACAGCGGACTGACGGCGGTTGAAACGCCTGTGGAATCACCCTTATGTGTGTATAGGTTTTAGGTAAGAACCCGCGTGTCATCGGTCCCACGTACTATGAGCGTCTACCCGCCAAACTTAAAAATGTACATTCCGACGAAGCATTTAAACACCAGCTTAGAAACCTTTTACTGGATAATCCATTATACTCTGTGGATGAATATATGGAGCTAAAATTGAAAATTTATTTATTATTGTGTTGACAGTTATTAATCCTTGTACGAGTATATTGACATCGGACGAGTGACCATTTATTTGATGTTTAATTGTTGTTGTTTTAATTAATTATTTTTGTATTCTTTGATTATTAGTATTTATGTTTTGACGATCTCAATGTAATTTCGTATTTTTTGACATGCAATGCAACTTATATTGTAATATTACATTGATTAATAAATAAACTAAACTAAACTAAACTATAATGGACAAAGACTGTGTATTTTTGCACGCTGTCACACGCAGATCGACGCACAATAAGTAGGCTCTATCTGATGACAAAAGTAACAGCTCCTTTTCGAGGTGAGCAGTGTTCATTGATAAACAGCGATATGAATGGAGAACTTAAAACTTATTACAGTTGCTGTTAGGGACCATAGCAAGCGCCTGAGGCGCTGTGCATTCAGTTTTGTATCAAGTTGTTTGTGACAAAACATAGCAAGCCTCCGATCCTTGTGCCCCTTTTGCGACTTATAAGCATTAGCAGTGCCTCGGGCGGTTGCTATGGTTAGTCCCTTATTCTGAAGCAACTATACTTTTATTAGCTGTAACTCAAGTTCTGATTCTGAGACGACCAAATCCTGGATTCTGTTAAAACTAATATAACAGTTAAAATTCAGAATGTAAAGTGAAAAGAAAAATGTAATTACTTAAAAACAACGATTGCTATGGATTTAGTTCAGATGACAAAAGTAAAGATTTATAAAAAAAAGGGGTATTAATAAATACAGGTTTCATTCAACTCTTGAGATTCACATTGTACAATCACATTTCAACCTGGAAAATAGGACGTTCCCGAGAGATTATTATCTCGTATCTAACAAATTTAGTCGCGCGATAGATATCTGACCTGATCCAAGGGTCCTTCAGTCCCTTCTTCTCCAAAGCTTTCGTGAGTGTTTCGAGCTGATGAAGGCCCTCCACCTTGAAGGTTTTGTAGTCAGGTACCGTGTAAGGCGGGCCGTGGCCGTGGCCGCCCATATTGCAACCTGCAACACAACATCCGCATTTTGTTCAGGACCAACAAAAGTATACGCTACACGCCAACCTTTACCGATTACATAATGTTGGTAGTGCCATATGATAAACACAATCAATGCCGACGTTAGTTTATTTTCGTTACATAGATTTACTCACTTTTATTTAAATAGTAATTTACAAAGGAGGACACGAAATAAAGAGCAAATTTATATTGCGAATAGATATTAGAATTTGTCAATTGTTTTTGACATTGACATTTGACAACCTTGACAAGATGTTGACAAGAAAGATTATTTTTAAAATAGAATATTCGTGCGTATGTATATCGTAGCATAGAGGCCCTAGAGCATAGGTGACTTTTGTCACACCGCAATAACTTAAAGGAGCATCCCCACTGAGAGATTCGCGTGTAATGAGCATTCGGCGCAAACATCGAGTGGTGTGTAAGCTTTGTAACGCTCGGCTCAACGTCCAAACGATTGTGCTCGGCTTAGCGTACCACGAAACACAAAACTCGAAACTTTTAACCTCCAACTTTTCACTGGTCATTCGAGAATATATAGACAGAAATGGAGATAACGTAACTTCGAATTTGAAAGTCCGATGATCCCGTCAGCCCCTCACGATCACGGAGCTTTCGTGACGTATCGAGAGCATATCCGTGAATAGTTACCCTTTATTTAATATCTGGAAGTTGGTTAGCCTGTTAAAGCTCTTGTTTGTGTTTTTATCGGTACCTGCACTTGCATTGCGCGGTTTGCGCCTCAGTTCAGTCGAATTGCCGGTTCACGGTCGGTTGTTCGTGGATTGTGTGTTGCGTGTAGCACTGCAGCATCCGAGCTTTCTTTCGATTAAACCCTGCTTTTATTCATAATAATGAATCGGTTGAAATAAAACTATTAATGAAAACTAAGTTTGATTAAATAATCAAAGTTTGCTGTCAGTCAGTGTAACAAGTGTAGCGGTGAACGCTCTCGTGCGGGTCTGCTGCGGGAATTCTGGGATCAATGAGATAAACCCGTGCAGTGTCTAAACAAGAACAAGTGTGTGTTATTAATAGAGTGCTTGAGTTTTGTGAGCTGGAGATCGAGAGGGATTTTGAGATGCGTCTTGATTAGAGAAGATATGAAGTACTTTACGTTGGTTGCGGCACTGGTGGCCAGTGCTGCGGCGGTCCTGCCCGGCCAGGACCCCCGACCCGGTGGGTACTCCGCAGCTTGTTACCTTGGCGTACATCTTGTTTTATAGGGAGACAACCATCACTAGCAATAGGCGAATATACCGGTGAAACCATTTTTAAGCCGGGATCGCGGTTCGTAGCTCAATATATTTATCGTTGTTACTTAAATGTTGTTTTAATTATTTTGGAAGATATCGTTTATTTTTAAACAATCTAAAACTATTTTTAAAAGTCACCTTTTTGCTTTATTCAGGATTCAGGGATAAAATTATATTAGAGATGTTTAAAAAATATTACTAAAATCCTATTAGGCGTCATACCTATCTCAGAAAAGTGAAAAAGAAAACTAAATAAAAGTTAGATTAAGGTGCAGCGAAACTATACTGTTTCATAAATTGACTCTGGTCTACATTGTTTTTCATAGATAATTGGTTCAATGAACAACTGTGATTCCCTTTGATTGAATGGTAATTGAAGTTCACAGTGGCTCAGTCTCTAGAGATTTAATTGAATTGTTGATGAAACTACTGTGCTGATAAGACAGTGCAGTCTACGGGCATTATCTATTGAGTATGTCTATTGGACTGTTTGAGTGTGTTATTAATTAACCAGTGATATCTTAGGGGAGTTAATAACTTTTATACTGTTTATGTTTAAAATACAACTGAATAAAGATAAAGACAATTTAAAATAATTTAAAGGTCTAATTTCAGTAGTGGGACATAAATTGAAGATTAATTTGATGTATGTATGTAATTATGTATGTAAACACTTTATTGTACAAACAAAGGAGATAACAATTATAAAATAGATAAAAATAGAACAGGGATGTAATGTAATTACTGTGATTAGTTTTATTTAAAAAATATATACAATTAGGACATCATCATATTTTCATTTGTTAGTATTTATGTGCAATAAAGATTAAATAAATAAATAAATAAACTGTTTGGGGAAAGCTCTGATAAAGTTATGGCATGCAACCATCTTTAAAGTTAAATACCTAGTTAAATTATTGACTAGTAAAAGATACTAAGCTATTTATAAATAACAGTTACCCATTAAGATAAATAATGTTTGTTATAATATTTATTTGAATTACCCCTATGCATTACACCTATTATGAACTCTTAAAACTTACCAAGTTTGAGTCCTGGCCAGTGAAAAAGATAGAGCTATAGGAGTCATATATTTCTAACTCTTTCTCTATCTAGAACTAGTCAGGTTTTACAGGTCCTTGTTCCTATCCTGGTGATGCTATCCAATAGCCTGCACTCAATTCCTCTTGTTGATTATATGCTCTTTGGCCACAATAGCGTTAGAAAATAACATAGTGGTAGATGGCAGGCCTTATCATCCGCTTGGGTGGGAACCTAGTGTGATAACCCTTGGTGATAATAAACACTAGACTTGTACCTCTCATTACTAAGTGCCTACATTACTCTATCTTTTCTAAGTAGGTTTGAAAATGGGCACTTAATCTCCTAATGAATCAGGAAGTAGGTATGTCGTACCTTATTATTTTCAATGACTTGTCATTACTTACAGTTAATGTCATATGTGGTACAGTTGTACCTTGTCACTTTAACATCAGGTTTGTACTGCGACACAATTGCTTTGATCGCTAATAGGTATTTATTTTTGATGACATTAGGTAGATAAATCACAGAACTTAGAACAGTACTCGTAGCATCTCGGAGTTTCTTAACTGGTCGCTCAGATGGTCGCGTAATGCGTAAATACTAGGTTCGGGAAAGACGTACATATAATACATACATACATAATAATATAATAATACATACATAGACGTACATGTTATACATAGGTACCTACTGTGCGTTGACTCTCATAAACATTTCGCTCGCGAGCGCGTCAGTGAATGATTAACCGGCTAGCTTGATGTTTCCTCGCGTGCTTTGTGTTAATTCAGAAAAGCTATCCCCATTCCTAATTTCATCCAAATCCGTCCAGCCGTTTCAGCGTAAAGGAGTAACGAACATACCTATTAACTCGCACAAACAAAGTTTCGCATTTATATCTAACTAGCGACCCGCCTCGCTTCGCTTAAGTTTATGTGCGTTCTCTGAAACACCCGTACATAATTCCAGAATGTATTATACATATAAACGTTGCTCTTGAATCACTCTATCTATTGCTGAAAACTGCATTAAAATCCGTTGAGTAGTTTAAAAGATCAAAGCGAACAGACAGCGGGAGCGACTTCATTTTATACTATTTAAAGATAGGTTATAAAGATAAAATTACGGAAATAAATCGTAATAAAATAGGTTTCTCAATATGGCCACACGTTCAGCCTCTACGACAGAACAAAGAACCATAAGTACATAATGTACAAACAAAGCTTCTATTCTACTGTATTTTATTTTGCCCCTATTGTTAACAATTCGGCCGCGTATACTAATAAGATAATTAGAGCTATCATAATGTTAATACGATAACATAGTGGGAAAGACTATGGTGGGATCAGTGAAATAGCCTACCTAGGTAGACTAAAAACGTCATTCTCATTCTGGGGCAGACGGGTAAAAAGGGTCTTTAACTCTATAAGTCCCTGGGGCTATATTTAGATATCAAACACAGATGCTACTCGTTAAAAATCTCCACATACCTACTCTACCGGTCGCACTCAGAGTCAGTTAATTACGAAGTCGTTCCTTAGTGTCAATGTTTGAAGTTTGAAAAAGGAACGAGTTAAATTTCTCTAAGGCCCTGTTTACACTTTGTTAAGTGCAAGTGTAAAGTTCATACATTCGCTCATACATTCACGTGGCAAGTAGCAAATGCATGAACTTCACACTTGAACTTAAAAAAGTGTAAACGGGGCATAAAATATATCTGAGTACGGCGGATTGTCTATTAAACGTGTAATTCAAAATTCTTTGTTTAAAAATAACACAGCCGACGCCCACGCATTACAAAATAGCGTCGGTGCATTTTTGCATTAACTAGTTTAACTACACAAATAGGTACCTAGATTCTTTAGTTACAAACAAAATACATGTTTTAACAGTTTTAAATAAATTGTACAGTGTAGAATTTCGGGTACGGGTAAATTTGATTGAACTCGCATAAAGGCTAGTTCCGACTACATTAGTAACTTAGTCGACTCGACTAAATTTTCGTAGTTCAGACACATTTAGCTAATACTCGGCTTAATTACTAACGTAGTCTGTACAAAGCAAGAGCGTATAGGAGCGAGTGAGAGAGAAGT
Organism: Acleris literana; assembly: GCA_946894065.1. Taxonomy (NCBI): domain Eukaryota; kingdom Metazoa; phylum Arthropoda; class Insecta; order Lepidoptera; family Tortricidae; genus Acleris; species Acleris literana. The sequence continues at coordinate 8,020,240 of OX335688.1, read as the reverse complement.
ACAAACCCTAAGGACCTTTTAAAAACTATCTGTAGATGGGATTCACGTTAAGGAACTTATCAGATATGTGTCGTCGCCGTCAGCAGAAAAATGAATCTTCTACGATTAAATTATTAGTTTTAATTTGGATCTTACATAAATACATAAACATGAAAAAGTCATAGGTAGTAACCATTACTGGCCAGAAAAAACTGCGACACCAGAAGAAACACCTCTCAATGAAATCTTAATTAAACAGGTATTTTATAAACAAAATCATAAACAACTTAAGTTCCTTTCAGAGGCTCTACCTGGTTAGCTACCACCATCTTATCCGGGTCTATATTGACTGATATAATTATTTTTAGTCATAATGTGCTTTAGGTCATAATCATCACAAGTCATAACGTGTTTTTTTAAAGAAACTGTTATTTTTTCATGATTTTTATAAATCAAACCTAAACTAACCTAGCGTTGTCTACACGTTAGATATTTCAGAACTTCTGAAAAGTTTACAGTTTCAGCGATATAAAAAATTATGACTATCAAAAATTATGTCAACAATTACATTATGACCAATAAAATTATGGGAATCAAAGGGCTCCCCATCTTATCCGCTTACCCTGTCGTCAATCAGCATATTTGCGTGTGAAGTGGTGAACGTTAGTCCGCGGGGTCCATGGGCCTAAGTGGTCACTTACCACCACGCGGACTTTTACGTTTTCCATATAATAAGACCCGATATCGAGTTTACGGCACTGCTTTAAGTATATGACGGTACGTACCTATTATCATACTACATGTACGAGTATTATTAGGATTCTCTTCCCATTTACGTTGGACGGCACGGTAATGCGGTTATGCCGGTTATGCAGACTCGCACCGTGAATTAACCGCGAGAATTCTCGCGGGCATATCGCGGAGCCCGTTGCTGCCGTTGTACTCGGACATAATTACCTTACCTTACCTTACCTTACCTTACCTTATTTTACCTTAGGTAGAAATCCAATGGTATAATCGCAGTGATATTTAACAAAAGCCAAGATGAGTGTTATACGATTTAAGCCTTTATGTCTCTGTCATCGGTACTGCCCAAGCGCAAGGTTGGTCGCCGGTTGGTGTGGATAAGCTGCGCCAAATAAAGCTTATCAGCTCTGAAACGAGTTCCCGTGTGGTTTCCGGAAGACTTGGACCACTTTTATACTCTTCAACTAGTAGCTCAAACCCGACCGTCGTGTAGATCCTTGAGGAAGGCATTATGTCCATCAGTGGACGACTTGCAGTAGTTTCAGTTGATATTATGATGATGATATGACAAGTTTCGATGGTTTCAACCGACGACTAGTGAGGCTAGACAAGTTGCTAAACGCTAACGTAAACGATTTTCGAAAACTGACAAAATGTATGGAATTGTCGTAGGCGCTCGACGCGACCGTCTGTCAGCTTACGTCAATCCTATACATTTTGGATAACGATAGCAAACACCGAATGCATCTTTTCTAGGGTCTCTACATTGACTTAAATGCCAGCATTACGCTGAGTTAGGAAAATTTCGTGACTAAAATTATTATTATGTTGAGTGAGATACCCTATAAGTTGATACTATAAATGCATTGTGTAGGCGATAATGTTGGCACCTGGGTCTATACCGGCGCATACTAAGTGCCCATTATAAGGCCTGCCTGGCATCAACAATTGGTACTGTGCTAGGCTGTTTATGAATTAATTTATGGGTGTAGTTGCTTTGCACTGGTTGTTTACAAGTTCTGTAGATAGCCTAGCGTAAAGCGCGAATTAGACTGGCAATATAAATTGCAGAGGTTTATTGCTGTCTTACTTTAACTTCAGTTCTGGAGCATAAAGCACACTTGTGCTGTCTTATTCTAACTGAAAAGTTAGAGTAAGACAGCGGTTAACTATTGCAATTTAATTGCTAGTCTAAACCTTGCTTTAGACTGCTAATTAAAACACTTGCAAGATATTTGCTGCGAGAAATATCCGATAGTACTGTCCGATAATACTATCCAACAGTGCATAGTTGTGGTTTGAACTAGCGTTTCTTGCAAGTTACTTTCGGACAACACTATCGGATGTTTTTCGCGGAAGTTTTCTTGCAGGTCTAAATCGCGCTTAAGGACCCAGCCACACCGCTTGCGTGACGTGCACGTGCACGTTCGCTTTCCAGTGCGTTGTATAGTATGCATTCTCATTACAACATGTCACTATACAACGCAGTGGAAAGCGAACGCGCATGTGCACGTGCACGTCACGCAAGCGGTGTGGCTAAGGCCTAAGCTTGCGGCCCTTGGGTGGGTCCTTGGCGAGGGGCAAGGTATAAGGAGCCTTATTTTTCTTTAATAGTTAGTATAATATCTTTGTCATACATGTGCTCATCTCACAATCCAAGAAGTTAGTTTTGGTCTAGGTGAGTTCGTGTAAGCTTACCCCCTGATGCCTATTTATTACCTTTATGATGCCTGTAAGATCTTTATGTGTTCTATTATGGACTTTCAAAGGTAGATACAGAGACATTTTCAAATTGGAATCGGCGACCTCTCATTGTATTCATCAAATCCAATGATCCCGCAGCGCAACTAATTAGAATTATCATCAGCAATCAGAAACAAGGATGCGGGCGCCGGCAGCCGTGTTCAATCCCTTACATTACTCGCCAGCTAGCTCGTCGGTCAAGACTCAAGAGACACTGACGAGCGTTAATAAACCCGTCAGTGCGTTCACAGTGCATAAGGCTGCGTTTGCAACAGAGCTATGTAATAGGAAAGGGAGGCTAGTAAAACAAAATAATCCTATTGGTGGTTTTTTCCTCGCAACACCGCTTTGTTGCCTCTTACAGCTTTGGTGGAAATGCAGCCTAAAGCTGTCGTACTTCGACGCAACTCAACCAGGACCCTAGCTTTCTAACCCGGTGTAATCATCACCATTATGTCATCCATGCCGATTTCGGGTATGGTGTCTGCTTCAACTTTTTAATCAGTGGAGCTATAATAGCGTGTTCTAATATAGTAAATGTAGCCAATATTGGCAGTGTGCGGAAACAGTTCTCACTCGATAGAGTGCCATTTTCGTAGTTGAAATGTATGTTAGCGGGTGGTCTACTTTAAACTTGATTACGCTTTACATCTCGGGGCTAGTCAAGATGCATAACGTGCTAGCGATTTTCGAAAGTCGACCAATTGTTTAGGATTGACGAAGCTAATGAGCAATGACTGATCGCATCAATCGTTTTTGTCAATTCCATACATTTTGAGTCAATAGAAAACAGAAACTTTAGCAGCATTTGCATCTGGCTAGGGCTACAGGTTCTAGTCTACGTCTATTTTCGAACGCGTTTGCAGGACGATTTTCCAAAAGTGATCTGGGCAAATTAGTCAGGCAAAATCAGGAACGAGGTGAGCGACGATGTTTTCTAAGGGAAAACATAGACAGACGTAATGCGAGACAGCTGCGGCGGGGCATAGCCGGCGCCGTGGTTACGTGAAATGTGTAACACGATACATGTTCTTGTATTAACATACTTGTAACCAGTAATAACCAACAAGATTGTAACGTCCAAGCTATTTCTTAGGTGGTCGTTCAAGCCTCGGAAGCCATCTAGATGAAAGCTGTTGTTTATTGAGATAGTTTCCTTGCGAAGATTGCTTCCGCAAGGTCTATATCTAAATATGTAGCTGGAGCACTACAGATCGCCGGGTTTGTTTTTAATGGAATTCTGGTAACCAAAACAATAACATAATGAATGCGCATGCATACTCTGTCGCGATCGTGTTTTCTTCATTTGTTACGAAATAAAAATTTAAATCTGCATTTCATTTGAATCAGTATCAACATCAATTATAAACAGTATATCCTACAAAAAATAACCAGTCTGTCACATTTTGTATAGAACAAATATAATTATGATATAGTAATCCGGCTCGAAGGACCATGTAAAATCCCCTTACTAGCAAAGTTTTTCAAGATACAAAGGTGGTCTTGAATAAAAGTGGACTAGTTTAGCTAGTATCACTAGTATCATTTGAAATTAAAATATTGAAATAATCGCTTATAGCCGTTGAGAAAAAGAGGAAAGTAAATAACTGATTCAATTTAATAGCTGTTTTTTTCTAGTCATTTGACCGTTACAAATGTTGCTATAAATTAAATTCATTACAATCCTTTTTATGTATGTAATAAATGAGATTAAACTTGTTTAATTGGTTTTTATTCGATTTAAATGAAAGCAATAGATATTCTGCAGATAAATAAATTATATAAACTTTGAATTGACGGCTTAAAATTAATAATTTTAAAACGATTCAGAACATAATTATAACACTTCAAATCCTTTCAGTACTTTTTTGTTCAAATATAACTATTGCCTATGCCTCAAAGGCATTCTGTGGCATGTGTGCTACTTATTTTATCAGGATACGACAAAGAAACTAGTATACTTACATCTTAATTACTTCGCTCATCCTTATGCGGCGTGAATCGCCGCGCTGTCTGCCGGGACAGGATCTCACTCTATCAAAAGCGTCAACATGTCTAACGCCTCTTGTGCAAACAGTCAAATAGGTACTAATAGGTAAAGATTATTGTATTGTATACATACTTTGGTCTTGAGTAAATTAATTCTTGTGGTCTTACCTTCACTCAATTTTGTAACCTACTACGAGCATAATTAAGGCTAGAAACTATATGAGAAGTGACTGCAATTTATTAAAATAACCTTGAGCATTAATGGTGATAACTATGCTTAACATTTATTAACGTTTTGACTCCCGGCATAGTTTAAGTATCTATAAGCGTTGTCTTGACGTTCATCCAGTGCTTACAAGCTTCGTGTAAAAAAGATGTATCATCCGGGGCAAGACCTCTTTAAGGGGACCGAGGCGAATGCGTTAATACGGGCAATAAAGTAAGTAAATGGGGTGTCAATATCAATTACAACAGTAGCTCTGCTATTTATGTACAAGCGCTGGGTCAGTTAGGGCTTGGCGTTCTAATAAAGGTACCAAGGTAGGTATCCTTTATATACTGCGCGATATTGTATTAGTGTTACATAATTTATAGTTGGTTTACATTTCCGTGTATGTGGTTAGGACTCGCGCCAGGCGCCAGCAGAAATAGCAATCGATCATGCATGCGCATGCGGCTGCCAGCCATTCTTGCGCATAATATGCGCACGGACCTCGATATTCCATCGTGGGATAACCGGCTTAGAATGAAGTGTAAGGGAGTTATTTTGTGGAAGGGCGTTAATGCACTGCATCCGATCGGGAGGAGAAAACAGGGTCCAAGAATTCTGTTGTGAAGAATACGAAATGGCTGATGGTGGCACTTCATTTGGATGTTATTTGCCAAAAGTATAAAGCATCTCTTTCATTCGGTACCTCAAATGTAAGAGATGTAAGCTCAGTATTTTGCAAATATTGCTAAGTAAAGTGCCGTTGTAATTATTAACAATCGGTGTCTAAACATGTACAAATAGTTGACAAACTCGCACCTTAATTACCTTGTATTATAAACTGTCAGGCAAAACTTGCCAAGTTCCAGGCAGTGATAGATAAAAAGACAAGTTATATCAGTCATATACTTGTTTAGGTCTATTCCTTAACTTTACTTAAAAATATTTGCGGTTTGAACTGTAATTATCAGCGGGTCATCGACATACAAACTTCTCGGTGGCTATTTTCTCGGTACCGAATCGGACGTAGTGCGAAAACGCTCTAACTTTGATAAGGAATAAATGAATTTAAATTCTCAATGTTTCACCTGTGGCTTATTAACAAACTCGTAGAATTTCCAGACCACTGCTTGTAATGAAACGGTTAACTTTTTACTGACAGTTTTAGGTAGTTTTCAAGACTCTCGATTATGATTTCCTGATTGTACATAGTTTACGGGTCTAGCAGGGAAGTTGTATCATTATTCCACCACAACATGCAAGACAGCTCTAACTATTTATCTTATCTCTTAGGTTTTATGACCATTCTAACCAAGCGAGGGAGGAAGAAACTCTCAAACCGGTCGGTCCGGCCATCATGGTCGCACGACGCATGTTGTTTTTAACGATTTGTAAGCTAAGGGTAAGCTAAGAGTAAGAGTGTCCGTCTGCAATATCATATAATACGTTTGTTTGTTTAGATAGTCTTGTTGACTGTTTTTGTTATTATTATTTTACGTACTTAATATCTTTGTACGAACTAACTGTCTGGAAAAGATAACGTTTATTTGGATTATTCAAACAATGAACTCGTTTATTTATCTAAATTTGCCCGAGAAATGGCCCGCGTAGAATATTTATTAACTTTGTCGACTTTCCTGTATATTAAAATTGTACATGTGACCTGCCAAGGTTTTGAATTAGGGGTCTTATGACAAGTAACTTCTGTGGTCCAGAAGGGAAACTTCCAAGATTGCAAAATGTCGAACCATTAGGACAGTATATATGTATGCTAGTTTCACTGCAGCCGTGGGCCAGCAGTACAGCACGTCTCGGCCGATATGGGCCTGTCAGCAGATAGTATAAAAAATATACATATATATCAGGAGACAATTTGTACCAATTGACCTAATCCCAAACTAAGCTCCAGCTTTGTACTATGGATACTAAACAACGATTTAAATACTTGTATAGATAAAACAAATACCTTAATTCATATTAAACATGATAAATCAGTTTCTCTTAAGGTTTGATACATTTCTTCGAGATTTTGGACTGTCAGGCGGGTCGATTATGGTCGTGTTTCTCGATGTGGATAGTCTTGCATAATAAAATATCTGTCACTTTCTGACCAGTAGGTAACTAAGTGTGAGGGTGACGGATGCTTTATCCACCGCGATAAAGTCGAACATAATACGGGCACAGGTAAACTGGCAAACACCACTCCTGCTTGCAACTTCTCTGGCAAGACGGTGGTAGCGATCCAGACAAAGCTTGCACAAGGTCTAACCATCACTAAATAATATATTGGTTATGGTCTGACGCCATATCAGTAACACTCGGAACGTTGATTAATAGGCTAGACTAAAGGACGTATTTTATTGTCCGCATCCCATGATATGTTATAAAGATCTCTAGATAAGTAATCATAAAACGTTGGATATTTGGGGTCCTTTTGTAGCTTCTTTAGCGGTTGATTGATCATATTTTGTTATTGGTAAGATAGCTTAGTTGGACGATACTTTCTATAAGCCCTAGAATTAAAATTTATTTAAAACTAGCGATTATTATAAAGCGGTCATAAAATGGGACATGCTAGATAGGAAATTTAAATTAAATTTTCCGAAAAATACTATTATTTAAACCATTTTATGGAATTCATTTAGAACTACGTACGTTGATGATACGATGTTGATACATTGATGTTTTACTCGTGCAAAGCTGGGGTTTGTCGCTAGTTATAATAAAGTAAAACTTAAAATAAACCATTGTCCCGTTTTTATAATAATTAAGGTTGCATTTATGTCCTTTGCCCATATATATTGACTATTACTCACAAGATAAATGGGCATACCTGCTTTAGTTAACGAGATATATCCTTTCCGAACATACAACTTGAAGCACTAGCGCGCCTATTATAAAACCTGTCGAGTGACATGCTCAACGAAATAGCACTTACTTGCTTATTTTGAAAAACATTTAATAACTAGCTTTACTTAGGGTCATTATTCTACTTTATTATTTTACTAGCTTCTGCCCGCGACTTCGTCCCCGTGGAATACTTTGGGCTAACGCTAACTTTAACCCGCAACTTTGTTTACGTATAAGGTTGAAACATTCTTCATTGGTGCTCCGCTCCCATTGGTCTTAGGGTGATGATATATTCGCACTGCTAGATCAAAACAGTAGTAACTCAAAATACAGCTGTATTTTAAAATCAACTTTAATACAACTTCAATGAACTTGAAGCAAAACAAGCAAGGATTTTGAGTTGATACTGTTTTGATCTAGCAGTGCGAATTATAGCCTATAGCCTCGATAAATAGGCTATCTAACACTCAAAGAATTTTTCAAATCGTTTCTGTAGTTCCTGAGCGCGTTCAAGCCAAAACAAACTCTTCAGCTTTTTAATATTAGTATAGATTAATCCATGTGATTTTCATATAGCTAACGATTTGATAACTCTTATTCACTTGATAGCAAAGGCGTCGTAAAAAAAAAACAAAGTTAAATGGGTAAGAATAAAGCAGAACATTGGCCAAGTTATATTATGTAGGTGTAAAGAGGTGGTCTCTTCAAAACGGCTAGTTGTCGATCGCGCGAACTCATACGAGCGAAGTCGCATTAAAATGTTGTTTTCACGGTATGACGGGATAACGTAAACTCGCCGGTTGATGATTCGTTTGTCGAGTTGAAAAGTGAGTTACTTAACAGAAACACCTACAAGGAGACGAGCTCACACAAATATACCTAGTCCTAAACTAATCCATAGGTTCTCCATTCTCCATGGCATGGTTAGCATTGTACCGAAAAGTAACTTCTCAAATTGTGAGTGTCTGATGAGAAATTCTCGGAAATTCCTAAGAATATTCTTGAATTTTATGGAAAGAGAACATTCTCAATGCTCTCAAATGTTTCCGATAATATTCTCAGTAATTTCTTGAGAAGATTTCTTAACTTCTGAGAATGTTCTGCAACTTGTACATTGCTATTGCTAGGCAACGATAAACTTACAGAAATCCATAGAAAACAACCTAGACTCAGGAAATATTTAGAAGCTACGTAGGTAGGGTCACTGTCACTACCAATTAGGCTACCCTATCCGTCAGGTCCAGAGTTAAGGCCGAGCCACACCGGATGCGTGCGCGTAGACGTGACGTGCACATTCGCTTTCCACTGCGGTGTATAGTATGAATTCTCGTACGACATGTCACTATACAACGCAGTGGAAAGCGAACGCGCACGTCACGTCTACGCGCACACAGCCGGTGTGGCTCGGCCTTTATCCGTAACGGTCGCAGTGTACAATTCTGTTGTCTGTCTACTTGCTACTTGTAACAAGAGCCGCATTGTTCGTTTATCGCAGGGTCAAATAGCTAATTAGTTAAGTCGACGATAACAGATACTGAACTGTGAGGAGCCACATTATTTGAACCTTCTCGGAAGAATGTTTAGTCTTTTGACTGCACCGCTCGTCACCGCTTATTCATGATTACTGATGTGCCAAAAGAAACTTTCCAAAATTGCGGAACATTTCATGTAGGAAAATTTCGGAAACTTCTCACAATTTTGTATGGGGGTTGAAACCTTCCGTTTCTTAAATTTAAATTTCCTATACTTCTAATGAAAGTTTCCGGAAATTTCTTAGAGCTTTTCCAACTTTTTGGAAACTTTCCGCAACTTGCACATCAGTATTCCTGATGTATGTAACAGAATTTTAAAATAATTATACTCTCAGATTCCCAAAACAGCTGCACTGAAATATTGGGTTAAAAATTAACGATGAGGTCCGGCAGCTAACGTCATTCCTATACATTTTCGATAGCGATAGTGTTCTGGCAAATGCATCAATGCATCTTGTCTAGGGCCACTCTTTCCAGTGAAAGATAATTGTAACTACTAATACTGACTAGTGTTATACTTTATTAAGTAAAAATAGTTAATTGTACCCCTCAGTTTAAATAGCCCCGCCCGACCTTATGCACCCTTAAGGCCGAGCCACACCGGTTGCGTGACGTGCACGTGCGCGTGCGCGTTCGCATTCCACTGCGTTATATAGTGACATGTCGTAATGAGAATTCATACTATACAACGCAGTGGAAAGCGAACGCGCACGCGCACGTGCACGTCACGCATCCGGTGTGGCTCGGCCTTTATACGTTTTGGGATTCCAGGTAATTGCTGATATTTAATAATGTTCGTTTACCAGGAATGTTGCAATTTCACGTGCGGCAGGAGGAGGTTTGCAGTAGGTCGGTTTTTTTTTTACTCAATTCAATTAGTCGAAGACGGCTGGACGGATTAGGTTTTTTTTTCTTCAAGACTATAAAAAAGGATGTTTATTCAGTAAGTAGGCGGCACGGGCACTTTTACACGTCTAATCCTACATAAGTACAGCTTAAAAGCATACAGCAGGTAATAATTGTTTTTTACATGTTAATAAGATAAAAAACGAAATTGATAGCGACAAAGTTCTAAAGTACATAATCCCTATGACATTTTGATTGTCTGTAGGTAGGTACAACAGCAATGTTATTCCAGTCAGTGTATGAATCAAGTTACTAAAATGATTTCAAACTAACCAATCAGCCCCCATTAGAATCCTTTGAGTCGTGGGAGCGGCGATGAGTGCGCGTGAGTGGATCGCGCGCGTCACTTGAGCTCGTTTCCTGCGTCCGCGCAGATCCCTCGGCATCCCCTCTACCAATTAGTTCGGACTTGCAAGGGCATGATCAACGCGATATGCCCAGTTTGAACTATTGTTTTGCAAGTTTCTGGATATATTTAAACGAGTATACCGACAGACAAACAAATACATACTTACACAGTCTGCTAAAATCGTAATCCTCTTTTTTTTACTTTACCGTAGTCGGATATAAAATGCTCTGACGGTTCATACAAATGGCGCTAGTGATTAAGTCGTTCCTTATAACGTTTGGCCGTTCTAAGAGGGCCGATTTGACAGCTCAAACACATATTTTGTACTGAGTTGACAGCTGTCAAATCGGCCCTCTTAGAACGACAAAACTGTAGCGACGATTTTTTCATACACGAGTTTGAAAAAGGAACGAGTTTAATCGTCTCTAAAATATATCTGGGAACGGGAGTATAGCACGACACAATTAATAAGGCGCGCGTCGAAGCACTAACACCGTTGACCAAGAGTCTATTATTGCTTAATCCGCGTGCCATATTATTTGTGTCCTGCTGTAAGTGTGTACGTTTGAGTGTATGTATCTATAACCTTATTAATTTGGTACTGATACTGGACATTGGTTCAGATGAGTTATTTTGCTTCATGTGAATTGCTACGTGTTCTTCCTCATTTAGTACCTATCATTTGATTGTTTCTATCGGCGAGATCCTGTTAATAGCTTTATGTTACTATAACTGAGACTTCTGTATGTTGGTAGTTGTTGGTTTTTATTAAATAAATAAATGTATTCCCTACCGCCATAAAACCTTATCACAATCTGGTCACCTATAGTGTATAAACGCTACTTGACTCAAGTTTACTGACATTGATATAGGTATCCTGACGCTCATTGCGACAGAGTTCTACGGGGCTACGCGAATACGTTCCCTTGTCCGTACAGTCTGCCGAAAATGTGGTCACCACCCTACGGTTGAAGTTCATTTGGACGTCATGATACAACAAGTTCGATTTTCCCTTGCAATAATATTATGACAGTGACTAGTGTCAACCTTCGCGATAACTAGATCTCACAGAAACTTGTCAAAACTGGTAGACCAATTTCTTGGCCGGCCGTGCCTACGTCTTTATTATTAAATAATATTATAACTCCCAAGCCTCTAACTTCGTGTTTTGTGCCCGCCCAGCAGGGTTTAATAGAATTTCATTAGAAATCTTTGTACCTGACCCATGGGTATAAAAAACGGTCGGGCACGGGCACGCACGACACGCCAAAAATCGGTCAAGTGCGTGTCGAGCTCGCAGTTTAAGATTCCGTGCCAATTAGTCGTAAAGGAAAAAGGTGTATTTTTTAAAATCTAAATACATTCACTATAACGCCACTAGACATGTAGAGACTGTGCGCTTATGCTCTTTTAATGTTTTGTCCTTTTGCGACTCATGTTTCCTAGTTATAAATACCTAAATGTATCCTGAACTAGTGCAAGAAGGATAGTAATATCCTAGTGCGTAGACCACAGGAAATGTTTTCTTGTCTTTGTGTTCTTGGTAAATAAATTTATTCATCATCATCATCGTCTTGTCCTTATCCCAATCATTCGTGATCGGCGCAGGTCGTCGATTTCTTCCAAACAATATCCGCCGACATCTTAGTACTTACTCACTCCCTAGATTTTCATATCGCTCTTACACATTATTTCTATCATCATCATCATCATTCGTTCCATTAAGTCCCTATCTTCAATTTTATATCAAGTTCTTGAGGTAATTATAAAAAAAATGTTGTCTTATTGATGAGTTAGTACTCCCATAGCTACATTCTTTCATATTTTTGTAACTTACAGTTGAAGAGCTAATACGTAGGTATCATCACATATTTTATCTCATTTTTTCATAATTACACTAAAACACATAGTTCCAATGGCTTTTGATAAAATCGCTGTGACATTCAGACAGACCAACAGGCAGACGGTCGTGATGAAATTATAAAGATCCCGTTTTTGCCATTTAGGTAAGGAACCCTAAAAATATCCGGTCACGTGTTTGTTTTTTTTTAACATTAAGCGCAGAGCGCAGAGCAATCTATCATTCCCAAACGAAATAATCAATTGGGCCTCTATTCTACTGACTAAAATTATAATTATTGTCTTTGACGTATCGTATTGTCAACGTTAGCTTCGATAGCTCTTATTTACATGGCAGTAAAGGCGGCCGAGTTAAAACCAATAACATGTCGAAGGCAATATAGTTTTAACCAGTAGGCCCGAAATATTAATACATTGTTCTAGCTTTATACAACTCAAACTGTTTTTTATAAACTGTCAAGTTTCCTATGAAGCGTGTTGAAAATCTAAGATATTCAATATTTCTTCACAACTAGTGATGGGCAGCTTGTAAGTTACAAAAGTGAAACTTTCATTTAAATTTCATGTAAGTTACTGGAAGTTTCAAATGGAAAAATTCTGTTAAGTTTCTGTAGTTTTTAGGTGTAAATTATCTGTTTGTGAGTAATTTTATACTCCCCGATAAACAACAACATTCTTGGTAGTTATCACAGCAACCACTTTAACATAATTCCTTTAATTACTCTGTATTATTGTGTTTTCTATTACGAAAAATATAACACAATATACCTACTTTTAACATACAAAACAATACCATTAGGCATTAAGTCCGCCGTTTGTACTTTTTTTGTGCAATAACGGTTAAATAAATAAATAAATATATACAAAAAAAAACAAGGCACTTCTTAACTTGGTCTTGGACTTCCGTCCTTCGTATATCAAGTGGGATGTTGGGAACAGACACCCTTAGGCCAAGCGGCCACTGACATAAAGTCTCGAATTTTATAATCATAACCCGTTCTACGAACGTCGAAGTGATACACATAAACATGACATGAAATTTAAGTGTAATTTATTCGGTAACATTACTGTCAGAAACGTTTCTTGTCAGTTTTGTAATTTTCAAAAGTTGAAATATGTCACAGTTAAGGTAATGTGAAATGTTTCAAAAATTGCCTGTGGAAATTGCCCATCGATATTCTCAACCCAAAATGTGTCATTTGTGTCAAAATTATCGAAATCAATAGATAGACCCAGTTTGTTCAAAGAGTAACAATACCTATCTATTTATCATCCTGATGAATATTCATTCCGGAGATCCTTATTGCCTTCCACAATCATCATACCGGTGATCATCACATTACGGTGACGGTATTGTCATCAGAAGTGCATAAAATATCAAGTCTATACTCTATTACTTACCTACTCGTGCGCAGATACATGCATCAAGTAAATTAAATCAGACAACTCTAGTTTGCCTGCACAAGAGGGAGGGGAGGGGGGTATCGGAGTCGGTGACCGGACGCTACCTTGAGGTCACTTCCTCCCCAGTCCCCCCCTACCGAGTCTCGTGTTTACGTCGACGGTTTTATGGAGACAGTCATGCGACTCTTTAAAATTATGTACAGGCCCACAATTTTACATTTCTAGGGTTCCGTACCCGAAGGGTAACCCGACCGGACCTTATTTATATGCTTGCGCCTGTCCGTCCGTCCTAACTTTACAGAGCTGTATCCAGAGATGGGCATTATTCGAATAATTATTTATTCGAATAAAAAATAATTCGTAATATCTTTATTCACGAATAATTTATTCATCGAATAATTTATTTTCGAATGATTTATTCTCGAATAGTTTATCCACGAATGAATCATTCGACTACTTTTCGAATAACGAATAATTTAATCATTCGAGAATTTCATTCGTTATTCGCGAATAATTTGGTTATTCTTATTCGCGGGTTGTTTCTTTTTTCAGAATATGTTTTGTTGTCTCACGGTGACTATATATACCTATATCGGTCACTATGGGAAAGTCTGAAACTATAAGACATGCGAAGATCTGTTCTTATTAACTATGTCATCGATTTTGGTAACAAGGATAACTGCATTCATACATTTAAAAAAAAACTTGTACTCAGCTCGGGAATCGAACCGCTTTGAAAAATAAAACTATTTCTATTTAGGTATCGATTGTGTAGGTCTTAAGCAGTAAATGTTACTATGAAACATGATGTCTAAAATAAAATTAATAATATGTGTTGTTTACTGCTTCATTAATAGTGTTCGTTTTATTTTTCATAACGTCCGGGTTCGATTCCCGAGCAGAGTCCAAGTTTTTTTTTAAATGTATGAATGCCATTGAATGCAGTTTTCCTTGTTACCAAAATCGATGACATGGTTCCTCAGAACAGATCTTCGCATGTCTTATCGTTTCAGACTTTCCCATACTGACCGATATAAATGAACCACGCTGTATAGTCGAGCTTTATCCTACCTCACCCCCGCACCCCATGCCTACCCCGGCGCCCAATTAAGTTGTACGACTTACCTATTTAATATACACTGCCATTGGGTTATTTATTACTATCAAACTCGTTGTATTCTGTAAAGCCACTTACCACTTTTATGAATGGCCGCTCACCTTGAAAATGTATGAATTTTACAAATGACAACACTTTTACCCAAACCCCTTTAGCTCCGGACGATAACGTTTCGATAACCCCCTAAATCATGTCCGATTTCCACGATTTTTGAATATGTCGTAGTTATTATAAAGAACTAGGTCTGTGCATTTCAGTTTTTCGTTTTTTAAATTTGTTTCATTCTAAGAAATATTTTTTGTAAAGGAAAACGTACGGAGACATAGTTTTTCATGATATCTACAACATAACTGCCCTGCTAATCCAATACGTAGTATCTCAGATAAAGCTCCTATAGCAATATCAACCTTATTACTAACAGAAGAGAATTAAAACTGCTTTGGTCATTAAATTTGGGATACTGCTTATTTTGTCATTCATGTTCAGTACACAATTTTTTTTTATTTAAAAATACTTAAAAATATAATACAAAGTAACAATTAAAAATTAAAACTAAAACTAAGGCAAATTAAAAATAAATTAATTAATCAATTAATACTAAAATAAACCTAAATATAACTGAGCTAAAAACTATAAAATTAAAACTAAATAAAAGCTAGAAAAGAAAGGGCCCCCGTGGCAAAGTACCACAGATGCTAGCAGCATTTCCTCGTTGTATAGCAATACTTATGCATTGGCCGAGGAAGCTGCCAGCTCTGTGGTCTCCAGTTGTTTCTATTAGCCTTTTTGAAATGTCCTTAAAAAGGCTAATAGGACTGGGTCCCCGCGGACCAAAGGTTAGCTTATTAGCTTAGTAGGGCAGATATTCAAAAATCGTGAAAATCGGACTAGGTTTAAGGGAAGAAAAACGTTATCGCATTTTGTATGGAAATGTTGAGCTTCACAATCCTCTTAACTGTGACTATACATATAGGTAAGTCGAGCTTTATCCTACCTCACCCCCGCACCTCATGCCTACCCCGGCGCTCAATAGGGAATTTGCATGAATTTTTTAAATCGCGTTTTAAATCGCATTTCTCAACAAAATATGAAAATATCGTAAAAGAGATCACCAAAAGTGAGATTAAAATTAAAATCGGTCAAGAAATACGGATGATACAAGCATTTTAGACTGCTAATTAGACAGAGAGATCCGAAGTGCACCGGTGACGTCATTGTGCAGTTCGGCCATATAAACTCCACGTAAAATTTTGTTTTGCTAGAAAGAGATAGGAACAAATGTTTGTTGGCTTGTATCTTGGTTATTCTTATAGCTATTCAAAAATAATAATTTCTCACCTGTTTGTTACATGAATCAGCTTATATTGAAGCTGTAAAAACATGCATATTAACTATTAAATTGTGCGACTATACTATAGTGATACTCGGGTACTCGTAATTTTAAGATTGCTGCATTGATTTACCCTGCCATTCGGCTATTTCTAACTTTATAACGAAGCACGTTTAATAACAATTAGCGATTAACGCGATTAACGATTTGGGTTATAAAGGCACCGAACCTTTGTTCCCATCATACTCCAATCTAAAGTCCATTCCAATAGACTTGTCTTATTAAGTAAACACCTTTATAACCTCAAAGTGCTCCCTTTCCGCCGAAAATAACAATTATGTCGTAAAAAAACTATCTATGATGTAAAACCAGGAAAATGGTGTGCAAAATGTAGTCTCTAGTTGCTTTATTCAGCTGAAAATGGGCGTTTTAGCTAAAAATGATGCATTTTGAGGTTATAAAAGTGTTTACTATATAAGACAAGTCTATTGGGATGGACTTTATAGGTAAGTCGAGATTTATCCTACCTCACCCCCGCACCTCACACCTACCCCGGCGCTAAATTAAGTTGTGCGACTAGGTATACTATAGTGATACTCGGGTACTCGTAATTTTAAGATTGCTGCATTAATTTACCCTGCCATTGGGCTATTTCTAACTTAACGAAGCACGTTTAATAAAAAGTAGCGATTAAGGTGATTAACAATTTGGGTTATTAAGGGCCGTATTAATAAACTAATCTCAACTCTAATGCTCGTCTCGAGATGCGTCAAAAATGACAGTGTTCTGTGGTTTGACGTTTACTTTGACATATCTTGTGACACGGGCATCTCAACCAAGATGAGTTTATTAATACGGCCCTAACTCACCGAACCTTTGTTCCCGTCATACTCTAATCTAAAGCCCATACACACCGAGACAGACTTGTATTAATGATCAGCGCACACATGGTGGGGATTAAAAGGATGGGAGGGGGGACACGTGCGAGCCGTTTACGCATTCAATGATTAATCATTCATCGCCAGACAGATTCATGGGTGAAAAAAAATCTTTTCAAAAAACACAAAAGCTATTTAAACACGGTAAAACCTAATTTTTAACCGACTTCAAAAAAGGAGGAGGTTATACGTTCCACTGTATGTTTTTTTTTATATATGTTCACCGATTACTCCGTCAATTGTGGACCGATTTTAAAAAATATTTTGTCACCAAATCTGTATCTGATGAGGGGATCAGTGAGGAATTGAGGGAACTCCTCAAATATTGTAGGCAAACATATAGCGATTTTAGTATTTTTAGTAACAAGTCCAGCATTTGCATTCAGAAAGTATCATTTGGTGAAGTGGAACTGATGATGAAGACCATAGATGGCCACCGGAAGTCCTCAATGGTACCGATTTCAAGGGTGGCGATAAGATATCTCGATTAAGATAGTTGAGCGATTAGGGACTACGAATAATATTTACTTGTTGAAATATGACTATGACTTTCCCGCGGCGTTGCTTGCGACGCGCTTGATATAAGTTAAAGTTTCATTTCAACTAAGAAGTGGGACTACGTAACAGCGTATTATGATCACTAAAAAGTATAAAATAAAATAAATGTTTTAAAAACAAAAAACCGCCTTCAAAAACGCAAAAAATAACTTCTTTAAAATTGTAGGCGGTTTTTTGTTTTTTAAAACATTTTTTGACATGTTATCTTAGTTCTTATTGACTTGACAAATTACTACGATAACATGTCATAAGCAATTTGGTTTTACCGAGCAGAATACAGCCCTTAAAGTCTAGTTAAATAATGCTACCTTGTCTCTCATTATGAAATTGAATTCGACAGAAAGTGACAAAACAAACTCAAACAATAAACCAATTTTACAAGCTAATAAAGTAATAAATTACACTACTGCCCAAAAAAAGGATCGTAATGTTTTCATGGTTCATGTATGTATGTACGATTCTTTATTCCACCATAACTTCCAAAAGCCTGAGCCGTTTTAGATGTGTGTGGTATCGTTAGAATCCTTTCACCATCCCGCGTGACATAGAATACCTAAACTGTTAAAATTGAAATAAAAACATTGACAAAATGACTATATCGACGACAATATAAAAAATGCAGCCGGGTTTTTAGAGCTTGTTTTTTTAACTTCTAGTATGTTATGGTACCCCTCAGTTCCATTTATTGGAATCGGCTGAAATTTGGAAGACACATTGTCTAAAATCAGACAGTGCGATATTACGGTGTCTAAGAGCTGATCTTATTATGAAGTCAGACGGTGGTGGCAGCTGGATCTCCGCTGTCCTTAACGTAGACACACTGATTATACTCTATTCCCAATAACATATAGACTAAAATCAAAAGTAGCTACGAGTATTTAGAGCATAATACATGTGTTGAAAATCGCAGTTCTCCGGAAGGGATTTTCACCCCTTTTTCTTAAAGTAATTAAAGCAAAAAGCAAACAAAAGCAAGGACTTTTGTCATTGGCCCTTCAGGCGATTACCAAAAAAATATGCATGTGTTATGCCACCTTCTGTAAGTAAGTAATTTGTAGCGGAAGCTAGCAAAATATTACCTAGTGATACTCGTAAACGAATTACTAGTGTAACGTTTTTTTTAATAGAGCATAGATACGATAGATTAATCGCAATGAGCAGCTGATTGGTACAAAAAAGTACAGTTGGTAAAAAAAGCTTGACTAAAAATGTTTTTTTTTTGTCAGAAAATTATTAGATTGATCGTTTGTATTATTAAGAGTACATCGTATAACTTTATACACATTAAGAACCTTAATTGTTACAACATACAGATCAAAATCAATGGCGATAACGCGGGTGTACCGCACAACGTATGATTTTTAGGAGAATGGACTTTAGGTTGCGTTGATTTTAATTCAATTCTGAATGCTCCGCGTTGGTTCTGCTTCCCGCATAGTCTGGCATGTCGTGGCTGAGCACAGTAGCGTTATTTGATTATGTTGATAAATGAGAATTAAATATTGTTAGTATCCTTAATGTATTACCACGTTTTATTGACTCGCTTTCTTGTCAGTCTGTTAGTTTGTTTGTTCGTTTGTCAATTAGGTGTTTTTTATTTCTTTCAAAGTTGTCACATACTAGTTTAGCTCCGGGCGATAACGTTTTTCACCCCCTAAATCAAGTCCGATTTTTAAGATTTTTGAATATGATAACCTCGTAAGTCCCAACGTCCTAAATTTAGGACATTTGTGAGTGACTTTTGACTTTAGTTGACCGACACAAGATTCTTTTTCGAACTAACGAAATTTCACGTGGGCCTTTTGAGGAACCTAGTTGTTATCAAATAGTAGGTCAGTACGTTTCCCATTTTTATTTTCTTTGTTTCTTTATTTTTTTGGAAATAAAAACGTACAGACCTAGTCTTTCGTAATATCTACAATATATTCAAAAATCGAAAAAATCGGACTAGTTTTAAGGGAAGAAATACGTTATCGCATTTTGTATGGAAATTTTTTGCTTCACAATCCTCTTAACTGAAAAGGAAAACCTACAGACCTAGTTTTTCACAATATCTACAAGGTTAACTAATATAGTGAATAATGCATTAATGAATAAGGGGGTTACATTATTAGCCTTGTAAGATTTAAAAAAAACAAAGTGCATACTTACCTACTTGCGAAGAAAACTAACCATAGAGGTAGTAGAAATCGATAGAAAACGGGATAGCCGACGGCAATCCTTTACATACTTGGATTTCTTCCTTAACGAACGCAGAATGCGTCTTGTCTGCCTACTTGTGATGTGCTAGACACGAGCAGAGCAAAAACAAGAAACGTTTTTGCTAAGAGTTTCTAGCAGCTGTCATTAAGGACTTAATAGCTATATTAACCAAGTGTTCGCAATTACGTTACGTCCAACCTCTGTGCCATAGTGCTTATGGAAGTGATGTCACCCTGCATAGATTAGGAATTTAGGGCAAAATGCTATTGCATGTCTCTAGCTGTAGGAAGGTCTAAAAACAAACAAAAACATACAGGGTGTCTATTCGACATGGTAACACCATATTGCTTTTGACGTGTTATCGTTTTGTTAACGTTATGGTAGCTCTTATTTACTTGACGGTAGTGGTGGCCGAGTGACAAACATTACCAAAACAAGGCAAAGGCAATGTTGTTTTGTCCTGTAGAATAGAGGCCCAGATCGGTGTCTGTCCAAAAATATATGTCTTCTGCGAAAAGTGTGTACACTTTAGTACCTTGTCACTTTAATCGTTGTGACGTAGCGGTCAGAATTCGGTGGGTCTACGTTAAACAGGTATGACGGAAATCTTGTCGACACCTGACTCCATCATCAGACCAGCTCTTAAAATCCATATAATATTACATTTTATTCTTAATCTCAGCCCACAATTGGTTTAAAACCGACTTCAAAATTTGGATTTTACATACTGGCATTACATAAAAATACAAAAATTAAAATGTTAGTACCTGGAAGTCGGAGCGTTGCTCGGGTTGAAAACGAATTTTACCGAAGATGACAACTTGACAGATCGATTTTTCGCCCCCATAAGCGTTTTCGAGAGCGTAATTAAAATTATTTACCCATATACACAAATATTGCTCGTTTAAAAAATACTACAGGATGTATGACACGATCACGATCATTTGTAATTTGGAAATATATGATAAAAGCCGCCAGACAGCTAATCGCTTCTGTATTATGTTATACATTTATTGCAGCATCCTGAAAAAGCACGGATATGTTCATGACACGTATAACCCTGAATATATAAAAGATAAGCAAATTATGTTTTATTACTGGGCTTTGTTTGCGACTTCTTCCGCGTTAAACTCTGTAGTTATTCGACATCTATTCGGTTTTCTCACTGTAATGGACCCCATATCGTTATGGTGCTCATACAGAACCCCAACGAAAATGTTAAGCACTTCAGTGCGCTGTCATAATAAACTTCAAACTGAACATCAAATGACAAGTATGACAATAACAACGGCAGACACAATGACAAGGTTCTAAGTATGCTTAACATTTTTATTGGTTGTCTGTACATGGTATTGATATTGAGGCATTGCGCAGGTTAGATGCATCGTGCAAAGAAAGGTATAAAGGAGCGACCACACCGCTGCTCAAAATACGGTGACGGTACGGAATCGCAGTGACGTGCCGTAAATGTCACTGTATTTTGAGCAGCGGTGTGGAGGGCATGCGATAAAATCGTGACCCTTAAGGCACGTCACTGCGATGCCGTACCGTTGCCGTATTTTAAGCAGCTGTGTGGTCGCTCCTTAAAGAAGTTTGCGGGTCCAGCGACTCGGGTATGGTGCATCAAGCTCGACCATACTGCTCGCCAAAGTACCCCTCGCTTTTTTTTATAAGAGAAGTAGACGAGCATTCAGACTCCCTGACGCGAAGTAATCACCACCGCCCATAAAAACCAGCCTTTACTGGCTCTAGCTAAATGCATCGTGTACAAGCGCCATTATTGAAAAGTAAAGTATCTTTAAACATTTACAAACTCAACTCAACAAATCTATACCATTAGTTGAATGTAGAATTTTACAATTATCTATTTATTAAAACTAAGAGTTCTTTTCCCAAAGAATATTACGTCGATATTGTTTCGCAGCTAAAATAGATATGCAAATTGTAATCAGTTAACAAAGTTCAACTTTATTTCTCTGCGGCGCGTGTTTTTCGGGCTCAAATAATGTATTCAAAGAGTTGTTTTGCTTTAAACGTGACCTTTTAACCCCGAGAGAAATTAGTGATCGTAGATAACCCTGTTAAATGTTTGTTGCAAATAAAACTGCCACTTTTTGTGTACTTATTTAAGTAGTTTCAATATACTGCAACGTAATTAGATTTTATGCTACATAATTAAGAATGTATTATAAAATTTATAAACAAAGAAAAATATACTTTATTATATAAAAATAATATAAATTTAAGTTTATAGCACACTAGAGGGTGCCCGCGACTTCGTACGCGTCGAATTAGTTTACCGTGACACCCCCTATTTTAATCCTTTTTTCAAATCAAATCAAATCAAAATCTTTATTTTACATAGATCATGGTGTACAGAAAGGTCTTATAAAATTACATTGGCAACACATAATCTGCCGCTAAGCAGCACGTAAAATATACATAAGTGTGAATTTACTAAATTTAAAAATAATGAAGTCAGTGATAAGATAATTTTATTAATTATGGAAATCATGAGAATAAGTTATGTCAATAATATCGGGTTATTACAATTTAGTCAGGATTATTAAAATACTCGTCCATAGAATATATACATTTTTGTATGAGCCAGCTCTTTAGTCCCCGCTTGAACTTAATTAAAGATAAGTTTTTTAATACGTTGGGTAGCTTATTATAAATACTTATGGACATACAGTAAGTACTTCTACTGTATAGTTTGGTTCTCTTGGCGGGCACTACAAGGTGGTCTGGATATCTGGTACGAAAGCCGCAGGTATCTTTATTCTTTTTAAAGAAGTCCGGATGGCTCCTAACGAACAATGAGGCTTCGTATATATACATGGAAGGCACAGTTAGCAAATGTAAGTCCTTGTATAGGGGACGGCACGAGGTCATAGCATCTACATCACATATTGCTCTAATGCACTGCTTTTGTGCCAAGAGGACTCTTTTGACATGGTGAGAATTTCCCCAAAGGAGAATTCCATATTTAATTACGGATGACACATAACCATGATACGCTTGGATAGCAGTTTGCCTGTTACAAGTTTTAGTGAGTCGCCATAATGCATAGGCAAAAGAATTAGTTTTACTGCACACCCTGTCTATGTGGCTTCCCCAGGAGCACTTATCATCTAAAGTAATGCCAAGAAATGTGGTATGGGATGATTCTTTTATTTCTTGATCCCTTAATGTCACCTTCAAAGAACGTTTTTTACCATTCCTGTTTATAAATTGTATGAAAGTTGTTTTATTTACATTGATGCTTAAATTATTAATCTGCAACCAAGAGTCTATATTATAAATTGCATTATTTATTTCTAAATTATAGGAATTACTATTTTGAGACGGTATAATAACCGATAAGTCGTCTGCAAATAATACACAGTTAAATTTTGTTACGTCAGGGAGGTCATTGATGTAGACCAAAAACAGTAACGGGCCAAGGATGCTTCCTTGTGGCACTCCTAAACCATTTACTTTGGATGCAGATTTATGTTTCGTAATTTTATTTCCCGAATCAACTTTTGTTATTTCTACAAATTGTAATCGTTTACTTAAATACCCTCTAAGCCAATCACTTACTAAACCTCTCAAACCATAAAGTTCACATTTGGCCAGAAGTATATCGTGAGACACAAAGTCAAAGGCCCTGGTCATGTCAAAAAATACTGCTGTGACTTAGGGGACTTTAGGGGACGAATTTCCAAAAATTTCTTGGTGCACCTCTAGACCTCATAAGGAACCTACGTGCCACGTTTGGAATCTCTATAGACGGTTTGTGCTGTACGTTAATAGGTATGTCAGTCAGTTTTTTTTTTAATACATATATGTAGAATAGAAATCTCATTTCTTTAGTTCTTTTCACTATATTTAAACTCTTCGGAATAATAATAAGTGCCCGTTTTCATTGCAAATGCAATTGAAGAAACTCCTTTACCACTTTTCTACTAAATTATGACGTTCATGGTCGACTTTACATTATTAGCGCTAGGCTGACGGCGACGCCGTTAACGTTTAACAGAATGCAACGTTACTTTGTCGATAGGTCAAATTAATAGCCAATAATAGCCAATGAATGGGCAAATATGTAACACATGCTGAGTGGACCCCTTTTGGCGTCAGGATGCAGCACCACCAATGCTTATGTTATGTTAGGTTTCTTATGATTAAGTTAATTAAGTTGGTGGAGGTGCTCTTGTGCTTCCAATAAAATATTTTTATTATTATTATTATTATTAAAAAAATTGCGTATGACACGAGGCAAGTACGTAATAACTACAAGCCTAAGAAGCCTGCCCCGAGGAACCTGTGCTTAGGTCCTCGACGCAGCAGTACGTGTCCCGATTACATTATTCTATGGAGGCTGGTAGATAGCTCGTAGAGTATGTACGAGTAAAGACCGACCGAGGGTCGAGTGGTTGGAGCCCCGTCACAAAGTTAATTTTAAGTCATCTGAGGTGAGAGTACCGACCGAAGATCTGTCGCCCTTTTTAAAGGAGGAATTCTGGCTGAGGGGTGTCATATTTCGGCGATTTCGTGCCCGCCGGCCGGCTAGCTGACACCGCAAAAGTATGTTATATTTTGTTATGTATGTTAGTCTGTAATTTATTTTTAAATATGGCCCTTGTTGCTTTGAATAAAAGTTATTCTATTCTAATATACCGGTATATTCCAGGTATACCAGGCGAGCAGCTCTACCCGCCAAGCACGGAGGAGTTACTCGGCGCGTGCGGCGCGGGCCAGTTCCTCTGCCGCGACGGGTCCCGCTGCGTGCCCGCTGCGTGGCGCTGCGACACGCGCGACCACTGCCCCGACGGCTCCGATGAGCTGCACTGCGGTGAGTCAACCACCATTGGGATTAGCAGTCATGTTATTACCTTAAACAACTATGAACTGGCATTTATTTGTTTATTTATAATAGTGCCAATATATATTGTTAATTTTTAAACATTTCTTTGTAAGGTTGTCTGCGAGAAATCGCTTTTTAGCGATAAGATCGCCCATTGACTCAATATTAACAATTTTTTTTGTATATCCATTTCTTGCGTTCAATAGAGTTTTTGTTATTACTCGTATTGTATTGTAACAGGCACTGGCGAGCGGAGTCTAATCTTTCATTGCGTAGAATCTACATGTGGGTGCATGTCTTGACCTTGGTTTTACCGACTTCGGCGCAGCTTAACCAAGGTCATAACTTGGCGGCCAAGTCGTTAGTATCTCCACAATCTGAATTCCAAGTCTTTTGTGGTGACTGTAACAAGATCTCTTGGTCTTTATGATTTAAGATTTCTGGGAATGTGCAATTGTTCATCCTACGACGCCGTTGGTAATAAATAAGAATAAGATACATGTTTATGTTAGGTTAGTCTGTTAGGTATTGGTTATAGCCTTCGTTGCTTCCAGAGCATGTGACCCGCGCGGAGCCGGAGCCGAGCACGAACGGGTCGGACGTGGTGCAGTGCTCCACGGGCCAGTTCCGCTGCGCCACCTCGCGGCGCTGCGTGCCGGCCGCATGGCGCTGCGATGGGGACCCTGACTGCGGGCCCAGGGACTATTCTGATGAGGACCCCTTCCAGTGTAAGTGGCAGCTTTTGATATTATCTAAGGAAGGCCAGGTTTGTAGTCGAACTAGTTTGTTCGCCCGCGGGGTGACACAGCGCATGCAGGTATTAGCGGTGGTGGGTTTTGTAGCGGGGAAGGGGAGGGTGACCATGTGCACCATGGAACATTCCCTTGATTTTGACCAAGCTGTCAAATATAAGATAGGATAAATTGAATTGATTTAAATTTCGAGAATTGTTGTTTAAGTGCTCTTTGAATTCGTCAGGACAATAATGACGATCATTTTAAAAATACGCATCTAAGCAGAGATTTCCCTTTAGGTAAACTCACTGGAAGAATGACTTTTAGGTAACTTTACCATAAAGTTCTAAGTATTTAAACGATTTGTTCCCGATTCGTCGTATTCCTGTTTCGTCGCATTCCCGATTCGTCGGATTCCTGTTTCGTCGTATTCCCGTTTCGTCGGAATTATTTATATAAAATCATTACAGATAATGGACCATTATTTATCCGCCTTCCCGAAGAGCAGTTATACATATACAATATATATAGTTCTACATAATATGTATACATAGTATAGGTACCGGGTGTCCCACGACTAAGAGACATGAAGGAAAAATGATCTAAATATTGAAGAGCCAGTGTTTTACCGTAAGAAGACAAAATTTTATTTCATAAAATAATAAGTACAGTCAGTGTTAAAAGTAAGTTATCACTTTGGAACCATATCGCTTTAACGTGAGGTTCCAACTACCATATGAAGTTAGCAAACATCTGAAAGCGACAAAGTAAAAAAATAATCATTGACTTTTGACGCTGGCTGTACTGCATTCAGGGAGAATTTCTTTTTTCGTACTTTGTATGAAAATACGCAAGGTCAAATCAGTTTTTTTTTCACATTTGAGTCATTTCGATTCCCAGGCGGCGAAAGTCATTTTTCGTAAATCTTTGAATGCATTAAATTTTTAAAAATAAATTAAAGTCTCCTTTCAGCAAAATGTCCTATCTACAATATTTAAGGCACTTTCCCTTCATGTCGCATAATCTTGGAACGCCATTGAATGTTTAAATAGGCTTTGTTTAATAATATAATACCAATATAGCATGTGTGTAAAAAATATCTTATATTAAAACGCGTTTATTGTAAAAAAATCTTTTCATTTTTAAAACGTAAGTGGAGCCGTCGTAATTGCATAGTTTCATTCGATAATAAAAATCCGACGAATCAGGAATACGACCAATCAGGAATACGACGAAACAGGAATACGACGAATCGGGAACAAATCGACACGACTCAGTTAACCGTGTTACAACCTAGGGTGAAAACACTGGGTAGGAACATATCACTCAAGCTGTATAACCCAACTCTACAAACCTAAGAATACAGATATGGTCTTCCCTGGAGTTTGCCTTAACGCTCATCTAATCGGGGATTCTTCTTCTTTATTGTTTAATGTTTTAAGGTATTTGTATTTTATTTGTACAGGTCAGAAAGAGTTCAAATGCCCAAACAACACGGCGCGGTGCGCGACGCCGCTCGGCGGGGCGTTCCAGTGCGCGCCCATCAGCAGCTTCTGCGACGGCATGCGCGACTGCCTCGACGGCAGCGACGAGTGGGACATATGCGACAACTGTACGTACACTCAGAGTTCAGGACTGGTGATCTATTAAACAGGGTCTCAACGAGATCGAGCGTATGAACGACACGGCGCAGTGCGCAACGCCGCTTGTTGGGTATTCCAGTGCTGATAGATCTGCTGATCGTCCCTAGTTTGAACCCTCTAAACTTAAGATAAATTGAATAAAACAATTTGGATTTACAATCCCAAAGATACCCAAAAGATAACAATAGTAGTAATAGAGAGCTTTATGTTATTACATCATAGTTGATGTATCTAAATCTCACGTATCTGGTAGGCTCGTGTGGACTATGGAATCAAGACGCTTATTCCCAACGATCTCAACAATGTAAGAAGGTACCAAATTTTCGTGTACTGTACGATGTACAGTCGAGTACAAATATGTGAACACACTTTTACACCCTTATCTAATGAAATAAGTTGTAAACGTGTGTACATTTTTTTTTACTGGACTGTACCCGAAACTAAAGATGAACTTGGTGGCTTTTTTAATTTTATATTTAATTGTCATCGGGCCTAAATAACCACAGCACATACAGCCAAGCCAAGGACTGTAAATACCATCACTTTTAAATAAAATAAATAATCTATAAAGACTTTGTACATTGGTTCTAGTCACAGTTCCGCAGTGCGTTCCCCTGGGCTGCGCCGAGGGTTGCAAGCCCACGCACGAAGGGCTGGCCTGCTACTGCGGCGAGGGGTACCAGCATGTCAACGGGACTTGTACCGGTGAGTATTCATCCTTGTTCTACGCGTAGAGAAGGGTATTTACCGTGACAACGCTCATTATAAAACGGTTTTCATGCTTCGCTTACGCAATATCAGCGGCTTATAGTAGGTAAGCGAATTGAAAATAAAAAGGATGCATCTTACTGTACTTTACCAGCTGGGGTTTACTTTGTTTTTAGGGTTGCAATGGTAAATGCAACTAAGTCTCCGCTGTCCGTATCTCTGTCAGCGGGCTGTATCTCGTGAACCGTAATAGGTAGACACTTGAAGGGGTTATAGGAATATGCACTTTAAGTGGTTTGGAGACACGACTGATAAATATATTCGAACACACTAGGAGATAAAAGA
Organism: Acleris literana; assembly: GCA_946894065.1. Lineage (NCBI taxonomy): Eukaryota > Metazoa > Arthropoda > Insecta > Lepidoptera > Tortricidae > Acleris > Acleris literana. Next base: position 7,992,246 of record OX335688.1, on the reverse strand, counting down.
GGATGTGGCAGGACATCGGACATTGTAACAACTGTGGCTTTGGTCACATGATTACTAAAAGTTAAGTATTACTAACATATAATACTCTATTGTACTATAGATTTCGACGAGTGCCAGCAGGAAGCGACATGTGCGCAGCGCTGCCGCAACAAGCCGGGCTCGTATAGCTGCGCCTGCACAGTTGGGTACTCGCTGCAGCCGGACGAGCACTCGTGCGCCGCCGTCAACGGTATGTGCTGTGACTTGTGTACAGTCACAAACAATAATAACTAGAACCTTTTTAGCCAAATATGATAATAATAAATATCAGGGGACAATGTCACACGACTTGGCATAATCCCAAACCCAGGCAGCGATAAACATAATCATTTAGAGAAATACAGAAAATATCTAAGACTCATGAACAAATACTCTCGCTCATGATACAAATACATATTTGCCCATACCGGAAATCTAACCCGGGACCGCTAGGTTAGTAGGCATTGTCACGCCTCGTCTCGACGATGGAAAAGCGCCTTAAGGGCTGACTTGTGGTTGTAGGGTCTCCGTTTTACCGTGTAACACTTCTTTTTTATGTAGATCCACCGAACGAACGCGCGTCCCTACTAGTGATAACGCAGCACGGAATATCGCGCTTGTGGCCCGTAGGGACCCCGCCTGCAGGGAAGGGTAACTTGACATTGCCAGCGCTCCACGTCAACGCCATGGACTTCGACTACTCCAACAAGTAAGGTCTTTACGAACTTCGGCTTGCATTAAACCCAGAATAATAAATTAATGAATGTTGGCAACATTGGTATTTATAAATAAATAAATAAATAAAAATCATTTATTTAGGACTCTGGGTCCATATTTTGTTAGTTATAATAATCTTAAAAAACTAGTGTTAATAGGTACACAAAATTACAACAAACAATAAACAACTAAAAACGCCGGACGGGGGCACACACCGGTGCATGCGCCTCCGACCAGTGTCGCATCATTGGACAGTCTGCCCGTTCAACAAGCGCGCTCAGGATGGTGTTGGAGCCGCCGCGTACCCGGCGCATAAGCGAGGCCGTTCTGGCGCGTATGATGGCGTAAAATCCCGGCACGCTCGCCGCCGCGAACATGCCGGACGCGCTGCAGTAGCGCGGCAGTCCCATCAGCACCCTGAAGGCGTTGTTATACTGCACTCTTAGAGCACTGACGGCCCTTTGCGTATACCGAAACCATAGTGCACACGCGTAGAAGGATTGGCAGAAAGCCTTAAACAGTGTGATCTTAACACCCTCACTACAACGCGCGAAACGCCGAGCTAGCATATTACATCGGACCGAAAGTGTTCTGCGCTCCCTGTCTATGTCGAGGTCATCGCTAAGCATCTCCGTGATCCAGTGCCCCAAGTACTTGAATTTAGAGACTCTTAAGTACTGAGCCACTGATGACAACTGGCGGAACAGAGTCATAAGTTTTCGTGCCAGCTTTGAAAACCAGCAACTCACTTTTAGTCGCATTGTACTTGAGGCCATGGGCCACGGCGTAGCGCTCACAGACGGCTAACAATTTTCTCAGTGAGCTGATCGATGGGCTCAGTAACACCATATCATCAGCATAGCTGATGTTATTTATCATTCTCCCACCAATGGAGCAACCAACTGGGGTGCTACTCAGCTCATCGATTAGCTGATTCATGTACAAGTTGAAGAGCTTCGGAGACGTCAACCCACCCTGCCTCACTCCGCACTCCAACCTGTACACATCCGAGACACTACCAGCCCACCTCACTACATTCGTCTGATGCTTATACCAATATTTGAATAGTGATACAAGTTCACCCGGCATGCTTGTCTCGGAAAGTATTACACATAAGGGGAAAGCTAGGGCAATCGTCTTTCGATACTACCTTTGTGCAAGTTTTTAGGGTTCCGTACAAAAAATTAAAAAAACGGAACCCTTATAGGATCACTCGTGCATCTGTCTGTCTGTCCGTCCGTCTGTCACAGCCAATTTGCTCTGAATCTACTGGACCAAATCAGGTGAAATTTTTCTTTTGTGTATTGGTACAAAATCAATATTACGATTTTATCGATGATGGAGACACACTTGGCCAGTTGTTTAATGTTGTGTACTTATTTTTTTGTTTTGTAGGTCGTTCTGCTACATCCATCATAACTTCAGCCGGTCCGGCGTGGTCTGTGTGTCCGTCGACGATTTCTCAAAGCGCTGGCATCTTCCGACGCCGTCGCTGTTCCCTTCAATTGACTGTGAGTGATGTGATGATGATGATGGTGATGACGATGATATGATGACGATGACGATGATGATGATGACGATGGCGATGATGTTGATGATGATGATGATGATGACGATGATGATGATGATGATGATGATAATGATGATGATGATGTCCTCCTCCTCTGTGACTGGCAAAGCCAAATTTGTTATTAAAGGTATGGTATGTACTATACAACTGAACTGATTGAAGGTGTAGGTATAGGAGGGCTTTGGATGGTTCTTTTTATTAAGCCATTTTACTTCAAGGTATTTAACATGAAATTAATCAAAAGTTGCTGCAACCTTATTGTACTGTTGACTGTGAATACTGCAACAGCAACACACATACAGAATGTCACCAAACTCACTAAGCTCTAGGCTTGTGCTATGGGCTCTAGACAACGATAAACATACTCACATATACAGTGTGTCCCAAAACTCAACGATAACCTGGTACCGGGCGAGAGGCCAAGCTATACCAGTTCTGGAAAAAGTAAGAATAAAAATTGGGAGCGCCAAAGTTCAACTAAAATTGCAACTCCTATTATCGGAACTCCGAAAATGAATTTTTTATACCGCTGGAACAGTAAACTGTTCAGAAGTTCTGAAATATTCAATGTGTAGATAAGACTAGGTTAGGTTAGGTTTTATTGATAAAAATCCTGAAAAAGTAACAGTTGCTGAAAAAAATACGTTAGGAGTTGCGATGATTAGGACTTATGAGTCGTTATGAGTAAAAATAATTAGGTGAGCCAATATGGACCCATAAAAATTACTACATTTTTTTCTTACCTTTTCCAGAACCGGTACAACCCGGCCTCCCGCCTGGTACAGTCGAGAACAAAAATATGTATACACTTTAGTACCTTGTCTATTTAATGTCATGTTTAAATTGCCATATATGAATTGTCACAGCGATTAAAGTAACAAGGTACTAAAGTGTATACATATTTTTGTCCTCGACTGTACCAGGTTATCGTTGAGTTTTGGGACACCCTGTATAAATGCAAAGAAAAAATCCGAGATTCAAAACAAATACTATCGCGTATCACACAAATATTTATACTTACCGGAATTCGTACCCGGGACTGCTAGCTTTTTAAGCATTTTAACCGCGTCGGGAATGAAGCTTTTCCTAAGCATTCGTTTCCGGCGTGCAATGGTAAAGTGATGTTATTTTCCCAGCGATCAGCTTCATGGCGCTGGACTGGATCTCGGGCGCGTGGTACTTCGCGGACGGCGCGGCGGGCGCCATGTTCGTGTGTGCGCGCGCGCTGCAGCACTGCCGGCTGCTGCACGACTCGCTCGCCAAGCTGCGCGGCCTGGCGCTCGACCCTGCGCGCGGGTATACCCTCACATTCATAGCTAGAAAACATTACAAACTTACCTAGTCCCAAACTAAGCTTTAGCGGAGGCAAGTCGACTGTTCAGTCACCAGCAAAAATGTATTATCCAACATCGGGCTCAAAAATATCTGACATGTCTTTATTGCTAGAGGCATAAGAGCGTGTCAGATATTTTTGAGCGCAATGTTGGATAATACATTTTTGCTGGTGATTGTAGGTTACTCGCAGTTGTGCGCTTCTCTTTTCCAGTACACAGTCTGTCTGTCATCCCGCGAGACCATCTCGCTCGTACTTATTCAAGTATAGCCATGTGCAACCAAAGTCATAAATATATATACGTTGACAAGGCAACAACATTCACAAAATTGCGCTCAAAAATATCATATAACCTAGGTGTTTTCAAGGCAAGAGTGAATAGGCATTTTTTGGGTAAGCGTGTACCACCTTCGACCTCGTCATCACTTAACATCAGTTGAGTCTGAGATCGCAAACCCATTTTTAATAATAAAAAAAAGGCGTCAAAAATATCTACACGCCCCTATGCCACTGATAATAAGGTCTATTTATTCAGATATTTCTCTCGATGGCCGTATAGATATTAGTGCTATTTGTACTATGTTGCCGTGCTTATCCAAATGGTGACATCTCAGATAAAAATCCTGTACAAATCGCAACTTCATTACTAGCCGTAGAGGATTGAATCTGCTTTAGCTATTAAACTTGGGATACCGCATATTGGTTTAGGAGGATAGTATGGAAGGGTACAAGACAATGACATACATACTTATATAGGTATCATTTCACACTGCTACCATATCCACACCGTACCACCGCCAGAGGCCTGTTTTATAAAGCTACAAATTACAAGTTTCCATTTGACACAACCTCGACCAATGACGACCACCTATTTTAGCTGTGTTGCCAGTTTAGACCTGTAAAATTGTAACTTTTAGCTTTATAAAACGTGCCCCAGGAGTAAAAAGGTAGACACTTACTGATCTCCTAAGTTGCGCCTGTCTAAAAGCCAGAATTTGACAGTTATTAACACAATACAAAATATGCGTTTCAAGAATAGTTGAGGTTAGTTTAGTTTAGTTTAGTTTATTTATTAATCAATGTAATATTACAATATAAGTTGCATTGCATGTCAAAAAATACGAAATTACATTGAGATCGTCAAAACATAAATACTAATAATCAAAGAATACAAAAATAATTAATTAAAACAACAACAATTAAACATCAAATAAATGGTCACTCGTCCGATGTCAATATACAAGGATTAATAACTGTCAACACAATAATAAATAAATTTACAATTTTAGCTCCATATATTCATCCACAGAGTATAATGGAGTATCCAGTAAAAGGTTTCTAAGCTGGTGTTTAAATGCTTCGTCGGAATGTACATTTTTAAGTTTGGCGGGTAGACGCTCATAGTACGTGGGACCGATGACACGCGGGTTCTTACCCGCGGGTTATATTTTATAGTAGCTGTTGCCCGCGACTCCGTCCGCGTAGAAAAATAAAACATAGCCTATGTTACTCAGGGATAATGTAGCATTCCAATGGTGAAAGAATTTTTGAAATCGGTCCAGTAGTTTTTGAGTTTATTAGTTACAAACATACACACACACAAAAATACAAATCTTTCCTCTTTATAATATTAGTATAGACTACGTCAAACCGGGCCTCTTAAAACGGCGCAACTATAGCTTAATTTGACACTGGCAACATCAATAGCCTAACGACACCTTTCCCTTCTAGCTTCATGTTCTGGTCCGTTTGGGGCGGCTCCCCGGCGCGCGTGGTCCGCTCGGAGCTCTGGGGCGGCGACCCGGTAGACCTGGTGTCAGAGCGACTGGTGTACCCCACCGCCGTGACCCTGGACCTGGCCAACCGCTGGGTGTACTGGGTCGACGCGTACATGGATAGTGTGGAGCGGACGGATTATGATGGGAGGAACAGGGTCACCGTGTTCAGGGGGTATGAGGTGAGTTTGAGGGACTTTTACCGCTTCATTCGTCTTGTTTTTATTGGAGAGTTGTTATGATTTAATGATTTTTGACTATCTGTGTCACTTATGCTTGTTTTGAAGGCAATGTTCAATAATGTTTCTCTTCCCTTAAACCTAGTCCGATTTTTAGGATTTTTGAATATACGGAATGAAAAAGACATTATGAAAAATTAGATCTGTACATTTTCCTTTCCAATCAAATAATTCTTGGAAAGAAACAAAAAAAATATATTAAAAACGGAACGTGCATACTTAGTTTTTCATAAAAATTACAACATACATTTGGAAAGGTCGTGGAAATCGGACTTGGTTTAGGGGATGAGAAACTTTATCTCCCGTAGCTAAATTTGTATTGAAAAAATATATGACAGCTACGCGCTAACGCGCGTCGGTAGAAGCGTCGGTACACAATCCTCGTGTGATTTTTAGGATGCTCAATTAACCACTTATTTTTTTACCTTCTGTCACTCATAACATATTTTAGAAAGAGGTTAAGATTTGTTTTCAATTGTGTCATTGTCATATATTAACAAATAAACATGTTTTATCTATTTTAACAGTCCGAACGAGTGACCCTAATATCGAACTTCGAAACATCCCTGTACCTGCCTGTCTGGGCCAATCAGAGCGTGATCACTAGGTCGCGGTACGCGCGCACGCACTCGCGCTCGCCGATCGCCGCGCAATCAGGGACGACCATTCCCGTTTCGGCGAAGGTCACCGCTGCGCTGGTGTACCATCGGCAGCGACAGCCTCTCGGTTAGTAATTTTAGTGTTTATTAGGTAAGTAATTTCTGCCTACAACTGCCCAAAGTATCAATTATCGTTCATTCTCTCAGGAACTTTGAATTTTCCGGGATAAAAAGAAAAGATAAAAGATTTTTTTTCAGTAAGTATGAAAAGTAGCCTATGTGGTAATCCAGGGTATAAGATAAATATATTCATTCCAAATTTCGTCTCAATACGTCCAGCCGTTGCAGCGTGAAGAAGTAACAAACTAAAACACACAAACTTTCGCGTTTACAACATTAGTGGGATTAGGTTGCGTTAGGTTAAGGTCTGTACGACACTGTTCGACACTGAAACAGGCTAACAATAATTTTATCGGCTTGTTTGCTAATTGGTCGGTTACATTTTATACGCAATCTTAAGGACCTCATCTCAAACGCCGAGAAAATAGGGAGGATCAAATCTTAAAAACGAAAAAGTTTGACAGGACATTGCTACTAAAGTACGGCCAATGAGACGAAAAAAAGAATGTAAACAGACTGACCGTTACTAAGTTATATTACGATAGCGAGCGATTATTTTCTATCCTTATTTCTCGTACGCAATTATATCTTCTTCGAAGTGACACGATTTCAAATAAAAACGTTTTGTACTCCTGAAAGCTTGTTTACATTATTTATCTCGTCTCGATGGCCTTGCTTTAGTTTATCTATTTACGAGATTAGTTTTGTTTCTTACGTACTATGTCGCAGTCGTTACAAAACACGATGTTTGCGTCGGCGGTAAGGGCAATAGATGAAACCCGTTTCTAAAATTCCCGATGATCTATGGGCTACTTTCCGGCGTCTAAAACAATGTTCCATGAATAATAATATTTTATTTCATATATAACCATAGATACATAAAACATATGATTAACACCCTTGTGACGCCTAGGTCCGTATCCGTACTTACCCCCCTCAAGCGTCTCCAAGGCATTTAAACTTGTTATTTAAAATGGGAATTTACAGCCTTGAAGATAGGGTTCTAATTTGATTGTAAAAAATAAAAATAAAAACAATCTTCCATAGATACAAATATGGTGGTTCGAAATGTGAAATCACGTGAGAGAGCTAGGAGCGTTTACTCGGTCACGTGACTACGATGACGTTATAGCCCGGCGCTCGACGGGAAAAAATGTGCGTGCCTTTTAGGCGCTCCAAGAGAAGCTATACATTGTAATAGCCAATGATTAACAGCCTTATTAACGTTAACCTTAGTGCCCCACCCGTGCGCCGTGAACAACGGCGGCTGCGCGCACATCTGCGTGACGACGTGGCACGGCGCGGCGGCGCGCGCGCGCTGCCTGTGCGCGCACCCCTACCGGCTCAGCACGCACGGCGCTGGGCAGTGTCTGCGTGAGTATTACTATGAGGCAATAAGTATACTCCATGTGTTTAGATATTTTTCAAAATGTTAACAAACCAAACCACGTGGTTCTCCTAATAGTCTATAAAAACTGTTTTGTCGAGCTTTGACGTATAAATATTCTGACGAACTATATCACGTGATATTTTTGTTAGTAAAATACATGTAGGACCGGGATTTATTAAAACGAGTTTAATTTACTTTTAAAAAAACACATTTACTGGTGGAGAAAACTTTTGCCCGGCTACACCCATCTAGTCGTCCATTCGTTCTCTGTCTCCCTCGCACTCGTCCATCCCTTTCATACATCTCTACGTGCCGTTTCACTCGATAATTTTATCATATCCCACATACATATGGTTATGACAATACTAATATAAAACATGATTGTTATTTTTTGTTTTCATTTAAACCCTGTTCAGACTCACTTGTCTTAAGTAGTAAACGACTTTCTAACCTCAAAATGCAACTTTTTTGTATGATACAGCTATTTTAAATTAAATAAACCAATCACGGACAATGCATTGGCCAAGTGATGTCAAAAATATTTTCTCAGTTTACTTTATTTACAATGAAAGAGCTGTTTTAGCCAAAAAGTTTCATTTTGAGGGTAGAAAGTTGTTTACCATATAAGACAAGTAAGTCTGAACAGGGTTTAGTTGAGTACCTAAACAAATATAGTATAGATAATATTTCACCAGCTCCGAGAACCGAGTGGATCCCGTAGATCATGTCACGGAAAGTTTTTCTTATTTTGCACTTAACCCTCTGTCACTCATATAAGGAACCAGGGATTCAATAGTAATTATAACTCAGTTTCAAAGAATAACGGTTTTAATATACAATTATATCCAGTTACACTGTAACACTTAGCGCTTTTATTTACAACTCAAAAATAACGTCTGATCGGTAAGAAGGCTGTCAAAGGAATGTTCCCCGAAAGACCAGATCGGCCATTACTAAGACAGGCCGGTTGCCGCCTTTTTACTCGGAAGTGACGTCACAAGAAATACTTAATATATAATCTTAACGTATTAAACCAATATAACTTACATCACAATTGAATACAAAAATATATATAATTATCTTATTATCCATTATCTAATTATCTTACACTCATGAACTCGTTTTTAATAAATATTTTAGATTCGAACATAATTGGATAGTAACAAAGAAATAAAATACGTGGGTATTCTTATTTTCATATTTTGTGAAAAACAGAATTGTTGCCTTGAGGTAACACTGAGTTACACGAGACCAAAAAGTATGATTCAAAATCAGGGTATGCACGGCTGGCATCATCCTAATCTACACCATCATCAGTATCTGTACCATCATGCAGTGCATAAACAATATATGTATATTCACTTAGACGGTATGTTGCCTACAGTCTACACTATGATACAGAGGGCCTCTATGCACTATTAGCGTTTTTATAGCGTTTGTTTCGTTTGCATAATTTGACCTACTCGGGTTTTTTGCCATGCAATATTCAGCTATGTTGAACCCTGTAAATGCGACTAATTTACTGAATGATTTGAATGAAGTAGTTGTGTGTAGGAGTGTGCTACATGGGCCGGGTTGTGTGTTGTGTGTCAGGAGTGGAGGTGAGCAGCTTCCTGCTGGTGTCGCGCGGCTCGCCGCCGCTGGTGCAGGCGGTGTCGCTGGAGCACGCGCAGTGGGAGGCCGCCGCGCCCGCCGCCGCCGCGCGCCCCACCGTCGCCGACGCGCACGCCGACTACTTGTACTGGTCCGACGTGCACCGGTAGGTCCACACGACGCGGTTACTAAATATACAGAATGCGGCAAAAAAATCGTAAGCGGGGTCTCACAATGTAAGTGGAAAAACTTTGAATATTGAAATTAAATTTGGAGTCGGGGTTAGTTCTTTCCAGCGTTTTTTTTTTGTTTCGTAAAACCGTTTTTCCTTTGAAACATTGTTAGTGAAGAAGTGTCTTAAAAGCTATCCTATAGAATAACGATAAGTGGTGATGTTCGGAGCCTCGAACCGTTTCTACTTCGTCTGCCCTCCTTAGAAAAAAGGGCGTATGTCTCATAGAACCGCGTATGTATTAAGGACCTTATTTCGTAAGATGGAAGGTTGAATTTACTTTGATTATCAATTTGCGCATGCGTCCTTTTTATGTAGGAGGGCAGTCGTTGTGACCGATACAGATTGACAGTATTTGGACTAAGATCTCTATTTTTTTGTAGATATGAAATTGTGAGACAAAGGCTCGACGGGACGGGTCGAGAAGTGTTCATAGAAGAGGACGTCGACAACTGCGAGGGACTAGCCATCGATTGGATGGGTGAGGACTCAATTTAGATCAAAAATAATATTATATTATTTTAATTGTTTGTAATATTTCCATATTCAAGTTGCAAGCTGTGAATCGATTTCGAACTGTGCGAAAAGTTTGGTAACGCCATCTATCTCTTGTAGGTAACAACTTGTACTGGACGGACGACGCGCTGGGCCAGATATCCGTGGCGCGGCTGTCGGCGCCGAAGCAACGCAAGGTGCTCATACGCGCGCCCAGCTACCACCCGCGCAGCATCGCGCTCGATCCGCTCAATGGGTACGTACTTTCCTTCAGTAATTTCTAAAGCCTATGCCTGCCACGGAAGAACAAAAACGTTGCCATGGGAATAACCATCCGTGATATAATTATGATTAAAAAAGTCAATGTTTGATTGAAACACAAACATACAAACTTTCGCATTAATTTCTGCTGCTACTCTCGATGACAATACTATAACGGAGTGCATAGTTCACGACCATGAGGGTCTCACCTCACACGTTTAGTTGAGTATGATGTCGTAAGAGTATTTACTATATCTGTGTTTATTGTTTATACAGGATGATGTACTGGTCGGTGTGGGCAAGCGCGTCGGCCTCGACGGGCAGCATCGAGTCCGCCCGCATGGACGGAACCGCGCGGCGCACGGTAGTCGCCGAGAAGCTGCACTGGCCTAACGGGCTAGTGCTCGTCGAGCGAATACTGTACTGGTAAGTAACTGTGTGAGGGTAGTATAGGGTTCTGGTGAGTATTAAATACCTGTAGGTACTGTTTATAGCATGGAAGACTCAGGTGAAATCCGACCGGTTCTCACACCCCTATACTGGAACAAATACATCAAAAGGAAAAGCCGGAAGTTTTTCAACCGGCCATCTTTCCCGCTTGACTGTTTCCGAATCTCGTGGCAACTTGGCGGGTGTGTGTGACGGTCTCTGCACATGGTCAAAGAAAACTAAAAACTTACGATCAGGGGCACGTTTTATAAAGCTACAAGTAACAATTTTACAGGTCTAAACTGGCAACACTGCTCAAATGGCCGGTCGTCATTGGTCGAGGTTGTGTCAAATGGAAACTTGTAACCTGTAAATTGTAATTTGTAGCTTTATAAAACAGGCCCCAGGTGGCCTGTGTGCTCGTTCGCCTTCTCCGTGTCATAAAAATGGAAAACTTTTCACTCTTTCACAAAAGGACAAGTTATATTGAGAACAAAAAGGTAACGCTCTTCCGACGATAGTGCATGTCTGCATGTGAGCTGTCTTAGAAATACAAAGTTAATATTTGCAGGTGTGACACATTCCTGAACAAGATCGAGAGCATGGACCTGACGACCAACAAGCGCTCCACCATTCTTGCGGCCCCGCACGTCGAAATCAACAAACCTTACGGACTAGCGATCATAGGCGGTAAGCAACTGTGCAATCAGTCTTAAAGACTAAGCAACAGTATACACAGTACAGTGGTGTTAAAACTGTATAACAACTAAGAACCCCGTCTAGATTTAAATACTTGTCTTGTGCTAAGAGCCTGTATAATTTGTCTGCGATGTTTTTCCTATTTTAGACTTTTGCTTGTAGATTTCGAAATGCCAATGGCGTTTTTTGAAATACGAGTCTATTTAAATGTCGATGGTACGCAATATCCAGCCGTATATTCAATCCATTAGTGTTCTCAATTCATGTCTGGTGGTTGATGCATGTTGCGCGTATTGTTTGTACATAACCGATGCGTCTTCTGTGAAAAGACATTTGTTTTCTAAATATTATGTACATTGCAGTAAGTCTACGTCATCGGCTTTTACTCGCTATTACACTCGCTCCCGCATCTAACTGTCGTTCATTCTTAGAAACACGAACAACACGTCACTATTACTCGTTCCGTACCTTATTCGCGTTACACGTTACGTTACATGTTGCAGGCGACGTGTTGTGGAGCGAGCACGGCACGGGGGAGATCCGCCGCGTCTCGGCCGAAGGGCACGTGACGTCAGTGCGCCGCTTTGCACCCCCTCTGTACGATATTCGCCTGATATCTGTCGGCGAGAGGCATGGTGAGTCACTTTACTGAATAGTAAATAGTAAGATTATGTTGTTCGACTCACATTCTCTAGGTTAAAGTGATTGTTAATGGTGATTACTCTTTCTCGAAGACCGGCAATGCATTCGCGATGCCTCACCTGGTGTTGCGGTGGTAACTCTCCATCGGGTGATCCTGGCTCGTTTCTCATCTAGCATTTTTTTACCTTGTGCTGCAGTGCTGATTCTTTCTTATTGAATCATAAATAATTGAAGGGGTGCTAAATAGTACATTAGTATAGAGACCAGGTTGCAAGTCATTTTGAACAAGAATAAGATTAAATTCATTAAAAAAAACTAGCTTCGACCCGTTGCACTAAGCGACAAACAAAAAAACCCGCTGTCGTACTGACGCCGTAATGTTGATTTGTCTAGTCTACGAATGTATGCCACCCCAGGTGTATCACCAGCGCAGAATAGGTTATTGGTTACCGATTCAAATTCACACTCGTCCAGGATGGCTGGCTTACCGGTCTCTGCAGTGATATACGAGTACGCATTCCACCCTCTAGTCCTTTCTCTAGTGCTAGGAAGAGTATGACGTACTGTACGTGTAACTGTTCCCTCCAGGGCGAAACACGTGCTCGGACAACAACGGCGGCTGCACGGAGCTGTGCCTGGCGACGCCGGGCGGGCACACGTGCGCGTGCGCCGTGGGCCGCGCGCCGCCGCCCGGCCAGCCGCGGCTGTGCGCGCCCGCCGCCGAGGCCGTGCCGTCCTGTGAAGACGGCCGGTTTCATTGCGGCCGGGGGTACGTGCCCACACTCATTCTCATTTATAAACACAGGCTTCACTTGTAACTAACTGATTAACTAACTAACAATGTAATTAGGAACTCGATTTTACTACCTTTTCTCATACATGCCCGGAAATGTTAAGCTTACTGATGTAAAAACAGAATGCCTTGACTGCGTCTCGGCGCTCTACGTTATACTCGACTCGTCCCCCGGCCTTTTTCTCTGTCTCTGCAGTAATGCCCTAGTATTTATCAGATTGATTGGAAATTTTACATGATTATGCGATTTAGATGAAAATTCAATAATATGGTATCATCAAGCTGGTGTGATGATGTTACATGTGTGGCTCCTCTATGAATTATAGTAGATCCGTCGAGTATTGGGTTTTTTAACTCGTTTTTAAATAACAAGTTTATCAACAGTGGTGGAAGTACAAAATTAGGCAACAAAAGTGTGTTAGTAAAAATGTTCGAAAAAGTACTTTTTTTTTTTACGGGGGACGATGTCACACCCATTGACCTAGTCCCAAACTAAGCTCTAGGCTTGTACTATGGGTACTAGACGACGATATAAATACTTATATGTATAGAGAAATATATACTTAAATAGGTAAATAGAAAACATCCATGAGTCAGGAACAAATATTCGCGCTCATCACACAAATATCTGCCTTTACCGGGATTTGAACCCAGGACCGCTAGCAAAAGTATACATATATATAGTAGGCATAACGGAGACGGGACTCCGTTATGCCTGTTGAAAGGAAATGGTAGGACTATAGGCCTAATCACGATGCATTCGGCGTATATCTGAGCGCTTATGTCAATTTCATACATTTAGACAGTTTTCGAAAAGCCATAATATGCATCTCATGTAAGAGTATTGTTTGTATAGGCGGTGTATCGATGCGCTGTATTTGTGCGACGGAGACAGCGACTGTCCCGACGGCTCTGACGAAGACGCTTCGCCGACCGGACCCTGCGGTAACCATCTATAACTGGACGATAAGCATAAACCTGGTGATCTATTCCATTTTGTTCAACCCAAGATGGCTTCGATGTAGTCGCCATAATTGGTTAATATAGTATCTCTGTGGCAAGTATACTAAAATACTACCACTGTGTCAACACGGGGCTCCCGAAGGATCACTTCAATGGTTGTCCCTTCCCTTACTACCATAACTTTCAGAATACTATACAAATCTCTTCCAAAAACCGTAGAGAGAAAGACGCCGTAACAATATGCTGACTATTACCTATTAAAACTTGTTAATTATGTTTTCGTGCTAATCTTGCACGTGTGTGTCCTGTTACAGCCAATAGAACGTGCCCCGACCCTCAGACCCTAAAGTGCGACTCAAACCGATGCATTCCGAGGACTTGGGTCTGCGACGCACAAAAAGGTGATTATTATTTCTTGAAATTTATTGTATTACCATTGAGGTCAGGGAGTCACTAATTAGGGATGTTGACTGGCTGGCCAGTTTAGTTACTTTTTATGAAGTGTATTTTTTATATGAAGTGTTGACCTGTGACGTCACAAGTCTCTATTGACAAATATCGAAACGGTTTTCGGATTTCGATAATTTAAAACAACACAAAATAAAGTTCTGTCTCGATATTTTCAAGGGATTTCATTATGTAGTTAGGGTAAATAATTACCCCATACCACACTCGATGTCTTTATTGAAACAGCCTACCCTACGAAGACAGCAGTTCTGAGTTCGGTCCTCGTAAAGAAAAAAGATTTTCTCAACACTGCTTGGAAATATTTTTCTGGTCTGGGACAGGTCGTTTTCATAGAAAAAAAATCTTAGCCTATTTCATACCAATTACGTAAATAGTTGATAAAATAATTTGTTTTTCACTTCTCATGCTCTTAAAATTTTACTTTAATCTCTGCACATCGGGACTAAAGCTCCTTATTAATCTCTTGGGATTAAAGTATATATTTTTTTAATTTATTTGAGAGACCCCTAAACAACCAATCACGGTGTTTGTGAATGGAGGATTATCGCCATTTTCAGTGATTGTGTATGGACCATTTTTAGGCCGTGGCAATAACCTCAAAATGACAACTGTGCAAAAATATTTCAAAACAACGATTTAATTTCGTGAAACACAATTAATGATTACGAATATAAATCTATTTAAATATATTAAGGATAATTTTACTTTATTAAGCATGGTTCAAATAGTTTCCAAGCTTGTATCTGTTGGCTAAATATGCAAGCATTTGTGTCACTTTGCAAAGTGTCAATTTACAAAAAACTCACAACCGCGAAACCGTAAACAGAGTATAGAATTGACTTGGCCCGCGCGTATACCTTTGAGATGGAGATAGTATCTATACATATAAGTGTGGTATATATGCATTCAATTCTGAGTTGCCAACAATTTGCTAAATTTCCCCAATAGCTACTTATTACCTGACTTCAACAACCGGTCAATTGAGAGTCGGAAATATAATCCTCGAGCTCGTGACATTGGTTCTAGAACATAATACACTATAATTCTCATACGGCGTTGCTTACTGTTTTAAATCACATTCGCAACCACCTAACCTCCAAATGTATGTACGTATTTGAATATCGAAAGTTACAATATCGAACGGTCAAAACATCTACAGTAATTATAGAATTCTATATATGTTTTTAGGTCTAAAATGCCTACGATTAAAATGCCACTTGCATGTTTGTGCAAATGTTTATTTATATAAATATTTGTTACAGAAGGTACAGTCATATATTATATTAACAATGTACTTCGAAGTGTTCTGAGCAAATACGAGAAAACTTTGTTGGTTGCCAATTTATGCTACATGTAGCTATAATCCAAAGCTTCCTTGCTTCAGTATCAGATGGGTATCTGAAAAATATTAAAAAAAAATCTAAAATTTTGCGAACGTAAAAAGGTAAATTTCAGGGATCATAAGAGTTAATTTAAAAAAAAATACCATGTCAAATCAACAAAACTTGTTTTATTAGTATAACAAAATACCCAATAATATCATAATTATATATTACCCCGTTAGTTGGGTAAAATGTATTTTAGATGGATGACAACACGAAATTGGTTTTATACGACTAAATTTAAATGTTAGCAATCACAAGGATTACTATGTATTATCGTTATCAACATAAATCGGACGGTTAGCGGAAGAAAAATACGATTTATTTGAACACAAAACCGATCCTTTTTTATGTTAAAATGTAACTAGGAGACGTTATTTCAAATAATTAGTTGTTTACATAGTCAATCAGGATTTATAAGACCAAAATAATAGTATAATGTATCCACTTACGTTTGAAAGGTTATGTGCTCATATTTCCGCTCACTCCGGCTTTTATAGCCTAAAATACTGCAATTCACCATCACGAAATTGTTCTTTAACACATTACACGTAAACTTTACCCTTGTATTTTGCAAAAAATATCCGAAAACAGCTAAAAACCACTAAAAACTCATACGACTCGCATCAGCTGTCAGGGTTTGTTTGCCACAATCATTGTGGCAAACACGTCGAAAAGGTATACGCGCGAGAGGGACAGTAAAAGTAAGTGCATCTCGTTTATACATACGTAATTATGTATAAACGCATCTCAGACTTCCCACCTGGTACTAGTCCAATGCCCACTCCATTCTATTCTCCCTCTACGCGCGAAACAAATTGGCCAGAAACTTTGTTACTTTGTTAAATATTTAATTTTGTATAGAACGTAGTTTTTTTTCCTCGCATTCAAAGTGAAAAGTAGAGTTTTTAACGCGAGACTAAACAACCATATTGACTCTCGCTCGCGTGGCTAAACATCTCGTGCTATTATGGCTTGTTTTAGTCTCTTGTTTTACAATCTACTATTATTTCCTCAGATTTGTAGTAGTTGAGAAAACATTATGTCTGCCTCGGCAGAAAGTGCAATTTATGGACTCGTACACTGAGTTAACAGAAGGTAGAGGAGAGGTGGAAGAAGAAGACACGTTGTGCCGACCCCACTTAGTGTGGGATAAGGGCAGGAGGATGATGATGACACTAGACGGCGTGTATACATATGACTCGTCCATAAATCGCGTATTTTGTACCCTCGGCAATAGTCTACATTGTTTGATGACAACGATGGTTGTGATGAGCAAGTTTTGTTTTTGGTATATCTATAATATATCATATTCTATCCACGTTTCCACAAAACTGTGTGTGTTGTGTAATGCTAGGAGTACCTCTATATGAATGAACATGTGGTAGACTGCCGCGACGGCACGGACGAGTCGCCGGCGGCGTGCGCGGGGCACTCGTGCGGGCCGGACCAGTTCCTGTGCGCGGCGTCCAAGCGCTGCGTGCCCGCCGCCTGGCGCTGCGACGGCGCCGCCGACTGCGGTCCGGCTGACCGCTCCGACGAGGCCGACTGCCACGCCAAGGGTGAGCAACCAGGAGGAGGAGAGGGAGGAGCTTAATTGTCCGTTCTATTCGACCTACACTCGAAACATTCGTTGCTTCTTTGGTGATTAGTGTGAATAATAGGCCGTACGAGCTTATAACAAGACGTTTGGTATTTTAACTAAATTGTTATTTAAGTCACGAACGATTTTTTGTGATTTAAATTGCAATTTAGTTGGTGTATCTACAGTATGATCAACATTGATTTTGCAATCGGCTTCGGTCAGTATAGGTACGAGTAATATCATAGATATTTTATTGAATGTGAGCCAGCTAAGTAAAATGTGTCTTGGTTGGCTATCATTTTTCACGGTAACGGATAAAGTGGACTTTTGCGCGGAGGTTTGGAGCTGGTGAAACAGCATTAGGAATTTTAACTCGGTTTTATTTATGTAGAAAACTCAGAATGCCACCCGCTGATGTTCCGGTGTCCGAACGGCGGCTGCGTGCCGTGGGAGTACTACTGCGACGGGCACGCCGACTGCACCGACGGCGGCGACGAGGCGCGCTGCCGCGCCGCGCCCGCGCCGCCCACGCTGCTGCCGGCTGTCGCCAGCACCCGCGCACCGTGAGTCTATACTGTAATATTAAAACTACAAACGCACAGAGAGCGCAGGCGAAGCGATATTTTGCGTTCACATATAAAAACACATCCACCAGGGTTTGGAAACGCTTTGTATTGCACTTTTTATGCGTTTTCAGCTTTAGCAATTTACATATATTTCACTTCTAATGTTTTTTATTTATTCATTCGGTTCACAGACACCACGAAGAAACCAATAACAGCGTGTGCGAAGAACACGAATTCCAGTGCGCGAACAAAGAATGCATACGAATGGTAAGTTATTTGAAAACTTTTAACTCTAGCATATTTTTTTAACATAAGTCACGTCAAGTTTTTGAATCGCCTTAATGATTCGAAAAGAGCGGTAAAGTAAATCGTTGGCAAAACAAAAATGAAAAATCATTCAAAATGCTGCTACCGTTTTTTTTTTGTCTCATATGGCGCCATTTTCTCTACATTGCCTGCATTTACTTGTGTTTGTGTCTGACTGTTTGAGTAGTTTTGTGTTTGCGGAAAAGTCACAGAGTATTGCTCAAAGGGGCATTACTTCACTTCTTCGAGGAATTAATTCGTTTCCGTAGGAATTCCGTTGCGACTACCGCGCGGACTGCCTGGACAACTCGGACGAGGCGAACTGCGAGCGGCACCGCACGAGCACCAGCACGGCGCTGCCGCCCGCGGCGGACGAGTGCGCGGCGCCGGCGCTGCGCTGCGACAACGGCTCGCGCTGCGTGCCGCTGCTGCAGCTGTGCGACGGCGCCAAGGACTGCGCCGACGGGGCCGACGAGGCCGACCGCTGCGGTCAGTACCACCGTCTAGGACATAGCTAACGCGGCGATATTACTAGGCGATTGCCGGTCAATCGAAATCGATTAAAGAATTGAATGACAGTGATGAAGAAGAAGAAATACATTTATTCAACAACCATAAGACAAACAAATGAATATAGAAAACAGTGAAGGTAACCGGGATAGCACGCAATGTGTGTCCTCGCGGCGGTGAAACGGACACTGACTCAGCAAAATGCTGAGGTGACAAACACCTACAGCGCTGATGAGCACATATGCTTTTAATAAAATTAGATCAACTTTCATCGACAAAAAAGTTTTGGCGCGTAGTCGGTACTATTTTATTTTATTATAAGGTTATTGGGCAAATTGCAATGCTTGTAAGAGAAGCGACGTATTATTGTATTTTGTTTGGCACCATTTTTAAGTGATTTCATTCGGTCCGATTGTCGGCGCCAGAGTACCTAATTATGCAATTCGCTATTAATTTCACTCCTTTAACTAAAGTTACCCAACTCAATTACTTCATGACGACATCTCTTATCGCAGCCCACCACGTCTCCACCCCGCCTCTTAACGGTTTGGAAACACTGCTTATGACAACACTTTCACAGTTCGCCCGTTTGTTGAATTATAGACAGTCAGTGAAATATGATTGATTGATTGTATAGGTGAGCCGATGTGCGCGGCGGCGGCGTGCTCGCACGACTGCCACCCGACGCCCGGCGGCGCCGTGTGCGCCTGCCCCGCCACGCTGCACCTGCAGCGGGACGAGACCACGTGCGGCGACGCGCACGTCTGCACCGACTGGGGCGTCTGCAGTCAGGTATGGACTGGTCGGGTGGGGAGAGCCAATTAGTTAACGATTGTAGAAATTACATAGATTTTATGTAGTAGTAATGTAAGCCTTTGCTGATTCCATTTTTGTCTGATAAGACTTTTTTATTTTTAATCTTGTCAATCTAAGAGTTGATACTTTTCAATATACTTTTGGTGCTGTCAAAATTTACATGAAATTATTTAATTTTTCTATAGACATGTAAACCGCAGAAGAATCGACATAAATGCACATGCTACGAAGGATACAAGTTAGCTGACGACGGTTTCACCTGCAAGAGCACAGGTAGGATCTTCATCGGTCTTTCCTATTAGTATACAAATATTTATATTGAATATAGTCTTCAGTTATTTATAATTCATAGATGCATTATATGTAATAAATTACCCGATTTTATTTCTAGAAAACGCCACACCTCTTCTAGTATTCAGCAATCGCCACGAGATCCGCGCAGTCGAACTGCCCTCCCTGACCTCCCACGCTCTCATCTCGTCGCTCAGGAACACGGTCGCTCTCGACTGGAAGCGCACAGGGGATCAGATCACGCTGTACTGGACGGACGTCTCCGAAGATCATATTTACTCAGGAACTGTACAGGGTATCGGTAAGTAATAACTTGTATATGTATTGTTGAATGGGGTTATATGGAACTCTTACAGACTACGCCAGCTATCGAACAGGCAAACTTCAGAAAACGATTGATCTCGACTTGTAGCTTGTTAGCGTGTAGTTTTTTTTATCCTTGTTTATATTTCACTCGTTTGCCTTGGACACATTACAGACATACAAAAGTGTTCCAATTTGTTGTTTGAATTTCAGCTCTCAGCGATATTAAAGTGGTGATAGAACAAGGCGTGTCCACGGCCGAAGGATTAGCAGTCGACTGGGTTGGAGACAATCTTTACTGGGTGGAAGGGAGGCTGCATCAGATAGAGGTAAACTATCGCTATCGGTATTTTCGTTAACGCGTACTTTTGCATAACAAGGTTTTGAGTGAGGGACTACTTGTAATTTTGTTGTCAGGTGGCGCGTCTGGATGGTCGGTACCGGCGCACGCTCGTGTCTGGTGACATGGAGAGCCCACGCGCTATCGCCCTCGACCCTAAACTCGGTAAGCTCTTTTAGACCTTATACGAGTACTTTGGTCTATTCTCAGCACACACGGAGATTGAAGCTGCCGCCACACTCCGCGCCGCCACCGCATTGGAGCGCAATCTATGTAAACGCTCATTAAGCGCAAATTAGTCTGCATATTTTTACTTCAATTCTAGAGCTAGTAGCTCAATTTTGCCCTTTTTGTCAACTTAAAAGTTAGAGTAAGACAGCAGTCCACTTCTGCATTTTTATTGCTAGTCTAAACCTCGCATTAATTACTCACCTCCAGCCTATCGCCTATGTCCAGAAGTGGATCTCTTTCGGCTAACATGAGGTGGCGGCTAGGTTACGGTGATAGCTGGTGTTGTGTGGCCAGGGTACCTGTTCTGGAGCGACTGGGAGCAGTCGGCGCCGCGCATCGAGCGCTGCAGCATGGCGGGGCAGGCGCGCGCCACCGTGGTCCGCGTGGACGCGCTGGCGGCCGGCGCCTGGCCCAACGGCATCACGCTCGACCACCTCGCGCGCCGCCTCTACTGGATCGACGCCAAGTCAGTGCACCATCACATTTCACTTCATTGGATATTCAATCCACAGCACTGAACCAGGTTTTTTGGCAACTACCAGCTACCTGGGGTGTATGGCGCCCCCGAGTACACTGTTATAGGAAATGATTAAAATTGGTGGCAAATATTATATGTAATATTGTATATGTGAAACACCATAACAATTTGGATTATAAACATTCCATGGCTCCGTTTAACACGTCTAGCTAGACTGTTAGTGTTAATAATGGGAACTATAAATAAATAAATAAATAACACGTACCATCAGCTGTGGAGATGCCCAAATTGCGTTTGTTACACAATCGAGCCATCTGTGGCGAAGCCCATTTGGAGTCGCTACGCTCACGCGTAACCATACTCGCATCAAGCTTTTTCGATCGACCCTCATCAAATCATGTTGAAGGTCCGATAACATTGCGTCTTCTAGTACGTGATCACAACCCTATAACCTTTCCGCTACAACGACCATCGAGGCTATTAACTTAATGGGTTCTATAGTAGCGCCGTGTTAAGCCAATTTGACATCTAGTGACTCAGTACCAAATATAACCTCAAATATGCCTCAAATGTACAAGTTCACAGCTGTCACATGGGGCCTTATGAAACAGCGAAACTATAATCGTGTTTTTGGTGTTAGGTCGGACTCCATTCACACAACCCTATACGACGGCAGTAACTACCGGCTGGTGCTGCGCGGGCACGCGATGCTCTCGCACCCGTTTGCGGTGACGCTGTTCGAGTCGCACGTGTACTGGACCGACTGGCGCAGCAACAGCGTGGTGCGCGCCAACAAGTGGACCGGCAGCGACGTCGCCGTGGTGCAGCGCACCATGATGCAGCCGTACGACATCAAGGTGACCGTGTGAAAAGAAAATTAAGACCTAGTATAAATTTACACAAGTTCTTATAATGACACTTGCCTTATATTTCACTAACCGATAATGACAGGTGATTTGTACGTCAATACGACTATACACTGTACTCGTACAATACGAGTACAGTGTATAGTCGCGGTAAGGGAAGATTACTTTTGGACCTTAAAGTCATTGAAATAGTGCTACTTTTCATTTGGCAACAGTACATGGCGTAGTTTAATTAGATTTTGATGAGCTGTACTCCATTTGTTTGATGATTTTGATTAGTGGACACGCCCGGCTGGAGCCTGGTGAACGGTCGATCGGTGTTCCAGTCATTCCGCCCAGTTCCCCTTGGGGGAGCCGTAGGTTACTGGCCCGGCGACGTTCCCATCCAGTATAGATCCCATATTCTAGTGTTTCTACAGAACAGAAGTGCGTCCTGTAGGTTGATTCTTTTATTTTTTACTCCATTTGTTTAGGTAAACAAACCGAACCACGTGGCTCTGTTCAACAGCCAATCAAAACTGTTCTGTCGACCTTAGACTTATCAGTGTTCTGCTTCTATTGGCTGACGAACTAACAACAAGTGGTTTTTTACATTTTGCTAATGAAGTACTTACAGAAACTCATCAACGTAGCAATGTGTATAAGTTGGTCGAAGATAGGCCTATGACAAGTCAAGCTCTACTTTAAGCATAATCTTCCCAGGTGATCCACCCAAGCCGGCAGCCGGCGTTAGCAGATAACCCATGCGTCAACAACGGCAACTGTTCCCACCTATGTTTGATCGCCGGCCCGGGGCACCGCGCGTGCGCGTGTCCGCACGTCATGCGACTGGCCGCGGATCAGCTGACCTGCGAGGGTATGGACACAGCTTTATATGCTTGGCAAAGGAGCTAGCAGATCACCGGTACACAAAGTACTCTGTAATACCAGGAAGAAAATTGCTAATATGTTGCTGGTGATGTGATTGCTGTGCAGTTGAGGGTGCAGGTGTCGCTGATGTTGTGAGTTTGATTCATCCGGATAACGAATCTTGTAGTGTGTTGATTAATACTTAACAGTATTTTGAACATCTCACGCGTTTGCATACTGCCATGCGTCAAGCATTGTTGTTCCATGTAAGCGACAGCATTTGAAATTAGAGTATATAATTTAAAAAAAACCGTTTTATTAAAGTGTTATTCCGAAGACGGTCAGACATGATAGTTTTCTATAATATTTCTTTGACGTGTAAATCGGAGTTCTAACTAAGATCCGTTTTTTAATACAGTCCTTAGTTCTCAGCACTAGCATCGCAATAGCAATATTGAGATTATGTAAATCCATGGGTCCCAGAGGCCACTTAACGTCTGGTGGTCTGTATGCTCGTTTTCCTTCGTGCTATAAACAAATTATAACTAACAATATTTTAATAATGTCTTAAAACTCTCTCTCATTCTCCTCGTCTGTCATTCTCCGGTGTGTTCATCAATTTGTTGTTGCAGTGCACGAGAAGATGATAATGGTGGGGCGCACGGGCTCGATCCACGGGCTGGACCTGGACGCGCCGGCGCAGCCCGCCGTGCCCGCCGTGTGGGGCGCGCAGCAGGACTCGCCGCGCGCGCTCGCGCCGCTCACGAGCAAGCGGCTGCTCTACTGGAGCGACATAGAGGTACACTAACATCGATTACAATGGTCTGACATCTCGAAGCGTCCCATGTATGCATTCGGTTTCTCATGGCTCCGCCACTGCGCGGCGGGCACTGCGGCAGTGGAAACAGATTCACCTCATTGCCGCCCCGACGATCCGTAGTGTGCTTTATTGCGTTCTTTGCATTTGTTTGTTGTCGCTGGCCGCTTCTCGCCGTCTACCGTCGTCGTGAGAATGGCACCTAGTTTTAAACATACACAAATAGATGGACAAAATCACAACTGATATTCAATCTTAAAAGTTATACCCTACCCCGCCCGAGTATTTATTTATGAGCCTCGGATGTTATCAATATATTTACGTATTTATTTCTTTCCGAGGGTTTTTATATCGTCGTCTCGTACCCATAGCGCAATCGTAGAGTTTAGTTTGGGATCGCCCTGGTATTTAT
This sequence comes from Acleris literana, assembly GCA_946894065.1. NCBI lineage: Eukaryota > Metazoa > Arthropoda > Insecta > Lepidoptera > Tortricidae > Acleris > Acleris literana. Next base: position 7,968,158 of record OX335688.1, on the reverse strand, counting down.
TACGGTTATACTTTTATACGATGAAACGAATTAATTTCAGACGAACGAGATAAAGCGCTCCCGCCTAACGGGCGGCTCGGCGGAGTCCATAGTGGACATCGGCGGGACCCGGACCAGCTGCGCGTTCGCGCTGGACTGGGCGGGCGGCGTGCTGTACTACGCCGCGCGCGGCGCGCTGTGGGCCGCCGGCCTGGACGGGGAGCGCGCCGCGCCGCTCGTCGCCGCGGCCAACGTCACGGCGCTCGCCGTCGACCCCGCCAGGTGGACATACAGAGTTTATGCATCAGAGCTCAGCTACCATCGACCTTCTATTTCCCTATTCTGACAATGACATGTGAGATGTGACCGGTATACATTGCACACTAAACTAGTTGTTACATCGATGAGAATCATTTATGCAGCGATTAAACGCCTATCCCTGTGGTGACACTTAACATTAGGTTATATTTACAAATTACTTATATACGCACTTATATACAGCTGCTGCAACACCCTCGCCGCGTGTGACCTGCGTGCTTATTTGCCTTCGACAAACGATAACCAGAGTTCAACTATAAACTCACTCTAATTAAAGCACTTAAAATATCTTCAATGTTTCTTTTATTTTACCAACCGCATCTATGTTATCCTGATAGGCTAGTTTAGTCACTTCATTTCTCTAGCCTCGCTTATCGCTTTTATATCTTCTTGGCTCTCCCAATTCTCGTGCAAAGCCACCCAAAACACCGTGAGCCCTGTTAACCTTCGGTTGTTGTTATGCCAGGGGCGTGTTATACTGGGGGGTGACGAGCACCGGCGACGGCGTCGGCACGCGGCTGTTCCGCGCGGCGGGCGACGGCAGCTCGCCGCGGTCCGTGCTCGACGCTTCCAAGGACACCCTGTTAGCTGGCATCTCGAGTAAGTACTAGCACAGTATAGAGAACAGTAGATCGTCTTCAAACAAAGGTACATCGCGCTGCTTGCGGCTGTGGGCGGGGCCTGTGGCGGGGCGAACCAATACGAAACGAGATCTCAAGAAATTTCAAGGGAACTTAGTCGGGGCCGCGGCGTCATTGCGTTCGGTTACGTTTTGTTTTAGCGCGCGTACTTAGCTATCGAGCGATGTCGCTGTCGCTGCCGAAAACGCTTAAATATTGTTCTGTATACGGATGTCTAAACCTAGCTTAGGTAGGTACACTATATCCAGATTTAATAAAAGGTATTTCGTACCGGCCTGCCTATAGTATACCTAGGTGAAATAAATACGTGTTAAGTAGGTAATTTAAGTTATTGAGTGTGACGTGACAGGTAACATGTGACGACGTGGATGGCCTAGGTAGTTGGTAGTGACTAAGTAAGTAGTGACCTTGCTTACGAAGCTAGCGGTCCTGGGTTCGATTCCCGGTCAGGGCAAATATTCGTGTGATGAGTGCGAGTAGGTATTTTTTGTTTCTGAGTCTTGGGCGTTTTATATGTACCTATGTAGTCATATTAAGTATGTATTTTTCACTACATAAGTATTGCTTATCGTTGCCTAGTACCCAAAGCACAAGCCTAGAACCAAAGCGAGCGGCCAATGCTCTAAGGAAGCCGCGCGGCGGCGGCGCGTGCCGCCAATAATAGGTACCTAAGTAGTCAAAGGAAGCCGCCTTGTGCGAAAGCGGCATTATCAAAAGGTCGAAAAGGAATTTACATATCACGTCACATACATATAAACATAATTATTATTTAGTGTCAACAGATAAAAAGTATGTAAGTAAAATAATTTAAATTTGGTACTTAGGTACCTAACAATATTTATACTTACTTTAGGTTTGTGTAATTTATGAAAATTAACATGATTATAAATCACAGTATGGCCAAGTAGGTGACTAAAATTGAAAACGAGATTCTGGTAGACCTATATATTTTCATACAATTTAACTGTTGGCTAACCCGAAGACAATAGAGTGATTACACCCAAAACCAAGCAATTGCAGGTCTAGAAACACTAACCTAGCGACAATTGTAATAACGTAAAGTAACGACGAGTGTCACACGAGTATGCCCGATTTGCATTACACGGCTAAAATATGAACAGTGGCAAGTGGCTCAACAATCCTGTGTTGATTGATTGATTCAAGCTTTATTGTTTCACAGGTTTGACAGTAGAGCCAGTGAGCGGTTGGGTGTACTGGGTGAACCTCGCCTCGGCTTCCATACAATATCTAAATGTTAAATCTGGAGAATTCTTTACGGTGAGTTTTAACCCGTCGAGTGTCCTAAATACTACGTTAGTATTTAAGGATTATTTCAATATGGAATTTATTATTTCTGATCTAAGATTGATATTTTAATACACATGTTGTAGCGCTCCATAAAAATAAAAGGTACGGAACACTACACGGGATGGTTGTGATAAAACCATCAGCACGTAAATTTGGACCTGTATAAATAAAATAAAACCGAACGAAATTCAACAAGGTTATATAATAAGGAGAACACACAATGATAAAATTAAAACAAACTACATACAATGTAACTATAAAAACAAGGTCACTAGGCTGTTACGGAACTTAGCTTACGTATCAAAACAATTTAACACAGAACGGTCTGCAGGTTGTCACAATAATAAAGTTTTTCTAGTTTAAAAACACATTGCCTAATAAAGGGTGAAAGACCACCTTGGAACACGGTCAGGCCAAAACTTGTATTCAATTTAAAGGTAATTCTGATTCGAACTAAAACAACAAGAATCTGTTAAAATGCTAGAAGCGCTTCATGATTAAAACTGATATGTTCGAAGTATTATAAAACTGGGATAACAAATTATGGTTTTGATCGGAAAAAAAGGTCTAGGGATTCTATAACATTTATAGCCAAAAATGAAACCGAATGATGATTAGAATTTGGAAAAGTAAAAATCAACGATATAGTAACTGTCCTGCGAATAACCGCCGTTGCTTGTCGCCGTGTGAAGATGTAATCTCCCTGCGTTCGTCGCAACCGTCGCAGCGGGTAAAACCTGCGGGCGCTGCCGCAGACGACAACCCGTTGCCAGCGAACTTGACGGCGAACCGCACGTTGAATCCAGACGTCCAAATCTTCAGTCCGGGGCGTTGAGTCGGAAGATATGGGGTAAGCGGAGGTGCTGCAAAGGACACCTTTACTCACAAAATTGAACGAGAAGGACGGAAGAAAGGCTTCCTTAGATTGGAGGACTGTGAAGACTTGTTCGGCAACAAAAACCAACTCACCCGCTATCCGGACACACAGAAGACAACAGCACCAAAAACGTTCAGCCCGCCATTGAGACTACGGCGTAATAGTAAATGTCTTCATTTAACTTAATTGCCGGACGCGGCATTCGAAGCTGGCTTCAGTTATAGTGAAACTTGGGATGACTAGAAATTATTAAATTTTTCTGTTGTATCAAGGCAAGAGTACGAAAATGAATGACATTCCCAAAACAAGGAACGGATCTAACAAAAACGAATTCAAAATTCAAAACTGTCAGTAGAAATTACAAACTCTAACCGGTCAATGAACAAGTCCGCAATACCAAAAAGGCTGAGAAACGAAAAAGGCGAAATAAATAAACAATAAATAACGCGAACCAACGCGATTTGTAGCGGTAATGCTACAATTATCCCCTCACTAGAACAAAAAAACAAAAAAATTGACAACCCTAAAATAATACTGAAGTGACATCCCTAAAATTTCCAAAAGTGACAACCCTAAAATAATATCGAAGTGACATCCCTAAAATTTCCAAAAGTGACAACCCTAGAATAATATCGAAGTGACAACCCTAAAATTTCCAAATGTGTCAACCCTAAACATCGAACACGAAACACCAAAAACACACTTTAAAATATAAAGGTTAAACACAAACAGCATTTGTCAAAGACGACCTTGATAAGGTTAACCTAAAATGAAAAACAAAACTACAGACGCGACGGAAATCACACCTGAACACCAAAGATCGCTCACCTAGTATAGATGAACCAAAACGATCTTGATACTAGACTGACTAAACTAGGACTAATTCAGACTAACTGCAGCCACCTACCCTAAAACATCTAGCCTAACACATTAAAACTATTTTATTAATAATACAGCCTGCTGGAAAAAAGCACCTCTATAACTAACTTACACCTAGTACAGTCAGCCAACAAAAACTGCAAAAAAAAGTGTTTAACAGACCATTATTACAAACCTACGCAAAGACAAGAAATAACCTACTACAAATACCATCTAGAAACCCTAACAAATATCCGCGACGAAAATTGAATCAAATTATCCTAACACTAAAAACTAAGGATTATACAAATCAACCACCACAATATACACAAAGAAGCCTATCAGAACTATCAATCAAAAAATAATGGTATAACGAATTATCATACTGGGTATACCAAATGACAGAACAAGTAACACGATCGGGATAAGTACTCTAACCGAAAATTCCAAGACACTAGCTCTTAAACTAAGGCATACCAGTGCACAAAGTTTACTGACCAACCATTCCGCTATGATATCCAAAATCACTGATTAAACAGTTACCGGAAACTATATAATCGTTGACCCAGTAACATAGCCCAACAAAACAATTCCGTCTTGGAAATTCGCGCGAGAAAAACCACAAGTATCAAGACCTGTTATTGCACTATAGTTGAAACGATGGCAAACAAATGCCTAACGTGAACAAAGTGATAGGTGATTAACAAACTTCGAACTTTGAATAACAATATGTATAGTGAGACCGAAAAAAGTGAACACGGCAAGGAAAATTACCTCAACAAAAGTCGACGCAGAAGATATTGGAAAAAGATGTACGAACATCGTACGTCAAATATTATAAAAATAAATGTGAAATAGAACACCGAAACAAAAAAACCAAAAGGGGGAAGACGTTGATCACAATGGAACCTTTAGAATTTTGGGAATTTTGAGAGAAGAGGGAGAAAAAGGAGGAGGAAAGAGGAAAAAAATAAAATAAACGAAAATGACAAAACAATTACTTAAGGATATCCTTAACGTGATAGTTACCACTGTGAGGTGAATTCACATCCTTAAGTACCAACACCTGTGGGGAAATAATACGTTCGACAGTACACTTAATAAAACGCGGTGCGAATTTTCCTCCGAGGAATTCGTCCTGACCGGCCCGGGCAAAATTTCGTCTCCAGACGACATCGCCGACGTTATATCGAACCGTAACTCTGTTGCGATTGTACCTAACAGCGTTACGTTGAAAGGCCAGAGACATTGCGTCCGAAACCTTGGCATAGACCTCCTGAAGAGTTTCCAGCGATGTAGCGCGTTCGTTCCGACTGTGTTCCACACCTGGGTCCACAGTCTGAACATTATAACGCTCATGCGTGGATAGTACTTCACGGCCATACATAAGGAAGTTGGGCGTATAAGAAGTAGCAAGATTCATACACGAGTTTAAGTATAGCGCAACCTTAGGAAGTAACTTCGCCCAGTTACGATCGTCATCGACCAACAGGATACTCAGAGTAGTAATTACACTTTGGTTGTATCTCTCTACCACATTAGCCTGGGGTGAATAATACGGGGTAAAGATTGGGCCAGGAATTCGATAACCAGACAGAAAACGCGAAAATTCCGTGCTGCGGAAAACAGTTGCGTTATCGCAAAGGATATTTTGGGGTGTACCATATCGAAGAAAAACTTCCGACTCCAGAGCTTTCGATACATTCAGAGCACTGACGGTTTTGAGGGGAACTAGCCAAACAAACTTTGTGAAAACATCGACCATAGTTAGAATATAACGGAAACCATAATATGCAGGGGGTAAGGGACCAATAAGATCGATAGAGAGCAAGTCCAGTGGTGCGTTAACTGACCTAGGATATAACCTGAGACCATGTGGTGTGCCATTAGCAATTTTAAACGCCTTACAAACTTGACAATCAGAAAGTACAGTCGCAACCGTACGATACATCGACGGCCAATAATAAACCTCCCTGAGTTTACTATAGGTTTTCATCACCCCTGGATGTACATTAGGGAAGTTGTTATGAATCTCGAGGATAGCTTCCCTAGTCTTCTCAGCTGGAAGAACAATACGCCAAGCGTTATCTCTTAACGGAACGTCTAATGCCATTTTCCGAAGAAGCATGCCATCACGTATACAATACGCGGGAAAGATCTGGGGGGACGTTTGAACACCATTATAGATACGTTCATACCAAGGATCGGTGGTCGGATTACCACCACGGCTAAAAGAAATAACGCCAACCTGCGCTCTGGAAAGTGCGTCGGGAACAACATTAAGAACACCACGTCTATGAACAATTTTGAAATTGAACTGGGAAATGATTGTCGCCCATCGAGCTAACCTGCCACTTGGATTATCTAACGTCATTAACCACTTTAAGGCGATATGATCTGTGACAATAGTAAAATCAACCCCATCAAGATAACCACGAAAGTGTTTAATAGAATCGAGCACAGCGAGAAGTTCTCGTTCAGTGGTGCTATAGTTCCTTTCTGCCTTGGAAAACAGACGTGAATAATATGCTATAGGATGTTCTACACCATCGATCTCCTGGACAAGCACAGACCCTAAAGCCATCGAACTTGCGTCACACTGAAGAATAAAAGGACGCGTGAAATCAGGACATGACATGACAGGTGACTTCATCAGAGCCGACTTCAGCTGAAGAAATGCCGAGTTGGCGGCATCATTCCACTCGATAGGATCTTTACCCTTCCTTTTACCAATGAGGGCAGTCAATGGAGCGATGATAGCTGAAAAATTATCCACAAATCGACGGTAATAAGACGCCATTCCGATAAAGCCTCGGAGAGTTTTTGCTGTTGTCGGTACAGGAAATTCGTTAATAGCATCGAGTTTCTTCGGATCGGTTTGCAGACCGCGTTCGTTTACGATATAACCCAGATATTTTAGTTCAGGTTTACAGAACTCACATTTTTTCAAGCTGACTGTCAGACCGGCATCTTTAAGACGATCGTGAACCTTAATAATGAGACGTAGGTGACTCTCAAAGTCCTTGGAAACGAGGATCAGATCATCGACATACCCGAAGACAAAGTCATCAGAATCTGACGTATATTCGAAATTAACGATTAGATCGGTAAGACGTTGCATCTCAGAAGCAGCGTTGGTAAGTCCGAACGGCATCCGAGTAAATTCAAAAAGTCCGCGTTGAGGAACAATAAATGCTGTCTTCTGACAACTAGCGTTATCGGCTAAAGGTATCTGCCAAAAGGCACTCCGAAAGTCGAGGGTCGTGATATATCTCGCACCGCGAAGGTTGTCGAGGATATCCTGTATACGAGGTAAAGGATACGAATCGCGAATGGTAACGCTATTAAGTTTGCGACTATCAACGCAGAACCGAACGGAGCCATCTTTTTTGGTAACCATAACGACTGGGCTCGCCCATGGTGACTTGGAAGGACGAATAACACCCATCTCTAGCATCTTGTCAATCTCCTCATTAAGTATCTTCAACTTCACGGGTGATAGCGGATAATATCTCTGCCTTATTGGTGAGCCTTCAGTTACGATTTTATGGGATAACCATGAGGTACAACCTAGACCTTTTTGATCTGACGAGATATCGCTGAACTGTTCGATGACCGACTGCAACCTAGTTTCCTGATCAGGTGACAATGTCCAACGAGGATGAACGTAACGTGTCTCATTAGAAGCAACCTCGGGTATAACGTTATTCTGAACCGAAGGTACAAAAAGATTGTCAGAATATTTGCCATGAAAAGCGTCCGTAATTAAAGCAGTAAGGCCGTATTGGTTCCAAAATTGAATACCTAAAATCAATTGAGTAGGCAAATTCCTACTAACTAAACAAGGATGTTGAACCCAGCCGCCTCTAAAAAAAATAGGCAGGTCAACACCACCAAGTATCTCAATAGGAGAACTATCTGCAGAAATAACTGTCGGGCGTAAATCGGTACTAAAAGGGATTTCCAACTTATTTAACAAAAAAACATCTACCAAAGAAACTTGAGCACCGCTATCTAAAAGGGCCTTTATACGGGACTTTGCCAAAGTAATCTCTAAGAATAATCGACTGTCTGGCGAATTAGTAACAATAACTGGTGACACATTGGGTGTGCGTGCGTCACCATTTACGCGTTTTTTTGGAGGATTACAATTCGCACAATCGCGTGTGATGACACCTGGACGCTTGCAACTAAAACATAAAGGACCAGGCACAACAGGACAAGCACGATATTGATGACCTGACGTGTTGCACTTCAAACATAATGGGGGTGAACTTTGGGCGATATCGACATTAGTAGAGGAACAGACTGCACAAACCCTATGCTGGGGCTGGAAAGCCTCGAAATTAGCTGTAATATGTAATAGCGCGTCAAGATCAGTCAATAAATTCGTTGCTAAGCAAGGATGATAGCGTGGATGTAAGCCGTACTTCACGATGGTGAACAAATCCGCTTCGGGAACCGGAACACGTAGTTTGGAGTTCAGGTCGCGGGCAGAGATTATAAAATCCCTCGCCGTCTGGGTTGGTTTCTGACGCAATTGACGCAATTCTCGTTCGATTTTGAAGTCATAATCAATGACATCAAAAGTGCGAAGGAACGCCCCCTTGACCTGATGATACGTCAAGCCGGGACACCTTATTGATCTAAAATATTTAAGTGCACTGTCCGAAAGAAGTTCATGAAACCGACGCACAACGTAGTCTAGCGGAACGTCTCGGGCCTCTTGTTCCTCTTCAACGCGTTGGAAAAACTCCCTAACACAGGCTTCACCATCAAACTTAATGTTCCACTTGAGGAGGGACTCCTGTTTGGAACAACGTTGACTCATCGGACATGTCAAAGGCGTGGGCTCAATGGCATCTTGTGAATCATAAAACTCATCAGGGTTCTTAACAGGAAGAGCTGGTGGGGTCAAACGCTGCGGCGTCACCATAGCTGAATCTGACAACTCCATTCTAAAGATTACACGGAGGGAGAAAAACAACAAACACAAAACGATCAAAAGATTAGAACTCTAACCCGATTGGAAGCCCCTGTGAACAAACAACGTAAGGTATGGTAGAAGAAAATCAAAGCGACTTACCTTGTTTGTGCCCTACGTCTTACAAGCTAACATCAGAAAGGGAAGGGAATAAAAACACCAAGTATCTTTATTAGCAACCAATAAAACACAGTTTTTAAAATGGGATGGTTTAACACTATTTTTTAAAAAAAAATCAATATAAATTACAGATCAGAACAAGAAACAGACTCCCAGGGATTAAGTTCGAATCCTCGGTGAAAAGATGCAAGGCGCAGCCAAAGCCTCACAACAGCAAAAAGGTCGACGGGTGTGTAGATCTAAAACACAACATAACGGATTAGTAGTTAAGGAAAAAATTATTGGACAGAATGACCAATTCTTCCACTGACGACACAAAAAAAAAATTAATGTTATCACCAAAACAAGTAAATATAGAAAAAATCACTTACCTTCGGGCGCCATTTTGTAGCGCTCCATAAAAATAAAAGGTACGGAACACTACACGGGATGGTTGTGATAAAACCATCAGCACGTAAATTTGGACCTGTATAAATAAAATAAAACCGAACGAAATTCAACAAGGTTATATAATAAGGAGAACACACAATGATAAAATTAAAACAAACTACATACAATGTAACTATAAAAACAAGGTCACTAGGCTGTTACGGAACTTAGCTTACGTATCAAAACAATTTAACACAGAACGGTCTGCAGGTTGTCACAATAATAAAGTTTTTCTAGTTTAAAAACACATTGCCTAATAAAGGGTGAAAGACCACCTTGGAACACGGTCAGGCCAAAACTTGTATTCAATTTAAAGGTAATTCTGATTCGAACTAAAACAACAAGAATCTGTTAAAATGCTAGAAGCGCTTCATGATTAAAACTGATATGTTCGAAGTATTATAAAACTGGGATAACAAATTATGGTTTTGATCGAAAAAAAGGTCTAGGGATTCTATAACATTTATAGCCAAAAATGAAACCGAATGATGATTAGAATTTGGAAAAGTAAAAATCAACGATATAGTAACTGTCCTGCGAATAACCGCCGTTGCTTGTCGCCGTGTGAAGATGTAATCTCCCTGCGTTCGTCGCAACCGTCGCAGCGGGTAAAACCTGCGGGCGCTGCCGCAGACGACAACCCGTTGCCAGCGAACTTGACGGCGAACCGCACGTTGAATCCAGACGTCCAAATCTTCAGTCCGGGGCGTTGAGTCGGAAGATATGGGGTAAGCGGAGGTGCTGCAAAGGACACCTTTACTCACAAAATTGAACGAGAAGGACGGAAGAAAGGCTTCCTTAGATTGGAGGACTGTGAAGACTTGTTCGGCAACAAAAACCAACTCACCCGCTATCCGGACACACAGAAGACAACAGCACCAAAAACGTTCAGCCCGCCATTGAGACTACGGCGTAATAGTAAATGTCTTCATTTAACTTAATTGCCGGACGCGGCATTCGAAGCTGGCTTCAGTTATAGTGAAACTTGGGATGACTAGAAATTATTAAATTTTTCTGTTGTATCAAGGCAAGAGTACGAAAATGAATGACATTCCCAAAACAAGGAACGGATCTAACAAAAACGAATTCAAAATTCAAAACTGTCAGTAGAAATTACAAACTCTAACCGGTCAATGAACAAGTCCGCAATACCAAAAAGGCTGAGAAACGAAAAAGGCGAAATAAATAAACAATAAATAACGCGAACCAACGCGATTTGTAGCGGTAATGCTACAATGTATATGAAGTGACGTCCCACGGGTTAATAACTAAAGTACTATAAGTATGTCGGTAGGTAGGGTAAGGTGACTTACATCGTTTTTTTGACGAAAATTGCCGCTAGAGTTGGTTAGTTGAATTCTGGGTCAATGTTAATGAAACTCAGTGTGACTAAATGTGTTGATGCACCCGTCGAGCGATATGTCAAAGTTATTGTACATCAAAATGATAAAACCTTTTTGAAAGGTCCCTGTTCGAAAATAGGCAAAATCTAAGCGCATTGTTCTCGTCCAAAATAATACTTACGTTTTTCTCCTAGGTGGAGTTGGCCACCGGCGCCCGGCCGCGGGCCCTCGACATCCACCTGTCGCGGCTGCTGTGGGCGGACAGCGACGGCGGGCTGAAGGCCTGCGCGCTGCCGCGGACCCACGACCAGGCCGCGTACGCCTGCCAGCGGCCCGCGCTGCTCAGGCCTGACACTGGTGAGGCGGCTTAGGGTTAGCACGTATAGTTTCAGAACCGTAAAAAATTCAGTAAAAATATTACGTAGGTATTGTCTTTACAAGAAGGAGGACTAGCGGTTTTGAAACCAATTCTAAAATACGAAACCTGCTACATTTCGACATGCGGTTTGAAAATGTGCGATCTTTTTAAAATCCGATATGAACGTGTCATGACCCCCGGTCTGTAGTTTCTGAATGCGTTTTTTAGTCAGTCCGACTCTGATAGCGCAGCGGCGAGGCGCGTTTTTTTGTAGTGCCGGAAATAAAATGTATCGCTACGACTTATCATTACATCTCAAGGGTTAGCTGGAAGATACATATTACATACATACATACATTAAATCACTCCTGTTTCCCATAGTATCCTGTTTATCATACATATTTAAAGGGGAAATTTCACCTTTGTATATTCTTTTTTATCTTCATTGTATTCTTGTTATTTTTTATAATAAAGTGCTTACATTATGAACATACGTACGTCTGTAACGGGCATTAGGAGTCACGGGTCCCGAAATATTTAAGTCTTACACCTTCGAAGTTTTACCGTAATCTGTGAACAGATGGCGTCCTCTCCCTCCGCGTGTACGACGCGACGACGCAGAACTACACCCGCGGCGCGTGCGCCTGGCGCTCCGCGGCCGACGCCTGCGCGCACCTGTGCCTGGCCGTGTCCGAGACGAGCAGCGTCTGCGCCTGCGCGGCGGGGTACACGCTGAACGGGACGCAGTGCCATCGTGAGTAACACATTACTGTTAATTAGAAAGAGCTTTTCACATACTAATAATAATACTATAAATTGATATCATTAACGGTATTAGAATGCCACCCTTAGCGTTAACAACGCATGATAGCAGTTCTGGGGTCCTAGACAAGACTTACCTACATATAAAGATTAAATTGTTCTTCTGGCTGTTCGGCAGCATAGTGTCAATCCTATACATCTATCGAATCGCCGAAATGTACGTACGAGCATAACTTCCGAACGACAGCTTTCTTAGAATGCATCTTGTGTAGGGCCTCTGTAATGAGAATCTCAATAATGAAGTTAATGTGATGTACCGGTCCGATTCCTTGGGGCAAATTTTCTTCACAGGTTGGTACTTTCTATATCGATAAACTGAATCATCGATAGTAGTTTTATATACTAGTGATCGCCCCTAACATTGTTTGTTTTTGTAACTATTGTTCAACATAGCATTTTTTAAATAATCGATAGTTTATTATAAAGGTAGGGAGCAATACCCATTGCACTATAAAATAGTTAATAGTTAGCCACCTGAAATGGGTATTTCAGCCAAGACGGAGACGAAAATATGGAACGAATTCTGGTCGTTTACTTTAGAGTCTGTCTAATGAAAGCTGAACCTGGGAAAAAGCGGCAAATTCAAAAAATCTTGATATGGTATTACCGATCAATGAAGGAATAAACGATATTGATACTTTTATTATTTTATTTATTTTGGTGGGCACAAAGGAAGAGGAAACGCGTACTATATTTTCATATATATTATTACGAGCGCTATATTTTGATGAAAAGCACTTTAGGTAAAATACGATGACAGTGACTGGAGCACATTTGGTTTTTCGAAATATATTTGACATGAAAATATAGTGATCTGCACGTGTAGCACAAGTTGTATTTTCTCTACGTCAGGAACGATAACTAAAATAACTAACTGGAAAACAGGTTCTTGCAAGCGTGAACAGACAGGACCCCACTGACAACACCCGTTCACGAGTATGACGCTGATCTCAGCCATCGCCTCCTCAACCATGTGTTTGAAAAGAATAATTAATGAGGGCTAATAAAACAACGGAATCTTTAGCACTCCTGGTATGAAGCGACCTCATCCAGCCACGGTTTCTAACTTGGATAACTTTGATGTTAAAACTATCCGTAATAAAGCCTATGAGTTTTATGTTGTAAAAAAGCAAATACTAAAGTACTAAAGACACCGTTGTTTAATTTTCCCTCATTACTTATTCTTTTTAAAGATGAAACACTGATATCTGTAAGAAGAAAGAAAGTGTTAAATAAACAGAACACCATTTAGAAATACATTGTGTGGTTGCGCAGTACAGCCCCATTGTACAGTCCGACAGCCCTAAAAACATTTGGGTTTAGGTGAAATGAAATTGCATCGGTGAGGTTCTAATCGCAACGGTTTAAGAACAAGGAAGACTCATATAACCCGAACATCTTTTATATCTGGCCGATCAAAAATGACATTAAATAAATAGATAGGGTACTAAAGTGTACACATATTTATGAAATCGACTGTACAGTGTACATTTGGTTCATAAACAACAAAATGCTGTTTGCTCCACACACAGAAAATACATATCAAATAATATGTTTATGATATCTTTTAACTAAACACCTCCTTATTGTTTTATTGAAACTATGAGTGTCAGTTACATTAATCATCTGTCTATTAAATTAATTTAATAAAATTGTGAATGCTAAGAGATTCAACATGATATAGGGACAGACAATAGGTACCTACACCTATTATATAGGGAAAGACAATGATTATTTTAGTAATTACCGGTCATTGAAGATACTTCTTCCAAATATTTCGTCTGAGTCTGGCAGGCTAACTCAGTTTCCTCAACCTCTTTCAGCTGCTTTACGTTTTCCAGCACACTTTTGTCAACGTGCACGTCCAGGTTTTCTGAAACGAATTTAATTTCGTTTAATTTCTTAATCTCATCGTATAATAGACAGAAAAAGGTAAATTAAACTTAGGATTGCACATAGAGAAATAAGAAGTATCAAAATGAACATGCCGTACTAACCTATAAATTTGGTCACCGTAACTAAACAATTAATTTTTTGCATCAATAATGCTTTTCTTTCTTCTTGTTTTTCTTTGTACTTCTGTATAATAGTATACAGAATCTCCCGGACACCGCCTCTTATCGTCGACGGCATGATTACTCCGTATTTTTATCAATTTAGATCTCGAATTGACAAGTTTCTAAAAACAACAAAGTCCAAACGACATATTAAATAGTGTTGCCAGACTCGTCAGCCAAGAAAAATCCAGGTTCAGCTTTCATTAGACAGACTCTAACAATAATAGAATGTCCCATTCATGAAAAACAAAATTTTAACGAGTAAAATTTTAAAATCGTTTTGAAAAAAAAAAGAGAGTTAGTTATTATTTAATTAGATTTTTAAACTCTTAATAAAAACATATTTTTACAAGCAAACCGTTGAGTGATCACTAGTATAAAGAACTACTATCGATGATTCAGTTTATCGATATGGGAAGTCCCTACCTATGAAGAAAATTTGCCCAAAAGAATCCTATGTCTGGTAATGTATGTTGTTATGTTAGCGGACGAGGAGATCCTGGTGTACTCGATGGGCTGGGAGATCCGCGCGCTGCCGCTGGCGGGCGCGGCGCGGCCCGTGCTGCCGCCCGTGGCGCAGCCCGCGCTCTGCACGGCGCTCGACTACCGCGCAGGTACACTATCATTGGTTCCCGGAGCCTTTCAGAACGCAAAGGTTACCAAGATAAAACTTACGCCAAACTGTATAGTATAACCTATTTTACTGATATATTTCACAACAGACGGTGAATGGATCTACTGGGCGGACTCTGAGAGCGGCACGGTGGCGCGCGCGCGGCGCGACGGCACCGGCCGGGCGGCGTTAGTGTCGCAGCCAGAAACGATCGACCCGCAACCCGTCGACTGGCTTTCTGGTACATACACACATATAACTTTCATAACAGTCTCATTCACTCTCATAACAGTTGCAGCACAATTTTTGAGAGAGATTCTGCAACAAAACTGCACAATGTGACAGGTATACTTATAGAAAGTTTTTTTTATTCCTTATAACTAGCGTCCCGCTCTTGGTTCGCTCTGGTTTTAATGTCCATCCAGAGTCATGTACCCTTCAAACGGAAAAATATTTTTTCGAATAGCTTCCGACGTTCCGGAGATTACCTGTCACATAGTTAAAAATCCACTAAATGCACTGTTTTTATAATATTTTCATCACACTTGCTCGGAAAGGGTGCTGGCGTATAGGGCAGTTATAGCCGATTTAGCTCCCGCGGGTTATGGATTTTTATAACTACCTAGAGAGTTATGAGTTCAGTTTTAAAATATAGAATCCACTCGTACATCATTTCAGACTAAAGAGGTGTAAAATCAGCCAAGGTTTACTTCCTATATTTAAAACTTGGCTACAAACCAATTTTACTGTTTAATTAAACTTATACAGTACGTTTATCTGCATTGTATTTATATTTAACCATTATTTCAGAAACAATTGCAATTATTTTATTAAATTTCATTTTAGAGATCGGTATACTCGTAATCTGGCAGTATGGCCTGTCAAGTTTAAAAACTAAAGCAGCTCTAAGCCTTATCTGTGGAAGACAATATTGAAAAAAGTTGACAATCTCTTTTATCGAGTCGAGTTCATTTGTTCGCATGTTTTTTTTATTTCCTCACAAATATGATGTAAAACATTATGTGTATCACGGGCAGTAAGGGGATTACAAATTCTAATAGTCTCTCGTTAGCAATCCCCTTCTTACCGCCCTTGATGCACAATGTACTATAGTACTCGTTCATAATATTCGTAGGTAAATGTCATTTCTTTCATCTCAATGCTAGTCTAAACTATCAATATATTGGCTGCTTTTTTTGCTGCATGTCGCTATGTATAAAAATGTAGTGTGTATTTTTATTTACATTGCGATTTACAAACTGTTTTAAGTATAGTGTGTGTATGTACAGGGCTGGCGGTGGACTGGGTGGCCGGCAACATGTACTGGTCGGACCCGCGGCGCAACCTGGTGGAGGTGGCGCGCGCCGACGGCTCGCATCGCTACGTGCTCATCGACACCGACCCGCTCGCCGTCACCAGTCAGTACTCATCACCATCACCATCATCTCACCCTTATCCCAATCATTAGGGGTCGACGCACCACGTCTTCTTCCAAACATCGATCGGGTCGATCAGCTGTCATCTCTGTATTGACTCCCTTGTTGTTCATATCGCTGATAAATAATAATAACAATAATAATCCAGTACGACCAGCACTAACACTGGATTGTACCACTAAATATCAAGGGATAATCTCACAGATTGACCTTGTCCTATGCCAACAGCACATAAACATTACAAATTGAAATAGGTACATATATAGACAGCGAAAATAAAAGTTTATGCGCCAATAACAGGCACGCGCCAGCAATCATACAGTCTATTAGGGACAAAGACTAAAAGCTAAAACAAATAATCTTGAATGGATACAATAACTTTAATTGTTACGCCACTATGGAACCCTGTCGCATAACGTTAATCATTCATTTAAGCGTAATTTCTGTCATGTGGTTTGACGCTGTCATTATGACAGGGTTCCATAGTGGCATAACAATTAAAAGTCCCTGACTGTACTATGGGTAATAGACAATGAGACACGGTGCTATCATTTTCTTAATAGCGATCGGCAATCTTCGTTTTTCTGTGACACACGAGTGACAAATATACTGTCAGTTGCGAGTGAAAGCGTGATAGCGATAGCCAGCCGAAAGCTATTAAGAAGCTGGGAATACTATACTTATATAGACAAATACATATTTAAATACAAAGGAAACATCCAAGACTCTGGGTCCGCTACCTTAGAGGCAGAGTCATAATTGACACTTTCTAACCTATGTCTTTTATGCTAATACGCATTATTGCTTTTCATGTTTCTGGTCTCAATCGTTCAAAAAACCTCAACATTTATTAATGGTCTACTGTTTCCAAGTTTTTGACTGTAACTATTCACACTTATGGAGCACTATGCCCGGCAGCACTGGCAGTGGACAGCGTGCGCGGCTGGCTGTTCCTCTCGGGCGGGGGATGGATCCAGCGGGCGAGGCTCGACGGCTCTGCGCGCGCGCTGCTCTACAACGGGACCACTGTCGCTGATATCGCCATAGACTCGCAGGTACAAAAGATAGTAACAGCCACTGTTTGTTTTCTCGCTGTTATCTAGCCCAACATCTGTTGTTCATTCTTCAGTGCTGACAGGGAAATCGCCTGTTGCTGGTTACACTGGTCACAGTCACCTATTTAATCACCTAGAATTATCATTCTTAAAGTTTTGTTTGGATCACTAACTCAGTTTGTTAAGATAATGAATGAAATACACGTTTTTGCACTGTAATAAGAGATAATAAACCCGATTGGGAAAAATATAATCCGTATTAAAGCTATAAATGCGAATATAACTCTGTTAGTTGGTTGTTCTAATCAGCAGCTATAATTACAGAGGAAATATTGATAAACGAAGGGAAAAGCTAGTACTTTATTCTATACTTGCGACCCTCCCTCGCTTCGCTTCGGTTTATGTGAGTTTTCTGTAACACCCGTACATAATCCAAAATATGATTACATAAAAACCTTTTCACAACACTGCTCGGAAATATGGACATAGATGGTATTGTTTGGGGTCACAAAATGTCACTTATAAGGACAGACCAAGAATGTTTTTGTCGGCGTGTTTGCTGATTGGTCGAGAACATTGTTGTCCCACTTTAAGAACCAATGAAAATCAATCAATCAATTTTTGTGTCATAGCTCCTTAAAATGAAAAATTGAAATCGACCAATCAGAACACACCATTTTGTGTCCTAAAATATTAGGTGTATTTTTGCTAAAAGATACACAGACTAAAAACTATGTCACTGCTTTTTTTTTATGTAATTCAAACTTGGCCCCTAATCTCGAACCACTAGAGATGAAATTACATGGGGGATATGGCGAAACATATACAATTTTATATGGAGTTGATATCTTCATCTCGCATGTTAGTTTATTAATCTCGAATGCCACGAGAATAGGGGTCCAGATTTTAAAAAAAGTTATCTATGGTAAAATTAACGTGAATTAAAATTCGAGTTTTGAAGATGATTTTTTATTTTATTTCCTCTCAGTAGTTGTGAAAAGCACTGTGTCTGCCTCGGTAGAAAGTTCAATTTATGGACTCGTACACTAGAGGGCCTCAATTACGTTTCTATATGACTCGTCCAAAAATCGCGTACTTTCTATCCTCTGCAACAATGTACTATCTATTGCTAAAACCGCATTAAAATCCGTCCGCAGGGATAGACAGCGGAAAGCGACTTTGTTTTACGAGTATACTATGTAAAGAGGTATAATTATGTTCATTGTTTAGAGCGAGATGATCTACTGGGCGGACACGTGGGACGTGAGCATCTGGCGCATGCTGTACGACGGGCGCGCGCGCACCAGCGTGGCGCGGCGCGGCGTGCTGCGGCACCCCGCCGCCATCACGCTGCACGCCGGGAAGCTGTACTGGATCGACACGTGCGTAGCGTAGCCATACAAAAAGACCCCTTGAAGAATGGCTAGCGGAGAATTAAAAAAAAAAAGCTTTTTTTCATATTTCAGTCAAATTCATTCCAGATTTGACTCTAAAATCTAATACACTTCTCGGCAGCGAAATACAATATCTTTTTTATTGCCTAGAATGGTGGTCGCGAGTCGCGATCAACGTGCCGGCTGGTCCTATTTTTTAACTCCCCTAGTACTTTTAGCTATCTTATTGTTCTTTCTCTGTACACTGAAGTCCTTAAAATAAGAGCGATTTGCATCGTTATTGAATATCTTTGCAGAACGCTGAACCAGGGCAGCATACTGTCAGCGCCGCTTACCAACCTCAGCGACTATAAGATACTCCTCGACAACGCGGGCGACAGCCTGAAGGATCTATTTGTAAGTATTAATAGTCATCAATTTTCCTTATTATTTGTTAGGTACTAGAGGACGCTCGCAACTTCGTACGCGTAGAATTTGTTCGTGTTTATCTACAATGGGTTGGCGTTTGACCCCAGTTTCACCCGAGTTAAGCCACGACGAGATTTTCGGAAAATCTTTTCTCTGGGCACCCCTAGGGTACCCGAGGAATACTTCCTCCCAATTTCAAATTCCTAGGTCCTGCGGTTTCGGTTGCGCGTTGATCGATCAGTCGGTCAGTTTCTCTTTTTAAATATAAAAAATATTGTATTATAGATTTGCTAAAAAATACAGCACTATACGGGAGCGGCCCCAGTATGGACTAGGACGGGCGGAGGTACTCCGTTTCGCTAACAACGGTGAGTTTGAGAGGTTAGCTCGCGGAGAAAACACTCGAAGTCACCGTCGTAAGCCAAACCGAGTCCGGACTGGGCCCGCCCCGCCCACAGTGGAAGGTGGGCCTGAAAGTATGTGTCGCACAGATCTGGTCGAAGGCGTCCCAGACGCTGCCGGCGGCGCCCGGCGACGCGCAGAACCCGTGCGCCGCGGACAACGGCGGCTGTGCGGCGCTGTGTCTGTGGGACGGCGCGCGAGCGCGCTGCGCCTGCCCGCACGGCGACCTGGCCGCCGGCGGGCGCAGCTGCGAGCGTGAGTAACAGGGGAAATACTGAAGGAATACCGATTACAATAATACAGACGTAGTCATTCATTAAACGACAAATGCGAATAAAACGAAATTGCAGCAGATCAAAAATAAAATGAAGCTCATCACGTATATTTTTTCAAAAAATGAGCCCCCATTTGGAATTAAGGAAAACGAACTTTTCCGACCAAATAAGATATGGATTGTTGGTTCACATCTGTAGCCAGGCAAAAAGAGTTTGGCGGCGTGACAAATGGCACTACGATAAGTATTTTCAAGTAGCACTTTCACTTCCAACAGCGACGACTTATTTTTATATTTCCGTACCCAAAGGGTGCCAACGGTACCCTTTTATTAAGCCTTTTCTCTGTTTGCCCGTCTGTACATCAGTGGGCTGATCTCACCCGTTACGGTAGGTAAGTACATTAGTACACAGGTAACATTTTCACAAAGTGTGTATTCGTTTTATTGCTAAAACTCTTTTGCCAAGCTATAATAATGAAATAATGTTTCAACAGCAAAAAAAATATAAAATTTTACCTTCCAATAAAATTATTATTATTTTTCCTGGAACGTCCGAGGTCCGCTATAGAGAGACATCGCCGTCGTTCAGCTAAGGTCGCTAGATGTCGCTTGTTCCATACCATAGATTCCCACGTCAGTTCACCTTCCCGCCAATTTGTCCCGCCATCCAACCTGTCAACTAAGCTTACGACTAACGAGCCGCCATGTTAGTTTTCCATTGTTAAGTACGTAATGCATTTGGTGGTCCCACCAGGTAGGCATTACACGGACCTCGGACGTTCCAGGAAAAATAATAATAATTTTATTGGAAGGTAAAATTTTATATTATTTGTTCCGTTTCACGTCCGAGGTCCGCTATAGAGAATTGTCTGTTATCACCTGGTGGCAAGTTAGGAGCGAGACGCAATAATGTGACTATATAAAATAATGATAATATGTGTTAATGAAATCACCTGCAGAAATTGATATAAGGTAATTTTATATGACTCAACTAATCATTTAGGTAGGCAGTAAATAAAGCTATTTAAGTCATGTAAACACTGTCCTGTTTATTCATATGGACACATTGAAATCACATACATTAACCAAAGAAGAGACGTAGGGCGAGAAAAAACCGCAGGCGTCTATGCACGCCAACTACGAGTATGGTCTAAATAAACTTGAACAAAACTACAAGATTCGTAGATTTTAAATCTGGCCCATATAAAATTATTATAAAAACATCTTTTGTAAATAGACTTAATTCCTTCATACTCTTCTTCAAATGAATGTGTCTGTTCGCTACAGCGTAGACAGAGTGAAAAGATAAATTCTATAAAATAACAGGGTACAAACGAATTGAAATCGGAATCGGCATGTTACAATTAATATGAACGTAGAAAGCAGATATTGATTAAAGACAAAGTTCAAATTAACCAAATCTGAAATACACTACAAGCAAAATAGTATGTTACCCTTATTACTATAGATTGAAATTTTTGTATATTTGCATGGGCAAACTCATTCGAACAATCAAAAACAGTCTTTAATATTTAATTATAATAACGACTTGTTGTCGCCAGTTTTTACTACTTTGCAAATCATGTTGCCGAAAACGTTAATTGAAATCAGGACACCATAGTTAAATATGACAGAGAGATTGACATTAGTCATACAGTGAACAACTTTGATAGAGATCTAGAAGCTGAATCCACGCGAAAAGACCGAATGTCTTTTTGGTAATACCTTCTAAAAGTAGCCTCATGTTTCCAATTTGCTTTGGCAAGGATATCGTTAATCGGGTAATTTTCAATCCAATTTAGCGAGGACACGGCCGATCGAAAACTGCCCGGCGTTGCCTGAATGCCGGCATCTGCCAGCAGGCGCTTCAGCCAGCCTCCGATCGTCGCGGCGCTGGCGCCCGTGCAAGGGGCTCTAATCGATACGAATAAGCTAGTACAATCACCTCGCCCTCCAGATGAAACCGAAACAAGTTGGCGTAGCCAAAAAACTGGGTTAATATTACGATCTTGAGCTTCCAACAGGGTCCAACTAGACTGTTGGTAAGACGCGGAATCGGTTTTGGAGCCAAACTTGGGGTGCAGTGTGATCGAACCTCTGTTGTCTATAAAACTCACAGGATCATAATGCAACAAAAAAAGGTCATGCACTCTACGCCCCGATGCCAAGAGTAAAAGTGCAGCCGTTCTTCTGGACACTTCGTAAAGGTTGTTAATGTTAACATCGGTCTCCTTAAGATATCGAATAAGGTCTCTCGCATCCCACACTGGTGGTTTCGGGGGTAAAGGATTCGATAAAGATATAGCTTTTAAGATATGACGCACTAAATGACTCGAAGATATTTTAACATTCGACATCGGCTCACATATAGAGGCTATAACTGACTTATGAACTAAGATAGTTCGATACGCTAGCTTCTCAGACAGAAACAACTGTGCAAGGTACCTCGCAACCTGGTCCGGGGCGGGCACCCGGGGGTCGATCTCGTTCCGGGCGCACCATGCTGACCACCTCCTCCAGATGGGTGCATAAGTCTTGACAGTGGAGGCGCGCCAGTGGGAAGCCAGCAGGTCGCGCTCCTCCTCCGACCAGTCCTGGGTCAGGCGGTCCCACCCGAAACAAGCCAGGCTTCCAGCTCCAGGTCGGCCACCCGCGGCGGCGCGCGGCCCGTGCGCGTGTCCAGCAGGACCCGGCGCAGCGAGCGGATGCGCTCCGGCCTGGCCAGCGCGCGCGCGCGCACCAGCGGCCGCCAGAACGGGGCGCTCCAGCGCGGCGTCACCAGGATGTACCGGCCCCTCGCCGCGACCAGGTGTCGCAGCACCCGCGGCACGAGGGCCGGCGGGGGAAACACCCATGCCAGGTCGAATCGCCAGCGAACGCTGAACGCGTCGTGAAAGAGCGCGTTCGAGTCTGACAAGTCTATCGAGACATAGTTCGGCACGACGTGCGCGGTTTCGGATGCGAAGAGGTCGACGTCCGGGACGCCCCAGCGGGCGAATATCTTCTGGGTGGCCTCCGCGCGCAGGTGCCATTCCGGGGCGCGTGCGCCGCGCGACAGTCCGTCGGCGTCGGTGTTGTAGCGGCCCGGCAGGTAGTGCGGCAGCAGCGTCAATCGCAGCCGGTCCGCTAGCGCCAGCAGTTGGCGTGTTAGGCGCAGCAGCGCGAGGGACCTTGTACCACCTTCGTTCTTTATATATGCGATGACAGTCTTGTTGTCGCTCTGCAAAATCACTCTCGAGTTCGCTAGAACTCCCGCCTCTGCAGAGATCGCCGCTATTACCGCATACATCTCCTTGCAGTTGCAATGCCACGCCACTTGGTGAGCGCTCCACGGACCTTGCAGCTTGCGGTCGTTGACAATGGCTCCCCACTGTCGGTCCGACGCGTCCGTGACGACAAAGTTTGTCAGTGTCTCGGCAGGATGTATGGGTGAGGCTAGGACAACGTTTTCGACCCACCACGTGAGATCCTTGCAGACGGGGCTCGGCAGAGGCAGCGAGCTGCGCGGAGCTCTGCGCAGGAGACGGCAGTGGAGCTGTAAACTGCGGCAATGCAACCTTCCCCTGTGAGTGACAAACGTTGCGAAATTCAGCATCCCGAGCAGGCGCTGCGCCTGCTTCAGGTTGCAGCGGCCGGCAGCCAGGCGCGCACGCAGGTTGCTTTGGATTGTACTGACCTTTTGCTGTGGCAAGGAGCGAGCGTTGTCGAGAGCGGCCCAAGTGATGCCCAAGAACTCTAAAGTCTGCGTTGGAGTCGTTACGGACTTTTGTTCGTTTATGCGCCATCCTAGGTTGGTGAGAAGTCTTCTGGCTAGCTCTATCTGCCCTGCGAGAACTCGCCTGGACTGGCTCGCGAGTAGAAAATCGTCTAGGTAGACAATGACTCTTATACCTCGTTTGCGCAGCACCTCCGCCACCCAGTTCGTGATGCTTGCGAACATTTTTGGTGCGGTGGCAAGCCCGAACGGTAGACACGTCATCTGCAGTAACTGACCCTGGTAACTTATGCGCAGAAATCTTCTGTGGTTGACATGTATCGGAACATGATAGTAAGCTTGACTGAGGTCGAATTTTGCCATCCAGTCTCCGAATTGCAAAAAATTGTGCATCTGTCGATGGTTGAATAACCGGAAATGTGTCGGATTCAGGTATAAATTTAGTGCCTTTAAATTGAAGATTGTTCTTGATTGACCGTTGCTCTTTTTTATTAGGAAAAGAGGCGAAATAAAGCTTGGGGTAAATGGCGCTGGCTCTATTATTCCGTCTTGAATTAAATTGTGGATCTCTAAAGTCATTTCTGGGGATTCCGGTGTCTGAAACGTGCCTATTACTTCTAAATTTGGATGAACTAACGGAGGTTTTTGAACAAATGGGATTCGAGCAAACGATATTAGATTTAAAATGAGTTTGGGGGCATTTAAGTTTTTCCAAGAATGTACATAATGTCGAAGACAACCTCCTGAAAACCCGGCAGAGTCATTTATGGTAATTGTACTTTCGCTTGGAACTATATTTACCATTCCCCCCCCCCCTTTTCTTTGGGATCGCACCTCGATCCTGCTTAGGATCACTACCTTTTTTGTAATGTTTGGGCTTACTTGGACGCTGAAATGTCCTATCTTGACGAAAGTTAGAGGGAAGCGGGGAACGTCGGCGGACGGGCACCGGCACCCGGGGGATCTTATGGATCTTATCAATTCCGCCTAGTTTCTGTAGGTACGCTGACAAAGCCTCGGGATTAAACATGTACTCTGACGTCGGTGGAATTTTATCTATATCTTCCCGAATATATTTATCTTTTATACTCTTAAGCAAATAAAATCGCCGATCAGCCAGAGCTTCGGCCCGTTTTCCCGAAACAATCTGAAGGATATCATGAGAGATCGTTTTATATTCAGATTGGCCGTCAAATAATTCCTTTAATTTATTAGTCAAATCCGCTTTAGATTTAAGAATCTCTGGATTAGTAGACCATTCAATAAGGTCAGACAACGCCGAATTAATCGCCTCATTTTGAGCAATACACGCGTTCGAGAGGGCCGCAAAGCTACGCTCCGCGAGGGCACTACGCGGGTTTTTTGATGGCGCGGAGCCTTCGAGCCGGCGTAACTCTACGTTCGTTCTAACCTCGGAAAAACCAGGGGAAGCTAGGTATTTCTTTTGCGCCTCGGCGTATCGAACAGATTTCCATTCGGGACTGTTAAACCTCGACAGAGCACAAATTCTAGCGACTCGATCGGGTTTCGAACTCGGAACGACCGGTTCTTTAACAGAGACAACTAAATCCGTGATCACATCGCGCGTTGGCAATTTATCAGATGAAATGAAGACGCGCGTATCTCGATCGACCGGAACCACCTGTACCGGAAGGGCGCATAGCGGCGGGCCGGCCGGCGCGGGGCGCGGCTCGGCGGGCGAGCCCGCGCGCGCCGGCGACCGCTCCGGAGAGAGCGCGCGCTCCGGCATATCTTCACGAGCGGGCGCGTCTAACAGCGCGCGAGGATGCAATTTCTCACTTAAAATATCGTTCAGCTGACTCACCAGCTGGTTCGAAAGGAATTCAAACCTCCGGTCGAGACCCGTAGTGGTCGTGGAGCGCGAGGCCCGCGACGCGCGTGAAACTCGGGACGGCGCGCGGGGCTCGGTCCCCTCGCGGTCTCGCCGCGTGTAGCGCTCGCGGCTGGGCCTCGCGTGGCGCTCGTGACGCCCATGGCGCTCGCAGCCGGAACGTAGGTGGCGCGCGTGGCGCTCGCGGCTGGGCCCCGGCGCGGGCTCGGCAGGGGTGAGAGTGCGGCTGCGGGCGCGGGCGCGGGAGCGGGAGCGGGAGCGGGAGCGGCGCCAGCTCCGGGCGCGGAGGCTGCTGGCCCGGGACGAAGCGCCCGAGCCGACACTCCGCCAGCCCCGTGACGCTCGATCCATTCTATCCATTTCTTCTGACGCGGGAACACTTCCGTTGCGACTCATAATGCAACAGACGAAACTATATTAGCGAGAAACAAAACTCGACTTTCATTCCTAAAAAGAATTCGTTATTTAGATTCTTCTACTTCGATCTCGAAAAATCTATAAATTTTCGTCGTAGTTCTACTAAACTACGGCGACTTTCGAAGTATTCTTAGCGGAAAACTCCGCTTCTTGGAACACGTGTTCATGAACTTACGAAAAACGAGGTCTTATAAAACCGTGATAATGTAGGTAGGTTTCGTAACGTAAGAAAACTTTCGATATGAATTCGAAATTGAACACTTGAATAATAACACAGTAACAAGGATTAAACGAAAAATTGTTTCTAATCCGAAAATAAATGAATTTTTAATTCAAATACTGTGAAATAAAGCGACAAATACGAACCTTCTGCACCGAACGGCAGTCGACGCAACAATGAAAAACTAACATGGCGGCTCGTTAGTCGTAAGCTTAGTTGACAGGTTGGATGGCGGGACAAATTGGCGGGAAGGTGAACTGACGTGGGAATCTATGGTATGGAACAAGCGACATCTAGCGACCTTAGCTGAACGACGGCGATGTCTCTCTATAGCGGACCTCGGACGTGAAACGGAACAAATAATACATTTTTTATACTGTTCGTTCACATTTTGAACCGACTTCAAAGAAAAGAAAAACAAAATGAAAGATGTTCTCAATCCATCGCGTCTGTATTATTTCATTTTACTCAATTACTAACGGGTCACCATGTATATGCAGATCTTATTTTATAGTATAAATGATTGTGGTGATATTTGTTAACAGCATACAAGTCGTTCTTAATGTACTCGCGCGTGAACAAGATCGACAGCATCCATCTGCAGGACGAGAAGGATTTGAACTCTCCTTACCCACCGATTAAGAACACGTAAGTTGTTTTAGCCTTAAACTTATCGCGAAATTCCGAAAGATCTTATTTAATTTACGCTGTTCTAAACTGACCACGCTCGATTTTACCAGTTTAGCAGTTTATCTTGCAAAAAAGTCATACTTCATAAACATTTTGGCTTAAATTCAGTTTTCCTTGTTTAAAATGGATAATCTTTTATACAAACTTCTACCACCACTACCTACCTATCTAACGTTAGTGTAGATTTTCAAAAACTCCCAAAGATTTTTTGATAATTTTTCGCTCAAACAAGTAAAGATCTGATTGAACTTTGTGGCTCACTTTCTAAAACGGACTCAGGGACTGGATCCGCATAACGATCAGCCTGGCGTACTGGTACAACGAGTCGCGGCTGTTCTACTCGGATATACAGCGCGGCGCCATCGGCAGCGTGCACTTCAACGGGACCGACCATAGGACGCTGCTCAACCGTGAGTATCATCGGCATATCATAGCCATGGCCATCATATCATAACGATCAGCCTGGCGTACTGGTACAACGAGTCGCGGCTGTTCTACTCGGACATACAGCGCGGCGCCATCGGCAGCGTGCACTTCAACGGGACCGACCATAGGACGCTGCTCAACCGTGAGTATCATCGGCATATCATAGCCATGGCCATCATATCATAACGATCAGCCTGGCGTACTGGTACAACGAGTCGCGGCTGTTCTACTCGGACATACAGCGCGGCGCCATCGGCAGCGTGCACTTCAACGGGACCGACCATAGGACGCTGCTCAACCGTGAGTATCATCGGCATATCATAGCCATGGCCATCATATCATAACGATCAGCCTGGCGTACTGGTACAACGAGTCGCGGCTGTTCTACTCGGACATACAGCGCGGCGCCATCGGCAGCGTGCACTTCAACGGGACCGACCATAGGACGCTGCTCAACCGTGAGTATCATCGGCATATCATAGCCATGGCCATCATATCATAACGATCAGCCTGGCGTACTGGTACAACGAGTCGCGGCTGTTCTACTCGGACATACAGCGCGGCGCCATCGGCAGCGTGCACTTCAACGGGACCGACCATAGGACGCTGCTCAACCGTGAGTATCATCGGCATATCATAGCCATGGCCATCATATCATAACGATCAGCCTGGCGTACTGGTACAACGAGTCGCGGCTGTTCTACTCGGACATACAGCGCGGCGCCATCGGCAGCGTGCACTTCAACGGGACCGACCATAGGACGCTGCTCAACCGTGAGTATCATCGTCATATCATAGCCATGGTCATCACTCATCATATCATAACCATGGCTTTTACTTAAATTTACTTAAATTCTAGCGATATCTCTCATCTAATTCTCGGTTGATATAATTAATAATTACCCTTCAGAAATGGGCGCAGTCGAAGGCATGGTGTTTGAGTCCCGCACGAAGACTCTGTACTGGACGTGCAACAGCGCGGCAATCCGGCGCGCGCACGTGCCCTCGTTGGACGCGCACGCGAACGACTCCTCGCGACTGGTTCAGACCGTGCTGCAGTTGACGCCGGGCGACCGGCCCAGAGGCATCGACTTGGATCCTTGCGAGTCGTGAGTATACTGGATCAATTACGTGGGATATCATAGTGGCCAAAGTAATAGAATAGAATAGAATATAATCATTTATTTCGAGTAAATTTACACCCATATATTGTTAGTAGTTCCTTAATCCTAATTGTTAGTAACTAATTGTAAGGGGCATGTAGCCCACAACAATGACGCATGTAAGGGCGGTCTACCCTACTCCCTATCATGCTGAGGATGATATTGGGGCTGGCCCGCACGCGGCGCACCAGGGACGCGGCCCGCTTGCGCATGGTAGGGTGAAAGCAGTCGACCCCGGCGGCCGCGAACATCCCTGACGCGCTACAGAAGCGAGGCAGCCCCACTATCACCCGGAACGCATTGTTGTACTGGACACGGAGGGCTCCATAGGCCCGTTGCGTGTATTGCATCCATAGGCTGCACGTGTACAGGGATGTACAGAAAGCTGTAAACAACGTAACTTTTACCTCCCTTGTACAGCGAAATTGCGGTAATACGGGTGATAAAAATCCTAATAAGGCATACAGTTATAAAAAATCTAATAACATTTCTGGACTTCTTTGCGAGTGTAACTCAATTTCATCATTTATGCCGCAACTCCTCCACTGCTGAATGCCCGACTGACTGCCTTCCCAAAAGTTTTATTACATGATGGGTGCGATAATGGTTTCACTTCGACGGCGGTCGATCCTCCTTGCGGGAAGCCTGCATTGCGTCTTCCGGTACACCTTTCCGTCCCACCGGTCATCTGTTCTACGAGCAATGTGCCTCGCCCACTGTCACTTAGGCTTACAACTCTCTGAACTTTGTCGGTCATTTGGTAATACGTTATAGGCTCGCCGTTTTAGGAGACCATGATTTGACAGCTGTCAAGTCAGTACATATATGGGTAGGTCTCATGGAAGTACGAATTTTGTATTGAACGTTAAGGTCTGTTCATTCTTACTTGTCTTATATAGTAAACTTACTTTCTAACCCCAAAATGAACCTTTTTAGGCTAAAACAGCTCTTTTATCGTAAATAAAGTAAACTTAATAAACATTTTGGACATCTCTTGGCTAATTTATTGTTTGCGATTGCTTTATTTCGTTTAAAATAGCTGTTTTAGCCAAGAAAAGGTTCATTTTGGGGTTAGAAAGTAAGTTTACTATATAAGACCAGTAGGAATGAACAGACCTTAACATTCAATACAAAATTCGTACTTCCATGAGACCTAGCTTGATACAAAATGCGTAGTTCCAGGGAACAAATGGGAGGTACTAAATTTGATGTTTAAGTCATGTTTGAGGTTGTATTTTATACTACGTTGATAAACAATTAAACTGACTATTGGGACCTTATCCCATATGTTGTCGAATTATTTTCTCTGTTAAATAACGCACAAATTTGTCAAATTGTACTCAGTTTTGAAGGACTAATATAATGTATAATTTTAGCCGAATATATTGGACCAACTGGAACGACACTAACCCCCGCATCCAGCGCGCGTACACCAGCGGGCGCGAGATGCAGACCATCATCTCGAAGGACATCCACATGCCGAACGGGCTCGCCATCGAGCACGCCACCCGCACGCTCTACTGGTGCGACGCGCGCCTCGACAAGATCGAGCGCTCCATGCTGGACGGCTCGCACCGACACGTGAGTACAGATCTCGTCACGGAAAAACGCTTTTGAACGACAATGGAGGGGATGTGTTTGCGCATGGGTATAGTCGACAACCAATAGCGTGTGCACATAAGCATATTGGCGGAGTATTCCCTCATCCCGTCATACCACCAATTTCGTCGATAAATGCGCGACTGCGCAGGTACATGGTCAGCGGCCTGTTTACGTGATGGGAACTATACTCGAAAATCTAATTTAAGATCAAAAAAACTACGACAGATACGTCACTGTCATGACTGTCAGTCACTTATGTCAATGTCAATCGAACATTTCAGAGTTAGCCAACCTTTTTGCATTGATAATCAAATTATTGAAAATATTTGTAGATCATTCTAACATTTTCAATATCAAAAGTTATTATTTAACAATAGGGAATATGCTTTCAATGTTTTTTCTACCCGTTATTTTAATGTTTTGAAACATTAAAATATCCCAAAACTAATATTTTCTCATATAGTGTGTTAAGTCATTAAATGGCGGGTGTTTGTGTGTTCAATGGCGATTTTTTTATCAGCTAAAAAAAATGACAAGCTAAATTCGGATGCCTTACACTTATGTTTGATTTAAACTTGACAGTTACCCATGGATCCCATGGTGTCATGGCTGGTAAAATGCCCGATGATTAACATTATAAAGTGAGCTGCACACTTTTGGCCTGTTATTTTGTCGAATAGCTAAACGTATGTAATATTTAAATTGCATCTAACGTTGTTTACAACTATTGTTTATTTATCGTACCAAATGTTATTAATACCTGAAGTATTACAAGTGCAATAACAGTTTTGCTACCAAAAATCTTCTATGGTTAAATATTTAAT
This sequence comes from Acleris literana, assembly GCA_946894065.1. Lineage (NCBI taxonomy): Eukaryota > Metazoa > Arthropoda > Insecta > Lepidoptera > Tortricidae > Acleris > Acleris literana. Next base: position 7,937,573 of record OX335688.1, on the reverse strand, counting down.
AGGCCATCTTGTATTTGTGTAAGTAACTTGAATTAACTTGTTTATTTAAATCGAAGGTTTAAAACTACCTACAAATAAATATTCTTAGCGCGGTCTTTTAAAAAGTGGAAATATACTACTGCATTTTTTTTGTGGCAACCCACGTTGGTCTTTAATTACATTTTCGAGTATATACTGCTAACAGTTTTAGCTAGAAACAGCGAGTTGGACGCGCAGAGTACACCAATGTTTAGTTAAGTTTAGTTTTGTTTATTATATTTATCAATGTAAAATTACAATATAAATTGCATTACATGTAAAAAATATAAAATTACATTAATATCGGCATCATAAATACTAATAATAAAATAATACAAAAAAAGACTCAAATAATTAAAAAATTACAATTTAAGTTCCATTTATTCACGGAGTATGTGTGACCACTCTCACTATTTACCTGTAGTTTGGCGCGATATTTAGCGCTATTCTCGCGAGGATTTATACTACTCATGAGTCATGACTAATGTTTTACTTCTGGGGCCCGTTTCTCAAAAAGTATTAGTCTAATAATATTAGTGTTTTGTCTCGTAAATAAAACTAAAAACTGAGACAAAACACTAATATTATTAGACTAATACTTTTTGAGAAACGGGCCCCTGTAACGGCCTGGCCACGACATTGCGAGAATTGCGGCGCAGCGAGCGTTTTCTTAATACATCGCACGGTCGAGACGCGCAACGTGCTGCGGTTAGTTGGCATCACACGCAATGTATTAGAAAATCGCTCGCCGCGCCGCAATTCGCGCAATGTCGTGGCCAGGCCATAAAGGTTTCTTCTCATATGTATAAAAATATGATTCGAAGTTGTCTTTCATATTCACATTCGAATTAGATAGAAACTGGCAACATACTGTATCAATAATAGGTTGATGTATAAGTCGGTGTATGTGTCCAGATCGTGGTCCGGTCGGGCGCGGAGCACCCGTTCGACGTGGCGGCGTGCGGCGGCTGGGTGTTCTGGACGGACTGGGTGGCGCGCAGCGTGCTGCGGGCCGACGCGCGCGGGGGCGGCGCGCGCGCGCTGCGCCGCGACCAGCCGCGCCCCATGGGGCTCGTGTGCGTCACGCCCGACCACCAGACCTGTCAGTACCCGATACTAATGCTTAACAAACTCTACGTCAAAACGTACGTCTCTACTAAATCTAGGCAAAACTAAGTTAATTCAATTTAAACCTTACCAAAAACCTGCATTACCCTTGAGCTACAGTTTCAATAATACAAGCCTAGAAAACGCCACGTCCGCGACAACATTGACCGATATTTATTTAAACCTAAACTTCCCTTTTCCAAATTAAAATTAGTCTCATCCAGCCCCCATCACATGTTAATTAAAATTTACAACCACTTACCAAACTATATTAAATGCATAGAAGATACCAAGATCTTTAATAAAACCTTAAAACTATTTCTAATAAATAATTGCTTTTATAATTTGAAAGAATTCTTTGATGTCGCATACACATAATTATAATCCAACACGACCGCAATTAGTATAAGTAGTTTTAGAAAATAATTAGTAACTAGATATTATATTGTATTGTATTGTATAGCTGCTCTCTGTCTGATGTTGCTGTGCCCTTGCAGGGCGTCACATGCAAACCTCCTATTACGTTCCACCTATAAATATGTTAATGTGACATGCAATAAAATATTTTGATTTTGATTTTGATTTTACGTGCCAATCAATTCACAGCGGTCGACGACACGTTAGCCTAGTCGTTAGTGACCCTGCCCTTGAAGCTAGCGGACCCGGGTTCGAATCCTGGTAAGCACAAAAATTTGTGTGATGAATGCGAAAGTTCGTGTGTTTTTTTTACTTCTTCACACTGCAACGGCTGAACAGATTTGGTTGGATGAAATTTGAAATGGAGATAGCTTATACCCTCGATTAACACATAGGTTACTTGTCATCCCGGAAAAGATAGTTCTCGAGGGAATAACGATAATCGAGATCTACGCGGACGAAGTCGCGGGCAGAAGCTAGTTGTTCATAAAATTTGCTCGTGTAAGTGTAACTTTACACTTCGAACAACCTGCAATAACTAATTCTACGAGGTTCCTCTCGTTTTGTCTGCAGAAAAAGACAGAGTACAGAATCTCGACTTGTTATCTTAAGCCTCTTCTCTCTTAGGCTCCCCGGACCCCTGCGCCATGCTGAACGGCGGCTGCGCGGAGCTGTGCACGTCGAGCGCGGGCGGCGTGGTGTGCGCCTGCCACGCGGGCCGCGAGCTCAACCCCGACCGCAGCTCGTGCCGGCCGCGCGCCACGCACTGCGCCGACGACCAGTTCGCCTGCGCCGAGGGGCTGTGCATCCCCGAGGAGTTGGTGTGCGATGGCGTGCCCAACTGTGGCTCCAGTGATGCTAGCGATGAGGACTTGTATTTCTGCAGTAAGTTGGTTGCATTTTTGTAGACTTGCCTACTAGATGCAGAACATTTCACTTTTTTGAATTTCTCAACGGTTATTTGGTAGAGATCTCTTAAAGGGATAAGTTAAGTTCGTCGGTGTTTTGAAGTGATAACTAGACTTCGTTTTCTCAGCACAGTGAAATGTCACAAATGTCAAAATAGGGTACCCACCGTAAAAAATCGTCTTGTTTCAACGCATGTTGCAGCCTTGACCACAGAAAATGGATGCTGTTGGTCCCGTTTTGAATTTTGTGATTAGTCATAACTAATATCATACCATCATATCATGCTTTTCTAGTGCTTGAGCCAGCATTTTCTGCAATTTGGTTTTATTGTTACGCAGTCTGGTAATCGCCCTTATAATTAACAATAAAGTGTCACCAGTGAAATTGAAATCACATAAATCTGTCACGACGTAAATATTACACACGGGTGAAACTTTTAGGGTTAACTGACTTTGAAAAAGGTAAGTTTTTATCATGATAAAATTAAAAATATTCGACACATACTAGCAAAACATGTGGTAAAGCACTTAACTCGCTTGGCCATCAACTGGTTTAAAGAGATGGATTTATTATGTTTACATACTGTATAATGCCCGTTCGAATAATTTCATCTTAAAATCTTAATTTTAGAGCCTTACAGTCAACACTTAAATAGCGATGTTCTTGAAATTTGTAATTGTCATTTTTTAAATAACAATTACTTTACTTACAATAAATATAAAAAGTGTCAATTGCCCCCATGTTTCCCTATTTTGACGTCACTGCCCTGAGATAACGAGGTCTAGTGATAACTTCTTTCGGAGGGACGGAGAGTAAACCATTTCGTTACGTAACGCGCGTTACTAGACAGCCTGTTTGGCTTCCCTTTCTCTCACGCATACGGCAGAGCGGTAGTACTAATTTTCAAACAATTTTTAAAATACAAAAAGTAACTGGAATCGGATGGGATTTATACCGCGGCGCCATGGCGTCATGGACCTTTCTCTCAGCCGCTAGGCCAATAGTAACTTACAAGTATGGACGAAAACGGTAAACGGTGTTTGATCTTACCTACTGACATTACCCCTTATTGCGTTTCTAAGCATAAATACTGTTGACAGTGAGCATATTATAACCTAAACCTATCACCGTTTTTGAAAGTGATTGATTAGTTTAAGTTAGTTGTTAATGGTTCGATTGTCATGAAAATCGATATCTGAGTGCTCCTTTGGACTACAAATGCGAACCCGTAATCAGATTTTAAAAAAGTAGCCGGCATTTTGAACTTTTTTGTTACTAGTTCGATTCTCTTGAAAATTGATATCTGAGGATCTGTGGGGGCTAAAAATGCGAACCCGTAATCAGATATAAAAAAGTGGCTGTCATTTTTAACTTTTTTGTTACAGGTTCGATTGACTTGAAAATCGATATCTGAGGATCCGTGGGGACTACAAATGTGAACCCGTAATCAGATTTACAAAAAGTGGCCGCCATTTTGAACTTTTATATTACTGGTTCGATTGTCTTGAAAATCGATATTTGAGGGCCCGTTGGGACTACAAATGCGAACCCAAACTCAGATTTTAAAAAAAAGTAGCCGCCGTTTTGAACTTTTTTGTTACTGCTTCGTTTGTCTTGAAAATCGATATCTGAGGATTCGTCGGGACAGCAAATGCGAAATCAGATTTAAAAAAAGTGATCGCCATTTTGAGCTTTTTTGTTACTGGTTCGATTGTCTTGAAAATCGATATGTGAGCCTAACCCACAGATTTAGATTAGTTATCACTTCCGTCGGGCGTCCCGAGACGCACATGTTTTTTTATTCTCTTTGAATTGTTTTTCTTTTTCTTTTGTACGATAAAGTGTTTACATATGACATTAATTACTGGATTATGCGATTAATCCGATCTGATTCAGATATAAATAGCAAAGAAGATATAACTTGCGGCAATCACCGATCTAAGTCATTCGACTCGTCTGTCTCAGAATTTACTGGTTACATCGTATCGTTTTCATATCTTTACTTGCCTTTTGGAAGAGACCAGTTTTTAAGGCGTGGAAAAGGCAAACAAGCGCACAGGCTTCCTAGTGGAAAGGTGCAATTCGTTGCCAAAGCTGAGGACCTTCCATAACGGAATACTTTAGTGTGAAATTTGCTGCTCGACGTCAGATTTAGCGAGTAACCGCCATACTCAAAGACAATTTAGAGACTATTAACTTGTTGCTTTTTGAAACTTGTGTATAAAAATCGTTATTAAGTCCTCATTAACGAATTCTGAGTGCGATCGTAAGATGGCGGTGTCCAGTAGTAAAGTTCAGCACATTACACAATGCTGATGGTGTGTTTGGTAGCGTCGCGGGTGTGCGGCGCGGACGCCGTGTCGTGCGGCGCGGGCGGGCGCTGCGTGCGCGCCGCGGCGCTGTGCGACGGGCTCGACGATTGCGACGACGGCAGCGACGAGCGCGGCTGCGACTGCCCGCCGGCACACTACAAGTGGGAATACTAACGCTTATTTAGACAGGAACCGGCAGCGGGCCGATGTGTTCACCGTAGTGTGTTTATTGCACCATTACTAAATAAAAATGAATTTAATGTAAATAAATACATTCTCCTTAAAAATAAAGAGAATGGATGGGTCGCTCAGTTACTTACTTTTGAATGTCATTTTGTCTAAGTAGAGTTCAAACATACAAAGCATTATTTATCTTTAAAATTGAGTCGAGATTATACCAATTTTTTCCCTTGTATGTTAGTTAGGACAAACGGACGGACAACGAAGGCTTGTTAATAGGGTCCCGGTTGGCACCCTGCGGGTACGGAACCCTAAAAATGAATGTTGGAAGATTAGCTCGATTCCACAGCACTAGACTTACGATTATCTATACTCGCAGATGCAAGGACGGCATGTGCGTGCCGTTGTCGTCCCGCTGCGACGGGCTGGTAGAGTGCGCGGACGGGTCGGACGAGGTAGACTGCGGGCGCGCGGCGTGCGACGCGCTCGGGCCGGGCGCGCGGCCCTGCGCCGGCGGCGGCTGCTACCTGCCCGCCTGGCGCTGCGACGGCGCGCCCGACTGCCCCTCCGGGACCGACGAGCAGGGCTGCGGCACGGGTCAGTACACTACACACGAGGCGGACGGGTCGGACGAGGTGCGCTCGGGCCGGGCGCGCGGCCCTGCGCCGGCGGCGGCTGCTACCTGCCCGCCTGGCGCTGCGACGGCGCGCCCGACTGCCCCTCCGGGACCGACGAGCAGGGCTGCGGCACGGGTCAGTACACTACACACGAGGCGGACGGGTCGGACGAGGTGCGCTCGGGCCGGGCGCGCGGCCCTGCGCCGGCGGCGGCTGCTACCTGCCCGCCTGGCGCTGCGACGGCGCGCCCGACTGCCCCTCCGGGACCGACGAGCAGGGCTGCGGCACGGGTCAGTACACTACACACGAGGCGGACGGGTCGGACGAGGTGCGCTCGGGCCGGGCGCGCGGCCCTGCGCCGGCGGCGGCTGCTACCTGCCCGCCTGGCGCTGCGACGGCGCGCCCGACTGCCCCTCCGGGACCGACGAGCAGGGCTGCGGCACGGGTCAGTACACTACACTACGGAAAGTACTTGAAAGCGAAAATACTCATTGTTACATTCATAGTAATCGCTGAGGTGCGAGGTGACCACGGCGCAATCACAATAGACACTTGATCCAATCTTTATTCAACTGTTTTACATTTCCACAGACTCAACAGAAACCATGGCGCCTATAACGTCATGCAGCGAAGATCAGTTCACGTGCGGCGGCTCGACGGACGCGGTCGAATGTGTCCCGCTGACGTGGCGCTGCGACGGCCGCGTCGACTGCAGCGACGGCTCCGATGAGACACTACACTGTGGTGCGTGGAAATCATATAAAAAATACGAATACTTAAAAGCGTTCCTAAGCGTTGTGTTTTATGTTTTAGTAAGGGACTACCCGCCTCCGTTTCTTTTGCGGTTTTCATGCATAGGATTCTGATTTGATAGATGCGACAGGTCCTACACTACGTCGCTATACGTGATTAGGGTGTTATTACTTATCGTATTATCAGTAGGCAAACAAAAATATCTAGTTCAGTCGACAAAGCATGGGGTATGTCAACCCTAAGGTTGGATTCAGGTTGCACCTGATAAATATTACGGTAAGTCTAAGATAAAACTGTCAATTCGAAAGGCCAACGTTAATGACATTTCCAATTCATAGTAAGTTGCGTCAAATAGATCAATTTGCCCGGCTTTACATAGCGTTAAGTAGGTACAAACCGGAAGACATTTTTATTTGAATGTTATTTTCTCAGGCCACAAGAACGTGACAGTGTGCGCGGCAGACGAGTTCCAGTGCGGCTCCGTGTGCGTGGGCGCCGCCGCGCGCTGCGACGGGCGCGCCGACTGCGCGGGCGCCGAGGACGAGGCGGACTGCGCGTGCGCGCCGCGTGCCTTCCGTTGCGCCGCCGAGCGGACCTGCCTGCACGAGGTGACTATGACGATACTTATCCCATATATGCCCAGAACTATGTTTTTAGGCATATGCTGTTGATTTTTTTCGAATCAGGAGGCATATAAGGAACCAATAACAGTATAAATGGGGATATTATGGTGTTGATCGTTTTCGAATCAAGGGGCATATATGGGTACCTACAGGTGTTATAATATCAATCTTAGTTCAAACCACTCAGATTTCCAAATTCATATATTCTTATGGACCACCGTCTGTCGTCTATCACGGTGATCATGATGAAACATCTTGTTAACAAAATCGGGAACTCGCAGAAGAACCTTTGTGTTCGCTTAGCAGCAACTTCTGTTTCATTTCAACTGAGGCTTATAGCAATTTATTTTCGGGAGTTTCTAGGAGTTAAGGGTGTTCCGCTTCTATTTCCTATAGTTTGCCATGTTAAACTTTGTTTGAATAGGTGGTTGTGTAGTGGAGGAAAACGATACCAATTCAACAACGCCTTTTAATTTAATTTAATTTAGTTCAAAATTAAGGTTTTCTTTACTCAATTAACAGCGATAGGTACTAGAAACAAAACATCCGTGGATATCAATATTTACTTTCATCTTCCAAAACTGGATTGCAATTTTATTGTAATTTAATCGAACAGTGCAACAGGTCTTCGGGATTTCGTTTTTCTTTTACCTGCTCTCATACTTTGGTCTAACTTTGGTTTAACTTTTGAATTGGAGCTTCACTAACTCTTTCATCTTAGGATAATCAATTTTCGAAACTCGTCTCTTATTTTATATGATCATACAATTTCAATACTAATTTAAGCTTCTCTCCCGTTAGTTAGTTCGAATGTCCCCTGTTGAAGTCGGCTGAAGTGTCGATGTGGTTGCAGGGCCTGTACTGCGACGGGGACGCGGACTGCTCGGACGGGTCGGACGAGCCGCCGGGCTGCGCGCCGCCCGCGGCGCCCGCGCCGGCCCCGGGCGGCGGCGCGGCGCGGCCCTGCGCGGAGCCCGGCGCGCTGTACTGCGCGGGCCGCTGCCTGCCGCCCGAGCTGCTCTGCGACGGCCGCGACCACTGCCTGGACGGCGAGGGCGACGGCGCCGGGAGCGACGAGGATCCGTTCATGTGCTGTGAGTTTTGTGATTTGGCAGTGTGCTTTTTGTATTTCGTACAGACATTTATGTTTTAAAATTAATATAATATTATTTTTAAACTAACTTAAATTTACCGTTGTCTTTTACACGACTGCGGCGTAGCATAAAGAAGTGTTATGAATCCAAAATGATACAAAATATAGCACAAAATGATACCAACGGGCGAGTTATAATTTAAAAAAAATACAACCTTTAAAAATAAACGACTCTTATTGTTTTTTCATAAGTTAATTAAAAAAATGAAGTTTTATCATTCATTTGATGGCACAATATGTTAAAACCATCAATTTTGTGTCACCTCGATTTTTTTCCAACAAACGAAAGTAATTGCCATTACAAATATCAAATGAAACTCCTATACCGATAATACCTACCTATTTCTCTCAAGCTCATAATGCTAATATAAAAAGCATATTTAATGAAAAGTCAGGTGATGGCGAGGTGACAAGTATGTTATCTATAGTTACCCTGTTTTGATTTGGTAACTTGAATCATGTGTAGCTTCGTACTCCCGAGCGACGGCGCACGACGCAGCGCTCGGCGTCGCGCAGTCGTCGCGGTCTGCGTGCGCGCCGGGCGAGTGGCAGTGCGCCAACCGCGCATGCGTGCCGCGCGCCGCGCTCTGCGACTCCATCGACAACTGCGGGGACTACAGCGACGAGCGCCGCTGCAGTGAGTACTGTGTTTACATTTTAGGTTCGAACTATGTATAAAAGGACGACATTATAACCACAGGGGACATAAAATAAGTTATGTTCCCAAATATGGATCGCCTCCTTTACGTTTATGGCAAATAAACGAACATTACATCATCAATTTATCACAATGCGCGCGCGTGTGCCTCGATATCAACGTTGTAAAAATGTTAAAAATCCAAATATATACTACCTATATACAGAGCAAAAGTGAGTGGGAGGGTCGGAAGGGGCCGACCTAGGCGTACTTTTTCGAATCAAATCGGAGAAATACTGGAAAAGGGCCGTATCTTAAGTACTCGAAACCGACGTGCATGCATGACTCGATGTATGAATGTGGAAGAAGCGAAAGAAATTTGTCAGGATCGTAGCAGGTGGAAAGAAGTGGTCTCTGCCTACCCCTCTGGGAAACAGGCGTGATTTAATGTATGTATGTATACTACCTATTATCCAACCATTGTAATTATAAATAGTAACCTCATTAATTTACTCGTTAAAAAAGACAGTTGTCTAGTTAAATCTATATTATTTTTTTAGGTTATGGGCCCTATCGTTGTAATGTTGGTCAGTTAGTGGGTTTATAGTGTTTTAATGTGTTCATATAGATACATGAGTGAGAGGTGTATTGGTATGTCCGTGTCAGATATAAACGAGTGCCGGATCCGCAACGGCGGCTGCCCGCACAACTGCACGGAGCTGCCGGTGGGGCACGCGTGCTGGTGCCGCGCCGGCTGGCGCCGCGCCGCCGCCGCCTGCGCCGACGTCGACGAGTGCGCCGAGGACCAGCCCTGCGACCACCACTGCAGGTCTCACACACACACACGCGCTGTCACATATAATACTTCTTCTGCAGCATTTTATTTGAATGACCACTTGGGGTTATGCCTCTCCAAGCTTCATTCTTCATACAATACAATATACACCACACAAACAAAATACACAAAGATATCAAAAATGTATTTAATTATCGATAAAAAGCGATCTCTTCCGGACAATCTTAGACAGTAGAGACGCTTCAACCTAAATATTTAAACACAGTAGGCGATTATCTTCTTCTTCACTTGTGTCCTCAATTTAAGAATACGCCGCAGCTGGCATTTAAAATGTATGAATGCAACAGACGACTACACTATGGTGTTATAGTGGGAGTTTGCTTGGCTGCTTATTTGTCAAATCTCTTTTTTCCGTACATCTAATGTATGTAACAATGTGAACTCTAGAAGTCAATCGACTATAATTCCCCAATTGCAACCCTAAAATTACCTCAGTATGTTTCGATTTCTAATGATCTGATAGCCTTGATCTTAGAAGCAGCATTTTTTTTCGGTGTGTTAATTTGATTTAGTTCAGTCAGTGACTCCATACATTCTTCCACTAGTCATATTTTCGCCATTAGCTTATTTGTGTCGTTGTGTGCAGGAACACGGTGGGAAGCTTCGTGTGCTCATGCGAGAAGGGGTACAGGCTGATGGAAGACGGCGCCAGCTGTGCGCCGATCTCTAGTGAGTTATACACCATATCTTAACTCATATAAATCTATCTCACATGAATAATCTAACATGAATTTTTGATTACTAACCCTCTTATTTACATACATATAATTGCACAATACCTAAAGTACGGTACGGCCTTATCCTTGAATGTATTATATTTGATAAAAAGTTCAAAACATACTTTAACCGATTTATTTAATAAGCAATTATGAATATGTAGTGGACCATGACCTTCAAAACATTACCTATTCAACTAGATGCCTTGAAAACCATTACACAACTGCCAGTCTTCAGTGTAGAAGATACATGTTCGAAATCACGGTCAAAAATACTGCTAACCTAAACTCCTCCCCTAGATGAGCCAGCATTCCTGATGTTCACCAATCGCTACTACATCCGACGCGTGACCCTGGACTCTGCGCATACTAGCTCGTTGCTTGTTCACAATCTCACCAACGCCGTGGCCCTGGACATGGAGTGGGACGCGCACTGCCTGTACTGGAGCGACGTCACCAGGCTGGGCAGTTCCATCAAGCGAGCGTGCCAAGTGGGACAGGAGCTGGGCAACTATCAGGTGAGGGTTGTTAAGGTCAGCGACAACAGAGTGTTCTTCCGCTGCTGCTCAACCTCACCAATGCCGTCGCCCTGGACATGGAGTGGGGCGCGCACTGCCTGTACTGGAGCGACGTCACCAGGCTGGGCAGTTCCATTAAGCGAGCGTGCCAGGTCGGACAGGAGCTGGGCAACTATCAGGTGAGGGGTTTTAAGGTCAGCGTCATCAGAGTGTTCTCTCGCTGCTGCTCAACCTCACCAACGCCGTGGCCCTGGACATGGAGTGGGGCGCGCGCTGCCTGTACTGGAGCGACGTCACCGAACTGGGCAGTTCCATCAAGCGATTGTGCCCGTATGGGCAGGAGTTGGCCAACTAGCAGGTGAGGGTTGCCAACTTTAGCGTCATGTGTTGAGGCTGTATGAATTGAGAAATGTCCGTAATCTTGTACTACATAGGACAATTACTAATTCCTAAATCAAATCATTCGAAGTACTGGAGGCTTCAAATTGTTCTCCAAGATATTGAACTTCCTCTCCGACACTTCATAATATTTTATAAAGTGATTTTTTATAATTTTATTCTAAATGCCCAGCTGTTACACGGCGCGACGCTTCAAAACCCAGACGGCATCGCGGTCGACTGGGTGGGCGGCAACATCTACTGGTGCGACAAGGGCACGGACACGCTGGAGGTGTCGCGCACGTCGGGCGCGCACCGCCGCGTGCTCGTGCGCTCGGGGCTGCAGGAGCCGCGCGCGCTGGCGCTGCACCCGGCGCGGGGGTCAGTCTACACTCTACACCATTCATGGTTACTTCATCTTAGTCGTTTCCTCATGGCTGAGGGTCCTGTGACTGTCAGAAGTGGCTCTGTCGGACGGACCTCTTCAGGTTGCTCTCTGTTCGGTAGACTCTAAAATGTACCATCATTTGAGATTAAATCGGGAGATAGTGATGAATATAATGTAACTTCTTGATCGCACTTATCTTTATTATTGTCTTGTTAGCCGAAAGACGATTTAGGTACATACTCGTACGTCCAAAATGTGGACAGTGCAGAGTACGATATGGCACCAACAGAGGTCTCAAATATGAACTATAGAGAAAGTAGGAATGCTCGTCTAGTTGACATAATCTTCCCTTTTACTAAAAACTTCAAAGAACCTTCAGAAATAGGGCGCGTCGTCTTAATCCCTGGAGAGTCAGAACTTTAAGTCGCCCATACACTTACCGCGTTACTTAAAAACGTGGAATAACCGTGGGGTAAGCTAAACCACGCTTCTTCCTTATTGTCATTGTGACATTTGAATTTGACAGATTAGGACAAAGCATGGTTTAGCTTACCCCACGGTTATTCCACGTTTATAAGTAACGCGGTTACATATAACTAACGGCTATGATGCATTTGCCACCTACGTTCTTAAATTAAAAGTCTAAAGTCTTCACGCGGGTGATGGAAACTGGTCAACTAAATATTCATTCAAACGGTTACATTTGCAGCACCATCTACTGGTCGGACTGGGGCACGCAGGCGCACATCGGGCGCGCCGGCATGGACGGCTCGGCACGCACCGTGCTCATCAGCGCCGGGCTGGGCTGGCCCAACGCGCTGGTGGTCGCGCACGCCTCCCAGGAGCTGTACTTCGCTGACGCCAGAGAAGACTACATCGCGGTCGCTGACTTGGACGGGAAACATGTGCGGGTGCTGTTCTCTAGAGGTTAGTTGTTAGCTAATACTGTGTTCTCTTGCTAGGTTCTAAGTGTGACCTTCGGGTGTGAGGGAACACAACCGGTAATTTGCCTAGTATAAAAAGATAAAAAGATAAAAGAAATTTATTTAGTAAGTAGGCCGCACGGGCACTTTTACACGTCAAGAATCTACCAGCGCTTCCCAAGAGAATTTTCATTTTTTGATTGTCATTTTTTAAACATATTTCTTATTGCAATGGTACTACTTAGTCTAGCATTATATAAAGCTATAAAATATTAAATTAAATATAGTATCAAATAACATGCGTAGTTCAGCTGGAAAACATGCCAATTAAGAATCTTAAGGGAGAGAAAAAAAAAACACATACTTATGTGTATATAAGATGGTGCGAGACGACCACATAAAAGTTTCGATATGTTTTCCTACATCAACGGTGTCCCCTAGACAAGATAAAGATTTTGCATTTGAATAAATTATTATTGACCAAGTTTCGGATTTAGGCCATGCATTTTTGTCTGTTAGGTAGTCCTCGATCCTATAATACGCTTTAGACATTAACGACCTTTTCAAGTAATTTTTAAGTGCTGGAAAGGGTAACTATAAAACTTCGTCAGGTAATTTATTATAGAAATGAATGCATTGACCAACAAATGATTTATATACTTTACGGACGCGGAATTTTCGGATAGCGATTTTATTTTTATTTCTGGTATTTAAATTATGTATATCAGAATTTTTGGTGAAAGAATCTAAATTTCTAATAACGTAAATGAATGCATTGACCAACAAATGATTTATATACTTTACGGACGCGGAATTTTCGGATAGCGATTTTATTTTTATTTCTGGTATTTAAATTATGTATATCAGAATTTTTGGTGAAAGAATCTAAATTTCTAATAACGTAAATAATATTCTCATAAATAAATTGAGACGCTACAGTCAAGATATTAATTTCTTTAAAAAGTTCTTTTAATGAGTCACGGGAATTTAAATTGTAAATAGAACGAATGGCTCTTTTTTGTAACACAAATATAGTTTGTATGTCAGCTGCCTTACCCCAAACCAGAATACCGTACGACATGACACTATGGAAATAACTATAATAGACTAAGCGAGCTGTCTCAACATTGGTTAGTTGTCTAATTTTCCTAACGGCGTGAGCTGCCGAACTTAGTTTACGTGCCAGTACAGCTATATGGGGACTCCATTGCAAATATTTATCTAATGTTATGCCTAAGAAAATTGCCTTATCTACCATTTGCAAACACTCGTCATTTAGAAAAATACTAGAATGTACCGGTTTAACATTAGGCAAAGCGAACCTAACACATTTCGTTTTCTTAGCATTTAGTAGCAAATTGTTGCTAGTAAACCAATTAAGTACTTTAACTAGTGTGGTGTTAATCCTACTGTAGTCTACGGATTTTCTATCTACCTTGAAAATTAGTGAAGTATCATCAGCAAAAAGTACAATATCACAAAATTTATCTACTGTTGGTGGCAAGTAATTTATGTAAACCAAAAATAAAAAGGACCTAAAATAGAGCCTTGAGGCACACCTATTTTCACTGTAGCTCCAACAGATTGCGTTTTGTTTACAACAACTATTTGAGTTCTATCACTTAGATAAGAAGACATAAGGCTTAAAGCTTTATTGGACAATCCATAATGTTCTAATTTTAAAATAAGGGTCGTATGATCCACGCAATCAAAAGCTTTAGAAAGATCACAAAATATTCCTATAGAGGTATTTATACTTAATCCTTAGGTACACTGCCATACATGAATTATCACCGCGATTAAAGTGACAAGGTACTAAAGTGTACACGTATTTATGAACTCGACTGTACACGTTCCGGCTAAAACAAAAAATTCCATGGCTGCTACACCCGTCTTTGGCAATAACTTAAAACTGATGATGATGTTTTTTTTGAATTCCTTCTCTCTATTATAATCTTCCCTTTTGAACACTTGTACGTTAAAAAATCAATTTTTATATGGTCGTTTTTTTGACTCAAACATAACGACCACTGATTGCAAATGTCTCTTCAGACCGCATGCCGTGGCTGCGGCTGCACCACGTTTTCGCGCTGACCGTGTGGGAGGGCCGCGTGTACTGGAGCGACTGGGAGACCAGGGGCGTCGAGAGCTGCCGCCGCCGACCCAACCGGCACTATAAGGTACACATAGATATTTATGGAAAACTAGCCCTTCGTGATTTTTTTTTCTTTAGAATCCCTTGATTTAACATAATATATTAACTTATTTTGTACAGATGTACTTTTTCGACCTACAGGATCTTCTTCCCTTCAACACAATCAATAAATCAATTCGGCTTTTAACGTAAATATACGCAGATCAAAAATGTCCAAGGATCAATAATATCCCTACATTATTTTGTTATTTTTTTAATGTGTGTATCATTTTCCTTCCGATATGTTTGTAATATAATCTACTATAGTTCTATCCACCCAATTCACCGCGGGGACACTTGCATGTCTCCACTGCTTCCAAAATGGCATGTTCCAGCAACATGAACCTCTCTGATTCCAGGCCAACGCGACGGAAGAGCACAGCGCGGGCGGCGCGTACGAGTGCAGCACGGTGGCGCACACCGTGCACAAGCCCATGGACCTGCGCGTGCACCACCCCGCGCGCCAGCCGCCGCAGCCAGGTCAGTCGGATCACGCGGTGTCGTCAAATGCCGTGAATACAGACACGCGGACTCAATGGAAATACTATCTTACTATACTCGAAAATCTAATTTAAGACCAAATCCTAACCTCAACCGGCGCACTTTTACTGTGATTACTGCATTTTGGTTTACGTGCAGGTATTTTTATCGATAAAACTTACCCTAATATTACTGGTTACACGAGTTCTGATTCATGTTTTTATGAAATAATGTTAAAACAACGAAATAATCAAGATGGGAACTGTCAGATTTTGGTCTTTAATTCGATTTTCGAGTATAATATATTATAAATGAGAAAGTTTTCATGTTTGTAACTCAATCACGCTTC
Organism: Acleris literana; assembly: GCA_946894065.1. Taxonomy (NCBI): domain Eukaryota; kingdom Metazoa; phylum Arthropoda; class Insecta; order Lepidoptera; family Tortricidae; genus Acleris; species Acleris literana. The sequence continues at coordinate 7,922,045 of OX335688.1, read as the reverse complement.
AACCACTGAACGGATCAGGATGACACTTGGCACATATATAGGTTAGGTCCTGGAATAAGACATAGGATAGTTTTCATCTCGGAAAACTGGACAGTACGGCGATAAACGACTTCTGCGCGGACTGAGTTGCGGGCAAAGGGTAGCCTAAAATAAGTTATAACTTGTTAATAAGAATGAGAATTAAATTGACAAGTCTATTAGAAAACTACACTTACATTGGCAACTCCTGAACCCCCTGATCCTCCTGAACTAACTACACAAATACCTCCAGTCCCAGAGTAGAATTACCCGGGACGAGGTTAATGTTAACGAGGAGCCAAAGCACCCCGTCACACTAACCAAAGTTAATCCTAAGTATTTCTAAATTATTTTTGTGTGTGTCAACTAAAAACATCCTTAGTAGAAATAACCTGTACTTTGTGTCATTCCTTGATGTATAACTTTACATGTTATAAAACAAAGTCGCTCCCGCTGTCTGTTCGCTTAGATCTTTTGAGGTACGCAACGGATATAAATGCGGTCTTCATCAATAGACAGAGTGATTCAAGAGGAAGGTTTTTATATATAATAAGTTCTGTGGTTACGGGTGTTACAGAAAACTCGCATACACCGAAGCGAAGCGAGGGCGGGTCGCTAGTACAATATAAAGTTTACTGTACCTTAAAGGTTATCGGTACTCTTCGTTTTTCTATTAAGCACGACTGACGGATGCACTACCAATTGAAAGTGTGTGATAGCAATACAAGCCGAACGCCGTACTGGTACCATATTGCTTTTATCTCGGCTATAATAAAAGCTATCGTAACGTTGACAATACAATAACATGTCAAAGGCAATATGGTTTAGCCAGTAGAATAAAGGCCTTGTACATAAGATTGAAAATAACTTTAACAATAAGCAAGCTTTTAAAACCAGACTGTTGCTAACCAACTTTAAATCGTTATAAATCCTAAATGATCATTCAAAATGAAAAATGATGAAAGAAACCTACAGATGATTTTTAAATCCCTATTCAATGATACCCCACTTTTTTTTTTATTTGCACAATATGGCGTCTGGTTGCCGCCATATTGAATTTTGGTTACAGTCATATCTTCAGTGACACTCACCAGATTAACACAAATGGATTGACATAAGAGTCATCAAAATCGGACAACGGGTTTAGTTTTTATAGTGCCACAAAGTAACAAACATACATATATAGGCTGTGAAACACATTACCCTCCTCCTTCGGCAGTCGGGTAAATAGACATTTGATTGTGTGTTCTCTCGTAACGTCCCCTGCAGAACTGACGGCTCTGTGCGCCCAGCTGAACTGCTCCGGGCTGTGCCTGCTGACGCCGGCGACGGCGGCGCGGTCGGCCGGCGCGCGCTGCGAGTGCCCCGAGCACTTCGTGCTGGCCGCCGATGGCCGCAGCTGCACGCCTAACTGCACCAGCGCGCACTTCGTCTGCGAGACCACGCTCAAATGCATACCATTCTGGTGGCGCTGCGACACTCAGGTGAGTGCAGGTAGCGGTGGAGACTGTATACATAAGGGTTCCGTAGATCTCCATAGACCTAGAACAAAAATTCATCACTTTACAGTCCTAAGATACCACAGTATCCAAACTAACTAAAAAGTAATGCAGCTGGTAAAATAATAACACAGTTTTAGTATAGCAATATAGATCCCGTCACGTAAAAAGGTCGTTGACTGACAAAAGGGAATGTGTTTGCGCATGGGCTGGGTACAGTCGTTGACATTTAAAGTTGGCCTGAATGTACTGAGCAAAAATATTTTTTTTGCAGAACTGATTACAATCAAATCTTAAAGATGTAATTTCAATAATTTACTTAGGTCGGTATTCCATCTGTCCAATACCTTTGTCCAATTTCTATATCCAATATTTGGACCTTTGAAGGAGGCCCATTCCACTTATTCAATATCATGGTTCACGTTTTTGTAATATTTAATCAAATGTCGGTGTTTCTAGTAAATTTGATGAAATCACCAAATTTTTTTTGATAAAATGCACGTTGAACAAAGGTATTGGACAGGTGGAATACCACCCTAACATCAAATGGAAGAATGTGTCAGTTGTGAGCGTGTTGTCGGGCAGGACGACTGCGGCGACGGGTCGGACGAGCCGGCGTCGTGCCCGTCGTTCCGCTGCTCGCCGGGGCAGTTCCAGTGCGGCGCGGGCCGCTGCCTGCACCCCGCGCTCATCTGCGACGGCTCCGCGCATTGCGCCGACGGGGCCGACGAGCGCGACTGCGACACGGTCAGTACCAGAACTGTTTTCCCAGTGGTATATTTATTTATGTCTACGTAGCTATTGCCTGCGCAGAAAAATAGTACATTATTGCCTAGGCATGGAAGTAGGCAATTGCGGGCCGAGTATTGTTTTAAACGGACGAGCTTGCGAGTCCGTTTAAAAATACGAAGCCCGCAATTGCTGTACCTTCCGAGGCAAATATAGTACTATTCTCAAAAATCGCAAGTTTTTTTTTGTGTTGGAGTAAAATCTTCATCGCTTGAACTCATTTTTTTAATTGCATACAAACAAACTTCATGTGAAAAACGATCACTCTTTACCGCCTTTTTGTTTATGACAAGGAGAATCACAAGCTTTGTTTTTTAAAAAAACATAAGCTATTCCGGACACAGATAAAAAAGTTATGTTTCGAATAAAATTTGGATGTATAAGACTTGTGCCCTCATTTCATTATGGGCTTTTTCACTTTTTTAAAAGTTACAAGCTAGATAGTAATGGAATTTGTATGCAATGCTTGCAAATGCAAATGTTTGTTTTTTTTTTAATTTGATATCTGTCAGTAAACTATGTCCTTCGCGTCTCAATATGTAGATAGTAATGTCAACATTTCCAGACATTTTTGAGAAAGTACTCTGTGTCCTGCCTCGAGGCTTAAGCTATCTTCATATCAAATTTCATCTAAATCTAGGTTTAGCGGTTTAGGCGTGAAAGCGTAACAGGCAGACAGACAGCTAGAGTGACTTTTGCATTTATAATATTAGTCTGGATGTGCTTAAATCCGAGTCAGGCAATCGCCGTTACCGCCTAGACATATATAATGCTTTTCTCAAATAATGCGAGGATATTATGCAAATACATAATTATAAGTATTCGAATTTCGACAAATTCAGAGAGAATATTTTTTCGAAAACTACCAGTGTAAGAAAGTTTCGCGCATAACGAGCCGCCGCCGCCAGCCCGACACTGAACCCACCCACAAGTTGGATGTATGGGTTTTTTTTTTGTGGTCTTTTTGATTGCTTATGCGATAGAGAGCATTTTTGAATAAAATATCCCATCGGACAGGAATGCGTTTTCGTAAATTCATTTTACTCCTAGGCAATGCCGTCTTTACCATAAGGGCACACGGGGCCCGTGCCCAGGGCCCCCATCCACAGGGCCCCCGAAGGGCCGACATTTTATCATCGTAGAAAAATGTTAGTCACAATTCGCTTTCTTTACTTTCCAAAAGGGGCCCCAAACTCTTGTGTGCCCTAGGGCCCCAGCATAGTTTAAGACGGCCCTGCTCCTAGGAAGAAAATGAGGCTCTTTCCGTCTTCTTTTCTCCAAAGAAAAGCCGTAATTTTCGAGCATGTTTGAAAAATCTTGAATATGTTTATGGGTATGATGTTGTTGTTGCAGTTCACGTGCCTGTCGTCGCAGTTCAAGTGCGCCGGCAACTCGTCGGCGGGCGTGTCGGCGCGCTGCGTGTCGGCGGCGGCGCGCTGCGACGGCGCGCGCGACTGCGCCGGCGGCGACGACGAGCGCGACTGCCCGCCGCGCTCCTGCAAGCCCGACCATGTGAGCACACTCCGGGTTTACTTACGGAACCAGTCACGAGATGGAACTACATTTTAAAATTGTATATCTCTTGAGCTGGCACTACGATTTAAGAACCCCTGCAACTCATTTTTGGTCCACCCGTTTTGTCCCTAAACATTTTTTTTTATTAAAAAACAGACACAAATTGAGACATGTAGGCAGACAAAACTTCAAGCGTTGAGGGTGTTTGTATTTAATTCAGGAAAGAGTTTACCTATTGTAAATAATAACCCTATGGATGTTTTTATTGTAATTTTGTTTGCTACGTTACTTTACTATTATGTGGCTCTATCACAAGAAACTTTACAAATGTATAATTCCTCAAATTTACATACTGTAGACGAAACATCGTCCCGATAAATAATTACAAATATGTCTAAATTAAAAGTTATCAGCCTTACGTTGATTATTGACGGGTTTTTAGATTTGTGTTTCATTGAATAAGTATTATTTCCAGAAAACCCTATCCTATTGTACAATACCGCGAGTCATAATAGCATTCACATCTCGGCTCGATCAAAGTATAAATAGATAAGTAGGTAGTTCGTCTTCGGTCCAATAAGAGTTCCTATTACCTATCGCCGCTCGGGCGCTAGGGTTGATCGATACTTAATACGCACGCAACCAAACGCGGCGACGGCGCGTCCCCAAGTAACTCGGTCCGGGTGGCTTGTGGCTCGTACGGTCAATGCAATGGGGGTACGGGCAAGCCGGGCGATACATGTACAATTGTTTAAATACGCACTACTTATACCGTGGCTTGTTCGTCAGTTCATGTGCGGCGACGGGTCGTGCGTGCCGGGCGTGTGGGTGTGCGACGCGGACGCGGACTGCGCCGACGGCTCGGACGAGGGGCCCGCGTGCGCCGCGCGCGCCTGCCCGCCGCGCCATTTCCGCTGCACCTCGGGCCGCTGCCTGCCGCGCGACTGGCTCTGCGACGGCGAGGTACGTCCACAGCGCCACAGCAGCTTCTAAACAAATACTTACTGCTCAGGTACACCGTTGTAACTTATATTTGTGGTAGTACTGTACAAAAATGACGTAAAATATTTCCGTCCAGATGGACTGTCCGCTGCGCGAGGACGAGGCAGATTGCGGCGGCGCGGGCGCGCGCGCGGCGTGCGACGCGTCTTACTTCCGGTGCGCGGACGGGCGCTGCCTGCCGGGCCGCTGGCGCTGCGACTTCGAGGACGACTGCGGCGACCTCAGCGACGAGATCAACTGCACGCCGAGGAACTGCTCCGAGAGCGAGTTCAGGTCGGAACTTATTGTTAAATCAAACAATACTTTGCTTGATACGTGTTTTTATTATTATTATATATATTTTTTAAGGAAAACCAACAGCTAGCACAGACACATAGACACATCTACATGGTGTTATTGTAATTAGAATTTTGATTAGGAAATAAAATTCCAGTACTGTGAATTTAAAAATATTAATGTTTGCGAGTTAAGAGTAAATACCACGAAATTACCCCCCACAAAATTACACAATCCGAACATTAGAATTTTGATTAGGAAATAAAATTCCAGTACTGTGAATTTATAGTAGTTTATGCAACAGTTGTATAAGAGAGGTCAAAAAAGACGAGTGGTGTGGTTACGATGTGAGCCGCAGGCGAACATCGTAAAGCAAGACGCCACGAGTATTTTTTGACTTAGTTATACACCGTTGCATACAATACTTTTTCTACGACTAGGTTTTAAATAAAATGCAAAATTAAATTAACAAAATTTTATTAATATACCTAGGTTAGAATACGAACGAACGAAGCACAGAACAACAAACGAGCGAGAAACATTCGAAAACAATAAAATATGTGTCTATGGTTAACTTTGTTTTTAAATTGATGTGCACTTGCCAGGTTTCATATTTTTTTTAAAAGTTGCACAATCGATTTAACTTGTGAAATAGGGACTAAAAACACCTAATGATTTGAGAAATGAATTCTTTTACCTGATTGGTCGATTTTAATATAGCTGCGTTCTGGTTCGTTGATATCAAATAAAATGTTTTTTGTAAATTAGTAAAAGAGTTTACATACCAAAAAGAACCTAACGTTCCGATTGACAGTCAATGTGTATTGTGATTGGTGGTTTAATTTGGTGAAGTATTTTGATTGGTCAAATTAACCTAGGTGTAAGCTTTGGCAGCTAGGCATATCGTTTTGGCTCAAAAAAGCACAAGTGCTGTTAAGGGGAATAGACTAGATAGACTTTTCTACGGAATGTTCTGCGGACATATTATCTATATTCTTATATTAGTGTTCGTGACTATATAAATGACAGATAAAAGTACAGGAGTAGGAAAAAAATATTAAAGTTTGCGAGTTAAGAGTAAATACCACGAAATTACCTCCCACAAAATTACACAATCCGAACAAAACATTTTTGTATTTTTAAAGTAAGTATCGAAAACCATAATGAGTGTAATATTTGCTAATACAAACTTGTGATTTCATATAAATATCTATAATATTTATCGTTTTGACACTTCTTAAAAAGTTGCTCATTTGACCTGTCATTCAACATCCCTAAATGAAACTCAATATCGTGTACTTAACCTTTTCAACGCCATTGACGGATATATCCGCACCACTGGTTCAACGCCAACGACGGATATTTCCGTCGTGGTTGCCAGCGCAAAATAGACCTGATGTCTATGAGGCAAGGTTGATATTCGCTTTGGTTTTAAGCTGTCATTGGCGTGTGAGTGACGTCTTTTGTATTTGACATAGCGTTGAAAAGGTTAAAGATCGCCACATTCGAAACGTTTTTTTTTGCTTCACCGGCCTAGTAATAAAATTGAACGCACATAACCTGGGGGGTCGCCAACAATATTTCTAGGCCTTTTCGATCGTATTATTAACGTTATGATTGCTCTAGTTAACTTGGCACTAAAATCAACTTCATTTTTCAAATTTAAAAATGTTCTATTTGTTTGTTACAGATGCGCGAACGGCGAGTGCATCCGCGGCGCGCTGCGCTGCTCGGGCGGCGCGGAGTGCGCGGACGGCTCGGACGAGGTGGGCTGCGCGCCCGCCTGCGCGCCGCGCGCCCGCCTCTGCCGCGACCACGACAAGTGCCTGCCCAAGTGAGTGCACTACCGCCTGATACATCCTAAACATTATAAAAGAACAGGCCTATACAGGGTGGTCGGTCCTCCATCCTGACAATTACGTGTGACATATGGGACCCGTTCTTCTTCTGTGAGTGCCATCTACTACCGGAGGTCGGCGATCATAATGGCTATCTTCACCTTGTCTACTGCCGCCCTGAATAAAGACCTCGTGCTCATTCCGAACCACTGTCTGAGGTTTTTGAGCCAAGATATCTTTCGTCTGCCTGGTGGTCGGCGTCCTTGAACTTTTCCCTGAATTATCAGTTGCAGTAGTCAATACTTGTCATTTCTTATTATGTGACCAAGATACTGTAGTTCGCTCTTTTATAGTCTTCACAATCTCAAGATGCTTATTCATCCTCAGAAAAATTGTCATTTCGCACCTTCTCTGTCCACGATATTTTCAGCATGCGTCGGTATACCCACATCTCAAAAGCTTTGATCCTTTTGGTCATAGCTTCTGTCTAAGTCCAGGCCTCGACACCATATAGAAGGACAGAAAATACGTAGCATCGTGCTAATCTCACCCGAGTTTGCATCCTCAGGGACCTGTTGCGGAGAAGACCGCTCATCTTCATAAATGTGTTTCGTGCCTGCTCTATGCGGCATTTGACCTCCACACTGTGATCCGCTTGACTATTTACATAGCATCCCAGGTATTTGTACGATTGCACCCTTTCGAGCGGCTGACTTTTCACATATAAAGTGGCGTTTGTGAGTGGTTTACGCCCAACTACCATGAACTTCGTCTTCTTAATGTTAACGTTCAGACCATAGGCTGAGCTGATCGATTCCACACGGTCTACAAGACATTGCAGGTCTTCCAGCGTGGCGGCCAAAAGTATGGTGTCATCAGCGTAACGTATATTGTTCAATGGTTGTCCGTTAATCACTATTCCTTCTGATGCGTCCTCCAGTGCTTCAGCAAAGAATGGGACCCGTTGACGTATCCCAAACTTTAACGTGTATAGTAGTGAATCTTGGGTCCATACCGACATCAGACGAATAAGGAAAGCAGGATTAATGCAGTCGAAATGAGAGCTCTGAGAAGTATGTGTGGAGTTAGGATGATAGATACAGTAAGAAATAGCGAGATCCGAGAACGATGTGGATTGAAAGAAAATGTAGTGACTAAGATCGAAAAGGGTATGCTAAGTTGGTTTGGTCATTTAGAAAAGATGGATGAAAGAGATATGGCGAGCGAGAGTGAGTGGGGATGTCGGTAGGGGACGTCCTAGACGGTGATCAGATTCGCGATGTACCTACTGAATAAGGGCTAAATCAAAAGCATCCGAAACCGACGTACGTGCAAAGAAGAGATTGATGATTGTAGAGGAAGCGAAAGTTGTATGCTTAGACCGACGCACCTGGCGTTCCATAGACTCTGCGTACCCCATTGGGAGAGAGGCGTGAAGGTTCTCTGGTTGAGTGGTGTGGTATGTAAAAACAAACCAATTTATCATTATTCCTCCATAATCACGTACTTTTGAAGATCATGTGTGATTTTATTAATGATTTAAATACTTGAATATAGCATTTCATTTAAGATTGAATAACTATTAATTAATATTATTATTTTTGCGCCGACCCCAAATAAGTTGGGACAGGGGCAGGAGAATGATGATTGAATAAATGTTAATGATACGTTTTTTAAATAAAAACACGCTCTATGAAGATTTGAGGTTATGTGTCAAAAGGTACTGACTTGTTTACATTTTTGGCGATTTCAACTGACACCGACTGTAATGGTTGCGTGTTGTCAGCGAGTGGTGGTGCGACGGGTCGGTAGACTGCGCGGACGGGTCGGACGAGGACTCGTGCGTGGCGGCGCCGGCGCCGACGTGCGGCGCGCGCATGTCGTGCGTGGGCGCGGCGTGCGCGCCGGCCGCGTGGCGCTGCGACGCGCGCCGCGACTGCGCCGCGGGCGAGGACGAGACCGGCTGCGACCGGTACGCCTGCCCGCCGCCGATGTTCAGGTAACTCAATATACGCTTCAATAGTACATTATTGCCTAGGCATGGAAGTAGTATTTAATAATACGAAGCCCGCAATTGCTGTTCCTGCCGAGGCAAATATAGTGCTTTTCTCAAAAATCGCAAGAAAAAAATTGTGTTGGAGTCAAATCTTCATCGCTTGAACTCACTTTTTGAATTGCATACAAACAGGAACTTCATGTGAAAAAACCATCACTCCTTACCGCTTTTTTGTTTATGACAAGGAGAAACGCAATATTTGTTTTAAAAAAAAAACATAAGCTATTACAGGCACAAATAAAAAAGTTATGTTTCGAGTAAAATTTGGATTATGGCCCTTTTCACTTTTTAAAAAATTACAAGCTAGATAGTAATGGAATTTGTATGCAACATTGCGGGCTTGTGTAGCGAGCACGCAATGTTTTTGTTTTTAAATTTGAGAACTGTCAGTAAACTATGTACTTCGCGTCTTAATGTGTAGATAGGAATGTCAACATTTCCGGACATTTTTTAGAAAATTTATTTTATTTTGCTGCTGTTCTATAAGATCAGTGTGGAAGAAGTTCATCAACAATTCTGCTCCTGAATCCCTCTCTATTTGTCCCCTTATTTCTCTATATTGAAAGGTAACATTTACTCGTAAGTCATACAGTGACTCTATGAAAAAAAGGAACTCGTACTAAAGTTAATTCTTTTTAACTGCAATAATGTCACTATTCAAATACCACTTTTCTTAATTCAGTGTCACTGTTGGATTTTTGTGGATTTCTTTCAATAAAATTATAAATATACTACTATATAACTAGAACTACTACTATACTACTGCTACTACTACTATAGAACTTTATAATTATGTAATCTTTTTTTTATTTAATCACGAGTCTTTTTCAACGTGAATACTTTTGAAAGTGTAGACTTTTTATTTATTTATTTATAACTTATTTACATTAAAAATATCTAAAATTCCAAAACGTATGCTAAAACATTCCAGTAATTGATGATGATGTGTCCAGGTGCGGCAACAACTCGTGCCTGCCGCCGGGGCTGATCTGCGACGGCTACCGCGACTGCGAGGACGGCAGCGACGAGAACGCCATCATGTGTACGTAGTACATTTAAAAATAATAAACCAATAGCGGGGTGGACGATCTTACACAAATTTCCCTAGGGTGGTGGAACCAGTAATGTACAAGAACCCAATGATGGACACTTGATTCTTATTTTAGAGAAGATAAGGGTTATTCATTTGTTTTGCAACAATCAATTTAGGACAGTGTGAAATTTGAATTAAAAGTAAAGTGTCGATTACTGGTGCCTGTCAGCTAAAAGTGTCCATATTTGCCGTCACCCTAGTCCCAAACTAAGCTCTATGTAGGGTATTGGCAATGACTAGGAATCAGAGCCCAAAGCTTAATAACTCAAAGAAAAATAAAGTATTAAATATATTAAAACCCTCGTTATAATGGTGACCCTTACTTTCAGACCCGATATCTCTAATGGCCGAAGCCTATATTCAAACCGCGGACAGATATCCTTACTTCGGGTTAAAATTTGACACATTTTGTATGGGCAAATGTCAAATTTTAACCCGAAGTAAGCCTTACCTTATCTGCGGTTCGAATATTGGGTTCGGCCATTAATGGCTGAACCCTAGTCTAGTAAAAATGTCAACTCCATATAGCAATGTACAAGTTGCAGAACATTTCCAAAACGTGGAAACATTCTCAAGAATGTTCTGAGAACATTCTTGCAACTTGAAACTTAATAAAGAAAACATTTAACAAAGAAAATGTTCGTGCAATAAAGTTTAAATGTGCATTATAAATACTCCATAATTATTATGTACCTGTTTTAGTTGGATACAGTTAATTACCTATATTTTGTTAATAAGTGATAAGTTACCAATAACTTGTTTAAATTCTGATTAAATTTCTGAGAACATTTCAGAGAACATTTTATGGAGTCTCCATATGATTTTTCATATTATTATCGGACTGGGATTTCGCTTTGCAATTCGACTGCTGGGTACTCAAAATATTAGATACTGAGGACGCCAGCGTAAAATTAGTTTCCCGCTACTCCCCCTATTTCTTCCCATTGGGGGTCAATTTTCGGAAAATACCTTACTTAGTGCACCCATAGGGTACCCAAGCATACTCCCTGCAAATTTAAAGTCCCTAGGTCCAGCGGTTTAGGCTATGCGTTCTCTGTCACTCAGTTACACAGGCACGTTACTGCTTTATATATTTAGATAGAGGGTATATTGTTTTGTAAAATATTTTCTATTTTCTATCGCAGGTAGTAGACGGTCTTCGGAGTCCTTGTGCGACCAAGACGAAGAGATGTGCGGCGACGGAAGTTGCGTGCCCGCTGGCGCCGCCTGCGACACCGGTCAGTCTTAGGCCCGCTTGAACGTAAATGTAAACCCTAGGTTAACAGGTTAGGGCCACTTGCACCAAAAATTCAACATTGGGTTAAGATATCGAGTTAGTAAACGTCAGACTCATACGAAAACTGTCATTCTCGACCTAGGGTTAATTTATTGGTGCAAGTGGTGGTAAATTTGTTAAAATTGACAGTTCTTATATGAATCTGACATTCTGTAATAAATTTAACCTGGGGTTAACCTAGGGTTAAATTTACGTCTAGACGGTTCTTAGTAGATACGTCGAGTTTTGATTCATCATTCAAGAGGCCACATATGCTGCCACGCCCTCACAAGAAAGAAAAGGAATGGCTTTATGTGCTTCCGCGCGAAGACTGTCAGATGGAGATAGTTTGCGCGCGCCTTAATGGCAGTGTCTAATTCAATTAATTGCCAGTTACTTTATAAACACTTCCATTATTAAAAATTGGTTTACTAGAATTAAAATGAAAAAATATATATCGAGGATTTTGTTTCTATCCGTGTTTTCACGTTTAGCAGTCTCAAGGAAATATGATCAAGTTTAATATATCCAAAGAACAGAGACATAGTCGCTATGGTTATTGAGATCCAGATCGCGAAACACTACCGACTTTATCATATTATTATGTGGCCTCTACGCCGCCGAGCGTCCAGTGGCGCCCTCATTACTATTAATGTACTCTCTAATAAACTAAAGCATTGTCTTGAAATCGAAAGATGGTTTTTTTGTTGTACAAATGAATACACAATTTATATGACATAATTTAAGAAAATATAAACTTTATAGATGGTGACACTTTAATAGACGGTTAATTATCAGTGTTAAAAGTATAGACGGCAACAAAAATGTCTTAATAAAACATAATTGAAAATCATGTTCAATCTTTAGTTTGGTTTTTAGTCTGTGGTTATAATGTAAAGTTGGTTTGTCTAGGCGAAGAAGGCCCCTGCACGTGGCAGGCCTGCTCGCAGCTGTGCATCCCGAAACACACGCACAACCACACGTGCAAGTAAGTCATACCAACACTAATATTAAGCTATTACTTAACCATTTCTTATCGAAAATAAAGCAAACAAACTATCAGACAGAGATAAAGTGACGCGTATTCCTGTTAACGTCTAAATTCAAAAGTTTAAAGATTTTGATGGAAGTGGGTTTGGTAATAGCTCGAACCATAGCGTAACCGAAGCTTAAAAACAGTTCTATAATGAGCGTTGCCATGGTAATAACAGTTATTTTATAATTATTAGATGCATCGAAGGGTACAAACATCGGCTGTTGCCCGATAACACGTGGACTTGTGAAGCAATTGGTAAGTGGAAACGAGGTTATGTCTTTCTTCTTATAACGTTTGTTCCGCGTTAAGTTTGACTTTATTGCACGCTTATGCCAAATACGTTATTTGAATATTGTGCAGGTGAAAAGGCACAAGTGATCGTCGCTGTAAATGGGTCACTACGCGCCTGGGAGCTGACGAAGAGGGAGAGAGACTCGCGGGTGCTGTATGAAAGAGAAGATGACAGGTTACCTTTAATTTTTTTAAGCTTAAATTATTATTAATGATAATTACTATTATTTATTTTATATATTTAGTTTTAATAGATCGGAATACGGAAGAAAAATTGCTCCAGAGACACGGTCATGGCTTTTAAGTAAATGATGATGTTTTACCTGTTGAAGTAGGTATTTGTAAAGCTTGAAGGTCAGACAACTAGGGGTGCAATTAAATGATCTTGCGTAAGATGTCCGTTTCAAGGCGCGTCATACATTATATTTTTCTTTGTTTTAAACTTTCGCGACTTTCACACATACTGTAAAAACATTATTATTTATTTACGCGATTATCGTTTTAGATTTATAACAGTATTACAGTTTTCTTTGAGGAAGTGTCGCATGCTAGCAACCATTCAAAATTATGTTTCGGTATTACTTTTCTTTGTAAATTTTAATGTTCATCTATAGTTCAGGTAACATTGTGGGTGTGTTTTTATGTTGGGGGTAATCCCTGGAATACCTGGAACTGTTGTACCGATTTCAATTATTTTGTTTACATATAGGTAGTAAGTTACATAGAGAATATATCCAATTTTTTATTCTGTTTAAACCGAAACGAACCGAGGGCGCGATATTTAAGACACGTTTTACAACAAAATCGTCTCTATTTGTTGTTTGTTCCAGTTCGGAGATAACATCGATCGCCGTGGCGTTTGTGAACAACGCGTGGCGCGTGTGGTGGGCGCACGGCGCGGGCCGCCTGTCCACGCTGGACGCGACCGCCGCGCTGCACGCCGAGTCGACCAACGTCGTGCCGCCCACCCCTCGCTTACTGGTACTAGCTGATAGTTGAAAGAGTTGAAAATGATGCGCGTAGAGACTCGTGCCAATAGCCGCTCGCTCTGCACTTTAGTATATTGTCGCTATAAAGGCATCTTTGAACTGCCACACGAATTTGTCAAAGGAGTATAAGCGACTAGAAATTATTTTGTTTGCCCTGCTTACTGCCATTTCAAGATACCAGATAGATAATTTATTGTCAGAAACAGAGTTTTTGTTTTTCTTAAGTACCCGAAACCGACGTGCATGCATGACTCGATGTATGAATGTGGAAGAAGCGAAAGAGATTTGTCAGGATCGTAGCAGGTGGTAAGAAGTGGTCTCTGCCTACCCCTCTGGGAAACAGGCGTGAATTAATGTATGTATGTATGTACAGAGTTTTACAAAATGATATCATTTTATAAAGTCTCACCTCAGTCAGCCACTATCCGCATACAATTAAAAAATAATAATATTTTATTATGTTAATAACATTATTTAAAATTAGTATTGCGAAAGTAAACCAGTAATAAAAAATAACCATCCACATAAAATTGACGTTTACGTAAAGTGCCAGTGTCATTTGTCTATTGTCTATTGTATGTAACCATGTCGCTTTTGACATATAATCGTATTATTTTTAACTCTGCCGCCATTACAGTCAAGTAACGTAACGTTACGTTGACTTTGTGCGTATCGTATCGTACTTCGAGATTCTTAGCTTGCTTTTTGTTTCACATGTTGATATTCTTCGTCACTAAACCATACAATTTGTTACTCAGCTCCAGTACCCGGGCATCATCCGCGGCGTGTCGTTCGACTGGGTGTCCCAGCGGCTGTACTTCACGGCGGTGGGCACGGGCGGCCGGGACAGCGCGGGCGTCGTGTCCGCGTGCGCGCCCGACGGACGCAGGCTGGTCACCTTGATGAAGCGCCACGGGGCGGAGCCGGATGATATCATCGTGCATAATGACACGAGGTCAGTATAGTTACCTAATGAAACTGTTGCATAATGTGACTGTCCCTTAATGCAACTGTCATATGATACGAGTGGTGAATTTAGGAATCGAAGCATACCCCAATGCTAGAAAACAATAGGCATAGTATAAGTGTCAAAATTATTAAATACTGAATTTATTTATATTAGAATAGAATAGAATACGTTCTGCATTTAGATTTGAGAAAAAAAAATTAGATAGTTGTAGTTTTCGGCGAAGCTCTTGTATTACGGAGCTCCAGAGATCCGCGAAGCACACTTTAAGAGTATCTCATATAGGTTGATTATAAGAATTATGTCTTTGGATATTGCGGTATAACTAACAAAAAGTACATGCATACTTATCCGAAAAAACTATGTCGTTGTCGTATGATTATGTATAGTCAAGGAAATTGATTGTTTAGCAGTTTGACAGCACAAGCGAAATAGTTGTGTTATACATTTCCCGGCGTGACACGATTAATGCACGTGGAGAATGTATAGCAAATTGATGTATTACTTCAAACTGTTAAAAAATCTAACTTCTTGACTGTACGTAAACGTAAGGTCAAAGCGAATTAGCCATATCTTTTTACAGCATTAAGATTTTTGTTCCTTTCCCAGGCAAATATTCTGGTCGGACCGCGGCTCGTCCCCCGGCATCCTAGTGTCCGGTCTGGACGGCGTGGGCGCGCGCTGGCTAATACGGCGCCGAGTCCGCCGCGTGACAGCCCTGGCGCTCTCCACCGACCGGCTGTACTTCGTCGACGCGTACTATGACGTCATAGAGAGCGTGCGGTTGGACGGCAGCGCTAGGATCGTGCTCGCCACGTTCGCGAGGCGCCCGTTCAACGCGCCGAAAGTGCCGCATTTAATAAGTGCTGCTGGTAAGTGTATAGTCATATTATGGTTAAACCTATATACTATTAAACGAGCAGTATTTTGTAGACATATGTATAGTACCTGGAAGACCGATCGCTCGGGTTGAAAACGAAATTTCCCGAAGATGACAACTTGACAGATCGATTTTTCGCCCCCGCTTCCTTTTTCAAACTTGTATAATGTCACTAACGACTTAATCGTCATAAAGCGGAGCGCCTCACCGGCGACTGTAGCTGTTACTGTTGCACGTGACATCGCGATGCGGACGCGGCTCGCTCGCCCGTCGTCCACTAGAAGCTCGTGACTGTAACCGCTGCGGCCTCAGCCGAGCGAGCGCGGCCGTGAACGCGTTACGTTTCCCCCGCAGACACGACGTCGAACTCGTCGTACAGCCCGTACTCGGTGCCGACGGACGCGTGCGCGCGGCTGGTGGCGTGGGAGGACTGGCTGTGGTGCGGCGCGCGGCGCGGCCTGGCGCGGCTGGCGCGGCGCGGGGCCGCTCGTCCCGGGGCCGCTCGCCCCGCCGCCCCGCGCGCGCTGCTGCCGCTCTCCGCGCTGGCGCTGGCGCACCCCCGGCTCAACGCGCCCGCCGGTTAGTTTTACTAAACTAGTATTTTCTTATACCATTGCGAAGGGAAACGACCACATTGGCCACCTAATAGTAAGTAACGCCTATGTACATTTGAAAACTCAACACTGCAATTATAAAACAGCCATTGCGAATTTGGAAGTGATTTCAAAGACAGGCAGGGTTTATTAACCCTTATTAAAAGGTTAGTAAGGATACTTTTTTTGCAAATGCCATTAGCGCACTTGCGATTCCTTGGGTATTACAGATGTTTACACCTGTAAAACAGTCACAGTTTCTAGCTGTACCTATATCGTGCGGATCGTTGGACTTTTTCGAACTTAGTGCTTTTTTTTTCTATAACGCACTAGTGCGGAATGTTAGACATTTCGCACTAGTGCGTTTTACTTTCCCTTTTTTTTAAATATGTTTTTATTCTAAGTCATTCATTCAACCAAAGAAATGGCATATTGAAATAAAGTACCAGGAGCGCAGCGGTAATTAGGGGGTACGTAGCGCACCTTAAATCGCAGGCGATGACGTAGCACGGTGCGGCGCACCGGCGGGCACACACAACACAGCGCTGATGACACCTCGGGATTCGTGTAAAATGACATACCTACTTTCCGCACTTGTATCAAAACGTACTATTAAGCATACTCAATATTGTAAAGTTGATGATGAGTTGTTTTCCTAGCGGACCCGTGCATCGTAGACGGCGCGAGCGCTTGCCACGCGAGCGCACTGTGCGTGCGCAGTGTGGCGGCGCCCTTCGCCTGCCTCTGTCCCGACGGACTCACGCCGCACGGCGACCACCTTTCACCGGTAAGGCTGATATATTATTTAGTGTTTTGTATCTATTGAAAAGGTAAATTAACCGTATGTTTTTTTTGTAAATAAATATATTTTAAGTACGTTAATTAAGTTGTAAACCACGAGTGAACAAAGCAGTAGATAAACTTTTATTGTTTTGTCCGCTGTCAAACAATTTTTTCAACTTTCATTCATAATCCATAAATATAAAAAAAAAAAAACTGTGGGGGCGAGATACTATTAATGCTATGGATATAGAGGTTGAAATAGGTGAAGTGGTTCTTAAGTTAGGATTTCATTTGCACATGATAAACAAATGTAATGTCCTTCAGTTCATGATTTATTTTGAATCATTTGCTTTGGTCATAATCGTATGCTGTGAAACCATACGCAATTCCGAGCCGCACTGGGCCAGTTAATATTTGTATTACTCTGAGCATATGTTAGTTATCCATATCTCTCCGCAGGCTCAGCGCGAGTGCATCATAACGCCAGCAGCGCCCTTGGGTGGATGCTCGCTGGAGTGCGGGCCCGGGTCGTGCGTGCAGACAGCTGTGGGCGCGGCGTGCGCATGCGGTGCGCTCTACAGCGGCCCGCGCTGCCAGCACTACCGCTGCGGCGCGCACTGCCACGGCCGCGGCCGCTGCCGGCTCGACGACCACCGAGCAGACCTCAAGGTAACTGTTGGCAGGGTGCTCGCTGGAGTGCGGGCCCGGGTCATGCGTGCAGACAGCCGCGGGCGCGACGTGCGCGTGCGGCGCGCTCTACAGCGGCCCGCGCTGCCAGCACTACCGCTGCGGCGCGCACTGCCACGGCCGCGGCCGCTGCCGGCTCGACGACCACCGAGCAGAACTCAAGGTAACTGTTGGCAGGGTGCTCGCTGGAGTGCGGGCCCGGGTCATGCGTGCAGACAGCCGCGGGCGCGACGTGCGCGTGCGGCGCGCTCTACAGCGGCCCGCGCTGCCAGCACTACCGCTGCGGCGCGCACTGCCACGGCCGCGGCCGCTGCCGGCTCGACGACCACCGAGCAGACCTCAAGGTAACTGTTGGCAGGGTGCTCGCTGGAGTGCGGGCCCGGGTCATGCGTGCAGACAGCCGCGGGCGCGACGTGCGCGTGCGGCGCGCTCTACAGCGGCCCGCGCTGCCAGCACTACCGCTGCGGCGCGCACTGCCACGGCCGCGGCCGCTGCCGGCTCGACGACCACCGAGCAGAACTCAAGGTAACTGTTGGCAGGGTGCTCGCTGGAGTGCGGGCCCGGGTCATGCGTGCAGACAGCCGCGGGCGCGACGTGCGCGTGCGGCGCGCTCTACAGCGGCCCGCGCTGCCAGCACTACCGCTGCGGCGCGCACTGCCACGGCCGCGGCCGCTGCCGGCTCGACGACCACCGAGCAGACCTCAAGGTAACTGTTGGCAGGGTGCTCGCTGGAGTGCGGGCCCGGGTCATGCGTGCAGACAGCCGCGGGCGCGACGTGCGCGTGCGGCGCGCTCTACAGCGGCCCGCGCTGCCAGCACTACCGCTGCGGCGCGCACTGCCACGGCCGCGGCCGCTGCCGGCTCGACGACCACCGAGCAGACCTCAAGGTAACTGTTGGCAGGGTGCTCGCTGGAGTGCGGGCCCGGGTCATGCGTGCAGACAGCCGCGGGCGCGACGTGCGCGTGCGGCGCGCTCTACAGCGGCCCGCGCTGCCAGCACTACCGCTGCGGCGCGCACTGCCACGGCCGCGGCCGCTGCCGGCTCGACGACCACCGAGCAGACCTCAAGGTAACTGTTGGCAGGGTGCTCGCTGGAGTGCGGGCCCGGGTCATGCGTGCAGACAGCCGCGGGCGCGACGTGCGCGTGCGGCGCGCTCTACAGCGGCCCGCGCTGCCAGCACTACCGCTGCGGCGCGCACTGCCACGGCCGCGGCCGCTGCCGGCTCGACGACCACCGAGCAGACCTCAAGGTAACTGTTGGCAGGGTGCTCGCTGGAGTGCGGGCCCGGGTCATGCGTGCAGACAGCCGCGGGCGCGACGTGCGCGTGCGGCGCGCTCTACAGCGGCCCGCGCTGCCAGCACTACCGCTGCGGCGCGCACTGCCACGGCCGCGGCCGCTGCCGGCTCGACGACCACCGAGCAGACCTCAAGGTAACTGTTGGCAGGGTGCTCGCTGGAGTGCGGGCCCGGGTCATGCGTGCAGACAGCCGCGGGCGCGACGTGCGCGTGCGGCGCGCTCTACAGCGGCCCGCGCTGCCAGCACTACCGCTGCGGCGCGCACTGCCACGGCCGCGGCCGCTGCCGGCTCGACGACCACCGAGCAGACCTCAAGGTAACTGTTGGCATGGTGCTCGCTGGAGTGCGGGCCCGGGTCGTGCGTGCAGACAGCCGCGGGCGCGGCGTGCGCGTGCGGCGCGCTCTACAGCGGCGCGCGCTGCCAGCACTACCGCTGCGGGATTTTTCGTGACAAGAACATAAGGTAAAATTACAAAAAAATCTGATTATAATGTTCAATATCTCCGAAACTAGTAAAAATGTGGGGATGATTCGGGTGCCCCTTAAGGTCCTCTACATCTGGACTTTCGCTTGACACAATTTCCTGGGACACCCTGTATAATCATATACATTTATTAATTGTCATCAGTGTCATCACATGGCACAAAAATACAGAAAAAAATGTACCATAACCTCGACTTTCCAGAAAAAATTTCGCCAACTAAATATTAAATATCAGAGGGTAAAATAATAGGGGTGTCCTGCGTAAAAAATATCTAATTAGTAAGATGATCAAAAAATACAGTATTTTTTGCTTTACCAAATCGATCAAAATTGACAAATAAAACGCGCATCAAACTTCGGGAGTGGGGGCTCGTGACGTCACAACGTGGTATAAAGTGTGCCACGGCGTGACGTCAGGCGAAACTACAACGCAAAGTGCGTTGAAAAATCTTCTTAATTTTTTGTTTAATTGACAATATGTGTTCAATATTTTTTGATAATGTAAATGACTGACTAATTAGATTTTTTTAGGACACTAGTCTATTGTCATTCCGTGTTAAGAAAGTTTATTTTAGATTTCTTCACCTAAACCTTCAGAAACGGCGATGGCGAGCTGGCGTCTGCAAAAATCTGGCAATTACATTGTAACATGTATGTTAATATGCTTAGTGCGACTGCTTCGCGGGCTACACGGGCGCGCGCTGCGAGAAGGAGATCGAGGACCGGTCGTGCGAGGCGTGGCGCTGCTACAACGGGGGCTCCTGCCGCGCCGTGCGGGGCCTGCCGCGCTGCCACTGCGCGCCCGGCTACTCCGGTACGTGCACACGGTGCAACCTTACAAATATACTACAACCATTTGATAGAATTAAACTATATTTAATACTAGGTGAAACAGATATGAATACTATATTATGTTTAGTTCTACTTAATTTTCTCTTAACGTATCGCAGATTTGAGTCATAACTATTTAGGCTTTCTAAAAATACTAGCGTTTAGGTTAGGGTATATTCCTTTTATTCGTGTCCGTTCGGCCTTGGAGACGAGCCTACAAAAATAACGCTGAAAGCAACGTTGTCGTTTCTCGTCCAAAAGTAATGGGTGGAACATCACAGGAGTTTTATTCGATGTTAGTCGAACATATCCTGTGATTTCCTCCCGGGCTGTCAATGATCCATAATGAAATGAATCAAAATGGGCTAGAAAGATTATGCAATGGTTAAATGTTTGACTCCCTCTCTTGAAGAGGCATGCTCTTGTCGGTGTAGATCAAAGTAAGCCGCGACACGTAACATATATATTTTTATCAAAATTCACCGAAGTTTTTTTCCCATACTTTCCGTGCGGTGTCCTTTGAATGAAGAGTGAAGTGCCCATTACTGGTGCCTGTCGGTTAAAAGTGTCCATCATTGGAGCCGTCACCCTAATGGTCTCTAAAATGTCTGTAGCCAATTTACTGGATAAATATTTTGATATTTTTTTTGTCTCTGTAGCTTTTTAACAGATCGACCGATTCAGACGCGGTATATTTTTATTAGAAAACTAGTTTAACTAAAGTGGTTCTTAGTCAGCTTTGATGAAGAGCTGATGGGCCGTTATCAGCTCTGAAAATAGTGTTGCAATAGTTGTTAACGGTGATTGTTGGGCAGGCGGGCACTGCGCGCTGTGCGAGGGCGGGCCGGACTGCGGGCCCGGCAGCGTGTGCGAGCGGGGCGCCGCCGGGCTCGTCTGCCGCCCCGACGTGTGCCAGGGGCTGTGCCTCAACCAGGTAACCTAAACAATCATACACTTGAGCATTCCTCGACTGTGGTCAAACTGTCGGTTAAATGACATGTGTTTTTTTTTATAAATGGTGATTTCAAAATTAATAGATTAATAAATATAAAAGTATTCAGTGCGTCTGTAGTTTAAGTGTGCTACTGATATTTCCATCCAAGTTAGCACCATTTTGTTTGAGAAGAGGGTCAGCAAAATATTTTTAGATTATTTTTTTATGATTATTGACAAACAAAAAAAATTCGTAATGTCTGTACAAGTTTTTTTTTATGGCTACGAGTTAAAATTTCAAAATCCCAAGATTACTTTACTTATGCCGTTTTTATCCCAGATATAAATAAAAAATACACGTTGCAACCTGTGCGACTCTTCACCTTCCATAATTCACATTAATTATTACTCTATCATTATCACAGATTTTTTTTTATTGTGGTCCGACAAGATCTCAGGAGAGTCACGAACCATTGTAAAACCATTGTATTCGAAATGTTTATTAACCTATTTAGAACGCCCCAAACCTTTATAGGAAAATGCAATACCAATACCAAGTGTACAGCATACCACTCTAATAGGGCACGTGCACGGAGTCTGCGGAGGGGCGCGTGACGTGCGCGTGCGCGGCGGGCTGGGCCGGCGACCGCTGCCAGCGGCCCGCCTGCGTCGACGCCGGCTGCGCGCCGCGCTCCAACAAGATCGGGGGCGGGGACCACGACTACAAGCCGCACAGTAAGTACTAACTCCTGTTTCAGCGCAGGTATATTTTGAACAAAGGAAGGCGATGTGAGGCGTGAAATTGGCAGTGTATTCCCCGTGACTAAACGGCGCAACTGGTCAATATACGTATCATAGGAGGTTGGTTTAGGTTATGTAAGATCTTCAGCAGGCCCGAAGGGCCATGAACATCCAGAAATAGGAGCTCCGCGGCAGCGGATCTCCGTCGACACAGTTAAATTCGCTTTTGGTTCGAAAAAAATGGTACGGTAGTGCCACGTAGTGCCTAGGGAAAAAAGGAAATTGGAATCATGATCCAATTTTTACCTAAAGACTGCTGAATACGGTAGTTGTAACTCAAAAATGTTGTTGTTCCAAATTTATTTGTTTTTTCATTAGAGTCAAACAAGTATTCATTTTAGTATCGCCCAGTCTATCGTCTACCTGTTTTATGCGAAATTAATATTTTTATACTGTTGAAATTTCATACCATTGAAGATAATTATGACCGCTGTAAAGTGTGATAGCAGTTTTTTTTATTTCCTGCTATACCTACTTGTAAGGTGGGAACAGAAACTTTTCCTAAGAGTAGTAATAAATTTAACTGTATCTCAATAACACTGACGAAATATAAATAAACAATATTTTTACATATCGTACCACTGTCTAAATAAACTATTCAAACGTGCGAACTCACACACGAGCATAGAATAAACAACAGAACATTCTACGAAAATTAAAGGCACTTAAATCTCCCAAGTATCTTGACCAGTCCGTAGATTGACGCGGAACTCATTAGTCATTACGGACACAAGGAAAAAAGGCAAATTATCTTCTATAAAAACCAGATATGTTCGGGGATTCCACCTCGCCGGGTTCTTTACTCTTGGCCCTGACGTCATGTCATGTATTATGCTCGTTGCCATGAGGTTTTTTATTAGATACCATTTTAGGATTGATTTTGAGGCAGGGTAATTACGCGATTGTAAATTTTGCTTTAAATGTTAAAGTTATGTGATAGAGGAAAAACTGCCTTGATATCGCTGTTTGACATTAGTTAAGAGGCCGTATACGAAATTTTGCCGGTTCTGCTTATTTTTGTGATTTTACAGTTAAAATACTGCTTTTCTATAAGTTTTAATGCTCAACATTAAATTTCATTTTAGTTATGTTCGAATAAATGAGCCACTTTTTTATTTAGCTTGTTTTAAAACATTATTTATTGCCCATTCTTTTAAACTTTTTGGATATTTTTTTAGGTAATGGATTGATTTTGAACTAAAGTTTATTTCTGTTGTTTTAATTTTATGAAAGAGAGTTCTGAGTAGCCGAAATCAAAAATATTTTTTGCCCGTTTTCTATAAAAATTTACAAAGTTTATAATTTTTTTTTACTCGAAAAATTTATATGAAAGTGGTAAAAAGTAATTTATACATTTTCAGACGACTTTCACAACAATACATTGTAAATTTTTCATACCGTTTAAACGTCAAAACGATTCATGAATGAATATGTGACATTCCAAACCTCTTCCAGCAAAATTCACATAATAATCGCCGGTGTCAGGTCGATTAATCAAAATTAAATGATAAAAACAAAAAAGTTGCTCATACATTCGTTAAAATTAGAAATTATCTTTCGTGTTGTGCATTAAAACTTGTGGAAATACAGTATTTCAACTGTAAAATCACATAAATCAGCGAAATCGGCAAAATTTCGTATACGGCCTCTTAAGTTATGTGTTAGAGGTCAAACCACCTTGACATCGCTATTTGATTATATTTGTAATGTGATATGCAATAAAGATTTTGAATTTGAATTTGACTATGACGATGCGATCAACTAAGTCGGTTGGTAGACTTGGTAGTGGCCTGCCTCTTGTTGGTGGAGTTATTTCCATTATTTCCTATTCAGAGCCTTCTCTTAAACACACTGATACGGCACGACGCCTAGTTTTTTTTTTAAATTGATCTAGGCAAGTTCTTCTTGGTCGCCCTCAGCCTGCCAACGAGTTGAATATGTATCGTGTTTTCAGTCCAACTATAGAGTATAAGATTGTGGGATATTTTTTTATAACTTCATAAAGCATTACTTTAAGACATCCTAAGTAAATGTTTATTTAAGTTATCATTTAATTAATGTAAGAATAACATAACAATAATGACGTCTTTAGGATAGGGCATAAATCGTATCTTATTCAGTCCTATGTCTAAGACTGAGCTTGAGCAAGACGTCAGCATATAATTATCTTAAGTCATGAGGAAAAGAGCGAGTAGGTGTCATAACAATTACCGCTGTCCGTGAACGTATACGGTCCAATTTACTAAGAAATTAGCTGTTGCCCGCGACTCCGTCTGCGTAGACGTCGTTATCACTACTAGTAGGTAAAAGGTACAGTCTGCTGCAGAGAAATGTAACCTCCTTTGCTAGGAAACTTGTGTGCAGGGGGGTATACTTATCTCTGCAGCTGACTGTACCCTATATGCCCTTTTTCAGTGTTCAAGCTATCTCCATAACAATTTGCCCAGTTTTAATAGTTTAGCCGTGAAAACATAACAAATAGACAGACAAAGTTACTTTCACATTTACTTAGGTATAATATAACCTATGTTTGCTAGTTTCTTAATAGCGATCGGAAATCTTCGTGACGACACGGTCAGGTCAAGTTTATAAGATCTATCAATAGCCATGACAATACGAAACCATACGGGTAAAGACAATGGAGAATAAGGCGAAAGCCCAAAGGAAAAATCCACCAGTATGATTTATTTAATTTTCTAGGCTCGCACAGTGCAAGTATCCCACTGGTGGATTATTTCATACAGCTCTGGTGGCCGTTGGCAAGCAGCCGTAACCTTTAGCCCGCGAGTTCATCCGAGTGTTGCTTTGTATTGATGTCTATGGTACAGGCACTGGATTGGTATTTCTGTATCCATAGAAATCCGTACGTAATTCGTAATTCTGATCCAGTGGACATGAGCTTAAATTTCGATCACCGTTTATCTAAAAGTGTTTTACATTCGTTTACAAAAATAAATTCAACCGATCACTTATTTATTCTGTTTACAACACGTTACAAATAAATATTAGTAGTATTAGGGATGTTTCTTTGAAAAAACGCAAAAAAACGTTATTTTTAATCAACCAGATTTTCAAAATTGTGTAAAAGGATACTGTTACGCAATAATGTGTTAATCCACAACTATAATAATAATAATAATAATAATAATTTATTTTCAGATTTCTCGAGATCCATAGGTTGTTAGTTACAAAAATACTTAAAAAACTACGTTAGTACATTAATATTAAAAAGTTACATAAACTATTTCAGTCTTAAGACATGAAGGCCGGTGTATCGGCGGAGAATATCCGAATCCCACCTCCCTGCTATCATTTTTCATTTTTTTATTGCTACTATGTAGCAATAAAAAAATGAAAAAACATTTGTCAAATATTTTCATTAATTATATATTTATTTACAACCTTTCACGTCTCGTCTCAAAACTAGAACAGAGAGACGCCGCGGACCGGTCGCTGAGTGCGCCGCGGCCTTACCCTTGAACTGCGCCACATATCGAGCGCGAGCCGCAGTTCCGAGACGTGGGAAAACTGTCGATGCTTAATTTTGATAAATTCGTTTTTATAAACAGCTTTTTCTTACTATCATAGCAACTCGCTTATACGAGTACAGAATAAATATGCATGAGGTACAACTAGATTATATCTTTTTCGTTAATTACACAGTCATTATCAGAATTTTTAATAAGTTAGCAAAGTAGCTGCCATTGATAGGATTTATGCAAATAACAAGCGTTCAAGTCACAGAGCACGGAACCGCTCCCGTACACGTGTACACTGTGGTTCACGTTCAAAATAATTTCAATGTTTCAATTACTTATCATTTATCATATAAAAAGTGCAATCAAGTTCTTGACATGACATTGCGGCTGCTCTTTGAAAATCAACGAATTTGGCACTGGAACGTTCAAACATTATATATCAGACTAGTCTAGTCATGCTCTAATTATAAACGTGCAGTCAGGAGTGCATATAAGATACAATTATCTACATATATTTGTTGCTTTCGAGTGCCTTGATGACTAATGCTACAGTATAAACAGTACTTCGAAAGTACTTCGTCTACAAACAAATAATCGCGCGGCTTGCATGTGTGCGTGCGCCGATGTTACACGTGAAGCAAGCCACCACAAGCAAACTCAACAGGGCGGACGGAGCTGGTTTAGTGGAGGCCGCGTCGTCGCTGCGTTTGTTTGCGTGCGTATTAAGTATCGACCGAGCGCCCGAGCGGTAATAGGTAACAGAAACTCCTAAAGGGCCGGAGACGACCCACTTTGCTATTTATACTTTGCCAATGGACTGGCATTTTTGCTGTCCACAATACCATCGATATAAATGTTGTATTGTATTGTAATTATTGCATTAATATTAATTAGAAAAATACCGAACATAAAAATATCAAAACCTTAATATACGGGTATGCTGTTTAAATGTTAATCAGGAAAAATGTTAATCACTAAGCAAACCTTGCAAGTCGTCCTCGGAATTCCCGGCGCTTAAGAAACTGCTCCGCAGATATGTACAGATTCTATTAACGGTGTAACTTTTACTACCATAATTTTAGAATCTCATTTGCAACAACCAAGTGTATAAAATTTAATATAAGATAATACATAGTTTGTCGTTTCAAGTTTCAACGCATTTTCCTTAAAGGGTCAGGGGATTTCTGAACAACCAATCTGACCAGTTTAGATTTATCTTTGTTAAGGAACCCGCTCGAGTTGCACCGTCAACTTCATATTGTAAATCATCTTTGTATGTACTTTGTCGCTTTTACGTTACGTTGGAGCTGTCATACGTGTTCATCTTACGAGTAAATATGACTAGCTAAAAAGATAAAAATCAAGGATATTCGGAAGTGAATGATCATTATGATCAGAAACCGCGTAGTAGAAAAAATGAATTATACACTGATCACCAAATTAATCTCTCCAAATACACCAAAATACCAGAATGGACTTAGTTAGTGATGGATTTTTAGAAAAAGAAGAAGACTTCATATAACAAGATTCAAGATTCAGGATTCATATACAATAATATACGTGCATTAATAAGCATTGTTATGTTTTCTTTATGTATGTTCAATTGTTTTTTTTTAAGTATATATAGTCAGGGTATTTCTGAACCGCTTTGACCGACCCGTTTTGAGTCAACTCGACGGTAAAACCCGGCAATCGCGTATCATATTTGTATTTCTATTGTTTGAAGTTAATTTATAAACCGAGAAATAATGAGATTCGAGGAAATACACTGCTTAACTTGAGTTAAATAGATTACCGATACGGCCGAAGAGTTCCGGAGCTCCACACAACACCGTAAAACAATAATGCTTTTGTCGTGTTATGGTATTGTTTTTAAATCGGCCAAGTACTGTCAAGTAAATAAGAGCTAGCGTAACGTTGATTATACGATAACACGTCAAAAGCTATATTTTTTTACTGTGTTAATAGAGGCCTTGATGTGATGTCCACTTACTGGTGTTACACAGCAGGACTTTGGACCGTTTGTATGCATGTCTTTTGACGCAAATCTTGCAATATAATTTTGTTATAGTTCCCGAGAGCCCTGCCAAGATGCATTACGCTAACTAGCGTTTCTATTCGATTCATTTTTAAACCAATCGCGTCACTGGTAGATCACGTGACTTTTCGTATCACGTCATCTATCAGTGACGCGAAACGAAACGAATAGAAACGCTACTTAGCGCAATGCATCTAGGCAGGGCCCTCTGTTATCGTAATCGGCGTTTTACTTTCATAATTTTGCCCATATATGTAAACATAACAATGTAACATCTAAGAAGTGATTTGATGATGAATCAGGACAGATATTAAAATCTTCAGATTGTCTCGAACTTTCGCGATATACACACAGCTTAACATTTCGATCCTATTTCAACGACCGTGATCAAGAGTAGACTTATTTACAATAAATACATATGATCTTCGTGTCAGTAAAGGTAGACCCATCGAGAGAACTCGGTGGACTAGACTTGAAGATAAGCTGACAGATATGTAAAAAATATGTGGAGACGGCAAAAAAGGTTATCGAATATTACATTTATTTTGTGCAATGCCCGTTTAATACAGTCCGACAAAGTAAATATCAACTCAATAGCCGGCCTTGTAATTTGGCCGTTTGTGACCAGGACGAAAAACTTTAACAATGCATTAGTTAGACGACATACTCGTAAGCTAGGCAACTTTTTGTGGCATCGGGCAATACAAACGAACGAGCATATAGCCTACCTGATGGTTGGGCTCTATGCAGAACGCGTCTATGCTAAATTATATGCTCCATCTCATCGTCGCGTGCGTGGCATTGAACCACAATAAGACATATTCTATGTTATAGTGTGTTCAATCCACAACATGCCACAACTACCATAGAATACAAATATTCTTTATTGAACACGACAAAAACAAAACTCGGAACAATACATCTTTACTAAAGCTATACACCGGTGGTTTTATCGCTAAATAGCGATCTCTTCCTGACAACCTTGGAGAGAATACATGGAAGGCGGTATACACTAATTGCTTTAGAAGTAAATTCTAAATAAATCACAAGAAACACCTAAAGTGCCTACTTTTTGTAACCTTGCGGCAAAAATCTTGGCAGTTTAGCATATTTGACTTAAAGCTTGCTCTAGAGACCGGTCCGCGTCCTTGGGTGACATTCAAGACAGCTGTATAATGTCATCTAAAGCAGTTTTTTTGTTATTATAAAATACATGATTTCGCTTTGTAAATAGTAACGATGTGCTTGCATTTATTAGAATCCAATTTAATTTTATGGTTTTTAGTATATATTTTTATTATGTTTTTAAGTTGTTTGCCGGATACTATTTAAATTAAGTATGACATAATGTCTAGGTTTTAGAAATAAAAACAAAAATGTAACTTAGCCATATACCGTTTCTAAAGTAAAACTTGTCCATTGGATCTGCAATTTAAATTGTTATCCTTATGTATACGAATAAACCAACCATAAAAAAATTCTCGGCACTATAACACTTAAGGAAAATAATATATTATAACTCATGATTGCACAATAAAACGTGATACAAAGTCATTCAGAATAACTAAGTATAACGCAAGTTTATCTCTGTAAGGGATCTCTTTCAGACATGTTTTTTTTTATTGCATTGTATAATATGACACGATAGCTGTAGGATCGTGGAGAGGAGAGGTGGAAAGAGAAATCCCTCAATGAGTCATAGTAGGTCCATTATGTTTGAATAGTGATTTAGGTATTTTACAAATATCCTACTAATATTATAAAAATGCGACGGTTTGTGTGTTATAGTTTGTTACTCCTTTACACTGCAACGGCTGTACGGATTTGGATGGAATTTGAAATGGAGATAGCTTATACCTAACATTTATAGGCTACTAATCTCGGAAATTTTTAAAGTTCCCTAGTGAATAACTATATTCCAAAATGTACGCGGGTGAAGTCGCGGGCAAAAGCTAGTCTAGTAGTAAGATTTTTTTTAAATGTCAGTGTTTACTTGGGAAGCTCCTAAGTAGATTCCGACATTTTAAATAATTCTTTCTATAACTACTTAATATTATAAATGCTAAATTTTGGATGTTTGTTACTTAATCACACCAGAATGGCTGAATGGATCTGGATGAAATTTGGCACAGACATAGATTATAGTATGGAATAGCACATAAGCTACTTTTTATCCCGAAAAACAGTTCCTGAGGGAACAGTGATAAACGACCTCTACGCAGACAAAGTCGTAAGCAAAAGCTATAATACTAATACTAGTAGCCTCTTATAAAAAAAACGATTTTGAATTTTCCTTCGGGATAATTTTCTGGGATGGTGGGTATCCCATGTTATTCCCCAGGGACTGAAAAGTCAATGCCAAATTTATCATAATCGATTTAGCGGTTTGACACTTTCGCATTTTTATTACTTAACAATAGTTCTGGTTTACAAATCGTCATACAAATGTTAAAAACAAATAAAGATATACTATAACACATAAAATGCTAATGTCGGAGGAGTGACCAGTCCATCGCTTCGCTCTGATCGACTCACGCGCACACAATGTCGAGAGCGCGCGAAAAATAATATGATTAAAAAAAACAAGTTAACGGTTTTGTGTCTGCATTCTTGCCATAGAACTATGCATGGATTTTAAAATAATTGACTGAAGTTTTAAATATTATTGTTTAAAAGTATAACTCAAGTTAATTTGTTAAGTGAGTGACGTGTGACTAAATAAAATGATTAGAAGGAAACTACTTGATAATGGTTCGTAGGGTTCAATTGATTTAGATTTAATAAAAATAAAAATATGTATACCTAGTATCTACAATTCACGTCGGCTCGCCCCAACATGCAAATGAACGTTGCGTTGCGCGGTTGCCTTAAGAGGATTGTGAACCTGAAACATTCAATACGAAATGTGGTAACGTTTCTCTACCCTAAATCTAGTCCGATTTTTACCATTTTTGAATATCTTGTAGATATTATGAAAAACTATGAATGTACGTATTTCTTTTCGTGAAAATATTTCTTGGAAAGAAAACAAATAAAAACACCGGTCAAATGCGAGTCAGACTCGCGCATCGAGGGTTCCGGATTTAAGATAATAAGCTTGGTGACCGCAAAAGAAAATACTGTTTTTTTTTTATGAACTTTATTTTCTATTTGGCCATTGGTGTGGGATGCTACTTGCGTGGACACCCTTGCGCAGTCACACCTTCCCGGATCGAGAATTAAGGCTGGATCCGCCGCAGAATCAGCGGAGACCCTGAAAAGGCGCAAGTACAGTCAGCTCGATAGAAGCTACGTATTTGAGCCTTTTGGGGTCGAAACTTTAGGACCGTGGGGACCAGGAGCTCATAAATTTTTTAAAGATCTTTCCAAGCGCCTGGTCGACACATCTCGTGACCAAAATGCTGGCCTTTATTTGGCACAAAGATTAAGCATTGCCATTCAACGTGGCAATGCTGCCAGCATTTTGGGAACGATGCCCACTGGCAGAGGATTATTAGATTAGTGTAGTTTTAAGTTAATTTTCGGTATATTTTATTGTATATATTTTTAACACTGGTATTAAACTTAAATCTCTTTAATATGACGTAAAAAGATTTCTTGAAGGTTGGGATTTTTTCTTTGAGACATTAATCAGAATAAGTCACAATAAATGGAGATAAAGTGAAGTTCTTGAATCTGATATTGTATTTATAAATAATGAAGTAAATATAGTAGACCTTTTCTATGCAATAAGGTCAATTTTGATTTGCCTACATTTTAATGTAGATTTTCAAAGTTATTGTAATTTCTCAAAAACTGTAGATAATGAACACTTCATTTTATTTTTCCCATAAAATATAAGTAACTATCTATACGTTATTTTTACTATCGCAGAAAACGGAAATATCACGATTATATATAAAAAGGTACCAATTTTACTTATTTTTATGAAACGCTACAACTTAAAAACTAAACACTTTTTTATATCAGTTTTTTCGATGAAGTTGATTAATTAAATGGTCCTTAAACATTATTTTTTTTATTAAAAAGTGGCCACTTCTTTTTCTTTCATACATTTTTCTATGGGACCAATATGAATATGATTTTTTACTAAATAATTATTTTCTCAAAAACTAGTTATAGCATTTTATTGCCCACTGAGTATTTGTATATATTGACTAAGACACGTAACATATATTTTTTTATCAAAATTCGCCGTATTTTTCCATACTTTCCGTGCGGTGTCCTTTCAAGTTGATAGCATTTGTAGTTGCTGAGAAAACCTGCTGTGATATACCTACAGACAGGCCGACAAAGAAGTCTCACCATAAGGGTTCCTTTTTTACCATTTTGGTACGGAACCTTAAAAAGGATGTTTTTCCATAACAACTACAATTACTGAACGGTACGAACGCTACGGTATGAACAAGCATGTGTGTGATGAGAGCGAGTATTTGCTTCTGAGTCTTGGATGTTTCTTATCTATTTATAAGTAGGTATGCATTTCTTTATATAAGTATGTATATGGTTATCTAGTACCCATAGTACAGTCAAGGTCAAAAATAAATATCCGCACAAAGTTGCAAAAATATATACACATAGACCTTATTGCCATAGTAATAAGGTCTGTGTACATATTTTTGAGACTTTGTGGTGTATACATATTGGTGACCTTGAATGTACAAGCTTTGAGCTTAGTTTGGGACTAAGTCGATTTGTGTTAGTTTACTTATTTTATTCATTTAAGTCTTATTGTCAGGGCCGTCTTAAACTATACTGGGGCCCTAGGGCACACAAGAATTTGGGGCATGTTTGGAAAGTAAAGAAAGCGAATTATTACTAACATTTTTCTACTATGATCTTCTATTTATTATGGGTAATAAATTGTCGGTCCTTCGGGGCCCCCTGTGGACGGGGGCCCTGGGCAGGGGCCCCATGTGCCCTTATGATAAAGACGGCATTGCTTATTGTTGGATTCTCACATTCTGCATTTGTATGGTCTATAAACACTATACGTACATTAAGTGTTGTTTCTTAACTTTGTGCAACTTTGGACATTAAAATGCCCTATACAATTTGTTTTTATGTTCATATGCAAATGTCAACTGTCTAACAAGTGACGTAACAACTCGCTGGTTATTTCTCAGGTCATGGCTGCCCATTTGCTGTTCGAATTTGTATGAATAGAAGAGCATTAAGCATTGAGTTGATTAGGCATTAACTCTGCCATTTGTACTTGTTTTTGTGCAATAAAGATTAAATCTTTACATCGTATATAACCAGAGATAGGACAAATGGGCGTCATTACTCGCAATAATGTGGACATGACTCCAAATATTTAAATTAAACAAATTAAATAACATTAATTTATTCCTTATCCTAAAAATAATTTTGATCCTTTGTTAGGCAGTAATAAATAAATAATACAAAGACTTATTGTGTAGATTAATTTTAAAAAAAAACCGTGGTTAGTTTATTCCTTTTCACGGCTAAAATAAACTTATGGGGTGAAAAGCTCCTTTCGCAATCCACGGATGTTAATGGCAAACTTAAGTAGATTAATGTAATATTAATGGCCACTCCTCACGTCTTTGTATTATTTATTTATTACTATCCTGCAAAGGATCAAGAATAAAGTTCAGGTAAGAAATCAATTAATGTAATTTAATTTGTTTAATTAAAATCTTTGGAGTCATGTCCACATTATTGCGAGGAATGACACCCATTTGTCCGGTCTCTGTATATAACAAAGTCGCTTCCCGCCGTCTGTCCCTCTGTATGTACGCTTCGATCTATAAAACTACGCAACGGATTTTGATAGGATTTTCATCAATAGCTATTAGTATTAGTGATTCAAGAGGAATGTTTTAATGTAAAATATTTAAGGTTGTTCAATTAAAAGCAAAGAAAATTATCGATTTACATTCTTACCCTTTCGAACGCCTTACGTCGACTACAAAATGTGTGACGCATACGCCAAATATGGCTCTGCTATGCAAATTACAACTTAATTGATACGAAAGAATCTTTTAATCTTGACCGTGTGACGTCTGTAGCCGTCGTGGCGTCAGTGGCACGACTTTCAGTCGATGGCCAGAGCGGTCTGTAGCGTTCAAAAGATTAAGAGCGTTCAGCTAGCTTTCGTGTCTCATAGAAAAACGAAAATTGCAGATTAATAACTAGATATTATGAATTTGGTAGTACGAGTATGTATTAAGGCGAATAAATAATTCGTTATCTCTAGGTACCTAATAGATTTTCTTGCGACGGTTCTTCAAACCAGTTGTCTTCTTTTGGGAAGCGAAGCGTCACCATAGAGCGAAAATTCACCAAGTCTCACTAGTCATTGACGTAATTAAATAAGACTGAAATTTACACAAAAATAAGCGATTTTGACGTTACAAAAAAAAATCGACCATTTTGCGACTTGGTGAATTTTCGCTCTACGGCGACGCGAAGTTACTAAATTACCATCTTTATCTTAAAATAAAGTCTTTAAAACGACAATGGCTGCAGTTTCATGCACTGCATTCAAAAGTCATGCGTTAAAGTACAAACTCATTCCAATTTTAATATTGGCTATGCGCCAATAACGTTTATCCTGAGAATGCATTTCGTTTCTACTTATAGGTAACCTACTCGCGCCTTAAATTGTAAATGTAATAGTTTGTTTGTTTGTCCTTTTTTGGCTCCGTAGCAGAGAAACTACGACTACTCATATATACTTTTAGTCAATGATCAAAAATGCGATATAAGTAGGGTAGGTGCTCTTAGAGAACTTTTCTTAAGGAAACCACCTGTCAAGTGCGAGTCGGACTCTCGCACCGAGGGTTCGGTCCCGCCGCACGGTAGGTATTTTTATACTTCTTATTATATTTCGATTTAGAATCGAATCAGCGCGAGCTCATCTCACACTTTACCATTTTTTTGTATTTGTTTTTTTTTTCAGGGTTTGTACTATAATCATATCAAATTTGACGCTTGTATGTTTTACCGTTTTTACGATAAAACAAAAATAAAACGTTAGCTCTTAGCGCGTTTGCGGCTTTACGAATCTTCGTAAGTGGTATTCCTTTCCCCCTTAGTCCCCTTAGTCCGTAGTGGTGGTTATCTCTTTGGTAGCGGGGTGGTGGTCCCTTACTCTTCATGTGTACGCTTAAGGCTCGTCGCATGTCGTGAGACGCGATTCTATAGCTTGTCCTAAAAGAGTATGCTGTGGTGACAGGTGTAATTATCATATTCTCAAGCGGCAATGATCACATTAAGCACCGGATGTTGGTAAGGACTTGGATCATGTATGTTACCAATTTCATTCCGAACAGGGCTCTCATTTTTGCCAACCAATACAAGTAGATACGCACAGTGGGTTGACTTGCGTTCGAATAAATATGCGATTCGGGAATGTATATGTATAGGAAATAGGGACGTTTGATTTATCTCAACGCTGTTTTGCTAGGAAGAGCGCCTCCTATACTTGTACTATAATATATTATGTGGTTACGCGAGTTGTCGTTGTTAGGGAAAACTTTACGGTGACCTTACTTAGTGCTAGTTACATCACGATTATAGTCATAGTGATTGACGGAATAAATCGTCTTTTAATGAGTTGTCATTTGATGTGAGGTAACGAGATATTAATTGCTGTCGTGACTACTTCCGAATACGAGCGCGTCTCTTTACCGATCCTTGGACCTTACTGAAACTAACACATTACATATGTTATTTTTCTCAAAAATGTCCGGAAATGTTGACATTCCTATCTACATATTGAGACGCGAAGTACATAGTTTACTGACAGTTCTCAAATTAAAAAAAAAAACATTGCGTGCTCGCTACACAAGCCCGCAATGTTCCATACAAATTCCATTACTAGGTATCTACCTTGTAACTTTTTAAAAAGTGAAAAGGGCCATAATAAAATGAGGGCACAAGTCTTATACATCCAAATTTTACTCGAAACAACTTTTTTATTTGTGCCTGGAATAGCTTATGTTTTTTTTAAAACAAGAATTGCGTTTAACTCCTTGTCATAAACAAAAAGGCGGTAAGGAGTGATGGTTTTTTCACATGAAGTTTCTGTTTGTATGCAATTCAAAAAATGAGTTCAAGCGATGAAGATTTGACTCCAACACATTTTTTTTCTTGCGATTTTTGAGAAAAACTCTATATTTGCCTCGGCAGGAACAGCAATTGCGGGCTTCGTATTTTTAAACGGACTCGCAAGCTCGTCCGTTTAATTCAATACTCGGCCCGCAATTGCCTACTTCCATGCCTAGGCAATAATGTACTATTTAAATGCTATGTTTTTTATTTAGTGCAAAATTACGTAGTCGATCGAGGAATGCTTATATGTAAGTCGTTTTGCTACGTTCGTCTTTGGCAACGCGACACTTGTGTCAGATTCTCCCTTGAAGTTTATTTATTTAATTAACTATGAAAACTACAAAAATGTGAAGGCATTTATTGTACCCACGCTTCTCCCTAGAGCGACCAAAGACCCCATACTGCGTCGCGGGCGACTGCAAGTCCGGCGGGAGCTGTATTGCGACGACGGTGGGCGCGCGCTGCGTGTGCGCCGGCCCGTACGGCGGCCCGTTCTGCGCGCACTACGTGGGCTACGAGCACGCCTGCGACGACGCGCGCTGCTCCAAGCCGGCCGTCTGCGTGTGGAGGCCTACAGGTGAGGGTCATCATCGTCTATCCAAAGACGTTGACTGTTGGACATCGAGCTTTCCCAGGCAGCCTTTCGCTCACCGACTAATGTAATAATTTATTTGATAGTATGCCAAGGAGTGGAATGCTTTTCCTACCAAACAACCACCATGGGTCTATATTGACTGACATAATTATTTTTAGTCATAATGTGCTTTAGGTCATAATCATCGCAAGTCATAACGAGTTTTTTTAAAGAAACTGTAACTTTTTCAGTGAGCTCTGTCCTTTATTGCGGCCTATGTGCTAATTTGCCTTCTCCGTGTTATAAACAGGCGTGTGCTAACTCGAGGCACGAATACTAGAGTGATGTAGCATTTTTTTATATCGATGATACTGTCAAGATCATGATTTTATTTAAAATTAATAAATTTTATCTAGTCTCTTTACAATTTAAAATAAAAATAATAAACACAATCACTTTACTATTTTCAAACGGTTTTCATAGTAAACAATCAATATTTTTTCCCGGTAATAGAGATTGCCGTCTAGATGAAAAAAAAATCGACATGTTATTGATGGATATCGAAACTCATAAATAAACTACTTTGTCTCCACTGTTCATATAAATATAATAATCACTTTATACCTAAGGTGGTTCTTTGTGCATAGATATTAAAACTTCAGTTCAGTTATGAATTGGTCGTTAATTCCCAGACGAGGCGGGCGGCGAGGGGCAGGTGTTCTGCGCATGTCCGGAGGGCGAGAACTGCTCGGGCGGCGGCGGCGCGGCCGGCGCCTGGGTCGGCGCGGCCGCGGCGCTCGTGCTGCTGGCGCTCGCCGTGGCAGCCGCGCTGCTGGTGCTGCGGCGGCGCAGGCGGTCAGTAACGCTACATTTATTACAACAGGGAGAAGCTTTGAGGGGTCTTTTACTTTTGATTTATTCTGTTTACTGATTTACTCTACTCACTTGACAATGGTGAAATCACTGCGGGATACCGCTGTGGACCGCCATTAATAAAAAAAGAAGAAGCCATACCCTGCAGGCTTTCAAATGAAATGCTGCAGAAGAACAAAGGCGGACCCTCAAACTATTCAAATATCTTGAGTAATTAATGTTTTATCCCTCGGTTAGCAATCAATTATTTAGGTATGTTTATGTGTCTATGCAGACAATTTTTTTTCTGTGCTTAGATCAAGTTTTCTAGTTTGACTATTTTAGACTTATCATTAACGCACAATAACTGAAGTATGCTTCAAATATGGTTTGTCTTTGTCTTTCATGGTGACATTTGAATTTCACAGAAAAAGACATTGCAAACTTCAACTAAAATACGTGTACGTGGGTTAGCTTTTTATATCGATATATGTAACTAGGTACAATATAATAAGACATCCCCACACTTTTCAGTCAGCTTATTCCAGTCACCGAAACTTCAATTATTAAATGAACACTCAAATAACATAATACTAATCGCAGCCATTTTTATTCCAGCGGTGCGTTTGACCACCTGCGTCTCTCCGACAACGTGGAGATAAACAACCCGATGTACTTGGCGGACGACGAGCCGCCGCGCGGGGACCTGCTGCCGCCGCAGAGAGAGGTCAGTGTCAGTACTTTTGATTCATTGTGAGACCTGATTTGGCAGTATGCTTTCGGTAACGCAAAATCTGCAAAGGTTGCTACGCATCTAACAATACACAGCGTAAAGGCTCGAACAGACTGCCAGCGGGACGGTAGCGGGGCGTGATGTGATGCGGGCGGGACGCCTGGTCACACAGAGCAATCGCGCATCGCGCTGGCCTCGGGCCATCAACCCGCCCGCATCGCGCTCTCCCGCTCGCTCTCTGTGGTTTGGTTCGTTTTGCGCTGCGCTGTCTGACGTCACACTGACTGGTCGCGCTGCGCTGGCAGGTCGCGACAGAAGCGAGGCGCGATGCCGACGGGGCGCGGCCTGTTTGACCACGCTAGCGGTTTGTATGGAAATATCGCGCGGCGCGCCCGTCGCGCGCTCGTAGCCGCTCGTGCTGTCTGGCCGAACCTTTAATGCCATACGCGTGCTTTTGATTCTGCATGCATACTGCGGAAGTCCACCAGAGGTCATGCGTTTTTAGCCTAGTGCCCATTGCTACACATAATATGAGACGTTATCATGAAAAAGGACCTTATTGTCGATGGCGCTTCCGCCATTTTTAACGATGCTCCGATATAAATACAACGTCGCGTGACGCAGTGCGGCGTAAGCGCCATCGAAAATAAGTTCCCTTTACATAGATAATACCACATATTATTTTACGTGTATAAAATTGATGATTTTTTACTAATAAATAATCTTAAAAATGAATCGTATCAAAGCACTTCAAATGTAAAATAAACAGAACGGATGTCCTCTAGCACAATATCAACGAAGTGCATGCAAAATTACAGACGATTAACCTTATATGAGCAAATAACTAGTTTACTTTATTAACACGCTCGACAATTAAGAACCTGATTTTTCTATAGCCTATTATATCAGTAATTAGTTTTACACGTCAGTTATCTTGGGCTTTAACATTACTTATTTACAGAACGGCGGCAACCATTTTGCGAATCCCGTGTACGAGAGCATGTACGCCCCGGCCCCGAACCCTGCTGAGGAACAGAACCTACTCGCCGAGGCCTCGGACAGCTCGCCTGCCGAGCGCGCCGCGTTACTTTAGACTAGTGACCTGAGTGAGATAATTGACGATTCAATATCCAGGCCGTTTATGGCTTGTGTTAACTAAACTCTACATTATATTTACTGTTTCAATTATTTAAAACCTATAGGCGAGTCACCAGAGACTTCTGCCCCGCATCGCGGGGCTCGTACTTTTCTTGTAAGGTGTAATTTGGAACCTCAATTTCCTGCTTACGTGAATCCGTTTTTCGAGTTTTGCGGACAATTATGACTTTTATATTGGCCGCTGAAGCCTGGATGATACACATTCTTGCACTTTTTTTGACAATTGAATTACTTTTATTTGTTAAATAAGCAATTCAAATTATTATATTTATATTAGTTTGCTTACGAGCTGCTAGTGACTCTTATATCTATTTAAAAACTATGAATTGACAAGTAAAATATAAGCATGGAAAAAGTAACTAGTAAATAGGTTACGTACATTTGACAGACGTCATAGTAGCGACATCTATTCATTTGACACTGATACCTACTGTGAAGCTCACTGCTGCCCACTGCTATTCGCATTTCAGACAGTTAAAGCACACTTTGGGGTAAACTATGACCAAATACTTAGGTTAGGAAATTGTAATGTAAGTGTAACGCATCACAGACGTAATGAAGCATTTAGTTTATGTTTAATTTAATGACTTAATTTTTTTAATAAAACACGTAAGTACTACTAGTGATAACTTAGTTAACTGACTACTAGCGAGTCTTATTGTAACGTGACAAAATTCACAAATGGTCAGTTAACTGTGTTGCTGAGAGTGCCAACTAATTGAAAGATTTAAAACTATCACGGCATAGTGTGGTTATATCGCTGTAAACCTTATATGTTATACTGAACCTGTTCTCATGTTTAACAAGGGTATACATCAGTACCATTACGGACGTTACTTGTTTTTGGCTTTTTGTTGAGACAAATTAATTTAGCACTAAACTAACACGCAAGGTTAAAACTTGCGCTGGTTATTGGAGTAGCAATAAATAACACCATCACACGACTGCTAGCTGTGTCGCTTTTAAGCACGCGAACAATTCTGGTTAGTGAATAACTTAGATTTAAGTGAATTATTATATGTAAATTTATGTGATGTATTGAAATGTACATGAACCACTCTTGCCTACGTCACTTTAATTTAGTACAATTTTTAGATTAGTAGTCAGTAACTCGCTGGCACAAAATAGTTTAGTTAATTTTACACGGTTGAAAATACTCAATTTTATATTTGATTATTTAACGAATTGATTGGGTGTTTTTCCCTTTTGGAGTATTTTGTGTGATAATTGATAGCTCAATCACAGAATCCTTTATACTTATTGAATCTCAATGTTTAAAATTACGGCATTTTTGTAATTTATATGGGACAGTCTTTTATTTTATACTTTTTATGCAATATTTACAAACAAAATAATTATAAAAGTCCTTACTAAGTAACTTGTTAAAAACACGAAAATCAAGAAACGCATATTTTGTTACATCACAAAATAAACGTCGTACAAGTTCTTATTTTTATTTTCTTGTCCCAAGTATTAACCTTTTGAACGCCATACGTTGAATACAAAATGTACCACCCACACGCCAAACATGTTTGCTATGCTATGCAAATTACACCTTATTGCTACCAAAGTCTCTTTTAATCTTGAACTCTTGTCGGCTGTAGCCGACGTGGCGTCAGTGGCACGACTTTTAGTTGACGGCCAGAGCCGACTGTGGCGTTGAAAAGGTTAAAGCAATCCAACAATTTTATTTAGGAAATAAGTAATGATAGTTCGTCGTGCCATATCAAGTGAATATCGTTTTTTACACAATTTTACGCGTATATTTTTGGACATTTTATTTTTGTAATCAAAATGTATTTATTTACGGCCAGTGGTATTGTCGTTTTTCTAAAGGTTTTGATTATTATCGGTTAGTGTTAGTTTTGTGATAATTTAGCAGCTACAAGTTGATATTATATCCATTTGCATCGTGACACGCAATTACGAGCTTATTGTAAGTGTAAATTAAATGTGTAGTACTTATTGTAACACTCGGAGACAGCTGAAGTTTCATTTTGAGAGTCGGCATGTTGGGGTACGTAATAAAACTTTCTATGTATACATGTAATTCTTCTACAGTAGATTCAGTTGAGTTTGGAATGTAAGCATAAAGAAAACTAAAATTTTCTGTCTTGAAACTGTAATGACAAAACACTACAATGACTTTTATTGTAGTTAAAGTGCCAAGAAATTATGTTGATTTTAAAAAGCCCCAATAAATAATACTTACTCTTATTCGAACTAGCAATGGCCAAAACTTATATTTTTTTAATAAATAAGTATTGTTTAAGTTGTATGTACAAGTCTATGTGAAAAATTAAAAAAAAATCAATGACATTGCATTTTATTTATTTACATAGTGATGTTACATTGCAGCATGGAAGGTTTCGCACAGCAAAACAAATATATTGAAACAATGTAGTTTTTATAATTATTAAAAAATACATTGGTTCAATACGTCTTGAAGTTTTTTACATTCAAGTTTTTAATCTTACTTTGACTAAACTTGCTAACATTCATTCGCAGATTTTTAAACCGCACGCTCACTCAGCATAGTTGTTTTACGCTATGGGAGTACTTCAATTGCTATAACTTAGCATTATGACGGGGTCGATCTCACAAAAATTACAATGGTCATAATTGACAACTTTTCTATTGAAAAACGCAAGCTTTTTTAAATTGTACATTTGTTAGAAGCTAAGTCCTAGTAGAAGTCGTCGAAGTTGACGGTCTTGTTGGCCTGGTTCTTCACTTGGTCCTGCGAGAGGTACATTTCCGCGATCTGCTGCGCCGACGTCGCCTGCTCCGGGGTCTTGTCGTCGCGGACCCGGATGAATCTGTCAAGTTATAAAACATGTTCACAAAATGTCCATTTTAAGTGCAGTGGATTCTCGAACATATCATAAATGAATAAAATTTTAATAATAAATAAAAAAAAACTATACTCCGGAGACGTGGTATTTGCCTGATTTGTACAAGTTCGTATTTATTGATATGACCGGTGCTCGGTTCGCTCTGGACAAATTTTTGCCCTTAGAGGACGAAGATTTTGTCGACGATGAAGCTCACGCAGAAGTTGCCTAATCCTAAGATTTACAGGTTAGAAGCTTTTGATAATCGTGCCCGTGATGGTAAGCGGGATCTGAAATTCGTCGACATTGGAATTAAGATGTTTTTTTTTTTTTTCAAAACTATAACAGTAACAGGTACTAAGGCACTGTGAAATGCATAACATTATTATGAAATACGAGTTCACACTTTCCAGCAGAGTTATGGTTTTTTAATCAACACATTTACGAGTATAAGCAGGGATCGGAAATTCGGTATGATATTTACATAAAGTTGGCAAAAACCCGGAAAAAGTTCAGCGAATATGGCGTCGGCTTCTTAAAAATATTATTTTAATAATATAAGCTCCGGGATTCCGGAATTCTACAAAACGTTTATATTTTACATGTAGGATAAAACGGTCCGTCGATTTGCTCCTCAAACTTCGTTAGGTTAGGTTATACGAGTTACCGGTAAATTAAATAACATTTGGCAAATCTATACATAGAAAATAATTTCAGATAGGCAATTTAAATACTTAATTATGGATTTATGTGTAATTTATTTATTCAGAAATCCCGGGAATTTTATTAATGAATTAAAATTGAGTCCCCATCCAGATACAAGCAAAATCATCGCAGTCTCGTACCGATGCGATGTGATTGATGTGTACTGACCTGGGGAACCGCAGCGACACGCCGCGCTCCGGGTCGACGAGCCCCCGCGCGGCGCGGTGCGCGGGCGACAGCGACAGGTCGGCGCAGCGCACCTCCCACACGCTCGCCGGCGCGAACCACAGGTCCGGCGCGTGCGCGCTGTCGAACCTGACCATGACCACGGATACCACTATTACAGTTTTGACGACCAAAAACCAGTTTCAACTGTCTATTATCTTATATTATCTAATGTTAAATTCAAAGTGAAGTGTTGGCAGACCTTAATACCACCGG
The DNA here is from genome assembly GCA_946894065.1 of Acleris literana. Taxonomy (NCBI): domain Eukaryota; kingdom Metazoa; phylum Arthropoda; class Insecta; order Lepidoptera; family Tortricidae; genus Acleris; species Acleris literana. The sequence continues at coordinate 7,879,218 of OX335688.1, read as the reverse complement.
GCCATAAGGTGGACCGACGATCTGTGGCCCGTTTCACGAAGCTAAAACTTACAAATCACAAGCGGAACTGCTTTTCTATCAAAAGGAGTTAGAAAGAGACTTCCGCTTGTAAATTGTAACTTGTAGCTTCGTGAAATGGGCCTCTGAACAAAATCGCGGGAAACCGATGGATGCGAATAGCACAAAACCGGCCGTCGTGGTAATAGCAGTGGACGTCTTTGGGCTGATAAGATGATGATGAATCGTTTATACAATTATGGTTTAGTAATAAATAAAATTAAAAATGTCTTATTATTAAAGAGATCGTCCGACATAATGTTTATACGACATTACATGGAAAATTATCCTCGTAAGCAACCTCCCGAACGTATCAAGGATCGAGTGTGCGCGGGTTGCGAAAGAGCGACGAGCGGAAGCTCAGTGAAAACCGAATCTTTTTACCATCTGTTAGATCCTAATAGTTGACACCAACCTTTTGCATTGTCATCGGGATTATCTTACCTATAATAATTCCTAGGCGTCTCAATAATATGCTCTTCGAGCGCCTTGGTGAGCGTCTGCAGGTCCTCGTCGGAGAAGCCGGTGCCGATCTTGCAGAGCGCCTGGTACTCCTCGCTGGCGGCGTCGTAGCACGCCAGCAGGAAGCCGCCGCACGCGCCGCGCCGCTTGCCGCGCCCGTGGTAGCCGCCGATCACCACCACGTCCAGCGTGTCGCCCACGCCTTCTAGGTAGTCTTTTTTCAGCTGGAGGGTAAATTATTAGTTAGTGTTTATGGACAAAAAATAAGGCTTTTATAAGTTTAACGTGCGAATGTCTATGGCTTCGGAGCTCCCAAACGGATACTGATTTACAGGCGGATTTTTTTTTTACCTCGGCCCACCATACTAGAAACAAGGAGTTTTCTATGAGTGGGACTTTGTATCTACCACCAAGGCAATAAGTTCAATTACGTTTGTTCGATAGCCATTTTCAGTTTATCAAGATAGGGAAATAAACTTTATTCCCATAGCAACATAGTTCAAATTAAATTGCCTTGATTATGTACATCCTATTGCACACTGGGCCTTACGAAGTTAATTCATATCAAAGTTAAGACTGAATCAGGTATCGTTTGACACGAAAAATTTAGCATTTAAAGGTCAACGTACGAAATTCTTCGTCGTCGTTGTCTAAGTGTTTAAAAAGGGGGGCAGGAAGCCTCTGTGGCTCCATTAAAAAAATAAAATCAGGGGACAATCTCACAGAAATTGACCCAGTCCCAAACTAACTTCTAGGCTTGTACTACGGGTAGTAGACAACGGTAAACTTACTTAAAGATTAAACACTGAATATTGGACCATTTAGTAAACGGGTCAGGTACCTTGAGCCAATTGTGGCTGCGGCGCGCGATGTCGTACCGCGCGTGGTCGCCCTCCAGGGTCTTGACCATCAGCCCCTCGCAGGAGCCTTTCACGGAGTCATCCAGGAACTGCTGGACCTCGTCCATTGAGCTGCAGTCTTTGGACGTCGCGAACTGCCATTCACCTGGAAATCATCTTGTTTATGGTATGATGATGGCAAACGAGCACAAAGGTGATTGTAAGTGGCCCATAGACATAAGCAATCTCAAGACAGTTCTAGTTCAGGTACAGCAGGTCGGATACGAACACGCACACCTGCACCTGGATCACACTAAATGGACCTACCTTCGATCTCGTTGAACTGGTCCCTGAGCAGCTGGCGGCGCTCCTCGAGCGGCCGGCGCACCAGCGCGCGCCCGTTCAGGTACAGCAGGTCGAACACGAACACGCACACCTGCACCTTGATGTCCGCGGCCGCTGCGTCCTTGCGCTTGCGCGTCGACAGGATCTGACACAACAAGAAATGGGTAGGTAGGACGAGGTGACTGACAGACCATAAGAGTACTTTTTATGAAGCGTCCGCTTTATAGAGATTTTTATGAAGTAATTTTAGAAAAACAGTGAGGATCGCGGGTTGCCCATGGATGGGAGTATCTCAAAACCCCTAAAATTTCCAACATAATTAATATTTTGGTACTAATGTTTCAAACGTTAAAGTCTCTGCTGAACTGCTTTATGAAATTAGAAACAGAGAGAGCTTAACTCGTTAGTAGAACATTGGATACTAATCCCGAAAAAGTTGCCTAGGGAAAAACAATAAACGAGTTCAACGCGGACGAAGTAATTAAATTAAGGAAGAGAAACTTCATCAATAGTTTCCAAATACTCTGATCTCAAACCAGTTGGTGTGTAGAAGCAAATACTTTTATTAAGGCTTTGGGACAGCGATTGAGGGATAGAGGCTGTGATCCTCGGTTCGGTTCGACGTGGCAATGCTGCCAGTATATTTGGAACCTTTAAGCCAGGCACTATCCGAGCCGTGGATTTTTTTTTTTTTTTTGACGAAGCATGTTGCTGATTAACTATTGTAAACTCTTGACGAAGCATGTTGCTGATGATTCTTGATACATATTTGATAAAGTAATAAATAATTTAAAAAAATAGTTTACCTGGAATGGTAGTATCTGCTTGTTGACGGTGTCGTAGGCGACGGCTTCGCAGTCCAGCACGCAGCTGGCCACACCGGGCTTGAGTAGCGCCGGCAGCCGTTGCAGGATGTCGGGGTATTTGCTGGAATACACATATACAGTGATACCACTGATGCTTAGCTAATCCTTACACATATGTTATCTCTTTATATCCTTCTTAAAGTTACAGATAGAAATAATCAGGTAAGGGGCTTTTACTATTTTTTTTGTTCAATTTTGGCAAAACATTGGCAAAACTGTCAGAACAGTTTCCATTTAATTCAGAACTACGCCGAGCGTCCAGTGGCGCCCTGATTACTATTATTGTGTTTCCTAATAAACTAAAGCATTATCTTGAAATCGAAGGATAGATTTTTGTTATACAAACGAAATGCACAATGCATACTTTGGTAATACTTTAGTTTCATCATCATCATCATCATCAGCCGCAAGACGTCCACTGCTGGACAAAGGCCTTCCCCAAGGTTTTCGGTCGGTTCTCTGCTGCTGTCATCCAGCGGTTTCCCGCGACCTACTTTAGTTTATTAGGATATAAACTAAAGTAATAATAGTAATAAACGGCGCCACTGGACGGTCGGTGCCGTTTTAAAAGAAGACGAAGAAGAGAGGTTTTTTCAGAGTTTTTGCAACGTTTTTAACCGACTTCAAAAAAGGAGGAGGTTATACGTTCCACTGTATGTATTTTTTTTTTTATGTATGTTCACCGATTACTCCGTCAATTGTCGACCGATTTCAAAAATTTTTTTTTTGTTTGATAGAGTATACTTCCGAGGTGGTCCCATTGTCACCAAATCTGTATCTGATGAGGGGATCAGTGAGGAATTGAGGGAACTCCTCAAATATTGTAGGCAAACATATAGCGATTTTAGTATTTTTAGTAACAAGTCCAGCATTTGCATTCAGAAAGTATCATTTGGTGTAGTGGAACTGATGATGAAGACCACAGATGGCCACCGGAACTCCTCAATGGTACCGATTTCAAGGATGGCGATAAGATATCTCGATTAAGATAGTTGAGCGACTACCTACAACGAATAATATTTACTTGTTGAAATATGACTATGACTTTCCCGCGGCGTTGCTTGCGGCGCGCTTGATATAAGTTAAAGTTTCATTTCAACTAAGAAGTGGGACTACGTAACAGCGTATTATGATCACTAAAAAGTATAAAATAAAATAAATGTTTTAAAAAACAAAAAACCGCCTTCAAAAACGCAAAAAATAACTTCTTTAAAATTATAGGCACCTAATAGGTTAGTCCAACTGAAGTCGGCGACCACAACATTTTCAACAAAAAGCCGACATCAGTTGGACTAACCTATTAGGTGCCTATAATTTTAAAGAAGTTATTTTTTGCGTTTTTGAAGGCGGTTTTTTGTTTTTTAAAACATTTATTTTTTCTTAGAACTATTACATCTAGCAGAATCCCAACGAATCTGCACGTCGTCTCAATATATTTTTACTTTCCCCTTCGGTACCCTATGATCAAGAGCCGACAGAGCAAGCACAACTCTCCTTAGAAATAACAGATTAACTAACACGAGAAGAGGAGAAGCTACAATCTTAAAGATCTTCTCGAGCTCCATATTGTACCTGGTGTTGTTCTCCTGGTTCCGGCTGAAGATGGAAGCCTTGGCCAGGTCGGGGGTGTCGGAGTCAGCCTCCGCGCTGGGCACGTGGATCTGCGCCCGCTCGCCGTCATACTTGTACTCGCACGTGAACCGAGTGCCTTCGAACCTGGAAATTTGATCATTTTTAACCGACTTCAATAACGTTCCACTGTATGTTTTTTTTAAATGTATGTTCACCGAAAACTCCGTCAATTGTGGACCGATTTTAAAAATTCTTTTTTAGTTTGATAGAGTATACTTCCGAGGTGGTCCCATTGTCACTAAATCTGAATCTGATGAGGGGATCAGTGAGGAGTTGAGGGAACTCCTCAAATATTGTAGGCAAACATATAGCGATTTTAGTATTTTTAGTAACAAGTCCAGCACTTGCATTCAGAAAGTATTATTTGGTGAAGTGGAACTGATGATGAAGACCACGGATGATCACCGGAACTCCTCAACGGTACTGATTTCAAGGGTGGCGATAAGATATCTCGATTAAGATAGTTGAGCGACTACAACGAAGAATATTTACTTGTTGAAATATGACTATGACTTTCCCGAGGCGTTGCTTGCGGCACGCTTGAAATAACTTAAAGTTTCATATCAACTAAGAAGTGGGACTACGTAACAGCATATTATGATCACTAAAAAGTATAAAATATAATAAATGTTTTAAAAAACAAAAAACCGCCTTCAAAATCGCCGGCTTTTTTGTTGAAAATATTGTGGTCGCCGACTTCAGTTGGACTAACCTATTAGGTACCTACAATTTTAAGTTTTTTTTAGGGTTCCGTACCCAAAACGTTCCGGTGCCGGCGGGAGCCTATTATTAAGCCTGCGCGGTCCATCCGTCCGTCTGTCCTAAGTTTAAAGAGCTGTGTTTTGAACCATAAGATATAACACATTGTTTGTTTTCAGACTATCCCCCTGACTTATAAACGTGAAATAACCTTGGATTAGCTAAACCATGTTTTGTCCTTATTTGTCAAATTCAAATGTCACAATGACAGATAAGGACAAAGCATGGTTTAGCTACTCCATGCTTATTCCACGTTTATGCGTTTAGTAGTTATATTAATTTAAAGTTGATATTGTTGTAAATGTAGTCTGTAAGGTAATTGTAAATATGGGCCATGATGCCTGAAATAAAGTTCAAAAATGAAGGGGTTAAGTTAAATGCAGGAAACGTAAACGGTAAAGCATAGACAAGCGTCAGTTATGGTTATAGATTAAAAACTCTAAAGATGAACAACAAATGCACGCCTACGTGCGTGCGTGTGTGTCTCTGTATGTGGTACAGTCGAGTTCATAAATATGTATACACTTTAGTACCTTGTAATGTTAATCGCTGTGACAATTCATGTACGGCAGTGAAAATATGACATTAAATAGACAAGGTACTAAAGTGTACACATATTTATGAACTCGACTGTACCGTAGCTCTTATATGCGTGAACCGATTTGGATGCGGTGTTCTTTATTTGAAAGCAGGTTTTCTAGCGGTGGTTCTTAGCTCGGTTTCATGAAAATCGGTTGGGCCGTAGAGATATCAGCTCTGTATGAAGGAGTCACCATTATATCGGGGGTTTTTATCTATATAATAATTATTTCGGAATTCTCCATCTTCCTCCTTCTCGTATCGTCTCCTTCAAGTCCTGTCTTTTTTAAAGTTAAAATTTAGTGAACATTGATCCAAATTGGCCCAAATATACCGTTTAAACCAGTGATCCCCAAAGATGGTCGTCGTCGACCAGCAAGGGGACCATGTGAGCGGAAAAAATAAATGAGATGAAAATGGAGGTCGACTATAGTGCCCTCCTAAACAAAAAGGAAGCGTGCGCATTTTGATAGTCAAAGCAAATTTAACCCCCTATCGTAAGAAATAAGGTCACTAATACATAGTTCTATGAGACATACGCCCTTTTTTCTAAGGAGGGCAGTATAGTGGATACCATTTAAGCAGGTGGTAACTTTAAATTTGGCTTTCCATTAGTGGAATCCATATTCACACACAGATAGTAGGTACCTACGTACGTAATACTTTCTTATAAATATATAAATAAACAACTATTATCTATATAAATTATGTTTCAATTTTCTCTGTGTGTAGTTTTTACTTTAATAAAAATATTTTTCCGGCTAGTCCTCCAAAGTTATCCGTGCAAAAAATACCAAAGATTTTTTGCTTTGTTTTTACGTGACAACGTAAATATTAGGTCCACCCAAAACCGAAACAAATGCCAAGTGGTTTATGAGACAAAAAAGTTTGGGGACCTCTGGTATAAACCCTTACCTGTTCAGCACTTCATGCACGCCCTTGGTGGGGTGTGCTAACATGGGCTTCAGCGGGATGCCCGGGGTGAGCCGGCAGTGGTCGGGCAGCGCCCGGACCCCGTGCTGCAGGAGCACCGGGATGATCAGCTCGTAGTTGGGGCACTCGCAATACGTCGTCTTGATTATCAGCGCCACCTCGTCGACTATGGCCTAAGAATGTGAACATGTGTGTTACAAGCCTATGGTAAATGTATTAGGTTGTAAACCTGGATCGATGTCATGATCGCTGTAACGTTTTGAAACGGGTATACGTTTAGTAGACCAAAATATTTGGCACAAACATATGTGTGAATAAATCGTTATATATCTATTACATAAGTTAATTAGGTTAATTACACAGGTTAGGTGGTTAAACTTGTGACCACCAAAAAAACAGAGAGTTTTATAAAATAATTGATATGGTTTGCCAAATTATAATTTGTTAAACATTAATGAACTTTACTGACAATAGCAAAATGATACGGTTTGCCAAATGAAAATTAGCTCAACTGGGTGATTTATCCTGAAAAAAAGCAAAGTGATGCAGTTTGCCAAATGATAATTTACTAACCATTAGCCAACTATCCTGAAAATTTTAAAATGATACAGTTTGCAACATGATAATATTTACTAAACAATAGTCATCCATCCTGTAAAAAGCAAAATGATACGGTTTGCCAAATGAAAATTAGCTCAACTGGGTGATTTATCCTGAAAAAAAGCAAAGTGATGCAGTTTGCCAAATGATAATTTACTAACCATTAGCCAACTATCCTGAAAATTTTAAAATGATACAGTTTGCAACATGATAATATTTACTAAACAATAGTCATCCATCCTGTAAAAAGCAAAATGATACGGTTTGCCAAATGATAACTTTCCAAACATTAGCAAAATATCCTGAAAGATGTAAAATGATATGGTTTGCCGAATGATAACTTGCCAAACATTAGCAAACTATCCTGAAAAATGTAAAATTATATGGTTTGCCGAATGATAACATGCCAAACATTAGCAAACTATCCTGAAAAATGTTTCCCGAATGATAACTTGGCAAACATCACAACTATCCTGAAAAATCATTGGAACATTGGAAACTGGATTTTAGTAGCTGACTTTACACTAAATATGAAATATATGGAACCTTGAATTCGGCAGCCGAGAGGCCGCTGCTGGCGTCGAGCACGTCGCTGCCGGGCGGCGAGGTGGCGGCGGCCTGCGCCAGCGCCTGCAACACTGACTGCTCCGCCAGCCCGATGCGCAGCTTGCCTTCCAGAGACCTACGCATCGCACACAGACAAACTAAAGACGAGAATACAGACCAGAAAGTTGAGATGGTTCATTTCTGTCATTTTAAATGATTATGCCATCAGATTTTTGAAAAATAAAGATAAAGTTAGCGATAAAGATTTAAGTTTTTGCAAAAAAATGACTAACAATCCCAATTCTATCAAGGATGAAGTCTCTTTGAGACCAGCCAAGGTTTAGGCTAATTGAAACGACATGAATAAAAAAAAAAACACTTCCTCGCATTATTATTCCCTATGATCTGACCACTAATGTGAGAATTCATTCTTATTAACATAATAACAAGTTTATGAACATTATGTTAACCTGCTGTATATCGTCTATCTTACTTACCGTATCAAATATCGTGACTCAGAAAAGCGGCAGGCGACGTACAACGACTGAATTTTGCCTATTTTCTTAGTCACCGAAGCTTGGCCTGCAAACAAATAAATAAAATTGCTGAGTATATTATTCTTGCTACAGAATAATAATCGCTGTTTTATCAAAGTTATCCACATCGATAAACACGACCATATAGATAGGCCCGCAGGCAGGTCTCTGCTATGGATTATACCCGTCATCTTGGCGATCTCCTTGAGCGCGTTGAACACGGCGCGAGTCTTGAGCGGCGGCGGCGTGAACATGGTGCGCTGGGTGGAGCGCGCCTGCTCCGCCACGGAGCCCAGGTCGCCCGTCTTCTGGGCAGCTGCCTTCACCTGGGCCAGCGTGCGGCCCGTGCACTGCCCTATCGCCTTCATCAGGTAGGTCTCTGCTATGCCTAGGTAAATAAATGAGGTGTGTTTTATTGCATGGTGTGGGTGGTTAGACAGCCATTGAGATTATAGTGATTCAAAACCATAAAGATGAACCCCGCCAATTAAATTGGCGATGCAGTGTTGTGTCAGTGTGAGTAAATTTAAGTAGTGGGCTTGGCTTTCTGGATTGAAAAGACTATTTTAGTCCTGTGGGTGTGCTATGCCATAAATAAAAACTGGTCAGTAGTAACTGCTCTGATCATGAGTTTAACACTAATAAAGAAATCCTCTAGTTAAAAACGTCTTAGCTTTCACGAGTTAAGGTCTAAAATCGGAGACAGGAGCCGGAAATTCAGCAATTAAATAAAACCATTATAGACATAAAATCCATAGCATTAGCAGTTGCCGAGTAATGTAATTATTAATAACACTTTATTGTACAAACAAAAGAGACAACAATTATAAAATAGACAAAAATATAACATGTACAAAGGCGAACTTATCCCAACGGACAGATAGTCGCACAAATATGGTTTCTCAATAGTTGCAAATAAAAAGTGTAAACTCACCGAGTTCTAAACTCTCATACGCCGGAGCCAACTGGTTCAAGCACATGTACACGCTTGGCAGAAGATCCTCTGGAGTGAGCACTATCACAGACCGGAAGTAGTTGCTCAGGATTTCGACGATCTTCAGCCGGGCTGATATAGCCTCTATGGCTTCCAGGGTCTTGGCCAGAGCCAGGTAGGGCACTGGCTGGCTTGCAGCCCAGCAAGCGTCCTTGATCGGGTGGTATTTGGACTTGGATGGGTTGTATTCAGTTTCTGTTGAAATTGACAACATTTCAAATTATTCAATGAGTGTGTGATGATGACATGAGTACCAAAAGAAAGTAGAAAAAATAAGTCTAAGTAGAAAAGAAAGTTAATTGCCCTATAAAATGCTCCAAGACATACTGAAATAGTTGTTTGAAAGCAAGTGAAGCAAGTGAAGAAAAATGAAGCAAGTCTTTGAAACAAACCCCAAACTACTATTTAATGTCCCAGAAAGGTGATAGATCGCAGAACAAAAGGAAAATAAAATTGCCCTAAAAGGCTGTTTATTTATTTTTATTTTTATTTTATTTTATTTATAGTATTAGTAGTAGTAGGTACATAGCAGTGTTTCTTTTCAGTTATCAAAAAAGACTTTTGTAGGGACTGAAGTTTTTGTCGGAATTTCAGTTTAACTGGACAAAAGTTATTAAAAGCAAAGTGCTTCGAACTTTATTGAACATCAGCAACAAATATATCTACCAGGACCTAAATATTAACACTGTATGTGATGAAATATAAGCTTAGAAGCATAGTGTGCCAAATCTTCATAGAAGATTCAATGACACAGAATAAGGGCAGGGTCATTGGACCTTCCCTTACATGAAAACCCTATGAATGGTTAAACCTGGCAAAAAATTGGCTTATTGTTGTCTGAACAGATTGTCAAGACACAGGATACAAAAAAAAAGATAACAATAGAATAAAGTTATTGTTTTTTTTTATCACAACCCAATAAATTTAGTTTTCTTACCTGGAACAGGTTCTCCATCTTCTTTTTCCTTTTTAACATCAACTTCCTTTTCCTTCTTAACATTCTCTTTCTCTATTTTGCTCCTTTCTTCTGGACTCTTGGTCTCTTTCTTGATATTTTCTTTCAAAGGGGATTTTTCCTTTTTAATTGCTTTTTCACTTGCTGGTGTTTTCTTCTTAGTTGCTTTCTTTATTGAGTTCTCTGAAAAAATTAAAGGATTTATGAGGTTCTTTCTTACACACAAAATAGGCGCAAGACGTCAAGTTAATAATAGGTTATTTCTTCTATTCATTAGGTCTCCTAGTTCTTACTGAAGCCACATTTAATGCTTATTTTGCTCTGATTAATTGAACAAATGCATTATGTGATTAAAAGTATAGGTCACTTAAAATTAGGTTTGATAATAAAGAAACAGCATCCTATACTATAATTATCTAAAATTTGCAACATTGAGCTTCTGATCACTGATCTGACAATGATCAACAAATATGTCAAAATGTCTAATATCCTGGGAACGAGAATAGGAGGTCATCCAGGAAATCTGCTATGACAAATATCCACATTTTTTATTTAATACTTCGGGAGTACTCACCACTTTTCTCTTCTTTCTTTGCTTTTGCCTTCTTGGTTTTTGGTGACTGGTAAGTCTTGACATTTTCTTTCTTTTCCAGTTTGATTTCTGTTTTTTCTGGAGACTTCACGGGAGAATTCTCTGGTGACTTCTCTGGTAACTTTTCTGGAGAACCTTCTGATGAGTTTCCTGGTGATTTCACAGGTTCTGATTCACTTTCAGAACTGTCTATTCGCTGTCTTTTTACCTTTTTTTTCTAACAATGAAAAATAAGTATATTTATACTATCTTACCAACTGAAGAACTGGTAGAAAAGTATCTGTTGCAGGAATTTCAAAGTGGAATGTGTCATAAAAATACTTTAGAAACCAACCATACTTGTAAGCACACACACACACTTTTAGAGATTTTGTGTCCTTACTGTTTAGAAAAAAAGGGTAGTACCCATTTTTTTTATCTACACAATTCCATGTCTTTTAGAGGGAGGTCAAACTTAAATAGATGCTAGAAAAATGGATGATTTGAACAGATACCCAATAAATCCAATACTGACATCAGACTGATAAAATGTATGCCGGTCACCGTTTAGAAAGAGGTTACATGCTTCTCCTTATCTTATTAATGAACTATGTTTACCGTCACTGAAGTAAGTGGTGACACTTTTTTCTTTGGGGACAGTGACTCGCTGCTGTCACTGTCTAGCCTCTGCCTCTTAGAAGTTCTCTGAAATTCAATACAATGAATTAAGAACTACTACATCCCACCAGACTACTTTATTTTACATTATTCATGCAACCATGCAACATAATTTTGAGGGGCAAGGCAGGCAGGGTGAATTACAAACACCATAAATGGTATGTATTAGAATTGTGCCTTAACTGGTCACAATTTCCCTCTCCAGAAACCATTCGGTTATCAAATGTAGGTATATTTAATTGTAAGTAAACATGTTTTACCTTATGACCATTTTGGACAGGCGATGCTGCTTTAACTTCAAGATTTTCAAATGAATTGTCCTGAAAATACGTTAATATGTTTTAACACCTTGTCAGTGAATAATACGTATTACAACCCATCCATATTCAAACCAAAGTTTACTTACGTTGTCGGGTTTTTCCTTTTTATCTTCAGGGCTTTTCTTAGGTGTTATTTTAAAGAACGACGTAATACTCTTTTGGGCCATAGTTCTCACTTGCAAGCCATTAAAATCGGGAGGAAACAAGTAGAAATTATCACAAATACGTCTTCGAGTCACTGGTAGATTTAATATTGTATTAACAGTTGATAAAACTAATCTACACGGCCTAAGAAATTTAGCAATAAAATGCATAAGTTTTTATTGCACGAGAGTATTGTAACAATTGCATTATCAAATCTAAACAATACTTAATTCGTTATTATACAATTAAAATATAAACAACGTTCGTTTGTAAGAATTCTTTTCTAACCTAACTCTAACTCGGTTGTCATTTGTCAAACTAAACAAAGTTCACCGAGATTCTTATCACCTTCCGACAAGATTCAATTTGCATTGTTTTTTTCCCTGTTCGCAAAGGACACTGTACTTTTGGCGCGAAATCGAAATAGACGCATTCATTTTAACGCGTTTAGTGCAAACAATACAAGATAGATAAGTCTGAGAACAATTTCCTGTTATGGCCCCATCACACTATCGGCGATGATCGTTGATGGTCTGTGGCCCGTTGCACGAATTCGTCACGAAAGTCGAATTTGTAACTTGTAGCTTCGTGAAACGGTCCACTGATCGCTATAATCGGCACGATCATTGTGCAAGCACCACACTATCGCCAGTAGTAGTTTTCGAACGGCAAGCGCGTACAACATGGTCGTGGATTGTGTTGCTGCTTTATTATTTAATAAATGGAGGAAAGAAGATGGTGGTGCTTGAGCATTAATCATAATAAAACTAAGTATGTAGATACAATAACTATATGTATAATACAATTTTATTTTTAATTAATTGTCCACCGGGGAATCAAAGATCGTCGATAGTGTGGGCAGATTCCCTTTGATACGTGCCCGAAAAACCGACAAATCGCGGGTCGCAGGCGACCATCGGCGATCATAGACGATGATCAGCGAATACAGCCGAGTATGCCCTATACACTATCGTGCTCGCCCATAATCGTCTGTATTCGCCGATGGTGCAGGGGGCCCATTAGAAGATCTCCAACGATTCCGTTTGAGCATCATGAGTAATTTTCCAAATCTGAAACAACACACACATAGAATTCTTCTATTAATAATATTGAACATAGTAGGCACTAAGGCACTAGGCATTGAAATTTACATACAAACACACCCATAGATAAATTTACTCATTTACTCAATCAAAATATCGATAGTTTACTTATCGATATAAATTTTGCAAGCCATATTGTTCACTTACAAAAGAAAAAAAAACAGCGTAAATAATGCATATTCGTTGCACATAGTACAAGTACATAGTTGTACCTTTGTATAGAAGAAGTAAGATTGCACTTGCAAAACGGTCGCATTATGGCCGAAAATCAACAGATTGGTTTAAAAACACAAATCACTTGTAAAAGTTTATAATTCGAGGTTCAATTTCCATTTTTTCCATTCAAGATTTGCACCAGTAATATACTCCTAGTAATACACTCTTATCTATGATTTGTACCCACGAAATACACAAGCCAATTTACAACAACTATTAGTAAATATTTAAATGAAATATCTGGGGCACGTTTTATAAAGCTACAAGCCAACACTGCTCAAATGGCTGGGGCACGTTTTATAAAGCTACAAGTTACAATCTTACAAGTCTAAACTGGCAACACTGCTCAAATGGCTAGTCATCATTGGTCGAGGTTGTGTCAAATGGAAACTTGTAACCTGTAAATTGTAATTTGTAGTTTTATAAAACAGGCCCGTGCGAAAGACTGCAGGCAGATGCTGGATGCGGCAAGCTGAAGACAGGGCGCTATGGCGCTCATCAGGGGAGGCCTATGTCCAGCAGTGGACTAATATAGGCTGACTATTATAAAAGTATCCATTAACACTCGCGACTCTATGGAGAAGCTAACGACACTTAGTTTGTTGAAATTGGGCCATCATTCAACTTCTACAAGGTAACAAAGAACTATGTAACATACGACAGGTCAATAACATTACTTTCCTTCTTCTGCAGTCGCAGTCGAGTAAAAAAATACTTTTTGGTGTCCAGTTAATATCCTGGCAACACCATTTTACCCTCCAGCCGTAGGCGATGACAAATGGCAATCTGTCACTGGCAAGTGGCAACATTAATTCTTATGTTCCTTTGAGTATTTAACCACTTATAATTGTATTTAAAATGGTTTTCTTACCAAATGACTGTAATTATTGCTTTTGAATATCTAAAAATAATGTTTAATTGAAAAATTTGGGCTTTTTTTACCCTAAATTGTATAAACTAAGAAATAAGTAGCTGTTATGACTCTAAAAGTGACTTATTTTGCTAAGATGGCGCCCTCTAGTAGTCGAGCTGTCAACCCAACGCGTGTCGTCCATGTTCCGAGTGTGGTGTGACTTATATTTATTTTGTGTTAATTTTCAATGCACTATTATAAATGTGAAATGCTACAGCATGTGTTATCCCATATAGTGGAACCTTGCTCCGGCTGAATGGATCCCGCCGTCGCGTGGTATCAGCCCGAGCAGGAAGGACCCGCGAAGCGCCTGTGGCTTCGTATCTGGGAAACTCAAAGTGAAATAGACAAAATGAATTTGAAAAACTTAGAAAACTCTAATCCTAATGTGAATAAAGCACAAGACTTTATACCAATAAATGATGTGAACGGTGAAAGTAGAAATAATAATTATTTTAATCCCGCGCGGAGGAAAGTGAACGATAACCGCGCATCGACTTTTAACCTGAACAAAAACCACGATGCTCTAATAGGTGAATACGGCGGGTGTCCGTGGCGGATACCCAATTATAAATACAAACCCGGAATTTTGGGGTGAGTAATCACGTTTTTTTGGTTAATTTCTGACAAGCATTTAATTAGTAGGATGTTTCCGCCGCGCGCCGTCAGCATGCCAGCACGTTGGTTATGCTCGCGATCTAGGCGGGGTGCTAAGATCCTAAGGGTCAACGTGGAAAGTACCTACCCAAAGGTTATTTTCCGTGTCCTAAATTGACATCTCAGTCAGTGTTGCTAACATGACTTGGTTTTCCTTTATCACTAGAAAATTCTTGTGACTCAGAAATCGAATGTGGGTAAATATATACAAAAACATTGTGTAATCAGAATGACCATAAAATGCTAGGGAATGGGTAGATAACAAATATCCATATAAATAATAACACATTGTAAGAGCCTGCTGTATTTTGTGAACTGCTATACTATTTATTTGAAGTCCACGGTTTAATAATTTTCTTGTAAAATAATTTTGCACCAGTTGCTGTTATTCAAATTTTCTGAAATTTAGAACAAGCTAACCTGACGACAATTCAATATAGGTAATTACAGAGTCCATCTGTTGATGGAGTCAGAAGATGGCAACAGGACCCTAAATACCTGAGATTTTCATGTAAACCGACTGAGCGAGGACTTCCTGTTTTGTCTCAATGATCAGGTTGTAGATGTCAAATGCTGGCTTTCCCTTCGGTACCTGTAAAAAAGCTAAACCTAATAGTAGAGTGGTAGCAAAAATAAATGGCTGCAAAAAACAGTACAGTCAGCAAAAACAGCTTGTCTCTAAAGTATAATTTTCTGACGTAAACATTTCTACACATATTCAAGCCCAATTAAGGCATTTTTAATCATGACTGAAATTGATTTATTGGATTGTTGGTTAGCGTTGTGCCCTGCGGTGTTTTTTTTTTATCAAGTTTTAGTCTCTTGGTCTTATGATGTCCTAGTCCAATTTTCAATTCATTGCATGTGTATTTTTATTTGCTTCAAAATAGAGATGAAAGTTCTTTGTTTTCTTCAGCTCTTCAAACTTTGAAAACATCTAGAATGTAGGTGCACAAAGTTTTTTGGCTGATGACCCACTTAGCAAGACTACCACCGTATGAACACTGACAAAAAAAATATTAGGGATAAAAAGGTATTTACCTATTTTTTATAGAAAAAAAAATAGTACAAGGATTAACATATTACTAGGAGTACGTATAGGTACCATATAGAAAACAAATCTATCTTCCTATGACCCATACTTAACAAGACTAGGAGTCAAATAATACATAGACTGCTGTGAAAGCAGTTAAACACATTACAAATATTACAATATCAATTGTATCTCAATGTTTATATATTTCGTTTGCCAACCTGTGTGGTTGCCGGGTTAGAAAAATGCCACTCCATGTCTTCCCATGGATGTCGTAAGCAACTAAGGGAATAAAGGCTTGTAGTACAGTTAGGCGATGGGCTTGCAACCTGTCACTAATACACTGGTAAACATTTTAGCCTAATTGTGCAAAATGTGGTGAATTATCAACAAGTTTTTAGAGTTGTATACATATAATTCTGTAGGTCTGCCTACCTCACTCTGGGAACGAAGGCATGAGTTTATGTATCTATGTATATTTTATCAATACGGACAGCGCCCCCCCTGTACAGCTTCTGCACCCCCTATTTTTTCTGAGGACTGTAACGCCCCCCTGGATATCTTTAAGTTGAGGGTGGAAGCCAAAGCAAGTCCAGTGCAAGAGCAGTTAAAATTGTCTTTTTGGGGTCAAATATATTTGGTAAGATTCGCATAAGAGTGTATGAGTGCCAGAGTGTATGAGAGTTAGAGTAGTAAAAACCTGAAGGCCTTATTATAAGCTGTGAAACTGTATTATTGTTTTATACAAGTTATATAACATAATACAATACATTCTCTAAGTAAATACCTATACAAAAGTAGTTCATCAACCAAAGCATGAAACCTAAATAGCATTTAATGTTAAGGTCAAACACATTTATTAACAGTTCATTATTTTACCATAAAGTCATGCAAAAAAAATTAAAAATACCAGATTGTTACAAATAATCAATTCTGCATGCATCGTTAGCTTTATAATAACAATAATTGGATCAAACAATAATTTGTTGCTAAGAAACAAGCCAAGATAAAAACTGGTTCTCGTAATAGTAATCCTATTTGTTTGTGAGTATGTTTGTTTGTTGGTCTGCTTTTGAATTAAAATTCAGCATACAATTATTGCATGACCTGGATTAGACATAAATACTTTTTGATCTGGCAAACGTAAGAGTGCCTATAGTCCGTTTGTTTAGGTTCTTTCTTAAATGTAAACAAAAAAAACCGTGATAATTTATATTTTTTTAAACATTTGTTTGATGTTTTTATTTTATATGCGTTTCTACATCATCTACTTGATTAAGATAAAACAAATCTATTGAGTTTGTGTTCATAAGACTACCTATGAATAGCAATTAAATAATATTCGGAAAAATATAATTCAGAATTTTAAGGTGGCGTACCTAATTATGGTAAAGTAATTAATGATTACGTTAGACTTGTTTATATTTTATTTATAGTTACGTTTACGCATCCAGGAACACAAATATGCTTATTAAAAAATCTAGAATTTTTGCTTTGACATGTCTTTGGAAGTTAACAGCATATTAAGTATAGTAAGAATCACCATTTATAATTTGGTCATCCCAGTTGCTGTCTAAAGAAAAATGGTCTAAGGAACAATCAAATTGTAAGTATGCTAGTGCAGGGTAGATTACATTTTGCTGGGGATAGTACAACACCGCTATACTATACTCTACTCAAAACATTAGACTAGTAACGGTCAGTTTGTTCGCTTCATAGTAGGTCTAGGTACAGTCAAGGGTAAAAATAAATATCTGCACAAAGTTGCTTAAATATGTATACACAGACCTTATTGCCATAGTAAAAAGGTCTGTGACAGACCTTTTTGCCATAGTAATAAGGTCTGTGTACATATTTTCGCCACTTTGTGGTGCATACATAGTGGTGCCCTTTACTTTACCTATATCAGCGGCATCACCTTTACCGCTTTTGGTCATTGTTTTATTCCAAATATTTTAAATTTAGTATAATTTTAGTATAATGTTATTTGGAATGGCTAGCAAATTCAATCTTCATCATCATTTTGCCCTTGTCCCGATCATTTGAGGTCGCCACAGCTAGTGTTTTTCTTCCAAACATAGCAAATGCAAAAATACATATATAATTTTATATATGAAATCTACATACAAACATACACGCCATACATCCCAGAGCTACAGAATTGCCTACAACTCTAAAAACCTGTTGATAATTCTGTGACTAATAATAAACAATAATCTATATACCTAAATAAAAATATCGTGTCACGGTGTTTGTGGTCGCACTCCTCCGAAACGGCTAGACCGATGTTTATGATTTTTTAAATATATATTTAGTAGGTATGAGAATAGGTCGTAAAGTATATTTCATAAGGTTGGTATGAAAAAAAAATTACACTCGGGCGGCGCCGGGCGCGGACAGCAAGTTACACGATATTTTTGTATCCTCTACTTAGCTTAAGTGCGAAAAGGACAGATAGGTATAGTAATTTTCCATGTGGATTCAATAGTAAACAGAGTATGATCCATTTTTTTAAACATTGCTATAAATATAGGTAAATTCTGACATTCAAAATCGTGTGTAGCAAATTGGCTAAGAACTAAAGTGGCCTAGGTCGATAAATTAATTTCTAACATCATAGGTACGAGCATTAATTTGGGATCCATTTCAAGAAAAATATGCTTGAAGTCGTCAATGTCATTAGAGATGTCAAGTCATTTGTAACTTTTAGGAAACTCAACCTTATTGTTGTAGGATGTCAGATTGAGTTTGGACCTAATGTGGATACCAAATTTAATCTCGTGACTGTACATTCATTTAAAATTAGGTATGTCAGTGTTCTAAGGCGAATGCATATGCGCTAAATGTAGGTATATAGGTATGGATAGGTATTGGAGATCTTTGGTGAAAGGCGTCCTTGTTAAGGCCGTTCGCTGACTGACTTCGGAATTCCAGTGCATAGGTTGGCATTTAAGTTATGAAGGCAAACTTGATATTTGCGCTATTTCGATCTTGTTGCATAATTTAAAGGTTTTGTCAATTATAAAGTCAGGAGTCGTGTGCCCGATGGGATTTGCCATCGGCCACATGTCAAGAACCATCCGACTTTTCGACGAGATTTCATACAAACTTTCACCTATTTAATTCCCCATTATGAAAATGTTTCTTTGAGCACTAAGCTCAACTAGGTACGGTCGGCCAAGCAAGGGAAAATCGAACTTGTTGTATCATGACGTGAAAATGAACTTCAACCGTATACCGGTACCGGTAGACCGCATTTTTGGCCGACTGTACTTTGTTAGAGGAACTCCGGTTTTGTTACTAGAGCAACTGGTTTAGGCAGTGCGTTCTCCCTAACCCCAAGTGATATGGAATCACGACTTAGCAATGATAATGCTCTTTCAAGAACAATCAAGAAGGTTATTTTGGCGCCCAACGTGTTACCGTGCTATCGCTGTACACGCTCATGGGTCGAGCGCATCCCCCTCCCGCGTCCCGTGAACCATGGGAGGGCCTTCATTCAAGCGGTCGAGCGGTTTGGAAAAGACATTGACCTGGTTTTTAAGAGGATTGTAAAATTTGTAAACAGACGTTCAAATCGGGTAGTTCTAAAAAAAAACCATACAAATTCAGCTCAGGGCGATAACGTTTCTCACCCCCTAAATCAAGTCCGATTTCCACGATTTTTGAATATGTCGTCGTTATTATAAAAAAACTAGGCTTGTAAGTTTTTCTTGGAAAGGAAAACGTACAGGCCCAGTTTTTGATAATATCTACAACATATTCGAAACCGTAAAAATCGGACTAGGTTTAAAGGAAGAGAAAAGTTATCCCATGGAAATTTTTAGTTTCACAATCCTCGAAATAGTCCCAACAACTATGCTGGTTTGTTATCGGAGGAAACGCAAAATAAGGACCACTTCTGTTGGAGCGGTAAACAGATATTTGACGTAGCATCCTCAACACTCAGACCCCACGCGCTAAAAACATTTATATTTCAACTAGAGACTTAGCCCGACATCGCACATCGAAATACCAATGGATGGAGTTCTAAACCTTCCTCGATAAATTGTCTAAATTATGGTGAAAACTAGTTTGTTACATATACCTGTATAAAGACAGAGCGTCGATGAAACTGCAATACCGCGTAACCAACAATGGCTAATGCCGCGTAACTAACAAATGTGTCAAATTTGAGATTTCGCGGCTGTAGGTAGAGCAGTGTGATAGGCTCCAGACGGCATTGACAGCTGTGTCGATAACCGATCAGAAATCTCCAAAGTCACGTCATATCGATACCGCGAGAGAGCATGTCGTTTTTACAATTCCGCGAATGTGCATACAAGTATAGAGATGACGCATTATTCAATTGTGTAATACCGCGTAAGTGCTTTATATAAATACATACTGGTAAATTTGGATGCTTAATATAATAAACAGCTAAATTATGGGGTTAACAAAGTTATTTAGCGTTTGGGTAAGTCTAACCTCAATAAACACAAAGATATTCAATTTTAATGCTCTCCTGTAAAATTTGCCACAAGTCAGTTACGCGGCATTAGCAATTGTTGGTTACGCGGTATTGCAGTTTCATCGACGATAGACCAACGGGGTGCTGTCAAGACTGAGAGCTCACACTTGACATTGATATTCGGGACTGATCTATAATGCAAAATGACGTCAAATTTCGGTTTAAATATCATTACAAAAATACCCATGTGCCACAATAACCCAAAAAAGTTATTACTTTTTATGACCATTTTCTGGTGTTCTATTTTAATGTAAAATACGTTCCTATGACATGATGTCAACTGACATTGAAAAGAGCTTTTCTTCATGGCACTTACGTCTTTTGTTGAGGAGCACAATTTTTCTGCAAAAAAAAAACGGTATATCCGGTCATGTTGAAAATAATTTTCGTTGAAAGTATTTATTGAGCGTTACCTTTTTTTTCATACGAGTATTTTCTGGATATACCTAGTCTATTTAAAGGATAAAGGGGCGACGGGGACATGCAACTTTCGGAGCGATTATTTCCGTAAGTATTCACAATTGCTTAGAAACTTTAAAGTGTTTTTTAAAAAAACTCTCCTAATTTGTGCCACACTTTGATGTTTGCTGAAAATAAAAGTCAGCCTTTGTTTTATGTATGGAGTAGTAGTTTTTCTATTTAACTACCAAACTAAGTAGCGTCTCATACAAGACAACTATACTCAATATTTCATAAATATACATTTTGTAGTTTTGAGTAAAATGCCTGTGACA
The DNA here is from genome assembly GCA_946894065.1 of Acleris literana. Lineage (NCBI taxonomy): Eukaryota > Metazoa > Arthropoda > Insecta > Lepidoptera > Tortricidae > Acleris > Acleris literana. The sequence continues at coordinate 7,858,236 of OX335688.1, read as the reverse complement.
TAATTATGGACGGACGGACATGACGAATAAGGGTTCCGATTTCGCCATTTTGGCTACGGAACCCTAAAAACCGCAATCTGCTGGTAATTTCCCTCTACTAGTAATCAAATATCCACTTAAAAGTGATACTGAATGTAACCCTTATTGATGTTTTATGTAGCTGTAGAACCTGTTGAAACGATTCTATTTGTTATATAAATCATGCTACGTTGACGCAACGCGACGTAACAATTGTTCAAAGTTAAATAGCCGCACGTTAAAGCACGCACTCTTTGTTATTGTTATTGCAATCGTTTCAATTTATAGCGTCCAAATAACTGCGCGTTGCCAACTTTCAGGTGATCGGTCAGGTCTTAGCGACTAAACGTACGTTAGGGCATTATTACCAGTTTATTATTAATAGACTTGCATGAATCGAGAGTTGTTTATGGAACTTCGTAGTTGACCAGAATCATATTATTTCACTATGCTGTCCTCCTACGGAAAAAAGACACATCTACTATATGAATCTAATCTAATGCACTTCCAACCTTATTATAACCGTTGAGAGTTTAATATGCTTATATGAATTAATTGCACTTGCGCCTTTTCTCCGTCGGAGGGCAGTATGGATTAAGTTTTCACAGTAATATTGTAGAAGTTAATAAACACGGAAATAATAAACGTTCAACTTTCACATTGGCAGAATCATCAAGATGCTTATGCACCCATTACATCTCTACTCTCTATAGGTATCTCGATTTTTTTTAATTGTAAAATGATCAACAGTATGGTGGAAATTATTCACGATATTTATTATAAAAAACCTATCATTGCTTGCGTTCTCGGAGTTTTCAAGTATTTCTCGCTCTCTTAAAAGATAGGCCTTGTTCCTTAAAGGTCTTAAGGCTGCGGCTCCACTGAAGCGGAGACGAGCGGAGCGGCGCGGAGCTGTGCCAATATTAACCAATAGAATCTAAACCAACGTGCGCAAGGCGCGCTCGACGTGACCGCACGTGGCTTCTATTGGTTAATATTGGCACAGCTCCACGCCTCTCCGCTCCTCTCCGCTTTAGTGGAGCCGCAGCCTAAAGAGCCCGAACGGATAATTCTATGACTACCTACTACACGTTACCTCCCCGACAAAGATACAAAAAAAATATATGTATGAATTACCCGACCAGTGTGTCGCGTATTAGAGCCTTATTTTTTTCTGTGGCTGTACCGGGTCCGACACGGTTCGGTTTTTGCCTGTTATAGAGTGTGGACCGTTGGAGACCTTAAGTCGTTTGAGTTTCGAAGTGATGCGTCAAAAGTTCAGTCTATATTGTTGAAAATGTTGTAATTTTACTAGAGAAACTAACTGCAAAATAAAATAAAGTACGAGTACAAATAATAATGTATCTTCTCCGTGCATTTGGCTAATCCTTTAGAAAGTGTGAAAGTCGTTCCGCTAGCCCCAATGGCAGGTGTTAATTTTTGAAATGTTATCTGCCAAGCTAAACTAAAACAATAGACGTAATTTGAAACTTAGTTTGTCCTGTCTTTCTTGTGCTCTAGTCGAGTTGAATCCCAGAGAGAGATTTACTAACCTCGAACTTATAATGGAAACATGGCGAGGCGTACTTCGAAATAGGCCACCGGCACTTGTGAAGTTCTAGTTAAATTGAAAACTTACTTATCGAAATAGTCGAGTGGTTATTATAAGGACCTTTGTACAATCGACCAAAGAAGTGTTCTGTTTAAGGTAAACAATATTTTACGACTTAAAGTAATAAATTAGAGAAGATGCTTCGGAATGTCAACCTTAGCTGAAATTTTCGATTAATATGAAGGGGAACACCTTGAATTTCCAAATTTGTATTTTATGTTGCTCTGGAGCTGTTTGAGATTAAATACATAATTTAATTGCTTTACATACGTAGGTTAGGTTTGATTTATAAGCGACATCAAAAAGTCTTCTTTCAAAACATTGCATTCGGAATTATTCGTATATTCATGTCGTTGTACCCTGTCTAAAGTCATAGACCACTTTCTTGTCCGACCGTATATACACTCACCGGCAAAGATACCCGCCCACCCGCCTTTTGTTCGTACAATTGCTAACAAATATAACTTCTTCAAATCAAAAAGTAACTTTAAAAATACTGAATTAATTTCAATGTAGCTAGTAGTGTTTTGTTGCTAATTAACCTAGGTCCCAAAGGACGCAAGCCTTCCCAAAGGAACCCAAAATATCCATGAATTATCTGTTCGTAGTAAATGATTGTGTTTTGTACGACTTTTAAATTCATGGATCTTTTGGGTTCCTTAGGCTTAGAACCACGGCATCAAAAAAAAATAATTGTCTGCCATTTGGGACCTAGGTTAATTAGCAACAAAACACTACAAGCTACATCGAAATTCGTTCAGTATTTTTGAAGTTACTCTCTGATTTAAGAAGTTAGGCTTAGCAATTGTATGATCAAGACGGGTGGGCGGGTATTTTCGCCGGTGAGTATACTTACTGGCATACAAACCATGTTACAGTGCAACCAGTTTAAAATTTTAGCTCTAATGATATCTTTATTATTAAGTATCATGTTCTTACACCCTTAATTATAAACGTGGAATAACCGTGGGATAAGCTAAACCATGCTTTGTCCATATCTGTCAAATTCAAATGTCCCAATGACAGATAAGGACAAAGCATGGTTTAGCTTACCCCACGGTTATTCCACGTTTATAATGAAGGGCGTAAGTGTTTTTTTCTTAATGAATGGCTTTCACTCCTTGTGTTTAACAAGGTGTATTTCGCCAGTATCGAGTGTTAGACAATCACCATGGACTTATTAGAGAAACAAGTCCATGGATATCACACGCGAGGACAATTGTTCGGTTAAAGAGATTTACTCTGGTGGACTAAACAGAAGCACATGGGGTTAGCTCCACGCGCTTCTGTCAAGTCCAAGTGTTTATTTCTGTCTCGATAATGTCTGTCTTTTCTTGTCAACGATAGAATGTCTAGACGGTGAATGGCGGTTTCGTTATTTGGAGTGTTTTTTAAATTGTCGGAGAAATAAGAATCGTAGGATCCCAGGTTGACCAATACGAATTCAATTACATTAACCAAGACTTTATGCGTCACGAGATCAACAATGCCTAGCGTTTCTCAATCCGACATCTAAATAAGACAACGCATATAGCGGTCTATATTTAAGTCGCAAACCATTAGTGCTGTTGCATATTTTTAGCACGCCAACTAACGTATATTGGTCCTGTCTCACCAATAAAACGGGCTATCGAAAACTGAGCGTTATGATAATGTGTATAAGGAGGTGATCGTGTCAGTGCAGTAGCGGCGCGCGCAGGTCGGCGCCTGCGCACGTGTGTTACGCAACGTACGCACTGTAAACAAACGATTTGGTGTGATAGCCGGTGACCTTGAACTTCATGCGATCGAAGATGGCGCTTCCTGGTTAGTGTGTCATCGTCTTAAAGCTGATCTGTCACATTATTATTATTTTTATTTTTGTCTGTGTTTTTCTGGAGAAATGGACACCATCTTTACATAGTATAAAACAAAGTCGCTTCCGGTGTCTGTACGCTTAGATTTTTTAAACTACTCAACGGATTTTAATGCAGTTTTCAGCAATATAGTTTTCAGCGATACAGAGTGATTCAAGATAAAGGTTTATATGTAATAATAAATTCTGGATTATGTACGGGTGTCACAAAAACTCACATAAACCGAAGCGAAGCGAGGGCGGGTCGCTAGTTTGCAATAAAATAAGTCTAGCAGTTTTGCAGTAATTTCGAACGAAGGTTTAAATAAAGAGTTGGGTTCGAATATTCTCGGTGAATCGGAGCCGCTGCGTGCTGTCAGTCGCCCCAGAGACATGTTTTCAAAAGTTCCTGGCTACCTTTCTAGGAATACAGTTGTAACACATTACACCCTTCAAGTGGGGAAGTAGGTGAAATAAGTATAATTTCAAAAGTTAATATAAACTAAATAAAAAACTACAAAATGATAAATAATAGGTACCATAGGCATCATGCCGCTGCTGCAGTGTCCCATGGTGATATTCATATTTAAAGATTGCAACTTGGATGGTCCAATCCGTACGTAGCGAGTACTGCTAACGTAAATTAAAATATTAGTACCTAGATGCTGTGAATTTTACTCTGCGATTCAAAATCAAAATCAAAATCAAAATATTTATTCAGTAAATTGGCCACATACAGGCTCTTTTACACGTCGGTAATATACAGTGAATCTACTAGCGCTTCGGACAAGACCATCATTGCGGAGAAGAAGCGCCGCAAGAAACTCCAGCAGAAGGTCATTTTTTCAAACATAAAATACAATAATACTTAAAAGTAAGTTACATTACAAGGTAATAAAGCAACAAATATAAATTATTAGAACTATCACATATAAAAAAAATACAAATTCAAAATTAAAAACATTACAAATAAATGTAAAAATTAACAAGATTCACGGCTCTAACTACGAAGCTCCATTTTTTCTAATATGTAACCTGAGACACCGTTTGCATTCCCCAAAATATGTTCCACACTTCCCAAAAACACATTCTGACCACCGATATCCCTGTTCCAGGCTACACGAAGAGATTGAACACTTCTACACATACATGTCCCCCACGGAGACGGAGCACCTGGTCCGCTCGACGGTGGTGAACAGGATCCGGGGCGCCATCCTCACGCTGTGGCCCCAGGCGCGCGTCGAGGTGTTCGGTTCCTTCCGCACGGGGCTCTACTTGCCGACCAGCGACATCGACCTGGTTGTTATAGGTAAGTGATATTTTACAGACGTTCATCATCATCATTATTATGTCAGACGAATCACGTCGCTGCTGATCATAGGCCTTTGCCAAATGATCTTCACCACGTGAGTATTACATCGTTACAATGGCCGGGAAAGTAAGAGTTTGCTTAGAGGAAATGAGTTAATTAATCTCGTTTCTACAAAAAAAACAAGTGAAACTCGAAATAACAAATAATAATAATAATTATTGTAACATTATTGTTATTTCAATGGTAACTGCACATAATTGTGTGACGCCGTGTCCTATTGTAAAGAAATAATAAGCATGGAATACCAACATTATCACGGCTTCAAGTAACAACAGTAAAAAACGCGGAACACCAGTTGTTGCAGTCTCGTGAAATTGTAATTAATGTGTATAAATACCGATGTAAAGGAGTACATTTATAATTCGTCCAATCGCCTTATGTTTACGGGATGTTGTTTATTCTTCTGTTATGATAATTTCAGGACCTCGACACTTTATTTTTCTATGTAGGTATAGTAATGTTCAAATTGATAATCAGATATATTCCACATTTAATTTCCTGTAAACGTTGCTTATCGCTTTTAGCTCCCTACATTGTAATTTGTAGGAAATGAGAATCTAAACTTGACGCCACATTGGCGTCATACCGTCTGAAAGAGTGATGAATTTATATCGTTCGTAATTGGGACCAAGCCTTACGGGAAGCCCGACCTGATTCTTGCCGCACCCACCACTCATTCATCAAATATTACTATTTCACCGTTCCGATTCGCTGATGCCGAGTTTGATGCTGGGATTATTTATTCCACTGTATCAAGATTTGGACTATTATAAACGGGCATTAACAGTTGGTGTCCAAACTATTTAAGCGCTTACAAAGGTTATCAAACAATAAATATAACTTCCTACATTCAAATCCTAGAGTCAAGTTGGGCTAGTTCGTAGTAGATTTCGCCAGAAAATACTTTATTTTGTTACAACCGCACCCTAGAGACATTTTAGAGACAATGAACATGTTCTTTTTTGTATAAAAAATCGTCACCTTTGAACGACTTAATCTTCATTAACTGATACTGAGCGCGGCCGTAAAAGAATTAAAAAAAAACAAAATAAATACTATTCATTTCAGGTTTTGCCATAGAACAGCTAGTAAAGTTCCTTGTTGCATATATGTTAGTAGAGTTCCTCCTCAAGTTTGATGCAGGTACCAATTTTTTTTTTTGAGTTCCCAATCTTGTTAAATTAGTCCTCGTAGTCAAAAGTCCACATATTTCGGAAGAAATCCTGACATATGGCCACTCCTTCCAAGCTTGCAGCGGTTACGTAAAGTTCAAACTGTTTCCGGTGCGTTCACGGTTTACTAGATCGTTTCCGGCGCGTGAGTCATTCAACAATTGCGTGCGCGCTTGTTGTATGGACTCGCGAATACGACGCAGAATGTATGACGTAGCGGAGAGCTACTTATACATGAGGCACCTCAGATGTCATAGTCGTCACACTTACTTTGTAAGATTGCACGATTGTCAAAGCTTTGACAAAATAAAAAATTGACACCTCGTTTTTGTCACACCTAAAGAAAACTGGCCGAGCATTGTGTAAGTGAGACAGAAATCGGGAAATAGGTGACAAAGGAGGTCTCAAAAAGTTTTCATTTTCTAAGACAGGCATAAAAGCGTATGAGAATGATCGAGATTAAATAAGTTAGAAATCCGAAGGACGTTTTACGTGTTATTGCATTGTTGGACGTGGTACTGGTACCACCTTCTCTTCGACGTCCATCTCGTTGTTTTGTTACCTCTTAAAAATTTATTTAATTTCATATCCTGCCCAACACTAATATGGCGCTACTATTACTATATGGTGAGTCACAACACTAACTTACAGTGGTCATTTTGATTTACAAATATTCCTTTACTTTCCTGTAAATATAGTTGTGAAACGCCTCTTTTACACCGATAAACGAAGTAGAAGTTTTAAATTCATCTTAGTTCTCTTCAGACCGAAAATATTTTTGAAGTTTTGTAATTTGTTAATTAATCAACACGTGATGTCGTGACGGAATCCCCATCTTCACTTAACATCGGGGTCAATCACTAGTCATTCCTTAATTAGAAAAATCCTGTTTGGTTTTTACCGCGGTACTTCAAAGCCATTGCACAATGTCTGGCTTTAATTTACCTTTTGGAAGTCATGCGTAGACGACACGAAAGGAGCTCGCTCTTGCTTTTATTAATGTTTATAAATGTATAGAAATAGAACGTTCTTTCAAATAATAGAAATAAGAGCATCAGGAATATTTTAATGTCCAATAACAACCACTTAATGAGATACAAGTGTAATATATTTTTACCAAAAGTTTCTCGTAATGTCGAAAAACGGTAAGTGACGTCAGAAATTCTAATCAGAATGTTTCAGTGGATGTTGGTTAGCAATAAAAAATATACGCGAAGTGATAAGTGACGTAGAATGAGCGCGCTATTTTGAACCATGATGTCACTGCGTACGTCACGTTTTACTTTAGGTTTTTACGGGTTACTCGACGATTTGCATAATCTAAGTAGGTTCTAAGCAGATAAGATGCTAATCATGACTAAACACCGGATTGACGGGGGCAAAAATGTACCTGTGCTAGTGATTCATTAAATGTCGACTAAGTTTATCGACATCGATAAAAAGCAATTTTTTATCATCATTATCATAAGGTTTGAATACCGTTTAATTATGTGCAAACCTCTTTTATTTATACTTATCGCAACTATAAACAACCGGTATCTGACATTGACTCTGGACTCCAGTCACTTTTGAAAACCATTGAAATTACATTGAATAACAAATTAACTCAGTAAAACAATATTCTTTAGCATTCCGACGAATTGAGAACATTTTTGTTTTTTAAGTCTGTTAAAAATGCGTCGAAAGAAAATAGATCGTTTGTCTTGATGGAAAGCTGATCATTCAGATACAGTAGTTAAAGGTACGACTTACTTTTGCAAGAAATGTAAGATCCATATGTCACGAAAAAAGTTGTCGATAAACTTAGTCGAATATAAGGGTAGTTCTACTAGCGTTTCAACCGCTATCACTTTCCTGGACGCATTATTCACCATTTCCCTGTATGATCGGATAACCATTTTGAGTTGCTCTGAAGAATGCCTGGACTCCTAGAAAATAACCGTAAATGGTAATCCAAACCTACAGGGAAATGGTGAATAATGCGACCAGGAAAGTGATAGCGGTTTAAACGCTAGTAGCACTACCCATAATGAATCACTAGCACTGGTACATTTTTGCCCCGGTCAATCCGGTGTATGATCATGACACATTTCTCAGGCATGAAGCTTCTGGACATTGATAATGTTGGCAGCTGTAAAACAATGCTAAACTTATTCGCTGCGTGTGAAGGAATAGTAATAACAGCATTGTTTGACTGCTGTCAACATTATCCATATTCGGAAACTTCATGGTTTTGCAATGTTTGATGATTGACTTCTTATTTGCCTCGTAGTTATATAACAAAATGTGGATAAAACATCCGTCACTTTTTGACACGTATATGTATACCTAAGTATGAGAGTGACGGATGCTTTATCCACATTTTGTCACGCGATAAACGCAACCATACTAGGCCCGCTGGGGTCCTTGTCAACGTTACTGTTTTCTATAGACTTGAAATGTATCAAGTAGATTAGTAGACATAAGCGGTCGGCGCGATATGTCATCAGAGGGCTCTACCAAGATGCATTGCGCTAATTATCGTTTCTATTCGTTTCGTTGCGATTGGTTTAAAAACGAATCGAATAGAAACGCTAGTTAGCGTAATGCATCTTGGCAGGGCCCTCAGCTCACGTCAGTCCTACTATAATATTATACAAATCGTTGACAAATTAGTAAAAATATTGAGTCGCATGCTGTATCAAATTGATATCCCGTATATGACTAATAATATAGCTATTTTGATTAAATTTATGTCAACTAAGAAAAAAACTATCTAATTCACGAAGGCGCGTGCCGTCTCTTACATTGACAATGTTTTTTTTTATGTCAAGTAGAAGGATCACACTCCGGCCTCCTGATGGTAAGTGAGATCTGAGACCCATAGACATTTGAATACTCATCACTACAATCTCAAGACTGCAATCCTAAGACTTCAAATGCATTGCCGACCCTGAGGAACAAGATGGAATGCCTCTATGCTAGTAATTTCACAGGTTGTCTTATCGAGTTGCGTCAATATACCTACGCAAATTTACCATGTGTAACTGACATATTTAAATTTGGAATGCAATACTTTGTCATGATAATGCCAGTATAGATGAATTACCGAGAGCGTGGAATTGCATATGTAGTGGTACTATGTGTTTACAGGCATTCTATATTTAAATTTCCTCTACTTCTCATACCATCAGCATAAAAAGAGTTTTGATGTATATTCAAAAGTAAGTACAAAAATGATGTCAGTGTCAAATTCTAAATACTGTTTACAATGCAATGCTAAAATATACACCTCTTATTTTATTGTATTCTCGCAATTTTCAGAATTATTCTGACTGGGCATGTACTACTGTAAGTTACACAGTTTGCAGAAATTATGGCAGAAAGTAGCAGTAATTTTGGTCCGATTGAGAGTCAAAGTCAACAAATATGTCATAGAACATACCTACATGGGACATACTTATTCCAGTTGTTTAGGGTAATCTCATTAAATTAAGAAAAAAACCTAAATGGTTTTCCTTTTCATGCGAACGATACAACCACTACATATGCAATTCCACGCGCTCGGTAATTCATCTATAATAAAGATATTTGATGATTATTTTTTCATATTTCTTTTATACAGATTATTGTAACAGAATCGAGTCCGCCTAGCAACAGAGGCAGCGAAGGCAACGGCTTTATTGGGTCTCCCGCCTGCCTCTTATTATTCCGGCCGCGACCTGTTGCCTGCCAGATATTCCCTGATTATGACATATTTCGCCCTGTTATAAATAAATCATTCTTAGAGAAACATCTGCCTTAATACAACGCTAAAGAAAACTTTAATAAAACTGATTTTAGGGCTATCCATAAAAGCATTACTTATAAGATCACAGTTCACAGACCACATGGTAATAAGTTGGCTTTGATGTCCTTGAAGATTTGCTAGATTTCAACTGCGTTGCCAACCCTAAGGACTGAAATGGAATGCCATTGTAGTAGTCATCTTAAATACTTAACGGTATGAATCATGCGGTACGTTTTGAAGATGTTTTCAATCTTGATGTTGCATGTATCGATGGGCCTGAGAACGTGATTACCATCTATCATATACTAATCATAGATGGCAATCATTGCATAATGCGTCCATTTTGTCGCTGGTCGCTCAGTGCGTGTTTCGTTACAGACTCTACTTAACCGCATAGGTGCATGGTGTTCTCGTGTGCCGTCCTCACGCCATTAAAAAGGTGTTGTCATCAGAATAAATACATAATAGCCGATCCATCTGACAATTATTACATAGATAAAATACCCCGATATATTGGTGACTCTTTCTTTCGAAGCTGATATCTCATGAAGGGTCTTATCAATTTTTATAAAACCTAGCTGAGAACCAACCCGATTAAACTGTTTTTTTTTTACAACAAGCCACGTCCAAATCGGTATATCCATTTGGAAGCACACACATACACACGTTAAACTTATTACACACCACTCATTATGTCGGGGGTAATAATAAGTTGCTTACAGAATTGCATTCTATCCAATCCATCTAAAAACCAACATTTTAGAGATGTGTCAATTGTATAGTAAATCCGGTTAATATGTTAATCTGACCTGTGAGAATCGACTTTTATCTTATTTTGTGATAACTGTAGCGTTCCGAAATGAGTTGTTATAATAGTATTGTTTTTTTTCTGTACACCGTATGTTATAAACAAACTAGAGAACGTACGCGTACCTGTTTCCTGCTACTCCCCTTATTTCCTCCCGTTGGGGGTCGATTTTCGACCAATCCTTTCTTAGTGCACTCTTAGGTTACCTAAGAAATATTCTCTGCAAATTTTGGTTTAGGCTGTTCGCCCTGTCAGTCAGTCAGTGTTTAAATAATAAGAATAACTAAATAGATGTACTGGGCCGAGATTCTAGAGTTCTAGACGGTAAAAAGCATATCGTTTTTGACCTGTTATCGTATTGTCAACGTTTTGGTCGCTCTTATTAACTTGTCAGTAATGGTGGCCGAGTTAAAAACAATACCATTACAGGTCAAAGACGGTATGGTTTTTACCGCCTAGAATCCTGGCCCTGATCCGATTTGTCATTTCATATATGAAATATAAATAGAATTATTCTAATTTTCTATAAGGATCTGGGGGTTATTGCTTAACGCACTCGCAATCGTTTTCATTTTGACAGTCCGAAGGCGAGTCTGCATACAAAATGAAAACAATTGTTCCACTTTGAAGCCGATTGCGATTGCGAGCGCGTCAGGCAATAGCGACGCTAGTTTTTTCTTATCGATTACTCTGTAAATTATAAGTACCTTCCATCTAGACTAGCCGGCGTAATTATGATCTAAACAAGATCTCGCTAGTTTTAAAAATAGTCTAGGTATTTGCAGTGAGTCATAAAATTATCTCATGCGTAATAAAACGAAGTTAATATCCCTATTTAACATAATAACGGTATAAGGAAGTGTTAACGTTACATTTTTGCATCAAAGTCAATTTCAGACTTGTTAAAGAGGTAAATAGAGACGCCCTTGGGCTCTCTTTTCATCAAATGAAGAATTCAACTAGCACCGTGTGAAATAGTATGAACTTTATTCCTATAGCTATAAACCATTACTTTGTTAAATCGTTAGCAAATTTAATTAGCATTAACAATAATGTAATCGCGGTTAGAACAGTGAGATTTATTAATTGTTAATTTAGGACTGTCCCGTCAGGTCTTTCTATTTATGACTGTTCCCAAAACCTATTTAAACCGCGGACAGATTTGATTATTCCGTGTCAAAATAGGTTGTTTTTATGTGGAAATCTTTCAGGGGCCTTACGGAGCCCTAGGGCTACCACATACCACACTATATATTTTATAAGAATAACTGGGGCCTGTTTTATAAAGCTACAATTTAAACTTTTACAGGTCTAAACTGGCAACACTGCTCAAATGGCTGGTCCTCATTGGTCGAGGTTGTGTCAAATGGAAACTTGTAACCTGTAAATTGTAATTTGTAGCTTTATAAAACAGGCTCCTGGTCTTTTATGTAGAACAGTGGGATCGCATCGACAGAAACAGGCATCCAATTGAAATAATATTTGAGAAAACAAAACATTTTCTAGTCACAACATATGTGTAATGTTCATTATTATGATAGTTATTTTTATAACAATAGGTAATTATATTGTTCATCGTCTTTTAGATTCTTTACCTAGACCATACCCTTATCTCCTGGAGTTTAAAAAATATGGCGCCATTACAAAACCGCCCTTAAGCAGGGTTCCCACTGCGAGCGGAACGGACGTTTAGCATACATCGATGACTTCAAGTGTTTCCACCGCGATCAAACCTTTTGAAGGTACCGTTGTATGCTAAATTGAGTCCTTAAGGGGCCCGCTCCGCTCGCAGTGGAAACTCAGGTTTACTTCGCGATTGCGCCGTTTGTTTGATTTAGCATCCAATTTAGTGTCTGTAATGTAATCACTAGCTAAAGCACTATTTCCACCAAACGGCCCGCAACGGATCGGAACGGAAAGAATTGTATGGTCTTTAAACGATATTAAATCATGTTCACAGTATTTAAAGTCTATATTACCAAGCCGCGCACAGCAACTTGACCGCGGGCGTCTTCCGCGACACGCGATCGTAGCCGAGCGTATGCTGCGACGCGCGATCGGCTCCGTCATAAATAGACAATAATAATTTTAACAGACGCGATCGGCTGTCGCCGCGTCCATACGTATCCTTTCCGATCCGATGCGATGTGAGCTGTTTGGTGGAAATCATCCTTTACTTTCTTTCACTATTAAGCTCCTAATAAGACTTCCTAAAAAACATGTGATAAAGCCTTTATATGTATGTGTTTAATATGTAAATGAATCGTCCACCCTGTGGAGCCTTTAGCATGATTAAATTAATGGTAAATTAATTTAATGGTGTTTTATCTCTTGGCGAACCTAATAAATAAATAAATATACAATTTAATAGAAATAGCAAACAACGTTTAAAATTGTAGAGTATCTCATTGATAGAGTCTTCTACAATATGAATGAGTTTTATAATAGGTAATAATTAATTAATCAATTATGTTTAGTGCCCTCATACGCCAATAGGCGGTATCCTAAATTCAGTAAACGAAGCAGATTCAATCCTCACCCGTTAGTAATATGGTTGCACTTGCTACATGAGTTTTGTTTGAGATACCACCATATGTCTTATAGCACACACATGACTAATGATACCGTTTCTTAATTTTAGTCCTTAACATCCTATATAACTCTATTACACCCAGTAGACATTTCTGAAAACCACCCATAAAGCTTTTGAATTGAGAGAATTTATTCGGAATTTTTCTTGTCCGTGTACGTATAGTAGAAATCAGTAGTTGGATCGTTCTAACTCTCCTCAAATCCTTGCTCTCAATCTCAAAGCAGCTTGTGCATCTGCCCCGTGGATGATCGTGAATTTTCATCGAGGTGCGTCGCTTTTACACCTAGGGGTTTTAAATGTTAAACATTATGTGAGATTTTTTATCATAGTCGTAATTAGTATTTTCATCCATGACAATGATATGTACAGCTAATGAGCAGCGGTTGCCTATCATGACCTCGTGGTAGGACCGTCTTATCTAATATTACATTTTACCAGCGGAAATTACTGAAAAAATATACACAGCGTTTACAAGTCATGCCGCTAACGCATAATTTGGCTTGCAAGTAACAATCATGCATGGAAACAGTTGCAAGATAGATTTAGTAGCATATATAAGTATATAAATATTCAGGGGACAATGTCACACCAATTGACCTAGTCCCAAACTAAGCTCTAGGCTTGTACTATGGGTACTAGACAACTATATAAATACTTATATAGGGAAATATATACTTAAATACATAGAAAACATCCATGACACAGGAACAAACATTCGCGCTCATGCATCGACTTTCTATTAAAAAACCTATATATTGTAAGCAAGATTGAAGAATTTAATTTGTTGATGGCACATTTTATTTTGATATTAATTCTTTGTTGTATTCATTTAAAACGAGAAAACTGTTTTTGTATGCATATTTTTTTTATAACACTTGTATTATTGACTCGATACACCTGTCAACAAGTTGAGGGTTATACACGATGGTACTGAAATAAATCCTGGAATTTAACAGTTACAGGAAAAAAATTGGGTTGGCAAATAAAAAAGGGAAACGATACATTTGGCAAACATATTTGGACCAAATGGCAGGCTCCCGTTTTATATACAGGGTGTCCTATAAACCGAAGTCAACCCGCCTAGGGCTGATAGAGCAGCTAGAAAGCTATCGATTTAATCCCTATGTATGTTCAGCGATTTTTACTAGTTACGTCGATTTTTGGGACGCCCTATATATTTTGATAGCTAATGTTATTTGTTAAATTTCATGATAAGCTTTATAGCAATAAACCATTCTTCTAAATATATGTTGGTTTTTTATATGGCAAGGAGAAGGCACGCGATCACTCAGGCCACCTGATGGTAACTGGGATCTGAGACCCATAGACATTTGAAATCTCAAGACTACAATCTCAAAACTGCAATCCTAAGACTTCAAATGCCTTGCCAACCCTGAGGACTAAGATGGAATGCTTCTATACTAGTAATTTCACCGATTGTCTTATCCCCCACACCGTAACACAGCAGTGCGAACACTACAGCTTGGCGGTGGGGTAATGGATAAGATGGTGGTAGCGATCCGGACGGACCCTGAAACAAGGTCCTACCACCACTAAAAATTAATCAAGTAGAGAAGAGAGTAAAGCATCAAACAAAAAATTCGATCTTTTAGGAGCTTATAAATCTTTTGGTTTTTTATCTGATAATTATTACAATTGTGTTGTTATAATAATATTATATCTCTCATGTAATCGCCCAGCTTAATGTTCACAGTTTGTTTATTTTTACTTTATCTTGTGGTAAACTGCGTAATTTCGTTGATATTCGTAATAAATTGCGCTGCATTGTACCTTATCTGAACTCACGTGTTTGACCTATTGTTTATGTATAAATAAAATCAAAGGTGTGAAAATATCAGGCCAATATAAAACCCGCCGTCATTCTTCACATATAAACGTAGCGAGCATGTATAAGACGGCTATGTTTGTAGTCGTTCTGACAAGTTCGTAAACTCGTATTCACATATTAATCATGAAACTGGCTGCAGCGGTACTAATTTATCAGTAAGCACTTTCATATGTCTGAGTCTACCAGCGCTTCCCATGACGAAAAGGCTGTTAAGAAGAAGCGCTGCACCGCAACAAGCTGAGGTGAAGCAGAGCAGAGGTCCCTGCCAAGATGCATTACGCTATCTAGCGTTTCTACTCGATTCGTTTTTAAACCAATCGCGTCACTGGTAGGTGACGTGATACGAAAAGTCACGTGATCTACCAGTGACGCGATTGGTTTAAAAATGAAACGAATAGAAACGTTAGTTAGCGCAATGCATCTTGGCAGGGCCCTTTGTGAACTTAATCGCGGGGTGCCGCTACGAGTGCGCAGATAGACAATGCTTGGCTGTCTCTTTATGCACTCGAACCAGCAACCCGCGAGATAGAGAAGGTACGCGATTGGAGAGGAAGATGAAGAAGTCACAGTCTTTCAGCTTAAGTCATGCTGCGTTTTACCGGTTAGACCGAGAGGGCCTATCCTAGAGCCAGTGGAGCCTATTTGTGTATTTTTCAGACGAGGTCTGTCTTAGGTACTGACCTTGCGTTAATGATCTTCATCTTGATGACAGCCGAACTAAAGTCCAACTCCACTGCGAGATGAGCATGTTCGGTTCTGTGTTACTCGCAACGAGCTATCGCCGGCGCACTTTAAGAAAAAAAAGAAAAAATATGTTTATTCAGTAAGTAGGCCGCATGGGCAATTTTCAACAATCTACCGGCGCTTCGCAAGAGACCGCTGCTGAGAAGAAACGCCGCAAGAAACTCAATAGTCAGCCGTTTTTTAAATTAAATAAAAAAAATAGAAACGGTTTACTACAAAGACTTAAAAACTAAACAGACTTAGCTATAATCGTTACTTTTAAAATTGTACTAGCTAAGATTAGAATTAAATAATAGTAACATTACTTATTTATTAACTACAAAAATAGGTTTTCTTTCTGCAAATTCTTAACTCAATGCTTCATACATAAAACATTTCAACTAAAATTAAAATTCTGTCAAAAGTACATCTTTAGGTTTTGGTAGCGTTTGTACTTTTTTTTGCAATGTCAGTATCTGTTTATCAAGACCAAACCGAAGAGTCCTAATACGGTGGGACTACGTTAAGTATAGCGGAGATCGTGTCGGTTCCTTCCTCATCACCTCACTTCCTCTATCATCACATCAGCTCTTTGATATATATTATGTGGTCCAAATTTCAGCCATTTCATGGTTCAAAATAACTGACGAATTTTGAAGCGGACAACTTACCTCCTTATGTATAGATATACATAAAAATGTGTCTCATTGTTTCATTGTTTCGATAAAGAGATACACTATGCCAAATCAAGGCTAATCAAATCAAAGCAAATGAAAATCTTACAACTGTTGAATAATTCAAGTTTTGATTATAATTGACTGCGAGGGACGTTCTCGAAGTCTACTACCACATTCGTGTTTATAGAACATGAACACAATGTCTGGCCAGGCATTAGTCATTTGCCATCTGACAACAAAGCCAGACTTGACATACTTTGCCTTAATTGAATGACTCGATTCCGCTCCAGTCAGTAATTTGCGCATATTTGCACAGCGGTGCATGACCGATGTTAGGAACTCGAGATTTTTTGACTAGCAATTTTGGCAAATTCGGCTTATTCCGGACAAGATTTATTGAGCTGTGTCTGGCAACTGTATTAGATATAGATTTAATTATACCAAGTTCCTTTAAGTGACCTCCTGATGATGCATTGTCTTTCATTATTATCATTATCAAGTGAAAGACTCCAAGGGATAGGTTCGCCTTTGCATTTTGCTTCTGTATTTTTAATATTTATGTAATGTATTTTTTTTAGAACAATCAATTGTTTACATACATACATACAAGACGTCCACTGCTGGGCACAGGCCGTCTCCAAGGATCTCGATGACAGTGAATGGTTATAATAATTAATTGTCTTGAAAAATATGTCCTCCCGCAAGCCTTTCCTTTTATTTGCGACTTATATATTTTCTTTTTTTTCCATTTACTTACTATAATTTAAATTATTTTGATTAAAGTTACTCCCATGTTCAGATAGCGTGACACTATTAAAGTACTTTGAAGGATTAGGGAATTTGTAATTACAAAGAGTCTCTCGTTTATCTTTCGCCCCAAAAATGTCAGGATTGCTTTGTAAATAATTTGCGAATTCTCTTTGAAATACTGTTTTTTCGTTAACTTAGCGTAATAGCTGATATTCCTGTATGTATGTTTTATATATATGATCCGGGTTTAGTAATTATTTGTTTGTAACTTGGTACTGATGAGCTAATTGGGTTATCGTAATAATTCTGTTTAGTTTTCCTTATATGTTTGCTACCATATTCCAATAAATTAACATCTGTCTATAGACTATAAACTCTTTAGTCTATAAACTAAATATAGTATATATCTTATAGTACCTACGAAAGTCGTATAGACAATACAAACTTTTCCGTCTGAATCCTCCGGTTTCTCACTGGATTTTAGCTCTGAACCGCGCCGCCTCCGCTCTCATTGAGTTTGTTCTTTAAAACTAGCACGTCCTTCCTTAAGAGGATCGAGAAGGGAAGCTTAAACCGCATAGCTGACAAGTTTTTTCTATACTAAGTTAGCTCCGGGCGATAATGTTTCTCACCCCCAAATCAAGTCCGATTTCCACGATTTATTAATGTGTTTGTACCTCTTACTTCTGTTCTTTTTTGTTTCATTTTTTCAATATTTTCTTGGAAAGAAACGTACTTACAGACATAGTTGTTCATAATATCTACTTTAAATTTTCAGCCTCACGTCTTAAGTTTAACGTTTTTGGTAAGTTGCTTTTACAGAAGCAGTATTGCCAGTATTCCCTGATTACGCGAATTCGCAGACGCAAGTTAGGTACTTTATAAATTGCTGGTCGGTGCTACCCGATAATTACGTATGCTCGTGATTAGCTGTAGCCTCAGGGGGATGCTTGTTGGTCAGCACTCGTGCTAATGTTGCAACGTAATACCGCCGTTTAGTTCAGCTGTGATCGTTTAACTCTTCGATTATGCAGGATTAGCTATTCATACACATGACGAGCCCTATAGCGTATAAGTTCGGTTTTCAAAAAAAGTGTACATAGTTAAGGACTAAAATGAAGAAACTGTAATTTAAGTCGGACGAGTCACGAAAATTAATCATTCATTTATATACTGCCCTCATAAGCCAATAGGAGGTATTTCAAATTCAATAAACGAAGCAGATGCAAGCTTCACCCGTTAGTATTATGGTCGCACTTGCTACAGAAGTTTTGCCTGAGATACCACCATTTGTTTTACAACGGTATAGTTAATTTTCGTGACTCAACTGACTAAAGTTACCGTATTTTAATTTAAGCCCTTAATTATTATTTTTTTGAAAACCGCCCTTAATTGGTTGATCTTCGAGAAGAAAGATTGCTACAAACCTCTAAATTTTAAACTTCGGTTGTCCCATTCGTTTACTCGTTATTCGAAACGAATCAAGGATAAAAGATTGAGATAGCCTTCGACTTTATTCTCTAAAATCTACCGACAAGCCAACAAATTGTCCCGTGAGTGTGTATTATCTACGCGGTCATGTATATCTTAGAGCTCTAGCTAGCAGATCCTAAAGGTCGTATGTTAGTGGTTTGTCATAACTCATAACTCATAATAAACATCAAATGACAAGCATGGCAATAGTGAAGACACTGATGACAATATCAATGACAACGGTCTAAGTATGGAAGGTTTTTTAGAATTGTTAGACGGAATGAGCGGCATATACCGACTGTTAGAAAACAACAGTAGTTATTGGAAGGCAATTAATAAACGAATTAAGTTAGACAAATTGTAATCCTGACCGAGATTTTAAAATCTGACGTGGCAAACTAAATCCTGACCCATTGTAGGTAATACTAGGTCTGGCTAAATGTTATTTGTTTTTATAGATAATAAGTGTTAGACATGAAATGCAACGTGTAACTCACTAGGCTACTAGGTCAATTTCAATAAAAATGTCGGTGCATATTTTTTTTAGACGCTAATTTAACCCTGCGATCTTGTTTAAGATTTAGTACACGCTATCGAGCTTCTGCAATAGTGCATGTAGATTTATTCTGGATTAACCCTGATCAGTTGAAGCCAACTAACGCTAAAAAAGAAGAGATTAGAGCCTATTTACGAACGTTCGTGATTCGCATAGGAACAAGCATCCCGTTTCATCTTGATCTTCTTTACATGGTATAAAACAAAGTCGTTTCCCGCCGTCTGTATGTACACTTAGATCTTTCAAATTACGCAACGGATTATTATGCTGATTTCATTAATAGTAGTGATTCGAGAAGACGGTTTTTATGTATAATAAATTCTGGATTATGTATAGGTGTTACAGAAAGCTCACATAAAGCGAAGCGAGGGCGGGCCGCTAGTAACTATTGAAGAGATTTTACCTAAGCGTACCCCTTACTTTCGGAGCTAATAGCTATTAATCTTAACCGATTTTTATCGAACCTAGCTAGGAACCCCTAGTTTAATTAGCTTCCTAAAAAAAACCGCATCCGAATCAGATCACCTACGAGATCACAGACATTTACACAGATACGGTAATCCATCTTTATATCGAATTCCACTTCATCGAACGCTATTTTCTGCTGAAACTTACGTGTGTTAGGTAACTTAGACTTGTGACGCTACTAAAAAAAATTTTAGTTATGCGGCGAGAAATGCATTTCGATGAAATGGAAATTCTGCGTAATGATACGTTCGTTGGAAGATGTTTCGATAACACCCCTCTGTATGCTTTGGTCAATAAATAAACGTTTGCGAACGTTGATCGGTTTCTACTCTAACCATTTTACCATGTCGTGTTGTCAAAACCGTACCCAGTTTTTGCACCGATAGATCGGCATGCCGCTATGCGATCTATTTTTACTCCCGAACGCGCACGGTTGAGCGGCCTCGACGTCTTTAATTACGATTGTCTATCCGACAGTTTGTTTATCTCCTAGATAGCCTAATACGCAGACTGCGCTAGAAGGTCGGCGAACTCGAAAGATCGATGTTCCACAAATATGAAGTCGTTGTGCTAATTTGAACGTTATTCTTTGCCCCTAAAGTACCGTAGTCCTGGTTAGAAGTTGAGTCCACTGATATGAATACAATATTGACGACGATGTGCGAAAACTTGTGACATTGCTATATGAAGTACGAAGTTCTACGTTGTTGTCGGTTTTGGGAAATTTAAAGAATGCGGCGACTCGGAGGATAATGATTGATGGATTGGTATTCAAGGCATGGTATCTTTCTCATTTGATTTATAGATTCTTCAATTTTAGAATACGACCACTTCATGTTAGGATTTGTAAAAGGCAGTGTTTCTGCGGCTTTCATTATTTTGATTTTCTTTTTTTAATTATTTCACCCAGCGTACAATACGATGTAATATACTCGTTTGTCGCTACATAACGACGCATACGGCATACGGTTCATTGTAAATCCATACAAATGACAGCCAACGGTTCTATATTATGATGCGTTAAGTTAAAATACGTATTTAATTAATGTTGAAGAAACATCTCCGTGTGGAAGTACGCTCAGTTATTTGTCCGTCCCGATGGATAGACATTTATTTTCATACTATACAGACTGTTTTGTCTAGGTAGGGATATACTTACTTAGGTCTCTGTTTTCATTCTTACCATTCAAGTACCTACTACTATGTAGAAAATGTAGACACTTCTTACCCACACACTAGACAACTTGTTTGATTATGTGCTCATACTCCGAATTAGGTACTATATAAAATAATAATATACGCAAGGAAGTTATTGTAAGCCTACTTTTACCCAACAGGAAACTGGTGCTAAGAAAAAGCTCCGCAAGAAACTCAATAGTCAGTTCTTTTTTGTTAACCGTTCACCGGGTTTATCTAAAGTGACGATGCTGGACTTTTTAACAAGCGCCTGTTACGCAGACGTGATCTCATCCGACAGCTTTCAACTTTTTGCCGAGAATAGTTTATTGATGTTGTGTAAAATAACGACGCCTTCATTTAATGAGCATAACAGAACATTTTCAGGTTAACTAATCGTTTTTTTACAATGTAGTTGTATCTTTGCCCTTGGGCTATATATCAATAAAACAGTTATGTTTTAAATTCATGAAGATGCGCCCATCTACCGCTTAATTTGACGTTGTGTGAATTCTGAATATGCTTAGGGGTGGATAATAAAAAAACTATAAAATACTATTAAGTACGATCTGCTCTTCACTTCAGTGTCAAAGGTCAGTTTGTCAAAGAGCTCTACGTCGCACTGTCAACAACTTTTATTGAGCATGATAAATGTTGACGTGATTTATTTTAATTAAAGTGGTTGACTGTACGATCAAAACTTGACCTAAAACGACTTTAAGTCGGATATGTACCTATCTAATTATATGTGTTATTGTTTTGGCGATATAATTATAAGATCTGCCCCTATTTCACCATCCTGATAATGATAGGTGATAATTCAGTATACATTGAAAAGTTACCAAGTTGTCACATCACTGGGATTCAAATAAGCAGCGCCATGTACATTGAAATGTCACCTGTCAACTGTCTTAGTCAGCACGTTGAATTAGGGCGCTGGTCTTATAGTTAGTCTACTTAAACAATAAACCTACAGTGGCCTGTTTTATAAAGGTACAAATTACAATTTACAGGTTACAAGTTTCCATTTGAAACACCCTCGACCAATGTCGACCAGCGATTTGAGCAGTGTTGCCGGTTTAGACCTGTAAAATTGTAACTTGTAGTTTTATAAAACGTGCTACAGGTGTAAAATGTAGGCCGCCAACACCTCTTTTATATTATAAAGTAGCCATAGCCAGTGTGGTTACTGGCCTTGTCTATAGCATTATTTTCAAGTTTTTTTTTCAAGGTTTTTAAAGTTGAAATATGTTCACCAGGTCAATGGGAGAAGCTGCCACTTTGGACGCTAGAGCGCGAGCTGGTCGGCCAGGACATAGCAGAGAAGGAGAGCATCAAGGTGCTTGAAAAGGCCACGGTGCCCATCGTCAAGATGACCGACAAATACTCCGATGTCAAGGTAGGATATGTTTTGCAAGCCACAAACTGCAAGTCAGATTTTTAGCCTCGGAGCAGTGGTTACCTTAGGGAAGTGGTTTTAGCTGGTGTTCAAAAGTTAACAGGTACCTAAAGCAAAACTCTCCGCCTAGGTCACCTTACAAAAAGGTGGAGAAGGAGGACTTTCATTTTGTAACCTTCATTTTATTTGGACTAATGTAATAAAAAATCTGTTTTGTTAAAATGTTTATAATAAATAATAGTTGTATTAAAAATATTTAATAAAAAATAATTTACTCCTTTGCAATATGCTTTTTGACAGTTCTGTGACACTTTGTCCATGGCCGAAGTAAACACAGATGTCGGCATTTTATTTAATTCTAATTTAATCTGTCGACCTAATCATTTGACCGCCACATTTCCAATAATAACCATGGACCAGGTAGTGTCAACTTACCTTCGTAACCTCGAGCATATATTTTAAATCTTAGAAGCTCATTATCATTGCTCTTTTAATATTTTTTTAACTTCCAATGATGAAAGCATTTACGAACCAGGAGCCATTGAAACATGTAAATAGATTATTTAGCCAGTCATAAAACCACACTAAAGTGATGTTTGTTGTAATGTTGCAGGTGGACATATCATTCAACATGAGCAGCGGAGTAAAGAGTGCGGAGCTTATCAAGCAGTTTAAGGTCAGTGAGGGCAGAGGTCGCCACGCTGTTTACTATATTAGATAACAAACATACATGTCACGGCTTGAAGCCATAGGAGCGTATGTGCAGAATATTTATTTTGCACTTACACTCTAATGGCTTGGTAGTGATATAGTATGGGTGGTTAATAGCGATAAATATGGTTACTCTGTAATTGGATAGTTAATAGAGCGAGTGTAAGAAAACTAAAATACGTCACACTTTTCGTCTGTGATCAGGTTTATAGGTCATTTAACAAGAACTGCCATGAATGGTTGAATGGTTCATTTATGTGTATCAAAAAATACAGTTTTTGAGGTTTGAAGTTCAAACTATGTTTAAAAGGACGGTAGTCACACAGTCGTAAGCGCAATGTCCAGCAAGATCACCTGGTAGGATCCCCTACCTACTAATTTTGTACGTAGGGGATCCTACCAGGTGATCTTACCTTTGATCGGGACGGCAATTGTCCCAATTTTCAGCACATCACCAGAGAGATTATATATTTAATACACTTATTTATAACAACCGAAGGTCAAAAACGATTCGCCAGTGCTGACATTGCAAGAGGGTTGTAAATCGCACTGCAAAACTTATCATTTGTACTGTCCGAATTTGAAAACCCACGTCCTGATTTTTAATAACACGGTCCTGGTTTTTGATAGACTAGACATGGAAACACTAGTCGCAGGTGGCATTAGTTTAGTCTTTGTATTCATTGCAGCTCTTGTAAAACGACCTATGTATAAATATAACAGAAAATTCGAACAAATTCATACGGTGTTTAGGTGCTTAAAATTATTGGAATAACAAATAAAAATTATAAGGAATCTTATTGCCGTCTTTGGAGACTAGATAATTTAATCGGTAATTTCTACGTGCATTACAATTCGCATGGAAATTGGATCATGCCAAGCAAGTGAACCACTGCCTCGGTACACATTTGCCGTGTTTGAACAGCTGCTCGTTGTTTGCACCCGATTCACCTTGGACCTTTTACGCTATTTGTATTATTCAATTGCATTATACAATAATAACATGATGTGACGTGACGACTAGATTACCTGATCCTGTAACAGATTTTTGGAGATGCTCCTATAATAAAATGTATTAAAATTGGGCCGTATTAATAAAATTGTCTTGGCTGAGATGTCAAAGTAAATGTCAAACGTCATGGAAATCTGTTATTATTGACCTTTCGACGGACATCTTAGCTAACATCAGATAATACGGCCCTATGACCCTGTAGCGGCGTCGACCTTGGCGTTTTCATGCTATTAAAGTTTCGTTAGTATATAAAAATAAAATACAAATAACGTCCCTAGACAATTCAACTTGTACCCCGTTTGATTACCAAAAAATATAAGAAGTTATAAAACTTGCCATTTTAACAATTCGGTTCCCTGTCCTGAAATTTGCAGTCACAAAAACATCTGAACAAATTACTTGTTCACTATTTTATTTTTAAAGATATACAGTGTTAAACTTAAATAACATCTGGTTACCCGAAGTACTGTCTTACCGGCAAAAAATTGGAAATCTTTAAACCGTGTTTCTGTCTAAAGTCTGATAAAAAGGTGCCTACGTCGATGTAAAACTGTCCCGTGTTTCGTGCAAAGTTCAATGTTCGCGTTTCCGCCTGCCCTAGAAAAATTGCTTGCTATTTCACAGACCGTTGCCTCTCATTCAATAGGTTGATAACGCGATGTAACCGCTCGTAAAAAGTCGCAGAACGTTAAGGTACCTAGACAAGGTTTACTTTTACATATAAGATATACGACACAACACAACTTTGTCTGAATGTATTAGGGAGATCCTTAGTTATTGATTAAAGGTAATAAACGAATTTTTGGATGTGATACATGTCGCTCACAATTTTGCGTAATCTTGTGTAGCGATACAGTTATGTAGCTATCGATATAACGGTTACGTAGCAAAACATCTAAAATCAAATGTCATAAGTTCGTTTTTCATACGATCAAAATATATAAAGTCAAATTGCATACCGTACGAAATTAATAACATCTTATGTCAAAAGTTTAAAATGTCTACGATTCAAATACATAAAGTTTATAATCTATACTGCTCACTATGTATAACGTTCAAAATACATACCTACTGCTCACTATGTATAACTTTCAAAATACATAAAGTCAAATATTATACGTACATATTTTACGTACGTAATTCAGTATTTTTTTATCGGTTCTGATACCCTTTTACAAGGAGTATAATCTAATATAATAGACAGACGTAGCCTGTGACTTTGCTTTATGATATTATAATATATAAATAATACTAATTTCAATGGCAAACACCGAATACTCTAGACATATGTGTACCAAGTTTATGTCAAATAATCATATTCATTTTGTACTTTGATATTATATTCATTCGA
Organism: Acleris literana; assembly: GCA_946894065.1. Classification (NCBI taxonomy): domain Eukaryota; kingdom Metazoa; phylum Arthropoda; class Insecta; order Lepidoptera; family Tortricidae; genus Acleris; species Acleris literana. The sequence continues at coordinate 7,832,913 of OX335688.1, read as the reverse complement.
CCAGTCGTGTTGTATGTATTTTGAACGTTTATGTCAAATAATCATATTCATTTTGTACTTTGATATTATATTCATTCGACCAGTCGTGTTGTATGTATTTTGAACGTTATAGATTATGAACATTATTCATATAGGATCAACTTTATGACTTTTGATTTTAGATGTTTTGCTACGTAACCGATATAACGTCAGTATATACGCTAGCTATGGCACTTGTCTCACGGTCGGCGAGGAAGCGATTAGCTATCGACTATTTTCTCGCTCAAGAAACGAACAAAAGATATAGATCCACGGTCAAGAAAAGAGACACATAATATGTTAATAGTTGATCGCTGTCTGTTCACACTGATGCCAGCGAGAACTATTTATCTCCACTATTTAAAAAAATATGTAGATACCGTGTCAATAAAAGAGAAACCTACTTAGTCCGGCCATAAGTTCTGTTACTAAGGTTGAGTCAAATAAAACTAACTAATGTTATTTTTTTATTTCAATACATATAAAAATTAAAAGCTCAATTACATGTACATTTTGAAGAACAAATAATAATTTTAAATAGTCGCCGCAATTTCCGAGACGATTTTTTAACATTCACAGCCGGCAACGATGAAATTACGCCTGACTTTTTTGTAAATTTCACTTTTTGAAAACGCTTAAAAGTTAATTTTTGTTTACCAAAGACCTTTTTTGTTGAATATTATAAAACTTCCTATCTTTGTGTATGTTTAGAGACCAAAATTATATTTTTCAACAAGACTCAATTCCAACTTATGAAGCAAGAGATTTTGTGTGTTTTCGTATTGCTGCGAATTCATGTGAAATCGTAAAGTCGATTTAATGAGACATCAAGATTGACCGGTGTACAAGCGGCTCTTAAAAGTTGCTTGTAATACATTTGTATCAGAATTTAAAGCTAAAAGACTGATCAATATTTCACGCAAATTTGAACTGTCTACAAGAACTCTTACAAAAATTGTGGCCATTATCAGTATAATCGTCGTGCGTGAATTGAACTATGATTTTCTAGTCCGAAATGGGAATACTTCAAGCTCGTACATCAAATAATTGCAATAGTTTAGAATACATTATTTTTATTTTTATTCTACATAAATCAATGTTTTGATTAATATACAAATTTATAAAAAACTCCTTTAATTTATTTTTTAAATTGTAATAAATCTCAGTAACAGAACTTATGACCCGACTAGGTATAATAATAGTTGATCGCTGGCTCTATCCGTTTCCCGCTCATCGTTGGCGGTGGGAGAAGCGCCTATGGGACGGTCTCGCCAGTAGTTCAGTGCCCGTAGGCTAAATGTAACATAGAAATAGAAATAGAAGAATGTTGTCGAAAATGGGCTGCAGATAAATCTGAAAAGTAGTAATGTACCATTAAAATGGTGAAAGAATAGTTCAAATACGTTCAGTGGTTCCAGAGATTTATCTTCATATACAAACAGACTTACAAATCCGCCCCTCTCTTTGTCATATTAGTATAGATTTTGCTTTCATTTATTACACGTGTTGTTACCGGCGTTATCTATAGCCTGTTGTAATTTACGATGCGAATGTAAATAATTTTATCGAGGTGCCCTTACCACTCATGAATACAATTTATGGAATAAATAGTGACATTAATGTGTTCTATATTAACCTTAAAATGTATTGTGCGACATGAATAAAAGACGTAATTCATTGATTGCGTTACAATAACAATGATTAGTGGTGGAAGGGCCTTATTCACGGTCCGTCGGGATCGTTACCATCATTTTACCCTTGCTGTGATCATCATTAAGTTTCCACCTAAGGGTTGACAACACATTTGCAGTCTTGCGATTGTCATCTTAACATTGCAAATGTCTCTGGGTTTAAGAGTCCACTTACCTACCATAAGGTGGCCTGTGTTTTCGTTTCCCCATACAATAAAGCAGAGGTATCCCTTCATTTTTCATAATTTCATTTGCCATTATGGTCTTTGGCTATAACCTTCATTTTCCCTAATAATTTCATTTGCCATTTTTTGCCAGACATTTTTTCCGAAATCGTAAACCCTGCAGGTAATTTTAGGTTAGGTTTGTTTTATTACAATTCTGAATAGTTCACGGTTTCAGAAAAAATAACTTTATGGCAAATGAAATTATAGCATATGAAATTCGGTCAAACGATGGAAATCTAAAAAAACACAAATGTAAGGTAAAAAGTAAATGTTAAACAGTGTGTCTATTTTATAGAAAGCCTTTGGGTCTATCATAGTTGGGTGTAGGTGTCGTATTTGCTTTTGTATGGGACAGTCTATTTGCCATTACAGCTACTTGTTTTTTTTTTTTGTCAAAATATATTTAACTCAAATTATATGAAGTATCAACAACAACAAGTATCGACGGCATATATTTTTGCTCGTTACATAAATATGTGCCCTTACTGGAAATGTAATCCAGCTAGTTTCGTGAGCAGTGTCACTATTAGGTTAATCGCATCATTTACATATTACTTCTAACATTATCAATTTAACATGCTTATTATCTCTTACAGGAAAAATACCCAGTCCTAACCCGGCTAGTGATGGTGCTGAAGCAATTCCTCCTTCAACGCGACCTGAACGAGGTCTTCACCGGCGGGATATCTTCCTACTCCCTCATACTCATGTGCATCAGCTTCCTCCAACTCCACCCTCGGCCCGAGAGGCTGCGACAACCACACAACCTTGGAGTCCTCCTCATCGAGTTCTTCGAACTATACGGAAGGAAGTTCAACTACGTCAAGACAGCTATAAGGGTGAAGAGCGGAGGATCGTACGTTTCCAAAGATGAGATTCAAAAAGATATGAATGATGGGCACAGACCGTCGTTACTCTGTATAGAAGACCCGTTGACGCCTGGAAATGACATTGGCAGGTCCAGCTATGGAGCGATACAAGTTAAACAGGTGAGATGTTTATGTTGATGACATGCTTTAATTTACTTTACTAACAGTGCCCTTACACGGGTAATTAATTTATTAGGATCGAGCTAAATGGAATTCCATGCGAGCTCTACCTTGAAAGATAACTGGAGTACATAATCATACAAACATACATAATGACACGAGATACTGTACGATTTATATTGACGTTAATACTCTGGTATATTTGGTACTCACCTTAGACGAAAATAACTATGACTCGCTTTGACCGTTATATGACAAGAAACGGTGATACGCACTATAGCCAACGCGTTGAATGTTAGAATTAATCTCTAATTCAATTTGTTTGTATGTGTGTATGTAAACACTTTATTCTGTGGAACTTAAAGCCAGAGTTTCCACATTAAAGAAGGTTAAATCGATATCTAGTTTAATTGTTAGGAAGCTCAATTTTACGTGGCACTAATTGTTTTATTATATTGTAATAAAACAACTAAAAGGCAAGAGCTATTTTTTTTACCAGTTTAATACATGGTAGTGACTTCCTTCATAACTGGTTTTATCTTTAGATTAGCCAGCGAAAAACGTAGCTGAACTGACCCCCATCCCTCCACATGTTAATTATTATTATGGGGTTGGGATGGGCTTTGTGTGCTGTTCGACGATTGCTGATCTATTGTCCAGGAATTTGCAGATGCTTTGGGCAGTGAGTTGTATCTCTTGTGGGTCCATGATATGTTGCCCTAGGTAGATACTTCTGGTAGGAAGATGAGAGGATGTGCATCGCTGTCTCCTCTGTCTCCTGATAGAACCTACATGTCGCCTCTCGTTTCATACTCATTAGAAACAGATATCGGTCAAGTTGTAGAATCTTTTGTACAATTAAATAAGTGTTAACATCGTGTTATCCGTTTTCCAGGCGTTCGACTACGGCTACATAATCCTGCAGCAGGCGGTGGCGCCGCACAACGTGCTGCTGGCGCGGCACAGCGCGCTCGGGCGCATCGTGCGCGTGACGGACCACGTGCTCCAGTACCGGCGCTGGGTCCGCGACACGTTCGAGCCGTTCTTCTTCCCGCACCGCGCCGCGCCGCCCGCGCCGCTCTCCAGCGAGCCCTCGCCGCCGCATACTGACAGCGAGCCGGTTAGTCTTCAAAAGCTTTACGGTCTAACAACGCAGTCGTACCTTGTGCTGTTTCCGTCTTGAGTAGCGGCCAGTGTTCGCACTGTCAACGATTGACAACAGAAACTTTTCAAGAGGTGTTCTGAAAAAAAAACATGCTTATTGAGGTTTGTCTAAAAGCATACTTTTTTGTTTGTTATTTACTGAGGAAATCAATGAACCAATTATTGCTAATGGCTAAAGAGCTTAAATTCACATCATTTCGACCACTAGTTCAAAGCGAGCGTAGCAAACACTGATATTTTTGTTTTTTGATAAATATGTCTTATCCCCTTTTCGAAAAAAACCTATTGTCAATTATTATAATATTATGCATCTTGATGGTTCAAGCTCTGCCTCTATAGCTACTACCATCTTGCTCAGCCACAATATTTTAGTACAAGAAATACGATATAAAGAAAAAGTTGCTATTAAACAGGAAAGGAGGAAGATAAGAAATATTTAACTTACTGACCCTGTTAATAATAGTATAGTTTAAATAGTGCAGTAGTTCATCTCCAAAGAAAGGTATCGAGCGGCTTGCATGTGTGCGTCGTCCGTACGCATCGTGAATTACCACAAGTAAAGTAAACTGAACAGGACGGACCGCGCCTTCGGAAGTGAATCGCATCGACGCAACTCTAGCGGCCATAGGCAACAAATTCCCTAAGGGCCGGAGATTAACTTCTTGTCTTGCTATGTTAATAGTCTTTCCAGATTGTTATTGATAAGAAGTCGCTGAATCTTAAGAGGCCATATATGCTACCACGCCCACACAAGAATAAAAAGGGATGGCTTTGTGTTTCCGCGCGAAGAACGTGAGATGGAGATAGTTTGAGCGTGTCTTGATGGTAGCGTCAAATTCAAATAATTGCTGTATACTTTAAACCAACAAAATACATTCAAAATATGGTTTACCATAATTAAGAAATTATAAATATTCAACTATTGAATCAGAAATCATCGTTAAAGATCGTAGGGTTTCGATGATTCAACCAAAAACATGCGAAAGATGTGTTGAAGTTTTCATTTAAAACTGTTAATCCTGGCTGATCAGAATTTGATATGCTGAGAGTGTGTATGGTTTTTGTGACTCTTGTCACTCGTAAATAAATTGTTCTCGTATTTACTTTGCTAATGTTTTTAATGTAATTTTAAATATATAAAAAGATGTTTTACGTTTGAAAAATGGAGGATTTTGTTTTTAATCATGTTTTCACGTTTTACAATTCAAGAAACTATGATCGAGTTTAATATATCCAAAGAACAGACACATAGGCGTTATGGTTATTGAAATCCAGATCGAAATATCAAATGTGGCCTCTTAAAATGAATAACGTGTTGTTTCGTTCGTTTAGGAGTGGTCGGACAGCGACGCGCGCTGCGGCGGCTCGCCGCCCGCGCCGGCGCGCACGTCGCCGCCGCCGCTGTCGGCGCTGCAGTGCTCCTCGCCCACGCCGCGCCGCGTCTCCGCGCACCAGAGCCTCATCATACACCACATCACCAGCAACTCTGACTTCAACAACATACCGTCAGGTACACACAACACATGCTCACCTGATTATTTCCTCTATGTACTCGTAAGTTCTTTGTCTCGATGAAACGAGCAAAAGGTATAATTTTACGCTTGGGTTCAATTCGGCGCCGTAATTGAGCGCATTATCGCAGCGCTCACAGATTCATTCATAGAAATCCATACAAATTATAATACCGGTGAACTCTACTATCTGTGGCGCCTTATGAAACTGTATGACCGTAAATTTGTCCCGAATTTGCGGCCCTAGATGGACTCGTACCATACCGTGTCCTTTAACGTCAAATAGACAACTTCTCCATCTTGTTGCCGACTTCTTATTTATTTGTTAAATCATAGAATTTCAATAAATAGATTAAAACAAGGTTCCCCAAATTACGCCCTGCGCCTTCGCATATGTAATCCTTGCATTACTTCCTTGACCAATGTAATAATAATGATTGACAATAATACGATCATGGTCTCTATAAAGTTTTAAGAGCCTTGGGTATGATGTCGTTGAAACCCTAAAAGCCATGTTTAATTCCAGGAGTGATGCAGCAGCGGTTCGCGACGGACTCGGCGCCGAAGAACCGCAACCGGTCGTTCTCGTCGAAGCAGCGGCGCTACTCGTCGCCGCCCGCCGCCAACCCGCCGCGGCACCGCGCCGCCGACGCGCGCACGCACAAGAAACGCCGCCAGTTCTCGCAGCAGCCGCAGCGATGATATACGATCAGGACGAGGCCGTAGGTTAGTGGTGATGAAGAGGTTATGTGGTGGAAGTGATTGACGACTGTGCGGGGTTTTTTTCATTGCTCGATGATGGAAACTAGTAGACAGGCGAATCGGCTGTCTGTTAGCGTTCATTTTAGCAACAGACTCAAATTTAAACAGGATAGTGATTTGGAGAAAACATACCTTTAATGATGCTCAGTGACATGATAGTGACCTAGATTTATATTATGTCAATGTATCTAGGTCATCGTTTGTGTAACATATGTCAAATTTTATCAAGCATTTGACAAATAAAGAATTGAAATGTCAATACGTTTAAACTGTCTGTTATCGTGTTTTCAATCCAGGAAGACGCCCATTACTAAATTTCGTAAATGTACGGCAGATAAAATGGCAGGTTGCGTCTTCCTAGAAGAGAAACACAAAAATTGTTAAGTGACATTAGATTTTAAATATAGCTAAATCACAATTAAAAAAAACTTAGATCCTCATGTTTTCTGACTGCGTTACTTGAACGAAGAGCAAAGGCCTCTAACCTCTATTCAGCATTGTATTCGCCGCTCATCTTTCTTCGAAATCATCATATTATTGACGTTATATCAGTTTGTTTTCACTTGTCAGCGAGAGCTGTAATAAAACGCGAATTAGACTGCCAATTAAAATTGCAGAACCGGATTGATGTCTTAAACTAACATCAGTTCTAAAGCAAGACGCACAATTTTGCTGACTTTTATAACTTAAAAGTTAGAGGTAAGACGGCAGTCAACTATTCCAATGTTTATTGTTAGTGCAAACCTTGCAATTCAACAATATAATTTCGATTTCAAAACATAATGGGCTAAACCAATGTAGAATCAAGGTTTATTGTTTTGAACTCGGCCGCCATTACTGTCAAGTAAATAAGAGATATAGTTACGTTGACGATACAAATAAATGTCAAATGCAATATTTAGCCAGTGGAATAGAACTGATGTGTTTGAGCCCCTATAATTCACCGCCGTTTGAAATTTTTGAACTTCTGTCAGATTTAAGTATACACTCCAATATGATCAAAAGTTTTTCTTATTGTGACTTAGCATATATTTTCAACTGTCAACACCACCTTTATTTTTCTGTATGTTATCTTTGTTACAATTACTAAGTAATAAGGAATCGTTGGATTTGATATTGTACTGCCATCTCTATCACAACTAGGTGTTTTAAGTAGGCCGAAATATTGTCAAGTCTAGCAAATATTATACAGTTAGTTTATTTTAAAGTGGTTCAGGAAAACAGATGGAAATTATCATTCGGCCTGTCAGGTTTGAAGACGGTGGAATACTCTTTTAGTAATCGCGTTCACGTTTGGTAGAACATTTCGTCAGGTGATAAGCTACAGTTTTGCACTGTCTTGATAATAAAATCTATTTAGTCACGTCTCCGTTCTATTATTGGAATAATCAGAGCTAATTTTCCTTAACCCGTGGAATGTTATGTCATATACATTATATATTACAATATCAATCTTAGTTCGAACCACTCTGAGTTACAAAGTAAAATAATCTGTAGACTGACGTAGTCTTCAGGACACACCTCGGGTTCATTTTAACGCTTGAAGACCCACCCCACCACACAATATGACGTTGAACGAATGCCTTTGAGAAAAATTTTGCATTTTGGGTCGTTTTCTTGGATTCAAAACATTATAACAAGGAGCTCAGGAAGAATTACATGATAAGATCACATGCAGTTCTATGTCAATCATTCGGTGGTGTTGAAAGTTCGGGCAAATTATCTCTGTCTATTTCGATTATTGGTTGGTGAAAGACAAAAATGACCTAGTAATGTTCGTTACTAATATGCCAATCAGAAAACGTGCGTTAAGAATTTTCAATCGTCTATATCGACATATACAATGTGTTATAAAAATACCCAAAAGAATGAAATTGTAAAAAAAATGTCAACCCTACTAAGCTGTCACTACTAGTACTAGGGTCTCTACTAGGGTTGATAAATCTTTGTTGTTTCTTTATTTTTTGGTATTTCTGTAATATGTTTTATAATTACCACTCGTACATCGTCCTATTGCAAGTCAGAAGTTTTTTCTCCAATCTGTTTCATTTGTTCGAATGTTCGCAAGTTAGTTTTTTTTTTTTCTCTGAATCCAATAACATTTGAAAATGTTTTAAGAGACAAAGACAAAAACCTACAAGTTAGGCTAGGATTAATAACAATCCTGGAACGTTAAACGGTTTCAACTTATGGAAATCCGGACAAATCAAAGAGTTGGAAACGAAAATTCTCCCTTGTGATACGTAACCTCCTTCCCGCCATTTCTCGTTGCTTTACAAAAGTAGCAAGAATGTTTATAATGTAAAGTGTAAATAGTTAGTATTTATAAACATACAGAATTGACGCTTACCGCTCGCTGTTTGAATAGACACCAAGCAATAATAATGTTACTTCATGTAATTTGTATAAATTATACATGATAGGTTTATATCGCGTGGCGTTTTTCAATATGACTGGTAAGGTACTAGCTAACTTTTTCCATTATTAACTTTCATTATGTAGGAAAAGAAGAGAGTTGATAGATAAGTATATCTGGGGATTGAACAATTGACTCTTAGGGCTGATTTATCTATCTATCTATCTATCTACAGATATAGTGTTTTCAGTCAGTCAATTTGGGGTTGCCCGGTTATGTATTAAAATGAAGAAGTGGGGCTACATCATGGATATAAACACTATAAAAGTATCTGACAGACTAAATTTGGCTCTTTCCTTTTCATTAATAACAGAGAAATAGGAGTGTGATAGATAACTGTTAATTGACATATATTTTTATCTACTGACTTGACAAACCGGGCCTTAATAGACAACTACTAGGAATCAATAATGAAACATTATTCTATAAGTGTTAAGTTTATTATGTAAGTGTCAATGCATAATCAAACATCAATATCAGCTGATCTTAGGGCGTTGCCGAACCCACCCGGTAGTCGTCGGGGCGATAGATTCGTTAGTAACAGAGAAGTACGGAAACTAAGCGATTAAATAAACGGCAATCATTTTATAAATGACCAACAAAAGACGTAGAGCAACTTTTTCTTCATCATAGCTTTCTGTTTTAAACCTGTCAATTATGGATGACAGATCATAATTCGGTATATATTGCTAAGTTAACAAGTTCCTACATCAATGGAATTCATATAAGCAGTCATTTACGCTGAAATGCCCCATATCACGAGTCATTGCAGGATGCTTAAGTAGAGGGCAGGCTGACATTATAACTGAATAGTGTTTGGTAGTTTTATTAATGTAAACTATTCCACAGGTACAACAGTGCCAAGACGGCCCATTCTTTGTTTTTCTATAAATAAATAAATATCAGGGGACAACGACTGTGTGGATTAACAGGCTAGTTATTTTGAGGCACAAGTTTTATTTATTACTGTTGAAAAATCAAGTTTCCTACACAATTTACGCATGGATGTTAATTCTCTCAAATCTATGTAGAGGTTTAAAAAATATTTAAGACAACTTACCTGGACAGCAAAACAAATCAATATGACTAGCGCATAATTGCCCTGGTACTATTCAGTTGGGGCGCAGTTCCCTCCTAAGTAGGGTTACCAGGTGTTGGCGGCTTTAGCCAAATATACACAAGTCCTTCGTGTCCGGCTTTTTTTAGGCTTTTGCTCAACCCCGTTCCGCCAAAAGATACCGAACGAAACCGCGCGAGCGACTCACTCCGACACGCATGACACGCGATATCTCAGGGGCACGTTTTATAAAGCTACAAGTAACAATTTTACAGGTCTAAGCTGGCAACACTGCTTAAATGGCTGGTCGTCATTGGTCGAGGTTGTGTCAAATGGAAACTTGTAACCTGTAAATTGTAATTTGTAGCTTTATAAAACAGGCCCCAGATCGCGCGGGGTGGGCCTAATGTGACTCATATCATAATAATTAAGATTAGAGTAAGTCTAAATAAGTTTTTTCCCCAGTGTGTCAGATTTTCAGGGCAAAATGTCCGGCTATGTATGGATCTGGCTTTTCCATTTTTGGGCCTGGTAACACTGCTATTAAATCTAAACTAGGTTATCCCAAATTAAAAAAATGTCTGTTCTATTCATCCCGTTAGTAATCTGCTCGTAAAACTGGTGGGAGATGACGCTATTAAATCAGCCGGGTAGAGTTTCGAAGCTATAATCACCTAGGCCTAGGAGTAGGCCATATTCTTAAAAAAAAACTGGACTGTTATGTTCAAGGTGTTAGAGCTTGCATAGATATTTTTGACCACCTGTTATGCTCTGATTAATTGGATGGCGGCTGTACCTAAACCTAACCTAAACCTTTGATATCGATTTAAATTTTGTGACATTAGTCTTCTGCCGATCGAAATAACTAATAGACTGCAATCGGGTGGGTTGTAACATCTTAATAGATAGTTTATTCAAAATATACCATATCCAGATAAATCCGTTTTTCCGATTAGATGTTTCCAACACAAATTCAGTCAAATATTGAAAAACGCCCATAATTGACAAACTAAACCAGTACTTTGAAATAATATATACGCTTCTTAACGAGTGCGATTCTATAATTAAACAAATATATTGTAATTTTACATAGTGCTGTGACTATAGATATAGTTGTAGTTATATCGATGTTGTTGGAATACTTTAGACACGATACATACTTATTATGTATGTTAGGTATGAGTTGAGAGTATCACACTGAAGGTATATGGCAAAGTTTGTAGATTTAGCAATAGTTTGTGCAATTCGATCTCTATCGTGGTCTATGTCGTATATAGCAACACCGATATATATTCCATTTTCTACACATAAACTTCGCATCTTAAGTACCGATTTCACCAAACGATGTTAAATTTAATCAAGGTTAATCGACTGTTAGTTCATACATTGTGACAGCTGTTAACGCTCTAATTGTCTGTTAATTGTTTAACATCGTATGGTGAAATTGGTACTAAGCCTGCATGAGATTTGTCGTAAGACTTCTCAGTTTCAATTTTTGTACTGTGGTGACGGTGCCACGATAGAAATCGATTCACAAACTTGCTATTTATATGTACCATCAATGGTAGTATTTTATATCGGACGTTATAGTGAGATCTATACTTATCTTGCTCTTGCTTGTCTCACTTAGAAGGGGCCATTGGATCGTGTGTGGGGTTAAGTTGAGAGTGAATTTCGAAGCGTAGCTTACATTGGACTAGATTAGACTTAAAAGGGCCTTAAAGACGTAGATTCTAAACTAATTTGACGACGCGGTTAGCCTTGTCCCAGGGTCGATTCCTGGTAAGGGAAAATGTTTGTGTGACGAGCGTGGGTACTTGTTCCTGAGTCTTAGATGTTGTCTATGTATTCAAGTGTATCTCTATACAGGGTGTCTCATTTATATCGGTCAGTATGGGAAATTCTGAAACTATAAGACATACGAAGATCTGATCTTAGGAACCATGTCATGAAATGTAAGAAGAAAAATTGCATTAATACATTTAAAAAAAACCTGTACTCAGCTCGGGAATCGAACCCGGTTGTTTTGAAAAAAAAAAACGTACACTATTTCTATTTAGAAACTGATTCATTTTAGACATCATGTTTCATAGAGCCATTTACTGCTTAAGACCTACACAATCGAAATCTAAATAGAAATAGTGTTTTTTTTTTCAAAACACGCGGGTTCGATTCCCGAGCTGAGTACAGGTTTTTTTTAAAAATGTATGAATGCAGTTTTTCTTCTTATTAAAATCGATGACATGTTTCCTAAGAACAGATCTTCGTATGTCTTATAGTTTCAGAATTTCCCATACTCACCGATTTAAACGAGACACCCTGTATAACTATGTTTATCTATGTGTAGTACCCATTAGATAGAGACTGACCCATTAGTGTGAGAGTGACCCCTGATATTTATTTATGCATTCTTTTTAATAAAAAATGCATTTTCAGCTAACCGCGAGTATAACGTATTTTCCACTCTTCTCTTAACAACGGTCGTCTATGTATATGCTGAAAAAAAAGGAAGTCATTAACACCTATTCATATTAAGAATACAGTTGCATTTTGCTTTATATCGGTACTGACAATAAATAAACCAAAATCAACTTTATTCCTTTACTTAAATTGGATAACCATTCATATCTGTTGCACATAATTTGGTTAAATGTCGTAGATGTAAAAAGAAATCAAGGTAATTAGGACTGAATGCGTTGTTCTTAAGGTCCTTTTCTGCTTGGTACGTTGAGTTGCTTAGTTTAAACACTTCTAAATTCACTCCATTAATTGAGGTACTATAATAATGACACCAGATTTTAATTCTTCAGACTAGATAATATCAAGAAAGCAATACGCGAGTATCTACAGTAGTTTTATAGACGCTAGTATTTTGTGGTTGATTCTAAGGATGATATGTCCTATACTTGCCTTACCAGTTTACTGCGTTCTGCGTGCTAGATTTAAGACGATATCGTCGTCCAGCTTGACGAGAATATGGTTGGGAAAAGAAAAACGGGAATTGTTACATTCGTAAGGTTATGGTTATTTGTTTGGCATAGCATAGACAATTATGGTCAAAAAGTAACATTATATTGACCCCAGATTGCTTGAGGTAACTAGGATTACCAGAAGTCCACCCATTTGTTATAAGTAAGGTATCCCTGGTGACCGCCAGTTTGTATTCAAAGTACCTAAATTCATGTTCTTGATCAAGCTTTGACGTAGAAATACTAAAGATTCATTGACATTATGTGTGGTTGTCTGAAATTGGGTTATGTATGACTTATGTATGTCGCTTGAAAAAATGCCTGCAGAAGTCGTAGTTTGTTGATGATGATATAGATTTCATGATTGAATGATATAGTTAAGTGTAAGGTACGAGATTTAAGGCCACTCGCATGCTTAATAATAGTGATCTAAGTAAAAAAATGCAAAAACAATTTTTAATACAAAGGGAATATATTAAGAGTTAAAAGTTGTACAGTCGACTACAAAGAGATGTTTCCGTTTTTGGACTTTATTACAATGCAATAAGTTAAAAATTGGATACATGTCTTTGTACTTTTTACTTGTATCACTTTATTATTAGGCTTGAGTTTGGTATTGTAAAATCGCCTTTAAAGGTACACAACACTGCCTGCTGAATAACGACTCGTGGGTTTGTTCCCCCAGACGGTTTATTAATATAAAAATGCAAACTCCTAAAAAAAATACAAAAAATGCATTTAGTCCTGTAAGACTGCTTTATTCGGTATCATTGTTCAAAAATAAGAAAAAGAAAAGAAAAAATGTAGTACTTAACGTTTATGATGATGACTTTTGTACTCACGTTTGTGGTCGCAAAAAAACGGAACCTTTAAGTTAATCAGAGAAGATTTTCAATTTGAGCTTTAGCTAGTTTTGTCCACTGTACATTTTCAATAAACACTTAATGTGACTTGGTACAAACTATTTAAAGCTCAGATTGCCCTGCTTTTTCTTTGAGTTACGATGGTGTTACGTCATAGTAGGCGCAATAACCATACCTTAACTTTGCTTGTGCTTACGTCCCTCAACTGTGTATGTATGGATATAATAAAATCAACCTAACAAACAGCTGCCACAAGGCTTTTTGTGACGATGTCTCCGGTTTTTTTTGTTGTGTTTAATGATTAAAAGAACAAAGGGCAATGGGCAGCAAAAAATTGATATTCACTCACTCGCGGCAACCATAGTTACCAAAATTTACTCCTAAAGTATTTGGAAACTTCAGTTACCTGTGACAAAAGACGTGGTAGAAGATTTTTTCGCAATGAAGTGGATAATAAAACTGGCCAATACCCTTTTTCAGGTTTTTGTTCTTTTTCTCTTTGAATACCCAAATGCACTATCATCATGTTATTATACATTCTTGTTGACACAAGTCAAGTACATGTATCTTTCTGTTTAATTTAACATCTTTCTTTGAGACTAACATATATAATATGTGTTCGTATACTCATCGACCATGAAGTATTAGTCTTAGTTAATTTATTACATGTATTGTTTTTGTTATGTTATTTATAATTTCAGTTTTTTTTGTAACAGTGCCTGTTACATGTGCTCTTTCTTTTGTTTTAAACACATACACTGTTACTAGAGAGCGACACCATTGTGGGTCCTACTGCAAAGAGATATAGCTAAATCGTATAGAAATTGTTCTGGAGGCCTAACTTAAAAATCTTAAAAGTTGGAATTTGGTCACTATAATTCGAAAGCGGTATGATGTGCAATAATATTTCAGCTTTACAACCTACATTGGTTCACTCGGTTGCAACATGACAGTGGTGACGTTCTTTATCTGATCCGTTTTTACCACATTTCTTCTAATTTAACACTTGAAATGTGTCATCGTTCTAGAGAATATGGTAGCTGTGGTTACCAGGCACTGTATAGCTAAAGGTTTAGATATTTAGACGCTATAAGTTTAGATCTTTGACTTTTATTTGTTAAAAATGAGTATCTTGTAATCCCGACTTCGTTACGTGTATAACTAGTTAATATAGAAACACTGTTATTTTTTTAAGTGTTGAAAAGTCTGATCTGTGAAATAGACTCACTATACCACGCACCGAGATGGTTGAGAAATAACATTAGTAATTGTATGGCTTCGATATTATATTTGCTTCTTAAAAACTCCGAAGAAAAATAACTTCCATAAATAAAGACCACTCAGATTAAATTAAGGCATGCAATATCAGACGATTTTGAACTCCAAAGCTGAGAGATTTACATTGAAATCAATTTTGAAATCGGCGCAAATAACCGTTTTTGTACCAAATCAAATAAAGTTCAAAAAAAAAAAAATGGCGTGATCGATGATACAAGAAGAACGACATGAATCAAAAATAATCAATAAAATTGTTAAAGAATTGCGATTTAAGTTGGTATCTACGATAGCAAACCAATAAAATCAAATTAATTAATGAAACTCTTGCAGATTTAGTCATTTAGGCCGGAGTTGTCCTATCGAAAAACTCCCCACGTAGTTCAGATATTACCAAGTTCCTGCCTTAGTTTGAGCTCGGGATTTTTGGAGGTAAATATGATACAAAAAAGCTTAGGTCAATGTACTCAGATATGTCAGTGGATCATTTGTTTTCTTTTTCTTTGCATAAGTACTTGTCTTTAAGATCCAAAGTTTATTGTCTTATTGTTAAAAAACAGATTTGGCATCATTTTGTTATAAATATATGACATTTCCGAAAAATATTAGTAAAGTTAGGGTTTGGTCGACGGTCGTATTATATGCCTTAAAAATATGACACGAAACACAAATATTCATGCAGGGAAGTTAATTCTGTCGGATCCTAAAGTTAGCTAAGGCCATGAGGAATAGGTTCGCTCAACCTAATAAGCAAATATGCACGTCAAACATTTCTAAAGATCAAAAATATCCATACATTATTTTGATGTGTGTAGATCAGTATATACTTCTACTAACAATGTCATCATTCAACGTTAGGTTGCCTCATTTCAAAACAGTACGTTTTTAAGGTAAATGCGGAGTTGCAACATTAATAAATAGAGTCAGAAGTCAGTCTCCTGAACAAGATGCAATTAATGTAACTTCGCAAACTACATATTCATATATCCTGGTGCCTCCTGTCTTTTCTCGAGGTTTTTTCGTCAAGTTAGTGCGGTATTATACGTAAAACTTAACTCTCAAATGAACGAGTGCTGCTATTTGTTGAGTGCGCCCAATTACCCCTAAAATTACCAAGGAAATTATTAAGGAGGGCCTTACGCACCCTTTATAACCAAGAGCTAGTTGAAAAATCATGACATTTCGTCAGGTTCGTCAAGTCCGCCGCGCGTTATCCTTCCAATTCTCGTATCGATACAGATTGTTTTCGTTCGTAAAGAAATGTAAATTGCTACAGTGAATTGATTTCGATCAAACCAGAATCAGTCAAACTTGACATATTGCAACCTGTCAAGCCCACCTTTGTTGTCCCAAAGAATACACGTTCCAAACATCAAACCGATTCTCCTGGCTTGCGCTACGATTAGGAGTTAGGACGTCTGTCGGAAGTAGCCTGATTAATGATACCGTTAAAACGTTTTAGTAGGTCATGCGGTCGCTACGAACCCCGTGAAGCAATATCGTAATTGAGTCGGGGAATTGGACAAAAGGTTTGCTTAGTTACCTAGTACCTTTAATTGGTTGGGTATTGTTGAATCTTATCGCAGAAAATCGATGACAAGTTTTATATATCTTGTTGCTTTTGACTTGCGGGTTGCTGTTACCCTTTTCTGAAATAAAAGTATGTCTAGACTAGATGCTTCTCCGCATTCCGTTTGTACTGTTTTACTAAACTCCTGAAGGGTAATATGAAATGAAGGCCTAATAATGCACAGTAGCCTTTAGATAGACATCGTGATATTCCCAAATCGAGGGTCAACCACTGGTCCTCCTGTTTATTCAAAGACTTAAAACCCTGACGTATCGCTCCCCTATTTTCATAACTCCATGGAATGTTGACCTATCATGATATGACCCATCGCGTAAAGGGCACTGTTATTAATGGGGTAAAATGGCCGTCTTCAAAGAGCACCGTCGGCTAAGACCTACTTATGTACGTCGTGTGCGTGCCGGTTTCATTATAAAATCATGCACTTTACAACCCATGCGCTTGAGTGCAGCTATAAACTGCAGGTCGCATTATTTACTAACAACGCTTCTGGTAAATCCCCTGTACTTAGGTGTAATTCTCCTGCCCCTTGCCCCTTACAATAATTACACTTCAGAAGTGCTTTAAGAACCTCCAACCGAACAAAAACATGCATAAATTCATGCAAATGTTGAGATATTTCTCAAAATTACTTCGGTTGCTTAGACGTTTGAAAGCACAAAAATATTACATGATTTCATGACAAGAAGAACTTAATAAATCCCAGACGTTGTTATAATGGGGTTGTGTACGCTAAACTGTATCCATGACCTAGATCTCTTCAGCCTTGGGTAAAGCAATCCGAACGGTTCGCCTTGGAACAAATATCTAGACCGCAGTTACCGCTTTTATAGACCCTGCTATATGGCTCATAAACATTTGATCATTTTACTTATTAACCTATTATATCACCTACCGTAAATCGCGTGGGATGCAGTTTGACTTGCTGCAATTGATAATAATACCCCGTTATATATCTGGCTGTATGATATGCGTTCCCAAGTTAGATAGATAGTAAGTGGTTTGAAAAATACCAAAACAATAAGGAAGAGTTTGTAGAAGCGAAATTCTTGTGCCCAAGTCTTAGATAAAATTGGAATAGACCGCTTATTGAGGACCATCTTGGTTACATGCTTTATACCAAAAATATTGCTCCTTCGTTCCTTTTAAATCCGATATGTCCAATCAACAGTACATTCGGTGGAAACTCGATTCTATCCAGCTGAGTCGTGTTTGACCCAACTTTCAGCCATTGATATCACAAATGCTTAGTAAAAAAGAAAAGTTAGTTTTTTAGTGTTCAGCTTTGAACTAAGTGTTGTACAACTAAACATTGAGGGATAAGTAAAGCAATAGCATAACAAGGTGATGCCATTGTTAATGTTAAACAAAAAGCAACAAAAAATGTTTGTAACTAATTATAACTTATGATATTAAATAAAGAGTGCAACTAATAGTTACGAATATAGATGTAAGTTACTGTAGGTATGTATAGTGATAGATTTTTGTATATCTATGTACTGAAAGTGTGGTTAGATTGTGACCTATATATACACATGAAGTTGTACATAATACCTACAGCTAAGTGACTGTATATACAACAATTGTACATAGCCTGTAAATACACTCGAGATATATATTTAATAATAATATAAATTTGATTCAAAGAAAAGTTTTAAAAAATAAATTTAGAAAAAATTACAAAAAAATAAAATAAAGACATACAGTATGAAGTGGAAAAAGCAACGCTGTCTTTTATTTCAACCAGATACCTTGGGCTTCCAGCAACAGTTCAGTGCAAGTCGACCGACGGCGTATCTCGACCTTGGATTGGTGTGATCAGCCCCGGCCTGCGCCGGCGCCGGCTAGATCCTCCTTTATGCTTCACACGGAAACAGAACAGTGGATAGATGAGTACTGCTACTGTCTAAAGCCGAGTTCATAAATATGTATACCCTTTAGTAACTTGTCACTTTAATCGTTGTGACAATGTATATATGGCAGTTTAAACATGACATAGGGTCGAGTTCACCAACCAATTGAACAGACGGTTAATTCTTAATCAGCTGTTAATCAATACATTTGACACCCGTTAAACAGCTAACCGTCCGTTTAATTGTTGGTGAACTAGGCCCTAAATAGACAAGGTACTAAAGTGTATACATATTGTGGCTATCTATGTAAAGGGACCTTATTGTCGATGGCGCTTACGCCGCATTGCGTCACGCAACGTTGTATTTATATCGGAGCATCCTTAATAATGGCGGAAGTGCCATCGACAATAACGTCCCTTTTCATAGTTACATCACATTTATGAACTCGACTGTGCGCACACGCCGATACAGTACAGTATTGTTTTGTGCGTTCACACAGTAGCAGTACTTTGCGGTCTACTGTTCTGCCTCACTATTCTGCCTCCGTGTGTAACCAGTAATAGAGAAATGAGAAAAAACAAGGCAAATTCCTATAGCAACTGCAATCTTAACGGAACATGGGCTCAGGATGACTTCGGCCATAGTTCCATTTCGTCACCTTAAGTTGTTCTCATTCGCATATGGTCTACTGCAGGGGTCGGCAAGTAGTTTTAGGTGGGGTCCGGATACTGTGGGAAAATTTCAACGAGGTCCAGATAAAAACAAAAGTATTAAGTTAGATTCTATGTGGCTTAAAAATATTATTTCAATTAATAAAGGTATAGTATACCTTATCTATGTATTAATTTATACTTGGTATGCAATACATTACAATATTTGGCGGTCCAAGGTTCGACCTTTCGCGGTCCGCAAACGGACCGCGGTCCGCCTGTTGCTGACCGTTGGTCTACTGTTTCGATTCGTCAGCATTCCTATATCGTCACTTCCCTATCTCGTCCGCTTTCTTACGTGGGCCACTGTACCAACTCGTTTACATTCGTAATTAGACTACAGTGCCAATTCGTCAACATCCCTAATTAGTCTACAATGTCAACTCGTCAACATTCTTATTTAGACCACAGTGCCAACTCGTCAACTATACAGTAAAAATATTGAACACCCAGACTCGAGTACAAATATGCGGACGAGTTGACACTGAGGTCGATACAGGAATGCGGACGAGTTGGCACTGCTGACCAAGGAGTACACTGAGCTCGATAAAAGCAAGTGGACGAGTTGACACTGTGGTCAAAATAGGAATGTAGACAAAATGGGGTATTGACGATATCAGAAAGTGGACGAGTTAGGAAGGTGACGATTTAGGAATTACATGCTGACGACATGGCATTGCGGACGAGTTAAGAAGGTGACGAAATAGGACTGTGGACAAAGTCGCCCTGAGCCGGAACATGAATGAATCTGCTACAGGTACCGCTTGTTGGCTGGGGCTGGTAGAATATCACTCATTCCCGAAATATCAGCATTTTAAAATACCAGATGTTTGTAATTCTGTAGCTCTGCCTACCCCACTCTGGGAACGAAGGCGTGAGATTATGTATGTATGTAAAATACCCGATTCTCAACATATCGAAATCCCAAAACTAAACATACAAATTTGGGTATTTTATGTTCACCCAATATTTCGAATCAGGTTTTTTGAGAACCTGGTCAAAAGAGAAGTTTGGTATTTTGCAATAAGTACTAGTATTTCGGGAATGAGCGTAGAATATTGGCCTGTAACATTTGGATATCAGGAACAGATAATTGTTTGCAGCGACAGACTATAAGGCATTAGGTAGCAAAAGTCAAGAAAACGCCTCATTAATCGGGTACTTATACTCTATTTGTTTATTAATTAAAGTAAAAAAAAAAACATGTGACAGTTGGTCAGCCAATAGAAGCAAAACAGAATACGTCAAAGCTCGACTAAACAGTTTTGATTGGCTGTTTAACGCAGCCACGTGGTTTGGTTTGTTTACATTAATTTAATTACCTAAACAAATGGAGTATAGTTTACTGGACTAAAGACGTTTGTCAGTGTTTCGTAAATCTTGCATGTACGGGAATAATTGGGTCCATGGAGAACGATTGTGACACCCAGAGTGAACGTCATCGCAAGGTTTGTATCAATGTAGTATTTATGAAGAGTCAAAGAAATAAGGGTAGTGTTTATTTCAGCTGTCACAGGGATCATATTAGATTGACCCGAATATAGGTGCCAATAACTGACATTTTTAATGCCAATAAATTGTCTGTTTTTTTTTGGAAAGGTGTTCTGATAAATCATGCCTATAGAGGTTTATCTCAAAAGCATGCTATTTTTTTTGTCCATATCGATACCTTAGTTCACACTTGTACTAATTACATTTGAAAAGTTATTGTAATTAGCATGTTTGTGCACAAATAATAAGTTCGTAACTTTACTGGCAAAAAAAAAAACATTTAGTGCGCTAAGGTATCGACTCTTTTGCAATTAGCAGATATACATATTATGTATATCTGCTAATTGCAAAAGAGCTTAAAAGACACATGGTATTTTCTACGTCACAGCTAATATTTATAAAAAAGATGCTTGACTGTTAATATTTATAGAAAAACGACAAAATAATAAATTAAAACTAAAAATAAGCTAAAACTAAATCCAAGACTAAAGAAATAAAAATAAACTAATACATTAAATCTAAGAATGGCCGATACAGTCAACATCATAAATAAGTGATCATTTATGTTCCTTGTCACTTCAACGTCGTGTTTGAAATGTCATACAAAATTCTAAAACGATTGAAAGCGACAAGGTACATAAATGATCACTTATTTAAGCTGTTCACTGTAGGTACCAAAGAAGCGGCAGCATTTCCTCGTTGAATGGCTAAACTAATTCGTGCTTGACTTAAAAATACAAAATGCGTTTACAAACGAACTGACTTCATTCTTAACTTGCTACAGTCCAAAGGGCTAGCAAACACTGATAATATTCAATATTTTTTCTCTGCCATAACAATAAAAAAATAGTACCTATGCTTTTGAAACAAACATACATGATTTTTATCAGAACAACTTAAAAAATTGCTTTTAAGTGTGTGTTTTACCCTATTACGTACCCTAGTAAGGTTTTATTTGTCTTAATTCTTGCTTCAGACATCGTAGGTGTATCTATACTCGGAAATCTAATTACAGACCAAAATCCTTACCTCAACGGGCGCACACACGGGAACACATTCGCTGTGCGTGCGTTTGAGTGCATTTTGGTTTAAGTGTAGGTATATTTATCATTAAAACTTACCCTAATATTACTGGTTACACGAGTGCTCATTCATACTTTTATGAAATAATGTTAAAATAACGAAATAATCAAGATGGGAACTGTCAGATTTTGGTCTTTAATTACATTTTCGAGTATAGTTACCTACAGGGTGACTGCGGGGTCGTGATACAAATGATCGCCTCTGAGTTTTACCCATGAATATGAACAACTTTCACTATGGGCTTAACTCAGAAATCACGAAACAAAAACAGCTGCTTCATAGAAAAGTTCAATGCTTACTCGATCAAAATGTATGGAGCAGCTGATTTTTTTCCCTGATTTCAGAGTTGGTCCCTTGAGCTAGCTATCCAGAGAGGTTATGCAGCGAGGGTCATGGGGACCATGCCGCGAGCGGACCTGCTAGAGGGGGTGATCTTTTTATAGTGGTGATTATTATTTATATGTTTAATATTTGAGTAGTTAAGTTTAATTTTAATTTAAATACATTTAGTTTTAATTTTTAATTGTATTATGTTGAATTCTGTACTATGGAATTGTGTTTTTTAAATAATAAAAATCTCTGAAATTATCCTATATTAAATGCAGTTCGTAATAAAGAAGTGTATCAAAGTTCTGATTCAATTCCAAACAATTTGCAAGTGCAACTGCGCTCAGTTTCTGAAAAAAGTTGAAGCCTTTCAGCGCGCGCGTTGCATTGCGAAAGCTTACAAATGCAGGCAGCGGCTTGGAACGGAAAGTGATTTTTTTTAGATATAGCTTCACCCCGAGACTTCGTCCGCGTAGATTTAGTTAGATTATTAATTCCTCAAGAACTTTAATCAAGAATTATGTGCTATTCCAGACTATAATCTGTCTCTGTGCCAGATTTTATCCGAATCCATTCAACCGTCAATTCCACTCCGTAATTTAGTAAAAAACATAAACTTTCACATTTATAATATTAGTAAGATAAGATGTGAGTAGAACGTGATTTAATCTTTACATTATATAACTACTATGAAAAAAAAACGTACTAGTTTCATCAATAGAACTAGTAGGAATAGACATTCTTACAGTTTTGTACTTGTAGTAAGGACCGTATCGTTAATTATGGAAACAGGTTTGTAGTACTCAGAAAAAAGGTTTATAATATTTAGCGTTGTCTGTCATATGTCAATCTGTCAAGTATCGAGTCTAATATTGGATTCTGTACAAAAAATATTGAGAACTGTTGAAAATTTCCAAGATGAAGGGTCTATCGGCGAAACAACGATTTTCTATTGTGACCAAATATAGCGAAGGATCGGGTATGACCATGAGAAAAATTGCAGAAAAGGAAGGTGTAAGTCTGAAAGCAGTTTATAGTACTATCAAACGGTTTGGCATGAACCATACCTTCAAAGATTTACCTGGTCGAGGTAGAAAACGTGGTCCTTTGCATCCTAATTTGGACAAGAAGATATGCGAGCAGTTTGCGAGAAATAAAGGTATTTCCATTCGGGATTGTGCGAAAAAATGCCAAACTTCTTTAGCAATGGTTCAACGTGCCAAGGAACGCAACATGCTGGTAACCTATAAGAAACAAAAACAGCCAAAACGCACTAAAACCCAGGAATCTACCGCTAAAACTCGGGCTAGAAAACTTTACGATAACATTTTAACTAAAAACAAACAATGTATTATTATGGACGACGAAACTTATGTCAAACTTGACTATAAAACCCTGCCTGGGCCGCAATTTTATACCGTAACGAAAGTCGCAAAGGTCCCTAAAGAGGATAAATCAATTTTTTGCGAAAAATTTGGCCAAAAGGTGATGGTTTGGCAAGCTATTTGTCAATGTGGCATGAAAACGACTCCGTTCTTCGTTAAGGGTAACTTGAATGCTGATATTTACAGGAAAGAATGTCTTCAGAAGCGGATATTGCCACTTATTCGCAAGCACAGAGGTCCCACATTATTTTGGCCCGATTTAGCTGCATGCCACTATGCTCGCCATGTACTAGACTGGTATAGAGGGAATAACGTCGACTTTGTACCAAAAACGTTCAATCCCCCTAATTGTCCTCAGATAAGGCCCATTGAGAGATTTTGGGCTCTGATGAAGGCAAGATTAAGAAAACATACCAAGCCAACAGATAACGTCGAGCAATTCAAAAAAGACTGGATTCGTACTTGTAAAACCTTCAACACTTTAGCTGTCCAACGGTTAATGAAAAACATTAAAAGCAAGGTCAGGAAACTGGCCAAGGAGACCAGTAAATAAAAATAAGTTACTCTAATTATTGTGTTTGCAAACTCGGAAGTATATGAGTTTAGTTGTTTTCCTATAATATAAAATGTTACCACAAATTACGAGTATTTTACTTGTTTCCATAATTAACGATACGGTCCTTATCTGAGATTATGAAACAGAGGGCCCTGCCAAGATGCATTACGCTAATTAGCGTTTCTATTCGATTCTAGAAATAGGGATAAGCTCGCTCTTCCAGGTCACCGTCTCCGTAAGGTAAGCACTTCGTTTGCAGGGAACTGTATACGTTTCTACAATAAGATACCATCTGATATCGTCAATATGCCGTTCAATAAATTTAAGTCTCACATCAAGCGCTGCTTGTTGGGTAGGGCATACTATACTATAAATGACTTCATTGGTGACCAAGATGTATTTAAGTAGTGTCTAGGCTATTACTTATTTAAGGTAATTTTTTTTAAGTCTAGGTTATTTCTGATATTTCTATCTTGATAAAAATGCCTTTAAGCAAACTGTGTATTCAAACACGAAATTGTATGTTTACTTTTGTACTTTATCTTTATTAGTTCTTGTGTGTACAAGACGCTTTTAAATGAGAGCACACTGTGATGTTTCTCGCCGGACAGCTATATCACACAATATTACTTTTATGTTGTCCGGCAGCATGAGCACGTCATGCTCGCTCAAAGGTCTTTGCTTACGGCGGCGTCGTTGATCGGGTCGCCACCTTCCCGAACACATGGTTGAAGGAGGCGATGGCTGAGATATGCGTCATACTCGTGAACGGGTGCTGTTTGTGGGGTCCGGTCTGTTCACGTCTGCAAGGACTTTTTGCTCAGTTAATGATTCCAGTTATGGCTTTTGACGTAGAGACCTCGTCGTGTTGTTCTCCTAGTCATTATTTTTAGTTTCATGTATTTGACATGTAATCTTGATAATTTTTACATTTATTTGTAATGTTTTTAATTTTGAATTTGTATTTTTTTTATATGTGATAGTTCTAATAATTTATATTTGTTGCTTTATTACCTTGTAATGTAACTTACTTTTAAGTATTATTGTATTGTATGTTTGAAAAAATGACCTTCTGCTGGAGTTTCTTGCGGCGCTTCTTCTCCGCAATGATGGTCTTGTCCGAAGCGCTAGTAGATTCACTGTATATTACCGACGTGTAAAAGAGCCCGTATGTGGCCAATTTACTGAATAAATATTTTGATTTTTGATTTGTTTTTTTTTTTTTCGCTTTTAAACCAATCGCGTCACTGGTAGACGACGTGATACGAAAAGTCACGTGATCTACCAGTGACGCGATTGGTTTAAAAACGAAACGAATAGAAACGCTAGTTAGCGCAATGCATCTTGGCAGGGCCCTCAGGAAGCACTAGTAGGTAAGTTGAGCGAAAGTAGCTACGGGCTACGGTAACGGCTCCGCTACGGTGAGAAAGTTCTACGAAGTGTCAAGAAAGCATAAAGATGCGTGAGGCCGGCCTTAATTAGCTATATACTTTAGTGGTCTCTTTAACGTCATGTTTGAACGACCGCACTATAATAATATTATAAAGCTGAAGAGTTTGTTTGTTTGCTTGAACGCGCTAATCTCAGGAACTACTGGTCCGATTTGATTCTTCCAGTGTTAGATAGCACATTTATCGAGGAAAGTTATAGGCTATACCTATATCATCACGTTAGCGTTAGCCCAAAGTAACGGGGACGAAGTCGCGGGCAGAAGCTGGTCTAATCTAACCAAGGAGTTAAAGCGACAAGGTATTTAAGTGTGCGGCTACCAATAAGACCGACTGTATTAAGTCGGTTTTGTTTCAATTACGGAGAAATGAAAAAAGTACGAGCAGATCGAAATACATGCGCGCGCGCTTTATCCGCCAACAAACTGTCCTCAGTTTGGCGGAATATAAATATGTACATACCATTTAAGTTTTTTGTGATAAATAAATTAAAAAAAAAATGATTATCGTGAAGTCATGGAATGGGCGGAAAGCAGTGGTATTAAGGTGAAAAGGTAAGTAGGATGTTGATGTTTAAGGTTAAAAGAGCGCGATCTTTAACCTCCACCGAAGACTGTAAAGTTCATGGTGCAGACCCACCATACCCCTTGCCATACTCCTAGGGGTAGGGTGGGACTGAACCATACCACCATAGTAGAGCTGGGATTAAATATACAACCTTGGCCAAAGGTGTTGAGCACCCCACGTTTTCCTTTGTTACTTATAGACAAAGTATTCTTTTTCAATGTAAATAAATACACAAAGACGTAAAATATAAAAACGTGATTGAACATGTGCAATTCATTAGTAGATATCGTTTGCGCTATTTGCGTGTGAAAACTGAAGCTAGAAAAAGTCGGGTTTTACAATAAAATGATTAATTGTTTTTTTTTTCACGGAATTTCCCTTAACGACAATAAATATTACTAATCTTTCCGATAGATATACAAATTTCTACGAAAAAAAAAAAAAATGCACCTTTTAAAGTTTGACTTTTATATATTATGAATATACCTAGATATTTTTCTAGCAGGAACAATTATGTGGTTAATGCTTGACATAGGTAATTAAAATATCGACAAACCTGTTATCGATAACCACTACTTCAACGTCATCGAGAAAATACTCGTACGTCATTATATAGTTACCTATTAAGAAAATTTTCACAATGTCCTGAGGGCCCCGCCAAGATGCATTGCGCTAACTAGCGTTTCTATTCGTTTCGTTTTTAATCCAATCGCGTCACTGGTAGATCACGTAACTTTTCGTATCACGTCATCTTACAGCGACGCTTTTGGTTTAAAAACGAATCGAATAGAAACGCTAGTTAGCGTAATGCATCTTGGCAGGGCTCTCTGGAACTCATTGAAGTACCTTATAAGAAAACAGTGAAATCCTTCCATCAAGGAAAAAATGACAATCATATGTCATTATAATGCGGTGTGTTATAAAACAAAAAATTGGTGAGGACCAAAAATGTACGGATTATGTCCATTTCTACATGATCGGTGGCACGCGAAGTGGCTGTGTTTGCGGCATCTAACAATATATTTCTGTGGTTGTGGTTGAAGTGGTACTTATCGATAACAGGATTGTCGATGTTTTTATTATGTCAAGCACTAACAACACGACGTTCATGCTAGTAAAATCTCTAGGTATAATTATGAAAAATGCATGGGAGCTCAACACCTTTGGCCAAGGCTGTAAGTATTTATACTTTGTCATGTGGGATGCTATTAACGGGTACACCCACTCCGACCAACTAAAGTGATCAACTGATCAAAAGTTTGTATCATAAATATGATTTAGGTTTAGGTTAGGTATGTTAGATTTTCAGCCGGCCCGAAGGGCCAAAACACTTATGTTAAATTGGATTTTAAAATATAATTTTAAATATTAAATTTGGTTAGTGAATCCGTTTAGTTGGTCGAGGATTGGAAAAACAAAAAACCTAAAAGCATATTGTTCAGTATTTTATAATTAATTATTTAATCTGGTAGCATCAATAGAACTGTCAGATTGAACTAACAGCGTCGCTATAGACTGGCAACATTGATAGAACACACTTCCGTTGTAACTTCGAAACCGCGTAGCGGCCTGTCGCTGACGTTAATAAACATAAAGTCTCGTAGCAAAGCAATTTCAGCTATATACAGATCTCCTATTCAAAATTAGTTACTCGTACTGTCGAGATTGCGATCTGGCTTGTGTGAGTGTGAATAGTGTCCTAAGTGTAGCAGGGAAGGGAGAAGCCTATCTGGATCCAGCGCTGGGTTAATCCTCGAACTGGCTGCTGCTGATGGTGCGAAGCGGTCATACCGGAGATCCCAGGTAAGCCCGAACGCAATCATTGTATTTTTACCATCCAAATTGACGATCTATTTAACTTCACAAACTCGGCGAAATCGCGGAGCGTACGTGCGTAATCAAAATTAATACAGTCCACTAGTCTTTCTTATTTATCGCATCACATATAATGCACAGCAGTGGTATGGTTTAGTCCCCCCCTACCCCCAGGGGTATGGCTAGGGGTATGGAGGTTCTGACATGAGGAAAATGTGCAGAGGTACCTCATCCTGTCAGTTGACAGAGTCCACTGCTCGACAAGGCATAAGCTTTCTATATTATAGACTAGCTTCTGCCCGCGACTTCGTCTGCGTAGATTTCGATTGTCGATATTCCCTCGGGAACTCTTTAAATTTTCCGCGATGAAAAGTTGCCTAAAAAATACTTGAAAATTGTAACAGTATCTTGCCTTGGAGATATGTTTTCTGCAGGAGAACGTTTCGAAACGGTATAATGTGGTTGTCTTGCACCGGCATAGGTAAGATATTTCTTTTTTGTAGCTCTTGCGAAATTTCTGTGTTTTAATACATTTTCCTAAAAAAATAAATTTAAATTTTCATCTGTTTATTTCTTACACAAAAAACAAATACATTATTAATTTATCTTAACTTGTAATCTTAAATTAATCAAAGATTTTATCAGTTAAGAGTATACATGAGTTCTACGTTTTGTTGAGAATAGTTTATTAACATTAATAACATTATATTTTTCTTTTTTTATTAAGTAAATATCGTTTCAGTTTAATCTTTATCCGTTTACATGTTGCATTTTCGAGTTCACTTATTAGTTGACATGGAAACCTATTTAAGATGCCGGGCAATGCACGCGTGCACACTCTTTTACCGTATTCGTTGTTACTTCTGGGTATTTGGTATTTGATATTTCTGGGTATGATAGTTCCCGTAGGTTTTCCGGTCTTTGCTTTTTGATTAAATGAGTTAACTTATTACTATACTCTGTTACGATTGCTAGGTCAGCTTTATCGAATATAGACATCACCCTGCAGTGGTTAAATAGGTTATCTATCATAGTCGTTCCTATATTTGTATTTAATCTTAAGAGGAACAATTGTTTTAAGTAATCTTAATTCTAAGTTATAAATATCTGTTAAATATGTTTTGAAAGTTCTTCCATAACTAGACAATCCATAACTTATCACAGAATCAGCCAGTGACATATACAATAGTCTCACCCCCTTACTTATAAACGTGGAATAACCTTGAATTAGCTAAGCCATGTTACGTCTAGGGAATGCAAATTAACCGGTTATTAACCGTTTTTGTATGAAAATAACCGGTTAAAATCGGTTAAAACCGGTTATTTGCATTCCCTAGTTACGTCCTTATCTGTCAAATTCAAATGTCACAATGACGGATAAGGACAAAACATGGTTTAGCTACTCCATGGTTATTCCACGTTTATAAGTAAGGGGGTTAATGTTTTTCAAGGAACTTTGTGCTTAAGTATACACAGTTTTCCTGCTCAACTACGCATGATATTTTTATTCTAAATTCATTGTTTTATATAATGCTAGGTTAAGTATTATCAATATCATCATTGTATAATATCATAAGAAATATTAAAAAAAAGACTGAGTTGAGTTTCTTGCGGCGTTTCTTACGCGCTGGTAGATATTTTGACGTGTAAAATGGGCGCTGCATACGTAACGTGATTTTACACGGACGGGACAGGGACGGGACGAGACGACAATATCGTTTCATAGAAAATGTATCGGAATGTGCATACGTAACGATTGCACGTCCGGGACGGGAAAACCAAAAATGTATGCAACCACGTCCCGTCCCCGTCCCGTCCACGTCCTGATCACGTTACGTAAGCAGCGCCCTTAAATGTGCCCGTGCGGCCTATTTACTGAAAAATCACCTTTTATCTTTTTACCATCCAGCATCCAGGCAGGTACACTTACCCAAATACCTCCAAATGAATTGGGTCACTAGGTTGCATTATTGCGATATAGAGGCCGTTGAGCGTTGAAACTCATTAGATACACCCATTAGAAACACTTGCGAGGAGAACCGTTGAATATGCATAAAGGTTGTCGCAGACATAACCGCTCGGCACCGGATCAGTTCTAAGCGAGACATTGGAAACTGAGCTGATGTATAGGGTTAGGATTTTGGTGGCATATCGTGGTTCTAGAATCCATTGAGTCGCTATTTCATATTTATTATATTATAATATAATACATGACACTTTGATTTTGACCTTCAGTATGATCACATTTCAAAATGAACTAAATACATCTTTAGTGCAGTTATTCCATACCTACTAATATTTGCCTGTTTGTAACGCTTTCACAGCAGAGATATCCTCAATACTAAAATTCATTTGAATTTGTTTGTCGGCTAATTGAATAAATGAATTTTGAAATATTAAAATACTGAAGGTCATCAAAGTGATATGAATTATCCTCGTAAGGCACAACATCCCAAATTTAGGGCATTTGTCAAAGTGACATTTGACTTTAGTTGGCCGACACAAGATTCTTTAACGGATTAAGGAAATTTGACGTGGGACTTACGAGGTTAACCCTTAAGTAAACGGGTCAATTTTTAGAAGATAACGGAATATAATCTTTATTAAGACACAAACAAAAAACAGAAAAATAAATGAAAAGCATAAAATTAAGTGGGAAATAGCTTCCCAATATTTAATTAAGGGTTAAAATAAATAGGAAATAGCGACTCCATGGATTCTAGAACCACGGTTTGCCACCAAAAGTCCTAAATCTACTGATGTATCTTACTGCCACAAACCAAAGCTCACTTTTTAATGTTTCACTTTGAGCTGAGGCGGTGGCGGTCCGGTGCCGAGCTGTTATGTCTGCGACAACCTTAACCTATATGATGCCTCCAGTGATTGCGGATTTTTCACATCGCACAAGAGCCGTCAAGTACTTTAATAATTTAAGAGTAAAATTCGCTTATCCGCCGCATTGGTGCCTTTATTTTAATAAAGAAATACATATCAGGGGACAATCTGCCTAGTTCCAAACTAAGCTGCATATTAGTAAATGATAAACATAATACAATATAATAGTAAAGAAACGTCATCGACCAACACCCAAGGCACATGCTCATGAGTGCACTAAAACACTTTAAAAACCGTAGTACATGGTTATGATGCGGGGCTTGCTGATGGAATGTTCCGGAGTATTCGCAAGGGTCAGGATAAGTAGAAGACAGATTATATTATAAATGCAGCAGACATTATAATATAAACATTATATTTCTGTGTCTACTGTGAAAAGTCGCTTTTGACGTGCTTGCGTCAATTTCATTCTGAAGAGCACCTAACGTAGGTTGTCAAAAAGAGTTTAAAAAGAAGATGAATCTGTTCATTAACCTATTTTATAAGAATTTTAAGTAATTTGGTTGTATAATATTTTATTCAGATTCCGATTTTATTACTCAATATAACACAGTATAAATTATATGCAGTTGAGGTTGACGCATACTCAAGTTTAATTTTTACTAATATTTATTGATTAAATATCGAGTTTTAAAACGTTAATTTATATTAACAAAGTAGGTACATAAAACGTGAATTTTGACTCTATTTTTTTTTATAAAACTCTTTAATTATATACCTACCTATTAGAACAAACTAAACTATTTTCCATGAAATTATCAAATACAAGCAAGAAAGCCACCCAATTCTACAAATAATGTTATCTACCTTAACCTGTCCCTCTCTCTCCTCTCTTCAAAGAATGGGAGAGACAGGGCAAGAATCGTAGAATCGTGTTTCGGAGTTGCCGCGAACTCGGACAGGAGAACTTCTAGTTTGAAGTACACAAATCTTATCTAAATTGCATTAGTTAGGTACTTACTTCGCGATGGAAGGGGTTTCTGAACTGATAACTTTAATGAAGTTAAAATAATAGTTATTAAGGAAATATTTTTTCATGGCTCCTACTCTGAAAGTAGGCCATTGTTTAACTTATAAGCGGGATGAAAGTGATACAAGTCCACCCTAGGGAAGAAAAGTAATTTGAAAAAAGAACTACTTATGTCTATAGACCTGTGCGGTAGCAGAAATCTATACAGCCTCTCTTACGGAAGGTTACATACACATAATTATTCGCACACAAAAACAAATGAAAGCTAAGAAAAAAAATTATGCTAGGTTTATTTGTGTTAGATAGTCCCGTGATATTTGTGTTATGGCCACTCGGTCCGTTATTTTACGGCACAATATACTTACAAACAGCGGCCGACTTCGGCAATTTCTAAAATTTGAAACGCATCACGTGTAGTCGATAGCATGTCGAACTCGTTTTTTTCTCAGTCCAGGGATAATTTAGTTGATTATCTTAAATATCGAATATATTATACTATGGTATCATTTTCCTATTAAAAACGTGACATATTTAAAGAAAACAAAACATTTCAAAGTGGCGGCGTTACTTCTGTCTATATTAATTTTCCTTACGATCCTCATCACGGTACCTACTTCGGGAACACTCAAATCACATTAAGTTACACAAACGAGACGTCAACGTGAAACGCGTTACCCGAAATGAAGAGTTATTAAATTTCCGACAGACCATGCACAACATGTCATATTTAACCTCGAAATACCTTAACAAAATTAAGTATTTGGTACGACTTAGAGATGGGCGATGTCTGAAACATTGCAAAACTTTCCTTAACTGCAAAAACTTTTCTTACCAATATTTGCGTCTCAAAACTTACAGCAATAACTTTCAGGGGCCTGTTTTATAAAGCTACAAATTACAATTTACAGGTTACAAGTTTCCATTTGAAACAACCTCGACCAATGTCGACCAGCCATTTGAGCAGTGTTGCCAGTTTAGACCTGTCAAATTGTAAAGCTTTATAAAACGTGCCCCAGGTGTAATGGCAGCCTTAGATGGAAATGATTCTGACACAAATAAATTATACATTTAAATTTCATGAAAAGTTTCTGATACTTTCGTTACATGTCAAAACTGGGAACGTATCATAAAGTCAAAATACATAATTGGTCATAAATCATAATACATAATGGTTCGTAACATATAATGGTTTTATTTAAACGGTCATTGTATAAAACTCATTAGGTTAGGTTACGTATATTTTATAACTTAGTTTAGTTTATGGTTTCAGAAAAAACACCGTTATATATTGTGAACCATTTTGTGTTGTGACCCATTATGTATTTTGAACTTTATATATTATGATACGTACCCTTCTAAACTATAGTACCTACTTTTCAGAAATTAAACGATTTGACTTCGGTAACAGAATATTGCATGAAATTTTAGGTGAAAGTTTCACTTTTGAAACTTTCAGAATATGGCAGTTTTTTTTTAAAATTTGAAATTTACAACCCGCCCATCACTAGGTACGACTCGGTTCTTTGTTTACAGCGCGCTTGGCTATCTCGTTCGAGACACAAACTTCGAAATAAACCGCTTTGTAAACCTCAAGCTCGTTTAAGGGAGGTCGGCTCGCATGTTCAGTGCTTAAGTTGTTATGGGGTTACTTGATTAGGTGCTTGAATACGACTAGGTAATTTAATTAAGCTTTTACGTATGTACGTTTATAATGGTCTAACATTAATTATACAGGGTGTGAACATACGGGTGAAATCGATAGCTCTTGACGTCCTCTATCAACCTGCTTCGTTTGTTCCATTCCTCCTGTTACACCCTGTATATACTTTTGCATGCATTTTTTTATATGAAACAAACTACAACTATAAAACGGAAGCCTACTGTTTCGCCAAAATATTGTTGGTCAAATGTATCATTTCCCAAAGAGCATTTTGTATTATTTTTGTTTTTTTCCAGGATATCGAAATTGCCCGCTCCGCCGCGTCTATTAGGTTAGGTTACACTTGTGACAACATAAATATAAATCAACTGCGACGGGAAACAACTTATTTTAATGGAAAATAAAAATAAATTATAGGTACAAAAATATTTTGGCCGAACGAAATAGAACCCGATAAAACACATATAAATATTACAAATTAAAACTAAAGCTAAGACAAATTAAAATAATGAACGCAACAATAAACCCAATTAAATTTAATTACACTCCATTTGTTTACGTAATTATTTAACGAACCCTCAAATAAGTATTTCGGGATAGATTTCATATATTTGGTTTAGTTAAGTTCGCAGTTCGCTGATTATTGCGTAATGCTCGAAATTGCCCAATTATATATCATGCAAACCTCACCTAGCCATCGGCTAACCAGCGGGTTATAATGAGGTTCAGTACCATATTATGACCCGGCAGGTTATAAAATATTACTGAATGAGATTTGAATTACTATGAAAAATTACAATTTGTACGTTTTTTTTAAATAAGGTACCTACTTTAAGTTTTAATAAAACGTTGTTTCTAGTAAGTAGCCTTGCTTTTTATTGTCTCGCAAAAGGTGATAAAAGTAGAGTATTCTCCTTTGGGATAAAGCTGTTTTCGTCTTGGGCGAGCTATCCCTCGCTGCACTCAGGACTCCGTTTTAATTCCATCGCTTCGCTCAGGAATTAATTCGTAACACCCTCGCTACGTTCGGGAGTTAAACCTCGGGTCCCTCATTTGCTCAGGATTCAATATCGCGCCCGTGACATAAAACAGTGCTTTATCCCCTCGGTGTATAATCTACTATTATCATTACTTTGTCACATATTGCATCGTTAATAATGTTATAACTAGATATGAGACAATTAATTATTAAAAACGTGCCGCAACCGTGACATGCCTAATTAGGTCCGGTACCCATTAGTTTCCACATCACAGGATTTTACGACTTTAGTTATCTAATGGATTTTCTACGAGATTTTCCCTCTCCTAACTGGAGCAGTCAGCGGTTTAGCGTACCTATATATAAGCCCATAGGATAACTTATTCTATTCTTATCTCTGCTTGAGTTTACTGTAATATTTCAAGTTGTAATTTTAAATTTAAATAAAATTATTATTTGGAAGAAACAGTATAATTTCTGAAGCCTATAGTAGCCTTTTTTTGAGTGCCGACGTTCCTGCCACATCTAACACTGAACGCGGTTCGAAAGCTCGAGTTCCAGCTACCAGAGCATTAGGAAGAAGCTTCGCACCAGCCAGGACGACTCTGTAACTGCTTTATCTACTTTTTATTTGTTCACACCACAAATCCCAGAAAAGTGCACTTAAATTTTATTTATTATTTTAACAGTCTATAATGTCCCACTGCTAGGAATTGGCTTCCGTCCCTTCCTTCCACGTAGCTTTTTGGGCAGTCTCCCACCAGCCTTGATTGAAGGCATCAAGCTCATCTCGCCAACGTCGCCTAGGTCGCATTTTAAATTTGGTACTGAAAAATAAATAGGGTAACATATATTTCTTGTTTTGTTATTCTTATGACTTATGGCTCTATTCTAGTTTCCGTAGTCGGCTTGTTTCGATATCGCAATCACATTTTTGACGTAATGGTAGTTTCATCCACTTGAAATTAAGAGATACGATATTACACGCATAATCTTACAGGATGTTATTTTTTAAACAAAACTAATCACGATTCGTCTTCAAAAATAGTTTGGCACTTTTAGGAACGTAAAGTAAAAGGAAATTAATGTGAAGTAACGTAGATAAGTATGTGTAGGTATTGTACTTATAAAACTTTGTATCATGACATTTAATACCTATT
The DNA here is from genome assembly GCA_946894065.1 of Acleris literana. Lineage (NCBI taxonomy): Eukaryota > Metazoa > Arthropoda > Insecta > Lepidoptera > Tortricidae > Acleris > Acleris literana. Next base: position 7,797,484 of record OX335688.1, on the reverse strand, counting down.
GATAATTAGGTATCTTATATTATCTCATCTTATCTTACCGACGGGCCCTTTCGGATACACTTCGACCCTTTAGAATATTTTGTGCAATTACCCTCTTACACACTCAGCTGTTCGAATGCGCAGGTTTCCTCACGATGTTTTTCCTTCACCGTAAGAGCATCGGGTAATGCTTAAATTAGAAAAGCTCATTGGTACATGGTGACCGCGGGGATTCGAACTCGGTACCTTACGATCACGAGTTGACCCCCTAAGCTACCGACGCTCCCATAATTAGGTAACTTATTATCATTGATTATTTTAAATTTAACAAATCAATATTTAAGTGACTATAACTCGCTACCTACCGTATACTTCGGCGTAAGTTACGACACCCAACAATAATACTTGATTCCTTATCCTATTTGAAATAACAGCCATTCAGACGTTCAACATATTAACAAATGCACTCTCTTCAACAAACTGGCCATTCTGAAAGTTATTTATGATGCTACCTAATACTCATACCTACTCGTTCAGTCTAGACTAGCCCCTGTATAAAACGTTACTCCCTAACTGTAAGCGCTATACAAGCTTAAGGTATCTACGCTTCCTCCATTCATATCGCTAGAAAATCTTGTTCGGAAAACTACTACAAGAGATCGCTTCGGCAAACTTCGCGCTATCCGACAGATTGTTCCTAGAGGGTAAATCATCCCTCAGTTGCATAATGTGTATGCATTAAAGCATACTTCAAAGCTCTGTTCATCCAATTAAAAGCACATTTTCTCACATCACCAATGAATTTCACGTGAACAACGAACAAACTTTATTCTATCACCATCACCGCCCTTGCCACACACAGTATAGAGTCGAATTTGGAACGCTTTGAGAGAGTATGGTAGTTTTGTAAATATGTGCTATTGGAGGGTAGTCTGCACGCATGCGCGGTGCGGCGTAAACACAAGGTGCCGTAATTGTCAGTCGCAAAGCGGCAGTCGCCGCGGACGCTCGTGTGTGACGCTTCGCCGCTACAAATCGCGTGTGCGCGTATAACCCCTTCTGTTACCAAAAAAGGATTTTGCAGTGATTTTTAAGGTAAGTTACTGTTGTAAGAAGCTGGTGACGCAAGCGTATCTGGTGCTTACCCGGTACGATGCGTATTTGTCGGGATTGCGTATGGATAAACGCGTGTTGTATAGTATTTGCGTATATACTATGTTAGTTTTTTTATTACAGGACGTCTCTCGTCGGCTGTTTGCTGTTTTACTACCAACTTTATTGTACCATTCGGTTATGTATAAATACGAGTATGAAATAACTACGCTTATCGGAACACTACGTTACATTAACATTTACAATAGGTTATTATTGTTTAGGCTTAAATGAAACAAAGTAAAATTAAACTTTAGCTTGATACTGTAAGGTTCAAAATACTGGCGCGTGCTCGCAATGTTTTATAGATATTATCCTGTAATTTGAAAAGCCACTCACTTGGTACACATTCGTGGCGGTCCCTTAGGGACATTATATATAACACAATCGTCGTTTTATATTCGTATTCATAAAAACTCGCGTACATCGTACATAGGTACTGATACTTTAACGTACCTTTTTTAGTTTTCTAATAATAATTCTAAAAAATTAATAAAAAATTAAAATATATACAACTTGCATACATCTTATAGCTGGATCACTATAAGTGAAGGGATAAGTTCGCCTTTGTACATACGTTTTGTGTTTCTGTTTATTTTTTTATTTCTGTTTGTTCGATAAAGAGTTTACCTACCTACATACATACCTACTATAGAGAAGTATTTCCTTGTGTATGTAAGCGTACAGATAGAAGCAATTGCCACTGATTTTAGCTTATTCAAATACGCATGTGCGTTCAATTTGCTAAAAATTTTTTTATGTTGGCTATACATACACCACTACAATGAATCCTCTGTTTTGTGATTTTGGGCTCTATTCCACTCGTTAAAACCATATTGCTTTCACATGTTATGGTATTGGGGTGCGCCAAAGTTCATATAAAATTGCAACTCCGATTATTGGAACTCCGAAATTTTTTCTCATACCATTTTACATCATAATGATCACTCTTCACACTCTTCATAATATTTTTTAATACTAATGATCGGAACTTATACTCATCTGAACTTATAACGCCAATATTCATGGAACCGTACACTTTTTAGAATTTCTTAAATATCTCACGTGTAGATAAAATTAGGTTAGGTTAGGTAAGATTTATAACAATCCTCAAAAAGTACCAGTTTCTTAAAAAAATGCATTATGAGTTGCGATGATTATTACTTAAAAAAGTATGAACAAAAAAGTATAAGCAAATTTTTTCGAAGAAATGATGAGTATAGACACAAATCGTTATTTGTATAAAAAATCGAAAGACCAATTTTATATGAGCCAATATGGACCCATGGTATTGTTTTTAACTCGGCCGCCATTACTGTCAAGTAAATAAGAGCTATCAAAACTTTGGCAATACGATAACAGGGCAAAAGTTCAAAACCAATATGGCATTACCGAGTAGAATTAGAGTCCTGTCATACTTGTTTGTACAGTCGAGTTCGTAAATGTACACTTTAGTACCTTGTCTTTTTAATGTCATGTTTAAACTGCCATATATAAATTGTAGCAGTGATTAAAGTGACAGGGTACTAAACTGTACACATATTTATAAACTCGACTAGCACAAAATTTATTTAAGCATAGCATCACGAACACAGTTGTGAATTGAAACTTATCAATCAATCAATCAAGTGCAAGTTTCACCATCTTATCCTTTAAGTTACCGCCAAGCAGCAGTGTTCGCATTGTTATATTCCAGTTGGGGAAAAGACAATCGGTGAAATACGGATTGAGGCATTCCAATTCCGTCCTCAGCGTTGCCAACTTTGCAATGCATTTGCAGTATTTAAGACGGCAGTATCTATTACTTATTCTGAGGCAGTATTGAGAAAGCAAATATAGGTTATATGGGTCATGTACCTAGATCCCATTTACCATCAGGTGACCTGTTTGCTCGATTGCCTTCCCCATGGCATAAAAAAGAGGAATTATTCAACAAAAGCGAAAAAACTAAACACTGTTTATTTACCGCTACTGTCACACGACGTCAAATAAGTCACGCTATACCGTTTCCAAGCAAATGTTACAACGTGAACTTGGCCTTGTTATGGCATTATAATTAAATGACAATGGTATGGCGGTTAAATAACAGTGAATTATAACACATACAGTGCTTTAAAACTAGGTTTTTATAACAAGCACAATAATTTAAAACCAAAATTTAACGAAAACAAATAATTGCATGCTGTATAAATGAATGAGTTCTCAAGAAGACTCCTCAAAGGTGCAAAAAGATTGTTCTAGAAATAATTGCGCATTATATTAACCATTCATTTTTCATTAAATGTATGTATATATATAAAACATAACAAATAGTTATAAGTATTTGTTTATTTTCTTCGTAATACATTTTTCATGAATACAGGTTGCTCTAAAATTATTACCTAAATGCCGGTTACCTAAGGGCCGATCAAAACTTATAGGGTTTTTCATTCTTTATTTTTATTTATTGAAGGGCGTCCAATGGTCAAGGTCGCGTGTCTTCGCCATGATAGTTTAATGATGCCGTTCCACAAGGATACGGAAGACAGATTGCCTTTTATCTCCCTGGAGCGACTACTGACCGTCGTCAACTGAATGTCGTGACAGGGAACAGATGAATTGTATCACTTTGAATTGGATTACTTTGATGGTTGAACTTAGAGTAACCATGCAGATGTGTGCAAGTTTTTTAGGATTTAGAGAACCTCTCTAAATAATTATACAGTGCACTTCTTATAGAAGTGCAGTAGAGTAATAATAAATATCTTTAACTTTGTTCTCAGTATTAATAAAGCACTACTTTTGAGTGATTACATTAATTAAATCCAGACAAAGCGAGGGCGGGTCGCTGTTATAAATACCTACGCTACAAATGGTACAAAACGATACAAATACGCTTGTTACAACGTAACATGAATAGCTCCAAACAATCGAATGATGACTGATACGTACTTCTAAAACAACGTGTACCAACTCTTAAATCAGAATCTGAACCATATGATTCAGGGCTCTAGGTGCTTTTTCTTTTACAAAATTATATTAGATAGGACGGTGTGTAAGTGGTTTCATGTGGAATAACATGCCGGCCCCAATCCAGCTTAAGGCGCAGTGAGTAAGTACGTATCTCGTAAAGGGATCCCCTGATCCTCTCTAAGGGGTAACCCTATCTAACACAAAAACCCTAAACTCGACTGAATGTGTTTATAGACTGCGTCATCGCTATAGTTACAGAATTACTGTACATAATTAACCTTAATTTAATTTATTATTATTAAGACCTAGTTACAACGAAGTAATATTTTCTAAAACCGTAAATCAACAATAGGAAAACAAAGTTTATATTTAATATGCGAATAATTTAGTCAGAAAATATCACTTTAGTTTATACTTAATCAGATATCGCTTTAGTGATCGGTAAAAATCCTTTTTGTTTCGATTGGATTTGGGTTTTGCCACAGTCACGCCTCGGCGATGACAAACTAGGTCGAAGGTGGAGCATGCTTACAATGAAGAGTACCTATTCAATTTTGCCTCAGAGATCCCGAGTTATTTATTCTGGATTTAGTTACACCTTGTATCTCACGCAAATCTACTCCATTTCAAGGCTGTATACCTAACTGAACAAAATTTCAAGAAAACTTTTTTCTTCTTGCGTTATTTTTTTTATTTATATTTACTCTAATGAGTTCCATTTTTTAGGATAAAGTTTGCGACGAGATGTTTGTTACAATTTTTTTGTTACCTTTGCCCTAACTGAAAAAAAAAGTAAAAAATACCCGTCTCGAATACACAAACCTGTTACATATACACAGAACTAATAAATTCGATTGGTTCAACAGATGTTAATAAAACTTAGCTATAACGTACAGCCAAAATGCCAGGCATTCTAGCAAAAAATACCGCGTTGAAGTCTCACCCAGACACAAATAAACGAAGGTGTCAAAACACATCACCACTTTTTTGGGCAGGAAATAAAAAACTGGGAAAAGACCCAAAGAAATCCTTGCTCTTACATTTCGTGTAAAACGTTTAACTGTAACTTATAGCGACAATCCAATAAAAATAAATCTTTGTTTCGTTAAACGTAAACGTTTTTCCGAGGAAGTCGCAAATACTCAGCCTGTAACAATAATCTGATTTATGGAACTGTGCCTTACCTTATTCTGTGCCGACTTCATCACTTCATTTAAAAAAGTAGCCTATCTTTTGAGTTCTGGGCAGTGAACGAGTATACTCCAGAGCAGTTAAAAGTGGTCACAGTGTGTATGAATTTGTTCGTGCTATGACCCGTTTTCAGTGCTCGTGAGTGTAATATCCATATGAGGGTCAGCTTGCGTGCCGGTTGGAGCTTATTTTGTAGTTATTAACTTATTAGCGTAGTTAGTATAAGCCATGCTAAATTAATATGCAAAAATAAAGTGAAGGAGAAAGGTACTTAATTATAGCCTAGTTAATGTAAAGTAGTCGACGTACGGTGATGTTGATACACCCATTAGCTAGCTATTAGCCATGAATGATAAAAAACATACTTTCTTTTTTAGGGTTCCGTAGTTATTAAGGAACCCTTTTGATTTCGCCATGGCCATCTATCCTTGGTTTAACTAGGAGTCTCTTGGTACTTCAAAGCTGTAATTTGGCATAGTTAGTTAAACAATATAGTAGGAAAATAAAATCATGAAAAAAGATTCTTTTCGGGACTTCGCATACATGTAAAGAAAAGGTGTTTTTTAAATTATATCTTCAAATGAGGTATCATTGGATAGCTCTTGAAAAACATTATGTGCCTTGCCTACATGGAATTATATTTTTTAGGTTTGGGGGACCGTTTAAGAAATATTAAAAGTTAAAAGATAAAAGACATTATTCAGCAAGTAGGCCGCACGGGCACTTTTACACTCTACAAGCGCTTCCCAAGAGGAGACCACTGCTGAGAAGAAACGCCGTAAGAAACTTAATAGTCAGTAATTTTTTAACCACATTTTATACTACAAAGATACCATTGGGTGGGCCAGCGCAAACCGGCGGACGGCAGGGGAGTTTTCCCTTTACAGTGGGTTTAGACCAAGCGAACGAACAAGAATTCTATGGCATTATCTCTTACGATTTCTTTGTAAAAATAAAGACAAAACATGTTCTAGAGCATTCGCTCGTTTGGTCTAAACCACCGTCAGATTTCCTCCGCCGCAATCCGCTGCGATGCTCCGAGGTCGGTCTCAAAGCATTGAAATTTATACTCTCGCAGAATCGCGGATTTTATTTCTAATCGTATTTTCACGTTTGCCAGTCTCAAGAGAATATGATCAAGTTTAATATATCCAAAGAACAGATACAAAGCCATAATGGTTATTGAGATCCACAACGTGGAACACTACAGACTTTATCATAGGTGGCATCTTAAATCTAATGTGGTTACCAATAGGGTATATAATGCTTCAATTGGAGTTAGAGCCTTTTTGGTATTTCGGCAGAGCGAACGGCCCAAACGTCTCCGAATTACCTTATAAAATCTTTTCTTGTGACAATACAACTCTAATTTGTACGCGAGACTGGTAAAATAAAATGTTTCAATGGAAAATTGAATAAGCGTCTTTTGCGCACAGCGACGGCGTATTATAATTATAAATGTTATTACAAAATTCACTGTATCTTTTGCAAATCTAGATTTTTGGCAGCAACCACGTCCACATAGAATTTGTTTATAATTGTTCCCTATGTTAACAATTTACGACGATGAAAAGTATCACGTCATTCCCTGAGAATAAAGTTACTTTCTTCCAATTTTATTTGGTTCAGGTTTGAAGGTGTAACAAACAGATAAGCACACATAGATACTCGTACTAGCTCAAGATCAGTTTTGCTACTCAGGGCTTTCTGGAAGGGGTGGAGGCAGCCATTGACTAAGCGCTAAAAAAATACTATTTAATATACAGGATGTCCCAGAAACCGACGTCAACCTGCCAAAACGTTATCGATTTTACCTCTATGTAAGTCCAAAAGGACCCCACCAATAAGAAAATCTTTATCTTTACATATTATAAAATGAAGTCGCTTTCGCTGTCTGTTCGCTTAGATCTTTTATCTACACTCATAATATCATAAACCCTCTATGATGCGTTCAGAAACCGCAAATTATGACCAGCATAATAATCAACTCTGTTGTTAGAGCAAATTTTTTATCTGCGGCAGTAATCTTATGGATTCATAAGAACATCAATTTCAATGTTCTTATGACATTCAAATTTCGAACATCTATGAAAAACAAAGAAATTTGATTTGACCGCTATAATCTCCCCTCTAATATCAGTCGAGATGAATTGTCAATTTGCATACAAAATTGGACAATGTCGCACGTAAGTAAGATATCGAACGATATGATAGTTGGAGCCGACTCTAGTTTGTCTCTGAATTAAAAAAAAACTATGACAGCTGCCAGAAAACTTTTCAATCTTTTCATTACCGCCATTACCGGTTAAAAATTAATATGCGGCTCCTGAATGCATCATGGAGGGTTATGATATGTGGGTAGATAAAGTAGTCTATGAACTGTACATAAAAAATTAGGCATTAAACACTTGTGTTGTGTGTTGTTTAAGGCACTTCATTATGTACAGTCACATAAACTACTATTAAGCTACTCAACGGATTTTAATACAGTTTTCAGCAATAGATAGAGAAGAGAATTTTTTTTATGTATAATTCTTATTATTATGTGCAGGTGTTACAGAAAACTCAAATAAACCCAAGCGAAGCGAGGGCGGGTCGCTAGTGTAAGATATAATAGGTACTCAGGGCTTTGAAGCTCCTACATCGGAGATATTAACTATTGATTACTTATGGCGCGGTGATATTGAGTCGTCAGCCGCCTGCGGCGAGCCACTTCGCTGGCGCCTAGCTCGTCGACGGCGATGTTTCTGCGTGTTTAGACAGTTTAGACACGAGCTCCCGATACACGTGTACATGTTACACAGTGTTCTTAGCTCCGGCGGTATTAGGCGTCCGAAATACACGAGTACACGGATCCATATAAAACCCACGGTAAAGTCCGTGTTTAAGTCTGGACACGGGTACCTGTGCGGACCTTAATTACCCGTCCGGCTGTTTTTACCATCTTTAAAAGAGGAGGATGTTCTGCTGTGTATGTTTTTTTATGTATGTTCACCGATGTTTTTTTATGTATGTGGTCCCACTTCTCAATTAACAACATAATAGCATACCTATTATAAAATAAAATGAAAACTAAGTATAAAATAAAAATTGAATGTTGTTTTGAAGGCAGTTTTTTGTTTTTTAAACATTTCTTTTTCAGGGCTACTGTTTCAAATCCGTAATATATTAGTAACACTAACAAAGTATATTTATTCATAGCTCATAACGTCAGTGACACTGCAATACCGCGTAAGTAACATATTCTATAAGTTGCAAAATGTACCTTATTGACAAGCAAGCTTAGGTGTATTTTGCATCTCATTAAATTTGTTAGTTACGCGGTATATACTGCATGCACTGCGATACTGCAGTATACCGATGATAAGTCATAGCTCAATTAAAGTCCATTGATCTGTGTCCGGGACTTATTTACTCGGGTACCCGTGTACCAGGGTAACCGTTCGAAACGGACCATAAACACGTGTCCGTGTACCACGAAAACGGATATCTAAACGAAAACCAGGCACGACTGCGAGCCTTATTAGATTGCTAACGAGACGACTTAGCTTGTGAGTCACAGTTGTTGACTAGGTGCAAGCGAAGTCGACTAGTCGCCATTATTATTTCCAATAGACTTTATATCTACTCATGCCGGACAATGTCACCATACAATCTCTATACCACATCCATAAATTCAAACTGATTTTAAGAAGCGTGAGTGCGAACAATTTTACCGATGACTCCGGCCTCGTGGAAGTTTTTCATCGGGAGCCCTTTGTTTCCCATAATTTTATTCGTCATAATGTACCTAATTGTTGACATAATTTTTGGTAGTCATAATTTTTTATATCGCTGAAACTGTAAACTTTTCAGAAGTTCTGAAATATCTAACATGTAGACAAGGCTAGGTTAGGTTAGGTTTGATTTATTAAAATCCTGAAAAAGTAACAGTTTCTTTAAAAAAACTCGTTATGACTTGCGATGATTATGACCTAAAGCACATTATGACTAAAAATAATTATGTCAGTCAATATAGACCCTTTTTTATCCTTATTCCAGTCGGGAAGGGCAATCCGTTTCCGGTGTTTAAACTATTAAGTAGAGGTTTACCTCCTGCACTGTCCCGAGGGGAGTAGAAATGAGGAGGTAAAATCCGAGCAATTAAAATTGATTAAGGACCAACGTTCAACTCCGGAGGGCGAACAAAAGGTACTAAATACCTCTTGTGGTTTATTTGATTAAACTAATAATGAAAACTAAGCGATTAAAACAGGTAATTGTGAAAATTAAATAACGCTATATGCAAAAACGCTACATTAAGAAAAACGAATAAGAAAATTGTCTTCTATGAAAAAAAATCTATATGTGTTGATAAATATCAAACTCCAATATGAGATGAAATTTGGTATACAAATTTAAAATTTAATTTGTTCGGGTTAGGTTTTAAATTCGTATACCAAATTTCAAGGACATATTGGAAATTGATATTTATCAACTCATATGAAAGTTCGCTACTATGAAAACATCCTTGTTGTGATAATGATCTGTCAAATCGACAGTAATGGCGGCTAAGTTAAAAACAATAGTTAGGTAACAAAAAGGTGTAACACGATTAAACTAGGTACTGAGTTAATATTTCCTTGAAACCGTTAAACGTGAAAACACGATTAGAAATAAAAAAAACTTTTTCTAACAGTTTTTAGTTGCATTTTTTAAACCCTACGACATTAAAATATATATTTTTAGATTTAATTGTTGATTACTTTTAACTTCTTGAGACTGGTAAACTATTTTTTTAATTATTGTTATGGTTTTACAGTAAACAGGTATTATTTGAATTTGACGCTATAGTCGAGGCGCGCGCTATAACGTTATTCGCGCGGAAGCACATATAAATAGACATAGGAATCCAGGGGCAAATTTTTATGACAGGTAGGGAGTTCCTACATCGATAAACTCAATTATCGATGCTTGTTTTATGTACTACTTAGTGATATCGATAAACTCAATTATCGATGCTTGTTTTATATACCTACTCCTTAGTGATCACTCCAGTTTGCGTGTAAAAACATGTTTTTATTAAAAGTGTAAATATTGTAGTGTGTAGGCGATGGGCTTGCAACCTGTCACTAATACGCCGGTAAACATCTTAGCCTAATTGTGCAAATTGTGGTTATAGAATTATCAACAAGTTTTTAGAGATGTTTGTCATTCTGTAGCTCTGCCTACCCCACTCTGGGAACGAAGGCGTGAGATTATGTATGTTATGTATGTAAATATTAAACAAAGTAACGAAATTCCGTTCTTCATTTTTCAAAACGATTTTTGAAACTTTACTCATGATCATTTTTTGTTCATTACTGTCCTACTATTGTTAAAATAAACTATCAGAATTTGTTACAAATTTTCGGGCGTTACACGTCGCCGTCTTGGCTGATAAATCTATTTCAGGTGCCTAAATGACTTTTCATTCCTGTGGCGGTAATAGGGGCATAACATTTTTTTTAATGTGCTGTGTGACACTCGTCTTCAGAACAATACTTACAAAAAATACATACAATGCTGGGGGCGATCACTAGTATATGGAAAAAGCAACGATTATTGAGTTTATCGATATAGGAACTCCGTACCTATCATAAAATTTTGCCCCCTAAATTCCTGTGTCTGCACATAAAGCCATTCCTTTTATATGTGCGGGTAAGGCAGCTTAGGTGGCCTCTTATCGCTGAATAGAGTCCAAACTTAATGGTACAGCGATATGAGGTAACCCGGTGCAGTTTAATAATTAATTCTAGCACGTAAAAGCTGGCTTCCCTTTGACACTCTATCGTATTGTCAACGTTACCATAGCTCTTATACGTATATACAGATCTAGTGAATAATCCTTTCACATCGTGGAAACTCGGAACTCACGTCTACTTCCGAATGATGCCGACGTGTCTATGAATTATTGAATTATTAAGTGACATGTTTGTATTAAATAAATCGAGTACTTTAGTTATCAGTGTCAAATGTCAAACCTCGAGTTAGAAGTATATCACATCGAGATGTTAAAACCACCACGATCAAATATATAGAAATTAGGTGTAGATAAACAAGAAGATATATAAATAAATGTTGAAAATCATTTCACAGGCTTGTCGATCTTAACGTTTCCCAGGTCTTAATGCTCGGCATGACTATTAAAAAGAACTGAAAACAAATTTAATCTTAATTAAAAAAATAATACTCTGGTATTAACCACTCTATATCGATTATCACTCTCGCGATGCGACGTTCCCCCACGTTGTCTTGATGGGTACTGAGTCAGACTGAAGTAGCATGACAAATACGAACATTTCCGAGAAAATACGATGTGAAAGGATATTTCACTACATCTGTGGGGTTATTTTGACGTATCTGTGCAATTCATTTTACGCTGAGCAAAAAGGACAGAGTTATGTAACTGCTATAGCTCCGTCCTTTGCGCTCACCGTAAAATGAACTGCATAGCCATGTCATAATAACCCCCCTGTACTAATAAAAACCTACTAATATAAACGTGCTTTGTTTAAATTCAAGAGATACGCATTTATAACGAAAACAAAGGGGTAGTTAATCATCATTTGTAATTAAATAGCTGAAATCGTAGGTATTTTGAGGGAATTGGTTAATTATACTAGTTCAAAAACTGTTCCTGCTATTTTCAATTTTGCTTAAAAATGAATCTGCCCCGAAACAAGTAAAAGCGAGGAGAATGTGGTTAACTTTGAGAATTTTTCACCATTTAACTAAGTAAGGCTCTCAAGAATTTAGTTCAGACCAGCGAAATAAGTCAATTTGAACTTCTTTTGATTAATAAAGAACAATTATCTTAAACTACCTTGAATTCATGCGTCGCAGACTTTAAACCAATCAATCTAAATAATTAGTTGCTTTATGAAAAATATATTATTAGAAAACTCCCTTATCGTTATAACACTATGCGGTATTAGACGTTTCTAACATTAGACATTAAACTATGACTCTGGTAAAAACATACACTTCGTCGGTACGTAAACTAATAACTAATATTAATAGCGGAAGATAAATATCGCCTTTGTCTCTATCACCAGCTGCAAAACCAACTGAAAGTCACTTACGGCAACACAAAGAGCCTCCAAATGAGCGAGTGCAACAAATACTAAGCTATCGGATTACTCGAGCGTGATTGCCCTTTGTAACGTGCGACCTAGATAGATGGACATACATAGATAGATGGATATACGTACCCGTCTTGGCTGTATTTGATTAAGTATAATATTTGCATTTTTAAGATGAATATACTCTGACTATGACTTTTTTGTTAATAGCTATATAATTTTTTGCGCGTTTATTATAATCTAATCTAGTTAATAAGACATTGCAGTGCCCTGACAGGGTATCAAGTACCTACTACTAACCACTTACTAACCACCTTATAATTGTAATGAACTTGATAGCAATAAATGATTCTATGATTCTATGATTCAGCTTTTCAATAAATCGATTAAGTATTACTCAATGACGCATGTTGCTTTCATTCTTTCTAAAAATTAATAATATTTGAAAATTATCTATTGACAAAATGTTTAGTACCTAAGAAAAGTGTCGGACCAAGAATAGACCCCTGAGGTATATCGAAATCAATGGTTATGATGTTGGAAGAACAGCTGTCGAAGACCAACTCTGATTATGCCAAAGACTCAGACAGTAAAATCCACTGGAGTCACCAATTAAACATATACTTATTCAGAAAGCTTAATTAGTATATTTCGTATCATACACTGTCAAAAGCCTGACGGTAAAATCTTTTGCAATTTTTCCATCGATGAAATTACTAAAGTATTAGGTGAAGTTTCATAAAACGTTAAGTTCATTTATCATGCCCAATGCTGTGATAAGATTATAAATTGAGCTGGTACAAGTACCTAAACATAACAAAAGCCGGTCATTCCATAAATGTAAAAAGATTAATGACTTGCTTTTAAAATGGGCGTAGTTCGAGCGGTTGTGCGGTGTTGAGTCACGCCGATGTCAATAACATGACGTTGTGGAAGACTTATGTGCGTCACACCCTTAGGAATGGGGATGAATACTGGCAAGCTTTCTAGGAACTAAATGAGTCAAGCGAAATTTCTATAAACTTTCGCAGACTAATAGTTTTCATGCAAATTTCCCTTTGAATTCGGTTTGTGGAAACGTGTAGTTTGCTGAATGAAAAAGTTAAATGTATAGCCACTATTATGGTCGTGTTTGTCGATGTGGATAAACGTGGATAAAACAGCTGTCACGGACTGACTAGTATGTAAGTGCGAGGGTGACGGATGCTTTATCCACAGCGATTTATCGTATTATTAGCCTTAGCCTTTAGGCGACAATAATGACATGTCCCCATATTATGGGTAGTTACGGGGATTTGCAATGCAATGTTTGTTTGTTAGTTTGTGTGACTGTAACTACTATTAAAAAAATAAAAAAATATGGTACTGTATTCCCAGCTTCTTAACGTATTCACTGCCAGTACTGTATTTTGAACTTTCGCCAGGTGCCACATCTTTTGTTTTATACGGAGTTTGCTTACTGTAAGAACGCACATATGCGTTGAGGGCACTGGGTGGAAGTCACGGTGACGCATATATGCGTCGGGGGCAGTGAATGCGTTAATACCTTTCCGCTAGCTATCGCTATCACGCTTGCATTGGCAACTGATATAATTTTTGTCACTCGTGTGTCATAGGAAAACGAAGATTGCCGATAGCTATTAGAAAAATGGTAGCACTGTACAGTATTCCCAGCTTCTTAATAGCTTTCGGCTGGCTATCGCTATCACGCTTGCACTCGCAACTGACAGTATATTTGGCACTCGTGTGTCATAGAAAAACGATTATTGCCGATCGCTATTAAGAAAATGGTTACACTGACAAAGACAAACATAATTAATTTGAATATATCAATAGCTGAAAACTCACCTATCACTAAAAATAATCTTATATAATTACAAATTTAATACTATCAGCTTGCAAATGCCTCAGGGAACGTTATTTACGTAAGAAGCTTTTCTCGTTTATTACAAGCTTTGCTCAGTTCTGCTTTTCTAAATCAAAGAGGTGTATGTAAAATTAAATAATTAAGGCCTCATTCCTCTGCAGTTTCAAATAAGGTTGTGTTTACAATGGGGTAAAGAGTAGATACGCCTTTTTAGTAGGCTAGAGTTCATATTGGCACCAGGCCAACTAGAAATAAGCTAGGAAGGAGAGGAGTGCCGTGGAAACTAACAAATACATAGGAAAACTTGCAGGCCATTTGAAATTTAGAAAATAAGATTGGTAAGGAAGGTACTGGACCGGTTGCCATATGTGAATGCGGTTGCGGAAATGAAACAATTTGCTTTTTAAAGCCGTAAAAGAAATGAGACGGAAAATTTAGTAGCCATTTACGACATAGCCTAAATTGGTGGTGATGGTCGCAGTGGGCAGGGTAAATCGCTCGCAGAACAGATGGCCGATAGAGTTAAAGACTTTGAAGAGTTCTCAAGATGCAAGCAAGCAGCGCAGGACGGGTCCTTATGGCAAACCTTGGGAGGCCTATGTCCAGCAGTGGACGTCTTTCGGCTGAAATGATGATGATGATAGCAATTAAAAGCAATCTAGCAGACAGGCCCCCTGGTGGAAAGCGGTCACCATCACCCATAGACATCAGCAATTACAGGGACGCAGCCAGGTTTAAAGAAGGACATGTTATAGTGTTGATGAAACACCGTTGAGAGTTCATTCCGCAGTTTTAAAGTCTGATGTATCGTTTACAGAAGTGTTACAAGTATGGCCGAAATGCCACGCGACACGACAAAACGCGATGCGTGTTGAGTTGAATCAAATTGTCACGTTTCAGTATTGTGTTTCGACTATGATTATCCTTAATAATGCTTTTCCAGCGGTGACTCGAGGCGAAGCGAGAAAGGCGGCGCGAGAATTTAAATTTGTAGCGAGTTTTAAGCTACCGTAAAATGGGGTGAGTAAGGGATTAAGGGGTGAGTTGGGACACAACCTAAAATAAGTCATAACTTGTTACAAATAAGAACAATTATTAAATGGACAATAATTCGTTTTAGGTTGTGTCCCTACTCAACCCGTTTTACGGTACCTTATTAAAAATGCGTGCCCTAAAATGCTTTTTGTACGCTCTGATGAGACAACTTAAAATCGTCGGTTTATAATTCGTCTGTCGGGTTTTAAGAGAAAGACCTCTGGGAACGATACATTTTATACATTTTGATAGAATTCTACAGTCAGTTTTAAGGCGGCCGAATAGTAGAAAAACAATACCGTTCAAGACATAGTGGACTAGAGACCCTTGTATTGTAAATGTTGACGGTATCCAAGTATCACAAATCACAATGACTTGTAGGTACATATTTATTCACAGAGTGGTCCGGTCGTCTGTGTGTCTTTAGTAGTTTGCGGTCCAAAGATAAATAGAAATCGTCCCTTTACTTTCTCAACCTCGTATCTGATCGAATAGTTAGATAGGAAAAGCACTCATGTTGCCTAAAGAATAAAGACTACTTTCTTGTCTAACTATTCGATCAGATACGAGGTTGAGAAAGTAAAGTGACGAAATCCTAGTTTGGGCCGAAGAGTTTGACGTTGTTTGATTATGTCTTGTTCTCCGATTGTATGCTGGTAGGTAGGAAGGAATTAATACGAAATACTTAATTATTTCCTATCAATCGGAAAAAAAGGACGTTTTCATATGAAATTTTCCAAAGGCATATTTTTGAAACCGCCGTGCGTGTCTCAACTTTAGTCGTAGTTTGACGGCCGAGTCCGAGACGCGCACGATTATCAAACATTAAAAATAAAAATGCTCATACAAAGTGACGTAGTCCCAAACTAAGCTCTAGGTTTATTCTATGGGTAACTAGGCATACCTATTATATATGAGTCATGATCATGAATGTTTTCTAGATGTTTAAGTATATACATGTCTATATAAGTATGTTTATCGTTGTCTGGTACCCATAGTGTAAGCCTAGAGCTTAGTTTGGGGCTACGTCAATTTGTATGAGATTGTCCCCTGACATTTATTGTTTTATTGTTATAGAGAAATACATACAAATACATAGAAAATATCCAAGACTCAGGAACATTAGTTCTACTCGCGCTCATCGCACAAAATATCTATTTGCCCATACCGGGAAGAACCCGGGCCGCTAGCTTTGTAGGCAAGGTCACTAAACTCACTACTAACCAGAGGACTCAGCCTAACGCACTCGCAATCCCAATCGCTTTCATTTTGACAGTCCGAAGGCGAGTCTGCATTTGAAATGAAAACAATTGTTCCAGTTTAAGGCCGATTTCGATTGCGAGTGCGTTAGGCAATAGCGACGTAGGCTAAACCCGTCGCCATACGCATGGATGCTCTTTCGTCGATGAACACAAGAGCGAGTTATAAACAGAGATCGGACAAACGGGCGTCATTACTCGCAATAATGTGGACATGACTCCAAAGATTTTAATTAAACAAATTAAATTACTTTAATTGATTTCTTACCTGAACTTTAATTTTGATCCTTTGTAGGACAATAATAACTAAATAATACGAAGATGTGAGGAGTGGCCATTAATATTATATTTATCTACTTAAATTTGCTGTGGATTGCGAAAAGAGCTTTTCACCTCATAAGTTAATTTTAGCCGTGAAAATTAATAAACTAACTATGGAAAAATTATAAAAATTACTGTTTATTTGCTTTAATAAATCTACACAATAACAAGTCTTTGTATTATTACTGCCTTGTAAAGGATCAAAATTATTTTTAGGGTAAGTAATCAATTAATGTAATTTAATTTGTATAATTAAAATCTTTGGAGTCGTGTCCACATTATTGCGAGTAATGACGCCCACTTGTCCGATCTCTGGTTATAAATAAACATAATTTGTTTATTCAGCGTTTTTGTCTTACTGTTTTCAAAGCACCACAGTCCTCTTTTCCATGCTTTACTTCCTGAAATTTCTTTATCCCCTTTGTGTTTCATGACGCGGGAATAATCGGACTATGGTGAGAAATAGGACGCCTTATTGTTTTCCATAAAACCAGGGACACGAGTCAGAGCCTTTGTCCGGGAAAATATCGTGTTGGAAAATTCCTTAAATTATTCACAACTAGCTTTTGTCTTCGACTTCGCCCGCATTAAAGTCATTTAAGTGGGAATTACGTTACATTTTAATAGTAGTCATTTATTTGAGCATAACATACAAGAATATAACACACTAACATATTATCTATTAGGCTTCCTCAAGACGTTTTACAAAGGATTGATTATCGGCAATACGCTTCGTCAAATTCCTCACATCCTAATTCTCCCGACCCTGCATCGTGGCTGGCTCAAACGTTCCCAATACACCGGCTGCATTTCCCCGTTGGATTGCAATGGAAACCTGCTGAACCAGCCACGACCCAGAACGAGGATCCCCAGCTCTGTCCCGCAGACGATGACCTCCTCGTTAATTTTTCGAATAAAAAGTAGCACTTGTTACGCTTTGGCCTTCTGACTATAACACATTCAGTGCCAGGAATGCTACGAGTGCTACGTTGTGTTGTAGCAGCTCTGACGTAAGGCCATGTAGTGGTCGAAGCAATGTATACTCTATTATTAACCAAATTAAGTTAAAAATGCTTAGTATTACTAGAGCATTTCTCCGCTACGAAGCGAAATTTTGCTACAAACAGTGGACCCGACTATCGGGTCGTTGGCGTTGATTGTGGTAATTTCTTGAACCCTGTAAGGTGCGCCCCGCCGCGCCACTCAGGTTTATGTTACACGGTTGCGTCTGTACAGGGTGGAAAAAACGAATGCGACATGCAGGGCAACTCCCTTAAATATTGGACCTTAGACTAAATCTTATATTTAAAAGCAAATAAATATTGAATATAACCGGGAATCGAATATGACAATACAATAAAGTCGTGTTTTAGAACACAGATCGAAAGCGTCATAGCGTTTATATCTACAACACCTTGAATTTAAATAAAGACCGTAAAAAAGCCTACTTTATTAATTTGTCATATCCGACCAGTTCGATACCCGGTTAAAACAGACGAATTGCCAAAAATCCGTAAGTCTTGCGTAGAATTTGCTATTTCCAATATTAAAGGTAGTTGCCGTCCATGTGGCGTTCGTTTTTTCCATCCTGTATACTTACATAAATAATCTCACGCCTTCGTTCCCAGAGTGGGGTAGGCAGAGCTACAGAATTACAAACATCTCTAAAAACTTGTTGATAATTCTATAACCACAATTTGCACAATTAGGCTAAGATGTTTACCAGCGTATTAGTGACAGGTTGCAAGCCCATCGCCTAACAGTACTACAAGCCTTTATTCCCTTAGTCGCCTCTTACGACATCCACGGGAAGACATGGAGTGGCACTATTCTAACTCGGCAACCACACGAGGCTGTATACTTATAGATACGTAAAATAAGGGAGAAGGGCGCGCCGTCATGGATTGAAAACATCTATCTGCCGTAATACCAAAAAAGGCGGCTACTTAACTGCGTAGTAATGGTGTAAGCATTTTAAATTTAATGTTGATACCAATAGAGTATAGAATGCTTCTACTTCTACATTGCACTTATTCGCCTTTGGTATTACGGCAGTCTCTGCAGATAACTATTAAATTGATAAAAACCCCCGATATATCCAGGGTTGGGCAGTATTTGAATTACTTGTATTTAAAATACATAATTGAAATACAAATACGTATTTGGTAGTTGTATTTCAATTACCTAACTTGTAATTCGTATTTCAAATACCTGACGCCGAGGTATTTTGTAGTTAGTATTTCAAATACTTATGGCTTCAAAATGTATTTTAACATAAATACATTTAAACTTCATTTAGCGATTTTATTAATGGGTGCGTTCTGAAGAAAATAGCGCTCGATAGCTTTCGTAAGCAAAATGGCGACCGCTAAATATGTCAATCTTTATAGTTGGCAACACTGTACCTGTACGTTAAATTGTCAATGTCAAGTATCACTACCATTCTTTAACGGGTTTTTTTTCACGGATTTTAATTGTAATTTGTATTTTGTATTTCAAATAAAAATTGCTAAAATACTGTATTTTGTATTTTATATTTCAAATACATTACTTAAAGATATTTTGTATTTCGTATTTTAAATACTTGCGAGATAGTATTTTGTAATTTGTATTTCATTTAAATCAAAGGATGTATTTTGCCCAGCCCTGGATATAGCTTCCAGAATCAACTCTACTTTCACAGCTTATCTCTTACGCGGCCCAACCGACTATTATGAAACCTAACTAAAAACCATTCCGATAAAAAATAGCTCTCTTTAAAAAAAACACGCCTTAGTCAGCGTGTAGGGACTACGATGCCACATAAAAATACACGGACACATTCAACTTATAGCAACCCCTTTTTTTGCGTCGGGGGTTAAATATGACGTTGATTGGTTGCCGTGCTGCTGCGAGAAAAAAGGTCAAATTCACAACCAAAGAAACACGCTTTTACATATTATATACTTCCACAGTAGTCCACGAGCACGAGCGCACGAAATGACGTCACTGATACACGCGTGGTCTGTTCCGAAGTGCCTGCCACGCACACGCTGGCGCCACGCACACGGCGGATGTGCGTGGCCCGCAGTGGGGAATGTAGACTCACGCAGCTGACCAACGTAGCCACGTGGCCCACACGTTTTACGTGCGATTGGTTGCTGTGAAAATGTTGACACGCGTATCCAAACCAATGGACCCACGTGGGCGACGTGTATAGCGTGTCCGTGCATAGCGTGCGCATCAGCGGGGCTCCGGCTTAAATGAATATTTATAGTGTTTTAGCGGCCCGCCACTCAAATTGACGTTGTGTTACGTTACGTTATATGACGTTATCCCGAAAAATGAACCTCATAGATTCAAAACACACACATAAAATAATTGTTTGCAGCGGTGTCAGTGCCCAAACTTTTTCACTTCGCGGTACACAAGTAGTACTTGTTTTATATTTCTTTTTTATTCTTGTACAATAAAGAGTCATACAAGTACATTTTTTATTGTACTCTATAGCGTTAAGTACAGAAATCAGGGCAGAGTTCAGTATAAAGTTCAGCCAAGTTCATTATCTGAGAATCGTTAAAAATATCTTGTATAAACTAAACGACATCCGTTTTTGCCCTTAATTATGTGTTCAATCCTTGTTCTTTAACAATATGTATTTTTTCCAATATCGTGTCGAAGAAACGTATTAGAGAAATAAGTCCATGGATATCACAGTATCACACGCGAGGAAAATTGTTCGGTTAAAGAAAAAAATCTCTGTAGACTTGACATGAGCACATAGGGTTAATTCTAGTAAGTGTCAAGATTTTAACTGGAATATTTGTTTTACTCTGTTGAGTGGGGAACGGCCGCTTCTCGGCTTACGGAATGTTCATAAAACGCCAGTGTGATTTATCTTTTAACTTCAGCTATTAAGCGCTTCGTACTGCTCCACATATGTGTACTGTGCTGTGGTCGATGGCAAGTAATCCAGGGAAAAGAGTGGAGTAATGCCTTCCTTTTATTTTTCTGCATACTTATGCTGGTCTATGGAATAAATGAACATGCGTAATTGTACGTGATTTGTATGTACCATCCAGCAATTTGAATGTTTAGCAGTTTCACAAAATACGTAACATTTCCCGACGTGACACGAAACTGTATAGCCCAGCACATTTACGTTTGGTAAACGTTGAAATTCCTCGATAGTACATGATTCTAGGTCTTGTAAGTTGACTAAAAATAGACACATCTCCAGACAGGCGTTATTCCCACGGTCCGTGAGAGCAGGTTTTGCCCGGAGCCTTTTATAGACGGACAAGCTTCTGCCCTCGACTTCGTTCGCGCAGATGTCAACGTTTTTCCCTCCAGGGCTGTTCAATTTCGAATAAAACATCTATTGGATTTCTATTGGAGTTAAAAACCGCACAATTGCAAGTTGGACTCGCCCACCGAGGGTTCCGCACAACACGGTTAACTCAATTCAAAATTTGCACCGCCGCTGTTCTTTGCATAAAGACCCTGTTTTTTGTGATTTGATTAAAAATGTTGGGTTTCAGATTTTTTCCTATACTTGTAGTATAAGACGGTATTACTTGCTAAATTTCATAGTTCTAGGTCAACGAAAAATACCCTATAAATTTTGATTCCCTTGAGAGTGTCGAAAAATACGTTTTTTGCGGCATAAACGGCCGTATCTTTTGATTTTTTCACAGCTTCAAGAGACTGTAGACTTGAGTATATGGTATAAACTTCATCTATATCTCAGCGCGTTCCCGAGATAAATTGTCTTGACACACAGACAGACAGACAGACGGACAACAATGTGATCCTATAAGGGTTCCGTTTTTTCCTTTTGAGGTACGGAACCCTAAAAAAAGTACGGAAACTGAATATGTTTGTTGAGGTACATATTTACAGCCTTGTTTGGGAGCGGAGGTTAAATGTTCGTAGAGACGAAGTGAGACCAACGCCGCAAGCAAATGCTAGTTAAAAACTAAACTCAGTTTAGGAACGAGTAAATTAAATCAGGCAAAACCGCGGGGCGCTAGTAACACCATTAGTAGGTATGTTTATGGAACAGCCTTTCAACCAAACTTTCGTTGTTTTAATCTATTCAATCAAAACTTTCCAAACACCATTGGATCGTAATAACCCCCGAAGTTTACGTTGTTTAACAAAACTTTGTAACTTTAAGAATATTAAACTTGTTCGATTTGCTTTAAACTCTTCAATTCTGCCCATTGTTTCGATTTGTATAACTACGCGGCTCGCTTTGGCGCTTTGGGCACTCTTGCTGTTATTTCTTAAAATACCTTAAACTTATTTTTATATCATAGCAATTTCAATCCTTTGCTTTTGTAGAATAAGGCCTTTTATCTAATATCAGTTTTATAAGAGATGGTTATTTGCCTAACAATTGTGGGGGGATTTGAATAGGGTATGCCGTAGACTTTCTTTCGTCAATGTTAAAAGTTCATTGGAATCTCATACAGATAACTCAGTTGAGATCGTTTTTTGCACCTCTATAATATTTTATGTGATCATTCAAATGGTTAATTTTGGAATATAAAATGGCGTCTCGTATCAGTGCTTTAGTTGCAAATGTTGCAATGGGAGTAAATATTTATTTTCTTTGGAATATAAAGCGGGAGGTGTCCCTGTAGCTGTATCGAAGATCAGCCAAGGTCGAAGCACGTCCGAACAGGTAATGTTTACGCGCTGAGACGGGACAAGCAGTGTATTATACATTCGTCGACGAGCTAACCAGTGAATTCCCGGTAACACTTCCGACGTTAAACAAATTTAGCGACACCACGCTTGTCGAAAATGGGACATTCGTTCCGTCTCTAGGGCATGACAATACATACATCTACATGTTGTCAATTACTAAAATTTAACATATAACTTATATATGTGGCATGACTGTAAATAAGTTGGTTAAACACATTAATTCCCACTTACAAACATATTCTACTTGTTAAGACCATATTGCTTTTGATATGCTTTCGTATTGTTTTTAACTCTGACGACATTATGCCTTAATTAACATTGGTCAAGGACAGTGGATAGTAGACAATGACAGTGGACAGTACAGTAATGTAAACCGATTGGACAGTAGCGAGTCAAGTTGCCTTGCCAGTGGATCCAAATAGTTGATACTTGCTACTGTCCTTGACAAATGTAAATCGGGCTTTACTGTCATTTAAATAAGAGCTATCGTAACATTGACAATACGATAACATGTTAAAACACATATGGTTTAACCGAGCAGAATAGAGCGTCAAATAGGGAATGCAAATAACCGGTTATAGCCGGTTTTAACCGGTTATTTTCCTACAAAACTGTTAAAAACCGGTTAAATTGCCCTAACGCCAAATCAAAAACATTACCCTCCTTCGGCAGTCAGCTAAAACATATGCTTTTAAGCAATTATTTCAAGACATGATCTACAAAGTAGGTAGGTACATATTACAAAGAACAAACAAGCTTTCAAAGTAAAGTGAAGTAGAAACTTAATTTCCTGACTTGATAGCGTATTAAAATGCAGGAAAATGCAAAACCGCGGTTTCTTTTTCCAAAGCACTGCATATATTTAACCACTTTGTGCACTTACCTTCGTTGCAGACTTCTAAAAGAAAACTTGGGTACTCTTAAACAATTAGCCAAGTATCTTTCTTCACGTTAACGTCTTTTTAGAAAGGTTTTACTTTCTTAACTAGAAGGTTATCTTTTCCGGCTTAAAGTTTGCACTTGAAATCGAGGTGAAGTTTTGTATGCATATAGTTACAGAGTCCGATGGACTGCGACTTGAAATTATCAAATAACCTGGCAAGAGCATGTCCAGTGAAGGGTTCCGAAGCCGTTACTAAAGATTTAAAGTTTTTGTTTGCATAAAAACATATTTGCATATTTTAAACAAGCTAGATCGTAAGCAGCTGTATTAGTGTAAACTGTGTCGCAGCTGTTTACGCCCACCTCGGTACATAGGAGCATTTTTATTCTAAGGTGAAACATTTATACTTTAGTTAGTATTTTTAATTATTAAATTTATATTATAATTATAAATAATTAGTACAAACAGCTGTTTTATACACGTTTATACACATCGATAAACACGACCATAATAGGCCCGCAGGGGTTAGGTATACTTAATATAAAGTTAAGAAGGGGGAGGAGGGGGATTGTGAGGTCTTAGTTGACCGAGCGAGCGTGAAGAGCGAGCGAATCGTCTCCGTTTCAGCTTGGACAAAAATGCTTTCGTATGTCCGACATCTGTGTGTTGGTTCGGATGTTCTCCTCTACCGGTTGCATTTCTCAATTTTTGTCGATAGATACGGGGGTTTTTGCGATTACAATCTTATTTGCGGTGATGGAAAACTGACCGCGACCTATGTCGATGTATGAGGATAACAGTTTCCCAACGTCAAAGTTAAGTTTGTCGCCAGATCTACAGCTCACAGAGCCACTGGTTATTACTACGTCTAATGATAATAATGATGAATGTAAAAACTATTAGTCGATAAACTGGCTCGCCCGCACAGCGGACTCCCACGCCACGCGTGTCGGGGACTGTTTAGCTCATCTATAAAACATCAAGTAACCACTAACTTAAGGCACTTGTACCACTGCCGGTGAGGAAGCGATTAAATTTGCTATTGACGAACAAAAGATATAGATCCCGTGTCAATAAAAGAGACACATATGCAGGGTGCCTCTGACCTTGGGGCTTTAAATGTATGGATCGTTTCTACTCCTGAAACTGAACTTCTTTTGTTCTGTAAGTTGTTAAAAATATGTCCAACTTTTTTTTTCATACAAGTAAATGTAATTTTCAATGTACCTACGCGATCCAATACTCCATTTTCGCCCCCGTACCATGAGATACCTAGTGATTATATGGCCATGATTTAATATGCTGATTTTACAATTAGACTTTAACATCAATTAGTTATCTAAAAATAAGTTATATTTTAATGTTGCATTACAAAAGTAGTTCAGTTTAGCGAGTAGAATCGATCGTTGCATTTAAAGCCCCAAGGTCAGAGGCACCCTGTATTAATAGTTGATTGTTGGCTGTTCACACTACCGGCGAGAACTCCCCCACTACTTTGTCGAAACAAATATATAGATCTCGTGTCAATAAAAGAGACACGTATATTAATAGTTCATCGCTGGCTGTTCACACTACCGGCGAGAACTCCCCCACTAGTTTGTCGAAACAAATATATAGATCCCGTGTCAATAAAAGAACCACGTATATTAATAGTTGATCGCTGGCTGGTCACACTGCCGGCGAGAACTCCCCCACTAGGTTGTCGAAAGAAATATATAGATCCCGTGTCAATAAAAGAACCACGTATATTAATAGTTGATCGCTGGCTGTTCACACTACCGGCAAAAACTCCTCCACTACTTTGTCGAAACAAAAAAAATACATCCCGTGTCAATAAAAGAGACACGTATATTAATAGTTGATCGCTGGCTGTTCACACTGCCGGCGAGAACTCCCCCACTAGTTTGTCGAAAGAAATATATAGATCCCGTGTCAATAAAAGAGACACGTATATTAATAGTTGATCGCTGGCTGTTCACTCTGCCGGCGAGAACTCCCCCACTAGTTTGTCGAAAGAAATATATAGATCCCGTGTCAATAAAAGAGACACGTATATTAATAGTTGATCGCTGGCTGTTCACACTGCCGGCGAGAACTCCCCCACTAGTTTGTCGAAAGAAATATATAGATCCCGTGTCAATAAAAGAGACACGTATATTAATAGTTGATCGCTGGCTGTTCACACTGCCGGCGAGAACTCCCCCACTAGTTTGTCGAAAGAAATATATAGATCCCGTGTCAATAAAAGAGACACGTATATTAATAGTTGATCGCTGGCTGTTCACTCTGCCGGCGAGAACTCCCCCACTAGTTTGTCGAAAGAAATATACAGATCCCGTGTCAATAAAAGAGACACGTATATTAATAGTTGATCGCTGGCTGTTCACTCTGCCGGCGAGAACTCCCCCACTAGTTTGTCGAAACAAATATATAGATCCCGTGTCAATAAAAGAGACACGTATATTAATAGTTGATCGCTGGCTGTTCACTCTGCCGGCGAGAACTCCCCCACTAGTTTGTCGAAACAAAAAATATAGATCCCGTGTTAATATAAATGTTTAAAAAAACAAAAACCCGCCTTCAAAAATGCAAAAAATAACTCCTTTTAAAATGGTAGGTCAGTCCAACTGCATTCGGCTTTTGGTTTAAAATATTGTGGGACGCCGACTTCAGTTGGACTGACCTACCATTTTAAAAGGAGTTATGTTTTGCATTTTTGAAGGCGGGTTTTTGTTTTTTTAAACATTTATTTTATTTTATACTTTTTAGTGATCCTATTTATGCTGTTACGTAGCTCCACTTCTAAATATTAATAAGAAACTATAGAACATTTCAAACTCGCCGCAGACAACGCCGCGGGAATGTCATAGTCATATTTAAACCTAAATGTGCTTCGTCATAGTCGCTCAACTGCCTTAATCGAAATATCTTATCGCCACCCTTGAAATAGGTACCGTTAAGGAGTTCCGGTGGCCATCTGTGGTCTTCATCATCAGTTCCACTTCACTATATAGTACTTTTCAAAAGCAAATGCATGAGTTACAGTGAAAAATACCAAAATAGCTATAGGTGTGCCTATAATATTTGAGGAGTTCTCTTGATTTCTCCATGATCCCATCATCAGATCCTGACGTGGTGACAATGGGACCAACTAGAAAGTATACCCATTCGAACAACGAAACATTTTTTCAAATCGGTCCAGTGGTCTTCGAGTAATCGGGGAACATACATAAAAAAAAACCCGACGAATTGAGAACCTCCTCCTTTTTTTGAAGTCGGTTAAAAAGAGACACATATATTAATGGTTGATCGCTGGCTGTTCACAATACCGGCAAGAACTTCCCCACTAGTTCGACGAAACAAAAAATATAGATCCCGTGTTAATAAAAGAGACACATATAATAATAGTTGATCGCTGGCTCTACTCGCTTCTCACACATCGTCTCGGCGGTGGGACGAGTGCCTTACAACTAGGCAGTGAAATAAAACAGTAACAGTGGATAATTGAGTTGGAAACAAATAGCTAAGCATTAATTATATAGTTGAAGAGCCCATTCCGTGTGAATTGTAAAACTTTGGGTAACTTAAGTTTTTTTGTTTTGTTTGTTGTAGATAAATAAAAGTTAGTATTTCCGTTTATTACTTGTTACATACTATCGTGTGTATTTGTGTATATGTATTTAAAACTTTAACAAGTGTTCAATTGCTTGGTTAAATGTCAAATGATATTGTATGTATATAAGAATTAGGAAATAACGACTCCATGGTTTTTAGAACCACGGAGTGCTTTCAAATGTCCTAGCCCTAACATAACCTATCACGATTTCGAAAAGTTATTTAGTTCATTTTGAAATATGACCATGCTGAACGGCAAAATCAAAGTGTTATGTATTATAATAATTAGGAAATAGCGACTCGATGGATTTTAGAACCACGATATGCCCCCTACTTACTATCCTGTACTTCGCTCACGTAATAATTTATTTCAATCGTTGTTATTCAATATTAGTGTGCATTATCTGTCATTAAATATAGTCTGCTCAAATAATGCACAAGCAAAAAAACATCTCCAACAGCAAACAACGCAGTAGCAAATGTAATCGAAAATTATTTTTAAATCTAGAATAGGTACTTTTTGCTCTCACAACTGGATCCAATAAGGTTATTTATTATATTATATCCAATAACCAGATTAATAGTAGGTACTCGGCTAGCATCTTATCTTATCTTACTAATATTATAAATAAGAAAAGTCATGGATGTTATCTATATCCTCGTCCTGCCCCAGCATTTTTGTTTATACTTCCAGTTTCTCCCCAATGTCCTCTACAAAGGACAATTTTACATATAAAATTTGATTTCCCGGGCAGAAACTACCAAATCGAATGTGTTCTTTATTAAGAACACTGGGCAGGACGAGGATATATTTAAGTATATATTTCTCTATACAGTGTGTGAAATCCATACGAACATATATTTTGACAACAGTTAATATGCATCCTAATTAACATAAAAACATGTGTATTGTTTGACATACGTTTTTTTTTATACTAACTAATTCGCCACGCAATGTATAAAATATAGCTCAATTGTCCCTCAATTAACTTGCAATTAACATAGACTTAATGTTGTACATAGCTGCTCGATGGACCCTTTAAAAATGAATTACACAAAATTTATTGGAGCTATTAACTTAATTCATTTTTTTAACGGTTCACAACACTTAAAGCTATCATTACTTAAAATTTATGTTCTTATGGATGTAACACACTGTATAAGTATTTATATCGTTTAGTACCCATAGTACAAGCCTAGAGCTTAGTTTGGGACTAGGTCAATTGTTGTGACATTGTCCCCTGATAAAAAAATTTTAATTATTTCATCGGCTTAATTCGTTTTGTCTTTCTTTCTCAGCTTTAGTATCCACCGATAAGCTAACTATGAAAGTTAGATTGACAAACATGTCCGCAAAAAAGAAATAGCAACACAATTTTGCTGCCGTCTCTACTTAACACTAATGATTATCTCACCCTAAAAAGACGAGGTAAAGGACTGGAATGCGTCACAGACAAAAAATGAACAGTCACAATTTCGATGTAGGTTATCTCAACTGGATCGCCAGATGAAGTCCCTAATGGCGAAATATACTGATGAATCCTAAGAATCGAATTTACTCTCAAATATTTTGTAGTTCTCTTCCAAACTGGTTCTCTTCCAAACTGGTTCGTTAAAAATTTAATTATAAAATTAAATTAAGTTAGGGACAATTTTAGGTTTGAATATTACAACCTTAAAAGATACACATTTCATGTCTCTGGGGATATTATCGCTTCCCGCACTCCTAATTCCTAATATTGCAAGCTGTGTGAGTCAAAGAGAATCATGTGCTGCGGTGCAAATACCTACATATATGTAGCTGGTAGTTCCTTTGGTTGGTTATTGAGCTTTGTAATTGCTGCATTAACTAAAATGCTCGATTCCAAACTACGTACTCACACAAATTCACGAGAGGATTCAATTAATTTTGAATTAAAATCAACAACAGTCATGAATAATAATGCTCAAGTAAAAAAGCGTCCCAAGGACAATCGACGCCAGAGCGATCGCGGTGCACCGACATTATTAAGGCTTGAATATTTTTTGTACACTCAACTGGATCCGATGGCCTTAGTGCCGCAGATGCGTATATAAATAACCTCACACGAAACGTCCCCTCAGAACCAATAGTACAGCCCTACATAGCACACAAAATGCGTGCACTATACCTCTCCCTCTGTATAATAGCTGTAACAGCTTTGCCGCCTCGACAATTCAAACGGATCACAGAAAGAAAACTTGAGCCTACAGAAAGAAAACTAGACCAATTAGAAAAAAGACTAGAACCCACTACAGAAGATAAAGTTGAATTAATAACGCCAGCTGAAAAAAATGTAGCAACTAACGAAAAGAACATTGAAACTGAGGTACCATCTCTAAGAGGTTATTACGAGAATCAAAGTCACGTTGTAAGCACTACGACTAGTTATACTGAGGATAAGCAAGTAAGCATAGGATCACCGCAGGTCCACATAGGCGGGCCTCTGATAAACCCTAATAGTATGCCTATGTACCTATCTCAAGCTCCAGCGCAAGTAATGGCTCAAGCACCAATGCAAGATCCAGTACAGGTACCACCTATCCGCGGATCACATAAAGATGAAGAAAAAGAAACAAAGAATGTTTACACAGTTAATGTATATGTGAATTTCCCATCGGAAGATAATCATGAGACTGAGGATGATGATGATGAAGGGGGATGGTTTAAAACCAAGGAAGGGGAAAAGAATAAGGCTGGTGATAAGTGCAAAGATGGACAGTTAAGAGTTAAAGGTGTCTGTGTCGATCGTCACTAGTGGTAATGTTAGATAATGATTAAAAATATTGGTGATATTCAATTTTATTATTGATTTTGGCCTTGTTGACCTTTCCTTTAACGATTCTTTAAATACCTCCCTTAAACCAATCCCGTTTTTATTTACCTTTATGTTCGCTATGCGTTCATAAAACTTGAATTTTTTTTATTTCAAAAGTTCAGTCTTTTAGATGCTTCAATACTTTGTAACGTAATAAATAATGAAAACAAAATCGCTGTAACTACGAGTATGTGATGACCTCGATACATAATTATATTTATGCGTCAAAAAACATAACCTTCTTTTGTAATGTGGAATGTGGATGAAAAAATAGTATTAGAAACTACGTAGTTTCATTTAATAAATCACATTATTTTTTTCTGCCCTTGCCTAGGGAATCGTATGGAACATTAGATTACAATACATATATAAATAAATAAGGGGAACAATTTCTCACAAATTGACCAAGTTTCAAACTGATCTCTAGGCTGTGCTATGGGTACTAGACAACGATATATTATAGAGAATTAAATACTTATGTACATATAAAACATCCAAGACTCAGATACAAATACTCACGATCATCACACAAATATTTTTCCCTGATCGGGAATTGAATCCCTGCTTTGAAGGCAGGGTCACATGCAAAAAGCTATTCATCTCGTTCGATTGAACTGTATGCGCTCGAGATTCGAGTCAAGCAGATAATGACCGATATTATCCGAAATTGCAGATATTTTGACGACTTGTTGAACGAAACGATATTATCCATATTTAATCCTAAAGACAGATCCATTTTTAACAAATAACCGCAACTAATATTCTGCCTTACACAAGACCCGTACACGCAACGATCAAATGAAGACACTAAAGTCATATTTCGATAAATACCTAGTCACAGTCTTATTTTTAGGGTTACCGTACAAAACATGAAAAAAACGGAACCCTTATAGGGTCACTCGTGTGTCTGTCTGTCTGCCCGTCCGTCTGTCACAGCCAATTTGCTCCGAATCTACTGGACCAAATCAGGTGAAATCTAGTAGGATGGTGTAATCCTGTGACCCAAACACAGATGTGAAAATTAAATAAATATTAAATAAAATAAGGGTCATTTTCGAGGGACAAATAAGGAAATTAAAAAAAAATTGCAAACCCTAATGTGTCATATATCAAATGAAAGGGCTCGTTATGAGGATCTCAAATATAATATTTATATTATTGTAAAATAAATAGCTTTGATTTTATTCATGAAAAAAATACAAAATACAAAAAAAAATACAAATTGAAAAAAATACAAAATATAGTTTATTGCTTGTAGATTAGAGGAAACCTATAAGAATTATTTTAAAAATAAAATAAAGAAATAACGTATATACGGAACCCTCTCCACGCGACTTCAACTCGCACTTGGCCGGTTTTTAGGGTTCCGTAGCCAAATGGCAAAAAACGGAACCCTTATAGATTCGTCATGTCTGTCCGTCTGTCCGTCCGTATGTCACAGCCACTTTATTCCGTAACTATAAGAGCTATACTGTGGAAACTTGGTAAGTAGATGTATTCGGTGAACCGCATTAAGATTTTCATACAAAAATAGAAAAAAAACAATAAATTTTTGGGGTTCCCCATACTTAGAACTGAAACTCAAAAATTTTTTTTTCATCAAACTCATACGTGTGGGGTATCTATGGATAGGTATTCAAAAATGATATTGAGGTTTCTATTATAATTTTTTTCTAAACTGAATAGTTTGCGCGAGAGACGCTTCCAAAGTGGAAAAATGTGTGTCCCCCCCCCCGTAACTTCTAAAATAAGGGAATGATAAATGTAAAAATAATATATGATGTACATTACCATGCAAACTTCCACCGAAAATTGGTTTGAACGAGATCTAGTAAGTAGTTTTTTTTTAATACGTCATAAATCGTAAACCGCAATTTACCTTTCACGGAACCCTTCATGGGCGAGTCCGACTCGCACTTGGCCGCTTTTTATTTATGTTTAGGCTATGTGTGTGACAACCTGACAGCGAACGAACGATCACATTTCTTGTGACTGGATATGTTTTGTGTCCAACTCAAACAAAACAACATATAGGTGAAAAACGGGTGTGCCTCGGAATCTCTAACAACCTTTGTCCTAACACATCGTTTGTCCGAATTTTCATGTGCCCTAAACTGGTTTTCAGCTGAGTCAGGCACCTTTTTAAGTTTTCCAAATATATCTGCGGTTTGGTTAGGTTAGGGTTGTATTATAACAACAATGAAAAGTTTTAAAATTTAAGCGGAAATGGCTTTAGGATAAACGAAAATTCGGACAAACGATGCATTAGGACAAATGACGATTAGGGATTCCCTAGGGGAACCGTAAAAAACTTAAGTAAATGACCTCTTACATGTAGTTGTGTACAAAACTAATATGGAATTTACGTCAAATTTCAAATATATAATGTCGAACGGTCTATGTTAAAACTACATGAAAGAGGTCATTTACTTAAGTTTTTCACCTATAAACTATTGTGTAAGTAAAAAAACAAGTCAAGTCAGTAATAGTAATAACTAAGTACAGTAATGAGTATTCCTAGCTTCTTAATACTGCCCTACTAAGCATAATGGCGTTATCTCAAACAAAACATCTGTACAAATTGCAACCTAGTTACAAACAGAAGAGAGTTGAATCTGCTTTGGCTATTGAATTTAGTTATTGCATTTTTGCTTAGGAGGGCAGAATAGCTTTCGACTGGCTATCGCTATCACGTTTGCACTCGAAACTAACAGTACTTATATTTGTCACTCGTGTGTCAAATATACTGATAGAGATAGAAAAACGAAGATTGCCGATCGATAACAATAGTAAGTAGCACTGTATATCTAAAGGAGCGTCGCCACTGTGAGCATTGTGGTGTGTTAGCTTTGTAACGCTCGGCTCAACGTCCACACCACTCGACTATTCGACACCGATGCTCTCAGTAGGGTCCTCCTTATGACATATATTGTGAAAAAATCAAATCAAATCTG
The DNA here is from genome assembly GCA_946894065.1 of Acleris literana. Taxonomy (NCBI): domain Eukaryota; kingdom Metazoa; phylum Arthropoda; class Insecta; order Lepidoptera; family Tortricidae; genus Acleris; species Acleris literana. The sequence goes on along the minus strand of OX335688.1, from coordinate 7,764,642 downwards.
TGGCGTGTAGAATGACCATAGCTACTGAATTTTGTTCTCAAATGACTTACTAACATTTTACCTATATTGTTTCATTCAAACAGAATAATTTCAAGTTAAAAAGTTTCCGCAAAAAATGATCATATTACACAAGCTGCTTTGAGACATTTATTGAATAAGGAACAAATAAAAAATAGGAATTCAATTAAATTAACAAACGTAAAAAGAGAATAGGTCCATTTGGTTTTTATTAAACATTCCAAATAAAACGACAAATTCTTCTCTAGCAAATAAATTAAGGACCATTTTATTAAATATATTTACAGATCATATTCCACGCAGACGCCTTTTATTTTCACCTTTCCTGGTTCACAACGAAGCTCCATTTTTTTATTTTCTTCTTGTTCGATCGTTGTGCTTCCTCCATGCATATTAGAATTCGTTTTAACCACCAAATCTTCGTTCGTCATTATCATATTCGAAGTGTTCGGAAAGTAAACGTAAACATTCACTTGATTATGAGGCCCCTTCTCTTTTTTGTGTTTCCTTTCAGGATTCGATGCTTTTGTATCAGGTAGTTGGACATAAAAAGTAGTACCAGCGAGATCTATTTTGGGTATATCTGCTGAGTAAATATGAACGCTTCTCGCTTCTTCATCGTTGCGTAGTTCTGTATCATCACCATTTATTTCTTTATCTCCTGATGTTATGTCTGTTAATGATGCAGCTCGTTCATTTTTATTTATTTCTCCATGTTTCGCTTTATTTGTTGGTGATGCAGTTACGTAAAAAAATATACCTATAATTACTAAGGAACGCATGATGCTAACTTCTCCTAGCTGAGAGTGTTGAGTGGGCTAGGATATAAGTGGTAGCTTTATTTATAGCCTAGTTCTCGCTTATCCTGTTTAATGAGCAACGTTTATAGAAAAGGGAACGAGTTACAATGCTACTTCGAATAATGCCAGACTCTCATTGCAAAGTTTACTTACCTGAATATATGTTAGGTTTTATAGACCGTGTGTTGGCTAACCAGTGTTCAGTATCATGTTTGTATTACAAATTTAGTGTTCTTCCTTTCTTTAAAATAACTAATAGTACTTGTTCAATCGCGTGGGGGTCTTTTTTCGGTATCTTTCTTTGGAGGTACAGTCCCCTTTTCCTCTTGTTCCATACTCGTACCCTCCGTGGTCTCCTCATCTTTTTTTAGGTTCTTTGTCTTCACAATCTCATCCGGTTTCTTTATTATCCTATCTTTGGAATCTTTAGAAAGGTTTCTATTTATCGGCTCTGATGTCGAGGAGTTAAATGGCTTTTTGATGAATACGCGGAAACGATTACAAATATTCATGTTAGATTTTAGATATTTTTGTGAAGAATATTTTTGATACTGTTGTTATATTAAGTATGTAATGTCAAAGAGTTTTTTTAAAGTCTTTTTATGTCATCGCGACATCGCTTTTTAATGGCTTTTTATCTGATTTGACCACAGATTGTACTACCCTAAAGACGGGTTCGATGGGATATCAGATTACCTTTGTCATCAGGATAAAAGGACTCATTAGGGTGGGTTTAGAACAAACGAGCGAATGCTCTAGAACATGTTTTGTCTTTATTTTTACAAAGAAAACGTAAGAGATAGGGCCATAGAATTCTTGCTCGTTCGCTTGGTCTAAACCCACCCTTAGACACATGCAATAGACCCACTCACCACACTTGACATTGACGAAATCACTACGGAACACCATAATGAAAAAACAATCCGGGCAAAAATAAGTCAAACCATGCTCAGTGTAGGGTTCCGAAGCCGTTACTACAAACACAAAAAAAAGGTCTCAAAAAACCACAAGTATGAACTAGTTTTCTATTTGGTGCTGTCTTAGATGCTTTTTAGTAGGCACTTTAGTCGCCTATGTCTCAAGAACTAATCGAGTACACGTAATAGTTTTTCGTTTAAATTCATTATGAGCTTTCATTTAAGATTTTTTTCAGATTTTATTACTTTGAATTTTGGCTGTAATGGGGCGGGGGCACTCTATTCTAGCGAAAAAGAAACTTTTCGCGTTCGATATTTCCTAAATAGTCCCCCAAATCTAAAAAAAACCGGTCAAGTACGAGTCGAACTCTCGCACCGAGGGTTCCGTATTTAAGATAATACGCTTGATAACCACAAAAGAAAATGCTCATTTTGTTATGGTCCATTTTGACTAGCCTATATTTTAAAACCGATTTTCAAAGTTTTTTTGTTATTTTTCAAAAACTGTAAATAAAACACTTCATTTTATTTTTCCCATAAATAATTATAAATAATTATATGCCAGGATTTTTTCAGACTTTTTGATTAATAAACTTCGAAGATAAGGGGGGGACGGTCATTTTTTGTACAGTTTTGGCTATAAATCAAAAAGTACATACCAGAAAATAAAAATAAAATATTTTTGAATTGTGCAGATTGAGCCCTTTCATATGACACCCCATTTGCTATAATAAAAGTACTTTAATTTTTTTACCCCTCATTCCCCTTTTTAATTATTTATAAAATAATTTCATATTTTTTTACCAAAAACAGATGCGGGAATGCAAGTTGTACAACTGTGCTAAATTTCAAGTTGATAGCTTTTATAGTTGTTGAGAAAACCTGATAGTAATTTGTACAGAATGTTTTTTTTAAAAGGTATCCAATGATACCTTACTCGACTCGACGTTTTAACGTAAAAAATACCTTTAACTAATTAATTTCAAGATTTTATTTCACAACTTTGAAAATAATTACACATCTATGCTATTATGCAGCTTTGTGCAAACGTCTCTGAGTTAAGCCGCGGACAGACGGACAGACGGACGGACGGACATGGCGAAACTATAAGGGTTCCTTGTTGACTACGAACCCTATAAAGACGCGCTTAGTCTAGTCGGTAGTGAGCCTGCTTAAGAGGATTGTGAAGCGCCGCTAAAATCACGTAGCTGTCAAAAAAACTCCATACAAATTTAGCTCCGGGCGAAAACGTTTCTCACCCTCTAAACCAAGTCCGATTTGCATGATTTTTAAATATGTTGTAGTTATTATAAAGACCTAGGTCTTTACGTTTCTGTTTTATGTTTTTTCAATTTGTTTCATTCCAAGAAATATTTTCGTGTAAAGGAAAACGTACAGACATAGTTTTTCATGATATCTACAACATATACAAAAATCGTAATAATCGGACTAGCTTTAAGGGGAGAAAAACGTTTTCGCATTTTGTATGGAATTTTTTTACTTCACAATCCCCTTAAGAACGGTTTTGCCTCCTGGGGCTCTATCCTATACTCGGTAAAACCGCGGTACAGATGTAGTGAAATATCCTTTCACATCGTATTTTCTCGGAAATGTTCGTATTTGTCATGCTACTTCAGTCTGACTCAGTACCCATCAAGGCAACGTGGGGGAACGTCGCATCGCGAGAGTGATAATCGATATAGTGTGGTTAATACCAGAGTATTTTTTGTTAATTAATATTAAGTTTGTTTTCAGCTCTTTTTAATAGTCATGCCGAAAGCATTAAGACCTGGGAAACGTTTAGATCGACAAGCCTGTGAAATAATTTTCAACATTTATTTATATTTCTTCTTGTTTATCTACACCTTATTTCCATATATTTGATCGTGGTGGTTTTAACATCTCGGTGTGATATACTTCAAACTAGTGGTTTGACATTTGACACTGATAACTAAAGTACTCTATTTATTTAATACAAACGTTTCAATTAATAATTAAATAATTCATAGACACGTCGGCATCATTCGGAATTAGACGTGAGTTCCGAGTTTTCACGATGTGAAGGGATTATTCACTAGATCTGTAAATATTGCATTATGCTCTTATTTACTGGCTATTAATGGTGGCCGACTTAAAAATAATACGCATGTCGAAAACAATATGATTATTCCAATATGAGCAGAAAATAACGAACATAAAAAGGAAATCGATTCGATTTAGTGGTGGTAGGACCTTGTCCAGGGTCCGTCCGGATCGCTACCACCATCTTATCCATTAACCCACCGCCAAGCAATAGTGTTCACATTGTTGTGTTCCGGTGTGGGGGTAAGACAACCGGTGAAATTACTAGTATAGAGGCATTGCAGAGGACTAAGCTCAGGGTTGGCAACGCATTTGAAGTCTTAGGATTGCAGTTTTGAGATTGTAGTCTTGGAGTTTCAAATGTCTATGGGTCTCAGATCCCACTTATCATCAAGTGGCCTGAGTGCTCGCGTGCCTTCTCCTTGCCATAAAAAAAAACTATTTCGACTAACGGTCAAACGATTTGTTCCTGATTCGTCACATTCCTAATTGATCATATTCCTAATTCGACACTTTCCTTACTGGTCATATTCCTGATTCGTCATATTCCTTAGTCATCATTGTTGTACAGTAGAATAAAATCGCATACACGTGCTTACAGGATTAATAAGTATTAGGACAGATTGTACTAAGTAGTGTATTACACGATATAAGTGATAAAGTGACAATGACATTAATTTTATGATAGACACCTAACACTCATCTATTAATTATCTAAAGTCGCCGTCAATAGAACTTGCAAAAGATGTAAATAAAACCAAGCGAACCAATTCACCATCATTACTCGATAATCACGTACTTTTAAAGATCAAGTGTCTTTGCAATGATTAATACGCTAGATCCTTATTTTTAACCGACTTCAAAAAAAGGAGGAGGTTCTCAATTCGTCGGGTTTTTTTTTTATATTTATGTTCACCGATTACTCGAAGACCACCAGACCGATTTGAAAATGTTTTTCGTTGTTTGAATGGGTATACTTTCTAGTTGGTCCCATTGTCAACAAGTCAGGATCTGATGATGGGATCTTGGAGAAATAAAGAAAACTCCTCAAATATTATAGGCACACCTATAGTGATTTTGGTATTTTTCACTGTAACTCGAGCATTTGCTTTTGAAAAGTACTATATGGTGAAGTGGAACTGATGATGAAGACCACAGATGGCCACCGGAACTCCTTAACGGTACCTATTTCAAGGGTGGCGATAAGATATTTCGATTAAGGCAGTTGAGCGACTATGACGAAGCACATTTAGGTTTAAATATGACTATGACATTCCCGCGGCGTTGTCTGCGGTGAGCTTGAAATTTTCTATAGTTTCTCATTAATATTTAGAAGTGGAGCTACGTAACTGCATAAATAGGATCACTAAAAAGTATAAAATAAAATAAATGTTTAAAAAAACAAAAACCCGCCTTCAAAAATGCAAAAAATAACTTCTTTTAAAATGGTAGGTGAGTCCAACTGAAGTCAGCGTCCCACAATACCATTTTAAAAGAAGTTATTTTTTGCATTTTTGAAGGCGGGTTTTTGTTTTTTTATCATATTAAGTTTTAGATGAAATAACTATTCATTATACGTATATTTTCAATAAAAACACGCTTGTTGAATATTTGAGGTTATGTGTCAAACTGTACTAAGTTGTTTACATCGTTCACAAGCTCTATTGACGGCGACTTTAGGTTCTTATCATTTACCACAGAGGACTCTATAATAAGTTTGTGCAAGCAAATGTACATGGTTTGACGAGTTAGGAATATGACAAATCAGGAATATGACGAGTTAGGAATATGACGAATCAGGAATATGACGAGTTAGGAATGGGTAATTCCACGGGCGATTCAACCGCCGTCAGTCCACTGTCATAAATATTGAAAGAATGAGCTACACCAAGCAGCTAACATTCACACAGAGCTATACTGTTATCGTACTTCTTGCCACAATTGATAGAATTTTAAGTATATTATCGCCCATTTCTTAAATACTTACGACAGCGGACTGACGGCGGTTGAAACGCCTGTGGAATCACCCGAATATGACCAGTAAGGAAAGTGTCGAATTAGGAATATGACCAATTAGGAATATGACGAATCAGGAACAAAACGGCCAGACCCTATATTCAAACCGCGGACAAATAAGGCTTACCTCGGATTAAAATTTGACATTTGCCCATACAAAATGTGTCAAATTTTAACCCGAAGTAAGGATATCTATCCGCGGTTTGAATATAGGTTCGGCCATAAGAAGACTTGATTGGTAAGATCGTTTTTTGTGTTTGTAGTAACGGCTTCGGAACCCTACTCCGAGCATGGTTCGACATGCTCTTATTCGTTTTTTTTCTTCTTACTAAATTGTATATAAATCACAGAATAAAGACTAAAGGCATAGAAACCGTACTAAATAAGCAGAAAATACATTATGGTTCACTTCTTTTTATTTATGGTTTTCATAGTGAGTTGGAAAGAGATTAATCTATAGCTGTTCTTTAGTTTTTTGGTAAATCGTCACAAGTAAGGCGTGATTTGGACCTATAAGCACCTACAGTATTTGGACCTATAGACAAGGAAAGACAAATCCTTCCTATAGGAAGGACAAAGAAGTCCCTGTGTAAAACCTTGTGACAATGACAGTTAAAGAAAAAAAACAGCCTACTTTTTGTTTCATTTTTTCTCATGTAATACGTAATCTAAAAAGTAGAGAAAGATAGCTGACGCAAAGTACGTCTTATAGTCCGGTTTCTATGCTATATGTTCTTATTCTGTGACATAAATAAACATCAAAGACAATCCAGGTTTTGCTGTGTCTTCGATATCTTGTTTGTTTCTTTTGTAGCGTTTTGTTTGCTATTGAAACTGCATCGCTGCTCTATTAAACTGCACTCACTCCTCACTCGGATAAGATTACAGACTTGCTTTCGCAAGCTTTACTATTTTTATTTAGGGTTGTCACTAAAATTATAAGCTCAAATGCGGAAAATAGTAATATTTATAATTTTTTGTTTAGTAGTTTGTTATAAAATAATGTTTGTGTGTATGTAAACCCTGATAAAGTAATGTTAAAATTTGTATTTTTGTGATGACCGAGTAAAATAAAATATGAAAGTTCATGCATCAATATAAACTTGAAAATCCTTTTTTACCTTGCATTTTTAATGGAAAAACTGTAGGTATGTATGTAATTAACGGAATACCGAAATCAATAAGTATATGGCAGCCATTACACGGTCAATCTAGACTTTTTGAAATCTCCTGCGATCTGCGAACTCGGTTGGATAATAGCTGCCAATGAACTCGACCTAACCTTTAGTATCCATTAACAATACTACTCGTACTTACACCGAATACGCCTACCTATATACCTACAAACACATAAATAAATAAATAAATATCTATTCAGCACAACAATAAATATTTAAAAACAGAAAACATCCATGACTCAGGAACAAATATACAAATATTCGCACTAACCGCGGATCCAACAATATTATTAGACATAAAAAAAATTACGTCTGTTTTAGGATCGGGTTAAAATTAGTAATCTCTGTTTTTAAATGAGCCCAGTCTATTCTCGGCTTCAGTGACCGGCCGGTGATGTTTTAAAACGTATATCGTGCTAAGTGGTTTTTGTGGTTTCTTTCTGACATATTGTTTATGTTGGACTGAAATATAATGTACTGTACTAGAGTATTAATAGTACTGTCGGGTTATTATGACATATTTTAGAAATTTGTATAGAATTATTGTGTTTTGACATGTAAAACTCTGTTTTATCAAGGAATAAATAAATGAAATAAATAAATAAATAGCTATGCAGTTCTGTTTACGCTGAGAAAAAAGGACAGAGTTATATAACTGCTATAGCTTTGTCCTTTACGCTCACCGTATAATGAACTGCATAGCTATTTCATAATAACCCCCTGGGCTGTCTATCGCGTTCACACTCTGGCATAACAAATATACTAGTTGATGCTAGAGAGAGTGACAGGGATAGACAGTCTAGTACAACTAAGACCGTAGTTTTACTATAATATGCTGTAAGTTATGATATTGCTTTAATTAATATATGCTAGAACTCTAGGTTCTTTTATTTAAAGTCACGTTCTCTTTTATATCATGTCGATTAAAAAATAACCTCTAAAAGTAACTTGAAAAATAAATTGCAAAAACGGATTAAGATAACTATATTCATACTGTTTAAATTACCTTTTCAATCGGTGGGGTTAGTGATTTTATTTCCCTGGATGACATGACTTATAATAATTGGAATAAAACCAACAGACGGACTAAGTAAAACGCGTACATGGTAAAACTATAAAGGTTTCTTGTTAGACACGGAACCCTAAGAAAACAAAAACATAAAATATGTTCGTTGGCAACCCTGCGTTGATCGATCGAGATCGTTAAGTAATGAGAAGAAAACAACTTCTACACAGTCGTATCACGTTTTATTCTACTCATTAAAACTGTTTTTAGTTGTATAATTAACTTAATGAGCGGATGAACAGTTTTTTTTTCTATTTATAAAAATGTATTAACATCGAGATCTCACGGCCAGCAGGTCTATTATGATTGTGTTTATGTGGATAAACATGGATAAAACATCTATCACTTTCTGACTAGGGGGACTAATATGGCTGCATTTATCACGCGACAAAGTGTGGATAAGGCATCCGTCACTTTCTGACACGTAAATAAGTACGAGAGTGACGGATGCTTTATCCACATTTTGACACGCGATAAACGCAATCATATTAGGCCCGCAGTATGTAAGGCTTCTTACAGACGAGCGGCATTTTGCTAACGGCAGAGGCTACTGCAGCCATCGCCACCTGTCGGCGGCAGCCGTCAACGCGTCAGTAGCAGCCGTCGTCACCTTTCGGCGGCAGCAGTCAACGCGTCAGCGGCAGCTGTCCACCTTATAGCGATGCTTGCAGTTGTAGTGTACCGCGTCAATCTAGCGTCGCTAGAGGTTGACAGCTGCCGCTGACGCGTTGACGGCTGCTGCCGATAGGTGGCAACGGCTGCAGTAGCCTCTGCCGTTGGCAAAATGCCGCTCGTGTGAAAGAAGCCTAAGTGCGACAGTGACGTGTGTGATAAAGGCGACCATGATACGTGCCCATGCGACGTGGTACTATGACAGCCTGTGACACTACGACTTTGCCATAGTCGTCTGTCCCTTTCACAAATATATAATTTTATTGAGATAGAGCATAAAGAAGTAGACTTTCAGTTATAGATAATGTAACGCCTCCATAATATCTAAGTTTTTAATTAGGTTTTGGATGAAGGAGTTTTTTATCTTGGATAGCAAGCAAAACCTTTGCAATAGGTTTAGCGATGGTTTTTTTGACGGGGAGGAAAAAAAAAAAGGAAAAACAAGAAAAATGGGGAACAGAAAAACATGAAAAATATTATTTAAAAGCATTAGTAAATAAAGAGTACACGAATCTATGTTCGCGCTACGAAATCGGATAATGTTAGCCAGTATGGCATGCGGTAGAGGCAGAAATTCAGGGAAGTATCCATCTGTATCAATTTTGTAGAACCAGTATAAATTATTCTCGTGCGGATACCGCTAATCTGGTTTATGTTTTTAATCATTTATTCTCATCTTTTATCGTAAAGTACAGTACATCCTTTCAACTTCTGGATCTGTTCATCTTGCAATTAAGAAATTCATGTAATAAAGAAAATCAAACTGATATATTTATCTGGGGAAAAGTCCCATTGACGTGAACGTTCTAGTGTTCAGGATCTCATACATCGATTGATGAATCGAAGTTCAGATGAAGATCAAGGTCTCGCTGAACGCTGTCCCTGAGAAACTGATACAAGAAAATGATCATTCAAGTCTACGGACAATACAGTAATTTAAACTTTCTACGGAAATACAAGAGAGGCGAAAGTAATGCCCAAAGCTTGAATTAATTGCTTGATGTAACTGTTTTCCAAGGATATACTACTTAAGCTATCTTTTCCATCTTTCATTCATTCATATATCAAGTCCTTCATAATATTTTCTCTTTGGCTATTTTAAGTACTGCCCTATCAGAGTGCTTGTCTTCTAAAATAAAAGTTAAGAAAAGAAACAAAATCACAAACCACGCACTCTATAGAGGGTTTCCTCTTGACCCCTAGCTTGACAGAGACTACTGATCGACAGACATACAATAAATAGGGAATTCCTTTAGTATCATCTTAGCATCTTAGATCGCGCTAGAGGGATACCCAGTCTGGTGACGAGTCTCATAGGTCTGGCGATAGCCAGGGGGCACTACCAGCTCCAGAGCGGGTGTGGGGCTCTGCCGATAGCGCAAACCTTTAATGCTTTCCAAACATGTACTTAGTTTTTAGGTAATATTCTCTCTCGTAATCTCATTCCACAATCAACTCGATAGTTTCCTTTCCTCAGTGTTAATTAGATTAGATTTCCAAATTGTTTGAGTTATATTTTCCTTAGGTTGGTTCAGGAGAGATCGTAACATGTTTTTTCTAGCTTTTGTAGGATTGTTCTCAGTAGCCACTTCTCAAAAGTATTTGGGTTACATTTCGGGTTATGACGTAGGTTTCTAGTTCTTCTATCCCTAGACAGATCACTTGGCCATTACAATTCCGTATTTGCTACAAACTAGATCAATTCTAAAAGTTTTCTTAGGGAATAGCAAGGCAGAGTAGGGAATGACGTCGGTTTTTGGTGCTTAGGTTTAGTTAGGTAGCTTGGGAGGGTACAATTTGGTGCCGTGACCAGGATCGTACCGTGCCGCGCTGTAGTATGTTTTTGTTGCAATTGATCTGGTTTGTAAGTAAAGCGAGGGGTGTCTGAAGACACCAATTTGTTACCGTGAAAAAAGGAGAGAAGTGGATACTTTGTACATGGTAGGAAAATAGATTTAACAAAAGGTAGATAAAAGGTAAGAAAATAGACAAAAGGTATTTTAAATTTCTTAGGAGTTCTTACAAAATACCTCTTGCAGTTTGTTGATAATTGAAAAATATTGTTAGTCTTAAGGCAGTTACACACAGCGTTCAGAAACGCAGAGAAAACGCAAATCAATACTTACTACCGCAAACCTTTAATACACTATTCAAAATTTAGATGTAGCTAAGGGACTTATTCGGGCTGGGGGTTGCTATAACATAATTATAATATTAGTAGTTATAATTTGCTCCCAATCTGATGACTTTTTCAGTAGCTTTACATTACTTTGCTTTGATAGTAAAACTTAATTTGTTTGCATAATTTTAAATTGTTAATGTTTGCAAGCTTGCCATGTTCATAAATACTTGTTTTTTTGTTCTAGCAGTAATCGGCGTTTATCGGCTTTGTGTGTCATAGCCTAAATACGAAGTACCTTGTCACTTTAATTTCACTTAAGGATTAGTGAGAAATCTTTTTCTTAGCGTTAAAACGACACAGTACTAATTTATTAATTGTTATTCTAGCATTTTTCTGGTAAATTGTTAGTTCATTAATCAGTGGACGGCAACATGCGGCCCGCGGACGTCTTACTTGCGACCCGTGAATGTTTGTAAATATTTGTATACTTATAGGTATATTGGACTTCTAGGGTTAATATCACAAGTACGGTCTGTATTTCGTTTATTTTGCCACCTTGTGGGCCTTGCCTGCCAAAAGCTTGCCGACCGCTGAGTTTAATCGTTTGTCGCGTTGAGTCGTTTAAACGTTATGTAATGAACATACCCTTTAATATTAGCAAGGAATTAATAACAGGAATAAAACTAAAACTTAGAACTTAATTAAACTTTATGTATTAAATTATTACAGGGAAAATGCTTTAGCTGACTTTGAATGTTTCAGGCTTTCTTGAGTGGACAGGCAGCTGTAGTCGCTGCAGTCTCTTACACTTCTGGGGTCTCAAAATGCTTCGGAGTCTGAGCACTGAGATGGAGATAGTTAGTTCATTGTAGGGCTGTAGTTCGGAGCTGCGGGCAGTCTGGTTGTGGGCTTATCATGATAGGCCGTTCGTATCGCGGTTTATTACGATTATTTGCATTCCAAGGTCCAGGAGAAGTCTATTAGTTGAACAGATCCAGATGATATCACAGCGTGTATCTTCGACGTTACGTGCAGCGATGATTCCTTTATTTTAGCGCAGTACACTCTTATCAAACTTCTTTTCCATTTGCATTTGCTAATTGTGCGATGGACGATATTTATTTATATTTTTCACTGTCGTATCTACATATAGAAATAAATAAAATAAACGGACATGATTTTCACTTAGACGTTTATGACAGGTGGGAGATGTAATCACAGACTTTAGAGTAGATTGCTTTTTCCTCTCCTTACCACAGAGTTGCAACAAGAAGGTTGTAGGTAGAACTTTGCAGTAAACATTCGTTAGGTTGTAAATATTTTTGGTAGAGAAAATTCTAAAAATACATTACAGTTTAATTAAAAAATAACTGGAATATTTATTTAAAATAATAAAATAGCAATTTTGAATTGTACATATTCTGTTGTATTTTCTAATATAGAACTGTACGAGCCACAGGAGTAACAGAAAAAAGGATCGGACTTCTCTTTCTTGTTCTTCTTTGTTGATGAATATTATTTCTATCTTTGTAGTATGTATTTATTTTATTTTGTTTTATGTAATGAGTAGATAGGTAGATTCGTCACCCATTCCCTTTTAGCTTTTCCCAGGAAAAACAGGATGAAGGAGCTTTTTGTCCCTAGTATTAATGTTAGAGCTTGGCGAGTCAAATGGAAGATTTTATGGGGCTGGCGGGCGCTGCATTGGTGGAGCCAAACTCGACTGTTTCGTCGTCGACAGCATTAACTATGGGATGGTGGAACGCACACGTAGATGCAGTCTGACAATTTTCTAGCTGCGTACGCTTCGCTGCGATCGCTTCGCGTGCACTACGTTGCGGTTGTAATACGCGTGCCACGGTTTGTGATAGTCAACGTGATAGTCAATGTTGAGTCGAGTGTCCAGACGACTGTTAGAAAGATTTCGTGTTCTGGAGATTTCGCGGTAATCTACCATACCAGTAGCGATCACGATTGTTAGTCTGAGGTATTTGTAGTTATGAGTTTTTGTCAGGAATAAAATTGCCTTATTGTTCTTATCCTTATTACCAAGCATCGATATCAACATTCAGATTTCGTGGCGGGGTACGGTTTACAGAAAAACAAATACAAACAAATACATTTAGTATTTGGAACCTTTATTTTTATAAACGGAAAGAAACGCTAAAGATGTATTAAAGGTTTTGAATTAATTACTTAGGTTTATTCCATGGGTTTTGCTGTCAACCTTTGACTTCTGTTATAATATACATTTTCAATGCCTAAAAGACCTTTCCCACTGACTAATATTTATTGGATGTGACAATTAAGTTGACATTTGTTATCTATTTGGCAAATATAATTTTCCTAATGCAAAATGAGTATTAAGGTTCTATGATATTATTTAGAATAAAACCTCTTAAGTATAAGTACTATATAAATTTGGGTTCAGTTAGCTGCAGCATACTTAAGTTAAAAAGTAAAACGGAAAATAAACATAGGTAATTATTCATTAAATAACCGAATGTATTTCTTTTTTTGCTACCATTCCGGGGTGCCGTGAAGGTTGAGTGTTGATACCGAAGTTTACTTATTAGAGAGTATCATTTGGTCATTTGGTTTGTTAGAATGGAGTATTTAGGAAAATCTGTTAAAAATAAATGTAGATAACAAAAGGTTTGTTAGTTAGTTTTGTAAAGCATTTAGTATTATATATTCTTCTTTGAAGTTTTTAAATTATTTTCGGTTAAGCCATCTGTAGTAGTTCTTGAAAATCGTACTAAATAGCCAAGATTAACATACAACGTATTTCATTCAAAATGTTATAGATGACGCTGTTCTTTTAGTTGGCTAGCTAGTGAAGTTTACATAAACTGTTTACCGGTTGTCATAGTTAATATTTTATATAGAATATCATAGATGCCGTGACTGTTTGGATAGAGTAGAGTTAGTATCATCATAATACTCGTAGTCTAAGGAATGTAGTTAATAGAATGTAGATAATAGAAATAACGTAGATAAATATAAAATATTTTATTAATATTCCTTATTTAAGTACTACCTAGTTAGAATCTGAAACAGGAATACCGAACATTTAATTTTTGGAGTTGGAAGCGCCAAACAAACAGATACATATACACAGAGGCGCCACGCGACGGACTCGTGGACGCGGTGGTACTTATTAAGCTCTCCGGTATGTGATTCATTGTTTATTTTAGGGTCTGGGTTCGATACCAATAAACGTTAGTTATATTTTATTTTCAAAATTTAAAAGTCTTTCACTTGGGGGGTTGTTAAACTATATTTGTTTAAATAGTTAATCTTAGAATTTAAGAGTTATTTCAACACTAGTGACCCGCCCTTGCTTCGCTTTGGTTTGTGCCGGTTTCCTGTGGTACCCGTGCGTGGTCCAGAACTTGTTGTATGTGGGGCCTTCCTCTTGAATCACTCCTATCTATTGAAGGAACCGCATCGGTATCCGTTGCGTAGTTTTGGGGATCTGGGTGTGCATGGGAACGGACGGACGGCGGGAGGCGACTTTGTTTTGTACTACCTATGTAGTGAAGATAGTATTAGTGATATTTGGAAACTTTGCTGTCAAAGATGAATTATTTACGGATAGTACTTTCGAATGGAATTATTTATACGTCAAATCTTTTGATCTCAACTAAGTATTTAATTTTTTTTATTACTTAATTGATTTCTGATTAATATGAGTAGGAATATGTATTATTTACAGTTATAAAGTTTGCTGATTTCTTTTTACATAAATACCTTATATTATTTTAGGGTGTTTCCAATATTAAATGGGAGTTTCTAAATTTAAAATAAAAGCCTGAAATTTTAAATAGGTATTTACTTATATTAAAATTAAATCCACTTTACTATAATTTAAAATATTATGTTTTAAGGAAGTATCTAATATTCGTTCGTTTAAGTCTGACGGCTTGATTACCGATCTTTTATTTCGACTATTTTTAAGAGACGAATCGAGACTATTAAGTAATTAATAATCTTGATCTTCTTTATAGTATTAAAACATTAAACATTTACTTTTTTTGCGAGTGTAGTTTCTAGTTATTTTTATTCTTTAACCTGCTGTCAAATCTGTCATGTGTGCTCGGGGTTGATTACCTACGATTCGAGGATTTGTTCTAGGGTAGTTCAGCGGAAAATTTGCTTTAACTTGAGGGTTTTATCTTAATTAGGCGAATACATTATTTCTATTAGTACATTTTGAGGAATATTTTGGGAGATTCAATTTAAATAAGATTACTGGTGCAGTTTGAATAAAGAAGGAAGTAGTTTAGTTGTCATAGTTTACCTGCGATTTGATGTTATAGTAGTGTTTGGTTGTTAGTTCGTCTATATTTTTTAGCTGTTCACAAAGATACTTCATGTTTGTGATGTTAAAAAGTAAAGATACTTCATGATTTGCAGCATTTTATCAAAACCGGATCAGTAAATAATTTTGTTTCCTATTCTTAATGAGATACTGTTTTTATTATGCAGAAAATAGTGGATATAGTTCAATGAGTGGAAAGGGACTCAACGGACTCAACCTAAACTTCTTATTTCAAGTTCAGTAATATGTGATGTTTTTCGTAAAGGAAGATTTTGAATCTTATAGCTACGTATGTGCAAAGTTATTTAGGGGTATTAAACGTTTCAAAATCTGATCTAAGGGGGGGTTGGTCAGGAATCAGGATTGCTGTTAAATGTATGTTTGTTATCTAGCAAACTAAATACTTAACTAATGAGGTTAATTTCTTTTTTATTCCTTTTTCGAATATATTCATATTCATATTTATTCATTGTTTTTGGTAAAAATTGGTGGCATATAATCCATTTCTTTAAAATATTTTAATCCATTTAGTCATTGAAGGGGACATACGACTTTTCTTACTGTAAGAATTTTAAAAATATATATGAAAATTTGAAGGTTTGAGGGGTGCAATGGTTAGAGCATGCCAATTGACTTTCGTCTGTCATTTATAACATTGTGCAATAAAAAAATAATTTAAATATATAATAATATTAGTTCTATTAAAGTTAAGTCTATGAGTATATGCTCAAAGAAGTTCCATTTTGTTTGGACTAGTGTATTGTTTGGGGGAATGTTTGATGATTCTGCATTTAGAGGGCCCTAATGAGATTGGAGGAGTGTTATTTTCTTTAGAGTTTGAGAGCAGATTTTGTAAGTGAGCGCTTGGTTTAGTTTTCGCTATAGGTTGGGGATGAACTCAAACAATGCAATAGATTCAATAAAAAATGTAAACGTTTTATTGATATTTGATCCCAAGGCATTACACGGTACAAAAGGGCTTCTGTAGTGTTTGGAGTTAGGATAGGTCAGCTGACAATCTTTGCAGAGTTTAAACTGCCTTACAGAAGTGCCATACTATACAAGAAGCTAAGGCTATGATGAATATTCTTCGGCGACTCTACATGCTCCAAGAGAGTTTTATTTCTCTTCGATTGTTGGTCTTAATTTGAATAGTTTAGTTACTGCCCACTTGACGTCCTTATCTATTAAAGTTAATCCGTTTTGCGAAGGGACCTGAAGACCTTCCGGACCTGGCGGAGGAACCCGTACAGACAACCGGCGGGCTATCAGGTTACGACTAGCGTTGACAGGCCTCACAACCCTGTTCTCTTTGTGAAATTGGTTATCCTTGATGGGATATAACTTGTTCACTACTAAATTATTTTAGAAGTTGGGAGTCTTCACTCTAAGTTTAATCAAAACTCTTTTGGTTGAAAGACACACTACATAAAAAAAAAACATTTGGGTTAAAATATGAATAAAATGCTAGTTATTTTCTTGTGCTTAAAGGTTTATTTTGGCTCTCCGATTATGCATGCTCTTAAATTTTCCGATCAAATGGTTCAATCGATTTGTTAATGCTACATCTCAAGACGCAACACTTAACAATGTGTTATCTGTGAATGTGTTAGTTTAGATCCGAACGTTAAAATTTGAAGTAAATCTGATTTCACCGAAAACGCATACTTAACCGGCCGACTGCAATGGTTAGTGTCAATTTCGTCAACTGCTCATGCTCCAAAGGATGGATGTTGATAATGGGGAGTGACTTTTAGCTTGGGTATGCTGATTATTGGGGTGTTAGCATTTTAGCTATCAAAGGCACCCGGTTTTTAGAGGGGGGAATTTACCAGTTCACTTATGGCCTGGGCAATGTAGGTCAAATTCACAGACCGGGCAATGTGGTCGCCGAATTGTTGTGAAGGGGTAAGATTCTACTACTAGAGTTGATTTGGATTGACAACCCAAGTTCCTCTTGGGGAGACCAGGTGTTCCTTGCGAAGAGTGATGATAGTTCATGGTTGGATATCGACAGGTTGAGAGTTAAACCTTAAGATCAACTTCTATTCTATTGGTATCAATACACACCACACCATTATTGTAATGGATTTTACATTTGAGAGATAGTGTTGACATATTGGTAGTTCATAATATTTGTGAATTAAATTAGTTTAAAATTTACTCCGGTGAAACTGTCCTCTCACCTGTGCAAATTTTGGGGGTTGGCTGTGACACTACGACTTTGCCATAGTCGTCTGTCCCTTTCACAAATATATAATTTTATTGAGATAGAGCATAAAGAAGTAGACTTTCAGTTATAGATAATGTAACGCCTCCATAATATCTAAGTTTTTAATTAGGTTTTGGATGAAGGAGTTTTTTATCTTGGATAGCAAGCAAAACCTTTGCAATAGGTTTAGCGATGGTTTTTTTGACGGGGAGGAAAAAAAAAAAGGAAAAACAAGAAAAATGGGGAACAGAAAAACATGAAAGATATTATTTAAAAGCATTAGTAAATAAAGAGTACACGAATCTATGTTCGCGCTACGAAATCGGATAATGTTAGCCAGTATTTCAGGGAAGTATCCATCTGTATCAATTTTGTAGAACCAGTATAAATTATTCTCGTGCGGATACCGCTAATCTGGTTTATGTTTTTAATCATTTATTCTCATCTTTTATCGTAAAGTACAGTACATCCTTTCAACTTCTGGATCTGTTCATCTTGCAATTAAGAAATTCATGTAATAAAGAAAATCAAACTGATATATTTATCTGGGGAAAAGTCCCATTGACGTGAACGTTCTAGTGTTCAGGATCTCATACATCGATTGATGAATCGAAGTTCAGATGAAGATCAAGGTCTCGCTGAACGCTGTCCCTGAGAAACTGATACAAGAAAATGATCATTCAAGTCTACGGACAATACAGTAATTTAAACTTTCTACGGAAATACAAGAGAGGCGAAAGTAATGCCCAAAGCTTGAATTAATTGCTTGATGTAACTGTTTTCCAAGGATATACTACTTAAGCTATCTTTTCCATCTTTCATTCATTCATATATCAAGTCCTTCATAATATTTTCTCTTTGGCTATTTTAAGTACTGCCCTATCAGAGTGCTTGTCTTCTAAAATAAAAGTTAAGAAAAGAAACAAAATCACAAACCACGCACTCTATAGAGGGTTTCCTCTTGACTCCTAGCTTGACAGAGACTACTGATCGACAGACATACAATAAATAGGGAATTCCTTTAGTATCATCTTAGCATCTTAGATCGCGCTAGAGGGATACCCAGTCTGGTGACGAGTCTCATAGGTCTGGCGATAGCCAGGGGGCACTACCAGCTCCAGAGCGGGTGTGGGGCTCTGCCGATAGCGCAAACCTTTAATGCTTTCCAAACATGTACTTAGTTTTTAGGTAATATTCTCTCTCGTAATCTCATTCCACAATCAACTCGATAGTTTCCTTTCCTCAGTGTTAATTAGATTAGATTTCCAAATTGTTTGAGTTATATTTTCCTTAGGTTGGTTCAGGAGAGATCGTAACATGTTTTTTCTAGCTTTTGTAGGATTGTTCTCAGTAGCCACTTCTCAAAAGTATTTGGGTTACATTTCGGGTTATGACGTAGGTTTCTAGTTCTTCTATCCCTAGACAGATCACTTGGCCATTACAATTCCGTATTTGCTACAAACTAG
Organism: Acleris literana; assembly: GCA_946894065.1. Lineage (NCBI taxonomy): Eukaryota > Metazoa > Arthropoda > Insecta > Lepidoptera > Tortricidae > Acleris > Acleris literana. Next base: position 7,745,769 of record OX335688.1, on the reverse strand, counting down.
ATCAATTCTAAAAGTTTTCTTAGGGAATAGCAAGGCAGAGTAGGGTATGACGTCGGTTTTTGGTGCTTAGGTTTAGTTAGGTAGCTTGGGAGGGTACAAGCCTTATAACCGGTTCCGGTTTTATTGGTATCGAAGTTAATTAACATAATCATAAATGTGTGCCTGTAGGTTTCATTGGCGTTACTATTTTTACCCAGTGAATAGAAGGACGGTTGTGATTGCTTTGCTGTCTGAGTGTCCATTCTGTTCCTGTGAAGCTCCCAAAATTTTAATCACATTTTGAAGCGAGATTGCTATCACTGATGGCCTGTTGTTTGATCGGTAGTTAAACTAACTAAAGGTCAAAAAACGTTACTAATGGTTAAAATCTCAAGGAAATGTGTCAAACTTTCCATTCCTTTTTAGAATTTTAACAATTTAGTTTAACTACTGATGCAACAACAGGGCCTTAAGTAGAGTAAATAACGAACGGGTTTTCTAAATAAAAAGGATGATGCGGTTTGACCATGATGCCTTGGAAGCTAGTGGTCCCGGGTTCGATTCTCAGTATGGGCAAACGTTTGTGTGATGAGCATGGGTATTTGTTCCTTGGATGATTTCTATCCCCCTTACTAATAAACGTTGAGTAACGATGGTATAGCTACACAATGTTTTGTCCTTATCTGTCAAATTTAAATGTCACAATGTCAGATAAGGACAAAACATTGTATAGCTATACCACCGTTACTCAACGTTTATTAGTAAGGGGTTATGTATTTAAGAAATAAGTAAGTTTATCATTGGGTTGTACCCATAATGCAAGTCTAGTGCTTATTTAGAACTTTGATACATATTATTAATGGATCAGAGTATGCTAAAAGTAATTTGCATGTCATTGTATCATATTAAAATAGCAATATTACTTAACCTCCAGAATTATAATGTTTAATTAAATACTTATACTACCTACTCAAAATCAATTCATTTTTAGAGTTCCGTAGGCAACAAGGAACCCTTATAATTTCGCCGTCAGTCCGTCTGTCTGTCTGTCCGTGGTTTAAGTCAGAGACTCTCGGTGCTATATCAACATTAATATTATTATAGCATCAAATAAAACATTGATTGAATGCGACTATACGATTCAAAATTTACAAATATCAAGACGTTACAGTCCGACATCGAAACGAGGTGTGTTCACGGAGCAATTAACCTAAAAAAAGTTTAAAGCTCACGTTAAAGACTCCTGAAGGTTAAGTAGTTGTCAGGTGGTTAAAATGCGCTGACCTTTACTTAACTAACTAAGGAAAGCATCTAGAGCTCTTGTAAGGGACTCCTTGGCTTATTACAGCTATAATCTGGTTTAATAAAGTCAGGACTCTTATGAGAAAGATGTGCAGCCACGCTGAAGGATCATTAAAATGAGCAGTATATACATACAGGGTGTTAAAAATGAACGCCATTATTTATTATTAAAACTGAAAATAAACCAGTGTTTTATAATAGACTAGCGACCCGCGCTCGGTTCGCTTCGGTTTTTGTGAGTTTTTTAACACTCATACTTAAACCAGAATTAGTTAGATATACTTAAAACCTTCCTCTTGAATCACTGTATTTATTGATGAAAACCGTACTAAAATCCGTTGCGTAGTTTGATGAATCTAAGCGGACAGACAGCGGGAAGCAACTTTGTTTTATAATATGCAAAGATACAAAATAAATGTACTTTATTTATTCCCATGTTGTATATTTTACCTTTAGGTATTATGTTCTCGCCGCTGAGGAATAAAGTTGAATGTGTAACACGAGAACAAAGTTATTTGCATCTCGTGTCTTTGAATCCCTTATTGCGCTCAGGATTCTAACCTAGAATAGTAAGGATGATATGAGAACGTATTATTTTTGAATGTTACATCTATACTATGACCCTTTTCCATGCGTTCGAGCTTGTAGGGCATTGCATGCACTAACTCACTTAGTAATATTGTTGTTATACCTAGTTTTAATAATTGTTTTTTGGCTCTGGCACACATGAGTATAAAAAAAAGACAGTGAAAAGATATTTGATACGTGTTTCCATTCCATTTGAATACAGTATTGCTACATAATAATATAATTTAGGTACTTGTTTTTGATAAAATTAGACTCCGTCCGTGTGGAAGTCGTTATCACAATTCCCTCAGGAACCCTCAAATTTTCCAGGACAAAAAGAAGCCTGTGCTATTCCGGACTATTATCTATATTTGTGTCAAGTTTCATCCAGATCCGTTCAGCCGTTCTGGCACGATTGAGTAACAAACATCCATCTTTCACATTTATAATATTAGTAAGAGTAAGATTGTTCTTCAAAATGGCGGTTCCATGTTCTAAACACAAAACCTTGGTGAAATGTTCTCACATATCTTTAAGATAACACAGCCCTTGAGTTCTAACTGGCTCACCTTGGCTTAGTTCTTTTGGGGCGAAAACCGAAACGTTGAATGCAGGAACACGTTGAAAGGCCTTTTGGGTGCAATAAAGAATTGGCGGGCCGTTCGTGGAGATTTATTTTTATTTGACTGGGTCAAGCGAAAGAAAGGCCGAGAGCTCAAGAATCAGACCTTTGTTTACAAAAAGGGGTCTGGGGCCCTAGTGAAAAAGGGTATAAGTCTCCTGAAGATCAAGTGAAAATGAGTTTAAGTCTAGTATACTCCGTTTATGTAAAGACCCTTTTTTAGTACGAGTTAAGTCGACTTATAACCTTTTTCACAAGGTCTCCAGAAATTTACTCGTGGGATATCAAATAACAAAACAAAAAACAAAAGTGTTTGATATTGTTTCTCCACAAATTTCTTTTTATTTCAAAATACATGAAAATAGCCTACTTATACCAAGTTTTGTTGTAATTGAATAAACTTTATACAGGTTGCCAAATAGGTTTTATCAAATAGGGTGGTCCAAAAAACAAAAGTGTTTAATATTGTTTCTCCCCAATTTTCTTTTTATTTCAAAATACATGAAAATAGCCTACTTATACCAAGTTTTTTTGTAATTGAATAAACTTTATACAGGTTGCCAAATAGGTTTTATCAAATAGGGTGGTCGAAAAAACAAAAGTGTTTAATATTGTTTCTCCACAATTTTCTTTTTATTTCAAAATACATGAAAATAGCCTACTTATACCAAGTTTTGTTGTAATTGAATAAACTTTATACAGGTCGCCCATACTTTTAAAATTGTTTCATATAAAAATGTATAGAGCTTCACACATCTAATAAATAAAGATATCGAACGAGAAAGGCTTTGGACAGATCATGACACTGTATTCTGTGTTGCAGCAGTAGGCAAATAATATTCTATTACGGTTTTTAATCCTTGTTAAATACTAGATGTCTTTTTGTGTGAGAGTGAGATCCTTTTGGCATAAACTAAACGTTTTTAGCGACCAGTAAACAATCACTTAACAAGTTTAAATTTGACACATAATTAATTAATTTATCGAATACAAAAATAAGCTATGTGGAGGAATGATTTGATATAGGTACGTACTTTATTTTTCTTCATACTATTTTAGACCACTTTAATGTCCAATTATATAAATATTACTACATACTTTAAAAGAAAATCCCCCGCCGCGTCTGTCTGTCAGTATGTTCGCGATGATCACAAAAACTACTTCGGATTTTCAGGCGGTTTCACCATGTTTTAAGCGATGCGAGGGCGCGTCGGGAATATCCAGCAGTTTATATAATTAAACATGCAAACAAGACAGCTCAAAAGATAGTTATAATAAACAACTTATTTATTTATTTGCTTGATTTACTTAAGTACATTTTTACATTACTATTTCTAGTGTTTGGTTAGACTACATAAATAGCATTCAAGTTTTAACCTTTTTAATTCTCTGAAGCACATCAATAATGACTAGTAGTTAAAGCTGACAAGCCTTAAACAGGATCACAGGGACATATAAATAGGATCGCCGGGAGCAAGTTCCACACACGCTCACTCATCGTGTACGCACGAAGGCGATTTAGACATTTGCAGACATAGCTCAGAAAATGCGTCACTTAGTAATAATAACTTGTGTCATACTTTGTGTGACGGCAGGACCCACCAGAAATGAAAGAAATGAAGATCTGAACAAAAAAGAGAAGGAGACAGCCATCGGTGATAATAAAGACAAAACTTCAATTGGGGAAACAAAAGAATTCTATTCTAAAATCGTGGTAGATATTACGGAAAAGAGAGCAATAGATGAAGAAACAGACGATTTGGAAATAGCACAAAGTAGAGAAGTTGTTGAACAGGAAACTGGAGAAGAAAAAGGTGCTTCTAGAAGTACTATTCATATACATACACCGAATCCACCCAATATTAACGTTATGCCTACAAAATATCAGTTAACAGGGAATGCTCCAGTAACTTACGGAGCAAAACCGCAGCAACAAGGGCATTATGAACAAACACAGTCGCAGTCAAATCCACATAAAAAGAAAGAAGAAAAAGGCAAGCCACATAACCAGGTCAACGTGTATGTATACTTTCCCAATGACATGGCGGGTATGAAGGAAAGTTCCATGACTGTGAACTCCTATTCTAACGAAGGCAGTTCCTCCACGTCAGTAACTAATGCCAAGAAGAATATCCAATTGAAACCTGAACCGTGTCCGGTAGGATATGCCAGGGTGAAAGGAGTTTGTCTTGAGATTGATCAGAGGAGGAAGAGAGTGCTGTAAAAGACTGGTATATGTCATCAATGTCATCAAACGCATATAGGTCGGGTGGGTTACATCAATTTGTGAAGAACTGGGAGTCAGACAGTCGATCTAAAGTATGATAATATAAGGTTAAAGAGGGTTTAATTTAGAAGCAGTACTTGTTCAGCAGTAGGGCACTCCGATAAGTTAGTAAAAAAACGAATGTGTCATTGGAAAACGTGTGATCATATTATCAGCAATCGAAGTAATGTCCATGATTATAAATAAAGATGTGTAGTTTGTTCTTGGGTATTTTTCTCTTAAACCTAATAATTCAATATTTAAAATTTAATTACTAAACGTCCAAGGATAGCTTTAAGCTGTAAGTCCTATTGATTTAGTTCATATATGCAATCAACTCTATTCTAATGACTTTTCTAAATGCCAAACGCCTAAATGTTTTATGTACATTCTAAGTAAATATTATATATGTTCTCATAAATTACACTGAGTTCGTCATCATGGAGCTTACTTCTTAAGTACAGTCAAGGAAATATGTTTGTATTCACTGTAGAACTTTGTCACAGTGACAGGTCACATTACTCAAGCTTTAGTGGTGTAACGTTTAATACGACACTTCATTGCGACAGAATTCTACGGTTGTAGGCAAATGCATTTCTCTACACTCATATCATGAGTCCTCTATTATGCGTTCAAAACCCGTAGGCAATGACCAGCATTACCTGTGGTAGTAGGTGACAGCGATGACAGCTGTTAATTTAGGAAGATGTTCCAAATTTGGATCTCATTACCTTACAATATTCTATAACGTAATTTCAATATTACGTTACAGCTGTCATGGCTGTCACCTACTACCACAGGTAAGGTAATGCTGGTCATTTGCCTTTCGGCTTCTGAACCCATCTTAGAGTACTTTTAATATGTGTGTAGGTAAAATATTGTCACGTAAACTGCTATTTCCTACCTATACGAGTAAAGCAACCTTCTTTGTCTACCAAATAAATTGATTGGGCATCAGTCTAGTAAAACCTTGAAAAAATCTACGAGTATTCTAATAATTGCTTTAAAAACGAATGCTTTACAAAATGTTATTGATTTTAGCGATGCTCTTTGTGAACACGGGCATACGCTTCTTCGTAAATTGAGTTTATCCATTTTTTTACGCGACCTTTGCATTTTTCCATGTACAAATAAATTCTCGTTCGACGCACCTAAAACTGTTTCCCGAGCGCTGGGGACAATTTGTTTTGCTTTTCGGTTCATAACGATTATTTGAAAATGCTGAAAGCATGTTACTCTTGTTGGACGTTCTGACCTATATTCGATATAGTTCAAGCTATACAGGGTGGCACGGAGGTGGTCCGGGCCACCCCGTATTTTTTTCCAATCGTTTTCATATTGCTTAGTTTGGTTTCTTCCTTTATTTTCCTTTCTTGTCAAAGTAATAGTAGGGAAAAATATAACAATACGGAAATCCATCGGAATAAATATTGGGAAATAATAAACCGATTGACAAAAATCCTATCTCGGTGACTGGTGCCCAGGGAACAATCGCTGAGTTATTAATTTGCTTGCCCACTTAGTGTTTGTACGTTAGGTTAGGTTATTTTTTGATGCTTTAAATACTGATTTAAATACTATCCGTAAATATCGAATGAAGTTTCATTATAGTAAGTATTTGACTTTTAAAAAGTTTTACAAATTTTGTTAGTTTGTGTAGGTTTTACATGGGTTTTACAGAACGTGATGTTGTCTAAATCCTAATACTCTAATACCTATTCAAACCGCGGATGGATTTCGTTACTGTAGGTTTACATTTTACATTATAACAAAGACAATGTGACAAATTTTAACGAAAGTAGGTAATCAAATCTATACACTTTCTATATCTGGAACTGGCGTAAGTAGTATTCTACTAAAGATATTAATTTCAGTCAGTTCTGATTTTTTTAGCATCTATGAATTCATGAACTAAACTCTATTTCAAATTTAGTTATATATTAGGAATCTCTTTCTGCGTTTTATAAAAAAGTGCAAAAAAACAAGCAAAGACACAAATTGAGGTGCAGGTATTTTAATGATCGGATAATCTATACACATTTATATTAGTCAGTATAAGGTCCGCTAAATGTACCTAAATCATATTTATTCTCTGTTAATAATGTCTGTAATATAGTTTCATCGAATGTTTACGCCTGCCAAAACTTATCCGGTTTCCCATTGAACTTTCTGACATTTATGGATCACTTGTAACCTACATTGTACCAAATTGATATTAATGTTGAAGCGATGTGATTGGTTGGCCAATTACATCAGCATGGCCGCTCATGTACGCCGCCAATCACTGGCTTGGAAATTTTAACGAAACATATTTGAACATTGAGTTCGTTTGAGTTTGGAATATATACTTTTTGGAATCATTGGTGCGGAATGTTTAATGAGTATAGTAATTATTGTAATTTTGGTTATAAAATGTAAGTTGGTAGGTTATGAATTGGAAAATACTTACACCATAATTTTATAATAGCTTTACTTCTCAGATTGTTTAATTATGATAATTTGACAAGTTATTTATTGTTGTAACATTTACTTATTTGTCTTAACGATGTTTTAAAGCCATTCTGATGAGCCCGACCAACTTATGCCGAAACATTATAAGATCAAAAACTGGTGTATGCTTATTCGATTAGTATAGTAAAGCCCCTCTTGCGTGTAGTTGTATACAAAACGAATATGGAATTTACGTCAAATTTCGAATATATAATATACACATACATGGGAAAGGGGCTTTATTTAAGTTTTTAACTATAACAAGATTAAGTAATAGTTTTCGTTAAAAAACTTACTCCAAAAAAAACTACATAATATAGTATGTTTTATTTTGAAACCCTTAAATTAATTTTCTTTAGCATATTATGTCATCATTATTCTACTTTATAATAAGGTTTACAAAGCTCACATTTCCACTTAACCCCAATTGTGCTTACTCTTTAATACTGATTGCTGCCTGATTGGTCAAAATTGGTGCAGACGCCATATTGCCATTACGGCCATCCTGAGTCACACGTGTCCTCGACTGCCCAAACACTGAATACTTCCAAGAATGTCCATAATAAGGCGGGTTTCCTGAAGGATACGGGTTCTGTCCTGGCATTAGCAGTCCAGGAAGTCCATCAAAGAGTTGACGCCTCTCTTGTCTGATCACCGCAGTGTCTTGTTGGATGGCAGTGACCCCTACGAATGATAATGCGAATAGTGCAAACATTTTAAATGTTCCAAGGTTAGTGAGGATGGAGGCATTGACAGGACTTATATATAAAGGCTGGATGGTCAATTACCTGTCTGGTTTTGAACTGGTTCTGTGTTAATAATTAGTTTAAGAGCGAGCGTGGGATAGCTCAGTGGAGGATCGGGACTGGTTACTAACTATGCAACCGGATGGAATTCCGTTTGGGCTTTGGATGAGTATGGGTGTTTATTTGTTGATTTAAGCTTCTGGGGGGCAATTTATTAGTACATATAGCTAAATGAATATTTTTATTCCAAAAGAACAACATTTGGTCAAAAATCCGATTACGAGTCGACCCACCCAGTTGTTTATTCGATAAAAAGTATTTTATATCACATTTAACATGGTAAGTAATATATTGCGAATACGAGCTGAAAAACTTTCAGTCCAGAACTAATATAATTAAAAAAATAACTAAAAATGAACTTTTTTTAAATGCAATTGCTTGTTTACTAGACAAATTACATACTAATCGAAAGGGGAATCTATAGAATATGCAAACGTTAGTTTTATTGCAAATTATTAGTACCGTCTTTTACGTGTTTATACCTACCCAATAGTTTTATGATGTAAAAAATTGTCAACCTAACGTTTGCATATTCTATACGCTTCATACTTTCTATTGGTATGTAATTTGTCTATTAAACAAGCAATTCCCATTTTTTGTTTTAGAGTTGATTTTTAAATTTTTAATTAATAATATACTGGACTTTCGCCATTATATTACTTAAAATACTAAATGTATCGAATAAACAGCCTGGTGAAGGTCGTCTCCTATTCGGATCTACTAATTAGCGTGATTTAATTGTCACGCCTTGCTATTTCCTTTTACTTATAAGTAAAACACTTGAGGGCTTTTTGTGAGGTGATTTTAATATTTTTGGTAGTGTTCTGCGGACAACATACCAAAATTGCATTTAAATATATGTTTATATGCTATTAACAAACTGCGATTCTTACATGTTAATACGTGTGTACCCACCTGGCCCGAATAAGAAACTTCCTTTTTTAATAGTTATTGTCATTTATGTAAAGACTAGCTTCTGCCCGCGACTCCGTCCCCGTGGAATAGTTACTTTGGGCTAACGCTAACTTTAATCCGCGACTTTGTTAACGTAGAAGGTTGAAACATTCTTCATTGGTGCTCCGCTCATATTCGTCTTAGCGTGATGATATATAGCCGATAGCCTTTCTCCATAAACGGGCTATCTAACACTGAAAGAATTTTTCAAATCCGACCAATATTTCCTGAGATTAGCGCGTTCAAGCAAACAAACAAACAAACAAACTCTTCAGGTTTATAATATTAGTATAGATATATATCATATTTAACTGTAACAATGTGCAGTATGTATTTGCTTTGTTTAATATTTTCAAGAGTACTTAAGTCTGAATAATCAATACGTGCCCATACTTTATCTATTAAATATTCTCTTTGAGCAAAGTGAGAACCTGAGAACGCTACACGGCATGGTTTATTTTGTTGTATAAACATGTTGCTTCCAATTTTAAAGGATTCCCAGTTCGACTGACACATCAAAGACACTCCCGATGGATTATTAGAAAGCTTCAAATTTTTGTCGAACTATAAGAAATGTTTCAACGGTTTCACAAATTTTATCGCATATGCGACCCTATGTTGAGATCTGAAGGCTTTATATCCTGTAGCTATTTGATGAAGATGTTTCTTTTTACATAAAAAATAAGATATTTTATACCGAACATACGAATTTTGCTCGATTCTTGCTTGTACTTATGAAAGCTTTGACATTTGATTTGCTAGACTTTAGGTAAACGTATTTGCGCGCTTTGATTTCAGAAAACGTAGAATTCTGTTCAAGTATAATAGAATTGAAGCTGGTTTCTTTATAATACAATATTGGCCGTGTATAAAAAAATTACCACATTTAGCAAACAATGAACATATTTACAAGTTCGAAACTTTCATATTAAATTTACTTGTGGAATTGAACTTGTACTTTTCCATATGCTTTTTAGTGAAACGATGGGAAAAACTGCACACATTTGCTAATCGATTCAATGTCGTATGTGTTTCTTGCTTGTTTGCTTCAAATGAACAATTCTAAAGTTTTATTTTACGTACTTCCTTTATGATCTTTTGCATGATTCATTTTTACTTTATACAAAATCGCTTTGGCGTCGCATTTGCAAAATGTACATATATCTATAGAGCTGTTTTTTCCTGCAACAAAACTTCTGTGAATCGTCGGACAGTGGCTAGTGTTTGTCTGGTCTGTTGAATATTTCTCGCAGAAGTTTCTTGCAGATGGAAATGCGGCCTAAGCATATACTTAAGAAGGTATACATACTATGGCAACTGATATTCCATCTCATATCCAAGGCCGTCTTAAATTATGCTGGGGCCCTTGGGCACACAAGAATTTGGGGCCCTTTTGGAAATTAAAGAAAGCGAATTATACTAACATTTTTCTACTATGTTCTCATGAGAAATTGTCGGCCCTTCGGAGCCCCCTGAGGATGGGGGCCCTGGGCACGAGTCACATGTGCTGTTATGGTAAAAGATAGTATTTCTCATATCAGCCCTTTGACGTGAAATGTGTGCGTTAATAAAGTTCACTAGCTTTACCAATACATCGAAAGGGTGCAACCTTTAAGTGATTGACGGACACAACAATAAACTAGAATGGTAATCACTTCACTTATTGCTACATAATCACCATTATTAATAAACCGCCTATTAAATGCCTTAACTCAGCGGTGGATATATTAGAATTGTTTGCATAAGTATAAACACGGCATTCTAGCTTTACAATAGTTTCATACTTAAGTCTTGCATTAAAAGTTATTGGAATACTTTTAAGTGTTTTTCCATCTGACATATATCAAGGACACAAATTTTGACATCCTTTGGAATGGCGAAACTTACATGATGCGGCTTTTTATATTGATCATGGTATGACTAATATACCTATATGGAAGGAAACGAAGAAGCGAAAGAGATTTGTCAGGATCGTAGCAGGTGGAAAGAAGTGGTCTCTGCGTACCCCTCTGGGAAACAGGCGTGATTGAAAAATGCAGTCGAAGGCCGTATCACAATTATGTCTTCAACTCTACGAAGTACATTATGGAATGAACTTCGCTCCTCGTATTTCCTCAGCTATGACATGGTCCTCTCTAAACGCTGTTTAAACAGATTATTTACTGAAAGGCAGTACCTAACATGGCCGTGCCTCTTGGATTGCTTCCGTCTGGTGACGTTGGGTACTTATCGCCAGGTGGCCCGTCCGCTTGTCGGCTTATTGGCTGTAAAAAATGCTACTTAAAATAATGTGTTATCGATAGATGTAAACTTTCTCTTCTTTACTAATACTTAATGATAGTTAGCTTATGACTCTTATGAGGGATCATTAAATAACGTTTAAAATTGAATGCTAATTATAGCATAACCTTTTTAAGATTGTAAGATTAAGATAATGTCATTAGTCAGTGACGTAATCTTACACTAATATTATAAACAGGAAAGGTTTGTATTTTTGTATGTTTGTAACGAATAAACTCAAAAACTAATGGACCGATTTCAAAAATTCTTTCACAATTAGAATGCTAAATTATCCCTGAGTAACATAGACTATGCTTTATTTTTCTGCGCGATAGCAGTTGCGGGCAACAGCTAGTTCAATATAGAAAGGCGACCGTTGAACCTAAATTTGTTTGGTCCATCTAAGCTGTCAGAGGATCAAAACGATAAATTATAATTTTAAGATTTGTCATTTATTTTATTTGCCTTGGTGGCCCTGCCAAGATGCATTGCGCTAACTAGCGTTTCTATTCGTTTCGTTTTTAAACCAATCACGTCACTGGTAGATCACGTGAATTTTCGTATCACGTCAACTAGTTACCAGTGACGCCATTGGTTTAAAAACGAAACGAATAGAAACGCTAGTTAGCGTAGTGCATCTTGGCAGGGCCTCTGAGTATCTATTTTGTGAGGATTGTGAACCCACGCTTAAATCGCGTAGCTGTCAAAAACTTTCCATACAAATTTAGCTCCGGGCGATATCGTTTCTCACCCCCTAAATCAAGCCAGATTTCCACAATTTTTGAATATTTAGTTGTTATGAAAAACTAGGTTTGTACGTCTCCATTTATTTATTAATTGTTTCGTTCTAAAAAAAAACTTGGAAAGGAAACATACAGGTCTAGTTTTTTTATAATATCTACAACATATTCAAAAGTCGTAAAAATCAGACTTGGTTCATGGGAAGAGAAACGATGGGAAAAACTGCACACATTTGCTAATCGATTCAATGTCGTATGTGTTTATTGCTTAAGTTACATAAAGACTTTATTTACATCCAACTAAGCACAGAATTCAACATTAACAATTAAAAATTAAAACTAAACGTATTTAAATTAAAATTAAACTAAGCTACTCAAATATTAAAGATATAAATAATAATCACCACTATAAAAAAAACGTCCCCTCTAGCAGGTCCGCTCGCTGCATGGTCCCCATGACACTGGCTGCATTACCTCTCTGGATAGGTAGTCCAATCCTTTGGGAGAGGTAAGCACCAGCTCTAGGATCTCCGGAGGATTCTATGAGCCGAGAGGACAGGGTCTTAATAAAACTTTTCATATCAGCTGACCAAGGTCCCATGGTTTCCACTGCAAGCGCCACAAATTCGTAATTATTTAATACTTACATACATACATAAACTCACGCCTTTATTCCCAGTTTGGGGTAGGCAGAGCTACAGAATTGCCAACAACTCTAAAAGCTTGTTGATAATTCTGTAACCACATTTTGCATAATCAGGCTAAGATGTTTACCAGTGTATTAGTGACAGGTTGCAAGCCCATCGCCTAACAGTACTACAAGCCTTTATTCCCTTAGTCGACTCTTACGACATCCACGGGAAGGCATGGAGTGGTACTATTCTAAGCCGGCAACCACACAGCTAATAATTTAGTAATTATTTAATAATGACGAATATTTGCGGCGCTTGAGTGTTTGGGCCTGATCAGCTGCTGCACCAGCCCGATTACGGGTTGACTGGACGTGGGAAAGGGCGAATGTGTCAACGCACGTCGCGTCCCACGCCAGTGCCCTACCTAGTTTCCACGGCACCAATGTAGCTCCGTGTGGTCGCTTGCCATCGTCTCTATGCAATTCTGCTGGTTCCAGGACAGCTGGTACAGAGGCAGTGGCAAGCGAACCATTTATTGCTTGTTACTTCATGTGAACAACTCTAAAATTAAATTTAACGTACTTCCTTTATGATCTTTTGCTTCCTCATGTGCATTATTATATTATTATTTTTTGTCATACAAACTATTTATTTACTATTTAAAAATCAATATAAACACACACACACACACACACACACACACACCCACATACACACACACACACACACACACACGCACGCACGCACGCACGCACGCACGCACGCATGCACGCACGCAAGCACGCACGCACGCACGCACGCACGCACGCACGCACGCACGCACGCACGCTCGCACACACACACACACACACACACACACATAAACGCAATAATTCAGAAGTCTGGAATAAACAATTGTTTAAAAGTTTAGTTTAAGTATTACTTTAATAAATAAGTGAGATGGATTGGGAGCGCTCTCCTCTCTCTTCCATCTGGTGGCCCTGAAAACCAGCGTCAAGGCTAGTAAGTCTGACACCATGCTGAGTGGCATTGTGTATTAATAGAGTGTATTAATCTACTTTTTTTATAATGTTTTGCTGTTGTTTAAGTCCATTTTATTTTAGCACCGAATAAACCATTTCTATTCTATTCTATTCTATAAACGCTATCGCATTTTGTATGAAACTTTTTAGATTAAGAATCCTCTTAAGTTTATTATGATTATAACTTAACTTACGACGCGATGGGAAAACGTCTTAAGCAAGCTTAATGTGTGTAATGTTTCATCTACTTGCTAGTTTAGTAATTAACCACTTGTTTGAATACACCTGGGTGTAATTATGATATTGTTGTTTACAGACCTATCTCATTAGTACAGTGGGAAAATAGATACATCATGAGTAACTTTATACGACTTTGGATGCTGACATTAGATGCTTACATAATTTTGACTTGCTTGCCGGAAAATCGTTAAATCGTCCGTTCGAGCTATATCCTGCTAAGCTGGTGTGTGTTAGTTTGTTACTCCTTCACGCTGTAATGGCTGGACGGATTTAGATGAAATTTGAAATGAACATAGCTTATACCCCAGATTAACACATAGGATACTTTTCATCTCGGAAAATTTAATAGTTTCCGAGGGAAATAAGCATAATCGAAAACTACGCAGACGAAGTCGCGGGCAGAAGCTAGGCAAAAATAAAAAGGTTTTATACGTACGTGCATGAAGAGGTTGATGAATGTACAGGAAGCAAAAGTTTTATTTTTGGACCGGCGCACCTGCACGGGTAGCACAAGTTGTATTTTCTCGCTTGAAGCTCAGTGCGTCTCTATCATTACTGACTAGATAGAGAGGGGGATCCGAGCGACAAAACAAGTCGCGGGCAACTTGTGCTAGCCGAGAGTGTTCCATAGTCTCTGCCTTCGTCTCTGCCTACCCCGTTGGGAGACATTCGTGAAGGTATGTACAGATGTAGTGAAATATCCTTTCACATCGTATTTTCTCGGAAATGTTCGTATTTGTCATGCTACTTCAGTCTGACTCAGTACCCATCAAGGCAACGTGGGGGAACGTCGCATCGCGAGAGTGATAATCGATATAGTGTGGTTAATACCAGAGTATTTTTTTGTTAATTAATATTAAGTTTGTTTTCAGCTCTTTTTAATAGTCATGCTGAAAGCATTAAGACCTGGGAAACGTTTAGATCGACAAGCGTGTAAAATTATTTTCAACATTTATTTATATTTCTTCTTGTTTACCTACACCTAACCACACCTATATTTGATCGTGTTGGTATTAACATCTCGGTGTGATATACTTCAAACTCGTGGTTTGACATTTGAGACTGATAACTAAAGTACTCTATTTATTTAATACAAACATGTCACTTAATAATTCAATAATTCATAGACACGTCGGCATCATTCGGAACTAGACGTTAGTTCCGAGTTTTCACGATGTGAAAGGATTATTCACTAGATCTGTACAGTCACGAGATTAAATTTGGTAGGTACCCACCTTAGGTCCAAAGTCAATCTGACATTCTACAACTATAAGCTTGAGTTTCCTAAAAGTTACAAATGACATGACATCTCTAAAGACATTGACAACTTAAACATATTTTTGCTTGAAATGGGTCCCAAATTAACGCTCGTGACCGTACAATTATGTATGTAAAAAGGTTTCAATGAAAGATTTTTCCGCTATTTAGAGAAACTCTGCTAGGTACAGTCGGCTACAAAGAGATGTATCCACTTTTAGCCCTTATTAAATGCAATAAGGTTAAAAAGTGGATACATCTCTTTGTCGTTGACTGTACGGATAGGAGACCCGACTATCGGGTCGTTGGTACTGAATATGTTAAGGTAGACTTCCGTGGGCTGCGGCCGACGGCTGAACGAGCCGCGCATGCCATGGCATTGTACTTTGTCGCTTTAATCTCTTTGATAATCTCACTGTGGCATAATGGCAGTTAAAACAAGCCGTTAAAGCAACAAAGTACTAGTTAAAGTGTTTGTTATAATGGTGACCTTACCGCTTCCACGTTTAAAATTGTAAACAATCATTTACTTATCAAAGGGCATTGGGTAAATTTGTTTGAAGAATGTTGTCATATTTTTTTTCAGCGACCACGGATGATTTTTACATAGTTATTTAGAGGACCTCTAAATACACATAGAGATATTTAATTTAAGGCGATAAATAATATCGGAGCGGAGATTTTGAAGATTTAAGTATTCAGTTTTTAGTACAAAATTACGCCCAAGTATGAATATTTAAATATCTCGGCTCCGATGCACTTAAGAGTATTACATTACATAACAAAATATGTTTATTTTTAATCATTCTATCATAATTTACCACTTTTACCAATGGCCGCTCACCTTGAAAATGTATGAATTTTACAAATGACAACACTTTTACCCAAACCCCTTTAACAAGTCTTACAATCTTACAAAAAGCATGCTTTCAAAACCCAACTGCTGTTTGAATAATGTCGTTAACATAATGTAAGTTTTCATGCCGCGCAATTTGGCGCCAAAAATCCGCCATTTTGATTTCCAATAATTCTAATATAGCCTATGACACTAGTGCTTAAGACGAATCTAACCACGTATAATTTATTAAAATCGGTTTAGCCTTTAGTAGTTACGAGGGAACATAGAGTCGGAAATACATACCGATCAAACACATAATCCTTTTGGGCTTTGCCGCAGTCGGGTAAAAACCGGTCAACCGGAGCTGGACTCGCGCACCGGGGGTTCTGTACCACCGCACAGTAGGTATTATTAAATTTCGATTTAAATCGAATCAGCTCGAGTCCAAATCACACTTGTTTTTCTTCAGAGCTTGTACAGTCGAGGAATTTAATTTGTGACCTACCTTAGGTCAAAAGTCAATCTGACATTCTACAGCAATAAGGTTGAGTTTCCTATCAATTACTAATGACTTGGCATCTCTATTGACAATGACATCTTCAAGCAGATTTTCTTTGAAATGGATAGCAAATTAACTTCCGTGACCGTACTACAATCATGCCAAACTTGACGCTTGTATGTTTTACCGTTTTTACGATAAAACAAAAATAAAAATACAATAAAAAAGTTTCTTGTATGGCGACCAATTTATTACTTCACTTTTTTTTTAGTAAATGAGTCGTAAAAACGGGAACATCATTAGTCCGAATTTTCTTTTTTCCGAAAGCTATGTTACGCTGGAGCTATTTTAGATTAAATGCATAATTTAATTTTCATACGTAGGTTAGGTTAGGTTTCATTTATAAGCGATAGCAAAAAGTTAAGTCTTCTATCAAAAAATTGCGTTCGGAATAGGGAATATGTATGTTTTGCTGCTTCATGTAACAAACAGGTGAGAAAAAACATTTTTCGAATAGCTATAAAAATAACCAAGATATAAGCTAACAAAGATTTGTTCCTATATCTTTCTAGCAAAACAGAATTTTACGTGGAGTTTATATAGCCGAACTGCACAATGACGTCACCGGTGCACATCGGATCTCTGTCTAATTAGCAGGTTAAAATGCCTGTATCATCCGTATTTCTTGACCGATTTTAATTTTAATTTCACTTTTGGTGATCTTTTTTACGGTATTTTCATATTTTGTTGAGAAATGCGATTTAAAAAATCCATGCATATTCCCTATTAGGAAAATTCGGAATTTTGATCAATTCGGAATTATGACTCTTCGGAATTAAGTAGAGTACCCCGTAAAAACAAATATTGTGAAGAAAAAAAACCGCTTTCTATTACGGTTCAAAAGATATAACTTTTTAAAGTTATGACGAACGGACAGCGTAGCCACATTAATAGATACGAAACCCTAAAAAATAACCAATTGTCAAAATACAATGTTTACATGGGACCAACAAAGTTGTTGTTTTGCCGGAGACAACTTTACTGATTACTGGCCGTGGGTGGAACTCGTATAAAATCATGATTGGCGAGTTCCGAGAAATGTTGTTAACGACGAGATTACTTTGTTATGTTTACGTCGGCGATGTTTAATATTCATATTCAATGCTAAGGGCTTCATGAGGGATCCATTTTGTATTCCTGGTAATAGAACTTTGCGCGTCGTCCGGATTTTTTCTCCTTTAATAAGACAACCAGCGTAATTACGAGCATATTATTATGGAACACCTTTAAATTCATTTTTTCTCCTTCCGTATATGTCCGAATTTTTTAATTTTTCTTAAAGCTATGTTATGCTGGAGTTATTTATCGTTATTCTTACGTTATCGATCGATATCGTTATTAGATCGAATGCATAATTTAATTGCTATACGTAACGTTAGGTTTGACGTTTAAGCGATATCAAAAAATTAAGTCTTCTATCAAAATATTGCATTCGGATAAACCTCGTTTTTTATGCTCCGTCCGGATCATCTTATCCTTTAACTTACCGCCAAGCAGCAGTGTTCACTTTGTCCTGTTCCGGTGTGGGGATATGACAACCGCGGAAATTACTAGCATAGACGCATTCCAAATGTAAACGTAAATTAAGTTAGTAAGTAAGTAATCACTAGTATCTATGTACCTCCCAAGTAGTATTAGATTATTGAGCGCATCAGTCGCCAACAAACTGACACACAGTTTGGCGACATTTAGAGTATGGTACTATGTAAAAAATATATACTTATAATAAATAAAAAAAAAATATCTTAGTCCTCAGGGTTGGCGAAGCATTTGCAGTCTCATGATTGCCATCTTGAGATTAAACCTTTGGGAATGCAAATGTCTATACCTAGGTCACAGATCCCACTTAAGTAGGTACCATCAGATAGCTTGCGTACTCGTTTGTCTTCTCCATGCCTAAAAAAAAACTTAGCAATATTCTGAGATAAGTAGGTAGAATGTGGTACGTCTTCTATAAGGTCGGATTTTTATTCCCACAGAAATAATGTAAACAAAGTAACGTCACTGTCAAAGTGACATTTCAGGGGATGTCAAAGTTTGGGGCAGCAAGAAATATAAAATGAGTCACTGTAAAGGGATTACAACGGGATCACGAATTGTAAAACGAACCGAGTGAAGAGACGTCTCACATCGATCAAGCGGCCCTCAACTTGTTGACACAGGTGTATCGAATCAATGATACCAGTGCAATAAATAAAATATGCATACAAAAACAGTTTTCTCGTCTTAAATGAATACAACAAAGAGTTTATATACAAATAAAATGCCATCAACGAATTAAATTCTTCAATCTTGATTATGATTACAATATATAGTTTTTTTATAGAAAGTTCATTTCTTTTAAAAGTGGAAAGTATAAATATTTTGAATAATGCAAATGTTTTTCGATAACGGCAACACCTTTGTTTACATTTTTTCTGTGGGAATAAAAATCCGACCTTAGATAGAACGCGCTGCAAGGCATTTAGGAATACTTAATCGCATATCGCGGAGTGTTCTGGGTTTTGTCTTAAGATGCTTCAAGTCAACAACTGTTTTTTGTCAAGGCACCGCGTCTTATCGTATTTTCCATTACTCCCTGACCTACATAAAAACGTAATGGTTTAAGACGAGACAAAAAATGTGGAAAATTTCATACTGATCGTTTTGTTTTTGTCTAGGTTTTTGTAAAACACTTCAGAATCAGAAAACGTTTGCTTTTTTACATAAAAAGCAAACGTATCTCAATGGATTTCTCCAGGATAACTTCTACCGATAGCGAAATAATCAAACACGAATGGCTAATCGTACAACAGTAAAATAAACAAAAGATACTAATAAAATAGCAAACTGTTATTATCACAATACTTATATGTAGGTGATCGCATCACTAAAATGCCAAAAATATAAGTAGTTTAAAAACTAAAACCCGCCTACAAAAAAAGAATGAAACATGTTTGGCCCTTTGTAATGTTGACATAGAGTGCGAGTTAGGGTTATTTTTTATCGTAGGTATCACCTGTTAATGGACCTTCATCGCTTCTGCTACGAGCTATCCGAAATATTGTTTGTATCGCGTATCGCACTTTGGACTTGGGTGACAAAATAATTAACCCTTCTTAGCTTGGCCGTAGTTGCTCACAAAATCGTTTTGATAGCTCTTATTTTCTTGACAGTAATGGCGGCCAAGTTGAAAACAATACCATAACAGGTCAAAGACGATATGGTTTCTACCGATTAGAATAGAGGCCCAGTAATGGAGTCCTAGTAAAAAACCAGTATAATAACATGTCAAAATAAATATTGTTTCACGCAGTATAGTCCATTCGCGTAGATAGTGTCGCTATACCGATAGTGCAGCGTAACGCACACCCGCAAGTTAATTTGGCAGTTTACATCGAATTATATTCGTATTTTATTACAATAACCACAAGTACGTGCAAGTGTAGCGACACTATTTAAGCGAATGGACTATATAATTATATATATAATGATAGCTACGAGTTACTGTAAACGACGTTAGACATTATTTTTTACTTCACAAATACTTTATGGCAAAACAACATGTTATTGTACACATTATTAGTCGGACTCGCTTGATCGGTCATTATCACTATTTAAAGATTTAACCTGAGTTTGTATATTTACTTTTACATATATTTACTTTATCGCGTGTCACCCAAAACATAATGATTTGTTTACATTTCTGTTATCGATGTCGATCTAACAGCCCATGCTTTTAACGATTTCTGAAATAGCTTCACATTTGTTAACTAGGTATAGTAGGTATAGGCTGCGGCTCCACTGAGGCGGAGACGAGCGGAGCGGAGCGGAGGTGTGCCAATATTAACCAATAGAAGGCGCATGCGGTCACGTCGAGCGCGCCTTGCGCACGTTAGTTTAGATTCTATTGGTTAATATTAGCACAGCTCCGCTCCACTCCGCTCATCTCCGCCTCAGTGGAGCCGCAGCCATATTAATCGGGAACATATTTTTTTCCTTAATCTTAATTCATTTTAGATAAAGGTATGATTTCGATTGCGGTCCCGCGACGTCCCGGTCGCTTGGGTTGGTCAGCGCTCCATATCACTTCACTACATAGTATAAAACAAAGTCGCTTCCCGCTGTCTGTCCCTATGTATGATTAGATCTTTAAAACTACGCAACGGATTTTGATGCGGTTTTTTTAATAGATAGAGTGATTCAAGAGGAAGGTTTATATGAAACGTGAAAGTCACCGTTCACGGTCGCCAACATCGAAATCATACTTAAGAGTTACAGACCTAAAACGTGCGATTAATTAATATTATTTTATCGAAAAACGTTTCAATGAACGTAATATCACTATTAGAATTTTCATTTCATAGAAAGGCATTTCTCGCCGCGTCAGTTTAATTTGTTTGGTAGTGACAAGGGATTATTCGACGTTTATGCCATTATTGTTTCTTCCTATTCGTAATTCTGCACATTGTGAATTCTACACATCTGAGGGCTCAGACAAGATGCACTACGCTAACTAACGTTTCTATTCGATTCGTTTTTAAACCAATCGCGTCACTGGTAGACCACGTGACTTTTCGTATCACGTCATCTTCCAGTGACGCGATTGGTTTAAAAACGAATCGAATAGAAACGTTAGTTAGCGTAGTGCATCTTGTCTGAGCCCTCTGCATTTGGCCACATTCGCTATTCTACACAGTCATTATTTTATTAACGTAACCTAATCTACGTAATTAATTATTAAGATACCCTAAAAACATCATGGTTTCAGCAGAAAATAGCGTTCAATTAAATTAAATTCGATGAATTTATACAATCAATGAATTGAAATTCGATAAAATGATGGGTATGTGATACTGCAATTAATCTGTCGGTTTTTATAGTCAGTTTCAGTGCATATTTCTACTTTGTTTTAGCACATAATGCATTTCAATCTTCTCATAAATGAATAACTAAATAAGTACATAGAAAACCACCCCAAGGCTGCGAAATTAATACTTACGTTAGAAAGATAAGAGACTAAATAGAGCAGCCATTGTTCATCCAAACGAAACATAAGTTAAAAACATTATTCATGAACTGTTGACAAGTAATTAATTACGTAGCCAAATATTTCGTTTTAATAACTGATTTTGCGTAAGATTACCCTGGATTTTTCATGTTAATTCTAGGCTGTTCTGATTCGTCCCCCACCAACCCTATCGTGACGTCATTGCGACAAGATTGCGGTTTTGCTTTGGGCCAAAAGCACAAATCGTGCAAGGGCCACCAATATATCTTTTTATTAATTTGACCTTAATGAACCACGGATGTGGATTTTCTAAAATTGATCCCCAATTTGAAGAAAGCGGGGAATAAGGAAACGAATTTTACGCATACAAAGTCGCAGGCGAGGGTAGTTAAAGTATACAACTGGTGGTTACTTCACAATTTTCCGGGAGGTTTTCCGATTAAGTTAGCTTGTCCCGGTCTCACGGGCCCGTTCTTACCGCTCCCGGGATACATAAGTTATAAAGAGATCAGCTACAAACGGCCCTAGAATTTTAATGTACAGATTTAGTAGTTTAACTGGAAGGCTTGGGGGATTTATATTTTTATTTATTAAGATCATGCAAACTACACAAAGTAGGTACCTACACGAATAATTTAAGGTCGATTTTTTTTTCATGACGTCAAACTACGAAATTTTGCACAAATGTTCTTACAATGTGTTTAGTCCTTCTGTAATGACATTTGATTTCACAGAAAGTGACAAAGAATACTTTAGCTTAAATAGGTTAATTGTCCGTTTATAAATAAGATGGATGAGCTATAAAATTTCAGGTGCTTCCTTACATTCAAAATGTCGAGTTAGTGCTGATGGATGCGTTCAATCTACGACGGCGCGCTCGCACAGTCGCGGCAATGTATGAAAAATGAAGGAGTGGGCGAGACGTCCTGAGGGCCCTGCAAAGATGCACTACGCTAACTAACGTTTCTATTCGATTCGACCAATCGCGTCACTGGGAGATGACGTGATACGAAAAGTCACGTGGTCTACCAGTGACGCGATTGGTTTAAAAACGAATCGAATAGAAACGTTAGTTAGCGTAGTGCATCTTGTCTGAGCCCTCTGGATCGAAATCACTATAATGGTTGATAACAATATTTGCAATTGTAATATGTGCAGTTAACTATCAAAGGTAAGAAATATTAAACACAAACGTACATACTTGGTAGGGGTTCTATAATTAAAATACAGAAACGTCAATCTATATTTTAATACGAGAAGTTTTTTTTTTCTATCAGTCATTATAAATTTGACTTCATTTGTATTCGTACAAAATCTAATGTAACAGATAAAATATGGCTTAGCAATGAGCTCTACACAACTTCATGGCTAAGGTTTTTAAAGTTACTTTGACTTTAGGCACTCTTCCAGAATATGAAAATAATAATTTACAATTTTTATTACTACCTTATATATTACATTTGGTTATTAACTTTATTACTATGCTTATAATTCACTCTTTCTTAATACAATAAAGCTGCATTTTGAAAACAGTTTTGTTCTTTACATTTTTCTATAAGTCTTATGTCAACTCAACACTATTGCTGTCTTTGTTTTTAGTTACATATGAAACACAATTTATCTTTGCACCCACTTAAAAAATCTCTTAGACATGATGATGATGATGATGAGTGGGGACGCCGCCGAGGCAGGCGGGCAGTCGAGTGGCTCTCCATTCATTCCGCCCTGTTCTCTTAGACATACTCGTAGTTACTTACATACTTTTACTTAAATGATTTTTAACCAACTTCATAGGGACCACGCCGCGGGCGGATCCACTAGGGGGGGCGTTCTACTTATAGCAGTTTTTGATTATTATTTCTTTCTCTTATTATTTAAGTAAGTTTAGTTTTAATATTAGGTGTTGTCGATGTGATTTGTATTTTTAATTTCTGTTGTTAAATAAATATCAGCCCCAGCTACAAATCAGTTAATCAACTTCCAAACATTTCCCTAAAATTTTTTTCATGCCAGAAGCACACTTGTCTCCAGAAAACGCTGCTCTGTCGTCTATAGTGACAGTTGCTGTCGTAGGATCCACTGTTGTAGAATCTATCCTCTCTGCCTTACTTTCCTCGCCCCAGACCCATTTGTCTTCATTCCCCGTCCTGTTTTCTCTTTCTATCGCATCATTGCGGAATGACCTATCCGTAACTTCATTTTCTTTCGTAGTTTTGGAATGATTTTCATTAGCATTATTGAAAGTTTTACTATTAGCTGTTAATCCCTTCCGATTATTATTATTATACATGTTATGATTACGATTGCCTTCATTTTGATCTGGCCTGTTATTCTGTTCGTGCAGAAAAGTAACGACATCTTGGTTTTGCACATTGTCTCTACTTAAGTTACTATTATTGGGTTCAGCATCTGTTTTTCTTCTGTTATGGTTATCGTTATTTTCAAATACCATTGAATCTTCCTGTCTACGTGCTTGCAAAACATTTTGCTGGTATTTGTGCGCTCTATCATTGTTGTGAGTACTATCTACGTTAGGATATTCGTTATGGATAAAGCTTTGTTCAGGATGGTTCAAATTGCCATGATTATGTCTGTTGGTTTGGATCTGTCTATCAAAAGCTTGATTGACATTTCCTGGAAAAACGCGAGAGCGTTCTTGATTTAAATTTGTAAAACTGCGGCTCCTGTCATTATTAATAACATCTCTATCATATCCACTGTTTGAATCTGGTCTATAATCGTCTTGTCTATTTTGATTGTTAAAATGAGCGTGCCCGTTGTCTTCAAATTGCTCGTGATTTATTTCTGATGGGGGCGGACTAATTTGCAATATATCATGTCTTCCATATCTGGCTTCTGATATATCTCTTCCAGACGCTATCACTATCAAAGTCACTAGTATTACAAAATGCATCGTTATAATCGTCTTTCACATTGTTTAGTGTCTCATTAAGTTTGATTACTATTTACTTTACACTTGGAATCTAAGTTTTAACAGCAAAAGTTTCCACGTCTTTCGTATCACTGTTCACAACTTCACTGTTATTTGTTTGTTTTTGAATTGCACATAAATAAGACTTTTGCAATTTAAAATGCAAATAACACTAACACTTCCAGTTTTTTTAAATACAAATGTCGAACTACTTTGTTTAAATACATGCGCCTGCGACGCCTACTGGTCACACTCTGTGCGGTTCCGTTAGTTCTAACTTCTAATGACAATTATTGATGATTAGTTAGAACAGACGTGTAACTGCTCTGTCATTGTGTGACTAATGTAATGTGAGTTGACCTCTTTATGGTTATTATGTTTATATACTTGAAGGAATCAACGAAATTAAGAATTGCTTGTGTAACTTTGACAAAAGTTAATTTATATTAGGTATTTAAAAAGTTTTTCTTAAAAGTTTATCTGCTTACATGTTTTTATTAAGTACATTAAAGTTATGACTATCTACTTGAATTCATACCAAATTAATAAATCTTAAATACGTCAAAGCCCTCATCTCCTCTCTTAATATAGATAAAAAATATATGTTCAGAAGATCCTTACTAAATGGTTTGTGGTTTTCGATCATGGACGGGAAATCAAAGTCCAGTGCGTCAGCTTTGTGTGTGGTTTGGTTTTCCTGTCCAATTATTTTTTATTTCCCTTTCCTATTATTATGTGTAATAGGGATGTTGACAGAACTACTGATTAATTATTTTACAATGATCACGAATTAAAACTTTCCCAAACACTCGACATAGCGAACAAAGGACTTATTTTTGTGTTATTTATAAAGACCGTTAACGGTCGAACTCAGAGTCAGTTAATAAAGTCAATATAAATGTAAATGTGATATTTATGAACTCTTTTCCTTCACGAAATACTAGTAACAATAGCATTTATTACTTATATTTTGTAAAGTAAGTATTTTACTTCGGTGAATGGTTCCAAAGCGGATTGGAAATTGAGTACAATCTTGGAAATAAACTTTGCGTAAAAGCTTATTGTTTTGTAGGTCAGAACAATTACCTGTGTTGCTTCTATTTTCAATTGTCTTTAGGAATTTTAAGGGGAAATTTCACTAACTCAAATAAAGAAGATTTCCTCCTCATTATCTGAACTGTTTTTTTATTGATATGTTAAGAGCTTAGCCACGTAAGATTTGTAATAGATTTTTTAAAATAATAATTTCTTTTTTGGAAAGAAATAGTGACGCACCTGTAAATTGGTTACAGAATGTGTTTTTAAAAATTCTTTAACTGCCCAGTCTTTAATATTTTGTATGTATAAGTATTTATTTCTCTATTAGTATGTTTATCATTGTGTAGTTCCCACTGTACGAGCATAGATAATAGGTTAGGACTAGGTCAATTTGTATAAGAAGAATCACCTAATTGTGTTTCCTCTGAATTTTCGTTGCAGATTTATCTTCTTCTCTTCTCGTGTTTTTGTATTAATTTATTGTTAAAAGCAATAAGTCATTAATTATTTATTTGTTTATTTATGATTTTAATACTAATTTCTCTGTGAGGAACACACACTGTAGGCAACTTTCACACGGTACTAATCTTTGCCGCAATGATGTAATCAGTGCAAAATTGACCTTCAGTAATGACGCATCTAATTTAATTCAAATCATCAAATCAAGCTTATAAATATGCAAATATATACCTACGTACTGAGTATTAAAGTCTAGTATTAAATGGTGATTCACCGTATTAGTTTTAATCATTTTAATTGTGTTGTTTGGATATGAAAGCTAATACGATGATTTGGCATCTGTTGCTTCAAATATTGATGATAATATTTGGGGATTTTACTTTATTCACAGAATAGATAGGGGAGAGCGGGGCTAAAAGTTACCGAGGTAAGTTGTTCCAATTTAAATAACCCCGCGAGGAAAAGTGATAAGATATTTTCAGCCCAAGACAAGGCAATATGATTGAAGACGGAACTAATTATCAAGGCTGATTAGCTACAAGTTCTTTGATAAGCTGTTAATTACTAAATGGTTAATAATTATCTAAAATCTAAATACAACTTAAACTATACATACAAATGGTTACCTGATGATTCGTACGATATTGTTGATACTTAAATAAACAGACTTGTTTTAATCATTTACTGTTCTTTATTTCACAAATAAAAGCTTTAACAGATATGGCAGCAAGTTACCCCGGCTTGTTAACAACTTGATCCAAGTTGGAGTAAGTTGTTACTTTCCGACTGATTTGGGTGTTTTTTATTAATGCCTGCATTAATAAAAAACACCCAAATAACTGTCTTAATATCAAAGTTACATCTGATGTAAGTTGATTTTGATCGCATTGTATGAATACCTAATATTCTTAACAAATTTTGTGGTTAGCTAAAAATCGTAACTTTTAGCCCCGCTCTCCCCTACGACAAGATATTAGTGTTAGAATTTAGGAGTTTTTTATTTGAATAACTATGCGAGCTTATGGGACGTTAACATATCCAATAAAATTTGCAGTATTTGCTGCGTTTGCGCAATAAATAACTAATTTCTTAACTGTCATCAGACACTTTCGTTCTGCAACCAGGGTTTTGAGAAAACAATAGGTACGAGTAGGTTTACTTAGATCGTAAATAAAGTGTTTTGTTTTTTTTGTGAATCGGTGACATCATTACCATTCATTACTAACAATTACATGGGGAAGGCGAACGAGCACACAGGCCAGGCCACCTGCTGGTAAATAGGTTCTGTGACCCATAGACATTTGCATTCCCAAGACTAGGTACAATCTTAAGACAGCAATCCTAAGTACTGATGTGCAAGTTGCGGAAAGTTTCTAAAAAGATGGAAAAGTACTAAAAAAAAACCTACATGAAATGTTCCGCAATTTTGGAAAGTTTCCTTTGGCACATCAGTAATCCTAAGACCGCAAATGCGTTGCCAACCCTAAGGACTAAGATGGAATGCCTCTATGCTAGGCATTGTCATTACACTGGTTGTCTTATTTTACACTGTGAACACTGCTGCATGTGGGCAGGTTAATCCATAATATGACAGAGATTGTCATACGTTGGACATGCAATTGTATTTACTAGCATAATATCCAATTGTGAGTAGCTTTACAACTATGATTTTCGAGAGCAACAATGTTTACTAGTTGGATATCGTAGCGAGAGAGGGTCACAGCTGTGTCAGAACAGAGGGTTCACTTTTAAATTAAAAAGAAAAAACCTTATGCCGTTACTAATCCTACAAGTATTGGTCTATGATATTAATGGAATTTGTAGTCGAGTATAAGAGTAACTGATGAGTTTTATTTAAGTTCTTATATGATTGTTGCTGGTTTTACTTGGATTTTCTGGAATGTACTTAGTTTACGTGGGAAATCAAATGAATATGTGGTAAACAATTGACAACATTAAAAAAAAACATTTTTGTTTTTTCGCGTTTATAATAGCTGGTTAAAAATTACACTACCCGCGTTCCTCGGTTTTTCTTTATTTAACTTAAGTTCTTCGTTAATAATTTATTAAAGAAATAGTCGTTAAAAAGACCGTATATACAAAGTTAGGAATACTGATGTCGTGATCTTAGCATGATATAAAATAAAATAAAGTAACTTTAAACAGAAACAGAACTGACTGTCATGTCATGTCACTTGTCAATAGTAACAACTGTAACAACATAAATTCGTCGACTTTGGGCAGATTGCGGCTATCCGCTTTTACAAATCCGTGAGTCACTTTCATTTTAAATAGCGTATATCAAAACAATAGTATTACGAGAATTGAAAGCGTGTCGTTAGAATCAAGTAATCCGTCAGACAGATGAAAAATATAAATAACAATTGTATATTTTTTTCAATTCCTGTGGTAATAAATGGACTAAGGGCACTATAAGTGTATTCCTAACATTCACAATCCAACTTTTTTTACTGTTTTTCCTAAATATAAAAAAAGCTACTGCATAAAAAAAATCAAAAATATTTTTACTGTAATCAGCAGTGTAAAATCTACAAACAGTATTTTATTTTACTACCTTAGCACATATGAATTGTTGTCAATTAAATTGTTTACTTCTGACCTTATAGGCCCAATGTATAGGCCTCTATTTTACTCGGAAAAACCATACCTATTGTTTTTGATGTGAATCAAAAAAGGATCGTTAGGGATCGCAGGGTTCCGAAGATGCAACAAAAAAATGCGAGAAAGGTGTCATGTTTGAAAAATAGAAGTATCGAGGATTTTGTTTCTTATCATGTTTTCACGTTCAACAGTTTCAAGCGAAAATGATCTTTAATATATCCAAAGAACAGACACAAGAGTTATGGTTGTTGAGCAGATAGCGAAACACTACAGCGCCTCTATTCTAGGCGGTAAAACCGATATCGTAGTTTGCCTTGTTATGGTATTGTTATGACGTCAGCCGCCATTACTGTCAAGAAAATAAGAGCCATCAAAACGTTGACAATACCATAACAGATCAAATACGATATTGTTTTTACCGTCTTGAATAGAGCCGCAGGCCTCATATGTGGCCTCTTAAAATGAATAAATATTTTTATAAAGTGATTGTGCAATAACTGAGCTAAAGAAGCTGCGTACACTGCAGCACAAACAGAGTTATGAACAGAATTAGACACCGGGTGGCGTGCGACAAACATGCGAAGCGTGAACGCGGAGTCAGTCTGCTGGAAACGACATATAAATAAATATAAATAAATAAATAAATAAATAATACTAGCGACCCGCCCTCGCTTTGCATTAGTTTATGTTACAACCGTTCATAATCCAAAACTTATTATAAACTAGGTTCTACCCGCGACTTCGTCCGCGTAGATTTTGATTATCGATATCCCCTCGGACACTTTTAAATTTTCTGGGATGATAAGTAGCCTATGTTTTCATCCAGGGTATAAGCTATCTTCATTCCAAATTTTATCCAATTCCGTCCAGCCGCTACAGCGTGAAGGAGTAACAAACTAACACATACGCACAAACTTTCGCATTTGTAATATTAGGCACTGGTCCCACCGCCGGCGAGTAAGCGATGAACTATCGGCGATTTTCTTGCCCAATAAACGAACAAAAGATAATCGCTCCCGTGTAAATAAAAGAGAGAGATATAAATTTATAGTTCATCGCTTACTCGCCGGCGGTGGGACCAGTGCCAGTGAAAGAGATCGTCACCCTATCAACTCGAGCCGTTCAGTATCATTTGTATGAAACTCCCTACTGCAACGCACACTTATCGGCATCGGAACGGCAACGCCTCACCTCGGCACGAGCTAGCAGTCGTCCACTGAAAAATGTATCGTATTAACACAGGTCAAAGTTCCCTTTTCAATGTTTCACTTTGAGTTGATCCGGTGACGATCCATTTCCGAGTTGATATGTGTGCTGTGACC
Organism: Acleris literana; assembly: GCA_946894065.1. Classification (NCBI taxonomy): domain Eukaryota; kingdom Metazoa; phylum Arthropoda; class Insecta; order Lepidoptera; family Tortricidae; genus Acleris; species Acleris literana. Next base: position 7,715,852 of record OX335688.1, on the reverse strand, counting down.
TTTAGTGGGATAAAAACCTTCCTCTTGAATCGCTCTATCTATTGATGAAAACCGTATTAAAATCTGTTGCGTAGCTTGAAAGATTCGCACCTTTAGAACAATAGTGACCTAATTGAGAAATTTTAAATTTCGAGTTAGGTCTCTATGATAATAAATTTATGACTCGAAGTTTGAAAGCACAAATTTTGAATTAGGTCATTATTGTTCTAAAGGTGCGATAACCTCGTAAGGCCCAGTGTGCAATATGATGTACATAATCAAGGAAATTAAATTTGAACTGTGTTGCAATGGGAATAAGGTTCATTTTCCAATCTACATAAACTGAAAATGGCATTATCGAACAAACGTAATTGAACTTTATTGCTTCGACGGTAGATTCAAAATCCCACTCACAAAAAACTCCCTGATTGTAGTATGGTGGGTCTTACGAGGATAAGCGTACATACACAGGGACAGACGGCGGGAAGCGACTTTGTTTTATACTATGTATTGATATCAATCAATGGTATTCACACAGAGTTTTTTGTCAGTAGGACTTTGAATCTACCATCAAGACAATAAAGTTCAATTACGATTGTTCGTTAATGCCATTTTCAATTTATGAAGAAAGGAAAATGAACTTTATTCATATTGCAATACAGTTCAAATTAAATTGCCTTGGTAATGTAGGTACATCCTGCACAATGGGCCTTACGAGGAGATACAGTGCAAACTGCAAGTGCAGGGCAGGTTTGAGCAGTGCGTCCGGATCGCTACCACCATCTTAGCCTTTAACCTACCGCCCAACACCAGTACTCACACTATTTCGTTCTAATGAAAGAAAGAAAGAAAGAAAAAAATGTTTATTCAGACATCTAACAAAAGGACAAAACAAGTACTAAAAAAATAGAGACAAAATCATATGGCTGAAGTAATGCCAGATGTCATGAAATGTCAGCTCAGCATGTTGCCGGCAGTAAAAGCAGCGCTGGTCTTCCGCAGGGACCATTCTGTGACCTCACGGCAGGCCAGACACCACAAAAATAAAATTAAAAGAACAAGACAAAAAATAATACTTACCTACAACAATAAAGTATTACTAAAATTATAGCATAGACTGAAAATTGGAACATGTTGCCAATACTAATAAAAAATACAATTATACATTAACCATTGACCCAAAATTATATAAACAATCGAAAAAAGTAAAAAAAAAAAAAAAAAAAAGAAAGAAACAAACCAGTAATGTGGGCACAAGACGATCGAAGAAATTACTAGCATGGAAGCATTCCACCTTAGTCGTCAGGGTTGGCAACGCATTCGCAGTCCTAGGATTACAGTATTAAGATTGTAGTCTTGAGAATGCAAATGTCTATGGATCTAAGATCTTGTTTACCATCAGGTGGCCTGTGTGCTCGCTGGCCTTCTCCATGTCATAAAAAAGTGCAAGATATCTAAAAAATCTTTCGGGTTGGTGTAAAGTTAGTTAGACTCGCATAAGAGCTTTAAAACTCTATTGAAACACCATATGCAGCAAGGAAAGAATATACAAAAAAAAGAATGTTACATAAATGTTTAATGTTAATGTTTTAATGCAGGGAACACCTAAATTCCTAAATTCCTAATAATTCTTTTTCGATTATTCATTTGTCCGAATTTAAATTTTTCCGAAAACTATGTTATGCTGGAGCTAATTTAGATTGAATGCATAATTTAATTTCTATACGTTGGTTAGGTGAGCGTTTCTTTTTTTTTTGCCACTAGCACATTTTGCAGTGTGTGTGTCCCATGACTTTGCATTTAAAAATGAAATACTTAATGTATATAAGTAAAGGAGTTTGTATTTTTTACTTATTCGTCGTTTTATTTGCACACTAAAAATGATTTTACAATACATAAAAAGCTTGGCATTTATTTAAAATTTATTAAAAAACGAAACCTCTTTTTTTTTAAGTATGAAAAAACGACTGTCCCACCGTAAAATCCATAACTTAAAATTGGAATATCTTCATGATGGTCAATAAACCTATATGAACTTTTGAATTTTAATCTATGCTTAGTAGTATTAAGGTTCATTTTTCATCTACTTTGTTGAGTTAATACCAGTAAATATGGTAGAATTTAATTTTTAACTCTTGTCCCAGGAAATGTTCCGAAAGTAATTTCCTATTGTGTTCCCCATTTTACTAGCTTATATTAAACTAAAAACTACCAAGACTTATTATTTGCGATGGGCAACACAAACAAATGTCACTTCCCACGCGGCCATGTTGTTGCGGTTAATTGTCATTCAGAAAAACTGAAGATAGCACGTGCGTAGGTGTTGTGACCAATATATTTCCTATTGTGTACTTGTGATTTTACGAGGTAGGTTAAATAATTTACTTATATTTGGTTACTTATTAGGATAGTTAATATTATTACGAACAGTTTGATATAAAGTCATAGAACATTTTCCATAAAACAAGCCCGGTTTTTTTTTTAAAACATTGAACACGTGTTTTGTAACTTCTTTTTGTGTTACTTTTGCGTGGTAACATATCAAAGGAAAGCTAAGTTACACTAAGAGGAAAATAATAAAGGCTAGTTTTCATTGTTGTACAGGGCTCAAAAATTAAAATAAATAATCCAGAAAAGCTTGAAGAACAAAAGAAAAAAAATCTTGAAAGGATGAAGTCAAAATACAAATATAAAAAAATAAGTGAAATGTCAGAAAAAGAAAAAACTATAAATACGAAATAAATGGAAAAAACGTTGTTTTATTTCATCAATTTCACCTCTTTATAAAATAATTGTATAAAACTTAATATTGAGGGTCATTATACACATACCCTTACATTTCTTCCTTTGTTACCAATGGTTTTCTTTGTTACTGTCCCAACATTTTTACCGTCGTTATTTTCGTTTTATTTCATTTATGTTATATAAAAAGAAATAATTGGGCTACTAATAAAACACATGAAAACGCAATCGTAATACAATATACAAAAACTTATTCAGATATGCTTACTTTACATAGAAACAAAACTATAAGGGCAATTTTAGGTCAAGGTAACACAGAAAAAGAATCTGTACCAAATTTTCAAAGATAATTTATAATTTGATAGAATATTTTCACACGATTACATTACCTTTATAGTATTTTTTTATAACACACCAACATTAAGGGATAAATTGTGCACCTTTTTATGATATTAATCAAAGAAAAAGTAACACAATAAGAACCAATATTCTCCTTACCCTCGATATTTTGCAATTTTTCATCATTTAAACCTATTAAAAAGCGGTCACTTGCACAAAATCTAAAACTTTATGAAATATTCTATCGAATTTCGTTCATAAACTATATGATTATTGATATTTCGTTTTTTTGTAAATTTTGAAAACTAGTGGCAAAAAAAAAGAGAAACGCTCAGGTTAGGTTTCATTTACAGGCGATTTCAAAAAATAAATTCTCAATCAAAACATTGCATACGAAATTATGACTCCTCGGAATTATTTAGTCTACCCATTTTAGCAGTTTACTCGTACCAACAAGTCTTAGAACAATGTTTTACAAATTGTTTCTAGACAAACTTTATATCCGTTGTACTAACAAAATTTGGGTCGTCCGAAGTTACGGATACAGAGTCACGTGACGTCACCAGCTGTGCGATCGTACGGCATGCCGGATAAACCCGGGTAATAAACGGGGCCTGAAGGTTTATACCCGTGTGCACGGTTTATGTGTTCGGGTGATTGGAGTTTGATACTAAGTTGCATTTAACTAATGTGTAATTATTTGCTGTAAAAGATATGTTTATGGAGGATTTCTAAGTTTATAGTAAATGGAATAATTAATATTATACAAGTCCTAAGGCGTTTTTGACATTGACTAATAAAAGGTATTTTATAAAAAAAAGTCATGTATTAGAAATTCTTTAAATTTGACACGTGTTCGTTATAACTCTAAATCTTAATCTAAATCTTATGATGTACACGTACCCTGTAGATGCCTTATTTAACTTTTTTTATGATACAACCATACCTTACCTATCTGTAGGCATGTTTAAAAACCTAAATATTTGATTGACCTGGGTAAAAACCTGTAATATGTCACAAATGATAATTAGAGCCCCGAGTCTTAGTGACGCATAATAAGATCCCCGTTTACACACGTGTCTCTTTATTCCCCAAAAGTACCTTTCCAGTTTGTAATGTTTTTAGGTTTTGTTGTGACTTCGACGATGAATTTTACCTGTCCATGCATATTAAACACATTTTTGTGCGTACCTTTAGTCGCAGGTTTCATCAAAGCAGCCCATCTAAAGTGAAAGGTACCTTACTCTGCCTTACACCTACGAAAACACAATACCATTAAATCTTGCCCGCTAATAGTCTTTTATTTATTAGACTAAAAGACTCCCGTGGCTTTGTACGCTTAGAATTAGTTTCCCGCTTCTCCCCTATTTCTTCACGTTAGGGGTCGATTTTCGTAAAATTCTTAGTGCACTCCTAGGGTACCTAAGGAATACCCCATCTAAATTTGAAGTCCCTAGGTTCAGGGGTTTTTTCACGCTGGGGAAATGGATTTACGCATTCCCCTGGTCCGGGAGTACCCGGAATGCTTATGTAAAACTCACCAACTGAGAGCGGCCGGAATACTAGGCTTGTGTCGGTCAGGAACTAAGAACTAAAAGGAATGAATTCCCGTCACGGACCGAAAGGAACTAGTTCTTCGTAAACGATCTTAATCGGTCTTCGGTCCTTTAGGTCAGTAACAATTGTTGTACGTATGACAGAGCGAACGAGTAAAGGGCGCATGGCACGGCACTCGATGTGAACGACACCCATAGTACCTATTTCCATCGCCTATTTCAAAGCGTGTCCTGCTCAGATCTCAAAAATTTGCTCCGCAGCTAAAGGACCTTAAGGAACTAAAAGACCGAACTAGTTCCTTTGACCGATTGACCGAGATCGGAGCGCTCCCTTTAAAGACCGAGCGGGCACAAATCCATGGAATACCCACTACCCAGCGGTAAACCATCTGCGTCCTTCTGGGAGGTGCCACGTGACCATGAACAAGCGCATTCGGCTGTGGCACCTCGACACCAACAGCTCTGGGAGGGGGCCATGGTGTACTGAGGCACCCACAGACCTCCGGTGCAGGTTCAGGGGGTTAGGTTGAGCATTTTATGTCAGTTAATCAGTCAAATAGTCATGGAAGAGTTGTAATGACTTTTTACCTACTGCCGCATAATGCTTATAAACTCACAGCTCATCTTAGATTGGCTGGTCGCACCACAGCACCTGCAAATTCACCTCTAGCACATAGCACTTATAGTTGTATTCTGTCTGCCACAGATGAGGGTGCCGGCGTGACCACGGACGGGCTGCTCAGCGCCCTGGCCCGCCTGCGTCGCACCCCTCACCCCCACCCGCACCCCCCCATCCCCGCACGTACCGTAAGTATAGATTATTTTAATTATTGTTCATTAATTAGTCGTATTATAACACTATTCATTCGAATCACTACACAAAATACCACTGGTGGGGCCAATTTGCCGAGTAATTTAAATAAATTAACATAAAATAAAAAATAAATACAATAATGGCTGGATCAAGGGTCAGAATGCAGAAAATAGTACTCGCCCTCAAGGCACATGTTGTCAGGAGGTTCCTCTCTCTGCAGCCCTAACCACCGGTAGCTTGAGCCTTGCTCCACGGCGGCGGCACCCGTTAAGCTTTTCATAGTACCTACCTATTTATTTTCTGTACAATTATTGTTATTGTTAATTTATTTAAGGTTATGAATTATATTATAAGTAAGAAATGACCTTCATTTGACCGCTAATATGGTCCGAATTGCGTTCTATCAACCTTTTTGAAATGTTGAGTAAGGCTCTGCTGGCACTACTCTTGCCAACCTAGCATTCCTATTAATTGCCTTTTGTGTTAAATGTGTTGACACTTCTCTCCACTCAGAAAGTTCTGGTTAAAAATGTCGACGAAAATAAAAGCGTAGAAAGTTCAGTTTGCAATTAACGTTAGAATGAATTGGTATTTGAGAAGTCAGTTACTGCGAGTGGTAAGTTATTATAGTTTTGATCAATAATTCTGATCCGATGTTTTGCAATTAAAAAGCTTCAGGCGCTTTTATAGAAATAATTGATTTGAAATAGGTCATGCACATGATTGTGTGGTTTCGAATATTAATCCAATAAACTATAATAAACTAAACTTCAATTCAGAATTCGGTTTACTGAAAGCAAATAATTTGGTTATCATTGACGTTATTCCCTAGTAGATATTATGTATAGGTACCTAATAGCAGAGTAGTCTTAGTATGTTATTATTATACAAAAGGCAGGTACAATCAGTAACTGCTCTTGTTGAACCACTCTAGTATCTTGTCATAGTGACAGCTTCAAGTCACGACAAAGAAATTAAGTTAAAATTAGAGCATCATTTCTAGTCGGTGATTAGTCGGCGATTAATCGGCAAAAAATGCCGAATATTCGGCACTTTATTGCCTATAGGAAATATCGTCAAAATATGTCCACACACGCGATTTTCTTTTCGACATAGTTATAAAAAGCACTAGGTAGTTCTTTTTAATACTATAATTAGGGTTCTAATTGTTTTTTTTTGTCGTACAGAAAAAACGTAAACAAAACTGGTCAATAATAGGTAATAAAGCGCGACGGACGAAGCAAAACGAACGTTTCCGACTTCACCCAAACTTAGCAAAATATTACGATCGGCATTGCCGACTAGTGGGCCGATTAATCGGCAAATTGAAAACCGATTAGTCGGCCGACTGGCTAGTCGGCAAAATCCGTAGTCGGCCCATCTCTAGTTAAAATCAATCATTGGCTTTTTGCGACAGGGTTCTATCGTGTTAACAATTAAAGCGAGGAAACTTTAATGTTTCGCGGGTTGATACAATCCGTAATCAGTGAATCCGTTTTTACAAATATTGTGTCTTACGAAAGATGACGGCATGGAATTACACGTCTGAGTGCCAATTTCACCAAACGCTGTTAAATGTTAATCGACATTCAATTCATACATTTTGACAGCTGTTAAGACTTCAAGCGTCGGTTAAGTTGTTGGTGAAATTCGACGTAAGGTGGTCATGTGGGAACCGATAATGCCAATTGAAGCAAAGACGGAAATTACATGTTACATATGGTCTCCTTCGTAACTTTTTGAGATATTGCGATTTGAAATTTAGGAAACATTTCGAACGTAATTTTCGTGTGGAGGTTTTTTCAAAGTAAATAGGTATTAACCACTGCTCCAGCGGTGGACACAGCTCCACACTTATTCCTATTCTAAAACTAACAATAGATTATAAGATTTTTAATATAAGTAACTAATACCTATGGAATCTATGTCCGAAATAAATGATTTTTAATTATAATTTTAATTTAATTTTTAATTAAACGAAATTATTAAGATTTATATCTATAACATTAAAAATGCTTTATTAGGGTTCCGTACCAAAATGGTAAAAAACGAACCCTTATGTTGAGACTTCGTTGTCTGTCTGCCTGTATGTATGTCACAGCAGGTTTTGTCAGCAACTATAAATGCTCTCAACTTGAAATTTGGCATTGTTGTACAACTTGCTTGCCCGCATCTGTTTTTAGTAAAAAAAATATGGAATTAATGTACTTTTTGATTTATAGCCAAAAATGTGCAAAAGTTGACCGTCCCACCCTTGTCTACGATGTTTATTAATATAAAAATCTGAAAAAATCTTGGCGTATCGGTAATTATTTAAATTTCATGGGAAAATTAAAATGAAGTGCTAATTCTTTACTGTTTATGAGAAATAAACAAAAAACTTAAAAAGTCTGTTTTAAAAATGTAGGCTAGTCAAAATGGAACTTATTGCATAGAAAATAAAGTTCATACCAAAATGAGTATTTTCTCTTGCAATTACCAAGCATATTATCTTAAATACGGAACCCTCGGTGCTCGAGTCCAACTCGCACTTGACCAGTGACTAGACTAGTTTCTGTGTACCGTTCAATCAAATACAAATCTTTTCAAACAAATAAAATACCAATTTCAGTATGACGCCCACACTAGGCATTGGCTGTCCCGTGGGCATATAATATAGTAGATTGTACAACTAGGGTCTAAAATAAGCCATACTTAGTATCACGAGATGGTTATTTTCCCGAGCAAAGCGAGGGAAAATTGTTCGAGGGGTACCTAATATGGCTTTTAGACCCGAGTAATACACTCTACTTTTCACTTCGATTGCGAGAAAATAAAAACATTACCTATACAAAGGTAAAAAATTAGCAAAGATAGCACCACATATTCTACGGCGAAAATGTTGTTTTAATTTGGCGGCATGTTTTTTTTTCAAACGTACTTTAACACAGATACAAAATATAGATACCGCAAATAAACGCCACTGACCGTGTGAGTATTTAGCGCTTCAAAGCGTTGCACAATCGATTTAATCATATTTTAACGAATGTAAAATAGGGACTAAAAAACACCTAATGTTTTGAGAAATTAATTCTGTTCCCTGATTGGTCGATTTTAATATAGCTGTATTCTGGTTGGTCCATACCAAATAAAAAGTTTTTTTTTAAAGAGTTAATATAGTTAAAGAGTATGCGTAACAAAAAGAACCTAACGTTCCGATTGACAGTCGATGTGTATTGTGATAGGTTGATTTAATTTCGTGAAGTATTTTGATTGGTCGATTTAATTTGGTGAAGTATTTTGATTGGTCAAATTAAAATGTTTTGTACAAATAAATCATTCTATTTTCCATTTCATATTTTCCCTAGGGGAAATATGAATATAATGTATTCTCTAGGGTTTACATGTACTACTTGAGTCTCGCTTGATAAGTCTAATATGACACACTTTTTGAGCATGAGAAGTGAAAAATATATTTTAGTTAACGGTTAACGGCAACAACGTTTACATATAATTTATTTTATTGGAATGTGTAATTTAGTCTTTGTGCGTACTACTAAATATATAACCTAGTTGAATTCCATTGTAATTTTTTTTTAATCCGCAGATAAAATTATCTAACGATTAAAGTTAGCACTTTCCCTTTCTTTATCAAATGAAAGAAAAGGACAAGGCTTATACTTAAAATCTTACAGATCGTATTTTCTGGAGATTGAAAAAAAAGCCCTAGAAAAAGCTATATGGGAAAATGGGGCTGCACCAAACCGTAGGAAAAGAAAACCCTAGAAAAAGCTATATGGGAAAATGGGGCTGCACCAAACTGTAGGAAAAAAAAGCCCTAGAAAAAGCTATATGGGAAAATAGGGCTGCACCAAATTGTAGGAAAAAAAAGGCCTAGAAAAAGCTATGTGGGAAAACGGGGCTGCACCAAACTGTAGGAAAAAAAAGCCCTAGAAAAAGCTATATGGGAAAATGGGGCTGCACCAAACTGTAGGAAAAAAATGCCCTAGAAAAACCTATATGGGAAAATGGGGCTGCACCAAACAGTAGGAAAAGAAAGCCCTAGAAAAAGCTATATGGGAAAACGGGGCTGCACCAAACTGTAGGAAAAAAAAGCCCTAGAAAAAGCTATATGGGAAAAAGGGGCTGCACCAAACCGTAGGAAAAGAAAGCCCTAGAAAAAGCTATATGGGAAAACGGGGCTGCACCAAATTGTAGGTTATTATCAGAGCCCGGAATTTTCGTAGCACTTTTGAGCTGTCATAGGGACTTCTCGTCTATCGACTTCCGATATACAATATGTATAGCGGTAAAAACAGAATACAATATTTAAAATATGATTACGGCGAATGAGCGATCTCTTCGAGATAACCTTTAAATGCCAAATTTCGGAAATTATAAATAGGAATTAAAATAATATTTTATTGCTTTAAATAAAATAAAAAATGGATTTCCTATGCCTTTAAAACATTTTTCGATAGAAATTCAAACGAGAATTGCTATCGATAAGTTTTCATTGCCAATCTCTATTTCATATTTTCAAGTACTCAAAAGTTATCTAAAAGACATCGCTCTTTAGCGATAAGACCGCCCGTTGTTTTAAACTTCTTTAATATATTGTATTCTATAATGTATCGATGAAATATGTATATCGGAAGTCGATAGACGAGAAGTCCCTATGACAGCTCAAAAGTGCTACGAAAATTCAAATCATTATCAAACAAAGGAGCGTGCAGTTTTTAAAATATAACCTCATTTTCCCATATTGGGTACATTCCCTTGTTCCTTGCTACTTGTCGTGGACCAGGGCCGAGATTGTAGGCGGTAAAAGTAAAATTAAAGGCGGTCTTGGATCGGTTATACTATTGTCAACGTATTGGTAGCTTTTATTAACTTGACAGTAATGGCGATCTAGTAAAAAACAATACCATAACATAACAGGTTAAATACGATATAGTTTTTATCTACACTCATATCATAAGTCCTCTATTATGTGTTCAAAACCCGTAGGCAATGACCAGCATTACCTGTGGTAGTAGGTGACAGCGATGACAGCTGTTAATTTTGTAAGATGTTCCAAATTTGGATCTCATTACCTTACAATATTCGATAACGTAATTTCAAAATTACGTTACAGCTGTCATAGCTGTCACCTATTACCACAGGTAAGTTAATGCTGGTCATATGTATGTAGATAAAGTTTAGTATTGTACGCGACTCTGCGTAATTAGCATTACAAGACTCATGTGATCTATTATGAAACTCGCTATGCGGCTCGTTTCATAAACCACACTCATGTTGTAATGCCTGTCATTACTAGGGATGCCACCTTTTTTTTAACAGAATAAAGTATTACTTACCAAAAGAGGAAGAAAAATAAAGTACGCAGCATAAGTGTAAAGTATTTTTTGAATCACTTTTAAATACATATTTCTTATCAAGTTATCACTCATCAGACCTTGCTTTCTAACGCCGTTTTTGGCAACGATAAAAATACATATCAATCGCGTTCAAACATGGTAAAACAAAGTTTATGTCGAGGGTTTTTGACGGTTGCATTGAGGTAAAATTTCGTTTAAATTTATTAATGATTAGAAAAAATATTATTATATAAATAAAGTACTTTGCCGTACTTTATGTGTTGCGTAAAATATAACGTGAGGGAAGCTAAAATAGAGTACAATACTTTATAATAAAGTACGGGTGGCAACCCTAGTCATTACGCAACCGTCACGTAAACTACTATTACCGCCGAAAATATACCTAGAGGTCCTGAATACACTGCAAATTAACACATAATGGTGGCAACAAGGATATTTATTTAAATCCATGATCGTATTAAAAAAACCCTTATTGTTATCGTATTTTTTAAGTAATTAAAAGTTCCAATCGCAAAACTTAACCTCAATAGAATTCAACTTGAGGCGTAAAAACATGTTTTTCCTCGTAGCTCTGTACTGCCCTTTTAAATAAAAAGGACGCAAGCGCAATTTTGTAGTCAAAGCAAATTTAACCCTCAACTTAAGAAATAAAGTCACTTATAAATACGCGGGTCTATGAGACAATGCGCCCTTTTTTCTGAAGAGGGCAGTGTAGGTATGTCGGGGTGGATATACAAAAAACCTTTGTTAAGAATTTGGGGAAAACATCCTTAACCCAGATAAGGCACCGACTTTGATAATTTTCAAGAGGCAACGATGCAGAAAATTGACCGTCAAGAGTTTTCGAGATGCTTTTTATAAATTAAATCAACGGCGTTAGGCGTTACTTAGATAAAATAAATCAACTAATCTTACTAATATTATGGATGCGAAAGTTTGGATGTTTGTGACTCAGTCACGCTAGAACGGCTGAACGGATCTGGATGAAACTTGGCACAGAGATAGATTGTCGTCTGGAATAGCACTAATGCTACTTTTTATCCCAGAAATTGGACAACTTCAAAAGGTGTTACATAAAATGTACAGGAATAATCACAATAATTCTTAATACTAAATACTTAATACTAAATAACTGGTTAATTTTAACTTTTAATTTAAAATAATTTTCACACCACATGCTCGAATTTGCCCAATTATATTATCATGCAAACCTCACCTAAAAGTAAGTGATTATAGCCATCGGCTAAGCAGCGGGTTATAATGAGATTTGAATTCGTATGAAAAATTGTTCCATAGAAACCTACAGCAAACAGAACTTATTTGAAAATCGCACTGGCCACTCACTACAAGCCATATACGCGAAACAAAGAAAATAAAACAAAAGGTGGGAAAAGTAGAGTATTCTCCTTTGGGATAAAGCTGTTTTCGTCTTGGGCGAGCTTGAATCCCTGCACTCAGGACCCCGTTTTAAGTCCCTCGCTTCGCTCAGGAATTAACTCGTAACACCCTCGCTGCGCTCGGGAGTTAAATCTGGAGTCCCTCATTTGCTCAGGATTCGATATCGCGCCCGTGACATAAAACAGTGCTTTATCACCTCGATGTATAATGTACTATTATACATAAAGACTAATATTATTATGGATGTAATGGCACATCGGCATAACTAATTTAGCCATAACTTACCCCTTTAGTTTGCCCCTCAGGCGAGTGATGGACAAGCCTTTAATACTCGTACCCCTAGTAGTATACCGACCTTTACGACTAAACAATATCAAAATTCAAAACTCAATCATCTCCTGCCAAACGCCAGGATCCTTTTACTACGCTTTGACAACTTGACAGGTACCGAACCGCGATCAAAAGGCCATCGCTAACATCTATTACAACGGTATAAGGTTGGCTATAGCTTGATCAATGTTTTAAGTCTCGGTTTCTGACCGTTACTGTTTGGGTAGAGCTGTTCTCTCTTAAAGTATAGATACCGGAAAAACCCCGGACGTTTATTTTTAATCAAAAATTAATAACACTTGCGTTAAGAAAAACGATAAGTAAGAAACCCATTTGTTTTGTTTCCTTTTTATAATACGCTACGCTTCGATTTTAAAGTATATTTTTTATCAAATAGTGCTATTGTGACTAGATGTAGGAAAGAAAGAATAATCTTTACATAGTTAGTATAAAGTTAAGTCGTTTCCGCTGTCTGTTTGCTTATATCTTTTAAATTTCTCAACGGATTTTAATGCAGTTTTTAGCAACAGATAGAGTGATTCAAGAGGAAGGTTTTTATGTATAAATTCTGATTTATGTACGGGTGTAACAGAAAACTCACATAAACCGTAGCGAAGCGAGGGCGGGTAGCTAGTTATAAAACAAAGTGCAAACCACTTAAACAACTATATAACTAAAGACACTTAAAGGGCGATCAGCTCAGCATAAATGCTCCCGCACGTAGCCACTAGGGAATGCAAATTAACCGGTTATTAACCGTTTTTGTATGAAAATAACCGGTTTAAATCGGTTAAAACCGTTTATTTGCATTCCCTGGTAGCCATAGTGCTGATTTACAAGATGAGTCCACCGATACAACATTGATTACATACGGAAGGCAGCCAGACTATTAGATCTATTAATACTTTAAAATATGTAAATATTGTATATTGTCTAGGGGACACGGTTTCTGTAGGAGAATGTATCGAAACTTTTTATGTGGTTGTCTTGCGCCGTCAAAGGTAAGTATAATTTGTATAATTTTTATTCTTTTATTACTACTATTTATTAGCTCTCGTGAAAATTTCGAGTATTGACACATTTTCCTGCTCAACTACGCATGAATATATTTATTTATTATTTTATGTTTGATTAATTGTTTTATACAGGATGTCCCAGGAAGTAGTGTCAAGCGGAAGTCCAGAGGTAGTGCACCTCAAGGGGCATCTGAATCACCCCCATGTATGTTCCGCGATTTTTAGTATTTTCAGAGATATCGATCATTTTAATCAGAATTTTTGTAATTTTTCCTTATGTACATTTTATGAAAAACCCTTGAGTTCATGTATTATTTTAATAGTTTTTCATTGGTTTCTTACATTGATAGAATAATTATGAACTAAGGATGTTTTTAAAACTACATGCCAGCTTTTTTTTCATGATGACTTTTTGTGTAATCACACATAGTTACTTTCTCCATACTAATTGTACCCCATGTTTGTTTTTCAGCTAGTATGGACAAACAAACTTTGTGTGATTACACAAAAAGTCATCATGAAAAAAAAGCTGGCATGTAGTTTTAAAAACATCCTAAGTTCATAATTATTCTATCAATGTAAGAAACCACTGAAAAAATATTATAATAATACATGAACTTAAGGGTTTTTCATAACATGGACACAAGGAAAACTTACCAAAATTCTGATTTAAATGATCCATATCTCCGAAAATACTAAAAATCGCGGAACATACATGGGGGTGGTTCAGATGCCCCTTGAGGTGCACTACCTCTGGACTTCCGCTTGACACTACTTCCTGGGACACCTTGTATAATGCTAGGTTAAGTTTTATAATTGTGTAATATCATAAGCTATATTTAAAAAACGACTGACTGTTGAGTTTCTTGCGGCGTTTCTTCTCAGCAGTGTTCTCTTGAAAAGCGCTGGTAGATTTTTGACGTGTAAAGTGTCCGTGCGGCTTACTTACTGAATAAACATCTTTTGTCTTTTATCTTTAACTTTTAACTAAAAATATTAAAACGAGGCAAGCCAAAGTGACAAAGAAATAAATGATTTAAATAAAGTCAGTGATGCCGCGACACTGTAGGGAAATAACATGTTTCTGATGATTTTCTTTGTGTAGGCCGGGAGTGGAGAAGTAGTGAAGAAAGGTTCGAACAAACTGATTTACCTACTTGACATATTGAAGTCCCGTCCCACTACTTCATTTGTCATACATTGACGGTTTACAACATCAATTTTACTGGCAGAACGTGCCGTTGCAGATTGACGCACACTATTAGTATGATTATGTTGAATACTGGTGTGGTTGCCGGGTTAGAATAGTGCCACTCCATGTCTTACCGTGGATTTTGTAAGAGGCGAGTAAGGAAATAAAGGCTTGTAGTACAGTTAGGTGATGGTCTTGCAAGCTGTCAGTAAATACGCTGGTAAACATGTTAGCCTAATTGTGCAAAATGTGGTTACAAAATTATCAACTTTTTAGAGTTGTTGGTAATTCTGTAGCTCTTGCTACCCCACTCTGGGAACGAAGGCGTGAATTTATGTATGTATGTATGTTGAATGATTATAGCGGATGTATGGTTATAGCGAACCTTAATTCCACTTTGTTTTGGGTTGTTGCGTTTGCTCTTCTGATCATAATCAGTTGTTAAATAACCGCTTTCAGTTACATGACAGTATGATCTGCTATAACGTCAACTTTATAATTACAATATAGAAACAAGCTGAGGTAAAACTAATTAAAATTAAAAAATATTTTCAAGATCGGTCCGGATCTTTTTCGATACCCTATCCCGGTCGACGCGGCGGAGTAAAGCTACATACAAAGTCAGGAAAACTCGAACGGTTGACAGCCCTACGTTCGACGCCGGCCCGCGGGGCTGCGGATTTCCATGCGTCGCTGACCGCCTGTCGACTTCCGTAAACTATTTCCTTTAAATCGGAGTTTTACTCAGTTGCATATACAGGGAAAAAAGCGGTGTGTTCAACCGAATAAACATGAACATTCACTGCTTTTCTGCATCTTTTCTTTAAATAGTATAGAAAAAGTCGCTCCCGCTGTCTGTTCGCTTAGATCTTTAAAACTACAGCAACAGATCAAGTGAAGGTGTTTATGTAATACATTATGGTTTATGGACGGGAGTTGCAGAAAACTCACAAAAACTGAAGCGAAGCGAGTGCGGGTAGCTAAGTACTGTATAAGCCTAAATCGAAATGGTAATTGTTACTAATCAAAAAACAGTTAAAGCTTGCGACCAAATTTGACTGCCTTGACAGTAAATTGAAATATGTAATATATTGGTTGTAAATCTTGAAAATTAATTAAATAGTAATATTCGATCAGTAAACGTTAATGTTTTGTCTTAAATTTACTGATTTTTATTTAACATGGTAATTTTGATGATATTTTTCGTAATCAGACTGATCAGGGGGTACCTGATGATTCGCCGACGATTATTAAGCAAACGTATCGTTTCGCAGAATTTTCATTTCGTAGAAAGCTAATTTCTGTTGAAACCTTATTGTTTTCAGATTATTTTTTGGTAGTCACAGGTCTAACCTAACCTACGAAACCCATGCTAAAAATAATCTGATAACAATAAGGTTTCAGCAGAAGAGGATACTCAAAGTGTTATTTGCACTACTGTGTATGGTAGCTTTTTTTTCAGTGCACTTTTTTATGTCTAGCATAAGGCACACAAACTACGATGGTATGTGAGATCTTATCCCAACCATTTGCTATCTCAAGACTGCTATCCCAAGACTCCAAACGCGCTGCTAACCCTATGGACTAAGATGGATTGCCACTTTACTAGTCATTTCACAGGTCGTATTCCCACACCGGAACACACAATACTGGTTGCCGGTTGAAGGTTAACCCGGATGACCCGGACTAAAATATGCTCTCTATCGCTTATACAACGCAACGGGGAGTGCTCCGAGGAGCTGTTCGGATTAATTCCTGCCGCATCCTTCCGCCTTCGTCCTACGCGACAGAATTTCGACCACCATAATTTAGATGGTTGGCAGTCCACAACTGTGCGTTTCACTCGGAATTTCCTGCCTCGCACAACTAAACTGTGGAATGGTCTGTCGCCTGCGGTATTTCCGGATCGTTACGACCTTCAAACCTTCAAAAAAAGAGGTTACTCTCATTTGAAAGGCCGGCAACGCACCTGCGACTCCTCTGGTGCTGCAGGTGTCTATGGGTGACGGTAATCGCTTACCATCAGGCGATCCGTCTGCTCGTTTGCCTTCTATACCATAAAAAAAATGACAAACTCAGGAAATACCGGACAGTTGCCAGCCCTACATTTGGCGCCCCCCGCGGGAATGCGAACTTTGAAGCGTCACTGACTCACTGGCCGCCTGTCAAGTTCCTAAAACTATTTCCCGTTGGAAATTGGAGGTTAACTCGTTTGACAAGTGTCGTACGCACGGTGTAACTTAAACAAAACCCCCTTACTAATAAACGTTGAGTAACGGTGGTATAGCTATACAATGTTTTGTCCTTATCTGTCTTTGTGACATTTCAATTTGACAGATAAGGACGAAACATTGTATTAGCTATACCACTAGCTGCTACTGAACGTTTTTATCCTTACTACGTACGGTCACGGAAGTTAATTTGCTACCCATTTCAAAGAAAATCTGCTTGAAGATGTCATTGTCAATAAAGATGTCAAGTCATTTGTAATTGACAAGAAACTCAACCTTATTGCTGTAGAATGTGAGATTGACTTTGGACCTAAGGTGGGTCACAAATTAAATTCCTTGACTGTACTATAACTGTCGCACTCAGAGTTAGTTGTTATCGATGAAATAAATAAATATCGGGGAGAATCTCACCCAAATTGGCCTAGTCCCAAACTAAGCTGAGGCTTGTACTATGCGTACTAGACAACGATAAATATACTTATGTATAGAGAGAAATAAATACTTAAATACATAGAAAGCAAGAACTTGATAAGTGTCATCATATACCTACATCACACATTGTTTTATCGTAAGTTTTATATTTATGTATTATATAATAGTAGTTTATGTGGCTGGTGCCTAATTATGTATAGCCGCATACATAACTTTATCTACATGCATATCATAAGTTTTCTATAATATGTTCAGATATGGCCTGTATTTTTATTAAGTTAGTGTCACTGTTAACTTGTTTGTAGTACCAAAGCTTAAATAAAATAAAAATAAAAAACAAATAATAAAAAACAAACTTTATTTACAATGTAGGTACAGATGAGGCTTGCATTTTCTAGTTAGTGGTACAGTATTACCGATACTTTAATGTTTAGGTACCGACACTTTAATGTAAACATTAAGATGCAACCACAGATACAGGTTTATAATACAGGTTTATAATAGGTATTATCAAATTAATACGTAAGAAAGCAAAAATTCATAAGAAGTGGAAAATTTATAACAGAAAATCAGATTATGCATTTTTTTCGGAAATAAGGACTAAAATTAAAAAAATGGAGGATTATTGCTACAATTTATTTATTTCTAGGACTGAATCTAATATACGGAAAAACTCCAAGTCTTTCTGGTCTTATTTAAAGTCAAAAAAGGACAACAGTGATATTCCTGAAACGATTTATTTAGATGGTAATACATGCACGAGTGGTCAAAATATTGCTAACTTATTTAACTTGTTTTTTCAATCGGTTTTCGTTAAAGATAATATAATGTCACCAGCTCCAAATAATGCTGATCATAATGTAGGAATTTTAACAGGTCAAAATTGTATAATTAGTAATATTAATATAAATATAAACATAGTTAATAGCTACCTCAACGCCCTTGACGTTACCAAAGGCAGCGGGCCCGATGGTATTCACCCTGTCTTTTTTAAAAGTTGCCGTGAAACGTTAAAGTTACCCATTACCATATTATTTGATCTCTCTTTAAAGTCTGGTATATTGCCGTATTCGTGGAAGCGCTCAATCGTAGTTCCTGTTTTCAAAAGTGGAGATAAACATAATATCAAAAATTACCGTGGAATTTCAAAATTATCAGTTATCCCTAAACTTTTTGAGAAAATTATTTATGACAACCTTTATCACGCAATAAGACCAAAACTGATTTCACAACAACACGGATTTATGAGTAAACGTTCGACAGAATCGAATCTTTGCGAGCTATTGGACTACGTGCTTGACGCTATGGATAAGGGCTATCAGGTAGACACAATTTACACGGATTACTCTAAAGCTTTTGACAAAATCTCACACGCTATACTTATCAAAAAAGTTGAAAGCTTTGGCGTACACGGTAATCTTTTAAGGTGGCTTACTTCTTACCTCCGCGATAGAACCCAAGCAGTGGCAGTCAAAGGGTATACCTCTACGTTTGTTCCTATCTCATCTGGCGTCCCTCAGGGTTCCCACTTAGGCCCCTTATTATTCAATATTTTTATCAACGACGTGATCGAATGTTTTCTTCATTCTAATGTTTTGCTGTACGCAGATGACACAAAAATATTCACGATCATCAAGTCACAGACAGATTGCATTAACCTTCAATGTGACCTAGATAGACTAGGTGCATACTGTGCAGTTAACCAACTTTATTTAAATATCGAAAAGTGTCACTCTATTTCTTTCTCACGTAAACGTAACAGCTTCCTGTATAACTATTCGCTTAATGGTACATTTCTTCAACGTGTTACACAGGTAAAAGATCTTGGAGTATATCTTGACGATGAACTGCAACTTACTTCCCACATTAGCAAAATAGTATCGAAGGCTTATAAAATGTTAGGATTTGTGTTTCGGCAGGGCAAAGAATTTAAAGATCCCAACACCATGCAGCTTCTTTTTAATGCGTTTGTAAGGTCCAATTTGGAATATGCATCTACAGTCTGGAGCCCTCACTTTAACGTGCACATTGACGCCATAGAACAAATTCAAAATAAGTTCATCAGGCGTATGAAATATAAATTTAAATCATTTAACAGTGGCAGTATTGCATCTCTTCAAAGTCGTCGTGACACCAGAGATCAAATATTCCTATATAAGATTATTAACGGACTTATAGATTCGCCAAATTTACTTTCCAACATATCCTTTCGGTGCCCCGACCGACGGACCCGTTCCTCAAACCTATTTGCCATCCCTTCTAGTCGTACTGCATACGCTAGAAATAGATTACTTATTAGGACTTGTAAAAAGCATAACCAATTATTTACCCACTCTGATATATTTCATATGAAAATGAATCAATTTGTCTCTGCAATAATTAATCAATAATCAATAATCAATAGTCATCAGTTAATAATCAGTAATCAATCATTCTTCTAAATAAAAATGTATTTTGTATTTTTTGTCAAATTAAAGTGTTCTCTAGTAATCTATCAACTAGATCATCTGTATATAGGTAGTAATTATATTTTGCAAGCATCTTTAGCATAATGAAATGGTTAGTTATTTAGTTATTTTTGTTTTTTCAAGGTAATATGTATATCTTCTGAGCAACAGAAATGTAATTTATATTATAAGTGGAAACTGTTTTGGCTGATGTACTTTTTAAATTTGATTGTTTCTTAATGTGCTATATATTGCTGTTTGTTTCCCAAATAAATAAATAAATAAATAAATAAATAATATAGGCGATTTGCTTACCGCTTCTGAACATATTGTAGGGAAGTTATGATATGGATGTAGATAAACATATATTATTATTTACGTATTATATACATTTTTATTATCAAGTTAGTAATTTCGATCTCCAATTGCACCTGTTATTCTCTGTTAACTATGTGGTTGACTGGTAGAGAATGCCTTTAGGCATTTAGTCCGCTGTTTGTACTTTTTACATTTATATGTACTGTGCAAAAAAGTAAAAAAAGTGCAAGACTCAGAAACAAATAATCGCGCTCATCACGCAAATATTTGCCCATTCCAGTAATCGAACCCAGTATCTGGATATTGTTTTACCAAGTTGAAAAGAGGCGCAGAATAGATACGTTCGACCTCTCTGGAACAATAAATACTCGCGATTATTGCACGAGTTTTGAGTATTGCCATTACTGTGAATCGAACCCGGTCCCCTTCTATGTAAGTAATTTCAACAGCTATCCCACCCCACACGGTAACACAACAATATGCGATCACTGCTAGTGGTAGGTTTACACGGGCTTAGTAGCTAATGCTTAGTACTTGTCACTAATACTTGTCACATGTATGTAAACATAATGTATAATTACTTAGCATTAATGCAACTGCAAGTGCAAGTAATTTAGAAGCCGGTTCTACTAAGCGACAAGTATAAAACCCCAGCTAAAAATCTACTAATAACTGTCACTTTTCGAGTGGTGGAAACATTCATGTCAAGTGACGTTTGATTACTCAAGTGTACTACTCTGGCCTCCTAAGCAAAAATGCAATAACTAAATTCAATAGCCAAAGCAGATTCAACTCTCTTCTGTTTGTAACTAGGTTGCAATTTCTACAGATGTTTTGTTTGAGATAACGCCATTATGCTTAGTAGGGCAGTACTAATGGGTAAGGACCAAAAAGTTGGGCACGCTAACTCACTCAATTAAGTTTTCTATGAAACTTTTCCGTTTTGACACGAAAATTAGCCATTCAATTGTAGGGATACGTTTCGTCGCACAACGGAATTTTTTTCGATTTCGTTATTTGTATGGTTCACTGCGCTTAACTGTGGTCCAACCATTCACTAATACCCATGTGTAGATGGCTACTTGCCACTTGTCATCTGCAGATAGCTCCCTACTCGCTTACACTAATGACAAATACTAAGCCTGTGTAAACCTAGAATAAGTTACATATACATCATATGCTATTTCTTCTACCGATAGTTAGTTACTTACTCGTATGCTTTTCGTTAGACTGACCACAAAAAATCTTTCTTCAAACTTTTCCATAACCCAGAAACTCTAAAGCTTTCTTCATTTTTAAACTTTTCCTGATGAGTTGATGGCTGAAGTTTGTTTATTAGTTAAAAACGAGTCTTGAAACTGAAACAGTCTGAAACTTTTTCATATTATAATTTTCTTCAGGTGATTGTGAAGTTCCTAGTCATTAACTTTCTTACTTTAAATATTGTTTTATTTTACGTATTTTTATCAAAGCTGGGGTTGTATCCTACTCGAGCTTGACCTAATTGTTTATAACTCCGCCGCCATTACTGTCAAGGAAATAAGAGTTATAACGTTGACCAAACGATAACACGTCAAAGGCAATTTGCTTTTCGGTTTCAAGTGAAGGCGATGAATTTACCTCGTAATCAGACCTTTAATAACCGTTATTTAAGTGTAACGTTATCTTGAACGAATGACGTTATACGATAACGTTATTTGACGCCTTACCTGTAGCGGTATCCAAACAAAACGCTATACGTATAACGATACTTCGGTAAGTGCTATAATAACGTTAATAACCGTTATTTTCGTGTAACGTAATTTTAAAATCTGCGTTTGTTATTTGTATTTTAAAATGCATTTTTTGTGATAAAGCAAGGTATTTTAGCTGGCTATTTGGAAAGGGACGGAAAAAGGACGGAGTATATGAACGGACATCGAAAGGACGTTGGTTGCGATGTCCAAACGGATAAAAATCGTCCCTTCTGGGACGTCGGCCGGTCACGCAAAATGCCTACCTAAGGAGCGGCAACAGCGCGAAGTTCATAAGTTTCATAACCAGAGATCGGAATAGGTAGAGCTAATTTGCCTAAACTTGACGCATATTCATTCATGCGTGAGAGAGATGGGAATACATAATCGAATTTAAACGATATTATTCATAACGTTATAAAGGTCTGCTTGTAATGCTGCCCGATGGGTGCGTTAGAAACAACAATTAATATTCACGATTTACCCTGCTACCCTGTACAATTGTACATATGGTGTGTTCCAATTTATTTATTTATTTATTTAATAGGATCACCAACAGCAGATACCTACAACTTTCTTAAAGGTAGTTAAAATATAACAAATTAGTCTAGATATAACAATTGTACCACTAATTATAGGTGAGCACAGCATGCGTTGGTATTATGTAACAGGCAGTTTAGTTACCTACTTATAATACCTACCTACTAACTATTCGTTTTTTTTTGCGATGAATTTCTCTTTTAAAATCAATTGTAGTCATATCCGTATGACAGTAACGTATTTACAGAATTCATCAATAATTACAAATTAAAACTAAACGTATTTAAATTAAAATAAAACTATTCTATTCAAATATTAAATATATAAATAATAATCACCGCTATAAAAAGAACACCCCCTCTAGCAGGTCCGCTCGCGGCATGGTCCCCATGACACTGGCTGCATTACCTCTCTGGATAGCTAGCCCAATCCTTTGGAAGAGGTAAGCACTAGGATCTCCGGAGCCGGGCTGACAGGGCCTTAAAAAAGCTAAAATTAAAAATATCTACTTTGATGTACAATTACAAAATTTAGAATTAAATAAAAATGATGGATTAAATTGGTTTAAAGGTCTAGAAGGTGCATCAACAGTTATCTGCAAGTTTTACTGCACTGTTTTACTGCATTCGGCTTTTGGTTTAAAATATTGTGGGACTCTGACTTCAGTTGGACTGACCTACCATTTTAGAAGAAGTTCTTTTTTTCATTTTTGAAGGCGGGTTTTTGTTTTTTTAAACATTTATTTTATTTTATACTTTTTAGTGATCCTATTTATGTTGTTACGTAGCTCCACTTCTAAATATTAATGAGAAACTATAGAACATTTCAAGCTCTCCGCAGACAACGCCGCGGGAATGTCATAGTCATATTTAAACCTAAATGTGCTTCGTCATAGTGGCTCAACTACCTTAATAGAAATATCTTTTCGCCACCCTTGAAATAGGTACCGTTAAGGAGTTCCGGTGGCCATCTGTGGTCTTCATCATCAGTTCCACTTCACCATATAGTACTTTTCGAAGGCAAATGCACGAGTTACAGTGAAAAATACCAAAATCGCTATAGGTGTGACTATAATATTTGAGGAGTTCTCTTGATTTCTCCAAGATCCCATCATCAATCAGATCCTGACGTGTTGACAATGGGATCAACTAGAAAGTATACCCATTCGAACAAGGTTTTTTTTTTTCAAATCGGTCCATTGGTCTTCGAGTAATCGGGGAACATACATAAAAAAAAATCCGACGAATTGGGAATCTCCTCCTTTTTTTGAAGTCGGTTAAATAAAATGATGGATTAAATGGGTTTAAAGGTCTAGAAGGTGCATCAACAGTTATCTGCAAGTTTTCGCTTATAATTTATAATAGAAGCTGTCGTGGTAAATGTCTACGTGTATGTGTGGTGTACGAATTTTACTCTCAGGTTCGAGTGGTTAGAACCCCGCCACAAGGTTAATTTTAAGTCATTTGTGGTGAGAGTACCGACCAAAGATCTGTCGACCTTTTTAAAGCAGGAATTCTGGCCGAGGGGTGTCATATTTCGGCGGTTTTGTGGCCGCCGTCTTGCAGACGAAAGCGTATTAGTAGTTAATTTTATGTTATATATTGTTATGTCTGTAAGGTATTTGTAAATATGGGCCTTGCAGTCTGAAATAAAGTTATTCTATTCTATTGTATTCTATATCCACGAAATAACGCCACTCGCGAGCCTACTTTGCAGTTAGTCGCCCTGCCTACGAAGTTAGCGGTCCATTTTTTTGGTAAGCGTTTATATATGTATGTTTATCATTGTAAACGCCAAGAACTTAGTTTGTGACTAGGTCAATTTGTGAGATATTTATTTCGTTTTATTGCGTCAATGTAATAAAAATTAAGTAGTGAGGCAGAGCTTCGTGGATTGACAACATCATACTTAACTATGTAAAGGTTAAACCAATTTTTTTTTTTTCGAAACGAACGTTGATTTGCCAAACGTATTTCTAAACAAAAAAACAGTCTCATCGGTTGTCTTATCCTCACACCGGAACTCAACAGTTTAAACACTAGATATCCCATCACTGCAAGTGCCTAATCATCAGCTTTAAGCGCTATTCGAGTCACATAAAGCTCGCTAAGAAGCTTACGCTGGGTATTGGCAGCGCGACTTGGCACCGTCGGCAGACCTTGGCACTCGGCACGGGCTTATTGCCAAAAGCGTCTTAACTCTTTGCTGTTGCATTTGTTTAGGGGTCTGTTATCTAAGTTAGGGATGTTGTTTATAAATAAACAAAATAAAATAAAATAACTTGTTTGTAAAAGTAATACTATATTTAGATTCATAGACATGCATATTTCGATGTAGTTGCATTTCAGAGATATAGGCGATGGTACTATTCACTCGTGTTACTATTGTGCCCGGTCTACCCTACGGAGGTAAGATATTAAATTAGTAAGAAAATTTATACATTTTGAACTCGTAGGTATAAACGTTTCTCGATACGAGTGTCACTTCTGTTATTGCCTATTTGTCATAATCTTTCAGAACTGTCAAATCGTTTTTGCTCTTTTGATAACGACGTTTGGAATCAGCCAATGTGTTTGATTATGCCATCGTCTCCCTCAAGGTTACCCAATTAAAGCAAACCAAACCCTTATAGCTGCATAAGTGAATTTGGCCAGATAACGTATCAGATGGGTCAGCAGGTCATTTGGGCACAGGGCACCGGGCCGCGGCTTATCTCTTCCGCCCCCCTTTGAATTATGGGGGTTAAGGGTATGTTTGAGTAGTACACTCGATCCGGGGTTTTGTGTTTGTAGAACGCCAGGGTGATTAAAAATTTGGGTCATATTCAAATGTCTTTTGTGGAAAGGATAAGGAACGAGTATTAGGAAGTTTGTCTTGGTATGGTCATATAATGAGAAAGGGGGAATATTTTACGATGTCACGGGGCGATGACAATGATAAAGAAATAATAGACGATTGGTTGAGGGCAGAAATACAATTATATTATTGAAGGGACCTGTATCAATGCGTATACAAAATAACTTAGTTAAATGATATTATTATAATTTAAGTCTGTAAAATGGATTATGAATTCACACTTTAAAATTCGTGCCTTCCTATTGATAAGATTTATTTTATTGTACTTACTATAAAATTGTAACTGAATTAAGACATGGCGAATACTATAGGGCTAGGAGACATGTGTCTCGTGCTGTTGATTAAGTAAGAATGAATTTATAGTGAAAAGGATCAAACTTCTAAACAGAATTCGACTTTGAAAAGTTGTAACTTTAGCTTTTTTAAAAAGGGAAACATAATATTGGAAAATAAAGTTGAATAATAGAAAAGTTTAACAATGGCTAGGGAAAACTTGTTACAACGAGACGTTTCAAGTACGAACGTGGAGAGCTTATAAAATAAGGCAACCTAAATAATAAATGTTTTAAAAACTAAAAACAGCTTTGATAAACGCAAAGAATAAATTCTTTTAAAATGGTAGGTTGGTCAGTCCAACTGAAGTCGTCTTTTGATGATTGAGTTAAGGGTGAGATGATGATGCTGATAGTTGAATAATCTATTTCAATACATAGCCGTGGAAGAAATGACAGACGACTTTTACGAGTAGGATGACAGTGCGTTGGGCAAATTAGTGTATAAAATATGTAATCTTTATGGCATGGGGAAAGCATGCACGCATGTAAGTACCTATAGGTTCGAAAGCCCATGCCCCATTTAAAAACCGCAACCCCAAGTCTGAAAATGTATTGCTAAGGACCAAAGGAACACCTCTATGCTAGTCATTTTACGGGTTGTCTTACCTTGATAATGAAATCGATGTCTTAAGTCGTGTTTTGATAACGCGATCTCACTGTAGACAGATTTGTAATAGTAGTTTACGTGACGGTTGCGTAATGCTAATTACGCAGAGTCTCGTACACTACTTTATCTATACACATATTATAAGTACTCTAAGATGGGTTCAGAAGCCGAAAGGCAAATGACCAGCATTACCTTACCTGTGGTAGTAGGTGACAGCGATGACAGCTGTAACGTAATTTTGAAATTAGGTTATCTAATGAGATCCAAATTTGGAACATCTTCCAAAATTAACAGCTGTCATCGCTGTCACCTACTTACTACCACAGGTAATGCTGGTCATTGCCTACGGGTTTTGAACGCATAATAGAGGACTTATGATATGAGTGTAGATAAATACATAACAAAGTTCATGATCATTAATTATTTTAAAGTTGTAGATTAAGTTAAGTGATGTGTTTGCAACTATAATATGTATTTATCTCTCCCTTTGGTGCTTTTAACCAAAAGAAGAGGTAAATGACTTACCGTCATACTCAAAGGCATTTTGGAGACAATATACAAACGAACCTTTATCAAACTTGTGCATGAAACATCGTCACTAAGGAACGACTCATCGTCACTGTCATTCATTAACTAACGGTGCGTTCCTATATTCAAAACCTTGGATAGAGTTGTGACGTGTCGTTAAAATTTGACATTTGCTACGTACAAAATGTGTAAAATGTTAACGCGACGTCACAACTCTATCCACGGTTTTGAATATAGGAACGCACTGTAAGTGAATGCAGTAGACATACACATAGGTAGTCCATCTTAGTCCTCGGGGTTGGCAACGCATTTACAAACTTACTTTTGCAAATCCATGTCGCTGGAGATTAATTATTTCCTATTTATTACATGGCGTACGCTTGTATCAGCGACAGTAAGTATACATATAGGAAACATAATCTAAATATAAAGAAAACAGTATTGACTATGAGATAGGTATTCCTGCAAAAACACTCTATTTTTTACAAAGAACAATATAATTTTAAATACTGTACCTACTTATCAATTTCGTTAATCCACTACCTAGTTATTTTTTACCCGACTGCCGAAGGACTTTGTTCTCTCGTAAAAGCTGAACGGGTGACCCGATTTTGACAAGCGAGGTGTCGTTATTGATCAAGCGTGTATTTATTTAAAATAACATATAATTAACAGTTATTTAATCTTAAACAATGTGAAATTAAAGATCAAGTGCATAAATAATTGCTAAGCCTCGCTTGATCTTAAAAAGCACGTGATTATCGAGTAATAATTAAGGATGGGCCGACTAGTCGACGATTAGTCGGAAAAACCGACTATTCGGCATCATTTCTAGTCGGTGATTAGTCGGCGACTAGTCGGCAAAAATTGCCGAATATTCGGCACTTTATTGCCTATAGGAAATATCATCAAAAATTGTCCACACATACGATTTTCTTTTCGACATTTCGGCAAATTGAAAACCGATTAGTCGGCCGACTGGCCAGTCGGCAAAATCCGTAGTCGGCCCATCTCTAGGGTAAATCGGTTCGTTTGGTTGTGTTTACCTCTTTGCCAATTTCAATTGGAACTGACTATACATGAAAACTAACATTACATTGACGACATTATCCAAACACTAGTTGAGTTTTGAAAGCTGGCCTTAACCAACTTAATTGTGTCTTCGTGGAATTTAGCACGAAGTTATTATAATTAATCAGCATTATACAAAAGAAACATAAAGTAAAGATAGGTGTTTACTCGACAATACTTATCAACCCGAAACTTAGTCAATAATAATTTATTCAAATGCAAAAGCTTTATCTTGTCTAGGGGACACCGTTGATGTAGGAAAACATATCGAAACTTTTATGTGGTCATCTTGTACCGTCTTATATAAACATAAATAGGTGTTTTTTTTTCCTTTTTTCCCTCTGTCTCTCTCGTAAGATTTTTGGCATGTTTTCCTGCTGAACTACGCATGTTATTTTTATAAGTATAATAAGTAATTTAATATTTATTGCTTTATATAATGCTAGACTAAGTAGTAACCATTGTAATATGTTTAAAAAATGACTGGCTGCTGAGTTTCTTGCGGCGTTTCTTCTCAGCAGTGGTCTCCTCTTGGGAAGCGCTGGTAGATTCTTGACGTGTAAAAGTGCCCGTGCGGCCTACTTACTGAATAAATATCTTTATCTTTATCTTTATCTACGTTACGATAGGTCTTATTTACTTTGACATTAATGGAAGCCGAGTTTAAAACAAGACGATAACATGTCGAAGGCGATATGGCTTCACGCAGTGGAATTGAAGCCCAGGTGTATCCCAATTGATAATAACTTGATAGTTATTTAAAGATGTTGCCAGCTTATCAGAACCAAACGGATTGTAGCTTGTGACGTGATTGCAATCCAAAGACTCCCCCCTTTTTATCACCCTTCCCCCCTTTATTTCCCACAGCTATTATCCACAGTCTTATTCTTTTAAAAGTGTCTGTAAATCGAATCAGATCAATTCCCGAGCTGCACTAGACGCTAACTAGATAGATATTAAACGAATTGTGTCAGATAAGTTCTAGGAAAAGATGAGTGCTTGAAATGAAAGGTATATAAACTTATTCTAGGGCAAACGATACCTAGGGTACCCTAAATATCTGGATAAAGTATGAATAAATATCAAGGGGGCATTCTAACACGAACTGACCTAGTCCCAAACTAAGCTCTAGGCCTTGTACAACTGGTACAAGACAACAATAAACATAGCTACTTATAAATATAAATACAGTCAAGGACTTTAATTGTTATCATCATCATCATCATCATGTCAGCCGAAAGACGTCCACTGCTGGACATAGGCCTCCCCCAAGGCTCTCCACTCAGACCGGTCTTGTGCTTTTCGCATCCACCGCGTTCTGCGATCTTTACAAGGTCGTCACTCCATCTTGTTGGAGGCCTACCTACAGCTCGTCTCCCGGGTTCCTTAGTGGCATAACAATTAAAGTCCTTGACCGTACATACTTACATATAGAACGTCTTAGAACCTGGCCTAGGGAACGGTTCGAAAAATACCGGTTAACTATGGTTCTTAACCAAGTTTATCGTAAACACATGTTTGGCGCGGAATCGATTCGGAAGCGTTATGATCTCTGGGATTAACCTGGTATTTTTGATTTTTGATTCTTCCTGGGGCCTGTTTTATAAAACTACAAATTACAATTTACAGGTTACAAGTTTCCATTTGACATAAGCTCGACCAATGACGACCAGAGGCCCGTTTCACGAAGCTACAAGTTACAAATTACAAGCGGAAGTCTCTTTCTAACTCCTTTTGCTAGAAAGAGAGTTCCGCTTGTAATTTGTAACTTGTAACTTTGTAAAACGGGCCACAGCCGTTTGAGCAGTGTTGCAAGTTTAGACCTGTAAAATTGTTACTTGTAGCTTTATAAAACGTGTCCCTGTAGTTGGAAGGCGTCGCGACTAAAATGATAATGGCTTGACTTTACGCTGAGCAAGTGAACATGCAACTAGCTTATAGGATAGGAAAGAAAACGATGCCCGCGTTATTTCCGGCAGAAACAGTTTTATTTTGCACTTTGACCGAATTAATATCGATTCTGTTCGAGCGGAATCGAAATGAAAATTCTCTATTTGAAATGTATGGCGTTTTTAATAAGCTGGTTAAAAAAATTAACCGGGTTTTGCCAGCATAGGACTTCGCACTTATCACTGAAATATTTGCCCATCCCAGGAATCGAGCCCGGGAATTACTGGATCGGATACCTACCTACCTAGGCCTCAGTACCTAAAGTTATGTGTTGTCAGTGTTTAAGGTTGTCTTATAAAAACGTGAATTCTGACGGAGTTCGTCAGATCGGATGCATTTATGCAAACCGTTTGAAATTACATATACGGCTAGCCTTATGCCACTATGGAACCCTGTCATAATGACAGCGTCAAACTACGTGACAGAAATTACGACTAAATGGCATAACAATTAAAGTCCTTGACTGTATAGCTGCACAATTTAGTGCTTAGCCAATTTGACGTCATATTTGATTTGTTGCACTTTTAATAAATAAATATGGACAATGTGACACCAATTGACCTAGTCCCAAACTAAGCTCTAGGCTTGTATTATGGGTACTAGACAACAATATAAATATTTATGTAGAGAAATATATACTTAAATACAAGAACATCCAAGACTCAGGAATAAATATTAGTGCTCATCGCACTAACATCTGCCCTTACGTATTTGAACCCAGGGCCGCTAGCGTTGTAAGCAGGGTCAGTCACTACCAACTAGGCCAGCGCGTCGTCACATACTTATCTGGGTGAATCAACTTTTAAGGTACTCCTTTTGCGGTATTAAAACTTTCCTGGTAACTTATGATTAATAATAATGTATGAATATTAAAATCAGACCACCAAACTTACAGACCTTACACGTTAAACACCTCAAATATTTTTTAATCTTCCAAAAAACCTGGTAACTCAGGGGAAAATGCACATTATCCATACAAAATCTAGGGACAACATCGTCCCCTGCGTTACCAACTATATTATTATTTAAAGCTGTACTATTTAAAATAAAATCATTTCAAATGTTAGCCTATTTGTCTGATTTAATAAGTGTATAAGCCATGTCGTTAGCAAATCTATAGATTTTCTAAACACATATAATTTATGAACACAGTTTATGAAACATGTCGAAAAATGGGGTTCGCCTTAAAAGTTGATTCACCCATCTGTCAAATGCGTTAAAGCGACAAGGTACTAAAGTGTGCAGCTA
The DNA here is from genome assembly GCA_946894065.1 of Acleris literana. NCBI lineage: Eukaryota > Metazoa > Arthropoda > Insecta > Lepidoptera > Tortricidae > Acleris > Acleris literana. The sequence goes on along the minus strand of OX335688.1, from coordinate 7,684,830 downwards.
TTTATAAGGCTGACTGTACAAGAGGTCAGTTAATTTAAACAGGATCCCAAAAACAATTTAAATCCCGGACTGATAACTATTGGAATATAAAAACCCCTCATATAATGGTGTCTCCTTCTTTCAAAGCTGAGCTCTGCAAAGGTCTGACCGATTTTAATGAACCACCGCTAGAAAACGTGCTTTCAAATAAAAAAAACCAGTCCAAACCGGTATACCCGTTTAAGAGCTACGGTGTCACAGATAGACACACACACAACCTTATACCCCCTCTTTCTTCTTTTTCTTCATCTTTTTGCATCGGGGGTAAATAAATAGAACAAAGCCAATTTAACCCTAAGCTAAGCTTTTTCCGGGCTGCGGACTTAAGGTAAATAAAGTGCCCGATTACCCCATAATTACCCATTACTTACCTTAATTGTGTCATGAATCGGAGTAAAGTCATTGTCACTTTGTTATGCTAATGAACATACAGGAGGCTGTACCAAGACACATTACGCTAACTAGCGTTTCTATTCGATTCGTTTTTAAACCAATCGCGTCACTGTTAGATGACGTGATGTGAAAAGTCACGTGATCTACCAGTGACGCGATTGGTTTAAGAACGAATCGAATAGAAACGCTAGTTAGCGTAATGCATCTCGGCAGGGTCACCAGGAATCACAGGTAAGATAACTTTAAAGATAAAAGGGATTGCGAAGTTGTTTTAGTCGTGTTTTTCGGCTAAATACAATCTCAACAAAAACTTAATACTTTCTTAAAAATGAAATTGTTGATAACAACTCGTTAAGCCCCGGCAGAAAAAAAAAGGTCAAGTGCGAATCGGACTCGCGCACCGAGGGTTCCGTAACGCCTTGCTAGGTATTATTAGATTCTTATTTGAATTCGATTTCGAATCGAATTACCGCGATCCCAATTTTTTATTTTATTTATCGTACCAAATTTGAGGCTTCTATGTTTTACCGTTTTAACGACAAATAAAACAAAAAAAAAATAAAAAAAAAGTTACTTGAGAGTCCCCTTTATTAGTATTTCACTTTCTTTAATATATTTTTATGTGTTAGTTAATTCGCCGTAATAAAACATATTCTAAAAACAAAACCCGCTATCTATTACAGTCGAGTTCATAAATATGTGTACATTTTGGTACCTTGTCTATTTAATGTCATGTTTAAACTGCCATATATCAATTGTCACAGCGATTAAAGTGACAAGGTACTAAAGTGTACACATATTTATGAACTCAACTGTACAAAAGATACACAGACAGCGCTTTAAAGTTATGACAGATGGACGGACAGCGTATAGATATATTAACAGGGTCCCGTTGAGCTGCCTTCGGGTACGGAATCCTAAAAATGGGGTGTTATGTCTTCGAAGATTTTGTCTGTCAAAGCTAAAAACAACGTTTTAGGCTGAATCAACTTTTAAGGTACTCGTTTCCTAGTGACTTATGGCTAATAATTATGTATGCATATTAAAATCGGGCAACCAAATTTATAGACCTGTAAGTTAAACACCTCAAAGATTTTTTAATCATCGAAAAAACCTGGTAATTCTGCGGAAAATGCACATTCTTCATACAAAACCTAGGGACAACATCGTCCCCTGCGTTACCAACTATATTAATATTTAAAACTTTTCTATTTTCAATCAAATAATTTCTAATGTTAGCCTATTTGTCTGATTTAATAAACGTGTAAGCCACGTCTTTAGCAAATGTATAGTTTTTCTAAAAACATTTGTGAAACATGTCGAACAATGGGGAGTACCTTTTTATTATGAATGCTAAAGTGAAACGTTCTACACCTACGAAAGTATATTTAATCATGAAGCTATTAAACTATACGTAACGTTAGCAAATACCGCGCATGAAGCCCCCAATCGGCTCGAGTCAAAACTTCTACTATTTATCCACCCGGTTGATCCAACTTAGGTTAGTAAATGGCCCCAGACCAGAATAAACCTACTCTACAAGTTATAAGGTAGAAATTACAAACCCAACTACACTTATTAACATACGAGTAAGCTCAGGATTTAGTTCTAAAGTCTATTCACGTTACAGGACGTGATATGCGACTTTTCTGAGATAAAACGTAATATATCTCAGTAAGAGATAAAGTAAATTCGACTCTATATAGTTAGTCATATAGTAGTATTTATCTTATGAATTGTGTAATAATGGCGTCTGTTTTTCGAGGGTGGGTTGGCTATATGCAAATGTATGTGGAGTGCATGCATATATGTATGAGAAGGAATATTTTACATCGACATTTCGTATAGTATGCTATTCGTATGTGTTTAAAAACGACCTCTGCGTCGAAAATGTACCAACTACAGTTTATAAAGAGTTTGTATGGAGACAGTACTTAACGTAACGTTAACGTGAGTTTAAACGAAACGCAGTGGTGTCAGGCTTCTCTCCCCGTTCGTCACGGTGGGATTGGGGTACGTCGCGCTCAGGATGTGGGTCTTGTTTCTTTTCTGTCTTCTGCTCATGGCTCCTCTGATCTTGTCACTCGTATTTTAAATGCTCATGGTGTCGAGATTCGGGTGCCGTTTGAGGCTGAGGCTTTGGCAAGATGGTCCATCCTTTGTCCTAGTGACGAACGGCCAGACAAGCCTAATGTTCAGAGGTTGTGGGATGACATACTCTGCAAGCAGAGGTATCAGTGTTTGTTGAGTGGCGCTTTGGGAACTGACGTGGCCCGTCTTAAGGCTGTAGCAAGGCCGGAATCAGGAGCGTGGTTGCATGCTTTGCCATCTCTGCAATTGGGAACATTGCTGGACTATGACTCCTGAGAATTGCTGTAGCGTTACGGGTGGGTGGCAAGGTTTGTGAGGCGCACCGATGCATTTGTGGGACTATGGTTGAGGAGAATGGTCATCACGGGCTAAGCTGCCAAAGATGTGCGGGGCGGTTCCCAAGGCACCACTCTATTAATGACATCGTTCGGCGGGCCATGGTTTCTGCTAACGTTCCCTGTATTTTAGAACCACCAGGTCTGTCTCGAACAGATGGAAAGAGACCGGACGGTCTGACGTTGGTTCCATGGCAGAGAGGGCGCTGTCTTTTATGGGATGCGACTTGCGTGAGTACTTTCGCCGCTTCTCATTTGAAGAATACTTGTAGGGCGGCTGGGTCCGCGGCGGAGACTGCTGCGAAGATGAAGCACTCTAAATAATCTGCCTTGGAGCCAATGTACGATTTTGTCCCTGTCGCGGTGGAGACATCGGGACCTTGGGGTCTGGAAGCCAAGGGGTTTTTTAAGGAGTTAGGCCGTCGTCTGCGTGACAGAGGGGGGGATCCTCGTTCTGGGTCGTGGCTGGTTCAGCAGGTTTCCATTGCAATCCAGCGGGGCAATGCGGCCGGTGTAATGGGAACGTTTGAGCCAGCCACGGTGCAGGGTTGGTGGTTATTAGGATAAGTCTGTGTTTTAAAATTTGTTTTGTTAGTGTTAAGGAGATTTGACGAAGAGGTTGCCGATGATCATTCCTATGTAAAGCGTTTTGACGAAGCCTGTTGCTGATAATATGTTAATGTATTATTTTCTTATGTGTTATACTGAAATAAAAATCTTTAGTTGTTAACTTATTGTTTAATAACAAGTTACTTAACGACCGTCGATCAATTTATGTTTATTTATGGTTATTTATAAATTAAAACTTACCCTGGATAGGTACAGTCAAAGATTTTGTGACCCATCAGTTGTAAAGTCAATCTGACATTCTACAACAATAAGGTTGAGTTTCCTATAAATTACAAATGACTTGGCATCTCTAATGACATTGACGTTTCCAAGCTTTTTTTTACCTAAATGGGTCACAAATTAACGTTTGTGACCGTGCTACTGGCTGCCCTAGAATCATGAAATTTCGCAAAAACAAGGCTTCACAGCACAAGAAGGTAAAGAAAAAATATAATCGTTTATTTAAGTTACCTTATCTTATCTTCTGGAAGGGCTAATTTCGGATACACTTTGACCCTTCAGGATATTTTGTGCAAATACTTTCCCTCTTACACACAGCTGTTTTAATGTGGTTTCCTCACGACGTTACAAGTGGTTTACATTCATCTGTCAACAATTTTTGGCATAATAATCATTTGGCATACTCATCATTTGGTATAATCATCATTTGGCATAATCATCTTTTAGCATACAGTCTTTTTTTCTGAAACCGTATACTTTTCAGGATTGTTATAAAATAAACCTAACCTAACCTAATGGGTTCTATGCAATTATACTTTAAATAATCCTGAAAAGGTTTCAAAAAAAAGGCTGTATGCTAAAAGATGATTATTCCAAATGATGATTATGCCAAATGATGAGTATGAAAAGTGATGATTATGCCAAAAAAAGTTATGCCATGTGAAGGGTACCCGATACAAGTATATCACATGAATCAATATTTTATTGTGTAAGGAACCCTCCGTGTGCGTCAAACTTGCCCGGTTTTTTTTCAGGTGTATCCCAAGTTTTTTCTCAGTAGTTATCCGCGGTTTAACCTATTAAATACCTAATCGTCATTTGTCCTAATGCAATTGTCCGAATTTTCCTTTATCCTTAAGCCATTTCCGCCTGAATGAAAAATATTAGTGTTGTTATGTTATAATACAACTCGAACCTTTTTTTAACGCTGGGAAAATGCTTATCCGTATACCACCGGGGTTCGGGGGACCCTAGATGGTTATGTGGGACTCACCAACTGTGAGCGGAACGAATACCCATTAAAACCCAGAGATTCTCCATCCACACCGTTGTTTCGAGCCACACCAATTAATTTTGTTTTTAACTAGTATATAACCGTTTTGACTGTCGAACAGGGGCTCTATACAGGGTGGAAAAAACGAACGCCACGTGGACGGCAACTACCTTAAATATCAGAAAGAGCAAGTTCTACGCAAAGGAGACTTACTTTTATTTTTGAAAACAAAAAATACTTCATTATTGGATTTAAAAAAAACATCTTCCTTAATTGGGAATCGAACTGGTCGAATAAGAAAACAATAAACTCGTGTTTTATGATACAGATCGAAAGGGCATTAATAGTAATCATATATGACTCTCAAACATATTAAATAAAGATCGTAAAAAAACCCTTCTTTATTATTTTGTCATAATCGACCAGTTCGATTCCCGGTTAAGGCAGGCAAAATTAAAAAAATCCATAGATGCTGTTATAATTGTTTTCAGTAAGTGTCCTTTGTGTAGAATTTGCTATCTCCAATATTTAAGGCAGTTGCCGTCCATGCGGCGGTAATTTTTTTCACAATGTATAGTCTACTCTGTAAACCTTATATAGCTTTCGACATATTCTCGTAAGGGTTCCCAATGTTTTACATACTGCGACTCCCTTTACGTGTTGTAGTTTTTTTGCGGCTCCCTTGTTAAAGAAGATACTCATACCTGCGTGTCCTCAATACGTCGCGTGCCGATGTCATAAGGATACCGTTCGCGACGCCCCTGGGAGAGCACCGTGACGCCCCGGGGCGTCGATACACATTTAGGGATACCTCCTATGTTAGGTAGGTATTGTTTTTAAGGGCCGGTACAGACGGACTGCATTTGAACTGCAACCCAGTTGCAAAATGGCAGTTCGAGGGCAGTTCTGATGCAGTTGATGTAACTGCATTAAAACTGCAAACAAACAGCGCAGTCCGCTTAGGCAGACTGCACGGCTGGATGCAGTACCGGAATAAGAGATCGTGTTGACAATACGATAACTCTCAAGAGTAATGTGACTTTACCGAGTGGAATAGAGCTTTAGTTCAGAGTTGCGCCCGCTCGGTCTTCAAAGGGAGCGCTCCGATCTCGGTCAATCGGTCAAAGAAACTAGTTCGGTCTTTTAGTTCCTTTAGGTCCTTTAGCTCGGGAGCACATTTTGAGATCTGGGAACGAGTAACCGTTTCGATGTATAAAGAATGTGGAACTTACCCTGGTAACAATGCCCAGCTATGCGTCCTACTCGCACTTGCACAGGACTCGCTTTGAAAGAGGTACTATTTGTCTCGCTCTGCTTCGCTCATACGTTCAACAATTGCTACTGACTACTGACCTAAAGCCCGATTTACATTGGTCAAGGACAGTGGACAGTGGACAAGTGACAGTGTACAGTACAGTAGTGTCAACCGATCGGACAGTAGCGAGTCAAGTTGCCTTGCTAGGGGATCCGAATAGAATCGCTTTCTATTTTTCCACTCCACTGTCCTTGGCACTGTCCTTGACCAATGTAAATCGGGCTTAAAGGTCCGAGGACCAATTAAGATCGTTTACGAGGGACTAGTTCCTTTCGGGCCGTGACGGGAATTCATTCCTTTTAGTTCTTAGTTCCTGACCTACCTCAGTTTTTTACACTAGCCTACCTCAGTTTTTCGGTTACCGGCTAGCTCTAAAGCCGCTACTGGCTTCACACAAACACCGCAAGCCTAAAATAATTCACTTACAGCAATTTCCCGTAACATCGTATTTTATTTGACGCTTGTCATTACGCGAAGCCTTTCTTTGACCCCTATCCCGTTTCCATTAAGGCAGCAATTAAAGGTCTCTGATAGGGTTCGGACCCTCAATTATAGGTTTCATCGCTTCGCGCGTGGACCTACTCGGCTTTACGTACCTGAGTTACATGTGTAAACCCTTTTTACCGACAAAAAGAGAATTTTCTTTATTCACTGGCGACCATTCGCTTCGCTTCGGTTTATGTGTTTTCTGTAATACCCGTACAAACATGAAAATGTATTTCTTGCATGATTAGAATCACTATGAACTGAGGAAGTTTTTAAAGCTACATGCAATAGTAGATTGTACAACAAGTGCATAAAACGCACCATTTTACGCGAGACGTTTATCCATCCAAGCGAGCTTGCGAGCGAGGATGGATATAAAGTCGAGTGTTAAATGGGTTTTATGGACGAGTTGGACACTCTACTTTTCACTTCGATTGCGAGGAAATGAAACATCAACATGTAAATAATTGTAAATGGTAATTTAATTAAAATTGAAAGTTACATTAGAGCAGTGAGAAATATTTAAATTAATCGTTTTTCCTGGTATATTTAATGTTCTATTGGATTGTATTTGTGATGCGATATCTGGCTTATTGTCATGCTATAAATATATTGATTTGCTCAATAATTAAAAAAATGCGACGAAACAAAAATTATAAGTTTATTTCATGAAGTTTTATTGTGTACTTTGGCTGTTGGTATCCTTGCCTTGGTCTAAGAATACGAACGAAACGAAATAAAATAAAGAGGTTATTATATGAAGTTAAAGATGTTCGTGTGGCTGTTGGACCGATTGTCTTGGTCTTCGACGAAGATTTTACTTTATGCACTTGAGCATAAAAAGCGACTTTATGTCGCCTACGCACGACATAAAGACGAACTTTTAGAGCATGAGAATTGAAAAGTTATTTTTTATAATAACTTTTCGAGCAAACGCACAGAGTTACTTTCTCCATACTAAGAGAACCCCGCGTTTGTTTTTCACCTATAGTATGGAAAAACAAACTTTATTTACTTTACTTTACTTTAAAGTAGTAATGAAAAAAAAAATCATGTGGCTTTAAAAACTTCCTTAGTTCATAGTGATTGTAATCATGCAAGAAAACACCGAAAAAAAAAGAATTAATACATGAATTTAGGGGTTTTTCGTAACACGGACATTTAAGGAAAAATTACAAAAAATCCGATTAAAATGATCAATATCTCGGAAACTAATAACAATTGCTGAACATACATGGGGGTTAAATCGATAGCTTATGAGCTGCTCTATCACTCCCTTAAGGCTGTCGAACCCGCTACCAAACACCCTGTACATACCTTACGTGAAAAAATATCCTACACAGAAGCGCGCAGGTATGTGCCGCGCCCCAAACCTTTTTCAAACAAAATGTAAGAAAGCGACAAGTTGTGAAATAGTTACACACAAAAAGTGCGGCTCGCCTCCTGTAGGCGAGGAAAAGGTATGCTTTCGCCGCGTCCTCGCCGCTTCCTCTCGCTCGCTTGCCTCTTTTGTATAATTTAGAATTGCGCTTGCGACTTTTCCACGCCTTAACGCTTCCTTTCCCGCGCCGCGTCTACGCCGTCGTGCCGCCGCGTCTGCGTCGCGCCGCTTCTGTTTATTTTACTGATGGTGAAAATACGTTGTGTGGTTTAAGAGTCAGCGAATATACAGAAGACTGAACCGTTTTTTTTCAAGGTGTTTTTTTTGTATCTTTAAAACAACGGTGAAACATACAAAGCATCAAATTAGATAAGTACGATTATTAATTGACTTATATTGATCGACGACGCTCTGGCCTAGTTGGTAGTGACCCTACCTACGAAGCTAGCGGTCCTGGGTTCAAATCCCGGCAAGATATTTGTGTGATGAGCGCGAATATTTGTTTCCGAGTCATGGATGTTTTCTATGTATTTAAGTATATATTTCTCTATATAAGTACTAGCTGTTGCCCGCGACTCCGTACGCGCAAAAAAGTAAAACATAGCCTATGTTACTCAGGGTTAATGTAGCATCCTAATGGTGAAATAATTTTTGAAATCGGTCCAGTAGTTTTTGAGTTTATTCGTTACAAACACACACACACATAAAAATACAAATCTTTCCTCTTTATAATATTAGTATATATATATACTCGTACGTGAGTACGAGTGCGCGCACACTCCAAATTTAAACTAATTCAAATTAACTACCTTATAAGTTGTTTGCTTCTTAAAATTAATTCATACCTACTCTGTAATTAAATATCACCCACCTTATCTTAAACTTACCTTAATTGGTTAAACCTCTTATTTTACTGGAAGAGCGGAGCCTTCTGTCAAAAGTATATTCCTATGCTTACTAGAAGGACCCAACCTTTGTATTGTTTTTAAATTTTGTGATAACCAATAAACAATTTTTCTTTTTTTTTCATATATATATTATAGTATAGAAGTAGTAGCCTAGAGCTTAGTTTGGGACTAGGTCAATTGGTGACATTGTCCCCTGATATTTATTTATTTATATTTATATTTATATTACAAACACTGAATAAAAACAACAAATACTAAAAAATGGTCAAGTGACAGTTGGGCTCGCGCTTATTCGATGCGAAATATAATTCAACATACATACAATGCGCCTCTTTCCGGTAGGGGTAGGCAGAAACCACTTCCTTCCACTTGCTACGATCCAGACAAACTTCCCTTGTGTTTTTAACGTGTGGTGGATGACAAGCTAGGCGTGTCATCATATTCTATGGCATTGTCCTAATAGAACGCGATCGCGCGATCATCGCAAGTGCGCGCGAAGGTTTATATGACAGTTTACATACAAACAGTCGCGCGAACTTGCGATGATCGCTTAATCGCGTTGTATGAGGACGATGCCTATGGCGTATGGCACGCCTGGCTTGTCATGACATAATTGTTCGCCGCCACAGCCAAAAGTTTTCTATAATGGAAGACGCAACGAATCGGTTAATACATCCCCGATCTGATCGTGGAACGTTCGCCTTGGCTGCCCTCTCCCAACATTCCCATTTACTCTTGCCTCATCTGTTTCGTCAATCTCAGTTCACCCATTCTCTCCACATGACCTATATAATACATCTACATGACAAATATAATTTGAATTGGAATATAATAATATATACCTAGGTACCTACAGTGCGGCCGTAGGTACGTAACTCTCGGTGCACTTGACCGGTTTTTTACACAAATCTTCAATTAACTTTGTTGAAAAAAGTTTGCGGTCAATTAGAACGGGTGACCTTCGTTCGTCCTTTTTCGTCGACATACCTATCCCTTTAAAGTGCCCATTAGGTACAAACCCCAGCCTGAATAATTAGGTCCCTATTAAAGTTAGAAACCGATTACGAATTCGATTATTCTAGTCTATTGGGCCATGAAACGCGATAATATTGTTTTGAGAGCATTGAGCGAATTATAGATTTAACAAATTACGTAGGTCGGCCAGTGGGTGTTCGATCAAGTTTGAATTTGCTCGTTGATTTGTAAATTAGGTGATAATTGCGATTAGTTTATCATTTATTTCATTTAAATTGTTCCAATGTTGGTTAGTTTTAATTGAGTTGTTAAATATCAAACTCCGATATGTCCTTGAAATGTGGTATACGAATTTAAAACTTAATTTGTTCGAATTAAGTTTAAAATTCGTATACAAAATTTCAAAGACATTATTGGAGTTTGATATTTATCAAATCTATTAATTTCAGCTAAAACTTACCAACTTATTCTACTCGGTAACCTTATATTGCTTTTGACATGTTTAATGATGATTAACATTAAAAAAAAACAAAATTAATAGAAAATTAAAATAACTGGCTGGTGAAATACATTGATATAGATAGATAAGCAATATAATTCGCACCTTCAGAACAATAGTGACCTAATTGAGAAATTTTAAATTTCGAGTTAGGTCTCTATGATAATAAATTTATGATTCGAAGTTTGAAAGCACAAATTTTGAATTAGGTCATTATTGATATATAGTCTGTGAGCACTTAAAAGTGGTTTCGGGTTTGTACTTCTCTCTCTCACTCGCTCTTAATAAGAGCATATGAGAGCGAATGAGATATAAAACCCGAAGCACCTTCTAATTCTAAGAGCTAACGCACTGTAAATACCTATTTGACCTTGTTGCTTTAATGGCGATGTGCCGTGATTGAGGCCATTTAAGAATAGAGGTGTGTCCTTTGTAAAAAATAATAATTCTAATTAGCCCGTCAGAAAGATTGTCAAAAAATATTGAACACGTATTTTTTGCGGTTCTCCTATTGTAGCCCGAAAAATGCTAACCCTATTTTCACTACCACTAACTTCATTAGCCCTAAATTAAAAAACCCGAATTTTGATTTTTCCTAATGTTTATTAGCCCTAATTTTAGCATACCGAATTTACGTTATACCTATTTTTTATATCCGATTCTTAATAGCCCTATTTTTAGTTATCCGATTTCTCTGAACACCGAACATTACTATTACCTAATATTATGTTAAAAACCTAACGTTTGTTCAAACTAATTATCTACATTCCTAATTCCGCCCTCTTTATTAAAATATACAATAATATTTACCACTTTCGTTCATTTACCTTAAGCTAGATCCAAAATGAGAAATGCACGCAATAAAATATTTTGAGTCTTACCATTTCCATTTTGAGTCTGATAGGGACCTAAACGACCGTAATTAAGGTCGACGGGGCTCCGCTGGGCGGAGCTCCTATTCCGAGTAGGTGAGGCGCTTCGCGCATTGTCGCAACTCTAACCTAACCTAACCTATGTGGGTAAAATTTACCTAACTTTCTATTTGTTTTTTTGTCTATATTTCGTTCATACAATTATTAGTGTAAACAGTTATTAGGACTTATGACTATTAGATCTATTAATCATTAGGTATCATCATTGATAGTTTTAGTAATATTATAGCATTTAACGTTTAGTACATGTAAACATTAGGGTATATAACTTTAGGTCTAGTAATCAATAATGAAAATTATATCAAACGTTGGTATACCTAATGAAATTAGCTTTTATGATATTCGGTCTACTGGGGGTGAACCATTTTTTGCTTTACCAAATCAATAAAAATTTACAAATATAACACGCATCAAAACGTGTGCCACGACTTGACGTCACGCGAAACTTCAACGCACTTTATCTTCGTTCATACATTTACTATGGCCGCCTGTCCACCGCATGCCTGACACCCGATCGCCGTCATCCCGGTCGACGATTTTTCGAGTAGATCGTCGCTAACGCTAGAAATCGTCCCGATATTGTGACGGGCCGATGTATCGGCAATACGAAACACTTGTGCACCGCGGCCGTCAACGGACTTCATAAAAGGAGGTTCTATTCAGGAGGAATCAATTCGATTGTATATTTTTTACAAGAAATTTCAAATGGTCAAATCTTGCAAGTTAAATTCGACCCACTTCCCGGTTTCCGTTGAAGCTGAAAATTTGTATACACCTTTCACCATGATGACAATACAATAATATAGCACCATCGAGCTGATCTGATGATGGAGACGTAGGGTGGCCATAGAGACTCCTAATTTACACATGATAAAGCCGTTGTGTTAGAGCTCGTTCCCACTATGTAGTATGTCGGTCTGGATTTTAATCGGTCGTTCCAGTGGCAGAACGTTTTATATGAAGCTATTCACACTCGTCGGATTCGACAAAAAATATCCTGTGTTTTGCCAGCCCTCTCGTCCGGATAAAAATCGTGTCGGAACTCGCTCGCCTTTGAGTAAGTATGACGCTGTTCACATTGGTCGGATCGCGGGGCCGACCCCGCCCGGCCCGCACACCTTGTTCCGCCCGCGCGTGGCTGCCATAGTGGCCGACAGCCGACTAGTGTGAACAGATGCGCCGACACCCGATTAAAACGGAATCCGACATCGGACATAGTGGGAACAGAGGCCCCGACACCCGATTAAAATCGGAATCCGACATACGACATAGTGGGAACGAGCTCTTAGGGCTCATTAGAATCGTCTTGAGGAGTAGATCACGACTGTGCAAAAAAAAGTACAGTCGGCAGCAAAAGCTTGTCCCAAAAATGAACACTTATTTAATGTAGCTACAGGTACAGTCAACAACATAAATAAGTGATCATTTATGTACCTTGTCGCTTTCAATCGTTTCACAATTTTGTATGACATTTCAAACGCGACGTTAAAGTGACAAGGTACATAAATGATCACTTATTTAGGCTGTTGACTGTACACACGCATATCTTTTTCTTACTGAACTGATTCCGATAATTCTTTTTTAGTTAAAAAAGTCTTAACTTCATGCATGGTCCTTTAGAAAAGTTGACGTGATCTGATGAATGCATCCATGAGGAATCTAGGGAACTCCTCAAGAGTTTTAGGCACAGAACGACGGTTTTGGTATTTTCTGTGAGAACTTAAGTATTTTCACCCTAAAAGCACCAATTGGTGAAGTGGACTGATGACGATGACCAGAGAATGCTCCTGTGATGCATCTTTCACGTATTATCGGATGAATCCAAAATTCTTGGCATCGCCTACGCCTTCGAACGTACAAAAGCACAAGAATAAGTTGTCGTCGGTTGAACGCAGCCATTCCCTAGCTTGTTTTATTTCTACACACTACCACTCACGACAGCTACAAAAAACTGACTGAACCACCGATATCGTCGCGGTGGACAAACAATCGCCGTCACGATATTTTAATATCGCCCATAAAAAGATCGTTATCGTTGTTGTGTCGTTGACGCGGTGCGGTGGACAAACGGCCTTAGGGGTAGGTTACGTTCGGACTTGACAGAAGCGCGTGGAGCAAACCCCATGTGCTTCTGTTTAGTCCACAAGAGAAAATAAATAAATATCAAGGAACAATCTCACACAAACTGATCTAGTTAAACTAAGCTCTAGGCTTGTACTATGGGTACTAGACAACGATATAAATACTTATATAGAGAAATAAATACTTGAATACATAGAAAAAATCCAAGACTCAGAAACAAATACTCGTGCTCATTACACAAATATCTGCCCTTACCGGGATTTGAACCCAGGACCGCTAGCTTCATAGGCAGAGTCACTACCAACTAGGCTAGCGCGTCGTCAAAATACATAAATACTCTTTTGTTGAACAATTGTAATCGCTCGTTATATCCATGGACTTATGTCTGTAATAAGTCCATTGAATGGTCTATAAATAATTCGAAATTGGCGAAATAGATTGAAAGCCATTAATTAAAATTAGAATTAGGTTTACGCCCACTTCGTGGCCATAGCAGAATATTGGAGTCGTTCAATTCGGGTAAATTGATTACATTTGTAAAATTAAACTTTTCTTGGTTAGGGCTTTTGTACCACAGTTTAATACTTTATTTTTGTTTTACATTAAAACTTTTTGTAACTAGTCTAGCTGTTTGTTGTACACGACAGTTAGGCAGCCCCGGATCTTTTTTTTTTCCGAACCGGGTGAGAACTTGACAGTGACGCCCCCCTTCCACCAGGTCCAGGGTTATGAAACAAGTTTTTTTCTTTAAACATATGCATTTGGCGCCCTTTGAAACTGCCGCCCGGGGCAGGGTACCCCAGTTGCCCCCCTCCCCCCCCTAGATCCGGAGCTACAGTTAGGATAGTTAAGGTGAACCAGAGCTAGAAAAAGCGGCCAAGTGCGAGTCGGACTCGCCCATGAAGGGTTCCGTGAAAGGTAAATTGCGGTTTACGATTTATGACGTATTAAAAAATAACTACTTACCTACTAGATCTCGTTCAAACCAATTTTCGGTGGAAGTTTGCATGGTAATGTACTTCATATATATTTTTTAGTTTTATCATTCTCTTATTTTAGAATTTACATGGGGGGGGACACACATTTTACCACTTTGGAAGTGTCTCTCGCGCAAACTATTGAGTATAGAAAAAAAATAATTTTGAAACCTTAATATCATTTTTGAAGACCTATTCGTAGATACACACACGTATGGGTTTGATGAAAAAAAAATGAGTTTCAGTTCTAAGTATGGGGAACCCCCAATATTTTTTTCTATTTTTGTGTGAAAATCTTAATGCGGTTCACACAATACATCTACTTACCAAGTTTCAACAGTATAGTTCTTATAGTTTCGGAAAAAAGTGGCTGTGACATATGGACGGACAGACAGACAGACAGACATGACGAATCCATAAGGGTTCCGTTTTTTGCCATTTGGCTACGGAACCCTAAAAATAGAATCGTCATTTTTTTTATTAAGGAGCTTAAATTAAATTAGATGCTTAACACAGAGTGAGATTGTTAACAGCGTAATTGTTCACACTAATCACAATATTAATATGATAAATGAGAAAGTTTGTTAGTTTATACCCTGAATTAACATATTATATGTTACCTTACGCCCAAAAATGACACTGTTTCCGTGGGATAGTCAAGGCGTGTGTATCTGTGTATGTGTGTGTCTGTCTGTGTATGTGTGTTTGTCTGTGGCATCGTAACTCTCAAATGGATGGATCTAAATGGACGCGGATTTTTTAAAGTAAGCAATCTCAATGGGGATGGTTCTGGTTGGATAGTTTAAGAGATATCACTCAAAGAAGGGATTGCTGTTAAGATACTGCCGCAAACAGAGGCCCGTTTCACGAAGCTACAAGTTACAAATTACAAGCGGAAGTCTCTTTCTAACTCCTTTTGCTAGAAAAGGAGTTCCGCTTGTAATTTGTAACTTGTAGCTTCGTGAAACGGGCCACAGGTGGCGACGGCTGCAGTAGCTTTTGCCGTTGACAAAACGCTCGTCTGTAAGAAGCCTTGTAATAATATAGAGAGTTCATATCTTTTAAATAGTTTATCTATACATATTAGGATCTTCGCTATACTAACGTAGACGTACCGTGTCGGGACTGTATTCGTTAAGTCTTGATAAGCAGATACAGTTTGTGAGCACTTAGAAGGTGCTTCGGGTTTATACTTCTCTCTCACTCGCTCTTAACAAGACCGTATGAGAGCGAGTGAGAGACAAGTACAAACCCGAAGCACCTTCTAAGAGCTATCGCACATGACTTTGCAAAAAGAAGTAGAGTCGGCAACAAAGGTTTGTCCCAAAAAATGTTTCTTATAAGAAATTTATAAGTAAATAAAAGATTATCTCCTGATTTCAAACAGCAATTTTAATAATAAACCTTTCTTTTCTTTAACAAACGAATTTTAAATTCGCCGTATCTGTTTAATCAGTAAGGGTGTCTCAAATTTGACCTAAAAAGGGGACAAATGCGCAAATTTATTATAATTAATTTCCTTCCCGAGAATTTTCAATTTCTCTGTTGAAGTCTCGAAGGGATCCATTACAGAAGAATACACCAATTTTAAGCTTTGGAAGTATTTGAGATTGAAATCGGAGATTGGTATTTGTTTAGAATATAATACATTTGGTTTAGCGATGTCAGAGAAATTATTTCAGTGATTAGGATTGGCCGATATTTGTTTTTTTTTTTACTAAAGAATACGAAACTACGTATGGGTACTACAACCTGCATATAATTTAATTTAATAGATAAACTTTAAGTTATTGCGTAACATTATTACCTTGAATAGTTAATAAAAGAAAAGCTCAGGTAGCATTCATAAATATAATATGGAAGCTCACTTTTATCTAATTGATATATATTGTGGAAGTATATACCAGTAGTATGAAATAACAGAAAAGTGAAAACGCCGGCCAAGTACGAGTAAAATTCGCACACACAGGGTTCCGTACCATTCTTGTATGAGGGGGGGGATGGGAGGCTTTTGTTTGTAATAGCAGCAATAGAAATACACAATCTATTAACATTTTAACGGTCTACTAAGTACTGTTCTAGAGATACAGCCCGCTGACAGACGGACGGACGGACGGATAGCGGAGACGCAGCTATGGTATCTTTGGCACCCTTCAAAATACACATCATTAAACTACTATAGGTACTTACCGACCTTCATATAAGCAATCTTGGACTATTGTTGTAAGATAAATACAGTGGAGTTTATAAATATGTTTATACTTTAGTACCTTGTCACTTTCATCGCAGTGATAATTCATATTGCCAGTTTAAACATGACCTTACATAGACAAGGTACTACAGTGTACACATATTTATGAATTCGACTGTACCTGCTTATACTAGTAAAGGCGAACTTTTGGTGCCGATGACGTCAATTTGTACCTATATGTGAAATGACGTCACGTCACGTCATGTGATGTCGTTCGAGTGATTAAAAATTAAAGACTGGTAATTATAGGGTTAATTTGGTCCGAATATCTGCATAAACCTTTAATAAACTTTCTGAATTCATCGATACGGTTTAGTTTAAAAAGGTAACCAACGGACAACCAAGTCTAATAAAAAGCAAGCTTTTAAATATTAAATCACGCTCGATTCCCAAATGGGGTAGGCAGAGACCCCTGCTTTCCACCTGCTACGATTTTGACTGTCTTTCGCTTCTTCCACATTCATAAAGTGTATTAGGGAGTCCGTATCTACGCAGGCAGGCGGTACGGTTAAGATCTGCCTTAACTCTTGCCTAGGTATATGCTATATTATTTGACTGCCTATATTCTCTTAACATTTGGGCCTTTTTGCTATTATTACTATGTATAATATATTTTATGTTAAAAATAATAACCCCCCTTCCCCTACTTTGATTAAAATATCATAGCCTATATATATCACCCCCATAAGCAAAACGAATCTTCATCATCATGTCAGCCGAAAGACGTCCACTGCTGGACATAGGCCTCCCCCAAGGCTCTCCACTCAGACCGGTCTTGTGCTTTTCGCATACACCGCGTTCCCGCGATCTTTACAAAGTCGTCACTCCATCTTGTTGGAGGCCTACCTACAGCCCGTCTCCCGGTCCGCGGACGCCACTCAAGAACCTTCTGGCCCCATCTTACTCGAAATCCATTTCCCCGAATCTTACGACACCTCAAATGTAAGATTATCTATGCTAGTTATTTCACCGGTGCATGGTGTTCTAATTCACGTTAGCGCGAACACTGCTGCTTGGCGGTGGGTTAAAGCATAAGATGGTGGTACCTAGCCAGTAATGTACAAGATACCCAATACAAAGTATCTTCTAAATTAAGTATTTCAGATATCAGATACAGATAACTTTCTGGGATGGTATCTAAAATACTAGATACAAAATAAGTATCTTTCAGATACTTTTACAAGATAAAATACTTTTCTAAGAAAACAACATTTTATTGCATGTAAGTTTATTTGTTTACATGAATTATTTACGAATACACGTAGAGCGTGCAAATGTGATCAAACATAATATTATATTTTTAAGGTTTTAATTGAGACTTAAGTAAAACCAGGTCTTCAAACATGCTATCACTCATTTTTCTTTGATGAGGCACAATCATACCTCCAAAAGCGAAGAGTCGCTCCACAGGGGCAGAGGGCAAAACTTGGCAAACAAGTGTTATATTTTAATTTTTTTTTAATTTTTATTATAGGATGAGGACCTTTGCCATTTGTAGAAAGAAAGTGTCGCCATCTATCAATAATTTGGTCCTAGACTGAATGTGCCTTCCGTTTTATCTATGGCGACATTTATAATTAATATCACCATACAATGTTGTTACATTTTGTGAATAAATGCATAGATAACTATACTAAAAGTATTTTAACAAACATAGTATTTACAAAATACTAAGATAACAAACAAAAGGTATTTAAATACAAGATACAAAATGAATTTAAAAAAAAGTATTTTAGATACAAGATGAAAATACGTATTTTGTATCTTTTATCTGTAAGTATTTCAGATACTTGTATCTTAAACATGTCATAACTCCGGTGGTAGTGATCCGGACGGACCCTGGGGTGTTATTCTCTTAAAAACGGCGCTCGGTCGGTCGAACGAGTTAACGAGTGAACGCGCCACACCGGCGAGATACAGTAGTCCCGTCAGAGCGCACAAAACACGATTTAGCGCGTGCATTCTCAATTAGGCAGCAGGGCTTCTGTCGATAAGATCGAACGTATAGGTTATAGGTTATAGGTTGTGGCGGGCTGTTTTCCGCAACTCGACGACTTAAATGTGCGCCTATTTTGCGTGAGCGGGTTGGTGACACTACTCCTGCCAACCCAGTTCCACCAGGAAGCCTAGCAGACCCTTGACGTTGCCGACGACTTCTGGTAGCGACCTTGGTACCATTCCGAGGTGTCGCGCCCGGTATGTTGCCACATCTGAGCACTCCATGATGACGTGATCGAACGTATAAGGCTGCCTACTTAAACTCGCCGGTGTGGCGCGTTCACTCGTTCACTGGTTCGACCGACCGAGCGCCGTTTTTAAGAGAAAGAAGAAAAGAAGTAAAGTTATATCCTGGTAAAGAGACTCAATCAAACTGCAGTCAAACTGTGTAAACAGTTTTGTGGGACAATGTTCTATTGATATACCTATTGTAATTGTTTTCGTTAATAAAGTGCAATAGGATGTACATAATCAAGGCAATTTAATTTGAACTGTGTTGCAATAAGAATAAGTTTTATTTTCCTATGTTCATAAACTGAAAACGGCATTATCGAACAAACGTAATTGAACTTTATTGCCTTGACGGTAGATTCAAAGTCCCACTTACAAAAAACTCCCTGTTTGTAGTATGGTGGGCTTTACGAGGTAAATAAATACCTATTTAGTATTAGTCGAATTCCATTGCAGGCTTTTCCGATTCATCTTCAATCAGTGTATTCACTTTAGCAGATGTGTGTGCTTCTCTCATTCAGATCCTCCAGCGAGAACATCTACTCATAATTCTCTATACTATAGAATATCTTTTCTTTTAAGGCGTTTAAAAGAAAATTATTGCAGCACTGAGAAATTCATATTTTAGTCAAGAGTGAAAACAGTGGACATAGAACCTCTCAAATTACAAAATTGTATGCCAGTTACAAAAGATGTTGAGGTTTCATTTATTTCTTACAATCTCGGCTAAGAATAATTGCACAGACCGCGGTTTTCGTAATTAAACAGTTAATTGGCGAACTGTTAATATTTAATGACGCCATTAGTAGAGGTTTACATTTTAATGTTTCCTTTGATATTGAAATTGTTAATGAACTCATCATTAATTAATACCAGTATTATGAATGAGGGTGAGTTTATATTTGAGTCGACTGTGTTAGACAGAGGGTTATGTGTTTCGAATGTATGTATATGTATATGTATGTATGTATGAATATTTCTGTGGCACGTTCTGCAGCCTAAACTGCTTGATGGACATTTCAAATGAAATGAAATCAAATCAAATTCATTTATTTCATCTCGTTTGTTTCGTCTTGTTTTTTGTGTTTGTGTAGGAAGCAATATTCGTCTATCTTCATTCTTGTTTTTTTTTTTCATTTTGATGTAATCTATGAGTCGTTAGTAGAATTTCAGTACCTACTCTAAAGTTTTAGTTTGAATAATTCCATCTAAAACTTATTTTCAACTAACCTAATTTTGATCGACACTAACTTACGAGTATATTGAGAAGTAGGTTAAAAAGTAATATAATTAAGTGAAATAGAAAAAGCTTTTCAAAAAGAATTAGCTTTCATTAATTAAGAAGTTTGTTCCGGAGTTTTCAAGTTGGGAACAATCTAAGTCTCGGGGACATTCGAAATTGATGATGGACTTTAAATATACATATTTTTTTTTTCCTTAATTAATGGCTTTCACTCCTTGTGTTTAATAAGGTGTATTTCGCCAGTATCGAGTTTTAGACAATCACCATGGACTTATTAGAGAAACAAGTCCATGGATATCACACGCGAGGACAATTGTTCGGTTATAGAGATTTACTCTGGTGGACTAAACAGAAGCACATGGGGTTAGCTCCACGCGCTTCTGTCAAGTCTAAATATACATTATAAGTGAATATTTATGAAAAGAACACGGTTTCATTTCAAAGAGGGTAGCCACAGGAGACAATGTCATCATGTCAGTGGAAAGAAAGTTCAGCATCCGTGACAGGCCGTAAAAAAAATATGAAGCTGTTAAATTTAATTATTGAATTGTTTTATGTACATCCGTATGATTAGTAGTTGTTAATCAACAATATAGCAAGCAAGGAATTTTTCGAATTTGCCAAGCTCTTAGTAAGTATAAATATCACGGAGAAAATATCCCACTAGGTATCCTATCGCAAACACTAAAAACGTTTGCCGGCTGTTTCATTTGCCATAATTTTCATTTTATTCCGAACTCAATAACTTTTCAAATGTTTAATGAGATATACTTAGGTACAGAACCTGTAGGTTAGGTTAGGTTTATTTTATAACAATTCAGGTAAGATAAACGGTTTCAGAGAAAAATGATCTTCGCACAAATGAAAATTATGGCAAATGAAACAGCAGGCAAACGTTATTTAGTATTTCAGATAGGTAACCATCACACCAATTAACCTAGTACCTAAGTAAGCTAGGCTTTTACTATGGGTCTAGACAACGATATACATACTAGTGTAGAGAAGTACAGACAAACATCCAAGACACTGAAACATAAATATCATACCTACCTACACATCTTTTTTACCCGACTGCGGAAGAAGGAGGGTAATGTGTTTCACAGCCTATATATGTATGTTTGTTCCTTTGTGGCACTATAAAAACTAAACCCGATGTCCGATTTTGATGATTCTTATGTCAATCGATTTGTCTAAATTTAGTGAGTGTCACTGAAGATATGACAGTAATTAAAATTCAATATGGCGGCAACCAGACGCCATATTGTACAAATTAAAAAAAAAAAGTCGACCAAGTAGGACAAATGGGGTATCATTGAATAGGTATTTAAAAATCATCTTTAGGTTTCTTTCATTATTTTTTATTTTTAATGATGATTTAGGATTTATAACGATTTAAAGTTGGTTAGCAACGGTCGGGTTTTGAAAGCTTGCTTTTTGTTAAAGTTATGGTACTCGTTTCTTTTTTAGTTTTTTATTTTCTATTTGTTTAGTAAAGAGCAACGTACGTAACCCTAACTAGGAATCGAATCCGAAGCCATCGGCTAACCAACCACATCATCGTCATAGTTTTATTTACATTAACTTTAACGCAGATTGATTATTCTACTTCTTCTGCAGCATTTTTAGGCCCGAAGGGAACCCAACGGAATTCTATTAATATGCCTTCTATCTATATTCTATATTCTATCGTCCGTCCGTCCGTCCTATCTTTCAAAAACTGTATCTTTTGAACCGTAACAGATAGCGGGTTGTTTTCTTTTCAAAATAAGTTTATTGCGGCGGATTTACTACCATAAATTTTTAAAGAAAACAAAATAATAAAGGCCCATACAAGAAACGTTTTTTTTTTCAAAGATTTTTTATTTGTTTTCTAAAAGCGGTAGAACATACAAGCTGCAAATTTAGTACGATCATATTCGAAATGCTGTAGAAAAACAACAAATTTTAAGAGGCCACCTATGCTCAAGTCTGGAGTGCAGTGGCGGTACTGTTATACAAGCCCAAAAGCCGGGCTTGCCTTACAAATATAACAACGATCAAAAATCAAAGGTCACGATGACGAACTATTTCAATTCGCGCTCTCATTAAATTTTTCAAATAATGCAACAGCAGCGTAGTACCGAATTTGATCGCGCTCCGCCGCCGCACGGCGGGCAGCACTGCTGCGCACTGCGACGACCCGAATTCGCTTGAGACACGGCTAGTCATCCCGCTCGCACGCGGTGGCTTGCAGGCGGGCTTCTATCTTAACCGGTATATCTCTTTCTTACGCATTAGAACTGCCTTATAATGAGATATAACTATTCATAGGTTCATATAGCAAATAGCACGAGATTTTAAGCCCTGCTTGCGTCTGACGTTGTACACGAGTCGAGTAAAATGCGAAATTCGCGCATGCGCGTTTTGAGCCGCGTTGACGGCCGACTTCACTTCTATTTATTTGCTTACTTACTTCAATAATTTTACTTGTTTTGTTTTGTTTGTTGTGAATTGTTTTGTTTGAGTCAACTGCGGTCACTAAGTATTTTGTTTGTTGTGTTGTTCAATTGGATTGGCAATGGAGGAAGTTCCCTTGTGAATCTTGTTATTGTGGTTATTTAAAGTGTGCACAAATTTTGCTTGGCGAGTGAAAGGTAAACTCTTTAAACTTTGCTGATAAAACATCAGATTTTCAGTATCTATTTCTCATTTCTCGCATAAGTAAAAGACCGTTTAATGTTTCATACCTAGATCAGTGTAAAAAACACAATATTGCTGCTGTTTTAGGTATATTATTATGGAACGACAAAAAGTTTGGAATATACCTATCTGATTATAGTGATTATGAAAAATCAAGTAACTTAGCTGGCACGATTAATAGGCATATGAATTTTATTTCCAAAAAGACACGAACGATTTTAGTAATTTTGGTAAAAAGCGAATTGAGACATTTATCCACAATAACTTTAAAAACTACAAAATCATATATCTCGGCTTGCCCTATCCTGAAACCCTAGGCACGCCACTGCTGGAGTGTTCCGCGATCTGGATCTCAATCACCATAACGCCTTTGTATCTGTGTTTTTCATATATTAAACATGATCATATTTGATTGAGACTGTCAAACGTGAAAACACGATTAGAAATAAAATCCTCGATACTTTTATTTTTCAAACATGACACCTTTTTTGCATGTTTTTGGTTGATTCTTCGAAACTCTATAATCTTTAACGATGGTTTTCGAGTCAATAGTTGAGGATATGTAACTTTTTTATCCTGGCAAAACATTTTTTCAATAAATGTTGGGGTTTTGATGTAAACAGCTATTAATTGAATTTAACGCTGCCGTCAAGGCGCGAGCGAACTATCTCCATCTCACATTCTTCGCGCGGAAACACATAAAGCCATCCCTTTTTATTCTTGTGGGGGCGTGGCACCATAGGTGGGCTCTTAAAAAGTGATCAAGTTGTTGGGCTCGCGCAGATTTGATTCGAATACAATGAGATCTACTGTGCGGCGATACGGAACTCTCGGTGCGCGAGTCCAACTCGCACTTGACCGGTTTTATTTAAATGCCCACTGTTGGGTATGCTATGCCTCTCCAAACTTGCCTTGTTGCTCTTGCAGTTTGATTGCACTCCATTAAACTCATTTATACTGTAACACTACCTCATAAATAGATCCTTGTTCATAAACTAGATTTCCATAGTAATTTCCGCTCCATTACCTCGTAAATTGAACAAAGGTTGATTACTGTTCGCCTGTATAAATACATTGTAGCTCTATTGTTCGATTCAGTTAATTACCTTTGATACCTGCGCCTGAGGTTACGGATTGAACAAAGTTAATAAGTCAATAAGACGTTGTTTATCTTGGACACACATCGACCTAACCGCTGAATATACAATGGTCTATTCTAGGCGGTAAAAACCATATTGTCTTTGACCTGTTACGGTATTGTTCTCAACTCGGCTGCCATTACTGATAAGTAAATAGGAGCTATCAAAACGTTTACAGTACTATAATAACCAGGGTTGAGAATTTTCGTAGCACGGTAAGACTAATGAGAGCTGTGGAGTTGACATTAACATTAAAATTCACTCATACTCATACTCATTTGTATATTTAATTCCAAAATCCTTTTATATTCCTCCTAAGCCCCTGAGTAAAGCTGCTAAGCTAATTAATGAAGAATACATATAAACAAATATATTCATGTACATATTATTTAATATTAATCTTATAATGTTATGAATATTAAAAGTGAAAATTATCATCCCTATTTATAATATAATTAAAATTTGCAATATAATTCAAATTCAAATTCAAAATTATTTATTTCAGGTTTCCCCATAGAATCGTTAGTAAAGTTCCTTATTGCATACATTAGTAAACTACATTTACATATCAACTTTAATATTGGTATAATTTTACAATTTTATAATTGTGATGTCACAACTTAGTATAAACAAAAACAATAATAATAAAAACAGTTTAAATCTAATCCTAATTCTACTTTATCTTATCAATACCTATATTAACCCAGTGCTGTGTCATGGGACAGTCCAGGCGTTCAGAGAACATCCTCAGGATGCCGTTGCAACTGGCACGCACGCGCTGCAGTAGCGATGCCACTCACTTATACAATAATAATCGAATGAGTATGAGTATGAATAAGAGTTGAATTTTTATGGTTACGTCGACTCCACAGCTCTCTTTCGTCTTACCGTACTATGAAAACTCCGAACCCTGATAATAACAGATCAAAGACGATATGGTTTTTACCGCCTAGAATAGAGCATTGTATAATCAGCGGTTAGGTCGATGTGTGACCAAGATAAACAACGCCTTATTGAGTGGCAGTGGTGTTGATTTTAGATTCAAATATTTTTGCTGTTGTTTATATTAATATTATATCAGCACCGAATGAACCATTTCATTTATTTTCTTTTTTTCGTTTTCAATATTTACGCTGTGATGCTTCTACTGAATCACGTTTTTATCGCGTCTTTTACGACGACCAGTGCTGGTGTGGTCACGTCTAAAAGAACAGGGTTATACCGTCAGCCATAATTATTTTTAGACATCTGTTTTAGGTCATAATTATCGCTAGTCATAACATATTTTTAAAAGACCGTTTCTTTTTCAGGACTATTATAAATTAAACCTTATTTTTGACCCGGGGGAAATGCCAATGCATACCCGCCCCGACGGGGGCCAGGAAGGGTTAAGTACGACTTGCACGAACTAAAACCCCCGAGGCTAGGGGGCTATGGGACCGCTATAGCGCCAAAACGTAGCCCCTCAATAGCGGATGCCCTTTGGGCTCGTTTTCCGGCGGGGGCTTTTCCTAGGCCCCTCGTGTTCTCCGCTGAGGGCACCTTGGAACACAGCAGGGGCCTTCCAGCTCAGGAGATTTTATTGCAGGTGATAGACCCCCGATCTATCATCCGCAGTTTTAAATCAAACCTAACCTAATCCAGCCACGTAATATATTTAAGAAATTCTGAAAAGTTTACGGATCTAGCGATATAAAAATTATGACTACCAAAGATTATGTCAAGAATTAATTATGACCTAAAACAATTATGGGAAACAACGGGCTCCCAAAAGAACACCATGTAATTACTTTTTGCGATGATGACGCACCCTAATTTAGGAATTGGCCACACCGAAAATTAGGTGGGAATATTATATGGGTAGAATTTTTCGAAAATCGAACCTTCAACGGAAGAAATATTCTATAGTCATATATAAGGAAAAGCAGCATTAGAAGCACGATCAAGAATATAACATTATTATAGAGGCCGGGAAACAAGCGATTATCGGACAAGTATGAGATAGCATTAACGACTCGCAGGCTGTTTTTTCAAAGATGTACCTTTAAGGCAGGTAAAAAGAGGTCAATAATTAATTGTTATACTAAATTCTCGGCCGACACCGGGAAAAGGTGCTGAAGGGTCCATATTGGCTCACCTAATTATTTTTACTCATAACGACTCATAAGTCCTAATTATCGCAACTCCTAACGTATTTATTTCAGCAACTGTTACATTTTCAGGATTTTTATAAATCAAACCTAACCTAACCTAGTCTTATCTACACATTGAATATTTCAGAACTTCTGAAAAGTTTACGGTTCCAGCGGTATAAAAAATTCATTTTCGGAGTTCCGATAATAGGAGTTGCAATTTTAGTTGAACTTTGGCGCTCCCGGTGCTGAACCATCATAAATCTTGAACTGGGTTTCTTCTTATTTAGCAAATAATACGAATATTTCCAATTATGTTTCAGAAAGATATGAAATCTTGTTGTGAAATGAAATAACATGTTTGAGAGACCTAATATCGAATTACATAGATTGCTTTTGTTAGACGTTATTTAGAGTAAAATCCAGGTGAAATCAGATAGCCTTTGATCTGAGATTCTCATTAGTGGCTAATTGAGCGTAAGAAATGACGCTTGAAAGCGCTTGAGGGAAAGGCGGGAGCGGATTTAATACGGGTCTATATTGACTGACATAATTATTTTTAGTCATAATCTGCTTTAGGTCATAATCATCGCAAGTCATAACTTGTTTTTTTAAAGAAACTGTTACTTTTTCAGGATTTTTATAAATCAAACCTAACCTAACCTAGCCTTGTCTACAGGTTAGATATTTCAGAACTTCTGAAAAGTGAACAGTTTCAGCGATATAAAAAATTATGACTATCAATAATTATGTCAACAATTACATTATGACCAATAAAATTATGGGAAACAAAGGGCTCCCAATTAATACTTATACCTAAGGTTATTTTTTACCCGTCTGAGTTAAAACGATTTTTTATTCGTCAGGAAGTACAGTTATACTTTGTATGTTTATGTATTTAAACGAAAGAGATATTAGATTTGATCTGACATCGAGTTGCGAGTATCTTAAGTTAATGAAAAACTGAAAAATGCGTGCCTAAAAATATATTTAGATTAGAGAGACAATAGATTAGTTGTTAGCGGTATTGACCGTGGCTCTATTTTACTCGGCAAAACCATATTTTTTTGACATGTACCTAAGTATCTGCCGCGTTAAAAACAATGCTTTATTGTTTTTAGCTCCGCAGCTACTACTGCCAACTAAATATGAGCTATCATAACGTCGACAATACGATAACCTATCGAAAGCAATATGCTCTTACAGAGTCAAATAGAGCTCCAGTTTAGTGAGGTGAACTGGTTGTTGTAAAGAATAGACCAGAGGGGCTATCACGTAACACACTCGCAATCACAATTGTTTTCATTTTGAATATCGAAGGCTTGTCTGCATACAAAAAAAAAGTTACGCGAAAGGCCTGCCGGGCTTTGGACATTTTTATTCCAGTAAATACTTATGATCTGAATTTGTAACGTTTTGACGTCTCATAAAGAGACCAGTTCGATTCCTAATTAAGACGGACTAAAAAAAACTTAGAAATGTAGTATTTATATGTTTTTAATTTGTTACTTCTAAAAAAAATGTAGAGTATGACGTTAATTTTTCCACTGTGTATACTGCTCCTTGTTCGTCTGGAATCCTAGTCAAGATATAAATAACGCCAAGTTAGCGATTTTCGAAAATCGACAAAATCGCGTCGTCCGTCATCCATCTCCATACATTTCGAGTCGTTAAAACACAGAAATGTTTGCTGCGTTTGCATCTTAACTATACTCTGATTATTATAGGATGATGCTTGTGACAACCGTAGCATTAGTGTTCCGAAAAGTAACTTCTCAAATTGTGAAAGTTTCTTATGAGAAATTCTCGGAGATTTCTAAGAATATTCTTTAATTTTGTATGGAATGAGAACATTCCCAATGCTCTCAAATGTTTCCGATAATATTCCCAGTAATTTCGTGAGAAGATTTCTTAACTTCTGAGGATGTTCTGCAAGTTGTACATTGCTAGACAGCCGTATTTCATAATTTCAATCATTTACGAGTACTATATAATAAACAAGCGAGGTATTTAAAAAAACGTGATAATTATTTAAATTCCTGGACGGCGTCGCTAGGTTTGTACTTTGTACCGATGTAGTTTTTATGTAAAGTTAAAGAAGTAAGTTTAATAAGTGTTTATATTAGGGTCATGTGGAGTAACTGTGCGCAGCGGGTAAGTGTGCGCAACCCGTTTATTTAGGAATGGGGATGGAGAAGTTTGTCATATGTGTTAGCAAATTAAAGATATGTTGGTGTAGAATTAGTTTCTGCAAGAAAAACCCAGATGGTATGATTCGTTTACTTGAAAAAGAAAATATTCAGAATCCGGTGCCGTAAAGGTAAAATTTGCTGTAATGGCGAAAATCGACACGAGTAAATGAATTTTATTTCTGTTTGTAATGTATTCAAGCCTTCAATTTTGCATAAAATTTGAAGCTATGTTATGTCTCAATAAAGTGAGGTAAGTTTGATCAAAATCAGTCTGCTTAGTATAATAAAAAATCCACAAACTTCGCTTAGCTGCGCACACTTACCCGCAGTATGGGTAAGTGTGCGCATTTTGAGCTGGTTGAATTAAGGCGATTTTTCTTCGAGGTGGCAAGGTTTTATTGATAATTTCTTAAATTAATTATTACCTTAATAAATGCTTCGCCAGATACATATTTTCATTTTCCTTTCATGCTTATCGTTTAAGTTTGATACTAGTTTGAAAATAAAGTGCGCACAGTTGCCCCACATGACTCTATGTATCAGCTGTCACAGGCATCATCTTAGAATAATCAGAGTATAAGCTGTTGTGTAAAAAACCCGCTTCCTCCCCTCCCTTGCACGCATCCCCCCGACCTAATCCAAGCCCTCTTAGGAAGACCCTCCCAGTGATTTAAATCGAGTACACGAGTACGTTACGATTTAATGAGCTTCTTTGAGCTTCTTGTAATATCTTGTTGGAGGCTTTTGAAGTAGGTACTTAGGTAAGATACGAAGGATCTAGACTAGTATAATGATATTTAAGATTCAGCACTCTATTTTGTACACAAATAATACGATTGTACGGATATTGAGTTTCATGTTTGAAATGGTTTGGAAATAATAATGAATACTCATTAAAGTCGTTTAAGAAGTTCATTTGTCTTTCCTTGTTTATTTTTCTTTGTGTGGTATTCAGTTAAGCGTATTTTTATTGTATTGTAAAGCCGCAAAAGCACTAAGAGCGGGAGCGGTGCGGTGTGGCGCTTTGCCATACTAAAATTAAGCGTTCCCTAAGTGTGGTGGGGGCGTTTTTTGTATGGAAACGCGCCGCACTGCGCCACCTATCTCAGAGTGTTTGCGGATTAATAATTAAACACAAATTTCGTAAATAAACGCACTACTCTAATGCTTCTGTCATAGTTACTGTAATTCAAAAACAATAAAATAAAAATAAATATTCGGAATACGTAATAAGAAATACGAGGGGTGCCTTTTAAGTTCTGTCGTTTGAAAAAACTAAAGACAATTTAAGTGTTAAATGGTATTTATTGTTTTTCAAAGTAATCACCGTGATATGTAATACACTTTTTCATTCGATCGAACCAGTTTTCGAAACACTTATTCCATTCCGAAGTCGGGGTCTCCAAAATGGCCGTTTTGTATGCCTCAACCGCTTCTTCAGGCGTCCGGTACCGTTGACCACGAAGTCGTTGCTTGATTTTTGGAAAAGTGAAGAAGTTATTAGGGCTTAAGTCTGGACTGTACGGCGGGTGATCCAAATTTTCGACGTTTTGTTCTTTTAAAAACGCAATTGTCTGCCGGGCGGTGTGC
Organism: Acleris literana; assembly: GCA_946894065.1. Lineage (NCBI taxonomy): Eukaryota > Metazoa > Arthropoda > Insecta > Lepidoptera > Tortricidae > Acleris > Acleris literana. The sequence goes on along the minus strand of OX335688.1, from coordinate 7,655,119 downwards.
GAGCTAGCATTATCATGGTGCAGTACTATACGACGTCTTGGGTTAATTTTTCGGAACTCGCCGATAACTTCTGGTAAACAAACAGCGGTATACCAGCAGCATTAACTGGTTTACGATCTTCGGGCACGATGGTCGCAACGTGGCCACTTTTCGCTACAAACGTGGCGACCATTTTTTTCGAAGTGCTCCGTGAGCGTATTACTTTGGTCGGTTTTGGCTCATCTTGAAACACCCAAACAGTCGACTGCTGTTTAGAATCCGGATCGTAGGCATAAATCCAAGATTCGTCACCACTGATAATGTCATAAACGTGTTTAGAGTCTCCTCGGTTGAATTGCCGCAGAGTTTTGCGGCACCATCTAACGCGAGCCGTTTTTTGGTCTTCACTAAGTAAATGTGGTATCCAGCGTGAGATCATTTTTTTTACACCTAAGTGATCATGCAATATATTTTGAACACTGGTCCCTGAAATGCTTAATGAAGCTTCTATCTCGCGGTATGTCGCATGGCGATCTTCGACGATCAGTTGCCGTACAGCATCAATGTTTTCCTGGGTTACAGCCGTTTTTGGTCGGCCTTCACGATGCCTATCACTAAGACTAGAGCAACAAAGTTGAAATTCCAAATACCAACGTTCCACAGTCCGGATGCATGGTGCTTCATTTTTAAAAACCGTAGTCAGCTCTTCAAAGCACTGAAGACGCGTTAAACCCCTTTTAAAGTTGTAAAATATTATCGCACGTAAATTTTCCTTCGAAATCTCCATTTTCACAACCGACTTGTCAACTTTGAACCGACGCTGTACTAAAACGAATCGGCCGATCTCGAGACATTCTTTTGTTTTTGAATTCTAAATTCAAATATTTTAAGATGATACTAGTTTTTTTTTTAATAATCACGGGAGTTTTGCAAACGACAGAACTTAAAAGGCAGCCCTCGTAAAACATGGTATAAATATACCTAAACTAAGCTCTAGGATTACTAACTATACAAGTAAATAAATAAATAAATATCAGGTGAGAATGTCACACCAATTGACCTAGTCCCAAACTAAGCTCTAGGCTTGTACTATGGGTAAGACAACGATATAAATACTTTTATATAGAATTATAATACTTAAATACATAGAAACCATCCATGACTCATAATCAGAAACAAATATTCGCGCACATCACACAAATGTTTGCCCATACCTGAAATCGAAACCGGAATGTATTACTTTATAGGGAGCGTCAATACCGCGTCGTCACGTGTTGGTCAATACCGCGTCGTCACGTGTAGGTCAATACCGCGCCGTCACGTGTTGGTCAATACCGCGTCGTCACGTGTACGTCAATACCGCGTCGTCATGTGTAGGTCAATACCGCGTCGTCACGTGTTGGTCAATACCGCGTCGTCACGTGTTGGTCAATACCGCGTCGTCACGTGTTGGTCAATACCGCGTCGTGACACTCGTGACGTGTTGCGGCCATTTTAATCAGAGCCTCAATTCTAGGCAGAAAAAACATACCGTCTTTGACCTGCGTCCACTCAAAAAAATGAGAGCCAACAAAGAGAGATTTTCACTTAGTTGACAAAAAATGAATACAATAGTTAAGATATTAGTTATATCAACCAAAGCTGATAGTAACAACAGCAAATTTTTTTAGTGATTCAGCTAACATCTTAGTTGATGTATCTTACGTCTTAGTTGGTGTATCTATCGTCTTGTTAGGCTCGTATGGAATCAAGACGCTTATGCACAACAATCACAATCTTGTTACAAGCGACCAATTATTTTTTTCAGTGTCGCTATTGCCTAAGGGTGGGTTTACACCAAACGAGCGAATGCTCTAGAACATGTTTTGTCTTTATTTTTACAAAAAAAACGTAACAGATAATGCCATAGAATTCTTGTTCGTTCGCTTGGTCTAAACCCACCCTAAGGGTGCGGCTCCACTGAGGCGGAGACGAGCGGAGCGGGCCGGAGCTGTGCTAATATTAACCAATAGAAGATAAACTAACGTGCGCAAGGAGCTCTCGACGTGACCGCATGCGCCTTCCATTGGTTAATATTGGCACAGCTCCGCTCCGCTCCTCTCGTCTCCGCCTCAGTGGACCCGCACCCTAACGCACTTGCAATCGCAATCGGCTTCAAAGTAGAACAATTGTTTTCATTTTGTATACAGACTCGCCTTCGGACTGTCAAGATGAAAACGATTGCGATTGCAAGTGCGTTAGCGCAATAAGCCCTCTGTTATGGTACTTACGGTATTGTTTTAACTCAGCCGCCATTACTGTCAAGTAAATAAGAATTAGAGTTATCAAAACAAAATTTGCATTACAAAAACAGACATATTGACTGACTGACTGATTCATCAGTGATGAATTCAGACATAGAAGTTTTTGTAGCAAAAAAGCCAATAAACTAGGGACTTCCTTCCGATATTAAATCTATCGATAACTGTTTCCAATAGTTGTTTCGTAGATAGGTATTAAATTCATTGGATAAAATAGAAATTAACTAAAATGCTGATCACTACCCATCGATGTTAATGATAGGTAATATTTAATTTAAGTAGTTCATAGGCATACTATTTAGGGATTTAGGGAAACATCAATTTTAATATGTAATACTGTATAATAAGTATGCAAATTGCATGTTCATATTATACGTTATGAGAAAATACAATTTATCGATAAATTAATATTGTTCGGAAGTCCCTAGGGCAATTATATTCGTGCCAAAAAAACTTCTAAGTATGTCTGGATTGATGACTTATAAATTACTAACTTGTCAATACTATTTACTACACAAGTAAAGTAAAATATTTTTCACTTCTCATGCTCTTAAAATGTTACTTTAATCTCTGCGCATCGGGAATAAAGCTCTTTAGCTTTAGGGATTAAAGTTTTTTTTAATTTACTTTGGAAACCACTAAACAACCAATCACGGTGTTTGTAAATGGAGGATTATCGCCATTTTCTGTGATTGTGTATGGACCATTTTTAGGCCGTGGAAATAACCTCAAAATGACAACTGTGCAAAAATATTAAAAAAAAACGATTTAATTTCGTGAAACAAGATTAACGATTACGAATGTAAATCTATTTAAATACATATATTAACGTTAATTTCATTTTATTAGGCATGGTCCAATTTCTTTCAAGCTTGTATCTGTTTGCTAAATATGCAAGCATTTGTGTCACTTTACAAAAAACTGACAACCGCGAAACAAATTTGTCGGAAACTTTGTTACATAAATTCTGTTAAATATTGTAATTTTGTATAGAACGTAAGTAGTTTTTTTCCTCGCATTCAAAGTGAAAAGTAGAGTGTTTAACGCGAGACTAAACAACCATAATGACACTCGAACTCTCGCTCGCTCGCGTGGCTAAACATCTCTTGTCATTATGGCTTGTTTTAGTCTCTTGTTGAACAATCTACTATTATTAATCAACAATTTCCCTACTAGATTTGTTTATCTACCGCGTGTTTACAGAGCTGTTTAACCGCGTTAGCCGGCTGACCGCGTCTAACGGGTTCGAGTCCCGTCAAAGGAACCACTCGAGTAGATTGCGGTGATTCAAAATAAATTGTTTTAGTTTTGTTTAGTAGATAGAGTCGGTTGTAAGTATATCGCTCTTGTTAGCTAAGAAGCAACGTAAGGTAATTTTTAGGGTTCCGTAGTCAAACTAGGAACCCTTATAGTTTCGCCATGTCCGTCCGTCCGTCCGCAGCCTAGCTCAGGGACTCTTAGTACTAGAAAGCTGTAATTTGGCATGAAAATACATATTAGTCCCGCCAACAAAGTGGTAAAATAAAATCTTATCTATACATTTTTTTTTAGTGTACCTCCCCTGCACGTAACGTGGGGATGTATATTTTTTTCTCGTCTACCCCATAGTGTGGGGTGTCGTTGGATAGGTCGTTCAAAAATATATTTCGATTAAGGTATCTTTTTATGAAATATTAAGCTTTAAAGCGCTAATGTTTGTTAGAGTCAAGTGTCCCCCCCCCATACAGCCAAAACTACAAATACTAAAAATCTGAAAAATATCTCAAATTTAAGCAAATATAATGAATGTAATAGGAAAACTATCACGACTAAGTAGACTTCATTGGTTCTTGAGTTACAAACGGTTTAAATGTTTATACATATCGAAAACTTATTTGCGTTGTTAGTAAACTGACCGCGACCTATGGCGATGTATGGGGATAACAGTTTTCCAACGGCAAAGTTAAGTTTGTCGCGAGGTCTAATTTGTTTGTAGTAACGGCTTCGGAACCCTACACTGAGCATGGTCGGACATGCTCTTGCCCGGTAATTTTTTGTAGCTAATCTAAATCAATACTCTGAAATTATTTATTTTTTGATCACTAATAGTTCACTTCATAAATATTTCTAATGTTTCCATATCCTATCTAGATTTTTTTTCATCACACCAAAGCGATTGATGTGGCAAATTCATTTGACATAAGTATTTGATTAAATTTAACTGAATTTGTTATTTGATTAAATCGCCAAACGATATACTTAGGTATGCTTTAATTAAACTTCTGTTTCCCGATCGATCTGAGACTGGTCGTTTAGTGCTCAAGGACAAAGATACCTATCAAACTTACCCGACATAATTTCCCTTTTTAGCCTGTATACTTTGTGTTATGTATGACGGATGGGTGGGGGAGGGATTGAGGGAGGGATATTGAGTTATATGAAATGAAATTTTTTCAAATGATTATTTGCGCAATAGAATTATTTGTTAAACAATTAAAAGGCAATCCTGACTGACTGACTTAGATATCAACACACAGCCGAAACTACTGTACCTACCTAGAAACTTGAAATTTGGTACAGGGGTTCCCTTCATGCTGTAAGTGAGCACTAAGAAAGGATTTTTGAAAATTCATCCCCTAAGGGGTTAAAATAGGGGGAGTAGCGGGAAACTAATTCTACGCGTACGAAGTCGCGGGCGTCCTCTAGTATAATATAAAGATTTAATAACGAGTTGTAAGTTTTTTGTAAAATAAAAATTGGCGAAATTACTATTGGTAATAAGTCAGGAGGCCGCCAAGATACATTGCGCTAACTAGCGTTTCTGTATCACAAGCGTGACTTTTCGTATCACGTCATCTACCAGTGACGCGATTGGTTTGAAAACGAAACGAATAGAAACGCTAGTTAGCGTAATGCATCTTGGCAGGGCCACTAGGATACCTGAGGCGCGAGACGCGAGTGCATGGGTTAATAGGTATTAACCTTTTCAACGCTCCCGTTGGCCAAAGCCACAAGTAGAAGCTTAAAAGAGACTTTCGTGTCATATAAATTAAGTTGAAATTTGCATAGCATGTTTTTGACGTAAAGCGTTCAAAAGGTTAAATAAATGAATACCCCCTTATAATGGCGACCCCCTACTTTCAGAGCTGATTTCTCTTAAACTAGCTTTGTTTACAAAAATAATGCGTCTAAATCGGTCTTTTCGTTTGGGAGCTACGACGCTACACACTGACAGAAATACAGATACCGGGTTCTGCCGTTTGGCCAAATTATTTTTCGTCAATTGTATGATTTGTTCAAACGCTTTTTTTTCCAAAACTGTAAATATTTTAGGATTTATTTCAGAACCATTGTGTAGAACCCTATAGGTTAGCTTAGGTTAGTTTTATAAAAATCCTGAAATATTTACAGTTTTCGAAGATAAAGCGTTTGACCAAATGATACATTTGACGAAAAATAATTTGGCCAAACGGCAGAGATCCACAGATACACACAGACACACAAATACACATGTTAAATTAACAACACCCTTCTTATTGTGACGAGGGTTGAAACAGTATCTTACTTTAATCTTACTAATATTATAAATGAGAAAGTTTGTATGTTTGGATGTTTGTTACTCAATCACGCTTCAACAACTGAACGGATCGGGTTGGAACTTGGCACACATATTTATTTATTTATAAAAGTACATTGGTAATTAACAGCTAAGTGCAAAAACATTACAAACTCAATCATTATTATTATTAATCCAGTCGTCCGTCTTCTAGCATTCGCTTGCTATCATCGATCACTAGTCTAGAGAGCGGATTTGAAGTAGCGTTTACAAGTATAATATGGATATGACTTGTGCGGTTGGTTAGACAGATAAATATATTTATTTATTACATAATATAATGTTGTTTATTGGTTTTACAGTTACGATATCTTATTACTTATTTACTTAGCGCAATGCAATCTTAGATATAATTAAATTCAATAAATGTTATTCTTGCAACTAATTAAACGACTTTTATACGGCTTAAACATAATAGATCCTATTTATTCACACCTTTTTGATAGTTCCTGTCAACAATGTCACTGTAATAAATACTTACTTGTGCTAGTCTTATCCATATTAAACTTGTAATCGCTACTTCAAATCCGCTCTTGGGTGTCATTCGCGATCCATTATATCGTTTGTCATAAAGTCATATCGCATAGCACGTTTGCCCTAAGTAATGTTTGGCATAACATACATTTGCCATATTGACTCTTTTGGCATAACGTTATTTTGTCCTAAACATCATTAACCATAATTTTACATTACCTAAGCGTCTAAATACCTAATCTTATTTGTCCTAATTATGAAAGTCATAATGCACGTTTATTATAATAATAAAATAAAATATTATGGCTCCCGATATAGACCCTCCGCTCTCTGACTTCTCTTGGCCGCAAGGCAAACAGAGGGCCCTGCCAAGATGCATTGCTCTAACTAGCGTTTCTATTCGTTTCGTTTTTAAACCAATCGCGTCACTGGTAGATCACGTGACTTTTCTTTTCACGTCATCTACCAGTGACGCGATTGGTTTAAAAACGAATCCAATAGAAACGCTAGTTAGCGCAATGCATCTTGGCAGGGCCCTCAGATCGTAATGTTGGTGGTGCTCTGAGCACGGAGTTGAGAGTGTCGAGCCCGCGGCGCCGCGGACATATATGTTAGGTCCTGGAATAGGACGTAGGATAATATTTTTCCCGGAAAATTTAAAGTTCCCGAGGGAATAATCGAAATCTACGCAGACAAAGTCAAAGTCAAAGTAGGCAGAAGCTAGTTATGTTTATTTAAAACTTTAATACTTAAAAAAAGACTTTATTTACATCCAACTAAGTACAGAATTCAACATTAATACATTTAAAAATTAAAACTAACGTATATAAATTAAAATTAAACTAAGCTATTCAAATATTAAAGATATAAATAATAATCACCACTATAAAAAGAACACCCCCTCTAGCAGGTCCGCTCGCGGCATGGTCCCTATGACACTGGCTGCATTACCTCTCTAGATAGCTAGCCTAATCCTTTGGGAGAGGTAAGCACCAGCTCTAGGATCTCCGGAAGCTATTTATTTATAAACTAGAGCCTTAACATTTATTTGGTGTGACTGTACTATTAGGGCTACTGTACTTTATCGAAACCTGACACCAAAGGATTCCTTTCGACCCTTCGCCTATAGTTCCAAGGAATTTTCATATCTGAACCCGTTCGTTCCAAAACAAACCTTAAATCGTGGCCATCGGATTGAAAGTCGTGTGAAACCGGATACTTTACAAGTATGCCAGTGGCAGCTAAAGTATGGCGGTATTTTGAAATTGAACACTAGTACTATTTCTGTGATACTTTTTGGATTTTTTATTCCTTCATGTGGCCCCAAGCTTCTGCCCGTGACTTTGTCCGCGGAAAATAAGTAATTGGCCATCCACGGGATGCTTTATCCGGATAAGAGGTAATCTATGTGTTGAAGCTATCTCCGTTACGAATTTTGTTCAAATCCCTCCGGCGGTTTCAGCGTAATGGAGTAACAAACATACCAACTCACATGCTCATACAGACACATTTATAACATTAGTGTGATATAGGTGAAAAACTTAAGTAAATGACCTCTTGCATGTAGTCGTGTACAAAACGAATATGGAATTTACGTCAAATTTCAAAGGGGTTTGGGTAAAAGTGTTGTCATATGTAAAATTCATACATTTTCAAGGTGAGCGGCCATTCGTAAAAGTGGTAAATTATGATAGAATTATTGAAAATAAACATATTTTGTTATGTAATGTAATACTCTAAAGTGCATCGGAGCCGAGATATTTATTCGTACTTGGGCGTACTTTTGTACTAAAAACTGAATACTTAAATCTTTAAAATCTCCGCTCCGATATTATTTACCGCTATAAATTATATATATCTATGTGTATTTAGAGGTCCTCTAAATAACTATGTAAAAATCATCCGTGGCCGCTGAAAAAAAAAGACAATATTCTTCATACAAATTTACCCAATGCCCTTTAGAATGTCAAACGGTCTATACAGATGTGTTACAACTGCATGGAAGAGGTTATTTACTTAAGTTTTTCATCTAAAGTCTGTTGTTGTTGTTTAGTCATGAGCCTCTCGGGCAAGGGTGGAAACCATCCCCAGTAAGGATTAGAATTTGTAATTAGTATGGAAAACCTTATTAAGGTAATCTTCAAACATTTGCGAGGTAATTCAATGTAATGTTTAATTGTAGTACACTCAGAAATACGAGGGGTGATCCAAAAGTTTTGATAATCGGTATAAAAAATGGGAGATATGTAAATCGTTTTTTTTTAATTACAATGAGCACACTTTCTATATTTCCGAACACTTATTAACGTCATTCAATTGTTTTATTTTACCACTATAAAAATAATTTTACTTTTGGAGGCCAAATTTTGTACCTTCACTATGTCATCACCAGCTCGTGATTTTTATATAGTTGTTTTTGAACATTAGTGAATGAGAAATAGTAGGCGAAAGTTAGGGCTAAATAACGGGGAGAGCTGTTATCAGTTCTGGTCTTTGGTCGACGAGCAGCACCCTTATCAATTAGAAGGCTCTGAAGCACAATTCCTGCCGAAAATTTGTAATTTTTTTTCTTTAGCTTATTTTTATTATTTTGCCATAATTAGGATACAATAATGTTATATAACTCTCCTAGATTATTTGAACTCAATTGCTAATAAAGAATGTCGCAGTATTTATTTGTAGGCCTCAATAATCCTGGAAAAAGCCGAAAAAACCACCCTAAATTTTGGTGACAGAGCTGGAGATAGAAAAATCCAATGCAATGATAACTTATTTATCCTTTAAATTATAATGATAAATCAAGGTTTCATTTTCAATAACAATATTTTTTATTAGTGTACCAAAACTTTTTCCACACCACTCCAAATTATTACAAAACTCTTATTTTTGCCGTCTTGTAAAATTGTTAATACAGATGTTTTTTGTTTAGCTATCACAGGGAAACAAATGAACAATGTTTACATTTTTTTTCTCTAATTTAAGTTTCATTAGTGCCATGGTATAGTCCACATTAAAAGAATATCATTATGTAGATGGTTCTCAGTATCTTATCTTCTATCTTCTTATACACGTAAAAGAAGAAAATGATTGACTGATCGATCAACGCATAGCCGAAACCGCTGGATCTAGGAACTTGAAATTTGGAGGAAATATTTCTTGGATATCCTATTGGTGCTCTAAGAAGGGATTTTTGAAAACTCATCCCTTAAGGGGATAAAATAGAGGGAAATTAATCTACACATATCAAGTGGCAGGCGTGCCCTAGGGCCCGTTTATCAAACACTTGTAACTTGTAATGCAAGCGTAAATCTCTTTTCAACAACATCTATTAAAAAGAGTTTTCCAATTATATTACAACTTACAAGCTTTCGATAAACAGGCCTCTAGTCTTCCCATATTATGACTGCAAAACGAATTTAGACTTTCTATAACCTAATGATGAAAATTTATGAACGAAATTTTGAAAGTCATTACTAAACCTTAGAAACTCGAAGTTTCTTAGGTAAAAGTAAGTCAAATCTGAAATGAGGAAATTCTTTCACAAAATAAAGAACTCAATAATTGAGGGAATCCCTACGAGACCAAACACAAGCCGGAAATTGCCAAACTTAGGAAAAACAGAGAATTCGAACGGTTGGTTGTTGGGGCCGACGAGAACTCGCATGGCAACTGAGTGCCGGAAGTTTTTTTGAGGGTTAAAACCTCATACAACAGGGGCTATCGTTCGGTGCTCTTTCTTCCTTTTAATTTATTAACAAAGAAAGAAAAATCAATAATATGAATAGACAATACATACATTAGCGATGTAGAAAGCGTACAAAGTCCGCCCAAAAATGGATTAAAGGTGATTGAAGTGATTCATCAAGTCGATATAAGTCTTGGATGTTTTCTATGTATTTAATAAGTTATTTATGAAAGTATTATCATCGTTGTCTAGTAACCATAGTACAAGCTTTGACCTTAGTTTGGGACTAGTTTGATTTGTGGGAGATCGACCCTGATATTCATTTATTTTTATTTATGACTTGAACCCTTTCTTTCAATATATGCATCACAAAAACTGACATTAATGGTTTGAATAAAGAAAATGTCTGGAGGATAAAAAAGATGCCTTGTGTGGTATTTCATGTAACTGACTTGTGACGTCATATTTACGATAATATAAAAATATAAAAGAGCACAAGATTAAGTCGCATCTTGATATTTTTGTGTAATTTGGATTGTTTTATTTCGTCGTTAGTGTAGACTACCTTAATCGCAGAAATATTACGCCGCCTAATATTATTTGCCCATAAATCAATTCGCATGTTCTGGCCAAAGGTATACCTATTATTATTATTTTACTAACAGAAAACTATATTTTTATCGATTTGTTGTTTAAAATGGAGCAAAGCGAGGGCGGGGTCGCTAGTATGGATTAGGTTCGTAAGGACTAGATTGCAAAACGACTATGTAAGCAAAACGACGTAGTTTCATAAGATCTTGGTTGCAAAATGACTAATTTTGTAAATCGTCTTAATAGTAGAATGTCTGGGTTGATGATTGGACTTAGTTCTATAACGTTTTGTTTGTATAACGCCCAAATAACAAAATGTCCCAGTTGCAAAACGCCAACGTATGCAGAACGTACTGATAGTACGAGTAGAACGACTAGGTAGGCATATCGCCAAAAATTCATAATGTCTAAGTGGCAAAACGACTAGATGTTTGAATGACAAGGAAATCACAAACTGTGGTTTGTAAAGGAAAGTCTTTATATTTTTACCTATTGATAAAGAAGGTGAGTATCTAGCCACTAATATTAAAATTAATCGAAAATAATCTAGTCGTTATGCAATCATGACGTTTTGCTACCTAGACGATTTAAAACCAAGACCTTATACTATCCAGACACTTTGCATAATGAGTCATATTACAACTAAGGCCATGTACAATTTGGATCTAATGCTACTTTGTCATTTTACAACCATGACGTTATGCCTAATTAGGAATTACTTACAGCCTACGTAGACATTTTGCTAACTAGGGCATTGTACAAAAAAGGCGTTTTGTTTAGTTGGTCGTTATGCAACAACGACGTTTTGCTTACATAGTCGTTTTGCAATCTAGTCCTTACGAACCTAACCGGCTAGTAAGAATACAAGTCTAGTAATCGTAATGAGATCCCAATGCGTTCGTAATTTTATTTAGTTGTATCAAAATAAAATTCAAAACAAAATAATCAGCTGTTTAATTAAATTCTTAAAAGCGTACATTCCGTCCATTCAATCAACTTCTTAAATGTCAAACGTCAAAACAATGTACACACAAATCGTGAAATTAATTTAAACGTGAAGGATCCAAGTAAATTGTTTGGTAGTCCTTTTCCACGAAAATGGATCTTAATTACTTTATAACCAGTACATTTTCTATTCGAATTTCAGCAGCTATAATTGCGATTTCTGAGTGTTCCCCCATCTTGAGTTAAATAAAAGTATTTTAGCAAAGGTTGGGGCGCTGTTGTAGCGGGCAATTGTTCCATTTTTTTAGATAAGTAGACGAAACGACACTCTTTTTTATAAATCAAGATAAAAACGCTTCTTGTTTCCATTTTTAATAAATTCAATAAATAGTTAAGTGCTTGGTCTTGGCTCTAAACTGCACCGCACTGCCAAGCCCCCGTGTAAATAATTGAATTTATACTCTTCAGCAGGCAAGACCTCATATTTTTAATTATTATGCCAAAAAACCGTTATAAACTTCAATAAAATCCACTAATATCTGCTTCCCAACAGAACTGAAGAACCTTTCTTCTCAATCAGGAGACCCTGCCAAGATGTATTACGCTAACTAGCGTTTCTATTCGTTTCGTTTTTAAACCAATTACGTCACTGGTAGATCACGTGACTTTTCGTATCACGTCAGCTACCAGTGACGCGATTGGTTTAAAACGAAACGAATAGAAACGCTAGTTAGCGTAGTGCATCTTGGCAGGGCCTCCTGTAGTATCGCGCCACCACGCTGTTATATAACGGTTATTTGACCAATTCTAAAAAAACTTTGTAGGTCAATTAACACATATTTATAATAATAATAAGCAAAATAGGAAAAAAATACGACTGTTTAAAAATGAGTTCATTGCTGAAGATACAATGTTTTTTAGAGATGCTCAATTAATCCTCACATTCTTACTTCCATACACATTCTATATTTAATGTTATAAATGCGAAAGAGAGTCTGATAATTGACAACATTTAAAAAAAAAAGCGTTTTTGTTTTTTCGCGTTTATAATAGCTGGTTAAAAATTAGACTACCCGTGTTTCTCGGTTTTTCTTTATTTAACTTAAATTCGTCGTCAATAATTTATTAAAGAAAAAGTCATTAAAAAGACCGTATATACAAAGTTAGGAATACTGATGTCGTGATCTTAGCATGATATAAAATAAAAAAATTAACTTTCAACATAAACAGAACTGACTGTCATGTCATGTCACTTGTCAACCATAACAACTGTAACAACATGAATTCGTCGACTTTGGGCAGATTGCGGCTATCTGATTTTACAAATCCGTTAGTTACTTTCATTTTCAATAGCGTATGTCAAAACAATAGTATTACGAGAATCGAAAGCTTGTCGTTAGAATCAAGTAATCCGTCAGACAGATGAAAAATGGACATGACAGTTGTATATTTTTTTCAATTCCTATGGTAATAAATGGACTAAGGGCATTATAAGTGTATTCCTAACATTCACAATCCAACTTTTTTACTGTTTTTCCTAAATATAAAAAAAAACTATTGCATTAAAAAATCCAAAAATATTTTTACTCTAATCAGCAGTGTAAAGTCTACAAACGGTATTTTATTTGACTACTTTAGCAGATATGAATAAATTGTTGTCAATTAGTGTGTTTGGTACCTTTTCACCACAAAACGGCTCTAAATGAAATTTCGAAATTTCCTAATATAGATTTTACTGGGAAGGACATCATAAACAATTTTTTTTATCCCCCGGGAAAAGCTAGTAATTTAATCATTTAGTAGGTAATTTCATTTGACCTTGGATCTTTTTAATAATAAAAATGTTCAATTTCACCTCGGATACAGACCACACCTTCCTCGCATTTGATGATATGTAATCTCGGATCCGAGTCGGTCTGTTTGTGGAAGGAAATTACATGAGATTGGGTTCAAATGCGATGTGTATTAGTGGGCCTTCTTCCTATTGTTACACAGATTTAAAATAGTACGGTATTTGTCTGAAACTATAATAAAAAACTGAGATTTGATAAAAAATGCCGTGGAAAATTGTTTTATTTCTTTGCACGTTCATATCATTGTTGACATAAATTTTAATTGTTTACGATTTAAAGTTACCATAAGTTAATAAAGTTCCAGTGTCTCTTAACTCTTTGAGAGTCCTTAAATAAAGGGATGAGTGCGTTCTCGATGGAGGTCAGAACATGTCAGAACATTCCCGACTTTTAATTGCTTAAATTTAATTTTCTGTAGGTAGATTTATATCGCGCCTTCGTAAACTGTGTTTGGTTCGTATGAAATCAAGACACTTATTCACAACAATCAGAATCGTGTATAAGGAGTTGGAAAGTGGCGAAAGGATCACCGTTGTACAGTCAACAGCATACAAAACATAAGTGATCATTTATGTACCTTGTCGCTTTCAATCGTTTCACAATTTTGTATGACATTTCAAACACGACGTTAAAGTGTCAAGGTACATAAATGATCACTTATTTATGCTGTTGACTGTACTTGTCGTAGACCCACCGAGTTTGGATTCAATAGTTTGGACTCAATGGTTTGGACTCAGTGGTTTGGTTCGATAAGTAGATAACTGTGCAAAACAAGGACAGTCGGCTTTAGAAGCTTTTCCCAAAAATGTTTGTATTACAGAAACTAATGGCAGTACAAGGTACTAAAATGAGTAAATGAATAAATTTCAGTGGACATTCTCGCAAAAATTGAAACACATTCTTAAATAAGTACACAGAAACCATCCAAGAGTCAGGATAACTCGCGTTCATCACATCACATAAACATTTGCCCTCAGCGGGAATTAAACCGGGTACCGCTAGCTTCATAGGCAGGATAACAACCAACTCGGCTACCGTATCGTCGTACTGTTTATAATCTCGGCACTGCGCCGGTGGGCCGTGTAAACTGTGCGTCCCTCGGGGCCCCATTACAGCCCGTTTCCCATTCCGTGTGTTCACATTTTAATGTTGTTTACTCACGTATCGGGTATTGGATTTGCATGAATTTGAAGAAGTGTACGTATCTAAAATATCATAGTACAAGCTCAAGTTATGATTCCGACGTTATCGACCGCGATCGGCAATCCTCCTCTAATAACTCCATGGGAGTGTCTATAAACCTTAACAGGAGAGAAAGCCATTAATTAAAATTAGAATTAGAATTAGAGTTTACCGTCTAGAATAGAGGCGCAGTCAAAGGCGATAATGGTTTTTACCTAGAATCTTGGCCCTTGTTAATTGACAACAATTCACATGTGCTAAAGTAGTAAAATAAAATACCGTTTGTAGATTTTATACTGCTGATTACAGTAAAAATATTTTTGGATTTTTTATGCAGTAGTTTTTTTTTATATTTGGGAAAAACAGTAAAAAAGTTGGATTGTGAATGTTAGGAATACACTTATATTGCCCTTAGTCCATTTATTACCATAGGAATTGAAAAAAATATACAACTGTCATGTCCATTTTTCATCTGTCTGACGGATTACTTGATTCTAACGACACGCTTTCGATTCTCGTAATACTATTGTTTTGATATACGCTATTAAAAATGAAAGTGACTAACGGATTTGTAAAAGCGGATAGCCGCAATCTGCCCAAAGTCGATGAATTCATGTTGTTACAGTTGTTATGGTTGACAAGTGACATGACATGACAGTCAGTTCTGTTTCTGATGAAAGTTACCTTTTTATTTTTATATCATGCTAAGATCACGACATCAGTATTCCTAACTTTGTATATACGGTCTTTTTAATGACTATTTCTTTAATAAATTATTAACGACGAATTTAAGTTAAATAAAGAAAAACCGAGAAACACACCCGTGTCTAATTTTTTACCAGCTATAATAAACGCGAAAAAACCAAAATGCTTTTTTTTTTAAATGTTGTCAATACCTGTCATCTATCATCAGTCATGGATTGTAGGGGGCCTACTCTACCTGCGCCTGCTTGATATTAACGTGGATCATCTGTTTGTTCCAGGCGGATGGGCGTCACCAATCTCCCAAAATCCAGTCGCCTCGTCCCTCCCCTGAACGCGCCGCAGGTAAGCCTTCTAAGATCTAACCATCCATGCCATTAAAAAATACTGTTGGTATCTAAACCTGTAGGCTTTGGCTGCGGCTCCACTGAGGCGGAGACGAGCGGAGTGGAGCGGAGCTGTGCCAATATTAACCAATAAAATCTAAACTAACGTGCGCAAGGCGCGCTTGACGTGACCGCATGCGCCTTCTATTGGTTAATATTGGCACAGCTCCGCTCCGCTCGTCTCCGCCTCAGTGGAGCCGCAGCCTTATGCCGTAATTATTGTCATTTTGACAGTTCGAAGGCGAGTCTGCTTATAAAATGAAAACAATTATTCCACTTTTAAGTCGATTGCGATTGCGAGTGCATTAGGCAATAGGCCAGCTGGTGTTCGTCCTAGTGGCTTAGGGGTCGACTCGGGATCGTAAGGTACCAAGTTCGAACCCCCGCGGTCACCATGCTGTTACGGTGAAGGAAAAACGTCTGCAAATTTAAACAGCTGAGTGTGTACAGTATTCCCAGCTTCTTAATAGCTTTGGGCTCGCTATCGCTATCACGCTTGCACTCGCAAGTCTCGCAACTGACAGTATATTTATCACTCGTATGTCATGGAAAAACGAAGATTGCCGATAGCTGTTAAGAAAATGGTAACATACTGTAAGAGGAATCAAAATCAAAATCAATCAAAATATTTATTCAGTAAATTGGCCACGTACGGGCTCTTTTACACGTCGGTAATATACAGTGAATCTACTAGCGCTTCGGACAAGACCATCATTGCGGAGAAGAAGCGCCGCAAGAAACTCCAGCAGAAGGTCATTTTTTCAAACATAAAATACAAAAATATTTAAAGGTAAGTTACATTACAATACAAGGTAATAAAGCAACAAATATAAATTATTAAATTATTACAAATAAATGTAAAAATTAAAAAGATTACATGTCAAATATATGATACTAAAAATAATGACTAGGAGAACAACACGACGAGGTCTCTACGTCAAAAGCCATAACTGGAATCATTAACTGAGCAACAAGAGGGTATACATTTGCACAAAAGCTCCTAAAGAGGTCGAAGTGTATACGAAAGGGCCCATCTGCAAGATAAGATAAACTTGGCAACAAGACCCATGGTCTGTGAGGTCCTAGCCTAGACGAATAGTCTTATGGTAGGGCTACACACATCGCGATAGAATTATTGCGATAAGACTTCGTCTTCGGCCTACGGCATTGTGCATGGCCACATTGCAAGCAAAGAAATGTCTTAATAGTTTATCGCGGAAAAATGGGCGAAACTGTCGCTCTTTATTTTATGGCGCTAAACAATTGACAACATTTCAAAAAAAAAAAGTATTTCTGTTTTTTCGCGTTTATAATAGCTCGTTAAAAATTAGACTACCCGTGTTTCTCGGTTTTTCTTTATTTAACTTAAATTCGTCATTAATAACTTATTAAAGATATAGTCATTAAAAAGACTGTATATACAAAGTTAGGAATACTGATGTCGTGATCTTAGCATGATATAAAATAAAAAAAAGTAACTTTAAACAGAAACAGAACTGACTGTCATGTCATGTCACTTGTCAACCATAACAACTGTAACAACATGAATTCGTCGACTTTGGGCAGATTGCGGCTATCCGTTTTTTCAAATCCGTTAGTCAATTTCATTTTAAATAGCGTATATCAAAACAACAGTATTCTTCTTCTTTGTCGGTATCACTCTTGACAGAGTGGTCGTGGCCATCACTTCAGGTGTTGGTGGCAAGCTTCACAACACGCCGCCACTCTTCTCTGATGGCCGCCTTCCTCGTGCATTCATGCAGTGATGATGAGCCATTCACTGCCGCTTTTATCTGGTCAGTCCACCTCATAGGCGATCTTCCTCGTGACCTGGTAACCTCAACCTGGTACAAACAATAGTATTACGAGAATTGAAAGCGTGTCGTTAGAATCAAGTAATCCGTCAGACAGATGAAAAATGGACATGACAGTTGTATATTTTTTTCAATTCCTATGGTAATAAATGGACTAAGGGGACTATAAGTGTATTCCTAACATTCTCCATCCAACTTTTTTTACTGTTTTTCATAAATATAAAAAAAATACTGCATAAAATAATCCAAAAATATTTTTACTATAATCAGCAGTGTAAAACCTACAAACGGTATTTTTATTTTACTACCTTAGCACATATCGATACCTTAGCGCGCAATCGTACTAGTTAAATGATTTTTTTTTGCCAGTAAAGTTACGAACTTATTATTTGTGCACAAACATACTAATTACAATAACTTTTCAAATGTAATTAGTACAATTGTGAACTAAGGTATCGATATGAATTGTTGTCAATTACTTTTTGAATTTGTGCAATCAGAAAAAAGTAAAGAAAAGGCGGCAGTGGACGATTACTATTCATAAAACAAGAACTAGGTAATTAAGTCTTCAACAGCAAATTAACTTGCAAACAAATAAAGCAATACGTCAGCAAGTTCCGCTACGCGCGACACCTGACGGCCGACTGAAGTGTATCAAGTGTAGCCACGCAAGCGAAGTTCATCGCGATAAAACCCTTTGATGTGCGCGAGTTTACCGACAGTGGAGCGAAATGTCTTTTTCGCCCGAAGTGCCGAAGTATTCGCGAATATTCGGCTACATACATCGCGATAAAGCGATGTGTGTAGCCCTAGCATTATAGATAGACGTCATAGGGCACCGAAGTGCTAGCAGTTTTCTCGCTCAACGTATTTGTTTCAGTAGTAAATAGTTATTCAGGGAGGAAATACTGCCGCGGAGGCCATTTTTAGATGAAGCTTAGTTTTAAATTCCAGATTAAGTTTTAGTTTTAGTTTTAATTTGTATTAAGTATACAATTTGTTGAGTAGCAAAACTATTTGGTGACTAAAATAGAAATGATTTTAGGTCAATTTTTGTATTCGCAAATATCAAGAGAATTTTCCAGAATAGTTTTTTTAATTTCCAGTTCCATTATTTGGATATGTCGAACAGAATCTGAATATTCAGTGTTTTTCTAAATTTATCCAGTTCAGTTAGAAATAGCTATTAAGTAAATAATACGTCAAGTACGTATCTATTCAGAAGCATTACATGGGATACATTTTTAGGGCTTGAAAACAGAATCGTCCTTAAATATATCGATAGTAAAGTGCACTTTAAAGATCTAACAAACTCTAAGCCTTGCGAACTTCCGCGTCTATAAAAGTTGATTAAATAATGTCGGAGTTTACTCCATTCATGCAGAAATGTCGGGAAACCGCCTTCATTTAAATTCAACCGCTTTATCCCCGCGATCCAGTTTCCCATATTTTACTATATCACTTCAAAAAGGGTAAAAAGTAATGGCGGATGTAATAATCCACCGACTGAGCTTCCCACGATGAAATGAATATCGACATACCTTTCCCACCCCTTAGCTTACTCGATCTGATCGTGGCAAAAGCGACTTTGCGTTTTTGAGAACAAAGTTTTGAATTGAATTGGGATGTGGATAAAGATACGAGTTAAGGGAAGTTATGAGTCGATACATTTATGTGGGAAAATGGCATAATCATTAGATTTCATGTTTTTGAAGGATCATGCGTTAAATTTAGGGAGCGCTTTGTATGAGTAATTACAAGGTTGTCTGAAATAGATGGCTTTGTAACAATAAGGCCGCCTGTTGTTTAACATGTTAATTGAATTGTTATTACTTATTGCAATTGTAGCTCTCTGTGCTGTGAAATAAAGAGTATTATATTTTACTGTTACTATTATATGCACGGAAAACAATTTGGTAAAAAAAAATGTGGCGTTTTTTATGCGAAATTTTATTTTATATTTAAATTAAAGTTTAAATCAAAGTTTAAATCAATTTATATAAAATTTGGTATCTTAGGGCGATGGCCCTTCTTCTTCTGTGCCATTCTTGCTAAAATGTTAGTTGCATTTTTCCGCAAACCCTTTAACAGTCTACCAAATTAACCCGCCATTTTCTTGATCTGTCTCTGCTTCGGTAGCTGCCTACAATGCGACAAGATCAGAGCTGTCAAAAAAATTAACGTCTTTCGAACAAGTCCATCTCGAACAAAGATTGGTCAATACTCGCCACTAAATACATTGGTGAGAGATTACAATGATCTTGCGTTATTAAAGCCCGACATTGACATTTTCAGTACGTCACTTACGTCTTTCAGACGACAATTAGCCCCGGCTGATGTATGGTTAAATATAAGTCTTGCGAATACCGAATCACTTTAAACTGCGTTTAAGATATTTTTAATCCTTTGCAAAAATTAATTCAAATTCAAATTCAAATATATTTATTGTATGGTTATAGGTTCTACAGAGGATCCTATAAATAATAACACTTCGCCATATCCTACCTCACAGAGGCGTACAATATGGTCAGTCTTAGGTCTAATATAATATTACTCTTGAATTCAATACAATTTCACGCACATGTAAAAGTCTTAATTTAATTGAAATTAGTCCATATTTAATAGTTGATCATATTATTATTAGATAGTTAATTTAGTATTACATATAATATTATTAATGTTCAAATTCTGCTGAAACTCATTTATGCTGTAAAAACATGTTTTAATAAGCCAATCGAACAACTTTCTCTTAAAAGGTGGTAACCGTTTGAGATCTGCAGGAAGTTTATTATAAAGTTTAATGCTCATACATATAACGCTTTTTGTAAGGAGAGCAGATTTAGAAGGGACATACACTATGTCATGCCCGTATTTCGACCGTAGCCTTTGTGTAGGGTTTCATACAGTAAACATATGCATATTATTTTTTATAAATGTACAAAGTTCATATACATATAAAGCAGGGAAAGTGAGGAGATTATTTTTCGCAAATATTGACCTACATGAGTCAGTTTGGCTTAGGCCGGGACGTAATTTTAATTAATTTAGTTTAGATTTTATGTTCCACATTGTGTTTTCTATTCTAAGCGTAAGTGAATGATAATTTCGCAAAAGTTGTATATACCTATAACTGACACATTTACACTACCTTAATCCTCTGTAATAAACTAAACTAAACTTTGTAAATATGTTGTTGGTGTATCTAATAAATAAATAAATAAATAAATAAATGCGTGTATGCGGCTAACCTGATCTCAATGTGAATATAAATAACTTATATGTTACATTTCTTTGCTCACGGTTAACCGGACGGCTGGCCGCATTGGGGGAATCACAATGCGTTAGCCCCTTTACTTATCTACTCAGCTGTTTAAATAGCAGGTTTCACCACGATGTTTTCCTTCACTGCTAGAGTATCAGATAATGTACAGTCGACGTCATAAATATGTGTACACTTTAGTACGTTGTCTATTTAACGTCATGTTTAAACTGCCATATGAAATTGTCACAGCGGATAAAGTGTAAACATATCTTTGACGTCGACTGTACTAAAGGCGCGATAGCTCGCATGCTGTTCGTGATACATTGCGTCGCAGCCCTCCGTCCACTAGGATCCATTAAAGGGGTTCAGTGGACTTTTTTGTACATTCAAATCCATTAATGGAGTGGAGAGTTGACTTTAATGTACACTTAAATCTATTTGGAGTAGTTTACACTTTTTAATACGGTGGGATCCATCAATGGATTTAAATATACTATGAAGTCTACAAAGATCCATGAATGGATTCTATTGAACTCTTTCTCAATGGATTTTAGTATACTACAATGTCTACAAGTATCTATCAATTGATGGATCCAAGTGTAATCAAAGTTTAATAAAATCCATTTTTGGATACTCATATACGTAGCAGTGTACTAAGATCCATTGATGGATTGAAGTGGAATTAAAAGTGCAACAGAATCCATTGATACATCCCAGCGTATTAAAGTGTAAGCGACCCCAAATGGATTTAAGTGTACATTAGAGCCCGCTCTACTCCATTAATGGATTTGAATGTACAAAAAGTCCACTTGACCCCTTTAAGCCGGAGGGCGTCGCAGCAGCTCTCGGCTCAAAAATATAAAACAACCCGCCAATGAATTGATATTAGCATTGCTATCGAGCAATGAAACTGAGCGTTTGAGGAAGAAAACTCATTAGTCATTATACATAGCCACTGGGGCACGAACTCAGTACCTAAAGCTGCGGATAGACTTGAGCATTTCCTGGCGCATTCGCTAGATTGCTCGCCGAAATTTCCGATTGGTCGTTGGAAATGATCAACAAATCGGAATGCTTATTTCGGCGAGCATTCTAGCGAATGTTTTCAAGTCTGTCAGCACCATTTAGATCACGATTCGAAACCCTAAGCCACAATATTTATTAGTACTAACACCATCACTGTAACTGCTCCTCTATTCTAGGCGGTAAAAACGGAACGGTTCTGTTATGGAATTTCTTTTAACTCGGCCGCCATTACTGTCAAGTAAATAAGAGCTATCAAAACGATCACAATACAGGGGGTTATTATAAAATAGCTATGCAGTTCAGATTACGCTGCGAGAAAGGGACACAGTTATATAACTGCTTTAGCTTGTCCTTTTCGCTCGCCGTAAAATGAACTGCATTGCCTTGTCGTAATAACCCTCCCAGGTCAAAGACAATTATGGCTTTTACCGCCTAGAATAGAGGCCCACCATCACTGACCACTAGTGAGCCTTATTGCAAGGTGATAAGATTCAAAAATTGTCAGTTAACTGTGTTGCTGATGATACCTAGAAAACGCCCGCGACTTCGTACGTGTAGGGATCGATTATCGAAAATGCTTTCTAATTGTACCCCTATGTACCGGAGTAGACTGTTTGTTGTCAGTCAGTCAGTCAAGAAAGAGTTGTATTTGTATAAATTTAAGATTCATTATTGATCGTCAGGTGCCGACGAAAGCATGACAGTAGCTCGTGGCGACGGCTCCCCCGAACGGCTGGGCGGCGCGCTCCGCCGGCTGCACTACAAGGCTACCCGCCGGGCCCACTCGGCTGCCGCCGTGGCACGCCACCACAATGCCAGCACGCCACCCAAGGTCAGTGGTACGCCACCACAACGCTACCTAGTCTTAATCAGTGGGATGCCACCATTATACTAGCAGGCCGGCGTACAAGGTCAGTGGTATGCTACCACTAAGGTATCACGCACCCAAAGTAGCCTGCTTGTCCGTATTCTACAGACTGTACTTCGGGGCTGTACACAAGAGCTCCACGACCTAATACCACCGTCTGCTTTCTACCATCGGACTTCCAGATGCACTGCGAGATACCATCCGTACTGGTTGAAATTTCACCTTTTTGAACGAAGCGCTTTGCAACATTTTTCATAATGCGTACTGCAAAAGAGAAATCTCTGCGGCGTCTGTAATTCCGAGTGCATACAATCTGAACCTATTAAAAGTTAAGGTGAATAGGCACCTTTCGGGTAAGCTCGCTCTCTCAAAATCTTCGTCCTTCAAGGCCCAGAGTTACTCAAGAGCAATCCCAATATATAAAAAAAGACAGTGGTCAGCCACCACTACACTAGCAGGTACCCAAAGTCAGTGGTACGTCACTACCTACGTTAGCACACCGAAAGTCAGTCGTACGTCACTACCTACGTTAGCACACACCGAAAGTCAGTGGTACGTCACTACCTACGTTAGCACACACCGAAAGTCAGTGGTACGTCACTACCTACGTTAGCACACACCGAAAGTCAGTGGTACGTCACTACCTACGTTAGCACACACCGAAAGTCAGTGGTACGTCACTACCTACGTTAGCACACACCGAAAGTCAGTGGTACGTCACTACCTACGTTAGCACACACCGAAAGTCAGTGGTACGTCACTACCTACGTTAGCACACACCGAAAGTCAGTGGTACGTCACTACCTACGTTAGCACACACCGAAAGTCAGTGGTACGTCACTACCTACGTTAGCACACACCGAAAGTCAGTGGTACGTCACTACCTACGTTAGCACACACCGAAAGTCAGTGGTACGTCACTACCTACGTTAGCACACACCGAAAGTCAGTGGTACGTCACTACCTACGTTAGCACACACCGAAAGTCAGTGGTACGCGACCACAACCCAAGCACATGGTGGTGATATTGCATATGCCTTTTCACCTTTAAAGATCATACCGTCGTACGGTCAATAACTTTAATTGTTGAGCACCTATAGAAACCTGTCGCAGAAGACAATCGTTAATTTTGACGTAATTTATTTCTTTAGACTCTAGGCTGTTATTATGACAGAGTTCTATAGGTGCTCAACAATTAAAGTTTAGTTAAACTATACCACTATTTGTTGGTCTCCTTATGTTTACAACTGCACGTTTAATCCAACAGTGACACTATCCAAAAAAGGACTTCATACAAATGTTAATTCTTTTTAACTGCAGTAACTGACGAGCAACGAAGACTCCGTAATAGGGTTCCGTTTGGTACCCTTTGGGTACGGAACTCTAATAAAATCAACTACCTCAAATCGATCCATTTTATAGCGCATTTCGCCAGCAAAACAAGCAAGACTGTGGAAATCTAGATCATTATCTAAATCAAATCCTTAGCAACAACACCAATTTAATTTAACATCGCTGCAATTCCATCAACTTACCGCAACTCACAACAAAACAACCCAAATCCCGATCCCAATAATTCCAACTCGAGCTGTATTCTAGCTAATTAAGGTTGTTTCTGCCATGCCTCGTGCTAGCGATATACTCGTTAGGAATTAACAGTCGAATTGCGATTGACCTGGATAAACCTCTCATTACCAGCGCGGATAGGAATGACCCCTCGTTCTAAGCGACGGGAATGAATCCTCTTTAGGTTGCCTAATCATTATGTTTTGCGGATTGAAATTGAAACTTCGATTCATTCGTTATAATTCATATAAAGGTACAGAGTGGATATAACGAATGTCACATGAAAGTTACCTTTTTTTAAATTAGTAAATTGTACACAAAGGAGACTTACAATCAACAATAATTATTATTTATGTCTTTAATATTTGAGTAGTTTAATTTTTATTTTTAATGCGCATAGTTCTTTTCATTGTTCTAATGTTGAATTCTGTAAATATTATGTTCATTTAATGAAAAAAAGTTCCTTTTAAGTCTTAATAATAAATAAATATCAACAATGGATTATTGTAAATCTTAGTTGGGAAACAAACTGACAGAAAAGACCAAAAAAAAATTTGCTTATCAATTCATGATTCAATCACACAATTATTCATGCATACGTTATACGTTTAAACACCTTTCGTATTAACTTTCTTATGTACTCTGTAACTCTACAGTTCTTGAAGCTAAAATAGTGGAAGGTTATCTGTATCACTCAGTCCCGAAGTACCAGAATTTCAAAATATCAAACTGCTTTTTTTACCACATTTCCAAAACACCAGATTCTGAATATTGGGTTGAGGAAATAACCAATACCCTAATTTAAATGTTAGTTATGGTATTTTAGAGAATTGAGGCTTTTTATCCCTTGATATAGGCTTGGTTATGCCTTGAGATGGGTAACTCACTCAAGGTCAGTTTTTTGATACGTTTAATGATTATTAAAGGTGTTACAACTCTATGTTAGTAATTTTATCGTATTTTTTGGTCTTAAACGCTTTAAACTTTCTGAAAATATTTTTCAGTTCCACAGATTGACAGAAATTAATATTACTTGCTCAAATATGTTACTATCAAACGCTTCAATTATTTTTTTCATCAACATGATGGATTTATTCACTCAGCAACGTTTTATTTTACCAAACAAAATGTAGTTCAGTAATTGAATTCAAATAAACTGAACAACCCAGCTTTATAAAACAAGCTTCCGTTCGTCGAAAATGCAATTTAAATATTTTCATAGTTTCGTAATAAAATAAAGCTCCACGTCAGTTTATGCACAATAGAAAAGAGCTAAAGGTGTTTGTGTTCAGATTCGTAGCGTTTCGTAGCGGGTTACGGCGTAGCCAGCTAAGCTACGGCGTAGAGGGGTAATTTTTCGTGTCTTCGTTTTTTGCTTGTTGAATACAAATATACATACAATTATACATATACTTATTATTGGATTAACTGTAAAAAATAATAAAAGATGAGGTAGGTAGAAGTCTGATTGCTACCGTTGATATAACTATTTAAACGCGTATCAAAAAAACATGCACTGCACTACAAAAACGGGGTTGGGAGAAAGACGTTCATTGAATTCACGTCAAAATATCATGGAATCATCAGACAAATTGACCTACTCCCAAACTAAGCTCTAGGTTTGTGCTTAACGAGTAGGTATTACACAGCTTCAACTTACTATGTGCGTTGGCAGTTTTTGCTAGAAAACGGAAATAAGCTAGGGATACTATATATTCTATATTCTAGGCGGTAAAAGCCATACCATCTTTGACCTGGGCCTCTATTCTAGGCGGTAAAAGCCATACCGTCTTTGACCTGGACCTCTATTCTAGGCGGTAAAAACCATACCGTCTTTGACCTGGACCTCTATTCTAGGCGGTAAAAGCCATACCGTCTTTGACCTGGACCTCTATTCTAGGCGGTAAAAACCATACCGTCTTTGACCTGGGCCTCTATTCTAGGCGGTAAAAGCCATACCGTCTTTGACCTGGACCTCTATTCTAGGCGGTAAAAACCATACCGTCTTTGACCTGGACCTCTATTCTAGGCGGTAAAAATCATACCATCTTTGACTTGGGCTTCTATTCTAGGCGGTAAAAGCCATACCGTCTTTGACCTGGGCCAATATTCTAGGCGGTAAAAACCATACCGTCTTTGACCTGGGCCAATATTCTAGGAAGTAAAAACCATACCGTCTTGGACCTGGGCCTCTATCCTAGGCGATAAAAACCATACCGTCTTTGACCTGGGCCTCTGTTCTAGGAAGTAAAAACCATACCGTCTTTGACCTGGGCCTCTATTCTAGGCGGTAAAAGCCATACCGTCTTTGACCTGGGCCAACATTCTAGGCGGTAAAAACCATACCGCCTTTGACCTGGGCCTCTATTCTAGGCGGTAAAAACCATACCGTCTGTGACCTGGGCATCTATTATAGGCGGTAAAAACCATACCGTCTTTGACCTGGGCCTCTATTCTAGACGGTAAAAACCATGTCGTCTTTGACCTGTTATGGTATTGTTTTTAACTCGGCCGCCATTACTGTTTATTATTACCATACCATTATTTTCTTATTTAATTTCAAGTAAATCAAGAGTTATCAAAATGTTGACAATACGATAACAGACCAAGACGATAATTATGGTATTTACTGCTTAGAATATCGGCCCAAGTTGCGATCGCAGCTCGCAGTATACTGGTTTACACGTCCCTGGGAACCGGATCAAACCGGTATATTGGCTGACGCAGGCGCACCTGTGCACACACTCAAATCGTGCAATAATTAACACCAACCAAATAAACGTAAGCACTTGTGTTTTTACAACAAAGTAAACCAATACAAATTACAAACACAGACATCTTAGACAAACTATAAAACAATAGAATTGCTATAGCTCTTTTTTAATTGACAGTAATGAAATGACAGCCATTTTAAAAAGAATACAATACAATGTCAATAGCAATATAGTTTATCGAGTAGAATACAGCTCCAGTATTCGTAAATGTGGCGTTATCTATGAAAAGGGACCTTATCGTCGATGGCGCTTCCGTCATTATTAAAGATGCTCCGATATAAATACAACGTCGCGTGACGCAGTGCGGCGTAAGCGCCATCGACAATAAGGTCCCTTTTCATAGATAACGCCACAAATTTGTTAAAAGTTGGTCAAAATAATTGCTTTCTCAACCTAAGGATGAGTTTCATTTGCACGTGATAAAATAAAAAAGTCGAGAGGATTTGGATTTTGGATCGAGGTCAGTTAAATTTCGACTTTAACGTCATTTTCATTAGATAGAAAGATGTGTCAAACTTGAAAAACCAATTTATTTCGCCGGTTGTACACGTTTTAATTGCATCTTAGCCCCCTTACTTATAAACGTAGAATAACCTTGGATTAGCTAAACCATGTTTTGTCCTTATCTGTCAAATTCAGATGTCACAATAACAAATAAGGACAAAACATGGTTTAGCTACTCCATGGTTATTCCACGTTTATAAGTATGGGGGTTAGTCTTTACATAGTATGAAACAAAGTCGCTTCCCGCCGTCTCTGTCTCTTTGTATGTATGCTTAGATCTTTCAAACTGCGCAACGGATTTTAATGCGGTATTCATCAATCGATAGAGTTATTCAAGAGGAAGGTTTATAATAAATTCTGGATTATGAACGGGTGTTACAGAAATCTCACATAAACCGAAACGAAGCGAGTTTGGGTTGCTAATAGTAGTTTACGTGACGGTTGCGTAATGACAGGCATTATAACATGAGTGTAGTTTATGAAACGAGCCGCAAGGCGAGTTTCATAATAGATCACACAAGTGTTGTAATGCTACACACATGTTATAAGTACTCTAAAAGATGGGTTCAGAAGCCGAAAGGCAAATGACCAGCATTACCTTACCTGTGGTAGTAGGTGACAGCGATGACAGCTGTAACGTAATTTTGAAATTACGTTATCGAATATTGTAAGGTAATGAGATTCAAATTTCGAATATCTTGCAAAATTAACAGCCGTCATTGCTGTCACCTACTACCACAGGTAATGCTGATCATTGCCTACGGGTTTTGAACACATAATAGAGGACTTATGATATGTGTGTAGATAAATAAAAATAAAGCATACTTTCGCATTAAGTTGTAACCCAAAAACGAACTCGTAAAGAACGAACTTTTTTTTCAAAGAATGCTAAGTAAAATAAAACTTTTTAAAAATGTTCGCCTATCTTTTTAATTACTTAATCCAGCCCCAGCGTTTTCTCATAATGTATTTATAGGCGTAATTAAAAACACAATTAACGCCTAATCGCCCAGCGCCAAGTTTCGCCAAGTCCCAAAATGGCGGGCCTTTGTCAACCAAGTTTTGGAACAATTGAAACAGTTTAGCGAAGACAGATTAATTATCCGGTAGAACTGGGAGTTTTTAGTTTAGTTTATTCTTTAATAAGCGTAACAACTAAAAAAAAAGGCTTTAATTTGTAGTCTAAAGATTGCAGTCTTGAGATTGCAAATCGTTCCTCTACTTTCTCAACTTCTTAACTGGTCGAATATTTTGATAGAAAAAACACTCATATTCCAAGGTTTATAAATACTACTTTCCTATCAATACATTCGATCAGATAGGAGGTTGAGAAAGTAAAGGGACGACATGTAGGTCTCAGATGCCACTTACCGTCAGCCACTTGTTTCAATATTCTGACAATCTCATAGCTCTGTCCCTTTCACTGCCCGGAATTTGGCAGGTACATTTGGTAAAATAATCTACTTAGCAAGCCATGTTATATGTAAACATGTCTGTATGACTGCCCTCCTTAGAAAAAAGGGCGTATGTCTCATAGAACTGCGCATGTATTAGTGACCTTATTTCTTTATTATTAAGGTTAAATTTACTTTGACTAACAAGTTGCTCATGCGTCCTTTTTATTTAGGAGGGCAGATGATACTTTATTGTACAAACGGGAAAATAACAAACAACAAAAAAGACAGAAACACAAAAGGTATGTACAAAGGCGAACTTATCCCTTTAGAGAGAGATGAGATGAGAGATCCCCTCTTCCAGTTAACCTTTGAGCGATTGCGAAATGATTGAAATAACAAATAGCCAAACATACAACAGTGAAAGAGACAAGGGGCCTGTTGTTTGATCAGTATTTAAACTAACTAATTGTTAAAAATCGTTACTAATGGTTAAATCTCAAGGAAATGTGTCAAATTTTCGATTCCTTATTCGAATTTTAACAATTAGTTGAGTTCACTACTGATCAAACAACAGGCCCTAGATTTTTAATAATTACGTTAATATTAAATAACCAATTTAAAGTAGGTACTAAGATTAACTTAATATGAGCTAGAATCATATAAGATGGTTATCGTATTGTCAACGTTACAATAGCTCTTATTTACGGGAGCCCTTTGTTTCCCATAATTTTATTGGTCATAATGTAATTGTTGACATAATTTTTGATAGTCATAATTTTTTACATCGCTGAAACTGTAAACTTTTCAGAAGTTCTGAAATATCTAACGTGTATACAAGGCTAGGTTAGGTTAGGATTGATTTATAAAAAATCTGAAAAAGTAACAGTTTCTTTAAAAAAACACGTTATGACTTGCGATGATTATGACCTAAAGCACATTATGACTAAAAATAATTATGTCAGTCAATATAGACCCCTTATTTACTGGACAGTAATGTCGGCCGAGTTAAAAAAAATACCATATCAGGTCAAAGACGGTATGGTTATAACGCCCTGCCCAGGAGACCTGTGTTCTCATTTCCCTTCTCCATGCCCTAAAAAACCGGCCAAGTGCGAGTAGGACTCGCGCACGAAGGGTTCCGTACCATTATCTATGCAACATTAGCAATGATCGGAATAGGTAGAGTATATTTACCTAAAGTTCGCAAAAGGACATAATATAGAGTGGTTACAACCGGATGCAATATTAATTTATTTTATTGAAATCCGGATTTCCGGTATTTTTAAAGCTACGGTATGGGATATTTTAAATTAGTTTATGATAAAAGGGGCTTGTAACTCATTCTTTTAAGTATATTACTAATAGGTGGAGCATATTTACCTAAACTTTGTAGAACAGAGACATAAACTGGAGACTTCCTTGCGACTAAATTTACTAGTGCCAGAAAAATACCGGATATCCGGAATTCAATAAAAATAAATTAATATTTCACCCGGTTGTAACCACTCTATATTATGTCCTTTTGCGAAGTTTAGATTAATATACTCTACCTATTCCGATCACTGAACATTAGACACTATACCAGGGCCTCTATTCAACACGGTAAAAACCATATCGTCTTTGACCTATTATCGTATTGTCAACGTTTTGATAGCTGTTATTTACTTGACAGTAATGGCGGCCAAGTTAAAAACGATTCCGTAACAGGTCAAATACTATATTGTTATTACTGCCTAGAATAGAGGCGCTGTTGCTGTTATTAATATCGAGCAAAAAACGGCAAAAAAATCACGTTATTTGTATGGGAGCCCATATTCCGTTTTAGTAGTTGTTGTCATAGCGGCAACAGTAATATACATCATCTGTGAAAATTTCAACTGTCTAGCTATCACGGTCCGTGAGATACATTCTGGTGACAGACATACAGACGGAAAGTGGAGTCTTAGTAATAGGGTCCCGTTTTTACCCTTTGGGTACGGAACCCTAAAAAAGAACGATATGAGCTTTGTTGACACGTTGTTTGCCAATAAATTGGCCGAAACTTTTTCATCACCGATAATAACTTCCTGTCTGTCTACTACACTACGCTTCCTGTGGGCCTTATTTCCTGCACAGCTCATATCCGGTTCCGCTGAGTTGCTAACAAGCTCGTTGTGGCGTTGGTACGAATGTCACAAAAGAACATATGGAGCTAAAATTGTAAATTTATTATTGTATTGGTCTTTATTAATCCTTGTATATTGACATCGGACGAGTGACCATTTATTAGATGTGTAATTGTTGTTGTTTTAATTAACTATTTTTGTATTCTTTGATTATTAGTATTTATGTTTTGACGATCTCAATGTAATTTCGTATTTTTTGACATGCAATGCAAGTTATATTGTAATATTATATTGATTAATAAATAAACTAAGCTTAACTAAACTAATAGTTTAATACAGGGTTCTAATATAGAGGGATATTGGGTAATTTACATTGCTAATGCGGTGGGGGTGGGTTTAGTTTAGAGTAGTAGAGCTTCTGCCCGCGACTTCGTCCGCGTAGATTTAGATTTATTGTATACCCTTCAAAAATTGTATATATTCTGAGATTAAAAGAAGCCTTTGTTAATGCAGGGTATGAGCTATCTCCACTTCAAATTTCATCCAAATCCGTCCGGCCGTTCCAGCGTGAAGGAGTGAAGGAGTAACAAATTAACACACACACACACACACACAAACGTTCGCACTAGTAGGATAGATTCTTTAATATTTTTGGCGGCGGACTGCCATAAAACTTTCAAAAAAAAGAGCGATCGAAACGTAGACAATACGAGCCCCAGTTTTTGTGTAAAAATTTGACATTTCCAAATTCACTCTAGACTTTTTTTGTCAAGTTTTTACTGTCAGCCATACATTCCGTAAAACCCTAGCCTTCTTCATGAACAGTTAGTTAAAGCGTTCTGTTTGTATTGCCATGAAAATGAACGTAAGCGTGTAACATAACCACTTTTAACCATTTCGTGGCAATTCGATCAATAACGCCCTCTCCAACCTTTCCATGATTTTTGCCAGCGGATATTAAACGCAAAAGGCTTCCAGTAACGCGTTTGATTAATTCCCGGAAAAGGCAACAAAGTACATCAAAGGTTAAAAGCCAAAAATGTTCGTGATGAAATATTGGATGAAATTTGCGGGGCTGGTCGGTGTTTGACAGTGATGTTCTCGCTTTAGCTAATGATGTTTTAACAAGGATGGGGTAGCGCAAAAAAGTTTAATGTTAACTGAAACGATTACGTAGAGAACATCCTGAGGGCCCTGCTAAGATGCACTACGCTAACTAGCGTTTCTATTCGATTCGTTTTTAAACCAATCGCGTCACTGGGAGATGACGTGATACGAAAAGTCACGTGGTATACCAGTGACGCGATTGGTTTAAAAACGAATCGAATAGAAACGCTAGTTAGCGTAGTGCTTCTTGTCTAGGGCCTCTGATTCCTTTTGCATGTTCTATATAGGCGGGCGCTTTAGGCTGCGTTTCCACCAGAGCTGTGCGAGGCAGCTAAGCGGTGTTGCGAGGAAAAATCCACCAATAGGACAGTGAGGCTAGTAAAACAAAATAATCCAATTGGTGGATTGCCTCGCACAGCTCTGGTGGAAACGCAGCCTTAGGCAGGTAAAACAGTTAATTTGGCCCAAAGTTGACACAGTTTGCTTATATGTGGGACTTTTATCTCCTGGATAAAACCATGTTGCATTTGACTTGTTATCGCATTGTTTTTAATTCGGCCTTTACTATCAAGTACATAAGAGCTAGGTATCGTAACGTGACGTGAACAATACAATAACCAGAAATCGGACAAATGGGTGTCATTACTCGCAATAATGTGGACATAACTCGCAAGAAGGTGGAATAAATGGTGGATATTGTTTTGTTTTGTCACCTTTTAATTTTTCCTCATCAGTTTCTTCTTGATTTAGCACACATTGACGTAACCGTTTATTAATAATTTTGAGTGACGGTGCGCGCTTTCGTGCATTGAAAACAATGAAATTATTTCACTAATTTTCCGTTTAACGTTTTCCAATGAAGTAACTCTTCATAAGTATAGAATATAGTAATTGTATCGTATTCCTTTATTGAGAAATGAACATTCGGCAGGCAACGTATTTGCGGTATCTGTTATTTTCGGAATGTTCATCGGCAGCCATGATTGCCTACCACCGCGGGACTGGGCTCGTTTACTTCCCCCTAACATAAAAAAATATCGCTACCGACTGCAGTTTCTCTGCTTCGGTATACGTTGACTGTCCTAAACACACTGACTGGGATAAAATCCTTATTTTCTCAGTAAAAAACCTCGTAATCATAATAAACGCTAACAAACGGACAAAACAACAAATTTGTCTGAGCTATAGTGACAAGGCTCTTCGGACTTAATTAATATACTAATATTGAGATCATCGCGTTCCTTTTCTTTATTCATTTCGTGCAAAGAATTTGAAAGCAGATTTTCTGCCGTTGAATGCAAAACGTCATATTTTCTTTGGCATGTGCAAAAAATTGTACTATCTTTTCGTGACATTGATTATTTATAGTTATCCTTTGTACAGTCTAAATCAGACCTAAATTATAACATTCTCTTTAATCATACAATCTTGTTCAGTCGTTAGTATCTAGGTTTTTTGTTTACTCTGCAATACACATGAATAATTAACTACATACATACATACATAATCTCGCGCCTTCGTTCCCAGAGTGGGGTAGGCAGAGCTACAGAATTACAAACATCTCTAAAAACTTGTTGATAATTCTATAACCGCAATTTGCACAATTAGGCTAAGATGTTTACAAGCGTATTAGTGACAGGTTGCAAGCCCATCGCCTAACAGTACTACAAGCCTTTATTCCCTTAGTCGTCTCTTACGACATCCACGGGAAGACATGGAGTGGCACTATTCTAACTCGGCAACCACACGAGGCATAATTAACTAATACCGAATAATTAATCAAAAACTGTTTCGCATCACAAAATCACGTCTTGTGACCTTCTTCTAAAGATTTAACAGTTCAAGTTTTCGAAATGATAAAGATTCTTACAATATTTCTTGAGTCAGTTTGAGAATTAAGAAGTTATGATGAAAGAAATGGACAAACATAAGTACGTACTACAAAGCAAGTTACTTATTAGTTTTGGCAGTTGTGTAAAAGAGGATAGTTGATATAAGTTTTCGGCCAAGAACTATTAGCTTCCATAAAAAAATGTACCTAACCATTTTATTTCAAATACTGTCCTGTATAAAAACTAAATTTTGGGCACAACAAAAGGGTCGGTTTAGTTCCGGCAGCGGTAAAAATAATGTATTTCCTATAAATTGATACACGGTTGAGTAGTCATGAAAACATTTTTGTAATCACTAACGATACCGTTTTTGCCTGCCAAAAAGGGACACATATGAGTTTTTTAATTTCACACCTTTATGGGCAGGTAGGGTGAGCATGTTTTGAATGAGAATAAAAATGATCCTTATAGAAAATTTTAGGAGGTAACGGAATGGAACGGAGTCCCGAACTTTGCGAAGACGCCCGCGCCCATTTGATATATATTCCAAGAGACATTTATTTATTTGCCATGACAGGTTATAGACAGCTTGAGCTTTATTACTTGTCGCCTACATTGTACCAAAAATTGGTTACGTAGCTAACAATACAGTCTTCAATCAATTAACTATGACAATTTGGGATTTCGAATTGTTCGGCAAAATAATGTGACTCTTCGGGATTATGTATTAGAGAACACTTCCATTAGATAACGTTCGGAAATGAAACGAAAATGAAATGAAATGAAAATAAAAATGAAATAAATATTAAAACCATGAAACATTCGACATTCCTGACAGTTTTTACTACTCGACTAATAAGTCTTAGATCGCTTTTAATAGTAATCACAGGGCCTCTAGTCTACGCGTTACAAACCATTTTGTCTTTGACGTGTTATGTTATTGTTTTTAACTAGGCCACCATTAGGTACTGTCAAGTAAATAAGAGCTATCAAAATGTTTAGAAGTCAATATGAATAAAGGCCCAGATTGGCAGTCGTTTCAAAACAGACTTTAACAGACCCTAGTTGTCTATAGAAACCTGCGCAATTAACTACGTTAAGCCGAAGGAGACTTTCATCAAAAAACTACGCAGACAAAAACAAAAGGTTTTTTTTGGTTCGAAACCCTAGTAAGTAAACAAAAGATAAACTAAGACACAGTAACCAGGCATAAAGAAAGCGACATCTAGTGAGCGTAAAGAAGGTCACCAATGCGTAAGTAATTTGAATAAAAAAGTAAAGAAGCCTTTGTTGCCTTCCTAACTTTATTGCAAACGTATGTAGATTATATACTCTGTGGTAAAAACTATTCGAGCCTCAAATTCACCCTCGGGAGTGAAAAGCGGCGGTCATGCAAAACGGGCGTTTATTCGCTTATCCCGAATATTCCGGTAGTAGGAATACACATTTAGGTAATACCATGTAATACTCAGATCCTAAGTCAATTCTGTGTAAACTCGTAATAAAATATATTATTTTCAGTATTTTATTTCTTTTATACACTGTGTTACCGGCATGAGGGCTTTCCTTGATATAGAGTAACAATGGGCCACTCCTTAACGTACCTACATGTTTATTTTAATTAAAACAATTAAAAATAGTACATACTTGTTTCCTAACAAAAAAATAATTGCAAGCAATTTACACTGTGCGTTAAAGTTAATTAGCGTTAGCTCCAATACGTTGATGGTAGTTAAAATCTACGAAGTTGAATTGCAGCGTTACGTTAATAAGTGCGATTTAATAATACCTGCAATGCAAATAATTACTTTTACAACATATTATCGTTAGTTAAAGCAGAATCCCTCATGCCAGGAACACACTGTATATGGATGCTAGTTTTTTGGCCAATACTCATACACCGGATTGACCGGGGCAAAAATGTACCAGTGCTAGTGATTCATTAAATATCGACTAAGTTTATCGACAACTTTTTTCGTGACAGATCTTACATTTCTTGCAAAAGTAAGTCGTACCTTTATCTTGTATAGTTATCAGAATGATCAGCTTTCCGGGAAGATAAATGATCTTTTTTCTTTCGACGCATTAACTGACTTAAAAAACAAAAAGGTTCTCAATTCGTCGGAATGCTAAACAATATTGTTGTATTGAATGCATTTGTTATTCAATGTAATTTCAATGGTTGTCAAAAATGACTCGAGTCCAGAGTCAATGTCAGATACCGGTTGTTTATAGTTGCGATAAGTATAAATAAGAGAGGTTTGCACATAATTTAAAGGTATTTAAACTTGGCCATTACTTATGATAATGATCTTTAAAAATTGCTTTTTATCGATGTCGATAAACTTAGTCGACATTTAATGAATCACTAGCCCTGGTACATTTTTGCCCTCGTCGATCCGGTGTTCGCCAATACTACAATATTAAATAGTATAGTCGGTGGTGTATTGCTGTCACTCTCTCTGACATCTGTCAGTATATTTGCTACGCGAGAAAGTGTGAAAGCGATAGACAACCTGTGTAGACAACCGAGTATTGAATACTCTAGTTATATTGTTATAGTTTTCTAGAAAGAAGAATACATTTATAATTGAGTATTTGTTATAGGTAAACAGGTCCTCTATTCTAGGCGGTAAAAACCATGTTGTCTTTGACCTGTATCGTATTGTTTATAACTCGGCCGCGATTACTGTCAAGTTAATAGGAGCTATCCAAATTTTGACAACACGATAACAGATCAAAGTCGATTAATGATTTTTACCGCCTAGGATAGAGGCTCATTTTTTCGTTAAAATATTTAGTATTGACTTAGGTTCAAGGAAGTATAGTAATAAAAAAATAAAAAATTGCCCAAATTTAAGTGTCCCTTTAACCCAGTCTGTGTTTCCTTGGAAAATGTATATCAAAGGTCTTCATTAAGGAAACTATAACACAATATTACCTGCTAAAGGGCAGTAGGTTAGCAAAGCCCATAAGCTTAAAGTTCAAAGCACACTAATAACTTTCAGACCCAAAGCTTCAAAGCGCTTGACATTATAGAGGTCATTCCAATATCACCGTTCTACGCTGCTTATAATCCATTATGTATATGTATGTATGTATGTAAACACTTTATTGTACAAACAAAAGAAATAACAATTATAAAATAGACAAAAATATAACAGGGATGTACAAAGGCGAACTTATCCCTATAAGGGATCTCTTCCAGTTAACCTTTGAGCGATTGAGAAATAAATAATTACAACGAATAGCCAAATAAGTACAACACTAAAAGAAATTTCTATAAATATGAATAGATAAAATATATAGACATATATAAATATATACAATAAACAGGAAAAAGTTTAAGAACAAGTGTCAAGCCAGAACTTCTTTAGTCTAGATTTGAAAGAATCTACAGACTGAGACTGCCTAATTACAGTAGGCAATAAATTCCACAACCGCACAGCGTGAACCGAAAAGGATTTAGAGTAAGTTTTGGATTTATTAGATGGGAAAGCAAGAGAAAGATTGTCACTCGAACGCAAGCGATTATGAGAACCAGTGTTACTATGTTATGGACATAATCCAATTTTACCAAAAGCTTTTACGTTGTAATTGGCGAAATCCGTAAGCTATAAATACTTAAAAGATAAAATCCCTCGATATAATGGCTGTAGGCGACGCAAACATATTTTTTTAATATAATTTTGTATTTTTATTTTAAGTAGTACAATAAGACTGTTATTTGAAACCTGTAACGCCATCTAGCGTGATGAATTAACATTAAAGCCTTGGTTTGTAGCTGCAGCCTTTGGGTAGTTTTTTTATATGTCGAAATGGAAGGCAGTCTCACAAGTCTGCTAGCTCGCGCCATCGTTTTTTTGCAAATTACTACTTTATTTCGAGTTTTCTTTACCCCGATTATCTACAATGGCAATGCCTTCTTTGAAAGCTGACGTGTGTGTGTCTCTCTCTCTCTCTCTCTCTGTCTTCAAAAAAAGAGCTTACATTTTCCTATTTGGACGGCAACGCACTGACAGCTCTTCTTGAGTTGCTGGTGTTTATGGGCGGTGGTGATTACTTCCCATCAGGTATAGGTAAAAAACTTAAGTAAAGCTCCTCATGCATGTAGTTGTGTAAAAAACTTATATGGTATTTACGTCAAATTTCAAATATAGAATGTCGAACGGTCTATACAGATGTGTTACTACTACATGCAAGAGGAGCTTTACTTAAGTTTTTTACCTATAACCCGTCGTTTGCCTAATGTTTATTCAGTAAGTAGGCCACACAGATACTTTAAATCTACCAGCGCTTCCCAAGAAGAGACCACTGCTGAGAGGAAACACCGTATGAAACATGGGACATGGTCATTAAAGTGAAGTAAGGTGCCAATTATTAAGAAAATAGAAAAGTTCGATTATCTCGAAAACCATGCAACTTTCATAAAACCTATAAGTCCTTTTTAGGGACCAGTCTAAGGTGCCCTGTCGATGGGTAGAACCTTGTCCATTATTTACTGGGAACCCTGTATAAAATAATATATATAGATGAATATAGTAAAAATATTATGCGTAGTCTATACCGTGATTATGTTTTAACTTCGCAGAGTCGGGTGAAATTAAGGAGGCCTTACTAAACAAGAGCTTTAAAACTTTCATATTGCACACCTCAGCTTAATTTGGTAACTTCGAAAGGTCACTATAAGTTGTACCTGAGCTTAGAAAGCTCTTGAAATAATTGGGCATGCCTTATCTGGGCGAGGAAGTCATCAAAAGGTCTGCTCGGTCGGTTGAGAAATTATATTCACGGTTTTTTAGGCAGAAGTGCCTTTAGGTCAAGGTTTTAAGGGAAATTGACACCTTTTTCTAGAATATAATCAAATGCACAGAAATCAAATTAATACGAGTATATGAATATATAGGACAATGTTACACCAATTGACCTAGTCCAAAACTAAGCTCTAGGCTTGTACTATAGGTACTAGACAACGATATAAATACTTATATAGAGAAATATATACTTAAATACATAGAAAACATCCATGACTCAGGAACAAATATTCACGCTCATCACACAAATATCTGCGCTTATCGGGATTTGAACCCAGGACCGCTAGCTTCGTAGGCAGGGTCACTACCAAATAGGCTAAAGTATCGTCAAAATATATCACAGCATGACATTATCTACGAGTATGTATGTAAAATACATGTACACATAACAGATAAACGCAATCGTATTTGTAATACATTAACTAGTGTTGCCCGCGAAAAATCAAGCTTTAAAAACCCGACTGCATTTTAAATGCCGTCGTCGATATGTTAATAGTAGTTTACGTGACGGTTGCGTAATGACAGGCATTACAACATGAGTGTGGTTTATGAAACAAGCCGCAAGGCGAGTTTCATAATATATCACACCAGTATTGTTATGCTAATTACGCAGAGTCTCGTACAATACTTTATCTAAACACATATTATAAGTACTCTAAGATAAGTTCAGAAGCCGAAAGGCAAATGACCAGCATTACCTTACTTGTGGTAGTAGGTGACAACGATGACAGCTGTAACGTAATTTTGAAATTACGTTATCGAATATTGTAAGGTAATAAGATCCAAATTTGGAACATCTTCAAAACTTAACAGCCGTCATCGCTGTCAGCTGTCACCTACTACCACAGGGAATGCTAGTCATTGCCTACGGGTTTTGAACGCATAATAGAGGACTTATGATATGAGTGTAGATAAAATAATTAATCGCAGAAAATACGATTGAAAGCATGTTTTTTGAAGAATTTAAGTACCGTGACACTTGCGCCATTAAGACGAATCTAATGACGTATCATTTATTAACCCGTTGAATAGTTACGAGGGGTCATAGGAACGGACATACTAACATACATACATACAGGTCAAACACAAAACAAAACCCTCCATTTTGGGCTTCGCCGCAGTCGGGTAAAAATACCGTTTTTGTTTTATTTTGTCATCATCAGTAGGTACTCCCGGCCGGTTTCGGCCACGGTGACTGCGTTCAACTTCGAGATTGTGTGCTCGCATGTGACTAGCATACTGCCCTCATTAGAAAAAAGGGCGTATGTCTCATAGAATCGCGAATGTATTAGTGAGCTTATTTCTTAAGACATTGGGTTCTATTTGCACTTGCGTCCTTTTTATTTACAAGGGCAGCATAGCCAATTTTCAGACAGCGGACATGTGATCACACCATTCGTATTTGTGATTGTAATTGTAAAGATGTCTGTATTTGTATTAATTTACTTTGTTGTGCGATATAATTGTGTACATAGGTGCTGCCTGCGTCAGCCAATACACTATGGTACGTTTTCAAGGTCGTGTATACAAGAGTACTCATGTCATGATACTTTATCCTTATAACTAGGAGGTACATAATCAAGACAATTTAGTTTAATTTATATTTTAATGACCATAAAGTTTATTTCTCTATTTATTTATTTATTAGGACCTTCAACAATAAGTACACTGTTACATACATACTTAATGTACATGCACACTTATGTTATCTTATCTTATCTTACAGATGGGCCCTTTCAGATACACTTCGACCCTTTAGGATCTTTTGTGCACCCTGTTATATTCAGCGGGCCTAGTGTGGTTGCGTTTATCGCGTGACAAAATGGGGATAAAACATCCGTCACTCTCGTACTTATATACGTGTCAAAAAGTGACGCATGTTTTATCCACATTTTGTTACGCGATAAACTCAGCCAGGTCCCCAGGCCTCAGGCCCCCTGAGAGTTTAATAGTTTGTATAAGACATCTGTATCTATATTAGTTCACTTTGTTGTAAAACAAGTGCGTACGTTTATTTGATCGGTTTAATTTGTTGTTCGATTCAATTTAAGTGTGTGCATAGCTGCCTGCGTCAGCCAATATACTATTGTTCTTTAAGTATTACCATGGAATTGGCCCCCAAGGTCGTATTATGCCAGAATATTGATGTCATGATTAGTTTCTATCTCTCCTCCGTTCAGGTAACAGTTTAGTTACCATAATCGCTCTCACATAGCGCTACGCTCGTTACTTAATCCAGCATTTTTCGGGTTCCGTAGTCAAACTAGGAACCCTTATAGTTTCGCTATGTTTGTCCGTCCGTCCGTCCATCCGCAGCTTAGCCCAGAGACTCTTAGTTCTAGAATTCAAGAAAGAATCTTGGAAAAAGATTTTTTTATGGAAAAATTACCTACCGTTGTTAATTTGAGTCGTTATCCACGTGAACGTTTTTTTAGAAAACACCCTCCTACAAAATATTTTGCTCTCGAAACATTCAAACGTCTTGTTCCACAATCAGTTTTTTTTTTTCTTATTTAATGGCTTTCACTCCTTGTGTTTAACAAGGTGTATTTCGCCAGTATCGAGTTTTAGACAATCACCATGGACTTATTAGAGAAACAAGTCCATGGATATCACACGCGAGGACAATTGTTCGGTTATAGAGATTTACTCTGGTGGACTAAACAGAAGCACATGGGGTTAGCTCCACGTATTAATATTATTACAATTAATACAATATTAGTTTTGACGGCTTAATTATTACGTCAAATGAAACGTTGCATATAACATATAACAAATAGGCATAATCAAGTAGTACATGTATGCATTTATGTAAGTAGTTTTTTTTTGTGGTAATCGCCTGAAGGGCCGAAGACAAAAGTCCTTGCTTTCGTTTGCTTTTCGCTTTAATTACTTTAAGAAAAAAGGGCAGAGGTGAAAATCCCTTCCGGAGACCTGGGAATGGAGGGCCCAGGTATTGCCGGCCTCGCACCCAATAATATAATCAAGTAGTTAGCCTTCACGTTGACTTGACAGTGCCCAAGGGGGTTAGACAGGCCACTGGCGCCATGTTGAATAATATAATCATGTTAAGGTAAGGGATAGAAACGCTTCATTTTTGTTCAATTATTTTCGAATCTTTTTTGAGACTTGGGCAAAATGTGTCACTGAAATAAAAGTAAATATAGATAGTGATATCAGTCAGATTTTTGATCTATAAATTTCGAAGACTGGGGGGGACGGGTTTGTGTAAATTTTTGGCTACGAATCATAAAGTACGTCACGGAAAATTATATAGAAAATAGATTTAAAATGTGCAGATTGTTCCCTTTTAAATGACACCCGGTTGCTACAATCAAATCACTTTAATTTTTCAACTCCCCATTCTAGACCCCTTTTTAACAATTTAGAAAAATAATTTCATTTTTTTTTTACTAAAAACCAATACGGGCAATAAAGTTATACAACTATGCTAAATTTCAAGGTGCTAGCTTCTATGGTTTCAGAGAAAAACTGCTGTGACAAACGGACAAACACACCTAAGTGTCACCATAATTATAAGGGTTCTTTTTTTACCATTTCGGTACGGAGCCCTAATCAAGTTACGCGATAATATTGTTTTTAGGGTGAAATTAATCTGCCGCAATCACCATACGTCGTTACACGAGCAAGAACAAATCTATTAAAGAACACATATAACAGAATGTCTGTTTAGTATAAACGGAATATTCCGCCTATACATTCTAAGCCTCTAAGAAGTTCTTCATATCTAGCACGAAGTTTTCGCTGGAAACGGTCAATCAAACTTGTCTTATACTGAGTAAACGCTTTTATAAGTCAACGTGTCAACTTTAATAATATTTTGTTTTATTATGTCAAATCCAGTATTTTTCTCCAAAACTAGTTTTAACTTTTATTTTATTTTATTTGCACTCAAATTTAATTAAGATATATTTTTTGTATGTTTTTGTACGTATCAAATCAATCAAGATTGACAAATGTCTAAAGTAGCAGGAGAAGTGACTGAAGAGGTCGACGTAAGGATTGTGTAGCTAATCTTTTTAAATATGTACTACTAATCAAGTCAGACACGGGAGACGAGCTGTAGGTAGGTCTCCAACAAGATGGAGTGACGACCTTGTAAAGATCGCGGGAACGCGGTGGATGCGAAAAGCACAAGATCGGTCTGAGTGGAGAGCCTTGGGGGAGGCCTATGTCCAGCAGT
Source organism: Acleris literana (assembly GCA_946894065.1). NCBI lineage: Eukaryota > Metazoa > Arthropoda > Insecta > Lepidoptera > Tortricidae > Acleris > Acleris literana. Next base: position 7,612,154 of record OX335688.1, on the reverse strand, counting down.
GGACGTCTTTCGGCTGACATGATGATGATGATGATGAATCAAGTCAGTACATTTTGAACTCGTGGGTATAAACGTACGAGTGCCACTTCTGTTATGGCCTATTTGTCATAATCTTTCACTACTTTCAAATCGTTTTTGCTCCCGCAATAACGATGTATGGCAATAAATAACACATGTAAATGAAGTCTGTTACTTCATTCATAAACCTCTTTGCATCGGTTTCGAATTATCTGTCACAGCCTTATGACTTTATGACAGTTGACAGGTCAAAGGTTCTACTGTTTTAAAAAGTACAAGTAACCTAAGAATAAATATTATAAAATGTTAATAGTTATTTAAGATAATATAAGAAGGATAAGTGGAATAATAGCTTTAATGTTGTTTCTCTTTTCAGGTAAGATATTTTTGTTGTAATTGTATTTCATAAGGAAAGTTAAGTGTGCTTAAACCTAAGTATTAATGTGTAATAAAACAATTCTCTTTTCAGAGCAACTCAGTACAGTTTTATTTCACCAATTCATAAATCTACCATGAGTGTATAAAACACTTATTATAATACAATTGGTATGATTTTGTCGGATCAATATCCGGGTATAAACTCAAGCGATTTTAAAAACTTTCTACGTAAAGAGAATATACCAATCATATTCACTGCAGTCAATGCTCCATTTTCTAATGGTCTGAATGAAAGGTTAAACCAAACATTGGTTAACAAAATAAGATGTAAAATAAATGAGAGGAAAGAAAAATTGGCTTGGACTACCATTGCTCATGAGTGCACTCGAAGGTATAATGAAACAGAACACACAGTGACAGGGTTTTCTCCAAAATATTTACTAGAAGGAAAATCATTTGATATCTTACCAAATGAATTAAAACGGGAAAGAACATATAGTGAACTAATACAAGACCGAAAAATCGCATTAGTAAACTCTATAAACTCACACAATAGTAATAAAAAACGGTTCGATAGAAACAGGAGAGAGTGCGATATAAAAGTAGGAGACTTAGTTTATGTGGAAAACGGAAACCGATTGAACAGGAAAAAGTTAGACGAACTAAAAATTGGTCCATATAGAGTGTTAGACAAAATATCCAACTCAATTTATAGGATAGACACAGGTCATAAGAAATCAGAATCAAACCTGTTTCATATCACCAAACTTGTCCCTTCACTGGAAGTTATCTAAAGTTATAAATTAAATGTTTAATTTCATTATACACACAAATCGGGGGGGGGGGGGGGGAGATGTAAATGAAGTCTGTTACTTCATTCATAAACCTCTTTGCATCGGTTTCGAATTATCTGTCACAGCCTTATGACTTTATGACAGTTGACAGGTCAAAGGTTCTACTGTTTTAAAAAGTACAAGTAACCTAAGAATAAATATTATAAAATGTTAATAGTTATTTAAGATAATATAAGAAGGATAAGTGGAATAATAGCTTTAATGTTGTTTCTCTTTTCAGGTAAGATATTTTTGTTGTAATTGTATTTCATAAGGAAAGTTAAGTGTGCTTAAACCTAAGTATTAATGTGTAATAAAACAATTCTCTTTTCAGAGCAACTCAGTACAGTTTTATTTCACCAATTCATAAATCTACCATGAGTGTATAAAACACTTATTATACACATATACTGAAAATAAAATCAACCCGTTATCTATTAAGTACGTTTCAAAAGAAACAGTTTTTGAAAGTTAGGACGCAAGGACGGCGTTGCCATATTAATTAGGGTCCCGTAGGACGTCCTTCGGGGACAAAACCGTAAAAAGAAGAAGAACTAGACTAACCACTTTTTTTTTTTAATGAGTGAGTTTTAAACTTATTATTGACATAAAATGTAAAACTTTTTACAATTAGTCACTGAATTTTCTTAAGTGGGAGAACAAATTTCAGAAGCCTCGGCAAATGGCCGTTTGTAGCCAACTTTCTCAAAGCTTTTGTCTAATCAATTATTAATATAATCGAGTTATTGTCAATTGTTTCGATGGAAACGTTAATAAAGCATTTCAGTACCCTTACCATGAGTTACAATTGAGACGTTATCTATTAAAAGGGTCCTTATTGTCGATGGTGCTTCCGCCATTATTAACGATGCTCCGATATGAATGCAACGTCGCGTGACGCAGTGCGGCGTAAGCGCTATCGACAATAAGGTCCCTTTACATAGATAATGCCACAATTAACTTTCTCGATAGCGAGTGGAAGCTCTGTCCCTTGCAGACCTTGCAAGTATTCTTATAGAGTGCGAGGGACAGAGCATTCGACTCGCTAGCGAGTACGGTATGGTAACTCATGGTAAGGGTACAGATACCAAGGCCTAAGGTAATAAGTTTTAACTATTAGATAAATAAAAATCCCCGATATAATGGTAACCTCTTCTTTCAGAGCTGATAACTCTTAAAAGGCTTGACCGATTTTCATAAAACCTAGCTAAGAACAAGCGCTAGAAACGCAGCTTACCGCAAAAAACCGCATCCAAATCGGTTCACCCGTTTAAGAGCTACGGCGCTACAGACAGACACACAAACACACACACATAGTGGTCAAACGAATAACACCCCATTTTGCATCGGGGGTTAAAAACGTCTAATACGACGCTAACATAAATGAATAAATAGTTGTTTATGTAACTATGTAACTAGTAATGAGGCACGAAGCTCGCGAGCTCGCGCTCCCGCCTCGGCACTCGTACCTTAAGAGCTAATTATGTTCCGTTGCATTCATAACTTTTTCTACAAGCTTAAAAAGGAAACTACAAAGGTTGTCGTAATTAGTTTAGTTCATTTTGGCGGTTTCTAAATTGACAGCGACCACAGAAAAAACTATGGCGTCATGTCATGCAGCCTAGTTAAATAATTCATCGTTTTTTTGTGATTATTAAATTTAATGCTATTTGTTAAGCTTATTAATTACATTATATGTAGTATTCTGATGGCGTTAACGATATCAATATTAACGGTTTAAATAACGCGAGTAGAAAAGTTAAATAAATGTATCAGAGCTCGTTTTCACTATGTCGTATGTCGGTCCGGATTTACGTCGTTCCAGTGGTAGAACGTTTTGTATGTAGCTATTCACACTCGTCCGACAACGATTTTGTGTCGAATCCGACAAAAAATATTTTTTGTTTTGCCAGCCCTCTCGTCCGGATAAAAATCGTGTCGGAACTCGCTCGCCTTTGAGTAAGTATGACGCTGTTCACATTGGTCGGATGTCGAAGCCGACCCCGACCCGCCCGCACCCCTTGTTCCGCCCGCGCGTGGCTGCGATCGTGGCCGACAGCCGACTAGTGTGAACAGAGGCGCCGACACCCGATTAACATCGGAATCCGACATCGGGCATAGTGGGAACAGAGGCGCCGACACCCGATTAAAATCGGAATCCGACATACGACATAGCGGGAACGAGCTCTCACAGTGAAATTCGGTCACAGTGAAAATGTAACCAGATTATATACAGGGTTTGACAGAAAAAACGGAAGGTAATAAGTTGTCATGGTATGGCCATGTCGTGAGGAGGGATGAAAGTCATGTTACGAGAAGAGTTTTGAGTATGAATGTGGAGGGTTATAATTTTATAAAGCAAGAGGAAAACCTGAAAAGAGATGGATATATTGTGTGAAGAGTGATATGAGAAAGAAGTGAACGCTGAGATGACGGCTTAAGCCGGGTACTCATTAGCGAGCTGTAACCGTAACCGTTGCATGTACTGTAAAACCAAAAAACATAGTGTGTACGTGGTTCGCAAACCTGCTGCGAGCGGTACGCGTGCGGCTTGCAGCGAGCCGACGTTTACAACGAACGCTACACGAGCGACTCGCAGCGAGCCGACGATTGTCGGTTTTTGCCGCGAATCAAAGGGCACTCGCATGCGCTCGTGGACGTCAAGAACAAACTAGAACCGTATCTGTTTGGTTACAGTTCGCAAAATTATTACGCTCAGTGAAAGCGTTCCGGCGATGTCGTGAGCCTAAACTGTAACACGCGTACACACTAGAACCTCGTTACTGTATCACGCATGTTACGGTTACGGCTCGTTAATGAGTACCTGGCTTAATAGGGATGTGTTGACTAAGAAAATATGCTGCGCCGACCCCCTAGATGATTGGGATAAGGGCAAGGAGACGATGATGATGACAGTGAAATCCGGTGGAATGATACATTCGACGAAATGAGGGTCGGTAAAGCATAGGGACACCTTAAATAGGTTAAGTTTACATATCAGTTAGTAGAGCTTAGCATAAAAAATAGCCCTTAGGGGTCCTACTTGAATATTTTTCCCGCCTAACACCCTCCTGTTTCGAATTTATGCGTGTGGGGCGAACTAGGTCAAAGTTCGTTAGTCCGCTTCTTGACCTAGATCTACCAACCGTTTGTCTTTAAAAATGTCCGTAGAACTAAGTGTACAGGGTAATGTGCTGGGTGTCTTAGAACTTGATGACATATGACAGAATGATAAAGTCGCCTTCATGGTCACTGGAATAGTTTATTTTATGTTTACCCGACTGCCGAAGGAGGAGGGTAATGTGTTTCACAGCCTATATATGTATGTTTGTTCCTTTGTGGCACTATTAAAACTAAACCCGTTGTCCGATTTAGATGATTCTTATGTCAATCGATTTGTCTGAATCTGGTGAGTGTCACTGAAGATGTGACAGTAGGTAATCAAAATTCAATATGGCGGCAACCAGACGCCATATTGTGCTAATAAAATAAAAAAAGTCGACTAAGTATGACAAGTGGGGTATCATTGAATAGGGATTTAAAAACCATCTTTAGGTTTCTTTTATCATTTTTCATTTTGAATAATCATTTAGGATCTTTAACCATTTAAAGTTGGTTAGCAACAGTCGGATTTTGAAAGCTTGCTTTTTGTTAAAGTTATTTATTAACTTATTTTATAAAAATAATGAAGAAATATTATTGATAAACTTAAAATATACCATTGCGTTGCAGTTTGTTGGTAGAATGATAATTTAAATAAATGCAAAATTAAATATGGGAAAGATTGTTTTGCCAAATGGAAGTACTGCAATAAGTTAGTTGGGAAATGATGTTAGACGAAAAATATTTTTTGGCTTTCTCGCGGATTGAAAATAAGTATAGGAAAATATATCGATTCTATATCTATTTATTTGAATGTCTTGTACAGTACACTTTTTAGAAATAATTATTATACTATTTGTAAAAAAAAAATCCCCAATAGTGAAAACTTAATACGCGCTCAATAACGGGGGCTCTATTCTAAGCGTATCAAACTATTATTGTCTTTGACCTGTTATGGTATTGTTTTTAACTCAACCGCCATACTGTCAAGTGAATAAGAGCTACATAACGTTGACAATATGATAACAGCGCCTCTATACAACACGCTAAAATGCATATCGTCTCTGACCAGCGGCTCTATTCAAGACGGTAAAAACAATATCGTATTTGATCTGTTATCGAATTGTCAATGTTTTGATAGCTCTTATTTTCTTGACAGCAATGGCGGCTGACGTCATAACAATACCATAACAGAAAAACTACGATATCGTTTGTACCGCCTAGAATAGAGGCGCTGTTATCGTATTGTCAACGTTTTGATAGCTCTTATTTACTTGACAGTAATGGCGGCCGAGTGTAATATAACGGGTCAAATACGATTTGGATTTTACCGCCTAGAATAGAGGTGCAGGTCATAGACAAAAGGGTTTTTACTGCCTAGCATAGAGGCCCTGAATATTTTCTTGTAGTACTTATCAACTGTGGTCTCCTCTTTGGGATGCGCGGCGTACACTCAATTTCTTTAGACACGTTAAGAAATTGAGTCTACGCCACACGACCTATTTACAGTTTATTATTTATTACATAATGCAAAGCCGACTCTGTGGGACTATCTAGCAGTTTTACTGCTACGGTCAGACCTTTAATAACCGTTATTTTCGTGTAAAATTATCTTTCATAACGTTATCTTGAACGAATAACGTAACTATAACGTTTTTTGACACCTTACCTGTAGCTGTATTCATTATAACGTTATCAAACAAAACGCTATACGTATAACGATACTTAGGTTAAGCGGTATAAATAGGTAACGTTAATAACCGTTATTTTCGTGTAACGTAATTTTTAAATCTGCATTTGTTATTTACATTTCAAAATGCATTTTTTGTGATAAAGCTGGGTATTTGAAAAGGGACGGAAAAAGGACTGAATATATGAACGGACATCGAAAGGACGTTGGTTGCGATGTCTAATAGCACAAAAATCGTCCCTTCTGGGTCGTCGGCCAGTCACGCAAAATGCCTACCTAAGGAGCGGCAACAGCGCGTAGTTTATAAGTTTCATAAAGTTATTATAACGTTATTTAAGTGTAACGTTATTACAATTTCGTTACGGTGTAGCGTAACGTTATGAAAAAATATCGATATATAAAAACGAAATTCTGACCAATAACGAAATATAACGTTGTGATAACGATATTATTCATAACGTTATAAAGTCGTTAGAAGTCGGTTTATTTTCACTACGAGACAAACAGAAATATCACGGGACGAACTCACACAACGTTATCCAGTCCCAAACTAAGCTCTAGTCTTGTACTATGGTACGACACAACGATAAACATACCTACTTATATAAATATATATAAACTTAAATATTAAAATATACAGGTTGATAGTTTTCCTATACGTTATTTTAAGGGGGGTACAGTACAACTGATATGCAGCAAAAAAAACTACTTCATCATTTAAAATATTTTTAATTTTTACCACGTTTTTATACCTTATTAGACCGCTAGTAAACTAACGAAGTTGTTTCAGCAATATGTTCGCAACATGTCATATTTTTTTAATAATCAAGTTCATTCAATCAGATATTGAAATTACATTTATAAATGTTAAAAACAAATATGTTAAATATTCAAGTAACATGATTTCCAGACACCCTGTGTATAAACCTTCTAACACTTAGAAAGAAATACTTCTTCGTGTTGATTACAAATACTTGCCCTCACTTCACGACGCCTGTAGTTGGTAGTGACCCTACCTGAGAAACTGGCGGTCACGGGTACAAATCCCAGTAAGGGCATATTTTTTGTGATGAGCGCGAGTTATTTGTTCCTGAGTCTTGGATGTTTTCTATGTATTTAAGTATGCATTTCTCTATATAAGTAAGTTTATCGTGGTGTAGTACAGTCAAGGACTTTAAAATTGTTAAGCCACTATGGAACCCTGTCGCATAACGTTAATAATTGATTTAAGCGTAATTGCTGTCATGTGGTTTGACGCTGTCATTATGACAGGGTTCCATAGTGGCATAACAATTAAAGTCCCTGACTGTACCCATAGTATAAGCCTAGAGCTTAGTTTGGGACTAGATCCATTTGTGTGACTTTGTCTCCTGTTTTTTTTAATTTACTTGACGCAGCTAGCTTCTTAGGCAGGGTGACTACCAAATAGGCTAACGACGTCTACAAAAATCGATTAAATAGGCAATAAATTTATAAACACCCGATATAATGGCAACCACTTCTTGTAGAGCTGATATCTCTTAAACTGCTCAACCGATTTTCATAAAAAATATTTTAAAACCATCACAAATAACTAAGCTTTCTTGAAAAAAAAATCGCGTCCAAATCGGACCACCCATTTGGAAGCTACGATGCCGCAGACAGATATTCAGATATAGTATAGTCATACCCAGATACATAGATGTTAGTATGTAACAGGAACTACAGGGTGTTCAATGCATCAAATCAAGTGTTTAAAGGCCCAGTCACGGGTCGTTGCCCCCGCATCGATCGCAGGAACTAGGTCGCGCAGACATTGTCCGCTAAATAAAGATGAGCCGAAATCAGGCCGACGATATCGTAATTATACGACGAGCATGGTTTATATAAAGTGACAGACTCATTATAACATGGGTGTTTGTGGGTCGCGATGACCACTTACCATCAGGTGACTCGCTGGATACTCAGCCTCCTTTTCACAAAAAAAAAACATACAGGCATTGACCTCTGAAAATATAACCGATTATAAACAGGGAATCGGAGAAATACTGGAATAGGTACGAATCTTAAGTACCCGAAACCGACGTGCGTGCATGACTCGATGTATGAAAGTGGAAGAAGCGAAAGAGATCTGTCAGGATCGTAGCAGGTGGAAAGAAGTGGTCTTTGCCTAACCCTCTGGGAAACAGGCGTGATTTAATGTATGTATGTATGTTACGAGTATAAACAAGGTGTCCTTGTAAGCATATAATCTAGATTTTTTAGCCGTCAAGAATCGAATCAACACTCATCAGTTAAAATGATTGGAAATGACCGCCTGTGGCTCTGTTCGATTTGATACACACTTCCAAGGACACACTATTTATATAGAAAGTATGGGTGCAATTTTTCACCACTTATCATTACGAAAAATTTCATTTCGAGAAACATTCACTTGTCAACTTTAAACGCTTTCCATTTTTTTTCTCAATCCAAATGTTTAACCAACGCATGTATTGTCATTAAAGCATTTGATCATGCATCATTTCACCAATTTTTATGTAGTCAACTTATTCTGTGAGCAAATGTACAAAATCCAAAACAAAATATGGAAATGACTCGCATGAAACTTTAAGTAATAGATTTGTTCTTAAGTATATAAGAAGGGGACATTTGTAATGTAGGTAAGTACCTATTAATGAAACCTGGTGAATGTTAAATCATTTATCTTAATCTGGATCATGGAGAAAACGAAAGGATTCTAAATAAAATTTGACGCTGCAAGTTTCATAAATCATAAATCATAAATCTTCATTGTGTATGGAATTTGGGTATTACACATGGGTTGTTACAAATATTTAACTATTAGTATCACTAAGTTCTATCTTTACAGATGTACCTATACATAATTCACTTACTCATATTACCAAATAAGCAAAGAAATTACAGTAGTCTTAATAATTATACAAAATTAAATATTAAATAAAATTTACATTAAGCATTTGCATTAAGTTTTGCACGTAATACAACTAACTTAAGCAAATGAATCAACTTTCACTTCGATTGACTGTATTTTTAAAAGATTATATAGTGTTACCATAACGGCATTAAAGAAAAAACGAAAATTGTTTATTTGCAAAACACAAAACAATAATAATAATAATAATAAGGCCCAGGGCAGCTATTAGTGGCAAGCTGTTGGGGAGTAGCGACAACTCGGTCCTAAGTGCTCCCGAAGGTAGGTCTTGTTCCTCACCTCACGCTTGCCTTCAGCGGCCGACTACTGGTGTGTTCGATGACGAGGAACAGACCCTCACCTCTGGCTTCAGTCAGAGTGGAGTCGCAAGAGCTATAAGTACGAAGAGTGGATGTCTTGCATAACTTGCGAGTGAAGTGAGCACCTTGTGGTCGTTTAAAGTCCTGCCTGAAGCACCTCTCCACCCTTAGCTCCTCTGGAACTATTGTCTTTCTGCTGCTATGTATATGCGGCTATTTTAGGAGGCCCATTCAATTGAGGTCGCGAGTCACCTTCTGCCATTTCAACCAAAGTAACAAGCATTGGTTAGACAGGTGCCATAGTGTCATCAAAGCCTAGTTCACCAATCTATATCATTTCATTCATATAGCCTATTATTAATGTTCCCTACCTTCTTAAATAGTCCCATAGTCCCATGGTTGGTAAAAACATACAAATAACAATAACTGCACGATGACGGCGTCGTTGACATTGCAATATTAACATTTTATTTACATACACACCAATAAATACACAAGGCTTAAAATAAACTTATTATCGCAACAGCGAAGTTACAAATAAAACTTTAAATGTATACCTACTTATTAATATTGATATAGATACAATCTAGTAGGTACTCGTACCTACCTATCCATTTAAATTTGTTTTCCGAAAATATAGGAATTTTACGAGGCATCGGCATTAATCGGCTAATTATATTATATGATTCAAACAAAACAAAAATTAGTTACCATCGTAACTATCATATTGCGCTAAATATTTCTTCAAAGGTACAAATATAGTATCTTTCCAGTATCGACTACAAATCACATCAAAGTGGTTCCATAATGGATCTTCCACTTTTATATAATCCAGTACATTCGGTAGTTGACCTACTACCCAATCAGTATCCCTTATATCCACTATATGGTCTCCAGAACCCTGAAAAATTACAGCTGGCGACGTGACTGCTTTAAGATCATATTCGGGGGGTTCGGAATTTCCATACAGTTTAATATTTTTCTCTGGACCATAACTAAACTTGTTGAATTTTTCATTGTTTATATTTTGCCCGTAATGCGCAAAATTCTGGACAGAAGTGCCCGCAGGAAAGAACTGGTACAGCCTCTTCTCTATCTCTGGTGTAAGAGAGTCTGGATGAGGAGAATCGAAGATGGAAGTTGTTGTACCACAAATAATAGCTGCTAAAGCCTTCACTTGACATAAAGTACCTAAAACTCCTTGAACTGGAAAACCCTTACTCAGGATCTCTGAAACTCCTAAAGCTTCTAAAAAGGCTTGAAATGTGTTCACAGCCACAGATGCATCCCGAAAAGCAATGGACCTGGTGTGAAGCATCCTAGATGCAGGAGCTAGTCCAACAAAAAGACTAATCTTTGCAGCATACTCAGGTTTTTCAGAATTCATGATGAAGAAGCTGCTACCTCCTTGAGAATATCCAACGTAAATCAGTTTTTTTGATTTCGTGGTGTTTAAAACAAGGTCGACCATGGCAGGAATATCGTACAAGCCCATTTGGTCATAAGAAAACTTCCAAAATTCTTGGTCTTTATCAGGGTTTAAGTAAACGTGTCTCCTTGAATGGTAGTTTCCTCGTATGTTGCCAAACCAGGCATCATAGCATTCATTTGCAAAAAGATACCCGGCTGCATCAAGTCCACCGGCTAAGAAGACTTCAGATGTTAGGAGTACTCCATGGATCATCAATACTGGTGTTTTACTGATGCAATTGTTTCTTGGTGGTATTCTGTGCACGGTTAATATGTACCCATCTTCAGTAATAACCTCATGACTTTCTGCTATGTATCCATTTTCGTTTGCTATATCAATAAAAGATTTTCCGCTGTCCAGAAGTTTCCCGATCGGTTCAGATAATGAATTCAAAATATTTTGGCCTGAACATTTTGATATATTAAATACTAATACTAAAATTAGCAAGGGCGACATTTCGCAAGGAAAATTGAATTTTCTCTGTTTTAAATATTAATGTCAACATATATATATAACATGCTAGCCAAGGTCAAATAATTTCTTACTAGCAAATGAATTCATTCGAGAAACGTGCATGTGTGCGATAGCTCTATTCAATACAAGCCTTTAAACAACATCCTAAGTAGCAGTATTCTTTAAAAATACAAGTTCAACTATTTCTACGAATCAAATACCGTTCCGTGTTTAACTTTTGGTATAACATTAGCGTTTTACGTTGTTGTTGTTATTTCACATTTAAGACTGGACCCCGCAAACGCTGACCGTCCAGTGGCGCCATCATTAAAGTTATTGGGTTTTCTTTTGCACATAAGTTTTTTTTTTAAATCGAGGAATAAGGAGAGAATTGTTGAGGTAGATAGTAGCGTTTCAGCAAGAGTAGTAAGCGAGATAGTAGTTTCGGCGAATAGTCTCGACCAACACCTTAAGAGACTCTCGCTAGATGGCTGGATCAAGGGCCAAATTCAGAAAGCAGTACTCCTCGACATGGCACGCATTATGAGGAGGTCCCTCTCTGCAGCCCTTACCACCAGTAGCTTGAGCCCTGCCCTGCTGCCATTCAAATTCAAATTCTTTTATTTCAGATAACAGAGATACATGGTTACTATGAGTTAACCTATGTTAAAACTTAATATTTAATAAGCTATTAGGCTTAGTCCTTTGGATAAATATCCACTTTAGAGAACTGGAAAATTTATCAGCTATCATTTCTGGATGGTGTCATTGCTCCCGTGCACGCTATCCAGCAGTGGGGCAGTATTTTTGCGCCAGATGGTGGCCGACCCGTCAGTGTGTGCCTCGACGAACATCGCTGATGCATTACGAAAACGCGGGAGCCGCAACAGCAAAATAATGGGTATGTCTGAATCACAGACTTGGAGTACAGGAAGTATGGTTTAAAAAGCGTTACCTTGACTGCATCTGTACATCCTGCAAACTGCTGGCTAGCATGTCCACCCGAACTCACAACGCCTGCGCTTCCTCTCCAGATTCGTATCGTAGTTAAGGTCATCCGTCACCTAGTGTCCAAAATGTTTAAAGCGGTTCACTCGTCTAAGAGTCCATTCCATCCAGTCCATTTAAAATTAAAGGCGGCATGTATGTTACGAGGGTGAAAGTGTAAGTTTTGGGAATGGAAAAAAGTATGCAGTTAAATTGAAAAAAAAAACTATTGTCTTTCTAAGTGTTCGTACCTTCGTTAAACCACTTATTTAACAGTAAAATAGCGGTCGAAAAAATACCAATTTGAAAGGCCGCTACTGCTTCTTCCGGCATATGAAATCGCTGACCCTGGAACGTATCCTTCATTTTGGGGAATTTGGAAAAGTCATGGGGGTTAAGTCGGGGCTGTAGGGAGGATTGATCAGTAGTTCGACTTTTTCACCGTCCAGAAACTCAGTTGTTTTCTGATACTCTGCAAACAAGTAGTTATTTGTACCCCAATATCGACATCGACCGTTCGACGCCAATAGGCGTCTCCCGGTTGATATAATAGATGTCAGTGTGCTCCAATCTAAGGAAGGATGGCAGTCTCTGTTGACAGTTCCGGACGAAGCCCGTGCCGGGCCTCTATTCTAAATAAAAATATGAAAATGAAAATATATTATGCCTATTCTAGGCAGTAAAAACCATATCCTCTTTGACTTGTTATTGTCGACGTTTGATAGCTTATTTACTTGACAACAATGGTGACCGAGTTAAAAACAATGCGATAAAACGTACAGAACCCCAACGAAAATATTAAGCCCTTTACTGCACTGTCATAATAAACTGCAAACTGAACATCAAATGACAAGTATGACAATAACAACGGCTGACACAATGACATGGTTCTAAGTATGCTCAACATTTTTATTGGGAGACTGTACACGTACCACGACAATATCGTTTTTACCGCCCAGAATAGAGGCTTTGAGCGTCATGCAGCTTTACATTCCTAATCAAAGACTAGTTCACTAGATCACACGATCAAGTAGTTTCGCCACAATCGTCGTCAGTGAGATATACTGACGACTGAGATTCAGAGGGCCCTGCCAAGATGCATTGCGCAAACTAGCGTTTCTATTCGTTTCGTTTTTAAACCAATCGCGTCATTGGTAGATCACGTCATCTACCAGTGACGCGATTGGTTTAAAAACGAATCGAATAGAAACGTTAGTTAGCGTAGTGCATCTTTGCACGGCCCTCAGATTCAGATTAGAAAAAACCCTCTGTTGGAAATTTTAATTGTGGTCATAATTTTTTGTACCTACTATTTGCTTGTTACGCCAAAAATGTTGAAACGATCTTAATGAAATTTGATAAAGATATCTTGAACCCCGGAAGAGGACTAGGGACATTTTCTATCCAGAAAAATTGGACAATTAAAATAACCATAAACGACTACTACGCGGACAGAGTTGCTGGCAATACCTAGTCTTACATAAATGAATAGTAAAAAAAAATGTTTAAAAAAACAAAAACCCGCCTTCAAAAATGCAAAAAATAATTTATTTTAAAATGGTAGGTCAGTCTAACTACATTCGGCTTTTGGTTTAAAATATTGTGGGACGCCGACTTCGACTGACCTACCATTTGAAAAGAAATTATTTTTTGCATTTTTAAAGGCGGGTTTTTGTGTTTTTAATCATTTATTTTATTTTATACTTTTTAGTGATCCTATATATGCTGTTACGTAGCTCCACTTCTAAATATTAATGAGAAACTATAGCACATTTCAAGCTCGCCGCAGACAACGCCGCGGTAATGTCATAGTCATATTTAAACCTAAATGTGCTTCGTCATAGTCGCTCAACTACCTTAATTGAAATATCTTATCGTCACCCTTACCTTATCGGTACCGTTAAGGAGTTCCGGTGGCCATCTGTGGTCTTCATCATCAGTTCCACTTCACCATATAGTACTTTTCAAAAGCAAATGCACGAGTTACAGTGAAAAATACCAAAATCGCTATAGGTGTGCCTATAATATTTGAGGAGTTCTCTTGATTTCTCCAAGATCCCATCATCCGATCCTGACGTGTTGACAATGGGACCAACTAGAAAGTATACCCATTCAAACAACGAAAAAAAATTTCAAATTGGTCCAGTGGTCTTAGAGTAATCGGGGGACATACATAAAAAAAAACCCGACGAATTGAGAACCTCCTCCTTTTTTTGAAGTCGGTTAAAAATATGATATTTTAGGCACCATTTAAAAAACCTGAAATTCATAAGTCCCTGCCACACACATCGTGTCGCTAACATACCTACATGAAAGTAACGTTTCTACTGTGTAAACTATCCTTTATTCTCCGTATTACGTACTTTTGTTATCCTTTATATTGATTCAAATGGTTTAATGAATGTTGTTATTGATCATTGGTTACTATTGGTTTATTTCAAAGACCTGTGTCATAAATTGCGCACCAAGTAACCAGTACATATAAAACCAATATCTGTATATATGTATAAAAGTGCTATGTGCAAGTACTGATAGTTTATTAAATAGTCGCTTGTGACCAAAAGAGAGAATCGGTCTTCCGTTAGTAAAAATAGTTTTTGTTGACGAAGGAATATAAAATCAAAATATGTGGTATATTTTGATTTTAATGTAATGGAATCAATATTTATGCGCGCACTGTGTTGACATAATTTAAAGTTTATTTTAGGCAAGTAAATAACTAAGTGCGCGAGTTCGACTCGCCCTAGATCGGTCTTTTTTGATTTAAGCTCATTGTAATGAATAATAAAATTGTTCTTTGGGTCTGGGTGTATATCGGTTGGTCTAAATATCGAATTGCATAATTATTGTTTGGTAGAAAATCTTTTTGTCGAAAACGGTTTTTACAACTGAAACTAACCTAACCTAACTTAAGTAAACTACACAATAGATGTCTATTAAATTCTGTAATATCAGTCTAAACGACTGTTAGACGAAAAGATTTTTGACCAAACAATCGTTAGGGCAAACAATCATTACGTCAATTGCTTTGAAAAAACCTCGTATCTCATATTTCGTGACGTACGATTTTAAACTTAACTTAGAAGAAAATTAAATTCAAACTCATACATCTCGAAAAATCACATACGAGTTTTCAAAGTAGTAATTAGGCGATGCGACGGGCTCCCTTGCTCTTTATGAGTAATCTTTAAACCCTATATTGTTTGACGGGACAACTTAATCTCGCCGGTTAGTAACTGACTTGTTTAAGAGATTCACCAAATGGTGCGTTTAGACCTAACAAGAGAATAGTTTACTACATAGAATCTTTTGTGTGTTAGTTTGACCAAGATAATTTAATAATGCAACCTACGCATTCCTTCGCGCCTTCTTGGTCTTAAGACGGTTGTGAAGATAAACTTTTCCATACAAAATGCGATAACGTTTCTGGGGAATTTTTAGAGCAGTTTTTTAGATGTCCCAAGGCTTTAAAAAAAAACCTGTGAACAATCTACACGATAAAATACAACGAGGCGTAACATTATAAACACTGCTGCTTTATACCATAGCTGGAAAAAAAAAAACGAAATTTCAGATTACTAGGAGCAGTAAGTCTGTGAGGCCTGTCCCACTCGCGGTGTCCTCCAAACAAATTAATATAACTTTACTTCTAGTCAGCTTATTAATAAGTTATATACATCATTAGAAAGAAGAATAAACAACGCGTTTAAATAAACATTACTCATTGCTAATATTTTTTCATTTAAAAGTATGTTTTTGTCTTTGTCCCACGATTAGCAACTATTTCATAATGTTCAAACACCTGCTGTTATCTAATTAATCGACGTACCTACCGCCATCTTTGCGGTCCTATTGAGTCGATCATTAGATCTGCTTCGGTCATTCAGTGGAGTGGACGAGCTGTTGATGAGCATTGCGACTCTATCGAGGTAAGTCTTTCACACGACGTATTTGGTTCTCTCAAACGTAATTTCCGTGGATTATGATATAAGAATGTACAATGTCTTATTTCACTTCATCTTTTAATATTTAATAGGATACTTTGATATAATTTACGCGAATCGAGCGTATATTTATTGTGCAATTGGTTTAGTAGTTAAATTAAAAATACTTAATTGTCATCATCTCGGTGGCATCATTTCGGTGGCATTTCTGTTCACCGAAATGACGATAGATGTTATAATATGTACAAAATGCACTAAAATGCATTATAACCGCTGTTAAAAATGTTAACACTGTTAAAAAAGTTATCATGGTCACCATGATATCCAAAACACGTCTAATGCTTGACATAGCCCTGTTTCGAAAATCATCACGAAACTAGAAATTATTAAATAAATTCTATATCAAAACGAAAGTTTTCTGGGTTTTAGTATGACATATCTAATAATAATAATATATTAAGGTAGTAGTATATAATTTCACATTTATTTTCTAAGCAGCCTTCATTTCAGTGGTGTATTGTTTTTCAAAATTTAATTGCTAATAAAGTATTGTCATTAAATTGGTGCCTCATATATATTTAACATTCTTACTTGAATATGTAACCTATCAAATGATAATTATAATAAAAATCAACAAACAAAAAATTGCCTCCGAAATGACGAAAAACCATGCCGTCAAAAATCCACCCTTCTCTGCCCTTAAAACTACTCCTATTTTAATGATTTTTGGATATGTTGTAGAAATCAGCTGTACGTTTTCCTTTCCAAGAAAATATTTCTTAGAATGAATTAAACAAATTTAAAAAAAACCGAAACATACAGACCTAGTTACTTTATAATAACTACAACATATTCAAAAATCGTGGAAGTCGGAGTTGATTTAGGGGGTGAGAAACGTTATTATTTGTATGGTTTTTTTTTGACAGCTACGCGATTTTACTCGCGCTTCACAGTCCTCATGGTGCGTTTAGACTGTGGTTTAGACATAACAAGAGAAAAGTTTACTAGACAGAATATTTTGTGTTTGACAGAATCTTTTGTGTTTTTAGTTTGACCAAGAAAATTTAATAACGCGTAGAATTCTAACGCGTATTAAATTTTCTTGACTCATAACGCAGCAGTACAGGGGCTTAGCCAAAATACAAACACTACTAACGTTTTTCTTTTCCATCGCTCAAAATGTATGGGTTCACAGTTGACTACGTGGTTCGTATCGCTACGCACGACAATGTCATCCCTTACATTTTGAGTGACAGAAAAGAAACAGGTTAGTAGCTCTTGCATCTTGGTTGAGGGCTCAGAGGGCCCTGCCAAGATGCACTACGCTAACTAGCGTTTCTATTCGATTCGGTTTTAAACCAATCGCGTCACGTCTGGTAGACCACGTGACTTTTCATATCACGTCATCTACCAGTGACGCGATTGGTTTAAAAACGAATCGAATAGATACGTTAGTTAGCGTACTGCATCTTGGCAGGGCCCTCAGATAAGGCACCGCTTGCGCTATTCGAAGCGTCGTGATTAGCGTTGAAAATGGCTTGTAAAATACAAGTATCTTTCAAACGCCCCTGTATTTTTCAACAAAATACAGAATTTTTCTTTGCGGATCTTCGGTTGAATCTTTCGCAAGTTCAAGTTTTTTACGTGTATTTTACGATGTATTTTTATTTTATTATTATATTATGATAGTGAGTGACATTAAATTGTATTGTAGTATGTAAATTCTTTATTGTACAAACGGGAAAATAGCAAACAACAAAATAGACGGAAACACAAAAGATATGTATAAAGGCGAACTTATCCCTTTAAGGGATCTCTTCCAGTTAACCTTTGAGCGATGCGTAATTGTTAATATGGAAAATACACAGTATGAAAGAAAAGAAAGTATTATACGTGTATGATTGTATTTTTCAGACAAACCTCTAATTTGTTTTTTTCGAAAATTACATGTATTTTACAGAAAAGATTCGAAAAAAACAAAATGTATCTTTCGCAATTTTCATCCCTAGTCGTGATATCCGTATACGTAAGCAATATCTTTACGTAGGATGCCGTCGACATGCCTTCGGACAATGGCGGCGGAGTATTCCCGCGTCCTATTGTTAGGCTGTGGAAATATTTTTCATGTTTACGCTCGCCTTTGTTCGTAGGAAGCGAAGGATTAGTCAGTGGTTATTAGAAAGTAGGAATTTCATGTGTTGTCTACAGTAATGACTCGCCAAGAGTACAGTGCTCTTTGAAAAGGCCATCAGAGGGCCCGGCCCTGCGCAATGCATGTTATTGCGCTAACTAGCGTTTCTATTCGATTCCTTTTTAAACCAATCGCGTCACTGGTATATGACGTGATACGAAAAGTCCCGTGATGAGTGACGCGATTGGTTTAAAACGAAACGAATAGAAACGCTAGTTAGCGCAATGCATGTCCCGCACTCTGATACGCTCGTAAGCCAGATTTTCTGAATTTACCAAAACCCGAACTTCTTAAGTTCTTTTGCTCTCGCAGATTAGTAATGTTCTGACAAAATAAACATTGTTTGGGACATGCTTTGTTGACTGTCCTTTTTTTTGTTGCAAGGTCATTATCTGCTTTTAAATGAAGACCAAACTAATGAGCAGACCCCGCAGCGGAGATAGCAAAACCGTAGCATAATGACAGTTTTATGTTAGGTTGGCGATTACCATTAATCATTTTCTTACTTTATTGTACGTATGATTAATACAATTTAATGACAACCTTACTGACCTTGTTTTGATTTGACTTTGTTGAATTTTGTATAAATGTTAATGTCATCATTGTTAAATGCGTTTCAATGTGTCTGTCATTTTGTTTATGAAATCACGTATTTTCCGTATTTCATTCAAATAGTCTGTACTGGAAAAAAACGAACAAAATATTTTTGTAAAATGAAAGAAACACAACGTGGTCAAACATTTAGCTAATAGAAGCCGCCAAGAAAATGAAGATGGTTTTTCACATTTAGATTTTCTTTTAATACCTATATCGGTTTACAGGTGAAAGATACCAAAATTTACTGTATTTCATTTCATGTAATACTTACATTTTTCAAAAAAAACACGTCATTGATCTTCATTTGGCAACAGATAAACATAACAATGTTTCAAAACTAAATATTAAAAAAAAATGATGATTTATATAATATTGTATTTTTATTTGTTTGTAGTGCATAGTGACAATTAACCCTGACGTAAATCTGCTACTGATTTTCTAGTTCGCTTGCGGGGTATGCTAAAGACTCCCAACATGGTGCATCTATTCTTTGTACATTTAAGTATGTCTTAATTATACAACACTGTTAAACCAAAGCCCGGTATTTATAAACTAAATTTTTTGATCAATAGATTCATTGTCAATACAAGCTATCCAAATCAGAATAACATTTTTGC
This sequence comes from Acleris literana, assembly GCA_946894065.1. NCBI lineage: Eukaryota > Metazoa > Arthropoda > Insecta > Lepidoptera > Tortricidae > Acleris > Acleris literana. The sequence continues at coordinate 7,592,639 of OX335688.1, read as the reverse complement.
CAAAAATGCTGACTTAGGGGACAAACCACTATTTTCATACAAAACCGGAGACAACTTGGTCCACTAAGTTACCAGTGAAAGAAGAAATTTTAATTATTTAATAAATATATCTACCGGGTCATAGAATTCACTGTTTATCTGTGCAATAAAAGAAAACCCATTTAGTTTTTCTTTATACTTAAAAGCCTTACAAACTTGAAAAAAATTGTGTACAAAGAATAGTTGATTGATCATCTACGTTATGTATAGCGCAAATTCTGTCGCCACCCTTCGACTCCATCATCAGATCAGCTCTTGGATACCATTATATTGGATTGTCATTCGATCCATCCATCCATTCCATCCATCCTTTCCCATTTGGTCCCATTCCATTAACGGGGACTGGTTCAAAATTGACTTGCAAATTTGGAAACGGACAATTTACATACAATACTAACAGAGCAAGTAATCTCCCCCCCATCCCAACCCCCATTCCTATCCCCCCTTTTTGGAAAAACCCCGCGGATAAGTAAACGGAGGAAGGACTTTCTCCTCCGGCCTTTCAGCACTGGCTGGGGTAGTATCCGCGGGAGTCAAAATTCTAGTTGGTAATAGGGGCATTGGTGTTTTTAGCCGGTGCGAGCCCGGCAGTAACTGGGCCCTCCATTCCCAGGTCTCCGGAAGAGATTTTCACCTCTGTCCCTTTTTCTTAAAGTAATTCAAGTCAAAAGCAAACAAAAGAAAGGACTTTTGTCATTGGCCCCTCAGGCGATTACCAAAAAAAAAAACAGAGCAAGTAAAAATCTTGTAAAAACACGTAAGTGCTGCCACAGCATCATCCTAGTTCTCAAAGGACGCGTGCGACTTTAGACTTGGCACGTCTAGTTTAAGAACAAAGTAAAAAACAGTGTCCAACCAAAAAGGTGTACAACGAACTTAAAGTCCCCGTGACCCATTTGCATTCATGAAATACGGGAAATACCTGAGTATTTGGCAACTGCACCGGTACCTCGTTACTTCCCGGCACGTAGTTTAATAAAGCTGTCGCTGGCGATATTAACAATTAGACAAGGATGGCATGCTTTGTCGTCGCGGTGGTGTAGGGGTTCCTATGATTCAAGTGCTTTAAGGGACAAATCTGTGACTTCTAATTTTGAGTTGGTTAATAATATACAGGCTGATCAATTTGATCGGGTCAGTATTGATCCATACATTTGAAAATCGTATGTACAAAACACAATAAATTGTTAGCGAAAATCAGCGGCACCACGCTGAGAGGGCTCTTAGTCAAGGATCCTTTTGAAACACATAAAATCTTTTCGTATTATGTATCTTTTCGAATAAAATCTTTTCGTATAACATCCTTTTAGGTTAAAATTGCAGAATTTGATAAAAGTCTATTGTGTAGATTAGATAGGTTAGGTTAGGTTCGTTTTTTATAATAATTAAAATAAAACCGTTTCTATTATAAAAACAGTTTTCGGCCAAAAGATTTTATGCGAAAGATACATTATGCGTAAAAAAAATATAGGTACGATCCAACCGTGAACCGCTCGTTGCATCCAGGATTTTTCTGATGCTTTGGACTGTTAAGTGGTGACCTCGTATATGTTTTCTGTGATGATGTGACATCGGTCAGTGCTTAAGAGCGCGATTTTGTCCTTGTTATTGTTTTCATCGTTTGTTAGTCCTTTACCTCAAAAGCATAAATTCCTTGTAGCGATTCATCGAATCGCCTTTCACCTCGAACGTATATTTAATTATCGCGTTGTGTCTCGATCGTTAACTTTTTTAGTCGCTATAAGTTTTGGTCGCATTTCGCCTCGATCGTGCATTTAACTATCGCGTTGTGTCTCAATCGTCATTTTTTTTTGTCGATATTAGTTTTTGTCGCATTTCACCTCGATCGTGCGATAAATTTTCGCTTTGTATCCTAATCGTCTAATTCAGTATGAGACAATATCTTTAGTCGCGATGTACCTTTTTCGTTTTTTTTTCTTTTTTATAGCCTGGTTCAAGATCCATATTTTCTCACAAATATTGCAATATATAATTATTGTATCTGAAATCAATGTCACTGTACTTCAATGTCGCAATGACAGAGTATTATCTATTATTTATTAGTCACAAAGATAATATTTCAATGAGTTTGATAGCACTTAAGACATGAAACTACAGGTACAAAACACGTTTCAAAAAAAATGTTACAGAATTTTAGTGCGAACATCGATTAACGCGTCACATTAAATAGCGTCCCAAACAAACATCGATCGCGACGAAATGCGTCAAGGGTAAAATACTACACCAAAAATGAAATGCTACAAATTAATTATACTAATGTAAAAAACCACGCGAAAAATTGCTTCAAGTAAAAGATTCTATTGAAATTTTGTTCATTCGAGGTGAAATGCGATTCGGTTAATCGCTACAAGGAATTTATGCTTTTGAGGTAAAGGACTAACAAACGGTTTTCATTCACAGCTGTGCCTCCTGTACCAGCAGATGTGTTGATGTTAGGAGTAGCAGCGCGCCCATAGCCGCCCCTAGTGTTGATGATACGGTTCCCGTCGCTATTAGGCAAGCCATAATTTGTAGGGTACAGATATAATCCGTAAATATACGACAATGGTGTCTGATAAGTTCGTATATGTTTGGTTTTCTCAATAAGCTTAGAGATTGATGTTAAATCTGACTGAGAAACGAGATAAAAACGTACTGTTGCTCCACTAAACTTGATGTGTATTTATGAACAATATTTTTTTTTGCGACCAAACTCGATGTCACTACATCTGTAATTAGTTTTGGATGATTACCTTTTGCTGATTTTGATACATCAGCTGACGAATCGCATGGTCACCCTTCTCTCGTAAAGACAATAGTTTTGCTACGTGCGCAATTCGGACCTTATGAATGGAAATCTCTACCGTCCCTTTTGCACCCGGAAGTTAGTATATTAGTGCGTGGAAAGGTGTTTCTGATGAATGCTAGAATTATAATTGAGTTTCTAATACATCTTCCTTTCGACTTATATCCCTTTACGGGATAAATCAAGTAAAATGGTAAAGCTATGATAAATTTTGTATTTTTAAGGTTCCGTACCTCAAATTAAAAGAAAAAAGGAACCCTTTATAGGATAATTTTCTAGTCCGTCTGTCAGTCAAGACCCTTTTCTAAGAAACGCGTGCAGTAATCATGTTTTAATAAATATCAAATACCGTAACATGGGGTGACTTTGAAAACGCAAGGCGACTTTGATAATTTTCTGAATCATCGATTTTGTGCAATGTCTGAGTGATTATTAAGCTCTTTCGCGACATTACTTATATGTTTCATATGCGAGGCTTCAAAATATTGAAGTTCAAGTATTTTCAGACATATTGGATTTAAAACCTTCGAAACAAAAAACCACTATTTTTTGACATGCTCTGGGGTGACTTTGATATTGTGATGTAAACACACAGGGATATTTTAAGAATCGATATTTTCAGCTGCATAATTATTTTTTCCTTCTAAGCCAACCGTAGTCTGCCTCAAGCTGCTTTAAGTTACTCCAAATGAGTAGTCGCCAATACAATATTTTTAATAATTATTTTACGATTAAATTCGGGAGTTACAGAAGATTTATTTTTAAAATTAATCAAACTAACCCCATTTCTCGGTACTCTAATCTGCAATCTGTTGGAGCTGTGCAAAAATCAAACTTCTACGTTAACGCAATCAAAAGATATTGCCGTTTAAGCCGCACGTTTTGACACTTGCAAGGGAATCGAGACTTACACTTCCCGTTGTCCTAGAATCATGAAATTTGGCAAGACTGGTACTCATTGCGAGTTACAGTACCTACAAGTAAAGGAAAATGTCCGAAAACCGTAACTTTGTAGTTAGGTACATCATAAAAAAAAGAGATTTCCGATTTATCTCCTTACTAGCTTCTGCCCGCGACTTCGTCCCCGTAGAATAGTATGTATGTATGTATGTATGTAAACTCTTTATTGCACATAAAAAAATACAAGTAAGTACGTACATAAACTTAAGATAACGTGTACAATGGCGAACTTATCCCTTTAAGAGATCTCTTCCAGTTAACCTGGCTATGAATATGGAAATTGTACGAGGATAGCCAAAATCACAATAAGTGCACAAAAAGTAAATAAACCAATAATTCAACACCTAAAACCATAAACTATACCAATAAAATAAATATGTCTAAATACAAATACAAATATGTATATACATAATAAATACACAATAATATAAATACACAAATAAAATAAATATGTCTAAATACAAATACAAATATGTATATACATAATAGTTACTTTGGGCTAACGCTAACTTTAACTATGCTTTAACCCGCGACTTTGTTAACGTAGAAGGTTGAAACATTCTTCATTGGTGCTCCGCTCCTATTGGTCCTAGCGTGATGGTATAGCCTTCCGCGATAAATGGGCTATCCAACACTGGAATATTTTTTCAAATCGGACCAGTAGTTCCTGAGATTAGCGCGTTCAAGCAAACAAACAAACAAACAAACTCTTCAGCTTTATAATATTAGTATAGATAAAGCGGGAAAAATCTTTGAGACTCGATTCCCGTGATGAATGAACTATTTGCATACCTACAAGTTTGTAAGGAACCCTCAGGGCGCGAGTTCGACTCGCACATGGCCAGTATATTTTTTTGCCATTATTAGTGGAGGACTGAAATTGAAACATTAGTATAATTGTCTGAGTATATCCAATCTTCAAGTCCTTCATTTAAAAGAAAAAACGTGCAAGATAATGTCAGACCATGCTCCGTGTAGGGGACCATACACAAGAACTATCTTGAAAAACAACAGAGGGCCCTGCCAAGATGCACTACGCTAACTAGCGTTTCTATTCGTTTCGTTTTTAAACCAATCGCGTCACTGGTAGATGACGTGATACGAAAAGTCACGTGATCTACCAGCGACGCGATTGGTTAAGAACGAAACGAATAGAAACGTTCGTTAGCGTAGTGCATCTTGGCCGTCAGGCATGGTCAAATTTTGTACCTATTTAATAGTAGTTTATGTGGCTGGTGCATAATAAGAGGCATTAAAGCCTTCGGCTCGTTTCATAATAAGATCACACAAGTGTTTTAATGCCTAATTATGTATAGCTGCATACATAACTTTATCTACATGCATATCATAAGTTTTCTATAATATGTTCAGATATGGCCTGTATTTTTATTAAGTTAGTGTTACTGTTAACTTGTTTGTTGTAGCAAAGCTTAAAAAAACAAAAAAAAAACTTTATTTATAATGTACAGATGTGGCTTGCATTTTCAAGTTAGTGGTACAGTATTAACGATACTTTAATGTTTAGGTACCTACACTTTAATGTAAACATTACAATGCACTATACTTTAATGTAAACATTAAGATGCAACCACATATAGGTTTCTCAATATAGGCGATTTGCTTATCGCTCTTGAACATATTGTAGGGAAGTTATGATATGGATGTAGATAAAGTTACTTATTTGGTGCCTTTTTAGGTGCTTTCTGCTGCCGTAATAGGTAACACTTTAGTCGCCTATAGCTCAAGAATCAGTCAAGTGTACCTACTTAGTCGGGATATTTATGTGCTTTCATTTAAGATATTTTTCAGATTTTTATAACTTGTAGTTTTAGCTGTACGGTGGACTTGCAACTATAACAAAAATGATACTTTAGGAGCTCAATATTTCCTAAACGTTCCTCTAAATCTAAAAATTAATAGTAACAAGTAAATCATATTTTTAAGAGACATCTAATGATACCTCACTTGATGTAATAATGAAAAAAAAAACATTATGTAATAATGTAAAAAACCTTTGTATTCCATGTATGAAAGGTACGTTTTCTAAAAAAAGTATGTTTGACTTCGGGACCCTAAAAATAACTACAGTCAGCAAACAGACTTCAAATAAAATTAATTAATGGAATCCAATACCGGTTCGCAACTCTCGCGTCTTTCTTCTTAGTGTTTCCAATCAAGATTCTAGAAAATAACTAGATTTCTCGTATTGGAAATAGTTAGTTTCTACTATCAGGAAATATAGATGCATACATAAATAACGGTAAGTTAGCGATTTTCTAAAATCTACAAAATGTGCACGATTGACGATAGTTGATGACAGATGGCGTTAACCGCTCACGTCAACCCCATATAATCCGAGTCGATAGAAAACAGAAACATTTACATTTTGGCCGAGCCTACTGGAAGGGAAATCTATGCCTAGGGCCTGGTCAAGATGCATAAACGGTAAGTTAGCGATTTTATAAAATCGATAAAATGTGCACGATTGACGATAGTTGATGACAGATGGCGTTAACCGCTCACGTCAACCCCATATCCGAGTCGATAGAAAACAGATACATTTGCATTTTGGCCGAGCCTACTGGGCGGTTTCTCATAAAGGTTTTTCATGGCTCGGTAGAGCCATTGATTATTAAAAACATGTACTTATTAAATTAAAATTCTGAATAATATATATTTTAACTTGTATTTTCTACAGGTCAATTTATTAAACTTAAACGGAGCTCTTATTCTACTGTAGAAATACTACATCAACTTTTCACCTGTGGCATTTGTATTTTTTTTTACATTAGTGTGAAGTAAATAAAACCTATGATAATCATGACAATACGATAACAATAGGGGTAAAGACAATGTAGAATAAAGTTTTTAATCGAGATTAAATTAAAAAATCTACTTTGGAATTCGGCATTGTCGATAAGTACGCTAAATTTAAATTCGCGTAAAACACAAATGAAACTGGACGCGAATTGAAACTTGGAATTCTTGTCATCGATTTTCACGGTAAAACTGATAACATAAAACCGGGAGCCCTTTGTTTCCCATAATTTTATTGGTCATAATGTAATTCTTGACATAATTTTTGATAGTTAAAATTTTTTATATCGCTGAAACTGTAAACTTTTCAGAAGTTCTGAAATATCTAACGTGTAGACAAGGCTAGTTTAGGTTAGGTTTGATTTATAAAAATCCTAAAAAAGTTACAGTTTCTTTGAAAAACACGTTATGACTTGCGATGATTATGACCTAAAGCACATTATGACTAAAAATAATTATGTCAGTCAATAGAGACCCCATAAAACCCGTAAAAACTATTTTGATTAAGTACTGGAAAGTTTCAACTCAATAACATCACTTAACCCTGTCAGGGTCTGTATTAATATGTTTCGCTGTGTACTCATGAATTGTTTACGTGTGTGTGGCGACACACAGAGTGCAGACAATATCATAAAGATAATCATAGGGTTGGTCGGGACACGTCAACCGCGGGCGACAGTGACGCATGATCATTTAGCGGGAACCGCGGCATAGGCGGAAGCGACTTAAGGGCCGCTAAGGGTCCGCCACTGTGTAGTGTTAGATTAAGCTTTAAAAGGCTCAGAGGTGTTATTCTCTTAAAAACGGCGCTCGGTCGGTCGAACGAGTGAATAAGTGAACGCGCCACACCGGCGAGTTTAAGTAGTCCAAACACATATTAGCGCGTGCATTCTCAGTTAGACAGCAGGGCCGATAAGATCGAAAGTATAAGGCTGCCTAATTGAGAATGCACACGCTAAAATGTGTTTTATGCGCTCTGACGGGACTACTTAAGCTCGCCGGTTTGGCGCGTTCACTCGTTCACTCGTTCGAACGACAGAGCGCCATTTTTAAGAGAATAACACCCCAGTTTCATTGCATGATTTTCGTGATACATTGTGCCGCTGATATAGCTCTCGGCTCAAGAATGTAAAAAAACCGTAAGTGGATTGCTACAAGCATGCGGGCTATCGACCAATGACACTGATCCTTAACAGTGTACTCGTACAGTGACCCTAGAAAAGATGTATTCGGTGAACGTTATCGTCAAAGCAAATGTAAAATATCAACAAAAGCTGCCGGATAGTCGCGTCGAGCGCTTATGTCATATGTACGAATTTTAATTTGTACACACGTATACTGCCACCTGGAAGACCAGGCCCGAAGTACAATCAACATGAAAACACATAAATAAAGGTATTTTTCAGTACAGAAAGTAGCTTTTGACAGGCTATACTAAGGATAAGCATAGTACCTACATACGTGCCCCCACATGCATTCTTTAATTTTTTTGTCCTGTATTTCTCAAAAGCGCTTTTCAGAAATGAAACGCTCCCGCTCTATCCTGTATTTTGAGGCAACCCCTCCAGTGATAGGTATCTGACACAACACAACTGGCCATTCGCCGCGGCCGACGGGCCGGCGCGGACCGCCGTTTAAATTCGAATTAAGAACAAAAAGCATTTCGCATTTTCCGAGTTTGAAAATGGAACTTTTTTAAAAAGTGACGAGGGTGAATTTTTAAAATTTATCTGTGGTTACGGACTGTTTTTTTAAATAAATGTCGTTGAAATTTAAAAATAAGTTAGGCACTTAATATATTACAAGTATTGTAGCGTCATTAAAACACATGTATAATTTGTTTATATTTCTTTACCTGGTTTAGTGTTTACGAAATATATTTAAATATTTGTAGAGTGGCAGATGAAAACTTCTCATTGTTGTAAACTAAAAGATTGTGTTTCTATTAAAATTTGTGGCCCAGAAAGCATTGGTAGACTGAACATTAACCATGTTTTTACCGTACAATGATTTTCTTGCAAAATACAAAACAAGTGCAAAAATGTCATTTCATTGAATCTTTAAACAATTTAATTAAATGGGACAAAATATAGAATAAACGTCTCACTTTGGCATATTCTATGGACTTTTTAGTGAAGTTTTTAAGCCTTGTTGCTATTTCTCATATAATTTTCTTTGGCAAACTGGTGGACCGAAAAAAAAGGACCACCATTATTAATCGTCATCTCTTTTCGTCAGTTAGAATTTGAAACGTTGATCGTGCTTATTACTGAAAACCTGACCTTGACGTTTATGTTAAACTAAGTTTTATTTATGTTTTAAAGTTCATTACAATTACCTAAACCTAACATTAACTTAATTAAAGTTTTAAGCAAAACTTACCAATCAGATCATTTAATCAATAAACACAAAATTTTGCACGTCCAATACCAAAAACTTCACATGTACTTTAATTTCTACGAAAATCCGAAACCGGGGCTCTGAATATTTAAGACAAGGCATCGTGGAAATTCAAGTTCAGAAACTTGGTGGTTTTCCCGTGAATTTGTTAATCAACGTATTAAGAGTTCGGCAAAGTTCGTTCGAGTTCGGGGAACTTCGTGTTTAGTGTAAAGTTTGCTAACACCGTGCCAGAGTCTACGATGGATTTGAAATGTTTACTGCATCAAAGGTAAGTCGAGAAACTACGCAATAGTTTGAGAATGAATACCCGTATCAACGCTACCGTTGCCTTCATTTAAGTTTTATTTTTGTTTGACCCGAGGTTTTCTCTCAATCCCAGGTTTATAGGCAATATGAGGGTAGATTAATCGAAGCACCCGTTCCGGAAAGCCACTCTGCACCTCTGCACTCTGCACTTTGCAAATCCTCGATAATGCAAAGTGCAGAGTAAACGTGTTCCAGAAAACACTTTGCGTAATTTGCAAACTCTGCAAAGATTCTGTTCCTAAAAGTTACTTTGCAAATCCACAAATCTACACTTTGTATTTAACTCTGCCTCTTCAACTTTGCAATTGTCTTGTGGAACAGAAATACTTTGCAAATCCACAAATCTACACTCTGCATTTGACTCTGCCTCTTCAACTCTGCAATAGCTTTGTGGAACAGAAATACGTTTGAAGAGTGGGATTTGTGGAGTGCGGAGTTGCAGAGTGGCTTTCTGGAACGGGCCCCTGGTCAAAGAAAAATGGCTGTACATAATTAGATGATACCTGTAACTGGTAGTTTCCCCAAGTACGAAGCTCGTGCGTCTCGGAATCAATACAAAAATTTTAGGTCTAAAGGTCCTTTATCGACTCGCTTTGTTTTTCCCCACCCTGTACATAGGTAGCGTATTATATTCTAGGTATTGTAGGTGCATTACTGCCTGGGGCCTTATTGTACATGGTTTTTCCGCATCCTGTACATAGGTAGCGTATTATTTTCTAGGTATTGTAGGTGCATTGTACATTGTTTTTCCGCACCCTGTACATAGGTAGCGTATTATATTCTAGGTATTGTAGGTGCATTACTGCCTAGGGCCTTATTATACATTGTCTTACATCCTATTATCGTATTGTTTTTAATTCGGCCTTTACTGTTCAGTTAATAAGAGTTATCGTATCGTAGACAATACGATAACTATAGGGAAACATGTACAGGGTGACTCAGTAAATGGTTGAGATTCTAATAGTATAGTGTGGTTTTTGAAATAGTTAAAGTTAAGCATTTTATTAAAATAATATTATGTTTCGCTAATTATTACTAAAATTATGGTCACCTAACGTTTTCATGTTAAAAACTTAAAACCTATTTGAAAATCGAACGATCAGAATAGTAAGAAATTGAGTATGTAGGGTGGCCATGATTCCGAATAAAATGAATTCATTCAATGAATATTTAAAAAAAAACAAAGTAATTTTCTTTAACGCTTTTAAGTCTATTAGATTATGTTCCTAATGGTGTAGTGAGTTTTAGTTTACTTTGTTGCTACATGACCCCGCAGTCACCCTGTATATTATACGTTGAATAAGGCCCCAGGGCTTCTATTTTGCTCGAGTTACCCTATTAGCCTTTGCAATGTTATCCTATTGTCAACGTTGTGAATGCTATGATAGGGTTTATAATTAATTGACCTTAATCAATTTGAATAGCTGGAGTGGCCTCGTGAATTAATTACACTATAATCTTATTACTTACTTAAAAAAACCGGTCAAGTGCGAGTCGGAGTCGCGCACCGAGGGTTCCGTGCCGCCGCACGGTATTATTATTAGAGGCCGGAATTTTCGTGGCATGTTTGAGCTGTCATAGGGTCTTCTCATTTATCGACTTTCAATTAGGTACATATCGATGTGTTATACTCTAAATGTTAGTAACTTTTCGTAAACCAAAATTGGTAAAGAATATGATTTTTTTTTTAAATAAATAGCCTATTACACACTTATAACTTGATAGCATTAACAGAAATATTGAACATGAAATTGAAAAAGCTGCAATAGCTTAGATGTTGGTTGCCGTATTTGGGAACTAATTAATTTTAAAATAATATTGTTTTCCAAGTAACTTTCAAATTTAATTGCATATGTCAATTTAGAATTTTTACCTACCTACCTAAAGGTTTTCTGGAAGAGATCGCTTTTCAGCTATAAGACCTCCGGTTGTTTACCGCCACTTTTAAAATTGTTTTAGTTTTGAGTTCTGTGTTGTATTGTATCGATATATTATGTATAGCGGAAGTCGATAAATGAGAAGTCACTAGCGTTATTGAGAAGTGCCACGAAAATTCCGGAGTCCGATTATTATATTCTGATTTGAATTCGATTTCGAATCGGATCAGCGCATGCTCAACTCACACTTGACCATTTTTTGTATTTGTTGTTTTTCTTCAGGGTTTTTACTAATAATCATACCAAATTTAACGATTGTTTGACTGTTTTTACGATACAACACAAATAAAAATGCGTTGAAAAAGTTTCTTGTATTGGGACCCCTTTTACCCTCGTAAGGCCCAGTGTGCAAAAGGATTTACATTATCAAGGCAATTTAATTTGAACTGTATTGCAATGGTCATAAAGTTTATTTTCCTTTCTTGATAAATTGAAAATGGCATTATCGAACAAACGTAATTGAACTTTATTGCCTTAACGATTCAAAGTCCCACTCACAAAAAACTCCCTGTTTGTAGTATGCCGGGCCTTACGAGGGTATTATTCCACATTCTTTGAAAAAAAAAACGTTTTTCCGCCTTAATAACACATATTTGATCATTAAATGTCAAGTTACTACCTATCACGGTTCAAAAGTTACGGCTCTTTCCTAGTTACGAGATACGAACGGACGGACGGACAGCGCAGGCATATTAATTTAGGGTCCCGTTGGGCTCCCTTCGGGTACGGAACCGTATAACTCTATCATTCCGATAGAGACCTTTCTATTTCACCACTAGCTGTTTCCCGCGACTCCGTCCGCGCAGAAAAATAAAACATAGCCTATGTTCATCAGGGATAATGTAGGATTCTAATGGTGAAAGATTTTTTCAAATCGGTCCAGTAGTTTCGGAGCCTTTTCAATGCAAACAAACAAACAAACAATCAAAAATTTCCTCTTTATAATATTGATGTGGAAAAATTAACAAAATAAAAATAAAAAAAATACTCAGTAAGTAGACCGCATGGGCACTTTTACACGTCAAGAATCTACCAGCGCTTCCCAAGAGAAGACCACTGCTGTGAAGCAACGCCGCAAGAAATTCAGCAGTCAGTCTTTTTTTTATAATTTTTAATAGGCGGGACTACTGTTAACACTGAAAATGTTCAATTCGTTTGACTTATTTTAAAGCTAGCATTACGGTTATAATGTTTTCTTCCGTCTGGTATCGTTTCGTAAGATCCCAGATCAAAGGAAAGGGGAAACGTGAACAGGACGAGTTTGAAACGATATTTTTCGGACAAAAGATCGTGTGAGGAAAAACCGAACTCACTTACTTAAGAAAGTCGGCACGATTTTTACCTTTTTATAGATAGTAATAAAATCGAGCTTTTCGAATCGTAAAATCTCTTATTTATTTACCTTAACCGCAAGTTTTGATGTCCTTTGGGGATTTAGATCTCTGTACATTATTTATTAGACATAAAAATTGGGCTTGAGTAAAATTTTCCGATATTGTATTCTTAATGTACCGTTAAATATATAGTACATTGTTGCAGAGGTTAAAACTTAAGCAATAGATGGACGAGTCCATCTATTGCACTTTCGGCCGAGGCTTAACACAGTACTTTTCACGACTACTGCGAGGAATTAAAAATCAATTCTTATAATAAATTTACAACACACTAAAAATTTTACGCTCTCCCGCCAATTTTTACTTTTAGTTCACATATAATGCCTCATATGGTTTTTACCGCCCAGAATAGAGGCGAGGGTTTTTGTGAAATAAATGTTATGATATGAGTTAGAGTTTGAGTGTTATTTAAAACTTTATAAGCCTAAAATTTTCAGATACTTTTTATAAAAGAATATAATTCAACAAAATTCAGAATTTCAAAAAACATTCACAACTTACAATTATGAAAATTCGGATTTTTATCAATTCGTAATTATGACTTCTCGGAATGATGTAGTGTGTTTTTCACAACAATCAACTACAGTGTCCATTCCCGTCAGAACTGCAACACTCTAGCCAACTTTTGTGCAAATAAAATGAATCTGCGTCAGGTGCACTCGAGTGGCGGATTGCATCCCGACCCAACCACCTGTGACTATTGCTTATACAGCCCTACGAATAGCTCTTAATTGAAAAACTTCAGTGGATGTGGAGCTATAATATTTTATAAAGGATATCTAATTGTCGTCATCGTCATCTTTACATAGTATACAACAAAGTCGTTTCCCGCCGTCTGTCTATCTGTATTAACGCTTAGATCTTTCAAACTCCTAAACGGATTTAAATGCGGTTTTTACGATCAGCTAGATAACTTTTCACGGAAGGTTTTGATGTAGTTATAATAAATTCTAGGCGTAATTTTTCGAATCAAATCGGAGAAATACTGGAAAAGGGCCGGATCTTAAGTACCCGAAACTGACGTGCATGCAATGACATTTTATATTAAGATACGTTATGCTCATACTAAACGCATTGAAAACCCGTGACCAATTACTGACAGAGACAAAGACTACAATCCATAGCGAACGCTATTGTTAGAAAGAGATAAACAGATAAAAAGTAAGGCAATTTTTCCTTTTTGAGGAACGTTTTTGCGCGCAGATGACGTATCTTTATATAAAATAGCTTTTGCCCGCGACTTCGTCCGCGTAGGAGTTTTAAGTAATTTTATAGTTTAACGGACATCAGTCCCTGGCCAGAAAGATCTTTTAAACGCATGTAATATTGAGCTCAAAGTTTAAAAAGAAGTTGAATTATTTAGGTTAATACATTTAGTATGAATTATTTTTTGTTTTGCCATCTTTCGCATGAAGATTTTGTGGGCTAGATACTCGTGAGCATGCTACATAAGTTACCCATGGAAAAAACAGTTTGCTTCTGAATGTATACCGGCAATTTTTAGTGTTTGTCACTTTTGTGTGTCAAATTATGGAAATTCGGGGAATTAAAACATTTTCTCCTTTAGCAATTCCAAGTTATTGCCCTTACGATATTCCGATAAAGGTAGGTGCGTAATTGCCAACCGTGTGCCGAAGAGATACCTACCTACTCCACAAGATCGCCTTCTACGTGAGACATTTTTTTTTATCTATGCACCCGACTATTTCGTTTGTCGGTGCTAATATTGCCCTCTCACACCAACATTATCTATTCTTTATAATATTGTTTTCGGGTACACGTTATTTTTAAGATCATCTGGGATTTGTACAATATTACAGAATTCGCGGTTTAATTAAAGCGGATCTTCGCCAATTTTTAGTAGAGCTGCCGCATATTGCCCAGACTGTGTATCGTTGTGTAGTTGCTGGCATATTTGTAGTCAGGTACATTACATTACATATTGTAATTGGCAATACGCATTAATTTAATCCGCCGGTGTACCTCTTTTAGTACCAATTTCACCATACGATGTTAACCAATTAACAGACGATTAGAGCGTTAACAGCTGCCAAAATGTATGAACTAACAGGCGATTAACGTTGGGCGATCACTAGTCGATAAATATATTCTATCGAGGAATAGAGCAGGGGGCCGAATATGGCTGCGTTTATCGCGTGACAAAATTTTGATAAAACATACGTCACTCTTTGACACGTGTACGAGAGTGACGGATGCTTTGTCTACATTTTGTCACGCGATAAACGCCACCATACTAGGCCCGCTGGCCGGGATCGTTTTATCGCGTCCACTCCAACATCTTATCATTTAACCTACCGCAAAGCAGTAGTGTTAGAAATAGAAATAGAAATAGAAATAGAAACATTTATTCGACGAACACAGAGAAAAAAAAAACGGAACAGAGAAAAACATCATTAAAAAAAAAGGATGGCAACACAAAAATAAAAACAAAAACAATATAGAAGGAAAGAATAATGTTGCCATGGGTGATTCTGTGACGTCGAAATTGACACCACTCAGCACTATGTCACAGCATAAACCGCGACGCTGGTTTTCAGTGGCGCCAACGTGACACACGAACGAAGAGACAGTGTTTAATTAAAGAATATAATAAATAGTAGAAGATAATAAGATAAAATAAAAAAGGAAGGCAACTGAACACAGATAAAGGATCTTCGCGTTGTTGTTCTTCGATATGAGAAGCCAATCGGTGAAATTACTAGCATAAAGGCATTCCATATACTAAGATGCCTTTAGTACCTACCAAGGTACTTAGGGCAGGCAGCGCGATAGCAGTCTTGAAATGGCAAATCGTTACTACTTTAGAAAAAACTCGTATCTGATATTTCGAGATATATAAGTTTGAACTTAATTCTCTCCATGTTTAAGTTTAAAATCGTACGTCACGAAATATGTAGATACGAGGTTTTTTTAAAGTAATGACGAAATGCGGAGCCTAAGCAAAGTTATGTTTGCCAAATGTATCGTTTCCCAACTTTTCATTTGCCAACCTAAATATTTCAGGATTTATTTCAGTACCATCGTGAAGAATCCTGTAGGTTAGGTTAGGTTAGTTTTTATAAAATCCAGAAATATTTACGGTTACAAAATATAAAGTGGGTTGGCAAATGAAACGGTTGGGAAACGATACATTTGGCAAACATATTTCGCCGAAACAAAGGTAACCCGATGAAATGTCTATGGGTCTCAGTTCCCATTAACAATTTATTCTAGTGGCCGTGTGCTCATTCAATTTATCATGCCTTAAAAAAAACTTTACTAAAAGAATAGTATTCTTACAAAAGATCTTAAACTTCGTCGTTTTACACGAAAACTTTAACAAAAGTGGAGGGCATTAGTTGCACAAATAGCCAGTAGACATATAAATTTGGTATAACGAATAAATTTTCTCCAACAGCTCTCTAGACAGCTTCTTTGCAGCCAAGAGCTGTAAACGGGTTATTTACTGCCAGCGATCTAACGCGTTGGGAGGGTTGTGGAGGTGATAATTTCCACAGCAAATAAAATAAAGTGTCCATTTATTTTTGTGATTTTATAACGGTTTTTATATTTTAAAAACCTTTGAAAGACTTGATGAAATCTTTATATCCAGTGAAATCATAAAATTCTTCAATTATTAAAACTCGTAAAGCAAACGAAGTAAGTGATGGGAAGTAATCACCACCAGTATAAATATCGGGGGACAATGTCACACTAATTGACCTAGTCCCAAACTAAGCTCAAGGCTTGTGTACTATGTGTACTAGACAACGATATAAATAATAATAATTCTTTATTTCAAGTAACAAGACTCATAGGTACATTAATTAATTACCAGATATCGGACAAATGGGCGTCATTACTCGCAATAATGTGGACATGACTCCAAAGATTTTAATTAAATAAATTAAATTACATAATTGATTACTTACCCTAAAAATAATTTTGATCATTTGCAAGGCAGTAATAAATAAATAATACAAAGACTTATTGTGTAGATTTATTAAAGCAAATAAACAGCATTTTATATAATTTTTCTGTGGTTAGTTTATTCCTTTTCAGTGCTAAAATAAACTTATGAGGTGAAAAGCTCCTTTCGCAATCCACGGATGTTAATGAAGCAAACTTAAGTAGATTAATATAATAATCAAGATTAAAGTTCAGGTAAGAAATCAATTAATGTAACTTAATTTGTTTAATTAAAATCTTTGGAGTCATGTCCACATTATTGCGAGGAATGACACCCATTTGTCCGGTCTCTGTTAATTACATTGTTAAATAAAATAAAATTGAACTAACCTAAACTAAACTATCAAATCAAAAAATAATTGTAAAATAAAATCATGTCATGGATGTCAAAAACAATAACAATAATACATACATACATAATCTCACGCCTTCGTTCCCAGAGCGGGGTAGGCAGAGCTACAGAATTACAAACATCTCTAAAAATTTAAGTTAAGGTTTTTTTTAACAATAATAATTTAATAAAAATAGTCAAAGTAATAATTAATTAATGAAATAAAATCACAATATAAATACTTATATAGAGAAATATATACTTAAAACATAGAAAACATCGATGACACAGGAACAAATATTCGCGCTCATCACACAAATATCTGCCCTTACCGGGATTTGAACCCAGGACCGCTAGCGTCGTAGGCAGGGTCACTACCAACTAGGCCAGTGCGTCGTAAACTATAAACACCAGTGTACAGTCCAGCTGGCTCTGTACACTGTATTTATGATAGTTAATACGGGTACACTACATAATTCCGAAAAGTCATAATTCCAAACGCAATTTTTTTATAGAGGACTTAACTTTTTGTGATCGCTTATAAATCAAACCTAACCTAACCTACGTATGACAATTGGGATAAACCAACAAAAACAACTCACGGTTTTAACATTCTAATTCGAAAAAATAGGTAATTTTAAGAGACCAATTTCATTAATTTTGTATTTGACCCGATAGTTTTGTTTTAATATCTTTATTTATTTAGCAGACATTTTATGGATGACATGATTGTTTTTAATTTGGGTTAGCATTTTCTAATAAATTACAACAATTAAATGATATCTTATAATAAAATTGATTGTAATAGTGCATTAAAACATACTAATTCAAGAGGTTTTCGCCTAACCCTTAAGATACACCTAGGAAGGCCGAAAACGAAAGTCAAACAAAGGTTAAATATACTTTTGTCGAAATACCCGAAATAAATAAATATTTTAAAAACTTAATAATGCAGAACGGTTTTAAACACCTATTCCTCGAAATGGTTTTCGAATTACAGTATTTGTAAAAATATGAACAATCCCAATTAGATGATGCATTTAATCTAAAATAGCTCCAGCGTATAGATGAATTACCGAGCGCGTGGAATTGCATATGTAGTGGTACTATGTGTTTACAGGCATTCTATATTTAAATTTCCTCTACTTCTCATACCATCAGCATAAAAAAAGTTTGGTTATATATTCAAAAGTACAAAAATAATGTCAGTGTAAAATTCTAAATACTGTTTACAATGCAATGCTAAAATATACCTCTTATTTTATTGTATTCTCGACATTTTCAGAATTCTTTTGACTGGGCATGTACAACTGTAAGTTACACAGTTTGCAGAAATTATGGCAGAAAGTAGCAGTAATTTTGGTCCGATTGAGAGTCAAAGTAAGCAAATATGTCATAAATATTTTCAACTCGAAATCAAGAAGTCATCAGGAGAACTATATATAATTTTCATCTGTCCCATAAGCAATATGTAACCTTATAGGTTATAGGTTATAGGTTAGAGCGGGCTGGTTTCCGCAACTCGACGACTTGTATGCGCCTTTTTTGCGTGCTGGGTTTTGGCACTACTCTTGCCAACCCAGTTCTACCAGGAAGCCTAGCAAACCCTTGATGTTGCCGACGGCTTCCGGTAGCGACCTCGGTGTTCCGAGTTGACGTGCCCGGTATGTTGCTACCTCAGGGCATTCCATGATGACGTGGGCCGCGGTTTCCTCCGCCGTCATACAGGCTCTGCACAGGGGGTGTCTGTAACACCTAATGTGAACAAGTGTTTGTTAAACAAGGCATGGCCAGTTATGGCTCCAGTTAGTAATCGGAGTTGGGCCCTTTTGAGAAGTCGTAGCTTACGCGATAATCCGGGATTGATTATCGGAAGGGCTTCCTTACTTTGCCTGCAGGTGTTTAGGTTGCTCCAGTAGTGTTGGTGCTTTTCCTTAGTGACTTGGCGCAGCTTGTTCCGCAGCCAGCTGGTCGGCAGGGGCAGAAATGGTTCTTAAAATGCAACCTTAAAGATGAAAATTTAAATAAATGATAGCGACTAAAAGCAAAAAAAGGACATACATACTTATTCTAGTTGTTTAGTGTAATCTCATTAAATTAAGAAAAAAAACCAAATGGTTTTCGTTTTCATGCGAACGGTACAACCACTACATATGCAATTCCACGCTCTCGGTAATTCATCTATAACATAGCTTTCGAAAAAATTAAAATTCGGATTTTTCCAATGTATTTTTATTTTTGTTGTAGGTATCGTAGAAACGGTAAAACATGCAAGCGTCAAAGGACAATACCAGGTCTCCATAAGTATGATGAAATTGTGACGGATTATTATAGAATTGGGTTTATTTGATGTAGAAAAATATTTTATCTACACTCATATCATAAACCCTCTATGATGCGTTCAGAAACCGCAAGTTATGACCAGCATAATAATCAACTCTGTTGTAAGAGCAAATTTTTTATCTGCGGCAGTAATCTTATGGATTCGAGATGACGTTTAGATCGAAAGGAATTGTCAATTTGCATACAAATTTGACAAATGTCGCACGTAAGTAAGATATCAAACGATATGATAGTTGGAGACGACTCTAGTTTGTCTCTGAATTAAAAAAAAACTATGACAGCTGCCAGAAAACTATTAAAACTTTTAAACCCGGTTAAAATTTAATATGCGGCTCCTGAATGCATCATGGAGGCTCATGATATGTGGGTAGATAAAGTAGTATATGCAACTGTACATAATTAGGCCTTAAAACACTCGTGTGTAGTTGCTGAGAAAACCTGCTGTGACATACAGACAGGCAGACAACGAAGTCTCACCATAAGGGTTCCTTTTTTACCATTTTAGTACGGAACCCTAAAAAAGCACAAATATGTCACCATAATAACTATATAATATCTATTTCTTCATAGGTAAACTTTGTATTAAGGTTAGGAAAATAGTCTTTCGACAAAAAAGCAGAAAGTACCTACACATACGGAAGTTACGGCTTCTGTTAATTTTAAATAGCGGTAGAAATGGTGGGGCTTTTAAAAAAAAGCATTCAAGCAGCAGTAGGACTTTGTAAGATTTCTAATATTTCATAAAAATAAACTTAGTACAAGCGGAACCCTCGGTACTCGAGTCCGACTAGCAATGTACAAGTTGCAGAACATTCCCAAAATGTGGAAACATTCTCAAGAATGTTCTGAGAAAATTATTTTGCAACTTGAAACTTATTGTTTAACAAAGAAAATGTTCGTGCAATAAAGTTTAAATGTGCATTAAAAATACTCCATAATTATTATGTACATATTTTAGTTTGATACAGTTAATTATGTGTTAATAAATGATAAGTTACCAATAACTTGCTTAAATTCTTATTAAATATCTGAGAACATTTCAGAGAAAATTGCAAACAGAATATTTTCAGTAACACCTTGTCGTAGCAGATTGTGATTGACAAATTTGACGCCTACTAGTAAGAGTCGTGTAGTTTAGTGGAAATCGTAGACAGCTGTGATGCACATGACGCGAGTTCGAACTCCGCAACGCTAACTTTTTTTGAAGATTTTTGTATTTTATAAAAACATTTTTCGATGTAATAATGCCGCCATTGTTTTGCTTTCTATATTTAAGAAAAAAAAATGTAGGTCAGTCTGCCTGAAAGTCAGACTCAGCACAGGGTAGTCAGGCTGACTGAAAAACCATGACAAATACGACCGATTCCGATAAAATACGATGGGAAAGGATTATGCACTACATTTGTAACGTAAAGTATTGTACGAGACTCTGCGTAATTAGCATTACGCAACCGTCAAGTTACAACAGTTAATTATGCTGTGTATAACTAATTATTGTGAAAATAAATAAAATAAATAAATAAGCAGACTCCAGGAGGTAAATTCTTGTACCCGAGAACATTCTCAGAAGTTACCGAGAAGTTCTCACGTTGAAAGATTCGCTTACTTTGGGAACTTCTCGTCGATGCATTGCTAAGTCCGACTCGCACTTAATATTTTTTTTTATTCATTCTTCTTCATATGACGTATTTTTTTTGTTGACTCATGTGGTTTAATGACCGAGGTGGTATTGGATTATTGTTCTGCGATATGCTTGAATGTCGTTCGTTCGAGGTCAATTTAAATAAATAACTTGTTATTTTCCAATGTGAATAAGACAAAATATTTCAGACAATTTAACTAAAATTTCAATAAATTTTGTATGAAAAATAAATTTACTGGATGATGGAAATTCAAAGAATGAGCAATGTATAATCTAATCACGATAGATAGGAGTCTAATAATTTTCTGTAAAACATTATTAAGTATAGAAAAATACTACTGATTAGAAGATGAAATTAAAAAACAACCATTAAATTAACACACACATATATTTACCAAAAATAATAAATTGCGCCGCTGAATTATGGAAGGAATCAGACTAAAAATTTACTTTTAGATATTACGTAACACTAAACATTTCTTTAACATCTATTTTCTTTTCAACCACTGGAGATAGAATTTGAAATATAAACCATATAATAGATGTATTCTTCTAAATAAGAACGGAAATTTAACAACGTGTCTATAATCATACGAAGTGAATGTCAAGTCAGTCATCTTATTTTACCCTTTTATGCTCCCGAGAACACGAAAGGGTTTAGAATTAAAAAATAAATTGAAATGGCTTAACGTTCACTAAAATTTACTGTAGGTACCTATTTAAAACACGGCGCACAGTGTTTTTGTATTATTACGTCATTGCATGACGTAATCGTTGACATTGCAATACGTTTTTTTTTATTTGTATGTATTTATTTTCAGACATCAATAATACACCTTTTATCCTTATTATTGCTATCGCGACGACAACTTAGCAAATACTTGTTAAAATATAAGAATATAAAAACTTTAATAAAATATGATATTATGCATGTAAAATTGTTACCCGAAAGTTAATTTTTTTTGCAAGGCATCGGCAAATTAAATAAGTAAAACACAGCACAAATTAGTCACCATAATAACTATCGTATTTCGATAAATATTTCTTCAAGGGTACAAATATAGTATCTTTCCAGTATCGACTGCAAATAACATCAAAATGGTTCCATAATGGATCTTCCACTTTTATATAATCCAGTACATTCGGTAGTTGACGTACTAGCCAATCAGTATCTCTCACATCCGCTAAATGGTCTGCACAACCCTGAAAAATTACAGCTGGCGACGTGACTGCTTTAAGATCATATTCGGGAGGTTCTGAACTTCCATACACTTTCATATTTTTCTCTGGACCACGATCAAACTTGGTGAATTTTTCATTGTTCATACTTTGCCCGTAATGCGCAAAATTCTGGACAGAAGTGCCCGCAGGAAAGAACTTGTACAGCCTCTTCTCTATCTCTGGTGTAAGAGAGTCTGGATGAGGAGAATCGAAGATGGAAGTTGTTGTACCACAAATAATAGCTGCTAAAGCCTTCACTTGACATACAGTACCTAAAACTCCTTGAACTGGAAAACCTTTACTCAGGATCTCCGAAACTCCTGAAGCTTCTAAAAAGGCTTGAAATGTATTCACAGTCACAGATGCAGCCCGAAAAGTAGTAGATCTGGTGTGAAGCAGCCTAGATCCAGGAGCTAGACCAACAAAAAGACTAATCTTTGCAGCATACTCAGGTCTTTCAGAATTCATGATTAAGAAGTTGTTACCTCCTTGCGAATGTCCAACGTAAATGATTTTTTTTGATTTCGTTGTCTTTAAAACATGGTCGACCATGGCTGGAATATCATACAAGCCCATTTGATCAAAAGAAAACTTCCAAAATTCATGGTCTTCATCAGGATTCAAGTAAACGTGTCTCCGTGAATGATAGTTTCCTCGCGTGTTGCCGAACCATACATCATAGCATTCATTTGCAAAAAGATACGCTGGTGCCTCATGTCCGCCAGCTAAGAAGACTTCAGATGTTAGGAGTGCCCCATGGACCACCAAAACTGGTGTTTTATTGGTGCAATTCTTTCCAGGTGGTATTCTGTGCACGGTTAATATGTACCCATCTTCAGTAGTAACCTCGTGACGTTCTGCTATGTATCCATTTTCGTATGCCATATCAATAAAATCTGTTCCATTATCAAGAAGTTTCACGATTGGTTCAGATGATAACCTTGATATTGAACTCAAAATATTCGAACCTGAACATTGTGATACGTTAAATACTACCACTACAATTAGCAAGAGCGACATTTATCGAGGAAAATTGAATTGTCTCTGAGTTATGAATATTAATGTCATCATATTTAAAACATGCACGCCAAGGCTTACTTAAGGCCGAGGCTTATTTCATACACTAGTAAATTAATTCATAAGTTTTACCATTTATTCGGATAAGACTCGGATCAGTGATAAACTTCTGTTACAACAATTGCTCTTGACTTAATTTTTTGAATTTTTAAAAAGTAAAAGAAAAAAGAAAATACATTTATTCACTACACACATAAGACACACAGAAAACAAAAGTAAAAACAGAAAACAGCAATAAAAAGAGTAGTGAGTGTGTCTTCGCGGCAGTGAATCGGACACTGGCTCAGCATAATGCTGAGGTGTTAAACACCTGCAGCGCTGATTTTCAGCCAGCTCCGTTTGTGACAGACGGACGGTACACTAAACGAATAAATATATACTACCAAACAAATACTTATAGATAGTGACAGAATAAATACAAAAACTACATGCAAATACCTTACAGAAATATAATATTTAAAATAAATATACCTACTTAGCCAGTATACAGCATCGACCATTTGGCACAATTCAATAAACAAAAAACAAAGAAAACTAAACTATAATTTAAGGACAAAGTGCTGGTTGGGAAATTATGATTTTTGGAGCGTCAGCAAATAGCCTTTAAGCTTACGCTTAAAGGTGTACTTGCTAGGCGCTCCTTGGATAGGAGGGGGGAGATCATTCCAGCACTTGGACGCCGCGAACCTGAAACTACCCCGAAACGCCGCGGTTCGGTGCAGCGGCACAATCGCCCTAGGTTTAAACCTGCGTACATTACTGGACCACTGGATCTTGTTAAAGAGGTACGACGGGGTCATGTGTTGCACCACACCGAACATAAGGGTCGCCAGGTGCATGCGCCTCCGCGCAGCCATGTTTAGCAGGTTAGCGGCGTTCAAATATGGAGTGATGTGGGAGCGGGGAGGGACTCTAAAACAAAAACGAGCACACGCGTTCTGGACTCGTTGTATTAGCCTCTTGGACCGACCAAGTATACGACCATCATAAACGACATCGCAATAGTTTGATCTAGATAATATAAGTGATTCACACAGGTGGACACGCATACATACATTTTAGATTTAAGTATGAACCGGTCAATCGTTTACTGTTCGGTTATTAGTGGAGCGCCTTCTAAATAATTAAAGCTCTTACTGAAAATCAAAAATTGCTCCTTGTACCATTATAGACACATTAAATAGGTCATATGGTTTGGATCACCAGAAAGTAATAAATCACATACAAAAAACACCTGTATTTACCAAAAATAGTAAATGACCACCGAAGTTTACAACCCTAGCCACGACACGTTCGCCTAGTTAGTAGTGACCCTGCCTACGAATTTAGCTGTCCCGGGTTCAAATCCCGGTAAGAGCAGATATTTGTGTGATGTGCGCGAGTATTTGTTTCTGAGTCTTGGATGTTTTCTATGTATTTCTGTTTTTTTTTTTTTTTTTGCGAAACTTCTGAACAGTGGAACAGATTTTATTGATATAGCATACGAAAATGGTTACATAGCGGAACGTCACGAGGTTACTACTGAAGATGGGTAAATATTTTAGCTTTACTATAGATACTAGGGAACGATAAACTTACTAAGTATATAGAGAAATACATAGAAAACACCCATGACTCAGAAACAAATACTCGCCCACATCACACAAATATCTGCTCTTACCGGGATTTGAACCCGGGACCACTAGCTTCGTAGGCAGGGTCACTACCAACTAGCTAGGCTAACGTGTCGTAGCTAGGATTGTAACTTCGGTTGACATTTACTATTTTTGGGAAATAACGGTGTGTTTTGTATGTTATTTATTAATTTTTGGTGATCCAAAACATATGCCCTATATAATTAGTCTATAATGGTACAACGAGCAATCTTTGATTTTCAGTAAGAGCTGTAATTATTTCGAAAGCGCAACACTAATGGCGGAACCATCGGACGGTAAACGATTTCTCGGTTCAAAGTTAAATCTATAAATTCAAAAAACGAAGTCAAAAGCAATTGGTGTAACAGAAGTTTATCACTGATCCGCGTCTTATCCGAATGGTATAACTTATGAATGAATTTACTAGTGTAGCAAATTAATTTGTTTGTGTTAATAAATTAATTTGTCCTTAGCGTGCATGTTTTAAATACGATGACATTCGTATTCATAACTCAGAGACAATTCAATTTGCCCCGATAAATGTCGCTCTTGCTAATTGTAGTGGTAGTATTTAACGTATCAAAATGTTCAGGTTCGAATATTTTGAGTTCAATATCAAGGTTATCATCTGAACCAATCGTGAAACTTCTGGACAGTGGAACAGATTTTATTGATATAGCATACGAAGATGGTTACATAGCGGAACGTCACGAGGTTACTACCGAAGATGGGTACATATTAACCGTGCACAGAATACCACCTGGAAATAATTGCAAAAAAAAAACACCAGTTTTGATGCTCCATGGGGTACTCCTAACATCTGAAGTCTTCTTAGCTGGCGGAATTGAGGCACCAGCGTATCTTTTTGCAAATGAATGCTATGATGTCTGGGTCGGCAACACGCGAGGAAACTATCATTCACGGAGACACGTTCGCTTAAATCCTGATAAAGACCTTGAATTTTGGAAGTTTTCCCTTCATGAAATGGGCTTGTACGATATTCCGGCTATGGTCGACCTTGTTTTAAACATGACAAAATCAAAAACGCTGATTTACGTTGGATATTCGCAAGGAGGTGGCGGCTTCTTTATCATGAATTCTGAAAGACCTGAGTATGCTGCAAAGATTAGTCTATTTGTTGGTCTAGCTCCTGTATCTAAGCTGCTTCACACCAGGTCTATTGTTTTACGGGATGCATTTGTAACTATTAATACTTTTCAAGCCTTTTTAGAAGCTTCAGAAGTTTGGGAGATTCTAAGTAAGGGTTTTCCAGTTCAAGGAGTTTTAGGGACTGTATGTCAAGTGGAGGCTTTGGCGGCAATTTTATGTGGTACAACAAGTTCTGTCTTAGATTCTCCCAATCCGGACTCTGTTACACCAGAGATAGAGAAGAGGCTGTACCAGAACTTTCCTGCGGGCGCTTCTGTCCAGACTTTGGCATATTACGGGCAAAGTTTCAACAATGAAAAGTTCACCAAGTTTAATTACGGTCGAGAGGAAAATATGAAGGTGTATGGAAGTTCAGAACCTCCGGAATATGATCTTAAAGCAGTAACATCGCCAGCTGTAATTTTTCAGGGTTTAGAAGACCATTCCGTGGATATCAAGGATACTGATTGGTTAGTAGAGCAACTTCCAAATGTGCTTGATTATGTAAAAGTGAAAGATCCGTTATGGAATCATGTAGATGTGATTTGCAGTCGATACTGGAAAGATAATATATTCGTACCTTTGAAGAAATATTTGGCGAAATTATGATCATTATAATGGTGAATAATTTCTGTTTAATTTGAATTATAGTACCTACAATATTAAAAGTTTAATAAATTTATGTACTTTTTGTAAATTTACCTATAATTGTACAAAAAACACCAAACGATAAACAGATTTCTCTCCCGCTTATTTTTACACCACTTTACTCTTTTTTATTAAAAGGACCATTCGTTCTTGTTTCAAACTGCCAACTTCTGTAGAGCTGAATGTTTAGCTTTTCATGTAGTATAAATATAACTATTTTAATTATAAAGTATACGCTGGTAAACATCTTAGCCTAATTGTGCAAATTGTGGTTATAGAATTATCGACAAGTTTTTAGAGATGTTTGTAATTCTGTAACCCTGGCTACCCCACTCTGGGAACGAAGGCGTGAGATTATGTATGTACTAGCTTCTGCCCGCGACTTCGTCCGCGTAGAATTTGTAATTTTGCCATCCCACGGGAACAGTGATTTATTTCGGGATTCAAGGTAGCCCTGTGTGTTAAGCCAGTGTATAAGCAAACTCTATTCCTAATTGTATGTAATCAAATTCGTCCATCCTTTTTAGCAAAGAAGTAACAAACTCTCGCACGCATAACCGTTCACATTTATAATATATGTAGTATCAGACGTGAATAGGGAGGTACATCCAGCGCACAGAATCGCTCTGGCCGAAATCGTAGTCGATATAAATACCCTCGGTTTGTGAGTCCTACTTGCTGCTGACCAGTTTTCAGTATTTGTTGTTTTTTTAGGATTTTTACTATGTATTATCAATTAATCATACCATTTTTTTACGATACAACAAAAATAAAAATGCATTGCAGATTATTGTATCACAATTTTGTATTTGAATAATACAATCTGACAATATCTCAAACAAAGCAATAAGGACGAAGTTTTTCGATGAATGAGCGCATTGAGCGCGAGCGGGCTTTGCCGCTCCTATTTAAATTCCCGGCGTCCGCAACGCTGCGAAGAACTTTGTCGCTGTAATTTCATGTATAAACTAAAATCGTCCATTTTCACACTGAATGAATTATATGATTTAAATGTTAGTGCGTAAAATATTATAGTAGTTTAGTTTTTAAAGTTGTAGGTAATAATTAAGCTCTGCCTACCCCACTCTGGGATTATAGGCGTGAAGGTATGTATGTGTATTATAGTAGGTGTAAGTGCCCAATTAGTTTTTAAAGAATAAAGTATAGTTAGTGTATTTAGGTTTGGTCAAAAAAAACTGAATCTAACCAACTGTACGTACCCCCAGTACACTATAGCTATTATCATTATCATAGCTCATAGCTATCAGTTTATTTAACTTCGATATACTACTTCTACCCCCCCCCCCCCCATTTCACCCCCTTAGGTATATTTTTTCAGAATCGCTGAAAGTTATAACGTTTATTTGTAAATAGGAGCCTATATATACCAATTTTCACGTTTCTAACTTCAAAAATGGCGAAACTATCATACTTACTAAATTCTACACCCTCCATTCTTTACCCAAGAATTTAGTTTTTCCAAAATCGCAAAATGTTATTTTTTATTTGTAAATAGCTTCTGCCCGCGACTTCTTCCGCGTAGATTGCGATGATGTATTTATCCGGGCTCAATCCGGGGTATACCTAAGCTATCTCCATTTCAAACTTCATCCAAATCCATCCATTCGTTGCAGCAGCGTGAAGAATTAATAAACTAACACACAAACTTTTGCATTTATAATATTTAATGATCGGCGACCGTTAGCATTTTACGTCCCTTTAACGTCAAACGTAATGACTAATATAGATAAGTCTCATTAGTAGGATTAGTAGGATACTCGCATTAATAGTATTAGTGGATAATAGAATAGCTTTTGCTCCCTCGGGAACGGTCCAATTTTCCGGGATAAAAACTATCCTATGACCTATTCCAGGGCCTAACCTATATGTGTGCCAAGTTTCATCCCGATCCGTCCAGCCGTTGCAGCGTGAAAGACGGACAAACATACACACTTTCACATTTATAATATTAGTATGATGTAATTATAAAGTATATTTTTTTATTTGTATCATGGTTAGATGGTGGACAGACTGTAAGATAAGTAAGGAAATGGATGCCTGCGTGAATATGATCACTGAGGTTCATTAGGCATCGTTACATGTTCAAACCAATAATAACAATAAATGAAACATTTATTACAAGAGTGTTCATATCTACAATGTTAACAACAGTAACACTAGTTTGAATATCGATATACGGCAGCTCTGAACAATTGTGTGCATACATTGCTGCTGGATGGAACCGTTAAAAATTAATTACGCTAAAATGATTGGAATTATTAACGTAATTCCTTCTTTATATGATTGTTAGAGCTACAACTCACGTTATGTTTAAATATTTGCTCGTATAACATTTACACGCTGTATATTAATTAACCGTGATGAAGTTTGAGGCATAAGCGCTGAACGAAATAAATTAACTATACGAAGAAAGACGTTTAAAAAAATCAGGGAACAGTCTCATGCTACTTGTAGTCCCAAACTAAGGTTACGCTTGGGCTATGATACTAGACAATCATAAAAATACTTAAATATAACATACATTGAAAACATCTAAGACTGAGACGACAAATAGGGCACGCCACACAGATTTTTGCCCTTTTAAAAAGTAAAATAAACAGAGGAGAACCTATAGTTGGCAATTCGGAGTTAGTCATCCAAGTCCGAACATGGTAGGTATTGAAAAGTAAAAAAAACTCTTATTCAATGAAATTTCATACATTTAACATGGTTTTGATAAAAGATAAAAAGATAAAAGATGTTTATTCAGTAAGTAGGCCGCACGGGCACTTTTACACGTCAAAAAATCTACCAGCGCTTCGCAAGAGACCACTGAAACGCCGCAAGAAACTCAGCAGTCAGTCGTTTTTTAAATATTATTTATAAAATTATAAAACTTAACCTAGCATTATATAAAACAATGAATATAATATTAAAATATATAAATCATGCGTAGTCGAGCAGGAAAATGTGTCACAACTCAGTATGTTCAGAAGAACTCATAAATAGTAATAATAATAAATAATAACGATGCAAAACAACCATAAAAACCATAAAAATACTTACATAGAGAAATACATACATTATAACTATTACTCGAATGGAGTTGCTGGCAACGGCTAGTCTTAAATAAATAAATACTTTAAAATTTTGTTTGCTATATCGGGTACCATTTAAAAAGCCTGATAAGTTCCTGCCTGATAAGTTGAATTCTATTCTATTTTGTTGACTCAAGTGATTTAATATGCGGGTTGATATTGATCAATCGATATAGAGCGGTTCATTTATTTTTCAGCGTGCTAGAAAATGTTCACTTTAATGTTGCAAAAACAGCACGGGAAGATGTTCGTTAGATGTCAACTAAAATTTAAATAAAAAAGTCATTATTATTAAATGTCAGTATTCAACACAAAATAAAACAGGCTGTAGCGATTTTCCGACCAACGTATCTATTTATTCTTATTGACAATACAAAACTCTTTTTTTCTTTCGATAACACAAATTAACTGCGAGAAATGTATGAAATATCTTTGAATGACAGTTTGTTTAATCTTAAAACCATGTTAAATGTATGAAATTTCATTGAATAACAGTTTTTTTTACTTTTCAATACCTACCATGTTCGGACTTGGATGACTAACTCCGAATTGCCAACTATAGGTTCTCCTCTGTTTATTTTACTTTTTAAAAGGGCAAAAATCTGTGTGGAGTGCCCTATTTGTCGTCTCAGTCTTAGATGTTTTCAATGTATGTATTTTTATTTATTTTATTATTTATTTATTATTATTATTATTATTATATTTTTTTTAAGTATTTTTATGATTGTCTAGTATCAATAGCCCAAGCGTAACCTTAGTTTGGGACTACAAGTAGCATGAGACTGTCCCCTGACTTTTTTAAACGTCTTTCTTCGTATAGTCAAGTTATTTCGCTCAGCGCTTATGCCTCAAACTTCATCACGGTTAATTAATATGCAGCGTGTAAATGTTATACGAGCAAATATTTAAACATAACGTGAGTTATAGCTCTAACAATCATATAAAGAAGGAATTACGTTAATAACTCCAATCATTTTAGCGTAATTAATTTTTAACGGTTGCATCCAGCAGCAATGTATATGCGCATTTGAAAATGCACACTTTTGTTCAGAGCTGCCGTATATCGATATTCAAACTAGTGTTACTGTTGTTAACATTGTAGATATGAACACTCTTGTAATAAATGTTTCATTTATTGTTATTATTGGTTTGAACATGTAACGATGCCTAATGAACCTCAGTGATCATATTCACGCAGGCATCCATTTCCTTACTTATCTTACAGTCCGTCCATCATCTCCCCATTAATAATTTAGTGATTTAATGTGTTATTTACTAAAGGTCTTCTTCTTCTTTAAATTAATGGCGGTCCACCGAGTGATTTCGCCAGTGTCAGTGAGACAGTATAATCAGTAAATAGAACAATAAATCTAAATTAACAAAAGTAAAAGCCGGGCACTTTTCAATCGACCATCGTCCCTCCCCGAAGGTTACCGAAATTTCAAGTTATTTATCAACAAAGAACTGAAATTGACATGACAGTCATGACAATTTAATAATTAGTAGTGATATCATATGACCACAGAGGTAGACCAAGAAGTTGGTACTAGGTACTTTATTACCAAAATAATTTGCATAAAAGAACAAGCCACTCTATACAAAAAACCGATACTAGTAAAACAGGATAGTAAAATTAAATACAGCCACACAAGAAAAACTAAGTCTAATAACAACAACACTGTACAAGTTGTCTCAGCACTGAACGTCAATCAGTTTAAAAACAAACTGGACCAACACATTAGCAGTACCCAAAAAGAACACTTGATCAAGGAACAGCTGGATACTGGCCTGGCATCTATGCTGCTATCTTCTATCAGTTGTCGCAACTGCCGCCGCATACAATAAATAATAATAATAAATTTTGACATCGTGCTACTGAAATCTTGTTAAAGATCCTTTATTTCAAGTTTTGCATCCTACAACAATAACCAAAAAAAAAATCGGCATGAAACGAAAATAGTTTTCATTGTGCCAATAAGGTAGAAAACCCTTTACTGGACATTTACATTTTGGTATACCTAATGTCATATTACTAGTCGCCGTCAGTCACAGAACGGTGTCTGAAGGTATCTATTTAAGGTTTTTAAGATTAATATTATATAAATAAATGTTTTTGACACTCCGTAAATCGTAAACAAAGATTGTAAATGACTTCAGGTGTGGCTCTCTCTCAATAGCTCTCCGTGTCTAACCGATTTGTCCCAAACCAGAGGGTCTTTGAACCTATGTCAGTCCAATCAAACATGAAGTCTAAGGGCCGTATTAATAAACTAATCTCAACTCTAATGCTCGTCTCGAGATGCATAAAAAATGACAGTGTTCTGTGGTTTGACGCTTACTTTGACGTATCTTGTGACACGAGCATCTCAACCAAGATGAGTTTATTAATACGGCCGTAAGTTAATTGCAAGTTGATTGAGCTATGTGTCAACAAAGAAAGAAAACAGAGAGACACATCAGGTTATCTGGGTAAATAAATGTCTAACCGATACACACATATAGTTTGATTTTATTTTACCTACAAATTACAATGATCACTGACGCTATTTCTTTACCTATCTATTTATACCATTATTTACCCATAGCTGACAAGTTTAGAAGATATGTCTATAAAAAATTAAAAACTAAAAGAAATTAAAACTGTATAAAAACATAAAAACTGACTTTTAAGTGATGGAGCCCCTAATAAAAATTTGCATCACCGAAAACTTTTTCGGTGTTTCATTTGATTTAGTCAGTTTTTCGGTGATATTTTACAGATACTTAAAATACGGAATTACTTCAATACAATATTTTGTAAAATACGATAAAAAAGACGCCCTTACAAGGTTACTATGCGCGTCTCCAGTCGATACTTTGAGCCATCATGACCGCCATTTTGGACTTGATAGGGTTTATTTAATTGTTTGACACGCAGTAAAAATAATGTAGGTTATTGACCGATGAGACGATATTCCATCTTTCTTTTTAACTTTCGTATTATAATTTTTGCACCCTTTAACCAGGCAGGTAGGCATTTTTATGACGAGCGAACTAACGTCAAGCAATGACAGTCGCCCGCGAACGACTAAGTCGCGGGTGGCCCTAAACTGTTTTATTAGGGCCAACGCGCTGGTCGCATTTCGTCGCGCCGTTGGCCCGGTCCTTACGCTAGTAATATATAAGTCAATGACTGCAGCGATATTTATGTGCAATTATTTTTACTGCAGTGTAACTGAAGTCTTAATCGGGACGACTATACCAGCCTAGGCTAACTACGTTATTACTAGCATTATTTTATTATCAACTAGCGACCAACCCTCGCTTCGCTTCGGTTTATGCCAGTTTTCTGTAACACCCGTACATAATCCAGAACTTATTATACATAAAAACCTTCCTCTTGAATCACTGATAATATTATAAAAATAACATTTCAAAGTGGATTTAAAAATGATTTATTGAATGAATGAATTACATTAAAAAGTGCACAAAGAATTTGGTCCTTGTAAGTAGCAAATATGTATTGATTGAAACAACAAAAACAATTACGTATATTAAAAATAAAATTAATTTTGAGACTAATGTGTAGGTAAGGCAATTATGATTATGATGAGAAAGATCATAAGTGAATTCCGGCTCCATCTTCGCATTCGAATGCTCTGATGAGTCTTCTTTTCCTCTTAGTCTTATACATTTATTTAAAACATTTAATTAATACACACATAATATTTAATGAATATAGCAAACTTCAAGAAAATTAAATAAATAGCAGAAAACACGACATTGAACAGGACATTTACATAGAAGACGGACCCCGACTAAAAACGGACTTAACATTATATAACATAACACAAGGTTTGTTTAGGGACATTCATAATATACGTGAATGTTAATTAAGTTATCTTAATCCGCACGTGTTTAGCACATGAAAAAAACTGAAGGATTTTTAATTCCAAATTGACGTTGCAAGTTTGACACCTAATACGACTAAGCAAGCAAATGGCTCAACATTCACTTAATAACACGTATCTTTTTAATACGAGTAGATGGAATCGTTGACATTGCAATACGATATAATCTCAACGACGAAATAACAAATAAAATGTTAATTTAAATATTAAGTTTTAAGAAAACTCTGGGACATATGCCCGTAAATTTGGTCTCGAAAGTTGAGGTATTTTACGAGGCATAAGCAAAGTATATAATTCAAATAAAGCACGAATTAGTCACTATAATAATTATCATATTTTGCCAAATGTTTCTTCAGTGGTACAAATATAGTATCTTTCCAGTATCGACTGCAAATCGCATCTATATGGTTCCATAACGGATCTTTAACTATTACATAATCAATCACATTAGGGAGTCGATTTACTAACCAATCAGTATCCTTGACATCTACGAAATGATCTCCTAAACCCTGAAAAATTACAGCTGGTGATGTTACTGCAGACAGATCATATTCAGGAGGTTCTGAACTTCCATACACCTCCATATTTTCCTCTGGACCATAATTAAACTTGGTGAACTTTTCATTGTTATAACTTTGCCCGTAATATGCAAAAGACTGGACAGAAGCGCCCGCAGGAAAGTTCTGGTACAGCCTCTTCTGTATCTCAGGTGTAACTGAGTCTGGATTGGGAGAATCTAATAAAGAAGTTGTTGTACCACATATAATTGCAGCCAAAGCCTCCACTTGACATACAGTCCCTAAAACTGCTTGAACTGGAAAACCCTTACTTAGAATCTCCCAAACTCCTGAAGCTTCTAAAAAGGCTTGAAATTTATTAATAGCTACAGATGCATTCCGCAAAATAATAGACCTGGTGTGAAGCTGCCTAGCTCCAGGAGCTAGACCAACAAAAAGACTAATCTTTGCAGCATACTCAGGTCTTTCAGAATTCATGATGAAGAAGCTGTTACCTCCTTGAGAATATCCAACGTAAATCAGGTTTTTTGATTTTGTTGTATTTAAAACAAGGTCGACCAAGGCCGGTAAATCGTACAAGCCGATTTCATCAACGGAAAACTTCCAAAATTCTAGGTCTTCATCAGGATTTAAGTCAACGTGTCTCCGTGAATGATAGTTTCCTCGCGTGTTGCCCAACCAGATATCATAGCATTCATTTGCAAAAAGATACGCTGGTGCCTCATGTCCGCCAGCTAAGAAGACTTCTGATGTAAGGAGTGCCCCGTGGATCATCAAAACTGGTGTTTTATTGGTGCAATTCTTTCCAGGTGGTATTCTGTCCACGGTTAATATGTACCCATCTTCAGTAGTAACCTCGTGACGTTCTGCTATGTATCCATTTTCGTATGCCATATCAATAAAATCTGTTCCACTGTCCAGAAATTTCGCGATCGGTTCAGATGATATCTTTGATATTGAACTTAAAATATTCAAACCTGAACATTTTGATATAATATTAAATACTACCACGAAAATAAACAAGAACGACATTTCGAAGGGAAAATTCAATTGCCTCTGCTTTTCAAATACTAATTACAACGTTTTTATAACATGCTAGCCAAGGCCAGATGTATTTTATACAATAGAATGTGTGCGATGCCTTTATTCAATACCAGCCATGCTTAGGTACGTGCTTGGGTAGCAGTTGTTTTAAATAATTACAATTTAATGCTTATACGGTTAAAATACGGATCCGTGTTAAACTTTAGGCATACCATTTGCGTTTTACTTTCCTGTTATATTTTTGATTTTAGACTGAACCGACCAAACGCCGACCGTCCAGTCGCCCTCATTAATATTATTGGGTCTTTCTAATAAACTACACAAAGAACCAATCAAGTCTACTTATGCGTGATAGTTTTCCTTTTAAAGTCGTTATATTTATACGGCGTAGGTGTAAGAGGTCACACAATAGAGAATGTCAGCCAGTTTAAATTTAGGCTTACCGTAATCATTGTCAAAAATAGCTTTAAAATAGTAGATTGTTCAATAAGGGACTAAAACATGCCATAATGGCACGAGATGGCTATAGTTCGAGTGTCATTCATTATGGTTGTTTAGTCTCGCGTTAAACACTCTACTTTTCACTATGAATGCGAGGAAAATTTCTATCAGCTCAGGAGTACCGCAAGGGTCTACCCTGGGACCGATTTTATTCATAATCTTTATCAATGATGTCTCCTCCTTAACAATTAATTATGGGACGTTCCCTATAGGACGCACTGCCGTAACCAATGTCGTATCTTTGCTATTAGCTCGTGTCGTACGAATGCTGGTAAACGCTCACCGCTTTACCGACTAGTCGATTCATATAACGCACAATTTGTTTCAATTGACAACTTGGCTACACGTATTGGAAATTTTAAATAAGATGTAAAGGTGATGTTAGACGCTCCTTAACGCGATAGTGTTGGGAAACTTTGGCAAATACCATATCCACTAATCTAATGTAATGTTAGTTAACTAAACTCGCTAATTTACTTTTCTACGAAAATAAAATATTTTTTTTTTTTTTCTTTAACCTAAAGCTATTAAGAACATAAAATTGTAAGAATTATGTGAATTTGCTCACACCGCCACTACTCAATGTTATTTACTTCTATCAGTAATCTGTGGTTAACGGTGTTGGTGGCACAATAACTTAATACTCTTTAGCTAATCTAGTGATAAGGTTTGACTGTGATCAGTGTTTGTTAACCCAAAAAATAAATATATAAATAAAAATAATAATCAGAAATAATTTAAAGACACTGCAATCTAGGCATGCGCAAACTCTTTCCATCTCACGTTGTTCACGCGAAAGTACATAAATCTATCCCTATTGATTCTTGTGCGGGCGTGGCAGCATATGTGGCCTCTCAAAGCTTCCATATTTGCACTTTCTCAATTTTTATCGACAGACTATTTTACCAACCTTTATACAAAGTGACAGTATTTTTTTTCTACAAAACCAAAACGAATAACCAAAACAGTGTTAGATCAATGCTTTTAGTTTTCCTGTTATGTATAGATTATTCCGTAGTATACGTATTCTTTTAAGATTTTTATCATAACGGAAATAGTTGGCGCGCGCCTAAATTGCAGCGTCAAATTCAAATAATTTCTGATTAATATAAAAACGCTACACTTATTAAAACTATGGTATACCAGGATTTAGAAATTACAAGTACTTAAGTATTAAATCAAAAATCATCGTTAAAGTTCATAGGGTTTACACAATTCTATCTAAAACATATGACAAACGTGTCATTACAGACAAATAAAACTATCGGGACTTTTGTTTCCAATCGTGTTTTCACGTTTAACAGTTTCAAGGAAATATTATGATCAAGATAAATAAATATATCCCAAGAACAGACAAATAGGCGTTATGGTTGTCGAGATTCAGATCGTGGAACACTACCGACTTTAGCATATGTGGACTCTTAAAGAGCGGTAGATATGTCCGGTATGGTGGGGCTTCTAAAAGATGAAGGCAGCAAGCAGCAGCAGGACTTTGTTGGATTTGTAATTGTCGTGTCTATGCGATTGTTTTTGGTTTTTGCTGTCATTTTTGTCACTGACTTTAATTGAAAAGATGAAATGCTACATACATGTTTATGATAATTTCAATTAGATTCGTGCATATATAATAATGGCGAAGATTAGGCCCCAAAATAGCGATGTAGCTTCTTTATCTATTTGGCTGTATTTTCTTTCACTACTTGTCAATGATCGTGACGCGAAAGCTATAGGCCTATCTAAACCGTCTGGTAATCGGTGGCTGAGAATAGCCCCCAGGCCGGTCGGTGAAGCGTCTGTCGCGAGAACCAGGGTTTCAGCAGGATCGAAATGTGTCAATACCCTTTCGCTCAAAATCTCTTCTTTGATTCTATTGAAACTTTCATGGCAATTTTGAGTCCAAATGAATTGATTACCTTTTTTAAGTAAGTTGTTCAACGGATAGGATATTGAAGCTAAATTCGGTATAAATTTATT
The DNA here is from genome assembly GCA_946894065.1 of Acleris literana. Classification (NCBI taxonomy): domain Eukaryota; kingdom Metazoa; phylum Arthropoda; class Insecta; order Lepidoptera; family Tortricidae; genus Acleris; species Acleris literana. The sequence goes on along the minus strand of OX335688.1, from coordinate 7,554,938 downwards.
GTAATAATTGGCCTTTCCTAGAAATGTACGCAGTTCATTTACATTTTCTGGACATCTTGTATTTACAATTGCTTTAACCTTGTTTCCGTTCTTATGTAGGCCATTTTTATCAATAACATGACCCAAATACTCGATACTTTCTTGCATGAAATGACACTTCTCTTTATTCAATTTAAGATAATTTTCTTGTAATTTTTGCAAAACGAGGCGTAGTCTGGTCATGAGCTGATCTTCTGAGGACCCTTGAATGATTATATCATCAAAGAAACATTTAACACCGTCGATTCCTTGAAGTAAACGATCCATAAACTTCTGCCATAAATTTGGAGCAATTTTAACGCCGAACATTAGTCTGTTTACCCTGAATGTTCCTTTGTGTGTACTGAGTGTCTGCATCATAGAGCTTTCATCGTCTATCAACATGTTTAAGTATGCTTGGCTGATATCTAATGTACAAAACAGCTCACCGCCATTCATTTCTACCAAAATATCTTCTATGATAGGTATTGGGTACTGTTCATCCCTAATAGCTTTATTCAAAGTGACTTTGTAATCCGCGCACAAGCGTATGCTGCCGTTACGTTTGACAACTGGAACAACTGGCGTGCCCCACTCCGAATTGTCAACCTTGGTAATTACGCCCTGGTTACATAATTGTTCCATTTCTTTATCTACTTTTCCCTGAAGTGCATATGGAATTCGTCGTGGTTTAACAAAAATCGGCACTGCATCGTCATATAGAGTAAAGTGGCCTTTGTAGTTTGGTATGCATCCAAGGGTACCGTCAAATACATTAGCGAATTCAGTCAGAAGGTTATCGAGACTTGGATGTATCTTTGTATTAACTTGATTGATGTTGGCCAAATCTAAATGAATTGATCGGATCCACTCTCTACCGAAGATAGCATCTACATCTTGCCTGATGATGTACAACTTTCCTTGAAACTGTTGCCCATTGTATTTACATATGACATATGCCACTCCGAGGGGTGAAAAAATCTCTCCAGTGTATGTTCTCATAATCATAATCATAATTATTATTTGCTTCAAAAATGGTACAATAAGGTGTTACATAATTTGGACTCGAACAAAACATTTTTCGCTAAATACTAGCATGCAAATTTTAATTATTATGTATACAGAAATTATTATATTATTTGTTTATTAAATTACCTTCCACATAATTCATTTACATTGTAAAACATTTTTTCATTTAGCCATCTGTATAGTTTAATTCTAAATGGCTTAAACGGAAGCTCAGTAATTGCAGTGTCTGTCCAAAACAAAAACCTAAAAAGGGCATTTTATCAATTTCCATTATTGTATAATTATCATAACCTACATTTAATGGGATACATTTATTATTAACATTACAGAACTGAACCAATTTAGTTTTATCTAGATTTACATTCAAATTGTTAACTTCAAGCCATTCTATAATTGTTTTAATCGCATCATTAATCTTAGAACTAAAATTATCTTTATTTTCACAAGTAAGTTAAAGTGAAATGTCGTCGGCTAAAAGTGTACATTTGTGAGTAGTCGCGTCAGGGAGATCGTTTATGTACAATAAAAATAGCAAGGGCCCAAGCACGCTACCCTGCGGTACACCGTAGGCGTTGGATCTGTACATAGATCTATATTTTGTGACCTCGAAGTTGTGAACATTCAAAATTTCGATACATTGTAGCCTATTTTCTAAGTATGATTGTAACCAGTTCAATGCTAGTCCCCTAATACCGTAATTCTGAAGCTTTTGTAATAATAAGTTATGAGATACAAAATCAAAGGCTTTAGTCATGTCAAAGAAAACCACAGCTGTAGGTTTTTTCTTGTCTATACTTTTAACAACGTTGTTAATCAAGTTGAAGGTAGATTAATTTTTTGAAATCCTTATTGCTCTTTTTTAAGTATTTTATATTTAGATACGAATAACAAAATTATTTTACGCATAGCTTTTTCAAAAAAATTGGATAATATCGGAATGAGCGTAATAGGTCTATAATTAGACATATCCATTTTATCTCCTTTCTTAAATATTGGCTTGACTATTGAATACTTTAACGCATCAGGGAATAAACCTTGTTCGAAGGAACTATTAATTAAGTGAGTCAAAATCGGTGCAATTTCACGAACGGCTGCTTTTAAGTTTTTTGTGGCAATATCATCATAGCCGGTTGCACCCGTATTTTTCAATGATCGGACTATATTAATTACTTCATTTACACCTAAAGGGTCAATAAAAATAGTTTTATTCACAAAATGAGGGCAAGTGCTGGTTTGTGGTGATAATTTAGTATTAGTCTTATTAGTTAGTTGTATAAAGTAATTATTAAATTCATTTGCAATTACATTTGGATCATTGGATACTTTTCCATTTATTTTTATGTCACTTATAAATTGGGAGTCTGAGATATCATTTGGTTCATCACTTATAATTTTCCAGCATGGTTTACACTTATTTTTAGAATCTATAATTAATTTATTGTTGTACATATTCTGTGCTTTGTGTATACAATTTCGGAGCAATTTTGAATATTTTTCGTAGGTTTTTTTATTAATTGAGGATTTTATCAAGTAATATCGAAAACGAAGCTTCCTCTTATTTCTACAGCTTACTTTTAATCCATTTGTTATCCAGTTTAATGACTTTGCCCTGTTGGTCAATTTTATTCTAATTTCTGGAAAACATAATCTGTAAAAAAGACAAATCGTATCGTGGAAACAAAAAAAAGCTTCATTAAATTCTATTTTCCCATATACTTCGGAAAAGGACACACTAGCTAGACATTCTCTAAACTTATTTATATTTTCTTGGCTATAATCTCTTTTTACTGAAAATTTGGCTCTGATAGGGATAACTTTCTTAATGACCGGTACATCTAGGCTTTATGCGTGATGGTCTGATAATCCTAGGTGAAGCACTTGGCCCACGGCCTCATTTATGTTGCTTACAATGTGATCTATGCAAGATTGTAACCTCGTTGGACTCGTTATTTTCATTTCCATGTTATAACAAGTCAACATATCTGTTAAACGACGGGTAATGTTGTTTGGTTGCAGTGTGTTGATATTAAAGTCACCAGCCAGGATCACTTTTCTATTTTTATTTTTTAGCTATCGTGTGAATAATATACTCTAGTTTGCTTAAGAATATTTCGTCATTTGAGGACGGTGTACGGACGGCGTATATACTCACCACAATAAGCATGTGGTCAGTGATTTCCACTGCACAGCACTCAAAGTCCTTTTCACAAGCTGGGTTATTAATGTAAGTTAATTCTTTGGATTTTAGGCCTATTTTAGTAAAAATGCAGACTCCTCCACGGGGTTTCAGTCTTGAAAAATATGACGTTTAACAAACGTCTCTGATATACAAATAATATCTAGTTCATCATTTCTTTCTTTTAATTCTAGGAGAGTCAGTTCGAGCCGATGCCGTTTATAAGTAAAGCTAGCAATGTTTTGATGAAATTTTTTTACGTATTCGTTTTCTCCTTGCTTGTCACTGGCGATAAAAAAGGATTCCCACTTTCTTTTGGTTGTTTACAGACGTTTTATTGTGAAGTTTCAGAAATAGTAGCTTGGACTTCCCGTTTATTTACAATTTTATTATTTTTGGTATCCTTTATACTTGAAAAGAAAAGAAAGAAAAGGAAAAAGTTTTCTTTGTGGAAGTCAAGCACATCAAGCAAATGCTTGTTAGAAGCATCAAGGACACCTGTAACAATTGCAAACGGGTTGGTCACTTAGCTCGAGTATGTCTATGACCACCCCAACACCTGGGTCACCACCAAATAGAGCCAGAGAACGAGTTCGAGCGCTACGATACCAACTCGGCAGACTCGGTCAACGACAGCACCCCGTGGGACCTGATACGGTCCAACAATACCGACAAATTCATGATAAATGTGCGTATCAATGACAACAACATTCAGATGGAAGTAGATACCGGTGCTGCGCTGTCATCTATTTCACACAAAGATTTTAGAAAATTAAATAAGTACAGGGTGTAAAATTTATAAAACAAACGTCACTATGAGAACATACACTGGAGAGATTTTTTCACCCCTCGGAGTGGCATATGTCACATGTAAATACAATGGGCAACAGTTTCGAGGAAAGTTGTACATCATCAGCCAAGATGTAGATGCTATCTTCGGTAGAGAGTGGATCCGATCAATTCATTTAGATTTGGCCAACATCAATCAAGTTAATACAAAGATACATCCAAGTCTCGATAACCTTCTGACTGAATTCGCTAATGTATTTGACGGTACCCTTGGATGCATACCAAACTACAAAGGCCACTTTACTCTATATGACGATGCAGTGCCGATTTTTGTTAAACCACGACGGATTCCATATGCACTTAAGGGAAAATTAGATGAAGAATTTGAACGATTATGTAACCAGGGCGTAATTACCAAGGTTGACAATTCGGAGTGGGGCACGCCAGTTGTTCCAGTTGTCAAACCTAACGGAAGCATACGCTTGTGCGCGGATTACAAAGTCACTTTGAATAAAGCTATTAGGGATGAACAGTACCCAATACCTATCATAGCAGATATTTTGGTAGAAATGAATGGCGGTGAGCTGTTTTGTACATTAGATATCAGCCAAGCATACTTACACATGTTGATGGACGATGAAAGCGCTATGATGCAGACACTCAGTACACACAAAGAAACATTCAGGGTAAACAGATGTTCGGCGTTAAGTTTATGGATCATTTACTTCAAGGAATCGACGGTGTTAAATGTTTCTTTGATGATATAATCATTCAAGGGTCCTCAGAAGATCAGCTCATAACCAGACTACGCCTCGTTTTGCAAAAATTACAAGAAAATTATCTTAAATTGAATAAAGAGAAGTGTCATTTCATGCAAGAAAGTATCGAGTATTTGGGTCATGTTATTGATAAAAATGGCCTACATAAGAACGGAAACAAGGTTAAAGCAATTGTAAATACAAGATGTCCAGAAAATGTAAATGAACTGCGTACATTTCTAGGAATGGCCAATTATTACAATAAATTTATACCGAATTTAGCTTCAATATCCTATCCGTTGAACAACTTACTTAAAAAAGGTAATCAATTCATTTGGACTCAAAATTGCCATAAAAGTTTCAATAGAATCAAAGAAGAGATTTTGAGCGAAAGGGTATTGACACATTTCGATCCTGCTAAAACCCTGGTTCTCGCGACAGACGCTTCACCGACCGGCCTGGGGGCCATTCTCAGCCACCGATTACCAGACGGTTCAGATAGGCCTATAGCATCACGATCATTGACAAGTAGTGAAAGAAAATACAGCCAAATAGATAAAGAAGCTACATCGCTATTTTGGGGCCTAAAAAAGTTTTTTCACTACTGCTACGGCAGGAAATTCATTCTCGTTACAGATCACAAACCGCTTACCTCGATTTTCCACCCCCACAAAACATTGCCGGCCATGAGTACGATGCGACTATTCCACTATGCACATTTCCTCTCCGGGTTTGACTATACTATCGAATACAGGACGTCAATTGAGAACAGCAATGCGGATTATTTATCAAGATTTCCTGTAGACACAATAGCAACAAACATAATTGACGAACATTGTGCATTCCAATTAGATCAAATGAATACTATCTCCATTGATCGTAAGAAAATCGCAGAGGAAACTCAAAAGGATGTCGAATACAATAACCTATTACACGCCTTAATGTCGGGCACAACAATAAGAAGGTATGATTATAACGATAATGAAATGACTATTCAGGATGGGTGCTTAATTAAAGGCATTAGAGTTACGATTCCGCAAGAATTAAGACAGCAGGTATTAGAAGAATTACACACAGGACACCTTGGGATGGTAAAAATGAAAATGTTAGCACGCGGATATGTATACTGGAAACATATTGATAAGGATATAGAGGATATCGTTCGAAATTGTCGTACATGTCGATTACAACTCAACCAACCTGCCCCCGTTACGTTACACCACTGGGAATTGCTTACGCAATCGTGGCAGAGAATCCACATTGACTTCGCGGGGCCGATGAAGGGCCACTTCCTGTTTATAGTCGTTGATGCATTTACTAAGTGGGTCGAGATAATACCAACTACAACTACCACAAGTGCTTGGTGCATCAAACAATTAAAGGAACTTTTCGTAACTTTTGGATTGCCTTTTACCTTGGTGTCTGATAATGCCCGGCAGTTTGTTTCAAATGAATTTGAGACGTATCTTAAGTTGAATGGAGTAACACATAAGACATCAGCTCCATACCATCCCGCGACTAATGGACAGGCGGAGAGATTTGTTATCAAAAAAGCTCTTTATAGTATAAGCACTGAAGCAGGCAGTATGCAGGATAAGCTGTTAAAGATAAAAGAACAGTTGCGAAGAACGCCAAGCACAAGCACGGGCCGAAGTCCTTACGAAATAATGTTCGGAAGAGACATAAGAAACACCTTAAGCGTCAAATTCAAGGCGACAACAGAATCGAGCGACGAAACGCATAATGATGTACGCCCTTCAATCCAAACATTCGCCATCGGTCAGAGAGTACAAATACGAAGTTACGTGAACTGACAGATCAAATGGGAATTCGGAACTGTGACTAAGATAAAAAGATAAAAGATAAAAGAAATATATTCAGTAAGTAGGCCGCACGGGCACTTTTACACGTCAAGAATCTACCAGCGCTTCCCAATAGAAGACCACTGCTGAGAAGAAACGCCGCAAGAAACTCAGCAATCAGTCATTTTTTAAACATATTTCTTATTACAATGGTACTACTTAGTCTAGCATTATATAAAGCTATAAATATTAAATTAAATATAGTATCAAATAACATGCGTAGTTCAGCAGGAAAACGTGTTACTAGTGTTACTGATGTTACCATTGTAGATAGGAACACTCTTGTAATAAATGTTTCATTTATTGTTATTATTGGTTTGAACATGTAACGATGCCTACTGAACCTCAGTGATCATATTCACGCAGGCATCCATTTCCTTACTTATCTTACAGTCCGTCCATCATCTACCCATGATACATTATTAATAAAGTGATTTAATCTGTTATTTACTAAAGTTCTTCTTTTTCTTTAAATTAATGGCGGTCCAACGAGTGATTTCGCCAGTGTCAGTGAGAGAGTATAATATGCAAAATATACTTGCTTCAGTGCGTCATCAGAGATGAGGATCTTTAGCTTTCGCAACGCAAAGACTGCACTACTCAGTTTACCACACAGTTCATCGACATGGCACTTCCAGTTAAGGTTCGAGTCCAGAGTGAAACCAAGAAACCTACACTTGTCGCATATAGGCATCGGATTGTTAGGCACGCTCGGAGGAACAGCCAGACTGCGGCCCGAAAATAGCATAACGTTTGATTTTGCAACATTCAAAAGCAGTCCATTTGTCGTGAACCACCCCTGCACCTGCTCGCAAGCGTCATGTATTTTTGCGTGTAGCTGCTCATACGTATACGCACTAACCACGACGGTTGTGTCATCTGCAAACAGCACTGAAAGCCAGCTGTGATGGTGGTTGGAAGGTCGTTAATAAAAATTAAAAATAGGCTATTTCCTAACGCCGATCCTTGAGGAATCCCCAGGTGCACGCCACCAGTTTCAGATGCCAGTCTTTTGCCATTTGCAGTCAACTTCACTACCTACCTGTTTCCGATCGGACAAAAACGACGAGAGTAGTTGGTGGCTGGTATCCTGGATACCGTAGTGTTGCAACTTATCCAGAAGCAGTTTGTGATTAATTACATCAAAAGCCTCGGACAAGTCGCAAAAAACACCAGCCACTTTGTACTTGTCGTCCAGACCAGAAACAATGCAGTCGAAAATTTTGTGTGCCGCTGTAGTACACGACATTGTCTGCCTATATGCGAATTGGCGGTCTGTATGCAAATCATCGTTTTCGAGGTGGGTCATGATAATTATGTGAAGAAAGAATGGACTCGACTAATTTCGAAATAGTTGGCACTATTGTTATGGGCCTATAATTATTGACGTCACACTTTTCCCCTTTTTCCCTTGAAAACAGGACACACTCTGGTACTCTTCAGCACGTCAGGGTAATCACCAGTTTCAAATATTGTGTTAACAAGTACTAATAATATATTTGATATAATAGGCCATGTCATATGTGTCAACTACGGTACGCGTTTTTAATAAGGACCGCAGCACCTCGTCCAAGGCGTCGCGCGTGACTGTCGGCAAGCTGAACGTGGGCACATCCAGGTCGCGCAGGTGGTTGCGGAGGTAGTGTCTGCATCTAGACTGATCGCTAGCAGTCTTATATTTAGACGCAATATTTATGAAGTGGGTGTTAAATTTATCTGGAACCTCAATACTCCGGCCGTTGGGTCCCTGAGACATTATGTTATGTGACCTAAATTTAGTGCCTACTTCGTCGTTTACCACGTTCCATATTTCCTTAGCCGGGTTTGAAATACTTCTAAGCTTGTTTTGGATGTAGTTCCGGCGAGCTTGCAGCGTTGTAGACTTTATTAAATTGTAATATTTGTCAATACATTCCGAGATGATGGGGTTGTTTGGGTATTGGCGTCTAATTTCATGTAAATCGCTGTTTACGCGTGTACTCCAGTAGCTCATCAGTTAGCCATGGTACAACAGACTTTTTTTTTCAATTTTATAGTATTAACCGGAAAATGAATATCAATATATTAAACAATTTATTAAAGGGGTTTGGGTAAAAGTTTTGTCATTTGTAAAATTCATACATTTTCAAGGTGCGCGGCCATTCGTAAAAGTGGTAAATTATGATAGAATTATTAAAAATAAACATATTTTGTTATGTAATGTAATACTCTAAAGTGCATCGGAGCCGAGATATTTAAATATTCATATTTGGGCGTACTTTTGTACTAAAAACTGAATACTTAAATCTTTAAAATCTATGTGTATTTAGAGGTCCTCTAAATAACTATGCAAAAATCATCCGTGGCCGCTGAAAAAAAAAATGACAATATTCTTCAAACAAATTTACCCAATGCCCTTTAGTATTGATGTCATAGTTGTTATTATAAATAACATTAAAATTATAGTTATAAATTTCGAAATAATATATATAAGTGGATTCATTATTATAAATACGACGTTCGATAAATTGACTGGCCATAGTACCTTGAAACTCGCAATCCACTACAAACTCATACCGTTGTGAGTTGTGGTCGCTAATAGCAGTGTCCACTGGCGACACAGTGAGGCAGTCGCGAGCCTGATTTGTTATTCCACAATCAATGGACGACGAACAGTCGGGAGTCACGCGAGTAGGAAAGGTGACGGTATTAGTGCACTGATAGCTAGACAGTATATCGTCAACCTGCCGTCTCAGGCGATTATCAGTTAGGTAATCCACATTTTGGTCACCGACTAGAATAAACCTTTTATTTTCGTCAGGAAGATTACCTAACAATAACTCTAAATTGTGTAAATAAATGTCAAAATTGCCATTTCCAGTCCTGTATAAAACAATAATTATAAGCTTTAAACAAGTTACTTCCATCGCCGCAAATTCGAAGTGAAATTGAACGGCGAGGCTAAGTAGATCATTACCTATACGCTGTCTATATTTTATACCCTCGCGTACGTATAGCGCTACACCGCCATGAGCGATGCGCGTGCGGCAGTAGGAGTTTGCAAGCGCATACCCACTTAAGCTCACTCGCTCAATTTCATCTTTTCGCCTCCAAGTCTCGCTAAATCCAATAACGTCTGGTTTCTCAGTGTGTGTTAACAAACATAATAACGACGTCTTGCCACTAATCGATCGAACATTTTGGTGTAATAAGATGAACTTAGTTTTTTTTGCGCCGTGCTGTGTCTCGGTGTTCTGTGTAGTTTTTTGGCTTAACAACGTTAAATAAGCGTACTGAGACTCCGTCGGGCCAATTTTGGACATTACGCGCCGCTTTCTGTTTGTCTGCCGGCACATCCAGCCGGAACGAGGAGTAATTGCCCCGCGTGACGGCCAGCTGTTCGCACACAGGCGCCGGGATACCCAGCTGTGTCTTCACGTGATGGGTGACGTTCTCAGCAGTGGTGTCAGCACTCAAGTTGAAGATGTGGAGGCTGACATCGCGAGGGGCGGGCTGCGCGAAGACCTGAGGGGCAGGACGTGCCCGGACGGGCTTTTGTGCTCGACGACGGTGCGTTTGTTGGAGGCGCTACCAATTGAGCTTTGACGCTGGTGAACGGCGAAGAGATGGCAGCAGACAAGTTCTCATCAACAGCCTGACTATCCAGGGGGGCATTTATGCTGGAAGCGGAACGCTGTGAACGAGCTCGCCGCGGTCTGGGCGTAGGCGCAATGTTCACGGGGCCCTCCGGCGCTGTCGCGGGGCACGCAGACGTCACAGGCCCTGTCGGCGCGTTGGTGTTTGTGTTGGTGGTGTTAGTTGGTTGGTGTTGTTCACTATTTACGTACAAAGACAATGCCCGCCGGCTCAGACTCGTTAAGTGACCAGTGCGAGACGTTATGTGATGGGTGAACAATTTGGCTGGATATGATGCTCAGGATCTTTTGAACGCAGGCGTCTTGGTGAGTAAGCATCCTTTGTTGCTCGCGGATAACATCACGGCAGGATTTAATTTTGCCCCTCATCTCAGTTAACTGTGCAGTCAAATTTGAAATAACTTCCACCAACCTGACCACCGCCGCCGCATTTATTGTGGTTTTTGCCTTCGCTGGTGCCATATTTCTTCTATTTGTAGTTGTACTATTGTTCGATATGTGTTAATCTTAATAACTATTTATGTAAATATGTCACTTAAAATCTATATTTAATAAATTAAAATAATTTAACAATAACGGAGCTGTTTTGGAATGCTACGTAGCCTATACATGCATAATATATATTATGCATGTATATAATACATAAAAAAACCTTCTTCTTGAATCACTCTATCTATTAAAAAAAAAACCGCATCAAAATCCGTTGCGTAGTTTTAAAGATCTAAGCATACATAGGGACAGAGAGAGAGTCATTTGTAATTATCAGGGATGTACTATTGAATCTGTTACGGTCACTAAATTTTTGGGAGTTCAAATTGACAACAACTTATCTTGGAAGCCTCACACGGAACAAGTTTGTCAAAAATTAAGTCAATATGTATATGTTTTACGCAGACTTGCCAAAATAGCTAACACTGACACAGTTTTAATGGCTTACCATGGTTTGGTGGCGTCAACACTACGTTACGGTATTATGTTTTGGGGAAACTCGGCAAACAGAGATACTGTATTTAAGGTCCAAAAGAGATGCGTCAGAGCAATGTGTGGTCTACAACAGACTGATAGTTGTAAGCCGCACTTTATTAATTTTAAGATTCTTACAGTGCCTTGTCTTTTTATATTTGAAACGGCAATCTTTGTAAAAACGAATCCATATTTATTCAAGAAGGTTTGTGATGTCTCCAGTAGAAACCGCCGTTTTAATGAGAATCTGTGTACAACATTCTCCAATACAGCACTTATGCATAAAAGTGTATTCTGTTTAGCAAGTAAGATATATAATAAGTTACCCTTGACATTAAGAAACCTACCAGCAATGGGGATGAAAACTAAATTATTTAACTTGCTTGTACAAAGATGTTTTTATTCAATCTCAGATTTTCTGCTCGAAAATTTCGATGCGTGATAATGTATATTAATTTTTATTTTATTTTTCATTGTTCATAATTTAATATTGTTTCTTAGCGTAGGAGAATAGTATAGTATGTTTGAGACATTCTCATCATGTTTTTGTACGCCACATGGCAAAACATAGTGTTCCACCATAATATTTTTTTCCACCACTATTTTTGTTTTACCTATGTTTACAAATAAACACTTTGACTTTGACTTTGACTTTGACAGACAGACAGCGGGAAGCGAGGTTGTTTTATAATATGTAGTAATATGGAAAGAGTAAAGATGCGGGATTTGTACGGTTTTGAATTATTGCATATGATTTGTTATTAAATCGTCCTTAATAAGCTTGTAATGATGGCCAACCTATTTTTAACCGACTTCAAAAAAGGAGGAGGTTATACGTTCCACTGTATGTTTTTTTTTTTATGTATGTTCACCGATTACTCCGTCAATTGTCGACCGATTTCAATTTTTTTTTTCGGTTTTATAGAGTATACTTTCGAGGTGGTCCCATTGTCACCAAATCTGTATCTGATGAGGGGATCAGTGAGAAATTGAGGGAACTCCTCAAATATTGTAGGCAAACATATAGCGATTTTAGTATTTTTAGTAACAAGTCCAGCATTTGCATACAGAAATTATCATTTGGTGAAGTGGAATTGATGATGAAGACCGAAGATGGCCACCGGAACTCCTCAACGGTACCGATTTCAAGGAAGGCGATAAGATATCTCGATTAAGATAGTTTTGAGCGACTACAACGAAGAATATTTACTTGTTGAAATATGACTATGACTTTCCCGCGGCGTTGCTTGCGGCGCGCTTGAAATAACTTAAAGTTTCATATCAACTAAGAAGTGGGACTACGTAACAGCGTATCACTAAAAAGTATAAAATAAAATAAATGTTCTAGAAACAAAAAACCGCCTTCAAAGGCGAAATTTTTTGGCGGATTTTTGTTTTTTAAAACATTTATTTTATTTTATGTGCTCTACCATTACGCCGCACAATTTGTACTCTTGATGCTATCATACTTTAAATGCAGTGTTATGTACAAACTTATAGGTTACACGAGAATAACAGAAACATAATAATGTATTCGCATGTCTATAAATAGATAGTATTTAAATTACTATTCGTTTAATAAATAAATAACACATGTAATCAATAATTAAACAGCAAATTTAAAAGTTAATGAATGACGGATTGCGTGGCGAATTAATTGGTTTGAAAAAAATACAACATAATTAACGATACACATGTTTTTATAATAATTAGGATGCCTATTAACCGTCGTTAAAGATTTGCTCGTATTGGATTAGTGGAAAAAAAAACAACTTATATTAATGATACACATGTTTTTATAATAATTAGGATGCATATGTAACCGTCGTTAAAATATTTTCTCGTATTGATTAGTACACACTGCATAGGTTTAACTTAGAACTAATAGTGACGATAGGAGTCTTATACATTTATTTACATACATACATAATCTCACGCCTTCGTTCCCAGAGTGGGGTAGGCAGAGCTACAGAATTACAAACATCTCTAAAAACTTGTGGATAATTCTATAACCACAATTTGCACAATTAGGCTAAGATGTTTACCAGCGTTTGACAGGTTGCAAGCCCATCGCCTAACAGTACTACAAGCCTTTATTCCCTTAGTCGTCTCTTACGACATCCACGGGAAGACATGGAGTGGCACTATTCTAACTCGGCAACCACACGAGAAAGACATGGAGTGATACATTTATTTAACACATTTAATTAATACACACATATTATTTAATGAACATAGCACACTTCAAGAAAATTTAATGCATAGCAGAAGACATGACATTGAACACGACATTTACATAGAAGACGAACCCCGGGTTTGAACCCTCACTTAAAATTATATAACATAACACAAAATTTGTTTAGGGAAATTAATGACATACGTGAATGTTAGTTAATTTCTCTCAATCCGGACATGTTTAGCACATGAAAAGAACAGAAGGATTTTAAATTCCAAATTGACGTTGCCGGTTTGACACCTAATACGACTAAATAAAGCAAATGACTCCACATTCACTTGGTTTGACTGTATCTTTTTAATAGATGGAATGTCAATTACAATACGATATAATCTCAACGACGAAATAACAATTAAAATGTTAATATTTAAATATTAAGTTTTTTAAAAACTCTGGGACATATGCCCGTAAATTTGCTCTCGAAAGTTTACGAGGCATAAGCAAATTATATACTACAAATAATACACAAATTAGTCACTATAATAACTATCATATTTTGCCAAATGTTTCTTCAGTGGTACAAATATAGTATCTTTCCAGTATAGACTGCAAATCGCATCTATATGGTTCCATAACGGATCTTTCACTATTACATAATCAATCACATTAGGGAGTCGATTTACTAACCAATCAGTATCCTTGACATCTACGACATGATCTCCTAAACCCTGAAAAATTACAGCTGGTGATGTTACTGCAGACAGATCATATTCCGGAGGTTCTGAACTTCCATACACCTCCATATTTTCCTCTGGACCATAAGTAAACTTGGTGAACTTTTCATTGTTATAACTTTGCCCGTAATATGCAAAAGACTGGACAGAAGCGCCCGCAGGAAAGTTCTGGTACAGCCTCTTCTGTATATCAGGTGTAAGAGAGTCTGGATTGGGAGAATCTAATAAAGAAGTTGTTGTACCACATATAATTGCGGCCAAAGCCTCCACTTGACATACAGTCCCTAAACCTGCTTGAACTGGAAAACGCTTACTTAGAATCTCCCAAACTCCTGAAGCTTCTAAAAAGGCTTGGAATTTATTTATAGCTACAGATGCATTCCGTAAAATAATAGACCTGGTGTGAAGCTGCCTAGCTCCAGGAGCCAGACCAACAAAAAGACTAATCTTTGTAGCATACTCAGGTCTTTCAGAATTCATGATGAAGAAGGCGTTACCTCCTTGAGAATATCCAACGTAAATTAGCTTTTTCGATTTTGTTGTGTTTAAAACAAGGTCGACCAGGGCCGGAATATCGTACAAGCCGATTTCATCAACGGAAAACTTCCAAAATTCTAGGTCTTCATCAGGATTTAAGTCAACGTGTCTCCGTGAATGATAGTTTCCACGCGTGTTGCCCAACCAGACATCATAGCATTCATTTGCAAAAAGATATGCTGGTGCCTCATGTCCTCCAGCTAAGAAGACTTCTGATGTTAGGAGTGCCCCATGGACCATCAAAACTGGTATTTTATTCATGCAATTATTTCCAGGTGGTATTCTGTGCACGGTTAATATGTACCCATCTTCGGTAATAACTTCATGACATTCTGCGATGTATCCATTTTCGTATGCTATATCAATAAAATCTGTTCCGCTGTCGAGTAATTCCGCGATTGGTTCAGATGATATTTTTGATATTGAACTTAAAATATTCAAGCCTGAACATTTTGGTATATTAAATACTACCACGAAAATTAACAAGAACGACATTTCGAAGGGAAAATTTAATTGCCTCTGTTTTCCAAATATTAATGTCAACGTTTTTATAACATGCTAGCCAAGGCCAATTTATTTGCTATAATAAAAGGCTCCGGCACACCAAACACATGTCAGGGGCGACGCCCTTCCAACGCGAGCCCGTGCAAGTTGTAAAACAACGAAACAAATCGTACCCGGCACATCAAAAAGCAACGCGTACCGGCGGCGGGCACGCGTTGAAACTGCAACGCGTCGCTGTTGCCGCGGACATCTCGGGTAGCGTGCGCTGGCACGCGAGTTTGTATTAAATTCGGCCCCTATGTTTACGAAAGCGACGCGTCAGTGCGGTGTTTTTTGTTGTATTTCTTTACAAACGCGCGTTGCATACAAACGAAATACTTCTCGAATTTGTGCGATAATATAAGTGTTTCATACGATTTCTAAAATAAACTTTGGCGTCACCTTGTAGTGCGGACAAACTTCAGCTGGATAACTTTTATTTATGTATGTATAAATGTATTTACGTAAATACTTGCCAAACGAGAAAATAACAAACAACATAATTATGGGTGTCGTAGAAGTAAAGAGACAATTTTCATAGACAAAATTGGTTAAAGAGAAAATTTACAAAAAAGGTTAATTCAACTCTGATGACAAGAGTCGATGTTAAATCTTTCAAATAAGCCAGGAGGTGCGTACTTTTTCGCTTGTTTTTAATAATAAAGAGAGCGGAATAAGAACTAAGGGCGCTGCATACGTAACGTGATCAGGGCGTGGACGGGACGTGGACGGGACGTGGTTGCATACATTTTTTGTATTCCCGTCCCGTACGTGCAATCGTTACGTATGCACATTCTGATACATTTTCTATGAAACGATGTTGTCGTCCCGTCCCGTCCCCGTCCCGTCCGTGTAAAATTTTAAACGTTACGTATGCAGCGCCCTCTAATTGGGAAAAGAGTTTTTCAGTACTATCAATGTCACGGGGAAATGCACACTATACATAATTTTATTGAAGAGGAAGCTAGAAAAACAAGTAATAACAGAAATATAAATTATATTTTATGTAAAGAAATAAGGTACAAAACACGTTTGAGCAAATTCCATTGAGATCTGTTAGGCCCTGTTGTTTGATCAGTAGTTAAACTAACTAATTGTTAAAATTCGAAAAAGGAATGGAAATTTTGACACATGTCCTTGAGATTTTAACCATTAGTAACGTTTTTTGACCATTAGTTAGTTTAACTACCGAAAAAACAACAGGCCATTAGAGTTACAGCAGTAAAATTAAAGATATCAAGATCTGGTGTGGCCAGGATGAGGGTTAATGATTCAACCTTTAAAAAAATGGTTAAATCATCGGAGCAAAAGTATATAAAAGGGCATGAGGAGCACGCTTAACCAGATTGTGATAAAGTTTACGAAAAATCATAGAAAGTTCTCATTATTAATGACGAGACCTGCCTTCCGTTGATACATGTTGTATTCTTGGCAAGTGATATTGTATTGCTTTAAGTTGTGGTAGATAGGTATGGTCATTATGTTAAAAAGCAAGCGGATAAACCCAAATCTTTCACTGCATTTATCGGTGGACTAGATTGGCTAAAACTGTAGCTTTAAGATCTTGAAAAGCTGTGATGAGACAGACAGCAAACAACATTCAAGAAATTGGTAATAAAGTTGAAGTATGCGCCAATTCGATATAGTTTATTTCATTTTAATAAAACAAGATTTATTATAACCAATTAACCTTGATTTTATTGCATTCTTTATATTAAATATTTATAACCTAATTTTGTCTCTGTACTTCTGGGATACCCCAGTAGACAGAAACACAAAAGGTTTGTACAGAGGCGAACTTATCACTTTATGGGATCTCTTCCAGTTAACCTTTGAGCGATTGGAAAATGGTTGCAACAACAAATAGCCAAACGTACCTACAACAGTGAAAGGGACTAGATATTTTATTATTACGTTAATATTAAATAAGCAATTTAAAGGCCTAAAGTGAAATAAATAAATATGAGCTACATCTTAGGTAAATAATGTAATACATTGCTAACTAGATAGATAGATATAGTTAGATATAGATAGACATAGTTAGTTGAATGTTGTCTAGAATCTGAAGTGTGTCCCTTTTTTATTTCTAAACTACTTATCGAGATTCTAAAGTACGTTAAAAATCGACATCTTGAAGCCAGAGGTCTTACTATCAAATCAAATCAAATCAAAATATTTATTCAGTAAATTGGCCACATACAGGCTCTTTTACACGTCGGTAATATACAGTGAATCTACTAGCGCTTCGGACAAGACCATCATTGCGGAGAAGAAGCGCCGCAAGAAACTCCAGCAGAAGGTCATTTTTTCAAACATAAAATACAATAATACTTAAAAGTAAGTTACATTACAAGGTAATAAAGCAACAAATATAAATTATTAGAACAATCACATATAAAAAAAATACAAATTCAAAATTAAAAACATTACAAATAAATTTAAAAATTAACAAGATTACATGTCAAATACATGAAACTAAAAATAATGACTAGGAGAACAACACGACGAGGTCTCTACGTCAAAAGCCATAACTGGTATCATTAACTGAGCAACAAGTCCTTGCAGACGTGAACAGACCGGACCCCACAAACAGCACCCGTTCACGAGTATGACGCATATCTCAGCCATCGCCTCCCTCAACCATGTGTTCGGGAAGGTGGCGACCCGATCAACGACGCCGCCGTAAGCAAAGACCTTTGAGCGAGCATGACGTGCTCATGCTGCCGGACAACATAAAAGTAACATTGTGTGATATAGCTGTCCGGCGAGAAACATCACAGTGTGCTCTCATTTAAAAGCGTCTTGTACACACAAGAACTAATAAAGATAAAGTACAAAAGTAAACATACAATTTCGTGTTTGAATACACAGTTTGCTTAAAGGCATTTTTATTAAGATAGAATTATCAGAAATAACCTAGACTTAAGAAATTACCTTAAATAAGTAATAGCCTAGACACTACTTAAATACATCTTGGTCACCAATGAAGTCATTTATAGTATAGTATGCCCTACCCAACAAGCAGCGCTTGATGTGAGACTTAAATTTATTGAACGGCATATTGACGATATCAGATGGTATCTTATTGTAGAAACGTATACAGTTCCCTGCAAACGAAGAGCTTACCTTACGGAGACGGTGACCTGGAAGAGCGAGCTTATCCCTATTTCTAGTATTTAAATTATGAACGTCGCGGTTATGCCTAAACTCGTGTATGTGTTTGCGTACATACATGATATTCTCAAAGATATACTGCGACGCGACTGTAAGAATATTGATTTCTTTAAATTTATCCCTAAGCGAAACACGAGACCCCAATTGATATATAGCACGTACAGCCCGCTTCTGTAATACAAAGATGGTCTGGATGTCAGCCGCTCTTCCCCACAGTAAAATTCCATAACTCATAACACTATGAAAATAACTATAGTACACAAGTCTCGCCGTCTCGACGTCAGTAAGATGTCGGATTCGCTTTACCGCATAAGCCGCTGAACTTTGTTTACCTGCAAGTGTGGATATATGCGCACTCCATTGCAGTTTTGAGTCCAGAGTGACACCTAGAAATACTGTTCTATCCTCGAATTCCAGTGTCTCATCCTTCAGTCTTATTCTAGCCGCATTCACTCGCTTCACATTGGACAATGAAAATTTAATGCACTTGGTTTTTTTGGCATTTAAAAGTAAGTTGTTGGCCGTAAACCAGTTAACAATTGTGGATAATGCATCATTAATGTCATTAAAATTATCCTGTTTCCTATTCGCTTTAAATATAAGTGAAGTATCGTCAGCAAACAAGACTATTTCATGTTTATCGCGCACTACATATGGGAGATCGTTAATATAGATTAAAAACAAGAACGGACCTAGAATAGAGCCTTGAGGCACTCCCATAGCAACAGATGACCCAGAAGATTGTGTTTTGTTAATGTCTACCCGCTGAGTTCTGTGAGCAAGGTAAGATGTAATAAGATCTAGTGCAATGTTTTTGATGCCATAGTAGCTTAACTTCCGCACTAACGTAACGTGATCAACACAATCAAAAGCTTTGGAGAGATCACAAAAAACTCCAATTACATCCAGTGATCTTTCCCAGGCATCAAAGATATGTTTCACCAAAGTAGAACCGGCATCAGTTGTAGACCGTCCCTTGGTAAATCCGTATTGACTGCTATGAAGTAGCTTGTATTGATTAAAGTGTGAGGATATTTGATTAAGAATTAATTTCTCAAAAACTTTACTTAATGCTGGTAGTATCGAAATAGGTCTAAAATTTGTGGGGTCTGATTTTGCTCCTGACTTAAACAAGGGAATGATCCTTTTATGTTTCATCAGATCAGGAAATACTCCAACATCGACACACTTGTTAAACATAGTAGCTAGGTAAGGCGCAATTGACTTTATAATGGAGTGTAGTACTGTAGACCTAAACGTTTTAATCACAACTTTTGAGGTGACATGATAGAATTTAAACAAATTTGTGCATTCCTTAACATTGGATTTTAATAATATTTCAGCCTTATCAGGAGATGATATTAATGATTTAGTGGTCTCCAAGGGTATGTTCGTAAAAAACCGCTCAAATTGTTTAGCTACATCAAGGTCCGAGCTTACTAGAGTATCTTCAACTTGCAGGCTGTAGTGCGGGTCTCTAATTCTAGTTCTACCAGTTTCGGTGTTAATTACATTCCAGACGGTTTTAATCTTGTTGTCAGAGTTACCAATTTTATTCGAAAAATACTTAGACTTCGCGGCAGCACAATGCTGCTTGAACTCTTTAGAATAATTTTTGACGTATTCTAGAAACTCAGGCCTATGATCGACAGCTCTAGTAGCATATAACTCATACAATTTGTACCTCTTTTCATGAACAAACAAAGTTACGTTAGCTCCATATTCTTGTCACTTGTCATTCAAGACTAAATAGAGAGAAAGGGATGGAGCTAACGTAACTTCGAACTTCGATTTACAAAGTAAGGCCAGAGGGCTCAGACAAGATACACTACGCTAACTAACGTTTCTATTCGATTCGTTTTTAAACCAATCGCGTCACTGGAAGATGACGTGATACGAAAAGTCACGTGGTCTACGCGATTGGTTTAAAAATGAATCGAATAGAAACGTTAGTTAGCGTAGTGCATCAAGTCTGAGCCATCTGAGCTCAACTTCGCTCGCGCGCGCCGCGCAACATGTCACACCGAACGCAGCCGCGAGGCGTCACCAACGCGGGAACGCGATGACCTGCCGCCCTGCCTGCAGTGTGCCAGTTGACGCGTCGCCTACGCCCTGCGACGCTTGCCGGAAGAAAAACTTAAGATTGTTAAACTTGTAATTGGCTTTCAATTTGACTTGCGAAATTTGATAAGTTGCTAATTATTTGTTAATTATCGTTATAACGTTATCAGCGTCTAAAAGCGAATTTAATCAGCTTTCTTTTGCAGAAATTGAAACTGACAAAATCTAATAACTGTGGTCGTGGCATCGAAAATGGTGAACCAGGGTACCGCATTTCCGAAAGTTTGAAAAGTTGAGATTTCTCGTTTTCCGGGCGACTTTAATTAAACATGATTTATCATATTTTCGACACTCCTGAGCTGAGCTATCCACCCTGTAAGGATGGCCACTATATTCCGGACATCCTGTATACCAAAAAGACATAACGAGCTTACGTTTCGTATTACATCATTTTTTATTTCAATGGATACTATAATTATTTTTGGCACAGATTTTTGTTAAGATAAAGATTTCTTGTTGTGTTTTCTTAACACTTTGATATTTCAAGATGATTTTTGATTTTTTTTGATGCAGACAGCAAGCAGCAGTAGGGCTTTGTTGTTTTTTTTTTTTTTTTTTTTTTTTTTTATTTGTAATATTATATTAAAATAAGACTTGCGGAACCCCCGCTGCTCGTGGCTGGTTTTTTTTTGAGTCATTCTCTATGACGTCATAGAGAATGACGTCTTATATATTTTTACATGTTGACTCAAGTGATTTAATGAAAGGTTTGATATTACACAAAAGCTGTTTATTTATTTTTCGCCAACATGGTTGAAAGTTCTTATTCAAGGCCAACGCAAATTTAAAAATCATGTACCTAATTATCCATTCAGAATAATATAATTTCATTTCAGAAAATAAGGCCTAAGGCATAATTACAAATAACCTAACAGACTAAGATACATAACAATAAACTTAAAACTAACACCGAGTAGACAGAACAACGTGGTCCTGGGCCTGAATTATGGTCGCCTATATCGCGGTGGATAAAGCTTCCGGCACTCTCGCACTTAAATACTGGTCAGAAAGTGACAGATGTTTTATCCACGCTTATCTATGTCGATAAACAGGACCATAATCGGCCCGCTGTTTTGCCAAAATTAGCATCGTGGTCGACATCTTTGGCCAGAAATTTAATACTCGACGGTCCCCAGCATAAATTTGGCACGCGCACTAATGTGCATGTAGCGAAGCAGCCGCAGCTGGAAAACCGTCAGATTGCATCCAACCTTCTGATGGATGTATTCCACCACGTCGTCGACCGTAGCAGCATTGTGCTACGGTCGCCGACGTGGTGGAGTACACTTGCAGGCGAGACATTAAACGCAGTGTTCGGTAACCCATTCAGACCGACCTTAGCATCAAGTCAAAATGATATTGAATCTTATTAAATCTTCCTAATTAACAGATAATGATTGGTATTGTTATGTTTTTAAGGTTTAAATTTATTCGTTTTTTCGCTCATGTTTTGGTTAAGGGAAAAAGTTCATTTTCAATGACATTTAACCCGCACGATCGTATCATTCTCTACTGTAAGGGGTATGGCTGCTCGCAGTACCACAACAAGTAATTATAAGGCTTCCTACGCGCCTGGCTGTGCGGCGTCAACCTGGGTTAGGCTCGTAAGGACTTTTGCAAAACGACTATGTAAGCAAAACGCCTTTTTTGTACAATGCTCTAGTAAGCAAATTATGTAGGAACGAGTATTTATTGTCTAGGACTCCATACTAGGTACTTACTAATTTATTATTTAGTAATTTTACTAATCCGTATATATCCGTATATCCATACTGAAATTAAAAATGTGAAAGTAACTATGTCTGTCTGTTACGCTTTCACAGCTAAACCGCTGGACCGATTTTGTACAGTAAAGATGTTTTTCTAAACTTGAAACTTGATTTTATGTGGCCAGCACCTCACCTTCTTTATCAATAAAAAAGTTCCTTTACAAACTACTGTTTGTGATTTCCTTGTCATTCAACCATCTACTAGTTTTGCCACTTAGACATTATAAATTTTTGACGAAATGCCTACTTACCTAGTCGTTTACTATCAGTACGTTCTGCATACAATGGCGATTGGCAACTGGGACATTTTGTTATTAGGGCATTACACAAACAATACGTTTTAGAATTAAGTCCAATCATCAACCCAGGCCTTCTACTATTAAGACGATTTACACAATTAGACATTTTGCAACCAAGATCTTATGAAACTACGTCGTTTTGCTTACATGGTCGTTATGCAATCTAGTCTTACGAGCCTATAACCCACCAACTTGAATCCCTCCTTATCCACATTGGTGCGAAGGTGCTCTTTCACAGAAGCTAACAGCCCCGGGTTTGAATCCTGTTAAAGGCAGAGATATGTGTGATGAGCGTGAGTATTTGTTCCAGAGTTTTGGATTTTCATTATACTTAAATAGCTGTTCGTGCCCGACGCCGCCCGGGTGTAATTATTTTTAACAAAAGAGGCGCGTATACCATGTCTGACAGGATTATCTGGCAAAACTCTGATGGCAAGCTATAACAAAAATGTGTCAATTTTCTTCATACATACTTACCCAATGCCTTTTGGTCCGCTGATACCAGGCTGATACAATTAAAAGTACTTACCGACATCACTCAAATTGCTAGGACTTTTACAATTCAAAACATTCATAGCTTAATAGCGTAATTTTGCTTGCTTAGATTATTGGTCATTTACTAAATTTAGTCAACCGAGGCAATTGAATTTGTTGGTCGTTTCCTGAATTTGGGTCCATAGATTTTTTTGGATGTCATAATATTTTTTGCACTTTTAAAGTGTAAGTATATGACAAAGGTTATAAAACTATTTCTTATATCCTATAAATTGTGAATTGTTTGTACTACAAGTAACGACTCTTCAATTTCAAGGAAATATTTAGTTTATTTGAAAGTACTATTGTAGTAATGAGGACGCCGTACATCCAGCGCACGCTCGGCGGCGCAGTCTAAAAAAAAAGTGAATGCAGTTATTTCATGCTACAACTGAAAAAGTGACCCTCTGGTAGCAATTTCAATTGTAGAGTGATCACACTACGTTGTACCAACAGACACTACTCTCATGTAAAATATTCATACTAATATTATACATTTTTAATGCGAATGTAACTCTCTTTGTTTGGTACCCTATCAAAGCTGAACCGCTTAGCCGATATTAGAGAACCAAATCCTAATTATTTGAAAAAAGTTGTTTTACAAGATTTTTTTTGCTTCGGATAATCCGGATTTAAATCCCTGGCCAATAGTAATTAAAAATGATTTCATAGATCAAAAGCTATTTGAATCCTGGAAGATTGACACGCATACCATCAGTACCATCACGCCTTCATTCCCAGAGTGGGGTAGGCAGAGCTATAGAATAACCAACAACTTTAAAAACTTGAAGATTGAACTTAAATGTAATAGCGATAAACTATGCGGACGGAGTCCCTGGAAACAGCTAATGTAATATGAATGAATAGCTTAAAAAACAGGCAATAGCTCGTTGGGACATTTTTAGTGTAGGGTTCCGAAGCCGTTACTACAATACTTTAGCCGCTTGTATCTAAGGAACCAATCGAGTCCTCCTAGTCGTGATAGTTTTAGTTTTAAATTCGTCATAATTATGTGCTTTCATTTAGGATATGTTGCAGATTTTTGTTACTTGTAATTCAGACTGTAAGGGCCACGGCACAGGGGGACACGACACTCTTGCGAAAATGACACTTTTTGAGATCAATATTTTCTAAACGGTCCCACGAATCTAAAAATTAATAATCTCATGCACATAATATTTTTAAGGGCTATCCAATGATACCTAACTCGATGTTATTTACTGTAAAAGTACATGGGGGGTACCCGAGAAACAATTTTTCTCCCGAGATTTTACTAAAAAACTTTGTCGGCGTAATTCAAATGTATAACTATGCCAAATTACAGCAGTACCAAAAGTCTCCGAGTTAAACCGTGGATAGGCGGACAGAAGGACGGACAGACGGACATGGTGAAACTATAAGGATTCCTGGTTGACTATGAAACCCTAAACACTGAATAGTTATAATGGTAGAGCCGAAAAATGGATAATTCTCATATTAGATTCCTATCGTCATTCCATTACCTTTTTATCCATTAAAAAAAATCTAATAATTAAATATTTTTCCCAAGCTGACAAAGTGACAGAGAAAAGGTTAGTTGTAATATGCTTTGAAATATTATCTTCAATTAGATGAATTTTTATAAATAGCTTTACATTGGTGGAATGTAAATTAACAAGAGTTAAAGCTATACCTACATTAAAATTATAATAAGCATTAAATGTTTAATCTCATCACGAGAATAGTCTAACAATTTTCTATTTAATAATATTTTAGAGAAATATTAATAACTAAAAGATGAAAGTGAAAAACCATTAAATGAACACACGTACATTTTTTATTAAAAATACGAAAACTCTAATAAATAACAAAAAACATATCAATAAATAGGACTTCTACTTAGTATTGTGCCGCAAATGCCGCAATGAACTGCGGCGCTGAATAAAGAAGGAATCTGACAAAGACATTTTTTACATGTAGGTAATTTAAATGTTTTCTTTTCAACCACTAGAGATAGAATTTGAAATATAAAGCAAGTAATAGATGTGTTCCTCTAAATAAGAAGGGAAAATGAAAAACGTAACTATAATGATAAGAAGTGAATGTTAAGTCATTCATCTTATTTAATGCGGTCGTTTTATGCTCCCGAGAACCCGGACAAACTTATAACACCCCTCTTTTTGCGACAGGTGTTAACAATTTTACATTAAGTAATAAGTTAAAAAAATAATTATAATACCTATGCACGTAAATTTGTTTTCCAAAAGTTAAGGAATTTTACGAGGCATCGGCAAATTATAGTAGGTAGGTACATTACTGCAAAGACCAGTAAGTGAGCCATCCTGGACGAGTAGGAGTTAGACTTTTATACATACGAGTCCAGGATGGCTCTTAATAGTCGAAGCATGTATAGTGCTTTTCTCAAAAATAGAACAAGTACAACGATTTAAAAAAAAGTTGTAAAATATTGATGACCACATGTTCATAACCCTCAGGGCGCTAGTCCAACTCGCGCTTAGCCGTTTTTTTAATTAATTTAAACGATTCACTATATGTTAGACCGGTCGCGATGTACTAGGCGCGCATAAAACAGACATGGTGCGTGTGACGTTCTTGTAAATAAAGAGAAATCGCGCGATGTCTGCTCTGAACGAGAACTGGTTTGGGTTTATGATTCCCTGGTACTTTTGTGGGGAAATTGTTTTAAGGGCACTTTTTCATTTTTTTTTATTTATCTTCTAGTATCAAACTGTCAACTAGAGCTGATTATTCAGCTTTTCATATATAAATAAAAAGCAATTTGAATTGTTTTTTTTTAATAACGGTGCTCTTTGCAGAAATCCTAATGGAGTCAAAATAGTTTTCACTTTCATATATATTTTTGTGATGTGACCTTTTCTTGCTTACCTCTGTAGTCTTTTTGAAGGACTTTTTCATTCCGAATTCAAATCCTCTCTACTTACCGGGCACTTTTGATCATTGCCTGGTAATTCTTAACTTTCTGGTGACTTTTTAATGATGTAATGGCGACTTTACAAATCATTTTTGAGAAAATATACTTTTCTCAAAAATGCTATGTAATCCCGCCATAACAACAGTAATTTGGAGCCAGTAGGTTGAAGTTCCTGGACAACTATCCAATGTGTCCATAGTAAAGTTGATGAATTTCAAATTTGGAATCAATAAGGGTCCAGTAAGTAAGTATATAAATTCCATAACGTATCATATTATTTGAATTTGGAACTATCTGTAGGTAAAGACCTGTGACAACCTTCA
Organism: Acleris literana; assembly: GCA_946894065.1. Lineage (NCBI taxonomy): Eukaryota > Metazoa > Arthropoda > Insecta > Lepidoptera > Tortricidae > Acleris > Acleris literana. The sequence continues at coordinate 7,528,566 of OX335688.1, read as the reverse complement.
AAAAGGCTACAGAGGTAAGCAAGAAAAGGTCACACGACACAAAAAAAGTTAAAGTGATATATTGACTCCTTTAGAATATTTGCAAAAAGCGCCATTATTAAAAAAAAAAGCTTTATAATTAAAATAGTCATATTTATACTACATGAAAAGCTGAACATTCAGCTCTACAGAAGTTGGCAGTTTGAAACAAGAACATGGTCCTTTTAATAAAAAAGAGTAAAGTGGTGTAAAAATAAGCGGGAGAGAAATCTGTTTATCGTTTGGTGTTTTTTGTACAATTATAGGTAAATTTACAAAAAGTACATAAATTTATTAAACTTTTAATATTGTAGGTACTATAATTCAAATTAAACAGAAATTATTCACCATTATAACGATCATAATTTCGCCAAATATTTCTTCAAAGGTACGAATATATTATCTTTCCAGTATCGACTGCAAATCACATCTACATGATTCCATAACGGATCTTTCACTTTTACATAATCGAGCACATTTGGAAGTTGATCTACTAACCAATCAGTATCCTTGATATCCACGAAATGGTCTCCTAAACCCTGAAAAATTACAGCTGGCGATGTTACTGCTTTAAGATCATATTCAGGAGGGTCTGAACTTCCATACACCTTCATATTTTCCTCTGGACCATAATTAAACTTGGTGAACTTTTCATTGTTGAAACTTTGCCCGTAATATGCAAAAGTCTGGACAGAAGCGCCTGCAGGAAAGTTCTGGTACAGCCTCTTCTGTATCTCTGGTGGAACAGAGTCCGGATTGGGAGAATCTAAGACAGAACTTGTTGTACCACATATAATTGCCGCCAAAGCCTCCACTTGACATACAGTCCCTAACACTCCTTGAACTGGAAAACCCTTACTTAGAATCTCCCAAACTCCTGAAGCTTCTAAAAAGGCTTGAAAAGTATTAATAGTTATAGATGCATCCCGTAAAATAATAGACCTGGTGTGAAGCAGCTTAGATACAGGAGCTAGACCAACAAATAGACTAATCTTTGCAGCATACTCAGGTCTTTCAGAATTCATGATAAAGAAGGCGCCACCTCCTTGCGAATATCCAACGTAAATCAGCGTTTTTGATTTTGTCATGTTTAAAACAAGGTCGACCATAGCCGGAATATCGTACAAGCCCATTTCATGAAGGGAAAACTTCCAAAATTCAAGGTCTTTATCAGGATTTAAGCGAACGTGTCTCCGTGAATGATAGTTTCCTCGCGTGTTGCCGACCCAGACATCATAGCATTCATTTGCAAAAAGATACCCGGCTGCATCAAGTCCACCGGCTAAGAAGACTTCAGATGTTAGAACTACCCCATGGAGCATCAAAACTGGTGTTTTATTGGTGCAATTATTTCTAGGTGGTATTCTGTGCACGGTTAATATGTATCCATCTTCAGTAGTAACCTCGTGACGTTCTGCTATGTATCCATTTTCGTATGCCATATCAATAAAATCTGTTCCACTGTCCAGAAGTTTCGCGATCGGTTCAGATGATATTTTTGATACTGAACTCAAAATATTTAGGCCTGAACATTTAGATATATTAAATACCAAAACTAAAATGAGCAAGAACGACATTTCGCAGGAAAACTCTGATGTCTCTGTGTTAATATAAATATTACTGTCAACGTATATATACCATTCCAGCCAAGGCCAAATTAGTTTGGTACAATAGCTAATTTATTAATTACACAAATGGGCATTTGTGTGTGCGACAGCTCGATTCAATAGGTACTTGGTCTTCAACTGTTCTTCCAATTTAGCATTAATATTTTAAAATACAGTTTAACCATTTAACCAGATAAAATACGAATCGGTGTCGAACTTTTGGCATACCGTTTGATTTTTTTTTGTATTTTTAGATTTAAGACTGAACTGAGCAAATACCGACAGTTTATTAAGAGGATTTTGAAGTAAAAAAATATCCATACATAATGCGATAACGTTTCTCTTTCCTTAAACCTAGTTCGATTTTACGATTTTTGAATACATTGCAGATTTTATGAAAAATTTGGTCTGTAGGTACGTTTTTTTCTAGAAAATATAAAACACACATAAAAAATAAAAAAATAAAAAACCGGAAACGTACAAACCTAGTTTTTCATAAAATCTACAATATATTCAAAAATCGTAAAAATCGAATTTGGTTTGAGAGAAGAGATACGTTATCGCCCGGAGCTAAATTTGTATAGAAAATTATTGACAGCTTAGCGATTTAAGGGTCGGTTCACAATCCTTTTAATATTATTGTCTTTTTACACGTATGGCATGAAGATGGCAAATGAGAACACAGGCCTACTGTATGTGGGATCTGTGACCCATAAACATTTGCATTCTCAAGACTACAATCTGAAGACTGCAATCCTAAGACAGCAAATGCGTTATGAACCCTGGGCACTAAGGTGGAATGCCTGTATGCTAGTCAATTCACTTGTGATTCTATCATCATAATCATCAGCCGCAAAACGTCCACTGCTGGACAAAGGCCTTCCCCAAGGTAGCGAGCAGCTAAAAAGCTATCGATTTAACCCCTATGTATGTTCAGCGATTGTTACTAATTTCGGAGATATTGATCATTTTAATCTGAATTTTTGTAATTTTCCCTTATGCCCATGTCACGAAAAATCATTAATTTCATGTTTTATTTCATATTTTTTTCAGTGGTATCTTACATTATTAGAATCATTACGAATCAGCGTAGTTTTTAAACCTATTTTTCTCGTTTTTTTTTTAAACCACTTTTTAAGTAATAACATAAAGTTTGTTTCTCCATACTACGTATCCCAGTGTTTCTTTTTTACTATGTATGGAAAAAAAACGTCTTTATGCGATTACTAAGACAGTTGATTTAAAAAAAACGGGCGAACTCGCTTATTTACCAACTAACTTCGATAGACGCTAAAATCGCAAGCAGTTGTATTTTCTATTTAATAAACAGTAGCCTAAATACCTACTAATTTTCACATTTCTCACTTCAAAAATGACCAAAGTCCGAAACTTCTACCCCCCCCCCCCCCCCCCCATTTTACCACCTTTGGGGTAGTTTTCCCTCATCATCATCTTCATCATGTCAGCCGAAAGACGTCCACTGCTGGACATAGGCCTCCCCCAAGGCTCTCCACTCAGACCGGTCTTGTGCTTTTCGCATCCACCGCCTAAATCGCCGAAAAAATTTTTTTTTAATATAAACAGTCTCACCACATTTCTCCCTTCAAAAATGTCCAAAATCCCATACAAACATCTACCGCCCCTTTACCCCTAAGTTTTTCCAAAATCGCTAAAAGAATGTATTATATTTAATTTATACATATACATTAACCCACACAAAACTTTCCACGTTTCTCACTTCAAAAATATATAACTACCATACGATTTTCTACTCCCCATTTTACCACCTCAGATGTAGTTTTTTCTGAATCGCCGAAAGTAATATTTTTTATATGTATATTGCCTTTTGTGTTACAAATGTAGATTATATTTGCATTGAAGAGCGTTTCTTCCAAGTTTCAAGTAAAATTAACCATAAAAAATATCCCCCCACAAACTTTGCAGATCCTTTCTATCCCCCAAGTGGTTGAATTTTAGTAATCGATGAAATAGGTGTCTCATTATTTTTATTGTAGAGCATTTTTACCAAGTTTCAAGTAAATTCGATCAAAAAAATATTTTTTCTATACAAACTTTGCAACCCCCTTTCATCCCTCGAAGAGTTGAATTTTAGTTATCGCAGAAATACGTGACTCATTATTTTCATTGAAAAGCATTTCCACCAAGTTTCAAGTAAATTGGACCATAAAAATATTTTTTTCCCAAACAAACTTTGCAAACCCGCTTTCATCCCTCTAGCGGTTGAATTTTAATACTTGCTAAAATACATAACATACATATACATAATCTCTAACGCCTTCGTTCCCAGAGTGGGGTAGGCAGAGCTACAGAATTACAACATCTCTAAAAACTTGTTGATAATTCTATAACCACAATTTGCACAATTAGGCTAAGATGTTTACCAGCGTATTAGTGACAGGTTGCAAGCCCATCGCCTAACAGTACTACAAGCCTATATTCCCTTAGTCGTCTCTTACGACATCCACGGGAAGACATGGAGTGGCATTATTCTAACTCGGCAACCACACGAGGCCGGCAACCACACGAGGCTAAAATACGTGTCTCATTATTTGTATTGCAGAGCATTTTTCCAAGATTCAAGTGAAATTGACCATTAAAACCCACACAAACTTTGTAACCCCTTTCCATCCCTTAAGGGGTTGAATTTTAGTAATAGCTAAAATAAATATTTCATTATTTTTATTGAAGAGCATTTCTACCAAGTTTCTAGTGAATTTGATCATAAACATATTTTTTCTATAAAAACTTTGCAACCCCCTTTCATCCCTCTAGGGGTTGATTTTAAGTATCGCTAAAATACGTGTCTCATGATTTGAATTGCACAGCATTTCTTCCAAGTTTCAAGTAAAATAGACCATAAAAAAATCCCCACAAAAACTTTGCAAACCCTTTTCATCCCCCAAATGGTTGAATTTTAGTAATCGCTGAGCATTTCTACCAAGTTTCAAGTAAATTTGATTATAAAAATATTTTTTCTATACAAACTTTGCAACCCCGTTTATCCCTCTAGGGGTTGAATTTTAGTTATCGCTGAAATACGTGTCTCATTATTTTCATTGAAGAGCATTTCTACTAAGTTTCAAGTAAATATTACAATGAAAATAATTATCCCATACAATCTTTGCAACCCACTTTCATCCCTCTAGGGGTTGAATTTTAGTAATCGCTGAAATACGTGTCTCATTGTTTGCATTGAAGAGTATTTCTACCAAGTTTCAAGTAAATTGATTAGTAGTTTTGGCTGGGCGATGATGAGTCACCCGGGACATTGCCTTTTATATTATATAGATTATGTAAACAGTTTTGACAATAAATTAGTATCTTATCTATCTTATCTTATCTTTTAAATTTAGTGTCTTGAGAAGCAGACAGCGAAGCGATCCTACAAGGGCTCCTTTTTAACCCCAGACGCAAAAACAGGGGTGTTATAAGTTTGGCTATGTGTCTGTCTGTGGCACTGTAGCTCTTAAACGGGTGAACCGCTTTGGACTTTTTATTTGAAAGCAGGATTTCTAGCGATGGTTGTTAGTTAGGTTTCGTGAGAATCGGTTGGGCCGTTGAAGAGATATCAGCTCTGAGAGATGGGGACACCGTACGGCTGCGCAATTTCAAAACTAATATATACTATTTGAGCTAATTTTACAGGAGAGCGAAAAAACATATTTTGTCTCAGCCGTACAAATTTTGCAATATTTGTTCAAGCACTTCTCGAAGACTTTCTCGATTAATTAGATTAAAACGAATACATTGATATATATATATTTTCTTAATTTCCTATATTACATGTTTTATGTGCCATACTAGCTTTTTAAATGAAATGCAAATAACGAATCAGTGAGCCCGATGATTTTCAAGGCTCTCTGTTTTTTTCAAACGCTGGTAAGTGCATGTCACATATTAGATTTTTGAAATAGTTTTGTAACATACTAGGTTTTGAAATGGTCAAGCCCGTTTTTTTGTGCACTTACTAGGATTTGGGGTAGGTATGGGTAAAGTGAACCAGAGAGAGATAGGGCTCTAAATGATTTTGCATCCGGTAGCGGCGGCTTGCTAGAAACCGCGTTTTACGCAAAAATCGCAAAATTTAGTTTTTGAGACTTACTAGGTTTTGAAATTGCGCTGCCATTGAGCATTGATATAAATATAATTTATATCGCGGGTTTTTAACTATCTAATAGTTATTTTCTTTTGATGACTGAATGATTTTTGAGACATCAGTGTTACTATCGTGAAAGGCGGAGAAAAACACCATGCCCCCTTTTACGATCCCCCCCTTTTAATTTCAGAAACTACTGAAGATAAAAATCTCAAAAAAATACGTAGACTAGGGAATAATCTATACATTACAGGAAAAATAAAAGAATTGATCTAATACTGTTTTGGTTTTGTAGAAAACAGAATAAACTGTCACTTTGTATTAAGGTTAGTAAAATAGTCTGTCGATAAAATAGCAGAAAGTGCAAAGAAGCCTTCTGTTTACGTCGAGAGGCCACAAAAATTGCCACGCCCGCTCAAGAATGAAAAGGGATGGCTTTATGTACTTCCGCGCGAAGAACGTTAAATGGAAATAGTTTGCGCACGCCTAGATTGCAGCGTTAAATTTAAATAATTCTGATTAATATAAAACCACAACACTTATTAAAAATGGTATACCAGGATTAAGAAGTTATAAGATAAACTTAACTATTGAATCAAAGTCATCCTTAAAGGTCATAGGGTTTAGAAAATTACCAAAGACATACGAAAAACGTGTCATGTTTGCAAAATAAAAATATCGGATCTTTTGTTTCCAATCGTGCTTTCACAGTTTCAAGGAAATATGATCATATCAAATATATCCAAAGAACAGGTCCTGCTGCATGTGGACTACTGTTCTCATCTCTAGTCTGGGGCACCCCAATACCTCCTTCTTCCATTTGACCGGATACAACGCAGAGGGGTTGGATCGCCAACGACCCAGCGATTTCTGTACCGATTGGATTCCCTCTCTATCCTAAGGGACGTCGGTTCACTTTACGTGCTGTATTGGCTTGACAACAGGGAGCGTCCTGAAGAATTATTCGGACTTTTACCGGCCGCTGAGTTCCACCATCGAACTACTCGTCGTAAAGCCAAGTTCCATCAACATCACCGTGATGAATGACGTTTTTCCACCGTGCGTTTCACTAGGCACTTTTTGCTTCATACAATGAAACTGTTGAACGAACTCCCTACGGCGGCATTTCCAACAATTTATGTCATGCGTGCCAACTCTTCTTGAGTTGCTGGTGTTTATGGTCGGTGGTGATTACTTCCCATCAGGTAACCCACATGCTCGTTTGCCTCCCTCACTAATATAAAAAAAAACATTTGCGTTATGATATGCGCATGCGGTAGATATGTCCAGAGGACCCTGCCAAGATGCACTACGCTAACTAGCGTTTATATTCGTTTCGTTTTAAACCAATCGCGTCCCTGGTATATGACGTGATACGAAAAGTCACGTGATCTACTAGTGACGCGATTGGTTAAACACGAAACGAATAGAAACGTTTGTTAGCGTAGTGCATCTTGGCAGGGCCCTCTGTATGGTAGGGTTTCTAAAAGATGAAGACAGCAACAGCAGCAGGACTTTGTTGGATTTTTAATATTTCAATAAAATAAGAATTGCAGAACCCTCGCTGCTCGTGGCTGGTTTCTTTATTGATTAAACTATCCTTTCTTCTCTATGACGTCTTATGTTTTTTCATATTTACTCAAGTGATTTAATGAAAGGTTTGATATTATTCCAATAAGAGTAATCATTCGAGAATTTAATTCGTTATTCGCGAATAATTTGGTTATTCTTATTCGTTATTCGTCATTAGAATAAATTTTGCCCATCTCTGCTGATAAAACTGTTTAAGATTGATAATTTACACGAATAAACTGTGATGAATAAAAAAAACATGAATCATATGATAATGGTGAAATAACTAGGCTTTTTAAACGAAAGCCTCAACGAACGGCGTACTAAATGTATGGGAGGGGTTTAAGTTAATATTTGGGATATTTCTGGTTAAAAAATTTTATTGGGTTGTGATTTTACTCATTGGGTAACGCACTTTCGATATCAGTTGAAAGTTTTCTGATATCTGTTATATTTACGGAATAATCGCCAGGCCACACTTAACGATTACACCCTGTATACTTAAAAAAAACAATTATGTTGCTGGAATTAGAATATGTAATCAATTGCCAGAAAATAATATTAACTCACTAAATGGAATGGAATTTAAAATGAAAATTAAGAAATGGTTACTTAGCAGAAGCTTTTATGGTCTAAATGAATATTTCTCTGAAACTTTGTAAAATTATTTAAAACTATTATATTGTACGTCCGAAATGGATAAACTGTTGGAACTTTTGTAATGCATATATGACATCTTATTATAATAATATGTACAGGTGTAGTGAAATATCCTTTCACATCCTATTTTCTCGGAAATGTTCGTATTTGTCATGCTACTTCAGTCTGACTCAGTACCCAACAAGACATCGTGGGGGAACGCCGCATCGCGAAAGTGATAATCGATATAGAGTGGTTAATACCAGAGTATTTTTTTTGTTAATTAAGATTAAGTTTGTTTTCAGTTCTTTTTAATAGTTATGCTGAAAGCATTAAGACCTGGGAAACGTTTAGATCGACAAGCCTGTAAAATTATTTTCAACATTTATTTATATTTCTTCTTGTTTACCCACACCTAATTTCTATATATTTGATCGTGGTGGTTTTAACATCTCGGTGTGATATTCTTCAAACTCGTGGTTTGACATTTGACACTGATAACTAAAGTACTCTATTTATTTAATACAAACATGTCACTTAATAATTCAATAATTCATAGACACGTCGGCATCATTCGGAAGTAAACGTGAGTTCCGAGTTTTCACGATGTGAAAGGATTATTCACTAGATCTGTACACAGTTTAGACAAATGATTATCTTATCTATCTTATCTTATCTTATCTTTTAAATTTAGTGACTTGAGAAGCAGACAGCGAAGCGATCCTACAAGGGCTCTTTTTTAACCCCAGACGCAAAAACAGGGGTGTTATAAGTTTGGCTATGTGTCTGTCTGTGGCACTGTAGCTCTTAAACGGGTGAACCGCTTTGGACTTTTTATTTGAAAGCAGGATTTCTAGCGATGGTTGTTAGTTAGGTTTCGTGAGAATCGGTTGGGCCGTTGAAGAGACATCAGCTCTGAGAGAAGGGGACACCGTACGGCTGCGCAATTTCAAAACCCAGCAAGGGTCATTGAGCTAATTTTACAGGAGAGCGAAAAAACATATTTTGTCTCAGCCGTACAAATTTTGCAATATTTGTTCAAGAACTTCTCGAAGACTTTCTCGATTAATTAGATTAAAACGAATACATTGATATATATATATATATTCTTAATTTCCTATATTACATGTTTTATGTGCCATACTAGTTTTTTAAATGAAATGCAAATAACGAATCAGTGAGCCCGATGATTTTCAAGGATCTCTGTTTTTTTCAAACGCTAGTAAGTGCATGTCACATATTAGGTTTTTGAAATAGTTTTGTAACATACTAGGTTTTGAAATGGTCAAGCCCGTTTTTTTGTGCACTTACTAGGATTCGGGGTAGGTATGGGTAAAGTGAACCTGAGAGAGATAGGGCTCTAAATGATTTTGCATCCGGTAGCGGCGGCTTGCTAGAAACCGCGTTTTACGCAAAAATCGCAAAATTTAGTTTTTGAGACTTACTAGGTTTTGAAATTGCGCTGCCATTGAGCATTGATATAAATATAATTTATATCGCGGGTTTTTAACTATCTAATAGTTATTTTCTTTTGATGACTGAATGATTTTTGAGACATTAGTGTTACTATCGTGAAAGGCGGAGAAAAACACCTTGCCCCCTTTTACGATCCCCCCCTTTTAATTTCAGAAACTACTGTGAAGATAAAAATCTCAAAAAAATACGTAGACTAGGGAATAATCTATACATTACAGGAAAAATAAAAGAATTGATCTAATACTGTTTTGGTTTTGTAGAAAACAGAATAAACTGTCACTTTGTATTAAGGTTAGTAAAATAGTCTGTTGATAAAATAGCAGAAAGTGCAAAGAAGCCGTCTGTTTACGTCGAGAGGCCACAAAAATTGCCACGCCCGCTCAAGAATGAAAAGGGATGGCTTTATGTACTTCCGCGCGAAGAACGTTAAATGGAAATAGTTTGCGCACGCCTAGATTGCAGCGTTAAATTTAAATAATTCTGATTACTATAAAACCACAACACTTATTAAAAATGGTATACCAGGATTAAGAAGTTATAAGATAAACTTAACTATTGAATCAAAGTCATCCTTAAAGGTCATAGGGTTTAGAAAATTACCAAAGACATACGAAAAACGTGTCATGTTTGCAAAATAAAAATATCGGATCTTTTGTTTCCAATCGTGCTTTCACAGTTTCAAGGAAATATGATCATATCAAATATATCCAAAGAACAGGTCCTGCTGCATGTGGACTACTGTTCTCATCTCTAGTCTGGGGCACCCCAATACCTCCTTCTTCCATTTGACCGGATACAACGCAGAGGGGTTGGATCGCCAACGACCCAGCGATTTCTGTACCGATTGGATTCCCTCTCTATCCTAAGGGACGTCGGTTCACTTTACGTGCTGTATTGGCTTGACAACAGGGAGCGTCCTGAAGAATTATTCGGACTTTTACCGGCCGCTGAGTTCCACCATCGAACTACTCGTCGTAAAGCCAAGTTCCATCAACATCACCGTGATGAATGACGTTTTTCCACCGTGCGTTTCACTAGGCACTTTTTGCTTCATACAATGAAACTGTTGAACGAACTCCCTACGGCGGCATTTCCAACAATTTATGTCATGCGTGCCAACTCTTCTTGAGTTGCTGGTGTTTATGGTCGGTGGTGATTACTTCCCATCAGGTAACCCACATGCTCGTTTGCCTCCCTCAATAATATTTTTTTTAAAAATGCTTTATGATATGCGCATGTGGTAGATATGTCCAGAGGACCCTGCCAAGATGCACTACGCTAACTAGCGTTTATATTCGTTTCGTTTTAAACCAATCGCGTCCCTGGTAGATGACGTGATACGAAAAGTCACGTGATCTACCAGTGACGCGATTGGTTAAACACGAAACGAATAGAAACGTTAGTTAGCATAGTGCATCTTGGCAGGGCCCTCTGTATGGTAGGGTTTCTAAAAGATGAAGACAGCAACAGCAGCAGGACTTTGTTGGATTTTTAATATTTCAATAAAATAAGAATTGCAGAACCCTCGCTGCTCGTGGCTGGTTTCTTTATTGATTAAACTATCCTTTCTTCTCTATGACGTCTTATGTTTTTTCATATTTACTCAAGTGATTTAATGAAAGGTTTGATATTATTCATTGGATACTGCGCTGCGCAACGCTGTTTGTTTATTTTACACCAAGTTTTTGTTCAAGGCCTACGCAAACTTCAAACACATGTACCTAATTCTCCATTTAGGATATTATTCATTTCAGACAACAAGGCCTAAGGCGTAATTGCAAACCTTACAGACAAACACACATAACAAAAAACTTAAACTAACACCGTGGAGACAGAACCACGTGGTCCTTTTTGCCAAAATTAGCATAGTGGTCGACATCTTTCGGCCAGAAATCTAACACTCGACGGTCCCCAGCAAATTTGGCACGCGCACTAAAGTGCATGTAGCGATGCAGCCGCAGCTGGAAAACCGTCAGATTGCATCCAACCTTCTGATGGATGTATTCCACCACGTCGTCGACCGTAGCAGCATTGTGCTACGGTCGACGACGTGGTGGAGTACACTTGCAGGCGAGACATAAAGCGCAGTGTTCGGTAACCCATTCAGACCGACCTTAGCATCAAGTCAAAAATGATATTGAATCTTATTAAATCTTCCTAATGAATAGATAATGATTGGTATTGTAATGTTTTTAAGGTTTAAATTTATTCGTTTTTTCGCTCATGTTTTGGTTACGGGACAAAGTTCATTTTCAATGACATTTAACCCGCACGATCGTATCATTCTCTGCTGTAAGGGGTATGGCTGCTCGTAGTACCACAACAAGTAATTATAAGTAAAAATAATTATAAGGCTTCCTACGCGCCTGGCTGTGCGGCGTCAACCTGGGTTAGGCTCGTAAGGACTTTTGCAAAACGACTATGTAAGCAAAACGCCTTTTTTGTACAATGCTCTAGTAAGCAAATTATGTAGGAACGAGTATTTATTGTCTAGGACTCCATACTAGGTACTTACTAATTTATTATTTAGTAATTTTACTAATCCGTTTATATCCGCATATCCATACTGAGATTAAATATGTCTGTCTGTTACGCTTTCACAGTTAAACCGCTTGACCGATTTTGTACAGTAAAGATGTTTTTCTAAACTTAAAACTTGATTTTATGTGGCCAGATACTCACCTTCTTTATCAATAGAAGAGTTCCTTTACAAACTACAGTTTGTGATTTCCTTGTCATTCAACCATCTACTCGCTTTGTCACTTAAACGTTATAAATTTTTGACGATATGCCTACTTACCTAGTCGTTTACTATCAGTACGTTCTGCATACAATGGCGTTTGGCAACTGGGACATTTTGTTATTTTGTCATTGTGTTATATTACACAAACAATACGTTTTAGAATTAAGTCCAATCATCAACCCAGGCATTCTACTATTAAGACGATTTACACAATTAGACATTTTGCAACCAAGATCTTATGAAACTAAGTCGTTTTGCTTACATAGTCGTTTTGCAATCTAGTCCTTACGACCGTAACTCGCCTTACCCACATTGGTGCGAAGGAGCTCTTTCACAGATACTAACAGCCCCGTGTTTGAATCCTGTGAAAGTTAGAGATTTGTGTGGTGAGCGCGAGTATTTGTCCCTGAGTCTTGGATTTTTATTATATAGCTGTCCATACCCGACGCCGCCCGGGTGTAAATTTTTTTCCATACAAACCACGTCCTGATGTTTACGAACACAGTAAAAAAATAATCACATCGGTCGAGCCATTCTCGAGTTATGGCGTGACCAAGGGAACCAGTGTTTCATTTTTATAAGCATTTATACATTTATACATACATACATTAAATCACGCCTGTTTCCCAGAGGGGTAAGCAGAGACCAATTCTTTCCACCTGCTACGATCCTGACAAATCTCTTTCGTTTCTTCCACATTCATACATCGATCGAGTCATGTATGCACGTCGGTTTCGGGTACTTAAGATCCAGCCCTTTTCCAGTATTTCTCCGATTTGATTCGAAAAAGTACGCCTAGGGCGGCCCCTTCCGACCCTCCCACTCACTATTGCTCTGTATATCTCTTTCGTCAATCTTCTTTCATCCATCTTTTCAAAATGACCGAACCATCGAAGCATGCCCTTTTCAATCTTAGGTCAGAGAGAAATGTGGACTTAAAGATGTAGTGATCTTTAAGTCCACATTTCTCTCTGACCTTTTCATTCCTTATGCTATCAATCTGTTTCAAGCATTTATATATTTTGTTTTTATTGATAATGGGTTTGCTCCTGGCTAACTCTTGGCCTTGCCCAAGGACAAGCCTAAGCTTAGATTAGGACTAATTCAATATGCCTGATGTTTTAAAATGTCTTTCTTTAGATAAGAAAATTGGTTCAGCCCTTAAGCCCCAGACTTCTTCACGCATGCGCTTATACGTTAAAGATTTAACGTATAATTAAAAGCGATTAGCAACATTTACACACGTGTGTTGCCAGTGATGACTTACGGATCTGAGACGTGGGCGCTAACAATGGGCCTTATAAGGAAGCTCAAAGTCACTCAGAGGGCTATGCAGAGGGCTATGCTCGGGGTTTCTCTGCGTGATAGAATCAGAAATGATGATATCCGCAGTAGAACTAAGGTTACCGACATAGCCCGAAGAATAGCCAAACTTAAGTGGCAGTGGGCGGGGCACATTGCTCGCAGGACTGACGGCCGATGGAGTCAGAAGGTTCTTGAGTGGCGTCCGCGGACCGGGAGACGAGCTGTAGGTAGGCCTCCAACAAGATGGAGTGACGACCTTGTAAAGATCGCGGGAACGCGGTGGATGCGAAAAGCACAAGACCGGTCTGAGTGGTGGAGAGCCTTGGGGGAGGCCTATGTCCAGCAGTGGACGTCTTTCCGCTGACATGATGATGATGATGATGAGCCACATTAAACGATAATGTTAAACCTAGTTAAACATTTTCACAAAAGAGGTGCATATTACCATGCCTGACAGGATTATCTGGCAAAACTCTGATGGCAAGCTATAACAAAAGCAATCATGAATATTAATAGACTTCTGAAATGGATTAGCATGCACTGACAGGAGAAGTGACGCGTATGCTGCAACTATAGAACAACGTATGAAAACATATTTACTACAATATAATTTCTAATAAGGAATATACATGGATTTTTAAAAATCGCATTTTTGAACAAAATATGAAAGTACCGTAAGGTCACCAAAAGTGAAATTAAAATTAAAATCGGCCAGGAAATACACAGTGTTAGCAATTAGACAGCGATTAGACAGAGAGATTCGATATGCACTGTGACGTCATGTAACGGGTCGGCCATATAAACTCCATGTTAAATTCTGTTTTGGAGATAGGAACAAATCTTTGTAGGCTTATATCTTGGTTATTTTATAGCAATTCAAAATTTTTTTTTTCTCAACTGCTTGATACATGAATCCGCTTTTATTGCAGCTGTGTTTTTTTTTATGAATATTGCCTATTTGACGGATCAGTTTGACAGCTCAAGATGAACAAATGTTGCTACATTCTGGGTAGTGTAGCTAGCGTTTTATTTAAAAAAAATACGACTTTGGATATGAGTAGTCGAGTCGACCTCACCATCACCCTCACCATCTTACCCATTAAACTTCAAATAACAGTGTTCGCATCGTTGTGTTCCGGTGCGAAGGTAAGACATCCGACGAAATTACTAGCACAGAAGCGTTCCATCTAATGGTGGGTCCACATTTGTAAAGTTTTATCACAACGTGGTTCCGTGACCGTGTCAGTAACGGTTATGAGGATGGTATTTGTCAAAACACATTAAGATTGCATTCGACCACACTGGAATAAGGTCTTATACCTAAATTAAACGCCGAATTTATATAGACTCATCTTGGACCAAGTCTTATTCCAGTTTAGTGAAATGTGGCCTAAGACTAAAAATGATTAAGACATACAATTATAAACCCTTAATAATTGTCTTGATTATTGAAGTGAAGTTAAGTAAAATTCTTAGTGTATTATGCGTATTTATACATTTGTAAAGCAACATTTCGTCATCTCAATACACACACATACTCACACGGGTCGAAAGAAAACACGCCAATTCCATTATAACACTGAATGCGGTTTTGAAATGAACGAATCAACCAGTTATTCACACATCAGAATAAAAACATATTTTTCTACACACGTATCATACTCGTAACTCTTCTACATATAATGCATTCACAACCGTGTATATTTAATTTAATATTTATAGCTTTATATAATACTAGACTAAGTACCATGGTAATAAGAAATGACTGACTGCTGAGTTTCTTGAGGCGTTTCTTCTCAACAGTGGTCTTCTCTTGGGAAGCGCTGGTAGATTCTTGACGTGCAAAAGTGCCCGTGCGGCCTACTTACTGAATAAATATCTTTTATATTTTTTATCTTTTATCAACCCGTTCTGACAATGACATATAATGAGTGACAATTCGGTATAGGTACGGTCAACCCATTTGAATCCTAGGCTACTATGGAACTATGTCATAGTGCCGAATTCAAATCATAATAGACTTCTTAAGAATTGAATTAAAATGTTACTTTGACATAGTTCCATAGTGGCCTATGAATCAAATTGGTCGAGTGTACATTGCAAAGTCAAGACGCTGATACATCACTGGGTTTCATATAAGTTGTGCCATGTACACTGAAATGTCACCTGTCACGTGTCATTGTCAGGATTTTGAAATAGGGGGCAGGTCTTCTATCCTAGGCGGTAAAAACCATATCGTCTATGACCTGTTATGGTATCGTTTTTAACTCGGCCGCCATTACTGACAAGTAAATAAGATAATTCAAATTCAAATTCAAATTCAAATTTCCTTTATTTCGTCAACATAGGTAACGGGTAGGTGACAAAGGTTTATGTTGTACAACCATGCTGAGCCGTTTAGGCGTACGAAATCTCGTTTAAGGCAAGCATCTTATTACGTAGCACCATTGTGATCCAACCAAGATATATAACTACATACGTGCAATATTACAAAAACTTTATTTAAAATAATCAATTTTACTATTATCTGTGTGGTGTGGTGGTCGGGTCTCTATTGACTGACATAATTATTTTTAGTCATAATGTGCTTTAGGTCATAATCATCGCAAGTCATAACGTGATTTTTTAAAGAAACTGTTACTTTTTCAGGATTTTTATAAATCAAACCTAACGTAACCTAGCCTTGTCTACACGATAGATATTTCAGAACTTCTGAAAAGTTTACAGTTTCAGCGATATAAAAAATTATGACTATTAAAAACTATGTCAACAATTACATTATGACCAATAAAATTATGGGAAACAATTCGCTCCCGTGGTGGGTATACATATGGCTGTAACGTAATGTTTTTATTACGATATTAATTAGTCCCGTCAGAGCGTACAATACACATTTTAGCGCGCGCATGTGCATTCTCAAGTAGGCAGCCTTATACGTTCGATCGTGCGACAGAAGTCCTACTGCCTGCAACAAGCTAGTAACCAAGTTTTTTTCTCCATTTGATCTATCTTTAAAACGGCTTTAACCCTAAAGAAAGACAAATACCTATAATCAAAACCGGCCAAGTTTAAATCAGGCGGCACGCGACCCTCGGTGCGCGAGCCCGACTCGCACTTGACCGGCATTTTGGCACTGTTTTGCCGCAAATACTAAAATTACGCCGTTTGACGGACGAACACTGTAAGTGCTCTTTAATGATAAAAATTGAAATATAAAAGGTATTAAGTAAATATTATTTTCTCAAACATGAAATGAAATGTTGGCGTTATGTTAGTTAATTTAGGCTTCAAAGTATCACGTTGCGGGCGGAACACCTCGAGAGAACTGTAAAGGAATTTCATACAAAATTTAAGGCCTAGGCCGGGAAGTTTTTTTAAATTTTAGTGTAAACATGGCTGCTGTGTTTATGAACAGGCTAAATAGCTGATATTTTTTTTAATATACTAAGCCGTGCATCCAACCAAAGCATTTGCATGTTTAAATAAAGGCACCAGGTACCAGGAGGGCAGAGGTTATTAGGGGTGCGTAGCGCAACTTAAGATCGCAGGCGATGTAGTGCGGTGCGGCACGCCGCAGCACAGCGGCGGCGGCGCACCCGATTCAGCGCGGATGACTGAGCACTGTAGGTTACTTTTAATGTTTATGCACTCCTAGTAATTGACGTTATAATTTTTGTTATAATTTTTTAATGAATTATATGTTTGAGAAAAGCACTATACATACCTCGCCGTGAAAAGGGGTTGCCAGCCTGGTAACTAACCTCTATATAAACTCGGTCGGCAACCCCCTACTTTCCGGCCTCTGTAGTAATGTACTATTACTCTGTGGTAAAAAGACGGTCAACGTTACCTAAATTGTATTACTATAAGAAATTGCCGCATAATTTAATGCTACACCGCCACAGCTCACACCGAACAAGCATCTTTTTATCCGAAATGTAACTAGGGGGCCTAATATGGCTGTGTTTATCGCGTGACAAAGTGTTAAGGCATCCGTCACCTTCTGACACGTAAATAAGTACGAGAGTGACGGAGGCTTTATCCACATTTGACACGCGATATAGACGCAGCCATTACTAGGCCCGTAATAGGGAACCCTTACAGTTTCTTCATGTCCGCTGTCCGCAGTCTAGCTCAGATATTACTCTTGGAACTACAAAGCTTTAATTTGGCATAATTTAAATTATTACGACAAAGTTATAGAATAAAATCTCGAAAAAAAAACAAAAAAGCTTTGCCTCCGATAAAAGTAAAGCTTATATTTTTGGCATTATGACATCAAATGAGCTCGTTGTACACATATTGTACATGTTATATATTTTTTTGGTTTTGGGGGACCGTTTAGGGAATATTGACCGAGAAAAGTGTAATTCCCGCTAGAATTACGTGTCTCTCCCCCCTACAGCTACATATAGAAAAAATCTGAAATATATCTTAAATAAAATCACATATAACGAACTTAAAAGGAAAATTATCACGACTAAGTAGACTTCATTGGTGCCTAATATACTGGCGGCTCAAGTACTTATACATATTTAAAAAAAAGTTTAAAAAAACAAAAACTCACCTTCAAAAAGCAAAAAATAACATCTTTAAAATGGTAGGTCAGACAAACTTTTTGAAGGCGGGTTTTTGTTTTTTTTTAACTTTTATTTTATTTTATACTTTTTAGTGATCATAATTATGCTGTTATTCTCCCTATTCTCATTTAATAAGAAACAATAGAACATTTCAGTCTCACCGCAAGCAACGCCTTGGGAAAGTATAGTCATATATTTAAACCTAAACATGCTTCGTTATAGTCGCTCAACTATCTTAATCGAAATATCTTGTCACCACCCTTGTTCCGGTCGGCATCTGTGGTCTTCATCATCAGTTCCACTTCACCAAATAGTGCTTTCCAAGAGCAAATAGGTACACGAGTTACAATGAAAAATACAAAAATCGCTATAGGTGTGCCTATAAATTTTGAATAGTTCCGTCAATTCCTCATGGACTCCATCATCAGATCTCAGAGAAAACAGACGAATTGAGAACCTCCTCCTTTTTTTGAAGTCGGTTAAAAATCATCTAGGACACACCAAATAACTTTACATAGAAAATTAGTTCATACTTGATATTTTTTGAGATCGTTTTTTTAATTTGTAGTTACCTCGGAACCCTACACTGAGCATGTTCTGACATACTTTTGCCTGTTTTTTTAATGGCATAGATTTAAGGCAAACCAGCGCCCAGGCCACGATGGTATTCTCTCTTCGGTAACTCGTTGCAAGTCTTTCTTTATCGAATAATTTGCCACCTATCTTAATTTTATTGTTTTGTGTTATGTTTAATTGTGCAAGTTACAAGTTGTCTTAATAGCGATAATTAATTGGTAAGAGTGTTGTATACCTCAGTATTGCACAGGACTTAACATTTTATAGGAATGATTTTAAAGATCATAATTGTGTATCCTTTTAATAAATAAAATAAAATAAATATTTCATCACGGTGTGAGCGACAGCTCTTACATTTTGCGGTCGCAAATCTACTTATGCCGCTGGCGAACTCTCTAACTAAGAGAGTCACATACAAACTTGGTCCTCGCGTCGAAAAGAAGTGACTATCTTAACAGCAATTTTAAATTTGTAAAGTGCTTCTCGGATTTTATTCAGTTTTTAAATAAGTAATTTTTTCAACCTTTTTTGCATATCATTAAGATGGCTTTCATATTTTAAAGTGGAATGATAACAAAAGCCTGAAAAGTAATTTTTCTCCCACATGCTCGGAAATGTTAACCTTACTGTTGTTAAATCAGTCCGCGAAGTTCTGAGTTCCAGTTCCAGGCAAAATTAAAAAAAACAAAGTTATTATTTACCAATGGCAGCGGCCGCGAAAATGTATGAAATTTCATTACGTACCTGGTGTATTACTTTATAAAACCATGTTTTGACTAGTGTCAAATAGTTAGACTTTTTTTAAACAGAAATTGCGTTCATAAACAAAATAAATTGCCGAAATAACTTAAACGCATAATAAATGTTGTATTATAAATTTATTTAATGCTTTATTTCAGTGTCATACTAAATCGTACGCTAGTTTTTTATTTCAAGGAAATGTTGGGACTGTGTTTAATATTATATTAACAATTGTGTTAAATTTCCTCACATTGTTGGAGAAAAAGACTATACAAGCCTCGACCGGGAAGGGCGGTTGCTGGACTCGTATATAACTCTACTCGTCCCGCAACGAAATACTTCCCGGTCTGTGTAGTAATCTACTATTAAGAGGCCGTATACGAAATATTGCCGGTTTTGCTTATTTTTGTGATTTTACAGTTAAAATACTGCTTTTCTATAAGTTTTAATGCTCAACATTAATTGTCATTTTAGTTATGATCGAATAAATGAGCCACTTTTATATTTATGCGAGATTTAGGTTGTTTTAAAACATTATTTATTGCGAATTCTTTTGAACTCTTTGGATATTTTTTTAGGTAATGGATTGATTTTGAACTAAAGTTTATTTCTGTTGTTAGTTTTATGAACGAGAGTTCTGAATAGCCGAAATCAAAAATAATTTTTGCCCGTTTTCTATGAAAATTTACCAAGTTTTTTTTTTTTACTCAAAAATGTATATGATAGTGGTAAAAAGTAATTCATACATTTTTAGACGACTTTCACAGCAATACCTTTTATACATTTTCATACCGTTAAGAAGTCAAAACGATTCATGAATATGTGACATTCTAAACCTCTTCCAGCAAAATTCACATAACTGTCGCCGGTGTCAAGTCGATTAATCAAAATAAAATAATAAAAACAAAAAAGTAGCTCATACATTCGTTAAAATTAGAAATTAGGTATCTTTCGTGTTGTGCATTAAAACTTGTAGAAATACAGTATTTCAACTTTAAAATCACGTCTGTAAAATCACGTAAATCAGCGAAATCGGCAAAATTTCGTATACGGCCTCTTAAGTTTAAAGGTAAAAAAAAGAGTCATCACAGTTAATGGGTGTCAGAAGTAAAGAGACAATTTTCATAGACAAAATTGGTCAAAGAGAAAATTTCCAAAAAAGGTTAAACCAACTCTCATGTCAAGAGTGGATGTTAATTCTTTCAAATAAGCCGGGAGTCGCGTACTTTTTCGCTTGTTTTTAATAATAAAGAGAGCGGAACAAGAACTAATTGAGAAAAGAGTTTTTCAGTACTATCAATGTCACGGGGAAACGCACACTATACATAATTTTATTGAAGAGGAAGCTAAAAAAACAAGTAATAACACAAATATTAATAGGTTTTAATAAAATTAACACACTTTTTATTAAAAATAACAAACTACAAAAACTCAAATAAATAACAAAAAACATGACAATAAATAGGACTTTCTACTAAGCATTGTGATACGACGAACTGCGCCGCTGAATCCGACTAAAAAGTTACGTAAGATATTAACACAATTTTTTTTTTTAACATGTATTTTATATAAATTCTTTTCAACCACTAGAGACAGAATTTTAAATATAAACCAACCAATAAAAATTTAAATGTCTCTATAATCATACGAAGTTCATGTTACGACGGTATCGTTGACATTGCAATACGATATTTATTTATTCACATATTTATTTTCAGACACATCGAAAACTAAGACTTTTAACCTTATTATCGCGACGACAACACAATAAATACTTTTTGAAATAGTATAAAGATTTTAATAAAATATACAATGCATGTAAGTTTTTATGTTTATAGTAACCTCGGAACCCTACACTGAGTATGGTCTGACATGCTTTTTCCCGTTTTTTTTAATGCCATAGATTTAAGGTAAACCGGCCTACAGGCCACCTAACGGTAAGTTGAACACCATAGACACTTGCATTCTCTGTTCGGTAGCTCGTTGCAAGTCTTTAGGAACAAGTTGAGAGCTATCGAATAATTTGCTGCGTATCTTAATTTTATTGTATTTAAATATTATAAAGATTTTAATAAAATATACAATGCATGTAAATTTGTTTCCTGTAAATTAAGACATTTTACGAGGCATCGGCAAGTTAAATAAGTAACATAAAGCACAAATTAGTCACCGTAATATATATCATATTTCGCTAAATACTTCTTTAAAAAATAAATAAATAAATATATTATCTTTCCAGTATCGACTGCAAATCACATCTACATGATTCCATAACGGATCTTTCACTTTTACATAATCAAGCACATTTGGAAGTTGATTTACTGACCAATCAGCATCCTTGATATCCACGGAATACGAAGACATTTAAATTTTTCCTGCGAAACGTTATTCTTGTTAATTTTCGTGGTAATATTTAATATATCAAAATGTTCAAGCTTGAATATTTTAAGTTAAATATCAAAAATATCATCTGAACCGATCGCAAAACTTCTGGACAGTGGAACAGATTTTATTGATATAGCGTACGAAGATGGTTACATAGCGGAACGTCACGAGGTTACTACTGAAGATGGGTACATATTAACCGTGCACAGAATACCACCTGGAAATAATTACACCAATAAAACACTAGTTTTGATGCTCCATGGGGTACTCCTAACATCTGAAATGTACCCGTCTTCAGTAGTAACCTCGTGACGTTCCGCTATGTAACCATCTTCGTATGCCATATCAATAAAATCTGTTCCACTGTCCAGAAGTTTTGCGATCGGTTCAGATGATATTTTTTATATTGAACTTAAAATATTCAAGCTTGAACATTTTGATATATTAAATATTACCACGAAAATTAACAAGAACGACATTTCGCAGGAAAAATTGAAATGTCTCTGTATTTTAAAAATAATGTCAACACTTTTATAACATGTGGGCCAAGGCCAAATTAATTTGAGACAATTGCAATATTTGCATTATTGCGATGTCTTGATGCAATACCATTCTTCAAGTAACCTGCTCGTAGCAGCTTTTTTAAATATTTACTTACAATTTATACATTATACGGATACGAACGTCTGACGACGCGGTAGCCTAGTCGGTAGTGACCCTACCTACGAAGCTAGCGGTCCTGGGTTCAATCCCAGGTACGGGAAAATATTTCTTTCATGAGCGCGAGTATTTGTTCCTGAGTCTTGGGTGTTTTCTATGTATTTAAGTATGTTTTTATGTACTTCGAGAAAAGGTGGGTAGTTCCCTTGCGCTTCGGTTGGCTCGTCTTGGCGGGTACAATACCGTGCCCCAGTATTTTTTTTAATTTTCGCTAGAGTTACGTGTCCTCCCTCTACAGCTAAAACTACAAGTATAAAAAAATATATGTCTTAAATGAAAACGCATTTAACTAACTTAAAACGAAAACTATCACGAATAAGTAGACTTGATTGGTCTCTGAGATACAGGTAGCATTGTACCGAAAAGAAAATTCTCAAATTGTGAAAGTTTCTTATGAGAAATTCTCGGAAATTTCAAAGACTATTCTTAAAATTTGTATGGAAAGAGAACAATCTCAATGCTCTCAAATGTTTCCGGTAATATTCTCAGTAATTTCATGAGAAGATTTCTTAACTTCTGAGATTGTTCTGCAACTTGTACATTGCTAGATACAGTTGGCTTAAGTGTTTATACCTATTAAAAATCATCTAGGACAGCACCAAATTTAAATAGAAAATTAGTTCATACTTGTGAATTTTTGAGATAGTTTTTATGTTTATAGTAACCTCGGAACCCTACACTGAGTAGGTCTGACATGCTTTTTCAAATTTTTTTTAATGCCATAGATTTAAGGTAAACCAGCCTACAGGCCACCTAACGGTAAGTTGAACACCATAGACACTTGCATTCTCTGCGCGGTAGCTCGTTGCAAGTCTTTAGGAACAAGTTGAGAGCTATTGAATAATTTGCTGCGTATCTTAATTTTATTGTATTGTTTATGGTCTAAGATCCGAATAGGAGAAGATTTGGACCGGGCTGTTTATTCGATGAAAAGTATTTTATATAAAATTGAATACGCTAAATAATATGTGGCGAATAGGTAGGCTGAAAAATCTCAGTCCAGTACTTATATCATTAAAAAATAAATAAAAAATGAACTTTTTTTAAATTGCAAATGTTTGTTTAATAGACAAATTACATACTAATCGAAAGTATGAAGGCAAAAGTAAGGTTTGGTGCAAATTACTAGTACCGACTTACCTGTTTATACCTGCCTACCCAATCGCTTGACGAGAAAAAAATAATCAAACTAACGTTTGCATATTCTATAGGCTTCATACTTTCGATTAGTATGTAATTTGTCCATTAAATAAGCTAGTGTAATATTTTAAAACGAAGTTAATTTTTATTTTTTTTATTAATTATATACTGGCCTGAAAATTTTCAGCCTACCTATTCGCCATATATTACCTTAGCATATTAAATTCGCTATAAAATACTTTTTATCGAATAAACAGCCCGGTCCAAATCGTCTCCTATTCGGATCTCCTACTATTAATGTTTAATTGTGCAAGTTACAAGCTGTCATAATAGCGATAATTAAATGGTAAGAGTGTTGTATATACTGCACACGACTTATCATAATATTATAGGAATCATTTTAAAGATCTTAATCTATCTAATATCTAAGTGTATCTTTTTATAAATAAAATCAAATAAATATTTCATTACGGGGTGAGCGACAGTTCTTACATTTTGCGGTCGCAAACCTACTTATGCCGTTGGCGAACTCTCTAACTAAGAGAGTCACATACAAACTTGGCCCTCGCTTCGAAAAGAAGTGCCTTTTTTGACAGCAATAATAAATTAGTAAAGTGCTTCTAGGATTTTATTCAGTTTTTAATTAAGTAATTTTTTTAACAACTTTCATATTTTTAAGTGGAGTAATAACAAAAGGTTGAATAATTTTAATTAAAAGGTAAAAGAGTCATCCTTTACAGTTATATAGACAGAGAACTAGCGGTCCTGAGTTCAAATCGCGGTAAGGGCAGATATTTGTGTGATGAGCGCTAATATTTGTTCCTGAGTTATGGATGTTTTCTATGTTTTTTTAAAGTATATATTGCACCACATAAGTATTTATATCGTTGTCTAGTACCCACAATACAAGCCCAGAGCTTAGTTTGGGAATAGGTTAATTGGTGTGACATTGCCCCTGATATATATCGTCGCTGGAAAGGCAAAACTACTAAAGCGCCATTTTGGTCAAAATGAGTTATATATACAGTACGACTGCTTTTTTTTTTCTGCGTCGTTTGGTCTGGGTCTCGTAGCGATCGGAGCATGTTTTTGGCGCTTTAGTAGTGAAAATTGGGTCAAAATTTCAATAATTTCTTAGGATTTTTTACTAACATCCGACTCATTTAGACATATTTTTGAATAGTTGGCGGTTAAGTATTGTGCTTGCTGTATCTAGCCGTTTCAAGCTTTATTAGTAATTTTAGATAACATAACTGAGGATACTCGGTGGTGATTATGTAAATTTCGCTTGTAGTACATACTAAATGAAATGTCTTTTAGTCAATAACGTTTACGCAATAACCGTCAGTTGTAGTAATTTAGTATTTTTTCTCTTTTGAAATCATGTGAAGTCATGTTTGTTAGTAAATAATCTTATAGCAGGAATCGACGATTGTGGCGCTTTAGTATTTTTACCTTACTCAATAAACAAAGTAAAAAGGATATTAGTATATTTCAATGCGGGACTTCTATCTGTTACATCTGTTAAGAAACTTTGAACTACATACTTAAAGAATATTACGAGATATTAGTAATTATTAAGTTATAAAATAAATTAGAAAAGTATAGGTAAGGCGTTATGCGATTCATAAATTTGTAACAAATTCGACCTTTAGTCTATTTCTCAAATTGTTTTCGGGTGACATCAAGCGTATTAGACGCGCAAGCAATGTCAAAACAATATCTTTTGACATTATGCGCGCCAGTTTATAATTATTATTTATGCTAGTTACCTCAGAACTCCGTCATTTATTAACCGATCTGGAAAATTCGTTTTTGGTTTGATAGGGCATACTTCTGGAGTAGGCTTACTGTCATCAGGTTAGAATCTGATGATGGGGTCCTGGAGAAATTGAGGGAAATCTTCAAATATTGTAGGTACACCTATAGCGATTTGGGTATTTTGTATGTATAAATAGCATATGGTAACTCGTACATTTGCTCTTGAAAAGCACCATTTGGTGAAGTAGAACTGATGATAATTAATAAAGATCACAGATTCACCAGAACTACCTACTTACTCAATAATTTAATAATTTCATGGGTTGGGATTTAATGAATATTATTTAATGCCAATTTATTTAATATTAATACTATTTATTTATTTATGGAAACGCATACCTATTTATTTGATAAAAAAGAATGATGTCCCGTCAAAAACATAAATGTGAAAATGGGAGCCAAGTTCAATATTTTAAGAATATGCGATGCATGGTTATCGCCTTCACCGACATAAGAATTGAGATTTAAATGGGTGCCAAGTTCCGTAGATAATCCTGATATTTATTTATTAAGAACGTACAACATTCTAAAATTAATTAAATAGGTACACAATTTCTTATTTTTTCTCATACGATAATGTATGCTTGATCTGGCCGTTGGTCCAGACATCTAGCGAGAGTCTCCTGAGGTGTTGGTCGAGCCTCTTCGCTATATGACCGTTTGCCGAAACAACTATCGGGACAATGATCATCGACTCAATATCCCACATGGCGGTCACCTCGTGAGACAAGTCAAGGTACTTGCTTGTCCTTATCGGCCTTCACGAGGTTCTCGTCATGCGGGATGGTGACGTCGACGAGCACTGCCCGTCGTTGAGATCGATCTGTCAATACGATATCAGGCTTATTGGCGACAATAGTCCTGTCCGTGATGACAGATCGATCCCAATAGAGCGTAGCACGACCATTTTCGAGAACTGGCGCCGGTGTGTACTTATAGTACGGCACTTCAGACTCAACAAGACCATATTGAAGAGCAAGTTGCTGATGGATGATCCTGGCCACGAGGTGATACTCGTATCTGTGCAAGTACTCGTCGTTGGCCAAATGCGAACAACCGGAAATTATATGACTGAGGGACTCGCCGGGCAACGGCATGCTCGACAAATGTCGACCGTGCCATCCCTCAGAATATATTTCCGGTAATTATTCGTCATTATGACCATGCCAGCAATTGCACAGACAAAACCTTCGGTTTCCCCAAAGAGGTCACCAAATCGCAGCCAGTTCACGGACGCTAAAAAGTCTACCTCGGGTCTTGTTAGGGCCCCGTAGAAGCGTCCGTGTAGCTCGTTGCTCTTCCACACCTTCTTGCGGTCTTCAGTGCTCAACACCGTTGGTCTGTGCCAGTTCTCGTTTGCCAAGGAGAGAGGCGTGAGGCTCTTGTCTAATGCAACCACATCTCGATGCATCCCACACTCATTGCTAAGGAAATAATCCCTGAGATTGCACACCTCGCGGTTGTGGAGATTCTTAGCATTTAAAATGCCTCGACCACCACATTTCCTCGGGATGTACAATCTCATAACAGATGAGCGTGGGTGCAACATGCGATTTGATTTAAGCAGTAGACGGACCCTCCTACCCAGGGCGTTCAGCTCAGTCTGAGTCCACCTTAGTATGCCAAAGAAATATGTGAGCAGCGGTATCACCCAGCCATTGAAGGCGCGCACCTTATTGCCACCCGACAAAAGACTGCTAAGAACTTTTGTCAAGCGGCAGAAGAAGCGCTCTTTCACTGACTGCTTGACATTGCCGTCCACAATACCCAAAGACTGTGACATACCAAGATATTTGTAGGTTTCAATTTCGGAGAGAGATCTGAGAGTCATCGTCTCAGAAAGCTGCAAATTCGACCGCACACTTATCTACACCGAATTCCATCTTGATCGCATTACTGAACTCTTGTGTGATTTTCAATAATGCGATAAGATCTTGGCGCTTCGATACAAACAGTGAAAAATGACTTCAGCTTCTCTACGAAGTCAATAGCCAAGCCCAGAATCCGTCAGCAAAGATCTGAGAGGATTCAAGGCTAGGCAAAACCACAAAGGACTACTGTCACAGAAAGCTGCAAATTCGACCGCACACTTATCTACACCGAATTCCATCTTGATCGCATTACTGAACTCTTGTGTGATTTTCAATAATGCGATAAGATCTTGGCGCTTCGATGCAAACAGTGAGAAATGACTTCAGCTTCTCTACGAAGTCAATCCAAGCCCAGAATCCGTCAGGAAAGATCTGAGAGGATTCAAGGCTAGGCAAAACCACAAAGGACTACTGTCACCCTGGAAGATGCCTCTTTCAATCCTTAGGCGAATCAAAGGGGACTTCTCGACCACCTGGTTGACGAAGGACTGTGACCCACTGCCTCATACATACACCTAAAAAGGACCTCAAAGTTGCATCAACTTTATACAACTCTAAGATCCTTTCGAGCCATGAGTGAAGCACCGAGTCGTAAGCCTTCTTGTAGTCAATCCAAGCAGCCAAAAGGGCCGCCTTGCTATGCCTGACTAGCTGACAAATCGTTATGTCTATGAGGAGGAGCTCCTTAGTACCTACCCCGGGACCCAACCTTACATCCGTTTTGAGCAGAGGCCAAAACATTATTTGCAATAAAATGTACATTTAATTTTGTGCTCAAAATTGTAAAGACAAAAAAAACATAAAAAATGCTTTTTCTCGAAATGACCCTTTTGGATGTTAGTAGTTTTGCCTTTCCAGCGACGATATATTTTTATTTACTTTTGTTTTTTTGCGATGTACTCAATAACCAAACCAACCAAATTAAAGGCACCCGAATTCAACATATTTACATGCATGAAGAGTTTGATGAATGTAGATGAAAGAGAAATATATGTTTAGACCGGTGCACCTGGCTGGCGTTCCATGGTCTGTAAGTTTAGCTCGATGAGTTTCTACCAGGTGGTACCAGGTTTTTATATTTTTAATAGTTATTAGTTAAACAGCTCAGTAGCCACAGCAATTAGCGCCTTGAATTGAATCATTGACATACATACATACATACACTCACGCCTTCATTCCCAGAGTGGGGTAGGCAGAGTAGATTACCAACAACTCTAAAAACTTGTTGTTAATTATGTAACCACATTTTGCAAAAACAGGCTAAGATGTTTACCAGTGTACATTAGTGACAGGTTGCAAGCCCATCGCGTAAGAATACTGCAAGCCTTTATTCCCTTAGTCGCCTCTTACGACTTCCACGGGAAGACTAGGCTGCGGCTCCCCTGAGGCGGAGCGGAGCGGATCTGAGCCAATATTAACCAATGGAAGGCTCATGCGGTCACGTCGAGCGCGCCTAGCGCTCGTTATTTTAGATTATATTGGTTAATATTGGCACAGCTCCGCTCCACTCCGCTCATCTCCGCCTCAGTGGAGCCGCAGCCTAGAGTGGCACAATGTTAAGCCGGCAACCACAAGGCACGCGCCGGCGGGTGATTGAAAGAAAAAGAAAGAAAAGAAAAATACATTTATTCACTACACACATAAGACACACAGAAAACAAAAGTAAAAACAGAAAACAGAAATAAAAAGAGTACCTAGTGAGTGTGTCTTCGCGGCAGTGAATCGGACACTGGCTCAGCATAATGCTGAGATGTTAAACACCTGCAGCGCTGATTTTCAGCCAGCTCCGTTTGTGACAGACGGACGGTACGCTAAACGAATAAATAGTCTAGGTAATACAAAAATACATACTACCGAACAAATACTTATAGATAGTGACAGAATAAATACAAAAACTACATGCAAATACCTTACAGAAATATAATATTTAAAATAAATATACCTACTTAGCCATTATACAGCATCGACCATTTGGCACAATTCAATAAACAAAAAGCAAAGAAAACTAAACTATAATTTAAGTTTAGTTTTCGATTGATTGATTGATTGACCAAATCACACAGGCGTTTACCCTCAATCTTCACAATTTTCACATTTACAACTGTTCATAAACACTTCTTTGTCCGACGCCTCCGGCTCCCACAACTCAATCGCTGCTCAATCAAATCACCAGAATTTTATTTCCCCCTTTTATTGCCGAAAAGCCTTCGACAGACATCGTAAAGGCGACGAAATTAAGTTTTCAGGAGATAGTTAAAGAGGATTTATGTCGAATTTTAAGTGACGAGGTGTTCAAATAATAAGTTACTACAATATTCAATTTGTTTAAGTACTTCACTAAAACTAAATATTTATAACACCACGCGACATAGTAAGCGGTGCGCGATTTCGGAAATATGACAATAATTTTCCTTTATTGCGAAAATTACAGCTTTTAAAGGTTAATTACATGGAAACGATTCTGAAAGTAATATTACACTGAAAAAAATAATTGGTCGCTTGTAACAAGATTGTGATTGTTGTGCATAAGCGTCTTGATCCCATACGAGCCTAACAAGACGATAGAAACACCAACTAAGACGTTAGATACATCAACTATGATGTTAGTTGAATCACTAAAGAAATTGCTGTTTGTTACTATCAATTTTGGTTTATATAACTAATATCGTAACTATTGTATTCATTTTATGTCAACTAAGTGAAAATCTCTCTTTATTGGCTCTCATTTTTTTGACTGCATAAGTAAATGTTAGTTAGCAATTTCATTTAAATTTCATGAAACGTTTCCGTTACTTACATATCAAAACTCTAATCATTTTCATAAATTCAAATTATTATAGTCTCGCATCTTATTATTATCTATCTTCTTTATTTACACATAGTAAGTCGCTGCCCGTCTGTCCGTCTGTATATACGCTTTGATCTCTCAAACTCCGCAACGGATTTTAATGCTAGAGATTTCTTTAATAGATAGAGTGATTCAAGAGGAAGGTTTTATGTATAATAAGTTCTAGATTATGTACGGGTGTTCAGAAAACACATAAACGGAAGCGAAGCGAGGGCGGTTCGCTAGTATGATATATTTGCATATAAAGTAAACCCGCGAAATGTGCGGTGGTAAATTTAAATTGCCTTGTATGCGCCGATATGATTATATCGGTTACCATTGTAATTTGAATTTTAATTGGACACGGGTTTTACGAACTTAGGGTTTGTGGATTTTATTCACGTTCAAATTTATTCGATAAACAATCGTTCAACTTATCGGGTTAATTTATTTGAAACGAACAATGGATTATTGCAAAGCGCTCGATTCTCATTAGAAAAAAAATGAACCGAAATTTTCCGTTCGAATGCTTGGGTCTTTTTACAAGCATTTTTATTAACTTGCAGTTTATGTATGTATGTAAGTATGTATGTTCGGCAGGCCTTTCGCGTAACAACACTCGCAATCACAATCGTTTTCATTTTGAAAATCGAAGGCTTTTCTGCATACAAAATGAAACCAATTGTTTTGTTTTGAAGCCGATCGCCATTGCGAGTGAGTTACGCGAAAGGCCTGCGGGTCTAATCTTGCAAGGAAGATTTGAACTACTTCCCGGGGACCGATTGAGCTGAAATTTGGTATGCCAACGTCATATAAGAAAATAAAATAATATGGCACCATCGAGGTGGACTGATGATTGAGTCGGAAGGTTGCGACAGGATATCCACCATACTTAACGTAGACCCAACGTGTTGGGACTAGCATTGTACTGAAAAGTAACTTCTCAAATTGTGAAAGTTTCTTATGAGGAATTCTCGGAAATTTCTAAGAATATTCTTAAATTTTGTATGGAAAGAGAACATTCTCAATGCTCTCAAATGTTTTCGATAATATTCTCATTAATTTCTTGAGAAGATTTCTTAACTTCTGAGAATGTTCTGCAACTTGTACATTACTAGTTGGGATTCATTCGATTGGTCTTGATAAGCAGATAATGACTTTGCAAAAAAAACTACAGTCATACGAGTATGGCTGCCATACGCAAACGCTGCCATTGACAACCCTGAGCCTAGATTCCACTTGGTATTTTACCCTATTGTTATCATATTGTTAACGTAATGATTGCTCTCATTATCTCGACAGCAAAATCGGCCAAGTCGTCAATGATATGATTAGAATACCTAGGGGTAAGATAATGTGAGGTAAGTGCGTCAAACCAACCTAAAAAAATTATGGTTTGTCGCACTCACCCCATTCACGCTCTTGCCCCGACTTACCTTAAGTCGTAGTGGAATTGGTACCTGAGAGGATGGAATGCAACTACTGTAAATAAATATGGACCTCAGATCCAACTTACGAAAGTAAAAATGCAGTATGCGCACTTTAATCTTATACTCTTTTACTACCTTTTTGTTTTGAACAGCAGCACAGCTCTATGCCATAAAATCACCACTTTCTTGGCTTCGAAATGAAACCATGAAGTGGGAAATCAGTTCATTTCGGGCTCGCCCTAACTGTCGGGGCAGTAAAAGTTTACAGCTCCGAGCGAAAGATGTGAGTTTTACAGCTGTCATTCCGTTTACAGACTTGACCTTTGTCTAATTAAGTGGGTGACGATTTATTACCGGGTCGACTGTTAGGGTCGCTTAATAACCCGATCTTAGCTGAAATATCCGTTGTGAGACACGTCAAAGTACCTTAATGTCAAGTCATCTGAGCCGGAGATTAAGTAACTGACTTTGGTCCTCAAGACACGTAAGAAATCCCTCTGTATTAGAGCTTTCAAACTACGCATCAGATTTTAATATGGTTTTTATCAATAAATAGGTGATTTAAGACGAAGGTTTTAATGTATAACCAATTCTGGATTTTACAATATAATGGTAAGGTTACAGAAAACTCACATAAACCGAAGCGAAGCGAGGGCGGGTCGATAGTTCTTGAATAAAAATGAGAAGGGCGCGAAGTTTCTTAGTCAATCCCGATTTTCGTTCTAAAAAAACTTATTGCGGAAAACTTAATGCATAACTAAAAAGAACAAACCTTTTACGACCAAAATGTTACAAGCGATCCGTCTCCGCCATTTTTAATCTTTATCCATCCTCGGAACCGTTTTATTTCACTCTAGAAAGATACTTTAAATTTCCTGTATCTTTTACACAACGTTTAACACAGCAAATGGCTTTTGTTTTACCTCAAGCGTAAAGATGGAGTGCTACAAAGGAATAAAATGGGGGTAAGTGGGTAAAAAGGGGGTAAAATGAATTACCTGCTATTAGACGAGCAGGGAGTTATATTTGATTGCGTTCTTGAGTACCTTTATTGCAGTTTTTAATCTTGGAAACGGTTTAAAAATACATTTCGTTTTCTTGTCGTGAGTCGTGAATGGTGAGTTTTTTAATTTTTTACATAGTTTAACGACTTTGTGATGATAATTGAAGTCACTTATAGAGTTGGCGATCTAGTTTGACGTCTAAAATCTTGGTAGCTGTTTGAATTTTCAGAATTAACTTTATAATAAGTAGTTCTTTTTACAACTATCTATAAAGGTGGGTAAAGTTTCAACCTGTATGTACTATAAATACTGGTAAACACAACGGACGGACAGACGATAAGACAAGAGGCATAACATTCAGTTAGCGATTTTCGCAAATCGACAAAATGTATACTAGTCGCAACACGTAAAAAGAGCCCGACCGACCTATCTGCGTAGTAAGCAAATTACGGACCAAATTGGAAGG
This sequence comes from Acleris literana, assembly GCA_946894065.1. Taxonomy (NCBI): domain Eukaryota; kingdom Metazoa; phylum Arthropoda; class Insecta; order Lepidoptera; family Tortricidae; genus Acleris; species Acleris literana. The sequence goes on along the minus strand of OX335688.1, from coordinate 7,495,528 downwards.
GGCGACGAGGGGAGCGTAAACCGCTTCGCTTTGCTGCCACGCTATTGGTTTATCAATAGACAACATGCTCAAACATATCCCCTCCACTAGCCGCTCGGAGCTCTTTTTACGTGTACTGTGTCGACCTGTACAGTCAAGGACTTTAATTGTTGAGCCACTATGGAACCCTGTAATAATGACAGCGTCAAGCCATATGAAAGAAATTTCGCGAAAATTAATGATTAACGTTATGCGACAGGGTTCCATAGTGGCCCAACCATTAGAGTCCTTGACTGTATCTATGATGACGTAAGCTGATGACAAAAAACAGAAAATTTAGAAGCGTTTTCATCTTGGCTAGGCCTACAGACGGGTTATCATCGGTTATATTAAACACTTAAATCGTCTAGGGGTCACGGTTTGTAGGAAAACATATCGAAACTATCTTTTTCTACTCGCGTGTTATTTAAACCGCGGTATTGATAATGTTAACGGTATCAGAATACCACCTATAGCGTATCCGAAGCGTGAAAATAGTTCTGTAATAAGCGTTACCATGGTAATTACAGTTCTTTTATAATTATTGTGGTGGTCTCGCACCGTCATATTTATATAATATAATGCTTTTAATTTTTATTTATTTGCTCTGGTAGTAGGTAATTCACAGTTTCGACACGTTGTCCTGCTACTACGCATTATGTTAGTAATATTGTTCGGTCTTTGTAATTTTCCATGTAATTATTTCATAATACAGCGTACTTAAATTATGCTAAAATCTCTTTGTTTTCTTCAAACACACAGCCTTGAAATTTGCAAAACCCCTTTTTTGTACATAGGTATTTACCCCAAGCTTGCCGCAAAGCTACGCACTTAACTCGATTCCCCCCTTCTACCCCACTTTTGCCACATAACTTAATTCTCGTAGAATTTCCACACAGAGGTGTGATAATGTTATTAGACCAAATGTATGTGAGCTAATTGACAAGCAGTACGTTTAAAAGCAAAAGGACTTAAGTAAACCTTAATTTGATTTGTATTCAACTTTGTTTGCCGCTTTTAAAGGTACAATTTGGGATCAGAGTTTTGTGTGCTTGGGTGTTTTTACTTGTGAAATTGTTGTTCTATAAAATTATTATAACACCTTTGTTAGAGGCCTCCAGTTTCCCGCAACCACCTCTCAATATATTTGAGTTAGCGTTAGAATCCTCTCTAAGGTCTCAGAGACCCTGGCCAATGCATACCTAACCCTATCTTAAACGGTTTTTGACAACTGTCATAATGAAACCCCGGATTGACTCTAACAAAAATGTACCTGCTAATGTATCGAATAAGTTTTATCGACATCGTTAAAAGCAATTTTCAATCATCATGATTAATGGCCAAGTTTATGTACGTTTTAATCATTTGAAAGCTCTTTTATTTATACTTATCACAACTATTAACAACCGATATTTTATCTGACATTGACTCTTGTCTAGAGTCATTGTGACAACCTTTGAAATTACATTGTTTAACAATTCATTCAGTGTAAAAATATTCCTTAGCATTTCGAAGAATTGAGAACCTCCTCGTTTTTGTGTTTTTAATAATGTCTCGCAAGAAAAAGATCTTTTATCTTCATGGATGATCATTCAGCTACAGAAGATGAAGGTACAACTTGCTTTACGGTGGTACGTCATGTTTATCGATATCAACTTATAAAATTAGTTTAATTTGTCCTCGCACTATTTAAACGTCAGTAAATAATTGCTCCCGTTAATCCGGGGTTCGGTCATAATGTATGAAATTGACGTATGCGCTCGTCGCGACGGTCCGGCCGCTTACGCCGATTCTTTTCGATAACGTTTACCATTTTCTGCAACAGTAACGATCTCGCAACAAGACGAGTTTTTAATGTGAATGTGGGCTAAAGTGAAAGGGGGAGACCTCAGAAGAGATGGATAGAAAGTGTGAAGAGTGACATGAGAAACAAGGGAGTAAATACTGAGATGACGGCCTATAGGGATGTTTGGAGGAAAAAGACGTGCTGCGCCGACCCCTAATGGTTGGGATAATGGCAAAAAGTACAATAATAAAAAGGGCCCCGTACAAACACGTTATTTTTCATTGTTGTTTCTTTTTTTTTCTTTCGCCACAACGGTAATACATACAGCCCTGGCCAAAGGTGTTGAGCGATGCGTTTCTCATATAAAAGTCCAACTTTAAAAGGTGCATTTATATCTGTTATTATAGAAAGTTGTATATCTATCGGAAAGATTAGTCATATTTATTGACGTTAAGGAAAATTCTGCGAAAAAAATACAATTAATCATTTTATTGTAAAAGCCGACACACGCAAATAGCTACTTCGAAACGATATCTATACTAATGAGTTGCACATGTTCAAACACTTTTTTATATTGTTCGCCTTTCTGTATTTTTTTTAATTAAAAATAAATATTTATTTATAAGTTACAAAGGAAAATATGGGGTGAACACCTTTGGCTAAGGCTGTACAAGAGTCAGTGTGATTATAGTGCAAACCCAAAATAACCAAGCATGACCGTTGAAGCGGTATGGAACCCTCGGTGCGCGAATCTTACTCGCACCAACCTAATCTCTTCAAGGGGTTTTTGAAAGGGTTTAACCCTTTGTAACCCTTTCAAAACCCCTTGAAGGGGTTACCGGACCGGACCGTTGATGTATTTTTCTGTAGTACCTACCTAATCTCCAGTCATTGTGTGTTTTATAATATTTATTTCACAAAATATCAAATACAAATAAAAAGTTTCAAATGCAAAGGTTACTAACCTTTTTTTATTAGATTACACGTAGGGACAAGTCAACCCTTTTCAGAAAACCACTTCGGCTCTCTCACTTTCAGTCATAAGTTATTTTTCTTAGGGAATATTCAAGACTTTATTTACATCCAACTAAGTACAGAATTCAACATTAATACAATTAAAAATTAAAACTAAACGTATTTAAATTAAAATTAAACTAAGCTACGCAAATATTAAAGATATAAATAATAATCACCACTATAAAAAGAACACCCCCTCTAGCAGGTCCGCTCGCGGCATGGTCCCCATGACACTGGCTGCATTACCTCTCTGGATAGCTAGCCCAATCCTTTGGGGGAGGTAAGCACCAGCTCTGGGATCTCCGGAGGATTCTATGAGCCGAGAGGACAGGGCCTTAATAAAGCTTTTCTTATCAGCTGACCAAGGTCCCATGGTTTCCACTGCAAGCGCCACAAATCCGTAATTATTTAATAATGACGAATATTTGCGACGCTTGAGTGTTTGGGCCTGATCAGCTGCTGCACCGGCCCGATTACGGGTTGACTGGACGTGGGAAAGGGCGAATGTGTCAACGCACGTCGCGTCCCACACCAGTTTATTTTTCTTTGTACTTATATGAATTATTGTGTCGATCTTGAATCAATAATGAAGAGTAGCAGAAAAATACAAAAGATAAAAAAACAAGGGCCTCTATTTAACTCGGTAAAGCCATTATTAATTTTGACGTGTTATGGTATTGTTTTTAACTCAGCCGCCAGTACTGTCAAGAGCTATCAAAACGTTGACAATACGGAAACACTTCAAAAACCATAAGGTTTTACGTTGTTTTACCGTCTAGAATCTCAGTCCCGATGGGCCTCTATTCTATGCGGTAAAAACTATTTTGTCTTTGACCTGGGGCCTGGGGATTTTGAAAGTTCATAGTTGTTACAAAATAATTTTAAAAAAAAAGGTTGTGACGGTGTGCGCGGACGCACACTGCGACAATGCCGAGTCCTGTGAGGGCTTGACTTTAATACCTATCTCCAGTTCAGGGTTTCACGGAAACAACGGGATTTTTACCCAAACCAACACCTTTAATACAAATAATACGTCACACAACACAATTCACTTAACCTAAATCACTTCGTGAAGACACGTATGGGAGTGAAGCTCCTGAATAACGGGGTTTGGCGTGAGGCGCCTTTTATGGAAAGAAAGACGGTTCTTTGAATCGCGGATGGAGTGAAGCTCTTAAGTCTGAGGTTTTGGCGTGATGCGCCGTAACGGAGAGAAAGACGGTTCTTTTAATCGCGGATGGAGTGAAGCTCCTATGTCTGAGGTTTTGGCGTGATGCGCCGTAACGGAGAGAAAGACGGTTCTTTGAATCGCGGATGGAGTGAGGCTCTTAAGTCTGAGGTTTTGGCGTGATGCGCCGTAACGGAGAGAAAGACGGTTCTTTTAATCGCGGATGGAGTGAAGCTCCTCAGTCTGAGGTTTAGGCGTGATGCGCCGGGACAGGTAGATGGAGGATTTTCCCAAATCGCGGATGGAGTGAGGCTCCTTAATAGTATCTGACACTGCTAGCCTAAGCGCCCCCAGTCACAGTTCCAACGGGACGATGATCCTCGAGCCGCTGAATGCACTGGACGTAGGGAGATCAGGGGTTTGGTGTAGATACTTTCCAAAATAAGTACGGTAAGGTTCCAAAGCCAACGGGACGATAATCCTCGAGCCGCTGAAGCGTTTGTATCTGATTTGGGAACGGGATTTCGGAGTGAGAGAAGGATAGACACTTCGACAGTTAGATCTGAAGATAGGGATGCAGCGGTACGATATTCCTCGAGCCGCCAGCGATCCGCACCCTCTGCGAGCACACCGCGAAGTGTCCCTGCCAACTAATTCCAACTCGTAGGTCATCTCGATCCGACCTTCTTAGTCCAAGAAGGTGGATGAGGAGCCGGTATCGGGTCGGTTGACCCCCGACCGGGGTACTCTGCGCCGACCCTAAAAACGGTCGGGTCCCTAGAGCGCAGCCGGCGCCGAAGGCGCGGGCTGCGCGGTGGCAGGTGATGATGGGTTACCGCTTCATGGCGATGGCGGAATAGGATTCTGCGGCGGCAGCTTAGCGCTTGTAAGGGGCTAAATCCTCTCCGGCCAGCATGGCCGTTAAGGCCTCCTGCAGTAGCGCTACGGTGTCACGTTTCAACGCCGTCTAAGCTTCTTCGTCTGGGGTGTTGTTTGCAGCTGTCGGAACCGGGACTGTACTCACCGGCATTTCTGTCGGAGCGGGGTCAGGTGTTGCGTCCTGCACGGAGGGCTGCGGGCCACGGTTTCGGGCTCCGAGCCTCTTTCCACGGCGGATGGGCGGCTGCATGGGGTCGTTTCCGGGGGCCATCAGGGAAGTGTCCCTGCCGCTCCTGCGCAGGGCGTTATACATATAGGCGTGCGGGGTGCGGTGCGCGGCGCGGGGGCGGTACTACAGTATGGAGAGGCGGCCGCGCCGATTTGTGACGTCACGCTGGCCTACGTGATCTCGGGCACGCAGGCCGCGCTCCGCGTTAGCGCGTGACGTCACAAGGTGATTTAATATTTGGTTAGCTCTCGTATTCAACGTCTTTTATTCGTCGTATTAAAATTCAACCCAACTTTACAAGTAAGATGTTTTTTTCAATAATGCATAAATTATTATGCTTCATCAAGGAGAATGTAGGAAACAATTTACATATTATTTTTCCAGCTGCATTTAACTACTACATTTATTCATGCATATAAAATATTCTTATTCTTATATTTAATTAATAACCAGTTTCGCTCGCAGAGTTAAAGCGTTAAAAATCGAAATCGCATGACGATACAACCTGCGCATCTACGGAGGAAAAACATCAAACACATTTTCAGTTTTATCAGCGACAGCGCCATCTATCGTTGAGTAGCATTTCTAATAGATCTAGTATTTATATTTTTTTCTAAAAATACTTTTAAGCAGCTTTCAAGGCTTTTAACAATGAAAACGGATCAAACAATCAATCAAACTTTCTCTTAATAATATTAGTAAGCAAAGGATACTTGAAAATACTCTTTATCCCGAGAAAATGAATGCTTCCCTTTAGTTGAAAATACTACAAGAAAGTCGCGGTATTGCTTAAAACGAAAACTGGAGCCTTATTCTTCTTTGTCCCTTTACGTATTGTTTCGTATTATTTTTAATTTGACCGCCATTAATGTCTAGTAAATAAGAGCTCTTATAAGTTGATAATACGATTACAATAGGTGTTAAGTCGAGGTAAAAATAAGGCGTCTGTATTTTGTATGACTCTGACGGTAATCCATCATTTTACAGAATTTCATCGAAGGCTGCACACGTAGAGTTCCGACCGCGGGAAACGCCACGCGCCATTCCAATCTTCCGTACGTGTAAATGCAACTGTAATAGTAAAATAGTAAAAAACCTACGGTTCGGACTGGCGCGTGGAATGGCGCGTGGCGTTTCGCGCGGTCCAAACTGTGCCGTGTAAAGGCCGCTCATGACCTTTTCAGGATATCTCAAACTTTAATAACGTAGGTTAAACTAGTGACTATGAAAAAAATTAACTCATGCGGCGAGAAATGCCTTCGATGAATTGAAAATTTCTAATGCTACGTTCGTTGAATAGAAAGGTGTTTCGATAAAATAATACGAGTATTTAGGTACCTACCCCATTCTGACGTTTAGCAACTCAATTTGCCAGATTTCAGCAACCAATTTAACAGACTGCTGAATCTTAATCAACGAAGTCAATACATATTGATCGTCCGTTTAATTCATCGTTTTCTGATACATTTGACAACCGTAAGCGCATAACGTGTTGAATTTGTGTGTAAACAACTTAATGGCTTAGATTTGGTTATTGGTGTAAGCTCGCTAAAGTGTTTAATGTAAGTTTAATCTTTAGTCTGCGTTAGATTTTTTTAAACTTAAAGTTAATATTTCTGTCTTGTACACTTAGCTAATTATAATCTCGTAAGGCCCCACATACTACAAACAGGGAGTTTTTTGTGAGTGGGACTTTGAATCTACCATCTAGGTAATAAAGTTCAATTACGTTTCTTCGATAATGTCATTTTCAGTTTATGAACATAGGAAAATAAACCTTATTTACATAGCAACACGGTTGAAATTATTTTCCTTGATTATTGAAGTTATTTTCCTATTGTAAACTGGGCCTTACGAGGATAAGCGTCATGGTTTAAAATGAAATATTATTATAGGTTTAATCATTTTCAGGAGTGGTCACCCCAGCGTGGGCGCATATCATAAGATAAATCAATATACCGCCACGTTCCATCGTTGTGTAAATACAGAGAAATCATTACTAATCTAATTAACTATTATAAATGCGAGCGATTGGATGGATGGATGTTTGTTACTCAATCACGCCAGAACAGCTAAACAAATCTCGATGAAAGTTGGCACAGAGATAGATTATAGTCTGGAATAGCACATAGACTACCTTTAATCCCGAAATAAATCACCATTTCCGTTGGATAGCAAAATTAAGAATTCTACGTGGAGTCGCGCGCAGAAGCTAGTATTATAAATGCGAGTGTGTGTTTGTTGGTTTGTGACGTCTTTAGGTTTTAACGACTAACGATCGATGTAAAATTTGGAACATGGATACTAAATGGCTATGGATACGGACATAGGGTACTTTTTACACGACTGCCCCAAAAAAGGAGTGTAATGTTTTCAGGGTTCATGTTTGTATGTATCTATGTGAGTTTCTTTATTCCACTATAACTTCTAAATCCCTTGACCGATTTAGATGTGTGAGGTATCGTTAGAATCCTTACGTCATCCCGGGTGACATAGGATACCTAAACTGTTAAAATTGAAATGACAACAATGGCCAAATGACAATTATTAACATATGTAGGTATATCGACGACAGAATAAAAAATGCAGTCGGGTTTTTAAAGCTTGCTTTTCATATTTATCCTAAAAAATAGGACGGTTAAGTACCTTGTCGCATTAAGCCTTCGGTAGATTAGGGCAGCAGTTCAATCAAAGCGTTAAAATGACAAGGCACTATACTGTGTGCACATATATGGCTGACCGTACATGATAATAAGTTTCTGTCAAAAAACATTTTTGGGACAAGCTTTTGTTGCCGACTGTACTTTTTTTTGCACAGTCGTCATCTACTCGTCAAGACGATTCTAACCTAACCTAACACGACGGGTTTATCATGTGTAATTTAGGAGTTCCTATGGCCACCCTGAGTGTCCATCATCAGACCAGCTCGATGGTACTATATTGTCATCAAAATTAAAAGTGTATGCAAAATTTCAGCTTCATGGGAAACCGGGAAGCAAGATTTGACCCATACATACATACATACATTGTAAGTTAAATAAAAGCTTGTAAAAACAAAGACAGTTAAACTGAATCTGCAACGGATGAAATATGATATATCATTTTTTTAAATTTAATGTACATTTTCAACCGGCGAAAAAAGCGGAGGAGGTCTGGTTCTCAAGTCGACGCGTATTTTTTTTAAATGTATGATCTCGCATAACTTTTTACAGAGGTCCCGATTTTAAAAATTGTTTTTTTTTAACAAAGAGTTTTAACAAGCCTCTTAAAAAGCTATGAAGCCGCGAATGTTGAAATAACCCTGCGTTAAATTTTCTTGGCTCTAGGTGGATTAAAGCTGAAAGCCTTCTTGTGTATTCTAAGTAGATTACTTAAATCAATTTTCAGAAGTTGAAGTTATAATTACTGTTTGTAGAAGATAGGAAATAAATTCAATAACACGTAAAGCGATAACATTTTAGGAGGACGTCTCGCATTTTCGCTTTTATGGTTCCGTACCAAAATGTTAAAAAATGAACCGTTATGGTGAGACTTCAGTGTTTGTCTGTCTGAACGTTACAGTTGTTTTTCTCTGAAACTATATAGAAGCTATCAACTTGAAATTTGGCTTAGTGGTATAACTGGCAACCCCATCTGTTTTTAGTAACCACTGATGAGAAGGAGCGCCGCAAGAAACTCAACAGTCTGTCAGTCTTTAATCATATTTCATATATTACAATAATGTTACTTAATGTTGAATATAAATTAAAAATCATGCGTAGTTCAGCAGGAAAACGTGTCAGAGTCAGAATTAATACAGAATAAAAAAAATAGATAAAGTGTATCTACATTTACGGACTTACGTAAGTGTTACCAGTTTGTTTGACATCAAAAGTGGTGTCATTACGTAAACTGTAAAAGTCTTTTAGATAAAATAAAACTACAATCTAGTTCGAGCAATCTATAACTGCGGTCCCTCACCGGAAGCATTCGCCTGTAATGTAACATTCAAAACTCAATTTTTAGCTTACTTTACAATATTGCCTCACCGACAACTTTTTATACTTAATAGAATAGAATAGATCAGAATCATTTATTTCAGGCTATTACCCATATTATTGGTTAGTTACAGGATACTTAAAATGGGTTAGTGACTATTTAAACATACAACTACAGGAACACAAAACAAAAACAAAGGTGCCTGGACTATTTGTTGCATCGGCCACCACTGGAGACCTCTGAAACCCAGTAAATAAGGATAAGGCAGTATATCTACCAGGAATCATATTCGGAATGTCGTTGGAACTATTTCTGACGCGCCTCATGTGTGTTTCCTCACTGTGGCCTGATAAGTGTCTGTACGCGTGTCACCAAACGTACCTGGGTCAATCAACTTTTTTACCCACACATTTCTGTCTGTTGCCCACCGTTCAGATTTTAATAAATAAAATAAAATCTGGGGACTTATTTTAAGTGAAATTATTTTTAAATTGTAGTAATATCATAAACTCCTTTCATAAATCAAATTATAATGTATTGTTTAAAAATGTATGTAACAAAAATGTGGTAACTCAGTTGACAATTCACTATTTATCACACAAATTCGCAGACAGTAACTCAGTAGACACGTAATTACCCAATTTTCACACATTTTAGAAATTAAGATATGGGTAGGTATTTGAAAAAGATAGATTGATAAACTAGTAAAATGACTACATCATTAAAAACGAAAATAAGCAGTGATATTATATTTAAAAACAAACATGTTTGTTGAAATCCGGTAAAATAAAAGTGTGGGTAAAAAAGTTGATTGACCCACCTGAGGCACTAACTACGCCATCTCGCCAATCCCAACAACATTTTGTACCCTTACCATGAGTTACAATCACCATGCTCGCTAGCGAGTCGAATGCTCTGTCCCTCGCACTCTATAAGAATACTGCGAGGACTGCAAGGGACAGACATTCGACTCGCTAGCGAGTACGTTAATTGTAACTCATGGTAAGGGTACTGAATGCGTTGTTATATTGAACTCGGACTCGAGGTTCTATAATGCTCGGTTCTCCCCACCCACTGATGTAATGCTTCGGGCCTATTAAGGTCAGATTTATCGATGTGGATAAAACATTTGTCACTTTCTGCCCAGTAAGTATGTTAGTGTGAGAGTGACGTATGGCTTTTCCACCGCAATAGAGGCGGGAAGTGTTACATTACAGATGAATGCTTCCGAAGAGGGACCGCCTTAAGAACTATGAACAGTATTATATTTATCCCGATACTTTACATTTTAATCTAAATCAAATTAAGAATATTTGTAAGATAAAATGGTCTCAAAAGCTCGGTTGAGTAGTTTTTAGACCCTGCATAATAATGAATAACAGGGGATTATCCGGCAAACTAAACTACCTATTCGGTTTGTATTTCCTATCTTAACACAAATACACAGTTTGACGAACTTTAAACTTCACATGTCTACAACAACGAATTTATACCGCACGTAGTGTTTCAATAAATGGCAACATCGCACAAATTCAATTTCGTACAGTTGGAAAGGCTAGCTCTAACTAAATGAGTTTCAGTCTCAAAGCGAAACCTATCACCAATCTCGACCGCTCGCGTAACTACAAAATAAATTGATTTTACTAATTTTATTGGTATCTATTGATACTATATAAAAATATATAAAAATCATCTCGTTGGTTTGAAAGGGTATTATTAGCTTCAGATTTCATCAGTTTACTAGAAAAGGTTAGATTACGAGTAAAACTTATCTATCATTTAAAATATATCGAGGAAGTAAATAAATCACCTCCGGTACCCTTTGAGTAACTACAACCTACTTGTAAACTTTCTTTATCCATGCTTTCCTTTTCTATTACATACATACATACATACATTAAATCACGCCTGTTTCCCAGAGGGGTAGGCAGAGACCACTTCTTTCCTTTTCTATTATATTCCATTATATTCTTTTCTATTCTTATCCCCTAATATTTATTTATATTCATTCTATTCCATTCCGTTATATTCTATTGTATTCCATTATATTCCATCTATTTTCAGTGATTCTACTCTGATACTCTACTTAATTCTTAGATATTCTGCTCTATTTATTTGGTTGCAAACCAGTGATTCTTATTTTTCTTTTGAGTGTGCTGGTTTAGAAACGCTTGAGAACGAATGCTCAAGTGAAGACGAATATTAACGTTAATCAAACATAGACAAAGCGCTTATCTTCAAATTTCTGCCATAACGGGTATTAGCGACTATACCCATCGCAGTAACCCTCAGCGTCATTCCTTCTACTTAAAACTACAAAATACTTCCAAAATCTGAATCTTCCCTTCCCCCACAGGTGGTCGTTATGGGCAGCAGCACGACTTCCGACAAGACCATCAACACCAGCACGGATTCTGCAGCGACCGCGCTCACCTCGGTCACTGGCACCGACGACTCCATGGACGCAGAGCCTGAGCCAGAACCTTTGCACCCACCGAACCTCATCGATGAGCATATCCCACAGGTACCTAAGGTACTTATTATCTGAGACTTTATGTTACTGACAGACTGAGGCTTTATATGGGAATAGCGCAAGTTAGTGTTGCCATACAAATCACCCTGTTTTTCTAATACGGGTGATATAAACTCTTTATTTTTTAGCAGGAACCTCCAAGTACAGCCCCTCCACACTACCACAGAGCGCAAGACAGCTGCGAAATCGACTCCCCCGCCTACACCAAGCCACAATCCGCAACAGACATCTTAGATTCCCCCAGACCAGGCCCAGCCCGGTTCATCTTTGACGTACCCCTCCCAGACCCGAAGAAAGAGAAAAGAAACAAGACAATTGTGAAAGACAGCACACCGTCAACGTCAATACAAATTCCGTATGACTCCAAAATGGAAACGCCGAAGAGCCCAAAGTTGACTCAAAGCAAATATGAAACGCACTTTAAATTTGAACCCGAGAAGAGGAGAGGGAGTGAGGTGAGGAAAAAGAAAGAGAAGGAGTATTATAAAGATGAGGTAGCGAAGTTGAGGAGGCAGTTGGAGGGTACGGAGGTGTTTACGACGAGGAGGAGGTCGTCGGCACATCAACACTCGGTGCCTCCGCCGTCATCTAGAAGGCAATCAACAGGTTGGATTTCAAGCTTGTATTTTTAAATATAGTTTTGATCGGCAGGTTATAGTCTTGACGTCAGTACACAAATCCACTCTAGAGCTCTCTTATAAAAGCATAGGTGTCGTTTAGCATTGGTCGTTTCACAAGAACTTAGCCGAGCAATGGGTAAATGAGAGTATTGATGTATGTAAAGCAGATAAGGTTTTGGTTCTGTAATTCTGTAGCTCTCTCTACCCCACTCTGGGAATGAATGCGTGAGTTTATGTATGTACGTAAGTAACTCACCCAAAGTTAAAAAAGACGGCACTTCCATAATCATAGGTGTACGTAGTTTCGTTCGTTCCATTTATCGCAGTTCTTAAGATGATATATTATTATAGGTATATATTTTTAACCGTGGCAAAATCTAAGCCTTACGATTCTCCGAGTTGAACGCTTTTATTTCCAAGAATATAAAATATCGTTTTTAGGTTAAAATTTGCAACTACACGCAGAGAATCTACTCCCAAAATTTAAGTCATAAAACGTTAAATTTGTCTTTTTACCTCGACTGTATTTTAGTAGAGCAAAATAATAAAACTCGCAAGTAGTAGTAGTAGGCACTAGTTTTCTAGCCTACCAAATTAAATAATACCTTTCAGCGGCTCAAGTCCACGTGACTGCCAACCCACTGGACTCTGCCGGCGCCATGCCATCTGGCCGCACCACCATTGTCGTACAACAGCCGTCTCTTTCCCTCGACTATGGCGGCTGTGCCACCATCCTCGTGCGGGACGGAGACGAATGCAGACGCAAGAGTCGCGTCTGCAGCGACCATATTCAGCAGCTGCTGGATGTAACAAGCCAGTTTACGTCAGAAGATCTACATGACTTTGACAAGAGGTACGTCAAAGAGTTTTTTTTTTCATTTGGGTCACAATTACTTGCTAGCAGCCAGGCCTATTTATTAGGCAGGCTTTTAGGGATATTTAGGATATTTTTAGGGATATTGACGGCACGTTTACCTTGTTGGTATTGACCCTGGCTTCGAAGCTAGCGGTCCTGGGTTCAAATTTCGGTAAGGGCGGATATATGTGTGATGTTTTCTATTTCTCTGTATATGTAAGTAAGTTTGTCGTTGTCTAGTACCCAAAATACAAGCCTAGAGATTAGTTTGAGACTAGGTCAATTTAAATGGAAGGCCTAATTGTATTTAGAGTTGCTTTTATTTTTATTACTAAGGTCACAACAGTAGTCATAGCAACGGTTAACCATCATTTACTAAAACGCGTTTTACAAACTGATTCTTTTCACAAGTATAGATATCATTGTGCAAAACGCTTTTTTTCCGAAACTAAATATATCAGGATTTTATAAAACTAACCTAACCTAACCTATAGGGATAACAAGATGGTCCTTAAATAAATCCTGAAATATTTACAGTTAACTGTTTAGCAAGTGATTGGATACCCATAGCAACACCGTATTTTGTAAGATGTTTAGAAAATTAACATCAGACAGCAAACAAACAAACAACGTATCAGATTACGGTCACTGCTATTTGATTCAGAATGAAACAAACGACTCCTAGTTTGCTATGATAATGCAAAGTCCAGGTAAAATCCTAAAACATGGGCAGCAAGAATCATCTTTGAATGGAACTTCATCCATTGCAAGAGCCATAACGCCAAAGAACAGAATACTGTGTTAATTGTATTATCTTCTGGTCTCGTCTTGTACTGTCAGGGGCATTCCCGGTCGACCACCTCTAGAGTGAAATTCGTTTGCGCGTTCGACGCGTAACGAGCTGAGCGCTGTAGGATTAGCTAGCTGCAACGAACTAGGCAAAATTTTCTTAACTGGACGACCGCGAATGTCCCTGAATGTCCTTGAATTGTCAAGGAATTTAATTATTGAGATAGAACCCTGACATAATGACAGCGTAAAGTAATTACAGAGTTTCTCTATAGCCTCAATATAAAAAGACCGATTATAGATCAATATTCACTTTAAAAAATAAGGAGACTAATTTGTTAAAGAGAAATTTTTACGACCTCTTTTATTACCTAATCATTAAATTATTATATTCTTCGAGAATCTCATATTTTCCGCCTAATAACTTAGCTACCGTATAACCATTATATTCTTTGCACGGAGTACCTTAAATTCTTTCATATCCAAAGGAAGTCCTTTATTCCATTCCCTTTGAAAAATGAAAGATAAAGAAAACGCGTAAAACATAACGAAAGATAGATATAATTCTGCTCTGCCTTACGTTAAGTTTATCATATTTTATGAGGCTTGTCATTCAAAGGAACAAAAAGGGTGCAATGAAATATTTTTTTGTTCCTTTGTCAGTTGGGGTGTTAGGGTTGAAAATGAGTTAAGATGAAGAAAAGAAAGCGGATTTCGAAAATGTGATTTCTTTTTGATCTGGTAAACATAGTGGAATAGAACGTTATTAAGTAAAACTAGGAGGCGACACGGGCACTTTGGTGCCGTATACAGATGTAGTGAAATATCCTTTCACATCGTATTTTCTCGGAAATGTTCGTATTTGTCATGCTACTTCAGTCTGACTCAGTACCCAACAAGACAACGTGGGGGAACGTCGCATCGCGAGAGTGATAATCGATATAGAGTGGTTAATACCAGAGTTTTTTTTGTTAATTAAGATTAAGTTTGTTTTTAGTTCTTTTTAATAGTCATGCCGAAAGCATTAAGACCTGGGAAACGTTTAGATTGACAAGCCTGTGAAATTATTTTCAACATTTATTTATATTTCATCTTGTTTACCTACTCCTAATTTCTATATATTTGATCGTGGTTGTTTTAACATGTCGGTGTGATATACTTCAAACTCGTGGTTTGACATTTGACACTGATAACTAAAGTACTCTATTTATTTAACACAAACATGTCACTTAATAATTCAATAATTCATAGACACGTCGGCATCATTCGGAAGTAGACGTGAGTTCCGAGTTTTCACGATGTGAAAGGATTATTCACTAGATCTGTACATAGCGATTAGTTATTCGATACGTTTCTATTAGGGAGCATAGTAAAGCTCATGTGTAGAAAAAATGCTGACGTAGTACCAAAATGACGTTTTTTAGTGTTCCATAGTCAAACAAGATTGATTGATTGATTGATTCTTTATTATCATTTTAAAGTACACAAGCAGTTTATAGCAATACATAAATTTCTTATTAATCATTTACAACTAACCTTAACCTTGCTTGCCACTAACTATGGTAATATCAAAGCATTGACAATAATTAATAACACATATTGAAGCCTAAACCAGAAATTTATTTGTATTATAAATATTCATGTAATGAAATTTGCATGTCGTTTTTGTATTTATTTTCTCCAACTAAGTATGCTCGAAGTAGGACGGGCCAATGACGCGGGAGTTCTTTTCCGCAAGTGCCATGCGACGGGGAACTGTTCTTAAGCGTCAAGTCGTTCGAAGCTGTTTGCCCGGAATATCCACACGTGCAAACTGTGAAATGTTATTTTTTACGAACACTATAACTTCAAATAAGTATTGTGAGTAGTGCGTCAATATGCGTTGGGATGTGAATAAATCTCGACAAGAGTGCCTAGGTTTTACTCCGAGAAGTGTACGGATGGCACGTTTTTGCACAATTAGGACCCTTTTTGCATTTGTGGAGTTACCCCAAATGAGAGTGCCGTAGGACATAAGAGAGTGGAAGTGAGCAAAATAAACCTGTTTTAACGCGTCTCCCGAGATCAGCGGTTTCAATTTGTTCAACGCAAAAACAGCACTACTCAACCTTTCACAGGCACCGTCGACATGGCACTTCCAGTTCAAATTTGAGTCAATCATGAACCCGAGGAACCTGCTCTCATTGCACAGAGGCATCGGGCAGCTCACCATGCACGGCGGTATTGTAACTTGTCGACCAGAAAATAACATGATATTCGATTTTGCAACATTTAACAATAGCCCGTTCGCTAAAAACCAGGGCTGCAGTTGCGAACAAGCTTCGCTCACCGTGACACTTAATTGCTCATTGCATAGTTTTTTTTTTCGCTCAGATGCTCACCGGAAAAGTTCCCAAAAAAGGATAAGTTCACCTTTGTTTGTCCACTAAAGTATATTGATACACCCAAAAAAACATTGCCCTAAGTACTTGGGCAGTCGAGTATTTAAGCATGACTGGCGATATTACGATGAACAGGTATTTAATTTGACAGAAGGGTGTAAAATGAGTAATTAACACAATTGTGGTCGACGCTTACCGTTCTAATTAATGTTTATTGCTATGACAATATTATACGTATGTAAGAGTAAATAAATCGCTGTCGTTTCAGATTTGCATTTGTATACATGTGCTTTTTTTTAATTTAATAAACAAACAGGCACATAAAAACAAGATAAAATATAACTGGTAAAAACAATAAAGACCTATCCATCGATATATAAACGACAAAAAAAAATGACAACGGGTACCTACCAACACGAGTAGACACATAAATAAAATGAAATTGTCTATATATTTAAATAAACTACAGCTCTGTGACCTTTTCAGGGCTAAGTATATATAATTCTTATCTCTGTACCATATTTCATGATGTTCAGTTAAGGCCTTAAAAAACGGAACCAACCAACATACACCTAACTAATTACAGAATAGAGAGACATCAAATGAAGTCAAACTGTTGTATTTTTAGTCCAGAAATAATACTACGTTGATAACATGCTGGTAAAGTTAGTATGCGATGAGATATAAGTTTGGAATGGGAATGGGACCTTTAAAGGTGTCCAACAAACTGAACTACCAAGTCGAGACACGGCTAGAGTTGCCATATGAGAGGATAATAAATAATAATAAATAAAAGGGGACAATAGCTGCCTGCACACCTACACTTCGGCCTGCGGAAAACGCCACGCGCCATTCCAATCTTCGCTCCGAACCGTACGTGTAAATGCAACTGTAATAGTAAAATACTAAATACCTACGGTTCGAACTGGCGCATGGAATGGCGCGTGGCGTTTCCCGCGGTCCGAACTTTACCGTGTAAAGGCCGCTAATCTCACACAAATTGACCTAGTCCCAAACTAAGCTCTAGCTCTAGGCTTGTACTATGGGTACTAGACAACGATAAACATACTTATATACAGGGCTGTCCGGAGATAGTCCCAACCTACAGGGGCACGTTTTATAAAGCTACAAGTTATATTTTTACAGGTCTAGACTGGGCACACTGCTCAAACGGCTGGTCGTCATTGGTCGAGGTTGTGTCACATGGAAACTTGTAACCTGTAAATTGTAATTTGTAGCTTTATAAAACAGGCCCCAGGCCTGGATAGCTCAGCTCAGGAGTGTCCAAAATATGGTAAATCCTGTTTAGTAAAAGTTGCACGGAAAAAGAGATCTCTACTTTTCAAAATTTTGGAAATGCGGTACCCTGGTCACCATTGTCAATGCCACGACCAAAGTCATTAGAAATTTTCAGTTTATTTCAATGTGGAAGAAAGCTGATTAAATTTGCTTTAAGACCCTTGTGACGAAATTTATGAATAACGAGCCTTTTTTTTAATTTTTCATGACAAATTTAAAGTTTAGGAAGCTGAGTTTTTCTTCCGGCAACTTTGACATCATACAGTGTACAAACCTGTAGTGCTTTCTTAAAAAAATCCTGTTTTATGGAGATTTTAAAATAGTAACAATTGAGTTTATTGATTATAGCAACAAAGACTGAATTCTATCCATCTATTGAATTTAAAAAACGACTTTTACTTCCGTTTAAACTGAAGTTAACTGGTTTTAAATGTTTAAAAAAACAGTTTACGTGAATGTGAAATACAACAACACTATGATAAAAAAAATGTAATAACTTTTTTTTAAATTTAAAACGAGTGTAATAATTGCTTGCAGCCATCCCTAATGCAGGCTGGGCAGCGTTGCATAAACGACATCTTGAGTACGGAGGCATATCGTCGCTAACCAATTTGTCGGCCTGCTTCTGCGACGCGACTACGCAGCTCTTCCAAAGAGACAATGTTACTATAAACTCCATTCTTGATATTAGTAATACTGGCCACCAAACTTTCAAATCAAAATTGAATTAATTAGACAATTACATTTTATTGGGGTTGTCTAAAAGATTGTACAGCAAACCTATTGCCTAACAGTCTGTAAACAGAAAGTCATAATGACGTGAAAACTTACTTAATTGTGTTAATTAAGTGAAACTGTACACGCAGTCCTGGTTACGTGACACGGGCTTTCAGTCACAACCATACGTATATACATAGTAAGCCAAGTGAACTTTCCGTTTTGACACGACTTCCACAATGAAAAAACTGGCCAAGTGCGAGTCGAACTCGCTCACGACGGGTTCCGTACTGTTCTTGTACAGTCAAGGGCTTTAATTGTTATGCCACTATGGAACCCTGGCAGCGTCAAACCACATGAAAGAAATTACGCTTAAATGAATGATTAACGTTACGCGACAGGGTTCCATAATGGCATAACAATTAAAGACCTTGACTGTACGCATCTATTAATTTCAAAATTTTATGATATCTTAGAAATCGATTATCGCTGTCCCCTCGGGAACTGTCCAATTTTCCAAAATAAAAGTGTTATATGTCCAGCCCCGGGACTCGAGCTATCTCCAAACCAAACTTCACTGAAATCTGTTTAGTGATTTACCCGTGAAAGCGTAACAAACAGAGTTACTTACACATACATAATATAAAGTACTTGTTGCTCGTGACTCCGTCCGCGTAGAAAAGTGAGACATAGCCTTTGTTACTCAGTAATAATACATTGATGAAAAAAAAATCTATTCGTTCTAGTAGTTTTGGTACAAAACAAAAATACAAATAAAACTTTTCTCTTTGACCTGTATGTAATGTATTGTTCTTTGTTCCCTTGTAAAAGGGTGTTTTCACTAAAAAGTGTACCCAATTAGGGACTGAAATTAAGTAACTTTAACTTTGTCAGTTTTGAGACGAAAATTTGTCATAAATTGCGGCCGTCCATGTATAGCTAATTTTCGTCACAAAACTGACAAAGTTAAAAGTTCCTTAATTTCAGTCCCTAATTGGGTACACTTTTTAGTGATAACGCCCAAAAGCTGAACGAGGTACGACGACGACGAACGTATCGACAAACGAGGTATCCTTAGATTCGTATTAGCGTCGCGGGACTCGCGGGTGTCACCGCACTCTTTTCTCTTTTTACAATCTTTTATTTAACTTCCATATTGTATGTATGTAAGTATGTACAGTCAAGGTCACCAATATGTATACACCACAAAGTCTCAAAAATATGTACACAGACCTTATTACTATGGCAATAAGGTCTATGTGTACATATTTTTGCAACTTTGTGCGGATATTTATTTTTGACCTTGACTGTATGTAAGTACGGGTCAAATCTTGCAAGTTAAATTTGACAAACTTCCCGGTTTTCGATGAAGCTGAAAATTTGCATACACCTTTAGTTTCAATGACATTACAATAATATAGTACCATCGAGCTGGTCTGATGATGGACACTCAGGGTGGCCATAGGAACTCCTAAATTACACATGATAAACCCGTCGTGTTAGGGCTCGTTAGAATGGTCTTGACGAGTTGATGACGACTTTGCAAAAAAAAGTACAGTCAGCAACAAAAGCTTGTCCCAAAAATGATTTTTTTGACAAAAAAAATTAAATGTGAAATTACCGAAATATTTTGTTTTAGACATCAGAACTGAAATTAAATTGACGACAATATAGTAGGGGATCCGAATAGGAAACGACCTTCACCTAGCTGTTTATTCGATAAAAAGTATTTTATATCAAATTTAATATGCTAAGTAATATATTTATAATAGGTTGACTGGAAAATTTCAGTCCAGTCCTTATCGATTAAAAAAATATTGAAAATGAACATTTTTTTTAAATTGCTATTGCTTGTTCAATAGACCAATTATATACTAATCGAAAGTATTAAGCCTATAGAATATGCAAACGTTAGGTTGTCCATTTTTTCCCATCTTAACTATTGGGTAGGTAGGTAAGTCGGTACTATTAATTTGCACTAAGCCTAACGTTTGCATATTCTATAGGCTTCATGCTTTCGAATAGTAAGTAATTGGTTAAACAAGCAATAGCAATTTTTTTTTTTTATTATATTTTATTTTATTAAGTTCATATTCCGTTTTTTTTAAATCATATAAGTACTGAACTGAAATTTTCCAGTCAACCTATTATAAATATATTACTTACATCCAACTAAGTACAGAATTCAACATTAATACAATTAAAAATTAAAACTAAACGTATTTAAATTAAAATTAAACTAAGCTACTCAAATATTAAAGATATAAATAATAATCACCACTATAAAAAGAACACCCCCTCTAGCAGGTCCGCTCGCGGCATGGTCCCCATGACACTGGCTGCATTACCTCTCTGGATAGCTAGCCCAATCCTTTGGGGGAGGTAAGCACCAGCTCTGGGATCTCCGGAGGATTCTACGAGCCGAGAGGACAGGGCCTTAATAAAGCTTTTCTTATCAGCTGACCAAGGTCCCATGGTTTCCACTGCAAGCGCCACAAATTCGTAATTATTTAATAATGACGAATATTTGCGGCGCTTGAGTGCTTGGGCCTGATATAAAATATATATAAGGTACTTAGCATATTAAATTTGATATAAAATACTTTTTATCGAATAAACAGCTAGGTGAAGGTCGTCTCCTATTCGGATCTTAGACCATTATCCAAACAGTAATTAGGTTTTTTAAAGCTTTCTTGCTTTTAAAGCTTGTTAGACTTAATATATCAGTGTACATGACTACATAAAACATTACTTATTTATCAATAAAAGTAACAAAGGATTAAGCTTGTAGTCCACTCTCAGCTTACCTTTACTTAGTTATTCACAAGCGAGTTTTATTATATTGTCACTGTCGCTCGAGCGACAAACTCGCTTAATCGGCTTTAAGCCGACGGCGTGCCACAGACGCGGGCAGATAATTCAGTTATCTTCCCTTTGCTCTAACCACTCTAACGTAGAGCCGTTTTAAAAGGATGTTTCTATTTTAGAACCAAGAAGAGCAGAAGAGGTTTTATTGGTCGAACGCATATGTGCAAAAAACTACCGTGGACGGATGGACTAGTTTAAATGCTTTTTTTATTGAACGTTAGTTAAGGGTTGATGTTAGATAGCTGTGATGGAAATAAGGCATTCCGTCTTAATCCTCAAGGTTGGCGGGTGAATCAACTTTGAAGGTACTCCTTTTCTTTTGCGGTATTAAAACTTTCCTGGTGATTTATGGTCAATAATAAAGTACCAATGTTAAAATCTGACCACTCAATTTGCAGACAGTACACGTAAAACACCTCAAATATTTTTGAATCCTCGAAAAAACCTGGTAACTCAGGGGAAAATGCACATTTTCCATACAACACCCAGGGCCAACATTGTCCCCTGCGTTACCAACTCCATATATTACTATTTAAAACTGTACTTAAATCAAATATTTTCAAACGTTAGCCTATTTGTCTGATTTAATAAGCGTGTAAGCCACAGCATTAACAAATATATATAGATTTTCTAAAAACATGTCGAAAAATGGGGAGTACCTTAAAAGTTGATTCACCCTGGCAACGCATTTGGGGTCTTAGTATTATAGTCTATAGATTGCAGTCTTGAGAATGCAAATGTCGATAGGTAAAGACCCCACTTACCATCACATGGCCTGTGCTCGTTTACCTTTACCATGCATTAATAAAAATGGGTAGTTAAGTTATCAGATGTGAAAGGAAGGCGTCAAACACACAGTGCTTGTTTCTACTTTTGTTTAGCTCATTAGGTTTTTTATCTCTTGACAGTAATATAATAGTCAGTATAGACATTAACTTTTTACGGGTTATCGCTGTAATAACCCGTAAAACGTCATTCGGATTCGGGTAAAGTCGGTTAGACTCGACATAGAATGTCAAGTACAATTTATCAAATGAAAATTATAAGGTCAGGGCGGAGTTCCGACTGAGGGGCAAATACTTTTCTTTTCAAGGGTATACAACGGTTTAAAACTATTTTCACGCCTTTTTATAGTAGTTCTGACCACCTACATTTCTATAAAATGGAGCTAAAATAATTTTAGAACGTTTAAAATCTTTAAATGACGCATTTAACCCTCAGTTGGAATAGCCCCGCCTGACCTTAATGTCAAAGTTAAAACTAGCGGATCATTTTAACGACGCGCTGGCCTAGTTGGTAGTGACACTGCCTATGAAACTAGTAGTCCTGGGTTAAAATCCCGGTAAGGGCAGATATTTGTGTGATGAGCGCAAATATTTGTTCCGCGTCATGGATGTTTTCTATGTATTTAAGTATTTATTTCTCTATTTAAATATTTATATCGCTGTCTAGTACCCATAGTACAAGCCTAGAGCTTAGTTTCGGACTAGAGCAATTGGTGTGACATTGTCCCCTGAAATTAAAAAAAAAACTATTGGCCGACTGTATAAACTGACGCATCTGCCAAAGGCTGCGGCGCTCAGTATCCCGTGTATTTCCAGGATTACGTTATTATGCGGTGACAGTACATTATATTCAGAGTGACAGCCCGGGATGGATTGTGGCTGGCAATATACAACGGAACAATGGTTTAGGTACTCTCGATTAGCTCCAAAATTATTTGATTAGTTAATTAATTATTTAATTTTGGGTTATGAATGAACACAGATATTACGTTATAATTTTACTAACGTTCATATGAAATTAAAATGTACTAGCGACCCGCCCTCGCTTCGCTTCGGTTTATGTGAGTTTTCTGTAACACCCGTACATATTTCGGAATTCATTATACCTAAAAACCTTCCTCATAAATCATTCTATTTATTAATAAAAACCGCTTTAAAATCCGTTGTCTCGTTTGAAAGATTGTGCAAAATGTAAGGACAGAGGGCGTGAAGTGACACATACATACATACCTTCACGCCTGCAATAGCTACAGAATTACCTACAACTTTAAAAACTTGGTGATAATTCTGTAACTACATTTTGCACAAGTAGGCTATAGTAGTTTACGTGACGGTTGCGTAATGCTAATTACGCAGAGTCGCATACAATACTTTATCTACATACATATTATAAGTACTCTAAGATGGGTTTAGAAACCGAAATGGTCATTTGCGACCAGCATTACCTTACCTGTTGTAGTAAGTGACAGCGATGACAGCTGTAACGTAATTTTGAAATTACGTTATCGAATATTGTTACATAATGAGATCCAAATTTGGAACATCTTACAAAATTAACAGCTGTCATCGCTGACACCTACTACCACAGGTAATGCTGGTCATTGCCTACGGGTTTTGAACGCATAATAGAGGACTTATGATACGTGAGTAGATAAAGATGTTTACCAGCATGTTAGTGACAGGTGGCGAGCCCATCGCCTAACAGTACTACAAGCCTTTATTCCCTTAGTCGCCTGTTACGACATCCACGGGAAGACATGGAGTGGCACTATTCTAACCCGGCAACCACACGGCCGAGACGGGGGCGTGAAGTAAAATTCGATAAATTCTGGAATTGGTGTTACAGAAAACTCGCATAAACCGAAGCGAAGCGAGGGCGGGTCGCTTATTAAATATCATTTAGTAGACCCGCCATCGACTGAAACGCTGTTGAAGCGTTTGTCTTAGAGACCCAACTCAAACAACGTTTGTAGTACAATCACAGAGTTTACTCTATTCATCGCTTTGTAGTCTTGTAATTAGCTGTTATTGACATTTACGATGTAGCTCGACTGTAATTAACAAACCCATAAACTTTATCTTTACATAGTATAAAATGAAGTCGCTCCCGCTGTCTGTTCGCTTAGATCTCTTAAACTACTCAACGGATTTTAATGCAGTTTTCAGCAGTAGATAGTGATTCAAGAGGAAGGTTTTGTATACTAAATTCTGGATTATGAACGGGTTTTACAGAAAACTCACATAAACTGAAGTGAAGCGAGGGCGGGTCGCTAGTCAAATCTAAAGCATTTTATAAATCGGCCTCATCAGCGCTTTTACTGTCGTGCAAAAAAAGTCAATCCACAAAGCTGTCAACGCAATAGAATTGAAAACCTACGGGGCAACTTGACAGAAGCGCGTGCTAACCTCATGTGCTTCTGTTTAGTCCATTAGAGAAAATACTCTTTCACCGAGCAATAGGCTAGTGTCCTAAAAAAATCCAATTCATTCGTCAGTAAGATTAAGTATCAAAAAATATTGAACACATATTTTTTCTTTTGTCAAATAAACAAACAATGACGAAGATAGTGGATAAAGTGCGTTGAAGTTTCGCGTGACGTCACGCCGTGGCACACTTTGTACCAAGTTGTGACGTCACGAGCCACTACTCCCGAACTTTGATGCGCATTACATTTGTCAATTTTGATTGATTTGATAAAGCAAAAAATACATGTTGAATACTTGTTGATAATCTTACTGACGGACAAAGTAGTTTTTTTTTTTTACCCAGGACACACCCCTATTGTCTTCGCGTATGATAGGTATCCATGGACTTATTTCTCTAATAAGTCCATGGGAGTGTCTATAAATAACTCGACATTGGCCAAATACACCTTAACAGGAGTGAAAGCCGTTGAGTAATTTTGGAATTAGAATTAGAACCTACGGGGGCCTAGTTAAAATGCAAAACGTTAAGTTAGCGATTTTCGAAAATCGACAAAATGTATAAGATGGACGTAAGCTGATGACAGATCGCGTCGACTGCTAGTCAACTCCATACATTTCGAGACTATAGAAAACATAAACGTTAGCAGCTTTTGCATGTTGGCTACGCCGATAGGTTCTTCTTGCATTTCCGTCCGCGTAGAGATCGTTGATAGCTATTTCCTATTACCCTACTATTATTGCCCGTCTCTAGGCTCTAAACTATCCCTGTATCTTTTACATTGATCGATTGAGGCTTTCAAATGAATGAATAGGAGGCAATCTCACACGAATTGACCTAGTTGCAAACTAAGCTTTACACTGAAAAAAATAATTGGTCGCTTGTAACAAGATTGTGATTGTTGTGCATAAGCGTCTTGATCCCATACGAGCCTAACAAGACGATAGATACATCAACTAAGACGTTAGATACATCAACTAAGATGTTAGTTGAATCACTAAAGAAATTGCTGTATGTTACTATCAGTTTTGGTTTATATAACTAATATCTTAAAGTCTATTGTATTCATTTTATGTCAACTAAGTGAAAATCTCTCTTTGTTGGCTCTCATTTTTTTGAGTGTAGGCTATAGCGAAAACAACCATAACTCAGGCAGGAGCCACGCAGGATTCTTCACTCCCAAAATATCACATTAACAGCATCGAAATGTTGAGTAAGAATAATCAACAAAGGTATTGTTGATTATTATTACCTTTAATGTTAGGTTTTGGAATTTCAGGATATTGTCAATCTGGTATTTTATGGCCGCTCTACACGATGGCCTATCATGGGCTAACGTAGGGACGAGTAATGCGTAACACAAGAATATGTTGCTCTCTATAGGGTGTAAATGTGTCTCT
Organism: Acleris literana; assembly: GCA_946894065.1. Lineage (NCBI taxonomy): Eukaryota > Metazoa > Arthropoda > Insecta > Lepidoptera > Tortricidae > Acleris > Acleris literana. Next base: position 7,469,780 of record OX335688.1, on the reverse strand, counting down.
TACGCTCGCCCATGGTGGGCCATCGTGTAGAGAGGCCATTAAAATTGTGGTATTTTAGCAATGAACGTTCTGTTCCAGAGTCAATTAAATGAAACAAAAACAAAAAATACTAGGAGAACAAACACGATTCGGTTTCTAGTTGTGATTCTCATTCAAGGATGAGTTGAGCGACGATGGACCTACCGGGTACCTACCTATACCTACCTATTATTTTATTCAAACGCCTTTCAAGTACACTACTCAACATTTTCATTTCACCCAAAGGCATTTCTCGCCGCATGAGTTTTTTTTTGGTAGTCGCGAGTCTGTCCTAACCTACGTAATGACTGTTTAAGATATCCTGAAAACATCATGGTTTCAGCAGAAAATAGCGTTCGATGAAATTAAATTCGATGAAATACTCGTACAATCGAAGAAGTGGAAATTCGATAAAATAGAAATAGAAATAGAAGAACATTTATTTCTCTTAATTATATAAATGATGGGTTACCGTACCTACAACTAGTGAGACTCGAATACATGACTTCATATTTCACAGTCAACCAACACAGCAACCATCTCACAACAAACTCGATACAAAATCTTTTCCCAACTTCATTATCGCCCTGCCCTCGCGTAAAGCGCGGTTTCCATTATTAAATCGTGATTACGTACTCCGTTTGACACGCTCCCTTCATAAGCAAATTTGTGAGAGCAATTTGCCACTCAATTAACTGGGTTATGTAAGGCTTAGAGTTAATTTATCGACTCAGGATTAAAGGCGAAACTAGTGCAGCCATGTTTATATAGGTATTTAATAACATCATTTACTGCACTTCTCAAGGATTGTGATTAGGTAGTCATGTTTCCAGGGCATCTATTCCACTTGGTAAAATCATCGTCTTTGACATGTTAGCATATTGGCCCTTCTATACGATGGCCCATCATGGGCCAACGTAAGGGACGCATCTGGGCGTTTTCACTAAAAAGTGTACCCAATTAAGGACTGAAATTAAAGAACTCTCAAACAACTCAGTCAAAGAACAATCAAAGAACTCAGTTTCGTGACGAAAATTAGTTATACATTGACTAATTTTCGTCACAAAACTGACAAAGTTAAAGTTCCTTAATTTCAGTCCTTAATTGGGTACACTTTTTAGTGAAAACGACCATCTACACCTTAGAGCGAGCAACATATTCTTGCATCTCACTCTTACGCATCACTCCGTCCCTACGTTGGCCCATGATGGGCCATTGTGTATAGCAGCCATATTGTTTTTATCTCGGCCGCCATTACTGACAAATAAATCAGAGGTATCGTAACACTGACAATACAATAACATGTCAAAAGCAATTTAGTTCTACAGAAAAGAATACAGGGCCCGTGGTAACATTAACATCTATGTTGTATAATATTTTTGGAATCCCTTCATTTCAATACTCTATACAATGGGGTTTCATTCATGCACACATTCGCTTTTAAATCTGCCAAAGGCGGTGTCTGAATTCCAAAAACTACTTATGACAAATAGGTGTGTTTCATTATTTGGGTAAAATTTTATTTTGGTGCCTAAAATAGAAATCAAGAATAAAAATAATTTTACAAATTTACAGATTCATGAAGACCTCTCTCAAATTTGACCATTATTTTGGTTGTTTTTTATTTAAAAATGCGAATTTTTTGCTCCAATTACCACTACAATTGCACTCCGTTGCGTCTCCTTACAACATTGTCCACCTGCGTTACCATAAAAGCTGATTGTATGCCCAGTTTTACGTAACATTGCCCAAAATATTTGAGTATGTAAGTAGATCAGAATCATAAAATTGTGTTTTTCTGATTACCAAGTTTTGTATCAAAATTATGCTTTTAAATAAACGTTCACGTTAGGGGACGTTTTTTTTTACACGAAATAAAATGTTGACCCATTTGCCTTTAATTATGCGGTAGAACATACTACAGAGGGGCTATTATGACATAACTATGCAGTTCAGTTTACGCTGAGAGAAAAGGACAGAGCTATATCACTGCTATATCTCTGTCCTTTACACTCGCCGCAAAATGAACTGCATAGCTATATCATAATAACCCACCAGATGTTTCTTAGCAGGTGCAACTATTCCTATTCTAAAAGCTGGAGTCGAAGTACAAACCACCAGCTAATACTCTGCTTTATTAATAAAACGTGTTTGATATGTCGTCTAGGTGTAATGTAAGTAAAAAAAACCTCTCATTACTTTGATTCAAATTCTGACGCAGGTGAAAATCGAAGCTTGAAGACGTTATAAATATTAACCCCTTTCGCCTGATTTACTGGTAGTCTCAAGGGACGAAGGAACGGGATAAAACATATTGTCGAATTGTTCTAGTAACCATCCTGTTCTTATCCCAGGTATGGAAGCCCGCACCACTCCAGATCGCAGTCCGTCAAAGCAGCCCGGTCCCGCACCGGGGAGCGCCAGCTGCTGGGGCTGCCGCAGCAGAGAGCCAGGGTCGCCTCCATGCCCAACACTGGGGTCGAGGAGGAGTACTACAGGCTCAGGCATTTCAGTATAACTGGTAAGTTACGCCTGAGTGCCCTGCCAAGATGCACTAGGCTAACTAGCGTTTATATTTGATTAGTTTTTAAACCAATCGCGTCACTGGTCTACCACGTGACTTTTCGTATCACGTCATCTCCCAGTGTCGCGATTGATTGCTAAAGACAGAGAAAGACAATAGGGCGTGGTGAATAACGCTATATTTACTTGTACATCTTTTTATCTCATCACGCGTTCGCGTTCAGCGACGAATAGGTGAACATCAGGGTTCAGCTGAAAACCAGCGCTGTGGCTCCGGCTGCAGCACATGCTGAGCTGAGTCCTATTTGATTTCACACTGCAGTGCAACGATTCTAATTCTGCTCTAATCTAGTTTCTTCTTTTTTGTACCATCTCTTTAGTGTTGTAGTGTGTTTTTGTCCAAAAAAAAGAGTTTGAGTTTGTGAAGGCAAAAGAGCTCACAGGCCAACTGATGGTTTGTGGGTTTATGCTGACTTAAGAATGTTGGAGGAGTAAAATGGAATGCCTGTTATTAATTTTACTGGTTGTCTTATACCGGAAAACCAAAATGTGAGCACTGCTGGCTTGGCGGCAGGTTCAAAGATAGGATGGTGGTTCTGGTAGCCATCCGGACAGACCTTGCACAAGGTCCTATCAGCACTCTGATGAAGGAAACCGCTGAACACGAGTAGCACTGGACAATTCGTGGTGAAGAATTTTAGGGAAGACCCTGTGTCCAACTTTGGATGCGTTTAGGCTGACGTGATGATGTTGAGTTTTTTATGTACCTTGACAAATGTTTGTCAATGCAAACATGGGATCTAAATGTATAGCAATTTTATGATATTGGGGTCGAATTATCCTGTGAGTTGAATTCTGTTAAGTTTCAAAACGGAGAAAAGGACAGACAGCAGTTATATCTGTGTCCCTTTTTCTCCCTGGAACTTGACAGGTTTCACAGATAAACTCTAAATACAGCCTTTCCACCCTACTGAGCCTTAATTTACGATTTTACAGTTGTTCAGTGTCTTCTGTTCTTCTCTAGGTAAAGGCGTGGTGAACAGAGGAGACTCGTTGCGCTCGCGCCGGTCTCGGTCCAACACGTCCGTCGCGTCCAGCGCATCCAGCACCGAAGCTGTCAACAGGGCTTCAGCTCCTTGCTCCTTGGCTTCTTCGAGGTATATTAAATAGATGACAACCCCCGATATTGCGATCAGCTTTCTGAAAGAAACCGCGCTCGAGTCAATCCATGCGTTTGGGGGCTATGCTATGATACCACAGACTGACACAATACAAAGATTCACAAATATGCAGACACACTGATATACAGATACTTTATTACACCCGTACTTTTGTATCGGGTTAAAAACAGTTATACATTCTGCCGTAGTATTCTAAAGATTCTGGGGAACCAGGCTCATTGTAACTTGACCTTTCTCTCTCTCCAACTAAAGTATCTTTGAGCGTGTCTCTTCTTCTTGGTTTACTTAAGATGGTACTTGGTTCGACTAGACCTGTTTAACTTTGTTCATGCATATTTACTGTTCATTCGTAGGAACTTTGTTGCGGGATAAGCGTGGGTACCTACGGCCTTGGTAGAATTGCGTTAAAAGACCGATAAATGTTGAAGTCTAAATGACATACATTATTATGTATTAATTAATGACTTAAGTTAGACCCCGCCGGTGAATTTGTCAGGTTTATATTATTTTAGATAATGATATCTCTTAATACATAATTTTTCTTCAGTATTTCTTCATTTTTTTTCCCCCAGGGATTCATCAGCAGGCCTGAGCTCGTACCGAGTGCTGGTGCTGGGCGGCCCAGGCGTGGGCAAGTCCAGCCTCGTGGGGCAGTTCATGACTTCGGAGTATCTGCATGCGTACGACACAAGCATAGGTAAGTTGACATTTCTAATCGACAAGTTCGTGCGCGGCCTTCCCGCGGGACGGCAGACAGACAATACGGACGGAAGGTGACTCATAAGTACGCAACGCGCAGTTGCGTGCGCTTTCCTTCTCTTGTATACAGCGCGTCCCCGGTAATGTCTAGACTAGGGGGCTAGCACAATTTGCCTGCAACTTTTTTTTTTGTCGTTGAGACGGCAACCCAGAAAACGGGCCACAATAATAGTAAATGGAGTCTGGAGACCATAGAAAATTACCAAAATTCACGATCTTATGATGGCAATTTCAAGATTTCAAATTCATTGACCCTGAGGACTTAGATGTATGCCTCTATGTTTGTCATTTTCCCGGTGGTTTTATAAGGGTAAGATAGTGGTGGTGGTGGTGGTTTCGTGACAACAGGTATTTTGTCTATGTCAGTATTTTTGTTGTTTTGTTTGTTCTGTTTGTCACGAATAAATGTTTTTTCTTTCTTTCTTTCTATAGCGACCCCGACGGACCCGATATAAAGTCCTCCTCCTCCACCGCTTAAACTAGGTGGTCGGCTTGGTAGTCCTCAGTAATAATCTAATCTACTTATTATAGTCATTTCGTGTATTTAAGTCTGTATACTACTTTCCCATGATGGTGACTTGTAACTGTATATTTACACAATATAATAAATAAATAAACATTTGTTAAGGTTCTAAACTACAAAAATAACCGTATCATTTCAAAATATTACATCACACACATTTAAATAAATACACTAGATGCATAGATCTACATTTGACAAGGGGTGTGATTCTCTAAAAAACGCAGTCGGACGAACGAACCAGTGAATGTCGCAGCGGCGAGTTTAAGTAGTCCCATCAGAACGAACAAAACACATCATTGTGCATTGCACGTGCATTTTCAATTTGGCAGCATGGCTTCTGTCGATAAGATCTAACTAAATTTTAGATCAATAATAAAATAAACACGGACATAAATATGCGACGTCGATACACAGCTTCAAGTCAGCTATTACGAGTACAAAAATCAATAGAATGTAGCAACGTACACGCGTGAATGAGAAAACGCTAAACGGACGTTTTAAAAAATGCAAGCCCATCGGAAAATCCGTCCGTTTTCCTTTTGTGCACCGTCAGTTCCCTGAAAACGTATTTCCGAATTATTTACACTCCAATTCCCTAAAAATACGCTGTCAACGCTAACAAATGCTGGAAAAGTATCCAGCAAAATACTCGTACTCGACAAAATGGATCCTGAATTTTCGAACTGCACTGTGAACTTTACTGATACGGCACATCCTATTCCCGGATAATTTAAGTTGACAGTAGAGTTTCCGCGTCCGGAATTTTGCGGAATTCTCAAGATAAGATCTTTGTCCGGAATATGGCTGATTCTATGAAATTTTCACGATTGAAGGAAGAGAAATTTAAAGGAAATAATGAGATTGTTTTTTATAAAAGCAGCGGCAACAATTTGAAGAAATTGATAAAGTTATTTTAAGAATAACTTACAGTTAGTAACTTTTGCCCGCGACTACGTCAGAGGTTATTTTCGGGACTTTCAGAGCTAGTATCACAATTACCGATTAATAAATACTAGCTTATCACTTAGCTTGTAGCTAAGCGCGACTGGCTGTTCACAACGGAGTATTGGCTCCTACTCTGATGTATGGTAGTGAATGTTGGGTGTGGCAGGACAAGCATGAAAGTCGTATAAATGCAGTTGAAATGCGCTCTTTGCGTAGTATGTGTGGTGTGAAACCACGGAATAGAAAATACAGTGGAAGTGCCTTGAGCTTCGCTTAGTACTAGACCTGTTGTCGCCAATACTCACACTATCATAAAAACGACACGCCACCATGGAAAATGTTTTTGGTGCGGCTATCGTTTTTACATTCCAAAATAGCACAATAAGGCATGCTTCTGGATTTATTTCCTAATTTAGAAATATTTATTCGCGCAACTTTCACGCACAAGCGATCGCGGCAAACTATGGAAGGTTGCGCGGGACTCCGCATAACCATGCCACACGTGACACGCCGACATCACACTTCTACTGTTTTTTCTGTTCTGTGTGTGAAACTGATTGATAGAGTAAGGAATGATAAAGTCAGAGAGAAATGTGGTCTAAAAGATGACGTAGTGACTAAGATTGAAAAGGGCATGCTTCGATGGTTGGGTCATTTGGAAAGGATGGATGAAAGAAGATTAACGAAAGAGATATACAGAGCGAAGGTGAGTGGAAGGGTCGGAAGGGGCCGCCCTAGGCGTACTTTTTCGAATCAAATCGGAGAAATACTGGAAAAGGGCGGAATCTTAAGTACCCGTGCATGACTCGATGTATGAATGTGGAAGAAGCGAAAGACATTTATCAGGATCGTAGCAGGTGGAAAGAAGTGGCATCTGCCTACCCCTCTGGGAAACAGGCGCGATTGTATGAATGTATGTATGTAAATACTAGCTTTTTTTTATAAAACCGCGTGTAAATCGATTCATTTTGGAGCTACCATGCCACAGACAGACAAACAGATACACAGATACTCACTCTGCCCTCCTAAGCCAATAAGCAGTATCCCAAATTCAATAACCAAGGTAGTTTTAACTCTAGTTTTTTAGTAATAATGTTGATATTGGTACGGGAGTTTTTTTTTTATTATAGGAAAACCAACAGTTGATAAATTACCTTAAACATAACATAAGACACATAAAGCCAATTAAAGGTTTTCACAGATAGAAATAGAATATAATGAAAGGAAAAAAGAGAAACACTTCCTTTAAGAAATTTGCATTACATGCGAGAAATCACTCAAGCAGAAACTACACAGGAAAAGCTAACTTAAAATAACAAAGTTTAAATAGCGGATAAAAGGAAAAAGGAAAGAAGAGTTACAAAATTAATCTAAATTGTAGATTTTACGGAATGTTACCGCCAATTATCATTATTTAAAATAGTCACACATTAAATCACGTCTTAAACAATTATATTTTATATTAAGATACGTTATGCTCATACTAAACGCATTCAGAACCCGTGACCAATTACTGACAGAGACAAACACGGCAATCCATAGCGAACGCTATTGTTAGAAAGAGATAAATAGATAAAAAGTAAGGCAAATTGACTTCCTTTTCGAGGAACGTTTTTGCGCGCAGATGATGTATCTTTATATAAAATATCATTGGTCTTAAACGGGGAATTTTGGTATCTCAGATACTACCTAGCACTTCTATAACACCGTTATGTTTCGAGGGTTAATGGAGCTAAAGTCACATGAAAATAATGTAACTTACTACAAGTAAAACTATTTTTTAAATTGAATTAGTTTAACATAAAAAAAATCCTTGAAAATCTTAAGGAATAATTGGAACTCTTTAACAATTTAAAACAGTATTTCCTCCGGAATTTCGTTTCTATGCTTAGATAAGTCCATTCGACAGCAGCTTTTCCGGCTGATAGACTTCATTTGCATTTCACTGAGCTCGCGTTTGAGGCCAAATATCAACCGAATGAATGTGCAAAACGGCTTTGAATTTCGGTTATGGGCTGAGGCAAATCAATAAGGGCTGGTTGGCAGTAGAAGTTTCGTGAGATGTCTGAATTTCCGAAGTGTGTATTATGATGTTATCATAACAAAATGTGGTAGCTATACTATAACATTATAAAGGGAGAATGGATTTTGTACATTTATATACTTGTATATAAGGGTAATCTCCGGATGGGTATTTGAAAAAAATCTTCACCATTTGAAAGCTATATTATATATAGGCTATATAAATGTATTCAATCTGGGCGAAGTCAGAACGGGCCGCTAGTAGAAATAAATATAAATAGAAATGAACCGCCGAAATGTATAATCTCCGAATGACTGCACCTGTGTATGTGTATATACCGTAACTCTGAAACGGATAAACCGATTTGGATGCGTTTTTTTTATTTGAAAGTATGTTTTCTAGCGGTGGTTCTTAGCTAGATTTTATGAAAATCGGTTGAGCCGTTTAAGAGATATCAGCTCTGAAAGAAGGGGTCACCATTATATCGGGGTTTGTATCCTTCTAAAGTTATGTTGTGTTTGTTATTGTCAGGACAAGGATTGTATGAAAAAAAAAAAACACTGAAAAAGTCAGAAACTTACAACGAGAGCGAAGCCTCTGGCGGATAGCTAGTTAAACACCGTGCCCGGGACGTACCCGAAGGATTTTAACCATCGATTCTAGACCCTATTTGGAGTATATAATGTGGTATAACATGTAGTCCAATAACGCATAATTTCCGGGATTTTTAATATTTAAAAATAATTCCATAGTTAATTTAATTTGAACTCTGTCATCTTAACCTAAAGCATTATTTTCTAAGAAAGATTCATGTTGTAAGTAGCAATATCATCAACGTACAACATAAATTAATTTAATCAATTTCTTAGTAAATAATGCTTTAAGTTAAGGTGACAGAGTTCACATTAAATTAACTATGGAATTGTTTTTTAAATAATAAAAATCTCGGTAATTATGCGATATTGGACTACATGTTATACCACATTATACAGGGTGTCTGGAAAACCTTTGGAGAAATTTTAACAGTAGATAGGGTGGATGATTTGGATCATCCCTATATTGGTAACTTTTTTTAAAGTTAATATTTGACTGAGTTACAGGCTAATTTATCATCGCCTTTCCTGACGATGCTCTCAGTGTGCCCCATCTTACCTACTTCATTCATAACATGTGTCACAACGTAATGTAAATAAACAAGTTGTTCCTTATCAACAATGTTTCTAATCATGGTCAAAAGCTCCATGGTGTTTAGAACACAGACACATTATTCTGTAATGTGAATAAAAATACGGTCTCTGATAAGAGCTATTATGTGAAATAATTTAAAAATTAAACTTATGATTACGATTATTACTCACACTCTTCTCACACTCACCCAGCTAAAATAGCACTACAAGTACATTAGACTTATTTTACGAGATCATGAATCATGGATTTATTTTATTGATTCGCGCTTATGGCTTTTATATTCGGACTGTTAGCTATACCGCGCGACGAATACCATACAGATCAATACGGACAGCAATAACCGGATCGTTTATTTCATGTCCATCCGAACTTTCAGCAGTCTATGACGTAGCCATTTATCAAAGAATTGAACTTGTTCTAGGATACGAAAAAATTTTAACAGCGTGTATGATGCCAGCTTTAAAATTTATGGTTGTCATTAGATGTCAGGTAAATTAAATTTCAGATTTTCTAGTCTGAATAAATAATAATAATAGTGTGAATAAATTTTTCTGTAAAACAATAAATGGGCTATTTTAGAGCAGAAAAAAGGTAAATGTTTAGATCTCGACATCAATATGAAACAGACGATACGATCAGGGCTCGGCAGATCGTGTTCCAACAGATCTAGTGAACATTACAAAACCCGCTAAAATGTTCAATTGTAAAAACGAAAATACAGTGAGTTGCATTAAAATTAATCATTTTTTTTGTAATTTGATTTTTGTTTACATGGGGCGAACTGTTTACATGGAGCGAACTGTTTACATACCATGTAAACAACGTATGGTCTCAGGTCATTGACCTTGAACTTAGACTTTTGACGTAAGTTACTACCACGTTACCTACTACGAACGTTTGGATTAGTATAGTATCAACATCAAAATGTCAAGTCAAGATATCGGCTGCGATACATCAAGTAACAAAATGAATTTAATTAAATCTTATTTTTTTTACATTAACAGAAACAAAAATTAACCAAACCCCGTGATCAGAATCGTGCGAACTATTACCGCGCCAAATATCTCCAAAGGTTTTCCAGACACCCTGAGGGCCCTGCCAAGATGCATTGCGCTAAGTAAAGTTTCTACTCGATTCGTTTTTAAACCAATCGCGTCACTGGTGGATGACGTGGTACGAAAAGTCACGTGATCTACCAGTGACAGTGAGAGAGTTTAAAAACGAAACGAATAGAAACGTTCGTTAGCGCAATGCATCTTGGCAGGGCCCTCTGTATACTCCAAATAGGGTCTAGAATCGATGGTTAAAATCCTTCGGGTACGGCCCGAGCACGGTGTATATATAAAATTACTATTGTCATCGTGTATTTTTGTTTTTTTTGGGATTCAACGCCAAATTCAAAGTAAAAAGGTAATGAAAAGAATGGTTGTTATAAGATTTATAAGTTTAAGGTAATGTATGTTGGTTTATCTCATTATGGGTTGCGCAACAGATAACTAAACTAGGATGTAAAACTAAATAACTTTATAAACCAGTGGCGTAGACACGGAACACAGCGGGATCTAAGTGCGCGTACGAGTCAACTGAAACTAGTTGGGTAGAGCGAGCTCTTTGCTGCATAAAAGCTGCGATAAAAGATACAATTACCGCTTAAAATGAGCGAAATAAAAGGTTTATGCATACGGCGTGGGTCTTCAATTCTTCCAAGTTCCTTAATGTTATTTTCAATAAATAAAAAGTTGTGTGAAACCGATGTTTTGCCTACCTGTGTTGCAAAATCAATCTCATAACATTTATTTGACAAAAACACACTACAACACAACAGACATTGTACAAAAAAAGAGAAGAACCAAGGTGGATTGTTTTTTCTGTGTGTTTAAAAAACCGGCAAAGAGCGACATGAAGTTTTCCGTACTACCGTACAGTCGACAACACAGGATGTCCACTGTTTCACTTTATTGCGTTGTAATAAGGTTCAAAAGTGGATACATCTGTTTGTAGTCTGTACAGTATTAAGACCGAGCACAAAACGCTGAAAAACCTCCTTTTTTTAACATGTGTTGTTATAGCGATCATAGTAAACACATAATTTATAAAAAAAAGTCTACCTATTACGGTTCATGAGATACAGCCAGCTGGCAGACAAACAGATGGACGGACGTACAGTGGAGGCTTAAACAGTAGGGTCCCGATAGTGATAGGTTCTTTAGGTACGGAACCCTATAATGTGACTACATAACTAATGAAAATGCTTTAAACTAAATAATAAAACCTGTTGTGTTCTTTATACTTACATAAACCAGTTTTGTTTAATAAATCCTACTTCATAAAAAAAACCTTACTAAGGCTTGATTTCCTCCTCCGCTGACATCGGTCGCTGACGTCGGTCGAGCCTACGAATATACACCATGTTCTATAGGACACCGCACAGCGACGCTGACGTCCGCGGCAGATTTGCCATATATTCGTACGCTCCACCGACGTCAGCGACCGATGTCAGCGGAGGAGGAAATCAAGCCTAAATTATGGTAATCACTTAGAAGTCCAAAAGTTTGGTTAAAAACTTTTGTTCAACAAATTCCCTCAGTTAAGCAACAATAACTGTAAAAAGTTTCAAACTCAATAATATACTCATAAAGATTTTATCAACTTTTCCCGAAATCTAAAACTATTAAAATCTTTGACCTTCATTTTTAAATAGACGGTCATATCAGATCAAATCACATTTCTTGCCATGATTTCGTTTGATGAAGGTTATTCGATTTAAAAATGGCAGGCGATATTTTTACGGTCTCTATATTCGATTGAGATATCAACTCAGGGGCCTTAATCTTTATTGACCTTTTGTTATCGCTTTGTTAACGTTTTAATAGCTCTTATTTACTTGTCAATAATGGCGGCCGCGTTAAAAACAATACCAATACTTGTAGAGATAAAGTAGAATGATCCTAAGTAGATTGGTTCCACATTGTTTTAGCCCGTCTTACTACGATATTGTTCTCATAATCTGCAGTAACACGAAGAAGGTGCACCTTGTTGCGGGTAACTCGAATATCAGTCGAAGCTCCATAATTATTTAACCACATTAACGGAGGATGGGCTAATTGGCCTATATGATTAATTAGGACAAGCGATATGTCACCGGATAGGTAATTCTAAGTTGTAAAACTATTACTATGGCAGGTAGTTCGAAATGTTTGTGTGAAAAAAGTTATTGCCATACAAATATGGCGGTGTTTCAAAGTAATTATGCTAACGTCGTCTATGTAGGCGTCCCGATATTGCAGACTTTTTAAATATTTCTCACGGTTATTTGAGATTTCCTGCTACACAAAATCGTTGTAGAATTTAAAGATTTTAATGGTTTTTTTTTAGATTTAGGAAGAATAGAGACCCAGCTCTTACTAACTAAACAGATAAGGTGCAAGAGCATCTTTTTGAACAATACTTGCCAGTCCACAAGTCAGACGTCTCGTACTATTACACAAAATTAGAGTACGACAGCTATTGTTGCCGGCTATAAATAGGGAATATTTAATAATTCAAGACTTTTTTCACAGCTTCAATAAACGCTGATTCATGAGGCAAACAGTTGAGATAAATCCTTCTTTGAATAGCTATAAAAATAACCAAGATAAAAGCCAACAATGATTTGTTCTTATCTCTTTCTAGCAAAACAGAATTGACAACATTTCAAAAAAAAGCATGATTCTTGTTTCGCGTTTATAATAGCTGGTTAAAAATTAGACTACCCGTGTTTCTCGGTTTTTCTTTATTTAACTTAAATTCGTCGTTAATAAGAAATAGTCATTAAAAATACCGTATATACAAAGTTAGGAATACATGTCGTGATCTTAGCATGATATAAAATAAAAAAAGTAACTTCAATCAGAAATAGAACTGACTGTCATGTCATGTCACTTGTCAACCATAATAACTGTAACAACATAAATTCGTCGACTTTGGGCAGATTGCGGCTATCCGCTTTTACAAATCCGTTAGTCACTTTTATTTTAAATAGCGTATATCAAAACAATAGTATTACGTGAATCGAAAGCGTGTCGTTAGAATCAAGTAATCCGTGAGACAGATGAAAAATTGACATGACAGTTGTATATTTTTTTCAATTCCTGTGGTAATAAATGGACTAAGGGCACTATAAGTGTATTCCTAACATTCACAATCCAACTTTTTTTACTGTTTTTCCTAAATATAAAAAAACTACTGCATAAAAAAAAACAAAAATATTTTTACTGCAATCAGCAGTGTAAAATCTACAAACGGTATTTTATTTTACTACTTTAGCACAAATGAATTGTTGTCAATTACGGTAATTTCATATTTAGTTGAGAAATGCGATTTAAAAAAACATTCATATTCCATATTGCCATTTATTAGAACTGTCATACGACCCTGTTGGTACACCCCGGTTCGATGGTTTTCTTTTTATGCGTCATTATAATTATGACAAAATATGGGACCCTCACTAACTTTCTAGTGTTAAGAACCTTGTAACCATGTCTAAGTAAATCAATTATTGTATTAACTAGCTACTGTTGCCCGCGGCTTCGTCCGCGTAGAAGTCGTTTATCATTCGCGGAATAGTATCCTGTCCTTTTTGGGGTTCAAACTATCTCCATACCAAATTTCATTCAAATTGGTTCATCGGTTTAGCCGTGAAAGCGTAACAAACGGACAAAGGTATTTTCACATTTACAATTCTAGTATGGATTATATTCTAAACTTAACCGTTAGTTACGATATCAAAGCAAGATCGACTTAATCAAAGTGTAATAAGGTGGTAAGTGGTGTGTACAACTGTGATGACCGCGTTTAAACCCTTATCACATTAAATAGTCATACTCAGCCTATTACGGTATTTCTAACCCACGAGGTCACGCGTCACTATTTCATTTTACGTTCATTGACCAAACCTTGCTATGTCGATTTGAATAGTGGAGCACGTTTTCGTGGATAAGGACTAGAGTAGTAGAGTTAAGAATTTTAGCGGGATACCGTGGTTCTAGAATCCATAGAGTCGCTATTGCCTAATTATTCACGTTACATACACGCTACCTTGATTTTGTCCTTAAGTACATTATAATAAAGAGTACTGTACTACCGTACAGTATGGCCGCTCCTTGCCTCCCGTTGAAAGTGCCGCCCACCTGCTCTCAGTTACCTCACAGTTACCCTAGCATGTCTTATCTCACTCACATTAGCATGGTACGCGTTCACCTACACGAGCTTAGACTGTGCGTAGGAACGCATTGGTTTCATACATTTGATCGCCATTGTCTGAGGTGTGCCTTAAGTATTACTTAAGACCCTAAGGTATATAAGATAGGTTTTAATATTTGTGTAATTAATTACATACATACATTAAATCACGCCTGTTTCCCGGAGGGGTAGGCAGAGACAACTTCTTTTCACCTGCTACGATCCTGACAAATCTCTTTCGCTTCTTCCACATTCATATATCGAGTCATGCAAGCACGTCTGTTTCGGGTGCTTACAAAGGAACAAGGTGTCTTTAACCTAACAAGGTGTTTCACTAGGTAGACGGTTAAACACTAACCTGTCAGAAACTTGCGACACGTCCATATAAAATGTAAGAAGGTTGCTCGGAGGCTGCGTTTGAGACTATGGAAATTAGCTTCTGCACAAGACTAACTTGTTACTTTGACTTTGTTCTTTAGATGACGAGTCCGGCGAGCGGTCTGTCTGCGTCCTCCTGGCGGGCGAGGAGTCGGAGATCACCTTCATGGATGCACCGTCGGACCAGATCGTGGTGAGTACCGACCAGTTAAGCATAGGTACAATCAATCAGTTTGATTTCTAGACCACTTCGGACTATGTTAAAAAGGGGATCACCTTCTTTTGTAGACAAACATTTCATAGACACTTCACAGAATTTCCATTTCATAGAAAACTATTCTCTGCTGAACCCGTGTTGATTTCAGGTTATCTTAAATATGATTCCCGTAGGTTAGGTTAGGTGAGACTTGTAACCGTCACAAGATAAACTGAAATCCACACGGGTTCACGAGAAAATAGTTTCCTATGAAATGAAAATTCTGTGAATGATAGTGTCTATGAAATGTTTGTGTATAAAACAAGGGTAAACCGTTAAAAAGAGCGTCGGTAGTCAAGTGGCTTAGGGGGTCGACTCGTGATCGTAAGGTACCGAGTTTGAACCCCCGCGGTCACCATGTACCAATGTGTTTTTCCAACTTAAGCGCATTACCCGAAGCTCTTACGGTGAAGGAAAAACATCGTGAGGAAACCTGCACATTCGAACAGCTGAGTGTGTAAAGGCTTCCATACATGATCCGTTCTGCCTTCAGGTATAACTGACCGGATGCAAAAAAGCATCGTGTATGTGTAATTTGGCCTGAAGGCAAATCGCATCCGTCCGCCTGAACGATTTGCCTGACCGGACAGAACTCCATACATAATCAGTTTTACCTTGTCTAACTGACCGGATGCAAAATAGCATCGTGTATGTGTAATTTGGCTTGAAGGCAAATCGCATCCGTCCGCCTGAACGATTGGCCGTTGGAAAAACTGATCATGTATGGCCACTCGATCCGGTCAGGCGGAACTGACGCAGTTCGGCCTGAACCGCTCGGCCTCTACATGTATGGCCACTCGATCCGGTCAGGCGGAACTGACGCAGTTCGGCCTGAACCGATCGGCCTCTACATGTATGGCCACTCGATCCGGTCAGGCGGAACTGACGCAGTTCGGCCTGAACCGATCGGCCTCTACATGTATGGCCACTCGATCCGGTCAGGCGGAACTGACGCAGTTCGGCCTGATCCGATCGGTCTGTACATGTATGGGGGGCTTAAGAGGGTAATTGCACAAAAGATCCTAAACGGTCGAAGTGTATCCGAAAGGGATAAGATAAGATAAGATTTTAAAGTGACGTCGTCAACCAAAACGTAAGAGACTTCCTATGATTTGGTTTACAACGTCACGTTGACAAAGTCCATAGTGGCATAAATTGGTTGACTGTACTTATGGTCATTTTAGAAGACAGACAGAAAATGAGAAGGTTATAAGTTTAACGTGTTTATCTGTGTATGTCTATTTGTGTGTATGTCTGTGGCATTAGCCCCCAAACGGATGGACCGATTTGAACGCGGTTTTTAGTCAAAGTCATAAGCAGGCTTTTAAGCTCTTAGTAGAATTGTTTAAGCTTCTAGATTATTTAATTCCAAAGGTCGAGCGAGATGGCTGTTGTCGGTTCGTTGTACACCTCTTGGGATTGAATATAAAATATTCAGCCCGTACTCAGCATATCGTACCCGCCGACACCTTTGGCCATTTGATTAATTACAAGTCTCTTAAGTATGGTGGTGTTTTTTATGGGTTCCGAAGTCAAACTAGGAATCTTTATAGTTTCGCCAGGTCCGTCTGTTCACCGTCTAGCTCAGAGGTTCTTGGTACTACAAAGCTATAATTTGGCATTATTATACATTTCAATTGCTTCGACAAAGTTGTCAAATAAAATCTTAAAAAATATTTTTTTCGGTTACCTCCCATTAATGTAAAGCACAGGTTTTTTTACATTATAACATCGAATGAGATATCATTGGATAGCTATAAAGATCTGATAAATATCTTAAATTAAAGCACGTATTAACGAATTTAAAAGGAAAACTATAACGACTAAATAGACTTATTTATTTATTTATCTACTCTCATATCGTAAAGTTTGAATTATAAACTTCAAAACGAATTTATATTGGCATACTTTATAAACACAATACCGAAATTAAACAAAAAAAACACTTTATAACATTATTTCTCTAACAAAATAATGTTATAAAGTATTTTTTGTACCATTACGATACAAGTTAATCCAAAAAGTTAATATCACCAACGAGGTTCCATATCAATTATTTTTACAGTATCAATTTTTGTAACGTTATGAGTTTAAATTTGGAACAGCTGTCAAAACTCAAGAGGGTCTCTATTCTAGTATTCATAGATATTAAAACAGTTATCGATACGAAACGTCAATTCAGTATGTTTTTTAATATAAACCGTACGGCATTTGATCTCGAGTTTCTCGAGTGACATGAGAATAGGGTCTTCATTCGTTTGTCTAAGTTTTTTTGCTGCACAAGTTTGTTTTGCCGCCATTTTTGTCGTCAAGTCGTCGGCTTCTGAACCCATCTTAGATTACCTACTTATGATATGTATGTAGATAAAGTAGTGTATGCAACTGTACATAATTAGGCCTTAAACACTCGTGTAATCCTATTATGAAACTCGCTGACGCTCGTTTCATAAAACCACACTCGTATTTTAAGGCCTCTCATTATGTATCAGTTACATAAACTACTATTATTTACGGAAAACCAACAGCTATAAAACAAAACAATAACTTAAACGTACTAGATACTAAGAGCTAATTATAGACATGATTGATTCCTAAGATACAGGCAGCTAAAATGTTTATACCTACTAAAAATCATCTAAGGCACCAAATAACTTTAAATTGAAAATCAGTTCACACGTGTCGCTTGACATATTTTTTATGTTTGTAGTAACGGCTTCTGATACCTACACTGAGCAGGTCCGATATGCTCTAGCCGGGTTATTTTTAATTTTAATAATAGAATCTTTTTTTTTTTATGTCAAGCAGGTGTCAAACGAGCGCACAGGCGACCTTATGGTAAGTGGGATCGAGACCCATAGACATTTAGTCAGCAAATGCGTTGCCAACCCTGAGGACTAAGATGGAATGCCTTTATGCTAGCACCTAACTTTACCGGTTTCTTTATCCCCAAACCGGAACACAATGCGAACCCTGGGTCCGTATTATGTTGGCCTTTATTGCGTTGAAAGCGTTCGTCACTCTCGCACTTACATACTAGTCAGAAAGTGACAGCTGTTTTCTCCACGTTTATCCACATCGACAAACACGACCATAACAGCTGTTGTATTTGTGTGTTTATTTATTGACTTTTCTGTACTGTTTTCTTTTACAATTTCTCAAATTCAAAGAATGGGAAATAGACCCTATTTATTAAGAGGCCATCTATGGTGCCACGCCCCCACAACAATGAAAAGGGATGGCTTTATGTGCACCCGCGCAAAGATTGTGAGATCGAGATAGTTCGCGCGCGCCTTGATGGCAGCGTCAAATTAAATTTTATTAATTGCTGTTTACTTTAAAACTACAAAGTTTATTGAAAAAATGGTTTGCCAGGATTAAGAAATTACATATACTCAACTATTGAATCGAAAATCATCGCTAAAGATTATAGGGTTTCGAAGATTCAACCAAAAACATGCAAAAAGGTGTCACGTTTGAAAAAGAAAACTATCGAGTATTTAATTTCTAATCGTGTTTTCACGTTTACCAGTCTCAAGCAAATATGATCAAGTTTAATATATCCAAAGAACAGATACAAAGGAGTTATGGTTATTAAGATCCAAATCTTAATAAGCTTCTCTAATTACCTTTTTTTTTCAGTCCGACGGCTGCGCCCACGGCTACTGCGTAGTGTACTCGACGGCGGACCGCACCAGCTTTTCGGAAGCGGAAAAGCGGCTGCAAGCGCTTTGGGCGGCCGGACACACAACACGGAGAGCCGTCATACTTGTGGGGAATAAAGCGGATCTAGCGAGGTCACGCGCTGTCAACACTGATGGTACGTGGCACTGTATAAACAGATTGTCTTTAAACAAGGTATATCGCGTGGCGTGCATGTGTGGTGCCTCGACCGTACGTACCACAAGCAGAATCAACAGGACGGACCGAGCCGGTCCAGTCAGGGCCGCGCCGTCGCTGCCGCGAGGGTGTTACAGAAAACTCACAAAAACCGAAGCGAAGCAAGTATTAGTATTATACAGGGTGGCCTGAACATTGACGTCCAAAAGTAAAATTTAGGTCCCTCGTATCGTGGGCCATCTGAAACACCCCCATGTATGTTCCGCGATTTTTAGTATTTTCGGAGATATTGATCATTTTAATCGCAATTTTTGTAATTTTTCCTTATGTCCATGTTATGAAGAACCCTAAGACAATGTATTATTTTAATATTTTTTCTGTGGTTTCTTACATTGATAGAACAATTATGAACTTAGGATGTTTTTAAAACTACATGCCAATTTTTTTTTCATGACGACTTTTTGTGTAATCACACAAAGTTACTTTCTCCGTACTAATAGTACCCCATGTTTGTTTTTCTCCTAGTATGGACAAACAATCTATCAATGTAATAAACCACTGAAAAAATATTAAAATAATACATGAACTTAAGGGTTTTTCATAACATAAGGAAAAATTACAAAAATTCCGATTAAAATGATTAATATCTCCGAAAATACTAAAAATCGCGGAACATACATGGGGGTGATTCAGATGGCTCACGACACGAGGGACCTAAATTTTACTTTTGGACGTCAATTTTCCAGCCACCTGTATAGGTCGCTGAAGTCAACTTTTTTATTCCTTAGACTTAAATGACATTTCATGTGCTGCCTGTTTTTGCAACTCATAAATAGTGATGAGATACAACCGGTACTTTCCGACAAAAATATAGGTAGGTACTTATGTTTATTGATATAAAAGTATCTGTAACGCAATGAGTGGATAATCCGTGAATCCAAAATGATACATACTTTAGTTAAAAATGCCACCATTTTGTAGATATTTAATTTTTTTGTAAATAAAGCATAATTCTAATGTTTAAAGGTAAATTTTATTCGATTCGTAACTCAGTACTTATCATAAAAAGCGGAAATACACCAAACC
Organism: Acleris literana; assembly: GCA_946894065.1. Classification (NCBI taxonomy): domain Eukaryota; kingdom Metazoa; phylum Arthropoda; class Insecta; order Lepidoptera; family Tortricidae; genus Acleris; species Acleris literana. The sequence goes on along the minus strand of OX335688.1, from coordinate 7,449,843 downwards.
ACTCGCTTTATTATTTTTATTAAAGTCAACAAGTGTAACAAATAAAGTCAACAGCAACAATAACACGAGAAAATACACTGGACACATCCGATCACTATACGAGGAAAGTAACGAATACGAAAAACAAATGGCGATGCGTTGGCGTCACGTCAGCGTCAAATTAAGGCACTAATTGTCCAACAGTAGGTTAAAGGTTGAATACAATGAAGATTTTATTTGTTATAACTTTTCGATAGGTACCAATTTTTTCGACGTTTCTTTTAACGTACATAGTAATTTTTATTATGTCGGTTATTAATAATTACACACCGAACCGAAACAAAGAACAGCACTGTTTCTTAAAAGCTGGCCACGTTATTTTTATGTTTGACATCTGTAGCTGTGATTTTAGTCTACGGAATTAAAAAATAGACTACTATTTATTATAAGTTGCTTTTAGCGAAACTTTTACACGATACGTATACAATATATCAGGTAAATAATAGCCTCATCTATTGGAGACGGCAATAAGACCTTCCTTACGACGATTACGTATCATGAAATAAGTTATTCTATTTCTCGGGAGCCGCGGTAAGAGCAATAATTTAGCGTTGAGCAATGTCTTTCAGTTTTATAAAGTTCAGGAGCTTGTTATTAGTTTTCCTTTACCCGTAATATTGCACGGCAAAGCTTGGAGTATAAATTGTAGGAAACTGTAGCTTTGAGAAAAACGAGAAACGTTTGTGAGTTTTTAAACAGCAGGGCCCGTATTACGGTAGCCTTTATCCCGGTGGATAAAGTGTCCGTCGCTCTCGAACTTACGTTCAGCGGACCTAATATGGCTGCGTTTATCGTGTGACAAAATGTGGATAAAACATCCGTCTCTTTTTGACACGTATATAAGTACGAGAGTGACGGATGCTTTATCCACATTTTGTCACTCGATAAATACGCAACCGTTCTAGGCCCGCTGCGGGCATATTGTGACCGTGCTTATCGATGTGGATAAACGTGGATAAAAAAAGCGTCACTTTCTGACCAGTATATCAGTGCGAGAGTGACGGATGCTTTATCCACCAGAGTCAGAAAGTGACAGATGTTTTGTCCACGTCTGTCCACACCGATAAATAACGGCGACCATAATGGGCCCGCAGAAAACGTAAAAGGCAACACTTTATTTAAGTATGTATTAATAGACACAAACCTGTAATTTTAATATTTTTTTATTCCTAGAATTACCCATACGGGAGGTTGTTACAATATTTGCCTGTCACAAAGTTCTGGATGGTTCCATTTAATTATACTCAGGTCTGTTTAAATGATTTTTTTTTGTTTTAAAGTGGATTGAAAAGGTTGTGGAGAAGGGAAGTTTTGCGAACGGAATTTTTTAAAATCGAGTTTTTTGGGAACGAAAGTTTTACAAACGCGAATCATACTTATATTATTAACTCGCCGTATTTTCTAAATGTTTTTTTAAAGAATTAATATTTATGTTAATAACAAACGATACAGAAACAAAAATCTCCACGAGTATAAGATAAATATTTAGATATGATTATTATTTCAAATGTTAAAACATTCTGAAGAGTTACAGGCTGAATGGGACCCTGATTCTAAAAACATATTTGTGATGCAAATTAGCTCATTTCAAAGGTTTAGATAAAATATTATGTTAAAATACAAATGATCATAATATAATCATGCGTCTAAAATAACGCTTAAATTACAATTTCAAATAATATTATGATTATAAGTATATATTATAGGTGCATTATATAATGCCTAAACTGAAGAATAAAGAACTTTGACTTTAGTAAAGTCGAATGGTAATGGTCGTTATGCAAAATACAAGCTATTTAGGTACCTATTTATTTAACGTTAAGCGCAATTTATTGATTGCAATAAAATGTGTACAATTTAAAATGGGTATTTGTACATTTATTTTGTATGGAAAAGTATTTAGCATTTCATTTACGTACTTCGTTTTTAATAATATTTCTAAAAAATATTTAAAAAATAATAATTTAATTATTAAATATTTTGTTAGAAATACCTACAGTTGAGTAATTGTTGCTCGTTTATCAGCTAACTTGCTTAGTTTTTAGATGAAATTATTTTAATAAAACTCCACCATACTCTTATTTTTGATAAATCAGCTTATCTCTCTTTCTCTCAGCCCTCGGCAATGAAACTTGATTAAAACCTTTTTTTTAAATTCTAAGAATAAATACTTGTTTCGAAGATTGAAGGGCGTCATTTCATTACTTTGCCCGAGTAAATTTATGCGGTAGGAGTGGAGCCACGAAATCTCAACAAGTGAATATTAAACCAAGGTCACTTCAATTAGGCTGAATTTTGTTTCATTTTAAGGAATAGGCAAACAAACATACAAAGGATTTATTCTACTCGGTAAAGCCATATAGATATTGACATCTTATCGTATTGTTTGTAACTCGGCCGCCATTACTGCCAAGTAAATAAGAGGGGTACATTAATTACATAATTCCGAAGAGTAATCATTCCGATTGATCAAAATTCCGAATTGATCAAAATTTCGAATTTTCATAATTACATACATTAAATCACCCAGAGGGGTATGGTCTAAGATCCGAATAGGAGAAGATTTGGGCCGGGCTGTTTATTCGATGAAAAGTATTTTATATCAAATTGAATACGCTAAATAATATGTACTTACATCATTAAAATTTTTATAAAAAATGAACTTTTTTTAAAAATTGCAAATGTTTGTTTAATAGGCAAATTACATACTAATCGAAAGTATGAAGTCTATAGAATATGCAAACGTTAGGTTTGGTGCAAATTACTAGTACCGACTTACCTGTTTATACCTGCCTACCCAATAGCTTGACGAGAAAAAAATAGTCAAACTAACGTTTGCATATTCTATAGGCTTCATACTTTCGATTGGTATGTAATTTGTCCATTAAACAAGCTAGTGTATTTTTTATAAAACGAAGTTAATTTTTATTTTTTTTATTAATTATATACTGGACTGAAATTTTTCAGCCTACCTATTCGCTATATATTACTTAGCATATTAAATTTGCTATAAAATACTTTTTATCGAATAAACAGCCCGGTCCAAATCGTCTCCTATTCGGATCTCCTACTAGTAGGCAGAGACCACTTCTTTCCACCTGCTACGATCCTGACAAATCTCTTTCGCTTCTTCGACATTCATACATCGAGTCATGCACGCACGTCGGTTTCGGGAATAGATTCGGCCGTTTTCCAGAATTTCTCCGATTTTCATAATTCCGAACGCAATTTATTGATAGAAGACTTAACTTTTTGTTATCGCTTATAAATCAAACCTAACTTAACCTACGTATGACTATTAAATTATGCATTTAATCCAATGATATAATATAAAAAGAGGTAGATATATTACCTATATGGTAATTCCGCGTGTAAAAATGGCCCGGCCTACGCAGACATAACCAGTAAATATTGCAATTACACAATAATTCATAGTGGACAAGTGGAAGCAGGATGGTATGCTAATTTCCGGAAGCGAAAAGAAACGAGTGTATGATGCTCTGCAGACTAGTTCACGGTTCCGTTGAGGGCGCAAGACTAAGTAGGTAAAGGTGTAACAATTGGATTGGTTTTAGGGTGCCACTATCGAAGTGCGTATAACATATCTACCTCTTTTTACGATATTATATCATTAATTTAATCTAAAATAGCGCCAGCTCAACATAGCTTTCGGAAAAATGAAAATTTGGACAAATGAATATTTGGAAAAACTTAATTCGGAATTTTAAAATGTGACCAAATAAGAGTTATCATAATGTTGACAGTAGGTACGATAACATCGCATCTTTAGAATTGTAGTGACCTAATTCACAAATGTTGGATTTCGAGTTAGGTCTCTATAGTAGGTCTCAAAGTCGACAGCTGAAATGTTGAATTTGGTCACTATAATTCTAAAGGTGCGCATGTCCAAACAAATATGGTTTCACCGAGTAGACCCCAGAACTACCTGATAAGTACGCTCTGAGGCATATGGACAAGACTGAAAATACCTCAGATAAATCATAACCTAAAAAAAAACCTGACCAAAAAGTCGGCTTAAAAAAGTTAGAATACCATTAACTTTCTCACTGTGTTTTTAGGGAGCTCTGAAAAATATCAGAAAGTTAATTTGGAGCGTCATTTGATCTCCTCCCCAATATTGGGTAATGAAACTTAATTAAAGACGGGATCAATTAGCACCAGTTGATGTTCATTATCGGTTTTCTTGCTGGATATCTGGTAAAAGATTTAGTTCTTGATTAGCTTGGTTGGAATAACGTTGATGTCGAATACATTATCAAACACACGCTTCTTTTTCTACTTACAATCAGGGGCACGTTTTATAAAGCTACAAGTTACAATTTTACAGGTCTAAACTGGCAACACAGCCCAAATGGCTAGTAACGACTAGCCATGGTCGAGGTTGTGTCAAATGGAAACTTGTAACCTGTAAATTGTAATTTGTAGCTATATAAAACAGGCCTCGTATGCCTTCTCCTTGTTTAAAAATAGTACATTGTGTATTTAGGGTGGTAAAGACAGAATTACAAACGAGAGTCTGTTAAAAGCCCGAAGCCGAAGGCTGAGGGTTTTAATGACTCTAGCTTTGTATTTCCTTTACAACCCGTGTAACATACAATGTTTTTCATCACAAATTGCGAGGAAATGAAATAAAATCAGACAAAAGATCATATTTTTAACTTACGATTCTCACCAATAATTTTAGCCGCGTTGGCGATGTCCGGCGGAGTCGCATTATCCATTTCTTCTGAGACGACATGTTTTTTTATTGATATATACATTTTAATATGGGCACAAAAACACCCTTTTAATTATGTTTTTGGAATCACACAGTTTATAATCAGTATTTATAAATTAGCGGCAGACTAGACTAAATCATTGTCTATGACTTACCACAGATGATGTCAAACGTTTTCAGGAGTCCGATTCTAGTGTCAGTCGAGATCAATAGTTTATATGCGAGATTTTTGGAAAATTGTATGCAACTGACATTTCATCTCGAAGGAAACCTCATATCGAATGGCACAAGAATTGGGGTCCTGACGTATTATGATAGTTTGAGTCCAGGTATTATATTTAAAAAAAAAGCTATTACGCACGATAGGGCGTAATGGTAAAAAAAGGCCCGCGGGTATTGTTTTGAATTTACGGTTGATTTTTCAAGCATGTTAGGACACTATTTACGAGCAAGTGTGATGAAAAGTACATTAACTGGTGCTTTTACGGCTCTTAAAACATCTTGAAGAGTCCTGCAAATTCAAACAGCATTCTGCATTCTGGTCTCGGAAGGACCTAAATCTTTAACTGCACAAAGATAGGATATAATAAGTAAAAGATTTGTCGGAGTTTGCTAATTCTTTTATTATTGCACTTTGCTGTTTATAACAAATGTATCTGTTAATAACTTCTTCGCAGGTAGAGTTGACATCATCTTGATTTTCTGATTGCGTTATCTTTAATGTTGTGTGCATACTCATATCTTCATATATGTATGTATGTATTTATTTATTTATTAGTGCAATTTATGTAAATATTTATATTAATTTAATGTATTGATATGTAGGCGTACATTGTTATGTATACATAGTCAGACCCTATGTTGCACCGCCACTACAATCTCTGCTTTGCCTAAAGGTTAACCGGTAGAGAATGCCTTACGGCATTAAGTTCACCTTTTGTATATCAAGACAATTCTTTTGTGTAATAAAGATTAAATAAATAAATAAATGATGCCGACTTTATAATCTAGTGATATTAAAAAGGCCTCTGCAGCTCATGGTCTCCTGGTATTCAATTACACAACACACGTATTCCGGAGGCACATTGATACTCGTAATAAATATCCGAGGTATTTTCCGTGCAATCAATTAAAACAGCTGCTAACTAATTAAGGACCTGGCTTTCAGCTTTCCATTCGAAATGGAGCCAATATTATAGCTGTTCGAGGTATTTTGGTATTGAACGAGTGAGGGTAAATTTATTGCCTCTCACCGTTGACAGCGTTTATTGGTGATTAATTAAGCTTGATTAAAAATAGTTCGTCGAATTATTGGGGATTTTGCTAACGAAATATAAGGACAAAATGGTAAAATGGGATAACCTTTGGCGAAATATGTTTGCCAAATTTATCGTGTCCCAACCGTTTCATTTGCCAACCCACTTTGTTTTCTGTAACCGAAAATATTTCAGGAATTTATAAAAACTAACCTAACCTAACCTATAGGGTTCTACACGATGGTACTGAAAGAAATCCCGAAATATTTACAGTGATAGGAAAAAAAATAGGCTGGCAAATGAAACGTTTGGAAAACGATACATTTGGCAAACATATTTTGACCAAACGGCAGGATCCCGTTAGAATGGTTGTCCAGTTTATTAGTTTGAATGGTTGTAATGGCCACATTTTTTAGTTTACTATGCAGTCGGGTAAAAACGGTTCGACAAACAGTCTGGGGCTCTATAATGGTCTACTCGGAAAACGATATTTTTTTGACACGTTATTGTATCGTATCGTAATTGTCGTATTGTAGACCGGGGACGTATTAAGAAAGGGCCAGGTCAGGAGACTCTAAACCGACGCACGTGTACGAAGAGACTTATGAGTGTGGAGGGAGCGAGGGAAGTTGGTGTGGATCGTAGCAAGTGGAAGGAAGTGGACTCTGCCTACCCCTACTGCTACTGTATGTATCGTATTGTCAATCTCATTATAGCTCTTATTTACTTGACAGTAACGGTGTTTTAACCAAAACAATACGATAACGTGTCAAAAGCAATATGGTTTTAGCGAGTAGAATACAGCCCCTGATATAGTATGTAAACAACTTGACACATAAAGTATATCAATTTAACAAGTTGAACGCCAAGTTCGACTGCAATTTTCGTGTTCCAGACGCTAGGGCTCATACCACGACGCAATACGTATGGAAATGAAAAAAGTTTGCTCCATTATTATAATGTTGTTACCATAAGTTAGGGTTAAAACTTCCTTTTAAGTAGGTATATAAAATACTTGTGCTATAAGGTAACGCTCCTCCATAGCAATACGATAGTTGGTACATAAATTAGACATTATTATGGATATATTATAGATATGAAAAGGGCAAGGAAAGGATGGATGAAAGAAGATTGTCGAAAGAGATATACCTATACAGAGCAAAAGTGAGTGGGAGGGTCGGAAGGGGCCGCCCTAGGCGTACTTTTTCGAATCAAATCGTAAAAATACTGGAAAAGGGCCGGATCTTAAGTAGGTACCCGAAACCGACGTGCATGCATGACTCGAAGTATGAATGTGGAAGAAGCGAAAGAGATTTGTCAGGATCGTAGCAGGTAGAAAGAAGTGGTCTCTGCCTACCCCTCTGGGAAACAGGCGTGATTTAATGTATATATGTATTATAGATATTCACTGTTTTAACTATATATATGCAAAAGTGCTAAATCTGTACCGCCAATTATATACCTCTGTTACGAACTCAACACTTCCTTAGTCTTGAATTGAATTGAATTTTTATTGCAAGAACAGTAAATATGTTGTTACAAATTTGGTAGTGCCATGTTCTACCAAATGGGCGTGCAAAAATTGATTAGTTAGGCGGTACACAGTTTTGATACTTAGTCAAATTTTATAAGTTATATGAAATAATCACATCACATAAAACAGAATAATATCCATATCAAGTTAAAAGATTACATGAATAAATTATTAGAAATCTTACATCAAATAGTCAATCTAGCTAAGATCGTATTATTACCGCACAGGTCCAGACAGCGTTTGATCTTTTGCTACCTAAAAATCTGGTGTTTGTCTATTAATAAATGAATATCAATACGAGAATAGACAAACGACACAATTTAAGAAGTGGTTTTTACCTTATGAGATAAAAACTTCTCACCTTGTATCTGCATTTATAAATAAAGCAGAAAAAATTAGTTCATGGCACCAATCTCACGAGAAAGGACAATCAAAGAATTGTTTATTTACCATGATTATTATTAACCTCGTAAGGCCCACCATACTACAAACATGAAGTTTTTTGTTAGTGGGACTTTGAATCTAACAGCAAGGCAATAAAGTTCAATTACGTTTGTTCAATAATGCCATTTTCAGTTCATGAAATTAGGAAAATAAACTTTATTCCCATTGCGATACAGTTCAAATTGTATTGCCTTGATTATGTACATCCTATTGTACGCTGGGCCTTACGAGGTTAACTAATTTCTGATTTGTGCCAATCAGTATTTTGTGTTGTTATTGTTAAATAACAACTTTTAAGCGGGATCTCAATGACAATTTCAGAAGAACTTGCCGGGAGTAGAATCGCAGTCACAGACACACTGGCAATTGTCTGCAATAGAATATCGTCCTTGACGAAAATCATCTAGAAACTGAAAATATTGACCAAACTAACGAGATCTCTCCAATAATTCCAGAGGGCAAATCGCTGGCCACGTCTTACGAGTGCAAGTTCATCGAGACGTCAGTGGGAATCAACCATAACGTGGACGAGCTGCTGGTGGGGCTGCTGACCCAGATCCGGCTGAAGCAGCAGCATGCGGAGAGAGTCAGGTGAGGATAAGTCCTATGGGTAATAGGCTAGTGTCCTAAAAAAATCTAATTAGTCCATAATTCTGGGATCCTAGTGAAAAAGGGTATAAGTCGACTTAACTCGTACTAAAAAATGGCATATACATAAAACGAGGAAGGAGACTTAAATCCTTTTTCACTTGATCTTCAGGAGAGTTATAACCTTTTTCACTAGGACCCCAGAATTTACATTATCAAAAAATATTGAACACATTTTTTCGTTTGTCAATTAAACAAAAAATGACGAAGATACAGTGCGTTGAAGTTCCGCGTGACGTCACGCCGCGGCACACTTTATACCACGCTGTGACGTCACGAGCCCCCACTCCCGAACTTTGGTGCGCGTTATATTTATCAATTTTGATCGATTTGAAAAAGCAAAAAATACGTGTTCAATATTTTTTGATAATCTTACCGACGGACTAATTAGAATTATTATTTTTTTACCCAGGACTCACCCCTATTTGTTATTCGCGTGACAGGCCACCTGGAACTGACTGACTCACTACACTAATTACTTACTGCCTACCTTTTTTAAACATGTTATCAGTTATCAATAAAAAAAGCGGCCAAGTGCGAGTCGGACTCGCCCATGAAGGGTTCCGTGAAAGGTAAATTGCGGTTTACGATTTATGACGTATTAAAAAAAACTACAACTACTAGATCTCGTTCAAACCAATTTTCGGTGGAAGTTTGCATGGTAATGTACAGTCAACAGCATAAATAAGTGATCATTTATGTACCTTGTCACTTTAACGCCGTGTAAATGTCATACAAAATTGTGATCATATATTTTTTTTAGTTTTATCATTCTCTTATTTTAGAAGTTACACGCCCCCTGTAACGGACACACATTTTACCACTTTGGAAGTGTCTCTCGCGCAAACTATTCAGTTTAGAAAAAAATGATATTAGAAACCTCAATATAATTTTTGAAGACCTATCCCCCGACCCAACCCATAGGTTTGATGAAAAAAAAAAATTGACATTCAGTTCTAAGTATGGGGAACCCCCAAAATTTATGGTTTTTTTTCTATTTTTAGTGTGAAAACCTTAATGCGGTTCACAGAATACATCTACTTACCAAGTTTCAACAGTATAGTTCTTATAGTTTCGGAAAAAAGTGGCTGTGACATAGAGACGGACAGACAGACAGACAGACATGACGAATCCATAAGGGTTCCGTTTTTTGCCATTTGGCTACGGAATCCTAAAAAACTGGTATTCTATCGCCTGGCTGCATGGGAAACAGGACCCACTCTGATAACTGCTGTGACCATAGATCGCATCCTCAAGGCGGTATAGTGACGTCACGCTTGACCCTCATTCTGGATAATGTTTTTCAATAAGTAAATAAATTATTGAAAGCTATATTAATTTGGTGTCGTTTACAAACAAATATTAATTTGTAATTTTATCCCTAGCGAAGTAGATTAAGTGTCCGCCCCACGTTGGGCGCCAGTGTTAGGGTTTATAATAAATAAGAGAATTAAAACGAACTGATATGAAATCATTTAATTTAAATGACATGAAATTCGGTTATAAACTTAATGAAAGTTAAAAAGGGGAAGGGGTAAAAGGGGTATGTATGTATCCGAGCAAATTGTAAGCCAACTTATAAAAAGTGCAAACTGACTCGAGTCAACTACTATTTTTACAATCCGCAGCCAGTTGGGTTTGATAGATCTATCGTAGATGCTTTTAAATTTTTTAAATTACGTCTGAGATTTTCGAAGATAGGCCGAAATTGTATTTGGATGCGATGTGGAAAAGTTCTAGTCATATTACTTATAAAATCTTTGTATATTTCAGGAAACGCAGTACTTCACGCAAGAATCGCAGCCGGGCGCGATCTCCGCAGAACGGCGAAGTCACGCCAGCGCCCGCGCCGCCCGCCACCGTGTCCGCTGCCAGCACGCCGAGAAAACGCACCCGGCTCTCTGCTAGCGTTAAGGTATATAACAACCTCATCGTTATCATAATTTCGACCCGAAAATATCGACTGCTTATACGTCTCCTGCGATTACTTTCGGCGTCTCTTTGCATGATGAAGAAGCCAAGGAAGCAACATCGCAAGATGATTTGCAAATAGTGGTCACTAAAATTATACAATGTATACATTCGTATTCATATTCAATTTATTGCATCCATGATTTTTAAAGTAATATAGTATTTGTGTATCGCGGTTTTTCCGGACATGGCGCAGTGAAATAAGATAAAACTGGGCTATCCAACTATCTTTGTGCTTCATCATGGCAGCCGAAAGACGTCCACTGCTGGACATAGGCCTCCCCCAAGGCTCTCCAGTCAGACCGGTCTTGTGCTTTTCGCATCCACCGCGTTCCCGCGATCTTTACAAGGTCGTCACTCCATCTTGTTGGAGGCCTACCTACAGCTCGTCTCCCGGTCCGCGGACGCTCCTCAAGAACCTTCTGACCCCATCGGCCATCAGTCCTGCGAGCAATGTGCCCCGCCCACTGCCACTTAAGTTTGGCTATTCTTCGGGCTATGTCGGTCTTTGTGCTTAATAAGTCTTAAATCAGTAAAAACCATAAAAGAACTTTTCTAGCCTGTAACATGCTACTTGTGTTATCAAATTAGTTTGGCAGAAGAATCAAAAAGTACTGCTATTAAATTTTTATTTCTAACATGATCTGACGGAATAGAGAACGCATTGCTGTAACAGAAATTACGCCTTTAACTAGGAAATTAAGAAAACCAATCTCATATCCAAGGCAGTTCCACTAGGGTGCTTACTTGACCCTACCTTATTTCTTTGATATATGTTCATTGACGATCTTACCTTTTCAGGTCCGAGGTCTCCTAGGTCGCGTGTGGGCACGGGACTCCAAATCGAAATCGTGCGAAAACCTGCATGTCCTCTAGCACTCGGTCGCCGACCCCATCGCCTGCTTCCCGTTCTTTGACTGCGCCGCCAACTATGCTTAGAGTACCGTAAAATGCTTGAAAATATTCCTTTGCTCTTATATTTTTACTATAGTTGTTACACACGCAACTGTAAGGAAAAGCATGCTTATACCGTTAAGTCTTTCTAAAGTTCTAAACAGTCTATGGGTATTCGAGTTTGTACAGGTCGATTCACAAGAGATGGCACGAATGGATTGAAAGAGTGAACGAAAGTATACAAGTGTGTAAAATAATAACAGGTATTGGGTTTAACATTCGAACATCGGTTCAAAGGTCAGCACTCACACAATGATAGGTGACATTACTTTTGTTCATTCCATTCGTGCCAGCTTTAATGAACCTACCTGTAGTTTCTTTTCACGAATTGACAGCAGTACGAGTATGGCACCAAGATAGCAAGAGCGGGAGCAAAAATGAAGGAAATGTTAATATTCTGCCACATTGTTTTATTGGTAACGGGGTAATGGAGAACGGCTTCTGTTACTTGCCCTGCTTTTTCCTCACTCAAGTCACAATCTGTCAAATGTGGTGCCATATTGTACAATAACACTCGATTGCTGTCAAGAAAATAAAAAAAATGTTTCCCATGGAACTTATTACGGGCTTAAAACGTTCTAGCCGTGAATGGCTGGAGACAAATTCGAACACATTACAGACAAATTTTGCAATTTTTTACCGAATATTTGCGGTGTTTCTCGTTTAGATTTAATTTAACTCTAACATACCCCTTGTGATTTGTGTGCGTACTAAGACGACGCCTTTTTGTTACAAAAAAAGTGAGTTCGGATGTCAAATTCGATACAACGGAGTAGAAAAACTTCATTTATATTTATGATCTTGACTATACAAGTTAATTATGACAAAATTTGTGACCAACTTTTCAAAATCTTAGACATTTTGAGTCGTAAAAGACGCTCAGTTAACTGTATTTAGATGTTGATCTTCTAATATATAGCGTGAATAACTGTAACGAGGATTACAATAATGAAAAACAAAGGGAAACCCATAATTAAGTACTATATAACTAAAGCAAATGCAATGACATGCAACACCATAATTATACTTATTTTTTAAACTGGACTGAGCTATTTCGTTTCATACAAGCGTCGGAGCACCTTCTCACGAAAATTCTTACAAAAAATAAGTAATTTAAATTTGCAACGTCGAGTTGAGATTCCTTTTCGCTCTTTGCCATTACGCTTTATAATTATTAAAAAAGGACGGATATAACTCCGTGTACAAATGCTGCCGTTGAAATGCACATATCTGCTTAAACATATTATATGCCCAGAACGGGAGTGGGGTCGGCGACATATTTGAGATACGTTTAATGTTGTTTTTAATCGTATTATAAAAGGATTTTAATCATCCAAGTATCGGAAGAGTAGGATCGGATTTAAAAAGGTTTTATGTCTCATCATTTGTTTTGAGATGTTTTGTAACATCTACGTAAGAACTGAAAATAAATAAATTATTAAAGGCTTTTTGAATAAACATTTAGTAGGTGTTATACCAAAGCAATTGTATTAAAGTAGAGAAAGATATACAAATACAAGATTGGCTTTTAAAAGTATTAGTAGATTTTAGGAAGGTAAAAATATATGTGATCCCATTGTGTCTCCTAATGTTATATTATATTATATATTCCTTACGAGAATATATATTATTGTAGAGGATGTAAAACGTACGATTAGAATAGGAAACGTACAATTATTTGCTAAATGAAATTGTTTGCGATCAGTATGTTTTTATTATTTATAAATTATTGAGGAATAAAAAGATCGTCACACAATATCATATTGTGTGACGTATTTTTTATTGGTTATTATCTAGCTATAAGAGATTGTTGTATATTTATTGAGTCAAACGTTATTGTGAAAGGTGAGTGCTAGATCCTGCCCCACTTTGTGTAAATATATTTATAATATCAACTACTAACAATACTGTATTCCTGCAATAAACGCATTTTGTCTTTAAAAACGAGCTACCAACCTAAGTACATGAATTTTACACTAAATATTTTTTCATTTTTCGGTCGTTAACCATATTTCCTGTGCGTTATGAGTTATTTATGAGAAGTGGTTGCCTACGAAAAATCAGCTTTTGAGAGAACCAGAAATGGCCGATTGTTCAAATCTACTCCGCTCAGCTAGAGTTTGTTTTCATTCCATGGTCCAGCTAGAGAAGACCCTCAACACTTTTTATTTTTATATTATCACAAGCGCTAATCCAGTTTTTTAAATATATTTTGTTTCCCACATAAATCTGCAATTTGGTTATATTGTATTGTATTATATTGTTGTATAAAGCGATTGAGCACAACGTGGGGCAGTGCTTCTGGCATTCACTAATATACTACTCTTATACGTATTAAGTCTCTATGTCACTGTTCCAAGCTTACTCGCGTGTACCTTGCGTGTACCTTGTGTATTATAAGTGTCATTGAGACAGGTTCTTTAAGACGTTTTTACAATAGAATAAGTTTTATTTCAGGCAACAAGGCCATAACAATATATAATTTAAAGGTATCATAAAAACGGCTACAAAATCGCCGATACGTGACCTCTCGGCCAGATAGGTCGACAGATCTTTGGGCGGTACTCTCACACAGGATTTTAAATTAACCTCGTGACAGGGCTCCAATCTTAAATCGTACATACTCTTCGAGCTCCTTCATTTATGCACGTTTAAAGTTTTAAGGGAACTATGGCCGGAGTAATGGCATTGTATTTGGTGAAAATATAGGTCAAGTAAGAGTGTGATTGTGATTACTTACTTATTTTGGTTAACATGTCTTGTTCCTCACTTTCCACATAGGTATTATGTGTTGAAGAAGGATGTCGTAGGTATTTGTTATTAACGTTTTTCTAACCTAACCTAACCAATGTTATAAGCAGTTTTGCTATCCCGGAAATGAAACAAAAATAACAAAAAATATAGCGATCTGGACGGACATTTCAATAGTGTTTCGTATCGTAATTGTGATCGAAATATCAGCCAAAAGACATCCCTGTTCTTCATTTGTCTAGCTTTCCTTTCCAGACATGCGTTTTAAAGAACCTTCCACAATGATGTTATAATTTTCATTGAAGCTTAACATTTTTCTGATTTGATACAAAAACTTGGGTCCACTGCTTCAAAATTTGAGCAAAACGAATTAGGTAGGGGTTTGATTTGGATAAATATTGTATTAGATGGTGTAGGTTGGAAAGTGTAGTGTATACCAGATTGGAAATTATCAAAAATTGATTCGAATTACCAAATAATTGTCTCCATCAAGACAACTAAAAACTTTTTTAGCCTGACAAATGCCGACTTGATCAAAGTCGTTTTTGGCAATTTCTAAACTAAATGTATATTAGGTGGATAAAATCTCGATAGGCAGATAATTTTATTAAAGCCAATACAGATATATTAAATTACTATACATAGTTTATAGCTGTTTGGATAGATATTAGAGAAGGAATTAGATGCGGTATTGCTTTGAAATATGCAGGATTTCGGATTTGAAGGGACAAGTTGAGTAAACTCCATCCATGAAACCTATTATGGAATAAAGCGGTATTCCTTATTTTGGAATAAACCATTATTTGTTTCTAGATTAAGCCCTTAGAACTGTAAGTATTGTTTTAAAAAGAAAATCGTTTCAATTTGAGTGCCTGATATTGAAAAATCATATATATTGTAATTTTTTGATCCCTCCGTGAGACCCATTTGCCTTATTTTATTAGTGTGTTATTATTTTGTAGCTGCGTTAATAATATGCGCTAGAATAATCAAATATTAATAAGTATTAACAATTATCAGAATTACTAGTAACTTTTAAGATTTAGGCGTATTTTTACATTTGTCTATTGATGTCAAATAATATTTAACAGTATTAGTTACGGCAGTTTCACTCGAGAAAATGTAATGGAAAATATACCTGTAGGTATTTCGAAAAAAACGTGACGAGTTTAAACTGTTCGTAACTTTTGATGTAGTATTTAGGAAGCTAATAAGCTTTAGGTTATTTCGAATGGCGCAAATCGCAAATCCAGCATAACACCAGAGAGCCCTGCCAAGATGCACTACGCTTACTATCGTTTCTATTCGTTTTTAAACCAATCGCGTCACTGGTATACCACGTGACTTTTCGTATCACGTGATCTACCAGTGACGCGATTGGTTTAAAAACGAATCGATTAGAAACGTTAGTTAGAGTAGTGCATCTGGGCAGGGCCCTCAGTAAACTAATGAAAAAGGTATATCCAAAGTACATCATAAAAATATCAATGTCATCAAAATTGTTTTATTCATGAAATATATTATGACATCATTTGCAAAAAAAGCTGAGCATAGTTTGTTTTAATTAAAAACTGGCTCATTTGTCTTTATAAGATAAAAAATCTGGTAAAAAAATATTGAGCGATAAAATTCATGTTACTATTAATTTGTGATTTGCAAAATTCGAAATACCAATTTTGAGTATTGTGAGCCCCAGGGTCCAAAAATAACACCAATTTCACTTCATCCTTGGACCTTACTGGACCATCCTGGACCTAGTCCGTCAGCAGTAGATCATCAGTAGTCATGCTTAGGGTAGAGGTTCCGATTAAAGGTTTTTTTTGTTTTTTTTAGTCAATGGGTATTTTTATAAAATTAAACGGCTAATAACGTTTTTTTAAAATTGTGGTTTGTATTAAAACTTTAATAGATGGTTTTAGTTGCAACGTAGATAAAAACCCAGGGAATTGACAATAAGGGTATCATCGGCATCATTTTTAAAATCATAAAACGAACGTATTTACCGCTAGATTTTTTTTTCCTCATTAGTTTTAAAATTAGGTAATAAATGACAGTGAGATTTTTAAAATATTAACAGTGTCTAGAAATCCATATAAATCGTTGTCTAGTCATTTTGGCTATTTTATTTAAATAAAAAAAAACATAGAGACAAAGAAAATAAGTGATATTTGCAAGCCTGTTAACGTAATTTAGATAAAAATTATTTTTCTAGACACTGCACTTAATTCTGATGAGACTCTGCTTAAATCTACTGCTGCTTTATCATTCTAGATTTTACCTCTTTTTACATCTTAAATCGAGTTTTAGACTAGCAATAAAAATAGCAGAAGTTGACCTCTGTCTTACTCTAACTTACAAGTTAGAAAAAGACAGCAAAATTAACTTCTGCAATTTTAATTGCCAGTCTAATTCGCGCTTAACAACGAAATGTAATTTTTGGTAAACTTTAGGATTGCCATATCCTTCCTCCTTCTGCTTTGTGAAAGTGTTCACTTTGTCGTGCTTGAACACGAAGGCATTAGGTGAAAAGCCTCTTTTATGCGTATGCGCAACATTGCGTCAGGGTTGTATCGACACAAGTAAAAATTATAGTTTAAACACCAAAAAAATTTTATATTAATTAAAACAAATTTGTCTTTTTCAAAGTGGTTAATTTGGAAGTAAAAATGTCCATATAGGATTAAACACCCAAATTATGGTCACTCAAAATAATAATCATAGGAACCTACTGTGTGTAAAGTGTATGTGGCCAATAATCGGTAGGGCGTCAACAATAGGGCAGTTTACCCTACTTTCAGAAAAGTTGCCAGCAATGTTGCAATGCTTGAAAAAGAGGCGAAACCAAATGTTTACCCCATTGGACCATTTTAAGCAATATATCCCAGTATTTAGGCCCCGTAAATAGTAGGCATAGCTTACTGTAGAATTTTATATTGATGTAAAAATAAACAATAAGCCCTAGCATTGTCAATATTTCATTGTATAACAGTAAACTGGTTAGAGAAACGTCTACCTTTTTGTACAATATGTTTACTTTTTACGTTTAGTGGTCATTATTATCTTTATTATGGAACTTTTTATTCCAAACTCTGTAGTGCCCGTTGGTGACAAGGCCCAGCCCTGGTTGGTTCACCCTTGCAAGGCGGCTTCCCACCTAAAGCAAGTAAAGTACAAATCATGGGCAAACGCGGTAGCAACTAGGGATCCAAAAGTGAATCTCCTAAAAAAGGAGTATAACTTTGCCTCCAGATCCTTCAAAAGAGCTGTGACTATAGCAAAGGCAAAGCTCATTGGCAGAATTGGCGAGAGACTGGCTAAGCTTCCTTCGGGAATGCTAGCGTTTTGGTCTCTCGCTAAAGCTGTCCAAGGTAACTTTTGCCAACCATATTTTCCACCTCTGCATAGGGAAGATGACTTGTTAGCCCACGACGCAAAAGAAAAAGCCGATCTGCTTGGCACCCTTTTTTGCAAACTCCACTTTAGACGACAAGGAGAAACAACCGCCGAACTTCCCGCGGTGTGTGAGTGCCATGCTGGATATCCAGTTTACCCAAAAATCTGTTCGTAAAGCACTTTTCTCCTTGGACATTCACAAATCTAGTGGGCCCGACGGTATTCCCCATGTAATACTGAAAATGTGCGCTCCTGAGTTGGCACCGGTTCTAACGCGTCTTTTCCGACACTCTTATACCACAGTCATAGTCCCGATCTCATGGAAGACGGCCGTAGTGCACCCGATCCCTAAGGGCGATCGCTCTGATCCAAATAACTACAGGCCCATAGCTATCACCTCTTTACTCTCCAAAATAATGGAATCTATTATTAATCACCAGCTCCTAAGATATCTAGAGGAGCACCAGCTCATCAGTGATCGCCAGTACGAGTTCCGTTAGGGACGGTCTGCTGGCGACCTTTTGATCTACTTGACCCATAGATGGGCTGAAGCGATTGGAAGTAAAGGGGAGGCCGTAGTGGTCAGTTTGGACATGGCGAAAGCCTTTGATCGGGTTTGGCATAAGGCACGGAAAAACTGTGCATCTGGGTTGCCAGATTCCTCGCGGAGCGAAGCATCAGGGTTGTTGTCGACGGTTCGTGCTCAGACTCCAAGCCCGTGAACGCTGGTGTCCCACAAGGCTGTGTATTATCGCCAACACTGTTTCTTCTGCATATCAATGATATGTTACAATCTAGTAACATTCATTGTTATGCAGACGAGAGTACAGTAGATGCGTCATACCAGGGCTGTGCGAAAATTTCTCAGACATACGCTAATGAGTGTCGGAACAAACTTGGGTCTGAAATCGAGGCTACATTGAAACAAGTCTCGAATTGGGGTCTCCATAACTTGGTGCAATTCAACCCCAACAAGACTCAAGTCTGCGCGTTCACTGCAAAGAAAGCCCCCTTTGTTGTTTCCCCCATATTTCAGAGCACTTCCCTTATTGCAAAGCCGACTCTCGGGATTCTCGGCGCCGACATATCGAGTACCGTCCAATTTCGCGGTCATTTGGAAGATAAGGCCAAGTTGGCCTCTAAAAAACTGGGTGACCTTGGTAGAGCAAGACGGTATTTCACACCGGCACATCGCCTCCAACTTTATAAGGCACAAGTTAGGCCCCATATGGAATACTGTTGCCACCTTTGGGCCGGGGCACCTCAGTATCAGCTGCTTCCTCTTGACCGTGTACAGCGCCGTGCGACTCGAATCGTCGACGACGATGTTCTCACCGGTCGGCTTGACCACCTTGCTCTGCGGAAAGATATTGCATCCTTGTGTATCTTCTACCGCATATATCATGGGGAGTGCTCTGACGAATTGTTCGAACTAATACCTGCTGCAAAATTTCACCACCGAACTACTCGCCACAAATTAAAATTCCATCCACGGCACCTGGATGACTGGCAGAGTACCACCGTACGTTTCACGAGAAACTTCTTGCCACGTACGACTGCACTGTGGAATCAATTACCTGCAATGGTATTTCCGGACCGTTACAACATGGCAACCTTCAAAAAACGAGCCTACACTTTCTTAAAAGGCCGGCAGGGCACCTTTAACCCCCTGGGTGTTTCAGGTGTCCATGGGCGGTGATCACTTACCATCAAAAAATTGTAAGTGTGTTAACACTATAGTTTTAATAACATGAAAGAAAACTACGAAAAATATCCGCAGTGTTGTGCGACAGTCAATTTCAAGAGTTTTGCTGTTGTTATTCTGTCCCGTGAGCCAGGAGACAACAGAGAACTTTCTTAGAAAAAATGTTATAATATACTGTCTGTGTCAATTGAAATTGCCATAAATGTAAACAAATTAGTACTGTTTGACAAGTAACCTTTGTTTTTATTTATAAAAAATAGTTATTTAATCTGCAACTTAATGTGAAAATAAAGATCAAGTGTATAAATCATTGCTAAGACCTCACTTGATCTTTAAAAGCACGTGATTATCGAGTAATAATGGTAAATTGGTCCGTTTGGTTGTTTACATCTTTGCCAGTTTCAATTGGCTCAGACTATAATGTATACTTCTAGCACACTCTGGATAAAACTCATAGAAGAATAGCTTTATAATTGCCAATAAAACAGATTTTTAGTGGACTTATATCGTTTGAATGGAGACCACGCTTAGGCAAACGTAGTGTATGACGCCCCCCGGCTAGATGGACCGATGACCTCAAGAAGGCAGCTGGCAGTGACTGGATGCAAAGGGCGGGAGATCGCGCGCTGTGGCGCTCCTTGGGGGAGGCCTATGTCCAGCAGTGGACTGCAACAGGCTGATATGATGATATCCTTTGAAATCATAGTTTTAGGGCCGTATGAATAAACTAATCTCAACTCTAATGCTCGCGTCGAGATGCGAAAAATGACAGTCTTCTATGGTTTGACGTTTACTTTGACGTATCTTGTGACCCAAGAGACGTTACCAAGGCAACGAAATCAACAAAACGTTGATTGGCCCAAGTGTTAACTAATAATTGGCACTGTGGGAAATTTACTACAGCGATTTCGTGCAGGGGCCCTAATATGGCTGCGTTTATCGCGTGACAAAGTGTGGATAAGGCATCCGTCACCTTCTGACACGTATATAAGTACGAGAGTGACGGATGCTTTATCCACATTTGACACGCGGTATAGACGCAGTCATATACGAACATTGATGAAGACGGACATTGCAAACTATAAGGGTTCCTTGTATGTTACCAAGGACGTCAATTTTTTATTAATCAATGAGACAAGCTTTTTTTGTTCGAAAAATAATTGGTTTCTGTTGTTATACAGCTAAATATTGACAACGCAGGCTGGAATTAGTTACAATTTAATATATTGGTGTGTCCATGTGAATACGACTTAATGTTCAATGTGTTATATAATATTTCAGGGATTTTAGCGTGTTTTTGTTAGTACATGGTAAAGCATAACTAAGTTACGTATCAGTAATTTTACATTTTTGTTACACAGATAAAATAGTAGCAGTTTTGAATAATATCTCAAGATTTATTTAACTTAAGAAAAAACTATATCATAACCGCTCGTAATTTTTTTACATAATTAAATATTGAAATATAGGTACTAATAGTAGATTACGGATCATAAATTGAACTAATTCACGATAATTTAAAGATAACGTTTTTTTCTATAAAATATTTATTCTTTTGCTTGAAACGTAAATAAGCCAGTTAGAAAAAAAAAACTTAAGATTACACATTATTAAAAAACAAAAGTAAAGTGATTTATTTAATGGACGTCACGGAAATTAAAATAACATCGTCTTTACCTTTTTCATAACAATCATAACCAATCGTAAGTAATTTATAATTAACATATATCTACAATGGACTGTATTCATCAGAATATCGTTTTTAATTAACTGATGTAACCACATATCTAAACTTAATTAAAAGTAATTATACACAAATTTTTCTGAAACATTTTTGCGCACAAGTAAAAAAGATATCACAGAATCCGCGTAGAAGCTCAAAATATTTTTGAGCATTTTTTGTTTATTTTTACTAGATCCTTTATTTTTTAGCATTCTGTCATGTTTTAAAATAACATTTTATCTGTTGTTTAATGTGACATTTCGAAATATATTCTGATGTTTCTTAAATAAAATAAAAAAATATAATAACATGTTGCTGTTTTATTTACAAAATATTACTTATAACCTACACGTAATCATATTTTTAGATCTAGGTACTGTTAACAAACATGAGTATTAAAATTGTTTGTTTATGAAAATTAGTGCCAAGACTTATATGTAAAATTCATAAACTTACTGAACACAATTAATTCTGATGGAACTCTGTCACAAAAAATCTCTACCGCTATAACAGCATGAAGAAATAATCTCTGTTTTTTTTAAAGGTACAGTGCAATAACGAGTGGTGGGACCTTGTGTAACGTCTATCTACATTGCTACCACCATGATATTCTTTAATCTACCACCAAGCAGCAGTGTTCGCATTGTTATTTCAGAACGGGGATAGGATAATCGCTGAAATTGCTAGCATGGAGGCATTCTATCCTAGTCCTCAGGGTTGGCAACGCAACGCAGAGTTGCGGTCCTAAGTAGTCTTCAGTATGCATATGTCTATGGGTCATAGATCCCACATACCATCATTCTTTTATAACGTCGCTCGGTCGGTTGAACGAGTGGACGCGCCGTACCGGCAAGTTTCAGTAGTCCCGTCAGAGCGCAAAAATCACATTTGAGTCGTTATCTATGAAAAGGGACCTTATTGTCGATGGCGCTTCCGCCATTATTAACGATGCTCCGATATAAATACAACGTCCCGTGACGCAGTGCGGTGTAAGCGCCATCGAGGATAAGGTAGCTTTTCATAGATAATGCCACATTTTAGCGCGTGTATTGTCAATTAGGCAGCAGGGCTTCTGTCGATAAGATCAAACGTATAAAGCTGCCTAATTGAGAATGCACGCGCGAAAATGTGTTTTGTGCGAGAGTGTGCCTGTTTTACAGATTACAAGTTTCTATTTGACACAACCTCGACCAATGACGACCAGGGGCACGTTTTATAAAACTACAAGTTACAATTTTACAGTTCTAAACTGGCAACACAGCTCAAATGGCTAGTCGTCATTGGTCGAGGTACTCGAGGCTGTGTCAAATGGAAACTTGTAACCTGTAATTTGTAGCTTTATAAAACAGGCCCCAGCCATTTGAGCAGTGTTGCCAGTTTGGACCTGTAAAATTGTAACTTGTAGCTTTATAAAACGTGCCCCAGGTAGCCATTTGCCAACACCCGAAGAAAATGATGGGAACACTGCTGCTTGGCGGTAAGTTTAAATGATAGTGGTATCGATCTGGACGGACCCTGCACAGCTACCACTACTAAAATGTACAGCAGTCGAAAGGAGTTCGACCGCAGGATACTCCTCCTCGTACGGAGAAAAGGCACAAGTGCAATTAATTCATAGAAGCATATTAAACTCTCAAGCGTTATAATAAGGTTGGAAGTGCAATACAATTCATATAGTGAGATGTGCCTTTTTTTCGTAGGAGGGCAGTATAAATTGATAAAGATTGTTTGTTAATTCTAAAGTAGGTGTACGGTTTCGCTTATATCTATAAAATTTAGCCTAGTTGGCAACAACCCTGCCTGCGAAGGTAACTGAGGCCTCAGACAAATGCTTAGCGCTAACGTAAACGATATTCGAAAAAGGAATTGACCAATTCTCGAAGCTAGCGTCCGGCAGCAGCAGTCAATCCTATATAAATTTTCGATAAAGATATCATTCTCGCAATGCATTTTGTCTATGGGCCGAAACCTACATTCAAACCGAAAACAGAAAAGGCTTACTTCTGGTTAAAATTTGACATTTGCCTATAGGGTTCGGCCATAAGGCCACTGTCCCTTAGATATATCCTATATGTAATTCATTGTTTTCTAGATCCCATTGTACAAGGCTCGAGCTAGTTTGGGATAACGACAATTTGTGTGAAATCGTCCCGTGATATTTATTTAATTATGGCCAAAATTGAGACTAAAACATCGTCCGTTTACTTTCTCAACCTCGTATCTGATCAAATAGATAAGAAAAGCACTCATATTCCCTATAGAATAAAGACTACTTTCCTATCTAACTATTAGATCAGATACTAGGTTTAAAAAGTAAAGGGACGATATGCCATATACCATCCCAATTCATAAACACTTTGGAGTACCGGCGACGCACTAGTCTAGCTAAGACACAAACGTTGCTAGCGTTTCTATTTTCTATCGACTTGAAACGTATGGAGTTGAAATAAGCGGTTGATCTGTCATCAGCATACGTCAACCCCATACATTTTGTAGATTTTCGAAAATCGCTAACAGCGTTATGCACCTTGACTAGGAGCCGTAGCCAAGATGCAAACGCTACTAATGTTTTTCTTTTCTATCGCTCAAAATGTATGGTATGACAGTTGACCACGTGGTTTACCGTAACGAACGAGAATGTCGTCCCATACATTTTGAGTGATAGAAAAGAACTACTTAGCGTTTGTATCTTAGCTAGGGCCCTAGACCTAGTCGTATTCTAATCGCATACAAACGTTAACAAGTAGTAGTTAACAAATCTTTAACTGTATTACTTTCTTTCTTCAGAAGGTCTCGTTGTCGAACCACTGCCACATCTTCGGTTTCGTGTAGTCCAATTCGTACTCCTCACACTTCTGCCCCGTTATCCTGAAAACAATAAATCAATATCAATGAACAATCTCACACAAATGGCACTAGTCCCAAACCAAGTTAAGCTTGTACGGTCACGGAAGTTAATTTGCTACCCATTTCAAAGAAAATCTGCTTGAAGATGTCATTGTCAATAGAGATGCCAAGTCATTTGTAATTGATAGGAAACTCAACCTTATTGCTGTAGAATGTCAGATTGACTTTGGACGTAAGGTGGGTCACAATTTAAATTCCTTGACTGTACTGGGGGTGCTAGACAACGATAAATATATCTGAGGGCCTAACATGGCTACGTTTATCGCGTGACAAAGCATGGATAAGGCATATGTCACCTTCTGACACGTAAATAGGTACGAGAGTGACGGATGCTTTATTCACATATGACTCAAGATATATAGAAGCACCTATACTAGGCCCGCAGGGGACAATCTCACCCAAATTGGCCTAGTCCCAAACTAAGCTCTAGGCTTGTATCTACTATGTATGGGAACTAGACAACACGATCACTTACATAAATAGGAAATATCTAAGGCTCAAGAACAAAAACAAGCGCCCACCACACAAATATTTGCGTTTACTGGAAATAGGGACAGTGATCCTAGACAAAATGCATTGAGAGAACATTAACGTAATCGAAAGTTTAAATTGAAAAAAAATATAAAAAAAAACAAAAACCCGCTTTAAAAAAGCACCTTTTTGAAGGCGGGTTTTTGTTTTATTAAACTTTTTTTTAATACTTTTTAATGATCATAATTATAATGTAACTCTCCCATTTCTCAATTAATAAGAAACTACAGAACATTTCAATCTCGCCGCAAGCAACGCCGTGGGAAAGTCATAGTCATATATTTAAACCTAAATATGCTTCGTCATAGTCGCTCAACTATCTTAATCGAAATATTTTGTCGCCACCCTTGAAACGTATACCATTTAGGAGTTCCGGTGGCCATCTGTGGTCTTCATCATCAGTTCCACTTCACCAAATAGTGCTTTCCAAGAGCAAATACACGAGTTACAATGAAAAATACCAAAATCGCTATAGGTGTGCCTATAAATTTTGAAGAGTTCCGTCGACTCCTCATGGACTCCATCATCAGATCTTTATGTTGATAAGAATGGGGTCAAACGGAAAGCACCAGCTTTCAAATAAAAAAAGATTATCAAAATCGGTTCACATCGAAAGTTCTGGGGTAACAAACAATTAAAAAAAAAAACAGACGAATTGAGAACCTCCTCCTTTTTCTGAAGTCGGTTGAAAATGAAAATTGTGAATGTATTCTAAGGCAACCGCTTTAGAATTAGAGTCGAACTAAATTACAAGGTCTACCTGGTTCTCCTAGCGCACTTGACGATGGGATGCGTCCTCCTGAAGCATTGAGGACCCAGCACGTTGAAGTAGGTCAGCCCGATCTGAGCCGACACCAGCGAGCTGGTCTTCTTCAGGCAATCGCGGAACTTCGCGTCGCAGCCGCAGTGAGACCTGGAAACGCAATTTCTATATTGCACGACATACAAATTAGGTACCATACCAGGCAACCAATGGACCATCAGAAACAATGTAAGGTTGGTGCTGAGTAGGATATAAAAAAATATTAAAAATCATAATTATGTATTTCATATGTAATGACAGGGTTTATATCGTTACTACTTTAGAAAAAACTCGTATCTGATATTTCGAGATGTATGAGTTTGAACTTAATTCTCTTCACGTTTGAGTTTAAAATCATACGTCACGAAATATGAGATACGAGATTTTTCAAAGCAATGACCGTATAAACCGCATTGATTTTGATGTTATCATATTTTCAACGTTAGATTAGCTCTTATTTACTTGACAGTAATGGCGGTCGATTTAAAAATACGTTACATGTCAAAGGGTGGAATTCCACCTGTCCAAATTCTTTGTCCAATATGTATTTGATCAAATAAATTGGGTCACTTCATCTTTACTAGAAACACCGACATTCGATCAAATATTACGAATGACATTTAATTCAAAATGGCTACGCAAATAATATACAAACTTGAACCAACATATTGGATAAGTGGAATTGGCCTCATTCAAAGGAATTTGTACAAATATTAGGTATAGAAATTGGACAAATGGAATACCACCGCGATATAAGCCCTCGGTGACCGTAATATAACACGTGTTGCTGATACCGAGTTTTGAGGGCAGTACATGCACTTAGTTTCAATCTCTCGAGATAATCAATGTAACAGTTATATAATAATCCAGTGCGTTATATAATGTGCGTAACCGGCCGTCAGCGCGTGCGCCGGTGAAAGCACGTGCTGGCTCGTAGGGACGAATCTGTACACCCTTACCATGAGTTACAATAACCGTACTCGCTAGCGAGTCGAATGCTCAGTCCCTCACTGTATTATTATTAATGATCAGCCACCGGTAGCATTTTATGTTACTTTGATGACGAAAGTATTACATGGATATGACTCTATTTAATTTCGTGCACAATTTATATACCTATTAAAAATGTATGATTTTTTATCGAGTCTTTTTATCGCGGTTTTAACGTTTCTATTATGATATGATTATGAAGTACGCGCCACTTATTTATCTATAGAACGAATGTGTTTACGTCAACTCATGTCTTGTACTTGTCTCATTGACGTTCCTATCATTATTTTATACATCAATTGAACACGTGCAACGGAATAATTGAATTGTTTGTTTCATCATATTTCTGGAGTGTTCACTATATGTATTATTTGGTGTAAAATATCCCTAGTGAATTTACTATTCGTAAATGGTTACAAGATCAACCGGATCTAATACGACAAAACAGAATCCCTGATTACGAATTTGTTAGAAACTTGAATGATAACAATGAAATATCAGTGTACGCACCTCTCACATCTGTTGATGTCGAACGGTCATTCTCAATAAATGGAGCCTCAATGTTAAAAGAAATCGATTCACAATATCAAACATAGAAAAAAATATGATAATTTACTGTAACAAATTGAATTCAGTGAGTTTTTAACAATGTGTGGTTTTATTTTGAAAAACACCGACTTATCCATATTAGTCATTACGTTGGACGTCGAAGTGACATAAAATGCTACCGGTAGCCGATCACTAAATATTATAGAGTGCGAGGGACAGAGCATTCGACTCGCTAGCAAGTACGGTAATTGTAACTCATGGTAAGGGTACCAGATCTCGTCACGTAAAAAGGCCGCTGAGCGACAATGGAGGAGATGTGTTTGCGCATGGGTACAGTCGCCCACCATCCCGCCCCCTTCATACCACCAATCTCGTCGGTAAATGCGCGACTGCGCAGGCGCAGGTACATAGGCAGCGGCCTTTTTACGTAACGAGAACTATACACTCAAAAAAATGAGAGCCAACAAAGAGAGATTTTCACTTAGTTGACATAAAATGAATACAATAGTTAAGATATTAGTTATATAAACCAAAACTGATAGTAACAAACAGCAATTTCTTTAGTGATTCAACTAACATCTTGGTTGATGTAATTATCTAACGTCTTAGTTGATATATCTATCGTCTTGTCAGGCTCGTATGGGATCAAGACGCTTATGCACAACAATCACAATCTTGTTACAAGCAACCATTTATTTTTTTAGTGTAGCTTGGAGAAAAGTCGTCATGAACTCATGACATGGATCTACACCCCCTTGCAAAGAAACCGGGAACTTTCAATTTGTTTAAGTACTATTGGGAAACCAATATACTGTAAGGAAACCAGTACCCTTACCATGAGTTACAATCACCATGCTCGCTAGCGAGTCGAATGCTCTGTCCCTCGCACTCTATAAGAATACTGCGAGGTCTGCGAGGGACAGAGCTTTCACTTGCTAGCGAGTACGTTAATCGTAACTCGTGGTAAGGGTACAGGTTTAATGCTACAAGATGAAGAAAGTATTATTTACGAAGAAAAATAGTAATTTGTCGCTTAAAATCTCACTCCTTACAATCACAAGTTCGCAAGTGCCAAGTAGAAAATTGGTTTAACACTCTAATCATTTAATTGATGCCAGCAAGATTGGCGTAAGAAATGGCCAAATGAAAACGCCCTTACTTTTGTCAAATTAAATATATGTTTTGGTATTGGCCCTATGAGAAGCCAATAGTGACCGACTAGCGGCTGTCAAGCAAAAAAAAACAAGAACACTACATACATGACTCATTTAATATAATTATACATATAAAAAATTATAATTATGGCATGCGACAATGATCTTACGCCGTTGACCAAGAATCTATTATTGCTTAATCAGCGCGCCGTATTAACTGCGTCTTGCTGTAAACATACTTTTTTTATTGCATGGAGATGGCGAACGAGCGCACAGGCCAAAAAAAGGCATTTGCAATCTCAAGACTACAATCCTAAGACCGCAAATGCGTTGCCAACCTTGAGCGTTAATACTTTTCAAAAGTCAGTTATTTTAAGAAATTCAGCGTAGCGAGGCCATGAAGTAAATAAAACTCAATTAATGGCCATAACTCAATCGAATGTCCTTGTTGCACTAATCAGATAAAACTTATTTTTTATGCATTTGCCCGTAAAGTAGGTAGAGATTTAGGTTTCAATTTGCCGTTACAAATATTCTACATTCAAGGTAAGCCCAGCCTGTATGATAAAAGCTGCCTTATAGCACAGAGAATTTGGAAAACTTTTATTTTTCTAGTTTTTGAGTCAGAAAATTGTTTCTAAATGTTGAAACATTTTGGACGTGTCACTTTGAACGTTCTTGAGTAGTCTTTTTATTATTAATTGTTTTGCGTACAACTTGACAAGTAACGCAACATTTTTTTTAATGGCGACTGCGTAAGTTAACTCCATGGTTATTGTTAATAAACTTTTCTCAAACGTGCAACGAAATATTGATGTTATGTTCCTTATAATAGGCCGCCAAGTGTGACATTTTAGGTGCGGCTAGAACAAGAGGTCGCTAATGGAATTTCATACCAATCGTGCAGGCCTAGGCCGGCTAAGTCCTCTTTTTTAATTTCCATTCCACATAAATTTGTGGCACAGGCATCATGACATTCTGCTACTATGCGTATTAAAAAAAACAATAAACGTTTTTTTTTAAATTTTAATGTAAACATGGCGGCTGTGTTTATGAACAGGCTAGATAGCTGTTTTTTTTTTACTATACTAAGCGGTGCATCCAACCAAAGAATTTGCATGTTTATATAACGCATTCACAGCCACCGACGCATGAGTCACCGTGACTTCCTGCCAGTGCCATCAACGCATATGTGCGTTCTTACAGTAGGCAAGCTCCGTATAAAACAAAAGATGTGGCACCTGGCGAAAGTTCAAAAAACAGTACTGGCAGTGAATGCGTTAAAGTACCTGAGGGCCCTGCAAAGATGCACTACGCTAACTAACGTTTCTATTCGATTCGTTTTTAAACCAACGCGTCACTGGGAGATGACGTGATACGAAAAGTCACGTGGTCTACCAGTGACGCGATTGGTTTAAAAACGAATCGAATAGAAACGTTAGTTAGCGTAGTGCATCTTTGCAGGGCCCTCTGGACAACAAAGGTAATTAGGGGTGCGTAGCGCAACTTAGATCGCAGGCGGTGCGCTGCGGGGCACCGGCGGACGGGCGGGCGCACCCGACACAGCGCGGATGACTGAGCACTGTAGGTTACTTTTAATGTTTATGCACTCCTAGTAATTTGACTGTGTAATTTTTGTTTTAATTTTTTTAATGAATTATTATTATGTTTGAGAAAAGCACTATACATAACTCGGCGAGAAATATGGGGTTGCTTTTGTCCCGGCCTCTGTAGTAATCTACTATAACTGGCAACATTAGAGTTTCAAAACAGTTTTAAAAACCCGCCCTGGATGTTAACATAAAAAGGACCGTGTCTATATAGCACTAAGGCCCTAGACAAGAGACAAGATGCACAACGCTTACGTAAACGATTTTCGAATACTGTACCCTTACCATGAATTACAATTACCATACTCGCTAGCGACTCGAATGCTCTGTCCCTCGCAGACCTCGCAGTATTCTTATAGAGTGCGAGGGACAGAGCATTCGACTCGCTAGCGAGTACGGTAATTGTAACTCATGGTAAGGGTACTGTCAAAGTGTATGGAATTGACATACGAGCTCGACGCGACTACCCCGTAGCCTACATCAATCCTGGGAATCTATTCTAAACTGCTTTTGACCTGTTATGGTATTGTTTTTAACTCGGCCGCCATTACTGTCAAGGAAATAACAGCTATCATAACGATCTATCTTAATGCATCTTGTCTGGGGCTACTGACCAGACAAATAGCGACCTCTTTGATAGATTTTGTAGAAGCAAATGTGGTAGTAAGTAAACCAAAAAAATATATAAATAATTTCCCAAAAACCAAAAGTTTTGAGCGTGAATCAAACCTACGAGGAACCACAAGGCTGCCTAATGCCGGCTACTCACACGCCCTTAATGAGGGCAATTTCCATACAATGTAAATTGGTCTGACCGCATCTAGTATGGAGATTGCCCCAATCAAGGACGCGTGAGTAGCCGGCTAAAGACAACGGCCACATCTTCGCCTGTTACAAGGAAATCCTACGGTAAAAACCGACGGACGGACGGATTCAAACATTTAATACGTACCGCGGACATCCGTACGAAATGGTACGGGTTACGGAACTCAATTGTCGGTTACCGGCCGTTGTATAATTATTATAAAACGTGAAGTAATCTGTAACTGATTGATTTAGTACAGTAAGTAATACTTTGTATTGAGTTACATTGAGTAATGAAATCTGAATCTGAATCTGAGTAGGTATACTGAGGTTTCTTTTGACCTTCGCAGTTAGTGCATGTACTGTCACTGCTTTACTCTGGCGTTGGGTGGTGTGCCACAAATAGTGGGACTACAATCTACCCAAGTATACTAAGTGAAGTTTAGGTATTTATAGTACACTTAACAGTTCTTCAATTTGACATTGAAATAATAGTTTATGACAGTTATTATCTTAAAATTATGTCCAAAAATTATAATTTACTTTGTTCCAACTAGAATTTTCTATTAATTCCATAGTGTAGCACGCTAGATCTGTGTTTTTAGTCTACGTGCAAATATTGCATCATTGGCCGCGCCAACCAATTCTAATAAGTAAATTAATGTAATTTATAAAAGGCAACCTATTCACGACCCAACAATTGGAATTGTTCATATTTTTACAATAACGAAAACTATTTCAAGGAATAGGGTTTTAAAGCCGTTCTGCATTATTAAGTTTTTGAAATATTTATCTATTTCGGATATTTCGACAAAAGTATGTTTAACCTTTGTATGACTTTCGTTTTCGGCTTGAAGCCCTCCTCGGTGTATCTTACGGGTTAGGCAAAAACCGCTTGAAAAAGTATGTTTTCATACACTATTACAATCACATTTTAACATTAGATATCATTTAATTGTTGTAATATATTAGAAAAGGCCAACCCAAATATAAAACAATCATGTCATCAATAAAATGTCTGCTAAATAAATAAAGATATTAAAACAAAACTATTGGGTCAAATACAAAATTAATGAAATTGGTTTCTTAACCTATTCTTTGGAATTAGAATGTAAAAACCGGGAGTTATTTTTTTGGTCTATCCCAATAGCAAAAGATATACAGGCATACTGTTCATGTCACATCGTATCCGAATCTAGGGCTCTATTCTACTCGGTAAAACTATATTGCATTTGGCATGTTATCGACTGTTTTTGCGGCCGCCGTTACTATCAAGTAAATAAGAGCTATTGTAACTTGACAATACGACAACATCTCAATAGTAATATGGTTTTATACAGCCTCCGAAACATAATTGTCTGGCCTTCAACAAAGTACAAAAGAAATCACTTACTTGTAACATCGACCAAGTTACAAAACTCACTCGGTATCTTTCATAAATGTGATCACTTACGATCTTATGCGTAAACTTAACCTTACACGTTGCACCGGTGAACTAAAAAACAAAATCGTTACGACATGCATGTATTACAATGTAACAAGATTTTTGCGCACAGAATGTTACAAAAATATTTATATAATATGTAATTATAGCAGTTTAGTTTATGTAAACGGTTGAAATAGATGAGTTTTGTATCAAGAGGATTAAGTCACTATTACAAAGCAGTCTTTCAACGAGTTTAAACTGATAATGACTATTCTGTTCGCCTTTGTACATATTTCTATATTAATTGTATTGTTCTGGTTTTTCTTTTGTACAATAAAGTGTTTACATACATACATACATACATACATACATACTATTTTGGTCAAATCTTATACATAGAATGGAAGGAACAAATGCTATTTATATTTATTAAATTGTTTATTAAATCTTTATTGAAAATTTATTTATTTATTGTGCATTTATGTGGTTACAGAATTATCAACAAGTTTTTTAGAGACTTCGGTAACTCTGGGAATGAAGGCGTGAGTTTATGTATGTATGTATTGCACAAGTACCTATAAGTATACATTCTGAGTTTTGGCACGGTTTCCGCTCAACTACGCATGATCTTTTATATCCATTTTTTATAATTGTCATGAGTAAATTTTTTAAGGTTAAAATGCCTTGTAAAATAAAAGTACCAGAATCAAGTCGGTACTTTTTCAGCCTACTTTTAATTTGGTATTGGCAAAAACTAAAACTAAGGTTTATTATTGTTATTATCTTCTACATTATAATAGCCATGAATGTAGTAGAATATACAGTGCAGGTTTATGTGCGTGAGTGTGTTAAGCTAGTGACTTAATTCTTACTAATATTGTAAACGCGAAAGTTTTGTATGTATGGATGTATGGATGTTTGTTACTCTTTCATGCTGCAACGGCTGGACGGATTTGGATGAAATTTGAAATGGAGATAGCCTATACACTGGATTAACACATAGGCTACTTGTTATCCCGGAAAATTTAAAAGTTCCCGAGGGAATAACGATAATTGAAATGTAGGCGGACGAAGTCGCGGGCAGGATAGTATATAAAAATGCGCTATACGACTCCTATTAATCCTTAATTAGTAGGTATATAAATATTACTTGTAAGTTGAAATATCTTGCGGTGTTATGAAATTTATGTTTATGTATATCTTAAATGTAATTGTTCAAGAATTGACGAATAAACTATTCTGTTCTACAGTTCTAACCCTTTAACCGACTGTCACTTGGCAGGTTTTAACTAATAGCTGTTTGTAAAGCCTCTGTTTATTCGTAGCTCTTGCGAAATCAGTCGTGTGTATATTTGACACCTTGTCGGCTCTAATGTATTCGTCCTAGATTATCTAGGCTTAGACCTAAAAATAATACATATTTAGTAGAGATTGGCCACCTAATCAACGATTAGTCACAAACCTTCGTGGTTTAAGGGGACAAACTTTTATAACCGTATGTAACAGTTTTTATATTAATAATAATAAAAAAAATATGTCTGGAAAGCCGACTATTCGGCATCATTTCTAGTCGGTGATTAGTCGGCGACTAGTCGGCAAAAAATGCCAAAAATTGTCCACACACGTGATTTTCTTTTCGACGTTGTTATAGAAAGCAGTAGCTACGTAGTTCGTTTTAATACTATAATTAGGGTTCTTATTGTTTTTTTTGTCGTGCAGAAAAAACGTAAACAAAACTGGTCAAAACATGTTAGGGGTAGCTAACAAATCGCGACGGAAGAAGCGAAACGAACGTTTCCGGGTTCACCTGAACTTGGCAAATCCTACGATCGGCATTGCTGACAAGTCGGCCGATTAGTCGGCCGACTGGCCGGTCGGCAAAATCCGTAGTCGGCCCATCTCTAACATTTAGTTTCAATCTGCAAGGCAACGAATACCAAAGCACCGATGCTTCTGCAGTGAGTGTTTTTCTAAATAAAAAATAAAAAACAGGAAAGTTGGGCGTTGCATGAAAATAATGTTAAAGCTATGTTGAAAACAAGAATGCATATGAAACCACTTCCAACCATAGCAATAGTTGCAGATTGCGACGCGCGATTTAACGCCAAGCAATTATTGTTGCACATCGATAAGTATTGGTAATCACTAATCACTTATAACTCCATCATTATATATTGTCTGATGTTTGTAAAACAGAGGATCTTTCAAAGCCCACTAATTTAACTTCAATAATTAGGACTCACACACGAAGGTCTTCGTACAGACTACAGTCACCGGAAATAATATATTATCCAACATTGGGCGCAGAAATATCTGACAGGTCTTTATAATAGAGGTATACTCGTAATTAAGAGAGTGTCAGATATTTCTACACTGTAGAATAATATATTATGCTGGTAAATTTACCACCACACAATATTTAAGATCGAGCAAAAAACGAAAAAAAAGGACTCTTAAAATGAAAGATCTTTTCCATCAGAGCCGCACCTACAACATCTATTTCACTTACCAAATAAGAGAGTGTCGTAGAAATGACGCCGTATTGGGTAACAGTTGTGTCAGTACCTGATTTCATTGCACCGTTGCATGCAGTGCATTGATGCGTGTATTGGTGAGACCACATGCAGTTATGCACTATCGGTGTGAAGCTGGGATCATTCTTATGTTACACATGTGAAAGTTTGTATGTCTGTGAATGCACAATATGTCTATATTATTAATTTGTCATTGACTTTCGGTTTAACTTTCTGTTATTAAATTCTACACTCGCTCTCGCATATAGTCGCGGAAATAACCAACGTGGAGGACAAACGAGACTTACTTGTATATTTAAATACAGTAAATACTGCATAAATGGATTTTGCCAAAAAGGAAAGGCTTTTTGGAAAAAGCCATACCTTGTTACTAACACAACTAATGATTAATCTTTACGGTTTTTATATTATTTCATATAAGTTATTATTTTTATATTAATAACTTCTATCAATAACATTTGTCCCATTTGAACGCTTTGATCCCCGGAATTTTAAAAAATCGATGAATGCTTTTTTGAATAAAAGTAAGCCTCCTTTGTGTAAAATTTGCCACTTTCAATATTTAATAAACTTTTCCATTTTAGTTTTTTTTATCTGAAATATTCTCAATGCTCTAAATTGTTTTCGAGAATATTCTTTGTAATTTCTTGACAAGATTTCTAAACTTTTGGGAATATTCTGCGACATGCAAATTGCTATTGCGGAAAACGACACGAACGAACGTAGGTACAGCTTTTATAGACCAATACTATCACTAAAGGAGTTAATAGTCACCAGTTTACAAGCTAAGGTTACAAAGAGTTGATCAGCGATACTATAACTCCGCTATAAATCCCTTATAACTCTTTTTCCATTTTATAACTCCATGGTATTACTATTAAAATACCTAAGGCGATAGGCATTTGCAAATTTCGGGAAGAAATAGGGATAACTATTCCTAATTAGCACTATTTTATAACCTCAAGCTTTTCTTAGCGCTTCTATGCGTCTAATAAAACTTTAAACTTGCCTTAATGCTGGTAAATGAGGTTCTAACCTCCGTAAACGTCCTACTTTCACGCACTTGAACTGCTAACATTAAGAAGTTACTCAATTGCCAAATCATTTTTATTAACCATGGTATCTTAATAATAGTCATAAACGAGCGCAAGCCTCAATCACGTACCTTTATAGGGCTTTTGTAACAAAAAACAACATGTTTTGCAATAACAATGTCAAGTTTCCAAGTGCAACGCTAAATTGACTTGACTATTTGCATGCTAATCGTTGTGAAATTACGTGTGGATCTGAAGATATGGTCATGATCGTCGAGATTGATGATAAAATGTTTGTTTAGATGTTTGTAACGCTTTTGACATCAATTTGAAGATGTTTACAGTGTTAATAGGGCTGTTACAAAACCTATGCTGCTTTGGCAACGTTTTTTTATGTCTTTGACAAGATAAAACGAGCACATATGCCACTTAATAGTAAGTTGGATCTGAGACCTTAGACATTTGCATTCTCAAGAGTACAATTTTAAAATTGCAATACAAAGACTGCAAATGCGTTGCCAACCCTGAGGGCTAAGATGGAATGCCTCTATGCTAGTCATTTAAGCGATTGTTTTAACGCCACACCGGAACAACGATGCGAACACTGTCGCTTAGATTAAAGGATAAGACGGCGTAAGCAATCCGGACGGACGCTGTACAAGGTCCTACAACCGGGTGTCCCTCACAATCCCTAACAACGTTTGTCCTAACACATCGTTTGTCCGAATTTTCATTTGCCCTAAACTGGTTTTCAGATGAGTCAGGCAACTTTTTAAGTTTTCCAATTATATCTGCGGTTCGGTTAGGTTAGGGTTGTATTATAACAATACTAAAAAGTTTCATAATTTAAGTGGAAATGGCGTTAGGATAAATGAAAATTCGGACAAACGATGCATTAGGACAAATGACGATTAGGGCTTCCATAGGAGAACCCCTACAACCACTAGCGTATCACTAAGTTATCGGCGTATTATTTGGTTTTCTTAATTCATCTCAAAAAGTCTTAACTAATTACCCTACTAATATTATACTGACTTCCTGAGAATTGCGTTACGAAGAGCCGAGCGACAACCAAGTCGCAGACAACTTGTGCTAGCCGTACAGGCGACAGTCGAAGTCCATAAGAGAACGATATGATTTACTGACATGACATGAATATAGGCTGACTTATTGTTAACATGTTTTCAAAGATATGAGAAAAGTTTTTGTTTTTTGGCTGGACGGTTTTGAATGAAATTTGAAATGGATATAACTTATACCCAAATAGGCTACTTTTATCCCGGAAATTTTAAAAGTTCCGAGGGAATAACGGTAGTCGGAATCTACGCAGACGAAGTCGCGGGCAGAAGCTAATTAACTAACTACTAAACGGATTTATTGAGACATACGGTCACGGAAGTTAATTTGCTATCCATTTCAAAGAAAATCTGCTTGAAGATGTCATTGTCAATAGAGATGCCAAGTCATTTGTAATTGACAGGAAACTCAACCTTATTTCTGTAGAATGTCAGATTGACTTTGGACCTAAGGTGGGTCACAAATTAAATTCCTTGACTGTACCAGATTTTGCGTATTTCGAACAATAATGCCCCAGATCGGTTTTGAAAGACTGTTCCCATGACTAAAACGAAAGATTTGTGTAAGTTTAGAAACAGCTTTATAAGAAATAGCGTGCGACCTCTGCAAACAATGCAGCATTTTTTGAACTCTATCTTGTCTATTGCTAAGTATCGACGAAACGCAAATGTCGCAAGTTTAACGCTAAAATTGTCACGTTCTCACCATTGTAGGCATTGTGGTAATATTTGTACAAACAACATAATGGAGGTGGTTATAGAAGTTATAATATTGTAAGGTCGTGACCCAGACGGGAGATACGAAGGTTTAGTTTTAGTAAATTGTTGATATAACAATCAACAACAGTTATTAAAATTGGGACTTCGCAGTGTTCAGAATCAATTGAATTTGTTAAATTACAGTTATTTTTACAATTAACATAATACAGGTTAACGAAGCAGTGAGTAGGTCACAAATAATATATACCTATAAAAACATAGCGTTCACAATCTCCGAGGTCTTCATTAAATAATGTGTCTCCTAGCAACATAGCGTACTCGTATAAAATGAAAAATATTTGTTTATTAAGTCATGTATATAATGGTATATTAAACTATAACTACGCAAACTATATTTATAAATAAACAGACATGTCCTCGATAGTCTTTTTACACTCTCCTCGCCACACATCAAGGCAACCTAGAATTCCAGTAATTAGAAGTAAGCATTTTACTATCTAGGAATCTTGAACACGTCCTTAGTGTAATGGCCTTAAATTCACAATTTTTAAATTAAAGTAGTTTCGGAAGTTTAGTAGTTGAGCGAGATCTTTTAATTTCGCAGTCTACCTTTAAATCGAATCATTTCTAAAAACAGGTATTTAATTGGCTTAAATACGGTATCTAATCACACTCACTAAACCGCATTTCAGTAACGCTTTTGCAAAACGCTTTTTTTTCCGAAACTGAAAATATTTCAGGATTTATTTCAGGACCATCTTGTAAGTTAGGTTAGCTTTATGAAATGAAAATCCTGAAATATTTTTTGAAAAGTGATATGTTTGTGAAAGTTTTTTAGCAAATCATGGTAAACCTTAAATAGGCCTGCAATGGTCCTCTACCTTATCTGCAGTTCTGCATAAATTTTACTCGTATTGTCCGAATTGTTACAGTGTCTTGTGCTTTTTGTTTAAAATTATCTGTGATCTTTGTGCCTTTTCTTGTTTAGTTTTATAAGTCAGATTCAGATCCCTTTGGACACCAGAAATGAATGCTTAGAACCTTTTCAACGCTATATTTTATTTCATTTTTTTTAATCTGGGCAGAGGCCCGCCGCGAGAGGTTCTACGCGGTAAAAACCATATCGTCTTTGTCTTGTTATGATACTGTTTCTAATTCGGCCGCCATTAGGTACTGTCTATAAATAAGAGCTATCAAAACGTTTACAATACGATAACAGGTCAAAGACGATATTGTTGTGTTGCGTAATGTAAGTGTTAAATAGGTGGTACTAGTTTTCTATAACTACTATTACACCTCGCAATAGTAGAATAGAGGACCTACCTGGTGAACAGTCCAGTGTTCGTCAGCCCGTACTTGGTGTCTCCTGACCTGATGAAGAGCTTGCAGGCGTCATGCTCCCGGCAGCAGGTGTCAGTGAAGAAGAAGAGGCCAAGGTCCCCGGAGCGGGCTGTGGCGGAGTGGCCGTCGCCGCACCAGAGAGTACCTAAAGAATAGATGAGATGATGAAGTGCAGGTCTTAAAATATATTTTATTTTGTGAGTGTAAGTAAGAAATTAGTTCGGACTCGAAGAAAAACTTAAAAGCTATTGCGCTCAATCTTATTCTCCTTGATTGGGGTAATATCGGATTCACTTTGACTCTTACTTCTACTTTATTTTATTTCATTATTTATTTGGTTTACGAATAAATATAACCACCACCATATTAATCTTAAAATAACATATTTATAGGGAAAAGTAAGACAAGTTGTTTACCCAATTAAAGGCAAATTTAGCACTAGTCTTTGACCTCTTAGTACGTAGATGATTCAACTCAGTAAATTGGATCAGAGAAAGGCGTCAAAGAAAATTTAAAAAAAGATAGTTCGTCCCAATTTCATGAGAGTTTAGGTACTTTTGGAAAAAAAGGGTTTTTGTTTTAATAAAATATCTCATATTTTCTTTAAAATGTTCGTTCTTACGACAAAGAATTTTATCAAATTGATACTTATTTAGTTGGATCGCACGTATTAGAAAAATACCTTTCCACAAAATAATCAAACATTGAAATCCCACAACACCTACCAGGATAAATAGCCTGCACTTGATCCTTGAAGGCATCCACGACGGAATTAGCCACGTTAGCCACACTGGACACGCTGGAAGCGAGGCTTGCAACGAACCCTCGGTCGTTGTCCAAGGAGCCGTTGTCCCGGCCACTACCCATGAGCTGGCTAAGCGGTCTGCTTAGACCAGTGGAAATTGACTTGAGGATGCCTCGTCCAAATTGGCCTAAGGGAAGAAGGGAAGATTTGATAAATAAGCTCAATTGCCTGTCAACCGCAGTTCCACTAGATTTTCTTGATTGATGTGGTGGGAGTTAAGAACTAGCTAACTAGTAAGCGCATTACATCGTACAAATCTAAAGAGATTATCTTTTAGGACAATGACCAAACTGATACTCGTGGACGATGTAAGGCGCTACGTCTGTGCATGTGCTACGTTATAGAAGCAATAGTACGAGTATATGTACTATAAAGGTTCAGGTTATCACTCAAAATTGTATATTAATTGGATTTGGAGAACTAGTGACAATATAAAATGATAATTAGCTTTTTAGGCACTCACCCAATCCTCCATTTTCCTCCCGACTCCTTAACCGCTCTGCTTCAAGGGCTTCATTCTGTTTCTGCATCCTCTTAAACAAGTCGTAAATGCCCTTTGGCACCACTCTTTCTGCCACGCTTTCAACTACACTCCCTGCCAATCCAAATATAACGGATACCACATCTGTGTTAGGAGCCTTAGTCGGTATTACATCCTTAGAATCATAATAATCTTCTGGCACATCTGGATCATCATCTAATTCTATATCCGACAATTCTAAACCATCATCATCAGCAAACCTGTTAACAATGTATATTTGTTTGCTTGAATTGGTCTTTAATACTTCTTGAACTGTAGTATTTGTTGCATTGTGACTTGCTAGAGTTGTGGCTTCTATGTGTTCATCTGATTTAGTAATATTTATTGAACTATTCGTTTTTGTTTCATTAACTTTAAAATTTACTTCAATATATTCTGTAGTAAAGTATTCTGTTGAACTGTCTGGCGAAGGAGTTGAAGGTAAAGTAACTGGTTGACTTATTTCAACTATAGGAGTAACTTTTTCTGTTGACGATAACGGAATCACAGTTAAATCTTGTTCAGTAGTGCTTTCTACTATACTAACTAAATAATTTTCTGTCGTACTTATTAATTCTAAAGGTATCACCTCCAATTCTGATGATGTTGTGTCGATAGGAGCTGCCGTTGTCACCTTCTTTTCTTTCTTTTCATCTTTGATTTTTATTTTGTCTGCGTTATCATTTATAATGGTGTATCTGTTTGATTCTTTATTGTAATCACTGTGCCATGGTATAACGCCATGGTCTTTATTTTTTTTATCGATATATTTACTTTCGAAGTCGATTATGTTGTTATCGAAATCTGATTCGGTGCTGAGTGAGCTTTCAGTGTTGTCGATGCTTTTGGCGGTGACTACCGAGGTGTAAAGTAATATGGCACAAAGGAGATACGTCATCATCTGGCGCACTCGGTGGTACATTGTCTGTGTTCCATCTGTAACAAACAAAATAGCTTTAGGATGTTTTCTCTTCGGTATCCTGACTTTTTACCCAATCATCATTTGACAAACTTTCATTTTACAAAATGTAATTGTGCTTAAATCATTACATATTACTTATATTACATGGGCTTCTAATCATTTAAGTTAGGTTAGGTTAGATTAATGACCACAAAGAAATAAAAAAATATGTGGCGGGAAGTACGTCTTTGCGACGTGAAAGTTTGTAAAATGATATAGTTTGTCAAATGATGATTTGGTAAAACATTAGTGAACCTTTCTCTTCACATCGTGTACAATCCGAATCTGACTACATGT
The DNA here is from genome assembly GCA_946894065.1 of Acleris literana. Lineage (NCBI taxonomy): Eukaryota > Metazoa > Arthropoda > Insecta > Lepidoptera > Tortricidae > Acleris > Acleris literana. The sequence goes on along the minus strand of OX335688.1, from coordinate 7,408,626 downwards.
AGGTCTAGGTACCCGTATCTATCTAGGTAGGTAGATTATTTTTCATCATCAATCTCTTTTTTGTTATTCTTTGGCTATTACCATGATAGTGCTTATTATTAGACAACTGCTATCACCATAGCAACGCTCATTAGAGAACAGTAATCGCCATGACAACATTGGTTTTTGTTTTTTTTTGCGCATTCTAACTTCTAATACCGTTAAGAATATCAAAATAAACCGTTTAAGTTTTTTTTGTAATATTGACCCTTTACAATGTATATGCTTTAAAAAAATCTGTGTCCTTCATCGAAATCCCTAATATTATACATATAACGTAAAAGTGTGTTTGTCTGTATTTTACGCCATTACGGCTAAACCCTTTAACCGATGATGAAAGATGAAATATGATATCGACATTATCATGCGTTTGCGCAGATGATAGTTCTCAAGGAAAAACGATAAAACTGGTTCTAGACAAAGAAAAATCGCGGTTAAAAGATACTACTCTATTAGTTGAAAAAGATTCGCACGATATTATCTTCTTAGTCGACGAGACACATGTAACGCTCTCTCTTATAGTTAATTGATATAATAAAGCAGAGGAAGGTGATAATACTGATACGAGTAATCCTTCACAGCCACTGACAGCACACGCGATGTTACAATCTCACTTATTCATACCTATTATGTACCGCTTTTCCTTCTATCCAGCAACGTTACGGTACTGACGCTATGAGAAATTACAACGTTTGCATATTCTATAGGCTTCATACTTTCGATTAGTATGTAATTTTTCTATTAAACAAACAATTGCAATTTAAAATATATATATATATATATATACAGTGGTGGTCACGTAATTAGGGACACTTGTTTTTTTCCCATACAATTGCCTACAAATATGACTTTTAAATTTTGACCACCATTCAAAAAGTTCTTGACCAATAATTTTATTGCTAAATACAATTTACTTTAGGTCATTAACTAAGGTTTAAATTAATGTACAATGAACTACTGTTAAAAACGAACCTTATATTTTATAGGGATTTAAAAACTTAGTGCTGACCCGTCCATACAAAGTACAAGAACGCGAGGTATTTATTTTTTCAAATCCTTATAAAGTGAAAGATCCGTTTTCAACAGAGATGAATTGTACATACATTTAAACCTTAGTTCATTAATGAACGATGAGTGTAACCAAATATTAAATTAGTTTAGAACTTTTTGAATGGTGGTCAAAATAAAAAAGTCATATTTGTAGGCAATTGTATGGGAAAAAAACAAGTGTCCCTAATTATGTGACCACCACGTATGTATTGGACTGGATTTTTTCAACCAACCTATTCGCCATATAATTATTACTTACCATATTTGATATTAAATGCTTTTTATCGAATAAACAGCTGGGTGAAGGTCGTCTCCTATTCGGATCTTAGACCAAGCTTAGACGGGTGTTATAGATAAATCACATAAACCGAAGCGAAGCGGGGCGGGTATAAGGTATAGAAAAGCAAGTAATTTTTTGAATAGCAGAGGCGACCTGAAATTGTGCTGTACATGATTGAAATGATCGCGCTAGAGGTCAATCTTAAGACTGCCATCCTAAGACCGCAATTGCGTTGTCTACCCTGAGAACTAAAATGGAATGCCTTTATACTAGTTATTTCACCGGTTGTCTTATCTGTTTGCTTACAAAATGCGATAATGTTTCTCTCCCCTTTAAACTAGACCTATTTTTTTTAAATATGTTGTAGACATTATGAAAAATTAGATCTAACTATACCCTTTTTCTTTTTAGAAAATGTTACTTAGACAGAAAAAAATAAAAAAAACGGAAACGTGCAAACCTACTTCAGTCATGATAACTCGTGAACGGGTCCATATTGGCTCAGTAACAGTTGCTGAAATAAATACGTTAGGAGTTGCGATAATTAGGACTTATGAGTCGTTATGAGTAAAAATAATTAGGTGAGCCAATATGGACCCGTTCACGAGTTATCATGACTGAAGTAGGTTTGCACGTTTCCGTTTTTTTTATTTTTTTCTGTCTAAGTAACATTTTCTAAAAAGAAAAAGGGTATAGTTAGATCTAATTTTTCATAATGTCTACAACATATTTAAAAAAAATAGGTCTAGTTTAAAGGGGAGAGAAACATTATCGCATTTTGTAAGCAAACAGATAAGGGGTCCATATTGGCTCACCTAATTATTTTTACTCATAACGACTCATAAGTCCTAATTATCGCAACTCCTAACGTATTTATTTCAGCAACTGTTACATTTTCAGGATTTTTATAAATCAAACCTAACCTAACCTAGTCTTATCTACACATTGAATATTTCAGAACTTCTGAAAAGTTTACGGTTTCAGCGGTATAAAAATTTCATTTTCGGAGTTCCGATAATAGGAGTTGCAATTTTAGTTGAACTTTGGCGCTCCCCTCGTGAACGGGTGCTGTTTGTGGGGTCCGGTCTGTTCGCGTCTGCAAGTACTTGTTGCTCAATTAATTATTCCAGTTATGACTTTTGACGTAGAGACCTCGTCGTGTTGTTCTCCTAGTCATTATTTTTAGTTTCATGTATTTGACATGTAATGTTTTTAATTTTTACATTTGTAATGTTTTATTTGTGCTCGTTCTAATAATTTATATTTGTTGCTTTATTCCCTTGTAATTTAACTTACTTTTAAGTATTATTGTATTTTATGTTTGAAAAAATGACCTTCTGCTGGAGTTTCTTGCGGCGCTTCTTCTCCGCAATGATGGTCTTGTCCGAAGCGCTAGTAGATTTACTATATTTTACTGACCGAATAAATAATTTGATTTGATTTGATTTGACTTCAGCATACTCAAAAATCTTACACATCGGACTTGATTTAGAATATATAGTTTATTAAGAAAAGTTATAGCTCGGAGCTAAATCTGTAAGGAAAAAAATTTACAGCTACGTGATTCTGTTCTGTTCTGCCTGTTCAACAATCCTCCTAAAAACTTAGTGAACTCTCACTAATAAAGTAATAACGAAAAGAGCAAGTGACACGCTAACGCACATGCAACGGCTTATGTAACGCTTCGCCGCGGAGATAACAAACGAAAGGGATAGTGGTTGAGCGAGAAATGCTTGGGAAACCTGTGGTGTGGCTATAACTTTAACATATAGATAAGATAGACCTTTGAAACTGACTCTGATTTACCATATTTTTTAGCTTTCATATCTTTATATTTTTTTATGGCAAGGGGAAGGCACGCGAGCACTCCGGCCACCTGATAGTAAGTGGGATCTGAGACCCATAGACATTTGAAATCTCAAGACTACGATCTCAAAACTGCAATCCTAAGACTTCAAATGCGTTGCCAACCCTGAGGACTAAGATGGAATGCCTCTATGCTAGTAATTTCACCGGAACACAGCAATGCGAACACTACTGCTTGACGGTGGGTTAATGGATAAGATGGTGGTAGCGATCCGGACGGACCCTGCACAAGGTCCTACCACCTAGGTATTATCTTCTTTATCTTTATCTTTCCATAGTATAAAATGAAGTCGCTTCCGCTGTCTGTTCGCTTAGATCTTTAAACTGCTCAACGGATTTTAATGCAGTCTTGATCACTCTGATGAAGGTTTTTATGTATAATAAATTCCGGTTTATGTACGGGTTTTTCAGAAAACTCACATAAACCGAAGCGAAGCGAGGGTGGGTTGCTAGTTAAAAATAACAAGACTAAAAATAAGTTCAAAAACTAAAACCCGACTACTGAAAATGTATGACACAAGAAAATATTCTCATCTGGAAATTGTATGTACATATTCAATATTCAACGTCTAATAAATAAATAATTTACAACGTTATTATATTCTAATGTATTTAATGCATATTCATAGTGCCGCATAGTGCATCAGTAGAGCCAAGCTTCTAACTCTAAACGCCCTAACTCTACAAGCCCTAACTTCACAAACTATACACCTTAGTCAATATATGTGGCTTGGCCGTTTCGCTACAGTCACATGGGCGTAAGGTGAAAAATGTATTCACTCTTCATTACTTTTCTGTTATACAATACTTTTTTATCTACACTCATAGCGTAAGTCCTCTATTATACGTTCACAACCCGTAGGCAATGACCAGCATTACCTGTGGTAGTAGGGGACAGCGATGACAGCTGTTAATTTTGGAAGATGTTCCAAATTTGGATCTCATTACCTTACAATATTCGATAACGTAATTTCAAAATTACGTTACAGCTGTCATCGCTGTCGCCTACTACCGCAAGTAAGGTAATGCTGGTCATTTGCCTTTCGGCTTCTGAACCCATCTTAGAGTACTTGTAATATGTGTGTAGATAAAGTATTGTACGAGACTCTGCTTAGTTAGCATTACAACTTTCACGTAAACTACTATTGTAGTAACGAAACGGCCAAACCACATATCTTGACAGAGGTGTAGAGTTTGTGATGTTAGGGCTCGTAGAGTTAGGGCGTGTTGAGTTATAAGCTTGGCTCTACATGAGATCTGATAACTTTTGACAATGCAAGCCATATCGTCTCTTGGCAACATTTTAGGGTGGGTTTAGACCAAACGAGCAAATGCTGTGAACATGTTTTGTCTTTATTTTTACAAAGAAAACGTACGAGATAATGCCTTAGAATTATTGTTCGTTCGCTTGGTCTAAACCCACCCTTACATGAAAATATTTTCTTAGGATATTGTTATCTAGTACCCATAGTACAAGCCTAGAGCTTAGTTTGGGACTAGGTCAATTGGTGTAACATTATCCCCTGATATTTAGTTATTTTTAAATTTATTTAAGCCGCTGAACCGTTTTCGATATGGTATGTTCTTAGCTTAAACCCCAAGAAAGGCCATAGGGTAGTACATTTTAACCTCAATCAACGATTTTTACACGGATGGACTGACAGGCAATAGCTACTTGCCTATAATTTTATGGTGAAGGTGTCTCAAAGGAGGAAGAGGATTCTTGTATTTTGCAAACTTACTTTTTTTCTGGTACGTAATAACAATAGAATATTTCAATAGTTGGACTATTAGTTTACAATATTCAGCCTTTAAAGAGACGTATAAATTGCACCATCGGAGGCCCTAGATAAGATGCTTAACGCTCTCGTAAACGATTTTCGAAAACTGTCAAAGTGTATAGAATTGACATAAGCGCTTGACGCGGCTGTACATCAATCCCATTCATTTTCGATTACGATGACGTGCATAGATACCTGTGGCTCGATGTCTAGAGCCACAGGTATCTATACACCTAAACACTAATTGCTCCATACCAAACATCAAACAATCTCTTTATGGTGGGTTCCCACGAAGGGCTATATTGCGCAACCCAATTACGGTCTGCGCAGGCGCTGACAGCGGACCTTGACTTTTGGACTAAATAACAAAGCTATCGCAAACTTTTGTTTTAAATGTCAATTTTGATAGTTCAGTTAGGAGTATTAGATAATTTTTTATATAGAAAACTGTCAAAAATATTAATATGCCGTTGGTATTGTTAACTAGGCAGTGCTTTCACATATTTAGTTGCATTTTTTATAAGGTACTCGTGAAATCAAAATCTTAAACTGTTTCATAGGTACTAGACAACGACAAAAATACAATACTACCGTTAGACGCATTAGCCTAGTTGGTAGTAGCCTGCCTACGAAGCTAACGGTCCCGGGTTCGATTGCCGGTATGGGCAAGTATTTGTTTCTGAGTCTGGGAGGTTTTCTATCTATTTAAGTATTTATTTCTCATCACCTCTTCACCTTTAGTACCTACAAGCCAATCATAAAGAAAAACATTTATTCGTGACATGCCTTCATAACAAAGAACACTTTAATACGCACAAGAAGAAAGTAACCACGAAATGGTAACTCAGCATAATTTTCTATTTCTATTAAAGTCAACGCTGGTCTTCCGTTGGAACCATCAGGTGAACCCACGGGTGGTTGCACACACATAATTATTTGAACACAAAACATACATTATAAAATGAGTAAAAAACGTAAAATTCAGTTTGAGATTGTTCTTGATATTTATTGTTTATTTTATTACTAGAGGAAGCCCGCGACTTCGTTCGCGTAGAATTCGTTTCTCGCTACCTCCCCTATTTTAACCCCTCAGGGGATGAATTTTCAAAAATCCTTTCTTATTGCTCACTTACATAATGAAAGGAACCCCTGTACCAAATTTCAAGTTTCAAGGTACAGTAGTTTCGGCTGTGCGTTGATATCTATGTCAGTCAGTCAGGTTTGCCTTTTATATATATAGATTTTATATAGATTTTACCAAAGATCCTAGCCAAGGCGCAAATGCTGCTTTTGTTTCTGTTTCCTATCGACTTGAGACGCAGTTGACATAAGCGATTAACGCGACCTGTCATTACACTACGTCAATCCCATACTTTTTCAATTTGGTCGATTTTCTAAAATCGCTGACTTATGCCCGGTTCCTATATTCAAGAAACGAATGGTTTTTCTTACGTCTCTTTAAAATTTGACACATTTTGTACGTAGCAAATGTCAAATGTTAACGAAAACCATTCGTTTCTTGAATATAGGAACCGGGCATTAACGTATGTATCTTGCACAGAACAGAAAAAACAGTAGAAGTGTCAAGTGGGCGTGTAACGTGTGGCATGGTTATGCGGAGTTCCTCGCAACCTACCATACTTTTGCCGCGATCGCTTATTTCGATATTTCGATATTTCTAAAAAAGGAAATAAATCCAGAAGCATGCCTTATTTTGCTATTTTGAAATGTAAAAACGATAGCCGCACCAAAAACATTTTTCATGGTGTTGTGTTGTTTTTATGATAGTTGGAGTATTGGCGACAACAGGTCTGATACTAAGCGAAGCTCATGCCACTTCCACTGCTTTTTCTATTCCGTGGTATCTTGAATAGGCGCCCATTAAGTCAATATCAAACTTGGCTGATCTCCTTAGGGCAGCTTCCCACGAAGGGCTATCGAGTTGCAACACCGCGCGATACATTCGCCGAAATGCGAACCTTGAGCACGACTTTGACTGTCGGCATTTGGTTTAAGAGGGTACCGAGCGATAGACCCTTTGTTTGTTGTATTTTCTAATAAATTAAAGTGTTTTCTTATAAAATACTATATAAGTATCAAGTACATTTATGTGTGTATCACTACAATATTTCTACTACCTATTAACTTTATTACGACACAAACAGAAAAAATATAAAAATATAAACTAAAACTAAATACTAAAATAAATTAACTACCTATATTCTAAGTACCTAAAATATGTACAGATGTCTCCTAGGCCACTGCCACTGGGATTGGTACCCAAAATGCTGGCTGCATTTCCTCGCTGGATAACTAAATAATTGCTAGCCGTTGGCCGAGGAAAGAGCCAGCCCTATGGTCACCTGAGGCACGAATTAATTAATTTTTTAAATTCTTGAAAAGCTTCCGTGCCTCAAAATGTTTTCTTAAAATATAAAAGTTTCTTTCAAAACTCATGGATGATACTTAGGTTACGAGCATTTGCCTGCGACTCCGTCTCTTTCCAATTATACAAGGGTCATTATCGATACTAAATTATTTTGATGACACGTTAGCCAATTGGTAGTGAGAGTCACACCCATCGTGCCAACGAATTCTAGTTGTCCCGGGTTCAAATCCCAGCAACGGCAGATATTTTTGTGATATAGTATTTGTTTCTGAGTCTTGGTTGTTTTCAACGTATTTAAGTTTGTATTCGTCTACGATAGGTACTACTAATTTAAACTTACTTACAGTTTATCGTTCTCTAGTACCCATAGTACAAGCCTAGAGCTTAGTTTGGGACTAGGTCAATATGTATGCGATTGTCCCTGATATTTAATTATTTATAATAATTTTATTAGCAATTTGGAAGTTGCAGAACATTCAGAAAACTCTTCTCAAGAAATTACTTTAACATTCTCGAACATCATTTGAGAGCACAGAGAGTGGGTTCTCTTTCCATAAATAAAAAATAACCATATTCTCTCTTCTCAAGTCTTCATAGGAAAGTTTTCAAATTCAAATTATTTACTTGTTGAACGTAGGTAAAACAATATGTAAATTTCTCATCGGTATAAGGGTATACCTACTACAGTATTCCCAGCTTCTTAATAGCTCTCGGCTGACTATCGCTATCACGGTTGCACTCGCAACTGACAGTATAATATGTCACTCGTGTGTCATAAAAAAGGATGATTGCCGTTCACTATAAAGAAAATGGTTGCACTGTACAAAGGTACAGGTAAGCGTTAATACCTAGTCGCGTCTTTAATCATGCCTGTTTTTAAGACAACTTCTTGGACATAAAGTTCCAAACCAAAAAACCAAACTGGCAGATTAACCATAACTGGCTTAAAGCCAGTTTAGCTCTTACGCTTTTTACCTGAACCAGTTTAACCTTTTGCCCTTTAGTTTGACCCGGGCGGGTATCGCTTTAGCCATATGGCAAGAAATTACTACACAAATCAAAGTTCAACCTACAGAGCAAACCGGCTTGAGAAAAACCATCTATGACATTACAAGTCAAATGTTAAATTTTAACGCAAAGTACCCAAACCAATCCGCGGTTTGTATTTCGGAAACTAGCAATAATAACTTTGCAGATTTTTAATGGCTAATAATAACCAAAACTAAAGTATTATATCATCGAAAAAAAATACATGCTACGTAAAGTTACTAAAAACTTGCGGCATCGTGCCGAGGAGGCTGGCCCGGTGCAGTGCGATACTCAGGCTGCATAGCCTATATTAAAACACAAAATAATGATATTTCCAGTGATCCCCAGAGAAATTGATTCACACTTCTCTTATCTTATGATCTTCTTAGTGTGTAACGACCACTACCCAAGAGTTTCGACAGTAACTCGGTCCATGCTCAGTGTAGGTTCCGAAGTTGTTACTACAAACACAATAGTCTACCTATCTCAAAAAATACGATGTGAAAAGTGCAAAAGAGCGTATTTTCATAGTACTTACGTCTTTTTGGTGAGAAGGGCAGTTTTTAGCGCCATTTTGGCTACGGAAACTAAAAAGCGTAAATATTTGCGGCACTTGAGGGCTCGGGTGTGGTCTTCGGCGATTCCTTACGGACGTGGACAATGCTTTACATCTCTGGCCTTGACTAATCGATTTCAAATTGCAGCTCGATAGCTTATTTAAGCTGTATTTACAAAAACGGATTTTACAGACAAACAACAACATCAAAAAATCCTTGTTGAACACCGCGTCGGCACCCGTTTGTTTCTGTTTGTCTATATTATCTACACAATGATGAAACCTAACCTTGACATTTACTATCGTCACTATTTAATTATTGACTGATTATTGACGCAATCGGGTCGACCGGTTTTTGAGAATAAATGGAGAAGCGCTTGACCTTCGTCTCGCCTTCGATTGTTAAAATCTGTCTCTAGGCACTTAAAGAGGCCTTATTCTAAATACTAATCTTTTACATGGTAAAGAAGAAGATGAGACCCGTGGTGGTTCAATATGGAAATAAGTTTTCTTCAGTTCTGAGCAAATTACGACTTTTTCGAACAGGGATAGCCAGCAGCAAAACTAGTGATTTCTTTGGGCAGAATCTTATTTACTTATCGTAACTGGGCCTCTATTCTACAGTAGCGGCATCGAGTAGTGGCACTTTTGATAGCTGACAAATAGTGTAGTGAAACACTCCATTTTATTATCGTAAAAATTTCAGTCAAGTGCGAGAAGTATACTTTTAAAAAGTTTACTTAAGAAATAAAGCATAAAAATAAAAGGCCATAAATTGTAGATCAAACTCTCGAAATAAACTGTGTGGCTAGAAGAAGACGACATTGTCAGGAATTTGAAATATTGTGTCAAAATATATAAAATGTGAAATTATTGATTAAATGAGTGAATAAATAATCATTAAACCACGTTAACTCAAAGCTAGGACGCGAGTTTGCCGGCGGCGGTGACGTGAAAGTGCAGTGACTTCATTTTCATACGATGTTGTATCAGTCAGCGGTCCTTTGTTATCATCACGCGAATTGTTTTTTGAGATGTTTTTTGTTAGTTATGATTAAAACGATGAACGCTAGAATGCGAGCAAATAAAAACAACCTCAAGATGAAGCTAGTTACGAAATGCGTTTCGATAAATTACAGCGCCAGCAGTCAGTACATCACTATTCCGGTACCTGCAACAATGAAGTTTGACATCTGTTCCTTTATACTTGCTGTCAATATTTAGGGAACTTCATGAGCGAGCAAACTTCAATAGTGCCATCACTCGATGCCGCTACGGTAGGTGGTAAAAACCATAAAGTCTTTGACGAGTTACCGTATTGTTTTTAATTCGGCCGCTATTACTGTCAAGTAAATAAGGGCTGTCATAGTACATTACTGCAAAGACCAGTAAGTGAGCCATCCTGGACGAGTAGGAGTTAGAGGGCCGAGCCGATAGGCGAGGCTTTTTATACATACGAGTCCAGGATGGCTCTTAATGGTCGAAGCATGTATAGTGCTTTTCTCAAAAATAGAACAAGTACAATGATTAAAAGAACATTTTAAAATATTGATGACCACATGTACATAACCCTCAGGGCGCTAGTCCGACTCGCGCTTAGCCGTTTTTTTAATTAATTTAAACGATTCACTATATGTTAGACCGGTCGCGATGTACTAGGCGCGCATAAAACGGACATGGTGCGTGTGACGTTCTTTATGTAAATAAAGAGAAATCGCGCGATGTCTGCTCTGAACGAGGACTGCTTTGGGTTTATGATGCCCTGGTACTTTTGTGGCGAAATTGTTTTACGCGCACTTTTTTATTTATTTTTATTTATCTTTTAGTATCAAACTGCCAACTAGAGCTGATTATTCATCGTTTCATGCATAAATAAAAAGCATTTTTTTTTAAATAATGGTGCTCTTTGCAGAAATCCTAATGGAGTCGAAATAGTTTTCACACTCATATTTTTTTTTTGATGTGACTTTTTCTTGCTTACCTCTGTAGTCTTTTTGAAGGCTGTCCACAGGTCTGTACCGATAGTTCCAAATTCAAATAATATGATATGTTATGGATTTTCATACTTACTTACTGGACACTTTTTGGTTTCCTAATTCAAAATCACTCTACTTACTGGACACTTTTGAGAGTGCTCCTGGAACTTTAACCTACTGGCTCCTATTTGATGATGTTATGACAAGATTACACAGCATTTTTGAGAAAAAACTTTGACATAACAGGTCAAACGCAATAGGGTTTTGATCGTCTTGACAGAAGCGCGTGGAGCTAACCCTTGTGTGCTTCTGTTTAGTCCATTAGAGAAAATTCTCTTTTACCGAACAATTGTCCCCGCATGTGATATCCATGGACTTATTTCTCTAATAAGTCCATGGGAGTGTCTATAAATAACTCGACATTGGCGAAATACACCTTAACAGGAGTGAAAGCCATTAGTTAAGAAAAAAAAATGGTTTTGACCGCCTATAATAGAGACCCTCCACAACCTGGTTTTTTTGGGCTCTTTAGTGTGAAATGGGGTTTGTGTCCACCATATTATAATTACACAGTGTTTTTTTTTACTTTAAATAAAAAGTCAGATTACAGTATACATTTTGATGGACAATCACGTTTGACCAAAACAGAATCTGAATTTCGCCAGAGTGTCCCAGTTAATTTTACATAGGCTACTACACTTACCAAAACACGTGAAAATGTTTATAAAGAACAAGATATTATAACGTTTCGTAATTGGTTACGACCGTGACCGCTCGGTTATGCAAGCTGCAAAAATTATCACTGGGAAGTTAACTGTTTAAGAGTTTGTTGCACTGTTTTTTATTGTTACTATGGTGAGTTAAGCTAAAATGCGTTTTAGCTGGTCTTGTCTGCTATAGGCTTGCAAAAAGATAGCAATGCTTCATCAGCTCAGTGTCCGCGTACAGTTTGTCATTCATTTAAGGTCTGTTCATCCTTACTTGTCTTATATAGTAAACAACTTTCTAACCTCAAAATGAACCTTTTTAGGCTAAAACCGCTATTTTAAACAAAATAAAGCAATCACAGACCATACATTAGCCAAGTGATGTCCATAATGTTTATTCAGTTTACTTTATTTACGACAAAAGAGCTGTTTTAGCCAAAAAAAGGTTCATTTTGAGGTTAGAAAGTTGTTTACTATATAAGACAAGTAACAATGAACAGACCTTAGTTCTCTAGTTCAGTGTACTTCTATCTCGCAATAGAATCAGATAACTTTGTATGCGAGGTTTGTTTTTTATTTAGTGCAATCGAGTGAGTGAAAACAATATTTGGGAAATCAGGTGTCGCGAACTTTGTAACATGTTTAGCATAATACTACTGAATATAAGAGTACCTAATACAAATTAATATACAGGGTGCCTCTGACCTTGGGGCTTTAAATGCATGGATCGTTTCTACTCCTGAAACTGAACTTCTTTTGTTCTGTAAGTATTTAAAAATATGTCGAACTTAAATTTTATTTTTTTCATACAAGTTAAATGTAATTTTCAATGTACGCGATCCAATTCTCAAATGTCGCCCCCGTACCATGAGATAGTGATATGGCCATGATTTAATACACTGATTTTACAATTAGACTTTAACACAAATTAGTTATCTAAACTTAAGTTATTTTTTAATGTTGCAGAACAAAAGTAGTTCAGTTTATCGAGTAGAAGCGATCGTTGCATTTAAAGCCCCAAGGTCAGAGGCACCCTGTATAATTTTAATCATTCATTCGTAAACTATACATGTTTAGTATGCGACATGTCAAGTGAGGTTTATTTAAAATTTTACATTATGGTGGAAATCAGGATATAAAGGAAGTGAGCAATCGAAATACAAGATTTTTACAATGTGTATGTATTAAAAATCCATTTTGAACCTATCTTGAATACTTATAATATTTTTAACAACTTATCCAGATCCGGAATGACATGAATACAAAGGATTTTAACGAGTCCAAAATATAGTAAAATAAGCAAAATATTACATACATATATACAATATATACAAAAGTGGGTTGTTTTTGGTGGTACAGTACCCATCACAAATCATAACCAGTTTCAGTTCAAGAAACCAGTATCCAGTCGATTCAGTTTTTTTTTACAATGACGTACAACTTAAGAAAGCGTGTTTAGTAGTTAAAAACCAAGCAGATTTTATTCCGAACTAGGGTTGCCAACCGTACTATAATATATAGTATTGTACTATATTTTGACTCTGTGTACTATATACTTTTGAAGAAATATATAGTACGCCAAAATACTATATATTTCGGTCAGTCCTTATACATAGGTACGCGGTTTGGATTGGCCATTTCAACCTGATTTTAAGCACCAATGTAGTGGAGTGGAGGAATAGGCTTTTTTCAGCTCAGATAGTGGCCCCAATTGCAGGCAGAATATTAGTAAGTAGTAAATATTGTGCATTATATTTAATGAATAAATTTACACACCTTTTAAAAAGTTTTTCTTCAAAGTACTATATTTTCTTTCTGTGTACTATATTTTTATACCTTGGACTGGAATAGTACATTGTTGCAGAGGATAGAAAGTACACGATTTTTGGACGAGTCATATAGAGGGCCGAAACGTAGTTGAGGCCCTCTAGTGTACGAGTCCATAAACTGCACTTTCTACCGATGCAGACATAGTGCTTTTCACAACTACTGAGAGGAAATAAAATAAAAATTCATATTCAAAACTCAAATTTTAATTCATGTTAATGTGTCATCACCGCCAATTTTACCATAGATAACTTTTTTTTAAATCTGGACCCCTGTTCTCGTGGCACTCGAGATTAATAAACTAACATGCAGCATGAAGATGTCAACTCCATATGAAATTGCATTTGTTTCGCCATATCTCCCATGTAAATTCATCTCTAGTGGTTCGAGACTAGGGGCCAAGTTTGAATTACATTTAAAAAAAAAGCAGTGACATCGTTTTTAGTCTGTGTATCTTTTAGCAAAAATACACCTAATATTTTTCGACACAAAATGGTGTGTACTGATTGGTCGATTTCAATTTTTCATTTTAAGGAGCTATGACACAGAAATTGATTGATTGATTTTCATTGGTTCTTAAACTTGGACAACAATGTTCTCGACCAATCAGCAAACACGCCGACAAAACATTCTTGGTCTGTCCTTATAAGTGACGTTTTGTGACCCCAAACAAGACCATCTATGGCCATATTTCCGAGCAGTGTTGTGAAAAATACTATATTTGCCCAAGACATAGTTGGCAACCCTATTCCGAACGTTTTTATCGAGAATACAAAAAATAAAGATATTTTTAAAAAGCCGCCAATAAAATAACTTTTCTCGGGAATTTTGGACCAAAGACAAAGACAAAGACATTTATTTCCAGAACATAGTAGGTATATAAATCTTGTAAACAGGAACAGGATGTGTTTATGTTCTACTTTAATCAGGCATGCAATGTTACAATAAACGTGTAACCTCACTTCTAGTAACACTACAGTTGAAGAAGAAAAAAAATGATGAACATGGCGATGATGATGATTGTTTTTTTTTATGGTTTGCAAAACACTTCACCCAACTTCCGTCGGCGCATCAGTTATTATTTACTTATTATGCTGTCAAGTGCTGCGCCGGCGTTCCGTTGCACTGTTTTGCATCGACGCCACTATTGCAATCGATATAGTTAACAAATCAATAGACCTTGAGATTCACGCAATCTCTTTGCTAATCCGAGAATATTTTTTATTTTTACACATATTTTTTTAGACTTTTTATATACATAGATAGGCGCCCTGATTTTTCTTTTTCATCACACCTTTCTGTGCCAAAAAATGAGCTTAGTAGAATTTTGAAAGGCTTTCGCACCTTGTCATATTCAGATCCGAGGAGATGAAGTCTAACAATTTTTACGGTGATAGTTCGAAATAACGATTTAACTGCGCAAGCACTCATACAAATAATTTTACGGCCATTTAAGGTACTGATGTCAAAAAACCACGGACGACGAGGTTACCCTTTTTACCCGACTGCCAAGGATTATTTACGGTTATCTATTGTTTGCCCGAAATTCATGTACTATTATTTAATTTGCCCGAATTTCATTTTTTTCTGATAAGTACCTTTAACTATTCAGAATTCTTATTTTAACCTAACCTATTGGACCTTATATAATGGCATGTAAAAATTACCTGAAAGCTTTACGGTTTCTGAAAAAAACCCTTTATGGCAAATGAATATTATGGCAAGTGATACAATTATGGCAATTGAAATTCGGGCAAACGAAGTGAAACGGTTACTTACACTGGGGAAATGCATTTACGAATACCACCCATGTATAGGACTGACGTTAGCTGTCAGACGGTTGCGTCAAGCGCTTAACGTCAATTGCATACATTTTGTCAGTTTTAGAAAATCGTTTACGTTAGCGTTAAGCAACTTTTCTAGCCTCACTGAAGACTTTATACTTTTTTTACTAGGACTACTTTATTCTGCTCTCCTAAGGAGAAAAGGCGCAAGTGCAATTAATTCATAGAAGCATATTGAACTCTCAAAGGTTATAATAAGGTTGGAAGTGCAATACAATTCATATAGTAGATGTGCCTTTTTTACGTAAGACGGCAGTAATCCTATAATTCGTTCAATGAATTAAGAGGTGATTTTTTAAGAGACATTCACAGGCCTGCCGAGAGGAGGCCGATGCCCAGTATTGGTATTTCATACGATTCCGGTTCTAAAAATATTCAAGTTTAACTTGAAAAACATCATCAAGGTAGAACGGCAAGGTTAACATGAAAATAAGATCAACTATCATAATGGAACGGAACCTGCTGAATGCACATTCAAAAGGATCCTTAGTTTATAAAAGCAAAAGTTTATTTGTTGGGTTATTCCGTGTTTACGATTCTTCGCCTCAATTGGGTCTCTATTCTATCATATTAAACCATCGTTCCTTAAATACAAAAGCGACACAAATCAAAATGTGTTTGTGTTGCATTTAAATTCGGAATGCTATTTAATTAAAGTTTTAATTCAAACTATATTTGTTTTTGATTTGTGGCGCTTTTGTATTTAAGCAGCGATATTGCTTTTGACATATAACCGTATTCGCAACGTTACTGTACATTATTTCGATGGTATCCAACGGTAGACTTTTCTCCGAAATATGTTTGTCAAAATGTATCGTTTTCAACCGTTTCATTTGCCAACCCTTCTTTTTCTGTTAATGTAAATATTTCAGGATTTATTTCAGTACCATCGTGTAAACCCTTGAAATATTTACGGTTACAGAAAAAGTGGGTTGGCAAATGAAACGGTTGGGAAACGATACATGTTGCCAAACATATTTCGCCAATACAAAGGTAACCCTATTTGGACAATAATGGTGGCCGAGATAAAAACAATACGACAATATGTCATAAAGAAGCAATATGGTTAAAAAGACTAGAATAGAGCTACTGGTTGATGTTAATTGCACTGTTCCTGATGGAATAGCTATGGAACAACTTGTGTGCAAATGGAGTCAAAGTTCTAAGCTTATTAAAAAAATATATTTGAATATTAAAATTATAAAACTTACTCGGTTTGTTTTATTTCAAGGGGAAAATATAACTATAGTAAAACAAAAATAGAAATTGTTAATCTTTAATTTTGAATCTCGTATTGTCAAATAAGCTCTCTGACAATACCAGATTTAATTCAATATCGGAATGCAACATTAGTATCTAACGCATTTTTTTTTTTTTTAAAGCAATTACTAAGTCCCTTAATACTAACCTGAAAACTTCAACAGTCACTAAACCCACAACACTACCACAGAGCACAGCACTTCAAAAACCCATTCACTAACTCAATTAAAAAATTAAATTAAAAAGTTTCGGCTGCGTTTCGTCGCGCGCGTGGCTTTGCCGCCAAAACCCGGCGAAGTGTCAAACTCGAGCGAGCGGGAAAGGTCGCGGAAAATGGAGGGGCACCGGTTTAATGAAATAATTTAGTGTAATTGCAGTATTGTACTGTATTATTGGGTACCGTTATTGTTTATTTTACTCTTGTGCAGCTTCAATAGAGACTACTTCTTGTATTCGAAAATTATGTTTAGGTTAGGTAAGGAACGTAGAAACAACTCGATTTCTCGGTAACTATGCACTAGAAGTTTAGTAATTAGTCGATACTAGCCTATTTCTCTCGTTCCTCCTCGTACATTCTTTAAATATCTTAGTGCCCTACGTCCACTAGGATCCATTGATAGGACCATTAAAGGGGTCAAGTGGACTTTTTGTACATTCAAATCCATTAATGGAGTACAGTGGGCTTTAATGTAGACTTAAATCCATTTGGAGTCGTTTACACTTTTTAATCCATTGGGATCCATCAATGGGTCTTAGTACACTACCATGTATATGAGTATCCAACAATGGATTTTATTAATCTTTTAATTCACTTGGATCCATCAATTGATGGATTTTCGTGGACATTGTCGTATACTAAAATACATTGATGGATTCCAGCGTATTAAAAAGTGTAAACGACTCCAAATGGATTTAAGTGTACATTAAAGCCCGCTCTACTCCATTAATGTAATTAAATGTACAAAAAGTCCACTTGACCCCGCAATGGATCCTAGCGATGGTTCCTAGCGAACTGAGGGTCGAGGCGTAATGTCCATTGCACGAATGAAATCTAAACTTGGATCTAAGCTGAATATAAACTCAAAACAAACTCATAACATTTATTCGACAATAACTGCAATACAACATAGTGAAAATACTGGTCGAGTGCGAGTCGGACTCTTGCACCGAGGGTTCCAAACCTACTGTTATATTCCAATAGCACAAGCCCAACTTGGGAATGCAAATAACCGTTTATAACCGGTTTTAACCGGTTATTTTCATACAAAAACGGTTAATAACCGGTTAAATTGCATTCCCTAAGCCCAACTCACGCTTGACGATGTTTTGGTTCTTGTTGTTTTTCTTCAGGGTTTGTACAGTCTACTACAAAGAGATGTATCCACCTTTGCACCTTATCATTTTAATAAGGTCCAAAAGTGGATACATTTCTTTGTTTCATTTATTTTTTTGTTAGTAAATCCTCCGTTATAACACATATTCTGAAAAAACCTCTATCTATTACGGTCCAAAAGATACACAGACAGCGCTTTAAAGTTAGGTTAGGACGGACGGACAGTGAGCTGGAAGGCCCCTGCTCCAGGATGCCCTCAGTCAGCAGGGTAGGCGAGGGGCTAGTAAAAGCCCCCGCCGGAAGGCGAGCCCAAAGGGCATCCCTATTAGGGGGCTATCTAAGAGATAAAAATGCTTGGCCTAAATTAAACAACTAAGTAACTTAGAAATAGCTTAGTCAGAAAAATATGTAAACATTGTAGGTATAATTATTGTCTAGGGGACACGGTTTCTGTAGGAGAACGTATCAAAACTATGTGGTTGTTTTGCACCGTCATGGGTAAGTATATGTATATATATATGTATTTAATTATTATTATTATTATTACTATTTATGAGTTCATCTGAACATACTGAGTTTTGACACATTTTCCTGCTCAACTACGCATGATATATATATTTTAATGTTAAATTCATTGTTTTATATAATGCTAAGTTAAGTTCTATAATTGTATAAGTAATATTTAAAAAACGACTGACCGTTTAGTTTCTTGCGGCGTTTCTTCTCAACACTGGTCTCTTGCGAAGCGCTGGTAGATTTTTGACGTGTAAAAGTGCCCGTGCGGCCTACTTACTGAATAAACATCTTTTATCTTTTTTTATCTTTTACGTTTTGGCGCTATAGCGGTCCCGTAGCCCCCTCCTAAAGCGATTGGCGCGACGCCCGTCCTGGCCCCCGTCGGGACGGGTATGCATATCAATTTCCCCGGGGTCAAAAAAAAAAAGACGGACGGACAGAGTACTTAGGCATATTAATAGCGCCCCGTTGCTTGTGTAAGCGCACCTTTAGGCTTAGTTTAGGACTTGGTCAATTTGTGTAAGATTTTTCACTTGACATTTATTTATTATATAATAGTAGTTTATGTGACTGTACATAATGAAGGGAATTAAACACGAGTATGGGTTACTGCCGCAGATAAAAAAATTGCTCTAACAACAGAGTTGATTATTATGCTGTTCATAATTTGCGGTTTCTGAACGCATCATAGAGGGTTTATGATATGAGTGTAGATAAACTTTTTAATGAAATATATTCATAATATAACGTTGTTGCATTTGGCCATGTGGTGAGGCCGTTGGGTATTAATCTTGACTTAACCTTAATGTCTGGTGTCACTACTTCAAGACATGACAGCCCTACACTTAGGTATAAAGGAATTGGACACTTAAGCTCTAGATCTGTGGACATGGGCACCGGACCGAGGCTCCGGAGATTGTGGCATTGAAACTACCTCGCTTAACAACCACCGTCCGGGAAAAATGGATGCAACTTGTTAAAATCTTTAAAGCATTTTCAACCTAATTGCTACCTTAATAAAGTTTTATTTGCTATGGCTATTAAGTTTAAGATACTCTCTTTTAAATAATAAGGGCTGCGCAAGAGTGCATGAAACCAAAATTATCGTATTGTTATATAAATAAGGTTGATTTTTAAACAAATTAGGTAGCTCTTGTTAAAGCAATATTATTTATAATGACATATGATCATGACATAGTTTCCTTCTGATAATTTTAAGTTAATTGTTACGGTGGCCTCTGGGCTGGTATGATTGTTTTGGACCGGAAAAGAGTTGGAACGGTACCTTTTTTGTATCGCCTTAATTTTTATTTTGCAGGACATTGTCAGGACCATGCTGCCCTCAGAAAAAAGGGCGTAAGTCTCATAGAACCGCGTATGTATTTAGTGACCTTATTTCTTAAATTTAAATTTACTTTGACTAACAAAGTGCGCATGAGTCCTTTTTATTTAGGAGGGCAGGATGGACATTACCATATTAAGAATGCGAATGCGTTACCTTAGGACCCACCTTAGGTCCAAAGACATTCTGACATTCTACAAAAATAAGGAGTCTCCTATAAGTTACGAATGATTTGGCATCTCTAATGACATTGACTACTTCAAGCCTATTTTTCTTGAAATGGGTCACAAATTAACGATCGCGATAGTTCATACATTAAATCACGCCTGTTTCCCAGAGGGGCAGGCAGAGACCACTTCTTTATTTAATTAGCCTTAGGTTTTTTCATAAAAAGACATCAAATAAATTTACTATTGACGACGTGTTGGCCTAGGTGGTAGTGACCCTGCCTACGAAGCTAGCGGTCCCGGGTTCGATTCCTGGTATGGGCAAATATTCATGTGATGAGCACGAGTATGTTTCGGACTCTTGTGCTATTAAGTATTTCTCTATATAAGCGTTTGTATTTATTTATTTATTTATTTATTTATTTATTTATGTAGCTTACATAACTCATATGACATCTTTCCACTAAGTTAAAATAGACAGTTGTCGGTATTTAAATCGATGCCCGAGTGCCAGTAAGCTACCCTCCGCACTAGTAAAACTGTGTGACGGCAGGTATAGCCCTCCTCTCCTCAAGCTCAATCTTTACAGTCTTTAATTAAATACGAGTATACTATTGATATTATAAAGGTAAGTCAGAGTGGTAGTAAAGTTGTCAGGTTACATTATAGCTTATAGTATCGTTGTCTAGTACCCATAATACAAGCCTAGTGCTTAGTTCGGGACTAGGTCAATTGGTGTGACATTGTCCCCTGATATTTATTTATTTATTTACTATTTTAGTATTTATTTACTGATAGAAAACATGTATCTGATTACCTAAACTGCAAAAAATAGTTTCTTATAAAATCAACATCTTATCAATCAAGATGTTATTTAAAATGATCATAATAAAGCGGTTATCGTGTTAAACACAGGGATCCCCTTTAATCGCCGACACTTATTCTATAGAATGCTTTACTTCGCCGAATTTTCATTTCATCGAAAGCTTATTTCTGCCGAAACCTTATTGTTTCAACGTTATCTTAAGCATAGGTCATAGGTTAGGTTAGGTTAAACCTGTGACCACCAAAAAATTACCTTAGCTTTATAAAACAGGCCCCTGTAAATGGCTGTCCTTGAAATGAAAATTCGACAAAGTAAAACATTCTATGAAATGAGTGTCGGCAATTAAAGGGTAAACCGTTAAACTGTAATATAGACCAATAGAAGTCATCGAGGAAATATGGTACGGTCAGTTGACAACAGGAGTCGTTGCCGGACTTTTGGTGCCGATGAGGTCAAAATGACGAAGTTTTGCACACATAATGCTCTCACTTAGTAATGACAATAGGCTATTTGACAACATTGAAAATATACTACAAATTGTGGTCATCCTATTAGATAATAGCGTAAAACAATATATTTCACTTTATTTTAAACTAAATCATGTATACTTTTTTGGAAATTGCACGAAAGAAATTGTAATATTTTTTGAAACCTTTTCTGTGGCAGAAACGCTATGAATTGGTTTGCAGCTGTGGTTACATGCTGGTGACGTCACAGGTTAGTAACCACAGATCATAACGGCGTATCTCTTCAAATGATTGTTTATTGTTTACTGACGTGTGACGTCACACTTGTCATATAGCCAGCGCCATGATAGAAACTGCGTTTTTAGCGCGGTTTTGATAATTTAAACTTTAACATAGATTTTTATTGATAATACAGTAGAATTTCAAGGAAATATCGATGTAGTGTGCTTGTTATGTCATAAAGAATCATTTAAAAAGGTTTTCTAAAATTAGTCAAATAGCCTATTCAGCGAGTATCGATCAAAATAATAATGCCATAATGATATTTAATTGTTCAAATTGTTACTACAAGCCAAAACAAATACAAAGTCGTAACTTACACGCCAATTACAGCTAAAAGCCATAGCTAATTTCTCTCTACGTCATAAATATTCAAGTCTATTTTGCGCTGTCAAACGTGACGTCAATCTCGTCGAAAGTTTACGTACTAATTTCTCTAAACACATAATAGGTATGTGTCTCCATGGCCAGTTTATTATAATAGAGTCTCATTTACAATCCCTAATCATGTGTTCAGCTGAGTCAGACAACTTTTTAAGTTTTCCAAAAACTGCGGTTAGGTTAGGGTTGTATTAAAACAACACTAAAAAAAATCTGGAGGCCTTTTTCTCTTGGTTTTAGGTTAAATGAAATATCGGACAAGCAATGCATTAAACAAATGACGATTACGGATTCCAATATAGACCCATTATAATATTAAATTATTATTTATATAAATACCGAATTTAGAGAGCAATAAACACAAAACTACTATCAGTTTCTCTGCTCCAAAAACCAAAACACAATGCACGTTATTGTTAAGCATTACGGTTTAAAATAACGGCTGTTCGTAGCGCAATTAACGCGCAGTGGGCTGCGCAAGCGTCGTTCCGGCCGGCTGCGCGAGAGACACTATCACCTTCCGTTTTGTAGGGTTAGCACTCGTGACGTGAAGATATTTTCATTTCTCAACTTTGGAAACTTTGGAAAGTACTGTTTTGTATATCTCAATACCGGGTTAAAATAGTAGATTGTGTCACAAGGAAGCAAAATGACATATTTACGGCGAGGGCGTACATTGAATCCTGAACGAAGGGAAAGGTTCTATAATTTAATCCCGACCGTAGCGAGGGATTCTAAAATAGAATCCTGAGCGTAGTGAGGGATTCAAGTGTTAACGCCCAAGGTGGAAATATTTGGCTACCGTGTGACACATACTTACTGCTTTTCACATCACCTATGAGGAAAAGAAAACGATCTTAGTGATGAAACAAATTTAATTATTTACACTCTCCTAAAGTGCTGAAATTCACAAATTTAACAAGAAAATTTGCGGTACCTATTTTTCAAACCGTGCCGACCCTGTGACGATGATAGATGTGCCAAATTCACAAAACTATAAATTAAAATAACAATTATCTATTTAACCAAAAGTGCAAGTACCTATTGCGTCTATATTTTATACTGGCAACAAAATGTCCTTGAACAGAAAAGTGCCATTTTGATAATAGCAGTGAAGAAACGTCCCCTTTCCAAATAGGTGATGTGAAAATTGTTTTTAGAGAATCTACCAGTGCTTGCCAGGAGGAGACGCCGCAAGAAACTCGGCAGTCAGAATAATTCGCAATACTAGATTAAATCAGTATCAACTCAACATGTTTCAAGATCATAGAAGTTGTATTAAAGTTGATTTTTCATCACACTTGCTCGTAAATAGTGTTCTAATATGCTAGAAAAATCGACCGTAAATCCAAAATAATACCCGCGGGCCTGTTTTTTACCATTACGCCCTATCGAGCGTAATAGCTTTTTTTTTTAAATATAATACGTGGACTCAAACTATCATAATACGCCAGGACCCCAATTCTTGTGCCATTCGATATGAAGTTTCATTCGAGATGAAATTTCAGTTGCATACAATTTTCTAAAAATCTCGCATATAAACTACTTATCTCGACTGTCACTAGAATCGGACTCCTGAACACGTTTGACCGTTTGATAATTAAAAGGATGTCTTTGTGCACATATTAAGATTTATATATCAATAAAAAACATGTCGTCATCAGAAGAAAATAGATAATGCGACTCCGCCAGAAATCGCCAACGCGGCTAATAGTAGTTTATGCAACTGATACATAATGAGAGGCGTTAAAATGCGAGTGTGGTTTTATGAAACGAGCGTCAGCGAGTTTCATAATAGGATCACACGAGTGTTTTAAGGCCTAATTATGTACAGTTGCATACACTACTTTATCTACCCACGTATCATAAGCCTCCATGATGCTTTCAGGAGCCGCATATTAAATTTTAACCGGTAATGGCGGTAATGAAAAGTTTGAATAGTTTTCTGGCAGCTGTCATAGTTTTTTTTTAATTCAGAGTCAAACTAGAGTCGGCTCCAACTATCATATCGTTCGATATCTTACTAACGTGCGACATTTGTCAAATTTGTATGCAAATTGACCATTCATTTCGAACTAAACGTCATCTCGACTGATATTAGAATAGAGGTCAAATCAAATTTCTTTGTTTTTCAGAGATGTTCGAAATTTGAATGTCATAAGAACATCGAAATTGATGTTCTTAAGAATCCATAAGATTACTGCCGCGGATAAAAATTTGCTCTAACAACAGACTCTCGTTT
This sequence comes from Acleris literana, assembly GCA_946894065.1. Lineage (NCBI taxonomy): Eukaryota > Metazoa > Arthropoda > Insecta > Lepidoptera > Tortricidae > Acleris > Acleris literana. Next base: position 7,384,469 of record OX335688.1, on the reverse strand, counting down.
GTAATTCTGTCTTTACCTCCCTTAATACACAATGTACTATTAAAATACAGTTGTATTTTGAGTTACTACTGTTTTGATCTAGCAGTGCGGTATTATAAACTGCTACTATATTCGAGGCAGCTGAAAGGACAAAGCTATATGACTGCTATAACTCAGTCCTTTTCTCCCGCTGGAACTTGACAAGTTTTAACAGTTTAAATTACAACCTCTGTTACTTCATAAACGTAGCAATTTTAAAATAAAAACAAATTGAAATAACTAAAATGAACAGTAAAACAAATCGTAAGCATTATTCTTTATTAACATAACAATAACGATGAATAATCTATGTACACCTTATAAAAAAAATTGCTATTATTTGGCGCTTTTTATTAGTAACTATTAAATAATTTTATTATTAGGCAATTTAAATAAGCCATATTAAATGTTACAACTTATAACTAGAGAAATAGAAAATTAACAAGATCTTAATCGAAAAAATTAAAGTAGATTAAAAACAAAGTAATTCATGTTGAACTAATTTAAATTCAAGATAGTCATACAATTAATAATTGTATTTTTTAAACCAATCGTCGATGATACTGCAATGCCGCGTAACGAACAAATTAAGTAAGGTGCAAAATATAAATATAAATAAGTCAATAAGGTCCATTTTACAACTTATTGAATTTGTTAGTTACGCGGTATTGCAGTATTACCGACGCAATACTATAATTAATTGTATTACTTTATACTTCTATTCATCAAGCAACCCGTCGAACAGTATCAACAAGCTCAATAATTTAGTATTTATTAATTAACTAAATTCTATCAAGTCATATATTTAATCTTATATAAATTATTATAAAGCCGCTTAGTAATTTATCGAAGCGGTATGAGCGCGGTATAGGTATGCGGTATTTACGGTATTTCATACCGCGCTATACAGAGAGTTCTAAATAAATTATGAGTGTTCGGTAGATACCGCAGTAGCAGCCTAATAATATCAACCGTAACTATACAGGATGTTAGGTAGAAGGTTGGACAAACTTCAGGGACCACCTCTCTAGGTCATACTCATCAACTTTTATTATGGGACCAACATACAAATCGCGAAAAAAAACCAGCTGTTCCATACATTTCAGCTGTTTAGCTCTCAAAGTTTGTATGGAACAGCTGTTTTTTTTGATGTTGGTCCCATAATAAAAGTTGATGAGTATGACCTACAGAGTCCCTGAAGTTTGTCCAACCTTCTGCCTAACGCCCTGTATAGTTGGGTCAAACTACGGTGATTGCTTGGCAGTTCATATGAACACGTATTCACTGATTCTTCTGACTTTTTAATACTACAGTGATAAAAACCTTGCGGCAACGTTCAATATTAAATGTTTTACTTTTTAAATGCCTTGCTTCCGAGTATAGATTAAATTGCTTTAAATACGAAATACGGCTGTCACAGTGATGACGCTACATTATCGAATTATAGTAAATTATATTTAACACGTAGGTACATTTACTGCCGCACTCAGAGACGTCAATTAAATTTAGTGCTTGTTTATTAACGTGTTGTCTTATTGTATTGCTATAGCAAAGACAGCGACAGCAGCAACTTTAATGAAGCATTAAATTTAATCGACGTCTCTGCGCCAGTGGCGCCCTCATTAATTTTATTGTGTTTTCTAATAAATAAAAGTACTTTCTTGAAATCGAAGAGTGGTTATTTGCTTAAAAAAATATTACACAATTTATAATACACAATTTTAATTTATAATAACAATTGACCTGTATACGTGAGTATTTTTTTCCGTTAAGTTGACTACACGAAGGTTCAAGGTTATTAAACCATGTTATAAATGCTATAAATTGTGTATTTATTTGTACAACAATCTTCTCTTCGATATCATTTCAATACTTTAGTTTCTTTTTTAAAACACGATAATAGTAATGAGTATGCTCAGCACACTTCTTAATTAAGCGATGCGATCTTTAAGTGTGATTGAAATCCCCACAGTAATCTATTTATAAAAATAAAAGTGAATCACCGAAATGTATGTAGGTACGCGCAAAACTTCCGAACTTCTGCTCCAAATTGGGTAGTTATTTGATTTTTTGTTGTGTTCTTTATTGCCATCCATGTGTAAATGAAAGAAAAAAAAACCACCGGGAAAATCGGAAATTAATTAATCGGCCGAAACCGGGCCACCAGTAATTAATAACACAATTTGAATTAAATATGACTGGGAAATAGCGACAAATAACTGCGCGGACAAAGTTGTGGGCAAAATAAATAATTATTCTAAAAATAAAAAGTAAGTACAACACGTTTGGAAATTATTACGGTAAACTTCTGCAACCTGCCTATGCGTGCCTTTTTTCGCCATCATCATGGCAGTCGAAAGACGTTTACTGCTGGACAAAGGCCTCCCCGAGAATGTGACTCCCTCACCTGGCTGATTCCTGTTATCTTCGCCAGGTATCCACCTTCTTCTATAGTCTTCATTAACAGTGGTTTCCAGTTCCTCAATGTCTTCCAAGACCCTTGAAATCCCTACTCCACGTAAAGATAGGACGCATAGGCAAAGTTATACACATTAACGGTGCTATTTTAAGAAAATTAAAGTGTTATTATAGAAAACAAGGAGACATCACGCTGTATAAACCAATTATATCAGATGAACAAGCATCCACAAGAGGCAAATTTGATCTACTAATACCAATCTATAACAAATTACTTTTTTAAATGATATATAATACATTATTTACATTTATATACAATAAAAAAATATATGCCAAAACAAAAAAAACCGCCTTCAAAAACAAAGAATTACCTCTTTTTAATTTTTAATAGGTCAGTGTCAATCTGAAGTCTGCTTTTGATTAAAAAATTAAAATATTGTAGGAAGCCGACTTCAGTTTCAGGACAGACGGAGTTGTCCGTATGCACACTCACTTTTTCTCAAAGTTAAAGAAACTATCAAAGTTAACACTGAAATTTGGTACAAATACATATAGATATTTATACTGCGCACTAAAATCAATGACACAATAAGTAAAATGTATTTTTAAAACTACTATTTTTACTTTACACCCATTATGTGATATATTGTTAGACTAAAAAACAAATATTTCCTTTTAAATAACCCTTCGATATTCGTGTAGATAAATACGACACTGGCGAGAAAAATACCGTTTATAAAATGCTGACAGGTGACAAAACTGTTTATATAATGTCGACCCTGAAACATGGCGACCGTCCGACGTCCTCGGTATGGTGCTTAGAAAATAAGCCGACCCCAACAAAATGTCGCTGAGCACAAAGCACACAGAAACAAATGGACGCCTCATTTTTGTGCAAGACGAGACAAATTGCCACTGAAGTGCTAGAGGATTTAAGAACAGTTAATCCCAAATGTTACGTAACAGAGAAGACGTGAGAAGCGGCTGAAGTCAGGAAACCGGCACCGCCTCGGCATGACAACAACGCCGCATTCTTCTGCCGCAACACTCGATGGTTATCATTTCTCAAACTTGTCAATTCTGCCTAACCTAGCAATTTGTGATTTATTGGTCTTTGCAAAAATTTTAGAAAAGAAAAGATGCCGTTTCTGGTTATAATTTTGAGATTTCTGAGATGCCTACAGTAGAGTGATCAACGGTACTTACTAAGAGGTTTAGCCGAATATAAGAGTAAATACGGGTCCATTGCATGATGATGACTTTGAAAAATAATGCACGAGTGATTCTATAGATACTGTTTTAGAATGAGTTGTGTTTTTCTTAGTATAAAATGCAAGCAATAGCAAAAATGTCCCCACCCACCAACAGAGATGGAACATGTCTCAGTTTATAGATCTTGGCAAAGTGATGTATTTTTACTATGGTGACGATCGCCATATCTATGGGGTTTTCTTGGAAAATCATAATCGTAACATATGGAATTTGTTTAAAAATAATCACATCACATCATCATCACACACAACACACATACACACACACTTGCCTTGCTTGACTCTTGAAAGGACTTTTTCATTAAAAAAATCCCCATCGATTTTGCCACTAAAATAGGTATTGGACATGCATCCCGTGACTGTTGGACGGTGGGGGCGGGGTCCATACAAAATCGCCCATCACCCTTAATGAGATAACCGGTGAACCGTATAATGCTGTACAAATCTGGAGGGAGCTCTAGTTGAAGATAAATTGACGCCAAGTTAATCTAGTTGTTCTATAAAATAACATTAAGTACTATTAGTTTAAACATGGCGTCATTATGTTTCAAATGTCACCTATTTACTGCGTATAATAAAAAATAGCACTTATATTCGCCGCACCAAATTGTTGAACCTAGATATAGCTCTTATAGTCAGCAACGAATCCCAGAATTTTCTTTATATATTACTGGCAAGTAACGACAGCCAGAGTATAGGCAGACCAAAAAAGATGGCGGGATGATTAAGAAAAAATCAACTCAGACTGGCAAGGATTGGCCCAATCTAGACATAAGTGGAGAGCCTAGGGAAACTAAATAAACAAATTAGATATGATTAGATTATAATGTGTTGATCTCGTAAATCCGCTGAATCCTGATATAAGTGAGGGCATATGTCCAACAGATGACTTCTTTCAGCTATGATGATGCCGGTGACGATTACGTTGTAATCTGACTGAAATGAAAGCTGTCAGAATTCACTTCTCTTACCTTTTAGCTAAAGGGCGCCATATACGGTATGATCCGTCGGTTCAGACTGAAATCGAACGACGGATTATACGTGTGTGGCAATATCGCGTCCAAATTTCAATAGAAATATAAAACCTGAACCCTATTGCATGCATAATAAAGTACAAGACCATACTATTAGTAAAAATCCATGCAAAATCATTAATACTATTAGCTTGTACTTTATTATGCAATCGGCCCCTGAACTAATTGATACACACGCGTAACCACGAGATATTTTTACGAGACTAATCAACTATTTAAAAACGTCTGGCATTGGTGAAATATAAAAAGGGACCATAAAGAAACTAAACTGAACATACAAAGCTAATCTGCAAAAAATACCGGTGAGATATTATAATTATTACGTTTGTTAGTTAAGAGTACTGGAGAAGAATGCTTCGAATATCATGGACACAATTTAAAACTAACCAGTCCATAGTCGTAGAACTCGGCATAAAGCAGCGTCTCTCTTCTCCATGTATCGCGCCGAGGAAACATGTCTGAGGAACACCTTGTAGTTCAGGGAAAAGTGGACAGCGCCAGGGTACGTGGTAGGTCACCTATGCGCTGAACTGATCAGGTTAAGGCTGCACTGAACGATCGTCTCGATGAGTGCACGAGGAAAGCAGCAATCAAAGAGGAATGGCGAGGGATTGTGAAGCGTGCCACAAACCCTGATGTGACAACCACGACCACTCTGCCAAGAGTGTAACGATGAAGAAGTTAAGAGTAAGAACATGTTATCAGCAGGGTTCGTAAAATGCGAGCAAAATGCATTGAAGTGGTAGGGTTGTCACTTATAATATAATCGAATAAATTAAATAAGTTTATACTTATGAAAGCACTTGTTATCATTATGGTAATCAATTGCCCCTATCAGTATTAATAGTTAATCTTTAATGTTAAACTAATACTTATTAGAATTGATATATTGGTCTATAGATTTACAAGTATTATCTTGTCATGATTGTCAATCTGATTGTATTGTTTGCATTTTCTCGCCATCGTACTTGCGGAAATTATTACTTACTATCCCAAGTGTAAAATTGGGAATTATTTGGCTTGAAATTGTAAATATAATAAAAAAATATACCAGCCAGTAAAATGAGTTTCGAATTATGTTCAATTCATCAATAAAAAATATATTTATTTGTATTATTTTAGTACCTAATATGTTAGTTCATAAATTTAGAATCATCTTCAACGCTACCTGGTTGTCATACGTCATTTCAATCGATTTTGCTCGCATTTTACGATCCCAGCCGTATTGTTTGTGAACTGGTAAAACCTGACACGTTCCAGGTACAGCGAGGGACAAAAAGCTATCTTTGCCTTTCACGTGCACGTTAAAGGTAAAGACAGCTAGCTGATAGGTTTTATTTCAACAGCCCGTAATATTACTACTTACGGGACGTCTTTTTACACGTGGGTCGTGTAATGTGTTACAATAGGACTGGAAAAGAGAGGTTTTAGTTGTAAATTGCATAGCATTGAGTGCAACAATGAATTGTTAACACAATTAACACATCATAACATGAAAAAACCATTTAGCTACATTATTTAAAATAAATACCCAATGACCGTGACAAGATGCATTGCGGATTGCGGTAACATCATCGTTATCGAAAATGTATAGGATTGACATGTATAGGAATGTCAGTTTCATAAATATTGTCAGTTTCCGAAAATCGTTTACGTTATGTATGCTAACGTAAATGATTTCGAACACTGTTAAAATTGACATACAGCGCCCAAGGCGACCGTCAGGCGGCTATCGTATAACGTTCACCGAATGCATCTTGTCAAGGGCCAACTGCTAAGGCCCTTTTCACACACAAAAGCCGAAATCCAACTGAAAATTGTATTATTTAAAACCGTGGGTTAAATATTGCAAATGCATTTGTTATATATATGGTTACATTACAGAAAAGGGTGTTTTATTACAAACAAAGTAAGATCTAAAATAAGTTACAAAAGATGCAAGTTTCTATATTTATCAATCTACACTTACTAAAATGTTGTTAACATCTTATAATAATTTTTATCATAGAAGCATTGACCTAAATGCATTAAATACCGGTATAAACGAGATTGTCATATTTCATTCCATTTAATTACTATAAAAGATTACTAAGTAAGTCCACCACACCTTAAGTAAGAGGCGATTTTTCCTAAGCACATGTTATTTTTTTCTATGTATAAATCCTTTAGAAAAATCGAGTATATACCGAATCGTTTGCAGTTGTAGGTCTCTTGAAGAACGCTGTATTATTTCTCAGATTTAAAACTAAAACTAAATATGTCTCGAAACACGATTGACGCACACGTTACGGTTTTGCGTGAAATAGAATCAGTTGCGACTGTTGTCAATTAACAATGAACATTGACATGCAAGAAATGGCTGAAGCTAAATAGCAATACATACCAGCCGGGCTACATACAGCCACTGGTCATCTAGAACTATTTCCAGCTTGTCATGAGGCACACATATAGTTTCTTTTCAATCTCGGTGTCCACAGACCATGGCATTCAGAAAACGGTGACTGCATCCTTATTTTACGCCGTTAGATTCAAAATACTGGGATTTAAATATTAAAGGTTGCAACTTTGCGGGAAAATCTTTCCCTTTTTCTTTTGGACTGGATAGGATTTAATACATTCATATTTTATAAGAGACATTTTTTTAATAGGTACAGGTACTAACCATAAAAGCGTCTTGAGTGTGGCAAACTCTTTGTATACTTCTCAACTTTCATTAACCGTATATCATTTGTAAGATCATTACTGCGACTGATCTTCAATCACATCTTCATCAATCCTGTAGCCTAATGAATTAAGAAGATCGGAGGGGGTACTATATAAAACTTCAGCTGGAATCCCTTTCTCCTTTTAATTTTTATATTATTTTTCATTAATTCTAACATCTTTTTTAATAACTTTAATGATAAAGGGCTTCTTAGATTTTTTACTGTCTTCTTCGTTATCCTTCCAGATAGAATATGGTTTAGTAGTTCGTTCGTAAGCGTTTTTTTTGTGAAACTCCGTGAAAACATCGCTCAGGTCGACCATGTTTTCTTTTTTCGTGGTTGTATCAATAAAGTCGATTTCAAATTGATTAGAATCAGTAGTACTTTCGGTAAGTAAACCATTATCTTTTGATTTGGTGGTTGCTTCGTATTTTGAATCTTCGTCTGAGTCCATATGTGTACTGTGTTTATTTTCGGAGGTTGCATTTTCTTCTCTCGACTCTGTAGAATTTTCAATGTGCAATTACTTGTAAGTCTGCCTTTATTCGAAGAAAAACTATATCATTAAGGATTAACAGAAACACATTTCTATACTTCTCAATAATCAGTATAAAAAAATCTCAGATCTTTATAAAAAAACATGTTATTTTACCTTTTTTATCCTTATATTAACAAATTGACTAATTAATTAACAGAATAATTGGGAAAAAGATCATTACTAATCCTGTCAAGTGGAGACGAATCTTTTGAATCACTATCATCTGCGATAGACTTATCAGTACCATAGTCCAAGGAATTAAGTAGGTCCATTTGCTTTCTGTATATTATATCGCCTTGATTCCGGATCTCTTTATCTGCATCCATTACCTCTTTTGTAATACTGCTCACATCACTTCCAACAACTCTGTTACTTAATATTGTTTTATCCCGTTTACCAGTTTCTCCTTTCAGCCTATTACGGTACTGTAATGGAGTTACAGTAGTTTGCTTTATTTTTTCTTCATTCATTTCTTCCTCGTAAGCTTCGTTTATTAAATCTAATTTAGTTTTGGTTGGTTTAACCCCTTTTTGTAAATGACCATTAACATTAAGAGAATAGAGCCTCGGCTTAACGTTTTCTGTAGAATGAACGACTATGTTTGATTCACCCTGAGTAACAGTTTCATACTCTGCTGTAGTTTTTTGATGTAAATTCATATTGTTTTCGTCAATGAAGGGAGAATCATCCTTTTTGTTATCACCAGCTGTTTCCGTTGTTGGAGATTGTAACGAATCAGTCGTGGCCTCAATTTTGGACGTGCGTTCAAAAAAAGGGGGTTCTGTGTTTTCAAAAACATCGTAAGTAGCCATATAAACCTTTGAAGGGTACTCGGTAAAGAGTTCACTTAAGTCGGCCATAGCATGTTTTTCTTTGCTGTCAATGGGTGATACCGAAAGACCTTTAATCCTTTTAACTTCACCAATTAATTGACTATCTATCGGTTCTTCCTCTGATTTATATTTTTTAGTGCTTTTAAGATCTTCATTAGAATCTTTATTATTTTTATCCTCATTTAACTCAGTAGAGTTTTCAATTTCTGCCAGAGTTGTGGTTGGTGTATATGTAAGAACTTTTTTCTTGATTGGTTTTATATCAGGAGCGCTCCTTATAGCGTCAATTAGCAAATCTATACCGTCGTTTACTGTAAATAGTGAGAATAGTTATTCAACGGATAAAAAGTGATTTACATTACTCTACAAGAATAATTCAAATCATGAATAATATGTAAGGTCTGGCAACATGTTCCCATAATAACTTTGTAAACGTTTTTTTTTGTAGTGCTGCGAAATCAATATTTTGTTTAGACGCTTTAATTAATGTGTGTGTACAATTTTTTTTTGTTTATTAAAACTAAGTAATTCAAAAATGTCATAAAAGTAGGTTGACCCACTAATTGAACACAAAATATGATTTTAAAATATGATTTTGTACCATTACAAAAAAAGGAAAACCTGCAAAAACTTGGTATCGAAAGACAGTGCCCTACCCTTCGCCTTAAAATTAACTAATCTGGCGGGAAAGAAGAAACATTTACCTGGAGGAGTATCTAAAGGGTTATTCCTTTTTAGTAAATATTCCATCAACGTCAACAAATACTCAATGGCATCATCGTCTCTCATTATATGTCTCTTTCTTCTATCTTTAGGACTAAACCTTGAAACTACATCCTTTAGTTTATTTAAATTGTAATTAATGTTTCTCACATATTTATTTACATCATGTTTCAAATTGTATTTCTTGGCGTGTTGACCTTGCTGATTGTCTTTATGTTTCTTGTAATTTTTTCTTTTATGAAGTTTATCTTCAATATTGCTGAGAGCGTCGTACATTTTTTGGAAGAAATTAGTTTGTAGTAAATTATATCTTACAACCATATTTTTTATATTGTGTATGGCATCTCTTTGTTGAAAGCTTCTCTTTTTGCTTTTAGTTGATTTAGACGTATGTTTTTCTTTTTCGTTCTCCGATTTTATTAAATTAATTATATCATTGAGAGTGGTTGCAAACTTAGCAATAGATTTGATAAAAACATGAGTGTTTGATTTAATATAGTTTATTTGAGTGGCTTGTGTTTGTGTCAATTGATCATCCGGAACGAAGTTGTCCTTTAAAATAGCATTTAATTTTTTAACATGCTCCCTAAAAACGGCTTCTTTACTAGTTGTATTTCTTTCTTTGTAATTTTTATTCTCAATAAGTTCTAACAACCCCTTTATAATCCTTATACTATTAAGTGCCTTTTCAGTTTCAGCCATCAATTTTTTTACTTTGCTATTAATGATTCCCATTTTTTTTATATTGACTCTGCAGGGCCCAAAGTTTTCGCAAAGGGAATCTATGACATTGATTTTATCAACTGCAGTTTTATTCCGGGCATGAATAAATATTTTGGAAAATAGTTTTCTGAGATATTTTAAAGCTGTAAAATGTTTATTTTTTTGTTTGTTATCACTATCATTTTTAGAATCACCGTGGATAAATTTTTCTAAGACCTCCTGTATGTTAAGTAGCGTATTATTGACTTTGGTACGTGTGGAGTTGTTATCTGGAGTTTGTACCGTCTTTATAACGGTTATAAAGGTTTTACTTGTACTCTCAGCTTTAGACGCACTTCTGAAACGATTTTCATTGCTATCTTTTAACAATATTATGTGGTTTGTTGAGAAGTTTTCTTTAGATTGATCTATTTCAGCAGTTGTTCTATTAAAGTTGGTAACGTTTTGAATAGTTGCTTCTGTAGCCATTGTCTTGTCTTCATTTGTGTAATATTCTTTTGCTGTCGAATTCCTTAAATTGTCGATACTCATGATTACATTATTTTCAGATGTTTCAAGTGCTGATTTACTATCGTGCATACGTGTTGTGACATATTTATCAATAGCGTATGCATATTTATTCAAGCGTGTTGATGATAATTCATTATTTGTAAATGAAATTTCTGTAGCGTTTGTAATCTGTTCGTCATTGACCGTAGAATTGGCTGAAAATAGGACATTGTTATAGTATTTAAATTTGTTTAAGCGTGTTGGTGATATTTCATTATTCGTAAATTAAATTTCTGTAGTTTGTAATCAGTTCGTCACAGACCGCAGAATCGGCTGAAAATAGGACATTTTTATAGTATTTGAAGGTTCTTTAACGTAATCCTACTTTGCTCGTCATTCTATTTATTATATACGCGATAAGCCTTGCTTGCGAAGCTAGCTGTCCCATTCGATCCCCGGTAAGAGCAAATATTCGAATAATAAGCTCGTATATTTGTTCTTGAGTCTTGGATGATTTTTATTTAAATTGTTTAGGTATTTATTCATCTATATAAGTATGTTACACACCTTGTTGGACAACTAGTATAGCCTTGTAGGGCATATCTTTCTCTAAGTTTGTCGCTATTGTAAGGGACGCAACGGACAGAAACCAATGGAAATTAATCATCCAGATCCAAGTGCAGATCGTCCGCTGATGACCTCAGCCACGGAGGAAGGCCCAGAGAGAGAGGTAAGTATGATTATCATTGTCTAGTACCTATTGTGCAAGCCTATTTTAGTTTATGACCAGTTCAAGTTGTGTAAGAATTTCCCCTGATATTCGGGTGTGAAACCCCGTTAATTTTTTCCTTCAATATTTTTATGAAATGAAGGAGATCTACCAGCAACTTGTAATGTAACCAAAAAATAAATAAATAGAAGCATAAATCCAAATTTCTAACTAATTTTATGTGGCATAATATGGAAAGACGACAATGATGTCAGTTAAGACGCATAGGAAATGCCCATTTAATATTTTAATTACTAAAGTCATCTAGGGGGTCAACTGTAGGTTAGGGTGTTTCACATATGTATGCGAAAAAATAAATGTTTTTTATTTTGCAGACTTCGCCTACGCCCTAAGTCTTTCTATTATAAAAAAATAAAATGTTTAGTTTCAAGGTACAATATTTAGAGGTTGCACAAATTTACCACTTAGGAGGAGCAGATTTTCAATGCTTATTATTTTTTCCAATAATAACAAACAATACCTAACTTTCTTGTCAACTTATGTCAAACACTAATGATATTGACCATCATCACCATATTTTCCGACTACTGCGGCTTTAGAGAATTGCATAAACATGCGAATTTATTCAAAAAGTTGTCAAGTGTGAAACCCCTAAATACCAACTAATTGTATTATAATTTTGAATACTCTCTACGTCTTTTAGATCAGTATGACCAAGAATTCCATCGATCGTAGGTGCATCAAGACTACTAAATCCTTATAAGTATGTAGCTGGTTTACCTGTTACGTCGGTGGTTTCAGTTTTCATATTGGTTACATTACCAGGTTCTTCCGTCATATTGAATGTAGCGTCCCTTTTATTCCTCCTTACATCGTTGACGTATTTTGTGCCCTTATACTTTTTCCCCTTAGAATTTTTAGTTTTCATGCGTTTGCTCTCCGGTTTTTTGCTGTTTCTTTTTTTACTACTTACTATCAATAACGCTTCTTTATGAGCTTTAGTGTTGACAGGTTTCCTCGCATTTTGTTTGCTTTGCTTTATAAAGTGAGTTTTGTTTTTTTTTTGTCCCTTTGGAGCCAAATTTTGACTATTCTTAGGTATTTTATTTAACATCTGCTGCTTGAACAACATTTGAGCTAATTTTCTAGGGTCATTTTTATACATTAACAGTGCCGCTGACTTTAGCGGGCTAGTTGTTGAAATATATCTCTTTATGACTACTATGGGCGAATTTTGACCCTTTTTCGTTCCGAACTGTTTTTTTGTTATAACAGAGGCATCGGATATTGCGTCAGACATTAGATATCTTTTCACTGTTTTCCCTACCATGCTCTTATTGCTCTTTTCATATGTTGTTGTTACTAAATTTTTGGCCCTTGCTTTATCGTTATCCTTGTTTTTTGCGTTTTTGAGCCGTTTCAACGCAAATTTCTTTTTTGCGCCTGCTTTTTTCGGTATGGATCTCGGTGTTTTTATGTTTTTTGTTGCCTTCGTCTTAGCATCTGGTTTATCTGTATCAAATTCAAGATGTAAAATTAGCAAAATTAACGGTCAACTGGATGCAATATCTTACGAAATAGGCTAACTCAGCAGTCCAGCTGGTTTCGATCACCGGTAGACGCATATCGCACCGTCAGAACAATAGTGACCTAATTCAAAATTTCGGCTTTCAAACTTCAAGTCATAAATTTATTATTATAAAGACCTAACTCGAAATTTAAAATTTCTCAATTAGGTCACTATTGTTCTGAAGGTGCGATATATTTGTGTAATGAGCCATGTTGATATTTCTCTACATAAGTATCTACATTATGGGTGTGTGCGCGACGACAGCTCCCCTTTTGATAGTGGGAGCGGGTTAGCGACTTTACCGTGCCCAGTATGGTAGCGTTTGGCGCGTGACAAAATCTGGATAAAGCATCCGTCACTCTCGTACTTATTATACGTACCAGAAAGTGAAGGATGTTTTATCCACATTTTTTCACGCTATAAGCGCAGCCATATTAGGCCCCTAGGGATTATTCAGCATTCCAAAAAATTGTGTCACTTCGTACATTTTTTCCCTACGCCTATTAGGTCATCGAGACGGAATTTCTCTTCGTGGGGGGAGAGTTATATATGATGTCGTTATTTTTATATGTAGTAATAGTTAAAAAACTTTTTTCCTGAAAGCTATCATATGGGGTATCGAGTGGAACGGCTTTATGAGCTGATCCCAAAAATATACTCTTCACTTCTCAATGCTCTTAAAATGTTACTTTAGTCTCTGCACATCGAGACTAAAGTTCCTTATTATTCTCTAGGGACTACAGTATTATTTTTTTAATTTACTTTTTAAACTCCTAAACAGCCAATCACGTTATTTGTCAATGGAGGATTATCACCATTTTCAGTGATTGTGTATAGACAATTTTTAGGGCGTGGAAATAACCTCAAAATGACAACTGTGCAAAAATATATAAAAAAAGATTTAGTTTTGTGAAAGACGATTAACGATTACGAATATAAATCTATTTAATTATATTAAGGATGAATTCAATTTATTATGCATGGTTCAATTAGTTTTAAAATAGTTTTCAAGTTTGAATCTGTTGGCTAAATATGCAAGCATTTAAAACGTCACTTTACAAAAAACCGCGGAAAAAAATTGTGGAAGATACTTTATTACCTAATAAAATAAACATTACTACTACTGTATGTGTATCACCTATTGTAATAACCAGTGTTTTACAAAATAATTTCTTACTGAAACCCCTCACAGTATTGTTATATAGTGCGCGGGACAGAGCATTCGACTCGCCAGCGAGTACTTACTGAAAATAAAACGAATTTCTACTAATGACTAAAGAGCTTAAAAGCCACATGGTCTTTTCTACGTCACAGCTAGACTTGAAAAACCAAACGCGGGTACAAACAAAATAGCGTCATTCCGGCCACGGTCCAAAGCGGGCGAAGCAAACACTGACTTTTATCAATTTTATTTTTCTCGGACATACAAACCTCTACAATGATGATTTTTATCAACACATATTTAAAAAAAAAAACCTGTTGTCAATTGAAAATCGATAAAATGATTGGTGATAATAAAAGTAACGGACAACTAAGGTTAACATCCGTCCGGATTAGTCCAGACATGTCCGGACTTTCAGACCCTAGTCCGGACTTTTTCCGGCTCTTTAATTTGTCCGGGTTTTTTTTTAATTAGATGGCCTATCATACCTCTGTAACTGAGTAATGTTTCCATTTATGACTAAAAAGTCCGGACTTTTATCGACATTTCCGGCTTTTATCAGGACTTTTCAAATTCCTAAATGGTAACCCTATGGACAACATTAAAAAGCGTTAAATATCTAGGACAGTAGCTCACCGGTAGAACAAAAGCTCATTAGATGGCAGTCCCAGTGACTTTTGCTGTCGCACTCACACACCATGCACCCGGTACACCAATCAGCTGAAACGGAGAGAGACAGAAACATTAAGTTAGAATGAAGCACATCATTTGTCAAAATATGATGTATATTCTAAGGAGCTACGAAAGAACATACAAACATACTAAAATAAATACTAAGGTTTTTAATAGATTTGCGCAAAAATCTCAATGACAAAAAAACATTAATTAAAAGAGATAATTATACGAAGAAACCTAATGGCATGGTAATTTAATTAAATTTAAACATCAAAAAGCAATAAATACTTATATATTTGATATAAGAGCAAATAAAAGTATAATTAGGTGTCAGGCGGTCATTACTTAAAATACTCTTTTAGTTAGCCAGCGGTCACGCATAAAGGTGGATTCTCATCATGCCATGCTGGGCCGGACCCGGCTTCGGCATGGTGTAACGTGAATCCACCTTAATACTCATCTAACTGCTGATCTCCGTATGTATATTAATATAATAATAATCTTTTATTTAGCAGGTATGTCACCAATAATAATGTTAAAATAATACAAAATATAACAATAATACAAATAGAACAAAACAGTTACAAAAATACAACACATTAAAGTTGGTTAACAACTACCTACTTGCGGTTCGGCTGCATGTGCGTTTGTAACCAATGCAAACGAATAATGTTTTTGTATAAATTTTCACCGGTGGCCTTTACTAGCTCGTTGTTCGACGAACGTACTCTTCCCCAGAAGGACGCTATCCTACAACGTTTAATAGCAAAAAAAACAGGAACCCTAGCAACCGCAAACATTGCAGATGCACTACTGAAACGCGGTTGTTTAAGCAGTATTCTTAAGGCATCATTGTACTGTACTCTTCTAAGGATGCTAAGAGCTTTCTGAGTGTATTTCGTCCATAGTTGACAGGTATAAAAACTTTGACAGTATGCTCTAAACAGAACAACTTTAAAGGGCGCATATACGGTACGATTCGTCGGTTCAGACTGAAATCGAACGACGGATAGTACGTGTGTGGCAATATCGCGTCCAAAATTCAATAGAAATATGAATCGTCACGATATCGTTTCAGATCGATCGTAACGACCGATCGTTCCGTATATGGGGGGGGCCCTAACATGCTCAGAGCACTGTATGTATGTATGGGTGTAGGTATGTGTATATGTGTGTATAAGCGTATGTGTGTATGTGGGTACGTGTGTATTAGGGTGTGTGGGTGTATGTGTGTATGTATGTATGTATGTATGTAATTTTAATATTTTAAGTTATATGTTATATTACCAATACGAGTATGTACAGTTTCAATGACGATGACGTAATCAAAAAATAAATTTAGTGGGTGAACATGCAAACTCTTTGGTTAGCACGGCTTGGAACAAAAGTATATTGAAAGAAAATGGAAAATTAAACACCCGTGCGTAAAATACAGCTTTCCGCACGATATGCAGCTAGAAAAAGCACTAGCTCTGAAAATTCTTATTTCCTTGAACTGTATTAAAAAGAACATTTTCGAAAAAATCTGAAAACGTTGAGAATCTTTTCTTTTCGAATAAGATAAGAAAGAAAGTTGTTAAGAGAACCGCAGAGAAATATTTCACGATTTGAGAAGTTTCCTGTGGGCACGATGCTTTCTCTACGTACCGGGCGGGCAGCCGATACTCTTGCTGTCTTGTAGCGGCTTGCATTCTTCTTTCTCGATCATGTTGCCGTTCAAAACTGCAAGGATATAATTTAAAAGTTATTTTTACGAGGTAACAGGAGAAATAACCCTTACGGCCGCACTAAGAGTCGTTAATGACAATTAAGAGGATTGTGAATCTAAAAATTTCCATACAAACTGAGAAAACGTTTCTCTCCCCTTAAACCTCGTCCGATTTTTACGATTTTTGGATATTTGTAGATATCATGAAAAACTATGACTGTACGTTTTCCTTTACACGAAAATATTTCTTAGAATGAAACAAATTGAAAAAACAAAAAACAGAAACGGACGGACCTAGTTCTTTATAATAACTACAACATATTCAATAATCGTGGAAATCGGACTTGATTTAGGGGGTGAGAAACGTTAACGCCCGGAGCTAAATTTGTATGGATTTTTTTGACAGCTACGCGATTTTAGCGGCTCTTCACAATCCTCTTAACAGCCGAACCCTATATTCAAACCGCGGACAGATAGACTCACTTCAGACTTCAGATTAAAATCTGTCAAATTTGTATGAGCGGGCAAATGTCAAATTTTAACCCGAAGTAAGCCTTACCTGCTTACCCTCCCTGTAGTTTTAGATGTAGTTAATTAACATTGTGCCATCGCGTAGTTTAAATCAGTAGAGATCAGAATCCAGAAATTCAGTGAACTCGCGGGAACTAGGTAATACACCGATCACGTGTTCCTTTCAACCTTGACACTGGCAAGTTGTCCCATTGGACAGAACCATTTAAAAAAAACCGTTCTCGGTTTGAATCGCAGAAGAAAGACTAAAGGCATAGAAACCGTACTAAATAAGCAGAAAATACATTATGGTTCACTTCTTCTTACTTATGGTTTTCATAGTGAGTTGGAAAGAGATGAATCTATAGCTGTTCTTTCGTTATTTGGTACATCGTCACAAGTAAGGCGTGATTTGGACCTATAAGCACCTATAGTATTTGGACCTATAGAAAAGGAAAGACAAATCCTTCCTATAGGAAGGACAAAGAAGTCCCTGTGTAAAACCTTGTGACAATGACAGTTAAAGAAGAAAAAACAGCCTTCCTTTTTGTTTCATTTACGTAATCTAAAAAGTAGAGAAAGATAGCTGATCCAAAGTAGGTACATCTTACAGACCAGTTTCTATGCTATATGTTCTTATTCTGTGGTTTGAATATAGGGTTCCGCCGTTAGTGACGACTTTAAATGCACTCGTTTTATTTGAAAAAGGAACGTGATACTTGTCTCTAAAATGTTTCTGAGCACAGCGCAAGACCTGTTGCCCTATTGCTATCGCAGTCGGCTGTGGGACAATTGTTTTCATTTTATAAACAGAATCGCCTTCAGACTGTCAAAATGAAAACAATTGCGATTGCGAGTGCGTTAGGCAATAAGCCTGCAAGATCATTGCTTCAATACTTACTTGTAATGTGGTTTTTTTCTTTTAAATATTGTATTAGTAGTTTACATGACGGTTGCGTAATGCTAATTACGCAGTCTCGTACAATACTTTATCTACACACATATTATAAGTACTCTAAGATGGGTTCAGAAGCCGAAAGGCAAATGACCAGCAATACCTTACCTGTGGTAGTAGGTGGCAGCGATGACAGCTGTAAAGTAATTTTGAAATTACGTTATCGAATATTGTAAGGTAATGAGATCCAAGTTTGGAACATCTTCCAAAATTAACAGCTGTCATCGCTGTCACCTACTACCACAGGTAATGCACAGGTAAACGCATAATAGATGACTTATGATATGATATGAGTGTAGATAAAAAAATGAATGAGTGAATAATCAAGAATAATGTTCTCCGAAACAAAGTTTAATGGTAGAGGAACCTTGGTTATATTTAAACTCTCCAATTTTGATTCTTGAGGGTTTTATGGGGCACAAAATAATAAGTAACGATAAACATACGAAAAACCAATAGCAAGATGAGTTTATTTTGGCACATACGAGTAAACAGGTGGAATACCCTTCCTTACCTTCTCTAGCTGCATCTCTAAAAAAGAAATCGGCGAACCCGAGACTGCGACGGACACGGCTTTTTCTTATTCTATAAAACAAAACAGAAAACTTAATTAATCTTAGTAATATTATAAATGCGAAAGTTTGAATCTACTGATGTGCAAGTTGCGGAAACTTTCCAAAAAGTTGGAAAAGTTCTAAGAAATGTCCGGAAACTTTCACTAGAAATATAGGAAATTTAAATTTAAGAAACGGAAAGTTTCAATCCCCATACAAAACTGTGAGAAGTTTCCGAAATTTTCCTACATGAAATGTTCCGCAAATTGGAAAGTTTCCTTTGGCACATCAGTATTTGAATCTCAGATCATTTGAAAGACTAGATAGGCAGCAGAGGAGCCTGTCGCCACGATATGCACAAAACCGAACATCTCGGCCCGTCGCAGGGTAGACACAATAGGGGTGTGTCCTGGGTAAAAAATATATAATCGTAATTAGTTCGTCAGTAAGATTATCAAAAAATATTGAACTCGTATTTTTTGGTTTTTCAAATCAATCATAATTGTGATGTATATAATGGACATCAAAGTTCGGGAGTGGGGGCTCGTGACGTCACAACGCCAAATCTGAATCGGTAGTCTAAATGCCAAAATGCACCGGTCCGCACTGTGTACAAAACTCAAAATACTTTTTTCACAAAATGACTGATTTTCTAAAGGTTGTTTTTGAATGTCTGAAATCCGTAATGTCTAACACAAAAGGTACGAGTACTTTCAGATACATTAATGATGAAACAATATTGAAAAGCCTACATTTAATTGATTTGAAATAAGAGTGTCGCCGGAGCTCCTATTACTGGGTGGCATTCAGATTAATGCGGAACAGAGCATTTAGGCATTCAGACCTACCCCGCCGGAAGGCTTAGCTTGGGTATTAGTCAACAACTCTAACCAAGAAAAAGGTTTAAGAAGAATAGTGAGAAAGCCATCTTTGGAACGGTCTTCCTTCTAAAATAGACTAGCCCCCACCAAGCCCCTAATAAATTCTAATTAAGAAATTAGACAGACATAGCGAAACTGTAATCGTTCCTTGTTGACTACGGAACCCTTAAATCAGAGAGGGAATTGGGAACGGAAAACTCTTTAGAAGCTTCCTGTACCTTCTACAAGTCTTTCCCTCACCTCTTTTGGTGGGCGTAGTCTAAATCATTGCACCCCCCCACTTCTTTCTTCCTGCAGAGGGCCAGTTCGCCCTCCTTGCAGAAACAGATGTAGCATGGTGAAAACTCGACTTCTTTGTTTTCATCAAAGAAATATCCCTTTGGCGGACACTTCGCTATGGGTTTCACAAATACACTCGGTTCTGATTCTGAGAACAAAAAAATTATAGTTAATAACTAATAGTCGCGTAGCCGCAAAGAAAAATACTTATAAGAATACTAATAGTAGTTTATGTGGCTGGTGCATAATAAAAGGCATTAAAGCACGTTCATAATAAGTTCACATGAGTGTTTTAATACCTAATTATGTAAAGCCACATACATAACTTTATCTACATGCATATCATAAGTTTTCTATAATATGTTTAGATATGGCCTGTATTTTTATTAAGTTAGTGTTACTGTTAACTTGTTTGTAGTACAAAAGCTTTAAAAAAAAAACAAATAATAAAAAACAAACTTTATTTATAATGTACATACATGGGTTGCATTTTCAAGTTAGTGGTACAGTATTACCGATACTTTAATGTTTAGGGACCGCCACTTTAATGTAAACATTACGATGCACTATACTTTAAT
Source organism: Acleris literana (assembly GCA_946894065.1). Lineage (NCBI taxonomy): Eukaryota > Metazoa > Arthropoda > Insecta > Lepidoptera > Tortricidae > Acleris > Acleris literana. Next base: position 7,364,115 of record OX335688.1, on the reverse strand, counting down.
GTAAACATTAAGATGCAACCACAGATACAGGTTTCTTAATATAGCCGATTTGCTTATCGCTTCTGAACATATTGTAGGGAAGTTATGATATGGATGTAGATAAAAGTTTTTATTTTTGCCGTGTATAAAGTGCATTTTGACCAAAGTATATCATTTACACATATACTTATTACATTTAAAGTTACATAACGTGCAAAAAAACATCCTCTCACAACCGCATATACCGTCTCCGTACAGTCGTGGGTAAAAATGCTCAAGTGTTAGATTTGATTCGAAATTGAATAATTGATAATTGCGGCAGTACGTAACCCTCGTTGTCGAGTCCAACTCGCAATGCGTCTGGAGTGGTGGGCCAGAATTATCACCGAATGGTCACAGGATAGCCACCGGAGCAGAGGCAAACCAAAAAGGAGGCGGCGGGATGATTTGAATTGATTTCAAAGCGGCTGGCGGTTTGCTATCAGTAAGGGAATGGCGAAAGCCTTTGCACTCACTCAGGCTAAAAAAATAGAAGATAACTTAAATTCGGTTCATAGAACTATCCTTTCGATTGTCATCGACACAAATTAACACAGGTGTCGTTCAAAACCATTATTTGAAAGTATTTGGGTTCCTTCATTGTATACAAAACATGAGAAGCTATCCAGCCTTCTCACTCGTTACGAGAGAGAGAGACACCTTACATAACTTCAAACCACGCTTACTCAACTGCATTGTTCGGGAATGACAATGAAAACGATAAATAATTATCATGACTTTGATCAAAATAAGACTATAGATACTGAAGAGAGCACAGAATATGAACAGAGGGCCCTGCCAAGATGCACTACGCTAACTAACGTTTCTATTCGATTCGTTTTTAAACCAATCGCGTCACTGGTAGATGACGTGATACGAAAAGTCACGTGGTCTACCAGTGACGCGATTGGTTTAAAAACGAATCGAATAGAAACTCTAGTTAGCGTAGTGCATCTTGGCAGGGCCCTCTGAACAGAAGACGGACTATGAGGTGAACTTTACCAATTATCTTTGTCTACTTTTTAGATTATGCATTTCTTAAGAAGAAAGTAGGTTTGATTAAATTCTTTTTAGGGTTCCGTACTCAAAGGGTAAAAACGGGACCCTGTTAGACCCTACTAAGACTCCGCTGTCCGTCTGTCTGTCACCAGGCTGTATCTCATGAACCGCGATATAACTATCTAGCGATAGTTTAAATTTTCACTTCAGATGTATTTCTGTTGCCGCTATAACAAAAAATACTAAAATTTTAATAAAATTAGTATTTAAAGGGGGCTCCCATACAACAAACGTGATTTATTTGCCGTTTTTGCTAATGTTGTTTAGATAATGGTACGGAACCTTTCGTGTGCAAGTCCGACTCGCACTTGGCGGGTTTTTTACATCATCATCAGCCCCATGTCAGCTATTAGTTGTCGCATGCGGCCAGCATCCACCGACTTCCTGCTGTCTAATGACCTTCTGTCCATCGTGCAGGCGGTCGTCGCACGCGGCGCTTGTTAGGTCGTGGTCTCCACTCAAGAACCTTTCTGCCCCGACGGCCGTCGGTTCTTCGAGCTATTCATTTTCCAATTTAGTTACTTTTAATTATCGTTCCACGTAGAGACCTCGTCATGTTGTTCTCCTAGTTACTATTTTTAATTGTTTTTTATTGACCTTACATATTTTCTTTTTTATTTAATGATTTTATTTGTGTTCGTTTTAAAATAATTATTTATTACTTTATTACCTTGTAATGTAACTTACTTTTAATAATTGAAAAAATCACCTTCTGCTGGAGTTTCTTGCGGCGCTTCTTCTCCGCAATGATGGTCTTGTCCGAAGCGCTAGTATATTCACTCCATATGACCGACGTGTAAAAGAGCCCTAATGTGGCCAATTTACTGATATATTTTTTATGCGCCCAAGAGATCAAGAGACAAGGTTCTTATAAACTAGCAATGTTTGTATGTCTGTTTAGGTTAAATCTTGAAGTCAACTTTGAACCCGTTCATTATACATATGTATATACATGTAGGTGTAGTTCAGGAAATATGAATTGGCCGTCTGTAGTCTTAACTAAGATCTTTTTGTTAATATCACGCAAAAGGCAATCGTAACGCTGCCCTCGTTCTTCAAACAGATGGTTAAAAGGTTAAAGTTAAGGTTAAGGTTAGGTCCGGTAAATCTTAACGCAGAAAAAAGATCGCTCAGTGCTTAACAGGCGGCCAGATCATATTTTCTGAACTATAAACCTAACAATGTAATATTGTGGTATGATTGAGTCGGAAGGTGGCGACAGGATGCCGCTATACTTCGTAGACCCACCGTGTTGAGACTCGTTCAGTCGTTTGGTGTTGATAAGCAGATAATGACTATGCGAAAAAAAGTACAAAGGATTTTTTAAAAGTGTTTTTTTTATAGAAACTCACTTTTAAAGCAAAGAAAATTGATGAAATCATTTTACCTATGTTATTTGCTTTGGGTAATGAGTTTTAGTGTCGTTGAACAAGCATTGGAGATGCACCAAGTCCTGGAGCTCCTGACCTACTGACTGCATGTCTGACAGACGGCAACCCTCATTTTATCGAATTTCACTTCATCGATTGTATGATTTCATCGAATTTAATTTCATCGAACGCTATTTCCTGCTGAAACCATGATGTTTTCAGGATACCTTAAACATTTATTACGTACAGTCACGAACTTTAATTTGGGACCCACCTTGGGTCCAAAGTAATTTTGACATTCTACAACAATAAGGTTGAGTCTCCTATTAGTAACAAATGATTTGGCATCTCTAATGACATTGACGACTTCAAGCTTATTGTTCTTGAAATGAGTCACAAATTAACGATCGCGATAGTACCTAGGTTAGGTTAGGTTAGACTTATAACTACCAATAAAAAACCCATGCGGCGAGAAAAACCTTTTAATGAAATGAAAATTCTGCGTAAAGATACGTTCGTTGAAATGTGTTTCGATATAATGATAGGTACACTCGAGTTCATAAATATGTATACACTTTAGTACCTTGTCTATTTAATGTCATGTATAAACTGCAATATATGAATTGTCACAGCGATTAAAGTGACAAGGTACTAAAGTGTACACATTTATTAACTCGACTGTACCTATCCCTGGCAGACAACGCACAGCCTAAACCGCTGGATCTACGGGAATTGAAATTTGCGAATAATATTTCTTGGGTATTTAGAATAAATAGAAATGGGCTATAACGAGAAACGATACTCTACGCGAACAAAGTGGCGCGTAACAGACAGACCAACGAAAGTACGCAAACAAGACGAAGCCACAAACAAACATCGCACTTACTCAAATATGCATATTATTTTGCAAAAAAAATTGCACGTGAAAAACCTTTGAGCGTGGGTGCCGCGATTACTCCAGCGGAAATGCGAATTCGTATGGAAATATCAACGGACAATTTGCAAGTGTTTAAAAACAACCTGCAGTTTGTTCATCGATTTATGAATTTAGATGAAACCTGGATTCAAACGGTATTGCCCATGGTCCTCCAGGGTAGGTTTAGGTTATGTTAGTTCATCGTTCGGTTATTTTGGGCCTTCGGCCTCAACGAAAGCGGAGCTCCGTCGACTATCGCTAAGAACAATAATTAACCGGTATTTTTCGAACCGCTCCCAAGCCCTGCATAACAGTGGTTTTCAGCGGCAACCATTGCTGTCTCACGATAGCCGGAACAATACGAGTAATGGAATGAAATGGAATTCCAAACAAAACAAGGAAGTAAAAATCTTATTTACAACAGTTGAAACTTATTGGACATGTCTTCCCAAAATAACCCAATGTTTGTCAAAAACGGCGTCTATAAATAAACGAAGCATCTTGACACTCTTCTTTCCACTTCTTTATTACATTTATAAACAAAGTCGCTTCCCGCCATCTGTCCCTCTGTATGTACACTTGGATCTTGGATCTTTCGAACTACGCAACGGATTTTAACGCGGTTTACATCAATAGATAGCCTGATTCAAGAGGAAGGTTTTATGTACAGGTGTTATAGAAAACTCACTAAATCGAAGCTAAGCGAGGGTGGGACGCTAGAAGGAAATACAGCACTTTCCTTAACCTGAATCCTGGCCGAAAACAGAGGGATGTTATAAGTTTAACGTTTGTGTGTCCGTGTGTATGTCTGTGGTATCATAGGTCCCAGACGGATAGACGGATTTGAAATTGAAATTTTGGATGGTTCTTAGCTATATACATTAACTCATGCCTTCATTCCCAGAGTAGGGTAGACAGAGCTACAGAATTATCAACAACTCTGAAAACTTGTTGATAATTCTGTAATCGCATTTTGCACAATTGGGCTAAGATGTTTGCCAGTGTATTAGTGACAGGTTGCAAGCACATAGCCTAATTGTACTACAAGCCTTTATTCCCTTAGTCACCTCTTACAACTTCCACGGGAAGACATGGAGTGACACTAATCTAACCCGGCAACCACACGGGGCCAGCTAGGTTTAATGAAAACCGATAGAGCCGTATATGAGTTAACCGCTCTTTAAGTAGGGGTTGCAATTATATCGCGGGTTAAGAGTTATATAGGTACTCGTAAGATACAATTTACCCTGACGGTTCCAAGTTTCACCATCTAATTCATATCCGAGAAAATACGGTCTTCTTGGAATCTAACCAAATTCCTGCAATGAAAGTATTCCTTGTTCTGCATCTAATTGCGTCAGAAGCCGGCCCTCCCTAAGTTGGTGGTAATTATCATTGTTTTCTTAATTGTTTTGAGAACGGCAGTGAGGGCTGTTGTAACGCCCAAATATTCACCCAAAACCGACTTCAAGTGATACTTTCTGAATGCAAATGATGAGTTGTACTGGAAATATCAAAATCGCTATGTGTGTGCCAGTTCCCTCAATATCTTCTGAATTCCATCATCAGAACTATTGATAGAAATGGGACTAATCTGAAACCCCTGTCAAATAAAAAAGAATGACCCGTGAACGGTTTATAAATGACGGCTCCGTGTTTCTTTTTTGCTTCCTCCTCCTTTGCTACGTTGGGCCGTGTTATCTCAGATACGGAGCCATCTGCGTTTATACTACCTACTACAATAAGCAACAATGCAACCAACCTAGTCACCTTTCGCTGTCACCTAGTGTTGTTGCTGTTCACATAACTTTGTAGTTACTGTAACAGTAAAGTATATTTTCACACCACATGCTCGAAATTTCCCAATTTTATATCAATTATATATCATGCAAACCTCACCTAAAGTAAGTCATTATCATTACTCATTAATCTCATTATAGCCATCGGCTAACCAGCGGGCTATAATGAGCAAAAAGAACTTATTTGAAAATCGAACTGGCCACTACAAGCTATAATACGCAAAACAAAGAAAATAAAACAAAAGGTGAGAAAAGTAGAGTAGTATTCTCCTTTGGGATAAAGCTGTTTTCGTCTTGGGCGAGCTTGAGCTTCAATTATAGGCACATTTTCGACAGGATTTCTTATGTGCCAAAAGAGTTTTTAGATCAAACTCTCAAAAGAAAACTTTATGACTTAACTCATTGAAAAGAAAAAATGACAATGTAAGACTTGAAAGATTGCGTCAAAATATACAAAAACCGAAATTATTGTGCAACAGAAGACTATATAGTGTAGAATTAAACATAATTAGAACGTAAAAACTGTCGTGCGCCATTCGAGGCGGCGCTTCAAAAATTCTGTCTAGGAAGTAGTGATCAGGCATGGTAATGATAATGCAGGATCCTCGGTTAAGTGAATACCGCTATGACTTTTCTCCTTTGAAAAAAAGGAGTATTATGTAAATTGTTGAAATTTATATCTTGTCCTGACTATAAGATTTATCTGTTATTTCATGGGTCCCACTGAACTGTTCATCCAGCTATGGATTGAAGCATGCAATATAGTCCTGTGCTTTAGCATTGGCGTCAACATTGGTAAAAATGGAAGTCAGAAAACATGTGGACTGAATACCTGTATAATTCTTCTCAGGCTTGCTTCTTCAGCTTAGAAGCAGCATGGTCAATCTTCTTATCAGCGTTAGCATCAACAAACAAGTATCTTGACTTAACTTTACTGTCTTCCCAAAACCACTGTAACTGTTCCTTCATTTATTAGTATTGCCAGTTCATGTATCTTGACCATCTTCACAATATGCCTGTTACTAGTAATGCAACCACTGTAGCCGATTGCGAGTCCTACTAACCTATTATGACGGGTAGCAGTAAAGCAGCAGTATGTAGCGCCAACACACGTGTATCTTGCCTCTTCCTTATCACAATCCATTCGCCTCACGACGCTAATACTTGGTGCAACTATCACATTGACAATCATTTTCAGTCAGTTAAAAACTCACTAACCTGTTGATCTCACGACGGGCAGCAGGAGTATGGTCAATCTGTGGTTCTTTGTAGCGCCAACACACAACACGTCCTTTGTCTTCTTGCCTTGTCTTTAACACAGTCCATCCCACACCAGTACTTGGTGCATAAACACATTTCCAATCCTCTTCTGCTACTTAAAACTTTAACTAACCTGTTGATCCCCCGTCGGGCAGCAGGAGTAGAAGGAGCAGCAGCATGGTCGGTCTGCGCGTCAGTGCGGCGGCGCGCACACCGTCTCGTTGCGTTCGCGCATGTTTACAAATATCGCGGAAATTTACACTTTTTTCTGTCAGGGGCGGACTTGGGTGGTATTGTTTAAAAAATAATCATTCAGTCTTTTAGTTACTATTACAAAGTATAACTTTGCAATATGCAGAAGTGGTTGATCGCGGTGTCCGTGTGATGTTCTATATTCCAAGGTAAAAAAGAGTCCTATACCTACTAGCATTTATTAAGGATTAAGATACGTTGGCCCTAGACAAGATGAGCGGCGAGAACGTTATCGATATCGAAAGTGAATATGATTGACGTAAGCTGCCAGATAGTCGTGTCAAGCGTGTATGTCAGTTACATACAATTTGATAGTTTTTGAAAATCGTATTTGATAGCGTTAAGCATCTAATCTAGGGCCTCTGATTCGGAAGGGCCTGGACACAACACCACGGCACGGCGCCGTAGAAAGGCACGTTGCCGCGTCGTGCAAATACACGGTGCCGTGTGACAACGGCTTCAACTATTTCAAACTCTACGCGCAGGACATTGGGCTTAATATTGCACTTTATAATGAATGACGGCACCGTGTATCTGCACGTCGCGGCAACTTGCCTTTCTACGGCGCCGCGCCGTTTCACGTTAACGACGTCGTGCCGTGGTGTTGTGTCCAGGTGGCCCTGGCAAGATGCACTACGCTAACTATCGTTTCTATTCGTTTCGTTTTTAAACCAATCGCGTCACTGGTAGATCACGTGACTTTTCGTATCATGTCATCTACCAGTGACGCGATTGGTTTAAAAGGGAAACGAATAGAAACGATAGTTAGCGTAGTGCATCTTGGCAGGGCTTCCTGGCCCGAAGTTAAGGTTTGCCTAAACTCATTTAAAATGTACATTTCATCATTTCAAATATCCTGAAGTATTCTTTTGTGATGGTTCTCACAATGCCTGCCATGAATCCAAAATATTGATATTTCTCATTACATAAGGCCAAGTAAAGATAGATCATTGAATAGAATACCTAGGGAAAAATATAGAAGTTTACAAAACAAACTAAAGTGCATCCATTCTGTTACTGAGAACTATTCTTACGAGGACACACGAGTATAAAATAATCATTATGTAACCCGAAAGAAGTCCACTGCTGGACATAGGCCTCCTTCAAGGTTTGCCACAAGGACCGATTTTGCGCCGCTTGAATCCAACGGTTTTCCGCAACCTTAACCACGTCGAACTCGTCGTCGTTGAGTATAAATATGTAAAGCTTACTCAAGCTCAAAGCCATCAGTGTTTTAGAATATTTTCTTTAGTACCTACAATTTAAGGTGTATCTTTATCGAAACAACCAAGACAAACGATGAATCCTAAACCATTGAGTCAATAGATAAATGAGACTACATAAGCCTTGCAGAATATAAAGGCCTATCTCCAGTAACGTTTACACAGTATAAACAGTAGTTCGTTTTCGAACAAAGGTACGGTCACGAGCGTTAATTAGGGACCCATTTCAAGCAAAATTTGCTTGAAGTCGTCATTGTCATTAGAGATGTCAAGTCATTTGTAACTTTTAGGAAACTCAACCTTATTGTTGTAGAATGTCAGATTTACTTTGGACCTAAGGTGGGTACCAAATTTAATCTCGTGTCTGTATTCGGCAGCTTACGTCAATCCTATACATTTTCAATAATGATCACGTTCTCGCAATGCCTATGTTCTTGTCTAGGGCCACAAGACGGCCAGAGCCGGTTTCGTCGGGGCCACGCCGTCCGTTTGGTGTCGTGCGTATTAAATATCGAGCCACAACCCAAGCCCGAGCGGCAAACTCCTAAAGGGCCGCAGACGAGATCCTACGCAAATTTACCTTGTCCCAAACTTAGCCAAACCAAGCTCTAGGCGTATAGTATCGGTAATAGGCAACATTAAACAAACTTATTTAGAGAAATGACTCCGTGCGGTTGTTGGCTTACGGCCGAAGCCTATACTCAAACCGCGGATAGATAAGGCTATCTCCGGGTTAAAATTTGACATTTGCCCATACAAAATCTGTCAAATTTGAATATAGGGTTCGGCCGTTAGAATAGTGCCACTCCATGTATTCCCGTGGAAGTCGTAAGAGGCGACTAAAGGAATAAAGGCTTGTAGTTCTGTTGGCGATCGGCTTGCAACCTGTCAATAATATACACTGGTAAACATCTTAGCCTGTTTGTGCAAAGTGTGATTTCAGAATATTAATAACAAGTTTTTAGAGTTGTTGGTAATTCTGTAGCTCCGCCTACCCCACGGGAATGGCGGCGTGTATGTATGTATATAGAGAAATGCATAGGTACTTAAATACATAGATTCTGATGGCTATTTCCTAGCTCCACAGTACTATTTATCTGAAGAGCGGGGATCAGTGATTTTTTTATTTTAATCTCGTGTTGTAGTTATAAGTCCTACCCAGCAACCATTTTGCCTTAAGAGCCACGCTCTTGTCCACGGAGTACCTAATTCCCACTTTTCACCTTTTCACCACCAACCTTTTTATGTCCAAGGGTTTACATAATACCATTTAAGGGTAACCCTAACACGTTAATTATGCATTCCAATACACCGAATTCAGTTACCCTATAAAAGCGCAAATAAAAAAATTGTGTTACCCAAATCCGTCCAACCCAAAACAATTCTAAGAAAACACAACCATTCCGTTCGGTTTTTGATTACGAAAGCATCAAATGTTGACAGACGCCATGCTTGTGCTGCTGCTTGTGTTCTACGGGGCGTCCGGTAAGTGCGGATATTATGTTTTAATTACAATAACGAATCAATTTTAGGAAAAACAAAAGACTACTTGGCTTAATACTTAATACCATTTCACTGATAACATACAAACAAGAGGCAGTAAGTGCCTGGCGGCGCGGCACCGCCACATAGGTTACTTTACTCGGCGTAAAGGAGGCCACATAGAGGTACAGTCGCTTGTGCTCCGTGATCTGGAACTCAATAACCCTATCGCTTATGGGTTTGTTCTTTGGATATGTTAACTTTTATAAATTTTCCTTGACACTTTTTAAGGTGTAAACATGATTATAAACAAAAACCTCAATAGTTTTATTTTCCAAACATGATACATTTTACGCATGTTTTTGGTTGAGTCTTCGAAACTTTACCGTCTTACAATGATTTTGGATTTAATAGTTGTGTACTAATAACTTCTTAATCTTGGTAAGGCATTTTTTTATTAAATAGGTTTTATACTAAACGGCAATTTAATTTGAATTCTGTACTTAGTTGGATGTAAATAAATTTGATTCAAAGTTCAAAATTCAAAATATTTTTTCAACAAATAGCCCACATGAGGGCTCTTTTACACGTTGGTAATATAGAGTGAATCTACCAGCGCTTCGGACAAGACCATCATCGCGGAGAAGAAGCGCCGCAAGAAACTCCAGCAGAGGGTCATTTTTTGAATCAAGATACCCAAATCAAGTCGCGCACACACTGCGTATCTTCATATCACGTTCTTAAATCGTGTGTAAGCACATAAAGGCATCCCATTTGATTCTTGTGTGCTTTATTATAGTCTAATCAAGAAGTATTTGAATTGATCTGAACATTCATCCTGTTTTTGTATTTAAGTCAAACCTTTCTTGACAGATTAAATAATAAGTAAATACCTACTTAGTTACTTTTATTGTTAAAATACTATTGCCTAAGACCTAAATTTATTGAAAACCAACTAGAGCCAGCAGATTCATCCCCCAAAATTGCTATTAAAACGAAAGAAACCAAAATACGGAACCCTATAAGGGGACCAGTTTGAACTAACAATGTGCAAGTTGCAGGAATTTCCTATTTTTTTTGACATCTTGTCAAGAAATTACATTTGAGACCATTAAAAATATTCTCATTCCATGTATGAATGTAACAGTTTATTGTACGAAATAAAACAAAGAAGATAAAAATGAATGTACAAAGTGAACTAATCCCTTTAAGGGATCTCTTCCAGCTAACCCTTGAGAGATTGAGAAAAGTGAAAGATTGTGTATGCATCGAGTAGGCAAGTGTACAAATTAAATTTGATATTCTCAATGGTCTCAAATGAGTTCGAGCATGGTAAGATTGTTCTTGGAAATACTTAATAAATTTCTAAAAAGAAAGTTTAGCAAATTGCGTCATTTTATTTTCGTAATTGGGTAAGGTCCAAAAAGTTGGGCATGCTAACTCACGCAATTAAATTTTCTATGAAACTTTTCCGTTGTGCGACGAAAATTACTTACTTACTACTATTTCGTCGCACAACGGAACTTTTTTCGTCATCTTATGGTTAACTACGCTTAACTATGGTCCAACTTCACTTTAGGTCATAATAATTTTTAAAGAAACTGTTACTTTTTCAGGATTTTTATAAATCAAACCTAACCTAACCTAGCCTTGTCTACACGTTAGATATTCCAGAACTTCTGAAAAGTTTACACTTTCAGCGACATAAAAAATTATGACTATCAAAAATTATGTCAACAATTACATTATGACCAATAAAATTATGGGAAACAAAGGCTTACATCGACGACAATATCAGAACATGTAGTCTGTTTTAACGCTTGCTATTTGTTAGACTTGTTCGCTTTTCAAACGTAATAATCGTTTTCGGAACAGTCCATTCGGTTCTTGACTCACTAGTAAAACAACAACTCATGTTGCACGGTTCTTGTTTAGAAACTACTTAAATTCTTTCCAATCGATAATGTTAGCTATTGTATTACATTGTGGTTCATTTTCCGTTTCACTTCCGCTGAAGCAAACACTTTTCAACAATAATTGATAAAGCTAGATAAAGGTTAGTATAGTGTTACGAGCCTACTTGTAAAACCATATTAGCTTTGGTGTGTTGTATTGTAGACGTTACGATAGATCTTATTTACTTGACAGTAATAGCGGCCGAATTTAAAACAATGCCGCACGAGCGTTGTCTGTGCGTTGTCGTCGCCGCTGCGTTGTTCTACATATAAGTTAGAACACAGAAGAAAGACTAAAGGCATAGAAACCGTACTAAATAAGCAGAAAATACATTATGGATCACTTCTTTTTATTTATGGTTTTCATAGTGAGTTGGAAAGAGATGAATCTGTAGCTGTTCTTTCGTTATTTGGTACATCGTCACAAGTAAGGCGTGATCTGGACCTATAAGCACCTATAGTATTTGGACCTATAGACAAGGAAAGATGAATCCTTCCTATAGGAAGGACAAAGAAGTCTCTGTGTAAAACCTTGTGACAATGACAGTTAAAGAAGAAAAAACAGCCTACTATTTGTTCCATTTTTTCTCATGTAATACGTAATTTAAAAAGTAGAGAAAGATAGCTGACGCAAAGTACGTCTTATAGTCCGGTTTCTATGCTATATGTTCTTATTCTTTGAGTTAGAACGACAGGCCACACGATGCGTTGAAACACTTGCGTCGCTCTATGTTGAAATCACAGCGTTACGACGACGCACCGGCAACACTCGTGTGGCATCGCTCTAACATATCAAAAGCATTATTGTTTGTCCCAGTAGAATGAGGCCCTGGGGGTTAACCATGACATACTAAAGCAGCTCAGTTTAGGTTAAGAGCTATGTAACTGCTATGACTCTGTCCCTTTCTCTCAACCTAAACTGAATTGCTTTAGTATGTCATCATAACCACCCTGCTCGGTTTACGGACAGCGGTGACTCGAGTGAAATGGACAAGGCTAAAGTTGATTTATTGTCAAATATATTGCCCGCAACTCTGTTCGCGCATAAGTTTTTTGTAGCTTTTCTCTTAGGAACTGACAAATTTACCAGAATAGCACCTATAGCATAGTAACCCTATGTCTTTGGGCTATAAACAAGTCATATAGGTATACTAGCGACCCGCCCTCGCTTCGATTCGTGTTATGTGAGTTTTCTGTAACACCCGTACATAATCCAGAATTTGTTATAACTACATAACTATCTTCCTCTTGAATCACTCTATCCATTGATAAAACCGCAATTTGAAAAAGTGAAGCGAAGTTTGAAAGATCTAAGCGTACAGTCACGAACTTTAATTTGGGACCCACCTTAGGTCCAGTCATTCTGACATTCTACAACAATAAGGTTGAATCTCCTATAAGTTACAAATGATTTAGCATCTCTAATGACATTGACGACCTCAAGCCTATTTTTCTTGAAATGGGTCACAAATTAACGATCGCGATAGTACATACAGGGACAGACGGCGGGAAGCGACTTTGTTTTATACTATGTAAAGATGCAGTTCAAGTAAGGAGAGAGCTAGCTAATGAATACCAATCTACCTGTTTCCTTGTTTTAAAGCTTTCGACTACATCCCGACCTTTCGCTTCGCAAACCAGCCAAGGATCTTCCGCAAAGACGAAGAAGTATGCCAAGTCTGCTTCGGCGACTTCGAGTGCTTCGCCATGGACAAGGCTAGGTGTGACTTCAACAATGAAATGGGCGCCATCTTGAATAAGTCTGAAGAGGTAAGCCATGGTTTAGTACGTTATCATACCATTGGCGTATCTAGAGATATTTTCCAGGGGGGGCCTGACCCCTATGCCTATATATTGGGCTAGAATGCATTCGGCTTTCTATTTACAAGTAGGTAATCAATGCTCATCCTGGGGTGGGCACCAGACCATTCAGGGGTGGGTGGGGCGGTGTTCTATAGGACACCGCACAGCGACGCAGCAATAAATTTGCCGCGGACATCAGCGTCGCTGTGCGGTGTCCCGTAGAACATGGCGCATATTGGTACGCTCGACCGACGTCAGCGACCGATGTCAGCGTAGGAGGAAATCAAGCCTTAATCGTGGAAGATTAAGCAGTGTTTGATATAAATGATATAATCGAAGTGAAATTCAATAAAATGATGTTCCAAAGGTCATCAAAGATGGAACTAAGACTTGACGTTTGTTTAAAATTTACAGGATGAAATTCTGTCAACTCCGGATGAACCCATGAAGAATGAAGTCGACACAAAGATGTACGATTTGATGATCGAAGGTGAGTATCATGCACAAGATATTTTGTATTATAACTATCAAATAGGTAAAAACCATATAAGTATTTTTAATAGACTTCTCAAATCTATCCTTGTACTTAAATTAAAAAAATATGTTACAATGAAAATTATAATAAAATTAAGAAATGAACATCATTTGACCCCTTAATGCGTTCCGAATTGAGCTATATCAACCTCTTTTGTAGTTTTACATAAAACATATCAAACCTGTACAATATTATATCTTTAAAATTTACTACGGCATCAACATTTATTGTAGAAATTCATGATTGGAAGTAATGAATCCGCTTTTTCAACAAATTTAATGTGATTGTGTAAAGTAAATCTAGTCTAGAAAGAAGGGTCATGCAGAAAGTACTGTATTAATTGAGGTCTCGGTAAAAATAAATAAATAACGCAATGGTTGAATATTTTGAGCCGTCATAGGGACTTCTCGTTTATCGACTTCCGATATACATATTTTATCGATACATTATGGAACACAACATATTAAAGAAGATTAAAAGTAGAGGCAAACAACAGGCGATCTTATCGCTAAAGAGCGATCTCTTTCAGATTTACTTTTGAGTAGTTGAAAATGTGAAATAGAGATTTGCAATGAAAACAATCGAGAGTAAAATGTTTAAAAGGCATAAATCAACAAATTATTTATAAGAGGGTGATTCCACGGGCGTCGTAACCGCCGTCAGTCCCCTGGCATAAATGTTGAACGAATGAGCTACACCAAGCAGCTACATTCACACAGAGCTATACTGTTATCGTAATGCTTGCCACAATTGATCGAATTTTAAGTATATTATCGCCTATTTCTTAAATACATAGGACAGCGGTCTGACGGCGGTTGAAACGACCGTGGAATCACCCAAGAAGCAATAAAATATTATTACTTTAAATATTATTACTTTAATTCCTATTTAAAATGTCCAAAAAGTTGGTATGTATCTAAAGGTTATCTCGAAGATATCGCTCTTTCGCGATAAGACTGCGTTGTTTACTTCTACTCGTAATCATATTTTAAATGTTGTATTCTGTATTTATCGACATACCTATGTATATCGGAAGTCGATAGACTAGAAGTCCCTATGACAGCTCAAAAGTCGTACGAAAATTCCAGCCCCTGCTTATATTATATCATAATACTCTAAAATAATAAATATATCGTATTGCGATTGTTTGTTTACATTGTGTTTGAATGACGTTCGTCTGTTATGACTCCATTTTGTCATAGTAGGTAGAGTTCGTTCGTTCAAAAGAGCGAGCAGTATTTTTTTTAAGTGTATCCCAATTGCGACACCTACTTTTAAAGCTGGGGCGTTAGCATGACATACTAAAGCAGTTTAGTTTATTTTAGTTTGCGAGAAAGGGACAGAGCTGTATAGTTGCTATAGATCGGTCCTTTTCTCTCAACCTAAACTGCGTGGTCACTCCCCTGATCTCTTATGGCCCAATCATACATAACAATATACAAACATAGTGGCACTAAGTCAAAAATGTTTGAATAAATTAAAACTTTGAAAAAAAATACTTTTAATTAAAGGGCGGTGCATACGTAACGTGATCAGGACGTGGACGGGACGGGGACGGGACGTGGTTGCATACATTTTTGGTTTTCCCGTCCCGTCCGTGTAATCGTTGCGTATGTACGTTCAGATACATTTTCTATGAATATTCGTTTAAAAATATTCGTTCCGTCCGAGTAAAATCACGTTACTTATGCAGTGCCCTTAAATTAGCAGCATGAGGCACTGAGGGCTCTGCCAAGATGCACTACGCTAACTAGCGTTTCTATTCGTTTCGTTTTTAAACCAATCGCGTCACTGGGAGATGACGAGATACGAAAAGTCACGTGGTCTACCTGTGACGCGATTGGATCATCGCTGGCTCACTCGCTCAGCTATGAACTATAAATTTATATCTCTCTCTCTTTTATTTACACGGGAGCGATTATCTTTTGTTCGTTTCTTGGGCAAGAAAATCGCCGATAGTTCATCGCTTACTCGCCGGCGCGGTGAGACCGGTGCCTGAGACTTAGGAGAAGGGTTTTAATTTAGGGAACATATCGCACCTTCAGAACAATAGTGACCTAATTTCAGCTTTCAAACTTCAAGTCATAAATTTATTATTATAGAGACCCAATTCGAAATTTAAAATTTCTGAATTAGGTCACTATTGTTCTGACGTTGCGATATGTGTAAAACATTCATTTTGTGTTATCAATTTAAAATCACCCGGTAATGCTTTCGTACTTATAAATTATAAATCTTATAATATAGCACCGCCTACAATAATTTTCTGATCTGCCCGAAGGACAAATGGTAGAAATGCCATCAGGCATTAAGTCACCGTTTGTGGGTACTCAAAGGAACATGCCCATGGATGTGCGGACTCCGGTCTTGAGATTATGATGTTTTAGACACTTTAGAAGAAAGCTTATTAATACCTCCGGTTTTTAATTTTGAAGTCAAAACCCGGGTTTCAAAGTTATTTTAGAAATGTTACATTACCATAAATTAATTAATTATTGGATTGATTGATTGATAGATTTATCAACCCGTCTCTTGAGTTAAAATGTCATTTTAGGCATTTACAGTATGGAAAATAGCACAATACAGCGAATTTCATTGATTACGAGTATAATCTCAAGACTATAATCTTAAGACTACAATCCTAAGACCGCAAATACCCCGAGTACTAAGATTGAATGCATCTAGGGTAGTTATTTTACCGGTTGCGTTATCCTCGAACCGGAACCCAACGATGCAAACACTGCTGCTTGGCGGTAGGTTAAAAGATAAGCTCAGTCTAACCAATGTTGTAATAATTTTTGACTTTAGTAAGCCCAATTACCAGGGAGCGAAACTTTGGTGCCGGTGACGTCATTATGACGCAAATTCACATATAGGTGTTTTTATATGAACACTATTGCGACACCCCACTGATTCTTAAAAATGCTATAATGATAATGTAAATATTAAAATAATGACAAAGACGATATGAATAAAATATTTTGTTGGGTCATGTAATTTTAACGAAAAATATTAGTTCCACAAGTAAATGAAAAACATTACTTAAATGAAATTTCGTTGGATTTCAAAGTATGCAGGACGCTTAAAATTCAAACTTAACATCCCAAGTGCTTGGTTGTTTTCAAATGTTTTTCTAAGTTCCTTACTTTTGCTATTAAAACATTTTTTCATTATTTACTATCAGAAAAGGGAACTTCTGCAAATACGGCTGTATAGACTACATGGCGACTTGGCTCAAGCAATAATCGGTTCGGTTTCGATTATATTTACAAATAAATAAATAATTAAATATAAATTTGTTATTGTCTCCAACAATTTTCTTTTTAATATGACAATGACAGTCAATTACCTTATTTATAAGTACCGTTTGCCGTCTCAACTCAAGTGTCAACGTCGGTAAACTAAAGAGGCCAATAAGTTTATATTACCTACTTAGTGATTAAGTACATAACATACATAATCTCACGCCTTCGTTCCCGGAGTGGGGTAGGCAGAGCTACAGAATTACAAACATCTCTAAAAACTTGTTGATAATTCTATAACCACAATTTGCACAATTAGGCTAAGATGTTTACCAGCGTATTAGTGACAGGTTGCAAGCCCATCGCCTAACAGTACTACAAGCCTTTATTCCCTTAGTCGTCTCTTACGACATTCACGGGAAGACATGGAGTGGCACTATTCTAACTCGGCAACCACACGAGGAGGAGGAGGGAGTGATTAAGTAAAATCTAGATAAAAACACTCTGTATGTAGCTTGACGTCATACGCCTGTCATCGGCACCAAAGTTTCGCTCCCTGCCGATTACTTTTAAAAGCTGTTTCAGTATCTGTGCTTATGTCCTGCTTTTAACGTTTTCCTATACATTTATTTAACCTCGTAAGGCCCAGTGTGCTATACAATGTACATAATCAAGGCAATTTAATTTGAACTGTCTTGCAATGAGAATAAGGTTTATTTTCCTATCATCATAAACGAAAAAGAGCATTATCGAACAAACGTAATTGAACTTTATTCCCTTGATGGTAGACTCAAAGTCCACAAGCCACAAGTTACAGGTGCTGTAAACTCGTGACTGAAAGAGCCATTTTTATTTTTATTGCAGAATCACTACAGGAAAACTTTAAAGAATGTGTTCCTCTCGTCTCTTCGTATACCAACTGCCATCGAGGTACTCTACTTTTTTATATTTTAATTATAATAATGATAATCATAACATTAATTTGCTAAACATAAGTTTGTAAATATATCACTTTGTTTAACCATTAAGGCTTACAAATAGTATTTTTAGAATTGCTTTTAAATAGCAAAAGTGTCCGATGAAAACTCCATTGGAACGTAATGGAATGCGACTCTTCTTGTTCCACTTTATGAAAATAAACATCCTGTACGGCTAGTACAAGTTTTATTTTCTCGCTTGTGGCTCGGTGCGTCTCTATCGTTACATACTAAATAGAAAGGGAGATCGGTGCAACTTGTGCTAGCCCACTTGAACATCATCCCCCTTACTAATAAACTTTGAGTAACGGTGGTATAGCTATACAATGTTTTGTCCTTATCTGTCAAATTCAAATGTCACAATGACAGATAAGGATAAAACATTGTATAGCTATACCACTGTTACTCAACGTTTATTAGTAAGGGGGCATATATTTAGATACCGTATACATTATACAGTGCGAATTAACATAATAGGTCAGGACAGGAACAATCAAAATATTTTATTTTGCTTCAACATTTTCAAAACTCGTACCCTTCCTAACCTAACCTAACCTAATCAATCTCGTGACTGATCCAATTCGATTGTTCACTAAATTATTTTTCAGAGAATCTATGCTCGGGCTGCGCGACTTGTGACTGCGACTTAGAAGGGACTTGGAACTGCTCCACTGTGCAGCGCCATAAGCCCGAGAACCTGGCCATTGACCACCGCGTGCTGGCCTCTGTTATGGAGATCCTCAGAGCAGGTATTCATCAATATCATCATTCCAAGTCCACTGCCATAGGCCTTCTCCAAGGATTTTTACGATTATTGGTGTTCTTCCATCGATTTAATTTATTGTGGAATAAGGTTAGCCTAAATGAGACCATTGCATTCGTTGAATAAAAGATTGAAGAAGTTGTGGCTAAGTCAACAATATGAGTGAGTGTTGATCCTGCGCCTTTGTATTTCTGAATTGCTGTTTACGTACTGTCAAGGAATTTAATTTGTGACCCACCTTAGGTCCAAACATTGACATTGACATTCTACAGCAATAAGGTTGAGTCTCCTATCAATTACGAATCACTTGGCATCTCTATTGACAATGACATCTTCAAGCAGATTTTCTTTGAAATGGGTAGCAAATTAACTTCCCTGACCGTACGAGTATGTGGTAGTATCTGTACCTGTTTTTAGTTATCAATATCTATTTCATTAAAAAGTTTTTCTGAACCCAGATGTACCATATACTAACTGTTATTTTGTATTTTTTCCTGTCCTCTTGAATTGTCCATACTTTTTCTACTCCAACAGGACGATACCCCATATATAATAAGTTCGCCTATATGTTGACTATATTGATGCAAATATGTCTCTTAAGAGACAATTGTTTATGTGCAACAAAGCGTTTACTTACATACATGCTATCTATCGGTATAACTTGTGTAAGGCCTGCCAACACTTCGTTTTCAATTCACAGCCCCAACGTTACCCAGCTTAGCGTACTACCACTAGGTTTTCCGGAGCCTGCCATTTGGCAAAAATATGTTTTACAAATGTATCGTTTCCCAACTTTTTCATTCGCCAACCCAATTTTATACAAATGTTTCAGGGTTTATTTCAGTACCATTGTGTAGAACCCTATATTTAGGTTAGATTAGTTTAAAACAAATCACAAACAAAGCGGGAAACGGTTGGGAAACGTCACATTTGGCAAACATATTTCGCCGAAACAAAGGTAACCCTAGGTTTTCAATTCCCTGAGTTATGTCGGTAACTTAGGTGCTACTGCGGTTTGTACTCATTTCAGATTTGATCTCGCAACGATACTCCTAAAGCACGTATTGTCCTTATCAAAAACTACACGCCCCCTACCCAGTAGATAGGTGACGATTTGATATATTTTTGCATAGTAAACGTGACGAGTAGGTTGTAAAGTCTGTTCCTATTCAGACTGCCAATGACAATAACAAGTATACCTGACTGTAATTGTCTTTAGATAGAGGATGAAATAGTAATGAGCAGAGGGCGGAATTTTCATGGCAAAAATCAAACATCAATAGAGTTGGAATGTTAAATTTTATCGACTTTTCCAGCTATCGATAAGTTTAATCTTCTTTTATATTACTGACTTTTAACATTAACCTCTTTGATTAGGGAGTTGAATCGGCATTAAATTTAAAAGTAAATCGCATGGCAGTTAACTGGCGTTTCTGCCACTAGTCTTTTTGCAACTAATTCACGTATGTGAAAAATGGTTAATCCAAAACGAAAAACAATATACAAATGGATAAAGAAGAATCCTTTTCTTACTTACTACAAAAATAGTTCAATAATATACTGTCTATATGTAAGGTTCATTTAAAGCAATTTAAAACTCACATAACGAGTAAAACACATTCACGTGAGTTTAAATTGGTAAAGAACGATAATCGTTTTTATCTAGATTTGATTATATTTCTAGTTTCTTGCAACTCCCATGGAAAAGAATTAACAATCCACAATTCTGTATTTTTTATGAAAAAAACATTTGTCGTTCCTGTTAATCATCATTTGAGGTCTATTTTTGTTAATAAATACATAAATAAAGATAGGCTTCGTAAATATAACTTATCGATAGTCGATAAAATTCAACTTTCCAACTCTATTGACGTTTCATTTTTGCCATGAAAATTCCGCCCTCTGGTAATGAGAATAATGTTACCTCTAATTAGTTTATTAAAAAGGTTGAGTATATATTCATCATCATCATCGTATTATTATGCTGGGTGCGACAGAGACGAAAACCTCACTTATCAATCAAATCTATCAAACCTCACTACATTTTCAATGCCAGAAATAGTTCGAAATAAAATATCTTTATGACAAGACTCTGTCAGTGTAATGGTGTTTTCAGCGAATGTGCTTTTCATCAAAAAATACAAAATTAAATACAACCTTAAAATGGACATAAAGACAATGATAATGTGTGTAAATAAATAAAATGACTAGGCTCAACCTTCAAAAGTATCTACGCGAATATGGAGTTATAATGGTAAATTTATTTGTTTATAAGAGTGACGGAACGAATAGGAACAGACTTTACACTAAGTTGTCCTGTCACCTGTCATTGTAAGGTTTATGGAATAGGGGTCTAGACGCCATAATTTCTGGTAAGCTGAGCAATGTTTAGCATTAGTTTAGTTTTTGGAATAATCCTCCTATTTCAAGTACTTACCAATTAATGTAGGCGCAGTGTAAGTCATTAGTAAGTTGAAGAAAAAAAATGTTGTCAATGTCGTTAATCTTTAATTATATCTTTCAGCAACTAAGGCCCGCAGTAATAACCAACCTGGATATGCTAGATACAAAAGATCAGGCATGTATCAAGGTAAAACCAGACCGCATAAATACACGTACGAAGAAATCTCAGAGTGGATGTACGGGAAAGATGCCCTGAAGAAGGAACAGGAGAAGAATTCGACGGCAAAATCAACGAACCATACTGAAATAAATACCGGTAAATATTTTAAGGGATACTACACACCAGGGGCCCTAATATGGCGGCGTTTATCGCGTGACAAAGTTTGGATAAGGCATCCGTCACCTTCTGACACGTAAATAAGTACGAGAGTGACGGATGCTTTATCCACATTTGACGCGCGATAAACGCAGCCATATTAGTTTCCCAGGTCTATTCTAGGTGGTAAAACCATATTGCTTTTGAGATATTATCGTATTGTTTTTAACTCGGCCGCCATTACTGAAGTAAATAAGATTTATCATAACGTTGCCAATACGTTAGCACGTCAAAGGCAATATTGTTTCTCCGCCTAGAATAGAGGCCCAGCTGTACACGGTAACCACCATAAAAAAAAAAAAAAATTACTTAACCTCGTAAGGCCCAGTGTGCAATAGGATGTACATAATCAAGGCATTTTAATTTGAACTGTGTTGCTATAAGAATAAGGTTCATTTTCCTATGTTCATAAACTGAAAATGGCATTATCGATCAAACGTAATTGAACTTTATTGCCTTGATGTTAGGTTCAAAGTCCCACTGACAAAATACTCCCTGTTTGCAGTATGGTGGGCCTTACGAGGTTAATGTCCTAACCCCTTAACCATTACCAACCATTATAAATCATTTGCTTAGTTTGGGACTCTTTGAGAACCGCTGTCTTTAGTATAGCAATGTAATTAAACTAGTTTAGGGCAGCATTTGAACCGATAGCCATATTTGTACTCAAGCTTTCTCCACTTCTCGCCAAATTACATAATTATCGATTCAGTTGCTTACCTGTGGCAGCGTAACAGACACATGAACTCACTTCCCTTTTAATAATATGAGTGCAGTTGGGTTGTTTTTTTTTTACAATGGTCAATTTGAAGGCAAACGAGGGTATATGGGATCTGAGTCGTCGTCACGACTGCATTCCTAAACCTAACCGTCAAGACGGCAATCCTAAAACTGCAAAGAAACTAATATCAGAGGGCCCTGCTAAGATGCATGACGCTAACATCGTTTCTATTCGATTCGTTTTTAAACCAAGCGCGTCACTGGGTGATGACGTGATACGAAAAGTCACGTGATCTACCAGTGACGGGATTGGTTGAAAAACGAAAGGAATAGAAACGCCAGTTAGCGCAATGCATCTTGCCAAGGCCCTCAGAACTGTCTCCCAATGTGGTAGGCAGAGACTATGGAACACCAGAGGGCTCAGACAAGATGCACTACGCTAACTAACGTTTCTATTCGATTCGTTTTTAAACCAATCGCTTCACTGGTAGACCACGTGACTTTTCGTATCACGTCATCTTCCATTGAAGCGCTTGGTTTAAAAACGAATCGAATAGAAACGTTAGTTAGCGTAGTGCATCTTGTCTGAGCCCTCAGGTGCACCGGTCTAAACATAACAACTTTCGCTTCTCTACATTCATCAATCTCTTCATGCACGTCGGTTTCGGGTGCTTTTGATTTGGCCCTTATTCAGTACATCGCGAATCTGATCACCGTTCGTCCGTTTAGGACGTCTCCTACCGACATCTCCGCTCACTCTCGCTCACCATATCTCTTTCGTAACTCTCCTTTCATCCATCCTTTCTAACTGACGGAATATCCTCAAACAAATTTACCTACACCCAAACTAACTCTAGGCTTGTACTATGGGTAATTAAACAACGATAAACATGCTTAAACAGAGCAATAAATACTTAAATATACTGGGTGTCCCTAAAACCAACGCTAAAACTAAGAGGGCTGATAGAGCAGCTTAAAAGCTATCGATTTAACCCCTATGTATGTTCAGCGATTGTTAGTAGTTTCGGAGATATTGATCATTTTAATCTGAATTTTTGTAATTTTCCCATATGATTATACGTAATATTTACTTACGGTATGTGATATTTTGTTATTTTATGATAAAAGGGGCCTGTAACTCATTTCTTTTAAGTATATATATAATAGGTGGAGTATATTTACCTTAACTTCGTAGAACAGAGACATAAACTGGAGACTTCCTTGCTACTGAATTTACTAGTACCAGAAAAACGTCGGAAATACGGAACTAAATAAAAATAAAATAATATTTCACCCGGTTGTAACCACTCTATATTATGTCCCTTTGCAAACTTTAGGTAAATATACTCTACCTATTCCGATCACTGGTTATTACTGACCGCTTGAACGCTTGACCGCGTGACCGCTATGTCTGAAAGATCCCTAAGGTAGAATGGCACTATGCTAGTAATTTCACCGGTTGTCTTGTCTCCAAACTGGAAGACAACATTGCAAACACTGATGCGTGGCGCTATCGCGACAAGATGGTAGAAGCGATCCGGACGGACTCTGCACTGAGGGCTCAGACAAGATGCACTACGCTAACTAACGTTTCTATTCGATTCGTTTTTAAACCAATCGCGTCACTGGAAGATGACGTGATACGAAAAGTCACGTGGTCTACCAGTGACGCGATTGGTTTAAAAACGAATCGAATAGAAACGTTAGTTAGCGTAGTGCATCTTGTCTGAGCCCTCAGGGCCCTGTCGACACTTTGCTTGCAAATTGCTTTATGCATTGCGAGAAGCCTGGCCGATCTTCTAACTAAAGACTTACTTACTACTTAAGTGCTATACCACAATATTGAATTGGGCTGACCTGTTAAGATATGTACAGTCAACAGCATAAATAAGTGATCATTTATGGACCTTGTCGCTTTCAATCATTTCACAATTTTGTATGACATTTCAAACACGACGTTAAAGTGACAAGGTACATAAATGATCACTTATTTATGCTGTTGAATGTACTATCAGCCCAATGGAACCCTGACCCACGGTAGAACTATGTCACAGTGACGTTATGATTCAAGTCGTAAGAAATGTCAAACAAATTGTTTTATAATTTCACTGTAACACCGTTCTGTGGTGGGTCAGGGTTCTATTGCGCTCATAGTACAGTTAGAGATACTGAAAGACGTAGTTTTATATCTTATTCACATTATGACAAGTTCGGAATACGTCCCTCCCTTCCTGTACGTGTGAAATAAATAAATAAATGAATAGATAGAACTTGGCCCGTTCACTATTGCAGGTCGATTTATAGGATTCCGTAGTCAAACAACCTTATTAGCTTTTCCGGTTCCGTCTGTCACAGTTTGTTCATTCAGAAGTTATTAAATATGCAGTGATAAAATATGGTTGATAAGAATATGCTAAAGATACGTGTCAACATTTAAAAAAAACAGCTATTTAAATCACACTCACAGTAAATGATTACCCGATTCATATAGCTAACACAAACAAGCTTTACAGAAGGCTTTGAATAAGGGTCTCGGATCCCTCTTACCATCTGGTGGCCCGCGTGTCTTCTCCTTGCCTTGGCATAAAAAAAAAACTAAAATGAATGCAAAGACAAAAGACAGTAATGTAATAGTACCCATAACCCTAATGAAAAAACCAGTGTACATTTTCCAGAACCGACAGCAAAAATTTCAAATGAAGAAACACCTGTATATTTGGGATTCGAAGAGGTCTTAAATGAAATTACTCCCTACGGAAACACAGCAACGACCGTAGATTACAAATCAATAGAGGAAGAAGCCAACGAAAGCATTAATACTGAACAGTTTCTGCAAATGCTTGCTGAAGAAGAGAAAGGCATCGATGTAGACCCATATGAGACTATTAAAATTAGGAAAGCTTTACAAACCGATCGTAGTAACTTGATGATGGATGCAGGAAATAGTAACAAAATCGGTAATCATTCTATTATTTTTAATACAAAAATTTGTACCTGCAGGCTCAGCGCAATAGCTCTTAAATCAACCTTCGGTTAGTTAGTCCTCTTTCACTCGTTTTGATGGTAATAAAACCGATGATACCCGAAACTGAAATATTTTTACTACATAATGACTTAACAACGTTTTGTTTAAGCTTATATGTGAATTATCATAGCATTGTGATGAACATTTGAGATTGTGACATACAAAGCACCCTCACGCACAGTTAATTTAAGTTTATGTTTTTCTCTGTTGCAGATGTAAATAATAACTTAGCTAAACAATCCCTAAAAGGTGTCCAAGCAGACTTTGATAAAGAGATGGACAAACTGAGCATGTCAGTTCTTACTAATGTGATGAAAAGAGACGCAAGTAAAATGCAAGTAACAACTACATTACCAAATACAATAACAGTTCAATCAAAATCATCCAAAAATGACACCGATGATATGTCTCATAAAGAGAAAGCATTACGAGATATATTAGATCCGCTAGACATTATGATAAGGGATAAAAATAAAGAAATAGCTCAGCTTATTAACATAAGAGAAAATTTATCGAGATTTTTGAAAAAATACTCTGTCAATTCGATTTCACAGTTTGAAAATCAGTTTGATGACGATAATTCACTAGCCACTTTAAAACTGGACGATAATATTCAATTATTGAACAATACGAGGCGAAAGTTGGCTCACGGTAATAATCCCCTTAATAAATTTTATATGAAGCTTAAAAAAGACCTAAATGAAGTTGTAAGAGATGTTGTCATAATACATAATAACATGAAAACAAAGATTCTGCCGAATGATCTCAAACTCTTATTGCAAGCCATAAAATATGTTTTGAAAAAAAATAAAGATAGATTAGAAAACGTAACTAGTGCTAACGCTGATTTTTCCAAAAGAATATATAAAAATAATAGAAGGCATTTTGATACCAGTACAAACTATTTGAACAGTATGAACGTACAAGAAACTATGTTAAGAATTTTTGAAGTGATTGACAAAGATATGCCCATCGCAAATGCATTAAGTCCATTATCACGAAAAGCAAAAGAAATCCTTAAAAGAGTTGTAAAAAAAGTATATGTAGATGACTTTAATTCCGGTGGAACAAAGGTAATTGACCTGATCAACAATTTAACTAATGATTTAAACAGTATAGGGGGCAAATGGCAAGAAAGATTGAAGAATGTTGTAACCAGCTCGGCAACAGAACGGCTGTATAACGTGCAAATGTTATATTTCGCATTTGCACAAGACATTGCAAAATTGGAGAATGCCTTAGCTTTGCTCGATTTCGTCCAGACACGCCGAATGACTGGTATCGACGAGCATGTAGGTATTGGTATACTAAACCATATAAATTCAAGTTTAACTGTAGTCAATAATGAAGTAATGCACTATATTATCAACGACAACAAAGAAAAGACAATGAAAACAATTGTAAAAGAAAAGAAACGGAAAGAGTCGTTACTAAAAAAAATCAAGAGCCTACTGACCAATTCTAAAAATGACTTGATGAATATTTTGCATAAGAAAGAGACAGAAACGGAGATTATGAGAAAAATATCTCAAATAAAAAGGGACGAAGCAAAGCAACAGAAATATTTAGAGATAATGCAGAGATGGCAAAATAACCCGTATTTAACCTCTGACAAAGTGAAAAGGTCAATTAGAGAATACAAGACTCACAATAACAGGATGAAAAATATTATCCCGAAGTATCTTAGAGGTAAAGTCAACCCAGCCTTAAGCGCAAAGGGAAAGGTACCTCCTAGGAAGGGGATCAGTAAAGATCATATTTGGCCGGAGGATAAAGAAGGTTAGTGTAATGGCCCCTGTACACATTGAGCCAATGCGTTGGGCCACTGTATTGGGCCAACGTTTAGAGGACTACTTGGCTGCGCTATTGGCTTGTTCGTAGTTGGCGACCAATTCTGGGCGGTTAACCGGCTGGTTTTTCGTGCACACATCAATGGATCTTTTATGAAAGCGCCAATGTATAATGATCAATACGCCAATGTGTAAACGTGATTCCATATTTTGGCCCATTACCTTGGTCCAACGCATTGGCCCAATGTGTACAACGGCCATAAAATATAAAGCTTCTTATGTTAATCGCTATTCTTGACTACTTGGCCTACTCAAGATGAATAACGCTAAGTTAGCGATTTTCGGAAATCGACAAAATGGGTAAAGTAGATATTTTAATTCGAGAGACTAGTTTTGACAACTCAAAACCACAAAAATGTTGCCACAGTAAGGGTAGTGATGTTCATATCGATATTGTAAAACCTACACTAATTTATAAAGGTGATTCCACAATGGGGCATTTGCGCGCCATAATATTATTATAGTAACATTAGTAACTACCGAGCGGTACATAACTGGCAGAGAATGCCTTACGGTATTAAGTTTTTGTATACTAAGGGCCTGTTTCACAATCTACGAGTAAATTTATCTGCTATTTAAAGTTGGCTCTCTACTTGTCGATTTTCAAGTAAGAAAGCGCAAGGTTCACGATTAGTTCTAAATGTAAATGCACTGGCCAATCACTCAATCTGTGATTTATGGTATTAGTAGTAGTAGTCATTTATTTCATATTGGAAATAACATTATTATATGTCGCATAGTTATAATGAATTAACAATAAGATCGTCAATGTAAAAAAATAAAATGAAAAAGTAAAAATCAAATAATAAATAAATTAATAACAAAAAACAGCAGAAAAACAAAATAAATATAGCCCAAATGCTACAGTCATAAAATGTCAAGACAAGAGTACAATAATATTTTAAATTTCAAAATGTAATAAAAATAAAAAATAACTCAATATAGCTAGATATCTAATCGTCATTATAATCTTTAACAGAATATAGTGATTTCATTAATAACAGATTTTTAAATTTGCTACCAAATTTTTCGCCCGATGATTAATTTTTATGGTGCTTTGGTAGCGTGTCAGTCGAATTTTATACATTTCATTCATGTTACAGAAGCGTGTTTTTTATACTTATGTAAACAAGGTACAACACAGACTCTTTGTTCCAAGAGTTTGTAAAGACTATGTTGACGGGTGATACATATTCAAATGATTGTTTTTTTTAACTCACTAAATAAATACATTCGGGTGAATGAGAGGTAAATGCAAAGCTTATTTAATTATTGGGTAGAAAAGAGAAACACATTCCTGGTTTAAAAGAAGGACGTCAACTAAATAAGACCTGACCGACCATATATAGATAGTGTCGGTACTGAAACATCGACATTTCCACACGACTATTAAATTTCATTAAAATCTGGCAACACTTTATCTGTACAACAAAATTTCTACGGGTTGACTTAAGCTGATGAGTGATGACAGATCGCTTTGGATGGATTTCTAGTGATACAACGTGGCTGTACAATACAACGTGCAAGCTTCGGTGTGGTCAATCCTTTATACCGTAGTATTAAGATCATGATACATAATTTCGAAAGATTAAACGTGACTTGCAAATGAAATTTATTTATAAAGAGCCCCGAAGAAAATTTTGAACACTTAAGTTCCCATTTTGTCATAATGCGCTTCAAACTCTGGAAGTTTTAAACTTGGTCAATATTTTATTGGTTGGCTGTACGTACTTACGCACGCGTATTATGATGACATTGATGACGGCTAAATCGATTGAACTGTACTTTTATTTGATATTGAACTAATCCTACCTAATTATATTTCAGCTGAAACCAACATTTCCCTAAATATGTCCAGTACCACAGTAAAAAGCAAACGGACTTATGTACGACTAAACAAAATGAAACGAAGACATTAAGAAGAATTACATGAAGATGAATAAAGTACAATATTTAAATCAATCTTTTATTGAACTAAACCTTTAAAGAATTACAAAACTTAATAAATCTTAAATAAACTTGGTCATTCAAGATAACTGTGAAAACATGTCTTTTAATCCCAAGCGTTTTCTATTCATACCTACGTATATGTTGATAGTTAAAGAAAGCACTCGAACATAAAACTTCCAAAGGTAATTTTTCTCCCCAGCGTTTTTATTTATAATTTCTGCATGTTCAATAATTGCTTTAACAGCTGATCCTGAGTTAACAAGGGTTGAGGATTCGATTCTTGGAACTGACTCAGTGGTTGCTTCATTGTCATAAAGTTCGGCATTCGCGAGTTCATATTTGACAGTGGACCTGAAAATAAAATTGGTTTAACTTTCTTGGAAGCAGAAAGTAACATCCAACCATTTACTGCTACTATATTTTTGTGCTACCCTTTTCAAATTCGGTTATAACTCAGACTGAACTTTAAATTGTGAAGTTTTGACAGTAAAATGTTTACCATGACATTATGTACATGACCTTAACATATATATTATGAAGGTACACGAAAATAACATATCTAGTCACTTATGTAACTTTTTGAGATATCTCTATTTGGAAGTTAGGAAGTATGTAATTTTGTTCGATATTTTCATGTAGAGGATTTTTAATAGTGAAAAAAACTTATATCGGTAACTGAAGGGACTGCAAACTAAAAACAATGTCAATACGCGAAAGCTGGCAAGCATTTGTTCAATGTTAGGTTACACTTTATACTTTAAATAAATCAATGTATCTCAACTTTCATACCTGTGGCCGCGGGTTGTTGTAGTTGTACAAACACTTTAAATAGTTCTTGAGCAAATTTATAATTATTAATTTCCAAATTCGTTAAAATTCGCGAAGCTATGTTATATATAATATCACTCGTTATATCTACGCCTTCCAATTCTCTCATTTTTAAAAACATTTCTATTCGCCTTTTAATAAGTTGGTTATAGATTTGATCGCGAGTAATTTCATCGTTATCATTTCTTACATATTGTTTGTTTTTTCTTTTGCCATAACTAGCCGGAGAATTAACTGCAGGTTTTTCCGTGGCACTGTCTCTCATTTTTATTTTCTTCGGCTTTGGTGCGTTTAAGTTCATGAGAACCTTCTTATCCATGTTTATATTTGAGGCTGCATTGTCAACAAACTCATTTATCTCGTCCAAATCCCCCTTTGGTAGCTTGTTTTCATTATTCAACGACTGTATATTCTCTAACGCATATACATATTTTTTAACGTCAAGATCAAGTGTTTGCAACAAAACTATTCTATCAGTTGCAGGAACTTCATAAGTATAAGCTATGTGTTTGTAGGTATTTGAATTATTTGCTTCGATCTGCTCTATTATTTTTTTAACTTTTTCGTAGGTGAGTGTTTTTGGTGCATCGTTCTTAAAACTTCTTCGGGTTAGTTTTGTCTTTCGAGCTAAATTTTTAGCAAGGCGTTCCCATAAAATTACCGGCTTGGGTCTCGGCCCTGAACTCGACATACTTCTACGGTTTTGAGGCATAGTTAACGCTTCTTTTTTAACTGCACTAAATACAGTTTTCACTTTATTAACTAAATCAAAGCGAGAGTATTTTTTAGGCTGGTTAATAGTTTTATCTTCATTTAACATATTGTATAAACATGGCAGAGCGTCTGCAACATTTATTTCTCCGGGCTTTAAATTTCCACCTTTTTCATTTTGAATTTCAACTAGATCATTCAGTATAGTTTTAAGATGAACCCTGAGTCTTTCCTTTAAACTTAACGATTTAGTAGTTCTCTTTGCATCCTTGTCATCTGTGGTTGAACCATGATTTAAAGTAGTAAGAGAAGTAGTCGAAGTAATCGAAGTAGTCGAAGGAGGAGTAGTAGTAGTAGTAGATTGCTGTTTACTTGATTCCGTTTTTACTAGCTTCAGAAGATCAGAGTAAGACTTTACTTTAAAAAATTCTGATAAATTAAGCAATATGTCGCTTTCCATTGCTCTAATAGGATTTACTGGTATTTGCGAGGACATCAGGCATGGATTCTTCTGCATCTGACCAATATAATCTAAAACTAGTTTATCTTTACTTGTCAATTTAGAGTTACCTATATCAATGCCAAACATTTTCTTTATTTGATCGTGTATATCATGATTATTCGACAGAATATTTTGACTTCGCACTTTTTGTGAAACTCTGCTATTTCTGCCAGGAATCAGTAATCTGGATACTTTTTCCATAATCTTTCCAAATACGTTTAATGATCCTTGCTCATCTTTGGACAAATCCGATTCAGAACTTAGGGAAGTTCTAAAGGGTAATTTATCACTTCCATATTTTACTGAGTAGAGATTCTTTTGCACATTTTCAAACTTATTGATTAAACTAAGAACATTGTTTAATTGTGATACAGCGTCGACTACGACAGCCTGCTCCTCTTCTGGGCTTTTATTCTTCTTATCGCAAGTTTTAACTGATTTTAATGACTGGTTACCATTCATTTCATTTTTGACCTCTTCAACAGTACTGCACAGTGAAATATTTTGGATATTTTTATTTTTAATTAGGGCCTCAGAAATTTTTCCCAAAGCCTCCTTTAAAAATCGCTCTTGTCTATGGGTCATCGGTTCTTTAAACAACTCTAACAAATCAATTACTTTCTGGTATTTCATATTTTCCATTTCATTTGAATCTTCCTTAACATCTTTTTCCATATTCCAGAGCTTATTAAGTAGATTACCCGCGATGAACGCCATTGCTGTTAATGTGTCATTTTTTGGAGTAAACGTTATATTTGTCAATATTGGTGCTTTCGCATCACCAATCATTTCAGAAGGACCTTTAAGTTCATTAACCACAACCTTGGATAGATCTTTGTCTTTTGCTTTCTCTGTATGGTTACCCATTATACCACTCAATTTAGTGTGACTCAGAGCATCGTATTTATCCTCAGCGTGTGAAGTGTCAATTTTGTTATCTGCAATGTGATCATTGTCTAATTTTGGTTGGTTATATTCAATATGAAGTGGATTGTGGGTAGAATTTTCCAAAATACCATGAGGACGAGCTCCTATATTCATGTCTACTTTAGGTGCGCCTAATGTGCCGGTTACATTAGATTTTTTAAGCGTATCTGTAATTTAAAATAAAAAATATTAGTATATCATATAGTAAGACTGAAATCTGTTTATCATTACTTATTCTATCCACTCTACAATTCTACCTTAAATATTATTATTTTTAGGCCTAAGAGATTTTTTTAAGCTTCATCCTGTTTTCGCAGTTAGCAGTACGACCTCCATATGCAGTATTTTTTATTATCAATCTTTACTTTAAAATAAAGGCAGTTTCAATAAAAAAAAGTACCGCATACCGAGCCAATGTCTTACAAAAGCAAATATACATAAAAGATACATAAATAAGGGCTTTTTTGTCATATTTATATTGCATTCAAAGTCATACTTTAGCATGCTGTTCATGATATATATATTCATTTTATCTAGGCAACATACAATAACAATAATGTATGAGGTACCTCTCTCTGCAGCCCTAACCAGTTGAGCCCTTCGGTTAATGTTTATTTTTTGTATGAGCCTTAATTTTTTTAATATGAAAGTTGTTTGAATATTACTATATCACTAGCTGCGACAAGGTTCTAAAATGTACAACGAGCTCTTAGTTCAGACCTCTTAGTTAGGAGTATCAGTAAAATATATTAGTATACAAACCTCCATATTGCTCTTCAACAGTATTATGAAATTTTATTGGAGAATGATTACTCTTATTGGTGCCAGCTGACCGCTTGGTGCGAGATAAAATTGATTCAAAACGCTGTTGAAAATCCATTAAATCTATAAAATAAAAACAAAAGTCAGATACAATTTAAAATATATATTTTTTAGTGTGATGGCTCCAGTACGCCTGGCCAAGATGCAAACGATGTAAAAGTTTCTATTTTCTATCGACACGAAATTTATGGAGTTGACATAAGCGGTCGATGCGTTCTATCATCTGAGGGCTCTGCCAAGATGCACTACGCTAACTAGCGTTTCTATTCGTTTCGTTTTTAAACCAATCGCGTCACTGATAGATGACGTGATACGAAAAGTCACGTGGTCTACCAGTGACGCGATTGGTTTAAAAACGAATTGAATAGAAACGCTAGTTATCGTAGTGCATATTGGCAGGCTGTTTACATAAGTCGCTAAAAATTTGTCCGTTGTCGTTTTGCATGGACTTATCCGAGTTTGAAATTAAGTGACTCATATGTCAATCCTGGTAACCAATCATTTTATCTTCACTTCATCGATTGTATGATTTCATCGAACGCTATTTTCTGCTAAAACCATGATCAGGATATCCTAAACATAAATTACATAATATCACGTCACCTTACCTTTTTTATCTACTTACCATTAGTGCTGCAAACTTACTCTTAAAGTGCAGTGTAAAATAATAAAAATATACATCTAGATAGTGCAATGTGCATTTATTAGAGTGCAATAGCTAGTGCTTAGATCGAAGAATAGCGATGATATAACCTGAAAAGAAATGAAAAAACGGAGAAACATTTTGCATTACTAGAGTAGTTGTTGAACTTATCCTACAAGAGACGATACATATATGTGACGTTATCCATGAAAAGAGACCTTATTCCAGACGCTTCCGCCATTATTAAAGATGCTCCGATATAAATACAACGTCGTGTGACGCAGCGCGGCGTAAGCGCCATCGACAATAAGGTCCCTCTACATAGACAACCGTCAAATGAGGTATCGTTTAGCCAACACCACAGAGCCAGTAACAGTAGGCGGTAAAAACCATATTGTCTTTGACGTGTTATGGTATGTTTTTTAACTCGGCTGGCATAATATTACTGGCAAGTAAATAAAAGCTATCAAAACGTGAACAATACGATAACAGGTCAAAGACAATAGCGGCCTTTACTCGGCACAGTTTGGACCGCGGGAAACGCCACGCGCCATTCCACGCGCCAGTCCGAACCGTAGGTCTTTTACTATTTTACTATTACAGTTGCATTTACACGTACGGTTCGGCGCGAGCATTGGAATGGCGCGTGGCGTTTCCCGCGGTCCGAACTCTACGTGTGCAAGCCGCTAATATGGTTTTTACCGCCTAGAATACCAGGCCCATAGCCCACCCAACGAAAACCAAGAGCTGCCTATCAGGGGAAAAAACTCGTGTATGCGCGTTTTGGCGTAGTGGTAGGGAATGGTGTTTTAAACGACATACTAAAAGTACTGATGGGTGGGGGTGGAGCTAACGGGTGGAGGGGGGTGTAAAGGTCCCTTTTTTAGTTTTTCGTAAATAACTCGTAAACGGTGGCCCCTAGCAAAAAATGTTCCGTTACATAATTAATTTACATAAAATTCTCTACAAAAAAGATTCAATACACTTTTTTGCTGGGATCAATATTTAATGAGATGTGGAGGGAATAATAATTCCCGAAAGGCCATAGTCGGGTTTGCATAGTGAGTCGGCCCTTACATCAAATGGACTCGGGTTTTTTTGTGAGTACCTCTTATAGTGAAGAATATTTATGCTGAGTATCAATATCTTAATTGTGACAGTTCTCGACTTACGATTACTTAATGATTTGTTTTTCATGTACTGTTTTTCAGGATGTATTCAAGCGATTTGCTTTAAATTTTGAAATAATGTTCTTTTCATAGGTTTGCATCGCCTCCCAAAAAACAAATACTAGTTATCATATAAAAAAAAGAAAATAAAGACCAAATAAAAAATATACATTATTTTTTATATGGTTGTGACACCTCTAGATTTTTTTTTTTCAGAATAGTCCTTAAAATGGCCTACTACTTGCCAAAATATCAAAATTGTGCAGGCGGTACACTTCCTACCAAAAATCAGCAATATGTGTATTCAGTTCTGTATTCAATCGGTTCTGTTTTCTTTTTTTTATATGATAACTAGTATTTGTTTTATGTTTCTATATCCTATACTATTAGATGAGCAATAAATAAGATATGGTTTATATATTTGTAATCACGTTCTCAAAAACGGCTCTGCCGATTTTGATGAAATTTTCTATATAGGGGTTTACGGGGGTGAAAATTCGGTCTGCCAAGTTGCCATCTTCGGAAAAATTCAACCTGAGCGACCTCCTCTGTGTGAGTGCGGTTTCAAGGAGGAAACTCCGGATCATACATTTTTGAACTATCCAAATACAATTTGTCGTACAACTTTCTTCCTGATTTGATCTCTCGCCCAGCTAGCCTTAGTTATGTCTTCTCTTTTGTAAATACTTTATAATTACATTTTAGCTAAGTATATTAGGGTGATGGAACCAGTAATGGACACTTGATTCTTATTTTACAGAAGATAAGGGTTATTCATTTGTTTTGCAACAATCAATTTAGGACCGGATGAAATTTGAATAAAGAGTGAAATGTCCATTACTGATGCCTGTCAGCTAAAAGTGTCAATTATTGGTGCCGTCACCCTAATGACTTTAATGTCAAGTTGTAAATTTCCATTTTACTTTTAGTATTGGTAGGGTTAACTGCCCTATTGATGGCCGCCTAACGATTATTGCCCCAATGCACTTTAACATAAGGTGATAGAGACGATAATTCAACAACCACCAGGTGCCAGTAACTGATATTTTAGTTGCCAGTTATTAGGTGTTTTTCTAGTAATTTAAATAATCTATTTATGATTAGATCCCCCAACTGATGAATCAGCATCTGCTTTTGGAAAAACGTTTTCACCGATAACTTATAACTTCCAAAATTGAACCTGAACTTCAATTGAGTGACTCTCAGTCTTCCAGATACTACACATAATAATAGAAAGACATAAAGACACGTTTGCTTTTTGTTAATAAATACCTAAGGGCTGCTTTGTTGTAGGTCTTGGCCTTGGAGGGGGAGGCGCAATATTTGGTACTTGTTTGTTTTGCCTCTCTGTTTCTATTTTCGACGTCATTTCTGCAATGATAAAAAAAATACTAGAATCACAATTCAAGCGGGACTTCAAAAATATGTAAGGTAAATGCACCTATCATGTGATCATCATGGACAGTGGTCCAGTCATAAACATTGCTAATAAAATAAGTGATAAAGATTGCTATGCTATTAGCGTTACAATTAGAATGAAATCGTTTGAATTTTTGTTCGTTAAAATGGTTATCGTTCATACATCACTGGAGCACGATCCATGATAGGTTTAGGCGAAAATGTCAAGCACAGCGCTTTGTCACAGTAAACTTCGAGCTGAATATTCCACAACCATGACAATATTGACAATGAAAATGACAGGTGATAGAAATTAACTCATAGTAACATTTAATCTGATCATTGTATGATGTGATGATGCCTGTGACAGCCATATTTCGTAATTTCATTCACTTACTATTACATCCATAAGAACATAAATTTAAGTAACGATAGCTTTAAGTGCTGTGAACCCTTTACAGAAGGAATTAAGTTAATAGGTCCAATCAATTTAGTGTAATTCATTTTTAAATAGTCCATCGAGCAGCAATGTTTAAAATCAAGTCCAAGTTAACTGCAATTGAGCTATTTATGATACATTGCGCGGCGAATTAGTTAGTATGAAAAAAAAAGTACAACTTGTGTTTACAATATATGTTTTTATGTTAATTAGGATTCATATTAACTATTGTCAAAATATATGTTCGTATGGATGTCACACACTGTATTCACAAGCGATGTGTTTAAAAATAGGCGATTGATTATTTAAATTCCTGAACGGCGTCGCCGAGTTTGTACTAGGGAATGCAAATAACCGGTTTTAACCGATTTTAACCGGTTATTTTCATACAAAAATGGTTAATAACCGGTTAATTTGCATTCCCTAGTTGTACCGATTAGGGAATGCAAATAACCGGTTTTAACCGATTGTAACCGGTTATTTTCATACAAAAACTGTTAATAACCGGTTAATTTGCATTCCCTAGTACCGATGTAGTATTTAAAGTTAAATAAATAAGTGTAATGAGTGTTTATATGAGCTGTCACAGGCATCATCTTACAATAATCAGAGTTTAGTTGCAACACCATGTCAATACAAAATGTGTCACACACAAGCCAATTACAAAAAAAAGGGTTTAAGTTTCAACATCACTGGGCCTCTATTATAGGCAGAGATCGGACAAAAGGGCGTCATTAATGGCAATAATGTGGACATGACTCCAAAAAGAATTAATTAAATAAATTAAATTACATAAATTGATTTCTTACCAGGGGGGGTTCCCATGAGATACTAAAGCAGTTCAGTTTAGTTTGAGAGAAAGGGACAGAGCTATAGCTGTTGTAAAACTCTGTCCATTTCTCTCATCCTAAACTGAACTGCTTTAGTATCTCATGGTAACCCCCCTGAACTTTAATCTTGTTCCTTTGCAGGTCAGTAATAAATAAATAATTCAAAGACGTGAGGAGAGGCCATTAATATACATGTTTGGCTTGACTGTGAGTGTTAATTGTACATAAATAAAAATTAAAAAGTAATAATATTAATCTACTTAAGTTTGCTCCATTAACATGGAAAGCGAAAGGAGCTTTTTACCTCATAAGTTTATTTTAACCACGGAAAAAATATAAAAAAATACTGTTTATTCGCTTTTATAAATTTACACAATAACAAGTCATTGTATTATTTATTTATTAGGATCAAAATTATTTTTAGGGTAAGTAACCAATTAATGTAATTTAATTTGTTTGATTAAAAGCTTTGGAGTCATGTCCACATTATTTAGAGTAATGACGCCCATTAAGTAACTAAAACTATATTGTCTTTGACCTGTTATGGTAGGTATTGTTTTTAACTGGGCGACCATTACTGTCAAGTAAATAAGAGCTGTCAAAACGTTGACGATACGATAACTCGTCAAAGGCAATATGGTTTTTACCCTGTGGAATAGAGGTATTGCTCAGTACGACATTATCTGTGCGCTTTTGTGCGTGTCTACGAGATTACGCCTACATGCTTCTATTTGTGGCTTCAAGTTGCATCGGCTGTATAAGACTATCAATATACGAGGGCAGAGTGAGAAGTCTGGTAACAATCTGGTATATTAGGGGTATTTTTTTCACAATTTTTTTAATGTCAAGTTGTAATGCAGCCTTTTTGGAGGTAAATCGTATATTTTCAGCCAGTTCGCACGGCTTGTTTTTTGAAAATGAAAAACAAAACAATCACTTTGGTGTTTGCAAACATGGAGAAAAGTGAGTTTCGTGTTCTGATTAAACATTATATTTTGCAAAAAAAAAACAATTACAGAAACAAAAAAAAAATAGACAAATATTACGGGAACTCTGCTCCATCGATTAAAATGATCCACAAGTGGTTTACGGATTTTCGTTGAGGCCGTACAAGCACTGCTGACGCCGACCGACCCGGGCGCCCAGTTGAAGTCACTACACCAGAGATGATCACCAAAATCCATGACATCGTATTGAACGACCGAAGAGTAAAGGTCCGTGAGATAGCTGATATTGTAAGCATTTCAGACGAACGGGTTCGTAATATCCTTCACACTTGTTTGGATATGAAGAAGCTCTCCGCCCGTTGGGTGCCGCGATTGCTCACAGTGGATCAAAAACGCACTAGGGTGACCCTGTCAGAGGCATGTTTGGCGAAGTTTAGGTGTAATGAAAAGGACTTCTTGCGTCGTTTCATAACTGTTGACGAAACCTGGATTCATCATCATACACCAGAAACCAAGGAGCAGTCAAAACAATGGATTGCTTCAGATGAACCTGTACCAAAGAAGGCCAAAGCAGTTTTATCTGCGAATAAAGTTATGGCTACTCGTACTGTCTTCTGGGATGCTCGTGGTGTAATATATGTTGATTACCTTCAGTAAGGTAAAACGATTAACGGCGAATATTATGCCAACTTATTACAGCGATTTCATGAAGTTTTAGTGGAAAAACGACCCCATTTGGCGAAAAAGAAAATCATTTTTCACCAAGACAACGCACGGGTCCACACTTGTTATGCCGTTGCTATGGCTAAAATCCACGAGCTGCGTTACGAATTGCTCCCGCATCTGCCTTATTCTCCTGATTTAGCCCCCTGCGACTATTTTCTTTTCCCGAACTTGAAGAAATAGCTTGGTGGAAAAAGATTTGGTTCCAACGAAGAAATCATCGCAGAAACCAATGCGTATTTTGAAGGGTTGGAGAAATCGTACTATACGGAGGGAATCGAATAGCTAGAAAAGCGATGGACCAAGTGTATTGAGTTACATGGGGACTACGTTGAAAAATAAATATTTACTTTTACCAACAAAAAAATAATGTTTATTTTTTTCCAGACTTTTCACTCTGCCCTCGTATAAATATATTATTATTCTAGGGCAGTGACGACTACCTGCAAGGGGTCCATGAGATGAAAATGGGAGTCCACGACAGTGGATCCCATTTAAGCAGGGTGTGACTTTAATATTGGCTTTCCATTAAAGGAGTAGTCCATATTCATACATAGATAGTAAGTACCTACTTTCACGTAATATATTCTTATAAATCTATAAATAAACAAATATTGTCCATATAAATTATGTTTCATTTTCTCTGTGTGTAAATTTTTTACTTTGTAAAATATTTTTTTCCGCGCTAAATTTTCATTGTAGCCTTTGTCGATTTTATAGCCAGCTCCAACGTTGTCCGTGCAAAAAATCTCGAAGATTTTTTGCTTAGTTTTTACGTGATAACGTAAATATTAGGTAAGCAGGGGGTCCAATCAAACCGAAACAAATGCCTGAATGCCAAGTAGTACATGAGACAAAAAACTTTGGAGACCTCTGTTCTAAGACTTACCGTTAATAAGATCCGACACTGCCTTTTCGTCATCGCCTGCACCGATGGCGTTTCCAGAATCGAAAGTGTCCTGGCCACAGCTGTCCATGGTCGTGTAGCACGACCAATGCCCATCGGCGTTGCAGGTGCATCGATTACAACCACTACATGTAACTTCTGAAACATAGATGGTAGACTGAGCATTGAACAAAACAAAAACAAAAAAATCTGAAGAAATTTAAAGCATGTTGGGTCGTGCGCTAGGATTTCTTGTGTTAAAAATATTTCGTTATGGCGGAATGACGAAAAGCAATGCACAGTTAACTATTAAATGTAGAAACGTGAATTTGCAAATACATGAAATACATAGCACTATGAGAGGCTTTGTCAAAATTCAGCCGCTAACAAAGGAAAATTGGTGGTGTTTTCAAGGCAAGAGTGAATAGGTTTTTTTTGGGAGCGCCAAAGTTCAACTAAAATTGCAACTCCTATTATCGGAACTCCGAAAATGAATTTTTTATACCGCTGGAACCGTAAACTTTTCAGAAGTTCTGAAATATTCAATGTGTAGATAAGACTAGGTTAGGTTAGGTTTGATTTATAAAAATCCTGAAAATGTAACAGTTGCTGAAATAAATACGTTAGGAGTTGCGATAATTAGGACTTATGAGTCGTTATGAGTAAAAATAATTAGGTGAGCCAATATGGACCCGTTTTTTTTCGGTAAGTATGTACCACCCTCGACCTCGACGTCACTTAAAATCAGCCGAGACTAAAGTCAACCCAAACGCATTTTGGATTTTAAAAAACAAGCAAATAGACGTAGGAAAGCAAGGGCATCCGATAGTGTGCTCTATTTTAAGGATCAACCACAAACCACAACGAACGCTGAAGCTACGTCAACATCGCAAAAACGAATTACTTACATGACGTTCTTTTAGACAAGAGCAGGAGCACACGGCGTAAAAGAAGCCGTAAAAACGTGACGCAATAAACGCGTTACTATGAAAACGTTGTGTCAGCGTATTTCAACCTCGTTGTGGTCGATAATTTAAAAGTAAAAGTAACTTACGCTCATTACAATCATCATACGACGATAAATACGGTATACAATTTTGCGACAAGAATCCTTTATCAGCTGCAATAGTTAAAAATATTATGAAACAGTTGTATTGAATAACATATAATATAATTCTAGTATATTGGTGATTATTTTGGAACGCATTCACAACTTACATTTAATGCGTTTACTAGGACGGTGATTAGGAAGAAGTATTTATTTGGGTCCAGTCAGAGTCAATTATATATATTACTACACGTTCCCAAGACGTCAATAATATATACGCGCCTCTATGTCATTAACAATAAGGTCTTGTACACATATTTGACACGATAGCTGTACATCTACTGAGATCACCAGCTATTACATTTCTATTCAATTTGTCAACTAGTGCGTATATTTTTTATTTGGACGCAGATTTCTTCGACAAAGCAACTCGGCCAAAGAGGTTGGTTACTTGCCTACGAGCGCACAGGACAACTTCAATTTATCGGTTAGTTCTTCAAAAGAATAGTAATCAAATTATCTAGGAGATATTTCAGGTGATCTCATAGGTCGCGTGATTATTGAATCATTCTTTTTTAATTGGAGCCCAACGAGGGGCCGAAAATAAATGTGATTTTATGCTTATCTGTTTTTCAATATGAATCTTCATTGATCAATTTTCGATCCATACCGACCGACCTGGATCTGCTAACTTCGGCTAATCAATCAACCATCCGTGGACAACCACTTAGAAACTTGATGCCGTAACATCTTTGTATATACTCAATGTAAAATACGATTTTGTGAATGCGTTCCAACATAATAAATTATTTAACTTAATTCATTTTCTTTAGTTTTGTTTTTGAGTTTTTTTGTTGAAATGGAGAGAAATATCTTTTAATTATTTAGTCCGACAAGTCTCTTTATCAGTGGGAGTGTTATAAATTATATAAAGCACTTTTGAACGTATATACCAGGGATAAAAATATCCTTACGTCATTTGATATATTTTTTATTATTAGATGTGGGTAGTACATTACTTGAAGTGCTAGACAAAATACTTAACATTTTTTTTTCGAAAACTGTCGAAATGTATGGAGATGACATATGCGCTCGACGCAGATGCTTATGAAGCATCCGCTGGGAAGCCAACTTGCTTGGGACTTGCCTGATGCTCAGGCGGAGCACATTCCAGAGACAGGATACGTCAGGGATTACAGTTTAGTATGACTTTACGTTTGTGACGGGTACCTTTTATTTTATCGAATGCACTACAAAGAATTTTCATTACATCGAAAGGCATTTCTCGCCGCGCCGCGTAAGGTTTTTTGGTAGTATAAGTCTAACCTAACGTAACCTAAAGTCTGTTCCTACTCGTTCCGTCACTCTTATAAACAAATCAATTTACCATTATAACTCCATATTCGCGTACTTTTGAATGTTAATATTACTTATTTAAATAGAAATAGAAATAGAAACATTTATTCGACGAACACAGAGGAAAAAAAAACTGATAAGAGAAAAACATCATAAAATAAAAGGATGGCAACACAAAAATAAAAACAAACAATATAGAAGGAAAGAAAAAATACAATCATGGAATAATGTTGCCATGGGTGATTCTGTGACGTCGAAATTGACACCACTCAACACTATGCGCTGGTTTTCAGTAGCGCCAACGTGCCAACGTGCAAGTGTATTTTATTTATACACTTTATCATAGTCTTCATGTCCATTTTAAAGTAGTAATCTCTATTTAATATTGTATTTTTTGATGAAAAGCATTCGCTGAAAACACCATTACACTGACAGAGTCTTGTCATAAAAATATTTTTTTTCGATCTATTTCTGACATTGATATTTTAGTAAGGATTGATAGATTTGATTGATAAGTGAGGTTTTCGTCTCTGTCGCACCCAGCATAATAATACGATGATGATGATGAATATATAATATGCAACCTTTTCAATACACTAATTAGAGGTAACATTATTCTCATTACGATTTCGTCCTCTATCTAAAGACAATTACAGTCAGGTATACTTGTTATTGTCATTGGCAGTCTGAATAGGAACAGACTTTACACTATTAATGTTTAAGTTATCATTATGTTATGGTTTTAGCAGAAAATAGGGTTCGATGAAATGATATTCGATAAAATGATACAATCGATCAATGATATAATATACTTAGTAAAAAGATGTAGATAATGTTATACGCGCTTCGATAGTGGCACCCTAAAACCAAGCCAATTGGTACACCTTTACTTAGTCTTGCGCCGTCAACGGAACCGTGAACACCAACATACACTCGTTTTGTTTCGCTCCCGGAAATTAGCATATCATCCTGCTTTCACTTGTCATTTAAGAATTATTGTGTAATTGCAATATTTACTGATTATGTGTGCGTAAGCCGGGCCATTTTTACACGCGGAATACCGTATAGGTAACATATCTAATCGATGAAGTGAAACTCGATA
Organism: Acleris literana; assembly: GCA_946894065.1. Taxonomy (NCBI): domain Eukaryota; kingdom Metazoa; phylum Arthropoda; class Insecta; order Lepidoptera; family Tortricidae; genus Acleris; species Acleris literana. The sequence goes on along the minus strand of OX335688.1, from coordinate 7,320,806 downwards.
AAATTATAGGTTACCGTTTGTGTCGTGTCTTAAGACGGGCATCTCATGTAAATTTTTTTTTACTATGGTCCTAGTTGAGTGTTTTGCCACGTTCAAAAAGAGTCTTGTCGGAGTATAAAATATTTTCTCACGCATAGCTTATTTGATAGAATTATGAGCAGAGGATGTATTATGGTGGCACTTCACTTGGTTGTCATTTGTCAAATATTTTAGTTGCATCTCTTTAATTCGGTATATCAAATGTAAGAGATGTAAAATAAAATATTTGGCAATCATGACCAAGTGTAGTGCTACCGTTATGAAGATTTAAAACCTGTAGCTCTTGGTTGTGAATGTGACAGGGCTATAGAATTAACATGTCTCTGTCCCGTTCACTTCCTACGTGGCCGATTTCAACACTTATTAAGACCTCTGTAATAAAACATATAGTACTAAAATCTTAATTAGATAAAATTCAATTATACTTTGTGTATTAAGTCAAACTCGCTGAGATTCACTTTGTCCATATTCCCATTTCGTCCACATTCCCAACTCATCCACAAACCAAACCCAAATTGTCCACTTCCTGTCTCGTCTATATTCCCAACTCGTCCTCATTCCCAACACGTCCGCATTCCCAATTTATCCACATTTCCAACTCGTCCTCATTCCTATCTCGTCTACAACGTAACTTAGGACTGTAGGGCTGTTCCATGGGCGGTTTTCAAAAAAAGTGTACATAGTATAAGGACTACAATTAAGAAACGGTATTTTTAGTCAGGTGAGTCCCAAAAATTTATCATTCATTTATATACTGCCCTCGTAAGCCAATAGGAGGTATCTCAAATACAATAAACGAAGCAAATGCAAGCTTCAAACGTTAGTAATATGGTCGCACCGCCCAGATATCAATTCGATCACTCGGTTGTTCACTAGTTGTTGGGAATTTGAGCGAAATGGGAATGTGGACGAGATAAGAATGTGGACGAGATGGGAATGTGGACGTGATGGAAATGTGAGCGAAATGCGAATGTGGACGGAATGGGAATGTGGACGACGTGGGAATGTGGCCGAGATGAAAATGTGGACGAGATGGGAATATAGACAAAGTGAACCTGAGCGGGTCACACTTAGCCAGCTATATGCTGATACTTAACTTTAGTAGGAATTTACTATACCAGTTCTACTTTGTTAAACCCATCTTGCTTTCGAAAACATCATGTTTTTACGGTTCGGCGGCCCTTACTGTTCAGTGAACAAGGGCTATCATAAATTACCAATATTGCAACGATATGGTAACGTTAACATAATGATTCGATAAGACAAAGTAGAATTGAGGCCCAACTATATGTGCAGTATATCAAATGGACGTGTTGACTTGATAAACAAAATAAAGTCTCTCAAATAATGGAAAAGGTCCAAATCAGCACACACCACTAGGGTTCTTCACTGTATCTATCACTGATTATTTAATATTTTTACCTAGTCAAGACTCTAGAAATAGCGTTATCTAATTTAGTACCCATTTGTGGGTAAGACACAGAACTAATTTTAAATACTGCTACTGACTTATCAGTAGGACTTATCCCCACCTAAAAAGTAAAAAGCAAAAAGGACCCACCTTGCTATTCTACCTATTGTATTTATATTGTATAGTATTGTATTGTTCCTATGTAATCGTACTCATAGATACATGTTTTTATGGGAATCAAATAGGTACATGACTTAGCTTGTGTGTGACTCTTTAAGTTCTATTCGTTTTTATATTATACCTTCCGCTACCACGTTTTCAATTATTTTTTGTTTTTGTACAATCACAAGCAACAATCTTATCCAAAATTAGCCTAATAAATATCTGACACGTCTGTATGTAGTTCCCGGAAAACTTCTTAAAAATTTAGTGACGAAGTTGGGGGAAGTTCGCGCATGTATTGTATGGGGTGGGGGCCCTGCACTCTCGCTACCAAAGAGACCCAAAGTCAAGTTCGTTTCACTCTCTTCTCAAGAAGTTTGCCGAGAACTGTACCTCTAGTAATAAAGACGTGTCATATATTTCTGAACCCGATGTTCTAATTGTAGTTCTAATTTTAATTAATGGCTTTCACTCCTGTTAAAGAGTATCTCGGGGGCGAGGTGACTGCTCATAGAACAAGTACTGTGGAATTTGGACTATAAGATGAACTTTGACCACTTGACCAGCTATCCCTCAACATTTTAGATGTAGTACTTCTTCAATCTGTTTTGTTTATGGCATCCGTCGCGGAGACTATTTTGCCAATGTCAAGTGAGTCAGGGCACGATGTACGGTGAGGCCAAATATAACAGGAAATAAAATTAGAATGTCCTCGGGGTTCTTGTCTAGCTGTCATTTTGAAAACATCTGTCTTTTTATTTCATTTTTTGTAAATTACTTTATCGTTGATTTTGGTTCGCAAATCCAGGGCAACTTTGCGAAGTAACCTCCAACACTACGAAGAATATGCATCAAATATAATAACAGTGAAAAGCTGATTCTGAATGGGCAAGCGGTCAAGAACACTCCAAGCCAATCAAGCCATTGAAGTGGATGCCCGCCATCTTCAATGGTGTGCCGACTGGGACTGGGAGCGCCGACGACAACGACGATTCACCGTACAATTGCTTAAATATACGTGACATTGGCAAAATTACATAACTTGTAGACGCCATTAAAATAAATAAATAATAATAGTCTGTCCTCCAACTGTCACATTCAAACGTCACATTCAATGTCGACGCTAATAGTGGACTTCATTGGGCCTTGCAGAAACAAATCAAGCAGTGACAGATCTATTGTTACATGACGAAAAAATAACTGTTAGGACATCTCTTTTTAACTCCCATAATGCCATAAATAAGATAAGGTTAAACATACGTCCTTCGTTCATTTTATAGTCCGATTTCTATGCTAGTACTTATTTGAAGATACTGCTTGTATCGGGCACGTGGTTGCACATGCTTCCCTTCCCCACTACCCCACCCGTCCCTAGACGAGTCGTCCATGAACTTTTCGGACCATAAAAAAAAACGCTTTAGAGAAATTGGTCCTCGTATTATTCTTGGTAGACCCACTAGTGTGCGTGCACTGATTTGAACTTTTATATTTTGACCTGTTATCGTATTCTCAACGTTTTGACAGCTCTTATTTACTTGACAGTAATGGCGGCCGAGTTAAAAACAACTGGCTTCTTCCCTAACGCACTCGCAATCGCAATCGACTTCAAAGCGGAACAATTGTTTTCATTTTGTATGCAGAATCGCCTTCGACTTTCAAAATGAAAACGATTGCGATTGCGAGTGCGTTACGCAATAGCTCCCCTGGTTAAATACGATTTTGATTTAACCGCCTAGAATAGAGGCGCAATACCCTTAACATGAGTAACAATTATTGTACTCGCTAGCGAGTCAAATGCCCTGTCCCTCGCACTCTATAACTGACTCGAACTCTAATACTGTGAGGGACCGCATTTGACTCGCTAGCGAGTACAGTAATTGTAAATCATGTAAGGGTATTGGGCCTCTACTCTAATTCTGGGGTCCCAGTGAAAAAGGGTATAAGTCGTCTGAAGGTCAAGTGAAAAAGGGTTTAAGTCTAGTATGCTTGATGTATAAGTATACCCTTTTTTATTACGAACTAAGTCGACTTGTACCCTTTTTCTCTAGGACCCCAGAATTTACTTGCGTACTTTGTTTAGTTTGCTTCGATAAAGTTATTCGACAGAAAGAGCAATCATAAGGTCAGCAGTGTGATTGATTACTAGGGTTAGGATTTTGGTGGCATATCGTGGTTCTAGAATCCATGGAGTCACTATTTCCTAATTATTATAATACATGACACTTTGGTTTTGACCTTTAGTCCGGTCATATTTCAAAATGAACTAAATACATTTTTAGTCCAATTATTCCATACCTACTAATATTTGCTTGTTTGTAATGCTTTCACAGCAGAGATATCCTCCATACCAAAATTCATTTAATGATAAAGTAAAAAAAAAAGAACTGAAGGTCAAAATCAAAGTGGTACCTATGTATTATATAAATAGGAAATAGCGACTCCATGGATTCTAGAAACCACGATTTGCCACCCAAAAGTCCTAACTCTAGTGATTACGATATCGAAGCAAGTTGGGCTAGCTAGACCAAAGTAGAATAAAGGCACGTACTTACATACTTACTTATTTCTAAAAATGCAGTAGAGTGCTAAAATGCTAAAGTGTTACAAAGTGCAGCTGAGGAAAGTAGTTTCGTGCAATTTTGTGCAGAAATGTGCAAATTGGTGAACGAGTAAGGTAGTCCGTAATACTGTGCTAAGTTATATGCGCGAAGATAAAAATACTCAACAAATAAAAAAAACATTATTTTTACTTCTTAGAAAAGTATAAAGGTAGAAAATCACTGTGAAAACATAATTAAAATGTAGCACAAACACAATTACACAATGCACCAAATAAAGTATGTCTTAAATTTTCTTTTGATGATCTCTCCGAAATTTCTTATCGTTCTCGTCAGTCCCGTCATGATGTCTACATACCGTAGTATATTTTTTTTTCTCTAATTTCCATTTTTCATTCATTTGTTTTACTTAAGAGCTACGGCTGCTGACAGAAGAGTGATTGCCTTTTGTCTTTATTTTCTGCAACCGTTATACCTCCATATGACCTCCATATGACTTGACTTATTTGTCCAAATTGTTGTTTTCCAAAATTTGTTGGTTTCCCTCTTCCTCTTTCTCCTTTGATTTTGATTGGCATTTTTTTTTTAAAGAATAATTGTGCCTTACCGTATTTCCACATCTACATTCTATAGTTTAAAACCTTTGCGTTAGTTTTCTTTTCCGTCCAGCAAATCATTATCACTCTCCACCAAAACAACATCTTAAACGCTTCCAATCTTTGATTTAGGATTATAAGCACTTCATATTTCTTCCATAATTTTTATAAATTTTCAAACTTCGTGTATCTTTTCACGGGACATCTTTTGTGGTTGGTTTGTTTTTACCGCCCTTAGTTATTACTGTAAAGCTTGGATCATCCTATAGGTACATGTGTTCTCGTCTCGTGCTTCGCTGGATTACTTATCATTGTTTACAATGAAATCTACGTAGTCCCCTGCCGAAGGGGCATTTGACAAGAGGTTTTCTTTAGCCGTCTTCTTCCGCATCTGATGGACTCTGTTCCTGACCGCCGATAGAAGATTACGCCGGTGACCATCAGGGTGATTGCAGCAGAACGTATCGCCTCCTGCAAGGACCAATCTTTTAATGAAGTAGAAAAAACGCCTTTAGGAATACAAAAGGAATGTAATTTAAAAAATGTAGCTTTGAGGAGGGTTGTATTGCCGAAAAACGTCGCCATTGTGTTGTTAAGGCGACTTAACAGCTATTGTTTTAAAGATTGGCAGCAAAAGGCGATTCGCTGATGTGCAAGAAATATCACAGCACAATTTATATTTACACGTTTCTATGAATAAAAACAGTTAAAGTTATTACTACATTTATTCACATTTAATGCTTCATATAAAAAACCGTTTCCTCAATCCTTGAAACACTCAGAATATTATAAAAAACTTTTATTTGACACATTCACTGGCTTCGACAAATGGCAAAACGTAACCTAAAATAAATTAACAACAAATTCCTAATGAAAAGAAAGACCCGAAAGCAGTGCCACCATGCAAAACCCACGAAACTTCATACCAATATCTACATAGTCTGATATCCCATTGTCCATAGTTCTTCTCAACCTATACGACAATTGTCGGAAGTATGCCGGCCGGTCTTGCTGAGCCATCTGCGTATATCTATCTCTGGCGTGATTTGGATTCTTAGCATCCCTAAAATATTGGCAAAATATTGGATCTCTGGCAATGCAACCCGTGGACTCCCCGCTGGTCGCACATACACAGTAGTAGCAGATATCAGGGTTCGTATAGGCCAGAAGTGATTCGACCGCTGAGGCTACGTCGATGTCTGTATCCTTCGCGTTCCTACTTGAAGAATAATACGTAACTCCTCTTTCACATTTTGCATCCGGTTCGTATGGTAACTCGTCCTTGTGCCACAGGTAATCTGTGAGGATAGGGCTCTCATTTCACATCAGCAAATAATCAAAGTTAAAATATATTAGCGCAAGTAGTTATGTAGTACCTGTTACCGCAACCATAATTTAAACCGAGAGATTAAACATAGGTCTCCATAGGATTGCCTAGGCCCTTACAAGATCGTTACTCATCCTTATGGGAACCTAGGAATAAACCTAGTCTCATCGACCATCGCGTTGCTTTGAAAAATAACCTAAGTACTTAAGTTCTTTGGATCATCAACCCTACTCTTAAAGAAGCCTACGTTCTACCTTTAATGAACAATACTGGAAAATCAACAGAACTCTAATTGCTGTACCTGCACTAATTGCACGAACTCCTCAACCGCACGGCTCTTACCACCTTGTCTTCTCCTAATCCTATATGCTAGAACACTCTCATGGTCAAAGGGAACGTTTCTGTTGAACTGCTCAACTAATGTAGACATTCGCATACACTCGTTGACATTCCGCGCGCTTCGGTTTGAGCAATAAATGTCTCTCCCCTCGGCGGAGCACACGCAGATTTGGCAGCTCTCGTCGTTGGTTTTCATGGTCATGTGAGACCTCCGTCCTTCTCCGAACTCATCGGATTCTTCATCATTCTGCACCTCGGTCAATTTTGATTTGTCTTGCATTTTCATCCAGGTCCGACCAGGCTTGCATTTTAGACCTTGATCTTGCACCTCGTCATCATTTGGTTCGGGGTGATTATAAAAAAAATCTAGAAATTTGTGGCGGTTAGCCTAGAATTAAAATATCAGCCTTTTTGGTGAACTTCACCGGGATTTCGATTCACCTTGTAGAGATCCTAAAGGCGCATTTTCAACAATAACCCTGCTCGTAGCTATACCTACATTGATAAGTCGATATTCACGTTATTATGTAAGTCAGGAGCTATTGTAATTTCATAATGCGCTCCATTTTGAACGATGTCTTACCTTTTTGCTGTTTTACATACGATATATTATACAATAGACATGCCCTTACGTTCAAAAACTGAATTTAAATGAGTGCGTTCATAGAAGTTATATTACACTTTACAAAAAAATCGCTTACGGTTTATTAAACATATCAGTTATTTTGCGCTCTTTTATAAGAAAATCTAACCTCGAATTGTATTAAAGTTAGAAATATTTCTGCCAATATGCCACTGTCTTTATTCCATCATCGTCTAACCGTCCGCATTATACAACTCCATTATCAGATCTTAGACTCTATATACATTGCATTGCATCTCTGCATTGACATCGGATTTATTAGACATACCAACACAATTTGACCTAATCCCTAACTAAGCTCTAGGCTTGAACTATGGGTACTAGACAGCGATAAATATACTTATATAGCGAAATAAATAAATAGAATACATCCAAGCCTTTGGAACACATCGCATCTCATCACTCAAATATTTGGCCTTACCGGGAATCGAACCCGGGACCAATAGCTTCGTAGCTAGAGCTACTACCATCTAGGCTAACCAAGTCGCCCAGGTCATAATGTGTTCCAAATGACAGCCTAAAAATTCAAAGTATATGATCCAAAAGGGCATTGGGTTTTTTTTTTGAAGAATATTGTCATTATTTTTTTCAGCGGCCACGGATGATTTTTACATAGTTATTTAGAGGACCTCTAAATACACATAGATATATATAATTTATGGCGTTAAATAATATCGGAGCGGAGATTTTAAAGATTCAGTTTAGTACAAAAGTACGCCCAAGTATGAATATTTAAATATCACACTGCACTTAAGAGTATTACATCATGTAACAAAATATGTTTATTTTTAATAATTCTATCATAATTTTCCACTTTTACGAATGGCCGCTCACCTTGAAAATGTTTTGAAAATGTATGAATTTTACAAATGACAACAGTTTTACCCAAACCCCTTTGCTACCTTTAACTCACTAAACAACATGAAATTTAAAGAAAATAAAACAAGCTTCTGTGCAGACTGTTCTTGTTTCGTACAGTCACCGTCCGCTAACCAAGACAAAACTAACGAATCCCAATTCGATGGGTCTATGTTAAACACAGCAAAGATCTGGAGGGCCCTGCCAAGATACACTACGCTAACTAGCGTTTCTATTCGTTTCATTTTTAAACCAATTGCGTCACTGGTAGATGACGTGATACGAAAAGTCACGTGATCTACCAGTGACGCGATTGGTCAAAAACGAAACGAATAGAAACGTTAGTAAGCGTAGTGCATCTTGGCAGGGCCCTCTGTTGCCACTATACGATAATATTGCATTGCTCTCGAGTTTACTTATTTACCGCCTTTTTCAAAATTGACAAGTAAAGCATATTTGACACATAAACTTAGCCCTTTCTCTTTCTTGCACTTGAAAAAAGACAAGGAGAGAGCCAACATTAAATGGCAGATAAAACTTGTCGATTGTGAAACAGGCCAGGGTTCGGAGTTTTCATAACATCATAAGACTAAAGCGATATATGGAGTCGACATTAATATTAAAATTCGCGGCATACTCATACTCATCTCAATTATTTATTGAATTCTACCATTATTATTTCATTGTTCAGATGAATAAAAAAGCTATATTTTAAAGTATTTTTATTGTATCACCAGATAAAGAAAACATTTAAATAAAGTATTTCTTTTTCAATAAAAGTAATACGACCATGTCCACATGTAATTATAAATATATAGCATATAGCTATAGGAATAATGCCTTTCATCAGATTTTAATAAATAGAAAAAAACTTTTTTCGTTAGTGATATGAATAAACTGTGGAATGATATAAATGATCGAGTATGAGTATGCCGCGAGTTTTAATTTGACTGTCGACTCCTTATCTTGCTTTAGTCTTACCGCTATTAACCCATATATGCCCAGAACTATTTTTGGTCTCAAAGGGTACTAATGAGTTTCTAATTGAAGATATGGGTTGTGAGGGGGGGAAGGGTGTTTCTTTTTGACATGTCAGTATGACAGTCGAAATTATGACAATAGTTGTTATGCGACCAGACGGCCACCCCTTACAAATGTAAAAAATAAATAATAATAAATATTATACTAAAAAACCTTTCGTGATAAAATAATGTGTAATAATAAATATTATACTAAAAAACCTTTCGTGATAAAATATCTAATTGATGGTAAAACTGCATGAAAACCTGTTCAGTAGTTTTGAGATTATCGCAAACATACAGACTGATGTTGTTTGTTTATCCTATTTAATATATATACACCTACGTTTTTATTTGCTTTTTTTATTTTTATCCTCTGTATCTTTAATTGTTGTACGTTTAGCCTTCCGTTGTTTTATTCATCTCTCAATCGCCCAAAGGTTGTGAGGGGGGGAAGGGTGTTTCTTTTTAATGGGTCGAAAACGACCCACCTGGCATATATGAGTTAAAACTCAGAACCCCACTTATTATAATTTCAGCCCATTACTATAACGGAAAGAGGTTCAAAATTGACTAACAACATTAGAACCGGAATGATAACGGTAACAATATAATAATAATAGACTCGAAGATCATTGTTCCGATAGTTGTTTCGGCGAACGGTCTCGTAGCGCAGGGTCTCGACCAACACTTTCAGACCCTCGCTTCTTGATGGCTGGTTCTTGGGCCAGATACAGAAAGCAGTACTCCTTGACACGGCACTTATTGTCAGGAGGTTCCTCTCTGCAGCCCTAACCACCGGTAGCTTGAGCCCTGCCCCGCTGCTGGCGTCATTCGTAGGTCGTTGTTTTATGTTTATTTCTTGTATTAGTATTGTAGTTATACTTTTATTATTAAAAAACTATTGTAAAATATCAGAAATCAAAATAAATATAGTAATAATTGCCTCTTCAGATTTTAATCTTGGTCACGTTTATACAAAGCTGCCACTTTAGATAATGCCTAATTAGGTATGGAATAAAGATCTTACCAGCTTCCACGTAGTGGACCACCATCCACACGAGGATTATCATGAGACACGCTTGCTTCAGGTCCATGGTAGTCGGATGCCGTGAACTCTTTGAGGCTTGCAGTTTTATACGATTTTCTGCTTGGCTTGATGCGTTGATGCTTTGTTTTAAGGAAGGGACGTACTTGGAGAAATAATTTATGATTATGTAGAATTTTTACATAAGATTTGTTTCATCATTATTTCTATTACTTTACGAGTAAAAAAATTATTTACAAGTAGTTTCGTTTCTATAATATGTAAAAACTAGCGATCCGCCCTCGCTTCAATTCGGTTTATGTGATTTCTCTGTAACTAAACTTACATTGGGTGGGTAGGGGTCGGGTTGCATAAAGTTTGAAGTCATATTTTTGCTAGGCATACCTACGTGGATTCGTCATACTCATCATTACGCATAACTGTAAATAGTCCTACATTTATGCGCATAACGTTTTTAATAACCATAATGTTTGAGAGCATAAATAATAATTTTCATAGATACATTTATTGCGCATAAAAACTTTACGCACAATTATCAATCGGCATAACAATTTTGACTTAATTATTGACGATTAATAACAAATGTAGCAGTTAGTTTTTGACAAGGTCACAATTCTAACCTAACCTACTTTTCTGGTAGCAGTTCGTTTTTATTATAGTGGCAGTTCTAACCTTACCTACATTCTAGTAGCAGTGTGACTAAAAATATATAAATAATCTTTAATTGTTGTACGTTTAGCCTTCCGTTGTTTTATTCATCTCTCAATCGCCCAAAGGTTAACTGAAAGAGATCCCTTAAAGGGATAAGTTCACCTTTCTACATACTTTATGTTTCTGTTTCTTTTATTGTTTTGTTATTTTCTGTTTGTGCAATAAAGAGTTTACAAACATACATTATTGTTTAGACGAATAATTTGTAAATAAACGTTTAGAATAAACTTAAGGCAAAGGTCTCCAGGCCATGTGCGACGAACTATCCACATCTTTTAAATACAATATTAAAAAATCTTTAATATCATCCGTATCCGCTATTCGTTTTTAGCGCATTTTTTCAAGTACAGCCGGCCTTGTCCACTTTGGTACCTTGTCGCTTTGACGCCTTTAACAGATTAGTGCAGCAGTTCAAACATGACATTAAAGTGACAAAGCACTAAAACGTGCAGCTACTGTGATTTGGTTGGTGGTCAGCACACCTGACCTTACAAGGCACCAATAATGGACACTTGATTCTTATTGTACAGAAGATAAGGGTTATTCATTTGTTTTGCAACAATCAATTAAGGACCGTATGAAATTTGAATTAAGAGTAAAGTGTCCATTACTGGTGCCTGTCAGCTAAAAGTGTCCATCATTGGTGCCGTCACCCTAACTATACATCTATACATAATATTAATAATTTCGTACCGGTCTACGGTAGACTCGAACGAAATGCACATCAAATTGAAGAGCGTACAAAATTAGTCGATCCGAGTCGACAACTTATAGGCGGAAAATTCAGATTATCAAGTATTTTCAATATAAAAATGATTTATTTTATATATAAAAAATGGCGTTGCGAAGTAAACATGTCAATGTCATCAATGTGGCGTTGGTGTCACGCAAAGTTGTCACGTCAGCACGTGCCATAAACTTAAAAAGATTGATTGATTGTGTCACCGGTGCCACAGGTTCATATTCCATTCTCGATTGTGACTTCTAAAGTCTAATAAAATTGCTTTGATTGTGAGACAGAGACATCAGAGGGCCCTGCAAAGATGCACTACGCTAACGAACGTTTCTATTCGATTCGTTTCTAAACCAATCGCGTCACTGGTAGACCACGTGACTTTTCGTATCACGTCATCTCCCAGTGACGCGATTGGTTTAAAAACGAATCGAATAGAAACGTTAGTTAGCGTAGTGCATCTTTGCAGGGCCCTCTGAGGTACGAGTATATATCTACTGGTGGAATATCGATACATAGGTTAGCTATGAACGTGTTTGTGGCACGTTTGTGATAATATTAAGTTTGGGACTACACGTCCGATTTTTCCATACGATAGTCTTTGGACTGGCATTTCTTTTTACAAACTGCGTCACATCGCAATCTGACAAGAAAAATACTGCGTTTGCTTTTGTCAGTCAGGCCCATTTATTTAGAGAACAGGATTTTCTATTTTCATTTTCAAAAGTAGTCCAGTCAGTGAGCACTTAGAATACCATTCGGTTTGTACTCCTCTCTCACTCGCTCTCAATAAGAGAGTATGATAGCGAGTGAGAGACAAGTACAAACCAAATGTTTTTTAGTGCTTACGGACTGTAAGTACCTACCTAAGACCATAAACCGATAACTACAGAAGTATCATCTAACTTTATAAAAAAAAATGGAACATTGGAATGAGTCTACATTTTACCCGAGCGAAGCCGGGGTTTCGTCTAGTTATTTCTTATTCCTCATCAAAACCCTGTCCAAATCCGACCCCTTGTTACATGAATGAAGTCAGCACACAATGTTAACCGAGCAATAAGACGAGTGGCCATTAATCCTTATCGCGCCAGGTGCGCGTGCGCCTATGCTCAGATGCGCAACTTCCGCGTAACAATAAGGGTGTTTTTCCTGTCACACGGGATTATGACGTGATGGGCTGTTTTCTTATGTCCGTTTCCAATGTTCAAACTGAGAATAGATAAGGTTAACTTCGCGTTAAAATTAGACCTAGAGAGGTTATGAACAGTAAAAACAGAACTGTACTCGGCTGTCTATCGCTTTCACCCTTTGACATCACCAATACACTGATAGAGAGAGTGTAACAGCGATAGATAACCGTGTATTATTATTGAGGTTTTACTCTACGTAACGTGATAACTTACAAATGTAAAATTTGAACCCGAATGTAACGTAGTTGCCTCTGACAGTAGCCATATTAAAGGGCCAGTGACAAAGTTATTAAAATTGGCGAGAGACGACATGGTTGTTTATACATATAGTACGGCGCACCAGCTCCGTATCATTTTCAGTTTATTAAAATTTCGATCGACCGCTTCTGCATGACTGACGGACAGACACATTAACAAACTTTCAAATTTATTTTATTAGTAGGAAGTATCTACCGGGAAAGGGTGAAACGGGAGCCCTTTGTTTCCCATAATTTTATTGGTCATAATGTAATTGTTGACATAATTTTTGATAGTCATCATTTTTTATATCGCTGAAACTGTAAACTTTTCAGTAGTTCTGAAATATCTAACGTGTAGACAAGGCTAGGTTAGGTTAGGTTTTATGTATAAAAATCCTGAAAAAGTAACAGTTTCTTTAAAAAAACACGTTATGACTTGCGATGATTATGACCTAAAGTACATTATGACTAAAAATAATTATGTCAGTTAATATAGACCCGGGTGTAACATAAGTAGGAATATAAATCCAAACCAAATATATGTAAAAAATATATTAAGGTAAAAAATTGCAACACGTTCACCTAAGGATTTACAAAAAGAGATCTATAATCATTAATTATAAGCATACATCAAAGGCACAGATTGTTATATAGGTATCTGGGTATTGTATCTCCATCAAGGATAGCGCGCCCCTCCACTTAAATTGACGTAGAACGTGATTAACTCGATTGAATATCGGTTCCGGTATTGAATCATCGATAAAGTGTTTTGGTAATTCAATAGATGGCGCTAATCGTGACAGCGCGGTTGAGTTAATGACTGTAATAATAATATGTGGTGGGGCAGGATTTCGTCAACTGAAAGTACAGTCAACAGCATAAATAAGTGATCATTTATGTACCTTGTCACTTTAACGTCGTGTTTGAAATGTCATACAAAATTGACAACATTTCAAACAAAAAAGTATTTCTGTTATTTCGCGTTTATAATAGCTCGTTAAAAATTAGACTACCCGTGTTTCTCGGTTTTTCTTTATTTAACTTAAATTCGTCGTTATTAATTTATTAAAGATTTAGACATTAAAAAGACCGTATATACAAAGTTAGGAATACTGATGTCGTGATCTTAGCATGATATAAAATAAAAAAGTAACTTTAAACAGAAACAGAACTGACTGTCATGTCATGTCACATGTCAACCATAACAAGTGGAACAACATGAAATCGTCGACTTTGGGCAGATTGCGGCTATCCGCTTTTACAAATCCGTTAGTCATTTTAATTTTAAATAGCGTATATCAAAACGAGAATCGACAGCGTGTCGTTAGAATCAAGTAATCCGTCAGACAGATGAAAAATAGAATAGACATGTATATTTTTTTCAATTCCTATGGTAATAAATGGACTAAGGGCACAATAAGTGTATTCCTAACATTCTCAATCCAACTTTTTTTACTGTTTTTACTAAATATAAAAAAAAACTACTGCATAAAAAAATCCAAAAATATTTTTACTGTAATCAGCAGTGTAAATTCTACAAACGGTATTTTTATTTTACTACCTTAGCACATATGAATTGTTGTCAATTGTGAAACGATTGAAAGCGATAAGGTACATAAATGATCACTTATTTATGCTGTTGATTGTACTATAGCTTCAGAGTAAGATATGCACAAATGGAATAAACTAAATGATGCGCGTGAGAGCCATACCTCATATTTTAATAAATTCTAGTTATTTTTATATAATACTAGCTGTTGCCCGCGACTCCGTCCGCGCAGAAAAATGAAACATAGCCTATGTTCATCAGGGATACTGTAGGATTCTAAGGGTGAAAGAATTTTCCAAATCGGTCCAGTAGTTTCGGAGCCTATTCAATTCAAACAAACAAACAAACGAAAAATCAAATCTTGCCTCTTTATAGTATTATAGTGTAGATGTTGTAGTTATTAAACTACGTTCATACGTTTCAGTTTTCCAATTTTTTATTTGTTTTTTTTTTCAAGAACGTCGACATTTTTCATCATATCTACAACATATCAAAAATCGTAAAAATCGCACTAGCGTGATGGAACCAGTAATGGACAAGGCACCAATAATGGACACTTGATTTTTATTTTACAGAAGATAAGGGTTATTCATTTGTTTTGCAACAATCATTTTCAACCCTATGAAATTTGAATTAAGAGTGAAGTGTCCATTACTGGTGCCTGTCAGCTAAAAGTGTCCATCATTGGTGCCGTCACCCTAGGTTTAAGGGGAGAGAAACATTACTGAATGTTTTAATGGAAATTTTCAGTTTCACAATTCTCTTATTATGTCTTAAGACGAGTCAGAAGTGATATAATGACTTATCTTTTATTTTTACTTACGTATATTGAGAGGGGCCACTCAAGAGCGGCACCTAGATTTATTATTACTCACTAGCTGTTCCCGTGCCCACTTCGTTGGGCAATAAACATTATTTTTGGTAAATATATAGCCTACGACACTCACAAATAACGTGGCTATCTATTGGTAAAATAATTTTGAAAATCGGTTCAGTAGATCCAGAGATACCCCCTACAACGTCACAAACTTTACCTCTTTATAATATTAGTGTAGATATTAGAATAAATTATTCCTAAAGCACTGTTTTACCCCTACATTTATTTCTGCATTTAATCAATTTTAACCTGACTTGCGCATATTGGTTACCATGACATACATATGTATGAGAGAAAGGGATAGAACTATAGCAGTTACACAGCTCTGTCCCTTTCTCTTAACCTAAACGAAGCTGCTTTAGTATATCATGGTAACGCCCCAGGTACCTGTAATCGTTGGTGAAAATTTATAATTCAGGCACTTCTTCCACCGACGGCGAGGAAGCGATAAGCTATCAACTATTTTCTCGCTCAAAAAACGAACAAAATATGTAGGTAGATCCCGTGTCAATAAAAGAGACGTATATATTAATAGTACGCTTACTCTAGTCGCTTCTCGCTCATTGTCGGCGGTTGGACAAATGCCTTATAGAGTTGCAATTCTAGAAGCCTAATGAACCTTTACACAGGCACCTGCTTGCTCTTACATATAGCTTATAGCTTAGCTATCCTTCTCTTATTTCGTGTTATTTTTAATAGACGAAGTAAAAACAATTCATGGTGGTCCCATTTCAATAATAGTCAAGTTCATAAAAGAAAAAACTAGTCTAATTATAAACAGGTTACTATACTTCTTCTAATAAAAATACTTTAAGGCACAATAACATAGCTTAGTCCGCATAATACGATCGCCGCGATAGTTTCAAACTACTTAGACAAAGTAATTTCGTCTTTACATTGGTTTGTCCGACCAGGGCCCCTATTCTAAGCTGTAAAAACCACACTCTTTGACCTGTTACGGTATTGTTTTTACTCGGCCGCCATTACTGTCAATTAAATAAGAGCTATCAAAACTTTGACAATACGATAACAGACCAAGGACGATATGGTTCTTACCGCCTAGAATCTCGGCCCTCCACAGTGGCCGCAAGAATCTCAAACGGATTCAATCAATGTCTCTGCGTTCGCCGCGGCCGACGGACGACGAATGTATGCACACTACGTCGTCGGTCACCTTATAAAGTACTATTTCCACCAAACGGCCCGCAACGGATCGGAACGGAAAGAATTTTATAGTCTTTAAACGATATTAAATAATGTTCACAGTTTTGAAAGTCTATATTACCAAGCCGCGCACAGCAACTTGACCGCGGGCGTCTTCCGCGACACGCGATCGTAGCCGAACGTATGCTGCGACGCGCGATCGGCTCCGTCATAAATAGACATTATAATAATTTTAACAGACGCGATCGGCTGTCGCCGCATCCGTCCGTATCCTTTCCGATCCGATGCGATGCGATGCGAGCCGTTTGGTGGAAATCATCCTTAATGCGGCCGACGGACGACGTATTCACACTACGTCGGTCACCTTATTATAAGACGATCGCAGCTGTCACGATCGAATGTGGCCGACTACTGTCATTTTTTTACACTGTTACGGCCACAATATAATTGAAACAATTATTTTCCGTGAAAATGTTATCCGTTTTAAAACGCCCTAATACCTTAACCTTAGTACAAAAATATGTCTCTAGATAAAAATTTCAGCTTATTACACACAAGATTAGTTTGACTTAATTTGCCCAACTTTTCAATATATGGCCACATTTGAAGAACCTCACCTGCGGCCATGCTGTGTATGGAAGCCAAACTAAAATACGCACAGGCGACATGCACCCAGGGTTTGTATGGGCTCAATCTTCTGTCATGAGTGAGGGTCAGACCGAGGGCCTTTTTAGCTACGAGGTAGGTGAAGTGGACGTCTTCCAAGTTGATGAGAGGCACATGGAGGGCTGCTTTGAGGATGTCTCCGAGGTATATGCCTGAAACATTGTTATAATACATTATTAGTTAACGGTATTTCCCAATAGCAGTTTACGTGACGATTGCGTACTGACAGGTCGTGTGATCTATTATGAAACTCGCCTTGCGGCTCGTTTCATTAACCACACTCATCTTGTAATGCCTATTACGCAGAGTCGCGTACAATACTTTATCTACACACATATTATAAGTACTCTAAGATGGGTTCAGAAGCCGAAAGGCAAATGACCAGCATTACCTGTGGTAGTAGGTAACAGCGATGACAGCTGTAACGTAATTTCATTACGTTATCGAATATTATAAGGTAATGAGATCCAAATTTGGAACATCTTCCAAAATTAACAGCTGTCATCGCTGTCACTACCACAGGTAATGCTGATCATTCAAAATTAACCTTTCAATGCCATGTCAAAAAGGATTCCATATAGATCATTTTGACAACCAGCATTTTTTCATAGCAGCAAAATTTCACATAGCATTTTTTACATGATCGTTAATTTTTTTAATCGTTTTTTTCATGTAGTATATATTTTTTTACATAATAATAATTCTTTATTTCAAGTATCAAGACTCATGGGTAGGTACATAAAAAAAAAGTAATTACATTGTTGAATAAAATAATAGCCTTTATTTCTGCCCTCCTAAGCAAAAATGCAATAACTAAATAAAATAGCCAAAGCAGGTTCAACTCTCTTATGTTTGAAACTAGGTTGCAATTTCGACATATGTTTTGTCTGAGATATCGCCATTATGCTTAGTAGGGCAGATTTGTTGTTCGGTGATTTTTACTTTTCACATTTTCCCGGTCCCAATTTTTCCCATCGCAAATTTTCCCAAATATTACATTGTAATACGTAGGTAGGTTACGTTAGGTTTGTCATTATATCAGGCCCAGAGAGCCAAAACAACCCAGAAATAGGAGCTCCGCGAGTTAGCTCCGTGGACTGTGTCAAATAGTAATTTCAGCGATTATAATAAACGCGAACATTAAGGGGACTGCGAACCGACGCTTTAATCGCATAGCTGTCAAATTTACATACTAATTAAGCTCCGGGCCATAACGTTTCTCACCCCAACATCAAGTCCGATTTTCACGATTTTTTTAATATGATGTCTTTTAGTAGTGTAGTTATTATGAAAAAGTAGGTCTGTACGTTTCCATTTTTTTAATTGTTTTTTTTTTAAGAAAATTAATAAACTCATCTTGGCCGAGATGCCCGTCACAAGATACGTCAAAGTAAACGCAAACCATAGAAGACTGTCATTTTTGACGCATCTTGAGACGAGCATTACAGTTGAGTTTAGTTTATTAATACGGCCCTTAGTTTTTCATAATATCAACAAGATATATATCGTAAAAATTGGACTAGTTTGTATGGAGTTTCTTAGCTTGTCAATCCTCTTAACATTCCACATTGTACCCCGGGGTAAGAATTTGGTACGTTTCCATTTGTCTATTTTTTATTTGTTTTTTTTTTCAATGGAAAACGTCTGTACCTATAGGTCTAACGCATAACTGAGTCTGTTCAGACTAATCTTTGGTAGCAATTCCCGTGTGTGTTTACGGTACGTCAAACGACGACGTAATAACTTCAGTCGGGCGTCAGCCTCGCTGTCGTCAATACGTGTTAATTGAACAGGTCCCTTCAAGTAAAACACACACGGGATTTGCTACCAAAGATTAGTCTGAGCAGACTCAGTTAAGCGTTAGACCTATAGTTTTTCATAATATCTACAAGATATTTAAAAATCGTAAAAATCGGACTAGTTCGTATGGAGTTTCTTACCTTGTCAATCCTCTTAACATTCCAAATTATTACTCGGGGGATAAGAGTGAAATGCCACCATACTAGTAATTTCACCGGCCTTGATACACGCCCGCTGCGACACCACGCAGTGAAAACACTGCTAGGTACGGTCTGCATCAAAAGTAGCTAAGCAGAATTACATGCTCAAAATGATCTAGACTATCCCGCCCATACATTGCAGTGCTCAAAACTAACTAAGTAAAATTAAGCAAAAACAGTACTATTCTACATTCTTAATGTGAAGTAGTGCATATAATTATTATTTTTTACATTATATAAACAATAACAAATAAAACATACGTACCTACTTATTACTTTTTTTTTTCATTTTCTAAAAAAAGGAGAACATGTTTTACTTACGAATAAAGAATCATAATAACGACCACTTTTGTAGCTACATGCACTAAAAATAATCAAAAGATGTTGTCCATTATCGGAAATAAGATCATTTTTATTCAATTACAGTACAAGTTACTATTGACGTGACATATAAAATCCTAGAACTTTGACATAATGCAACTTCGTAATGACTACTGATAATGAAGGTATTTCTCTGCAATGAGGTCCACTATTTCCTTGTTTGCATATAATTTAATTTTAGTACAAAATACCCACAATTTCAAAGTTGAGTTTTGAGCACTACGTTGTGGGTGGGTTCCAGTATGCGACGTATTCTCTTGACAATAGAGTCTAGTGCAGATCATTTTGACCTCTTCGGTTGCGTAGGTACTTCTGCTGCTGACTGTATGATGGATTTTTTTTAGGGCTCCGTAACAAATTGGTAAAAAAGGAACCCTTATGGTGAGACTTCGTTGTCTGTCTGTCTGTATGTCACAGCAGGTTTACTCAGCAACTACAAATGCTATCAACTTGAAATTTGGCATATTTTTACAATTTGCTTGCTCTTGTTTTTAGTAAAAAACATATGAAATTAAATTCATTTAAATAATTGAAAAGGGGTCTAGAATGGGGGGTTGAATAATGAAAGTGGTTTGATTATAGCAATTAGGGTTTCATATGAAAGGTCTTAATCTGCAAATTCCAAAACAATTTTTATTTTTATTTTCTGTGATGTACTTTTTGATTTATAGCCGAAAATGTACAATAAATGACCGTTCCCCCCCTTTATCTCCGAAGTTTATTTATATTTTATGGAAAATTTAAATTAAGTGTCCATTATTTACAGTTTTAGAGAAATAACAATAAAACTTAGAAAATTTGTATTGAAATTTAGGCTAGTCAAAATGGACCTTATTGCATATAAAATAAATTTCATAGCAAAATGAGTATTTTCTTTTTCGGTTACCAAGCATATTATCTTAAATATGGAACCATCGGCGCGCGAGTGCAACTCTCACTTCACCGGTTTTTTTTTATGTCATGGATAAGGCAAACGAGTGCACAGGCCTTACATCCTCAAGACTACAATCTTCAGACTTCAATCCTAAGGCCGTGAATGCGTTGCCTACAGGACTAAGATGGAATGCCTCTATGCTAGTTATTTCACCGGTTATCTTATATTATAACACTGGGACACCACAATGCGAACACTGCTGCTTGGTTAAAGGATAAGTTGGTAGCAACCCTGCACAAGATCGTACCAACACTAAAACTAGATGGTGGTAGCGACCATACACAAGTTTTCTGACATCTCAAGTGGGTGACGGCACCAATGATGGACCATTTTAGCTGACAGGCACCAGTAATGGATACTTCACTCTTTATTCAAATTTCATACGGTCCTAAATTGATTGATGCAAAACAAATGAATAACCCTTATCTTCTGTAAAATAAGAGTCAAGTGTACATAACTGGTTCCATCCTATGCTTACCGTTTATGATATATCCTGTGCCAGACAGGTACTCCGGAATCACGTCCTCTGGATACAACCACCGCGGCAGGAACCACTTCGTATATTCGTTCCTATGAGGTACCATATTCTCCTTCTTGTAGCCTGAAATATGGACAGTGGTTAGACATTCAAATTCAATGTCAAATCATTTATTGCATATCACTTTATATTATAAAGGTTGGTGGAATTGTAAGTAGGTAGCTATCCATGTGACGGCCTGCAAGGGCACAGCAACATGAGAGGGCTAGCTTAACAATAAGTAATTTTCTGGCGATCTCAGTAGCTATCACGGTACAATTCAACTATATCTAACATTTAAATATTCACTTAAAGCTGGGAATCCACAGACGCGCCGTTTGTCTCGGCGACAGAGGGAACGTATACAACTGAATGGGCGTAATGTTTTGACCACATTCACGTGCACGCCACGCCATGCCTCAACGGTGCGACATCACGGAGCAGACTGATTAGAAAATGGCAGCCAGAGAACGCATTCACGACGACGCCATTTGGCTTGTCGCGGAGGCGTGGCGTGTTCCAACGTTGAATTTCGATATTCATGATAGTTCCATTCGCATCCAACGGACCGCGCCAAGTACATACTTTTAAACGCTACAGTTTTGACATACACGGATTGATTTTGGCGCGGCGCTGTTCTATTCGGCTTTTTGGAGCAATCGTGAATGCCCAGCTTAAGCTGTAGAAAGATTCATTAATTAAGAATTCTTTCAATTGTTTGTTAAATAGTATTAGTTTGTCAATGTTTTTCATGGAATTCGGGAGATGATTATACTTTAATTAAAATGTGATGGGAGCTGGATGCTACTAGTTCATCATCTTCGAAGTCCTACCCTCTTCTGGATTAAGAAAGGGGATATCTTTTAAAGCCTTTTTTCCGTAGAAGGGCAGAACAGTTGCTTACCACCACATCATGGTACCAGGGCCCTGAGGGTTGGCTTATGGCAATGCATTTGCAGTCATAAAATTGCATTTAGACCATTGCTCGTTTGCTTTTTTCATGCTATAAAAAACACCGCAAAGAAATAGTGCGAAGACTGTTACTTGACGACTGGTTAGTGGGTTATGTTAGTAGAGTAAGTAATATACCTAGCATAGCGGCGTCCTTGTTCTCCTTAAGAACATTCTGCAGCATCCAAGGATTCACCATGACGTCATCATCAGTCTTAAACATGAACTTTGCGTGAGGACATCGATTCAGGGTCCACTTAAGCATCAGGGCCACCTTCAAGGTCAGGTTTTGGTAGTGATCCTGGAATTCATGGACCACCAGGTCGCTGTGCTGCTTGGCTTCCATGTAGGTGTCCACCTGGAGTTTAAAGGTTATTTATGTCAGTCTCGGAACTTATGGAAGAGGGTACTGCTTCAGTAGTCACCATCAAACATTTAAGTATATACATATAGCGAAAACTCACCAACTGGTCATCATCAGCACTTAATCCCAGGAAGAAGTAGGTCTTCTGGTGTTTCCCCCAGGTGTTCCTGATGACTTCCCGCTGGAGCACGTGTGAGGGGGAACTGGTGACCATGATGAGGACAGGAACTTGCACCAGCTCGCAGGCTGACGACGGCTCTATCAGGAGGTTGCTGGAAAATAGTTCAAAGTTAGTTGTTTTTTGGAATCTATGGGGGTCTATGGGGTTGTCGTGAACTTGATCTGAGCGCTTCCGGGGAGTCTCTAGGAGGAATAGTTACTTTTGTTTATAGGTAACGGTTAATTTAAACAGATTGGTATGTACAGTCGAGTTCATAATATACATATGTATACACTTTAGTACCTTGTCTATTTAATGTCATGTTTAAACTGCCATATGGGTGATTCCACGGGCGTTTCAACCGCCGTCAGTTCCCTGTCATAAATATTGAAATGAGCTACACCAAGCAGCTGACATTAACACAGAGCTATATCGTAATTCTTGCCACAATTGATCGAATTTTAAGTATATTATCGCCTATTTCTTAAATACTAAGGACAGTGGACCGACGGCGGTTGACACGCCCGTGGAATCACCCATATATGAATAGTCACAAAACTCACAACGATTAAAGTGACAAGGTACTCGACTAGATATAGGTTCACTCGTTCCCGAACCTTGGCAAGATCATTGGAGATTGGACCTTGATGATGACCTCACAGTCTTGCACCTTCTGCAGGGTTCGTCCGGGTCGCTACCACCAACTTATCCTTTAAACATACCGCCAAGCAGCAATGACCTTACGAGGGCTGCTACTTATGTATCCGGAATCTGGGATTCCAACATTTATAAACGTTATATCTGACCTCCATGGTAAAATTTGAACTTTTTTTTAATACTGGCCGCTATAAATTTTTTTCTTATGTACGCTAGTCTTTTGTTTTTGGCGGGATCAAAATGTCATCTCGCTACAAGAATGGAACTCACTCGTGAAAATATTCGTGCTATGATTTATTATGATTTTCGGCGTGGTTTAACGCAACAACAGTGCATAGATCAATTAACTTCGACTTTTGGTGATGAAACTCCATCGAAAAGCACTGTGTACCACTGGTTTAGTGAGTTCAATCGTGGACGTAGTATGTTCACGGACGAAGTTAAGGAAGGTCGCCCGAAATCGGTCGTTGTACCACAAAAAAAAAATTGTTCTCGTTGGATCCCTCACAATTTAACTAAGGATCAAAAAGAGGCTCGCGTCGAATGGTGCAAGAAAATGTTAAAAAAATATATCCGGGTGACTCAAAAGCTGTTTATAATATCTACACAGGTGACGAATCCTGGATCTATGCGTATGATCCGGAAACTAAACAACAATCAACAGTGTGGGTGTTTCAAAATGAGCCGAACCCTACGAAAGTAACTCGTGCAAAAAGCACCTTGAAGCAAATAGTCGCCTGCTTTTTCGGTATTAATGGCCATGTGGCTACAGTGCCACTAGAGAATCGTAAAACGGTTAATTCGGAATGGTACACGACCATTTGTTTGCCGGAGGTATTTGAAGAAATACGTAAAAACAACCAGCGACGCAGAATCGTTCTTCACCATGACAATGCCAGCTGTCATACATCACGCGAAACGACTCGATTTTTGGAAGGTCAAAATATAGAATTAACGGGTCATCCGCCGTACAGCCCTGATTTGGCACCCAATGATTTCTATTTATTCCCAAATGTATAGAATAAATTACAAATCGCGTCACTGGTATACCACGTGACTTTTCGCATCACGTCATCTCCCAGTGACGCGACTGGTTTAAAAACGAATCGAATAGAAACGTTAGTTAGCGTAGTGCATCTTTGCATGGCCCTCAGCACGTTTTGGAGATACCTCAGTCAGAGTGGAAAAAATGTTTTAAAAATTGGTTTCAACGTATGCAAAAGTGCATCGATCATAAGGGAGAATATTTTGAAAAACAATAAAACCATATTTAGTCATATACGTTTGTTATTTTTTTCTATTCCGGTTACATAAGTAGCAGCCCTCGTATTATTGTATTCCAGTGTGAGATTGACGAAGTTGAAATTCCCTTTCAAAAAACCGGTCAAGTGCGGTCAAATAACGCAAAAGAAAATACTCATTTTGTTATGAAATTTATTTTCTATGATATAAGGTCCATTTTGACTAGCCTAAATTTTAATACATTTGTAAATAATTATCTATAACTCAGTAATGTTTCAGATTTTATGGTCCGGATAAACTTGGGAGCCCCTTTACAAATGTTTAGTTTTTATTTACTAAAAACATATGCGGGGAAGCAAATTATACAACTATGTCAAATTTCAAGTTGATAAGGTAACGGCGCCTATTACCGGGGGTATCAAAATAGACGCCTATCACCGTGGTATTTTCAATTATGCATTTTATAAGCAAACCGATCGATTTTCTAAAAAAAATATTTTACACTAACGAAGCTTATTTAGTTGACTAAAGGATCTATTAGCGATAGTATGTTTGAATGAAACAAAGTGCTCGAAATTTGTCAGTTTCTGCGACGGCAGCGCAAAAAGAGATCGTGCCATACTAACGCGTGTCACCACATGTAAGAGAACTCGAATCTTATTTAGTATTTTAAGTAATATTTATGGCAATTGAACGAATGTTATGATATTTAAATGGTTGTTTACTGTTTTCTGCATGACTTCTGAGTACTCTTTATATATTTTTTGGCCTGGAAATACTAGTAAAATGGGAAATAAAATACAGCGGTGATAGGCGCCATTTTAAGCTGTGAATACTAATACCGTGGTATACCACGGTAATAGTTAATAGTGACTTTGGCTTTATGCTTTATTTTTTGTATAATGTGATCGGTTATGCTTATATTTTCTTACGGTTATTCCAATCTTGATCTATTCACGCTATTAAAGAACTATTTCCGTGATATGGAAAGTATTCAACAAACCCTTAATAAACACTACAGTACTGAATTTTTAGTTTCTATAGAAACCGTTATTTTGACAACTTGTTTAAATATTGAGAGAAAACCGTATATTTACTTACCAGTTATGTAATTTTGGTTTTAAACCAAGGTCGTAATATATATTTTTATTAGATTTTACAACACTCCAAATTAAGCCTATTACCGATGGTACGATCAGGTAACCCTCGGTAATAGAATGTATGGGAATCTATTATCGACCCATTCAATATTTGTTTGAGTCGGTAATAGGTTCTTAAAGAAGTATCTATTACCGGGTGATATTTTAGTCTTCTATTAAAATTAATCACATTGAGGGTACCGTAACTACAGATTTCTTTGATGAAATTGAGACTTTTACTCATCAGTTGGAAACCTCCTTTATGGACACTCATAAAAGCGGTTAGTACATATCGACGCTTGAAAGGTATATATATATTTCGAAACCAGAAAAATTTACACATTCCGAAAATATATTTAACTCAATGTCCTTAAAAAATGTCGCTTAGATGATTTCGCCTTTCAAGCGTAGATATGTAGTTTTCATAGGTTGTACATACTGAAACGTATTATTTAAATATGTTTCTCATCTTCATATTGAATGGAGAATGTGTATTGAAAGGAGTTGAATAAGTGTTACACATTTTATAATTTTACTACCCAGTATTAGCTAGCTAATTTAATTATTTGTAATTGTGACAACTTTGACAAACGAAATATAAATCCTAAGTATAATCATATTGTAACGTTTTGTATAGATTTCCTTAAAAAAACTTAATGCACAAAAATAATATACAGAACCAAAGCCAACATTATTTTTTTAACCCTCGGTAAGTAATAAGTTCCGAATCGTGAGTCAAGTTCCTATTACCGATGGTAGAAAATTGCTGCTTTTTATACCCTCGGTAATTGAAGCTGAATTCGCGGTAATAGAATCACAGCCTGTCCTTTACCACGGTAATAGAAGACTTGGGTAT
Source organism: Acleris literana (assembly GCA_946894065.1). NCBI lineage: Eukaryota > Metazoa > Arthropoda > Insecta > Lepidoptera > Tortricidae > Acleris > Acleris literana. The sequence goes on along the minus strand of OX335688.1, from coordinate 7,294,473 downwards.
TTTGGTTTCAATAATTATTTTATAAAATATAATAAACTAAAATGAGGCCAAAAAGTTACGATTCTAAAAATTCAATAAATTTTCTTAAATAAAAAAAAAATCTCAGTCGTTAAAGAGCCTTGATTACCTTCATTTTTTTGACTCATTTGAGATCTTCCTTAAGTACCACGGTAATAGGCGCCGTTATATAGTTTCAGAGAAAAACTCCTGTGACATACACTCAAAACAATAAAAGCCAACAAAGAGAGATTTTCACTTAGTTGATTTAAAATGAATACAATAGTTAAGATATTAGTTATATAAACCAAATATGATAGCAACAAACAGCAATTTCTTTAGTGATTCAACTAATATCTTAGTTGATGTATCTAACGTCTTAGTTGATGTATCTATCGTCTTGTTAGGCTCGTATGGGATCAAGACGCTTATGCACAACAATCACAATCTTGTTACAAGCGACCAATTATTTTTTTCAGTGTACGTATAGTCGGTGATCGAATTCGAGATCAAAATCTGACAGTTCCTATCTTGATTATTTAGTTATTTTAATATTATTTCATAAAAACATGAATGAGAACTCGTGTAACCAGTAATATTAGGGTAAGTTTTAGTGATAAAAATACCTACACTTAAACCAAAATGCAGTAATCACAGCGAATGTGCGCCCGTTGAGGTTAGGATTTTGATCTCGAATTCAATCACCGACTGTACACACAAACAGACGGCGAAGTCTCACCTTAAGGATTCCTATTTTACCATTTTGGTACGGAACCCTGAAAAGTACTTACATGTTGTCTAAACAAGCCGCCAGACTTCTGTTAGCTCGGAAAAAGTTAAGGTTCTGGTCGGGAGGTGGTGGTGGTAGCAGCGACCCGGCGACCACCTGGCTCAGGGTCCACACCGGGAACAGCACCACCAGACCCAGCAAGAGATAGGGCAGGGCTTTACGGCCAGCTGAAATAAATAAAGAAACAATTATTTTTATCAATACAGTTTACGCAAACTTGCTTGAAAAAAGTTGTATAACTTTCCAAAATAACTTTAACAAAAAGCTAGCTTTCAAAACACGACTGTTGCTAACCAACTTTAAATCGTTATAAATCCTAAATGATCATTCAAAATGAAAAATGATGAAAAAAACCTAAAGATGATTTTTAAATCCATATTCAATGATACCCCACTTCTCATACTTGGTCGACTTTTTTTTAATTTGCACATTATGGCGTTTGGTTGCCGCCATATTGAATTTTGATTACTGTCATATCTTCAATGACACTCACCAGATTAAGACAAATCGATTGACATAAGAATCATCAAAATCGGAAAACGGGTTTAGTTTTTATAGTGCCACAAAGGAACAAAAATACATATACAGGTTGCCTCTGACCTTGGGGCTTTAAATGCATGGATCGTTTCTATTTCTGAAAATGAAATTCTTTTGTTCTGTTAGTTGTTAAAAATATGTCGAACTTAAATTTTATTGCTTTCATACAAGTTCAATGTAATTTTCAATGTACGCGATCCAATTCCCCATCTTCCTTTAGCCCTCGTAACAAGGAAATGTCGCCCCCATACCATGAGATAGTGATTTTATGGCCATGTTGTGGCTTTAGATTGGAGAAAGGAAAACAAGATTTCTATGCTGGAATTGACATTTCAAAAAAAAAAGTATTTCTGTTTTTTCGCGTTTATAATAGCTCGTTAAAAAATAGACTACCCGTGTTTCTCGGTTTTTCTTTATTTAACTTAAATTCGTCGTTAATAATTTATTAAAGATATAGTCATTAAAAATACCTTATATACAAAGTTAGGAATACTGATGTCGTGATCTTAGCATGATATAAAATAAAATAAAGTAACTTTAAACAGAAACAGAACTGACTGTCATGTCATGTCACTTGTTAACCATAATAACTGTAACAACATGAATTCGTCTACTTTGGGCAGATTGCGGCTATCCGCTTTTACAAATCCGTTAGTCACTTTCATTTTAAATAGCGTATATCAAAGCAATAGTATTACGAGAATGAGAATTGAAAGCGTGTCGTTAGAATCAAGTTATCCTTCAGACAGATGAAAAATGGACATGACAGTTGTATATTTTTTTCAATTCCTATGGTAATAAATGGACTAAGGGCACTATAAGTGTATTCCTAACATTCTCAATACAACTTTTTTTACTGTTTTTCCTAAATATAAAAAAAACTACTGCATAAAAAAATCCAAAAATATTTTTACTGTAATCAGCAGTGTAAAATCTACAAACGGCATTTTTATTTTACTACCTTAGCACATATGAATTGTTGTCAATTTTTGTAGCTCTTGAGGGATATACGAGATCAAGTGGACGATTATCATCCCTACTAATATTACAATTTATTCAAGCCTCAATATAAACATCGATGTAAAATTGTTAACGTATAGAAATTATGGCCCGGAGATAGACGTACGGTATTTTTTTATCTTGAAAAACCGGTCAGTTACCCAGGGACTAACGATATAACGATATGTAGTCGCGGGCAAAACCAAAAGGCTAAAAGTGATACAAAGGTTAGAGGCCTAGGTGAAATATATTTCCTTTTTTTATATAATTATTTGTTAAAATATTAATTTGGTATTGCTGTTTTTTACTAGTAAAATATTTTTTTAGTGTTTTTAACCCACTACGTCATGGCCCGCCACTCAAGTGGATTGAAAACATTTATATATATAATACATATCGACGGTAAAAAGCGTAAACGCTGTAACCCACAATGTACCAAAAAATTTTTTTTGCATATTCGGAATCAGATTTTTTTTCTGCGTCGAATGGTCCGGGTCTCGAGGCTCTACGACGATTAGAAAATTCTGTACAGCGTTGAAATTGTATGTACTTTTTTGACATATAGCAAAATTAATTGCTGTAAGCCGCCAAAAAACAGGTCTTTATTGTGCATTTGCATTTACACCAATTCATATTTTACAAATTTTTCGAGTCCAGTAGGTTACTGCGTGCGTAAAACCATTTCCACTGTCATTTACAGCGTTTACGCTTATTGAAAAAAAAAGTGACACTACACTTACTACGTTTTCTGTAAAATATATTTAGATGATAGTGACTTACTACGTTTTAATCAGACACCATAATGTGAATACTCACAAGTTACACCAAATATGAAGTAATACGCAAAAATATTACTGACCTTTACCTCATTTCTTAAAAGTTTGCTTATTATTGGTCGCTTGAGTTTACCGTATTTTAAATACGCGCTCATGCTGTGTGGGTAACGGCTTACCGCCCCGATCAGTCAGTCTGAGACCGCCGTGGGATCAAGTTGTGTGTGGTGTAACGGTCTTTCACCGCGTGACAACAAAAGTTTGAAATGTAATTATATCTATTTTAATAGTAAACCAGTGCAAATAATGTGAATAGTTAATACTATACTAATGAATTCTTATTTCATTTAAATAGTAACTACTTAGTATGTATGATAAATTCTGAGAATTAAGTGTTGCTTTACATAATTATAAGTAATTAAAACTACTTTACGAATTTTAACAATACTTTGATAATAGTTATTAGTTTGCAGAAACGCTAGTATAGTGTCTTAAACTTTTCAGTTTGTTAAACATTGATGTTTTTAATTTTAATTGACTTTATTTCATGAGTAAGTTAACTTGTGATATTTAATTTATCATAATAATATACTTCTTTTATACGAAGTGTTTGTAGCGATGCATAGTTATCGTTAAATTAAAGGATTATTTTTTTTCAACTAGACTTGTATTGTAAATGTTTATAAGCATGTATATATTTATATACATACATACATACATTAAATCACGCCTGTTTCCCAGAGGGGTAGGCAGAGACCACTTCTTTCCACCTGCTACGATCTTGACAAATCTCTTTCGCTTCTTCCACATTCATACATCGAGTCATGCATGCACGTCGGTTTCGGGTACTTAAGATACGGCCCTTTTCCAGTATTTCTCCGATTTGATTCGAAAAAGTACGCCTAGGTCGGCCCCTTCCGACCCTCCCACTCACTTTTGCTCTGTCTATCTCTTTCGTCAATCTTCTTTCATCCATCCTTTCCAAATGACCGAACCATTGAAGCATGCCCTTTTCAATCTTAGTCACTACGTCTTCTTTTAGTCCACATTTCTCTCTGACCTTTTCATTCCTTACTCTATCAATCAGTTTCACACCACACATACTACGCAAAGAGCGCATTTCAACTGCGTTTATACGACTTTCATGCTTGTCCTGCCACACCCAACATTCACTACCATACATCAGAGTAGGGATTAACACTCCATTGTGAACAGCCAGTCGCGCTTTTTGTGAAACGCCCCTTCTGCTCACAAAGGAGTACAGGGCCCCATTAATTTGGTTTCCAGCATTCACCCTCCTCTCGACATCCTTCTCACACTTACCATCTCTTGTAAACATACTTCCCAGGTACACAAATTCATTCACTTGCTCTACTAATTCACCATTTACATTTATCACGCACTCAGTCATCTCCTCGTCCTTCTCTATCACCATGACCTTGGTCTTGGCAACATTTACTTTCATCCCTTTTTGCTTAAATCCTTCATTCATCACTGTCACCATCTCCTGCAACTCAAGTACCGATGGAGCAAGTATAACTTGATCATCGGCATATAAGAGGCATTTGATTAGCAACTCTTCCATACACAAACCCTTATCATACTCTTTCAAATCTCGCATACAACTGTCCATGAATAGATTGAACAGCCATGGTGAGGCAACACAGCCCTGTCTAACACCTCTAGAGATATTAAACCAGGCCGAGTATGCCCCATTGATCCTGACACAGGCTCTGGAGCCCTCATAAAGGGACCTCAAAGCCTGCACCAGGTTGCTGCTCACTCCATACCTAGACAGCACCGTCCACAACTGCTTTCTATCTACCCTATCATAGGCCTTTTCCAGGTCCACAAAAGCACAGAAAACCTTTTGGTTGACAGCCAAAAACTTTTCTGTGATAGACCGTAGTGAAAAGACCTGATCGGTACATCCCATTCCCTTTCGAAATCCCGCTTGTACATCCCAGATTTTGTCATTCGTAACATTCAATACCCTTTCAATTAAAATCTTCGCGTATACTTTGCCGACAACACTAAGGAGGCTGATACCGCGGTAGTTTTTGCAGTCTTGCTGTGACCCCTTTCCTTTATACAGAGGGACGATAACGGCCTTGACCCAATCTTCCGGGACTCGGCCTCTACTCCAACATGCATTGAAAAGGCGGTACAACAGACTACCCACCACACCATCTCCTCTCCTCAGCATTTCTATCGACACTCTATCACAACCTGCCGACTTTCCCGCTTTCATACTTTTTAAAGCTTTCACGATTTCACTCATGCTAATCAGACTTTCATCTTCGCTATTTACATCCTTACTCATACTATCTGGCTCAAGGCAAACATCTTCGCATTCAAACAAGCTTTCAAAATAAGTTTTCCATCTATCAAGCATTTTTTCTTCCTCACATATCAAGTCTCCACACTCATCCCTCACGGCGCTTAATTTAGTTTTCTGTGATTTCCCTCGAGTCGATTTTATCAAGCTCCAAAAGAGTTTAATATTCGACCGGAAGTTGTCAGAAAAACTCCTATCATACTTTTCATTCAGTAAATCTTTCTTTCTAGCCACAACTTCTTTCACTCTTTTCTTTGAACTATTGTATTCTTCTTTCTTTCTGTCGCTTATATCTTGTGCTGGCTGTACAGCTACAAAATCCAACCAACACTTTTTCTTCTCTTTCACTATGTCATCTACCTCTGTATCCCACCATTCTGGACGTTCATTCTTGCTCTTTCTTCTCTTTACTACACCGCATACTTCAATGGCCGATTTAACCATGCCATTTTTCATAATCTCCCATACATTATTTATATCATTCTTTACTTCACCGTCATTCATCTTATTAACACATTCAAAACATTCTTTCAGCTTCCTTACGTACTCATCTTTTATAACTTGATCATTGAGTTTCTCTACTTTTATCCTCTCTAACGCAGTTGTCGGTACGGGAACACGATGGCGCCAACGTGTGAACAGACCCCTTACTCGTGTTACCACTAAGTAGTGATCTGAACCTACGCTAACCCCCCGAAATGCTCTCGTATCTACAACTTTGTTACGCAAACGTTCATCCACAATCATCAAGTCTATCATAGACTTCTCATTCTGACGTCTCCACGTATACTGATGAATCTCTTTGTGATCAAACAGAGTGTTTGTCACGCAGAGATTCTTAGCCAAACATACATTGAGAAGGCATTTGCCATTCTCGTTCACTCGCTCATCACCATGCTTACCTAGTACCGATTCATAACCATCCCTTTTCACGCCTGTCCAACCATTAAAATCGCCTAGTAAAATAATCCTTTCATTCTCCTTGCATTTTGTTGAAACCTCATGCAAACTTTCCCAAAACTTCTCCCGTTCCTTTTTTGATTTATTCATATCGGGGGCATAAGCCCCAATTACGAATAAACGGGTGAGACCTACCTTGAGTCTCACCCAGAGAAGTCTTGGGCTCACACATTCATGCTCTTGCATACATTCCGCCATTCGCTCTGTGAGTACGATACCAACTCCCTGACGACCGTGCTCGGCTACCGGGACCATATATATATATATATATTTATATGTAGATGTTCGGATGTTTATATCTAATGGAGGATTGAAAATATATTTACATACACATACAAACACATTCGTATTAATTAATTCTTTAGGATAACATTTAAAAAAAGGATTAATAAATGTTATCTCATATTTACGTCGTTTTAATATCAATAACCTTTTTTGACATCTATCATTGAATACAATTATGATTTTTTTAAACTGCAAGCACTGCAGCGTAACATCAATTTAGGCAGTCCTCAACATTTAAAGAATGGTGGTTACATCACTTACGCTTATTAGAAATCACACTGATTATTACCTTTCCATACATTTAACAAAATCATTAACAGCGTTTTATCGTATTGAAAAAAAAAGTCAGGTTGCTGTAACCGACACTAAAAAGAAACCTAGTCACTTCTGGTACACGACAGGCATATGGTCTAATAGGGAATTTGAAAATACATATATAGTATAAAAATGGCACCGATCGCTCAAATAAAAAAAAAGATATGATTTTTTTTGTAAAATTTCAAAAGTTTTTTGGCTCTGGTGTAAAGTTTGATTTTGCGGGTTACAGCGTTTACGCTTTTTACCGTCGATATGTAGGTAATTAATGACGTAAAGGCACCAAGTATATCGCCAATACAGCGTCGTGTTTCTTTAGCCTCCAGGGAGAACTTGATGAAAGTGTTTTCACACCAAATATAGTGGCCATTGTTGTCATTCGTATTCTATTGACACTATAAACTAGCGACCCGCCCTCTCTTCGCTTCGGTTTATGTGAGATTTGTGTAACACCCGTACATAATCCAGAATTTATAAAAAATTAAAACCTTCATCTTGAATCACTCTATTGATGAAATCCGTATTAAAGACGGTTACGTAGTTTGAAAGATTTAAGTGTACCTATACAGGGTGTCCCAGAAACCGACGCCAACTCGCCTAGGGCTGATAGAGCCGCTAAAAAGCTATCGATTTAACCCCTATGTATGTTCATCGATTTTTACTAGTTTCGGAGATATTGCTCATTTTAATCTGTTTTTTTGTGATTTTCCCTTATGTCCATGTCACGAAAATAATTAATTTCATGTTTTATTTCATAAGTTTTTCAGTTGTATCTTACATAATTAGAATCATTACGAATCAGCGAAGTTTTTAAACCTATATTCCCGTTTTTTTTCATATTTTTTTTGAGTAATCACGTAAAGTTTGTTTCTCCAAATCTCTATACTACGTGTCCCAGTGTTTGCTTTTCACTTTGTATGGAGAAAACAACTTTAGGTGATCAGCATTCGCATGTAATGAGCATTCGAGAGTAGCGTACACCGAGTGGTGTGTAAGCTTTGAAACGCTCGGCTCAACGTACACACCACTCGAATATTCACGCGAATGCTCACAGTGAGGACGCTCCTTAGACCGTACGAAATAACTTAAAATAGATGGTCTTTGTTTTCTTTTTTACTTTTTCAAAGTCGTACGGTGTGAATGTCATGTTTGGTATAACACTTAACAGTTAAAATTATAAAATGTAAATCCGTAATTGGTAAACATAATACTTTTTTAAAACTGTTATTTATTGTGCTGTGGATTTTGTATCCATAAATAAATAAATAATTGTTATTTTTTGAGTTTTTTTTTTGTGTTTGTTGTAATGGCTTCGGAACCCTACACTGAGAATGGTCCGGCATGCTCTTATGATGCGCTCTTTGGTTACGGAACCCTAAAAACACTGTACACCAGCAATCACGAATCGAGCTAGGCCACGGACGCCCTTTTCTCACTCACAATGCTACTGGAAATGCAACTGTGTCACATTCGCTATAGGATAATATTCCATTGACACCTCGTTTCGGCGACCATTGACCTAATTGAAATTGAATTATTTTTTCTAAAAATAGATCGATGGACTAGTTGAGGAATAATATAAGGACAAAATAAGTGCATAATGAGACGGTGGACGAGGTGTTATTCTCTTAAAAACTGGCCAAGTGCGAATCGGACTCGCACACGAAGGGTTCCATACCACCGCACAATACTAAACACGTTTCTTGTATCTTGTGTACCTATTTCCATGAGCCCTCTGACAGACAGACAGAGGGACAGCGGGGCTTAGTCGCAATTTAAAGTGAATCCTGCGACGCTAAGACGAATCTAACGACACCTCGCTTCTCGAAATCGGGCCATCCGTTTACCCTTTACAAGGGAACAAAGAAGCATACATACATAAGATGCGTAGCGAAATCGGTATCATTATCGAAAATGTATAGGATTGACTTAAGCTGTCAACCACTTATGTCTGTTCCGTACAATTTGACAGTTTTCGAAAGTAGTTTCCGATACCTTTAAGTATCTTGTCTAGAGCCACAGTTCGTTTTTAGTGCGCCTGCTGCAGTTAATGCTGGGGACCGTCGAGTGTCAGACTTCTGGCAGAAAGGTGTCGTGTTCCCGTGGTTTCGAAGCAGCCTACCAGCAGCGATCATGGCGTTAACGGCCGAGCCACACCAGTTGAGTGACGTTCGCTTTCCACTGCGTTGTATAGTGACATTTCGTAATGAGAATTCATACTATACAACGCAGCGGAAAGCGAACGCGCACGTGCACGTGCACGTCACGCAACTGGTGTGGCTGGGCCTTTACTGTGGCAAATCAGGACCTCGCATTAAAAAGCTCAAATGACAGAATTAATGCTTAATGACATATTCTACCAGTGGACCAAATAAACAAACATAATATTATACCTAATGTTAATCAGTACTTAGTCAGTTTTATAGTGTGTGTGTCATATGGTATTTCGTAAAATATGTTACTAGTCGATAGTTTTTAAATACACTTACTAGAATTGTAGAGGCAATTTAATTTGAGCCGTATTCAAATTAATACTTAATGGCACTATGGATCGTATGAACGATAGTCTGCGTTTTAGAAGTGGTGTAAAAGGAAGAGGAAGGCATCTACTCTGGCAGACGGACAGGAGGGCAGACGAACAGGCAGACATGCCGAAAATAAAAGGATTACGGAACCTTAAGAAGCTACAGCGCTTGTGTGACGGAACCATCGGTGCGCAAGTTTCGACTCGCACTTGACCGGTTTTTAGGGTTTGGAAGTCTAATTTTGTGTGTGTGTGTGTGTGTGTGTGTATGTGCTTGCGTGCGAGCGTGCGAGCGTGCGTGTGTGTGTGTGTGTGTGTGTGTGTGTGTGTGTGTGTGTGTGTGTGTGCGTGTGTGTGTGTGTGTCAGTCTGTGGCACCGTAGCTCTTAAACGGGAGAACCGATTTGGATGCGTTTTTTTTAATATTTGAAAGCAGCTTTTCTAGCGGTGGTTCTTAGCTAGGTTTCATGAAAATCCGTAGGGCCGCTTAAGAGATTCTTTTTCTCTAGCATCTTTAATAATGGCGGAAGCGCCATCCGCCATAAGGTCCCTTTACATAGATAACGTCACATTTTGTTTTACGTGAAATGTTAATTTTATATTATAACTAGGGTTAGGAGTTTGGTGGCATATCGTGGTTCTAGAACCCATGGAGTCGCTATTTCCTATTTATTATTAATACATAACACTTTGATTTTGACCTTCAGTATAGTCATATTTCAAAATGAACTGAATACATTTTTAGTTCGGTTATTCCAGCATTTTCCATACCTACTAATATTTGCTTGTTTGTAACGCTTTCACAGCAGATATATCCTCCATACTAAAATTCATTACATAAATGAATAATGAAATATTAAAATACTGAAGGTCAAAATCAAAGTGGTATGTATTATAATCAAACCCCTTTATAAGTGTTGCAAATCCATTGAAACTTAGTTATAGGGTTGTCGCACAATATTTATTTCAAGATTAACGACACATGTGACATATTGGTATATAAAACGTTTTTGTTAGAAGAATGTTTTTACAGGTAAAATAACAGATTTGTAGTAATTTATTGGATTATTTAGCCCCTACACGAGAAATAAAATTATTTTGGGCCTTTACAATCTCATTTAATTTAGGGATAAACTACACTACAAGATACTTTTCAATTACATTAACCACTTCAATCCAAAAAGTTTCCATTTGAGGTGATATTTTCATTATCATTATTCTTAATTCTTTCTTTTTTCATGATTTTAACTGAATACTAAGCGAACGAATTATATACGACATTAATCAATATTGTCAAACTAGTGACGCAACTATTATGGACTTCAAAAAAGAATAAAACCTCTTTTAATTACAGACCGAAAAGAGGTTTTATTTTGTTTTAAAACTTAAAATACATAAGTTAAAAACGGTGCATCAATAAGGTGGTTATATATACCTAGGCACATGTTAAAAAAATATGTGCAGTGCTAACCCTAGCGTTTTCAATGGTTCTGCAACACTGATAACAGGGTATGATTATAATAAATAGGAAATAGCGACTCCATGGATTCTAGAACCACGATTGGCCACCAAAAGTCCTAACTCTAATTATAACTATAACAAGGGTACAAGTCGACTTACCTCGAAATGAAAACGGGTATATACAGGGTGGTACTCGATAAACTGTACATATTGAAAGGGATGAAATTTTAGGTTAATTTATAGGTAAAACTTTTTTTTTTTGCCACTGGTTACAGCCTGCCACTTTTACAGATTGTCAAACTTTTTAATAAAGTTTGGGTAGTACACTTACTTGTGACGGTGTAACTTTTGATCTTATAGCCCAAAAAAGATAAAACAAAATGTATAGTATTAACATTAGTTACGTTTATAATAATTGATAACAATATTAGACCAATTAAAAAAAAATACTGAGCAACTGCTTTTTTTGTGGAAAATTACTGCAAAAATATCATTTTGTTTTCATAAAAACAAGATTTTCTCAAAATTTTGTAGATATTTTACATTTTTTTTTAACGTTTTTAGATCTAAAATTAAACGAGGAAAAATAATAAGCAAAAAAAAATAGTGAAATATCTACAAAATTTTGAGAAAATCGTGTTTTTATGAAAACAAAATGACATTTTTGCTGTAATTTATTTAAAAAAATTAAGAAAAAAAAAGTGGTAATTTTTATTTTATTGTTCTCTATAAATTAACCTAAAATTTCATCCCTTTCAATATGTACAGTTTATCGAGTACCACCCTGTATATAAACGAAGTATACCAGACTTACACCCTTTTTCACTTGATGTTCAGGAGACTTTATACCCTTTTTCACTAGGACCCCAAAAATTTGGTCGGCATCGTGTAATGTTTTACTATATTTTCAAAGAGTAAATTGTTATACTAATTAATAACTTGGATTAGATAAGATTATGTACATTATTTATTGCTCAATGTAATGTAACAGCTTAAATTGTACAGCATGTCCAATTATCATAAATTACATTGAGGTCAGAATTACAAATCAAAATATTAAAGCACCGATTTCGATGACATTTGGTATCAAGATAGCTTGAACCCTGACGAAGGACATAGGGTACTTTTTATCCCGAAAAATTGAACAGTTCTCGAGGGAAGAGCGATAAACGACTTCTAAGCGGACGGAGTTGTGAGTCACAGCCAATGATATAATATAAAAAAAAACAAAAACCCGCCTTCAAAAAGCAAAAAATAACTTCTTTAAAATGGTAGGTAAATAGGTCAGTCCAACTGAACTCTGCTTTTGGTAAAAATATTGTTGGACGCCGACTTCCGTTCAGTGACCTATTTACCTATCATTTTAGAGGAGTTATTTTTTGCTTTTTGAAGGCGGGTTTTTGTTTTTTTAAACTTTTTTTTTATTTTATACTTTTTAGTGATCATAATTATGCTGTTATTCTCCCACTTCTCAAGTAATAAGAAACAATAGAACATTTCCATCTCGCCGCAAGCAACGCCGTGGGAAAGTCATAGTCATATATTTAAACCTAAATATGCTTCGTCATAGTCGCTCAACTATCTTAATCGAAATATCTTGTCGCCACCCTCGAAATATATACCGTTTAGGAGTTCCGGTGGCCATCTGTGGTCTTCATCATCAGTTCCACTTCACCAAATTGTGCTTTCCAAGACCAAATACACGAGTAACAATGAAAAATACCAAAATTGCTATAGGTGTGCCTATAAATTTTGAAGAGTTCCGTCGATTCCTCATGGATTTCACTATCAGATCTTCATTTTGATAAGAATGGGACCAATCGGGAAGCACCAGCTTTCAATTAAAAAAAAACCGTCAAAATCGGTTCACCCAGTCGAAAGTTCTGAGGTAACAAACATTAAAAATAATAATTTGAGATTGTACATCCCGAGGAAATGTGGAGGACGAGGCATGTTAAATGCTAAGAATCTCCACAACCGCGAGGTGTGCAATCTCAGGGATTATTTCCTTAGCAATGAGTGTGGGATGCATCGTGATGTGGTTGCAGTAGACAAGAGCCTCACGCCTCTTTCCTTGGCAAACGAGAACTGGCGCAAACCAACGGTGTTGAGCACTGAAGACCGCAAGAACGTATGGAAGAGCAAGGAGCTACACGGACGCTTCTACCGGGCCCTAACAAGGCCCGACGTAGACTTTTTAGCGTCTGTGAACTGGCTACGATTTGGTGACCTCTTTGGGGAAACCGAAGGTTTTGTCTGTGCAATTGCTGACGAGGTCATAATGACGAACAATTACCGGAAATATATTCTGAGGGATGGCACGGTTGACATTTGTCGAGCATGCCGTTGCCCCGGCGAGTCTCTCAGACATATAATTTCCGGTTGTTCGCATTTGGCCAACGGCGAGTACTTGCACAGACATAACCTCGTAGCCAGGATCATCCATCAGCAACTTGCTCTTCAATATGGTCTTGTAGAGTCTGAAGTGCCGTACTATAAGTACGCACCGGCGCCAGTTCTCGAAAATGGTCGTGCTACGCTCTATTGGGATCGATCTGTCATCACGGACAGGACTATTGTTGCCAATAAGCCTGATATCGTGTTGACAGATCGATCTCAACGCCGGGCAGTGCTCGTCGACATCACCATCCCGCATGACGAGAACCTTGTGAAGGCCGAGAAGGACAAATTCAGCAAGTACCTTGACTTGGCTCACGAGGTGACCGCCATGTGGGATGTTGACTCAACGATCATTGTCCCGATAGTTGTTTCGGCAAACGGTCTTATAGCGAAGAGTCTCGACCAACACCTCAAGAGACTCTCGCTAGATGGCTGGATCAAGGGCCAGATACAGAAGGCAGTACTCCTCGACACGGCACGTATTGTGAGGAGGTTCCTATCTCTGCAGCCCTAACCACCGGTAGCTTGAGCCTTGCCCCGCTGCCGGCGGCACTCGTAGGTTAGGTTTTTTATAATGTCTATTTTTTTGTATTAGTATTTTTTTTTACTTTTATATTTGAATATTTGTCATAAAAAACCTAATGTACAGAAAATTAAATAAATATCTAGAATAATAATTTAAAAAAAAATACAGACGAATTGAGAACCTCCTTCTTTTTTTGAAGTCGGTTAAAAAAGAGGTAGATACCTATTCGGTATTACAAATAAATAATTAATAATAATTAGTAATTCTCTTAAATTGGTGCTCAGACGGTCGAACGAGTGAACGCGCCACACCGGCGAGTTTTAGTAGTCCCGTCAGAGCGCACAAAACACATTTTAGCGCGTGCGTTCTCCATTAGGCAGCAGGGCTTCTGTCGATAACATCGAACGTATAAAACTGCCTAATTGAAAATGCATCCGCTAAAGTGTGTTTTCCGCGCTCTGACGGGACTACTTAAACTCGACGGTCGGTGTGGGGCACTCGTTCACTCGTTCGACCGACCTAGCGCCATTTTTAGGAGAATAACACCCCTGTTCCCGTGGGACAGTCGAAGTACTTCGGACGAAGTCGCAGGCAGAAACTAGTTGTTTAACGTTACTAGCTGTGACTCGCAACTCCTTCCGCTTAGAAGTCGTTTATCTCTCTTCCCTTGAGAACTGTCCAATTTTTCGAGATAAAAAGTACCTTATGTCCTTCCTTAGGGTTCAAGCTATCTTGATACTAAATTTCATCGAAATCGGTTCAGCGGTTTGGCCGTGACAGCATAACAAACAGACAAAGTAACTTTCACATTTACAAGTACGTTAGTACTTACTTATTGATAACTAGCGGACGCCCGCGAATTTGTACGCGTAGAATTAGTTTCCCGCTACTCCCCCTATTTCTTCCCGATGGGGGTCGATTTTCGGAAAATCCTTTCTTAGTGCACCCCTAGATCTCATAAGGAACCTACGTGCCAAATTTGAAATGTCTAGACCTGTGTTCCCCAAAGTGGTCTATATCGACCCCCAGGGGTCGACAACGACCTGCAAGGGGTCCATGTGAGCGGAAAAAATAAATTGGGGTCCATGAGATGAAAATGGGGGTCCACGATAGTGGAGCCCATTTAAGCAGATCGTGACTTTAATTTTGGCTTTTCATTAATGGAATAATCCATATTCATACACAGATAGTAGGTACCTACTTACTTACGTAATACTTTCTTATAAATATATAAATAAACAAATATCTATCTATATTAATCAAATTTTCTGTGTATAGTTTTTTGCTTTGTAAAAAATATATTTCCGCGCAAAATTTTCATTGTAGCCTGTGCCAATTTCTAGCCGACTAGACCACTAGACTAGAATTTCTAGACGTTATCCATGCAAAAAACCCAAATATGTTTTGCTTAATTTTTACGTGATAACGTAAATACGAGTATTAGGTAAACAGGGGGTCCACCCAAAACCGAAACAAATACCTAGTGGTCTAAACAAAAAAGTTTGGGGACCTCTTGTCTAGACCCAGAGGTTTGGGCTGTGCGTTGATATGTCAGTCAGTTTCTTCTTATATATATATATAGACTAGAGGACGCCCGCGACTTCGTACGCGTAGAATTAGTTTCCCGCTAGTCCCCCTATTTCTTCCCGTTAGGGGTCGATTTTCGGAAAATATTTTCTTATCATGAAAGGAATCCCTGTACCAAATTTCAAGTTTCTAGGTACAGTAGTTTCGGCTGTGCGTTGATATCTAAGTCAGTCAGTCAGGTTTCCCTTTTACATATAGAATAGATAGATAGATAATCTTGTTAACGTAAATGTATATATAACGTAAATACACAAACTAACCGGACAGTGGTTATTTTTCTTGCAAACTGTATGAAATTTGATTCCATACATTCCTTTCCCACAATAATAGTGCTTCGTGTTTTTAGGATTTGTATTTTTGTTATAATTGTGTAAAATTGTAATATATATACACAACTCCATAGCAGGATATATTTAGTATAAAAATACGTACTGAATATTCGTAAAATCCTCCTTTTCCACATGATTTTCGTAAACAAACTTCTCTTCAACTGCATAGTGCACTCAAATGATTCATTTACACCCAATTTCCTTTACACAAACAATATTTTTAGCGTGCGCTCACTGCCAAATTCTTTTGCGTTTACACTACATGTTATTGTATGAGTTGTATGTAAGCTACACGGTCTTGCAAGCTGTATTTTCAAACATACGGACAACGCGGCCTCTTCGCGTGATGTCCCTGATGAACTAAGGTGGACATTCATAGATTGAATATTGGGAACGGAACGGTATCTTTTATCTACGCCACGATAACAAACCTTAAAATAAGCCGTATTTAGGTACGATTAGTTTTCGGAGATATTGTATAAATATTTCAATTCAATACATTTTTTTCTCGGAATGGCTTCTGTCATATATGTATGTATGGACAGCTTTGCCAGTGTCACGGTGGGTAGACCAAGCGAACGAACAAGAATTATATATGCTATTATCTCTTACGTTATCTTTGTAAAATTAAAGACAAAACATGTCCTAGAGCATTCGCTTTTTTGGTCTAAACGTGGTCTAAACCCACTGTCAGGGTTTAAGGCTAAAGGTGATCGGTAAGGGCTTCTACACCTTCCTAAATTAGTCACTAACAAGAGGGATGCCGCAAAATGTTAGATACGTATAGAGATATCTCCATCTCGTTCCAACGTATTGCTGCATTCCCCTTGTTACTGACTAATTTAGGAAGGTGTAATATGCGAGTAAAATTTTCCAGTACAGATTTTAAAAAAATTAAGCGCTCAGTTGAAAATCTTAAACAAACAAGACAGCTTGAGGGTAGTATTATACTACAAAAACTACATAAATAAATGTTATGAGAAGTGAGCATGCACATTGAAGCGGACATAAACCGGACAAACCATTTTCTTAATAGCGATCGGCAATATTCGTTTTTCTATGACACCCGAGTGACAAATATACTGTCAGTTGCGAGTGCAAGCGTGATAGCAACAGCCAGACGAAAGCTATTAGAAGCTGGGAATACTGTAAATATTTATATTTTTAGCGAAAAAGTCATGCTGCCCTATTTTTAACCCCCGACGCAAAAAGAGGGGTGTTATAAATGTGACATGTGTATCTGTGTATTGTCTGTGGCATAGTAGCTCTTAAAGGATTGATAGACGGGCGAGTAAGTACGCCGTACTTGTGACTCGGCGAGCTTACTCGCCCGTGTGTCATCAGGGGCCCGTTTCTCAAAAAGTATTGGTCTATAATATCAGGGTTTTGTCTCATAAATAAAACTAAAAAATGAGACAAAACACTAATACTATTAGACTAATACTTTTTGAGAAACGGGCCCCAGAACTACGCGTACTTAAAAACCGCCGAGTAAGTTCGTCGGCGATCCAACATGTTTGAATTTTGCTTGTAGTTCGTCTTGGCTCGTAGGTACGTCTGTCATCGACGCGAGCCGCGAGCCACGATCTTTTGGAAATCTGTGGGTGAGGTTTTTGACATTTGTGTTGTGTTATGTTGTTTATTTTGATTCAGAAATTCTAGTTAAAACCTAAAATTTGTGATTTTTAATATGTGATATGATTCAACTCCTTCTCAAAGCTTCCTCTTGCGACGACATTTTGCATTTGGAGCGTCAGCACGCTTCAACGTGTGTCACCGACGCGAGCCGAGCAAGTTCACGAACTTTAAGATTGCGATTTTATAGCTCGCGCGTCTGTAACTGACGCGAGCCGAGTAAGTTCGCGAACTTTAAGATCGGGATTTTAAAGCTCTTAGTTGCCTTTTTTACATTTTCATACAATAGGTAGCACAATGCCAACTGCCCAATGATTTCTATTTCAAAATCAAATCTAACAGAGTCGACAGAGCTCCGCTTACGCGGAGCTCCTATTTCTAAGCGTTTTGGCCCTTCGGGCCTGCTGAAGAACTAACATAACTTAAACCTACCTCATATTTATGTTGTGCCGTGGGGAAGTCACTGCTATAAAAAAAGTAGTCATAGCGCGATTACGTGTATGAAGGTTTTATAAAGTTGGCGTTACGCAACCTGTTGTATGAAAATGTTAAAAAAGGCAACTAAGTGCGATAGTAGGCATCTCGCTACCGAACCCCGTCTATGACCCCTTTTAGACGGGTCAACCGATTTGGAATCGTTTTTTTTTATTTGAAAGCAGGTTTTCTAGCGGTGGTTTTGAGCTAAGTTTCATGAAAATCGGTTGGGCCGTTTAAGAGATACCAGCTCTGAGAGAAGGGGTCAACATAATAGGGGGTTTATCTATCCATAGTTATCTTTTATTAGCAAAAAAAAACATTCTGCCCTCTCATGCCATTATGTTGTTTATATATTTCTCTATAATGTTTATGGTCGTCTATACTCTTATTAATGCCAGTGACAGCTCATATAAACACTTATTACACTTATTTCTTTAACTTTACATAAATACATGGGTACAAACCTACCGACACCGTTCAAGAATTAAAATAATTAATCGCCTATTTTTAAACACATCGCTTGTGAGTATAGTATAGTGAAATTACGAAATACGGCTGTCACAGGCATCATCCTGGAATAATCAGGGTATAGTACCCATAGTACAATCCTAGAGCTTAGTTTTGGAGTTTGTGTGATTCAAATTGTGTGTGAGATTGTCTACATTCCATTCCATTGATCACTCCACTCCACTCGCGTTATTCCACTGCTGAATATAGGCGTCTCCTATGTCACACTACTGAACCCGTTGTCATTGCAGTATTAGGGGTCTAAGGGCTGATCTGATGATGGAGTCAGAAGGTTGTAACGGGATCTCTGCTGTTCTTAACGCCCATTTGACCTGTAAAAGTGCCTGCGTGTCTAGGTTACCGTTTAGGTATTTGAAAAGTCCTGATAAAAAGCCTGACATTTCAATAAAAATCCGGACTTTTTAGTCACAAAATAGAAACATTACTCACTAAGTTACAGATCTAGTGAATAATCCTTTCACATCGTGAAAACTCGGAACTCACGTCTACTTCCGAATTAAGCCGACGAGTCTATGAATTATTGAATTATTAAGTGACAGGTTTGAATTAAATAAATAGAGTACTTTAGTGACAAATGTCAAACCACGAGTTTGAAGTATATCACACCGAGATGTTAAAACCACAACGATCAAATATATAGAAATTACGTGTAGGTAAACAAGAAGAAATATAAAAAACGTTGAAAATAATTTCACAGGCTGTCGGTCTTAACGTTTCCCAGGTCTTAATGCTTGCAGCATGACTATCAAAAAGAACTGAAAACCAACTTAATCTTAATTAACAAAAAAATACTCTGGTATTAACCACTCTATATCGATTATCACTCTCGTGATGCGACGTTCCCCCACGTTGTCTTGATGGGTACTGAGTCAGACTTAAGTAGCATGACAAATACGAACATTTCCGAGAAAAAACGATGTGAAAGGATATTTCACTACATCTGACCAGTGTTATGGTAGCCACACTCAAAAAAATGAGAGCCAACCATTGATGAGCCAACAGACAGAGATTTTCTCTTAGTTGTCAAAAAATTAATAAGTACAATAGTTAAGATATTAGTTATATCAACCAAAGCTGATAGTAACAACAGCAAATTCTTTAATGATCCAACTAAGATCTTTGTTGTTGTGTCTAACGTCTTAGTTGATGTATCTATCGTCTTGTTAGGCTCGTATGGAATCAAGACGCTTATGCAAAACAATCACAATCTTGTTACAAGCGACCAATTATTTTTTTCAGTGCATAGTAGCAGACGCTCGCATTGCGAGGGGGCCAGGATGCTAGGAAAAACCCGGACTAATTAAAGTAGTCTAAGGCACTGGTCCCACCAAGGGCGAGGAAGCGATTAGCTATCGGCGATTTTCTCACCCAAGAAACGCAAAAAAGATAATGATCCCCTGTCAGTAAAAGAGACACGTATATTAATAGTTGATCGCTGGCTGTTCACACTGCCGGCGAGAACTCTTTCCACTAGTTTGTCGAAACAAAAAATATAGATCCCGTGTCAAAAAAAGAGACACAAAAATTTATAGTTGGTCACTGGCTGTACTTGCTTCCCTTGCGGACATGTCCGGACTAATCCGGACTGAAGGTAACCCTATGTGCGGCCTACATACTGAATAAACTTTTAACTTTTATATTTATCAACCAATCCCATAGCATTAACATCCAGATCAGGTCTTCAATCTGGTTCTATTAACTCGATCTTGAACTCGACGGACCAATTATCAACCGGCGAGTTTAAGTGGTCCTGTCAGAGCGTACATTTAAGGGTGTGCATTCTCCTTTGCCATAAAAAATAATGCCCAGAGTCGGGTTCCTTTGCCTGTTTTTGGTATTTGTTTAAATATTTAGCTTTAATTCCGACTGTAGGTTAATTCTGGATGAAGTCAAATTAGTCTCCGGGATTAAAAAGTAGTTAATAATTTTCTACAACATTAAAACCAGTATCTACCACAATGCGTGACGGTAAAACAAACTTTTATGAACAAAGTCGTGTCTAAAACCATCGCCGTATCAGTTTTATCTATGTGTCAATAAAGAATGACAGCCCTATTCGTGCTCTTTGGAAATATCAATATTGATTTCCTTATTGATATTTCGGGCAACATGGCCGCCATCTTGAAAATTTTGACGTCTTTTTTAGTAAACACTTTTATAACCTCAAAATGCTCCTTTTTCGCATAAAATTACAATTTTGTCATAAAATAAACCATCCATGATGTAAAATCAGGAAAATGGTGTGCAAAATGTGTTCTGTAATTGCTTTATTTAGCAGAAAACGGCCATTTATGCCATAAGTGATGCATTTTGAGGTTATAAAATTGTTTACTAAATAAGACAATTCAATTGGAATGGAGTACAGTTAGGTTAGGAGACAAGATAAACCAATGGTTACAGATTAGTAGGTACAGTCATCCAATAAAAATGTTTAGCATACTTAGAACCTTGTCGTTGTGTCTGCCATTGTTATTGTCATACTTGTCATTTGATGTTCGGTTTGAAGCACAGAATAAAAACGTATGGCATAGAAACCGGACTATAAGACGTACTTTGCGTCAGCTATCTTTCTCTACTTTTTAGATTACGTATTACATGAGAAAAAATTAAACAAAAAGTAGGCTGTTTTTTCTTCTTTAACTGTCATTGTCACAAGGTTTTACACAGGGACTTCTTTGTCCTTCCTTTTTTGGAAGGATTTGTCTTTCCTTGTCTATAGGTCCAAATACTATAGATTCTTATAGGTCTAAATCATGCCTTACTTGTGACGATGTACCAAATAACGAAAGAACAGCTATAGATTCATCTCTTTCCTACTCACTATGAAAACCATAAGTAAAAAGAAGTGCACCATAATGTATTTTCTGCTTATTTAGTACGGTTTCCATGCCTTTAGTCTTTATTCTTTGGTTTGAAGTTTATGATGACAGTGCACTAAAGTGCTTAACATTTTCGTTTTGGTCCTGCACAGTCAACAAAATAAAGTGTACCGCCAGAAGCCTGTCGCAATGATCGGATAGACTTATTGTAACTTCGTAAGGACTTGCTTTACGATAATAAATATGGCCAGCGCTATGGTATAAAAACGGCCAAGTGCGAGTCGGACTCGCGCACCGAGGGTTCCGGGACGCCGCACAGTTGGTATTATTATATTCCGATTTTTAATTGATTTCGAATCGAATCAGCGCGAGTCCAACTCATACTTGATTATTTTTAGTACATGTTGTTTTTTTTTCAGTGTTTGTACATAGTTCTTACCGACGCTTGTATGTTTCACCGTTTTTATGATACAACAAAAAAAATGGGTATGTAATGTTTAGTATAAAAACAAATGGTCTAATTTTCATTTTCAATAACGCAAATTACATAATTCTGATTTGTAGAATGATCAAAGTGAATAATATTAAAATGCATAAAAACAAAATGAATAATGCGTTAAATCATTATTAGTGTGCATAATACATACTATATACATACTAGGTGCATAACGCTCTAATATAATAATTAATAAAAGTCATTTTATATAGTATTTAAATACAAAACATATTTAAAGTATTTTTTATTTTATTTCATATACACCTACTGACTCAATAAATAATAGGTATAATAGTAGGTAACTTAAAAAGAAGAGTACGAACCCGTCGACGCTGTAGCGGAGCTCCTATTCCGCGTCGTTATGGCGTTGAGACCCAAAAAGACCATATTAATAATAATAATAAATTTTATTTCGAGCAACGAGACCCATCATTACAAATACTCGTACCTTATAGACATAACAATAATATAAAAAAGTTTTGCCAAAATTGGCGTGATGGTCGCTGCCGCACACTGGTCCCAAATTGACAAAGGTTTTATTGGGTTATAAAAAATACCATTCGATAGCGAGTATAATTTTTATATGCAAATTTCCTTAAAAACGCGTTTTAATGTACCAAAAAAAAATTTAAGATGAAAATGTATGGAGGAAAAACTATTTTGATTTTTTTCCTGGAATATTCAGAAGTGTTCAAGATCTCACCTCAATATCATTAAATTACTAAAATTCTTCTACCCAGACATATTTTTATCTTCTGCGTAACCTTGCAACTTTCTGCACACCAAGCTGTTAAACTTTGACGACGCTCAAAGGCAATGAATTCGGGTCACTGCACGTACAAATTTGTATGAACAGTGGCCCGTTCTCATATCTTTTGAGTATTTCATCATGCTATCGTGCCCTAATTGATCGTCAAATGGCATCTTTTGGGACATTCCACTCGGCAAAACCATATTGTCAATGTTACGGTACCTCTTATTATTAAAAAACAGCAGATTCTTTATATGTTTTATCATACCAAATAAATTTCAAAATATTATTTCAAGTGGAGAGCATTCTACGGAGTATGTTTTGATATGAGACACCTTGTCACGGCACCGTACCGGGTTCTAGTTTACACTAACCATGTCAACAACGCGCCCCCTGGGTATAACTTGGTATGTAACATTGTGCATTGTAAGTATTGTAAGTATATATCTGCATTATATGTATATACAGTGGTGGTCACATAATTAGGGACACTTGTTTTTTTCCCATACAATTGCCTACAAATATGACTTTTCAATTATGACCACCAATCAAAAAGTTCTTAACCAATTATATTTTTAGTTACACTTATCGTTAACTAATAAAGTAAAGTTTAAATGTATGTACAATTTATCTCTGATGAGATCGGATCTTTCATTTTATAAGGATTTGAAAAAATAAATATTCGGCGCTCATACAACGTTGTAGAATTTTGTATGGACGCGTCAGCACTTAGTTTTTAAATCCTTGTAAAATATAAGGTCCGTTTTTAATATTAGTTCACTGTATATCAGTTTAAATCTTAGTTAATTACTTATGTAAAGTAAAATGTATTTAGCAATAAAATTGGTCGAGAACTTTTTGATTACTGGTCAAAATTGAAAAGTCATGGGAAAAAAACAAGTGTCCCTAATTATGTGGTCCCCACTGTATATATATATAGTAATATTATAAATTTAATAAAATAAATAAATATGTCTAAAATAAATCTTAATTGTAATTTGTGCTGTAGATTTATTGTTTCAATAAAATAAATAAATACTTAAATTAAAATAAAGAATATTTCAAATAGGTTCCGTGGTTCCGCAGATCGAGATACAAACTCACAAAATTGGCACTCTCAATTTTGTTAGTTTCTCCATTATTACTCAAATAAAATATTTATAAAATGTGACTTTGACGACGAAAGTCTAATTGGCCATATTATTGGTATACTCGTACAGTCTAGGACTTAAATTGTTATGCCACTATGGAACCCTGTCATAATGACAGCGTCAAACCACATGACAGAATTTATGATTAACGTTATGCGACAGGGTTCCATAGTGGCGTAAAAATTAAAGTCCTTGACTGTAACTACAGTCCTTATAAGGGCGCGTACACATAGCGATCCGTTTTACAGGTCCGTTATTTGATGGCGTATGTAGTTGTATGAGCGAGTTCACACCCAAAACAGTATTCTGGATCCAGTAAAAAAGAAGATTACAAGGTGAAAAGATCCGTTAAAAAGGATCCTGTAAAAACGGACGTTCTATGTGTACGCGCTCTAAGTCTTTCGAGGTCGGGCAAAGTCGGTTAAACTCGCATAAAGAAGCTGATTTTCCAGCGATGAGGCGAGGCGAGACGAGGCGGTGTGAGAATTTTAATTTGTATTAAAATACCTTTCCCACCGAAGGAAAGGAATGAGAATTGAAATTTGTATTGATAGATTTCAATTCCCTCCTCGCGCATTGAAATTTTTCAGATCACATTTCGATTCTCGCCTCGCCTCGTCTCGCCTTGCCGGTGGAAAAGCACCTTAAAAGCGTACATGAGTGAGTGAAAGATACATTTTTAGGGTTCCGTAACCAAAGGGTGCCAACGGGACCCTATTACTTACTAACCCTCCGCTGTCCGTCTGTCGATTTATCTGTCAGCAATTTTTTGTTGTAAACTTTCGCGATGGTCACACATACCAACTATAAACCCCGTTTTGGATTTATAACAGTAGGTATATCTGTCAGCAGTCGTGTCACATGAACCGTAATAGGTTAAGAGTTTAAACTCACGGAGTGTATTTCTATAGCCGCTATAACAACAAATAATTAAAATATATTAAAATTAAAAAATAATACGGAACCCTTTGTGTGCGTGCCCGACTCACGCTTGGCCGATTTTTTACCTAAAGTCTGTTCCTATTCAGACTGCCAATGACAATAACAATGACCACCTGACTGTTATTGTCTTTAGATAGAGGATGAAATAGTAATGAGAATAATGTTACCTCTAATTAGAAAATTAAAAAGGTTGAATCTATATTCATCATCATCATCGTATTATAAGCTGGGTGCGACAGAGACGAAGACCTCTCTTATCTAATTAATTAACCAAATCTATCAAAACATGACTACATTTGCATGTCAAATATGTATTTCGAAAAACAAATTGTATATGACAAGCATCAGTTAGTCTCATTGTATTTTCACCGAAAGTGCTTTTCATCAAAAAATACAAGATTAAAGGGCGCATACGTAAC
This sequence comes from Acleris literana, assembly GCA_946894065.1. NCBI lineage: Eukaryota > Metazoa > Arthropoda > Insecta > Lepidoptera > Tortricidae > Acleris > Acleris literana. The sequence goes on along the minus strand of OX335688.1, from coordinate 7,269,435 downwards.
GTGATCAGGACGGGACGGGATGGGGACGGGACGTGGTTGCATACATTTTTGGTTTTCCCGTCCCGTACGTGCAATCGTTACGTATGCACATTCCGATACATTTTCTAAGAAACGATATTGTCGTCTGGTCCCGTCCCCGTCCCTTCCGTGTAAAATCACGTTACGTATGCAGCGCCAGAGATTACTACCTCAAAATAAATACGAAGACAATAATTAAGTATATAAATAATAATATGACCATGCTCATCCTTCAAAAGTACGAGAATATGGAGTTATAATGGTAAATTGATTTGTTTATATGAGTGACGGAATGGAAGATCCCGACTATACCTACTCAAGAACGAAACCTACAACCTCTTCAACGTACAAATAAAAACGGCGCCGTCTATTAATATCAAAGTTTAACCCATGGTTAACCCCTTGGGCAAATACACCACTGTTGGGTAAACAACTACTGACAGTAAGGTAAATACAAAATAAATAATGTCCACGTAATGAGGTCAACTTGACCGTGTCACGTCGACAGCGGGCTTGACCTTTAAAGGGTTACAAATATAAAGTTTATAAAGCATGTTTAGTTTCTAAATCATCATGTCAATGGTAGAAAGGTAAACTATTTTTCTGATCTTAATGCGATAGAAAAACGCTTTAACATTATTGCTAAGCACATAGGTACGGGGCCGAGATTCTAAGCGGTAGAAAGCATATCGTCTTTCTATCGAAGTCTCATGCAACCCACTACAATTCACTGCCCAAAGCATCTCGAAATTCCTGGACGCAGCGGGCCTTTGCGGTAAGCTACACAAAGGGCTGCCACAATACATCAGCAATGGTCGAAGCAGCACACAAGGCCCATCTCGTCCCCCCCAATAATAATAATAATAGAAATAGAAACAGAAATAGAAACATTTATTTGACGAGCACAAAAAAAACAGAACAGAGAAAAACATCATAAAAAACAATGGCAACACAAAAATAAAATAAAATAGAAGGAAAGAAAAAAAAACAATTGAAGGATAATGTTGCCATGTGACGTCTAAATTGACACCACTCAGCACTATGTCACGGCATAAAACCGCGACGCTGGTTTTCAGTGGCGCCAACGTGACACACGAACGTAGAGACAGTGTTTAATTATGAACATAATATATACCTTGTAGTAGATTAACAAGTGAAATAAATAGAATAAAATGTTAACTATGGCAATGAATAAAGGAGTAATATAGCTAAAAAATCGGTCATCAATAAAATGTTCAATGGTCCTTGTTGAAAGATAATTTGGTTTAAAAATTTACATTTACTACGAACAGAATGTGTCTATTTTTAACCCAAAGTGACTTTATCTATCAGCGATTTGAATATGGGAACGGATATTAGAAACCCCGTTGCTTACTTTATCACGTTTATCAGTCACAGTAGGTGACCGTATCATTATGGGAGAGTGACAAAATTACTAAAACGGATCAGGCAGACGACGCCATAGTTTAATCTATACTTCCGGAGCTCTATTCTACCCGGTAAAACTATATTGTTTTTGACATGTTATCGTATTATCAACGTTATGATAGATCTTATTAACTTAACAGTACTGGCGGCCGAATTAAAAACAATACGAAAACAAGATCAATTTAAAATGCCGAAAAAGAATTATCTAGGCATTTTAAATTGATCTTGTTTCCGTATTGTTTTTATGCATTAGCATAATTACCAAGGTGTTATTCCAATGTGCTAGGTATTGCCTAGTGTAAATACCAGGTAGCTAAGCTGCCAATACTAAGTATAAATACCTCACTCCGACAACTCGTAAAATAATTGTATTTTTTTAAAGCTTTCACACTGACATGCTTTAGTATTTTTATCTACCTGTGACAGAGGGACAAAAATCCTTAGGTAGTTTCACAATTATATATATACCGGGAAGCAGTAAGATGGATCGAGTAAATAGACAAAACCAAAAGTCTTTAAATAAATATATTGAAGTAGAAAATTAATCAAAAAACTTTACACGTTTACCTATGGGTTTACAAAAAGAGATCTACAAAATTTCACTTTCAGCATGCAAAAAATGCATTTATAGGTTAGGATCCTTGAAATCCTATTAGAATTTAAGGTAATTATTAGGAACCGGGTGCTACATTAATGCGCAAATACATTAAACGGCCCATTAAAAGTCCAACTTATGCTAATTATTTTGAACAATCATAACTACTTAAAGCGTATCGATCCATGAAGACGCGCCCCACCTCTTTATTTATGTACATTTAAGCAATCGACCACCAATGAAATTTACGTAGTTCGTACTACGTAAATTTCATTGGTAGTTGCGTCTTCGTGAAGTGAAAAGATTATATGTATACATGAGGTCATGAACATACAACCAGTTTTTTTTCTAATTTATACAAAAAAATATTTGAGCTTCGTTATTAAATTTAATGTACAATAAACCTATTTTAGCTAAATATGCCTCGTAGAGAATAGGCCAAAGCATATATTAAGCATTCTTTAAGTAATTATTGAGTATAGAGTATGTAAATAAAACTACACATATACAATTTTCAAGAAAGAGACATCAACGAGACACAAAATGAGATTACATGATATGAAGTCACATGAAGCATGAAGTCAGGTAAGAAATAGAGCTATACGAGTCGTATACCTCTCACTGCCTGGAACTTTTCAGTTTAGGACAGTTTTATTTTAAACTAGCCTCCAAGCTCTCCAGCTCTATTTCTACGGGTTGAAACTTGAAACGTTTGATCATGTATTTCTCCATTCATATACGCACAGCGCCATCTAACGGGCCGACCGATGATTTAGGTTGACCGCGCTCACTACTAGATAGCGCCACATGATTACATAGGTAATCAGTACTTTATTCAAAGTTCTAACACGATAAGTTGTATAAATGACTTGTTTTTACCTTACGATTTGCGCATACTATTTTCGCACTTTCAAGATGCCCTTCTAGAACTCTAACGAGATTCTAAACGGGAAACGATTTATGACATTACGTAGCCAGCGGGGGGCCCTAGAAAATATGAATTCAGCTAACATTATCGTTACCGAAAAATTAAAGGATTGACTTCGCCGGGCGGTCGCGTCGAGGCTAATGTTACATTATGTCAGTTTTTGAAAATCGTTTACGTTAGCTTTTGCCATCTTGTCAAGGGCCCCTGTAGGCTTAGTTAAACTGAAAAGAAAAACTAAAGTTAAAATTTTCTATAAACTCGAAACGTATGGAGTTACGAGTAACATAAGCGGTCGACGCGATCTGTCGTCAGCTTACATCAATCCTAAACATTTTGCTAATTTTCGAAAATCGTTTACATTATGCAACATGACTCGGCGCCCTTTACTTATAGGTATCGTAATATAAATGCATACCTACTCTAGTCTCTAGTTTTACTCGTCGAATTATAAACAGGGTTTTTTAAACAAGACGTGCTGCTTACATTTTCTTTTTGAACACACAAAGATGCACTTTAAGAGGGATGCCGCACGAGCGTTGCCGGTACGTTGCGTCGGCGCCGCTGCTTTGTTCTACATACAAATTAGAACGACAGGCCACACGATGCGTTGAAACACTTGCGTCGCTCTAGGTTGAAATCACAGCGTTGCGACGACGCACCGCACCGGCAACACCCGCGTCGCATCGCTCTAAAGCGAGACACCCATTATAAATTGCCGTGAATATGTCATCCGTTTAAAACACCCCGTCTCTAATACAAAAACAAGTCGCTAGACAAAAACTTGAGCTTACTACACACAACTTTAGATCGACTTAACTTCCCTAACTTTAAAAGAAATGGCCATATTCGACGAACCTCGTCTGCAGGCACAGCGTGCATGGAAGCCAAATTAAAATACGCACAGGCGACAGGCACCCAGGGTTTGTATGGGCTCAGTCTTCTGTCATGAGTGAGGGTCAGACCGAGGGTCTTTTTAGCTACGAGATAGGTGAAGTGGACGTGTTCCAGGTTGATGATAGGCACTCGGAGTGCTGCTTTGATGATGTCCTCAAGGTATTTGCCTAAAACATTGTTTAATTAGATATATTCGTTGATAGTATTTTTAACCGACTTCAAAAAAAGGAGGAGGTTCTCAATTCGTCTGTTTTTTTTTTAATGTTTGTTACCTCTGAACTTTCGACTGTGTGAACCGCTTTTGATGATTCTTTTTTTATTTGAAAGCTGGTGCTTCCCGATTGGTCCCATTCTTATCAAAATGAAGATCTGATGGTGGAATCCATGAAGAATCGACGGAACTCTTCGAAATTTATAGGCACACCTATAGCGATTTTGGTATTTTTCATTGTAACTCGTGTATTTGGTCTTGGAAAGCACTATTTGGTGATGTGGAACTGATGATGAAGACCACAGATGGCCAACGGAACTCCTAAACGGTATATACTTCGAGGGTGGCGACAAGATATTTCGATTAAGATAGTTGAGCGACTATGACGAAGCATATTTAGGTTTAAATATATGACTATGACTTTCCCACGGCGTTGCTTGCGGCGAGATTGAAACGTTCTATTGTTTCTTATTAATTGAGAAGTGGGAGAATAAAAGTATAATTATGATCACTGAAAAGTATAAAATAAAAAAAAAGTTTAAAAAACAAAAACCCGCCTTCAAAAAGCAAAAAATAACTTCTTTAAAATGGTAGGTAAATAGGTCAGTCCAACTGAAGTCGGCGTCCAACAATATTTTAACCAAAAGCAGACTTCAGTTGGACTGACCTATTTACCTACCATTTTAAAGAAGTTATTTTTTGCTTTTTGAAGGCGGGTTTTTGTTTTTTAAACTTTTCAAAAGATACTAACTTAACGTCATTTGCTAAAAAGAACTACAAGTTTTGATGTTAAGTACGAGTAAGTAAATGCGTTGTACCCGTCAAGGATCTCTGTAATCAAAAGAAGCCACCAACCCTTAGGAGGGAGAGGTTACTGTCGAGGGTAAGATGGTGGTAGAGACCGGTTGTGTACGGGTGTACTCAAGGTTTTCTGATATTTCAAGTTACCGTTTATGATATATCCTGCGCCAGCCAAGAACTCTGGAATACTCGTATCGTTCTCCGGATACAACCGCTGCGGCTGGAACCACTTTGTGTTTTCCTCCCTGTGAGGTACCATATTCTCTATTTTGTACCCTGAAACATGAAAAATTCAATCATATCCTGCTTATCGTTCAAGTGGCCTGAGTGCTCGTTTGCCTAATAAATGTCATGAAAAAACACCGGAAAGCAACAGTGCGAACACTGTGAGCAAGATACAAATATTCAAGAACATACCAACAATAGCAGCGTCTTTGTTCTCCTTGAGAACATTCTCCAGCATCCAAGGGTTCACCATGACGTCATCATCAGTCTTAAGCATGAACTTCGCATGAGGGCACCGGTCGCGGGCCCACTGCAGCATCAGGGCCACCTTCAGGGTCAGGTTATAGTAGTGTTCCAGGAAGTCGTGGACCACCACGTCGCTGAACTGCTTGGCTTCCGCGTAGATGTCACCCTAAAGAGATATTGTGCGGACGATTTCTTCGAAGGCAATATAATAAAAAAATATGACAGCGGTTATGTTATGCGTGTCGGGGCCTCACAGGCACTCCCTGGCCGCCATAATCGCCATGCCAAATAACTAGTCTAAAGTCTACGAAAATACAAAATCCGGAGTATCGAATCTGATACTCCTGAGCATTTATATTTATTTCATGCACGATATTCTTATACTTGTACTTAATGCATTCCTAAAAAAGTTTTTTTTTTACATCATCGCCGTTTATAACGAAAACTCACGAAATGGTCATTATCACCACTCAATCCCATGAAGAAGTAGGTTTTTTGGTGCTGTCCCCAGGTGTTTCTGATGACGTCCCGCTGGAGCACGTGTGAGGGGTGACTGTTGACCATGATGAGGACAGGAACTTGCACCAGCTCGCAGGCTGATGACGGCTCTATCAGGAGGTTGCTGGAAGACGAGTTTTAAGTTAAAGTGGATTCTTATATGGGATGTAGTCTTTGGGGAAGATCCATGGGTTTTTGAACTGGTCTTTCGACCGTCCGGGGCCCGTCTGAGCAGGATACTTCAATAACGGCCACTTTTACGTACGGGTAATAGTTCATTTCATCCAATTGGTAGAAACGTAGATTCACTCATTTACGAACCTTGGCAGTTAGACCAGTGGTGGTAGGACCGTATGCAGGGTTCGTCCGGATTGTGTTGTGTTACGGTGCGGGTTTAAGACAATCGACATTGGGACATATTTTTGAGATGTTCCGTTCTCCCTAGGGCATGCACCCGGTTCTACCCGGTTCTGAAATACCCGGGTATACCCGGTTCCTGTAAGGTATGCGTAGAACCGGTTCCAAAAGCAATAAACCCGGTTCCCCCGGTTCTCAAAAATAAGTAAAAGTGGTTTAATTTCTCAGAATTTCTTTCGCTAAAACTTTCATAGGATGTATTAGTAGGTAATTAATTAGGTTCTTGCGAGCTAGGGCACGTTTTATAAAGCTACAAGTTACAATATTACAGGTCTAAACTGGCAACACTGCTCAAATGGCTGGTCGTCATTGGTCGAGGTTGTGTCAAGTGGAAACTTGTAACCTGTAAATTGTAATTTGTAGCTTTTTAAAACAGGCCCGTGGCATCGCCGCATGCCCTCATCGTTTAAATGACATGGCGGTATGGCGTAGCGTCGCTCGCCTCGCCGGCCCCTCCCCCGCCCCGCAGGCGCATATTGTGCGTGAAGTTCGTGTAAGTACTCTGAATACATATGCCATCGCCTACGCAGCTCATTAAGTTTAGATGTTATTATTTAGTTTAAGGGCTTATTAAAAAAAAAAATTTTTGAAGAAAACTAACTGATAAAACTGAATGAGAATGAACATACTATAAAAATACAGCCAGGGCCCGGGAATAAGAAAAGCAGATATTTTTTTTATTTAATTTATATTTTCCCATTACATCATTTTCAAAAACTTAGTTGATTTTTGTATTGTTATTGTTTTTAAATTTATTAACGTTTTGATTTCGATTGACGGTGAAGACTCAAGAGAGGGTGTGAGTTTCGAATACCTACCACTAAATATTTAATAAATAAATAAATAAAGGCAATTTCCTTCTTAGATAATTAATATCGTTCAGTAAGACGGATTTATTGTTGTGTTCTTTTACTTTTGTGATATTACTAACTAAGTAAAAAAATATATTATTAAGTAAGCAAATAAATAATGTTGATTCCATAATTTAAAACTTTTTCTCAGTAACTCCTTTCTCAATAACAACTTTAAGTGCTTTATTCTCTTAAATTCTCTATAATTTATTTTAGTCACAAAAAAAAAAACAATTTTATCACCCAGAACCGGGGGAACCGGTTCCCCCGGTTCTATATGCATTCAAGAACCGGGTATCAAAAATCTGGAACCGGGACCGGTTCTGCATGCCCTAGTTCTCCCATATATTTATAGGTACTTGACTGTAATTACTTTGGATTGACACAGAATGCTGTGAGAGCAGTTAGGTGTTGTGAATCCAGTGAGTGGCTTCAAAGATGGCTGAGAAACGGTGGAAGCAGACCGCCAACGAGGTTTTAGTGGGTAATCCACCAAGTGGGTAAATCCACATAAAGCACTATTTCCACCAAACGACCCGCAACGGATCGGAACGGAAATAATTTTATGGTCTTTGAACGATATTAAATCATGATCACAGTATTGAACTAGTCTATATTACCAAGCCGCGCACAGCAACTTGACCGCGGGCGTCTTCCGCGACACGCGATCGTATCCGAAAGTATGCTGCGGCGCGCGATCGGCTCCCTCATAAATAGACAATAATAATTTTAATAGACGCGATCGGCTGTCGCCGCATCCGTCCGTATCATTCCGATCTCATGCGATGCCAGCCGTTTGGTGAAAATCATCCTTTAACCGACAACTTCCCTAAAAGAAATGATATTGTTACGCCGATGGCATAAGGCGTCGCATTTTTAATCGTTAATTTTGGAGCTTTAGAATCGTTTTCAGCAGGCTGAAATATCGTTTCAGTCCGTTTCAGAGGTAGCTCTATCACATACCAGATTATCAAAATTTCGACCAACTTACCGTTGTTTTCAGGCGGCTGAAACATGTTTTCAGTCCGTTTCAGGCCACCCTCTATCAGATTACGCCATAACCTGAAAACCCATTTTCAGGCATTTTCAGGACCCCTTATAGGCCTTTGAAGTACATTTCAGTATATGGCATTTTTTCCACTAAGAGTGAAAGAGATTGATTAGAAAGAGACAGCAAATACTGAGAACCTTCGATAAGTGTGTGAAAGAGAAAACACGAATAGAAAGAGACAGCAATACTGAGAACCTTCGAGAAGTGTGTGAAAGACATAACACGATTAGAAAGAGACAGCAATACTGAGAACCTTCGAGAAGTGTGTGAAGGAGATAACACGATTAGAAAGAGACGGCGATATTGAGAACCTTCCAGAAGCGTGTGAAAGAGATAACACGCGGAACATTCCAGACTCATCCAGACCCGTGAGTCAAGGTCATTGCGATCGTAAAAACAACAAGGTAGCAAGGCGAAGAACATTCCAGCAACGAACAGTCTCGATCGACCTTGACGGGGCGAAGTACATCGAACATTCCTGAAGGCGTTCTAGAATAATCGGACTCGGGAACTATAAAACGGCGGACAAAACGGTTGCGACGAGTCAGTCTTTACTTGGAAAGCGATCAGTGCGAATAAGAGCGACCCGAGCGATCATCTGAGTATTCGAAGTTTATTGTGCGATAATTGTTTCGTAACGGTTTAAGTGAGTGCGTAATTAAAGTCTACTTTTGATTATCGGTGTATTCGTGCATTTCTATCAGTTACCTACCCCCACGTACGTAACAATATTTTTCAAATTTTCGCAAAAAAAAAAGTACTTGCATATTTTCTAGATGAGACACTAAACTTCTGTTAGTTAGGTACAGGTGAGGTTTCTGGTTGAGAGGTGGTGGTGGCAGCAGCGACCTGGCGACTACCACGCACAAGGTCCACATCGGAAACAGCGCCAGAGCTACCAAGAGATAGACTATGGCCTTGCGGCCAGCTGGAATAAATAAAGATGGTATTTTTAATTTTAAAAAAAACTACTGTGACACAAAGACAGACACCGGAGGCTCAACATAAGGGTTCCTTTTTTACCATTTTGGATTATAGGGTGTATTTTTAGGGTTCCGTACCCTAAAAATACACTATCTGCGGGGTGATAGCGCGGCAAAAATCATTTGATAATTTAGATCTACAGGCGTCGTAATTGCTACAAACGATTTAATAGCATGTGGTGTGACGATAGTTTGAGATCCAGGAAAGGTAGGGCGGAAAACGAACCTAGGGTTTTTTTTACTCCACAAAATCGAACAATTCCCGAGCTATAATAAACTCTGCACGGACGCAGTCGCCAGCAAAACCAAAAGGATAAATCTGTTAACGCACTGAGTGCGTAGGCGAGCGTTTACGGCGTTTCCATAATTAACATACATTTCAAATCCCGGTAAGGGACCTTCCCTTACCGGGGATTTGTGTGATGAGCGCGAATATTTGTTCCTGAGTCATGGATGTTTTCTATGTGTTTAAGTATATATTTCTCTATGTAAGTATTTATATCGCTGTCTAGTACCCACAAGCCTAGAGCTTAGTTTGGGACTAGGTCGTTTGGTGTGACATTGTCCCTTAATTATTTATATATATATTTAATGGTGGAAGAACCTTGTATACGGTCCGTTAGGATCTTACCCTTTAAACTGCTGCCGAACAGCAGTGTTCGCTTGTTTTCGGGTGTTGGGGTCGAAATCCTGATCGGAAGTAAGATATAAAATGGCGGCCAGAAATCTGAATATGACCGTTTCTGGTATTCTATGCGATAAAATTGATTCCTGTACCTAATGTTCCCGATTGCCAAAGAATAAAGGTTGTGTTTTACCTGACTGCCGACTGTTTTGAACCTTTATGTAGGTTTGTATGTATGGATTTTTGTTGACCTGTTTAGTATGACCGGATGGCCCGATTTCGGCAAACAAGGTGTCATTAGATTCGTCTTAGCGTCTCGAGTGTACAGTCGGACAACAAAGAGATTTATCGACTTTTGGTCTTTATTGCAATGCAATAGAGTGAAAAAATGGATATATCTCTTAGTATTCGTGTGGTTGCCGAGTTAGAATAGTGCCACTCCATGTCTTCCCGTGGATGTCGTAAGAGACGACTAAGGGAATAAAGGCTTGTAGTACTGTTAGGCGATGGGCTTGCAACCTGTCACTAATACGCTGGTAAACATCTTAGCCTAATTGTGCAAATTGTGGTTATAGAATTATCAACAAGTTTTTAGATATTTTTGTAATTCTGTAGCTCTGCCTACCCCACTCTGGGAACGAAGGCGTGAGATTATGTATGTATGTATTCGACTGTACTTAAAATACAAAAATGGCAAAATTGCAAATTTTAAGAGACATACATGGTTATTAACATACAGACGACGGCAACAACAAAATGTGCAGTCGGTATTTTTAAAGCTTGTCTTTCGTTACACTTGTTCTTATATCTATGTGTGATATTGTAATGTAATGCCGGCACCACACTTCGCTATTCGCTATTCGCTATGTGGCTGCGCCGTATTTGTTAAAATATTTGTTATATGCGCGAACAACAAACATGCCCCCCACACTTCGTGGCGGTATGGTGAACATGCCAGATATGTGTGTTGTTCGCGCAGCTATACCTACCCTTATATGTGGTAGCGATGGAGATCTGATATAATTCTATGAATCGTATTACTTTTTCGTTCATTCACTCCATTTTCTTATTAATATTAATTAGTAACCCGCTAAACAAACTTCAATCAATCAGATTCCAATACGACGGATAAAAACTTGGAAAATCACGTCGAGATACCACAGATTATAATATGGGGGCAAATTAATGAGTGAACGAAGTGTGGGTAGTCGATGCGCTATTCGAGTTATTCGTGTCCTTTGATGTGTGGCAAAAAACCGACAAGTCGACGGATACGAGTATTCGCTATTCGCGCTTATGCGTTATGCGTGCGAATAAAGCAAACATAGACGAATAAACCCTCCACACTTCGTTGAATGTAGGCGCATAAGCCGAATAACGAATAGTGAATAGCGAAGTGTGGTGCCGGCATAAAATAAATAAACTATAAACCTAAATCTATCTATAGATTGTAAAAGTAAAATACGTACTACAAAATCGTAAAATCCTCCTTCTCCACATGATTCTCGTAAAAACTTCACTTAAACTGCACTCAATGGTTTCATTTTCACACAATTTCCTTTGCATAAACAATATTTTAAGCGTGTTAACTGACAAATATTTTTGCATTCAAGCTACATTATGTTTTAAGTAGGCACTTATAAGTTGTATTTCAAACCTACAGATCACGCGGCCACTTCACGCGTTTCCCAGATTGTCCAAGGTAAACTAAAATTTGCATAGAATATTAGGAATGGCTTTGAGTTTTCTCTCTATCTACCTATATCATAACTATAAAAGGGAGGTCACCCATGACAAAGTATAAACAGCAAAGTGGTTTGTCTCCGATTTCAGTTACCTATTGCCGCTCGGGTGTTAGGGTTGCGTCCATGCGCGATGCTCGATACTTAATCTAATACGCAAGCAACCAAACGCGGTGACAACTCAGCCCCGATTAAACCGGCCCGGTCCATCCTGTTGAGTGTATTTGTGGTGGTTTGCAGGGCGTACTGCCTGGGCACGCACACATGCAAGCCGCGAGATATATAGTCATATTTTTCTAAGATGTCCGAATGGTCATTAAGAGCTAATCTTTAGCAGATCAGAACGAAAGGAAATATGTAAAAAGATAATTCGTTCAAATAGCTACCTTCCCTTCTAAGCTATAAGGTTCAAGTTGCAATGGCTATGATATGTCATAGTCGGAGCTCACCCAGGTAGACGGCCGGCGAGGCGCGTGGCAAGGGCCGCTACCTGTTTTAATGTCAAGCCATTACAACTTAAACCTTATAATTTAGGAAGGAAGGTAGCTATTTGAGCGGATTATCGTTTAACATATTTCCTTAAGTTCTGAACTGCTAAAGATAAGCTCTTAATGACCATACGGACATTTTTAGAAAAATACGACTATACCTTTGTTTCAAGACGAACTACTGTTTATACTGTGTCCATTACACCTATTACGGTCGCCTGTATCGCGGTGGATTAAGCTTTCGTCACTCTCGTTCTTACATACTGGTCAGAAAGGGACAGATGTGTTATCCACGTCGATAAACACTACTATAATGCATGACGAAGTAGCGATTTAAGCGAAGCAGTCGCGCGTTTTATGATCGCATGACTGTATACGACCAGCGACAGAATCATATCACTGCAAAAAATCGTCGTGGGCGATCTCCCTAATAGATAAACACCCCCGTTATAATGGCAACCCCTACTTTCGGAGCGGATATCTCTTTATCGGCTGAACCGATTGTCATGAAACTTGATTAAGAACCATTCCGATAAAACTAGCTGTCTTTAAGAAAAAACCGCGGTCGAATCAGTGCATCCGTTTGGGAGCTACGATCCCATGTAGCATTAGACACACGTATACACACGTCCAACTTGGTACACCCTGTCTTTGTATCGGGGGATAAAGATAACAAACCCTTAATAAATATGCACGTCAGTAGGTACAATTGTTTTCCGGACAAAATTGTATAAGTATTTATATTTTTGAGTATCCACTGATTGTTGAGAGGCAGAGACTATGATCTGTTTCTTTTTAATTACGGTGACGAGCCTTCGGCTAGTGTCAGTTTTCAGAATGTTTAACGAGGTAAGGTTTTATTCTGTGAAATAGGATAAATACGATGAGCAACATGCATAAACATATAAACATACACAATTATTTAGAGAAATACATAAACCTTACAGCTCAGTTACACTCTCGCGCGAGACACGAGACGAGCTGCGAGTCGAGCCGCGAGACGCGAATGTAAACATGAACTCGTGACTCGTCTCGCAGCTCGTCTCTTGTCTCGCCGGGCTCGCGTCGGGAGCGGTCTTTTGGGCACGAGTCAAAGGGGCTCGCGGGGGATGTGGGCGCGGTGGTCACACTCTCCGGCTCGCGCGAACCTGCAGCCGAGCCACGAGACGAGCCGCGAGCCGCGAGTGTAAATCAAATATCAGGAACAATTACTTACTCGTGCCACAGAATAAGTAATAGTACAAGTGCTCGTGCTCATCGCATTCGAATCGATCTAGGGACCGCTAGCATTGTAGGCAGGTATCAGGTAGCGGTAGATTAAAGGGTAGGCTAGCGGTAGCGATCTGTACCCTTACCATGAGTTACAAACAATTACCGTACTCGCTAGCGAGTCGAAAGCTCTGTCCCTCGCACTCTATAACAATACTGCGAGGTCTGCGAGTGACAGAGCATTCGACTCGCTAGCCAGTACGGTAATTGTAACTCATGTTAAGTCTGGACGGACCCTGCACAAGGTCCTACCAGCTACCACCACTAAACCGTAAGCGTATCTGTGTATAGTGATAGCTGCCTACAATGCTAGCGGTCCCTGGTTCGATTCCATTCAGGGCCTGTATTATTATGGTCGCCTATATATCGCGGTGGATAAAGCTTCCGTCACTCTCGCACTAATATACTGGTCAGAAAGTGACAGATGTTTTATCCACGCTTATCTACGTCGATAAACAGGACCATAATCGGCCCGCTGATGAGTACGAATATAGGTATTTGTTCCTGAGTTTTAGATATTTTTTCATGTATTGTCTAAATCATTGTGAATGTTTGAATCTCATGAAAAAAATAAAAGTATACAAATCGATTTTCATCTAGCAATGTTGCCTTACGCCTATCTCCTTTCATAGAATAAAATCTTATCCTTCACTAAAGTACAATTTGGTATAAATATGCCCTCCATCGAAGTGATTACAGGTGGTTACTGGTCGATATTAATAACGGCATCGCTTGAAATATTCACAGAATATTTAAGTAGACTGTACTATAGGTATTCACTGTAAAAATAAATAATTAAATTAAATTAAAATAAATATTTAAGGGGGCTCAAACGTGATTTTATGTATTTGATGTACTGTTATTAGTATGTAGGTACCTGTAAGTTCAGAAAATACTCAAAACGTGTAAAAAAAGCTACTAATAAAGGGACCAAAGGTTATAAATAATAAATTATAACAAACGATTTATTTATTTTTATTAAATAACAAAAATCTTATTTAAATCTTTGGCTGAAACAGAATACATTATAATGCAACTAACAGCGTCATCTATACTTCCTAGCAGAAATTAACAAGCTCCGAACTAATTTAAAATTAACAATAACTTGTACTATAAATACATGAATAGTATACTTAGATTACTATTTCAAATCTACAAAGCCTTAATTAAAAAACGCTAATTTATGTTTACGTTTAAAATTAAAAAGAGTTGTTCATAGCGACATCTATCGGCGTTTCTTAGAACTATTCGTCAGATGGTTGCTTGACCCAGAAACCCCATGGTGCGTAGCCGTCGTGCTTCGTGGGTCCACGGTATACCTTTATTTGGACCCGGGAAACGTCATCTGTTGGTGGAAAGCAATATTTATAATACACAATTCTGGGTTATCAGAAATGGAAACGTCGTAAATTTGACTACTTTGTTGTTTATTACCTTTTTTATCTCCGCTGTGGCCGCTATCATCGTCTTCTTCAAATTCCTGTGGCCTAGCTGCGGTGAGGACTACCACGGACAGCATGATCAGAGTCCAAAGGTTTTTCTGCAAAGTGAACATGATAATTTTCTACTGTCCGCTAGATGGCGCTACAAAGTCTTTAATTTTCGGGTTATTCCCACCTGTTACCACCAAGTTGTTACCACTGGTTTTTTTTCTCATCTTTTACCAGTGGTAACTAATGGGAATAAAAATTCCCAACTGTTACCACTAACTACTGGGATTTTGTTTCCCGGTAGTTGTCACCAAATATTTTAGTGGTAGCAAATGGGAAAAATATTCCCAATAGGGAATATGCATGTTTTTTTTACGACTTCAATAAAAGCTGATTCATGTAACAAACAGGTGAGAAAAAACATTTTTTGAATAGCAATAAAAATAGCCAACAAAGATTTGTTCCTATCTCTTTCTAGCAAAACAGAATTTTACGTGGAATTTATATGGCCGAACTGCACAATGACGTCACCGGTGCACATCGGATCTCTCTGTCTAATTAGCAGTTTAAAATGCTTGTATCATCCGTATTTCTTGACCGATTTTAATTTTAATTTCACTTTTGGTGATCTCTTTTATGGTATTTTCATATTTTGTTGAGAAATGCGATTTAAAAAATCCATGCATATTCCCTATTGTTAGGTACTTTAGTGGTAAAAGATGAGAAAAAAATTCCCAGCTGTTACCAGTGGTAACAAATTGGTGGTAACAGGTGGGAATAACCCAAATTTTCGTGTAATAATCATCTGACGACAGGCTTTGAACTTGGGACTGCTAGGTTCATAAGCAGTGTCACAACTAACTAGGCCAACATAGTTAATAATGAGCATGCTTACCAAGCTAGCAGTCCCAGGTTCAAATCCTGGTAATGGCAGATGAAATATTGTTATTATGTTATAAGCGCTGGTATTCGTTCCTGAGTCTTGGATATTTTCCATGCATTTAAATTTGATGTAGGTATTTATTTCTCTACATAAGTAAGTTTTTCATTGTCTAGTACTAATAGTAAGAAGTAGCCTAGAGCTTAGTTTGGCCTAGGTCAATTTAGAGCTTAGTTTGGCCTAGGTCAATTTAGAGGTTAGTTTGGCCTAGGTCAATTTGTGTGAAATTAAGCAGATATTGCAGATGAAGTGAATTATCAAATGACATCAGCCTAATTCGTATTTATCTTGCTTTCTTGGGACGGCTTACTGTTTTCACACATTGCGGCTTACCAAACTGTTTTTTTTACACGGTTTCACTGGCAAACAAGGGTGGATTCTCCCCATGTGATATAACATCGAAAGTGGTAAAAAAACTTGGTGTTGGAGCAGAATAAAATAAAAAAAACAACAGCTAGTTCTACATTTTTCAGTAACCATATTTTGCATAAAATAATAATTTAAAGAGACTAGGGCTTAATAATTATTCTTTTGCAAATTTTAAGTTATGCAAACTTAATCATATTTATCTTAGACTTTAAAGATAAAGGGAAAGACAGAAATAAGGCAATTTTCCTATAATCTATATTAAAATAGCCACATTACTTTAAGATAACTTAATTATAACACAATAAAAAATAACATCACAGAATAATCTAACTACACTTTACTGCTTTCCGATGCTTTATCTGACTCATTTCCGCTGTCTGTAGACACTGGCTGAGCAGAGCTCTTCCTCTCTTCTTCTTCATCTTCACTTAGCGAAGAGCAGTCTGATAGTTCTGCGTCAATCCATAACTTCTTCTTTTTGGCTTTAGTTTTTTCCTCTACAACTTTTCGTTTCAAGCCAGTGTCATTTGAAGTGCCAGCAGCTTGCCAGCCAGCGTCTAAAGCGGCGCTCACGCGCTCGGGCAGCTCCTGACGTTCGCGTTCGTAACTGGGGTTCAAGTTGACTTCGATCTTAGGCTCTGCGATTAACCGTTCCAATTTTTTCTGCTTACGCTCGATTGCCTCCCTTTCACGGTCTTCCTGACCTTCCAACCACTTTCGAAGCCTCTTTTCTTCATTGATGTCTCTCAGACGACGCCCAGATAGATCGCGGCAAGCTTCCCGATTAGTTGTTTTCTCTATTTGAGCACCGATGGCTCGCAGCATAGATCCGAAGCCACCTTTCCCTCCGACGAGTTTTTTGAACACCCGGAGAACATTATCATCTGTTTGCCAGTCGTAATCACTCGGAACTGCCTTACCGTTGATTGTCACGAATACGTCTTCAGTTGCAATTCCATATTTTTGCAAAATATTCCACTTCAATGACGCTATATCGTGAATGTTGTCGATATCAGTTATGACATTATTCTCGAAGTAAATTTGGCAAGGCATGTCTTTACTATCGATTTACTGTGTAATTCACAGCAAACTGTTGATCAAAATTGTCGTTATTCGATGAGAAATCGTGAAATTTCGCAATTACACGCAATTAGTTACAAATACCACACGACTCACAAATACTCAAATACAATACAATTGAACGAATGAATGAAATGAAATGGATTAAAATGGAGTGACAATCATGACAATGACAAGTCACGTCCATAGAATATAAAGCCAGTCTTAAAACCGCTTAAAACCAATGGTCAAAACAAAATTGAATGAACGAAACGTCATCAGGCTTACAGGATTGCCAGCTTTACAATAGTTTGTTTGTTCAATAACATTCGAGTTTGTATCGATTCAATCAGACTTAACTTTCTAATTATTTAAATAACTAATAACGTTAATTAGATAAGAAGTCAAGTTACTAAGCGAAAAAAAAGGAAACGATAGGTTTAAAACCGGTTAAAGAATAACGTTAATTTGGTACTTACATTAAACATTGTCGGAATTTCTGCTATATCAATTTTGCGACGAAATCTCAATCACTACTAAACGTAATACTAAAGAGTAGGGTCTTAAATATACGTTTTTTGTTAAACAACAAGAACACTACTCTCTAATTTCACGCTTCAACGAACACTAAAGTTACCAAGAAAAGTGAAAGCACAACGAAATTGGACAAAAAGAAAGGCTAAAATAATTATTTTTTTATACTTATTGGTTTTTTTAGTACCCTCTTTAAGCAAGTAGATAAGTTTCAACTGTTTGTTAATGATAACATAACAATCGAAAATAGCAATTACCTTAATTTTTTCGTTATTAATAACCATGGTTAATAACAATAACGATTAACGTAATAAAACTGCTTTACCATTTATTGTATGTAAAGTAATAGATGGCGCTACGGTTTTGTTACGTTGTTTGACGCCATTACAGACTCCTGTCAAAAGAGCAATTTGATTGGAGCTTTTTCAAATTAACAGGAAGTCGCCTTTTATAACAGACAATTGGAGACACCTGATTTCACTGCTCGTGGTATTATTATGGCTCAAAATATCAATCCACACTACGCTTCTTCGTCAAATCCTGCGAAACAGAACGAGGACACGATTAAATTGAAGGACAACCATGCAGTTAGCAAACGGTAAGTTGTGGAAACAAAGCGTTCGATTTTCCGCTTTCTCCCAGGGCTTCAGTCACGGACGAGTCGTTTTTCTGTTGCAGACTGCAGAAGGAGCTGATGGAGCTGATGCGGTGCGCAGACAAAGGCATATCAGCGTTCCCTGAGAGTGAAAACTTGTTTAAATGGATCGGGACGATTAACGGTCCACTCGAGACTGTTTACGCGGGACACAAGTACAAACTATCGCTGGAGTTTCCCAATTCTTACCCGTACGCGCCGCCCGTGGTGAAGTTCGTGACGCCCTGTTTCCACCCGAACGTCGATACGTGTGGGTTAATATGTTTGGACATTTTAAAAGATAAGTGGACAGCGTTGTACGATGTTCGCACCGTTCTACTGTCGATTCAGAGCTTGCTGGCGGAACCTAACACCCAGAGCCCGCTGAACCAGCAGGCGTCCTTCCTGTGGCCCAACCAGCCTGCCTACAAAAAGTACCTAGACGATTTTTACAGTAAACACAGAGACTCATAGTTTAATTTGGCACAAGGTATGGTTTGATTTGCGTTGTATTTTGTGTTGTGAATGTTTGTGCGTGTGCCGAGGCGGATTGATGGAGCTCCTTGTTTAAGTTTTGTTAATTTTCTTTAAGATTTCAAGAAGCTTTTAGATTCAATATAAGGTCTGACGGAGACAAAGGTTTACTTGCATTGAGTGCAGAACCGGCAAGTAAATTGTAATTCCAAAGTCCATTTTGCTAATTGAAGTTGGTCAACTTATCATTTACCTAATGTGTTTAATTATGTTATTATACTTGGGCTATTGAAAGACGCATAATGGTTTCTTGGGAACTATTTTTTCCGTAAAACTGACACTGCATAAGTAGATGATAGCGCTACTGTTGTGTGTCCTTCTTTCACTTCACATATTACAAATACAGATATATTTAAGTTATGATTATGTTGACAACTATCATTAACCTAGTTGGACACCATTTTTTGACTCCAGAATAATGTATTTGCTGTAAATTTATCATCATTAAAGGATTATGTTCTCAATACTTACTTGTTGATTGTACAGCTGATTATTTATTTCTTTGAATGTAATTCCTTGGCCCGTCTCTTCACTCGTAGTTTGATTCCAAAAGAAAAGAATAATTGTATATTAAAAGATCATTGACAAATATAATTCTTTAGTGCATTTATTTGTTTGCTTTTCTTTCTCTACCAGCTAGTATTATCGAAACAAGGTAACCCACCCGAACACGTCTAATCATTACATTGAGATCTCAATCTCTGTACTGAAAATGGTCCAAAACCAAATGGTTGTTGTTATAAGCATTATGGTGTTTGTAGCCTAATATTGCCTTTTTCTTTTGGATGGCAGTATAAATGCCTACAACAAATTGGTAGTAATGATTTTACTTAAAACTTTCATTGTGAAGGTCTCCGATCTTCATACAAAATCGACCCGCCTAGCTGGTCAGCGGCAATGAAAGTGTTAAATATCAAATAAATTTCTTAGTGTGCATGTCATTTTAACCCTTCTCATGGTGCTGCAGGTACGCATTCACTGCTGGCAATGCATATAAGCGTTGTCCTGACTTTCACCCAGTGCGTTAAATGCATATGTGCATTCTCACAGTAGGGAAGCTCCGCATAACACAAAAGATGTGGCACCTGGCGAAAGTTCGAAAAACAGTACTGGCAGTGAATGCGTTAAGTTTTGACTAGGTAATTGACGTAACAAACCAGTGATACACTTACTGGTAAAAATACCCACCCGCCCATCTTTTGTTCATACAATTGTTAACCCTTTCACGCTTATAGCTATTCCAAGACAGTAGAAATGATTTTGTTTATGTGACAGTTCTTTTTTGGATTGATTTTGTGAATATTTTTTTGGTATTATTTTAGTATTTTGATAACAGATAACGGTTTTTTTTTTGTATTGCCAGCATGGAAACTTGAAAATGTCTATAAAATATACTTATATAAATCTTAAAAAGGATTTTACTCGGTATTACTGTGAATCGTAAAATTCATGTGGGGACAAATGTGTAACTTATGCGTTAAAGGGTTAACAAGTAACTTCCTAAATCATACTGTAACTTCAAAAATACTGAACAAATATCGATGTAATTCATCGTACTTTGTTGCTAAGTACCCTAGGTCTAAAATGGCCAACAAATATATTTTTTAAAGATCCTAGATGGCCTAGGAATTTAAGTGGTTGACTACCTTCTCAGGAAAAAATAGATACTTAGCCAACTGCTGCGTTGTTTTTTATCTGTTTGGTAAGCATTACAGTCGGTCCTTAACTTTACCATTTTTAATGTTCTGTACCAAAATGGTAGAAAAGGAACCCTTATGGTGATGCTTCGGTGTATGTCTGTCTGTGTCACAGCGATTTTTCTCAGCAACTACTGAACCTATCAATTGGGTATGGGTTGCTTGCTTGGCCAAAACTATTTGTGTATTTATACAAATTTTATAAAAATAAATAAAGTTTCATAGTGGAAATGGGGTCTCAAAAGGAAATTAAAACTATTATAGCAAAATGGGGAATCATATTAAAGGGTTTGCTTTGCACATTTAAACACAATTTTGTGATTTTTAGACTTCTAGTTTCAGATTTATAACTAAAACCGTTCAAAAAATTTCCGTTTGAAGTTTCGGGTCATCTCTAAAGTTAACGGGCCAAAAAATATGAAATAATTCATACTAATCGACATTTATCCATATTTTACAGGAAAAATATAGTATAGGTACCTAACAAAGTATCAAAATCAATAACTTTACCATTTTTAATGTTCTGTACCAAAATGGTAGAAAAGGAACCCTTATGGTGAGACTTCGGTGTATGTCTGTCTGTGTCACAGCGATTTTTCTCAGCAACTACTGAACCTATCAATTGGGTATGGGTTGCTTGCTTGGCCAAAACTATTTGTGTATTTATACAAATTTTATAAAAATAAATAAAGTTTCATAGTGGAAATGGGGTCTCAAAAGGAAATTAAAACTATTATAGCAAAATGGGGAATCATATTAAAGGGTTTGCTTTGCACATTTAAACACAATTTTGTGATTTTTAGACTTCTAGTTTCAGATTTATAACTAAAACCGTTCAAAAAATTTCCGTTTGAAGTTTCGGGTCATCTCTAAAGTTAACGGGCCAAAAAATATGAAATAATTCATACTAATCGACATTTATCCATATTTTACAGGAAAAATATAGTATAGGTACCTAACAAAGTATCAAAATCAACAGATTTTGAGATAACGAGTTGTACAACTGTAGCTACTTGACGATAGATGGCGCAAACTGTACTCATTTTCAATATGGAATAGGGAATATTCATGAATCATGACTTTTTTTCTCATCTTCAAATCAGTTATTGAATAGCTATAAAATGAACCAAGATTAGCCAACAAAAAATGATTCCTATCTCTTTCTAGCAAAACAGAATTTAACATGGAGTTTATATGGCCGACCTGTTACATGACGTCACAGTGCATATCGGATCTCTGTCTAATTAGCAGTTTAAAATGCTTGGTATCAGCCGTATTTCTAGGCCGATTTTAATTATTATTTAACTATTGGTGATCTCTTTTACGGTATTTTCAAAATTTGTCATCCGTACCATATTAATTTTAAATACGGAACCTTCGCTACGCGAATCCGACTCGTGCTTGACCGTTTTTCCCGCTGCAAACCCAAGCCAAGCAGTAGTGTTCGCACAGTTCTTTAAGGTCTGAGGGCCCTGCCAATTAAGATGCATTACGCTAACTAGCGTTTCTATTCGATTCGTTTTTAAACCAATCGCGTCACTGGTAGATGACGTGATACGAAAAGTCACGTGATCTACCAGTGACGCGATTGGTTTAAAAATGAAACGAATAGAAACGTTAGTTAGCGCAATGCATCTTGGCAGGGCCCTCTGTTCATCCTTAACTTGTATTATATAGTAAACAACTTTCTAACCTCAAAATGAACCTTTTTTGGCTAAAACAGCTATTTTAAACAAAATAAAGCAAACACAGACAATACATTGGCCAAGTGATGTCCAAAATGTTAAGTCGGTTTACGATAAAAGAGCTGTTTTAGCCAAAAAAAGGTTCATTTTGAGGTTAGAAAGTTGTTTACTATATAAGACAAGTAAGGATGAACAGACCTTACACAGTCTGTGAAAATATTTAAGTAGAGGCATTCCATTCCATCCCATCATATCCTTAGGGTAACACCAAATCTTGAATTTGCAAATGTCTGTCTCCCAAGGCGTAAGCTGTTTAGGGCAACTTGCTCGTGGCTTTTTTGTCGCTTAGATATTCTCTTTCTAACTTAACTGTAACTAACGCGGAATCACGTTCAAATAGTATTTATAGTAATAGTAGGCAATGACAAAGGGTTCGACTTAACGCCATCCAACAGATATCGCACTGCTAGACCAAAACAGTATCAACTCATAATCCTTGCTAGTTTTGTTTCAAGTTCATAACGGTTGCATTAAAGTTGATTTTTAAATACAGTTGTATTTTGAGTTACTACTATTTGGATCTAGCAGTGCGTTATGTAATGTAGGAAACCATAACAAAATATCTGCAAAAATAAAACCACATACTATTATATGATTGTCATTTATATTTCATTTGACGTCAGTCTAAAATTAAGTCGTAACAAAACTATTTACAAATAATATAAATACCGCCCTCATAAGCCAAAAAGCAGTATCTCAGATAAAACTCTTGTAGCAATACCAACCGCATTACTAACAG
Source organism: Acleris literana (assembly GCA_946894065.1). Classification (NCBI taxonomy): domain Eukaryota; kingdom Metazoa; phylum Arthropoda; class Insecta; order Lepidoptera; family Tortricidae; genus Acleris; species Acleris literana. The sequence continues at coordinate 7,246,484 of OX335688.1, read as the reverse complement.
AATAGAGTTAAAACTGCTTTGATTATTGAATTTGGGATATATATTGGCTTATTAGGGCAAAATAGATAACGATTAAGAAATACGCCACTATATTTGTCGCATAGCTGAGCATAGCCTCGCTTCGAATTAAAGTTAAGTACTCCGAAAGTGAACTGGCGACGACTCTATCGCTTTGTTTAATATTAAAATTCGTATCGTTTTTATACGTTTAGATGGGAAAAGAGGCCATATAGGTACAGTCCAGGGCATAAATATGTATACACCCAAAAGTCTCAAAATATGTACACAGACCTTATTACTATGGCAATAAGGTCTATGTGTACATATTTTTGCACCTTTGTGCGGATATTTATTTTTACCAAATAGTACAGTCGACGTTAAAGATATGTTTATACTTTTTCATATTGTTTCAATAGAATATAGTGATAAAATGTAATTATATGTTTGACTAGTCGACCTAACCAATGAGTTGCTCTAACTTAATGCTGGTTTGACAAGGATGCAGACCAGTGCTGCTGCGTGAACGCACACGCCGAGAGAGAACACTATTGATTTATGCGTTCACACAGTAGCAATACTCTGCTATCCACTGTTCTGCCGGAATAAGGAGTTTTTTGTAAGTGGGACTTTGAATCCACCATCAAGGCAATAGAGTTCATTTAAGTTTGTTATATAATGCAATTTTTAGTTTATGAACATAGGAAAATATACCTTATTCTAATTACAACACAGTTCAAATTAAATTGCCTTGATTATGTACATTCTATTACACACTGGGTCTTACGAGTTGTTAATGATGTTACGGCAAAGGAAAACAGCGTGAGTAAACAATATTGGAGGAAACCTACACACTCGACGAGCAGTGTTTGTAAGAGGGGTAGCACGGGGTCAGTGTAATCGAATCGACCTATCTGTACCAACTAAAATAAGATCTTAATATTTTATGTCAAGATTCGCGTGCACATTAAGGCAAGGCTATGCTGAGATTGCTGAGCTCTATGGCTTTAACAATAAGGGCAGAATTAAAAAAATACTGGTAATATATTTACACTCAACTGAAGTTTTAGCGTGCCCATATCTAATAAAGAATTAACACATGACACATTTCAAATACAAAACAAATTATTTTCAATTTCGAAATTCAGACACTTTTTTTTAAAATTCATTATTCGAGATGTTAGTCTCTCTAGGCTCGTTTTAAAGCTCGTATTTAAGCTATATTTGTTGTTAGCCTAATGAAAACGGTACAAGTCGACTTAACTCGTAATAAAAAAGGGTATATACTGCCCTACTAAGCATAATGGCGATATCTTAGACAAAACATCTGTAGAAATTGCAACCTAGTTACAAACATAAGAGAGTTGAATCTGCTTTGGCTATTTTATGTAGTTATTGCATTTTTGCTTAGGAGGGCAGTATACATGAACGGAGTATACTGGACTTAAACCCTTTTTCACTTGATTTTCAGAAGACTTATACCCTTTTTCACTGGGACCACAGAATTATGAACTTGCATTGATTATTTATTAATTAAAAATATATTATCGTGGGGCCATTGAGTTGGAATAACGCACAGTGGTTTATCAAGATTTTTAAATCCAGTCCAAATGTTATTTTTGTTAGTTAAAATTTAACGCTTTGGTCAATAAATAATATTTTCTTCTAGGTACCTACCTACTTCAAATGTTAAATAAATTTACACAATTTGTTAAATCTTACAGTACTTAAGTGAACATTATAATGATAACTTTAACACTCAATTTTAATTTTCAACTGTCAACATTTTAAATACCAAAGCCCAATTTTTTGTTTAACTCGAGGCGTATAATTCCATTATATCTAAAATATATAGTGTTCAGCACGGGTAGCACAAGTTGTATTTTCTCGCTTGTCGCTCAGTGCGTCTCTATCGTTACGGACTAGATAGAAAGGGAGATCCGGGCGATAAAGAAGTCGCGGGCAACTTGTGCTAGCCGTGCTGCGCCTTTTCTTTTCCTTTTTTGGTAAAGCAAGATGAAGACGAAACTAGTGATATTGAACTCGATCGATTATAACATCGTTGAGACAAAGTTAAATATAAACAACTTTAAACCATTTTTTAATATACCTTAAAACACCTCTAATAGTAAAAAAAATACGGCCTGCCTCCAAAACTTTACTAAAGCTAAAAAATCCATAATTTAAACGTAAATGCACATTTCCGCAATAATAAATTAATAATAATAATTACAATTTACATGATTTTAAGACTTAAAATAATACAGACTAGAATCGTGTTTCACATACTTTCACAATTAATCCTGGCTTGTATGAACATTGATTTGAGATTAGATAAAAATCTATGAACGAAGAACTCCATCATCCGTCATCCGTAATGGAACTTCGTCGACGCATCAACAAACGTCAAGTTGTTATTTGGAAATTCACAGGCAAGTTAATAAACTCCTTTTAAAATCAGTGAAAAAAGTTTTAAGTTATTTCATAAATTATTCAAATAAACCTTCTAGTTAACTTGGCACTCAATCTCTCAATTTTTAACGGCAAAGCTGTCTTTGAGGTGTACCGATCTACTTAAGAAACTAAGGCATTGGCAGGGGGATCCAGAGGTGGTCATGGTCATGAGCCTCCCCTTGGCGCCATGATACATCCTTGTCGATCATTACCTTTTTATTGTGCCATAAAAAAGGTCATAGACATCATCTATAGGTACTCCATTTATAAAGGTACTTAAATAAAATGTAAACAAACCAAACCACGTGACTGTTAATCAACCAATCAAAACAGGGTGCTCACCACGTAACACTGAATTCGAAACTTCAGGTGCCGAATCCCTTTCACTCGTCATTCGAGACTAAATCGAAAAAAAGGGATAGCTAACGTGACTTCGAACTTTGATTTTAAAAGTAGGGCCTCTGTTTGACGTATCGGTCTTCTGTTCCTGTTTTATTCCTACAGAAATGAAGTAAAGAAGTTGCCTATTCAAATAAAATATTTTCGTTTAAGTGGATGTGGCCAAACTAAAAACGAACGGCTTTATAAAGATACAACTCATAAACAGTCCATAAAATATTACTAAAGCAGAATAACTTTAAAACTTAATTTGTGAATTTACTTTTATTTTGTATCCTACCTACTAGGTACAAAGGGAACCGTACAGTGAGAGTTCGTAGGAATGTTATGTTTTTTTTTTAACTTATTAATATATCCATTTGGTGGAAATAATATTATTTTTCGAGGGACTAATCAATCTCTAAAATTGGAGATGGGGCGTTAATCACGAATTCATTGCTCAAGCTTAGCATAAAACATAATTTAAAACAATACTGTAAACAGACCCAATAAATATAAATTAAAAAAATTATAAGTCTTTACAATTTGCACAACTTACACTCATTTTCATCTAAGATGAGTCCAGCTCATATAAACTCGTATTACACTTGTTTCGAAACTTTACATAAATACTACATTGGTACACACCTAGCGACGCGGTTCAGGAACTTAAATACTAGGGACCTAGTGAAGAAGGGTATAAGTCGACTTAACTTGTTCTAAAAAAGGGTGTATACATGAACGGAGTATAATAGACATAAACCCTTTTTTACTTGATCTTCAGGAGACTTATACCCTTTTTCACTAGGACCCCAGATAATGAATCGCCTATTTTTAAGTACCTCGCATGTGAGTATAGTAAGTGATTGAAATTACGAAATACGGCCGTCACAGGACTCATCTTAGATGAAAAAGAGTTTAAATAGGAATGATTTGTTAAGCTTTTCAGCCGTGTTGGAATCTAACCCTATCTACATTTAATAATATATTTTTTACTACGTAATATAAGGCAATGTTGACCTTACATATTTGTGGGAATAAAAGGCTAAGTTTTACGTGTGTTTTAAATTATACTCAAAAAATAGGACTATTCCGTTGTTACCATCCCTTTTTGCTAATCGCTGTTTTTTTTTAACGGCAATTCCATTTCTACTTATTAACCTTATGATGGGGACTTGACAGAAGCGCGTGGAGCTAACCCCAGGTGCTTCTGTTTAGTCCATTTGAGATAATTCTCTTTTACCGAACAATTGTCTTCGCGTGTGATATCCATGGACTTATTTCTCTAATAAGTCCATGGGAGTGTCTAAAAATAACTCGACATTGGCGAAATACACCTTAACAGGAGTGAAAGGCATTAATTAAGAATTAAAAAAAAAAGTTATGATGGGGTTACTGATAAAGTGTGGCAGTGAGAACGAAACTGATCTTGGTGTTGAGTTTGTTTGCATTTGATAAAACAATATTATTACCCCTTAATATACAAAAAAAAAGTTTTTACGTTGGGATGTTAATTTTTCAATAAACAAAAACGCTACAGGTGATTAAGAATCTAGATTAAAAAAGGATAAGTACTTCTCTTTTGGAAATTTTAAAAGTTCCTAAGGGAACAACAATTTCTGAGTTCAACACTGAAGAAGTCACGAGTTAAAACTAGTATATAATAAAACACACACATAAAATAGCCTTCCACACGATATGAGAACCATTGTAGGTATTCACTTGAAAAACGACGCTGCTCACTTCGTGCCTTATTGACTACTATAACATGACCTTCGACCTGGTAGGCATAATGCTGCGTTGGGTATCTGCATCCTTGGCTGTGCTAAAGTATTACCAAGGTCAAGACACGCAAGAACACGCACATTAAGCGCAGTGGCGGGTCAAGTTACGCTCGCCACTTTCCATAGACGAGTTTAAGGTGGGTAACCTATCTCTAGTCAGAAGTTGTGTTTCCAAACTGTTTCATTTGCCTGAATATTCGTAAGTTAAAAATTCAACTTTTTCTAAATCTATTACATTTTCAAAATGTTGTATGAGATAAGTGATAACCTATATAGAACCTATAGTTAGGTTAGGTTAGGTTAGGTTAGGTTAGCTTTGTTTTATAACAAACTTGCTTGTAAATTTAAACTTCCTAAGGTCCACCATACAACGAAATATGTCAATGGAATATGAATCTATTATGGATGAAATAAAGTCAACTTTCTAATTTGATCATTAGTCATAAAAACAAAAGAAATTCCACCTTACTTCTTTGCACTAGATCTTTTTTCATTGACCGTATTATGGTCTTTTTTTAGTACAAGGAGCTTCAGGAAGTACGGTTTCAGTTAAAAATGCATTTCTATTATGAAAATTCGGACAAATGAAACAATTTGGAAAGAAAATTCGAACTTATGATACGTAACCTTTCAGCTACCAGTTACTTAAGTAAATAACACGACACGTCTATTAACTCTTAACAATTATCAAAAGAAACACCAAAATGATTATCACGACAGCTAACACCAAAATACAGTGAATTTTCCTATTTTTCCTCTGGTACCTCTCGGCTTTCTGCAACTGCTTATACCCTTCCTGCACTTGGACTTGTGTATTCTCTATGTTATAATCAATTCTATCTAGAACGGTGCCCTGTTCGTGTACCATTTGTCCTAAATCTTTGAATATTTCATTCAAGTCCACTATAGAACGCACTATTTTGTTAACTTCTTCCTCTCTTTCCGCTACCATTCTTGTATTTTCTTCTTGCATCAAAAGCATTTGCTTCTGGTTCAACTGTTTATCTTGGGTTTGGGTTTCTTGTTGGTCATCGTCTATAAAATTCTTTTGTGTACCTGACGTGCTTGGTAGAGAAAACAACAGGTCTGTTTGATTATTCGTCAGGTCTGGTAGAAAATTTGTGTTGTCGTCCAAACTGAGTTCTTCAAAGTTTGGAAGGTCGAAGTACGCGTTCGAACGTTCTTCCCTGGATGTTAGAGATTTTAGGTAGTTGGATTGGGCGGAACGGAATGTGATGCTTAGTTCTTGTAGGGTAGAGACAAGAGCTTGAACTACGTTGGCTGCTAATTTCTGTTCCGTTTTGTTTCCTGAAACCAGAGTATTATTTAATTAAGTCCGGTAAATTCGGGATTCGGTTTGTTTTACACACTCATTTGATCGTATCTATCATTTCATTGAAAGCTAATTTCTACTGAAACCTTGTTAGCCATCCGTCGCTGAACATGATATTCTCAAAATATGATATTCTCAAAATATGATATTCTCAAAATATGATATTCTCAAAACATGATATTCTCAAAATATGATATTTGCAAATAGTGGAGTTAGGTTATAGAAACGTAGGTAGGTATAGGTTATGTTAGTTTTACAGCAGGACCGGAGGGCCAAACTACCCTGAAATAGGAGCTCCGCGGAAGCGAAGCTCCGTCGACACTGTCTACTCGCTAATAATGATGTTTTACGAATATCATATTTTGAGAATATCATGTTTTGCGAATATCATGTTTTGCGAATATCATATTTTGAGAATATCATATTTTGAGAATATCATATTTTGAGAATATCATATTTTGAGGTCAGGTTAGCAATGTGACTACCAAAAAAAAATAGTCATGCGAAGTACGTTCACATAAGTTCCTTGAAGGGTGTTTCGATAAAATAATAGATACCCATTTTTGGAATGTACCTACTGCCGTTTGTACGTACCATGCCTCACTTGCGCCTTGATCGCAGTAAGGTGCGTGTACGCATGCGTGAAGTGCCGCCCGATTTCGGCCGTGAGCCGCCCGATGTGCTGCTGCTCGCCCGAGTCGTCGAGCGCCGGCCGCCGGATCTGCCGCGAGTGCCGAGACTGCAGCTCCGAGATCTTTGTTCTTAGCCTGGGTACAAGGAACAGCATATTCAAATTCATTTATTTCAACATAATACACAAGAAAATAACACATTAACATAATATTATAAACAGGATTCGTGAACAGCATATTTGTTGCCAACATGACTATGATGCATTTTGCTATTTTTCGGCCTGGCAACCCTATTTGCATGAAACCCAGTGATCTAGCTCTTCTGGGTGAGCTCGCTGCATCGTCGAGAATATCTTCGCCCTCCAAAGGAATAGTTAGTCAAGAGCGAAACCCATTATCAATAAAAAAAAAAGCAAACACCTCGGAATTAGCTACGAAACAAAAGTAACAAAGACTACGGGCCCCGCGCACCTACTGCCAAGTAATTCTTACAGTACTGATTTATTTATGACCCTAATCTTAATAAAGAACCTAAAATAAGAATTCAAAATTTTACGGTACTGTTTGTCTAGCTTAGGTAATGGCCCCTGCCTACAAAGCCCAGCGGTCCCGAGTTCGATCCCCGGTCGGGGCAGGTATTTATGCGATGGCTTTGATTCCGTTCCACTAGCGAAGCGACCACAGCGCACATTGGTGGACTCCGGCGCATACCGATGGACGCCTTCGCATACCGACGCCTCCCGCCGCAGTAGCCTCTACCCGCTCCTCAATCACATCTCGGAGCACGCGTAAAATATTCCTCTGCCTTCCCGTCCGCCAGTTTGCGCTGGGCCGGAGCACAAACAGGGGCGCACTCTGCAGTCCCGGGCGCCGAACCCGCGCTGACGGACGCTCGCGGTATCGTGAGGGATTTTCCCTCATCAGTGTGCACTGCGGCGGAGGAAATCCTCTTCGATGTTCTCCCCTGCCGTCAGCCGGTTTGCGCAGGCTATTATAGAGACTAATTTGGGACTAGGTCACTTTCTGTAACATGTCCTGTGATATTTATTTATTAATCCAGCACTGATGTACAGTATCAGTTCCAGTACAGCTGGTATAATATCACATTCAATTCAGAGCGCAGTGACAGGTAATAATTCTATTCATTGGAAACTCAAAGAGTTCTTAGATCACTGGGTTTCACGCAACAGACACCATATTCACTGCAGTGTTCTTGTAAAGTTGATAACGTACAAGGATGAGGAAATGGTCTAAATGCTATAAAAATAGTATGTACCTAGTGATAACGTAATGAGCTTCCTCAAGCGTGTCTGTCCAGGGCGGGGGCGCGTTGGATTCTGACCGGAGCTCCAGCCCCGCCTCCATGTCGTGAGAGCTGCTCCGCATAAGCTTGACGTGTTCAGACTCATTCTGCAAGCAAACGAAAATATTGCATTAAAGTTTGATTTAATTAATATGTACCAAGTTCAGTCCCTTGCGGTATCATCAAATGACGCCTAGGCCGAGCAGTGGCACAGTCAGAGATTGATTGATCAGTAACGTTTAATGTAAAATATTGAGAGGGTTTTGCCATTCTAACTTATGCCGGAGACTTCCTGGAGAAACTTATAATTATCAATAGGTTATAGTTACACTACACTACTATCTAAAAATCTCTACAAATAATGACTCCAATAACAATAGCATATTAAAAATTAAACTATTGATTTGGTCCAGTCTGAATTTTATTGTGTAACTGTAGAATATAGATTGAAGATGTAAAATATTTCTTTCCTTGGTGTCATGAGCACAGGAAAAAAATGAGAGTTCAATGTAAATTATTAAAAAAAACATCAAACAACACAAAAAACATTTAATATATGCCCCCTGTGTAGGTATATTATTATGTATAACTACTTAGACCCTCACACCCACCACAATCTCTGCTTTGCCCAAAGGTTAACTGGTAGAGAAAGCCTTATGGCATTAAGTTTGCCTTTTGTATATTAAGTGTATTCTTTTGTGCAATAAAGTTAAATAATTAAATAAATAATTTGGAAAGGAGTATTATTTGAATGGGCATAACATGCAAATTCCAAAAATAACAAGAGCACGTTCATAGATAACATGACCTAATAACAAGAATAAAGTGTTCAAAATATGTAAACACAGCCCCACTGTGGATGATACCCACAACAGCAATGTTGTTATGAAAATAGCATCAATCTATCTATGAAAAGTAGGGAATGCAATTTAACCGGTTATTAACTGATTTTGTATGAAATAACCGATTAAAACCGGTTAAAACTGGTTATTTGCATTCCCGAATGAAACGTCAAAGAATCAAGTTAAGTGTATATTATGTTTCATGAGCTGTCACAGGGATCCTCTGAAATTGACCCAAGTTTGAACTTTTTATGAACTTATATACATACATGACCGTATGGATAGTATGAACGCTATTAAAAATAGTAGGCCAACAGATGGCTTCACACATTCACTGCCAGTCGCTGATACGAGTGATACGCTGAGCAGCATTTTTCCACTATGTAGCATAAAACCTGCTACAAACAGTGTATCGGACTTGTTGGTGATGAATGTGTTAATGCAAATATACCTAGTTATGCCCAGAATAGTTGATTTTATAGGTAGCTTTGAAAACGAAAACAATATGTAAGCAGCAATGTGTAACAATATGAAAACGAAAGCAAAAAAAAAAAAAAAAAAAAATGTTATTGGTTAGTGGTGAGAAACTTATCACTAATATTGTAAATAGTACCCGTAAAGAATTCGTTAAGAAAGTTTGTTTTTAGATTACATTTCAAGGCTAGGGATACTGGATGATGCAAGGCCGAAAGGCCGAAACGTAATGCCAAAGAAAGTTCTACTTCGACGTAATTAAAAGCACGATAACTTTCTATGTAATCGCCTCAACGAACATATATTTACTTTTTTAAATTTAACTGTAATACAGTTTCTTACATTTTGTAGGTTTTGCCCCCTAATATGTCTTTTGTTAAATAAAATAGACCAAACTGGATAAGACACTTTAATCAATAAAATGTGTACCTGTTCGGAAAACAGCTGTCGACTGTGTATTGCATTGTTGCGCATCAACACAAAAACTTCAGTCAGGCTTCGTGACACCATTTTCGTGTTTATTAAGCGATATTTACGGCCAAAAATGAATAAATTACTTAATTTTACATCGGACTAAGCCATTGACACGGATTAAAGTACTAGAACTGACGGACGTTCTAATGATGTTTTTTGACAGTAGTTGTATTATTGTGTACATTTCTAAGACCGAATTGACACTCTGGGTTTCTTTACGATATAGAGAAGAGTGAAACACGAGAATTCCAGTGGAAATTGTAACCCTGCAGATTTTTGGTTCTCTTTGATAAATATTTTACAAGCATTTTTCCTTTTTTGCATATTTTATTGCCTACTAAAACAAATCATCGTTTTTGATATGTTATCACAAGAATGGTTTGGACAAGCCAAATATAGGCCTACGAAAATTGGCTTTATGTCATTATACCAGCTTTCGTTTGCGAAGGAGGCTATGATAGAATTCACGACTTAAGTAACAATGATATAGTTCTAGAAAAAAAAACAAGTAATCTTTAATATTCTTATTTACTTTGTATAATTAAGTTTACCAAATATTTGCACTGGCATAAAAGCTTATGCCTTAGATTCACCTGACGCGTCGAAAAAAATAAATTGTTTGACAGTTACACTTTAAGGTTATAATTGTTTATTTTGTGTTAAAAAAAACTGAAAAAGTAATTTATAATAAATTTTCATTAAACCAAGGAATTACTTGTTTTGTACCCAACACATTACTCACCAATTTCCTGACAAAATGAGTATGCCGTCGCACGATCCAGGTCCCGAACAGTTTCAGCAGTTTCCTCCGAACAGAATAATCGTTATCCACCCAGGATCGCTTTACGTGCGAATAGGAAGAGCCTCGGACCTTCTTCCTGTCAAACAGCTGCACTGCATTGCCCGAAAACGTCGACATGGTGGTAAAATATATCGCGACCCTTTCGTGCCGCCTAGCGTTCCAAAAACGAAAGAATTGATCGAAGAGCTTGAAGAATGTCGTCTACAAATATCTCATACTTTGCAATCTTGTATGCAGTCCAATGGGGCGAGAAGATACGCGACGCCACCTCAACAAATCGCGGCTTTTAATCGAAGATCTTTACCAGAATGTGTTAATGAAGGGGAACCATGGGCCCAAGTGGAATGCGACATCGTCGTCGGTGATCTAGTCCTGGATATCGACCCCGACTTGCCATTCAACATACATTTCCCATACAGACGGGGAGACTTTAACATTCACTCTGAAGTTGGTGGCTCCATTTCCTCCGTTCTCAATGATCTGTACATAATTTGGAGTTCCATAATAGAGCACAAGCTAGGCATACCTCTCATAGAACTAATTAAATATAGGTGCGTTTTGTTAATACCAGACCTGTATTCAAGAAGTCATTTGAAGTATTTAATGTCATTACTTTTGAAAGATTTAGGATTCGGACATTGTTTCCTAGTACAAGAAAGTGTTGGAGCTACTTTTGGTGCAGGCATAGGTTCAGCTTGCGTCGTAGATATAGGAGACCAGAAAACTGCGATATCTTGTGTTGAAGATGGTATATCTCACAAGACAACAAGATTACGTATGGATTATGGTGCTGGTGATGTCTGTCAAGCTTTATCCTGGATGTTTCATAAAAGTGCTTTTCCGTATAAGAACTGGAATGAAAATATACCAAGAGATGTTGTACTGATGAGAAATCTGTATGAAGATTTTTGCCATGTCAACTTAGATGTATGTGGCCCTCAAGAGAAATCATTTTTAGTAGATCACCCGGGAGACGTAGCTAATAAATATACTCTCCAAGTAGGTGATGAATGCATTATATCTCCTCTGTCAATGTTTTATACTGACCTACTAAAGATAACAGGCACAAAAGCAACTAAAATTCAAAACCGCCAACCCAGTGACCCAGAAGATCCATTTGATGCTGAATTTCTAAGAGAAACCGGTAGAAAAAGAGAAACAGCTGACCCAACTGCAAATGAAAGTCAGCAATTTGAGGCAGTGAATGAAAACCATCTCGTAACAAATCCGGATGAAGATATTGTTGTTGATACTTTGGAAGTTGGTCCTGGTGACGTTGCCTTGGCTCCGGATCAAGTTTTAGCATTAGATGCAGCTATATTACAAAGTATAGACCGGTGCAGCAGTGAGGAGTTGAAACGTAAAATGTACAGCAGTATCTTGATAATTGGTGGAGGTGTGAAAGTCCATGGATTATCTATGTGGTTGCAGAACCGGCTGGCCTTGCAAATACCATACGCATACAAGACGGAACAGTTGGAGATTGTGACGTCTCCTAAAGACATTGATCCCGCTAGTACTGTTTGGAAGGGTGCTGCAGTTATGTCTTGTTTGGAATCAGCTGTGGAACTCTGGATTAATCAGAGTGAATGGAATAAGCATGGATTAAGGATATTGCGCGAAAGAGCGCCATTTATTTGGTAAATAATAATAATAACAATAAAAAAGCGTCTTTATTTCGGACATATATTCGGTTAATAACGCAGGGTTTTTTTTTAATGCAACTAAATGGACTGTGCCATTACTTCCATGGCCTATTGAACTAGGTTTTACCGGTTTTACAGTGCAATGCCATATGTCCAATTGAGACATCACCATACTGAAACGCACTAAGTGATAGCTGTGCGTCGGCCTAAATCGCATACCTTGTAGCTCCATTTTTTTTTAAATCTTGTTTTGACACTTTTAGATAGTACTATTCTGAACGCATCTAATGGCAAAACTCTTAAATACCAAAAATAAACCGTTTACGTTTAAAAATCAAAATAGAAAACCTCGGAACTCCCGACCGCCATTTGTCGACCGCCGTTTTTTGTGCCTCCTGTAAAATTTGGTCAGATTGAGTTACGAGATTTGCGATTTAGGCCGAAGTGTGATAATATAGCTATTTAGTTCCATTAAATGAACTCTACATTACTAATGTAACTACTTGGATAAAAAGTCCAGGTAGTTCCATTAAAGAAACCCTCTTCGTCCAATGTAACTACTGGGAAAAACCAGTTAACTATTATTATTAATTGGTAAAAGCTGTGAATTTGCTCACAAGGTGGCGCCACTTTGTATGGACGAGTAACAAAATTGCAAAGGTGAAATATCAGCTGGCCAGGTGTGAGTAGTGAGAGTGTGTTTTTATTTCTGTTTACGTTTGTCATCCTGTAATCCTCAGCAACCGATGTCAGCGTAGGAGGAAATCAATCCTAAAGAAACGCACTTTCAACTCTCCATAACCGTGCCATCGTCCACGTAGACGAAGTCGCGGGCAAGAGCTTGTTTAAAATGAAACTACAAATATAAATTGTAAAAAATAAATTTATTCAAAAAATACTTCATATCTTCAATATGAAATACGCAATTGGGGATGCACCTTAACTTATTATTATTTTGGCGATTCATTTGAGATTTATTAAGTACTACTTAATTTATTTGTAAAATTACATAGAAAAATCTTTACCATAAGACGTAATTACTATCCATATAAGTAGTTGTAATCCTCAAATGGCATTAAAATGAACACATATTTCATTATCACTTATTGCTTATTTTATTTTAATAAGTACGAATATCATTGAAATTTCACGCATGGATAGGACATGCCTTTGCTTAATAGGCTTCATTCCTACTTAATTTCACGACACCCTGCGTTACCAAGACCGTCAAAACCTTAAAACGACTTTGTCTCATCATAACGCCTAAATAACGAAACACCTGATTATTTTCCTCAAACCAGATTCCTAATATGACTTAAATTCGTATCAAGTTTTTCCCACAATGATCTAATTACCAAAACACCAAAAATTTGAACAAGTTGATTAATCTTCTTCCACGTCTGGTTTACTTGCCTTTCAGATGTTATGGATTTAAGTCATTTTAAGATTAGGTTGTATCAGAATTCACGAATTTTGGGGCTGAAGACGTTTTGGATCATTATGAAATTTCGGGTAGGTATTTCAAGAATGAGACAAATCTGTAATTTTAAGTATTATGGGACTAAATCAATTTGAAGTTTATCCCAATTAAATATAAAGGCAATATGAAATTCGATCATAATGAAACCTACTCCTTTGGTTTAGAACTTAAGGTATACAAAAAATCCGAAAATGTTGATAATTTCCTAGAACATAAGTTATAGTAGGCTCGCGAGGCGCATCGGGGGCGGTTTTCAAAAAAAGTGTACCTACATAGTTAAGGGCTAAAATTAAGATACGGTAACTTTAGTCAGTTGAGTCACGAAAATTAACTATACCGTTATAAAACAATTGGTGGTTGTATCTCAGGCAAAACTCCTGTAGCAAGTGCCACTATATTACTAACGGGTGAAGCTTGAATCTGCTTCGTTTATTGATGTTGAGATACCTCCTATTGGCTTATGAGGGCAGTATATAAATGAATGATTAATTTCGTGACTCACCTGACTAAAATTACAGTTTCTTAATTTTAGTCTTTAACTATATACACTTTTTTTGAAAACCGCCCTGAGACGCGGGCAAAATCATTATACAATAGCTAGTTTATTTTTCCATAAGTATGTATATCGCGACTATCGCGTCTAAATACCGCTATTCATCATCATCATTATCAGCCGCAAGACATCCACTGCTGGACACAGGCTATTTATGAAACTTAAATTGAACGTTAACCCAATCACTTAAGAGTTAAACTTAAACCAAAAAACCTATTCAATTTGCAAATTACAATAATTTTATTCTCAAACGAGATAAAACAAAAACATTACAATGAAGATACAAAACGATGTACAAATGCAACCTTATCTATTTAATAGATCTCTGTCAGCTAACCTTTTAGTGATCGAGAGAAGAGAAATGTCCATGGGCATTGGGGCCCACTTCTTTAGATCATGCAGCATGTGTGCCTACCTTAGAACTTAAAAAAAACCTCATATATAAATAATTAATCAGCCTTCGAGATTCATAAATATTTCTTGAGTATCTTCATAAGTACATATAATATTTATAATTATAAGATTATTTATTATGAGACACAAGACAAAAAAAAAACAAGTATGTTAACAAGTGATAATCGTAGGAGCAACATTATCGGGCAGGGAATGTCCATTTTCCATAACTTAACATTTTTTTCCATTAACTGATACAATTTAAAAATAATATTTCCCACATTTGACAGGCCCAATAGGCGCCAAAAAGGGGTCTAACACCCTAAGGTTGAATTTAGTTTAAACATCACAAAAAATAAGACCGATAAGATCGAAGAGTCTACTTAGCGAAATTTTCATTACATAGGAAGTTGTGTCTTTTAAAAGACCACTTGCTGGGCTAACTGGTAACTGTACACTATTTTAGGTAACGTGCTTTATCAATTTGAATGTCGTGCACGTCGTTGAAGACTGGGTTATCTACTTCTCGTCCCATGAGTCATATCAGTGTAACAAGGAAGTCCTATGTAAGTTATAATCTTGCAGCTGGGTATTTGTTCCATAAGTAATTAAATATTCCACGATATATAAAATCTAGCACGATGTCGAGCTTAACGTTCAATTAATTAGTTTTCATAAAAGGCCGCACCTTCCCAACGTTGGGAATATAACCCTAGGTACAAACCAGGTACCTACTAGTATCAAAAATACAGATCTTTAAACCTTAACTAAAACAACTTTTACGAAAACGTTAAAAGTATTTTTCTCCAAATGCTAGCTTACCTCAGCAAGTTGACCGTTAACTTTAAAAGAAACACTAACTCCTGTGCCATCGCGGCTCAACTTTGGATGGAAAAAAGAATAATATAGCACCATTAAAAACAAACCTATAATATAAGGAACAACTGTAAAAATCAATACAGGTGAATATAATATAGAGTTCCTCATTTCTTCCGGCACAAAGAGATACCAAACTACACCGCAAGCAACATTTTGTATGAAACAAATAGCATAGTACACAGCGTATCGGTACCTTGTTCTTCCTTCAATGGGTAGAATGTATGTAAAGAGGTACACAGCGCCTAATGCGAGTGAGAATGACAGTTCGGCTATTTTGTTGTGTGCACAAAATGGCGACCGGTCGAACAGCTGTAGCCATGTTGACATGATGATGATGTGGATCGCGCAGGCCAGGATTGCCCAGAAAGGGAAGAGGTAGGCGATTATTGATATGGACATTACGCGACTCACTGAAAATAAATAAATCTTGATTAAGTACTTTTAATCACATTAGATATACGAGGGGCGGCTGATAAGTAATCTCCTTGGTCAGAAATATATACAAAAATAATGCTGGCTGGTATGGATTTATATTCGTTTGTTATTCTATTTTCAAAATGTATTACATTCATTTGTTTATTGCATCACGTTTATTTGTTTCCTACAATTGTTTCAAACATGTCGGTAGAAAAAGTGAAAATGGATAAAATCGAGCAGCGTGCGGTGATTAAGTTTTTGACTAAAGAAGGGAATACGCCTTCGGAGATCAGACAGCGTATGTTACGTGTGTTTGGCAGTTTGTGTTCTTCCGAATTTGTTATAAAGTTTTGGTCAAAGCAGTTTAAGTTAGGTCGTGAGAGTCTGGAAGATGATCCTCGTAGCGGAAGACCAGTTTCGGCCGTCACCGATGAAAATGTAGCCAGGGTGAAAAAAATTATATTAGAGGACCGACGAGTGAAGCAGTGGGAGATAGCTAGAGATGTGGGCGTCAGTAAAGAGCGAGTCAATGAAATAATTCATGAGCATTTGAACATGTCCAAGGTTAGTGCACGTTGGGTCCCCAGAATGTTGACTGCATTTGACATGGAGAGGCGTGTCAAATGTTGCGAAGAGTTTTTGGAGATGAGTCGAGGGAAAGAGGAAGAAATAATTTCTAGAATTGTAACATGTGATGAGACTTGGATTCGACAATGGGACCCGGAAAGTAAGCAAGAGTCGTTACAGTGGAAATTTAAGGATGAGAAGCCGCCTCGGAAATTCAAGGTCTGTCCATCGGCAGGTAAACTTATGGCTACAATCTTTTGGGACACAGAAGGGATTTTGCTCATAGATTATTTACCGAAGAAAACTACAATGAATGCTGATTATTACTCAAACTTACTATACCAACAAAGAGAGACAATAAAAGAAAAACGGCGAGGTAAACTAAACAAAGGTATTCTGATTTTGCACGATAACGCACCAGTGCATACCGCCCGCACAACGAAGCTAGCAATTAAAGACAATGGCTTCGAAACCATTGACCACCCCCCTTATAGTCCAGATTTAGCCCCCTGTGACTATTTTCTGTTTAGACTTCTCAAGAAAGACCTCAGGGGACGAAGGTTTATGACCGATGACGAAATGAAGGCTGCGGTTACTGACTTTTTTGACGACAAACCGAAAGATTTTTTTTTTAATGGTTTAAATTCAATATTTGAAAAATTTAATAAGTGCATTTTACTAGCAGGGGACTATATAGAAAAATAAAAATAAAATAGCCACGACAGTCTTTTGTTTCATTGTTAGGTAGATTACTTTTCAGCCGCCCCTCGTAAAGTGTGTGTGTATGTTTGTTAGTCTTTCATGCTGAGAAAGTGAACGGATTTGGTTGAAATTTAGAATGGAGATAGCTTATACCCTGTATTAATACATTACATAGGCTACCTTAAATGACAAAAAAAAACACTGTTCCTTGGGGATGGGCAACACGGATGTTACACTAGTTACAGTAGTAAATTAATTTACTTTAAGAAACTTACGTGTGACCAGGAAATGCCACAGGGTCTGCAGAATAGTGCCTGTCCAACTCATGTTCTCTTTGTCCTGCTGAGCGAAGCGCACAGCACGCTGGTAGGCCGCCAGACACCACCCCATGCCGATGAGGGATGAGCATATCGACAGGATCTGGTGCACTGGAAATACAATGGGCAATCATATAATATATCAAATCAATTGTAGTAAATAATAGGAAATAGCCTTGGAGTGTGCTTAGTAAGAGCAACCGAGGCTTTATCAGAATAGTGCAGGCCTTTGCTGTTGGTAAAACCTTTGTCAGATGTGCAGGGTATGTTCTGAACTTCAGATCAATACCAACATCATCGTAACAGCTAACCTAACCTGTTACTAAGGAGCTGGTAGCTTGACAGCCCATTAACTGGCTAGCATAGAGTAATTCCATTACAGCAGGGTTGGAGACGCATTGTCATAATGCGAAGGCCAAAGAGCCTATTATAACCGTGCATATTATGTATGCTTGTTGGCCTACACGGTGCCATAATTACCTTTGAACTGTGAACCGAGCGCGAACAGCAGACTGGTCTGAAGGACCTGCTGAGGAGCAGCTTCCAGGAAGCACTCGAAGATCCTCAGTAGCGCGGCGTCTGCATCTTCCTTCAGCATCAGCTTGTAGTACATACGTTGGGAGGCGTGGTCGCGCTTGGATTCTGCTCGACGGGACTTTATCGCGTAGCTTTAAATGGTAAAATGGCGTCAATTATCACTCTTAAGGCTCGAACAGACTGCCAGCGGGACGGTAGCGGGGCGTGATGAGTGAGTGATGCGGGCGGGACGCCCGGTCACACAGAGCAAGCGCGCATCGCGCTGGCCTCGCGCCATCAACCCGCCAGCATCGCGCGCGCGTCCCGCCCGCATCGCGCTCTCCCGCTCACTCTGTGGTTTGGTCATTCGTTTTGCGCTGCGCTGTCTGACGTCACACTGACTGGTCGCGCCGCGCGCCCGTCGCGGGCGCAGCCTGTTTGACCACGCTAGCGGTTTGTATGGAAATATCGCGTGGCGCGCCCGTAACGCGCAGGCCGTGCGCCCGCGACGGTGCTGTCTGGCCGAGCCTTTAAGCATTGTTGTACATAAAAAACAAAAAACCGCCTTCAAAACCGCAAAAAAATAACTTCTTTAAAATTGTAGGCACCTAATAGGTTAGTCTAACTGATGTCGGCTTTTTGTTGAAAATATTGTGGTGCCCGACTTCAGTTAGACTAACCTATTTAGGTGCCTACAATTTTAAAGAAGTTATTTTTTTGCGTTTTTGAAGGCGGTTTTTTGTTTTTTAAAACATTTATTTTATTTTATACTTTTTATTTAGTGATCATATCATAATACGCTGTTACGTAGTCCCACTTCTTAGTTGATATGAAACTTTAAGTTATTTCAAGCGCGCCGCAAGCAACGCCGCGGGAAAGTCATAGTCATATTTCAACAAGTAAATATTCTTCGTTGTAGTCGCTCAACTATCTTAATCGAGATATCTTATCGCAACCCTTGAAATCGGTACCGTTGAGGAGTTCCGTTGGCCATCTGTGGTCTTCATCATCAGTTCCACTTCACCAAATGATACTTTCTGAATGCAAATGCTGGACTTGTTACTAAAAATACTAAAATCGCTATATGTTTGCCTACAATATTTGAGGAGTTCCCTTAATTCCTCACGGATCCTCTCATCAGATTCAGATTTGGTGACAATGGGACCACCTCGAAAGTATACTCTATCAAACCAAAGAAAAAATTTGAAATCGGTCGACAATTGACGGAGTAATCGGTGAACGTACATTAAAAAAAAAACATACAGTGGAACGTATAACCTTTCTTTTTTTGAAGTCGGTTAAAAATCCAAAGTGTTTTGTCATTTTCGTAATTTCGTCACAACCCGACCAATAGGCGCATGTTAGGTGCGACGACGGCGAAGCGATATAACTAATACTAATAACCCTGGCACTAGTCTGTTTGGATTTTATTAAGTGACAACATAAAGAGTTAGGATAAATATTATAGTAAACTTACATCAAAGAATCTGTGAATCTGAGGATCGGGGCTAGTTGCAGCACCAGTATGAAGATACGTAGCCAGTGTCGCTTAGTGACCTCATTTGTGATGGAGTCCTGTTGCTTGTCTTGTGCATACCTGAAGAATAAACTTATATTTGAGAAACTGGGCTACCTGGACATACATAAGGGAGCATGGGAGCACTCCCACCAGGCGAGTGAGTGTTGCCTTACACCCTTATTTTACAGCAAACTTTTGCCTCTCCCTTTCGTACTCACTACATATTTTATATACATATTTTTGCATTTGACCATAGAGGAAATATACCTTATTTATGATTTGACTGTTCCATTCTCTCACAGAAAATCAGCATAACATACCTAGTGTTACTGCATTTATTGTTCAATTTGTCCTTTAAATGTGTGTGTCTTTAATTCCGCCCTGTACAGTTTTTTTACTGTATTTTTTTATTTAAAAGGAACCTGGAAGTTTTGCTAATGTTGTTTTATTTTGGGTTTAAAATTCTAATGGACCTCGCTTAAATAGCCTAAAACTAAATTGTCTAATTTTTAGACATACTTTAGACGGCAGATTTAACAAGTGCTATTTCAGAATGTCAATACAATATTAAATGAACCGCCTAAAATAAGAAGCGTCAGATTCAAATTAGCGCTTGTCATTTGATTATGACAGCTGCTGGTAGAATAGCAAAGTGTTTTAGGGACACCTAAATAAAATTAGGAAGTTTAGAGGCCACTGTAGAATCGGGTCCAATATTTATTTGAAGCAGGTAAAAATATTTATAGAATGCAATTCCACATTACATAATTATCTAAAGAAACAGCTATAAGGTTCATTATAGCAAGATGACTGGTACCTAACTTATCATAACATTATGTGTCAGGTTACTTAAATATTTACCCTATTATTCATAATCATAAAGCACAATAATTATTAATAATCCTATTTAATTAAAATTATTATACGTCACTATCTGTCTTATTGAAAATTGAAATATCACCAGAAGAGATAAGATCATAGTGTGTTTTTGTCAAATAAATGTTGTGCGTGTGACTTTCAGTTTGTATGTTTTAAGAATTCTTTATAGTGAAGTGGAGTATAATATTCATACACCACATCCTAAAGTAACATGTTTTGGAGGGGACGCACCTACATGCAGGCTAATGCATATTTTACCTACATCTGCTCAGAACATTCAAACACAGTTGTTGAAAGTTAGCTACTGTGTATTAGCTTAGTATTATTTTCCATATAATGTATTTAATATAAGATTGCAGGTGTTGTTGGAGATGATTGCTAAAGGACTTTGTCACTGCTGGATTTGTTTCTTGTACAATCATACATAATACAGTAAAACCAGGGTATTAATATTACTCAGCTGTCTATCGCTTTCACACTCTATAGCCGTCCTGTACTGCCCTCATAAGCTAATAGGCGGCATCTAAAATTCAATAGCCAAAGCGGATTCAACCCTCTCTCGTTACTAATGAGGTTGCACTTGCTACAGGTGTTTTGTCTGAGATACTGCTTTTTTTTCTTATAGCGATTAGCCGAACCCACCCTGGCCCTCATCAGGGTGATTATGCAGACATTTTCTATAGGTCAATAAAGAGTTTTAGTAGATATAACATCTCTAAAAAAAAAGGCTGAAATGGCTTTATGATAAACAAACAAATGATGCATTAAGACAAATGAAGATTAGGGATTCCGTAGCTTGGTCCTGCCCAAGCATTTTTTTTTTCAATACTTGTTTCTGCCCAATGTCCTCTATAAAGGACAATGTTACACATAAAATTTTAGTTTTCAGTCAGAAACTACCAAATCGAATGTCTCCTTTATTAAGAACACTGGGCAGGACGAGGATAGGGTAACCTTGGCAACCAGATAGGATCAGGCCTTCAATTAATTAATACTTATCTTTGAAGCCTAACAGTACATACCTAAGTTAAAAAATGAAATAAAGCAAAGTAAAAGCTTCTTTAATCTTCTGACTTATAACTTATAAACTAATAAATATGTATTCATACTTACATTCGTATAGAAACAGCAGTGTTGACAAATGCTGGCAAAAGGATAAATGCAAGGGTCCAGCCAAACTCCACCACATTCTTAGCCAAAGAATACTGCACGGCCACGTTAATATCTACGCCCAAGTCCACGAAATGCCCAACAATAGCCACAACGTACATAAAAATATCAAAGTTAGTTATAGTAATATTGTCTGGCATACGATCAGTTTCGTCGTATGAATTCCCATTTTGTAGGATTTCACGCATCGCTTTTGGCATTTTGAGGAAAGTTGACAGTTATGTGTAGTTTCCGAAAGAATTCGTAGTGTCTTTATCAACAATAACATGACAATTTAGCGCGCGCTTTAGATAGCGGCAAGCAAACAAGCGTAGCGTCAAGCCAAGCGAGGCAGGCGCGAATTACTCACTACCAGTGTTGCAGGTTTTTTTCCACCTTCACCCATCCATTCCCATGTATATAAAAAAACCACTAGTTTCGCGAGGACGGTACAGTCAGCAGCAGAAATAGCTACGCAACCGAAGAGGTCAAAATGATCTGCACTCGACTCTATTGTCAAGAGAATACGTTGTGTCTAGATTATTTTGAGCATGTTATTCTGCTTAACTACTTTTGATGCTGACTGTACATTGAACTTAACTACATATACTACAATTCGTAAGAGTTTCCTTCAAATTATTCGGTGTTATTGTCTGATTTAACAAAAAAACACCATTAGTAAGTATTGTGAGAAATCTCTAGAAAATCCCCTAGCTAGGTAGATAGTGACGTTGATACCTCGAAATAACCTCACGTCCTGAAAAATCCCCTAGGTTTTAGGGAAATCCTCTAAATCTGGCAGCACCGCTAGCAAAGCACAGCACATCAGAATGGAATAAATGTCAGTGTCATTTCGTTGACAGTTGGAGTTTTTAATCTCGTGACATGAAAGTGTGTCGAGCCAAGTTCGAATATTATTAAGTTTTGCTTGCACAATGCACAAGTAAGGGTATTTATGAAAATATTAGAGTTGCTTAAAAAAAATACGACAATAATAATTACAATTTACGTTTAAAAGATATCAATGCAAAAAAAAAAATCGCGCAATGTTTTTTATTACCAGTAGGTATTATAACAAAAGTAAAATGATCAGTTTAACCCCTCTTGATTTTGAATCAGTATAAAAAACTATAAGAAAAGTTTTATTATAATGGTAAGTGCATTTCCTTGAAATAAATTACTTAATAAACAAAAAAAGTGAAAATCATGTTAAATCATGTTGTACATGTATGTTAATTCATCTTAACCCAGTGGTGAACATCAGTTCACACAACGCATTTTTTTTTAAATGTAACGCTATTGCCCCAAGCCATTATGTCATTTTGTTAGCTTCATTCGGAAATTACCAAGGATAGTGCCATCTATACTGCCCTACTAAGCATAATGGCGATATCTCAGACAAAACATCTGTAGAAATTGAAACCTAGTTACAAACAGAAGAGAGATGAATCTGCTTTGGCTTTTGTATTTAGTTATTGCATTTTTGCTTAGGAGGGCAGTATACCTAGGTATACATTAACGACGCGTAGTGACTCTGTCTGCCTACGAAGTCAACGATCCCGGGTTCGATTTCCGCTATAGGCAAATTAATATTTGTGTGATGAGCGCGAATATTTGTTCCTGAGTGTTGAAGGTTTTCTATATAGTATGTGACTATTTCTCAACAATAAGTATGTTTAACATTGTCAATTTATTATATTTGTTCCGCAGAACCGATAATCGCTGGAGTTATCGTATTCTTGAGTGGAGACCGCGAATCGGCAAAGGACACCCTCAGACTGGAGCGACGATCTTCGCAAGGTGGCTGGCAAGAGCTGGATGAGAGTGCCCACGAATCGTGCTCGTTGACGTGCAATGGGAGAAGCCTATGTCCAGCAGTGGACTAATATAGGCTGATGATGATGATGATGATGTGTGAGATTGTGCTCTGATATTTATTTATTTATTATTTATTTTACCCATCATTCATATATATATACAGTGCCTTAAATATATTATAAACTTTAATTGCTCGCTTTTGCATTATCCTTCTCAGTAACATTTATCGAGGGAAATAATGTCTGAAACAAGGGATATTGAAGCTGATAATTTGGTGACTTCAATCTGAAACAGCAAAAGTATTTTAAAAAATATTAATTTGATGTGTACATTTGATGTTAATAAAATAATAAATTATTTATTTTTTGCATTACGAATGTTGATACTGTTTATAGGGCTATCAAACCAATTTCGATGACTACTTGCCAATGAATGATCATACATAAGGATTGATTACTCTAGGGAAAATGTTATAAAAACTTACTTTTCTTGTAAAAATCGTGTTACTGGTCCCCATTTTTTAGGGAAAAGTGTATCATTAGCCACCCAGTGCTCGTTCATCAGGTCGGTTATCGACGCATTTAACACCTGTAAAAATTAGTTACGTTTGAATAGCATAGGTGTAAGATTCGGAGGGCGTTCAAGTTCGCTATTAGAAAGAAAGAAAGAAAGAAAGATTATTTATTAATAAAGAAAGACATTGTTGCGAAACAGTCCCAATTCAGCATGTGCTGGCTGTGAAGCCAACGCTGGTCTTCCGTTCAGTAAGTAGATTTTTGGTGCAATCTCTCTCTTTATTTAAGAGCCATGCTCTTGTCGGTGGAGTAATATAATGTGATATTTATTGGAAAGACCTGACTCCTAAAATTCAATACCATTTCTATTTCTAGTCTCTGAAAAGCCTTACCTTCAAATATCCGCACTTCCTAGTGTAAGCATCAACCAGCACTTGCTCAAAGAAGTTTGGAACAAAATCGTTAAGACAATTCTGCACGTTATATACCGAGTTGTTCATATCTTGCGCATGCTGTCGGGTCTTAATGGTCACTATGGTCACAAGGCTTTCTTGCATAGTTTCGTTAAAGCTAAAAAATACAATTATATACTATTTACCTAGTGTAATAAATGGCTTAGGTGTGAAAATGATTTATTATACAGAAAACGTTTAAATAATGCGAGTATTTAATACAGGACTGCAACAGTGAATTTTGGCTGTCAGGATGATTAAAAATAAGCAGAGCCCCTACTTTGAAATTCGAAGTTCGAAGTTACGATAGCTTCATCCCTTTCTCTCGATTTAGTCTCGAATGACGAGTGACAGGGATGGAGCTAACGTAACTTCGAACTTCGATTTTCAAAGTAGGGCCTCAGATCAGAAAGGGGTTGGGTAAAAGTGTTGTCATTTGTAAAATTCATACTTTTTCAAGGTGAGCGGCCATTTGTAAAAGTGTTAAATGATAAAATTATTAAAAATAAACATATTTTGTTATGTAATGTAATAATCTTAAGTGCATCGGAGCGGAGATGATTAAATATTCATACTTGGGCGTACTTTTGTATTAAAAACTGAATACTTAAATCTTTAAAATCTCCGCTCTGATATTATTTAACGCCATAAATTATACATATCTATGTGTATTTAGAGGTCCTATAAATAACTATGTAAAAATCAACCGTGGCCGCCGAAAAAAAAAGTGACAATATTCTTCAAACAAATTTACCCAATGTCCTTTAATGAAAATACATTTTTTGTATTACTTTTAGTAGTTTTTCAGCCGCATTTTTTTAGCGACAGAACTACAGTTCATGTACTTACAGCACAGCTTGATGCAATATGCAATGTGCAACGGCGACCTCGTCAGGAAGTTGATCGCTGCACTTATCAACCGTGTTAAAGTTCCTCACGTCTTCGAAATTGCTAATAATCCCGAGAAATTGTGTCCTTATTTGTTCTAGCTTCTCGACCGACTCCATAAGACAGTGCTCTGTAATGTCTATCATCTAAAAAATTGGAGAAGAAATATTATCTATAAAAAGCTTAAAAGACAAGCTTTTTTGGACAATGTGCAATGAATAGAAAGTAGAGATAACTGCAGTAATAAATAACAAAAATAAACATAAAATAACTTTTTTCTGTTTATTTTTGTTATTTATTTGTTTCGCACCAAACAACGTTAAAAGCCGTCCTCTTAGAGTTCGTAGTACCTATGTCATCTCATCCGATAACTACATATGCTGATAAATAAAATCTTAAAAACGTGGTTCGGATTATTATGTAGTGACCTTGACTATGACTATAGCAGAAAATGTGGAAAAAAAAACCTATCTTTGGCTTTTGCAGATCTTTGGATCTTGAATCACGATAAGAATGTTTACCCGATTACAGAAAGCCAAAAAGGAAGGGTAATGATTTTAGCAGTCTATGTATGAATGTGGGTATGCATTAATCGCTAGTTACGGAATTGTGAAGAGGCCTAATGGAGCAAAGCAACTACTAAACCGTTTTTGACACTCGTTATAGTGCCACGAGTGTTTTATAAAAGCAGTGATCCCCAAAGTGGTCTATATCGACCTCCAGGGGTCGACGACGACCTGCAAGGGGTCCATGAGAGCGGAAAAAATAAAAGGGGGTTCATGATAGGAAAATGAGGGTCCATGATAGTGGATCCCATTTAAACAGGTCGTGACTTTCATTTTGGCTTTCCATTAATGGAATAATCCATATTCATATACAGATAGCACGCAAAATATTTAACCGCGCTGAATTTTAATTGTGGCCTTTGTCAATTTTTAACCGACTACACCTCGAACGTTATCCGTGCAAAAATTCCGAAGATTTCTTGCTTAGGTACTTTTTACGTGATAACGTAAATATTAGGTAAGGGGGTACATCCAAAAACACGGTCTACGAGCCAAAAAAGTTCGGGGACCTCTGTATTAAAGTTTTGAACAGTCGGGATTGTTAAGTCTAGTTTTATAAAATACGTAAGTACACTTTTCAATCTTACCTCTTCCATAGACATTATATAATTAGTAAAGTCATGAAAATACTTTATCTTATAGAACTTTACGATCGCACTCCGTAGCTCACGCCCCATCTCATTATTCATTATTTGAACCAAATCAAGAAAAATAGTTATAGCTTCAATAGAGTCTTCTTTTAAATTATTGTAATTTATTCTACCCGTGGTAAAAAGATTTGTTGCTACGTTGTATGCCTCTGATACGAGATAATATTTTTTGTCAATATCTTTAAACGAAAGTGTGGTTGAGCACTGAAACAAAAAAAACGTTTTTAAATTTGCGATTTAATTACTTAAGTAACAAACAAACTATTAGTTAGCTAGTATAGTGTTTATAATCCACAAATCCCGCCCCACTACATAGTTTTACGTAAATTGACTTAATCTTACAACGTCAAACTAGGTAGAGTCTGACCAGGGGCCTGTTTTATAAAGCTACAAATTACAATTTACAGGTTACAAGTTTCCATTTGACACAACCTCAACCAATGACGACCAGCCATTTGAGCAGTTTTGCCAGTTTAGACCTGTAAAATTGTAACTTGTAGCTTTATAAAACGTGCCCCAGCAAGTCGTGACACAAGCATTTTGTTCTAATTCAGCACCTGGCAATAATTTTACCTATGAAACAAGCTGTCCCCTCTACGGCTATCACATCATGAGTAGTACCTATACAGTCGTTACCGTAACGTATTTCGTTTTACCAGAGGCCCGTTTCACGAAGCTACAAGTTACAAATTACAAGCGGAAGTCTCTTTCTAACTCCTTTTGCTAGAAAGAGAGTTCCGCTTGTAATTTGTAATTTTTAACTTGTAGCTTCGTAAAAAGGGCCATTGCTAGGGATATTTTAAATTTGCCGCAATTTTTTGTGTCACCGCTCACTGGTCATACTCTAGCGGAGCGGGCCTTCGTAGATTGAAAACACTACGCGCTTGTCACCAACCGTGCGGTGATTACGATTAATACGAAATAAAATAACAAATTTACTACATTGTTACGATGGTAATCTCACAACTATTTCGCGGATAGGAAGCCATGTTCGTAGATCATATATTTTTTTTTAGATATATTTTCATGTTAGAGCTTCAGTTTTTAGAAAGAAAGACACATTAAAAGATCGAAAAGTTTAAAACAGTTCCCGTCTTAATATGTTGCGAGACCTTTTGTTTATAGAGTAGGACGCCCACGGCTGTGTACCTACTCGTAAAATTCGTTTTCCATTATTTCCCCTTTTCTTACCGTTATGCATTGATTTTTGAAAATTCCTTTTTTAGTGCTGCCCTAGGGTACCTAAGGAATATTTTCTTTAAATTTCAAGTCTCTAGGCTATAGAGAAAGCTGCACAAAATTTGAAGAGTACCTACCTAAATAAATACATACCTTGTAAACGTATACTGTTGATAATACTGTAAAAATGTAACCAAAACTCTGTAGACCCATTACAATAATGCTATAATATTCGGATTTCAATAATTGCAAAAACACTTTTTAAATATAATTGAATTAGACTTATTTGTGATTAGATATGTTCTAGAACTTCTATCGGTTTAATGAGATTAAAAATTAGTGCGACAGTCAAGGAAAAACATAGTTTTATTTTGCA
Organism: Acleris literana; assembly: GCA_946894065.1. NCBI lineage: Eukaryota > Metazoa > Arthropoda > Insecta > Lepidoptera > Tortricidae > Acleris > Acleris literana. Next base: position 7,218,550 of record OX335688.1, on the reverse strand, counting down.
GAATGTACCACCACACGTTTTCTTGTTCGTGTAAAAAGATTTTTTAATTAATATTATGCAAAAAGCCGTGAAGTTAATGAGTGGTTAGATTTCTACGCAATCGTTAACTACTGTTTTCAACGGAGATATGATATTTTTATCTAAAGGCATTTATAATTTATGAATAAAATGCTCGGGAGATCGAGGTTGATCGGTTTGAAAAACGAGTTTTTCCAAAGATTGAACCTTAGTAACAACCTAGACAGATATATATAGATTCGTAAAACTGTAGGTACCTTTTTTGAAAACATTTACTTTGGGATCTTTAATAACAACACTAAACAACAACCTAATTAAAATCCTTAAACCATTTCTATTTCAATAAGTTTCACGTGTGCTACGTGAAAATTATTTATTTAATGTTATCGGTGTATTTCAAAGTCACCCTGTCATTTAAATGTAAGTTGTGCATTGCGTAGTCTAAAAAATAATAATTTGATAATTTTTAATAATCCAAAAATCGATGTTATAAATATAGATAGTAACAGACACCGATAGACAAGATATTAATCATTTTGTTATAACGATTTCTGAGGCCCGTTTCATGAAGCAACAATTTACAAATTACAAGCGGAACTCTTTTTCTAGTAAAAGGAGTTAGAAAGAGACTTCCGCTTGTAATTTGTAACTTGTAGCTTCGCGAAACGGGCCTCTGGACTCAAAGAACTTGGCCCTTTTTTAACATTTTGCAAAATAGCATCGTGTATGTGTAATTTGGCCTGAAGGCAAATCGCATCCGTCCGCCTGAACGGTTTTCCTGGTCGGACAGAACTCCATGACCGGATGCAAAAAAGCATTGTGTATGTGTAATTCGGCCTGAAGGCAAATCGCATCCGTCCGCCTGAACGATTGGCCGTCGAAAAAACTGAACATGTATGGCCACTCGATCCGGTCAGGCGGAACTGACGCAGTTCTGCCTGAACCGATCGGCCTCTACATGTATGGCCACTCGATCCGGTCAGGCGGCACTGACGCAGTTCGGCCTGTACATGTATGGGGGGCTTAATGAAAGCTGAACCTGACAAAGAGCGGCAAATTAAAAAATCCTAAATATTTGATTACCGATCAAAGTAGGAATAAACGATTTTGATACTTTTCTTATTTTGTTTATTTTGGTGGGCACTAAGGGAGAGAAAACGCGTACTTCTATTATATTCCTACTTTGATCGTTAATAAAATATGAAGGCTTTTTGAATTTGCCGCTCTTTGTCAGGTTCAGCTTTCATTAGGGTGGTATTCCACTTGTCCAAGATCTTTGTCCAATGTGTAGTTGCGTCTCACAGTTTGCTTTAAAAAATGTGAGACGCAATGCACATTGGACAAAGATCTTGGACAAGTGGAATACCACCGTTAGACAGACTCTAGCGGGGCGCAAAATTCTTTCGCTTCTAAAATTGCAAGCAATATTAAAAGCATTAAAATTTGATGTGACAAATAAAATAATACAACTTTTTTGTAACTTATTCTCTTTATGAACAAATTAAAACGTAAAATATAATATAACTTACATGTATATTATAAACAGAATATTTTAAATTTAAAGCATTATTATGTGTACACCTTCATAACCTTAATAATTATGTAGTTATTATATTGAAGCTACTTGAGTATAAATACACAACACTTTTGAGCTCCATGGATATACCTGCAAAATAAAACAGGTTGGTTAATGAAATAATGATGTACCGGAAAACAGTGATATAGACAGTGTGCGGTAAAAAGTGTATCAAAAGAATTATTATTAGGTATTTTTACTGGCAACACTCGATATTTACAAACAAAAATTATAGCTTGGCCAAAGAGTTGGGACATGGAGACAGGCACAATATCTCAAGTGGCAACACTGGCAACCACGACATAAAGCCGCATTTTACTGGCCCTCTATACAACCGGCATTCCATCAGAGTCTTCAGAGTTGGCAACATATTCGCAGTATTGAGAATGTCATTGTTAGATTGTAATATAGAAATTGCAAATGTATATGGATTTTAGAGCCCACTTGCCATCAGTTGCCCTGTGTTGTCTTCACCATGCCGTTAAAAATCTAGGCTTACCGCATAATCAGTCCTTATGCAGGAACTTGTTGAAAGCTCCGTACGACGTCTCCAAGTCAAACACAAGCTGTCTGACTTGCGTTTCTGAAAGCTCATCCGATGCTGACATTTCGGACAATGTGTCCAGCCACTCTTGTACCTGGGGAAGGATTTGAGAGTGTACTTAATATTGAAGTACATAATTATATTGAGCTATATTGTTTTTTTAAATGTCTAGTCTAGTTTGATACATGATACCGTGACTCAATAATTTGTATGTTTATTAGGTTTATTAAAAACTTGTTAAAACTTTATTCTCACCTTTAGTTTTCCCTCAAAGTCTTCAGGCAACATCATCAGACGGTCCATGGTGTCTCGCAGGTCCCGTAATTCAGGCTGGATCATGTCCATGGCGTGGAACTCCAGGCGGAGCTTATCCATCAATGTAATAAACAGCTGGAAGATGTTAAATATTAACAAACGTTAATTCAATTGTCACCATGTTATCCAATGCTGACCACCTGAATTGCTGTTTTTGGTCCCAAAGATCATAACAATGCCGCTCTTATTCACGCAAGTTGTTGATCTACTTTGCCTATGGGGGCCTACAAAGATTTCAGATTTGCATTTTTTTAATTTATGACCTTTTAATAAATGAATGAATGAAATTGTACTCGTATCTACCGTAAACAAAAAGTATATCGAACTAATTGTAGGTTCACGAGATATGGTCACATATATAAGTTATAAGTAGGTATTTAATCATATGAAGACCGCAAACAAAGAATGTTAAAAAACTAGTTTTTTTCTAGAAATTAACTTTCTGATATTCATCATCTTATCGGTTAACCTACTGCTAAGCAGCAGTTTTTTTTTTAAATTCATTAAAAATATTCTTATTCTTATTATCTCAATGTAAATCAAGTACCTAAGAGAGGTGCCACAAGGGCGTTGCCGGTGCGCTGCGTCGTCGCCGCCACGTTGTTCTTCACATAATTAGAACAACATGCCACATGATGGGTTGAAATATGTGCGTCACTCTATGTAAAAATCAGAAGCAACATTCGTGTGGCATCACTGTTACAGTGCTATAGCTTTGGTTGCTTCATACCTGTGGGTTTGTATTTGTTCACTTGCTCTTGTAGTATACGCCCTTATGCTAGTCTTAACCCACCTTACCTAGACCAGATCGACTTTCATCTCGTCTTCATATTACTGCATAACATGTATAAAAATACTTACAGACACAATTTCGGCAATGTATTTGTTAGTGTTCCCTTTGTCATCTTTGATCAGATTTGGTTTGTTCTCCCTTATTCTCTCAAGAGCGGCTGGACAGTCCAGCTGAAATAAACCATAAGTATACCTTCTTGAGATTCAATTCCAAGTCAATCAAGGCTTCATATTCCTATGGACAGATTCAGCCATTTTATTATTGTATTGTACATTAATGATTTTTTATTTAATTTTGGGGGTTTAAAACACAAACAAAGGGACTAAAACTTTGTATCTATTTAATTAGTTACTCAGAGTTAAACAACTAACAATAGGAGCTGTTTTATTTTACAATGTTCATATTCAATCAGAAAAACCCTCCTGTAGTGCTTAATTGCTTATGTAATACTTGAATGGCCCCATAAAGTAAAGATGGGCAATTGCAGCAATTGTGTAGAGCATTAGACATGGAAAACACACAAAGATATTCTCAAAATGATTGATATCTACAGAGTCATTGCTATTATATCAGATTTTTGACACATTCAGTACCAACCTGATAGTCAGGTCCACTGGTTATAGCAGATTTTCACTACACACCAGAAAAATGCTGCTATAGGCTACAGTGTAGCACTTAGGCACTGAACATCAAGAAATAAGAAACGGTTTGACACTCTCACCACCATGAGGTCTGCCTGGCAGGTCGTTACTTTCAAGTTCGGCATGCCACCTAGCTTTTAAACCTACACGTGTGGGTTAAGGTGTGGCCGTCGGCAGACCGCATGGCTTGATGCACCTTAAAAAATCTATTTATATGTTGTGGTGAGAATGTTAAATATTAATTGTTGTTGCATCTTTCACTGACCTCGCCATAAGATACTTACTCTAAACTTAGTAACAAAGTTTTCGATATTAGGGAACTCGTCGCCCTGTACTTGTTTAAACGCTACGCGATACTGCACGAGCAGGCGACTGCACGCCGCAGTGTACTCCTGCGCTCTCACACAGTCCCTCATATAAGCCTTCTCCAGATGCTGAAGAGTACTGACTACTGCGTAAAGTTCCGCCATGTTATCATGCCTGTAAACATCAAGGAAAGTTAATAAATCAGTGGCGCACGCAAAACAAAATCTAATTAGAAGAAAATCGATAACTTTAAGTAAACAACGTCAAACGCTATATTTAGACGTTAATTTTAACAATACTCACTTTTCTCGCTCCCTAGCATTGCGAAACAGCTTCACTTCTTCGTATAATTCTGGTCTCGTGTCTGTGAAATGAGTAAAATGTTGATAAATAAATGAAAACAATGATAAGGAACTTATTATATTCTTCTTTACTTACCCTGCATTGTTGAGGGATTCTGGTTATAATATGATATTGTTCAGATGCCAAAAGTAATTAGGTGAAAGGTAAAATTATTATAGAGAACTCAATAAGAACACATCACACAAAGATTATTTTAATAAAAAATGATGACAAATCTTTCCTTGTTTCCTCCTCCCCAATGAGTACTTAGCGTTAGCATTTGACATTCATTCATTGACACAGACGTCACAGACAGACACATAGGCCACAGCCATGCCACAGCGTATGCTATGGCAAATTAGTATATTAAAAGTGGTCCGCTTATGTAGGGCGGGTGGCGCCATCTACCCTATTACGTTAATTTGGTCTTGCTTAAAAGGGTGATTATTCGGCGTTTCAACCGCCGTCATTACTGTCGTTATATTTTTCAGAATAAACTTAACAACTTTCTTGTTTTTTTTAATTGGATTGGAATGGATAATACCTCCGTGTCCGCTGTTTTTGACATCAAAAGTTGCTGGAAGTTATCATTATTTTCGTCAATATATTGAAGACAACAATGACGGCGGTTGAAACGCCTAAATATTCACCCCTTTGGAGTTTATCAGTTTTCAATCTCAAACATTGCTATCACGCCTGGGGCATGTTTTATAAAGCTACAATTAACAATTTTACAGGTCTAAACTGGTAACACTGCTCAAATGGCTGGTCGTCATTGGTCGAGGTTGAGTCAAATGGAAACTTGTAACCTGAGGCTCTACTTCGAACTTCGATTTTCACAGTAGGGCCTCTGTAAATTGTAATTTGTAGCTTTATAAAACAGGCCCCTGGTATGTTATTTTTTGTACTAATTACTCTGAATCAAACTTTAACCCTTTTTTCATAAAACGTTATAACAGTGTTTAAACCCATAATAGTTAATGTGTGCCAAAAATGCATTTTAAGTACTGTTGTGATTTTGTATGAATAAAGAATAGCTTACGTGCCTATGTGGTATGTATAAGCACATGCCTACACACAAATACTTGAATTAGAGCCGTTAACATAAACTAGATGGCAGCACCTACTACGAACAGAAAAAAGAGCAGGATTACAGTTTTTGAGCCACAAATAGGCGACAGAGCTTTCAGATCAGCCCTATTAGCTCCATTTCTTTCTCGCAATATGTAAAATTTGCGAATTTAGGGCTTATATAATAATCAATCAATCCAGACCACAGCCGCAGGCAGTGTGGCATGGGGCATTAAAATAAGGTGAACTTTTTTTAAATTAATGAAACAATAGTTTGCACTTACGCAAATGGTTATTTTTTAACATGGCAATTCGGGTGGGGCGAGGTGACGTAATTTTCCAATATGGCGGATGACGCGCGCACTCCCTGCCGCCCGCGCCCGTAGTATCATCGGCAACTGCCACTCGTCGCAAACGATTTCACCTTGCTATGAATAAAAACGGTGAATAACTCGTATACGAATTGTCCAAGTAACTAACTGATTGTTGGACCTATAAGGTGTATTGTGAAACTACGTTTGTAAAGGTGGATTCGTGGTTTGTGTTATATTTACCAGTTCTAGCTTTATTTTGTTGAAACTGAAGTGTTTACGTGCTAAAACCGGGGTATTGTGTGTAACGTAGCGACTCCCGGGCTTCGCACTTGCCGTTTAATGGGATCTTGTTGATTAACAGGTCAGTATTTTTGAATAAGTTTTGGAAATGCGGCTTTGTAATTAAGTTTTAATTGAGCGTTTAATTCCTTGTTTTGGTATTAAATTTTGCTTTTTCGATCTTGAAACGGCATTGATTAATTAGCTAGAGAGTTTTACTATATTTTGGTTGTATGTAGTAAATAGTGTAATTCTTATTGGAATGCAAGAGGGCTAAGCGTGGCTAGTGGGCGCGCCGGTCGTCCTAGTTTTGTTTGATAAGTACTTGGAACTCAGGTAAGCTGTTTGGCACGTAGCGACCGCAACGGCTTTACGGTCACTTTATGTCACGAAAGTGTTTTTGAATGGCTTTTGTTGTATGATAAGTTTCACGACGTTCCTTTATTCTTAAGAAACTAGCTAAAAGGTACTTATAAGAGTCTTATAGCAATGAAAACGAATACTTTACTAAGTTTTTCATACATTTGAATTATTTCCATTTTTATTTCATTCATTATGTAAAAAAAAAAATCTAGAAGAATTATAAATTCGGTTATCGAGACAATACAAGTTAACAACAACTGGTTAAATTAAAAATTACACATGTATTCAGACTCTCAGTGTTAAAACCCTGCTTGTGTTTTAGCCCTTATATGCTGAATTAATAAAAAAATAAGTTCTAGTCTCTTTAGACCATGATTTTATTACATACAAAATTATAGTAGAGGAAAAAAAACATGCTCAAAAAATTTGTTTTATATCCACCACTAATCATACCGAACCAAACATAAACATAAACTGAACGAAATATTGCAGTGCGGGTTAAGAGACATTGTCCTCTGGCAGGTATGTATAATATTTACAAGCAACACCAAAACAAGGTTGATCTCAGTGCAACTTCTTTCCCAAAAAAAAAAAGATCTTAATGTTAAGTAGTTCTACACCATAGCATTCGATTAGCAAAATAAGTGCATTTTACTTTACCTTCTGTGCATGCTGTGACCTTCTGTAATTAATAAGGTGCTTAGCTTGTAAGTGTGCATGTACATTATTTATTTAACAGTTTACTTATTGTTGAAGGTCCAAATAAATAATCATTCAAGGAGTTAATTTATCCTACAAAGATCCTCATTACCATTATACTCATTCATGTATCATAACAATTGCAAATAACTTTGAAATATTCTTCTTAACCTCGTAAGGCCCAGTTTGCAATAGAATGTACATAATCAAGGCAATTTAATTTTAACTGTGTTGCAATGTGAATAAGGTTTATTTTCCTATGTTCATAAACTGAAAATGTCATTATCGAACAAACGTAATTGAACTGTATTGCGTTGATGGTAGATTCAAAGTCCCATTCACAAAAAACTCCCTGTTTGTAGTATGGTGGGCCTTACAAGGTTATAATGTATTAAAGTCTGAACCAATTTTTCTTATCCTCGCTGATACAAATTGGCCGTGAACTTGTTAATTTGCAATTTGTTTTTATACCAATCTAAATATAACAATGACACATTCTGATAACATTCTCAAATATGACTTAACCACAATTCCAGTCTTCCTGCTGACATCATTTTCAACTGTATAAAATATTTGCAGAAATTGTTATTGGATGATGCCATTCGTAAATTGAAAACTGTTATTAACCTTTAGAGCGCCCCGTTTTTTTTTAAATCTGTCTTTTGCATTGTGTGCACATAGGGTGACGTATGGCAAAATTTCTTGTCTAGGGCGCTCAACGTGTACAAAAGTTCTAAAAGCTATCTCTAAGCTAGCTTAAGTTAACTAATGCAAATATTTCGGTATTAATATGGTTGAACTCCAATGCACAGCAATAGTATTGAAATAGTATACCAATATTCTAAAATTTATGACGTGTTTCTGTTTGGACAGTTGGTTGACTGGTAGAGAATGCCCTAAGTCATTAATTCCACCATTGGTACTTTTCTTATTTTATTGTTTGTTAAACTTTAAATAAAGTTAGTTAATGCTCTATAGAAAACCAGGTTTTATATCTTGTTTATTATCAATAAGTTGTTGATAATTATTTTGATAACAGGTTACTGAAAATACTTCTATTTACATACTGTCTAAGTAGAAATTGCATTTATGTACTAATTGCTAGTAGGTATGTATATATTTATGTACATTGATATATGTTATTTTATTAATATATAAAGGTTACAAGTACAAAGGGTAAGTACAAGTTACTGTTCAACGTACAAACTTTGTCTATTTACTGGTGGTAACTGAGGGCCCAGCCAAGATGCATTGTGCTAACTAGCGTTTCTATTAGTTGCGTTTTTAAACCAATCGCGTCACTGGTAGATCACGTGACTTTTCGTATCACGTGATCTACCAGTGACGCGATTGGTTTAAAAACGCAACTAATAGAAACGCTAGTTAGCGCAATACATCTTGGCAGGGCCATCTGGCGTTTACCAGCCAACGATTTTGACCTGCATGTCAGCAAATCTTTAATAATATAGTTACATTTTTAAACCTGCCAGCATCTCTATAACCTACATACCAATATCCCAACTTCCTTTAACAATATTTATAGCCGATAGTATTTTGGGTGGTCCATGTTTATATTGTTAATGGTGGTGGTATTTTAGGAAACTAGGAAATTTGGTCGGTTTATAGTTAGAAGGGCGAGGAATTTTTATAGGATAGTATAGGAAATCTGGAGCAGATTTTTACTGGAATGTTTTTGGCGATTATGGTATTCCTACTATTCCTAGATTGAATGAGGATGCTAATTATGTTTAATTTCGCGACATCAGGTATATCAGCCGAAATGGTAGTATGAGTATATGATAAAAAAAACTATTTTATAAGTAGATACGAGATATAGTGATGATTTAATATACGACAGCGTGTACGATTTCCTTTCCCAAAAATATTCAAATTCGTATCCAGGTAGGTATTCGTGGAATAATGAGATCTGTAGGTAGTGGTATTAGTAAGTACCTAGTTTAACGAATAGGTACCTACCACAGGTCGAGGTAAATGTTCATTTTATTACGCGATTAAGTCCCGTTTTATAGTTTTAGTATGAGGTACCTACCACTCTCTTACGAATACTTAGTAATAACAGCATCATCTAAGGAGCAAGGTCGAGTAGTTTTGGTCGCAAATTGTTTTAATCGTGTGTCACTTGCTATGTTGTGATGTCAGTTCCATTAATGATAGGAATTAGAAGTTGGAACAGTCGTTTCATTCGTGTCAAAGACGAAATCATTTGTTTAAACTGGTCTATTAAACTGTCATAAAAGTGAACAGGCGCGGCGGGATGTCTTGAGCACGTGATTCCTTGCGATATGTTTTTATAGCGTTTGGGAGAAAAAGCTGCAAGAAATCCATAAAATAGGCACCTACCTAGATAGGTACCTCTTGTCTTTACCTTGAGGTAGTGCGAATAGTACGGCTCCTAAATAAATTCAGTCTGTAAATGAAATAAAATGTCCCGCTTAAAATCAAACTTTGGCGCTGGTTTACGCGATGAAATGAACCAAACTTGATATTATTGTTTGAAACTATAGATCGATTACTTATAATAGGCACCGATGAGACTTATTTGTTTTGTACTTTGCAGTCTTCATGATTCTGCTTCGGTATTTATAAACACACTATAATTCATACTTCTCCCAGATCATTTTACTTTATTCCTATAGAAATCGTGTCGGCACCAGGTTAGGGCACTTATTCTTGTTTCTGAACGTATTTCCATTCAGTGGCGGCTTTATAGGGCCCAGTCCAACAGAAGACCTAGATTTAACCAGGTGTATAGGTAAGCTCAAAGAAAAATTCCCCCTCCAATTGAAATTCTAAAGCCGCCACGACGTCAATCTTTAACATACATGTAGTTAGAGCAAGACAGCTATGTTATTATAAGTAAGGATTGCTAGAGTCACCTTACCGGCAACAATATTTATGTTTACCTAACTAATCTTATCTTAACTATGCACACGTACTCTAGCGCCACCGCCACGTAAACAATCATCGCCTTTACTACAAAGAACTCAACATTCACTATTGTTTGTGATTGTTATCTTTACTGCTCCAAATAGGTGCTTAGTTTCATCAATGAATCGTATTCAAACAAACTTTGTAATAATCTCGTGACTCATTCAAAATGTCTAGATTTTGCTAAGTTATTTGTTTCTTCTGCGAAATATAAAACTTTGCAACCAAATGAATGGTTTTCTACAGAGAGAATTAAATATTTGAGCGTCGTTTCAATAAACGTAGACAGTCGCTCTCATTTACTCTTTACTGTCGTCGCTGAAATTTAAGCTCATTTTATTTAATAACCAGGTACCTATAGTCGACCAAAAAAGTCCTTTACTACTTTTGGAACTTAACTTCATACAAATACAGTCGAAAAGTGGTAAAGGACTTTGTCGTCGACTTTACCTAAATCTTTACTCGTACGTAAAACTGCGTTTATTGGGTCACACAGGCTAACAGTCAGACTCGACATACCAAGAGGAACGTGGCTATTTGTTAGAATGAAAAAAAAAGAACTTCTCTCATTCGAACAGATAGTTGCATCCCTCCCGGTCTCTCAGTCCCATAAGAAGCTGCTTACCAACCGTGTTTACCATCAGGTCATAACAATAAGCTGTATGATGACCACAGCGCGTGCTCAGTGCGTCGGCCGCCCATGACACTCCGAACCAGCGAAGAGATGCTAACAATGCAGGTTTCTAACTTCCTGCAGTCACGGAAACCAGCAAGTTAAAAGATGGCATGCTGTAATAGCCGATAGACCAATGTAGTCTATCGGCTATTACAGCATGCCATCTTTTAACTTGCTGGTTCCCGTGACTGCAGGAAGTTAGAAACCTGCATTGTTAGCATCTCTTCGCTGGTTCGGAGTGTCATGGGCGGCCGACGCACTGAGCACGCGCTGTTTCGTAATCAGAAACTGTGTCACGCTCACGCTCCAAGTGTTCTAAGACACAAGTTACACGGATTATATCTTAAGCATTATAAAATCGTTCTCTTTATGGTGATGTTAGGAAATTCTTGTTGGGAATTAAGCTAGTTCCTTACGTTGTTGGAATTCTGCTTTAGTTCATTACCTCAGCGGATATTCGTGAACTCGTTAAAAAGCTGATTTAAGTCAAAAAAACGTGGACTATTTGACGTTGCGCCTTGCTACATCCACGGCGGATCTCTACATTAAAAAAACAGGAACTTTGGAGATTGACCGTCAAACTATGAACAACGTTGTCCATGACTCAGCGGTGATAATTACATCACATAAGTGTTTGTTAACTAAGTATTGATAATTATTCGAGTCCTAATGATTTCTTACGTCATGTAGCACCTTTATCGATGAAAACATTGTAATATTTTCGACGAAAATACACTATCACAGTGATCTTTCTAAGGTCAAAGACGTGACGTTGGTTATAATATTGTAACCAGTCTATGTCATTTTAAGTAGCGACAGCTACTGGTGTGACCACCACGTTTTTATCCACGTAGTAAGTACAAAAAATATCGAATGATACTAAAAAAGGCGTAGGTATCGAAGTGCTTGCAAAAAATCGCCATTATTAACCATTACTTACGTAGAACCTTTTAACTTCGCAAGCCCCTAACCGGTTTTTAAGACCCAAAGGCGAGTTTAAAATTAGAATTTAAGGCAGATTTTCTGTGGTACAATTTTTTACTTTTTTGAAGTTGCTTAGAGGACCTGGGTTTTGCAGCAGCGGTTAAGAGGCCACATAATTATGATTAAGTTGGTAGTGTTCTGCGATCTGGATCTCAATAACCATAACGCCTATGTGTCTGTTCTTTGGTTATATTAAACTTGGTCATATTTCCTCGAGACTTAAAGGTGAAATACGGTTGGAAGCAAAATCTGAGTTTAATTATTCAAACATGACATCTTTTTCACACGTTTTTGGTTGAATCTTCGAAACCCTACGATCTTTAACGGTGATTTTTGATTCAATCATTGAGTACTGATAACTTTTTAAACTTGGTAAACCATACTTGGGAGTTTTAAAGTAAACAGCAATTACTTGAATTTGACGCTGCAATCAAGGCGCGTGCAAACTATCTCCATCTCACGTTCTTCGGGCTGCCATAAAGCCATCCCTTTTGATTCTTGGGTGGGCGTGGCAGCATAATTATGTGGCCTCTGAATTTCAGGTCGGCGATGTCAAATCAAATCGAGTCCGACCAGCGAGTTGTGAGACAAAAAAAGGCAGCAAATTCAAAATATCACTAGCTGGTAACGCTAACGCGAAATGCATAGCGACTATAGGTGCTCATAATGTGACAGCTTGTATCATACGTAGAATTGTTGCCATATGAAGACTGAGAAAAATGCTCGTGTCACCACTCGCTGGTTGGACTCTACCTGGACAATGTGAAAACTCTTCTGAACTTATTCCATTTTTTAACCTTCTTCCCACTTTTTACAACAAAAATGCGATATTTGTGACTACTGTTAATTACTAAAAGTGCCAGTATCGACTATGAGTGTCGACCACAGATAATGCGACACCAACATCATTATAAAATCCGATAATGTTATGTAATACCAGTCGGTGATGGATATAATTTTGCCCAAAACACTCGTGCTCTTAAAACAGGTTCCCTTGAAGTGTGCCTTGAGGTTGGGTCAAGGAATGCAGCTAAAATGTTAAATGCAACTGCATCGCGGTCTATTTTGCATTTGTTATCTGTCTCAGAAAAACTATACTCGCGAGCAAAATTATTGGCGTCAAGTTAAACTGGAATTATTTGCAAAGTTACCCGTTATTTTTGCTCGCTAGTACCTATTACATCTACGTAGACTGAATTGGGCCTTTTAGGAGATATCAGGTATAAAAAAGGGGTCGCGATAATCAGTGGTTTTTATCTATGTAATATGTAGTTATTTGGTAACGTGATGTTTCAACGAATAACAACGTTAATGTTTCTTTCCATCCTGTTTTGTATCGCCCGAGGGAAAATCCAGGAGTTTTACGGTAGCTAAAGAAAGATTAGCCCTGCCGTTAAGCAAAAATCGCTTGCATTTTAATAACTTTAACGAAGCTCGGTTTAGCATAATCGCATACATTACTGCACGTTACGAGCTGACGGACTAGGTTAACTGCATATTTTCAAGACCTACACTAACCACAACTTTGTATTACTGACGAAACATTTAAAAACGTGTTGTAAATGCTGACGGTGACGTATTTCACGATATATTCCATCTAAAATAACAACGTATGAGTTATAAGGATAAATACATCGGAATCATGCGAAAAATTTGGAGATATTGAATGCGTTTACACATGCGCGTATGTGTAGAAACTACGTAACCATTCGAAAGCCCCTATAATATATTCTTCAGAATCATTGACTACCCCAATTATATGCAGTTGTCAGTATAAAAGACGTTTCCTTTTCACATACAGTTAATGGTGGCTTCATATATGGTTAGTCAAGTTAATTGAATCAAGTTAAGGACTAGAGTGGGTACGATTGTGAACTTCGAAGATGGCTATCTATAGAGCTAAACTAACGGGAGTTGGACACAGATAGATGTATGAATAAGTGAGGAGTTTATATTAGAAAGTGTGCAATAGATAGTGTGTAGTGCACTATTATTGCGACAGGTATTTTGGTCGAGTATTTGCAATATTACGTTCCAAACCACCGTCCAGTTTAGAAATGTGTCCGTTTTTTAGTTTATGTATTATTCTATCGATAATTTATACTGCCAATTTGATGCATATAAGGACACAGATACGAGCAGGATATTTATATCGTTAAATATGTTGGCGGTCTGATGTTTTCCTTATTTTTTTTCCTCAGCTATAGCACATGAAAGAAGTAAACTTAAAACGCTATGTTTATAATTTAGGGCACCTACACGATTTGTGTGGGTGTAGCCGCTACCCATGGTCTAGGCAATCAAGTTGGATAGGCCAATGCTCTTTTCGTCCGTGTATCAAGTTTAACATCTAGTTTTACAATATGATATTAAGGACTCATTTAATATCGAAACGCTAGTTCATTAGTAATAAAGTAAATAAAAAGCAAGTCAAATACCCACCAAAAGCATATAAAATAGCTGCCAGACAAGTACAGACTGTTAGTATGGGTTTCTTTCCTGTTTGATGAAAGCTGACAAATACAGACTTCTGGCGCCAATTATGTAACACACAAGAAAGTAGCAAGATAATCAATCACGTATTGGGAAACGTCTCTGTAACAAGTATTCTAACGACTTTTTTGTTCAGCCGGTAACGACGTAGTTACGTTATAAATTATTCGCAATATCTCGAAGACTTGAAACAAAATATAGTGCCCTGATCAGGATTAAAATGTTTAAAAAAACTTTTAAATGCAGACTGTTGTTTTATTTTATGCTTATTTTATTCTCAAGGGCCAGTATATTTTATACATTACAGTAAATTTGCGTTGAAACAGTAATTTGATTAGTCATTACGATTTAAGTTCTTAACTTATTTACATATTGAGTCACGAATGACATAGTTTAGTGCAAGAGGTCACTAATGTTTTGTTGATATGACGTGACCAACTAAGCTCTAAAAATAGCATCATGACAGAATACTTATTTATTTAGCCCTTTGTATACTTTGATGAACACATTATTAGTACATCTTTATTTTATGTTAACAATCAATTAAACGTTAGGCATAGTTATCTGAAGTTCTATTGTATGACGAATTGTTCAATACTATTATATTTTTTAGCTTAGTATAAATATTTGTATTTTTTGTCTTAGTCAATCAATCGTCTGCTATACGTCTGTCAAAACATTATTAAAAAAAGTAATATACTCGTAGAACCGTAATTTTTATTTTATTTGAATGTATATCCAAACGTTGTAAAATGGTAACAGGAAGCGATCGGGCCTGAATGGTAAACCGGTAGACTAGCATTTAGCGAGATGATTGGTCTGGTTCGATGAACCATCAAGCACTAATTCGTGACCGTTAGCCTCGTAGTCTATCGCTATCTAGACCTCGATAATGTCTAACAAGAAACCATCAAAGGATTATCACTGTCGCCTGTTATAGTTTATCTATACTTTTTTAAATTACTCTTATGTAGAGACTTAAATGAAATAGCTTTTATCAGTTTGCAGTAAAAAGTTCGAGTAACATTCAAGCCTTTTAGTACGAAGATTGTAAAGAGAAAAAAAAAAGAAACCCATAAAGTGAGCATTTTTCCCGTTAATTTTGTCTCGGTAATTGAATGCTCTTGTCCAGAACAAATTGAAAATCATTAAAAGACAAAAAATATCAATCAATTTGGTACATCGACCTGAGTTTAACTCCATTATAACTGGTACTCAGTAGGATTAGCAGTTGTTTCGATGATAAGTTATTGATTATAGATAACCAAGAACCTTTCTTAATTTAGGTATCATTTACAGTGTTGTTATTTCACATTGTGATTTAAATGTCAATGGCTTTATTTGAGTTCTTGCTACGAGATTTATTTCAACATTCCAGAGCACGTTAATATTTATGTCAGCCGTCGAAGCATGTCAAACATTTTTATTACAGAAACTTCCGTCTCAAGATAACTCTTAATATAAAATGTTTGGGCCATAGGCGTTTGAAGTATTAAAAAATACTTGACGGCAAAAACATAGATTATAAACAAGAAAAGAAAAATACTACAAGCAAATAACGATTCGTTTTGGTTTGGTCATAAATACTGATGTGCAAGTTGCGGAAAGTTTCCAAAAAGCTGGAAATGTTCTGAGAATTTTCCAGAAACTCACTAGAAATCTCGGAAATTTAAATTTAAGACGGAAAGTTTCAATCACCATACAAAATTGTGAGAAGTTTCCGAAATTTTCCTACATAAAATGTTCCGCAATTTTGGAAAGTTTCCTTTGGCACATCAGTAGTCTATATATATAAAAGGCAAATCATAAATAAAGTTTCAAGATTTGTATACACTTCATCCAATGTTTCAAGACAATGTTCTCATAAGTACGTAAAGGTCAGTCGAGCAGTGTTTGATTCCAAAAAGTACTCGCGCTAACCGCCCACGAAAATACTTTACACTGCGAAGTATTTGTAAGAGTTCTTGCCTCCGGCTGTCGGATTCAATACATCACGTTCACGTTGATTGTAGGCCAATTACATATTTACGAGTGGTAAATACATGAATGTTACATCAAACGTCTTTATCTAGTTTAATCAATTTATGCATATGTTGAAAGTTAAAACAACATACTTGCTGTAAAATGCTGGACTTACCATTCGAAACTGCGAAACATCTAATAACCCATAAACTGATATTGGATGAGACTGAAATCACTAAAATATAACTAGCACAAACGTTATATTCAACGTCAGTTAAGATCTGACTGCCAAATTACACAAGCCTCTTTGAAATAAGAGCAAAAATGACCATGATTTAAATAGAAAACACGATCCAAAGGCCCTTCAAAAGGAAACCACGGAACATGACGCAATTCTGTAATAATGGGAAAAAAATGACGTTACAATCACAATGGTAATGAAATGTTACTTTCTACAGTTTTAGCGGCAGTTTATTTTCGAATATACGGTTATTATGTCGATATGACAGGCTAAACGCTTCTTGAGAGCTGATTCTACTGTAGCTACCTTTTTCAGATCATTACTTTTATTCAGTGTATTTACTAGGAATATATTTCTAAACTGCTCACAGGTTTAGCAAGCAATTTATTTTAAACTCTAGACGTATTTCATCGACTACAATCCAAAGTAAAAGAAACGGTACAGAGATCGCAACTAATCGCGTTTATACCCGTCTGGCATCTAACGTGGTACCGGCAAAACTTGCTGCAGGCGAAACCGGTCCCCGACGCTTGTATTTAGCCGCGATGATGTCAGACAGGACCGGTGCTTGAGGATGCAGTTTCTGAACGTCAACAAGCCAATGGTTTCCAAGTTATAGAGGCTATTTAGGGTCGCTGATTGCTTTACTAAATGTGCGCTCTGAGACAAACATTTAAATGTTGTGGATAGAGCAAGAAATAATGTTTATTTTGTGCTTCTTGCAATATAATAAATACTTTTACAGGTAATATGATGAGATCATCGAAAAACAATTTAAAGTTTTATTA
Source organism: Acleris literana (assembly GCA_946894065.1). Lineage (NCBI taxonomy): Eukaryota > Metazoa > Arthropoda > Insecta > Lepidoptera > Tortricidae > Acleris > Acleris literana. Next base: position 7,201,196 of record OX335688.1, on the reverse strand, counting down.
ACTTTGACGGAACGATGAGTCTCAAAATAAAGAATTCGTCTAAAATCCGTACTAGAGAATATGCATTTAGATTGATGACGTGATCGAACGTGCTTTTTATTTTTACTTATTTGGGAACTTCCGTTAAAACTTACAGTAACAATAGAAAATCCTGCCCTTACCTTCGTCACGGATGGTTGCATTTAGAATCATAATTGCTTAATTAGCATGGATTGAGTGGTATTGGATGCCGTAATGGCTCAATTCTAACTTCTTCACAAGATTTCCAATTCAAATCTAACTTATTTATTCATTCAAAACACGATTCCCATGCAATTATCTTGAAATTAGAAGAAAGTTTTTGTTGAAAGAAACCTTGAACTTGTCTTTTAAAATAAATCATTGGTTGTAGCTATTATCCATTTTAGAATGCAGGGTATAAATTAAAATTTTGACATTTTGCAGTGTTGTCCTTGTAGACTCTATAAGGACAACACTGCAAAATTTCAAGTATGTATTGCCATTGCAGTAAACCAAAAAACTTCACTAACCGGTCGAACCGCGTATTCATTTCTGTGATGTCACCATTTCGGTTACAATTCGAATAACCAGTCAAATTTAGAGGTCAGAGTCCTTGATTCTTGAGCAACGCTTCGAGGCGTTTTGTATTTAGACTGGTTACGCTTGGAGGATTCGAATTTTGAATGGGCGGTTACAAACTGCCGTTTTGGGTAGCATGTTGTTCAAGCGATTTTTACGTTCCATCCCAATTCCCAACGGATACCATTAAATTGAAAGTGAGTAGTTAGTAGAGCCACAATGGAGATGAGGTTCTCCAAAAAAATTATAGTAACTATTAATAATCGCGACCTCGAAAGCACTTTTTAAAAGTTAAGCACAGGTAACATCTATGGGTAGCCTGCTACATGCGGACCTAAAATTTCGCTTTCGGCGCTGCTGACACGCATGCCGAGTTCAAATTTCATACAATCGTCAGTGTGGGCACTGAACGTGATAAAATACAATCAATTTATCACTCTTACTGCTCAATTGACCAACGGGACCTACATTCTGCCCTTCAATAAACATTAGAAAAGGGACAAAGGTCTGATACGCTCTAGTGACTATTGCAAGCTCTGAACTGAGGTCGCTTTCAAATTCTACCGATAATCAGTTGCCTTATAATTCATTAACTTTTTTATTGGTAAGTAGCCTAATTATTCAAGATAAGCTCCTTATATGTGAAATCAAATTGATATGTAGGCACGCGGAAAAGAACATATTGGTTCTGTTTTGGCAGATGCTATTTTTTTTAAAGAAGACTAGTAGGTAGATTTGTGCCTTAGGTTAATTCTGGCGAAAACAATATTAATGTTTGCATCATTTGCTAATAAACTTTTGATCTACAAGATGGTCCTGAATCCAGAGATATTTGCATTTCGGAAAAAAGCGTTTTGCAAAATGTTTTTGAAATGTTCTTTAGCAAGTGATTGGATACCATTAGTGACACATCTAGAACTTATTATCTACTTGGCTGCGGTTTTTTTTCTAACGACAGATTTTGTTTCTGTCAGAAATACCACGTTACAAATAAAAAAAGATTTATTCACTCCAATCTATGCCATATTAACAAGTAATGACATGCCATTCTGCCTCGGACCGTGACGGTATGCGATAACGCGCTCTGACCCCATATACGTATTGTTCGCTTCATTCTGCATTCAATTGTACTTCGAAATTTTGGACGCTTACACATTCCACTGGGAGGCCTGTTCCTGTTTGCGTGGGATTTGATCCTACGTTGCATTATTTTGAACGATTATCCTGGTAGACCTCAAAAGCTACACTGCTACAGAGTGTTCTGAAGATTTAGAAAAGAGAAAATGCATTTTTGCTGAGAGAGCAGCAGTTTAAGGTAATGTAAGATTATGTGGCCTAGTTGGTAGTGACCCTGCCTACGAAGCTAGCGGTCCTGGGTTCAAATCCCGGTAAGGGCAGATATTTGTGTGATGAGTGCGAATATTTGTTCCTGAGTCATGGATGTTTTCTATGTATTTAAGTATTTATTTCTCTATATAAGTATTTATATCGTTGTCTAGTACCCAAAGTACAAGCCTAGAGCTTAGTTTGGGACTAGGTCAATTGGTGTGATATTGTCCCCTGATATTTATTTTATTTATTTATTTATGTGTATCTACAATGACTCCGTCAGTAGACCGACCTAACGTTGTGTATCGATATCATATCATGTAGTAAATCTCAAATATTTACGTCTACATTTTTATCTATTGAAAACCTGTTGATTTGCCTTAGCATTTTAGTTCACCTGATAAATTAACCTACTTTTTATATTGTATTAGTGTTTTCGCATGTATGAAAGCATTCTAAATCAAAAGGATACTGTGTAACAGAGTATACAGAGGTTCAAGGAGGGTTCTTCAATTCTTCCGAGTTACACAATCCTTCACATTTATTAGATTAAACGCTGACATCATAACCCCGGCGCGGTATTTTTGTCGGGGCCTGCGCAACAGCATCTGTTCATTGTTGGTTCAACTCGGTCGCGGTGGACAACACCTTATGTAAACAGTGGTATGCTGAAATTGGAACATTATCTTGTAATCAGAGAGGCGCTAATATAATTTCTTACTGATTTATTGATTGATTGGACACGTATATTGTGTGCCATAGCAGTCATCATCGTCTGCCTATATATGGTAGTCCTCTGATTTCTGCCGGATAACAGACGCGAGACTAAATAAAAGATAAAGAAAAAGATAATGATGATTGATGGTTATTCAGTAAGTGGGCTGTACCAGCGAAGTAAGTTCAATTCCACCAGAAACAAAGTTTCCAAAAGTCCAGAGTGTTATAGCGTTGTTTGGGAAAGAGAAGTTATTGCATGATTGGCAATTAGTTGGCCTACACAACAGGAGTTCATCTCTACATTGGTTAAGTGATGTGATGTTTTATGATATGGTAACGACAGACGAGTAGGTAACGCTACACGGTGGTAGTGAGGTCCGAGGCTCATGGATATATGCTATGTCAAGATAGCAACTGACCGAAACGGTAGTCCAAACGTTAGTGGAATGTCATTTGAAATATCAATGTATATTTGACGTAATATTTCCCTGAATTCGGTATTCTGTATTACTTAAACCAATATTGAATAAGTTAAATTGATTTAAGATTAGACGTACGGTGGTTGGCGATATTATAATGACAAAGAAAATAAGCGCTAACAAAGTCTTAAGTGCTTAGGTATTAAATGCACTAATTAGAACCTTTTGTTTGTTAGAGTATACACGTCCGATATAGACGAGTCAGAAACAATCAGCAAAGATATCTTCGCAAACATGACGTCTAACTTACTTATCCCATAATTTTATACGTCCAACGGAGCCAGACTGTCGCGGAGCCACATCGCACATTATATCCGAACATTACTAGTTTTATATCGCGAATAACGATCGGAGTTTATTTGTTGCTATAAGTGCATTCATTCTGTGGGGGAATTCCAGAGAAATCGATTCTTACTGGTAATTTCTATAAGTAAAAATAACACCTCGTTCGATAGCAAAGTAATGTACCCTGTTATTGGATTATAAAACAACACATTTTCATCCAGTAAAGTGCAATTTTGCGTTCCAATTGCTAATATACTTTTATTACCCCATCAAATAGCACAGAGATGGGTTTTATTGCCTTAACATAGTAAGCGTTGGGTCATGTAGATGAATGACTTTGTTATAAATGCCAGTTTCTGAATAGCGATCAACAGTCTTCGTTTTTCTAAGAAACACTATTAACAAATTTATTGTCATTTAAGTGCGATACCGAAAGCCAACCGAACGCTTTTAAGTAAGAAGCTGGGAGTACTTAACTGAAAGACGTACTTTTTTAAGAGTGAAAACGGTCGGTATGTCTCTCTTTCAGTTTCCCTTCTGTACATACGTGGCCGTTCAAATCAAAAAGAACCATACATATTCTTGTCATTTCTATTATACAATATCACGATTACATATGTCAACAGTTCTGTTTCTAATCCAGTTACAGCAAATGTAAATCAACCGCTGGAATGATAGACGCGTTATGATCAACTGTCCGCTTGTGTCCGGTTGGGCGTACCAACCCATCATCACCTCCATTACTTTTTGCCTCAGCTAGAAATGCCATCGGAAGGCCACCTAGGGCGTCTAATAAGAAAACTATTAGGCCAAGGTCTGGAGTAGTAGATGGAAATCCGGCTCAATCATTACAACGATTTAATGTTTAACAGGCGACGTTGACTCCCACACGCAAATGTAGACAAATTTATGAAATTGATTTATCACTTAAGTTTTTAGCTAGTAACGTTGGGGAAGTATTGTATTTATGCTGTATTATTGTGTTAGTAGAATATAGTGAAGGGATACTACTGCTACTAAGTATTCCTTATGTACTAGGTTACTCTAATCGTAGGGTCTTCATTGAGGTGATGCCGTTATTGATGAATAAAGATGTGGGTCCATTTACTTTCCCTATTTCATATTTAAAATGATTTATCGCTGTTTTAGAGAAAAGGTCATGTTAAAAAATTATGACTTGTGTACGCGACGTTATTTATTCTATCCATCCAGCTAGCTTATCGGTCTGAATTCAATCCACCCACTGTTGGAGTCGGCCTCATCCTTACCACGACACTCTGTACTGAGCTTATCGCACTATTGTCTTCCTGTTGATTTGCACATGTCGTCCAATCCACTCATCAATCAACTATTGACTAACTAATTCCGTTCATATTTTACGGAGACTACTTATTTATTAACTGACTAATAACAGTATCAGTCTCAATAATTAAAAATAGACTGTTATGAACTCCGTTAACTAGAAGTGACCCATCATGACTTCATTCTTCGTCATCGTCTGGCATCACCTCAGTCAAGGCTAACTCCTGTTTGCTATCGCCACTGACCCATTGCCGCTACTAAAAGATGAATTACTCGGTTTTATTGCCACTTTACGCTTAGATAATAAAAACGACCCGTCGTTTTATTGCCCTGTTGGTAAGTGAGGTTTACGCCATTTTGTGGATGATTTTGGAGAAATCCTTTGTACACCTCTCTATCATGACAGGAGTATATAAACCAAATTTCACGTTTGTTTTCCGAGTCAAGAACGAAACAACGAAAAAATTGACTTCGAACCATGAAATGTGATATTATTGTGGTATTGTTTTGTCATTTCGCATTTCTGTATTTGCAAATAAACACTGCAGTCCTGGATTTTATTTGTGGTAGCTGTAGTTTCTTCTGAAATATGTTTTTTACTAAGGTTTTATTTTAACGTTTTATTAATTTAAATTACGTATTTCTACACAAGCTTTCCGTTCTCGTCGATGACGTTAGTTATTATTTCTCTAGCTAACTAGTGCAAAAACCAAGTACGCAAGATAGCTGCAGTTAATCTTGCTCTGTATTCTGTATGCACAATATTCTCATATAGTTATCGGTAATAGATAGCTCCTAAAATGACACAGTAACTGCATTATCCTGGACCATCGCTTATATTTCCTCGCTTAATAGTTTCCTAATTGACTTTGCACGGGCGAAAGCCTATCAGCATAGTTAACTATGTATTAATATACTTTTCTGTCTCGATTGCTTTTAGGGTTGTCACGATTACACTTCAAAATCGATCGATGGTTTTTTATAATGTAAATTAACTCGCACCAAAATGTGAATGTTTGGTAGACCCAAACCAATTCCAAAAGTGTTTTTGAATATTGAGAAGTATTTGTATATTTTTACTTTTTTTTGGGTTATACTCCAGAAAGAAGTTTGGAGTTGCATACGCTGTCCCCTTTTCTCGATTGTGTTGCTAATGATTAATGAATGATGATTCAAACGAATGAAACATCCAAAGTTTCCTTTTCAGTGGTTCAAAGTTCCTTGGAGTAACATTAAGCCGTTTAAAAATTCGTGAAAAATTTATAAAACGTCTTCGCATTTTAAATATGGCCCCAAAAATTAGTGTCCGAAATTTGAAAAAAAATAACCACCTTATTGCGGCAACTGTAACGTGACCTAATATAAAGCTGAGAAACGCATCGGTTAAGTCATACCAAGTACCTACCTTCAATTTCTTCTATGTAAGAAGTAACGTTCTTTTACTGCGCTTATCGCATAACTTATACCTGACACACCCCTACTGATGCTGTGATGCACTTAACCAGCATAATACCTCGATGAGTCATTGACACGCCGATAATGGTCTGTTGACCCCAATCACCGCTGCCCTCTGATGATCTTACTTCTCAATTGGCATTGAAGGAAATATAGTTAAAACAAGATAAAGACTACCAATAGTTTATTTTGTAGTTAGATTCTACCAGCCAGTTTTTTAATACAGTCGAAAATGAGTTGCTGTGTTTGGACGAATGAGAGAATGATGAGATAGTTGATGTGTTGATGTTTAAAAACAAACTTGGCTTGGGCATTTGGCATTCTTTTTGTATTGCATTTTCTTCGCTTTGCGAAAAGTAGATACTATCTTACTCCGCTGGCTCAGCGATCTGCAATGGATATTGTTTTCCGATACGAGTTGGCGCCATCGCGACCCGTCTTGGCCGATCTCTCAGATTTCGGCGCGTAGGTAAATCTTTCTCCCCTTTATCCTTCCAGGAGTATAGCATTCGACAGATCGTCGACAAAATATGATTACTACGAGTATTACTATTAATATTTTGGTATTGAGGGCTTGTATTTTTTACTGGGTTTTGCTTTATGTACCTATGAACACTGACCTTTAAGAGATGCAGTTCAAAAGTTCCCTAAAACAGACCGTTGTTTGTTCTTCTGACGAACAGAACTGTGAAGGGTACAGATTTTAAATAAATTTATCAAGACTGACAGATTTGCCAGACTGTCTGATTTCTATAGCAATTAGTACTGATAGTTTATTCTTAAAAGAATCTGGTGTAACAGTTAAGAAGCTAAAGTCTTCTAATTGGTTGAAAATGTTATCGTAATTTGTTATGTTTTGTAAGTCAGAATGAGCGATAACCCCCATTGTCCGGTAGATAACTGTGACGGCTATTTATAAACATGACTCATTTTATATACGTTCATCTGTAATAGTTTTTGATTATATGACGTAAATGGCCACATGCATTGCAAAGATTTAAAAAAGTCAAGACAGCAAAAAAAAAGCAGCAAATTTTTTCTTCACGCTTCGTGATCGCCAAAACCTAAATAGTCATGTTGATACAGAAAGGGAATGTTCCATTAGTAATTGTATAGATGTAGACCGGAAATATACTTAAAACTTTCATATGATTTCAACTGTAATTCATAATTCTATACTAATCCTTTATTTTTGGACGCAGAGTATCTTCAGATCCATTACCTAACCGTTGTATTCTCTCCTTGTAACCCAAAACAAGAGCACATCTGCTTAACAATTACTTTAGAATATTCAATCTCATTTCTAACAGTAGAAAGTTGGAATTGCCTTAGCTAATAATGGGCAGATAGGTCTGTTTGGTATTGGACGGCAGTATTAGTAAACTCTAGCTAAATATAGGCGACCATTATAAGTTAAATCGGTTCTGGCGCAGGGATAAAAGTGGTTTTATTGCTCATTACCGGCTTGCGGATTGCGTAAGTGCGTTTAACTGGGGGCACGGCAGGGCCCTCGCCAAGTTGAGGAGGCACCCTTTCAAAAGCAAATCGAGGCACTTGATCACCCTATACGTTTTTTTTACAGACTGAGAGTAAACCTGGAAATTTATTTATGTTCCTTAGAGTAATTAACACATGTTTCAAATTATAGGTTCCAAACTTCAATCGCTTACGAAATACATGCCATTCAAATTTCTTATTTCGTTACACAAACACACGTATTGACAGATGATAATCACAATTCTACACCATCATCATCATCGTCATCGTTTTCTTGCAGCAGGAAACAAGGCTGTCCACATTTCTCAAAATATATCCGTATTGGTTTCCACTTTTCAGATATTGGAAGTACCTATATACAACTAAATGTCACTGGAATGCAGTCTACAACAAATAGCATGTCTTCAGATGATTTTTTATCAATAGTAATTTCTAGAAACTTGTAGCTATATAAAATGATTTATTAATGCCGTACACACAACGTATCTGGTGTCAACGATGAGGTCACGTTAACTGATTGTAAACATTATCTTAATTTCCTTGGTTTTCTATAGACTACAGAGACAGCATACGCTTTATCAATGAACCAAGAAAAAAAACCTCACACAATCTAAAAAAACCACTCAAGTAAAGATATATTGTAGAAACTTTCATAGTCTACGCTAACGATGTTTCTATTTTTGTTACAGGTACTGGTCTTCATTAAAAATCAATCGCCTAAAGGTTTGGTTTATAAAAAGCTATTCGATTCTATTTGCTTTCCGTCATGATTAATTTCAGTGGCCCATTTCACGAAGCTACAAGTTACAAATTATAAGCGCAACTCTTTTTCTAGCAAAAGGAGTTAGAAAGAGACTTCTGCTTGTATTTAACTTGTAGCTTCGTGAAACGGGCCTCAGGTCGTTTATTTTGACGACATCATTATTTTTAATTCCCATTTACAAGTCGTTGAGGGCATTATCGCCCTTTAAGCGCGAGTTCCTTGGATTAGGGATTGATTACACAGATTACACCACATGCGAGAAATCAATTTGATGCCGTGAATAATAAAAAAAGTTGTGATTATATTCCCCCTTGCATATATTCTCTAGTTTCATTATTATTCCAAACCACCGCCTGGAAAAACAAAGTTAACCTCGTCTTATTGCATCGCTTTCAGACTGATAGTTTCCATAACTAGAGAAATTGATCAAGTTAAACTTCAAAGTCATTGTGTCTGTGACTACCCGAGCTTTCCCTATTTCCCATCTCCCCTTCCGTGCTACCCCCACTTCCCCTTCCTGTTAGACGAGATTGCACGCAACTTATAGGGAAAACATTGCCTTTGGATGTTTGTCTACATCATTATTTTCATACTCTAAATTCTATGGGGAAAGCGTAAGATCGCTTTTTGGATGTTACGTTACTTGTTAGTCTGGCTGGATGGTTATAGGCTTATTTGGGTTGTTATGTTTGGTTCCGGTATAAAGAATTTTTAATTGGTGTCGAAAGTTGCTTGGGGTTGGAAAAACATAATTGCGGTGGAAAATAATGAGAAATTTGTACTTCTACAAATGAGTCAACGTTTCCTTTACTTTTGTATCTTATATCCCTACCTTTTCCTTATACAGTGATCAACAGGCACTTCTATGTAGTCTTTATGCTCTTCTGCAACTGTTTCCTAATTTCCTTCCTAAACTAATCAAACTTCAGTATAACCGTGAATGCCGTCGATGCCATTATTATCAGTAATTACCTAACAAATCAACGTTTATAGGTACTTTAACTATTGTAGTATGTATCGCTTAAGCTTTGCGTTTAGATACGTGTGTGTAAGCATGTGTAAAATAGATGACAATCGCGACTGTCATTCATTCTAATACAAGCACCGACATGTGTGTGCGTCATTGTTATTCTGAATCAATGTTGCATTGGTTATACCACCACAAACACAGACCGCATCTCTCAAGCGATTTACCTAAACCGTTCCCTTCCCCCATCGTTGACAACGTCATTGAACAAACCAAGTTGTTATGTGTTATTGAAAGGGATGGCATTCTCCCCTCTGACCTAACTACGCAGTAAAAATTGTTCGCTTTCGAACTTTCCCCTACTAAATGTTGAATGAACACGCAGGGCTTTCTTGTTTTTGTGGGTAAAGTTTATAGCGTTGAGGCGATTATAGCTTTGAATGGTGCGGTGCTAAGCCAAATGACTGTGATATATACGGACAGACGTAAAGGCGGAAAGGGTTTAAAGAATATATCGAAAATGTACATCAAAATGACCACGTCTCTCGCGATCTAAATCCAGACATCTGAATTCCAAATATAACCCCAAGTTCTAACTAAACTAACGTGACTAATTTGATCAACGGGATATGACCCAATTTCAGCCTCCAGGCCGGACCCGGGCGGATCGATAAACCAAACAGCTGTGTAAATTTGTCCAAAGCTTATTTCGAGCTTAATTTAATTCAGGTCGAAATCTTCCAACCACGACAAACCTGCTTATTAGTATTTATAAGTTTTGTTTAACGTAGATTTCGGACGCAGATTTTTAATGTTCATACTTACCTGTAGATTATGCTTTGGTTTTCATGTATGCAGTTTAACGTGATGCCTATATTCATAACGGTTATTGTTTGTCATTACTTTGAATGAAACGGTAATGAACTTACTCATTCATAACATAAAGTAATCATAAGTATTGTTGGGTCGTCGAGGTTAACTAATATTCTTGAATTACTCTTTTCTGACATCACCGCAAGACAATGCAGTGTCTGCATTTAGCAATGTCAATGTCCTGCTTATGCAAAATGCCCACGCGTTCCAAGCTCCTTAGTACAAGTTGCTGCGTTTATTGCATTTGCGAGGATTACCGAGTTTAGAATATTGAAAATGACGCAGACGCAGCGCTCGTTAGAAATTCTTCTATTTTTAAATTTCAACTAGCTTCAACTGTTTTTGAACCTTCTGCAGGGACACTATTTAATTTTGCAATACTTATCTAAGATGTTTTTTTAAAACATGCTTAAAAATAGTTTTTAATTACAACAGTACATTCTAAACTGCTGGGCAAATATTGTTTCTCAATTCGTTAATGTATCTCCAATGACCCGGCTGTTCCTTATACAGAATACAGCAACACAAACATCAATTCTGCCACTATCAGGAGCTACATTAGTTACAGTTGAATGCTCCCTGCAATCAATATGGAAATTTATTGTACCATTGTAAACATGCATTCGCACGAGGTGCTTGTGCTCTACTAACGGCGTTTGGACTAGGGGTGTCTTTATTGCTTTTTGACTGCGTGCTTCTAGACAATTTGTTATGAACATCTTAAATTGTTTTTTTTCCAAGTTAATTTCAAGTCTTTACTATAATTTCAAAATTTGCTTTTGTTCCCCGATCTTGAACCTTAACTTGTACCGTCTTGTTATTATTCTTCACTCTGCTATATTTTGTAAGAAGCTCAGCTTAAGCTATAGAATTATCCAAAAGTTCTTAAAATATACTTATGATCCTAATATTTAGTATAGTTTTCAGCCAGCCAATAAATATCAGAAGTAAGGAAACGTCCATTATAATGACGAGCGAGACGCTTGACAGACACTTTAATGGGTACACTTAGAAAAATATGCTAAAAACGTATGCCATTAGCAAGAGCTTTCTATCCTTGCGGTGTCTTCGCTTTTATTGTTAAAAGTAATTAAAGTCGCGTGTCGGTGGTTTTTTCATTACAAAAATATTCACGAAGGGTGAGGTTAAAATGCCATTTCTCATTTTAATGCTCATAATGACCATCGTTTAAATAGCGCTACAAGTCCAGAACCCTAAAGCAGGTCTTGCCTACAGTAAAAATTCTTTGAACAACAGGTAACACGATTAAGTGTCATGAACTCTGGTAATTGATTTTGCAAATTGGAATGTTGCCAGACACTATAATTCATCTAGTTTGAGACTGGTAAAAACTGTCCTCGTAAGGAAAGTCTTTGTCTGATGAAAGAATCTTCGTGTTTGGAACCATTTGAAAAGATGAAGGGTCCTTGTGGAACAAGCGGGGTGGAGCGGATACGATTATTAAAAAACTTGCCTGTAATATCGTTCAAAGTGGATACTGGTCAATTCTTTATGATATTCCAAAAAGATTTAAAAATAAATGTCTATCTTTTGGTATGATTCTCTCTAATTGCTGTCATTTACTTCATTTACACATCTTTAATTAAATCAAAACATTTCTGTAGGTTTATTTTAAAGAATCGAGCGGTCTCTCAATTCTGTCTAGATCTTTAAAACTATATATAGATTTTAGTTATCCGTATCGTGACTTACAGCAATTTAGTTGGGTGCGATGATGGTTAGACAGTTAGACAGACGGAAATTGCGATTCCTAAACAATTACCATGACTGGTCGACCAATTAGTGTCTTCCTTTTGGTAAGCCGCTAATATACTCTTTTATTTTGACCTAGTCATGTGTGCGTTCATATACCTACGTCGTAAACATAATAATTGACAAAAATCCCTTAATCGGGTCGATTTCAAATAAGGGTCGTTAAAACTGGGGATGCGATGGGAGGACTAGTGGTGATGTGCTATTAGATTTGTGCAATTGTTTTAATGCATTTTTGAGATGCTTGAAAGATGTTAAAATTGTTATCAATTTCACTGAACAATCTGACATTGCTACGAGTAAACTCGTAATCTTTGTGGCACGCTTATATTCAATTCGCTTAGTATCTGTTGAGAGCGGGAAAATATCTGTGGTTCTGGTGGCAACACATTTTATGTGAGTCTGTTCACATCTATCCTACACTGATACATGTGAAGTGATCAGCCTCATATGAAATGTATTGCCAACAGAACACCCGATATTTTATCGGATCCGACACCCGATAAGTGGGAACCCGCTCTGAAGGTGATACTCCCACGAAGAGGCTACGAGGTGACGTCACAGATACACGAGAAACACTAAGGTTTAGAGTTTATTATCACGTGTTTAATTTAGACCGAGGAACTTTATTACTTATCATTTCGTTCGTTAGATTCCTATTTCTTGGATTTCCCTCATGGTTCCTCTTCTAATAACTAACATCCTTTTTGTTGGAACGTCTAGAATTCTAAATATACTAAAAGTTCTGTTTTATTGACTTAGCTACTGTATTTGTAATAAAGTTATCTATCGGTAAGATTCAAACATAAAGAATACCGATGTGTGTCGATACCGAAGAAAGCCGCTAAACAATAGTGCGCTTATGTGAACAAATTCGTCATTGTTAGCTCCAGACGAGCCATTGTTGATTAGTTATTGTGTGCTAATGTGATAGGGAATTTGGTTTTCTATTTAGTTAGTGGTATGTATTAAGATGCTAGCTTTAGGTACGCTCATACGTCTATGTTAAAAGCTGCTTTTCAGTTAAGATTACTGAAATTATACTATTGTTATTTCGGTGTGCTAAAATTCAACTCCGGTTTATATTCTTGAATTGAGGAGTTAAAATATTTACAGCTCATTTCCATATGCAGATAACAGTATCTGACAGATTCATGTTAGCTCTATCCTTTTCTTTCATCATCATCGTATGATTTCTTTAAAAAAATGTATGAATATAATAATTTAAAAAAAAACGTAATAATAATTTAATTAATGCAACTTAACTCATGTAATTTTACTAAAATGGAACAAAAATATTTATGACTAGATAAAATAAAAAATATATAAATAAATATTAATGTGTTACGATACTTGTAAATTGTTTGTTATGAAATTTTAAATCTAATCATAAATACCTATACATATAAGTCCTTCTCTCTCGTTGCTGTGCCCGACAGGGTTCATAATGCACATAAAATTACTGTATTCCAACATGTACACATTATGAATTGCAATAAAGTATTGAGTATTGTCTTTCATATGACATAGAAAAGAAGAGATAATAAATAATATAACCCGTTATTTTTTGCATTAAATACGAAAATCCGTCTTTCTTATTGCGATAAGGCAAAAGAAGGGTTATGAGTTAAGCTATGTTTGAAATGGTTTTTTAAACTCTAGCTGTTACAGTATTAAAACGATTTTAATAAATGTGATTAGGATTCGTCATAATACTTGCCAGAGGCAGATGAGTTTTAGTTAATAACTTTTTGTGGGTTGCGCGCATTATCTGTTGGGGCCTCTTTAAAAAACCAATTGACTCAACACGGCGTATTTTCAGCGTAAAATGTATGTGTTAAAAGTGACGCACGGAATCTTTAAATACTCCTGAGCCCTATTACCTACCTACCATTGAAATATATTATCTCGACAAACCTACGTCGATTACATCATGATTTCGCCGTGCCGTTGACGGCTATAATGATTCACCGCGTCCATGATTCGGAGATAAAATTATAATCAGCCGGACGTAATTTCTCACAATTTACAGTTATTTAATACGTATAGTACAGTCACGGACCATAGTTTAGCCACGTAGAACCTGTGGCAAAAAGTTCATGGTAAAATTTAGGCATAGTTCGTTTCTTGCGACGTGATGAAGTATCATTGTGATACCTTTATGGTGGCTATAATGCCAGTGATGGTACCTTCTTAGAGTTAGACAGTTGCTAAAAAACCTGTCCGTATAATTTAACTAATCTTAAGTACGGTGACAATTTACAGACGCGTCTGAACTCAAGGTGATAGGTTTTCTATCACTTAACATTTGCTTTTACTAGTCTCGAAGAGGACATCTTACTTAGAACAAGAATAATACGGTCCTTTAACTTTACTCCATCGTTAGAATTGTTTGTAAATGTGTATAGAATCGAAACCAATGACGTCTACGGTTTTTGAATTAAAATGCGCAAGACATAGTTGTTCAGGAAATGGATTCGAGGAATCGCCGCTTAACACGTGTTCAGGGGCTGACCACCTAGTTGGTTTAGATTGACTTGTCTTATTAGGTAGGTAAAAAGATAAAAAAAAAACATGTATAACCTAGAAGTTAACATTACGGGTCTACGTTCGGTTGGGGATGCTACTAGAAGTGTGTTTAATTTTTGAGATTCCGGAAATTGATATGCTAAAGACAAAGACAAAGACAAAGACATTTATCGCCAGAACATAGTAAATAAACAGATCTTCGTGGAACAGGATGAGCTTATGTTCTACCTTAATTAGGCATGCAATGTTATAATACAGATCGTTTTTCATCAAGGAAGTCCCGAACCGAGTAAAAACATTTTCCCAATAGCCACCTTGTGATTAAATGGTCAAATTTATTCAAGGGACATTTCTGTATTACAATTGGTAGATGATTGCTTCTTACACATGCAATACGTGTTTAAATGACCTGTCACAGGGATAATCTTAGATTGACCTAACTATAGCAGTATAATCGCGTGTCAAACAAAACAATCCTCTATTGAACTCGGTAAAATAATATTGCTTTTAACTTTGGTTTTAACTCGACCGCGATTACTGTCAAGTAAATAAGAGCTATCAAAACGTTGACAATTTGGAAATACGTCAAAAGCAATAAGGTTTTGCCGTGTGGAATGTCAGCCCTGGACTTAGGGAGTTTTGCTCTCAGGTACAGAAATGAACACTACCATATCTTGAGTTATTGGTCCAGAAACCCCCTATGTAGGTGCGGAAATGATCGTGGTACTTAAATCATGTATATTTTAACCTATTATACAATTAAGGAATTAGTGTCTAGATCATCTATTGTGACTGAATCCTCATCTTTATCTTTATGTTTAAGCAAAAGTGTGTTTGTTTGTCCCTTTACGATTCAACCATGATTTAACGCCTCCACTAATCGACGTAAATTTTGATACAAAGATAGTTTATATCCCGGAGACGGAAATTGAGTACAGTACTCTTCATTCCGAAAAAAACTACGCGGATGGAGTCGCGGGAAAAGTTAGTAAATACATTTTTTCTAATACCAAGTGAAAATTCCTATCCCGTTAGTAGGACGGGTATTTTTACGCCCTACGATGAAATCACGTTATGATGCCAGATATAGGGCGCAGATATTTATCGAGTACAGATGTTGTGCAGAAATAGGAGAAGATTTATTTTCTTATTGCCAGCGGAAACATAAAATCTCAATCGGATATTATTTCAATTTACGATGACAAGTATGTTCTATCAAATAGATACTAGGTCTTCCAGGTTTTCCGTAACCAGTTCATGTTTTCTCTACTAAAACTCTTATATTGTCCTTTTTGGAACTGAATCTAGAAGCCTGCACAAAGGCAGGATTTTGAATAAGTTACGCATAAAATATACATTGATAAATACAAAAGCCCTGCCGAACGCCGGTTTGCGTAGGCAGGCACCTACTGTAAGTATAGAAAAACTCCTCTAAAAACCTTCGACAACGTTGAACGCGAGACTTCACAAGAATCCCACAAGAAAGTCCACGTACACTTTCGCCTGTACATTTTGGCACTCAGTGAAACTGGCAAGTAACGAAGTACCTGCGTTACCCTACTCTGTGCCGTGTCGTTGACCCCAGGTGCGTGACGTCACAGCACTCACAGCTAACTGTGACGGCCTGAGCTATCACATGGGTCTATGACGCTAGATATGACAGGATGTTCGAATTATTGTTCATATTTTTACTAAGAACAATAAAACTAAAGCTGCAATTTTTGTGTTAGCAATAAGTTAAAACGTCCTCGGCTGTATTCTACTTTGGATTAGGTCATCTTGCTTCGATGTTGTTATTATAATGTTGACGTTATGAATGACAGCTCTTATTTATGTATCAATTATATTATGCACCTAAGAGTTGTTATAACGTCAACAATGTGAAATACGATATAGCAAGATGGTCTAACAGTGGCTAATACAACATGGAACTAAGCCGCGGAACTGTCAGCAGAGTAATTTAATTTACGTAATAAATAGAGGTTAAAATATTTATTAAGGTGCTTCACAAATAAGGCAAAGTAAGTTAATTATCCCACCGAAACGAACATTACAGATCGTAAAACAAGTTAATAGTTATTGTCTAATTATCAATCGACTGTCGTATTTAGCCCACTCGTAAATGGATCAATAGCTAATTTGACATCGGACTCGTATCGTAACACAAAAGATCCTACGATTTTTGACGTGATGTCTTGCAATTACGATCACTAGCTATCAATGCCAAATTCACCCAACTTTATATGTAGTTCTAACAATCTGCTGTTAGGCCGGGCGGGGCTATTCCGACTATTTCCGACTGAGGGTTACATACATACATACATACCGTCACGCCTTAATCCCAGAGTGGGGTAGGCAGAGCTACAGAATTACCAACAACTCTAACAACTTGTTGTTAATTCTATAACCACATTTTGCACAAACAGGCTAAGTTGTTTACTGAGGGTTAAATGCGTCAATTAAATTTTTTAATGGAATACAACGTTCTAAAAGTATTGTATTTATGCTTCCTTTTATATAAATGTGCGTACTTAAACTACTATAAAAAGGCGCATAAAAAGTTTAAAATTTTTACATTACTCCTCTGTCGGAATAGCCCCGCCTGAAATACCTATGCTGATTCGATTACACACAGTAATACAAACTGTGTGAAGGCTATTGACCGATTCCCATACAACTTTAGACACTACACGACACGCTTCCCGCTAAAATCGGTCATGTATATATTTACAACGGCCCGCTCATACATATACTGTTTCCGCGAATGTTTTTGTTTCATTTCCTTTAGCGTTACAAATCTGCAGTGGCGTATCTCAATTTAAGCTCAAATTAGGTCAGGAACCCTCGCCGCCAAAAGAGGGGTAATAGATTTAATATTTGTATCTGTGTGGTATCATAGCTCCTAAACAGATGGACCGATTCGGACTTATCCGTATCGGAATTATTTAACGCATTAAGTTTTATATATTTATGTGTATTTAGAAGTCCTCTAAACCATTAGATATAAGAAACATCCGTGGCTGCTGTAAAAAAAGACCATAATGTTCATACAAACTTATCCACTGCCCTTTGACGGAACTAGGTGCGCTTCACTTATACCTTAGCAGTTTTAGTAAGAGATTATCTTTGTTGCCTAACAATAAGCTCATTTTGACCTTCAACGTCTTCTTTTTTATAAAGCTTAATGGCATCGAGGGAGCCGTTTGTATACGGTCTTAGAACCTACCTTTGTATAACTTATTTATTCAGCCCAGGAACTCGATTTGGGGTCAGTTTTGTATAGAATTCCGAGACTCGGGCATAGCATGTGGAACGTTGCGGTGTTTAGGTTGTAGTGGTAAAGCTAACAACATAGGTTCGGAACAAAATTGATACGCACGTCGCACTGCTTGTGAGAGATAACATATGAAATGCGATTCTCATACACTATGCAAACGCAATGCGGATGCGATTTAGTTATAGTTCTTTAGCGTACCTAGGGAAAACGTTCGCTAGCAATAATATATTTATTAAAATTGGGTTCCATGATATCTGACGCGTCTCTGTTACTAGAGGTATGACAGCGTGTTATATATATTATTTCTTGTATACACTTATTAATCGCTTTGAAAGATTATTGCAACAGTTCAAAAATGACGTTAAAATGACAAAACACTAATGGGTGTAGCTTATAAAGCCCGTACATCGAAAATGCGAATCTTGTACTATGATGATAACGACGAACTAAATAAAGAAAAATAACGTGAAAGGAAAACAAATAATGCAAAGCATCGTTAAAAAGAAAACAATCTGTTAACTCTTGAACGGAAAACGCAACGTAAGCAAACATTTTGAACTTTCCAATTCCTTTGAGAGAGCATGAAGTGAGTTGATAATAAAATTTCGAAAAGCTTTCATATATTCCTTAATGTTGCTTGGGGTGTACGTGTAATGGATTTAAATAAAGACAGTGTAATAACTATATACCTACGTCGATGACTTCATAGCAGATGTTGAACTATAAGTCTGACAAGTTAGGTAATTGGATCATCAGAATCGAGCATGATTCATAATTGATGCGAAATTTCATTTATACTACACTTTCTGAGTAAGTGTACAATTACTACCCTAATCAAAGAAGTTCATTAAACCTTCTCAAAAATCTGGGTAGGTGATTTCATAACTGACCTGTTATCAGAGGGTAGGAATATCGTATGAGAATCCATTATTACCCTGCTTTGTGTTTTTTTTTTCAAGCCTAAATAACGTTGTCAATCAACCCGCTTTAACGTGCACACAAGTTGGACCCTGCGAATTGGGGCGTCTTCACCTTCTGTAACTTCTTTTGGCGCGCAAACTGTACGAGCGCGCGAAAATTAACAATTAAAAAAAAACTTGTTGCTGGTGGATGGCGCGCTCGTTCTGCCTCGAGAGTATTCCTATGTTCCTTTTGTATTTATTTATTTGTAAGTGTAAAATAAATAAATACAAAAGTTGTTGCTTTAAATGCACACTCGATAAGTAATCCGCGCCTTACTCCCCATTGGTGTATGAACTACTATTGAACGTTTAGGAGAATATAAAGCACCTATAATAATCTTAGGGCATTAGGGTTTTCAATCCGGATCGATTTTGTATGGAAGATCCGGATAATTCGCATCCAGATCCGCATTGCAAACCCTATTCAGCATGCATGGTGCCTGCTTCAAAATCAACTCTAGCAAAGTTTTAAGTTTTTCTTAGTTTTTGTCAGGTTGTTCGAAAACTAGGTCACTTAAAACGTGTGAGTATTCCGTATGAGTTTCAGAAGTTCTATCTTAGGCAGGTTACCAACAAGTCTGATAAATATACTACAATTCCAGGACGTGCTTATGATAATTTTAACATACATCTCCCGTTACCGTTATATAAACCGGTGCATCTTTTTTATACTATACCACGTCAATTATGTACAATGCGTCGCATGCGGCACTGTTCCGAATAGTCCACATTGTTTGCGACCGTTGTTGTTTTATCGAGTGGATGTTATGACATGCAAAGTTTCCACGCGATGGCACATGCAATGAATAGTTTCTCATTTTGACTGCTTTACCTGTGTTCTTTGCCACAGGCAGGTTTTAATGGTGGCAGGACCTGGTGCAAGGGCCGTCCGGGTCGCTACCACCTGCTAAGCAGCAGGGTTGGTATTGTTGTGATAAGACAACCAGTGATATTACTAGCTTAGAGGCATTCCATCTTAGTCCTCAGGGTTGGCAACGCATTTGGGGTCTTAAGATTGTAGTCTTGAGAATGCAAATGTCTATGATCACAGATCCCACTTACCATCAGGTGGCCTATGTGCTCAATGGCCTTCATGCCATAAAAAAAACATCAGTTGGGTAATACTGTCCTTCTAGCGGCTTGGGGCCGACTGTAGCGGAAACAATATAAAAAACGCCCACACTGCTGTGGTGACTTGTCGTGCTTTATACATCTCCAAGTGGTGGCCAACACTTCTAATTAAGCTAAGATTGCTTCGATATTTTTGCAGTTTTGAGATTGAAAATGTCCATAGGCCTAAGAGCCGATATCTTCAGGTTACCTGTGTGCTCGTTTACCTTATCCATTCGGCTTTATTGCTTAGAATAATAATGCGTCTAACTTAATGCGATAAATGAAGCACGTAGGCGTAATCTTCTCGTACGTTTGCACGACGACACGCACACAAGTCGTAATGAGTAGACCAAATCTGGTCTAGTTCGAGTTGCATTACAACCAAGTTTTATTGTAACTTCTTGAGTATCGTGTTGATTTGATGAAACATTGGCAATTGGCAACGTTTTCGTTTTCCTAATGAAGCACAACGGTCTGGAAACTACCGCCTCAACGACCGGTTTAATGCTTTTTCGCATCGGACACTCCCGCGACCTTCACCTTTACATAATCTAATTAATTACACATTCGTAAAAATGAATTAGTTTTCATAATTAACTGTTAAAAGCCATACTATTATCATTTTTAAACCCGGATGTATCCCACTCCTGGGCAAAGGCCTCTCCTCACTTTTTCCATGTATTCCTGTTCATAGCAGTCTCTGGCCAGTCCTGCTAAAAGAAATCCGACTCATCCCGCCATCGCCGACGAGGTCTGCCGCGTTTCTGTCTTGAGTTGTTGGGCTTCCACTCTGTCGCGACTTTTTCCCACAGCTCGCTCAATATGCGGCAAACGTGACCAGCCCAGTCCCATTTTAATTTTAATAGCAGCTATATAATTGTTATTATTTTACCTACTCTAAAGGGTGGCGGAATTAACAGGGCGTGCCTATTAGAAACAGGTCGCTGGGTGGGCCCGCTGTCAGCTAGCTGTTGGAGTTCAGCTTAGTTATTCGGTTGATTTAATTGACTGTTTGATTCAGTGAAGTTAACCAAGCTAGAAGCCACATTTCTTCGTTGAATAATCTACTTTCATGATTGAGTTGTTATTAATGACCTGGAGTAGTACCTATTAGGAAAACGATGGGCGTGATATGCCAATGAGTTCTTAATTCAGGTATAGTAATTGTAAACCTTGATCTTCTGAACCAATTGCTCGTCTTCGTGTCAATTGAAATTTATTTTTAAATTAGACATGAGGCAATTTTAGTCCAGGAATAGGCAAGTTATGTTACTGCCGTGATTCGTTATTGGTTTTAAATCAGGGTAACTTTGGGTAACTAGGTTTGTTTATTTGAACCCATAGAGCTCGGCATTACTCTCTCAGACCGCGTTGAAATCAAAATATATGTTTTACAATAGTCGCCTTTTTTACAGAGTAGTATACCGTCGAAAAAACATTGGTGGTTTTCCTTCATCCAATTTCGCAATGAAAAATTACATTATCCCGCCGTCCCTTACGTTTTCAGTTTTAGCATTTTAATCTTGGCATTTTTGCTAAAGTTACGTAATAAGACGCAAATTATTTAACATAATCGGCCCTATTTTAGCATACTTTAGATTGTGTTACGTGAGATGCAACGGAAAATATAGTCCATGTCTTTTCTGCAATATAGCGAGGTGCTTTATATTCCTGGTATACATTTGACGTGTCGTAACGCATCAAATTCCCAACGATCATTAATTTTCTGACTGCCGCGAATACCCGTCTCGCGTGCGGACATGCAAGCAGAAAATATTGGGAGGGGCTTTGCTTTACAGCGTTGCCAGGTGTACGGATCAAATCGTAGGTCTACGGTTTTTAGGCATTTCATTTCATTAAAAAGTAATTGACTGTCACGTCTGACAGACTGAGACTAATAGTGGCAATAAATGAACCTTCATGAAGAAAAAAAAAGAACGGTTTTATTGATTTTCCTAATGTCCAGAATAAGCTAGACCAACATAAGTTTGTCATCATTTCAATTTTGCCAACTTTTAACTTCATTCTAAGGTTCAGTTAATCAGGTCAGAAAAAGGTTCAGAAAATCTGTAAAACTACGGATTTTTCTAGAGTCAATCTACGGAATTTTTCACGCTCGCCCCATAGATAAGAAAATATTGGACAGGCAACACCGGGAGCCCGATCGACCGTAGTTCGGCTAATAATAACCTTCAATTTTACAGGGAATTTGTTCAAAAATTTAGTTCATTCTGACTTTTTTCTTGTCCGTGCAGAATTTAACTGCCGCTAATTTGTAGAAAATTGTAATTTTTCCACGCTGTACAAAGGGTCTGGTATATCAAACGTTTCGCTTGAGCTGATCCCACCTAATCCTAAAGAACTATTGATTGAAACTACACAACCAAACGCTTTATGAAGCGCCACTCTAAAAGCCTTGCATTTTAAATTACTAGACCACAACGGAAAACCCAATCTCCTCACTGTAGCTCAACAAAACGCAAGAATGGACCCTTTAGACTTTGTCAATAGCTCCGAACGAGACGCAAAAATAGACGCTAGACAGGATCTCATTTATCTCCGAGGCTATGTGAATGGCGCCTTAATACATCTCGATTCTCCAACAACAGTTTCAAGAGGTAATGAATAATATATTTGCCTGGCAGACGTCTGTCTGTCTCGAGTGGAAGTCCGTCTATTTGTTACTGTAAATAAATATGGACTTCATAATATTTTCGCTGTAGAATTTGTGCACGTTAAATTGTATTGTGTGCTCATATATTGTTTTGGCCTGTTGAAATGTCCTGTTGCCATTTTGTTTTACAAACCGTTTTTTCCTAATTATTACAATGATATGATTACTTTTAAATGGCAGTATGTCTCCTTAATTGTGTAAGTTTTACTCTTCGTAGTTTTACCAGATTCAGCTCGTAAATCTGGTATCATTAAAGACGCCACGGCGGTGTTTACGTTGGCAGCTGTCTTTGTTTTGGCGTAGAATGCCGGCGTTGTCATCGCGTGTAATCGCTCGTTAGTGTTATTAGAACATCTGGTATTCTATTTGTTATTTATAATGTAATTTTAAATAGAAATATCTAAATGATTTTGTAATAGCCCTGTTGTAGTAGCTTCACGTACCTATTTATATAAACGTTGCACCTGTTTAGGACGTACATTTTTGGTGCCGTGACCAGGGTGGCGGCATTTATTTTAAATTATATTTTAAAATGGCGGCATTTTAGAAAGGCACTTGTTTCCTATATTTCAAGAATCCATTGAGCGTATACCTATCCACTCATGGATTTAGCACTAAAACTTCATGGTAAAATAGCTACTTTCTTTATGCCACTTCACATGATTTATGTTTGATGGATCGTTCGGACTTGAACCATCGCTAGAATTGGTTTTAGATCAGTTAGTAAACTTGTAATAAATCAGTCTCGTCATTTACAATTGCTCCCATTTACGTCAATTACGATTTACGATTCCGTTTGTTCTGTAAAATATTGTGGTTGTAACTGCTGTATTGAAATCCAATATTTTCGTGCAAGGATATTTATAAGTTTCTATTATAATTTAACAACTTTGCTAAAACAAGTATTATACAGCTTTTCTTCGTAGATATCTCTGCGATTGCTTCTCGTATCCAAATTGCATCTGCCTCAACCTGTTTCGAGATAAGCCACTGGCTAAATATGTGCATATCCGTGACCAGGTCGATTAATGCGATAACATGAGTTACACGGCAGTTAAAAGTTTGTGTTATCATTGTTATCATACTTATTATTTACATTTGTATTTTTGAATTAGATTTTGACTACTTAGTACGTTGTCGGGTACAGGCCCTCAAGTCGTTTTTATTGAATTAATTCAAGCTATTTCGTCATCAATATCATTGATTTTAGTTTAATTTTCAGCCGATGACTCGATTAAATCATTTCTAATTTTAGCCCAACAGAGAGACGTTACATTATCTATCTAAACAGTTTAACTGTACTTATCTAATTCCGGGTTAGGATTACTCCCGTGCTAAATTCAAGTGCTCAATATACGCTATTGATTCTCTGTACTCTTGAGACAGCCCGTCTGTTGATGCACGCTATGACTACTCATATTGGTATGTTCAAACAAATATGATTGATCCAATCGTGTCTTGTTACGTTTTGTCATTTTGAATATACGAGTCTATAATGTGTAGTCCATTTTTAACCGACTTCAAAAAAAGGAGGAGGTTCTCAATTCGTCGGGTTTTTTTTTTTTTTTTTTTTTTTTTTTTTATGTATGTTCCCCGATTACTCCGAGACCACTGGACCGATTTGAAAAATTTTTTGGTTGTTCGAATGGGTATACTTTCTAGTTGGTCCCATTGTCACCACGTCAGGATCTGATGATGGGATCATGGAGAAATCAAGAGAACTCCTCAAATATTATAGGCACACCTATAGCGATTTTGGTATTTTTCACTGTAACTCATGCATTTGCTTTTGAAAAGTACTATATGGTGAAGTGGAACTGATGATGAAGACCACAGATGGCCACCGGAACTCCTTAACGGTACCTATTTCAAGGGTGGCGATAAGATATTTCGATAAAGGAAGTTGAGCGACTATGACGAAGCACATTTAGGTTTAAATATGACTATGACATTCCCGCGGCGCTGTCTGCGGCGAGCTTGAAATGTTCTATAATTTCTTATTAATATTTAGAAGTGGAGCTACGTAACAGGATAAATAGGATCACTAAAAAGTATAAAATAAAATAAATGTTTAAAAAAACAAAAAACCGCCTTCAAAAAGCAAAAAATAACTTCTTTAAAATGGTAGGTAAATAGGTCAGTCCAACTGAAGTCGGCGTCCAACAATATTTTAACCAAAAGCAGACTTCAGTTGGACTGACCTATTTACCTACCATTTTAAAGAAGTTATTTTTTGCTTTTTGAAGGCGGTTTTTTGTTTTTTTAAACATTTATTTTATTTTATATGCAAGAGGTTCTTTGGTTCGACAGAAGGAAAACTTCTTAAGGCCTATTTAATTCGGAAGTATTTCTGCCGATGTAAGGTTAGTTAATTTATCACTGTAAGCTTCATTAATTAAATGATCTCGATTGGAAAGGGACGATTGATGGTCGGTGTCAGTAGCAAAGCTGACTTCACAAGTTTCTTAAGCGCCATTCATCGTTAAGTTCTTGATCTTGGATTAAATATTGACACTTGATCTTAAACTTGAGTCGAATATCCACCCAACGCCTATCACGTAACCGGTTCGCATAATTCTATCATTCGCGCCTATGAAACTATTGTAAGTATTTATTTTTAGTGGGCCTTGTCCCATATGACATCATGCTGTGACCGGCGCGTACATACGGCATACCGTGCTATCAAACGACTTGGTTCTTGAAAACTGGATCTGTCTAGGAATTCTAATGTTATCTATTTTTGATTTAGTCTTCTAAATCTAAATTGATGAATCCTTTTTATTTGAACAGAAATAAGACTGGCGGAATTACTAATGAAATGTCGGTTTGATGTATTGTTAGACTGGATCATCTCATCTTCATTACCTCACCTGCAGGTCCTTTCTTTCCTCAAGGGAGGCACTTCCAAGGATCATATTCCAGTGACTGCTCATATCTATATTCAATAAAAATTGAGAGAAATTTTATCGTAATTACTTAGAATTAAGTTAAAATAAACCGTATCATAAATTGCATTTTTTAATTCTCGTAGGTACTGTAGAAGTAAAGGTAGATAGCATGATGTCATAGCACCGGATGGCATTGTATACGGTCAAGGTTGTATAGATAAAATAAACTGACCGATTGAATTATAGCCTTTATATCGTTCTGTATGAGAGCTATGTTTGAATGGCGTTAATTTAGGACCAATTTGGTGAAGTAAAAAACAGACTTCTTCATTTGATTTGATTAAGGCGGTTAAGGATACCTTTTATTATTGAGAATTGCGTAGGCGAGATAGCGTACTGTGTGTATGATTTTGTTCAAATCTCGTATTACTGATATGTTTTGAATGGAGAATTCCCAAGTTATCAAAATAGTAGAGATTGTAACAGTTATATATGTATATTTGTCACGGCACATTTGTCCAATTTTAATTATTTGAGCACAAAATTAAACTAGAAGAACCAACGGGAACCATGACCGCATTGCAAAGGATTCTCTTGCCAAATGTTTTAAACCGAGTGTTTATTACTACGAAACGAATAAAACTTACTATACTCTAACATTAAGAATTACGGCGCCTGGAAAAAGACTGATGACTGTTCTTAACAACCATTTCTAGTTTGGTATAAATAGAGCGAGAAATGTGAAAAACCATTGAAGACCAATTTTGATTAAAAGATAACACTGAATCATTTTTTAAGTGACCCGGAGTAATGCCGAAGTCAAAATGCGACGGTATAATACTTTTCTTTTTCTATGGTCTTCTGGTTCAATTTTGCGCTTCCTCTACTCGTCCCTGTCCAGAGCGCACCCCTGAACTTCTGTAAATCCCTTGCAAACGAGTCTATCAATTCGTGTCCCAAAATTGATAATTCCGCGTCGCGGTTTTCCCTATTCGTGGTTTTACTCGGGCGCATTTCTCAATCAAAATTGGTCTTCAATGGATTTTCACATTTCTCCCTCTATTTCTAGTTATCGTGCAAACGCGTCTAACTTACATACCGTGATCCCGTCATCTACTATTATGTCTGCATTAAAGTGAAATAAAAAAAATGTCAGAACTGCATCCAAAATTAGCCTTTCCCTTAACTGAAAGACATTAAACGATAGTCTCAAATATATCGTAGAACAAATATAACTATGAGCAAACTAATGCCAATACGTTTAGCGTTCGCGAAAAGACATCTGCCAGTATATGACTAATAAACCCATCCAGAAACGATAGAGATATTAAAGCATTTCCAGCTAAAACGTTTATAAATCATTTGCCACCAATGATCCCTCAACTGGCACCGTGCCAGACCAGATTACACAGACTGATGGATCTTTAGTCATAGTAATCATTGGAATATGCGATACAGACATTTTTATGTTATGGTGTTGATGCGTGTCATTTTAAAATCGTTCTGAAATTTACAAGTGGTTTTTTATTTGAGATTAATTTGAGAGAAAAGCGGTACACTGGGTTCATGTAAACACTTGTACTTCGTGTTTAACGCGCCATTGCGCAAACGTTCACTGAATTATCGCAAGTCGTGTGCTGTCAGTATCTGAATTGACGAATTAAAAAGTGACTTAAGAAGTCCTAATGAGATATTGGTGCTTATGAATGTATATGAAACAATTTGAAGTGGAATAGGTGGTGTTAATTTTTTATAGAGAAAAAATATTAAATAAGTTCATCTAGCCTGTTTGTCCGCCAGTATATTTCTCTCCTTATGATGAATGTGCAGCATTCTGTTATCGATAAGCAATTGTGCTAGTCTTAGTGTTCGAATCCAAACTGCCAACCCTGACAGTTACATCAATCGCAAACTAAAAAGAGGCACTAGACGCATTCGGCGTTCGTTATCGTTATCCAAAATGTATAGGTTTGACATAAGCTGTCAGACGGTCGCGTCGAGCGCCTACGTCAATTACATACATTTTGTCAGTTTTCGAAAATTGTTTATGTTAGCGTTAGCCAACTTGTCTATCCTCACTGACAATTCAAGCCATGTTGCAGTAATTCCTTTCGACATGTATCCATTTATCTATCAGGGAACCCGGCGCCAATTTACCCGAATTAGGGCCACGGCTCACCCGCCGAGGAGGCCGCAGGATAAACTTGTCAATCAAGACGCCGCCTTGTGGGTGGCAGCCTTACAGTGTTCAGACGACGGGGTCTGCAACTTTGAACCGGGATTAGGGTACCGTCGGTTCCTTGATGATTTGTCTGAACTGACATTGGGTTTAAAAGTAGAACAGATGAAGTAATACTTAAATGCAGACGTCCAACTCGATTATTGTCAGACTAGGATCGAAATTGACGTTTTTAAACGTAATTCTTGACATACGTAAAGTTATAGATAACAGTTTCGGATTTTGAGGTATAGAGTAAACAAGATATGAGTTGTGTTGTAATGTTGGATCTTTAGTCAGTACTAATGGAGGACGTCTGGTAGAGTGCGCTTGAGATACTATCGTGTAATCACTCGTAGATAATACAAGTTGTTATTGAACTTGGAACGTTATTCTGTTAATAGATAAGTTCGCCTTTTTAAATACGATTTGTGTCTCTGTCTATTTTATTGTTTATTTTCCTGTTAGTACCTACACTACAGTAGTTTACAGACAGCATAATAAAAAATTGCAGCGTAGGTCTAATCTAAAAAAATCCTTAAAGAATTGTTACCCATAGAAACCTAATTAATTCTATAATGTATTTCAGAGAAATTTAATCTCTTCCCAAAATCGTTTTTTTTTTTGAACATACAGTCTATTCTCCGGTTCTTGAACTTTGAATGAGAACAAGATGTAGGTATATTAATGTCATGTACAAAGTAGAATAATTACTAGAAGAAGAGCTCACTTATGATGTGTGAGATCGTGACTCAAGCGGAAGCCTGTAGGTGTACCGGTTTTTGACAAAATTAACGACAGTCTAGTAACACAATCTCAAGATTCAAGGCATCCACTCAGATTGCCAGTTCCTGTACCAGAACTAGTGATGTCATTCACAATCGGGGTCTATTTTCGCTTCGGGTTATGCGAGTTTTCTGTGACACCCGAACCAACGTTTATTATACATGAAACCTTCCTCTTGAATCACTATCTATTGATGAAAACCGCATTAAAAACAGACGGCGGGAAGCGACTTTGTTTCATACTATGTAAAGATATACAGAAAAAACACGCTAAATGCATAATTCTGGGGACCTAGTGAAAAAGGGTATAAGTCGACTTAACTTGTTCTACAAAAGGGTATATTCATGAACGGAGTATACTAGACTTAGACCCTTTTTCACTTGATCTTCAGGAGACTTACACCCTTGTTCACTAGGACCCCAGAATTATCACTTACTAACTTAGCGAGGTTTTCCTCTCTGTAGGCGATATGTTGTCTAAGACCAGCGCTGACATAAATGGCAGCATTGCGCTGAGTTGAGACCATTTTGTTGGGACTCTGTTGTTTGTTGTTGTTTGTCACGACACGAATTGTAGGCATATTCCATTCGTTTTGCAAATAAAATATATTTTATTTCTAGTATTACGCAAAGCCTTTTAACAAATATTGAATCTGTAATCCTATTCCTTTCGTTAGTGCGGAGATCAATAGACGTTTTCGATATCCGATGCATTTGACAACAATCGATCTATTCTGCCCAGGATGATATTTGTAGTAGTACATTTCTTGATTTCGATTTGCAAATGATTGAAGTGGAACTAACCGGTGTGGCGTATTTTTACAAAGCCATAACCTTGATAGAAATTGGTTCAAATTACATGAGAACACAGCCCATTTAATCATCGAATGCACCATACAAACGTCGGGGCTTATGTCTTTATAATTACAAGTGTTTGCGCGACGGTCGGTTTAATTACATAATGGCGTTTGTCACAACATGCGACAGTTTGGAGCGTTGCGTTGTTCCACTTTTTGTAAAACTAATTTAGATAATAAAAAGAAGGAACTTTGTTAAAAGAATCTGAGAAACGACGAACGTTTCATTTTTAATAAAAAGTTCACGGTCATTTTCAGTTTTGCTGAAGTCTTCTGATATTTATCGCTTTTAGTTTAATCCTGGGTCGTTAAAAACTCGTTACATTACGCTAGATCGTACCAACTACTCAGCACTTATAAGCAAGGTAATAATAACGGATATAGGAATCCGGAAAGGACCCTTTTCTCGTCTCAAGAGGGTTCTGTTAAGTGTCACTTGGACATTATGTCGTGTGAAGTAGGTACTTGTGTAAATTTTTCGGTATTTGATAGTGATTTTCGCCTTTTCTCACCTTATAATAGAGTATGGACACTGCACGAGGTTCTCACGTGGTTTAGAGGCTCTCACGGGTGATTTATATCTCCATTGTGACGCCTCTAACGCTGCATTCGGGCGTGCATAGAGGTCATAGAATGCGACAACACATTGATTGTTTAAAGCGTAAATAACGAATGTCCGAGACCCTTGCTTTGCAAAACTATGTTAAATCTCGCTAGTAATACGATAAAAATTTGAATACCATGATATGTCTTTGTTACTTTAGGTGTTATCGTGATGAAGTGATTGAAGTTGATAAGATTCTCGTTAATGGCGAGTTAGTCTTTTGTTATTAGTTTTGTCTCGCTGATTACACCTTTGCATGCGTCCTGTAAAAGACTTATTAGTTTAATTCATATGTTCTACCTGACCTAAGCTGTTCCCCACGAACTAGCAACATGTTTGTAAAACCTTTAAACCTTTGACATGGAAAAGTTAACGAATCAATTTGTAGAAAGCCGGTTGGCTCAGTGACCTTGGTGTTTCCGTTTTGCGATGCTGTTCATGACATCATGACATTTTATCTTTCTTCTTAGATGTAAACTTAAAACAGCGGTGTTGTACTATTGACAAAAAGCAATAAAACAGAAACATAAACACGCACTACTGTTGTGTTGCTGTTAAATATACAGTGTCATGTTAATACGCTTTTTGTTATAATAAATAAACCGCGCGGAAACAACAGCTAGGAATAATTCAAGGCAAACAATATGCATGCAGTCTTATCACTTTTAAGCGATCTGTTTGACTCAACTAACGGAAGATAATATAAACTTATAACAAGTGGAACTCGACTACTAGCTACGATATAAATGCTACTATTATTCAGATATTTTTTGCTTCTATTACAGTCACAGATGGTTCCCATAAATAGCATTCTAATGTCCGTTGTTTAAACATTATAAATGCTTATTATACATGTTGCCAACGTTCCACATTATGATATCGAGTCTATGTTGTCTAGACATTAAGGAAACGAAAATTAAATAGCGTCATTTCGTCTGTTATCATGGAGATCGGATAATTGAAAACCAATTTACCAATAGTTCGCAAAGCCTCAATAACTAAATCAAGTTTATTTATTTTTTCTATGGTACTCTAGACTGACTGCAAGCAACAAGGGACTTCATGATTATCACGTAGAATTAGTAAAGAAAATTTCGGCTTAAATTAAACTCTTCTCTCCTTTTCCAGGTGAAAGACGACCGGCAAGATGCCGGAGGGCGTGGCCAAAGAGGCCAAGGATGAGAAGAAGGCCAAGGAGTCGCCACGGCGGCGGCCCTCGGGGAACGTCGCCCAGGTGCGCGTCGAGCTGCTCGATGGATCCAAAATGCAGATGGAGGTGGACGTAAGTCAAATCACAATGTTGCTTATACAAGGTTGATAGTTGGGATGACTCAGTAAGGGCAGCTACTGGACCCCTTGCCGCCACACGAAAATGACTTATTAGGAGATCATCTCAAAGTTATGTCAAACGATAGTGATAGTTTTTTTGGAAAACAAAAACAAAATTCTGCGAGAAGAATGTCAGTTTCGCCATAAAACATATGATGCCAATGCCAATCGATCCCATTTCTATCGAGGATTAATGATCTCTTTGCATCCAACCAAGGTTAGGATACATCTTGAAAAGTCCCAAATCGTAATAAGAGAACCAATTATAAACATAGAGGCCATCT
Organism: Acleris literana; assembly: GCA_946894065.1. NCBI lineage: Eukaryota > Metazoa > Arthropoda > Insecta > Lepidoptera > Tortricidae > Acleris > Acleris literana. Next base: position 7,169,657 of record OX335688.1, on the reverse strand, counting down.
TATTCCTCAGTGTTAGCAACGCATTTGGAGTCTTAGGATTGCAGTCTTGACACTGTATTCTTGAGCATTAATATGTCTTGGCTCCTTGCTGAGAAAAAAACTATAAAATATATGAGGAAATTAGAAAATCTCTTATTTTTACGCCTAACTGTTTTAAGCATTATATGTTCAACCATTAAAACGTATTAAATCTAGTCATATCGATGAAGTCATCGTTTACGAATTGGGTCGTCAACTAGTTCATTGGACACGATGAGTCCTAGTTATGCTAAGGCTTTGTGTGGACTGCCCTCCTAGGCCAACAAGATTTAATTGTCAAAGTAGATTAAATCCTCTCCTATCAGTAATTAGCAGGGTAGTATATAATTTCATCTATATTTTTCGTCTTGCAGCGAAAGATCCGCGGGCACGAGTTGCTCGGCAAGGTGTGTGACACCCTGAACCTCGTGGAGAAGGACTACTTCGGGCTCCTGTATGAAGACCGTGGGGACCCGCGCGTCTGGATCGACCACGACAAACGCGTCTCCAAAATGCTTAAACGTTAGTATTTCGTTTAATTCATCATTGCATTATATTAGGGTAGCATGGGTGTGCCATTGCATTTGCATAGCAACTAAACTACTAATTTTTATTTTGAACAAAAAACACAAATTGCATAATTTCAATCTTCTGGGAGAGTTCGCTTCATTGTCAACAAAATCTTTGTCCTCCAAGAGCAAGTGTTAGTCAGGAGCAAACCCATCATCAATAAACAAAAATCTGTATAATCAACAAATGATCTACTCAAATCACTTTCTGAAAGTTATCTAAAGATGGAATAATTAACGCAAAAGACTAATAATAGTCGTAAATACTTCCCTTACCTGGCTTACAATATGTATTTAAATATTAATTAATATTTATAGCTGTTGCTGTAATTACTGCACTGTAGACTCGTTATAATTAACCAACCATCTTATTTGTTTTCCAAATTTTCTTTGGGTGACCGTAATCAAATGATGATGCTTTCTTTTTTCAGACGAACCTTGGCACTTGCGTTTCGCTGTGAAGTTCTACCCACCGGAGCCAGCACAGCTTCAAGAAGAACTGACGAGATACCAGCTCGTGCTTGCTGTAAGGAAAGATCTGCTGGAAGGTAAGGAAGAACGGGTACGGGCGGCCTTATAAGGAGCTGCACACTTTAGTACTTTGTCACGTACGTGCTATGTTTGAACTGCTCCACTAGCTGTCGAAGGCGTTAAAGCGACAAGGTACAAAAGTGTGCAGCTATTTATAAAGACTCTGTCTGCACGTATTATTTTATCAGAACACCTCAACGAACGTATAATTACGAAGAATTTTCATTGCACCGAAAGGCATTTCTCGCTGTATGGTTTTTTTTTTTGGTAGTTAGTCACAAGTCTGAAATAACAGTAATGTGGTTCCAGCAGAATATAGCGTTCGATTAAATGATATATAATCGCTGAAGCGAAATTCGATTAAATGGTAGGTTACCAATTTGAACTTCCGGTATGCAGTTACAGAGGTGTTATTTTTTTTAAAACGGTCGCTCTCTTGTCGAGTAACGCGGGTAAGCTGAGAATGGACCCCCTTAATGGTGGTTTTTACACTTAGACGGTACCACTTCAACTCGCCGGTTAATATTTAGTGCGTCGAGTTCTGGAACAAGTGGTTTAAGAGAATCACCGTTTAGAATAAACACTGAATAATCTATTAAAAGCCTTTTCATAGTATTTCCACGGTAGCTTATAGAAAAGAACGGTTGATGTAATCTTGTTCGTAATTCAGCCTCTTGATTAACTGATCGACTCGTGGTGTTTCGTTTTGTATCAGTTAACCCGAGCGCTAGAATCTCGCGGCGGATCGTATCAACGATCTTGATTCGCAGGAGGCAATGCTTTGCTTTACACCACAGATTAAGATCACCAAGCAAACGGCTATGTGTAACAATTATGGCTAGATGCCTGACGGAATGCTTGCAACTATGTATAAGAATCAGTTTTACCAAGTTTGTAGAGAGATAACAACCGGTCGAGGATTCATCAAATTGAGGGGTCATTGAAGCGGATACAATACATAAGTTTATATTGTAGATTGCATTTTAAAGGAGGCAGTTTAGCCACCTTTCAGTTGCAAGACAGCAGCGGCGCCACAGCCTTAATGCAACATATCATTTGTTATATTCCACTCTTGGTCGGTGTCGAATGTCGCTTCTATATCACCACCTCAACTCAATTCACTTTATTCCTTCCAGGACGCCTACCATGCTCAACGGTAACCCACGCTCTCCTAGCCAGCTACCTTCTTCAATCCGAGATGGGAGACTTCGAGGAATCCGAAGTTGGTGTCGCCCATTGCAAGCAACTGAAACTCGCGCCACCTTCGGCATGCACTCCTGAACTGGAGGAGAAGGTCGTGGACCTGCATAAGACTCATCGGTATGTGACATTTATGGTGTAGAACTAGAGAGTTAAGCAGAATCTAAGAAGACTTTGATAAGAAATAAACGAGAAAAGAGATGGCGTACAACTTAATTTGAGTGTTGTGTGTATTTTTTTCTCATTCCCAATTTCCTATGGGCCCGCAATTGCCACGCATATTCGAATCTTAATTACTGATCTCTATCTCTCTCGAAAACTACAACACTAATTTGCAAAATTATTCTGAAATATAATCCTTATACTTTGGTTTTAGTACATAATACACAATTTACGCGGAGTTGCATGCGGCAAGCTTATTAATATTCTAGAGCCCGCGAGATTCTGCTAGGTTATGTGAGTTAATGACATTTATATTTGGCCAAAACGACTGATCTGGTATGAAATCGACAGTCACATAGGATGGTTCCGTGATGAAGGTTAATGTGTATCTGGTCTCTAGTGCCTATTGTCCCTACATAACATTTCATACTTTAATGTTTCTTAAAATACCCTTTCCTTGCGCAGAGGCCAGACCCCCGCGGAAGCCGAGCTGAATTACCTGGAGAACGCCAAGAAGCTGGCGATGTACGGTGTGGACCTTCACCCTGCCAAGGACTCGGAGAACGTTGACATCACCCTCGGAGTCTGCTCTTCAGGGCTGTTGGTGCATAGAGAGAAGTGAGTTCTCGTCTTCCTTTTCACACCTAAATCAGACTAATGTAAATGCAAAAGTTTATGTGTGTGGGAGTTGAAATGCTTGTTACTTACGCTGAAATGGTTAGAGTTGATTTGGGGGAAATTTAGGAAGGAGATACCCTGAAGGATTAGGTGTTCCCGTGGAATGATCAACGAAATGGAAGGTGTAGAAAATCTATAATACTTCGCGGACGAAGTCGCGTGAAAAAGCTAGTGCGGAAATAATTTTGGTTGCCAAATAAAGAGATTCAAATTGGCAAATAAAGAGATAGTAAATGTACAGTTAACAACATATTGTTGAGCCACCATAGATAGGAAGGCTGGAAATACTGCTGATGGAAATCTGGCACAATGTATGATTGTTTTAACCTGATCTGCAGAATAACGTTGCTTTGTATTATAAAATAACATTATATTTGTATGTATAGTCTACCAAAACACTCTTTTACCACTTTTCGACTCTTTTTGTAGGAGGGTAAGGTCAAAATTTCTTGGTCGACTATACATTCTGCGAGTTTCGTGTAAAATCGGTTTGACTAAGATAGAAGCGACCCAGGCGAATCCTGCACAACTTTCAACTAGGGCTTGCAGTCTCCGGATTTTTGGGAATAGTTTTATTTATTTATTTATTTCGGGATTTCGTCTCGGGACTGCAAACCACCAGCCGTTGATCAAGTCGCCTTTATTAATATTGTGTTTTTGTCATAGACTACGCATCAACCGCTTCGCGTGGCCAAAGATCCTCAAGATCAGCTACAAGCGTCACAACTTCTACGTGAAGCTGCGCCCAGGAGAGTTCGAGCAGTTCGAATCCACCGTTGGTTTCAAACTGGTCAACCATCGCGCGGCCAAGAAGTTGTGGAAGACCTGCGTTGAGCACCATACGTTCTTCAGGTATGGATTTTGACTGCTTTGCTGTAGTACCAAGGCTATGTTGAGATTTATTTAGATAAAAATCTGTGATAAAGCTTAAGTACATCAAGGAAATAATGCAGAGATATATAGAACTCAAATATTCATTGTATTGATCTGCACGGAAGGGGTGTCCCCAATAATACACATTCCATGAAAGAAATTATGTACCATTTTTGGACAATTATTCAATACGTTTGCTTACCTATATGAATGTTTGTGCCTCATACTTTATTGGATGTGTACAAAAATGATACCATGCCTTTTTTCGTTTTCTTAACACAATTCAGTGGGCCTATTATGGTGGTGCCTATGGATGTGTATAAACATGGATAAAACATTTGTCACTTTCTGACCAGTATATAGGAACGAGTGCTTGCTGGATGCTCTATCCACCGCGATAAAGGCGGTAATAATACTGGCTCAGATTGTTATAATGTCTTTATTCTTGGACTATATTGTGATAAAAGAAAATGATTAACTACTTTTTGAATATCAAAATTGCTACACTACAAATAAAACATAAAGGTTTGTTTTTTTCTACCTTGTAATTGTTAATGAAAATTTTAATTCATGCATCGAATGGTTAAGCAAAAAAATAAATGTTTAAAAAAACAAAAAACCGCCTTCAAAAAGCAAAAAATAACTTCTTTAAAATGGTAGGTAAATAGGTCAGTCCAACTGAAGTCTGCTTTTGGTTAAAATATTGTTGGACGCCGACTTCAATTGGACTGACCTGTTTACCTACCATTTTAAAGAAGTTATTTTTTGCTTTTTGAAGGCGGTTTTTTGTTTTTTTAAACATTTATTTTATTTTATACTTTTTAGTGATCCTATTTATGCTGTTACGTAGCTCCACTTCTAAATATTAATAAGAAACTATAGAACATTTCAAGCTCGCCGCAGACAACGCCGCGGGAATGTCATAGTCATATTTAAACCTAAATGTGCTTCGTCATAGTCGCTCAACTTCCTTTATCGAAATATCTTATCGCCACCCTTGAAATAGGTACCGTTAAGGAGTTCCGGTGGCCATCTGTGGTCTTCATCATCAGTTCCACTTCACCATATAGTACTTTTCAAAAGCAAATGCATGAGTTACAGTGAAAAATACCAAAATCGCTATAGGTGTGCCTATAATATTTGAGGAGTTCTCTTGATTTCTCCATGATCCCATCATAAGATCCTGACGTGGTGACAATGGGACCAACTAGAAAGTATACCCATTCGAACAACGAAAAAATTTTTCAAATCGGTCCAGTGGTCTTCGAGTAATCGGGGAATATACATTAAAAAAAAAACCCGACGAATTGAGAACCTCCTCCTTTTTTTGAAGTCGGTTAAAAACTACCAATCGGGATTTTCGGGACTGATTTTGTACGTCGAAAATCCCGGTTGTGGCGTTGACATTGTATCCCAGCACTAAAAGCCCCCGGTGACTCACATCCCCCCGTTCCCCCAGGCTGATGTCCCCCGAGCCGCCGTCTAAGAGCACGCTGTTCCCGCGCCTGGGCTCCAAGTACCGCTACAGCGGGCGCACCCTCTACGAGTCGCGCGTCGCGCCGCCGCAGCGCTCGCAGCCGTTCTTCGCGCGCACGCTGTCGTCCAGGCAGCTGTCCTCGCGCAGCATGGACGGTGAGTACGGCTTGACACCGTTACCGTTGTTAGGGTCCGTATAGTTCAGGAAATATGAATTGGCCGTCTGTAATCTTCACTAACATCTTTTTGTTAAAATCAAACAAAAGGTTTTAGTAAAACTGCCCTCGTTCTTCAATCAGCACAGTGGGCTCGAAAGGTTAAGGTTAAGGTCGGATTTTTATTCCCACAGAAAAAATATAAACAAAGTTACGTCAATGTCAAAGTGACATTTCAGGGGATCTCAAAGTTTGGGCTAGCAAGAAATATAATATTAAGTTATCATTTCGCTCGTACCGTGTTATAAAAATAAATTTGAGAAATAATTGAAATTAAAATCACACAAATGAGTCTCTGGTAAGCTATTACGACGGCAGCACTAATTGTGAAACGAAACGAGTGAAGTGACGTCTCACATCATCATCATCATCATCATCATCATCATCATCATCATCAATCAAGCAGCCCTCAACTTGTTGACACATGTGTATCGAGTCAATGATACCAGTGCAATAAATAAATTATGCATACAAAAACAGTTTTCTCGCTTTAAATTAATACAACAAAGAATTTATATCAAAATAAAGTTTGCCATCAATAAATTAAATTCTTCAATCTCGATCACAATACATAGTTTTTTTTATAGAAAGTCGATTTCTTTAAATGTGGAAAGTATAAATATTTTGAATACTGCAAATGTTTTTCGTTAACGGCAACATCTTTGTTTACATTTTTTCTGTGGGAATAAAAATCAGACCTTAGGTCCGGTAAGTCTTAACGCAGAAAAAACATCGCAACGTAGATAACAAACGACCAAATAATATTTCCTGAACTATATATACCTCAAAAGGAAAAAACCGATGGAGTGCGAGTCGGAACCGTGCACCGAAGGACCCGTAGCGCCGCACAGTAGGTACTATATTATTTCGATTGGAATTCGATTTCGAACCTAATCAACACGAGCCCAACGCACATTCCACAATTTTTTTGTATTTGTTGTTTTTCTTGAGGGTTTGTAATATAATCATACCGACGCTTGTATGTTTTATTTATTTATACATACATAATCTCACGCCTTCATTCCCAGAGTGGGGTAGGCAGAGCTACAGAATTACAAACATCTATAAAAACTTGTTGATAATTCTATAACCACAATTTGCACAATTAGGCTAAGATGTTTACCAGCGTATTAGTGACAGGTTGCAAGCCCATCTTCTAACAGTACTACAAGCCTTTATTCCCTTAGTCGTCTCTTACGACATCCACGGGAAGACATGGAGTGGCACTATTCTAACTCGGCAACCACACGAGGCATTTATTTATATTTGTAAGTAAATCCACCGCAATAACACTGGAAAAGTAAAACAACCGGCTATCTATTAGGATTTAAATGATACAGCTGTTTAAAGTTAGAACGGATAGACGGATAACGTAGGCATATTAATGTTCCCGTTGGGCTCCCTTCGGGTACCAAACCCTAATGAAAGTAAATAGCTACATATTAACCCTTAAATAAAGTCTGTTCCTATTCGTTCCGTCACTCTTATAAACAAATCAATTTACCATTACAACTCCATATTCGCGTACTTTTGAAGGCTGAGCCTATTCATATTACTTATTTATACACTTTATCATTGTCTTCATGTCCATTTTAAGGTAGTAATCTCTATTTGAAAAGCACATTCGTTAAAAACACCATTACACTGACAGTCTTGTCATATTTGATAATTTTTTTCGAACTATTTCTGGCATTGAAAATGTAGTGAGGTTTGATAGATTTGATTGATAAGTGAGGTCTTCGTCTCTGTCGCACCCAGCATAATAATACGATGATGATGATGAATATATATTCAACCTTTTTAATAAACTAATTAGAGGTAACATTATTCTCATTACTATTTCATCCTCTATCTAAAGACAATTACAGTCAGGTATACTTGTTATTGTCATTGGCAGTCTGAATAGGAACAGACTTTACGTGTATACGAGCTTACATAGTCAGGATTTGTCTAAATTGGACAACAGAACTTTTTTTAATACTTTAGGTTTTCTTATAAAATCATGCTTATTGAGGTATTTCTCAAAAGCAAACCCTTTTATTATCTTTATTTACTCAGAAAATAAATTAACAAATTTCTGCTAATGGTTAAAGAGCTTAAATGCCACATATCAATGTCTCAGCTAGCGCTAGACTTAGAAAAACAAAACGCGGTAACAAATAAAATGACGTCATTCCGACCACTAGTCCAAAGCGGTACGCCCGCAATCACTGATAATTTCCAATCGTTTTTTTCTTAGTAAATAATATTAAAAAAAAAAAGTATTCTTTTGAGACGAACCTCTATAAGTATTATTTTTATCAAAGATATTTTCAAAAAATCCAGTTTTCAATTCGACTAGGCCGCACGTGGCTAAAAACGCAAGTTCCAAAGTAGACTAGCGTTCGACTTCCGTTCGGCGACCGGGCGCATGCGGCTGGTGACTAAAATCAACCGTGCAAATACTCAGTCGCAGGTGATCGTCGCTTGCTGCGAATAGTTGGTAAGCGCTGCGCTCACCTGCGACTTTTATCGACCTGAGGGCTCAGACAAGATGCACTACGCTAACTAACATTTCTATTCGATTCGTTTTTAAACAAATCGCGTCACTGGTAGACCACGTGACTTTTCGTATCACTTCATCTTCCAGTGACGCGATTGGTTTAAAAACGAATCGAATAGAAACGTTAGTTAGCGTAGTGCATCTTGTCTGAGCCCTCTGTACGTTAAAGCTTTTACGCCGTTACCAATAGTCTATTATTGCTTAATCCGCGCGCCATATTAAATGTGTCTTGCTATAAATGAGGTGGCGATTCGATTTTTTACAAGCCATGCGACTAGTGACTATAGTCACCCATGTGTACCCGTGTAAAGCCCGCATTCACGCGATAGTACGCGACCTTGTTATAACCCGAAATATATACCGAAGCACATTAAATTCCTATTTCTATCGATTCCAGTAACAATCCGATCAACCACTCCATCATTACCGTAAATCCACTTATTGCATCATACCGTAAACACATTCCGGTGAAACTAATATGAACGCGTATACCGAGAATTCGTCTGGCGTACTGTTTATGTTTCATGTATATGAGCTTTACTTTTGTCTGAGGTTAGACGATTTTCAAAGGGAACTTTTGTTGAGATTTTACCGGTTATTTTTGGACTTGTATGTATTCTTCTTTCATGTTCTTCTTTCTTTCGTGATTTGATCAATCCTATTGTATCAAGAGTAAATTGGACTTAAATAAAAATAAAGATCGCGAATTTAGGACTTTTTTGTACATACATAGGGAGGAGATATATATATATAGCAAGAAAAGTATTTTTTTTTAAAAGCCTTGATTAATTTTCTACTGATTCTACAGTCGACAAACAAAAAGAACAAACTTAGAACCTTCACAATGAAATTGGCATTGAGATGCTTGTCATTCTATATTCAGATCGAAGTATAACAAGGCATTAAGGTGCTCAATGTTTTCGTTTCATTACTTTATTATTATACTGTGAATATCGTACTGATGTAATTTTGTACGAAAGTAAACATCGTGTATATACGAAACTACGTGCGCAATATTCTGAACGAAGTGTTGCATTAAAATCCAAAATAGCCTGCGTTTTCTTCATTAGGGCGATTTGAAAGCAACACTCAAAACACCATTAATCTAGCGTTTCGATTGGTCGTTAATTTTAATTTAAACTTGTCAAAACCACCCTAACAAACTTCCACGCGCTCTCTTCTTGGGCAGCCTTTCACTAGTCGAAGTCGTCATCTCGCCACTATAGGTACTTCTATGCTTATTATCTTACGACTCATTGCCTTCCTTCTGCAAAATGTCCAGTATCCAAAGGAAAACGATGAGTAAACTCTTCACGAAAAGAAGCTAAAAGAAATGATTTCGATTCGTTTAATATGAGTTTATGTGAGACATATACCAAGCGACCGCGAAGTCAACGTCGAAGGCTGGTATATTTGTAAATGTGTCAATGTCGGGTTCTCATAAAAAGTTCCAAGAAATGCATTTTTCCAAAATAAAACCGTGATTCAATCCGCTGCAGTGTCGTCATACCCGAAACGAATGGCCTTGTATTTTAAAAGATCGCAAATAGAAAAATTATACATGTTCGCGAATCATGCAACCATGAGTGTTATCATACAATAGACGAGCGTATTTACGTTTGCGTACAACAGATCATCTATTTTCGGTAAAAGAGTGACTGGTTTGATGTAAGATAACGCAATTAATTTAGTTGGTAGTCACTACCAACTAAACTAATTGCCTACTAAGCTAGCGGTCCCGGACGCAAAAATAGAAAAGCCGGACACAGATCCTTACTTAGCCGGAAATTTCACCCTAAAAACCTGAGACACTGATGAAAAAACTTTGATTTGTGTATTTATCACTATTATTAATTTTAATTGTATGTCCTGCTACTCGTGCGGGAACGCGATTCATGCATGTCCGAGTAAGTACCTAGGTCGCGCGCTATCGTTCGGCATCTTTTTGCGGGGCGGGGTTGAACTTGTATGTATTTGGCCGGATACGGCAGTAAAAAGTCTGATCTGGCAACCCTATTCCCGTGTTCGATTACCGGCACCTTGAACTTGCCTATTCCGTGATTTGCTTTTCATCTCATAATCCGTTTTCATTCGCACGCAACCCAGTCCATAAGTCACAAGTAGATAGAGAAGCTGGTGTATTTGCAGTTTCGCCACAAAAGTGCTAAGTGCGACGGGGATGACTATATCTGTGATAATTATCACTTCACTTTCCCCGAACGCCATAATTATCAATGACCGCACTGATGACCTCGCCGTAGTCACCGACGCGACGCCGTAATCAGTGAATTTTAGTGCTCACACATTACTCATGCGCCTAATTGTCACCTTGCCAGCCAGATGCATTGCGGGGCGGTGTCATACCAGCATTCACATTTTATTTAGACTTCTTGTAAGAGTTTCTAAATGCTAAAGAGAAATCCTTGATGTAAATCTCGTCTTTGCCCCCCTATCTTTTTTTGCTGCTCTTTTTCTCTGCAATGATAATCTTGTCCGAAGCTCTAGTAGACTCACTTTATATTACCGACGTGTAAAAGAGCCCTATTGTGACTTATTTGAATAAATATCTTGATTTAGGTATGTCACAGATGTTTTTATAGCATGAGAAAGACATACAAGATCAAACCTATGTAACTAATCTTATGTGGACTTTCAGGCCCATGGGCACATGCAACTCAAACATTGCAACTGCGTAGTCGATTCAATCACTAAGATGGAATACGTCTATGATTTATGCCGCTTCGTATAAAATTATTTATGTTCCCGACACGTTCAATTGATAACGGGCCTACTAGCAGTTTTACCGCGTCTCACCTCGCTTTTGAGGTTCCGTACCCAACGGGTGCCACCCGGCTCTATTACTAAGGCTCTACCGTCCGTCCGTCTGTCACAGGGCTGTATCTTTTGAACCGTTATAGCTAGACTCTTGAAAATTTCAGAGTGAAAAAAATGTATGTCAAAATTCAAGAAATGTGTTTAATTCGTTCCTGCTCGATCTTAACATTATTCGGTGGTACGGAACTCTTCGTGTGCGAGTCCGACGGTTTTTTGCTGTTGTTCTAGTAACTCTCAAAGGGAAAACATATGAAACAGCAGAAAATTAATCCTGCATTTAAATTCGCAATCAATCTTTATTATAAGCAAGATCAAAAAGTAATGGCAATTTTCGGCATACTGCGCTCCGTATAAACAACATACTAAACTACATAGGGTGAAGTAGGCGATATTAATACATTATTTACTCAACGGGCTGCCGGCGTACGCGCAACATAGCACTTCAGTCTAGACCGCGCTCTCTGTTAGAACACATGTTCGGAGATAATATAATTATATTATAGTGCTGTGAAGTCGATATACCTACATACATATTGGTTTCTGTAGTGAAAGTTCAAAATGGTTTTCAATGATTGTTGGAATTGTGCAAGTGAGTATTTTTGATTATTGGTACTTTTTAAATTGTTTTTTTTTTCGGATTGTATTTTTAATTTTTAGACGCCATCTCAACCAGCCTGTGTATCGCGGCGATATCATCCTGCCGCGATTCTTTTAACAATTTTAAACGTGCTTTTCCAGCAAAGAGGCACGCGGCTTTGAAAAAATCAATGCCCTTCTCGCCATCTTCGGTAGAAATATTTTATAATTCGCACCTTCAGAACAACAGTGACCTAATTGAGAAATTTTAAATTTCGAGTTAGGTCTCTATGATAATAAATTTATGATTCGAAGTTTGAAAGCACAAATTTTGAATTAGGTCATTATTGTTCTAAAGGTGCGATATGTAAAAATTAAAATTCTCGTCTCCCCTCGCTTCGCCGGTGGAAAAGTACCTTAAGACGAGCGTGTCTCCACACGGCGCCTGGGTATAAAATTAGGCATAGGCTTTCAGAAATTCTAAGGAAATAACATTGTAAATAAGCATACCAATTGTCAAGGTAACCTTTGTTAAATTTGAAGTGTTCATAATTTTTATTACCAAATTAACATTTTATATACTTGAGAACTTTATTTTAAAATACCGGGTCCTAATTTTTTTTTGATTACTCTTTTGTTACAACGTTCAGCATAAACTACTGAACCTAACGTTGAAACGTCATCATTGGAAATTGTATGTGTATAATGAATAAACGTAATATTGTAATGTGCACTAAGACAGGATTATTAATTTCTAAAACAAATTAAAAGATACAAAGTTAACAATGCGTCATTAAAAATTAAGTGGAGAATGTTGTATCTGTTGCCAAACCAAATAAATAAACAGTTAAATGAGTTATAGTTTGTTTAATGCCCATTAACAAGTGTTATTTAAACATCAATTGGAGCTCATTACGGGAAAGCCGCTAACTAGCCACTGTTTATGTTAGGAGTGCAGTCAGCTAACAATCGTGTTTAATATGAACTTAATAGGGTTTGGAGTTTTCATAGCACGGTAGGACTAAAGAGAGACATGGAGTCAACATTCATATTAAAACTCGCTTCATATTCATACTCATCCTCAATCATTTATGGCATTTCACGATTTATTTCAGGGGAGAATCTTACACAAATTGACCTAGTCCCAAACGAAACTCTAGGCCTGTATATATGTGTAGAGAAGTATAGGTAAAAAACTCAAGTAAAGCTCCGCCTGTATTTGTAACACATCTGTATAGACCAACGGTCAGCAACAGGCGGACCGCGGTCCGTTTGCGGACCGCGAAAGGTCGAACCCTGGACCGCCAAATATTGTAATGTATTGCATACCAAGTATAAATTAATACATAGATAGGGTATACTATACCTTTATTAATTGAAATAATATTTTTAAGCCACATAGAATCTAACTTAATACTTTTTTGTTTTTATCTGGACCTCGTTGAAATTTTCTCACAGTATCCGGACCCCACCTAAAACTACTTGCCGACCCCTGGTATAGACCGTTCGACATTCTATATTTGAAATTTGACGTAAGTTCCATATAAGTCTTGTACACAACTACATGCAAGAGGAGCTTTACTTGTCACTAACAAAGAAAATAACAATTCTTTCTATGTACATAAACTGCTTGGTATGCTTTAACATAATCTAATGAAAGGCATTATTCCTCTAGCTACATTCTTTATGGAAATTGGAGTTAAGATACCTACCTACACATGGCTAAGGCTAAGGCGATCGTGTTTACATTTAAAAAATGCTTTATTGATAGGTTTTGTTCATCCGGTAATAAAATAAAAACACTTGAAATTATCGTTTTTTTATTTACATTCGTAATCAAATTGCAGTTTGCAATAAATAATCGAGTGTGACGCGAGTTTTTATATTAATGTCGACTCCATACCTCGCTTTAGTCTTACTATGTTATGGAAACCCCAAACCCTAGAACATGCACAGTATGGACAATGCAACTCGTATGCACTGTATACAAACCTCATCCTGCATACAAATTCGATCCCTGGAAAGGACATATATATTTAGGTTTACTGATGGATGACTATGAATGTGAACATATTTATTTCTCTATACATATAAGTATGTGTATCGTTTGTCCAGTACCCATTGTACTTACAAACCTTAAAAGTCAAAGATTTTCCTGTGATATTTATTCATATGTATACTACGTTTTTTTTTGGTAAAGGCCTCCCCCAATTTCTTCCATCCTTTTCTGTCCTGTGCTTTGTTGGGCCAGAGACTTCCCGCTGTAGACACTATGTCATCTGTCCATCTTTTTCTTGGTGTACCCACTCTTCGTTTATCAAGAGGTCCCTTCCATGACGTGCATGCTTTAGTCCAACGTGCATCGGTGTAGCGAGCAAGGTGTCCCGCCCGCCTTTACCCAAAAAGGGGTCTTTATCCAAAACAAAGAATAAAACTAAATTAACATACCCATTAGCATGTAAACAAAAAATACTAACACATTTGAAATGTAAATAATTAAGGGATAAAGAAATAAAAGGCTATAATAATAATAATACTACGTTTTTTAGGGTACGGTAGTCAAAAAAGGAACTCTTATAGTTTCTCCATACTCTATCCCCCCGTCCGTTCCATTACTTTGTATGTCAAAGTCTAAAAGCTTCTAAAATCAAACTCACTCACTTTTTTTTTGACAAAAACATACTTCAGCAAAAAAACACGTAAAACAGAAATAAACGTTATATTAAAATGATAGAAGAAGTAGATAGCAGATAACGAAGCTTCTGTGGTTAGTACGCGGATAGTAAGCTGGTAAGGGTGTAAAATTTGAAACCGGCTGAGCCGATAAATTTCGCCGTCTGTGGTTGAAGCGGCCGCAAGCAATTGCGAGATAACATCTCAACTAGGCCGAGCCATTGCACTGCGTTATTCGCTATCGTTAGCGATCATAACTTGTACATTTGATCATATCTTTCTTGGCTATATGTAACTGAGCGATAGCTATAAGTTAGTTTTCCCCGCGTCTGAGTCTGCGTTGAACTCATGTATTTTCCAATTATACACAATCCAACAACGGGTTTAAATAAATAGGGGATGGCCAGTTAGATCACCAGGTAGGATCACCCACGTACAAAATTAATAGGTTGGGGATCCTACCAGCGCCTCTATTCTAGGCGGTAAAAACGATATCGTAGTTTGCCTGTTATGGTATTGTCAACGTTTTGATAGCTCTTATTTTCTTGACAGTAATGGCGGCTGACGTCATAACAATACCATAACAGGCAAACTACGATATCGTTTTTACCGCCTAGAATAGAGGCGCAGGTGATCTTACTGACATCGCGGATAAATACGTGTCATGATTTGTTTATGCAAACTAAAATATCTTTCTTCGGCTAGTAAAATTAATTACTTGACGTTAGCGAAGTATACCTTAACAGGAGTGAAATCATTATTTTTTAATTAGAAGCAAACTTAAGCTATCGTGCATTTTTGAATAAGAGGGTAAATCATTAATAGGGACTTAATCGTGTAGTAAAGTAAACATTTACCTCGTCGTTTCGACTGCGTTACAACAACCGTGATCACGAGAAGGCTGAAGTGGAGGGTGTTCGCGTGCGCAACCAAAACAACGTTTGTTTACTATTTATTAGTCATCTTGTTTCGCTCCTTGATAATTTAATATGCCCAAATTGTCCAATAGTGACTCAGTGTAAACATACAGTCATACGATTTGAATTCATTCAGACATCTTCAGATATCCATTTGTAATGTGGAATGTACATTCAACCAAATAAATTCATCAGTCACTATGGAACTATGTCAAAGTGACGCAATGAGTCAAATCGTTAAACGTCTCTTAGGATTTGATTGATTACCTCACTACGACATAGTGTCAGTGTCGGTGTTTCCGGGTGCCTATCACCCGGTGTCCTTCAAAATTAGAATTAAAAGGCATCTTATTCAGCAGATTAAGCTTGCCTTTATCGTTGGCCTTTTCCCGGCGCTTTGGTCTTGGCTAGGTATCCCATAAAAAACTTAGTCAAGAAATCCATTGGTTGACTTAACACGGTCTGAAACTAATACTTTTGTTGCCTTGTTTACGGGTTAGCCACGATTTAACTATTAACATTTATAGTACGCACTAATAACTTACCTACCGGATCCATTTAGTTAATGGATGTGTTGATAATTAGCCACTTCATTCATAAATATTAATTAGCCCAAACGTCACTGAAACACGCCTAGTTCTATCCTGTCCATATTAACAATTCAACTTAAATGAAATGAGCCATTATGAATTCAGGGCACATATGTTAAAATTTATAATTACATTCATACAATCAAGGTTGGATATAGGGAACTTGTAGTGTCATCTAGCTTGGATAATGAGAATGTAATATTTCAATTATTTTTGTTTGTGACCCCAGGGGTTGCTGGATGGACTGGACTGGATGCTGTTCATTTTACGGCGACCGTAGAGGACAGAGCTATGGCTGTCCTTTTCTTCCAGCGTAAACTGAACTAAACTGCTTAGCTATGTCATAATAACCCCCTAGGTCGGTAATAGAAACCGTGCAAGACCTACAACCCTTGCTGTTTACTTTTAGGGCGCGTTCACATAGGATCATTTTTAACGGATCTTTTCACCTTGTTATTTTCTTTTTTACTGGATCCATACTGTTTTGGGTGTGAACTCGCTCATACAACTACATACGCCATCAAATAACGGACCTGTTAATCGGATCGCTATGTGTACGCGCCCTTACCGTGATTCCGGTATGACGTGGTGACCACCGAAACTTGTTTTTTTTTTCAACTGTAGCTTATTTTCTTTATTGTTTGCAGCGTTGGCAGCCAATGAAAACAAGGCGGACACGCTGCCTCCAGAGGCTGCCAAGCGGCATACCATGCCGCCGCAACCCGCGCCGCGCCCCGCCACCAAAGATAAGGTACATTATACGCCTGTATGTCAAAGCAAAATAGTAAATATATGTAATCTTACCACTACTAACCTGGCCGCGATTGCGCGGTGGCGGTGACCAGCGGACGGTGAAAACCAAAGCATACCTGTTACGGCTTTCAAATATGTCCTTTTTCCCGCCTTATTGTCCTACATTCTACCATGGCTGCACAAAGCGCGCGCGTATAGTTTCACGCGGCCGCCGCAACATCTCTCTGTGCGGCGCGGCGCCACTGTCGACAACACTGCCAGACTTTTCAATATGGCGCGGGCGGCGAATTGATGCGCTGATCTCCCGATTCGTTCCGTGTTTGAAAAATCATGTGTGTGGACTGTGAATTGTGTTGTGAGCCCTCTGGTAAGTGAACCTTTCTTGTATCCTTCCTTCTTCGTGTTTGATTGCCGAGGCAGTTCTTTTCATCACCGTCGAGCGGCTTTCGAGGATTCTTTACGGCCTCAAGCCCAAACTTATAAATACCTTTAAATCACCGACTCAAGGAAAACTTCATACATCTCTGCATTTGTTTGTTGCCGCTTGCCGTTCATCGCCGCCGCTGCCGCCGTAACTAACTAATCTATTTAATATCTACGTAACTAAACTTGGGTATGAAAAATCGACAATAAGGAACGACTTAATGGTAATTAATTGACTGCGGCCGTCAGCTATAATAGAGCTACGAATCCACAGACAATATTGGTAGCAGAATCATTTTGAAATACTAATTTAAATTGTATGGTTGTGGTCCTTGAGTAACTACCAAATTTAAATATTTGATAGGTATTTCTTTGAAAAACTTTTGTTGCGTCTACGGAAGTAATAAAATTTATGTACGTTTACATTTATTCGTTGTTGTTGGTAATAATTCGTGGAAATGCTTGATTGTAACACTGCTTAATATGTTGAATTTAATTATATGGTTATCTTATCTCATGAAATTTTGAAACATGCATGAGATTCAACGTTCCTCACAAGCCCCGCTGTGTTAAGAAATGTGTCAATGGAATAAAGCTTATATAATAAAACTGTCTTGGAAGTTGTCTGCGTCGGCGTTGACTCCAGTCGCCTTCCTACGGTCCGAACAAAAATAACTAAATAGGAAAGATTTCCTTAAATTATACAAACGATCTAAATTCCATTGAATTTTCTATATTCCACTGGGTCATGTGAGGTTGAAAAGGGCAGCTGGAAACTAGACAAAATACATAAACACAAGCGCACTTTGCCAAATGTTTATCTGCTTCAAAATAACGAAGTAAATGAAAAGCAAAATGGATACAATTTGTTTTGTTAGTTAACATATTATTATTTCATGCTTACACACACACACACACACACACACACACACACACACACACACACACACACACATACACACACACACACACTCGAAATGTATCCAATTCCCAAATCAATGTGGTGCCATCTATCAATACGCGGCGGTTTCCAAACGCCTTATTCGATCTGTATATCACTTTGTAATTAACACCTCGTAGTATACGACTATTGTTCTTAGATCACTCACATAGTGAGCATGTTGCATCAACAACCATTGCGTCATGGGAGATCAACATATCGGATATTAATAAATATCCAATAAAGTGGCTTTGATGTATTTGGAGTGGGGTCTATCATTCTTACTTTTCAACTGTCACGGAATAGAGAGAAAAGGTAAATAATATTATAACGTGCTATAAACGTTGTTTTTTTTTTAGGTTTAGTTCTGAGTTTTGTCACGGTTTTTATTCATTTATTTTAGTATTTGTCAAAAACAATATTCAAGATTAATATGACAGAATCTGGTTCGAAGGACCATTACGTGTTTATCTTCCATGTTACACATAACTAATAAAGTACAGCACTAACATCTAAATAATACATCTTGGGAATCTTCGATTATCGGTTTATTTCGGATAGTCTTGCGCCGGGGGATAAAGCCGCGCACAATGTAGATGAACTAAAGTTTAAATTACATATATATCTTGTTTCCGAATATACCCGAAGATTCCCGAGGTTATCTACCTGTTAGTGCTTTACGTGTTCGTGTAATACCGTGGCGTTTCTCGCACGCCGCTCGGAAGCTGCGCCGGCGCTCCGGCGGCACCGTCAGCGTGTCGTCGGCGAGCTCCATAGAGGGAGAGTATTTGGCCGACAAGGCGGAAAAGGTGTGCTATTTGACGCTAACAATGGATGGAATTCACGCATCCGCTGCCAACAAATGGCAATTTAAACTTTTTTCAAAGACATTAAACGTTTCAAATTGTCCATAACAAACTAACTTTCGAAATCAGTCGTCTTTCATAATCATGTACATTATAGTTTTCTTGTATATTTATTGCACAGTATCTTAGAGTAGACATAGAATCAGATACAACTACATTTCGTACAATAATTTTCCAATTATAGTCCCCTTTTTAATCGTAATTAACTATTGCTTGCAGAAACCTCCACCTGGCGCCGTGAAGGTAATGCCAACTGCTCCTCCAGAGAAGAAGGAGGAGAAGAAAGTAGCGGAAAGGAAACCGGCTGAGAACGGTAATATCATCTACATAGATGTCAGGTGTTCAAGATTTTTGTTTAAAGTTGTTATCAAGGATTCTGAAAGTAATTCGTTGTGCATTCGCTTACTTAGCAGTCTGAAGAAAAGAAGTACTAATGTACAGTGTCACAGTGACGTTAAAAATGCCGATTGTGCTTGTGATGTAGCTGGTATAGCTTAGAAAAAATGGATCTTTGTTGTTGCAACACGGTTTCGCCATTACTTACAAAATTAGATCTCTTTAGAGGCACTGATTTCAATAAACAGTATCCTTGATTAATTTTATATCTTCTATTTAAATCTTAATATTACATAGATATGGTATCCATTGGAAGGTAGTATTTTGTATGTTTTAGAAGTTGTTTATAATATATATAATTTTATATATTTTGTTTCGTTTTAGGCACGGACACTTCAAGTGATCCAGGGGTCGTAAACAACGTTGAAACCACGCCTAAGAAAACCAAGGTAAGTCTTAAAGTAAGCAATCGAGCAATTTGACCAAATTTTCATATTGGTAAAATTTTAATTGTATGCCGTAATGTCTCTGGCAGTAGAGTAATTTATATTGTACAGATCTGTAAATATTAAATGTTAGAAAACGCAAATAGAGAGGCATGGAAGCATATTGCAATTTTTAATGTTAATTTGCCGTGTGACATTTTATAAGTTACTGCATAATGAAAGCTTGCATTATTATCGTCACACTTTAAAGCATTTTATAATTTTCTGCGTTTGTTTTATTATTTTTAATTATTTTTTCTTTTTTCCCACCCTCACCCACATCCTATCGTAGACGGGAGGTTTTGGCCTATTCGGTAACAAAAAAGAAAAATCGCCTAAAGAGGAAAAATCACCAAAAGAAAAGTCTCCTAAACAAAAGTCACCTAAAGATAAAGATAAGAAAATCAAAGATTCTAAAGCCAAAGTGGCTGTGCTTGATACATCTAACGAGAGCTCCAACCTCGACACATCGACTGAGAAGAGTCCTGCGAAATCTGAAGAAAAACCAGGTTTCACAAAACCTTACGAATACACTGACACCGAACGGAGTCCTACGCGCTCAAAACCGTTCATCCAGGGAGCCTTCAGTTATGAGAAAGAACCAGTTTCTGACGAAAGGCAAAGACAGCTCAACGAAAGTCAAAGTCCATCGACAAGAAAAGCAGGTCTCGCGTTTAACTATGCTCCAGGAGAAGACAAAAAAGTCGCTGAAAGCGCTGAGAAACGCAAAACACCTGAAGATCCTAGCAAACTCAAGACCCCTGGCATTGACTACGTTCAATCAGCCGCATTAAAAGAACAAGCCAAAGCGAACCTTGTTGATCCTACTCTAGCTTTACTAGACTCAGAGAGAGCTCACCATGAAGTGCCTCTAGCGGCTGCTTTACCAGTCGCAATAAAACCAGAAAACGAAGTTCAAGTCGTCATAATAACCGGCCGGTATAATCCTAAGAACAAAAAACTTGATGACGCCAACGGTACAGTTCTCGTTATCAAAGGAACGCTTAATAAAGCCAACAATAAAATTCAAACAGAAAAGGAACTCATCGATACCAAATCAGGTAACATTACGTACACAGACCCTGCAACAGGGAAACAGGAAAGCAAAAACGGACATGTTGATTCTAAAACAGGACACATTCTGTTTACGTCTGGTGTGATTGATCCTAAAACTGGCAAGCTTGATCCAACGTTGGCTCAACAATATTGTTTCGTTGAGAAGGCTGATGATAAAGTAGGTGCTAAGCCCGGGAAGGAGGTTAATTTGGTTGTTATTACAAGTAAATATGACGGCAAACATAAAAAACTAGACGCCGCACATGGTCACGTCGACGTTTCGAGAGCAGTTGTTGGTGCGGATGGCAAAGTCAGCTCTAATTATGGTGTTATTGACCCGCGATCGGGCAAGATCGACTACGTCGACCCTAAAACAGGCAAACAAGAACCTAGACAGGCATATGTTGATCAGAAAACAGGCAATATCCTCGTTACGACAGGCGTCCTTGACCCTAAATCTGGCAAAGTTGATTCTTCTTTGGGTCAGCAGTTCAGCATTGTAGAAAAGGATGCCACTAAAGCCAACAGAGAAGTCCGATTAGTTGTCATCACAAGCAAGTATGATTTGAAGAGCAAGAAGTTAGACCCGCATTACGCTCATGTTGATTCAGTCAATGGTGTATTGAGCGGCAGTGATGGTAAGATCTACACAGATTATGGCATCATAGACCCTAGAACTGGTGACATTCAGGTAACTGACCCCAAGACAGGAAAGCAAGAGACCAAACGCGCCGCAGTGGATCCCAAGACTGGCAATATACTTTTGCTATCTGGTGTAGTCGATCCTAGAACAGGAGAACTTGACACTACCTTAGGGCAACAATACAGTATTGTTGATAAACCGATAGATACGTTTGCACATTGCCCAGGCAAGGAAGTACAACTTGTTGCAGTCACAGCTAAATACGATTCTAAGAACAAGAAGTTAGACACTCCTAACGGATTCGTTGAGACTTCCCGCGCTATCATCAGCGATAAAGATGGAAAAGTACATACTAATTTCGGTATTCTAGACCCTAATACTGGCAAAGTACATTACACTGATCAAAAGACCGGCAAGCCCGACTCCAAGCAGGCTATCATTGATTCTAAGACGGGAAGCTTCATAGTGACGTCAGGAGTCATTGACCCTAAAACTGGAAAGACAGATTCGTCTCTCGCACAGCAACTATCAGTTGTGGATAAAGATGCGCCTAAAGGCATACCTGAACGACATGTCAATTTGGTCATAGTCACTAGCAAGTATGACTTGAAGAATAAGAAATTGGATTTAACCAACGCTCATGTTAACAGCATTCCTGGTACAATTGGCAATGATGATAAGGTACATACAGCGTTTGGTGTTGTCGATCCTAATACTGGTGAAATCACTTTAACGGACCCAGTGACAGGCAAGCAGGAAGTGAAGAAGGCCTCGGTTGATCCAAAGACCGGTAATCTATTGCTAACGTCTGGTGTCGTTGACCCGAAGACTGGTCAAATCGATTCTAGCTTGGGACAACAGATCAGTGTTGTAGATAAACCTAAGGATAAGTTTGCTCCAGTGCCCGGAAAAGAAGTTCAATTAGTCGTTATCACAAGCAAATTCGACTCTAAATACAAGAAACTAGACAACCCTAATGGGCATGTAGAAACCTCTAGAGGTATCATGGCCGCTGATGGCAAAATTCACTCTAACTTTGGTGCTATAGACCCTAGAAGCGGAAAGATAGAACATGTTGACCCTAAAACAGGTAAACAAGAGATAAAACAAGCTATAGCTGATCCTAAGACGGGGCATTTGCTGGTTACATCGGGAGTCACAGATCCAAAGACTGGCAAGACTGATTCATCTCTTGCCCAACAACTTGTGATTGTTGACAAAGATGCTAAACCACAGGAAAGAGAAATCCGTTTAGTTATTATTACATCGAAATACGATCCTAAGACCAAGAAGTTAGATTCAAGTCATAGTGTTGTTGATACGGTCAATGGTACGTTAGGGCCTGATGGAAAAGTTCATACATCGTATGGTGTTGTCGATCCGGCTACAGGAGAAATCGTAATCACCGACCCTGTGACAGGCAAGCAAGACGTTAAGAAAGCTACGATTGACCACAAAACCGGCAATCTTCTTATTACCTCAGGAGTTACTGACCCTAAGACTGGCCACGTTGATCCCACGTTAGGACAGCAAATCAGCGTTGTGAACAAACCTAAAGATACATTCGCTGCAGTACCAGGCAAGGAAGTTCAATTAGTTATTGTGACTAGCAAGTATGATCCCAAGAATAAGACATTAGAAAACAGCAATGGCCAAGTAGAAACATCGAGAGGTATCATAGCTGCTGACGGAAAAGTTCACACCAACTACGGAATTATTGATACTAAGACGGGAAAGATTGAGTGTGTTGACCCAAAAACGGGTAAGACTGAGGTGAAACAAGCAGTTTCGGATCCTAAGACCGGGCATCTACTTCTAACATCCGGCGTTGTAGATCCGAAAACAGGAAAAACAGATTCATCCCTTGCCCAACAGCTTACCATCGTAGACCAAGATATTAAGCCTTTGGAAAGGGAAATTCACCTGGTGATCATTACTACCAAATACGATCCGAAGACGAAAAAGATCGATCCAACTCAAGGATATGTAGACACTGTAAGCGGAACTATAGGACCTGACGGTAAAATCCGCACAGCCATTGGAGTTGTTGACCCAACTACTGGAGAAATCGTTGTGACCAACCCTACAACTGGTAAGCAGGAAGTAAAGAAAGCTCAGTTGGATCCGTCAACTGGCCATATGCTCGTCACGAGTCAGGTGTTTGACCCAAGGACGGGTAAAGTCGATCCTACGCTCGCCCAACAGTACAGTATTGTCAATAAGACAGTCACGCCTCACACCAAACCTGCTTCGGTCGGTGAAATCCGCCTTGTGATCGTGACAAGCAAGTATGACCCGAGAACCAAGACAGTGGATGCTGGCGCAGGAACTATTGACGCCTCCAAGGGCTACGTCAGCGCTGAAGACGGAAAAATACACACAGATTTCGGCATCATTGACCCAAGATCAGGGCAGATCCTGTACAGAGATCCACTAACCGGTAAACAAGAGCTTAAGCAAGCAGATATCGATCCTAAGACCGGAAACTTTATAATCACCACCGCAGTTGTAGACCCCAAGACAGGCAAAATAGATCCATCATTCGCTCAACAGTTGACGATTGTTGATAAGCAGAATGTGTTGGCTAAAGCTCCACTATCTCAGAGAGCTAGTGTTTCCCCTGCAAGGCAGACCCCGTCGCCTATTAAGACCCCCGCTTCAACGCCAGTACAAACACCATTGCAATCACCCGTTCGCACTTCCTCACCAATTGTCTCGACTCAAGCGCAAAAATCTGCGCCTATCGCAGCAGCAGTACCAAAGACACCGCCTGCCAAGCCCACGACGGCGCCACCAGCCCCGCCTAGGAGGAAAATCGTCAAAATCATGGTTATCTTTACCAAAATCGACCCTAAAACCAAAAAGCCAGACTTGCATACTGCTGAAGTAGAACACCTGACTGGTATTCTAGACCCGAGTGGGCTAGTTGAAACTAAATATGGAGTAATAGATATTAATAAAGGAACCATCGTCGCAACAGATTCCGCTGGGCAAAAACAGACGAGAGAAGGCGTAGTACTGCCTGAAACAGGTCAAATTTTTATTAACTCCGGTGCTATCGATCCTAAAACTGGCAAAGTCGATCCTAGCTTGGGCATGATCTTAAGCGTCGCTAAGCAAGACGACCCGGTCGTAGATATCACTACTATCACTGGCCCCATAGATCCAGTAACAGGCAAAGTAGACATCGAGAATGGCACGGTTGAGCTTACTAAAGGGAAAGTTGACGCTGAAACAGGACACATTTCAACTAAATACGGAGTCATTGACCCGGCAAATGAAGTCATCTACGTCACTGATACTAAGGGGGGACAGGACAAGAAATCCATTAGCATTGATGAGAACACCGGTCTTGTAACTTTGAAAGGAGTTGTTGATCCGAAAACAGGTAAAGTCGATCCAAAACTTGGACAAGTCATCGTGGTTGGAACACACATTGACCCTGTTGTTGAAGTTACGACGTTTGTTGGCAAAGTCGACTCAAAGAAGGGTTTAATTGAACCCAAGCATTCCGTTATTGAGAGCACTACCGGTCAATTTAATCCAGACACCAATAAAATTGATACAAAGTATGGACAAATCGATCTTGTTAAAGGGACTGTTACTTACAACGATCCCAAGACTGGCAGGTTAGAAAGCAAAGATGTTAAAGTTGACCCTGTCACTGGACAACTATTGCTACGCAGTGGACAAGTAAACCCCAAGTCTGGAAAGCCAGATAAGGATGTCGGCAGACTTATTTGTCTTAGGATTATTCAGACTAAAGTCGATCCCGTCTCAGGCAAACAAATCGTTTCCAACGAGCCACGTAACGTTAAGGTGGATCCTAAAACCAACCAGATCTGGACAGCTGGTCCCAAAGACCCACAAACTGGAGAGGTTATTTACACAGCTGGTCAAATCGATCCTATCACTGGGTACATTATCACAATTTACGGCCGCCTTGACCCTAAAACTGGAACGATAGTCAGAGCAACCGATATCGACAGATCACTTATCAAAGTTGACCCGATCAGTGGACAAATATACACAGCCACAGGACAAGTCGATGAGGATAATCAGCCACTCTATTCCGCCTCTCAAGTGGACCCGTCAACAGGAGAAATCTACACCAAAGTTGGCAAAATCGATGGCAGAACCGGAAGACTAGTGATCATTAAGATCTATGTCATTACTCAAAAAGACGAGAAGGGTCGCGTCAAGGAAGTGGATCCTAAAGATTGTACGATTGACGAAACTACAGGAAGAATCATAACGACTAAGACTGTTTACTTGTATCAAATTATCGACCCGATCACTGGAGAAACAATTGATGTAGACCCGGATGATCCGAGACTCAAAGGTGCACGGACAACTGTTACTCAAACTATGACTTTATCAGGCAAGATTGACCCCGTCACGGGTAGGATAAAAACCGAGTACGGAGACATAGACCCAGATACAGGGGACATTGACCCAAGCACGGCCGTTAGAGACCCAGTAACCGGACAGCTAATACTTCACTACTCACAAATCGATCCTTCCCACTTCGAAGATAAGAGCGGAAATTACACGATAGAGAAAGAAACACAAGATCTTCCAGCTAACATCGATATACAGAAGGTAAACACGCATAAATTCTCAACGTTTGGAAAAGACGAGAGCCCAGTGAGAGGCGACGAGCCGAGGACGTTTACGGAGTTCACAACTAGCGAGCACATTAGGCATCAGGGCTACGTGTCGTCAAACACCCCCCTGTCCTCAAAGATCCCGGTTTCGCAGCGCGCGAAGAAGACCCCCACGCCTCCAGTCGTCGTCAAGACGACCACCAAACAACTCCTCACGAGGAACGACGAGGGCGTGACGCATAACGTCGAGCAAGAAGTCGAAAACCTCGGCACTGGCGAGGTCACATTCTCCACACACACGAATAAGGTTCGTTTAATTCTTAACCTTTTTAAGTACCGGCCAGACGCCTTAAAAACTTAATCATCTTTCCATTTTTGTTGTCGTGTGGCCTTTTTAATTATAATTTCAACCTTTCAAGCTTTAAAAGCCTGTAGTAAATGTTAAACTAGTTTTATGTTTTTGTAAATAGTTTGAAGCATGCTAGTCTAACCCTTAACTTTAGGCCGAAAGCATAGAGCCGATGGAGGGTCCAGGAAAGAGCCCGTATGTGACAGCCAGAGCCGTTACCACGAGAACGGCGACTACTCATCACGACCTCGACACACAAGCGAAGACTCAGCAAATGGAGGAAAAAACGGTCGCACATACGCTCACGTCGTCGGCCACGCGACAAGAGCAAAGAGTATTGACTCAAGAAGTCAAAACGATGGTCACTACTGGAGATAAGGTAATTGACTACCCTAATTTCAGCAGGATAGGTTTCATTTCATTGCCATTGGTTCCATGCATGAGTTTGTTTCATTGAAAGAAGTTTTATTCTGTTTTTATCTTTTCGTGACTACACCGTCACGCTTTGGTCTACTTTACTTGTGGTTGCTATTTCATTCTTCGATATTTATCTTTGTAAGTTGTGTAATGAAGCAGCAATCACTTGCACGTTACGTTTTTTATTTTGTTCTAATTCTTGTTTTTTTATTTTATTTTTCATCTCAAATCGACTTCAAACGGAATTGACGCACGCAAACCCGGAATGAAAACTGACTGGTCTTGACTTTGCAATCCTAACATTAACTCCTTGTTCATAAATATTGTGATAATTCCATCCCATGCATTCGCCGTAACGGCTCTGCACCCAATCATATCAAACAAATTTTAATTTTCTCTCATTTTCTGGAATATTTCGACCCATCCGTGTGTTTTACAAACATCAAACTGTATTTCTAACCCCATATCTAAAACATACATGGTGTTTCCAAAATCAATTTTCCTAAATATTCTGGTATTTCGAATCCACCCGATCTTTCCCGAATGCTCCCGAATGTCTCCGGAATGTTCGTGGCTTGCATACATCAGCAGTTAACACGACGCGGCTCTGAAAGCTCTCTCTCGAGCGGAGACTCTGGAACTCCTATAGACTTCGACGAAGGGGCGGGCGAAGGTCATTACTACACCACTGTAAGTATCCCGTATTTTATAAGGGGTAGTTTATTTTTTTAAGTAAAGATCACTACTGGTTAATTATTGAGAATAGACACTGAAGGTATGTTTTGTTTCGTTAAATTTCGTAGCATGGTTTGTCTTTTCGTTGAGTAATTTGCAGTTGCATGAATATTAATAGAGCGAATTGAATTTGTTTCGTTTCGTATTGTGTTGAGTAGAAAAGAGTGAGAGTTATATTTTTTGAAGTTTTGCATTGTGTTGCCTGAACTAGTAATTTTATCGCGTAAACTAGAAAAAAAACTTTGCACCTAGTAAAAGAGTATATACTTAGAGCATATATTTAAATAATTTAACGGGTAAGTGAAAATAAATAGGAGCATAATGAAACTAATGGACCATTTAATTTATAAAAATAATAAGATGGTGCTTTAGATATTATGAATATTATCATAGTTTAACGTCAAGTATTATTTTCTTATGCTGATGTGCAGGGAATCATACTTTTGATCTAGATAATCAAATAGTATGTTAGGGTGTCCCAGGGGTAGGGCAGCATTTCGTCACCGTTCACCACAGGTGAACAGATGACGTAACATTATGAAGCCTACCAGTAATTGAGATCCTATCTCGTTGAAAAAGTGTCAAATGTAGCAATTACATTAAAGTGTGTTAAGTAATATATTGTCTGTGTTACAGGAGCCTGGCTCGTACAGAACGACGACGACGACCAGCGTGATGGGCAACGCTCCTTTCGGTAGCATGGTGCACGGAGCCACTACCAAGGTCAGTACCACATCTTTTCAGGGTTTATCATTTAATAACCAGACATCAGAGTTTTGGGTTAATATCATTTGACAAGCAGAGATTTCGTAAATCTATAAAATCACTTATCGATGCTTGTCACATAGATTTCGCAATTAGCGCTCAGATATAAAATGTATTTACCTAGTAGGTATAATAGTAAATAGAGATGCATTATCAAATACCACTAAATAAAATCAAGAAGATACAACAATTTGTACAAATTCTTTTTGACAGTAAATTAAATTTGTTCCAAGAAGCTAAATCTAATATAAATTTCTCTATTTATTTTAATCACTTATTTTCAATTTTAATATGTACTGTAATTACGTGTTTAAGGAAACAAAACTAAATGAATTGTTAGTTTTAGCGTCAAGTATCGATAAGTGATTTTATCTATATACGAAATCACTAGCAAAAAGATTATGCTCTAAAAATGTCGATGTATATTTATAACTTTTCAAACATCGATAACGAAACTATAATTATTAGATAAGCCTCTTTATATATACGAGTATAGATATAGACAAGTATATGGTCACTACATTTCTTCTATCTAAAAAGGTCCGAAGTTTTTCACTAGATTGTTGACAGTCGGACAAATTTATTGCCAGTTTTCTTAAACGCTTGAAAGATTAGAATGAAATAGAATAGAATAACTTTATTTCAGGCAACACTAGACCTAGGCCTAAACTTTTATCTATCTTGTCACCCTGTAGATATACACTACGGAACTTTCGGCTCTTAAATATGACCTTAATATAAGGTCCTCCGCTACCAGCAGAGTAAATGGTGTTTGTTTTCAGACAACGTCGAGCACAGCACCCGAGGCGGAAGAGACCACCATCAACGAGGAAGGCGAGGTAGTTTCCTCGCAGACCATCAGCTCCAAGACGCGCACCGTTGAGACCATCACCGTGAGTATTCTATGATCTACAGCACTAAAGACTAAACTATACTATATCAAACACTATCGTGAGACTGTTAAGTGGTTAAGAAAATTTTGGTACTGTGTTTAATATTATTAACAATAGTGTTATTTTCTCGTATTGTCGGAGAAAAGCAATATACGAGTCTCGGCCGAGAAGGGCGGTTGCTGGCCTCGTATAATAGCGCAGCCTGGACTGTCTCGGCCGTGCCACAGTATAGAGAACAGTAGATCGTCTTCAAACAAGGTACATCGCGCGGCTTGCGGCTGTGGGCGGGGCCTGTGGCGGGGCGAACCAATACGAAACGAGATCTCAAGAATTTTCGAGGGAACTTAGTCGGGGCCGCGGCGTCATTGCGTTCGGTTACGTTTTGTTTTAGCGCCCGTACTTAGCTATCGAGCGACAATGTCGCTGCCGAAAACGCTTAAATATTGTTCTGTATACGGATGTCTAAACCTAGCTTAGGTAGGTACAACTATGTCCAGATTTAATAAAAGGTATTTCGTACCGGCCTGCCTATAGTATACCTAGGTGAAATAAATACGTATTAAGTAGGTAATTTAAGTTATTGAGTGTGACGTGACAGGTAACATGTGACGACGTGGATGGCCTAGGTAGTTGGTAGTGACTAAGTAAGTAGTGACCTTGCTTACGAAGCTAGCGGTCCTGGGTTCGATTCCCGGTCAGGGAAAATATTCGTGTGATGAGTGCGAGTAGGTATTTTTTGTTTCTGAGTCTTGGGCGTTTTATATGTACCTATGTAGTCATATTAAGTATGTATTTTTCACTACATAAGTATGCTTATCGTTGCCTAGTACCCAAAGCACAAGCCTAGAACCAAAGCGAGCGGCCAATGCTCTAAGGAAGCCGCGCGGCGACGGCGCGTGCCGCCAATAATAGGTACCTAAGTAGTCAAAGGAAGCCGCCTTCCGCGAAAGCGGCATTATCAAAAGGTCGAAAAGGAATTTACAAATCACGTCACATACCTATAAACATAATTATTATTTAGTGTCAACAGATAAAAAGTATGTAAGTAAAATAATTTAAATTTGGTACTTAGGTACCTAACCATATTTATACTTACTTTAGGTTTGTGTAATTTATGAAAATTAACATGATTATAAATCACAGTATGGCCAAGTAGGTGACTAAAATTGAAAAACAAGTTTGGACAACCCTGACGCCCGAGCGGCAATAGGTATCAGAATCTCCTAAAGGGCCGGAGTCGAGCTACTTTTCTATTTATACTATGTATCAAGGCTCTAGCTCTATGGGAAATATCCTATAAGGTTATTAAAATGTTAAGAAATCAGGACAGCTAGCGCCATCTATGACATTTTTGTGTAACTAAAGTGTGAAGGAAAAATTATTTTAATTTTACATTTACTTAGTGTAAATTTATATTTTTGTTGATTACAGTATCATAGTTCCTACTTATATTCCAAAATTCAAGGCTCTTGCTCATTCCAAGAAATTCCCTAATACCATTGACTCTTTGGCTTCCGGGTGGAACTGGGTTGGCACTGTTGGCAGGAGTAATGCCACCAACCCCTCACGCAAAATACGCGCACATTTGAGTCGTCGTGTTGCGGAAAAGAGCCCGGCACAACCTATAACCTATAACCTACCCTAGGCTCTACCCTAATATTGTGTTATGTGCATATTAAAAGTATAGTAATAATAATCAATAGGTATATGAAACGGTCGAGATTTTTAAATATTATAATCCGTGATAACTCGACCCGCGATGACCTTTTTCCCGGTATCTGTATTAATGTACTATTATTCATTCCATCCTCAGTACAAGACGGAGCGTAACGGCGTGGTGGAGACGCGCGTGGAGCAGAAGATCACCATCCAGTCCGATGGGGACCCCATCGACCACGACCGCGCGCTCGCCGAGGCCATACAGGTAATACTTCCAGGACTGGTCCCGGATTTCAATGAGGATTTCCTGTGACCTTCAAACCTGGCTCACGTCAGGTCAGGTATCTTTATTTAGACTTAGTCTAAACTTTAGAGCTTAGACTTTAAACTCTAAAAAATGCAACCCTCCTAAGTGGCTCCGGCCAGACTTTGCATATTTAAGGTCCTACGACCAGCATAAACTAATTACTTTCTTGAAGTTATAAATGCAAAATTACATCTCATATGTTGTATCTTTTTACTTTTCTATTGTGTTGTTACTTATTACATTCTATGATTGTCAATGTCTGTGTTCGGTTTTATTTTACAAATCAATCTAATTCACAAATAATACGGTATCAATATTCTTTTCACTACATTTATATTCAGAAAATAATAATAATCAGAATCAGAATAATAATATTCAGAAAATATTAAATTGATCCATCAGGTGCTTTTCTCTTGGTTTAAATTGTACCCGATAATTGGAAAAAAACGGTTACATGTTTTTTTTTTCATTTCAACAGGAGGCCACAGCAATGAATCCCGACATGACGGTAGAAAAGATAGAAATTCAACAGCAAAGCACGCAGCCTTAACGCCTACGACACTCCAACTGAACTAGGTTAGCCAACTGACTAGTCGACCGACAGACGTAAGTCGAAAAAGTTCCACTAAGTTAAGTCTTAAGCTAGAGAAAATAAAGCCGATTAATTTCGACCTATTTTATTCATGATTAAATTGGATTTAATTTGCGAAGTATTTAAAATTGGCACATGATCTGAAGTTAGAACACAGCTTAAAGGTCGACTAGTGCAATCAAAATGGCTGTTGTTACATCATTTGTATGTATATCGATTTACATACGTTACTCTGTAAGCGACAACACTGCGAATATTAATTTATGTAAGTTACGCTAAACTATAATTAATTAATTATGAACGTTAATTAATCTTATATTGGATGTTGTGACGTCGAAACGCACCTCTACGATTTATTTTATCATGCAAGTTTATTTTGTATAAATAATATAAGTTCGGCAATGATATTAAAAATGCATTTTATAAGCTTAGCCTAGGAACAACGCATTACAAACAATTATCAGGCTTTGTAGGAAAATGAATGTTGCCATAGTAAAAAAAGTGTTCGTGTATTAAAAGTATAATAACGTTTCATATTAATAATGTTTTCAATATGGAATAGCTTTAAAACGATGTCACACGAGTTAAACCACCGTCTTTAGATGTAAAAATATTATCTCTCCCCTATTTAGTATTGAAATCTTGATTAAAATTTTAACTCTACAATGTAAAGCGGGACTAATTGAAATTGTTTTTAAACTCGACTGTTGAAACTTCAAAAACAACCAGTCAAAATTTAAAATATGACCCGAATGTTGACGAAAAGAAATCATAATTTGAACACTGTTCTCAAGCGTATGAAGATCGACAAGTCGAGCTACAAAAAATATATGTTAGATTAAATATATAATATATGACGTGTTGCTACAACTTCTAATATATTTCACTACTTAGGTGCTACTATTTAGTAATAAGGATCCCGAGGTCGAATACGTTTAGTCGAAACGTGCAAACAAATTAAGACTCCAGTGCCTTGGCGAAACAATCATTTTCGCATTTAACTTTAAACGTAACGTAAGGGCATTCCACTAGATGGCGTCAATAAATCACTTTATCAATCACGAAGCTTGAATTATAGCCAATCAGAGCGAGTGGTTGCAATTTTCGCCCAATGATATTTTCGAATATCGTTTACGTTAGAAACGTTTGCATTGTTCGCTGTAACCCATCCACCGCCCAAAATACGACGGTGTGTTAAAAATCAATGTAAATTACGATTTTGGGCGCTGTATGTGTTAACTAAGCAGTTTCGACCGACATCATATTTGCGTCTCGTGTTTTTTTTTAAACTGACCACAGAAATAGTTGATCAATGTTAGTGTTAATCTAAGGGCCAGTTGTGCATTTCTGTACGCGAGCACAAACGGCGAGAATCACAGCTTTAGTTGTAGAGCTGTGTGAACTGAATGTGTATTGTACGGTTCGTATAACCGCCATTTTCATTTGCTTTTGCTGAAATGAACTATATTAACATAGAAAGGTTAATCGTTATAGGGAATTTAAGTGAGATGACCCTTAGGAGGCATACTAGGAGAGATCCAACGAGCCCTTTTGAATTAAATTTTACACGACACGACTTGTCCTTTACTTGCGACTTTATTTAATTAAAGTTAAGGACGGTGCATGTTTAAACGTATATAATCAAATATACATGTCCCACTTTTCCATATAGCCTTTTTTAATTTTTCAAGGGGCGTGTCAGTTTTAATTTCGCTGGCGATTATTTTTCTAATGATAATTAGTTCGACAGCCCATCGATGTTGTAAATCCATCGCTCCATTGTCATAACGTTTTATACCCGGACATTCCAATATACCTGAATTCACAAATTCGTATCGAGTAAGCTATACGCTAGGACATGACAGTTTTTACTTTGTTTTAATTTCAACTTTGCGGGTGTTAACTTCCTCTATAGCAAAGAATTTATTCTAATTTGCATTATATTTGCAACGTAAGTTCGATATTTATCGCAATCACTTAATACATTTCTCACTAGCTCTCACAAGTGAGACGCCCGCAGAGTTTTAACGTAAATGATACTGATATTGTACAATTATTATTAATATATTTCTTACACGCTAGACGTAATGTTTTGTATTAGAATAAGTTTATATTATGAAGTTATCGACACTGATTTTAAATCAGATTTAAGTGTAATATTATTATTTTCTGTATTTTTATCAATTTGACTTTATATCGGTCAGTTCTCTTTAATATGTTGCATATCTACTTTATGATTATAAAGTTCATAGTTAATATAAAATATGGATCAAAGTAAGAAGGCCCTACTTTTTTTCAATGAAAGAAATTGTGCTTCTGTTTGATACATGGTTTTTTATGATCTTTGAAACAAATTGTGGCATATTTAAGACAATTGACTTGCTGACGGTACATTTGGGGAAAATATCATAAACGGACACTGACTAGCAGTGCTAACTTACGAGTATGCTTGAGAGAGTTGGATATTTGCCCCCGAATGTGCGCCTCTCGTGTTGTCGTATATTTATTGAAGATGTTTATTTTTCTAAGAGTCCCAGCTCCGTATTATTTTGTATTTAACGAGAAGTTATGGATTTAATTACAATAAAGATGCTTTGTTTTAAGACTTATATTTCATTTGTTAACATCGCTATCGGTGTTGAAATAACCCTTATGAGATCCTTTTTTCTTCCATTTATATAGCTTTACTCTGAAAAGAAAAGCTAAATGACGTGAATTTGCTGACGAATTTTTCAAAAACTGCCTCTTTTTCGTCCCACAACTGGACGTTGCCAATATTAAAATAACTGTTAGATTTGGCACTTTGGGGTTAAATGTGACTCATCTTGTATGTGGCAAATGTCTTTTAACCCGAAGAAGTTACCGATTCTATCCGCGGTTATAAATTTGAATATTTGAAACAGACTCCTTTTGAACGCTTCAGAGCCGACATCTGAAAGTCGTGCCACTGCCGCCACCGTCGGCCACAGTCGACACAAGTTGAAGATTAAAAGATACTTTGCTTCGTATGAATTAAGTTGAAATTTGCATAGCATAGCAAACATGTTTGGCGTGTGAGTGACACATTTTTTATTTGCCGTAAGACGTTCAAAATGTTAATCACATCAGTAAAGGCGCCCGAGACGTAGAAAGGAAACACAGTTTCAAAACAAAGGTAAATTGAGAATAAAAAAGGCTTTTAGAAACTTATTGTTACTTTATTACATCCATTCTGGATATCTAGTGGCACAGTTTACAATTGACCTATGACAAAGGTAACGATATAATGTGAGCACAGTTAAATCTGGTATTTTTGAATACTCTGGCAACATTTAAATGATCTTATATTTATGATGGACGAAAAAATCAGTCATGATAAGATTTTGGTACTAGACACTGAGCGAAAGTTGTTTTTTATGCTGTGATACCAGAGTCTGAGTATTCAAAGTTACCTAGTTTAACTGTATAATTGATCAAATTTACTAATATTATGCTAAATACAAAAAAGCGAATAATTAAGTACACAAGTAAACAACAGTTATAACTTAATAAATATCAACAATTTTACAGAATTAACCTAACCATAATAATTATTGCAATGAGAACGGATGGCCGATAGGGCCAATGAATTCTCGAAAGATGACCATGCACTGGAAGACGCAGCGGCATTGGACCCACAGGATC
Source organism: Acleris literana (assembly GCA_946894065.1). Lineage (NCBI taxonomy): Eukaryota > Metazoa > Arthropoda > Insecta > Lepidoptera > Tortricidae > Acleris > Acleris literana. The sequence continues at coordinate 7,134,313 of OX335688.1, read as the reverse complement.
CTAACACTACAAATAATATTAAATAATATTTTTTTTCAATATGGCAAGATTCTGTTCACAATTAAGATTAACGTTACAGAGAGCATAAAATGTTATTTCCTATATGCAGATATACCTACTTTTTGAGTCATAAGTAAGACGGCTAGGCAACCAGCTTTAAATAAATATTGGTTCAAAATATCAACTATAGCTGTCCTATTCTCTCTATTCTAGTTTGGAATTTAATTTAATTTATTTGGATTGTTTAGAATGACGTCCGCAATAATTGCTCAAAAAATTGCTCTTTGTAAAGAGGTTAAAGCAAAATGTCAATATCGGGACTCTATTTTAATAAACGCTGACCAAAAACTCGACTGGTTTTACAAGTTTGACGCCTATCTCAGTCTATTTGTATGTAGCTTTGTAACTGTCTATATATTGGTGTTAAGATACCTTCGCTAAAAGGTGTTCGATAAAATAATCGGTACCCATGAAAAGTACCTATGTCATATCATAAACATAATAGGTTTATCCAAACACATGACTTCCGACATTTCTGACGACGCCTTCGTTGTTCCTCCACGTCAGGCCGACCTTGCCGATGCCGTAGGGACTGTCCTCGCCCGTCTGCAGGAAGTACAGGCCCCTGGTGCCGGGCTGGCACGCGAAACCCATGTTGCTGAAGAGGGAGGAATACTTTTGGTCAAGATTCAAGTTGAAACAGGCCTTAACCGGCTTTAGATTATATTAAACCTTTTGACCTCCTCAGACGGGGCCGTCAACTGAAATTCGTGCCACTGCACTGATGCGACGACGGCTCCAGCCGTCACAAGTTCAAGATTAAAGAGACTTTGTTTCGTATCAATGTGGTAATTTGCATAGCCTAGCAAACATGTTTGGCGTGTGAGTAGGGTTACCATCCGTTCCGGATTATTCCGGACATGTCCCGACTTTTAGACTAGTCCGGACTTAATTCGGCTCTTTAGTTTGTCAGTTTTTTTTTTAGTTAGACGCCTAATATACCATTGTAACTAAGTGAGTAATGGACCCGATTCTACGTGCACATCGCTTAAATAACCTTAAATTAAATTGTCTAATTTTTAGACATAGTTTAGACGGCAGATTTAACAAGTGCTATTCAAGTCTATATAATATTGAATAGTCCGCCTAAAATAAGATTCAAATTAGCGCTGTCATTTGATTATGACAGCTGCTCATAGAATAGCAAAGTGTTTTAGGGACACCTAAATAAAATTAGGAAGTTTAGAGGCCACTGTAGAATCGGGTCCAATGTTTCCATTTTGTGACTAAAACGTCTGGTTTTTTTTGTAATTTGTAATTCTAAATGGTAACCCTACGTGTGAGTGTGTGTGTGAGGTTTAAATGGGTCCTATTTTCTTCCTTATTTTTAAGAAATCCGAATATTTACTACATTAGGTTAGAATCGCCTTGTCACTATCACAAAATTTCAACTCCCACGGGTTTTTGTCGATAAAATGATTCCTCGCGTGTCGATGTAACAAATCTAAACTATTTAAATCACTGTCTCACAAGTTGTAGTAGTGTACTAAGATTATTGTACAAAATGACTCCTTACCGTTGCGAGTCTGAAATGAAACTATAACCATAAAGGTCTTCAGATGTTTTGGCAATGAACCTTGTAAATGCCACAATCATGAAGTCACGTTAACGGGTTTTTTTGCCGCCGTCGCCCTACGGAGAAAGTTGTTCCACTCTTTATAAATTTTACGTCGGAAAAGGCCGTCGAAAAGGTCGTCTGGGGCAAGTTAAATTACAGTCCACCATGGTGGTCAAAATCGCAAACTTTCCCCTCATGCTCAGGATAGTAGTCTCCCCATTTACCTGGTCTGGTTCTCGCATTGTCCGGTCTTAAATTCGTCCCAGTTCTTGCATTTAAGAGCGGGGAAGGCTTCAGGCCTAGAGATGGACTCCGAGAACAGCTCCCAGGCCCTGGAGTGGCTGCAGGTTTGGAGGAGACAGTTGGGCTGCAAGGAGCCGCTGTTGGGATAGTAGTCCACATGACCTGAAGGCAGATCATACATATTTCTTCAATTTTAATGATTATAATAACAGTATTATACATACAAATAAACAGAAGTAATGTCACATTTAACGAAAGACCTGTAAGAATGTTAAAAGAAAACACTATTTTTACGATAATTTGTTTTTGAAAACCATTAGGAGTAAAAGTTCTCCTGAAACACTTTGCATAAATGTAACTATTGTCAATTATCTATGGCCAAATAAGTATAAGAAATCCATAATTGCAAATCTAGAATTGCGTATAAACTGTAGGTATAATTAACAAAATCTAATCAAAATAGCTACTAATGTTGTTAAGTTCGTTGGTGGCACTATAGCTATCCATCTCTGTCATATTATTAATTTGTCTGTAAGCGCCGGTATTTATCCTGAAAGTCTCAAGACCACCATTATTAAACCTTTATATAAAAGGGAAAATCGGGAACATATAACAAACTATAGGCCCATAGCACTTATACCTATATTTTCCAAAATATTCGAAAAAGTTATTTATATTCGTTTATACAACTATCTAACAAAACAAAACATTCTATGTGATGAACAAAAAGGATTTAGACAAAATAAAAACATTAATATGGCTATTTATGATTTACTTAAAATTATAATGGAAAACGTGGACATAAAAACACCTATCTGCGCAATTTATACTGATATGACCAGAGCGTTTGACTATGTTGACCACAATAAGCTGCTTCATAAACTTAACGCGTATGGTTTCAGAGGAAATGTTCTAAGTTTGATTAACTCCTATCTAAGTAACCGAAAACAATACACTGAATTAACAAGAATTTGCCTGAAGACTAAAAAGGAAACTACGTACTTATCTAATGCAAGAGTTGTTAAGTATGGTGTTCCTCAAGGTAGCGTTTTGGGTCCCTTATTATTTATTATTTACATTAATGACTTACCAAAAGAAGTTCATCATCCGATGGTTCTCTTTGCAGATGATAGCACGGCTATCATAAAGTGTAATGATTTAAGTAATTATGAACATGATATTAACTTAGTTTTAAACAAAATAATAACATGGCTCAGAAAGAATAATTTAGTAATAAACTTATGTTATGCACTTTAGTCAACGAATTCAAATGGATTAAATGGATATTAATTATAATGGAACTCAAATATCAGAAGTAGAAATGTCTAAATTTTTAGGTTTAAAAATAGATAACAAACTTAATTGGAAAAGTCAAATAGCTTTCTTAGCTAAGAAACTGAATAAATCTGTGTATGCCCTCCGAAGTTTAACAAAAAAAGTAAACCGTGAAGCTGTACTGACTGCATACCATGGCTTAGTGGCATCTTTACTAAGATATGGTATCATTTTCTGGGGGAATTCTGTAGATGTTAAAACAATATTTAAGGCCCAAAAGAAATGTATTCGTGCCATGTGTGGTCTTAAAACTAGAGACAGCTGTGTACCTTCTTTTAAGTCACTAAAAATCCTGACTGTGCCCTCACTATATATCCTAGAAGTTGCTATATTTGTCAAAATGAATCTCTCACTGTTCGCGACACCTTCTCGGGAGCGAACAAGACCAATACGAGCGCAGTACCAAAACTTATTATGTTTAAAAAAAAGCAAAACAGCTCTTTACCGCAAAAGATTTTTTAGCATGGCGCCAGTTATATATAATAAAATCCCAAGTAGTATAAGACAGCAAAAAATCCATAGATTTAAGAATGAGCTAGCTGAATTTCTAATAGATAAATGTTATTTTTCCGTCAAGGATTTTCTCAGTTAGTAACTAGGCCATCATAAGTCATATCTAAGGATTGTAGTCTTTGTAGAATAAGTCAGTTGTTTATTTTTATATTATTATTTTTTTGTTCTTTTAAATTTTACTATCCTGTTTAAAAAAATAATCGGGACTCTAAATTTGTACACCTGCGGGTAAAGCATAGTGATTCATACCATGTACTACGATTTTTCCAACCAACACTGTACCTATGTTTATGCAAATAAAATTATTTCTATTTCTATTTCTATTTCTATTTCTATTTCTAATCTAAAACCATCCATAAAATAAACAAATTAACTATTTAGTAGGTATTTTACTTTCGGACAAGCAGGATCCTTTATTTAGGTAAATGCTTAGAATAATAACGAAAACTTAGTTCATGCATCAATGCGATGCCAATCAAACAAGACCAAATTTGGTCTGCTTAGTAGGTACATTATTTTGTGCACTTGTGTCCGTGTCGTACGAGAAGATTAGGTACGCCTACATGCTTCCATTCGTGGCTTTAAGTTTGACGCTTTTGCTCTATTCTGTGTTATTATTGTAAGGGTAAAAGTATAAAAACTGCAGTGCGATAACTATACCTATCGAAAGTGGCACCTTTGTTTGTGCCTACAATAAGGTCATCCCTACATGGTTCACGTACCGACTGGATCCTTAAGACCATAGACGCCACCATCGGTATGGATCACGTCGACAAAGTCAGCATCGGTCGCCTTGAGCCTCAGCTCCGGGTCCACGTGGCTGAAGCACGGCCCGGCCGGGTCCAGCCCGGTTATCCGACCGACCTTCTTCCCGGTCAGATCGGAGAACGTTTTCCCGGTGAAGCTGGAGATGTGGGCGCCCAGGCTGTGGCCGATGACATGGATAGCGGAGGGATCTACGCCTTCTGTGGACGCAGAAATTACGCGATTAGCTTAGGTATGTGGTGCCATCTGTAACCTCAAGCGGTAACCACCACATTAAAGCTGCAGTTTTTTTTGGTTAAAAATTTCATTATTTACCTAGCAAATTTCATTCCGAACAGTGCTTTAATTTTTCATAACTTTATTTATGGAGACGGATACAGGATATTTTGTATCTCGATATTTCTAAAAGGTATTTTAGAAAACTTATCAATATTGGATATATGAGAAATGCTACTTGACAACAGATGGCGCTTTCTTTAACCCTATGAACTGTTAGATGTCGCTGTAAAGCTGAAAAGTGCTAGGGTTTTTCTATCGTATATTGTATTTTATAAAGTCAAAAGTACCAAAATTGTTTTATTATGAATACCAACCACGCAAGCGAAGTCGCAGGCAAGAGCTACTTAACAATAAAGTTGATATGAATAATAATGGAAGTAAAGTAAGAACAGAATTAGGTACGTCCGCGCTTTACTTAGGTAGGTACTCAATAGGGTTTGCAATTCGAATATTCGAATATTCATATTATTCGAATATCCGACACAAATTAAATTCGAATACGGCAATGTTACTTATTCGAATAATTCGGATATTTTGAATAGTAAAAAAAATAGTTTCACAAACATTTCTCACTAAAACTTATTAAAATGACGAGCAGTGAGTAGTTGGGTGGCTCGCTTCCTGCTACCTGCTATTACAATAAACAAAAGCTGGTGCACCTGTGTCAGTCAACCGTTATCAAGGGACAAGGGGGTCCAGGACTTGTGCCAGCGCAAACCCCCAAGAGGAATAGATACCCGCCGTTGGTCGTCCAGCGGATCTCCAATTGGGGTCGCCATTTCCGGGCCCTGAATGACCGCCTGGGACGCGCCCCCAACGCCCGCCCGTTTGGAAACGGGGTGTGTTTCTCCCCGATGGAGGAGGAGGAGTACAGAGATAACTCGCCGACCTTGAAAAGGAGGACTCCAGGTTGGCGTGGCACTCCTTCTCCCTGCCTAGTGAGCGCTGTCAAAAGGTGACCATCGAGGGCCTACCAGTGGATACACTACCGGTAGATATCCTCAATGACCTGGCGGCCCAGGGCTTCGATGTTGAGTACGTCAGGCCTATAAGGGCCCGCCGACCTGGGTGCATCTTTAGGTTAAAAAAGGTGCACCAGCCGCCAAGATTTTCAGGGTGATGGACATACTCTGCATGCCGGGGGTCATCGTGGAATCCTGGAGGGGTAAGCGAGGCCTTGCGTACTGCCACCGCTGCCAAAACTTCGCTCACCCTTCTCACAACTGCCACCACCCCATACAAAATGGCCCCGAGAGGAGCCACCAACATGAGCCAATTGCAGCGGTGCACACACCGCAACCAGCGCGTCCTGCCCAGTCCTGTTGAAGGAAAGCCGGAGGGCTAAGAATTTACTACATCCCCTGAAGCCCAGGCAGTGAGTCTACCATCGACCGGACCATCGAGGCAGCGCAAGACAGCGCTACCCTAATGGCAACGACCCCAAGCAGCTGCCCACCCGCCGCGGAAAGAAGCGCGGAGCTCGAAACAGAGGACCTAAGCCCCCTGCTGAAGTCGCCACATCCACCCCTGCACCCAGTGCCAAACCGGCGAACCCAGCTTCGGCCCCAGCAGCCACAACACAAGACGACAGAACCGAGACGGTGAAGATAGCCCTGATAGCCCCTATATTGCAGGAAGTCCAGGGGCACGTTTTATAAAGCTACAAGTAACAATTTTACAGGTCTAAACTGGTAACACTGCTCAAATGGCTGGTCGTCATTGGTCGAGGTTGTGTCAAATGGAAATTTGTATCTTTATAAAACAGGCCCCTGATAGCCCTGCAGACTGGCGATATTATCTAGCAATGGCAGCTACTCTCTGAGGATTACACTCTGAAACGCCGCGAGCATCGGGAAACAGATGCCGCTCGTCACCGCCGTCTGCAAGACACGGAACCACTTACCACCACCCTCCCGTCGGAGCCCACAGCCCGGAACCGGCTCCTCATCCTCCGCCATAAGGAGGATCGAGACGACCACGGGAACCGTTATCAGTTGTAAGTGTTAGTTGTTTATGGTCGTGCCGTCGTGTAATAAGTTATAATGTTTAATTTGAATACCTACTTTTATATTTAAGGCATACACGCTTCTGTATTTTTAAATATTGTTATATTTGTTTATACAACTTTTTAATCATTATTTCAATAAGTATTCAAATTATCCGAAATATTCGAATATTCGAGTATCCGAAATCGAACTATTCATATTATTCGAATTTAGAAAACGAACGGATATTGCAAACCCTAGTACTCAATTACGTTCTGATTGAGCAAGTAATTCAACCATTACTGTAATTTTGTCTAACTTCATTGTCTTCTCAGATAGGCAATGTTTCCAGATTACTATAGAAATCGGCCTCCAAAAGGAGACACGGGCATTTATTCTGAATAGATTCTCCATCAAGTTCAACAATCAACATTGCGTGCCTCACAATACCTACGGATTTATTACACGACAGTAAGTGGGCTTCATTGTGATTCACGTTATTTATAACAGCTCTAACTATCGTAATATATTTGATTGCAAATTCCCTACACGATCTCATGGAATGATGATCTGATGATATTGTTAGCTAGGGGCCAGAGTCAATGACGTTAAGTCGTTCCTTGGTGTCGATTTTTCATACGCAAGTTTGAAAAAGGAAAGAGTTATTTGGCTAAAAAATGTGTTTGAGTACGACGGTAATATTTGATACAAAACAGTCCGGTTTTCCTTTTTTTAAATCTTATTTGATGATAAGTGGGTTCTGGACATTGTCAATGTTAATATCACAGAAGCCTCGCCGATGACTCAAATGGCGCTATGCAAGTAATTTTACCGTCTTTTTATCCCCACGCTGAAGCCAACAGTGTGAAGACTGATGAGGGTTAAACGGTGGTAGCAACACTAGGAACCAATTGTAATAAACGATAATAACGTGTATGCATGTTAAATACGTTTAAGTAAGTGAGTTATTAAAATGTCATGTTATTATTTTTACCGCTTGCGCGAAGGTCACGCATGGCTTTGCATAATGAATGATTATTTTGATGAATATGCATAAAACAAACCAGTTTTTCACTACGCTCCATTAAGAGTTACCATTACGCAGAGAGGTGTTATTTATTTATTTTATTTATTTATTGTATTCAGGATAACAACAGCCAATAATAGGTAAAATATACAGTTGTTTGGACATTTTGGATACGCCAATAAAAGTTATCCACAAATAGAAATCTATACGAGTGTATTGCAATTTGCAAGTCGTGTGCCAAATGAATAGGGTGGGTAGCTAGGGTCACTTGCAACACGTTTTGGGCCAATTAACAATCATCCTACCCACGGAGTTTTTTTAAATATTTTTTTTGAAAAAAATCTTGGTATCTTCCAAAAGTTAACCATTTTGTTTACCTATCTTTTTTTTTAAATGTGATAGCACAAAAGTATTTATATTTTTTTTATCTCTAATGTATGCGTATTCTAATGAAATGTTACATTTATTCATGCTGTAACAAATAAAAAAAATATTAGCCGACAAAGTGTGAAGGACAGAAAATAAAAATCGTCACGGTCAACTTTACGGCACAATTAAAAAAAAAATAGAAGCTCCTCAGATCTTCTAACATCATAAAAACTTCTTCAGCTCCTGACTAGTCTTAAGGTATACCGCATGTCTAGAATCACGTTCAGTTTTTCGGCAAAATATGGTTTCAATCTAAAATGGTGGTTTACATTACCCAGTACTTCTTTGAAACTACCTACTTACTTGAAAGTAAGATTCGATCAGATAAATTAATTGAGACTATTTTTTTTTAATAATGATAAAAAATGAATAAAATAGTCATCTAAAATGATTAAAAACCTAATAATAGTATTAATTTATTTCAACAACTAAGTATCCGATAGGTACACAAGTAACTAAAAAATAACGCATTTTATTTTTCTTGAGTTTGTTACATGGGTAACTACCTAATTAAAAATACAATTAATAAAAAATAAAATAAAAAAGTTAATTGCGTGGGAAAACATTTAAATAAACAGAGATAGGCATTATTTTAATTTTATTGTTGTTATCGACATTTATTGACATGGCTATATACAGCAACGAAGAACACGTTGCTGTAGACGTTAGCCCTCAGAGGGCCCTGCCAAGATGCACTAAGCTAACTAGCATTTCTATTCGTTTCGTTTTTAAACCAATCGCGTCACTGGTAGATGACGTGATACGAAAAGTCACGTATTCTACCAGTGACGCGATTGGTTAAAAACGAAACGAATAGAAACGCTAGTTAGCGTAGTGCATCTTAGCAGGGCCCTCAGTGACGCGATTGGATTAAAAACGAATCGAATAGAAACAATGTTTGGCGTAATGCATCTTGGCAGGGCCCTCAGAATTTGGGAACGCTATAGTCTTGTGATTGCAAATGTATACGGGTCTAGCCTCCTTACTGTGAGGTGGCCTTTGTGATTGTTTGCCTTCTTTACGCTATAGTAGGACTTACTGTGGACCATGGCAGCCAGCACCTCTCCCAGCCGCTCCCCCATGAAGCGCACGTAGGTCGAGGAGCGAAGGTACAGCCACTTGATCAGCGCACTGCCGTCCAGGGCCAGGACGTTGCAGTTGCCTGGAAGATAAAGCTAGCTTCATTCTTGTAGGTGACAGCAGAAACACAATGCTGAAATTCAGATATGAGACCCGCGTGGTATATTGCAAAGGAAACACTTAAAATTCCGTGTTTTTTGCTGGAGCTATTTTAGATAAAATGCATAATATAATGGCTAGGTTTGATTTATAAGCAAAGCAATATCAAAAAATAAAGTCTTCTATCAAAACATTCTTCTTCTTCTCAGCATGCAATCGCAAAATTTGATCAATAAATAAAGGAATAATGACTCTTAAGAATTAGGTATATTGTACCATAATGCAAAATTTCAAAAAAATGTAGTGACATTTTTGATGTGTGTATGTAAAGGTTTTGTTTTACTTTGTAGGTGACACAGGGATAGCCAATATGCATCAACATTTAGAGGGATGCCGCACAAGCGTTGCCCGTGCGTTGCGTCGTCGCCGTTGCGTTGTTCTACATATAAGGTCGCGGACACATAGAACGTCCGTTTTTACAGGATCCTTTTTAACGGACCTTTTCACCTTGTTATCTTACTACTGGTTACTGTTTTGGGTGTGAACTCACTCATACAACTACATACCTACGCCATCAAATAGTGGACCTGTAAAACGGATCGCTATTTGTACGCGCCCTAAGTTAGAACGACATGCCACACGATGGGTTGAAATAGGTACTTGCGTCGCTCTATGTTGAAATCACAGCGATGCGACGACGCACCGCACCGGCAACGCTCGTGTGGCATCGCTATTATGAATGTAAACATATTATGGAATAGACACCTGTGTTCGCAGTATAATTTATATTATAACCTAGGTATATTCTGGGTATAAAACATTACAATTTTTACTGGAATAATAGGTGTCAGGATTCACTTCTTACCTACATTTAACTGAACTGCTAGTACAGTCAAGGACTTTAATTGTTTTGCCACTATGGAACCATGTCATAATGACAGCGTCAAATCACATGACAGAAATTACGCTTAAATTAATGATTAACGTTATGCGACAGGGTTCCATAGTGGCATAACAATTAAAGTCCTTGACTGTACAGTTTTAATGCACAAAATATATTATCACTTATTATACAAATATTATTACTTATTGTAATATGCCCAAAAACACAACAGCATGAAGTCAAACCGTAAGTATCTATGTACTTTAAATGGTGAGCAGGAGTTTTTACCGTAGCAACTGGTTTAATTGATTTTGCGTTATTTTAGAACAGCGACCGGTTTAGTCAATTAGGTAGATAGCATTCTTAAAATAAACTTCAAGGAGAATAAAATATATATTGACGTAAAAAAGAATTATCGATGTTATAGAATTGGTTAAGAACTAGACGAATCGTAGATTAAATAATTTGAACAAGTTTTAATAAGTCATAAGACTTAAAAATAAATAAATTATAATATCCATCTAGTCCATACTAATATTTTCATCCCAAAAAAAAAGGGAATTCCCGAGGGAAAAGCTAAACGCGTTACCCATTTGGTTAAAATTAGTGTGGGCATAATAAATTAATTTAACCTCAGAAGGACATAGGTAGGTAGAATAAGTACAGTCTCCCAATAAAAATGTTGAGCATCTTAGAACCTTGTCATTGTGACTGTCATTGTGATTTTCATACTTGTCATTTGATGTTCAGTTTGAAGTTTATGTTTACTGACAATAGCGGCCTGCACACGTATAGTTCGGACTGCGGGAAACGCAACGCGCCATTCCATCTTCGCGCCGAACCGTACGTGTAAATGCAAATGTAATAGTTAAATAGTAAAAAACCTACGGTTCGGACTGGCGCGTGGAATGGCGCGTGGCGTCTCCCGCGGTCCAAACTGTGCCGTGTAAAGGCCGCTAATAGCGTGGCAGCAAAGCGGAGCGGTTTACACTCCCCCCGTCGCCCCTACCAATTTTACGAGTGTTGACTTGTACCTACTTTGGCTTTACTACCCGAAATAATTGTAGGTGCCCATTTTCTTTGCAAAGAGTTTTATATGTCTGGAGTTTTACCTTGGTTAAGCAGTGCCGTGCTGATGGCAGTGAAGCTGCCCTTGCTGGGGTCGTCGGTGAATCCGTGGATGAAGATGTACAGCCTCTGCGCGGGGTTGAACTCAGGCGCGTTCGGGATGCGCGCCGCAGCCGTCGTTATGTTGTAAATCATGCGCAGGCCACTGGGAATAATATAATGAAGCTTTTGATTCAAATACACTCACCGGCAAAAATATCCGCCCAGCCGTCTTTTTTTCAATTGTCAACAAGTATAACTTCTTAAATGATTTAGTTTAAATGGTTAGATTTAGTAATTTCAAAAATACTGTACTAATCGATGTAGTTTGTAGTGTTTTATTGCTACTTAACCTAGGTCCAAAATGAACGACTTAATCGTCATTAACTAACTGTGAGTGCGGCTGTAAGTCGTCCCGCTACCTTCGCCTTGGTCTATCACGGCGCCGGTAACAGTCATGTGTCACCAACTCATACGTATGTAAGGTTTTTGCCCGCGACTTCGTCCACGTAGATTTAAGTTATTCCCTTGGAAACGTTTATATTTTCCGGGATAAATGTAATGTATTCCTATGTATTAAACCAGCAGGCCTTTCGCGTAACTCACTCGCAATCGCGATCGGCTTCAAAACAATACAATTGGTTTCATTTTGTATGCAGACAAGCCTTCGATTTTCAAAATGAAAACGATTGTGATTGCGAGTGTGTTTACGCGAAAGTCCTGCGGGGAACAAGCTATCTCCATTTCAGCCACATCCGTCCAGCCATTGCAGTATGAAGGAGTAACAAACTAAAACACACACGTACACAAACTTTCGCATTTATAATAATACTAGCTACCCGCCCTCGCTTCGCCTCGGATTATGTGAGTTTTCTGTAAAACCCGTTCATAATCCAGAATTTATTACACTTATAAACCTTCCTCTCGAATGACTCTAACTATTTCTGAAAACTGCATTAAAATCCGTTGAGTAGTTTAAAAGATCTAAGCGCACAGACAGCGGAGGCGACTTTTTATTTTATACTATGTTTACCGGAGATATCCATGTTGATGGGGGTGAGAGAGTAACCACTTTGTCAGTCAGTTTCAATCTAATTTAATTAGAACTACACATGCGTATATTTACAATGTTAACTTACTACAGTACAAACTAATGCGCGCTAGACACACGTACAGATAATGTTTAATCGAAATGCATCATCATCAGTACGTGAATTGATAACAATAACGAGACGTGCCCACTATGTAAAGAAGATAAAGATAAAGATTAGTAGGATAGGACAAGGAGACGCCCGCGACTTCGTATGCGTAGAATTAGTTTCCCGCTACTCCTATTTGTACCCCCTCAAAAAAATCCCTTCTTAGTGCACTCATATCTACAGGGATTTTGGCTGTGCGTTGATAGATCAGTCAGTACGTCAGTGTCTTCTTTTATACATATTATTTCAAATTAATGTTATCTCGAGGAGCAATCAACTCACGGGTCTCTGTACTCCAGGGTCAGCTTGTCCAGCTGGGGTTCTTGTTCCCCCTCGTACTGCTCGTACGCCACTCCCAGTATCTTCTTCACGTGGGTACCTGTAAACCAAACAGTCCGTGAATACGATATCAATTGGTGAAATTAATTAAGTTATTTTTAAAGCCCAATGATTTGCTAAATGAAGTCCAGGATAATACTTATAAGTCAGTCATTAAAGATGATTAAAATCAATCAGTGACGCATCCGCATGCACTAAGCATGACTTGTCTAGGAAGACGAGAAGAGGCCACGCATATTGCTGTTTAAGTAGGGTCTATTCATACATTCACTATGTACTAACTAGGTATCTACCTTTTATGGCAAGGAGAAGGCACAAGAGTACTCAGGCCACCTGATGGTAAGTGGGGTACAGCTTTAGTACTCGTAATAACTATAGATAAGGTAAATGAGAACACAAGATAAATACAGTGCAAGAGGTCTTGAAAAGTCATTCGGTGTCGGAGGAAGTCGGTTAGACCGAAGGTTGCTTCATGTGCCATTGAACTGATGACTTTTGATTATTGACTATATATGTTAGGTACTTTAATAGTAGTTTATATGACTGGTGCATAATGAGAGGCATTAATACACGAGTATGGTTTTATTAAACGAGCCGAAAGGCGAGTTTATTAATAAGATCACAAGTGTTTTAATGCCTCATTATGTGTACAGTGGCATACATAACTTTATCTACATGCATAAGTTTTCTACAATATGTGAGAAACCTGTATCTTAATAGCATGCAATAGTTTAATGTTAATATTAAAATACAACCACAGATACAGGTTTCTTAATATAGGCCATTTGCTTATCGTTTCTGAACATAATGAAGGGAAGTTATGATATGGACGTAGATAAAGTATAACTAAGATACAGTTACTTACATTGGCTAGAGCCAACGTAAGCTATAGTCTCGTCAATCGGCTGCTTGACCGACTGAATCTCCCTCTGGACGCCTCTGCCGAAAGTGTTGGCGAACTCCGTGGCGTTATTGGTCACAGCGTTGTCTCTGATAGCAGTTGAGGTAGACTTGGCGAGGGACTTCACGGCGTCTCTTGACTGGGCCAGGGGCTTGGCCCCTTCGGCGATGGTAGATGATGCGGATTTGGCTAGGGTCTTTATGGAACCGACGGAGAAAGGGTTGTCCGCTGATGAGACGGCTAGGGATGCGAGGAGCAGTGGGAGGAGGGCCGTCATGGTGGCTGAAAAGAAGAAACGACTGTTAGGAACATAATAAGTAGTAACAGAGTGAGATCCCAGTCGGCCCAGACTTACGTGATTTTAGGAAAGATGTTTTTTTTTAGGATCGGTGGTATAACATAAACTTAGAAAGGAATGGATAATGGATCGCTAAGCTGAAAGCGGGGTCGTTTTACAGGTAAGTATCAAAAACCAGCCTTCCTACTTTGACGTATGTTAGCATGGTTTTTTTCCACCTTTGATACCTGCTACCTGTAAAACGGCCCCGCTTTCAGCTTAGCGAGTATCCATTCCTTTCTAAGTTTATGTTATACTACCGATCCTAAAAACTTCATCTTCCCTAAACTCACGTAAGTCAGGGGTGCCTGGGATCTTGGACTATAATGTAACACTAGGATAGGTAAATAATTGGCCAGTTTAAAAGAAGTTGATACTATTAGGGCCGATTTCACTAACAATTAAACGGACGGTTAGCGGTTAATGGGTGTCAAATGTATTGATTAACAGCTGATTAAGACGTAACCGTCCGTTTAATTGTTGGTGAACTCGGCCCTTAATGTTACTGGCTGGCTATCAAATTTGTACGAAGTAAGAATAAAAATCCATACCTACTTACTTGTAGCTTAATCTCTACATATAACAAAGTCATATTCCGCGTCTGTTTGTCTGTCTGTCTGTCTGTATATCCGCTAAGTCCTCCTAAACTAAGTAAAGGATTTTGATGCGGTTTTCACCATAAATTAGATAATTTTTCACGGTAAGTTATTACGTATTATAAATTCTGGTTTATTACGTGTGTTGCAGAAAAATCACATAAATCGAAGCGAAGCATTCGCGTCGCATAAATAAATAGGTCCGTTACTGTAAGATTGTCCACTATTTTTGTTCATTTTTAGATGCTGAAGGTTCCTTGAGACAGAAAAACAAAAATTTATACAATAGCAAAGTCTGTTTTTACACACATCAAAAACCTCCAAGGATCAGAAATATCACTTTATCATTTTGATATTTCGCAATGTACAGTCAAGGACTTTAATTGTTATGCCACTATGGGACCCTGTCATAATGACAAGATTCAAACCATATGACAGAAATTACGCTTAAATGAATGATTAACGTTATGCGACGGGGTTCCATAGTGGCATAACAATTAAAGTCCTTGACTGTACTATAAGCGCAATGGAACTCTGAACCACCAGAGAACGGTGTCACAGTGACATTATAAAACGTTTGAAACTTCTTACGACTTGAATCATAACGTCACTGTGACACAGTTATATCGTGGTTCAGGGTTCCATTGGGCTGATAGTACAGTCAACAGCATAAATAAGTGATCATTTATGTACCTTGTCACTTTAACGTCGCGTTTGAAATGTCATACAAAATTGTGAAACGATTGAAAGCGACAAGGTACATAAATGATCACTTATTTATACTGTTGACTGTACAGTCAAAATATGTATCGAAAGAATCCTCTCATAAATATGTTACGAAGTTCTTTTTACACTGCAAAAGGGTGCATTTAGACATATTTTTGAGATGTTGGGCTCTCCCATACATATCCTATCTTGATAATTGCAAAGTATCAAAATAATGTAGGATATTTTTGATCCTTGAACATTTTTGATTCTTGGACATTTTTGATAGGAGTATAACAGCAAACGCAACACAGGGTGTTTGTTCTGAATACCGACTTGAAGTAATTATGAACAAAATTATTCTTACCGAGAAGGTAAACATATAGAAGTTTACTAACAAGAAATTAACGATATTTGTAATCAATAACCTTTGCCCTAATCTATTGTTAACTTTATTTACAATTTTTCAGAGATATCAGTTTAAAGTATTCCACTAAATTACATAAACAATCAAGTATGTTGCTATCGAAATTTGCTTTTAAGAGTTCGAAGCATGATTTTTGGTCCCTACTTACAGAACACTAACTGTAATGCCGTCCCTACTGGGCATTTATTTTGGAGTCTTAAAAGTTTTATGTTAATTTCTATATACAATAAGTATATATGTATATGGTTGTATCCATAGTACAACATAGAGTTTAGTTTGGGACTAGGTAAATTAATGTGAGATTGTTCAAGTACTCATCCCACAAAGTTTGCCTCCAGCCTGATTTCAACTCACGACCCTCGGTACAGCATCTTTTACTCGTTAAACCTAAGATCAAGATGAATATAATAATGCTAAGTTAGCGATTTTAGAAAATCGACAAAGTTAATAGGATTGACGTAGGCTATATACATTTCGAATTGATAGAAAATAGAAACATTAGCAGCGTTTGCGTTTAGGATAGACCTATTTGAATCTTTAACATAAGATATTATAGACAAAATTTTCGGTTAAAATATTTTTTTTACGTTACCTAGGCTTTTTTATTGTCAAGGGAGAAATCTTCTCAAGGCATCCGACTTCGTCAGGGGAAAAAGGCGGATTATGTGGGATTAGCCACTGCATGAGTGGGTAGAACCCCCTCGGTACTTTGAAAATCTAAGTTCGAAGTAACGTTAGTTCCATGGCATTCTTTCTCTCGATTTCGTCTCGAATGGCGAGTAACAGGGGTGTGATTCTCTCAAACACACGCTCGGACGAACGAACGAGTGAATGTCGCAGCGGCGAGTTTAAGTAGTCAATTTCAATTTGGCAGCATGGCTTCTGTCTATAAGATCGAACGTATAAGGCTGCCTAATTGAGAATGCACGCGCTAAGATGTGTTTTGTTCGCTCTGACGGGACTACTTAAACTCGGCTCTGCGACATTCACTCGTTCGTTCGTCCGACTGCGTTTTTGAGAGAATCACACCCCATGGATGGAGGCGATGGAGCTAACGTAACTTCGAACTTATTCGATTCTCAAAGTAGGCCCTCTGGCACCTTCAAATGTATGTAAGCCAATGCAGGGAATAAAGCCTATACCTACAAGTATTACGGAAGCAATAAGACCTTGATTGTAAAAGGTAATGACGAGAATTATCAAGAAGAGCGACCTTCGAATAAGGTTGATGTAATGTTGTGCATTAGTGCACTGAACTGAATTAGTCACAACACACCATTACAAGAATAAAGGGTGTTTTACATCAATAATAATAAAGACATGAACTTTAACTTGAAAAGTATTTTATTTTTATCAAATCTGTATGAAATATGGTTAGTAAAATTAACAAGTGTTATTATTTATTAATTTAACTATTAATAACGACAAGTAAAATACAAGTAAGATTTAGAAGTTTTAGATTTTGTAATTAAGAGCTTGTCAAGGAATTTATTTATTTATTGTTTAATTAGTATAGAAAATTATTTGTTTTTTTTTTTAACTAACTACAACAATCGTAAAAACTTCACCAAAATCTAATCATTCTTTTCTGACATTAGCGAGAACATTCCTACATACAGATGGACGCGGCTGACTTTAATTTTAAATAATTTGGTGATTAAGATAGAAAAAACTTGCAAATGTATAATTATAACTCATGATCAAGGTCTAACAAATATGAAAATAATTTAACAAGAAGAGCTGTGTCTGGACAAAAAATAAAACAAAGTGTTTGGTTTTTTAACCCTGTTTGAGCACTGCTAGGGGATCTTCATTACTATTTATTACCTATGTATATTAGTACATAATTAATTGTATTATTGTCTCATACCTTTGAACGTACTGGTATCACGTTTCTATTGCGCATATTAAATCGTTATTAATAAAAAACAATTAAGATTGTTTTGTCAATATGATGTTATATGACATTCTTATGATTAAAAAGAAATAACTTAAGATTTTAGTCATTATCGGATTTATCGAGCGACAAATCAATAGACAATAGGTACAATAGGTACCGCGTTACGAACAAATTAAATACGGCGCAAAATACATTAGGTACGTTGAATTTTTTTAGTTACTTTGTATTGCAGTATATAACTAAATTACATAGAATGTTGAATTGTTGACAAATTGACTCATTACGCCCGCGAAATTGTATCCTCCAAGTTTTACTATGACAGGTTTTTTTTGTACCTATATATTTTAAGATTTATTTAAGCTGTGCGTTGTCTACCAGTCGAAAACGGAACATTACTTATTAATTATATAACCGTAAGGTGCGGTGAATAGAGATTCGCGGGAAGAATATAATTACAATCTAAAATAAGTCATAAGCATAACTTGTTACTAATAAGAACAAGCATTAGGTACATTGAAATTTACGTTAATTAAATAAATAATTAATTAAATTAACGTTAAGTCAATTGGAAAATTACATAAAAATCTCAGTCTAATAATTAGTAGAATATGCTTTATTTTATCAATTCACCCCATTTTACCCGGTACCGACATTTTACACCGAACATAATTAACACTGACTGAAAAATCACTGTAAGCAAAAATAATCTATTTAACAACAAAACACTCGGCATCCAATTCAAAAAATAAAAAACTTATACTACCCCTACCTTATGCTCTGTATCCTGTATCCTATATAGTCTGTGGTAGTAACTGGCCACTCCACTCACGAACAGCTAGCTTAGTACTGGCAGCAATGGCGATGTGCGTGCTTATAAATGATATTAAACGTAAGCAACTTGTGATAAAAATATATTTCTCGGAACTCTGGGAAGTTTGAAACAACTTTTAAACATTGGTGTTATTGAAATAAATAAGATAAAAGATTAAACTGTTGTTTCTCTAAAGATTGTTTAATTTTACGAATCGCAATATAATATAAAACTATTTTTTTCAATTTCATTTTGATTAATGAGGTTGGTTACCTATATAACCTCTTATTTTTTTTTGGGTTCCGTACCAAAATCGGAAAATGGAACCGGAGACCGGAAAATGGTGAGACTTCGGTGTCTGTCTGTATGTCACAGCAGTTTTTCTCTGAAAGTAAAGAAGCTATCAACTTGAAATTTGGCATAGTTGTATACTTGCTTGTCCGCATCTGTTTTTAGTAAAAACAATATCAAAATATTTTTCTAAATAGTTGAAAAGTGAAAGTGATTTGATTATAGCAAACGGGGTGTCATAATGAAAGGGCTCAATCTGCAAATTTCAAAACTATTTTTTTTATAATTTTCCGTGTCGTACATTTTAATTTATATTCAAAAATGTACATAAAATAACCGTTCCCTCCCTTATCTCCAAAGTTTATGGATTAAAAAATCGGAAATATTTAGTTATATTTTACGCGAAAAATTAAATGAAGTTGGCAAGTAAAATGAGGTTTTTTAGTATGTGTATCCTAAGCAAAAAAATAGTAGATTGTTCAACAGGGACTAAAACAAGCCATACGACGTTCTAACAACGTTACAATATTTATTACTTATAATAACAAAGTTTCTTACATTATTTTTCCGCGGTGGTCTTTTTTGTAAAGTGACGCTTTAAACGCTTGCATATTTAGCCAACAGATTCAAACTTGAAAACTATTTTAAAACTAATTGGGCTATGCATAAGAAAATGAATTCATCCTTAATATAATTAAATCGATTCATAATCATTAATCGTGTTTCACGAAATGAAATCGGTTTTTTTATATTTTGCACTGTTGCCATTTTGAGATTACTTCCACAAGCCCTAAAAAATGTATATACATAATCCTTGAAAATGGCGTTAATCCTCCATTCACAAACACCGTGATTGGCTGTCTAGGGGTTTCCAAAGTAAATTGAAACAAAAAACTTTAGTCCCTAGAGATTAATAAGGAGCTTTAGTCCCGATGTGCAAAGACTAAAGTAACATTTTAAGAGCATGAGAAGTGAAAATATAATTTTTAGTAGTCTTGTGATAAAAAGGGGATTGGGTGTTCCCCGGGGGAAATTACTCTTACTTTTCTTTACGTTGTTACCCTGCGATAAAGATTGTTTGCTAGTCAGGTCAAAGTTAGGCCATTGACACGCTATCTGAGAGCCCTGCCAAGATGCATTGCGCTAACTAACTTTTCTATTCGATTCATTTTAAAACCAATCGGAGGGCTTAGACAAGATGCACTACGCTAACTAACGTTTCTATTCGATTCGTTTTTAAACCAATCGCGTCACTGGTAGACCACGTGACTTTTCGTGTCACGTCATCTTCTAGTGACGCGATTGGTTTAAAAACGAATCGAATAGAAACGTTAGTTAGCGTAGTGCATCTTGTCTGACCCCTCGGGTCACTGGTAGATGACGTGATACGAAAAGTCACGTGATCTACCAGTGACGCGATTGGTTTAAAAACGAAACGAATAGAAACGCTAGTTAGCGCAATGCATCTTGGCAGGGCCCTCTGTTAGGGTTGAAACGACAAGGCTTTTGCATTGAACTTTAACAAGCTGATACTTACTCGCAAACGGTTACAAATATAGACTTTTTTTTGGAAAAACATCATTTAAGTATTACTTTTGTGTTAAGGCTACATACATAGTTTTTTAACGGTTTTAGACGATACGACAGCGAAAAAAAACGACTTTTCCATTTTGAATGATGGGATCACTGATTACTACAACTATTATAAAATTATGCTTGTTAGTTCCAGAAGTTCTAGTAACAATGTGTTGACACTCAAAACTTTCGCATTTATTATGTTAGTGTGATTTTCTCCTCACTCCATTAGTGGCCTGCACACGTAAAGATCGGACCGCGGGAAACGCCACGCGCGATTCCAATTCCAAAAAGCCTAGGGTTCGGACTGGCGCGTGGAAGTGCGCGTGGCGTTTCCCGCGGTCCGAACTGTGCCGTGTAATGGCCGCTATTGAATACATAAATGTAAATATCTTTTGACTTTGAATTTTGTAGGTTACCAAAATGTCGCTAAAGCAAACTCCTTGAAAAATAATGCTTATAGTCTCAAAAGCCTACTTTTTATTTTATTACTATGATTTTTTCAGAACACCTTTTAAAAAAGTTCCTGTCGTCAATGGCAGACGCATCTCATCGACCTTCTTGTTGCATGTCGTGCACACAGGGGTGTGATTCTCTCAAAAACGGTGGTCAGTCGGATGAACGAGCGAAATCGCAGCGGCGAGTTTAATTAGTCCCGTCCGAGCGAACAAAACACATTTTAGCGCGTGCATTTACAATTTGGCAGCAAGGTTTATGAGTGTTTATCCAACGTATAAGGCTGCCTAATTGAGAATGCACGCGCTAAAATGTGTTTTGTTCGCTCGAGTGGGACTACTTAAACTCGCCGCTGCGACTTCGCTCGTTCGTCCCGACCGACCGCCGTTTTTAAGAGAATAACACCCCAGAACTTAAGGGTGGTAGACCACATTCCTGACCGACTGCAGGTTAAAGGAAGATCTAAATTAAAAGATAATATTAAAAGTTATAAAAAAATATGGATGAAAAACCGAGAACCTGCTGCGTTTTTTTACGTTGTTTTAAAATGGTAAACAAGGAAGAAAACGTTACTTACCGTTATCTAAAGTAAAGAGCACTAAAAACCAAAACCGGTATCAAAAATCTCTCTTGGAGGTTTGCACTCACCCTGTAGTTGATGTAGATCTTCATAGCCACTTCCAAACTCTTCAGCTCTAGCGGCTATCCGACCATTACCAACCCAGGGCATAACGGACTGGACCTCGGAAAAGGCGCTCCGATCATTTTTGGGGATTTTTCCCAACCGCATTTTTCTCACTGGTACAGTCACGAACTTTTGGGACCCACCTTAGGTCCAAAGTCATTCTGACATTCTACAACAATAAGGTTGAGTCTCCTATAAGTTACACATGATTTGGCATCTCTAATGACATTGACGACTTCGAGCCTATTTTTCTTGAAAAGGGTCACAAATTAACGATCGCGATAGTACTAATATTTATTCCTGTTCCTAATTTTTCCCTTTACTCAGCTTTTCTCTTCTGGGACATGAACACAACACAACAACACGGCGTATAGTAACATACATCAGTCTAACCGTCCCATATTTTATAGTTTGAAAAAAAGTAAGCTTCCGTGATAGGAAAAACGTAGTTGCAAACTGCGGGTTCCTAGCATTTACTATGTATGTATGCGTCGTTATGTAACGCATATATTATCAATACTAGTAATACCTCAGTATTAGTCGAACTATTTTAATTTGCAATATTAATTATTTGGGAATCTGAACGCAGATTAGTAAAAAAAAACATTCACACTGCATCTAGGGGGTGTAGCATTTTTTCGAATAATTAACACTTATTTAAATAAGGATTATACTTTTCTAAAACTGTATTAAATTTCAATATAAAATGTATAGTTTTTATAGCTCTTAATCTCTACAGAACCTTAAAAACAAGGTTACTATATGCGAAAAAATTATAAGAATAGAAAAAAATCTCATAAAACTAAGTTGAGTTTGTAGGTAAATAACATTTGACATTATTTTCCATACCTACTTGATTATGATAACAAAGTCTAGACAAGTCTATTCATAGTAACATTAGTGACCAATTGACTATCTTGCACCATTCTAATATTACCACCTTAATTTATAAAAGAAAAAAACGTGTTTTGCAGTTAAATAGTAGATGAAAAAATAAGGGTGCGTCATACAAGTCGGTAGTCGGGTTTTACTTCGTTGGGAAATAAGTTTTTTCATTTTCGTCTTCTGCTTTTAAATAATAACACCGTACATCGCTGCCAGAATCTTGTCTTAGTAGAGATACCTAACCTAACTATGGATATGTGTCATAAGATGATTCTCGGACCGCATTTTTTCGGATTTAAACCGTACGCAGGTAAAACATTCTAAAGCCCTACGCATTATCCTTCCGTGCCATCCTTCCAGGCATGATGCACGACGCAAAACGATAGTGCGTAGACTTGCTGCGGCCCGTTTCACGAAGCTATAAGTTACAAATTACAAGCGGATCTCCCTCTCTAGCAAAAGGAGTTAGAAAGAGACTTCCGCTTGTAATTTGTAACTTGTAGCTTCGTGAAACGGGCCTCTGGACGTCAATAATCACGGTAATAATAATAATAATTGACGTCCAGCAAGCCTACGCACTATCGTTTTATATGCGTAGGGGGCTTTAGTCTTACTTCTGGTTTGTTCTGATTGATAATGCCAAGGTGAATCCCTATTCGACTTAGTGAAAAACTCGCGGTGGTTCAAAATGGAACTCATTTACTATACAAGTGAGACTCGGACGTAGAGGTAGCGCCGCCGTCATGTTTTTAGCTCACGGACTATACAGGGTGATTTGGTATTCAACACTGCCCTTTTAATGGGGGTATGGTAGAGCTTATTTGCAGCAAAATAGCTCTTGTAGTGCTAGTGCTCTGTGGGAAAATATTTGTTTTTAATAAAATATTTTGTTTAAAATGTGGGTTAATTGAACTTGTGTTTCTTAAATCTTTGACATGGAGCGTACAGTCGAGTTCATAAATATAGTTTTTATATAGAGTTCATAAAAATAGAGTATTTTAGTACCTTGTCTATTCAATGTCATGCTCAAACTGCCATATATACTGATATGAGACTGTACATGTATATTAGTTAAACCACTTTCTTATTGTTAGTTTAGGTAATTACAGTTGATTGGATTATAAAAACGTAGTAAAAATTAAGGATCTTGCAAATGATGCGAAATGATGAAGTTATTATTAAAAATATGTCTAGCAAACTTACCTAGTATCTATCTTGGGTATTTTTTTTAAAACGCTTCGCCCGTCGTTTGTTTTTCGAAAATAGTGATTTCAGTCTAGGCACTACTTGTACTTAAGAAACTTTTATGCTGCTAATAAACTTTAGTACCTACTCTACGGGGCACCCCCTATAAAGGAATGTATCAAATAGAAAATCACGCTGTATATTCGTACGCAAATAAAATTCAACTTAATTCATCTACGTAATCATAACAAAAACTTATGATTCTATTTTAAGCGTGTGAAAATAAGTTTAAAGCATTATTATAACAAGTTCTCATTATTTAATTATAAGTTTCTTAGTACATGACCTTGTAAATATCCGAGTCGTTTTAAGAAATGTAAATCAAATCCAAGAACTCTATTAGGAGTTCATTTGGTATGGAAAGGAGAATACTGGGCACGGGACGTGCTTACGAAAACATTGAGGAAAAATATTGAACTCTTAATTTGACTGTTAAGGTTAAGGTGATATTTAACAAGGTTTTTTAAAGTTCCAATTTTAGGGCTCCGTGCAGAAAAGGGAAAAACACCGTTCGATTGCGAGTCGGACTCGCGTCACGAGGGTTCGGTACAGCCCGGCATACACTTAACCTGCTTTTATTTGCTGGGGAGTTTATTTATTCTCTTAAAAACGGCGCTCGGTCGGTCGAACGAGTGAACGAGTGAACGCGCCACACCGGCGAGTTTAAGTAGTCCCGTCAGAGCGCACAAAACACATTTTAGCGCGTGCATTCTGAATTAGACAGCCTTATACGTTCGATTCGCTCGTTCGACCGACCGAGCGCCGTTTTTAAAAGAATAACACCCCTGATTTCCTTTAAGGATGGCACTAAAATCACCCAAATTAAAAAAAAAAAACGAAAAAACGTTTATAAACGTTAGTTGATTATTAACATACTTTGTAAAAAGAACAATCAATAGGCATTGTTTTATACATATAAAGCTAAGGTTAAGTTTTATGATTCTCATATCCTAAGCAATATTTTAAAACGACAGACTGTTGAGTTTCTTGCGGCGTTTTTTCTCAGCAGTTTCTTGATGCGTACTGCTGCCAAATTTAATACACGCGCTAAAATGTGTTTTGTTCACTCTGCCGGAACTACTTAAACTCGCCGCTTGGACAATCACTCGTTCGTGCGCCCGTCCGTCGTTGTTGAGAGAATCACACCCCTGTGGATTTTTGCAGTGCCCGAGCGGCTTAGGTACTGAATAAAACTCTTTTATCTTTTTTTTGCAGGCTATGTATCATAGTTCAAAAGATACATCTCTTTAAAGGTAGGACAGACGAGCGAACGGACCGTTTGTCCCTTAACGTGCGACTTCGTCTGTCCATGTTATAGCGGCCTTTACACGGTAAAGATCAGACCACGGGAAACGCCACGCGCCATTCCACGCGCCAGTCCGAACCGTAGGTTTTTTACTCTTTTACTATTACAGTTGCATTTACACGTACGGTTCGGAGCGAAGATTGGAATGGCGCGTGGCGTTTCCCGCAGTCCGAACTGTAGGTGTGCAGGCCGCTAATGTGTCTGTAGCAGCAACTAAAAATTAAAAATCATTCTATGTTAGGTACTAACAAAACCTAAATTTAAAATTTAAAATTTAAAAACATTAAGTATATTTGACTCTTCGTCAAAAAGTTTCGTGGTAGAGCTACCTAGCTCAAGTTAACATTAGGTACCTCGTCACATCCAAAATAACATAAAATTTATATGACATGAATCGTGTTAATATTTACATGTCCACAGAATCATTGTGGATTGTGGATTATTACGATCTCTTAATTTAACTGTTTAAGGTGAAGGCAAAATTCGACAAGGTTTTATTAAGGCGAACTCTAAAGTAGACTCTTACAGACAAGCTGTTATTTGTCATGGGTAAAAAATACGAAGTTTTCATCAAAACAAAGTCGTTAACCACATTAAATGAATATAAATAGATATGGTAACGATATGCCATGGTTAAGGCTAACGAGGCAAGGATTCCACGGAGAACCGGATCCGTTTATCTTTGACATGTTAATTGACGGGCACTTGTCAGGTATTTCGTAGGGCTAGACAAGCTGCGAATTGTCGCATAGTTCTTAGGGTTACACCGAGGTACTAACAGAGCGAATAAATTTATGAAATCAAAAAACCCGACTGCGTGAAAAACTGAGTACCTAACTTATGTAGGTACCTACAATAACACTCCAGCACAATATAAAGTAAATCGTTGTAAATCCTAAATGATCATTCAAAATGAAAAATGATGAAGGAAACCTAACCTGTATTGTTTACTGCTTAAGTAATAGTGTTAGTTTTTATTTTCATAATTAGCGCTTTAAAGCTTAATATTTCATAAGCGGATCCCTTAATCGAAAAATTGTTTTCACAAATCCGCCATATTTTTGAACCTATCCAACGACACCCCACACTTTGGGGTAGACGAGGAAAAAACATCCCGACGTTACGTGTCAATATTTTATTTTACCACTTTATTTTCGTGACTAATATGTACCTATATTCATACCAAATTGACGGACGGACGGACATGGCAAAACTATAAGGGTTCGGATCCTAGTTTCACTACGGAACCCTAAAAACAGAGGTACAGAGGGACAGACAGCGGGTTGCGACTTTGTTTTATACTACGAATATGTAAAGTAAAGATTATTCTGTACGTGTGTATGTCACTGAACTCCTCCTAAACGGCTGGACCGGTTTCAAAGTTTTTTTTGGGTGTGTTCGAGTGGGTTTCTGCATGGTTTGGATTAACAAATTGGACCCGGTAAGTATAATGTACTTTTCAATACGGGCAAAGTCGGGACGACTGCTCGTAAAATATAATTAAACTAGCTTCTGCCCGCGACTTCGCGTAGATGTCGATTATCGTTATTCCCTTAGGAACTTTTAAATTTTCTCGGATAAAAAGTAGCATATGTTTTAATCCAGTGTATAAGCTATCTCCATTTCAAATTTCACCCAAATCCATCCAGCCGTTGCAGCGTGAAAGAGTAACAAACATCCATACATACAAACTTTCGCGTTTATAATATTAGCAAGGATTTCCGTAAACTTGCGAGCGTAGCGAGTTTTCGGAATTTATTTATATGCTCCGCTCCCTTAACTGAGGAATCTGGTGGTTCAGCGCCTACTAAGTATGTCTTCTTGCTATAATTGACCATGGGTTAAGGTTGGAGCAGTAGAGTTCATAAATAAATATGTATAAACTTTAGTACCTTGTCACTTTAATCACTGTCACAATTCATGTATGGCAGTTTAAACATGACATTAAATAGACAAGGTACTAAAGTGTATACATATTTATGAACTTAACTGTACCTACAGTCAAAGGAAAGTACTAATATTTATACATCCATAGGGACAAATATATATGTATTTATATATATTATAGACCTTATTGTCGGTGGTATAAGGGCGTGTAAATGTATATTTATTTATTATATATTTTAAACGTCTTGGGAACGTGTATTTATATATTTATGCCTTCGACTGTAGCATGAGTAATTTCACACATCTGAGTGTATCAGCGCGTTCAAGTAGAGACATCTGTTGACAAGTAGCGGCAACTCCGTAAGAAACTACAGTTAGTATTATGTAAAAATATCTAAAGTTAAAAGAAACTTAATTTAAGAATTGGAGTTCCCTCTATTTCGCCGAAACTTTCGACGCCAAATGTATAGTTACGCCGAATTTTGTTTTCGCATAATTTTTCTCCAGCTTAAACAGAAAATATTTTTAAAATGTTTTGTGTAATCCTGGTAGAATAGAGTGGGTTGGGTTAGGTTTAATTTATAACTATTCAAAAAAGTAAACTGTATCAGTAGAATAACAATTATACGAAATTAGTATTCTGCGAAATCATACATTCGGACAATTTATGATTATGCGTAAACAAGGGGAACCTTAAGACTTGACGCATTTTTAGCGGGTACTGCCCGGAACGTAGTAGTGTCCACAATGTTGTGTGCCGATTATGGAATAGGACAGCGTGACAGGTGAAATTACTTGTATACAGTTGAGGAGGTATGCCGTCATAGTCCTTAGGGTCCGGAAGATTGTGAATGTCAATGGTTCAGTTATTATCAGGAGGCCTGTGAGGTAATTCATGGTATAATAGGGTAGAAGTTAGGGGCATTGGTGTTTTTAGCCGGTGCGAGCCCGGCAGTACCTGAGCCCTCCATTCCCAGGTCTCCGGAAGGGATTTTCACCTCTGCCCCTTTTTCTTAAAGTAATTAAAACAAAAAGCAAACAAAAGCAAGTACTTTTGTCTTTGGCCCTTCAGGAAATTACCAAAAAAAAAGGTAGAAGAACCGGTTTCGGCCACCTTTACACCGGTTTTGGCCACTCTAAATTTTAACTAATATCTAAAGCATTATGAAATCACAAACATATTTTTATATTTTATGTTAAAAATAATCTTCAGTCTTAACTATTTATGAATATAATTTTTTATTTTACATTATTTTTGATGCTCATTTTAATCTTAAATGGTTATATAAGGGCCGATTTCACCAATGAAATTAAACGCGATCAATTTACGATAAACTCAGTTCACGTGTTAACTCGAGTTAAAATGACAGTTCTCGTATGAACCTGACGCTTACTAAACTCGAGAGTAAATTGATCGCGTTTGATTTCATTGGTGAAATCGGCCCTAAAAAGGGTACATTGGCGATCAATGGTACTTCTATTCTACAACTCCTAATCTAGAAGTTACAAGGAAATACCGCTTCATACATATGTAAACATGCATGCAACATTAAATAGTATAAATTACGACCGTTTTACCGACAATTTGATTAATTCTAAACTTGTATGGATTGACGTCATCTCAGCCATTCTCAGAATACCACCTAATGACTGTACCACCTATTAAGTATTCTGTACATGCACTATTAAGTATTCTGTGATTGTCTGTACTTACGCGATCTCGCTTGATTAGGTGTTACCGTCAACTTGGCTGTTTTTTCTATCTTGCAACAATAGTCCAGTTTCCTCATACATTAGTTAGGGCTCCGTATCATTTTCATACATGCCACTTGATCGTAGAATCAAGTGGCATGTATGAAAATGCCATAGCATAGCTCATAGACATAGCATAGCTCATACCAAAGCTCATAGACATTCGCAATCTCAAGATTGCAAGCTTCCCAAGACTGCAAATCCGTTGGTAACCCTGATGAATTAAATTGAATGCCTCTATGCTAGTAATTTCACCGGTTATCTCCCCAGCGTCCGATAAAACAGGGCAGTTTTATGGTGCGACTCCGTCTGTCTATCTGTGTGTCCGTCCGTAACACCGAAATATTTCTGCAACTACCAAAGCTACAATTTACAATCCTATTTATTAGACCCTATGCTGCACCGCTACTTCAATCTCTGCTTAGTCCAAAGGTCAACTGGTAGAGAATGCCTTACGGCGTTAAGTTCGCCTTTTGTATATTTAAGTCTATTATTTTGTGCTATAAAGCTTAAATAATGATAAATTAAATTGGAATTGTTCTTAGCAGTATATCCGACAAAAGAGTTCAATAATTAATGGTCGATGTCGGTTTGAATTTTCTGGGTCCGCTCTGGTTCAAGTAACTTATGGTATAAAAACAAACACAACAATACAAATACAAATACTTTTATTTAATTATCCATCATTTACAGTAAATAGTCTAATTTAAATAAGTCTGTAATAAAGATGGCTGGGTTATCCTGTCTGGCAAGACGAAACAAGTCGGTACTGCCAATTAAGCATCCGTTATATGTAAATCGGTCGATCCGTTTGGGAGCTACGAGGCCACAAACAGACACACATACACAGATATACTTACAGATAACTTACTACACCCCTTTTTTGAGTCAGGGATTAAAAAAACAACCCCTACATATCATTGAATTATTTAATGATCGTATTGAAAATCCACAAATTTCAGTAACTCGATGTTAGTTCCAACATGCTCGGTAGATGGCTCTGGCTGTAGATTAGATCGCGCAATCGTTTGGTTCCCCTGCGAAGTTAGTAATGGCGCGACATGCTACTACGGGTATCATCTAATCATCTAGTTTTTGAGCTGTCTGACCATCATTATTACGATGATATCATGACGGTATAACAATTACAAGTATATACGTTAAAGTAACTAAAAATTATAATAAGGTGTCCAACCGATACTTCGGTACTTCCTAGTAAGTCGGTCTGATTCGCCCCGATACCGTGTAGCGAACGTGAGGAAGGTGTAATTAAGTAAACTAACTTACCTACTGTTTAATTCAACTACTAGAAGACGCCCGCGACTTCATTCGTTCGCGAAGAATTAGTTTCACGCTGCCTCCCTGTTGGGGATCGATTTTCGGAAAATCCTTTCTTGGATCAATTCCAACAAGCGTCAGAATATTCTAATTTTGGTGGTATTTTTTATTTTTTTAGTAGGTTTCACAATTAGGGCGCGTTTCCACGCGCATTAATGTGTTTTTATACATTTCACACACCTCGCTCCGATTGTCAAATGCATGAAAACACATTAATGCGCATCTCTGGTGGAAACGCACCCTTATACGTTTTAGGTACGTCATCATTAGTCATAATAAAAACAGTGTTAAAATGCTCCATCATTATACCAAGTCATTTTTAAGATATAACTTTTTTACTAATTATGTACCACCAAAATTGCTATTATTCACCAAAATTACTTTTCTAAGAAAAACTCACGATCAATGATAACATATTGGGCTAATTAAAATATAACCGTTAGGGGTTAGGGCTCCTTGTTATTTTAAATCAAAAACCTATATTTCTTAATATTATAATAAATAATGATTATTTGTTGTTTAAATAATTTTGGTTCGTGAGCCAAATATAAGGAAATGGAAGAAAACTGATGTCAAAGTTGGACAGAACAGCCCTAGACAACATGCAATATGCATATCGCTATCGAAAATTTATAGGATTGATGTAAGCTGCCGGACGGTCGCTCCGAACGCTTACAATTTGATAGTTTTCGAAAATCGTTTACGTTAGCGTTAAGCATCTTGTCTATAGGGTCACAGTTGTAATGTGGTTTGGTTTATTTGTATTTAGTTAAGTGCCTAGTCTTTAGTATCTATACATATATGTCTATCCTCTTATTCATAAGCGCACTATAAACCTATTTCAGTTAAAGAATGCTTTGTCACAGCATGTTTTAAGCATGTTTTAGCTATCGTGCGTTTGTCAATAAGAGGGTTAGTATTTCCAATGTCTAAAGGGCGTGTTGTTTGATCAGTAGTTAACTAAACTAATTGTTAAAATTCGAAAAAGGATTCGAAAATTTGACACATTTCTTTGAGAACGTTTTTTGACCATTACTTAGTTTAACTACCGATCAAACAACAGGCCATTAAGGCTGCGTTTCCACCAGAGCTGTACTAGGCAGCTCAGAGGTGGGCGAAAGAAAATCGACCAATAGGATTATTTTGTTTTACTAGGCTCACCTACCCGGATTTTTCTTCGAACACCGCTGAGCTGCCTCGCACAGCTCTGGTGGAAATACAGCCTGAAACTCAGTTATCAGTCAGCCACACAGCGCGTCGGCTCCGCGGCGGGCGGCGCGCGGCCCACGGCGCACGCGCATGTGCGCCCGCCCGGCGTCGCCAGGCACAGCTCCGCGCAGCCGCCGTTGTTGTCCGAGCATGCGTTGCGACCTGCGGCAGGCTCATCAATATAATTAGTGTCATATTGGATTGTATAGCGCCAAATGAAGTTTATAACGTCAATATCAGGAGGGCTAGCACAAGTTGTCCGCCACTTATTTGTCACTCGGATGTTCCTTTCAATCTAGTCTGCAACGATAGAGACGCACTGAGCGTCAAGCGAAAAAATACTTTCGCTAGCCGTGCGACAAAGGACAATCTCACAAAAATTTACCTAGGCCCAAACTAAGCTCTAGGCTGTACAATCTGCAACTGAAATAGATTTTACTTTTCTATATAGGTATGTTTTAATGATAAAAACCTAGCATAAGTAGGAAAACAGTCAAAGAACTCAAAATTATCTATACACGATTCTATTGTCAAGAAAATAAGTGCGTGTGTAGATAATTTTGAGCTCTTCGACTGTCTGTCTTCTTGCTAGATATTTTTCTGTAATAACATACCTATAACTCGAAAACGTAATTAAAGACGAACGTGGGTTGCCACTAAAAAAAAAAAATTGCCTTAGTATATTTCCACTTTTTAAAAAGACCGCACTAAGAATATTTATTTGTAGGTAGTTTTAAACCTTCGATTTAAATAAACAAGTTAAGTCAAGTTACTTACACAAATACTAGATGGCCTATTAAATATTTAACCATAGAAGATTTTTGGTAGCAAAACTGTTATTGCACTTGTAATACTTCAGGTATTAATAACATTTGGTACGATAAATAAACAATAGTTGTAAACAACGTTAGATGCAATTTAAATATTAGATACGTTTAGCTTTTCGACAAAATATCAGGCCAAAAGTGTGTAGCTCACTTTATAATGACAATCATCGGGCATTTTACCAGCCATGACATCATGGGTAACTGTCAAGTTTAAATCAAGCATAAGTGTAAAGCATCTCAACTTAGCTTGTCATTTTGTTTTAGCTGATAAAAAAATCGCCATTGAACACACACACCCGCCATTTAATGACTTAACATACTATATGAGAAAATATTTGTTTTGGGAAATTTTAATGTTTTGAATATCGGGTAGAAAAAACATTGAATGCATATTCCCTATTGTTAAATATAACTTTTGATATTGAAAATGTCAGAATTATCTACAAATATTTACAACAATTTGATCATCAATGCAAAAAGGTTGGCTAACTCTGAAATGTTTGATTGACACTGACTTTGACACTTATGACAGTGACGTATCTGTCGTAGTTTTTTTGGTCTTAAATTAGAGTTTCGAGTTATATATAGAAAAATATTTAGAAAACATCCAAGACTCAGGAAAAAAACTTGCGCTTAGCTTATCAATATTTGCCTTCACCGGTAATCAAACCTAGGACCGCTAGCTTTGTGGACAGGGTCACTACCAAGCAGGCTAACTCGTTGAGGAGATATCAACTCTGAAATTAGGTGGGTACCGGTGCCAGTGACAAAAAATACTTGATTTCTGTCTTGAGACATCAAAAACTACCTACTTTATTCTTTTACCCCCGCACGCAAAAAGAGGGGTGTTATAAGTTTGGCACCGTAGGTCTTAAACAGGTGAACCGATTTGGACGTAGTTTTTTTATTTGAATGCAGGTTTTCTAGCGATGGTTCTGAGCTAGGTTTCATAAAAATCGGTTGGGCCGCTTGAGAGATATCAGCTTTGATAGAAGGGGTCACCATTATATCATATTTTTTTAATTTAGTAACGAAACAAATGGTTAAAATTAGAGATAGGCCGACTACGGAGTTTGCCGACTGGCCAGTCGGCCGACTAATCGGTTTCAATTTGCCGATTAATCGGGCGACTAGTCGGCAATGCCGATCGTAGGATTTTGCTTTTTTCGGGTGAACTCGGAAACGTTCGTTTCGCTTCGTCCGCGTCCGTCGCGCTACTACTGAGGGCCCTGCCAAGATGCACTGCGCTAACTAACGTTTCTATTCGATTCGTTTTTAAACCAATCGCGTCACTGGAAGATGTCGTGATACGAAACTACCAGCGACGCGATTGGTTTAAAAACGAATCGAATAGAATCGTTAGTTAGCGTAGTGCATCTTGTCTTGGCCCTCTGTTTTGTTTACGTTTTTGCTGTACCGGCTGGTTGCACGACAAAAAAAACAATTAAAACCCTAATTATAGTATTAAAACGAACTACCTAGTGATTTTTATAACTATGTCGAAAAGAAAATCGCGTGTGGGGACATTTTTTGACGATATTGAAGGTGATTCAAGTAAAGTGAGGTGCAACCGAATATTCGGCATTTTTGCCGACTAGTCGTCGACTAATCACCGACTAGAAATGATGCCGAATAGTCGGCATTCCCGACTAATCGATGACTAGTCGGCCAATCTCTAGTTAAAATATAACAGTAGAACATTGTCCCACAAAACTGTTTACATAGTTTGACTGCGGGATCATTGATCTATGTAACTTATAATTATTCGCTAAGTATATGTTCGAAAGGTATTTATTGCACCCAGTGATTGATACTGACCAGTACGAGAACTCCTTGTTACCAGGCGAATATCGAAGAGCGGCGGCGTCACTGACTCCAGCAGGGTGACGTTGCCGTCCGCGCTGAGTCGCCGCAGCTGCCCTGAACTCTGCTGGCTCCACACCAACTCTCCTGTGACGCCACATCAACAAAGTAAGTTTTTTTTTTCATGCCAAGTAGGCAAATGAGTACAAAGACTAGCTGATGATAAGTAGGATCTGAGACCCAAAGAAATTTGGATTTCAAGACTACAATTGAAAGACTACAAGTTGTTAACCCTGAGGACTAAGGTGGAATGCCTGGGAGCCCTTTGTTTCCCATAATTTTATTGGTCATAATGTAATTGTTGACATAATTTTTGATAGTCATAATTTTTTATATCGCTGAAACTGTAAACTTTTCAGAAGTTCTGAAATATCTAACGTGTAGACAACTAGGTTAGGTTAGGTTTGATTTATAAAAATCCTGAAAAAGTAACAGTTTCTTTAAAAAACCACGTTATGACTTGCGATGATTATGACCTAAAGCACATTATGACTAAAAATAATTATGTCGGTCAATATAGACCCGGAATGCCTCTATGCTAGTAATTTCACCGGTTGTCTTATCCCTATACTGGACCACAACAATGCAAACTCTGCTACCTGGAGCGGTTGGTTAAAGTATAAGATGTTGGTCCGCTCCGGACGGACCCTGCATAAGGTTCTACCACTGCAAGTCAAACTAAATTTTCTTTCGGCAGCCCGTTTCCATACAACCGAACCGGAAAGGAGTGGAAATGGGCAATAAAGTGCTTTACCTACTGCTGAGCAAAGGCCTCCCTCATTCCAGCCAGTTCCACTATTCATCCCTTCCTCTATTATATGTATGCTTCCGGCAATTCAAATATAGGCTTGGATATGTCAACGCAGTCACCAACAACTGAGGAACTCACCATTGACCATCGCTAGTCCGTACGGCTGGTCCACTGGCGCTGCTGTCTCCGAGCCATCCAGGATGGTGGTCCGCTTGCTGCTGGCCAGCTCGAAGCTCTCGATCTTGTTCAGCTTCGTATCACACCTGATCAATCATTATCATATCTATTGAAACCCGTCTACTGCTGAGCATAGGCCTTCCTCAAAGATCTCAAAGAAGATTAAGCACATGAATGCGAACGTACGCACGCGCGTGTTAAACTAACCTGACTCACCAGTAGAGTATTTGTTTGTCCGTGTCCAGAAGGAGACCGTTGGGCCACTTCAGGTCGTCGGCCACTAGGGTGCGCTGCCCGGATCCGTCCATGTTGGCCGTCTCTATGCTGCCGTAGGGGTTGGCGGCTCTAGCCCACGCTGACCAGTACATCACACTGAGAAAAGGAAATCCTGAATAAGACGCCGAAATAATCTGTCAGTTTCTGAAAAAAACCTAAGTGCGAGTGTGACGGATACTTTATCCATATTTATCTACCGCGATTAGAGCAACCAATAATACCCTCGTGACAGAAGTAAGCTTCAACCTCTTACCCGCGTTGTGGATCGAGCACGATGCTGTATGGGTGGTATAAGCTTTTGCGGAAGAGCACGTGGCGCTGCGCCGGCGCCGCCAGCCGCGCCACCGACACGTTGCCCACGTGGGTGTCCGTGAAGTACAGGTTGCCACCTGAACAGGCCATGTTGTGACTTCAGGGGACAATTAAATAAATATATATCAGGGCGACAATCTAATACAAATTTATTTAGTCCCAAACTAAGCTCCAAGCTTGTACTATGGGTACTGCATGACGATAAACATACTCATATACATACTTAAAAACAGACTCAGGAGCTCGATACTCCCGCTCATCATAAAAATATTTGCCCATACCAGAAATCGAACCCGGGACTGCTAGTTTTGCCACTAGGCTAAATGCGTCGTCAAAATTACTTTTATAACATCAGTAAAGTTCTTGACGCATGTCCCATTAGGACACCAGTGGCCCGTTTCACGCAGCTACAAGTTACAAATTACAAGCGGAACTCTCTTTCTAGCAAAAGGAGTTACAAAGAGACTTCCGCTTGTACCTAATTTGTAACTTGTAGCTTCGTGAAACGGGCCTCAGATGTTCCTTTTTATTTGTCAAGGCATTAAATTTAAACCGTGAACACTTTTGCAACTGGGTACTCGTAGGTTAGTGATGAATCGTAGTCAGAAACGCGTCTTATCGGGTTATTGTTTATGAAGTCGTAATTTACCCTTATGGTGGCAGACTACATATTTGACCGACGGCCGACTGTACGTACGGTAGGGAAAACTGAAAGACGTAGGTACCTTTTTCGCTCTTATCACAATATAAAAAAGACAAAAATTTACGTCTTCAGTTTCCCTTAAACATTGTACGTAAGTATATTTATAAGAACTACATGTATGTAAACAATGTATTGTACAAATGGATTAAAAAAAAAACAAAATAAACAGAAAAAAGGTGTGTGCAAATACTCGTTCGAAGTGAACCTACCCATCCAGTCAATCGCTATTCCTTGACATTCTCCGAGACGATCTGGAATGAACTCCTCTCTACCACTACCATCTAGTTTCTGACGAATGATTTTTTTTCTAAAACAACAAAATCTACATTGAAAAAGCGGTCTATATCATCGGTCTATATACGAGTATAATCAATTAATCACAAATGCAAAATCATGCCAGCATAGAGTAAGTATACAGGGGTTCTATTCTTTTTGGTAAAACCATATTTTGACCATGTTATGGAATTGTCAACGTTACGGCTGTGTAATGATTTTCATACAATAAAAACGAATATACCTACTAATTTTCATTTTGCATAACACAAATTGCATAATTTTGATCTCTATAATAAACGAACGATATAATAATTACTATACAATTTCTTTTTATGCTTTTCGTAGGTAGTTAAATGGGTTACCTAATGATTCGCCGACAAACGTTACGCAAACGTATCGTTTCGCAGAATCCTAATTCTGCTGAAACCTTATTGTTCTCAGATTATTTTTTGGTGGTCACACGTTTAACCTAACCTAACCTACATAACCCATGCTTAAGATAATCTGAATACAAGCTGAAATTAGCTTGCTACGAAACGATACGTTTGCGTAACGTTTGTCGGCGAATCAATCGGTCACCAGTTAAATGAAATTATATGCTAAATGTTTTTGGACTGATTGAAGCGCATCCCAACGTTAGCTCTTATTTACTTGAAAATTATGGCGGCCGAGTCACAAAACAATACAATGTCATGCCAAAAGGCAATAATTGTTTTACCTTATAGAATAGAGCCCCTGCTTGCGAGGCAGAGAGAGCATATAGCTCTACAACCAAGCAAGGGATAGAATTGAAGAAGTTGATGATGATAATGATGATGATGATGACTTACACGAAGACATCGGAGAAGTAGATGTATTCCGATTCAAGGTCGACGTCAGCAACAGTAGGTCGGTAACCGGCGGCAGGGGCTGCTGCCAGGGAGGAAGAGATCGGTGATCCTCGCACCTCCACTACTGGAGGGGCCCCACGGGACACTAGCATGAATGTTTCTAGTGGTTCACCTGGAAGAAAGATAATTGATGACGTTAGAACGGACCGTAAGTTGAACGATAAACAAAGTTAGATTACTTCGCTGATGTCCCCGCTTTGTAACCTGATGCTGTCAGAGGAGATAGAAACTTAAGGTCAACTGAATACCATTACATCTACTTTGAAGCCAAGTATCCGGCGTTTTGGGTGATTATGTTGTAATTAAACCGTGGTTAGTGTACTGCTATCCTATTGCTGATTAACTGTGGGGAGATTGGTGACCCAAATTGGTTAATTTCACTTACAAGAGTCTCCACGGAGCATAATCAAAAAAATGGAATTAATAATTATGTTTAGCTTAGGGTGGAAACGTTGAGAGTGTCTTGTGGAATAGAGGTTGCCACTTTTTATTATACCCCATTGTTATCAATGTTATCATATAGTTTAGTTTATGATACGGCTGCCTTTACTGTCGAACTGCCTTTAATGTAGAAAATACGGTTAAAATGAAGTGGAATAGAGCCATATATGGGTATATAGATATATGGTAGGTTATATCTGAAGAGTTGGAAACCTACGTGTACACACTCCCTGTATGGTTGAGTCGAGCTGGTACCCGTGTTGGCAGAGGCACTGGGCGACGGGGGTAACGCCCTGGTATGCCGACACGCAGATATGTTCGCAGCCTCCGTTGTCCTTCGCACAGGGGTGAGAAACTGGAAGAACCGCATATTTACCAGAGTGGCATAACAAGTTGAATTATGTATGTATGTATGTTAACGATTGCAGAAATCACAGATTGTTTAAAGCATAGAGATAGCAAACGACCACACAAGTCATCTAATAGTAAGTGGGATCTGAGACCCATTGACAATTGAATTCTCGAGAGTTGAATAGAATACTAGTAATTTCACCGGTGGTCTTATCCCCACGCCGAACACAACAATGACGCCGAACACTGCTGTTTAGCGAAGGGTCTAACAACAACAAAAAATTAAATTATTATTACATCACTTGAATACCTTTTGGCTGCCTTCTCTCGTGGAACACGGCAGCGATGGAGGGGAACCCGTACATGGTGGTGCTCTCCGTGGAGTTGCCGGTGACGGTCAGGAGGCTGCGGGACCCGGGCAGGTACAGCGTCGACAGGAACCTGGAGAACACCTTGATGTCCTTATTGTAGGCCTGGAAGGGAGCAAATATGTATAAACAGCTCCAGAACCAGTATGCGCAGACCGGATACAACCAAAAAAGGATCGGTTTTTCGGTAAATGCTTATTGTTGGAATTTCTGTAGCGACTTATTATAAGTACACGTAGGTACTCGATATTGAGAAAACTGAAATAATGTAGGGGTTGTGTAGAAATTTACTCACATCTTGGATCGTGTACACTGTAATTCTTCCAGTTCCATCGTAGTTACTCCGCATAATAGTATCCGTAATATCCGTATCTTCATCGACCCAGAAGACTAGCTTGTTGGCAATGTCCAAGGTTAATGATTTGGGAGTACAGGCTCCAGAACAGTCTTTTGGAAGCAGGCCTGTCACTTCACCTCCTGCAAGGTTACTGCGGACCAGGCGGGCAGGGATTGGGTTGTTTTGTGACCAGAAGAGGAAGCTGTGAAGACATATTGATTATTTTTCATGGCATGGTGAAGGCAAACCACTCGTGCAACCATCAATGGATGGATATTTGTGACGTTATCTATGTAAAGGGACCTTATGGCGGATTGCGCTTACGCCGCACTGCATCACGCGACGTTGTATTTATATCGGAGCATCTTTAATAATGGCGGAAGCGCCATCCGCTATAAGGTCCCTTTACATAGATAATGCCACATTTTATAACCTCAAGATGTAATGCTCATGTTTGGCCTTCTCTCATCTATTTTGGACACGACCACACATACCCAGCAGTCTGGTTATCGCCAGCGGGCGGTGTAGGGTCCACCGCGAGCGAACGTGGGTCCTCCACGCCCCTCCGCAGTATGCGGCAGTGTCGCAGGGTTCCGTCGCACACGTAGAGGCACCGCTGCAGCTTGTCAACGAAGTACCAGGCACCGGACGCCCAATCGTATGCCATGCTGGTCACAGCTGGAATTCATGACGGGTAGAAATAAAAAATGTTAGTAGGCAAGATTGCAGACGTGGCCGTCTGCTGTCAGATAGTTGCGTTCGTTTAAAGGTTGACTTCCATGAAAACGTATTGCACCGCTTCCGTGGTAAGCGGGTCAGCCGCGCACGGCTCACTCAGTTGCCTTTCAAACAGTGAGTCATTGTAACATCAAATCTAAGTGCAGAAGTTCCCAAAAAATCCAAGAATTGCTTTCTTACCAAATTGCGTCGGGAACAGCGTGGGCTTAGGCAGTTCCCAGCGCTGGGTGAAGTCATCGACCGATGCACACTTGAAGTTCAACTGCTGGATCTTTTGTATGTAGCACAGGGACCTGAAATGAAAGGATCTGTAACTTGGAACTTACTAAATAGTTTTTGACTGACTAAATATGCTAACTATATGACTAACTGTGATTTAAACTACAAACCTGCGGGCCTTTTAGAGTCGCATTTATCAATGTGGATAAAACCGTCGCTTTCTGACAAATATGTAAATACGAGAATAACGGATGCATTAAGGAGACTTGTCATCATTGTGGGTGAAATTATCTTAATACTCGTAGTTTTCAAAAAAGGAGAAGATTATCTCTGAATTCGTTGAAATCTTTTTAACAAATACTTCTATATTTAAGAAAAGCATTATAAGTATATGGCTCGGCGGAAACTGGATTGCCTGACTCGTTAACGCTTGGCCTCCTAATCACCTCACCAGGCAATACCCTACCCTACTTAATAATATATATTGTCACTTGCTATTTCATAGAAAAACGAAGATTTCCGATTGCTATTAAGAAACTGGTAGTTACTGTACTCCTTTTAGGCAACTTACTTGTTGGCATAGTTGAAATCCATGGCGCTGACATAGCCATATCCGTATGAAAGCTTGGTATGGTTGTCGGCGAGATTAGGGGGCGCCGGGGGCCACACGCGGTGGACACTGTTCAGGGTCACCACCAGGACTGATGGCTCCGCATCTACACCGGACAATCAGAACCTACGGCTAGCAAAAGTTGTATTTATAACCGACTTCAAAAAAAGGAGGGGGTTCTCAATTCGTCTGTTTTTTTTTAAAATGTTTGTTACCTCAGAACTTTCGACTGGGTGAACCGATTTTGATGATTATTTTTTTATTTGAAAGCTGGTGCTTCCCATTTGGTCCCATTCTTATAAAAATGAAGATCTGATGATGGAGTCCATGAGTAATCGACGGAACTCTTCAAAATTTGTAGGTACACCTTTAGCGATTTTGGTATTTTTCATTGTAACTCGTGTATTTGCTCTTGCAAAGCACTATTTGGTGAAGTGGAACTAATGATGAAGACCACAGATGGCCACCGGAACTCCTAAAAGGTATATATTTCAAGGGTGGCGACAAGATATTTCGATTAAGATGGTTGAGCGACTATGACGAAACATATTTAGGTTTAAATATATGACTATGACTTTCCCACGGCGTTGCTTGCGGCGAGATTGAAATGTTCTATAGTTTCTTTTTAAATGAGAAGTGTGAGATGCATAATTATGATCACTAAAAAGTATAAAATAAGAAAAGAGTTCAAAAAAAACAAAAACCAGCCTTCAAAAATCAATGGTAGGTAATAGGTCAATTGTAGGACGCCGACTTCAGTTGGTCTGACCTATTATCTACCATTTTAAACAAGTTATTTGTTGCTTTTTGAACGGGTTTTTGTTGTTTTAAACTTTTTTTATATATACCATTGAGGCAAACGAGCACACAGGCCATAAGGCCCTCTATTCTACTCGATATAGCAATATTGCTTTTGACGTGTTATCGTATTGTTTTTAACCACATAATAAGAACATAAAGCATAGAAACCGGACTATAAGGCTGCGGCTCCACTGAAGCGGAGACGAGCGGAGCGGCGCGGAGCTGTGCCAATATTAACCAATAGAAGGCACATGCGGTCACGTCGAGCGCGCCTTGCGCACGTTGGTTTAGATTCTATTGGTAAGTATTGGCACAGCTCCGCGCCGCTCCGCTCGTCTCCGCTTCAGTGGAGCCGCAGCCTAAGACGTACTTTGCGTCAGCTATCTTACTCTACTTTTTAGATTACGTATTACATGAGAAAAAATGAAACAAAAAGTAGGCTGTTTTTTGTTCTTTAACTGTCATTGTCACAAGGTTTTACACAGGGACTTCTTTGTCCTTCCCATAGGAAGGATTTGTCTTTCCTTGTCTATAGGTCCAAATACTATAGATGCTTTTAGGTCCAAATCACGCCGTACTTGTGACGATGTACCAAATAACGAAAGAACAGCTATAGATTCATCTCTTTCCAACTCACTATGAAAACCATAAGTAAAAAGAAGTGAACCATAAGTATTTTCTGCTTATTTAGTACGGTTTCTATGCCTTTAGTCTTTATTCTGTGGTATAGCAATATTGCTTTAGACGTGCTATCATATTGTTTTTAACTCAGCCGCCATTACTGTCAAGTAAATAAGAGCTATCAAAATGTTGACAAAACGATAACGTGTCAAAGACGATATGGCTTTTAACGCCTAGAATGGTGAAGGGGTACGTCGAGTTCATAAATATGTGTACACTTTAGTACCGTGTCACTTTAACCCCTGTCATAATTCATATATGGCAGTTTAAACATGACATTAAATTGACAAAGTACTAAAATGTACACATATTTATGAACTCGACTACACTAGTAATTACCATAAATCAAGTAAGGTACGAAAACTTTTGACAGTTTTACCC
This sequence comes from Acleris literana, assembly GCA_946894065.1. Taxonomy (NCBI): domain Eukaryota; kingdom Metazoa; phylum Arthropoda; class Insecta; order Lepidoptera; family Tortricidae; genus Acleris; species Acleris literana. The sequence continues at coordinate 7,092,104 of OX335688.1, read as the reverse complement.
AACTGATCGTCAATATTTACAAACAATGAGTACACAGGTTTCTAATTAGAATTGGTGTATTAAAAACTATATTTCAAAAGAAAAAAAGCATTCACAATGATTTACTGAACTTTGTTTACTTGCCTGACTTTGGTTGACATCCTGACATCACCATCAAAGCAAACACTACAGACAGCACACCCAGGCTTTCCACTCTTAAAATACTCATGTTTATGCCATGGAATACATAATAATAACTTTATGATATACAATGATATATTTTTAAGGAAACAGCACGATAGTCGACGGGAGTTGTTGTGACATTGAGACAGCAAACAACAACTAATCTTATAAGGAAAACTTCGAATAAACTGTGGCCGGTAATAACCGGTTAGTTAAGGGTTCAAGACGTTAATTTGCTAGGGAAGTGCCTGTTAAAATCGGTGTATAGTTTAGCGTGAAATAAAAAGAAAAATGCAGTTAGTTTTTTTAAGTGTAAATTAAAAAATAACTCCTTTTCTGTAATCCATATGTATTGTAGCATTACCGCTACAAACCGCGTTGGTTCGCGTTAATTATTGCTAATTTATTTCGCCTTTTTCGTTTCTCAGCCTTTTTAGTATTGCGGACTTGTTCATTGACCGGTTAGAGTTTGTTATCTCTACTGACAGTTTTGAATTTTGAATTCGTTTTTGTTAAATCCGTTCCTTGTAATGGTACTGTCATTCAATCTCGTACTCTCGCCTTGATACTTCGGAAAATTGGATAGTCTCTGCTCAACCTAAGTTTCACTAAAGCATGGAATCTTAAGCCTGTTTCGAGTGCCGCGTCCGGTAATGATGTTACGCGAACGCCTTTCCTACTACGCCGTGGTCTCGATTGTTGACCGATCGAGATAGTGCTGTTGTCTTCTGTATGTCCGGATAGCGGGTGAGTTGGTTTTTGTTGCCGTTCCGCTTTCTCTGCCCCCCATCTTTAGGAAGCCTTTCTTGCGTCCTTTTCGTTCAATTTTGTGAGTAAAGGTGTCCTTTGCAGCACCTCCGCTTACCCCATATCACGCGACTCTTCGCCCCAACGGAAGATCTGGACGGGTGGTTTTGCCGATCACCGTGTGGTTCGCCAACGAGTTCGCTGGCAACGGGTCGTCGTCTGCGGTAGTGCCCGCAGGTTTTTCCCGCTGCGTCAGTTGCGACGAACGCAGCGTTACGGCTACATCTTCGTACGGCGGCAAGTCAGCGACGACGGAAGTTTACAGGATAGTCCCACATTTCGTTGATATTTTATTAATATCAAAATTCAAATTGAGTCCGCGAACTCCCCCCTAACCTATCTAAGGTTACTTTTGGTTGTAATTTGGCCATAAATTTAATTAGGTATCTGGACCTTTTTTTTACCGATCAACACCTCAATTGGTTATCCATATTTCATTATACTCCGAACTCATCAGTTTTAATCATGAAGCGCTTCTTGTACTTAAACCGATTCATTCTATTATAGTTCGATTTAGTTTTACCTATAAATTGTATACAAGTTTTGGCCTGACCGTGTTCTAAGGTGGTCTTTTACCTTTATTAGGCGATGTGTTTTAAATTAAAAAAGGCTTTATTAACGTGACAATCCGCAGACCGTTTTATGTTAATTCGTTTTGGTTACCTAAGCAAAAATCTGTGTCAGCCTAGTAATCTAGTTTTTATAGTTGCATTGTAAGTAATTTGTTTTAATCTAATCATTGTGTGTTCCCTAATTATATAACCTTGTTGAAATTCGTTCGGTTTTATTTTACTTTTACAGGTCCAAATTAACGTGCTGATGGTTTTATCGCAACCATCCCGTGTAGTGTTCCGTACCTCTATTTTTTATGGAGCGCTACAGTATATAATATAAATACCTAAAGTAAGGCCAGCGAGAAGAGATAAAGAGTGTAAACAAGCTTTTAGGAGTTCAAAACATTTTTATTTGAAATCGTGTCTCTTTCGAACGCAATCCAAACAGGAATGAACTTCACAAAATGGCGGCCCTAATGTTGACAACTTCTGTACTGAGCTTTCCTGTACTTACTACGAATCACGCAACGGTAGCCGTCCTTGACCAACTGAAGATATTATTGTGTTCGAGAAATAAGGACGGATATAATAATCGCTCGCTATCGCAATATAACTCAGTAACGGTCAGTTTGTTTACATTATCTATCTCGTATCATTGGCCGTACTTTATATAGTACCTCTGACTTCAAGATTGCTATTCCTTGGGTACCCAAGGAATTTCGAAAATCGGCTCCCAGCAGGAAGAAGTCCTATTTCGAATAGCAGTCTGCGCGTACTTAGCCGCGAGCGTCCTCTAGCTATCTTCCATATTCGAGTATGTAAAATATATAAGAAACTGACTGGCTGATCGATCAACGCAACGCCGAAATGGTTAGGGAACTTGAAATTTGAAGGGGATTTGGTCCGTGGATATCGTAAAGTTGTATGAAGGGATTTTCAAAATATATCTTAAATAACTTTCATTTCGAATAGAGATACTTCTGGTCGCATTATTTTACAATTTTATGTGGTCAAAAGTCTAATCTTATTTAACTTATTTAATAAGACGCGTGTCACCTATGTAATATGTAATGGTTAAACCACAAACACGTTTTTGTAAAATGAAAGTTTAAAATGATACGTTTGTCAAACGTACTTTTGAATAAATGAACGGATCCCAACGGGTTAAAATTGGGGAGTAGCGAAAACTAATGCTGCGCGTATGAAGTCGCGGGCGTCCTCTATCGATAAATAAAGCAATCGGATTTATGAACGAAGGTGTATAATTTCAGTCAGGCCTTCCTCCGCCTCTTCTGCGTCTTAAGGACGACGCACGCCAGGCTGTTCTCCACGGGCGCGACCAGCAGTTCGTCGGTCTTCGTTATCACCCTGAACGCCACCAACTCATCCAAGACATCCTGGAAAATGAAGAAAAAAAAAGTTGCTCAGTGTCAAAATACCAGAATTTTAAAATATCAGATTCTCAATATACTGGCATCCCAAAACTTAACATTTAAAAGTATTGTTGATAATCCTTTACCTTAATATGAAAGTTGGCGTTTTGGAAATCTAGTAAAGCGAGTACCTACCTACCTGTGTTTCGAAGTTCTGGTATTTTGGGATTGAGCGAAAAACAGTTACCACCTTTTAAAGCAGATTAATATAATTATTTTTTGGAACATTTACATTTTGGTATATAATCTGATGCAAGAAGGATTAATACTGTTATGCCGATGATAAGCTACGCCAAAGCGTAAGATAGCACAGAGGGCCCTGCAAAGATGCACTACGCTAACTAACGTTTCTATTCGATTCGTTTTTAAACCAATCGCGTCACTGGGAGATGACGTGATACGAAAAGTCACGTGGTCTACCAGTGACGCGATTGGTTTAAAAACGAATCGAATAGAAACGTTAGTTAGCGTAGTGCATCTTTGCAGGGCACTCTGTTAGGAGAGGAGAGTATACGGTTAGCGACATCTAGCGACAAGTAGCGTCAGACAGCGCAGCTAAAATCTGACAGGCTAGTTGAGTTTCTTATACGTTACAAATATATAGCTTGGCATATTTAAATAAGAGTGGGCCTCAGAGGGCCCTGCCAAGATGCATTGCGCTAACTAGCGTTTCTATTCGTTTCGTTTTTAAACCAATGGCGTCACTGGTAGATACGTGACTTTTCGTATCACGTCATATACCAGTGACGCGATTGGTTTAAAAACGAATCCAATAGCTAGTTAGCGTAATGCATCTTGGCAGGGCCCTCAGAGCAGTTTGTTTGTCTGTCTTCTCCACGTCTTCATCAAATAACTTCTGGTCAATAAGTAGATACCACTCACGATTTCTGCGATGGCGTTCCGGATTACGGTGGTTATCTGGGGCACCTTTGTGCACAAAGCCACGCCCAGCGTCTCCTGGACAGTGCTTATCTTTATTTGATCTGCGACAGGGATAATAAATAGTAAAAGGGTGAAATACCCTGAAACCTTCGAGAAATTTGAATATTTGACATAAGTATTACGCAAATTTGCCGGGTTACACGTTTTCCACTTGTCATTACTTATTAGTCAATAAGGTTCATTTTGACTAGCCTACATTTTAATACAGATTTTTAAACTTTTTTGATATTTTTTCCAAAACTGTAAAATTTGTCAACTTTATTTTTCGCATGAAATATAAATAATTATCTTTAAATCAGATTTTTTTCCGATTTTTTGGTCCATAAACTTCGGAAGAAAATCTCGACATATAACGTATACCAGTGACGCGATTGGTTTAAAAAAAAATACAAATAGAAAAGTTAGTTAGCGTAATGTATCTAGGCTAGGGCATGTGTACTGAATGTTTTCTACTTACTGTCCTTTATGTACATGACTCCAATTACGTGGATGTTGTCGTCGATGCGGAAGACCGTCTCCGTGACGTCTGCTGGGAAGTCCTGGAGACCGGAAACCAAGGGAGGACGTTAAAAAGGTGTTATTTCAACCCCGACTTGAAAACAAACGCTATGCGGAATTGCTATTTAGCGAAGTTACGTTTAATACTTAGAGCATTTTTCGTTTTTTATTTATCTACAATTAGTAAGACCATTAATAGGTGAAAAATCTTTTTAGGAATCATCACTAATTTAAGTTATATTAGGGCAAATGAAATTTATATAAAACGTTGGTAGTTAGGACCCAAACGGAGCCCTAATGGTTCGTGGCTCGACTCGCACTTGACCGGGTTCCTTATTACAATGCTGTTCCAGACCTATGCTAGAGTTACCTATTAGTCACCCATACATACTCAAAATACCCTTATGGACACCACAAACGAACAGTCTGCCAGCTGATTTTGGCCATTGGACAGTGACGTATACTTATAACTTTCTCCTAACAGATATCTGCGACCCTCTCTTCCTGTCAATCCGTCTGTCTGGGGCACCCATTACCACAAAATGGCTGTTTAATCCCTTGTGTCCCGAGCTACGCGAGGTCAAAAAGCAGAGTAACCCACGGGTTTTAAAGACACCCACCGCGCAAACGACATGATTTGCTTTCCATGTCCTATACTTACTCATACACTTTTTATACATAGAAATAGTACATTTTTAGAAAGGTGAAAATATAACTTACCCAATTATGTCCAAAATTAAACGGAAAAATGCATAATCCAGTGTATGCAGCCAATTGATTTCAGAGAAAAGTTAAACTGAGGCAGTTTCCCAAAAACACTCACAACTAAAAAATACTACACAAACGTAGGTACTCGTATTTATTTTTGTAATTTTCGGTTTCTCTATGTTATATTCTATAAAAAATTTATGAAAAAATACAGTAGATCACATAAATTAAAAAGATATATCACTGCACATTCACTCACACAACGATTGGATAAAGTGGACTGAAGTTCACCATGAGTTCACCTGACCATATTGAGATTTTTTCCGTTTAAGTGTTATGATTGGTTGATTTTCGTTTATAGCTAATTTCACACTGAATCCATTGATATACAATTCATGGGAATTTATGTATTAATGTGAGAGACTATGGACAGAAAATCTAATCATGATGTACCGGCAACCACCCGGCAGCTATGACTGCAGCTCTAGCTGCCGGTAGGACACAAGGAGCGCATTATTCCGGCTCCGTAATGTCACGCACAGACAATCAAAATCAATAGGTACCTACATAATTATGTATTTATGAATGCAGTATCAATTTGAGACAGCCAAATCCCCTTACCTCGGGCAAGTCATCTTCCGATATTTTCTTTTTACAATGTGCGGGTGGCATACTGACGAGTTATAAACAGAGTAAATGCTTCTAAATAAAAGTGTAACATATAATATTAGTATCAAATAAAATTCTTACAAAATAAATTACGCAAAACTACAAAATATAAGCTCGATCTAAATCCGGTGAAAGTAAATTACAAAAAGAAAATATCAGCATGGCTATGGCGAATAGGTACTTGCCGGTTTTCGTACCTTCAAAATGATCAGGAAACGCTCGTGTGACGTGAAGTGAAAACAGAATATATGTATGTCTAAATAGCCTTCTTGGTGTCCCTAGTCTCAGAAAGGATTATTTCTGTTGACTTTATGATATATCGTAAGATTCATAAGAATAACTAGTCCGCCGCACGTTGTAACAGCGACATCTAACGGAGAATAAGGTAAAAGACAGCGCCATCTATTGTCAAGTAGCATTTTTCATATGCATAAGTAAGTGTAAGTAAACTCTTTATTGCACAAAAATAATATGTTTTACATAATATAGGAGTTTGTCAAGCTTGAAAACAGAACTGACAAACAAACACTTTCGCATTACTAATGTTCGTTTGCACTAGGATTCAAAGGATATTAACAGTGCATTTCGCAGCCATCCTGATATTTTACAATTAGATAAACTAAGATTCATGACATTGCCAGAGTACCCTGTCCATTCGTTTTGTCAGAGCTTACGGTATCCTCATAATGAAGATTATTACCAATCTGTTGAAGGAACGAAAGGACGAATGGTTAGTTCAAACGGTAAGTCCAAAAACTTCGCTTTCTCTAGGTACTTCCATTACTCCTCGTTAAAGTTTCAAAGAAGCTTCTACTCGAGGCTAACAACAAAGCTTTTCCGGCTTGGCGGTTTTGACCGGCCTTTCATTATAAAAACATACGAATTGAGAATCTCTCCTTTTCGATAGAAATAATCAATGAAAATTGATAAATTTACTAAATTAAATAAGATTGCTGATAAATAATTAATGTTTTAGATACTTACGTAATAATAAATTCTGTTGTTTTAGACAATCTTACGATACCAGTTATCTGCTTATTTACACCATACTGACAAAACATAACGTAACAAATAGTACTTTATCTACACACATACCTATAATAAATACTCTAAGATGGGTTCAGAAGCCGAAAGGCAAATGATCAGCATTACCTGTGGTGACAGCGATGACAGCTGTAACGTAATTTCATTACGTTATCGAATATTGTAAGGTAATGAGATCCAAATTTGGAACATCTTCCAAAATTAACAGCTATCAACGCTGTCACTTACTACCACAGGTAATGCTGGTCATTGCCTACGGGTTTTGAACGCATAATAGAGGACTTATGATGAACTGTAGATAAACTTATTTTTACTTGACAGTAATGGCAGCCGAGCTAAAAACAATACCATAACAGGTCAAGGACGGTACGGTTTTTACCGCCTAGAATAGAGGCCCAGCTCTGACTATCCAAACATATCAGAATACCCTAAAAACCATATTAATTAACCACCATAACTACCATAACATTATCTTAAATACGGAACCCTCGGTGCGCGAGTCCGAATCGTATTTGATCGGTTTTTTTAAATTGGTTAATTTTAGCTTAATTTAGTTTTAGGTCATTTGCTATATTTTAAAAATAAAAATACGATATTGAATAAATATACTACCAAATGTTTATTTTTAATGTTTGATTTTAGTCTTAGTCAGTTAAATCAAATTAAAAAAATTAAAAGAAAATGCTGACCCGGGAAGGAATTGAACCTCCGACCGCCTCGACTATATCATAGATGGGCAACTCTGACCGCTGAGCTACCGGGTCTGTTCGTCACACGACCAAAAAGGGGATCTATTCATAGCAGCTGACTCATCAACGCATTGAAATGTTACGTTATCTCGACGAAAGCAAAATAGCTTTTAACGGTTTAGAATTAGGGTCGCTGATAGTGCTTTGAATTGTAGAATAATTTCGGTGCTTATTTTAAGGTGCGTTTAGACCCAGCGAAGGAAGGCTCTAGAACATGTTTTGTCTTTATTTTTACAAAGAAAACGTAAGAGATAATGCATAGAATTCTTGTTCGTTCGCTTGGTCTAAATCGGGCCTTATTCCAATGGCTTACTCACCCGAATTCAGCTGACAGACAAATGTTTTGTTTAATTTGACGCAAGTCTGGGGCGTGGCGTACCCATAGGGGGGCGCGACGGCATACAGAGGGCGGAGCGTAAGGCTGGCCTTACACAATCTGAATCCCACACCCGCATACAATTTAACTGTTCCCTATATACATTCTGATTTTTTCAGATTATAAATTTCTCAGATTGATCTGTCAGAATGATCTTGACGTGAGTTCTGTATTAAGAGTATGAAAATTCCGATTTCATAATCGGATCGGAATTCCGGACGCACCTATTTCTATACAATTAGTACGGACGAGCACACACATACTGGATTCAGATTATGAATCTCAGTTGCTAACGCAGACTTCTAGCGTAAGACGCGTTACGACTTGTATGTAATAACCAGTGATCGGAAATAGGTGAGTTAATTTGCCTAAACTTGATGCATGTTCATTCAATAATGTATTCCCATCTCTCTCACGTATGAATGAATATCCGTCAAGTTTAGGCAAATTAGCTCTACCTATTCCGATCACTGGTAATAACACATCAAATGATGATACTGACATTCTGTAGTAGTCGAAGAACCTGTCAGGATAGTGCCGTAAATTTCTTGCCGTTGACCAAACTGAATTTTTAAGACAATAGTGAGGCAAGGCACCGGATTCAGACTATGAATTCAGATTATGAATTCAGATTGGGATTCAGACTGTGTAAGGCCAGCCTAACTCTTAAAATCAGCCTTCCATAAAATGTTAGATTGATTTAATGTTAACAAAACACTTAACTATAATACATAGTGTAATATTTTTTCCATACATAGATATTAAGTTATCATACTTACCGCTCAGCACATTCGGCACTCTTTGACTAAATTATTCTAAACAAATAAGTAGGTAGGTTTTTTATTATTATAGCTACTCTAATGAACTAAGATTATGGAGGACGTAGATATTTATCGATGTCACAAAGTTGGACTTACAATAATAATTTCGGGAACCCCTGCTTTAAATGACCTGCTGTTAAATAAGTGTTCAATTATTTATTATTTGTTTAGAGCCACTCTTAATATTATGTTAATCTGCTTGTTGCAGACTTCGGACATCAATGATGTTAACCCGGTAGTGGACAGAATAATGGAGGACGACTCGGTGGAAATAGTCATTATGGCTAACCATGAAGGTAGTGAAAGAACTGCCAATGTTCAGAGTCCAACGTAATAATTATATCTACAGTAAGAAACAGGGAGTTCAGAAGTGCCTTTTGCGCCAGCTTGCGACAGCGCTGCCCGGATGCAGAGCATCAACCATCTTATCCGCCAGTGTCCTAAGCGTAGATAGATAGATACCCAGGATATGCCCGCGATCTGTTTACCCTTAGTGACGACGACGACGACAATGACGACGACAACGACGACGACGACGACGACGTCGACGACGTAAACTTATAAGTAGCTGCACACTTTGCATTTTGTCGCTTTAACATCTTTGACGGATTAATGCAGAAGTTCAAACATGACGTCAATGTGACAAAGCACTGAGGTGTGCAGCTACTTAATAACTAAGGTTCGTAATTAGATAACTACACCCAATGTTCCAGGGCTGCCGATCCTGACGAATGGCAACGCGCTGGGAGCCACCCACTACGCCACCGCCATCCACCGCCTCGGCACCATGATCCAGGCCATGATCAAGGACATGGTTGGTACTTGATCATTGGGATATACTGTATTTTTGCTACGCTTTTATGAACTGTTCGGTACAAAGGCCATTGATTATATTTTATTGATGATCTAGAGACTTAAAACTTTAAGCAAAATTCAGAACTAGATGGGAATTGCACGGTGTTGTAGTGTTGAACTTAATTCATTTTCGTAACAATAAAAAAACGAATTTTAATCCATAGATTTTTTTTAAATATAATAGTCGATTTCCAATTTTCGACCGATTTTAATGGATATATTTTCATAGGGAGGGCTTTTTCAGAGGGAGCCCCATTCAAATTTGAACAAATCTGGTCATGGGATCCATGCAAAGTCAACAGACTCCTTAATGATTTAGAGTAGGTTTGTTTATTACATATCTCTCATAAACCTTACAAGTTAAACCTATCTACGAAGACCGAAACTGGGCCCGCTAGCTTCGTAAATTCGCATCGCAGGCTAACCACACCACGCTGTCACACGATTCTTGTCTAACACAGAGGGCCTAGTACTATGTTTGTGTTTCTCGATATGAATAAACATGGAAAAATCATTCTGACCAGGTTGTAAGTGCGGAATTATCTGACTTATTCACATCTATCCACCGCGATAAACGCAACGATAATACGGGGCCATCTGATAATTCCCAACTTTACTCAGGATCCGTTTGACGAGACGCTGGTCTTCCGGTTGAAGACTGTCAAGAGGGAGATGCTGGCAGCGCCGCACCAGGAGTTCAGCATCATCGTGGTGCAGCACGGTCGGCCCAAGAAGGTCAAGAAGAGTACCAAGAAGACCAAGAGGAGCCCGGCATTTATACAGGACTGCTGAGCGGCTGATGCCGATAAATGCGACACACCTGGCGAGCTATAATTTTTTAGAGTTAGTTGGTAGCAGTGAGAAGGCGACTCGAAATCTAGTCCATTTTGTATCACAAATGCACTATAATACTGTAATGTATATATGGCCCTTGCCGCCAGCTAAGGCAAGGAGGTCGGATGGTAGTCCATCGGAACGCCTGTGTATGCCACGAAATAAAATACTCCCCTTTTTTCATGGCATATCCAAATAATAAGCCAAAGACCACACTAGCCTCTGAGTAGAGGCTCTGAGGCCTATGAGGACCATCAATCTCAGGATTGCAAAAACGTTGCAAATATAAATAAAATGTCGATGCCAAATGCACCTACAAAATGGAATTGTCCAAAGTCTCTGATCTGATCAGTCAATGAACAAAGCTTAAAATTTAATTATATTAAGACGATTGATTTGCTGCTTCTCTGCTACTGCTACAAGTACACACTTTACTCGCATACCCATTATACGCACTTATTATTTTATCAATTTTTAGTACATGTGTCCTTTAGAAGTATTTTGATTTAAGAGTTCTAAAATAAAACAATCAATTGATAAATCGCTTTTTATTTAAACGTTTGTGCAAAAATGTAGCTGCTCTATTTACCTAATTTACTTTCTAACCTACTCAAAAACTGTTTGATAGTCTCTATATCTAAAGACATTTGATCAACTTTTACGTTTAATTCCTCAACAGCGGTTTGTGCCTTTATGTTTTCAGCTATTTGATCTTTAACATCATACACTCCATCGTCTAAATTTTTCAGATGTTTCGTTATCTCTTCTATCTTAACTTTAATCTTAGCTGTTCTATCCTCAACTGCCACCGTGTCTTTTTTCTTCTGTTTCCCTATTATAGCATCGTGCATTTCATCTAATTTCTTTCGGAATATCTTGATATCCATTTCTTCTTCCTTTTGTTTTTCCTGAGCCAGTGCTTTATCCAAAAGAGCGTCCCTGAGATGCGTCGGCAGCATTTTATAATGTCTCCATCTTGGCTTTCCAGGGCAAATAGTAATAGTAGCTATAACTCTTCGTTTGTTCTTGATACTGTTATTTAACCTTCTAGGTAACACTGTACTAAAGAACCTATTATAAACCAGCACGTCCAACGTACCTAAAAATTCAACTTGCTTCGCGAGCCTACTGATGTTACCAAGTACTTCTAAGTCAGTAATGTCACTGACGGCTACACCGACCATTAGGTTCATTAGTACTATTGCGGCTAATATTAAGAATATGACAAACATTAGTCGGACTATTGACACAGAGGATGAGAGTGTTTTGGCGTGATCTTCGTCGAAAAGGGCCTCGTAGTCGAACTCTGAGGTCATCATGACGATGGTCTTGACGAGCGCAGACCAGGGCCCCTCGAATGGAGCCGTTGACCGGAACTGGATCATGAAGCTCAATGCGAAGCCGACGACTAGGAACCCAAAGGTTAGAAGAATCTGAAATATAAATGAAATTATCGTCAGAGTTACATAAGGAATCTTCAAGTCGTTATTTGATTGGAAGAAGTGCTTCTTCTTAGTCTTAGGATATGGCATTATGCTTTACAACAAGAACCACAAGAGACAGAAAACTTCGCTAAAACGCTTGAATCCTACCTAACCATAAATCTAGAGCTACCTACCTTCACAATATTCGAGGCGACCTTCCCAAACATGAGGACATAGTATCCCCAGTTAGGGAACCTGGACAGCAGAAACATCATCTCCAGCCATGCCAGCAGCAGTGCCGCCGTGGCCACGTGTCTCGGCCAGTCGCCCTCTGACCACGAGACGATGATGACCGCCGGAGGCAGGGTCGTGGCCAGCCCGATAGACCCAAACTTAACCCATGTTTCAAGCTGCAGGAAGTAGCGGCTGCTTTTGACGTTCATGTATAGCAATTCCTGACAAAATACAATAAATATTAGGTCGATTGTTTTCAACGCACCCTTTAAACGCAAAGCATTAGCTAAATTCTAAGAAAACTGAGGGTTTACGAGTACTTTGTATGTTTTCCTTAATAAAAATTAAATAAAATACTGACCTGTATTAATATTAGACAGATTGATGCATACACAATATACCCCCAGATATGCGGAGAAAGCCAATCTGGCGGATCGACATCCGTATCTTTAAAAAAGAAGACAGACACGACGAAGGTAGAAAGGGATAAAACGAAGAACGCGTAGAAGGCTATGATTGTGTAGAAAAATGGCAACAACGCCTTCCATTTTAAAAACAGAAAGCTTTCTAGCAGTGGGTGAATGAGTAACCTCCTTTGTCCGTATCGGTTGCCGGTTTTCAGTAGGGCCTCAATCACCTTCATCTGTTCCATTTCACACACGCTTGGTATTATCACGGAGTAATCGACAGTGACAACGCAATCGTTTTCTTGAAAATGCTGCGAATTGGAAGATATATACGAGTCAAAGACTTCTTCAAGATACTCGGTCGGTTTGGACAGGTTGTTCAAGATCATGTCAATAGCCGTCCTTCTGTATTTCTTAGGGCCGTCTGTGTAGCCAGATAGGTTGGCTCCATCTTTTAATAGCATTGCAATGACTTCACGGCTTCCGTGGTGCGCTGCTGTGTGTAAAGGATACCATCCCATGCTGTTAACCTCATGGATCGTCGTTTTATCCATGCTGAGTATAACCGTAGCTACTTCTGGGTGATTCTTTGCCGCTGCGATATGCAAGGGTGTTGAGGACTTATGCGGGCTGCAGGTCGTCCTTTGCCTGATATCGGCGTTCTTTTGAAGCAATAGCTGTACGCACTGGGCATGGTTGTTAGAGGCTGCGAAGTGAATGGGAGCGAAGCCTCTTCTGTCACCTGCTGTTAAAGAATTAAGCATCGCGTTGCTTGTTTCATATTCGAGGAGATGTTTTAATATTTCATAACGACCGTGGTCCGCAGCAATATGGAGGACGTTAACATCACCCGGCAAAGTAATATCGATGGTAGCGTTTTCATTCAATAGTGCCTGGACGCACTCCATGTGCCCATTTATAATAGCTTTAAACAAAGGAGTTTCTCCTTCATCATTTTGACAGTCGATGAATTTGGTTTGTTTTGCAAGGCTGAGGATTTCATTGAGAATCTCCAGATTGCCTAGTGTAGCTGCTGAATGTATGGGAGTTTCTCCGTCGTTTGCCTGAAAATAAAATAAAAATTAGCGAAATGTTACTGAATAAGTATATTGAAGCTACTTTCCAATATAGAAACTAGTTCTGTCTCCTTATCGCGATTTGGGCACAAATTGCAAACTAAGAAGACGGTGACCAAAGGTTCCTATTGAACCGACCCTCAGAGCAACGTCAGCACCAGCCTCCAGCGCCACGCAGACGCCGGCCGCCCACTCTGCTTCGATCGCCGCCTGGAGCACCGTGTGGCCGTCGCCGTCCTTCACGTCCACCGTGGCTGACATGGGATCTGCGTTCTTGTACTCGTAGTTGGCTAATATCTGTAGCAACACAACGTAATTAGTCATTTTATGTAAATGCGGAGGCATTGTTTTAAAAATAAATATGCAGTGTCTCTCAGAGTAAAACTGGGGGGTTATTAGTTATGACATAGTTAGCTATGCAGTTCATTTTACCATTTAAGGCGAGCGTAAAGGACAGAGCTATTGCAGTTGTATAGTTCTGTCCTATTCTATCAGCGTAAACTGAGCTGCATAGCTATGTCATAACAAGAGTAATTTTTGCTTTTGTTTTCGCGCAGAATTTCAATTGCCGCTAATCTTTCGGAACCTTTTACGGGGGAATAAATAGGTACAACATTACTGTAACTTTTTGGTGGCGTGCAACCACCATCGATCATCGTTATCATCATCATCCTATATCCACGGCTGGACAAAGGGCTTTCCTAAGGATCACCGGACAATACAATGACCGGTTCCGCCAGAGAATTCCTGCTTCCTTCAACAAGTTGTCGCGTCGGTTCTCCTTGTACGGCACCCACGCTCAGTGGTTATTAATTACCTGCAAAGGTTCTTCCAGCTCCTTCTTAACACACAAATGCAGCGGCGTGAGCCCCGAGCTGTTGAGGCAGGAGACCTCGGCGCCGGCGTCCAGCAGCAGCTCGAGAGCGGTCTTGCTCTCAAGCAGCACGGCTGTGTGCAGAGGGGTGTCCACGTTATTAATGCCCTTCTTCCGCATGGTGTGAAACTGGCCTTTGGCTTTGAGCAGGAGACGCATTACGTCAACGAAACTATAAAAGAGAGGAAGATGTCAGTCGAATGCAACCACGCGGCAGATTTTTTGGCTCAGGGCGACTTTGTCTACAGTCCTATTTCGTCACCTTCTTAACTCGTCCACAATGCCATGTCGTCGGCATGTAATTCCTAAATCGTCACCTTCCTAACTCGTCCACTTTCTGATATCGTCAATACCCCATTTTGTCTACATTCCTATTTTGACCACAGTGCCAACTCGTCCACTTTCTTTTATCGACCTCAGTACTCCTTGGTCAGCAGTGCTAACTCGTCCGCATTCCTGTAACGACCTCAGTGTCAACTCGTCCGCATATTTGTACTCGAGTCTGGGTGTTCAATATTTTTACTATATAGTTGACGAGTTGGCACTGTGGTCTAAATAAGAATGTTGACGAGTTGACATTGTAGACTAATAAGGGATGTTGACGAATTGGCACTGTAGTCTAATTACGAATGTAAACGAGTTGGTACTGTGGCCCACGTAAGAAAGCGGACGAGATAGGGAAGTGACGATATAGGAATGCTGGCGAATCGAAACAGTAGACCATATGCGAATGAGAACGACTTAAGAAGGTGACGAAATGGAACTATGGCCGAAGTCATCCTGAGCCGATTTTTTCAGGACAGTTTTTGAATAAAAATATTTGCGTAGGTGAGTAACCTCTTTTTAATAAGGTTTTCTGACAAAGCGTCGTATACACAGTAATCCTTTAACCAAATATCGACGATTTCTAATATTTTGGCAGAGTGAAACGCACTGAAACGGCTCAGGATGACTTCGGCCATAGTTCCATTTCGTCACCTTCTTAAGTCGTTCTCATTCGCATATGGTCTACTGTTTCGATTCGCCAGCATTCCTATATCGTCACTTCCCTATCTCGTCCGCTTTCTTACGTGGGCCACTGTACCAACTCGTTTACATTCGTAATTAGACTACAGTGCCAATTCGTCAACATCCCTAATTAGTCTAAGTACAACGTCAACTCGTCAACATTCTTAATTAGACCACAGTGCCAACTTGTCAACTATAGGTACAGTAAAAATATTGAACACCCAGACTCGAGTACAAATATGCGGACGAGTTGACACTGAGGTCGATACAGGAATGCGGACGAGTTGGCACAGCTGACCAAGGAGTACTGAGGTCGATAAAAGAAAGTGGACGAGTTGGCACTGTGGTCAAAATAGGAATGTAGACAAAATGGGGTATTGACGATATAAGAAAGTGGACGAGTTGGGAAGGTGTCGATTTAGGAATTACATGCTGACGACATGGCATTGTGGACGAGCTAAGAAGTTGACGAAATAGGACTGTGGACAAAGTCGCCCTGAGCCACTGAAACTTATTGATGAAATACTGTATGAAGGTGCTTTTCCACCGGCGAGGCGAGGCGAGGCGAGGCGAGACAAGGCGAAATGAAAATTGAAATGTGTATTAATACAACCATTTCGGAAATTGATATTTTTCAATAAGTACGAGTTTCAATTCTCGTCTCGCTCTAAAATCATCTCTAGACCATATAGACATAATTTAAGGCGTAATCGTAGCGATATGAAAAGCATCACGATATACATATTAAAATATTTTCAACACACCCGCTACGAGTAAGCACCCGACCAAACCCGATGTACCAATTCTCGCAACTCAGTGTCTTACGAGTACTAAAGCTATAAACATTGGACTCTCAAATTGTGCCAGCTTCACCAATCTCTAATACGCATTTTCAGCCTGATGTGATTCTTTGGCGTTCTAACCGCCGTCATTATTGTCTTCGCATATTATTGTAAGTAGATAAAATTAACAGCTTTCTTATTCTTTGAAATGGAATGGAAACTACCCCGGGTCTGCTATTATTGACATTAAAAATTGCTTATAGGTATCATTAATCTCGTCAATACATTGAAGACGGCGGTTGAAACGCCTGAATATTCACCCCCAAATATCTTCCGTTTACCTTTTTATTAACATACTTCTCAACTTTGATGTCCTGATTGCAATAATATGCGGAGCCGGCGACATCTAGCGGCGTGCGGCCCATGACGTCCTTGACGTTGGGGTCTGCGCAGGCGGCGAGCAGCAGGCGCGTGCAGTGCCGGCGCGCGCACGAGCTGGCCACATGGAGGGGGGTCCAACCCGGTTGGAATAGGGGGAGCTGAGGATAGGAATCTATAGTGGCTATTGCAGTCTATATTTATGAAAAATGTATATTTTGAATTATTTTAAGGAATATCACTCACTGTGTCTCACATAACAATAGGCTGTCTTTTTAACTAGAGAAAGTAAGCAAAGCGTGGGTAATGAAAAAAAAACGGCCAAGTGCGAGTTGGACTCGCGCACCGAGGGTTCCGTATTTAAGATAATAGTATGGTTGGAAAACTCAAAAGAAAATACTCATTTTGGTGTGAACTTTATTTTCTATGCAATTAGGTACATTTTGACTAATTTAAATTTTTAAACAGATTTTTAAAGTTTTTTGATATTATTTCTAAAACTTTACAATTTAACTACTTTATTTTATTTTTCGCATAAAATATAAATAATTATCTTGAAATCAGGAATTTTCCAATTTTTTTTAGTCCATAAACTTCGGAGATAAATGTAGAAACGCTAATTTTTTATAACTTTTAGGCTATAAATCAAAAAGTACGTCACGGAAAATAATAAAAAATAGTTTTGAAATTTGCAGATTGCGCCCTTTCATATTGCCCCATTTGCTATAATCAAATCACTTTTATTTTTCAACCCCCCATTCAGGAACCCTTTTCAAATATTAAGAAAAATAAATTCATACTGTTTTTACTAAAAATTGATACGGGCAAGCAAGTTGTATAACTATGCCAAATTTCAAGTTGATAGCTTCTCTAGGTTCATAGAAAAACAGTTGTGACCTACTGACAGACAGACAGACACCAAAGTCTCATCATAAAGGTTCTTTTTTTATCATTTTGGTACGGAACCCTAAAAACAGTCATGTGCGAGTCGGACTCCAGTACCGAGTTAACATTATATTTCTCGTTAATTCATTTTCTTTTAAAATCTTTTATTACCTACTAGAAATTTAAACGTAATAGTTTGATAAGCGTTGTCACCTTTACATGTCTTTTATCGATACTACAAAACGATAAACTTTAATGTTCCCTTATTTAAGTACTACGTCTACTCGACAACAGATGGCGTATATAACCACTTTCTTAATATTCTATAATTATCATCTGTGTATATTACTGAATAAATATAAACAATTTATTAAAGAAGTACTCTTTAACTATTCCATATTCCGTTTCAGACATGATGATTCTACCGAATTACTATAGTAATTCGGTAGAAAAGTCATTATTTATTTTGTTTCTTAGATCTTACTCTGAATTTTGTTTCTTGTTACTTGTCAAACATGTGGATAGCAAACGCCATCTATGACCACATTTACCAACTCATGCTGTACGATACTTCGAATTTTAAATTTTCTTTTTAGAGCAATTCTTTTATTGTTCTAGAACATGCATTTTATAGAGATATTTTTCTGAAACAAAAAGGGGGCCCACAGGGTTGTATTTTTCTAATTACCAAATATCTCAATGATCATCGCATGAAAAACTAAAAAAAATATGACTATACTGTGTAATTTGTGAGCTTCCAAATGATACCGTTGTTGTTGGAATCGCAGTTCTACGATCTATCGAAGTTTCTATGTGATAAAAGTGTGTTCCTCTAAGTGAAAAAGTTGTATAACGTAATACACTAACTAAAACATGTTATCAGTGTTATAATTAAGAAGAAAATAAGATTTGTATAATTATTCTAAAAATAAATAGCATAAAATAGAATCTACTGTTAGTAATGAAATACCTAAAAGTATCTAAAATAATAATCCAAAAGCAGAGCTGTTACCCAATAGGTTGGTGTGTACTGCTATTTTAAGAGAGAGGAACGGCCACTGAAACTCACACAATTCGAGACTGGCTTTTATTCAAAACGAGGTAGACATACAAATATCAAGTACCCACATATATAGCATAGGTGAACACCAGGGTTTAGCTGAAAACCAGCGCTGTGGCTCCGGCTGCAGCACATGCTGAGCTGAGCCCTATTTGACTTCACACTACAGTGCAAGGAATCTAATTCTGCTCTAATATTGTTTCTTCTTTTTGTATCATGTCTGTGGTTTTTGTCAAATAAATATTATGAGTTTTTTCATTTCATTTCATTTTCACTTTCTTACCCATTAGTTTACCTACCGTGCCGTCGATATCCTTGCACTCGTGGTCCAGGTTGTCCTTCCAGGCCTTGGGCAGGATCGCCTGCACCTCCCCCAGGTCACAGCGCACGTTCACCAGCTGCCTGGCGACCTGGCACAGCCGTTTCACATCCTCCTCAGTTCCTGATGACATGTCGCTCTCTACTCGCGCTTGCATATCTGAAAGCAAGTTTAAGAAGCTTGCGTGAGAGGCATTCGAAAATGAATATATATATATAGGCACTTTTACTCGCACCTAAGGTCTGTTCATCCTTACTTGTCTTATATAGTAAACAACTTTCTAACCTCAAAATGAACGTGTTTAGGCTAAAACCGCTATTTTAAACAAAATCAAGCAATAACAGACCATACATTGGCCAAATGATGTCCAAAATGTTTCTTCAGTTTACTTTATTTACGACAAAAGAGCTGTTTTAGCCAAAAAAGGTTCATTTTGAGGTTAGAAAGTTGTTTACTATATAAGACAAGTAAGAATGAATAGACATACATGTCTGTTTTTCCGCTTAGTTCCTAAACTATGACAAGATTGAACGCAGTTTTTACCATAATTTAAAGGATTTCTTCCGAAAGTTTTATGTGCATGATCCATAATAATAATTATAATTAATCTGCATTCGGATGAATGATAGTACCTATCGTTGAAATGGCGGCAAAGTGATAAACGTGTATATGTATACACACTAATAACGTATACAGGTAGGTAGGTACGTGTTATTTCAATAGAACAAATAAGCTTCTGTCAAAAAAATATTGGGGCAACATTTTGTTGCCGAATGTAATTTTTTTGCCATGTCATTATCTGCATACTTATCAAGACCAAACCAACACGGTCTAAGTTCAGTATAGCGGGGATCCGGTCGCCCCCTTCCAACTCCATCATCAGATCCGTTCTTAGATAGCAGAATATTGAATTGTCCTCGGGTTTACACTTGTGGTCCGAATTTCAGCTATTAACGGGAATTGGTTCAAATTTGGATTGTAAATTTTGATGCAGACAATGAACAGTCATAATAAATACCGTAAAATGCTGCAATTTTGCCGTTTAAGCTCAATTTTGCCTATTTCGTTTAAATTACGATATCTCGCATTTGCTCAGTTTTTTCTTGTTTTTTACCATTTGGTAGTAATTTTCATTATTCTGGCAACACATTTTTAATTTTTTTACGTTGGTAGCTCCATTGTTGCGACGCCAGTTGTGCATCATAAGTTGGAGGGAGTGGCTGCATTTTTTTAGTGTCTCGCAACTTTTAAAATTTTAAGTACAAGGAACGTGATTTTCGAGAAGTAGGTGCGTCCCAGGGTAAGTAAATATTGTCTATTTTCCGTAAGTCTAATATTTTCAAGAATAGGACACGATTTCATTATAATAACGTAGTAGGCAATATTGGGCAGTGTTCTGGAAACTTGAGTGACACAATTTTGCCTGGGTCTAGGGCTGTCACTAGCTGGGTTTTATAAATGAACAGATAAGAGTTAAAATAGGTGTGCCTAAATTGCTTAAGTGACTTAATTTATTACTAGCTTTTTAATAACTTGCAATGCTAGTTAAGTCAAATCTTGCCAATCGATTTTCGAGTCAAATTGACTCAAGACTGGTTTGGGTAAAAGTGTTGTCATTTGTAAAAGTCATACAATTTCAAGGTACTAACCGTAAAAGTGGTAAATTATTATAGAATTAGTCAAAATAAACATATTTTAATGTAATACTCTTAAGTGCATCGGAGTCGAGATATTTAAATATCCATACCTGGGCGTACTTTTAGTAGGTACGTTTTTTGATTAAGGTTTTTTACAACTGATGTTTCTTTAATACCAAAGCTTTCAGTTGTGTTCCTACGTTGTGATGATTATTTTTTAACTAAAAAATACATTTTTTTTAAAATAACAATCTTTTTTTGGCACAACCCTACAGTTGCCGATATTTTTGTATGGAAAGTTCGTGGAACCTGGTACAACATTGCCTATTGCCTGTGAAAAAAAAATCATAAAGCTTATAGCAATAATTTGACTGCCAGGGACAAGCACAATGTCTCATGTACACAATTAAGTATTATTACAAATAGCAAAACGTTATTTATCGAGATAACCGTCTAGGCAAAGTTACGTCTTAGGCCTAAAACTTTGCCTGCCACTTTAAATGCTTATAACTAGGAAATATTGTATGATTACCTACTGATATTTGAGTCTAATTTGGCGAGGCATAGGGTCTGTTTTCCGACTAATACTCATTAAACCACATAAGAAAAATAGTTTCACAGATATAAGGAAAAAACGTCAAAATCCGTGCAAAGTTGCAGCATTTTACGGTATATACATAGACCTTATTGTTAGTGGTAAAGAGGAGTGTAGATGTTTATGATTTTGACTGTACATTCATATGAACAGGGGCCCTCACCTAAACCTCACCTTCTGACACGTAAATAAGTACGAGAGTGACGGATGCTTTATCCACATTTGACACGGGATATAGACGCAGCCAAGCAGTGCAAGTTAAATAAAAGCTTATAAAAAATTGTAGTCCGTGATGTAGTACATATACCAAACATATACAGGCCAACAAAACCTTACCTCTTTTCATAAAAGTAGATTTAAGGTAAGCGTCCACATGTCGGTATCGTACGCATCGGACGCATCGCATCAAACGGATGAGTTTTTCACGATGCGTCCACTGTATTGGCAGCGACCGGATTTGCCGATGCGACTACCAGCAATCGGATTGCCGATGCCAGTGCATTCGAATTTTCGTCGTATTACGTCATCGGGAGTACGGGACGCATCGCAAAAGTTGCCTCTCGAAGCATCGGCGTCGGCATTGCCGATGAGCAGATTCGTGCGATCCGTGCGGTGCGAATTAGTGGACGCACTTGTGTCACTTTCTATACAAGGAATACCTACTACTTACGATCTGTTTGATGCGATGTTTTCGATCCGTACGATACCGACATGTGGACGCTTACCTTTAAAGCCACCACATGAATTTCTGGCAGTTTGATATTAACCTATGTGAATACCAAGAGTAAAAAAGACTGGCAGAAAATAATCTTTGAACGTCAGCTGTGACATTCTTCTTTTGAGAGCAGAGATATCGACTGGAATATTGTTGTTGGAATCGGCACAACAAGGGATAAGAAAAAGAGTTGTTTTCGAGAGATTTACTTTTATTATTGTATTTGAACTGCTCCCAAAATGGAAATCGCACAAAACTATATGGTAGTATACACATCCATTAATTTTCATTATGTTTTTCTACATACGATTTTAACATGGATTATTGTTTTGTAACATTTTGTAACTCATTATTACCTCACTATTATTTTTTCACCGCTGATCAATTAGAAACTATATTTCTTCAAGAATTTTCCTTATTTTTTAATTAGTAATGCTTAAGATCCATGTCTGACCAAAAGTATTTTTTATCTTTCATAACTAGTTTCATTTTCCACCAAGACGAGCTCCCCTATTCATTATACTTAGGTAGGTACATCAAAGTCAAAGTGCAACATCAAATCACAAAACGGCTCGGCTATTTGCGAATTGAACACCCTAAAAGTATTGGCTTCATTTTAAAACGAATATTTTCAGGGTGAAATAGCTACCAACACCATGAACCGAATAAATGAAAACGGAAACGTGGTGGGCACTATCATAGTCAATCAAGAAGGTAAGTAATACCGGACATTTTAGGTTTTCGAAAACTGAATTGCTCTAGGCATAAGTAAGTACAATACTTGTAAAGCTATTTTAACATTAATCGAACAGCTTTCTTGTTTTAATGTCAGATCACCATAATTAGTCGTACCTACTACCTATGCTGTTACCGTCTCTAAAATGCACTTTAGTACCCATTTGGCCAATCTGACAAATTATTTTTCCAATTTGGCCCATTCCTGCTGCTAAATCACGGTACAATCAAAGTAAGACCCAACATAATGATAAATTTGGATTTCGGAAGTGTGCCTACTGCCTCGTGGTTTTCTTATTTGTTCTTCAGGGTTTCCGGAGACCACGACCCTCGACAGTTTGACGGCAGCCACCTACTCCACGCACATGAGAAGCCTTTCATATTACGCCGCGAACGCGCTTAAGGAGATTGTAAGTAAAACATCCCAGTACTTGGTAAAGAAGTCCAGGGGCACGTTTTATAAAGCTACAAGTAACAATTTTACAGGTCTAAACTGGCAACACTGCTCAAACGGCTGGTTGTCATTGGTTGAGGTTGTGTGAAATGGAACTCGTAACCTGTAAATTGTAATTTGTAGCTTTATAAAAAAGGCCCCAGTACGGAGTCATTCTCTCGTTCTCTAAATTCTGTCAGAACAGAGAGCCCTGCCAAGATGCATTACGCTAACTAGCGTTTCTATTCGATTCGTTTTTAAACCAATCGCGTCACTGGCAGATCACGTGATACGAAAAGTCACGTGATCTACCAGTGACGCGATTGGTTTAAAAACGAAACGAGCAGGGCCCTCTGGACTGGATCATGAAAGAGATCGGATAGAGGGAAAGCACGCCAGTCTAATTTCGACAATTTGCGGTCGTTTTCTATTCGCTATTAGTTTAGCTGTTTTAAACTTGACGCGGGATTTATAAATCTCGCAACATTGCCATAAACGGCATTGCATTTACAAATGGTAAAATGTTCCAATGGGTTGTTTCATCCTCGTGTCTATGAGTTAACGACTTATCTACTGAATAAAAAACATTTTTACTACTGCACGGATATATTTATAGTCGTGTTCGTCGATGTGGACAAAACATCTGACACTCTTTGACCAGGGACACGTTTTATACAGCTACAAATTTTACAGGTCTAAACTGGCAACCACAGACCTTAATCAAGGTCTGTGCTGGCAACACTGCTCAAATGGCTGGTCGTCATTGATCGAGGTTGTGTCAAATGGAAACTTGTAACCTGTAAATTATAATTT
The DNA here is from genome assembly GCA_946894065.1 of Acleris literana. Taxonomy (NCBI): domain Eukaryota; kingdom Metazoa; phylum Arthropoda; class Insecta; order Lepidoptera; family Tortricidae; genus Acleris; species Acleris literana. The sequence continues at coordinate 7,068,277 of OX335688.1, read as the reverse complement.
GTAACTTTATAAAAGAGGCCCCAGTATGTACAGTCGAGTTCATAATTATGTATACACTTTTTAGTACCTTGTCTATTTAACGTCATGTTTTAACTGCCCCCTTGTTCCGTCTAGGTAACCGGGATTAGGTAACCAGTGTGAAGAAATTTTTTCCTCCCAGGCCACTGGTTACCTGCAAGGATTTAGTTATCCTAAAATGATACTGTCAAATATATGTAATAGTCATCAGTCTGCTAATTTAAAATAAGCGTTAGGACAACGATCACCTATCAGGAATGTTTTTCTTATACAAGCAAACTAGGTAAGAATAATAAAAAAACTTTTCTTAAAACATTTAATGTCGTCCTTTTACTACGTTAAACATAAAGTCAAAATTAAACACAGTCAACTTTCACTTTCAGGATAGCATGGTGGACACATACATTAGTACATTTAACTACTTATAATCAGAGACCTATTTTAAGTTTACTACAAGGAAAATTTAATCCTTGCAGGTAGCCAGTGGCCTGGGAGGAAAAAAAATCTTCACAGAACACTGGTTACCTAATCCCGGTTACATAGACGGAACAAGGGTAACTGCCATATGAAATTGTCATAGTGGATAAAGTGACAAGGTACTAAAGTGTAAACATGTCTTTGACGTAAACTGTACCATGTCTAGTTCAAACTGCCATATAAGAATTAGCACAGCGATTAAAGTGACAAGGTACTAAAGTGTATAGGTACGTATTTATGAACTCTATTATAAGTGCGAGAGTGACTGGTACTTTATCCACCGCGATAAAGGTGACCATAATACAGGTCCTGAGTTCTAGTGGCCATTGTTTATTAACAGGACGTCCTGGACGAGCTGCTGGTCCTGCGACTGGTCTCGAAGAAGGCCGAGGCGGTGGTGGCGCCCGACAGCGAGTTCACTCTCATCGTCGTCATGAGGCGCTGAAGTAGCCTTACACCACGTCTTATAGTTGGGAGATAGTATTAATCCTAGTTCTTTAGGATGTAGTAGAGTTCTGTCCTGCTAAGCCAAATAGGTATCAAATAAAACTCCTGTAGAAATCACAACCTTATTACTAAAAGAGAGGATTGAATCTACTTTGGCAATTGAATCCGAGTTACTGTTTTGGCTGTGGAGGGCAGATTTGATCAGCTGTTACGTTTGCAAGTTTGAAAACGTTGTTTCTCTGTTTTTTAAATATAATTGTTATTAATTTTCGCAACTTCTTAAATTGGTGATAGTTTGTGTTGTATTTATAAAGTGTTAGTTGGAAATAATAAACGTAATGTAAATAATAGACCGAACTTTATTTTTAGATAGTGTTGATACTGCAGCTGAATTATTTGGTTATTTTTCATACTTCTACGGATGTGACGCCGAAGCCGAACGAAACACGTCTACGATGTGGTCGAGTGAGAATTAACTCCCACCAAGTTTTCCGCGCTGCGGGCCTATTGTGGTCGTGGGTATGGATGTGGAAAAAACATCTGTCTCTTTCTGACCAGTATGCAAGTGCGAGAGTGATGGATGCTGAAAGGCGATGAAGGCGACCATAAGCTCTCTAAAAACCACATGGGCGTCTGTACGCATTTCTAGTTCAATGTCAAGTAAGGCTGGTAGTACGTCATATGCGCTAACCTTACCTTCGGGAAAGTCCAGCATGATGGCGACCTGTCTGGAGTTCCCGGCCCAGGTGGCCAGGTGCAGCGGCGTCCGGCCCAGCTTGTCCAGCCTGTTCTTCTCCGCCCCGAACTTGAGGAGCAGTGCCATGGCGTCTCCGCCGCTTAAGGCGGCCATGTGGCACGCGGACACCAGCCCCAGCCGGCAGGTCGCGTTGGGGTTGGCGCCAGCTTGGAGCAACCTGCAGGGATAATTGCTGTTTAAATCTGTTTAACTAAAGAGCTGCTAATTAAGTTTGAAAGTCTTTATCTGCATGGATAAGGTTTTATTTTTTATTTAAAGGCTGTGATTCTGCAGGTCTTTCTTCTTCTTCTTCTTCTTGTCTGTGCCTCTCCAACTAGTGGAGGTTGGCAGTCAGCTCCGCATTCTTCTACCGGTCTTAGATAATTAAAATCTGTTGCGCTTATCCAAAGTTTATTAATTAGCTCTGAAGCGAATATGGAAAATGGTAAAAACTCCCCAAACAAGAACCCTTCCGAGGTTTTGCTCGCAACTCGTACGCATAAGCACAGAACTCGTTTATCAGTATTCCTTTGGGCGCTGTTTTATTTTGCAGGATATAAAGTTCCCTAAATCCGTTTCCTAAATCGAAGCGAAGAAACAAACTTTCGCATGTAACCGCAAATCACACAGAATACGGGCGTGAGCTGGCGCTGAGTTTCACATTTAAGCGCAAAACACATGGACGGCGTGCACGGGCGGGTCAGTACAAGAAACTCGACCTGACCTGCGCCCGCGCTCTATATGTTTTGCGCTTTATAATAACGGTTCCCTATCCCATGAATCACATATGATTCATGGACGCAGTTTTTTCCCTAGTCCGATACGTTCATGAATCATATACTTTGCATACACGAATAAATATTGGACGTCCGACGATGAAAATGCACTATTGTACAGTCAACAGCATAAATAAGTGATCATTTATGTACCTTATCGCTTTCAATCGTTTCACAATTTTGTATGACATTTCAAACGCGACGTTAAAGTGACAAGGTAGGTACATAAATGATCACTTATTTATGCTGTTGACTGTACCTATGTGATTACATGGATTAGGATGAATATGTTAGATAAGTGACTTCCCCACTGCTCAACTGTGTTAGATCTTCAGCCCGAAGGGCCAAAACACTCAGAAATAGGAGCTCCGCGCCGTCAACGCTGTTAAATTTGATTTTGATATCATTGGTCAGTTGTGCATGCTAGTTGGTTGGAGGGGAAGGAGTCGTTACATAACCATTAATTACTTACCTCTCGACGCCCTCGATGTCGTGCCCCTCTATAGCCTCGAGCAGCTCGGTGTTGAGGCGGCGCAGGCGCCGGTCGCTGCGGCACCAGCGCCTCGGGGCCGACTCGGCCGTCTCCGTCTGCGGCGTCGGCGTCGGCGTGCTGCATTGTGAGTCAACGTCGGGGATTGAAACCTTGAGGACAGGTTTGCTGTAAAATAATTATAATAATTTAAAAAACTGGGTCGCAAACGAAGGGTTTCGTACCATTCTTTAATATTAGATCCCCCCTTTTTTTTGATGTACCGGAAATAGTAATAAACAATGTAATAATTTCAATTTGTCCCTATTACGGTTCATGAGATACAGCCCGCTGACAAATACACAGACAGAAAGACAGATGGACAGCGCAGGATGAGCAATAGGATCCCGAATGCACGGTTTGGGTACAGAACCCTAAAATGTGTTTTGCGGAGCTTCTCAATTTGGCAGTAAAGCACTGCCGCCCGGGTGCAAAAAGCAGATGACGTGGTTGTCGACGATTTATCTATCGTGCAGTGAAATAGTCCTCAACGGAAAAGACGGACTGGTGACAAACGAGAAATGTCAAAATGTTATAAGTGGAGGTAAGTGGTACTTATCCTTAAATCTACCGACCAGTGTTGCCAGATTATAATTTTGTAAATCTGTAGGTTGAGGCTCAAAAATTCGTAGAATTCCGTAGATTACTAACTAAAAAATCCGTAGTACTACATTTTTATTTTGCTTTAATAACTGACCTAAACATAATGTGGAACTTCAACTTCGCCGTATTTACCCAAATATTCGTGAAGGCGTGAAGTACAACCATTAAATTGTTATTTAGTGAAGCATAATGAGTAATGCCTGCACTGCACATTAGCTTAGCCTAGCTTAGTTCTTGTACTGCGTTAGTTGTTATTCGCAGAAAAAATTAATAACATCCTTATTACGTTACTTACTTAGTAAACAATTGAGTTTTTTTGGAATTCCGTAGATTTTTCAATAAAATCCGTAGGTCTGTATACAAGGCTTGAAATCCGTAGATCTACAGACTTTTCCGTAGACCTGACTACGCTGCTACCGACAAGCAGCACTATAGCGCTCGCATGGTTTTGTCCCGGGATGGGGATAAGACATTAAGACAACCTGTGAAATTGCTAGCATAGAGGCATTCCATGTTAGTCCTCAAGGATGGCAACGTATATTTGGAGACAAAATCAAATATCAATGGGTATCAGATCCCAATTACCGCCAGGTGGCATCTGAGCACATGTGCCTTCTCCATCGAATAAAAAAGTTTCCGGACTCGTGGTCCCACTGCATTTTGTCCCACTGCTATTCGACGGAGGCCTGCCCAGCGGCAGGGGCTCCTTTTTCTGTGCGGTTTGCCATTCGGGCATCTAAAGAAACCAAACGAACCTAACCTATAGCCTGTTTCAATTTAGTATTGTTTGAGACATAACCTCAAATATTCATCAAGCGTGTTTTTATTCAAAATAACGTATAATTAATAGTTATTTAATCTTAAACTCAATGTGAAATTAAAGATCAAGACTATAAATCATTTCTATGACCTCACTTGATCTTAAAAAACACGTTATTATCGAGTAGGTAAGAATGGTAAATTGGTTTGTTTGGTTGTGTTCACATATTTGCCAATTTCAATTCATACCTACTTTCGCCGGGGTGGGTTCCGGATTCGTGGTAAATGATTTCGGATGAAAGCGAATAGCAGTGGGAAAAAAAGTTAAAGGGAGCACTAAGCGTAAATTATAAAAAAGTACCTAAACGCTCCTCTATTTAATTTTTACCTGGCAACAGGGCGAGGGGGTCGCTGTGAGGGGGGAGTGTTCTGATTGGCGTCTCCGGACAGAAGCGGGCGCAACTGGAGGGCATCTTTCGTGACTGGGACGCCCCGCTCGACGTCTGAAAAGTACCGACATTCATAGACAACAAACCTAAAATAAGTTGAAAACATAGATGGCAGCTTTGTGATGTGTTTTCGTGGGGTAGGTACACGGTAGGTACTTCCCATTTGCTCTATGGAACTGAGACGACGTAGAACTATTAAAAAATTTTTTCCCCAACAGTTCCATAGTAGAACTATTGAAGCAAAATATGTGCTATTTGTTCTATGGAACTACAGGGTGATTCCTAAGTCGTGATCACAATGATCATCTCTGTGTTCTACCCACGAATATGAACAACTTTCACTATGGGACCAACTAAGACTTCACGAAAAAAAAATTAACTGTTTCATAGAAAAGTTCAATACGTACTCGACCAAAATGTATGGAGCAGCTGATTTTTTTTCCAGATTTCAGAGTTGGTTCGGTAGTGAAAGTTGTTGATATTCATGGGTGAACACAGAGGTGATCATTGTGATCACGACGTAGGAATCACCCTGTATAGAGGCACTTTAAGTTTCCCATCAGTCCTATGGAGCTATGACGTCATAAAACTGCTGTGATAAAAAAAATCTCAGCAGTTCCATGGTAGAACTATTGAAACAAGAATTGCTTATTTGTTCTATACAGTGTATGACATCCATAAGAACATAAATTTTAAGTAACGATAGCTTTAAGTGCTGTGAACCCTTTACAGAAGGAATTAAGTTACAAATATCAAACAAAAAAATAAATACAAATGCATTAAATTTTCACTATAAATTTTTAGGCACTGATGTTTTTAATTTGTTTTAAGGTCTTGGAGATGATGATTATAAATGCCAGACGTGTGCAGTTTTGTCGTTTTTTACTTCAATACGTTCCTCAACAGCACGTCTACAGCAACGTGTTCTGCGTTGCTGTATGTAGCCAAGTCAATAAATGTCGATAACAACAATAAAATTAAAATAATGCCTATCTCTGTTTATTTAAATGTTTTCCCGCGCAATTAACTTTTTGATTTTCTTTTTTACTGGTAGACCACGTGACTTTTCGTATCACGTCATCTTCCAGTGACGCGACTGGTTTAATAATGAATCGAATAGAAACGTTTAGCGTAGTGCATCTTGGCAGGGCCCTCTGGTTCGAGACCACTTAGATACGTCACTGTTTGCTATCGCGTAGCATCTTAAGAGCATTGTGAACCGACGAAATCGCGTAGCAGTTAAAAAATTCCATACAGCTCCGAGCGATAACGTTTTCCACCTAAATCAAGTCCAATTTTTACGATTTTTAGGGTTCCGTACTTCAAAAGGAAAAAACGGAACCATTATAATTATGATCACTTTGTTGTCCGTCTGTCTGTCTGTCTGTCAAGGCCCTTTATCTCGGGAACGCGTGGAAGTATCGAGTTGAAATTAAGACCGTATACTCAGGTCTGTAGTCCCTTGAAGTTGTGAAAAATCAAACTTCTAAGTTAACGTAAAAAAAAGATACGGCCGTTTTTGCCGCAAAAAACGTATATTTCGACACTCTCAAGGGAATCAAAATTTATAGGATACCATATACGTCTTATACTACAAGTATAGGAAAAAATCTGCAAACTATACATTTTTAATTAAATCACAAAAAAACACAGGGTCTTTATGCAAGGGGGGCGGTCCAAATTTCGAATTGAGCTAACCGTGTCATATGCGGAACCCTCGGTGGGCAAGTCCGACTCGCACTTATCCGGTTTTTGAATATTCTGTAGACAAAAAACCCCTACCTATAAACGACTAGGGTCCCGGAATTTTCGTTACTGATTTGGAGTGAGCTTGTCCCGTAAAATCCTTGTTCTGGCACATATGTGGGTCTATTATGGCAGTGTTTATCTATACTGATAAACGCGGATAAAACATCTGTCACATTGTAACCCGTTTGTATGTGCGGAAGAGAGAGAGACGGACGCATTATCCACCTCGATAAAGGCGATCATATTACGGGCCCTGAATATCGAAATGAGCTTCTTTTCGTCGTTATAGTTAGTATTGAATCGAATCAAAACGTATTCATGAAATTTTCATGGCTGTAAAAAGTAACACTAAGGTGCTAAATTTAGGAAAGAGTTTATTTTCCGCAGATACTTGGGTTTTATGTGTGAACAATTACTAATTTGACCATGAAGTTGATTGATAACATGATAACACTACCTTATAGGTATATTTTAAAAATACTTGCAAATACCCTTTCCCGCTGAGTTTAGATATAACTATTTCCTGCTATGGTATAACTTTTTCATAGTTTAAATATTTTCCTTGATTTGTTTATTATAGGACAGGTAAATCGCCTATTACTGGCAACCTTGCAATAATATCTATGTGTAAAGCAAGAGATACGAGTATGCCGATAAATCTGCGATTAAACTAGTATGTATAGTTATCTAGATATAGGTACAATTACTATTACGGGGTGCTTATCCTCATAAGACCCAAATACTACTTTACTAAGATTGTAATTGCAAACTAGTCGAGTTAATTATAGGGTGCCTTTTATATTTGGCATTATGTCCTCAAGCGAGAAACGGGCACTCAGGGGTTGCAACACCAGCCGCAGATAATTATAAAAAAAACAGGCGACAATCTCAGACAAATTGACTTAGTCCCAAACTACATTTTTATTTAATACTAGAGGACGCCCGCGACTTCGTACGCGTAGAATTAGTTTTCCGCTACTCCCCCTATTTCACCCCCTTAGGGGTTGAATTTCTAAAAATCCTTTCTTAGTGCTCACTTACATCATGAAAGGAACCCCTGTACCAAATTTCAAGTTTCTAGGTACAGTAGTTTCGGCTGTGCGTTGATATCTAAGTCAGTCAGTCAGGTTTGCCTTTTATATATATAGATATAGATATACATAGATAACATCCAAGACTCGCGCCTATCACACAAATATTCGCCCTTTCCGGCAATCCAACCCGGGACCGCTAGCTCCGTAGAGAGCTATATCAACTGGGTCAACCAACAAAGTTCCCGTTGTCAGTTAAAAAAAAACCGTAACAAAGTGTGTTAGCCAATCTAACATCAATAAAAATCTTACCTGTTGAAAAAAACGACGAGAACACCCCTTTAGTGCACATTTATTTATAAACATACACAAATCTGTATTGAACAACACCTTGTATAGATATATAATTGAAAATGTCAGCACACTGAAGCAACCTCGAATTTTAAAACACACATTTCGCTTTTTAATTCAATAATTCACGTTTGTTCGGCAGCATGGCGGAAAAATGACTGAAATCATCATCGGCATTCCGCAAACTTATCAATGCAAGTGGTTATATTTAGAACTAAGGATACTTCAAAGAACTTCGGAGACATTTGTTGACACGAGCGCCACTCTCGCCGGTAGAAGTAACTTTGGCGTTTTAAGCATATAACTTAGTCATTCCTCAAGCAATCAGTGATGAGGCGTCATCTCAGTGAAGGTCAGGTTGTGGTAAACATTACTGTCTCATTACCTAGTCACTGTTGGGTGTTATCAGATGGGTCACGAAAATCATTGTATAACAAAGCTTTTTAATTTTAAACTTATAGTTTTTAAATTATTAATGTTAGCATTTTTAAATATCCATAGACTCAGCAAACTTTAAACATATTTTAAGGAATCTACTAAGAAAAATATTTCGGTAAGTACATTTATTTATTAGACACTCAAAAAATTATTTAATAAAGGCTAATACTAAAAAAACGGACTTTTGAGTGTATAAAAAGTCATTCTTTGCCCGTGGTCCTACTATATTTGTCCTACTGACTTTCGGCGGAGCCGGCTCCTGTTTCTGGGTGGTTTACCATTCGTGCATCTGAAGATACCTAACATACCTAACCATAGATGAATTACCGAGCGCGTGGAATTGCATATGTAGTGGTAATATGTGTTTACAGGCATTCTATATTTAAATTTCCTCTACTTCTCATACCATCAGCATAAAAAGAGTATGTTATGTATTTAATAAGTAAGTACAAAAATAATGTCAGCGTCAAATTCTAAATACTTTTCACAATGCACTAAAATACCTGTACGTCTTATTTTATTGTATTCTCGCAATTTTCAGTTATTTTGACTGGGCACGTACGACTTGCAGTATGCAAAAAATATGGCAGAAAGTAGTAGTAATTTTGGTCCGATTAAGAGTCAAAGTAAACGAATAATTTAAACTGTCATAAATAGTTTGAACTCGAACTAATGAAAAATTTAAATTCACCTTAAACCGCTGCCCAATTAGTTGAAAAAGCTACAGGTGTTTCTCTCTCGACTATTTATAAAATTATGACTGAGAGTAAGAGTGACAAATTCAAAGCAACGAAAAAATCCCCTCTCCGAGTAAGAAAAAGTTACATAAGTACCTACTTGTCCGTCGGCAGTAGATGATGTTGATCAAGAAGTCATCAGGAGAACTATATTTATATAATTTTCATCTGTCCCATACCTAGGCAATTTCCAACCTTAAAGATGAAAATTTAAATAAATGATAGCGACTAAAAGCAAAAAAAGGACATACTTATTCCACTTGTTTAGGGTAATCTCATTAAATTAAGAAAAAAACTTAAATTATTTTAATTTTCATGCGAACGGTACAACCACTACATATGCAATTCCACGCTCTCGGTAATTCATGTATACCTACTTTTACAACCACAATTAGTATGTGGTGCACTTTTTGTGCAATAGGACAAATATATAGTAGGATGAGGAGCAAAGAATAAAAAGATTCATTTGATAACGAACTTTACCTAACTCTAGGTGGTAATGAGATTGACAATGACTCTATTCCATTGTCTGGTGCGTGATTAATGTGATTACATATATCATTATGATATTTAAACGCTTGTTTATGTTTATCTCCGGTGGATCGCAGATTTCTTATAAACGCAACCTAGACAGCATTGTCTATAGCGAAGAATCTAATAGATATTAAAGTACAATATTATTTAGGCGAACCGGTCCAACGACTCAAAATTGACAAAATATGTTGTCACGCCATGGAAAATGCAGTTCGAACCGCCCACGCTTCGCTTCGGTTTATGTGAGATTTCTATAACACCCATACATAATGCAGAACTTATTATACATAAAAACCTTCCTCTTGAATCACTCTATCAATTGATGAAAACTGCATTAAAATCCGTTGAGGAGTTGTTGAGGAGTTTAAAAGATGATAAGCGGACAGACAGCGGAAGCGACTTCATTTTATACTATGGAAAGACGAAGATAAAGATAAAGATTTACTTTTAACTTACCATACTTTTTTACATTTCCGTTGTTAATTAACAGTTATATATTGGACAGTACAGTTTGACTTAAGTCGATGCTAAAATAGCGACATTTCCTCATATTATTGTTTTTTTTTTAATTTGGCAGCACTATATTATATCTTTCAAACTTATTCGCCTATAAAAATTCTACTACCTACTTTGTCTTATGTCTTATGTTTTGGAGTTTAGGGCCCAAAGAGTGCCGTCTGTTCGTCCGCCCTCACTTAAAGAGGCGTTCAAGTGCCGGCCTTAAAGACTGACTTCATTCGCTCCCCTCCGTCATATCTGAGGGCCCTGCCAAGATGCATTGCGGTAACTATCGTTTCTATTCGTTTCGTTTTTAAACCAATCGCGTCACTGGTAGATCACGTAACTCTTCATATCACGTCATTTACCATTGGTATTTTATATTACTGTAAATATGCATATATTTATTTATTTTCCATTTTTTCGATACGCAATCTTCTAGGTATGCGGTTATCTCAAGGGAGGAGCACATGATAAGTACAAACCACATTTGATATGATAAAACATTTAGCGGTACCGCGGGTTCGATTCCAAGTAGGTCTGGCTGAATGTTTGTGTGATGAACGAAGTATTTGTTTCTGAGTCTTAGATATTTTCTATGTATTTAAATATGTCTTCTATACTAATATTATAAAGCTGAAGAGTTTGTTTCTTTGCTTGAACGCGCTAATCTCAGGAACTACTGGTACTGGCTATATATCATCACATTCATGACGCTGAGAGTACTTAATAGGAGCGGAGCACCAATGAAGAATGTTTCAAACTTCTACGTTAGCAAAGTAGCGGATTAAAGTTAGCGTTAGCCCAGAGTAACTATTCCACGGGGACGAAGCCGTGAGCAGAAGCTAGTATGTAAGTATATAAAAAGCTAGGGAGTCCGAACGGGAGGTGTATTTGAAGATGGGCGGTCGTTCTTATGTATTTAGCCAAGTTTAATGTATTCGCGAAACGAATTTTAGTGTTTTAGATTCTCATTAATGGGAGAAATTACTAGCATAGAGGCATTCCATCTCAGTACTCAGGGATGGCAACGCATTTGGAGTCTTAGGATTGCAATCTTGAGATTGTAGTCTGGATAATTTAAATCCTCACTCATCTCGGATCTCACTTACCATCGGTGGCTGTGTGGTGTGCTCATTGCCTTCTTCTTGGCATACAAAATGTTAAATGATATTCCTTTTTTTGGTGCATGCAAGTAGGTCACATTGCGGTAATCACTGCGGACCATTAAAAATTACTCACCATAAATAGTACCTTATCGCTTTAACGTCACGTTATTAAGATAAGCAGGTGCTACCGACCTAATTTTGTTTATGGCATGAAGAAGGTAAACGAACAGACGGAACACCTGTACCCTTACCATGAGTTACATGAGAGACTCATTAGTCGAATGCTCTGGGGTGTGATTCTCTCAAAAACGCGGTCGGAGAAACGAATGAGTGAATGTCGCAGCGACGATTTTAAGTAGCCGTCAGAGAGAACAAAACACATTTTAGCGCGTGCATTCTGAATTAGGCAGCTTTATATTATACGTTCGATCTTATCGACAGCAGCCATGCTGCCAAATTGAAAATGCAAGCGCTAAAATGTGTTTTGTTCGCTCTGACGGGACTACTTAAACTCGCCGCTGCGACATTCACTCGTTCGTTCGTCCAACCGCGTTTTTGAGAGAATCACACCCTCACAGCATTCTTATAGAGTGTGAGAGACAGAGCATTCGACTCGCTAGCGAGTACGGTAATTGTGACTCATGGTAAGGGTACTGATGGTAAGTGGAGCCTGACGCTCATAGATATTAGCAATCTCGAAGCCATCTCAATATGATATCAAAAATATCAAGACTGACAAAAATTCTGCAGCCTGAACGGCTTCATGGATTCGATTCATCTTAGTTGTCAAAGTGGCATAGGGTACGTATATAATATTCCAAAATGGCGTCCGCGAACAAAAAAAATGGAGAGGGTTTTTTTTTACTACGACAACGGAGCTCTCAAATAGAAGCTAATAAATATAGCCTATTCCAAATGTATAAGCGAAAGTGAAAAACAAGCTCTATAATCTATAGAAAATTGTAAGAGCAATGTGCTGGAAAGACTTTATTTACATCCAACTAAGTACAGAATTCAACATTAATACAATCAAAAATTAAAACTAAACGTATTAAAATTAAAATTAAACTAAGCTACTCAAATATTAAAGATATAAATAATAATCACCACTATAAAAATTGCAATGTACTTACAATACACCATGCAATTATTTTTTGTTCGGTACAGTCGAGTTCATAAATATGTATACACTTTAGTACCTTGTTACTAAAGTGTATACATATTTATGAACTCGACTGTACCTCGATGGCAAATAATACAATTTATACTTAGACGCCTATGAAATGTCTACGCGCAAGTTTTTTTTATTAGAAATTATTCACAGGCGTCTTTACTCCTCTTAAACAGTAAGCCCTCCTCTCTCCTAATCTTGCTGGCCCTCCAGGTTTCATAGTGTTATTACTTATTTATTAGAATAAGCTGTATAATTGTGAAAGAGCAATAAATAATTGAATTGAATTGATATACGACCACAGGTCAGCATGCAATACTTTAAATTTTATGTCTGCAGTCGATTACGGTCGCTGAAGGCAACTTGTGTTATCCCACTGTCTCCACCATGCAGGACATCTAGACGGCTCTAGTGTTTTCCTGTACCTTGTGAACAACATTATAGTTCGGTCAATTTACGATGATCCCTGTGCTAGCCAAATTTGAGGAGTGACAAAAATAGATCCTATTTCTTCTTTTACATTTTGGAAAAAAAATATACGTTGGTGGGACAATCATTTCTTTTATTACTAATAAAATCAAAGTTTACTTTTTCAGTTATTTTAAATTAATTTTACTTGCGTACTATGGTAATTAAGTATACTTACACGTAACGACTTTTATTTAAATAAAAAATAATGAAGTGAATTTTGGTACCCCTATAATTTACACAACTGTATTGTTATAATGATGCATCTTTATAATTAGATAATTTACTTTAGATCAGGTATCTTCTAAAATCTAGACTATAGTTCCGTCCAAAAACTAAAGAAAATGTAATTGTACTACATCACTTGATCCTAGAACGCCGCGCTGTGGAGGGAGGCCGACGGCGGGCACCCATAGACATGCGTCAGCGGCCATATTTAGTAAAAAAAATATGTCAAGGAGAAGGCACGCGGGATTTGAGACCTAAGAAACTGCAATCCTAAGACTTCCAATGCGTTGCCAACCCTGAGGACTAAGATAGAATGCCTCTATGCTAGTAATTTTACCGGCTGTCTTATCCCCACACCGGAACACAGCAATGCGAACACTACAGCTTCGCGGTGGGTTAATGGACGGACCCTGCACAAGGTCCTACCACCATTTTTTGTGGTGGTTGCTACCTATTGTTAGGTTGACCCGACTATAGTCAGTACTCACCTCGTATCGGCGACATTTTTCACATAATTAACCACACAACCACTATTTGTTGACACTCGACCGACGAGTCTGAAGGCACTACTCGATATGACTGATGTCTTATCAGGTTTTAGTGTAGCCCTATGTATATCTAGACATGATACATTTATAATTAATTTTAAATTGTAAGGTATCAAATCTAAATGAAATAACAGACACCTTTTTTTTCTTGGTATTATGTCAATTTATGTGTGTGAACATGTGTATGTGTACTGTACAGAAACATTATAATCACCGATATAGATAAAAATTGTTTTGACAGGTCTTGACTGATGGGTAGACAGAAATACGAACAGTAAAAAGTCAAATTTTGATAAGGAACCCTAATTTACCAGCAAAATATTAAAATAAATAAACATTACAAAGTACAATTACAAGCAGCAGGACAACGTAGGTATAAAAAGAGCTTCTGTGTTATATATAGCTCTACGATTCCACGAATTTATCAATAGGTAGATAAGCGATTTCCTTAAGATTGTGAAGACCTCGGCGATTCAACCAACGCGCCATTTTACTAATGTTAAATTCCCATCCGATCCGTAGTCTCACCAAATTGCCACACTAAATGTGACTATGGGTAATTTTATTTATCCGTAGTCATACCAACACACCCTTGACTCAATTTGCGTTTTTTATTTAATGACTTCCCAACGACACAACTACGCCGGCTGCGGACAGTTCTTTGCCCGCCGTCCTTCTGCATAGTTCTACTGACTAATGATATTCTATTTCAAATTCGAAACCAGAGTCGACGGAGCTGCTATTTCTGAGTGTTTTGGCCCTTCGGGCCAGCTGAACAACTACCATAACCTAAACCCACCTCATATTTATGATGTGTTGGTTTGACTACGAATCGGGTAAAATTATCCGTAATTAATTGCACTCGTGTGGCTACAGTACGGCTAGCACAAGTTGTGTTTTCTCGCTTGTCGCTCAGTGCGTCACTATCGTTACAGACTAGATAGAAAGGGAGATCCGAGCGAGAAACAAGTCACGGACAAAATGTGCTACCCCTCCTGGTGACCCCTTGTTTCACCGGCTCTCATTCCATAAACATCACTGCAGAATTTTCGTTTCATAGAAAGTTATTTTCTGCTGATCCCGTGTCGATTTCAGGTTATCTTAAATATGATTCACGTAGGTTAGGTTAGGTTAGACTTGTAATGTAACAATGACAAGATAAGGCTATCGCTAGCGAGTACGGTAATTGTAACTCATCTTAAGGGTACCTACTGGTAAAGAGAGTGAGTATATACTAATAGTCTAGTATTTCGGGAATGAGCGAGACCCCTGGCTATCGGCGCTCTCTTAATATTTAAAAAAAGTTAAAATCCAATACCCAGCCGCTTGGCTGGAGCGTCCCCTTATAGGTTTAGGAAATTAGCTACATTTTGAATCGCCGCGTATTTTTCGTCAATGTAGTAAGCGTAGTAGCAGTAGTGAGTGACCCTGTGAAGCAAGATTCTATTTTCGGGTAAATATTTATTGAAGCATTAGTTCTCGTCATACCACTGTCTAAATAAAAATTGACAGCCTAAATGAAGGCCTAAATCGACCATAATCGGAAAATACTTACTAGTTTCTTCTACATCATTTAATGAACTATCGGGATTCGTACAAATGAAAAAACATATTGTTTAATTTCTAAATATAATTTACACTTACATGTCTAAATCTTTCGATTTTTAATGAAATGAGTATTACATATGCCTGAGGAAGAGCTGGCAATACTGCCGCCATTTAGAAGTATACTTTTGAACTGTCAACTTTCTGTACATTCAGCATTCCGAATCTACGTGTTTTTTTTTATTCATGTCTATACTAACAGGCGCGTGCTGTGGTTTATCCTTCCCCATCTGTTCTTTCATATCCAGCAACATTTTAAACATGGTGTCGAGAAACTCTTCCGGTCGGGGTCTCGGTCGTGACCTCGAGTGCGACCGTCTTGCCCTCGATAGCGACCGCGAAGTGTCGCGCTTTACCGTCCGCCCTCGCCGAGCCTCCTTACTCTGACTCTCTTCCTTCAACCCTCTAATCTGGTCCTTCACATTCGCCATGTCATTACTCAGAACCACAAGCTTCTCCAAAACGCTGTCCAACTTATTCTTCTCTGTGCCATCATCTCCCTCATCCGCAGACTTCTCGAATAATGCTTCGCGCAAAACACCGATTTTCTTATCATAACAATCCTTACTAAACTCCTCTTTCACATTCTTGTTCTGGTCCATGGCTTTCTTAATTATAGCACGACGAAGATGCAGAGGTATGAACTCGTCATCATGCGACATAGAATCGTCGAAGTCGAAGTAGTATCTGATACGCCACAATTTCTCTTTACTAGGGCAGTTGTTGATGCTCCAATGGTACCTTTTGTAGTAGGTGTTGATAGGGAATACCTTGCTCACCAATCCGTAAACCAAATAGTCTAAAGTGATGAGGAGTTCCACTTGTTTTTCTAGTCTCTTTGTGTTGCCGGCCACGTTGAGCTCGTTCACGTTGCTAACAGCGATCCCTACCATGAAGTTCATAAGAACTATTCCAACAAACATGAGGAATAGCGCAAAGAGGAAACGGGCGACTTCTACAGAGTCTCCGAGTGTCTCCTTGTTACTCTTTCCGAACAGGTCGTCGTACTCAAACTCCTGCGTCATCATCACCATCGTCTTTAGAAAAGCTAGCCATGGGTTGTTAAATGGATCCTTTGCCTTGAACTGAATCATGAAGCTAATGGAAAATCCTAGTATCAGGAACATAAACGTGAGAAGAATCTGGAAAATAAAACGGTTTTCGGTAAGCGTGATCGGAAATAGTTATCTTTATTATTTTAATACAACAACTATTGTTTGATTAGAGTTTTCTTTAACAATATTTGCAATTTCACCCTCATATTCTACTTAAAAAACGTAATTTCTAACCTTAAATATATTGCACGCAACTTCGCCAAACATGAGAACATAGTATCCCCAGTTTGGGAACCTGGACAGCAGGAACAGCATGACGAGCCAGGCCAGCAGCAGCGCTGCCGTGGCGATGTCGCGGCCCAGGCAGTCGTTCGGGTGTTCGCTGATGGTTACCGGCACCAGACCGGCCAGGACCATGCACAACAATCTGATCCACGTCTCCATATTCAGGAAATATCGCCGCTTTTTCACAGTTAAGAAGAAAATTTCCTGCAAAGTAACATAGATGAGGTTTATAACGACGCCAATTGTACATTGGAGTACAAGAAACAAGGTTTATGGTGACAGGCCGATTACCTTCAAGCACTACGAAAAACGAGTATGTTACTAGATAGGTACCTGTATCTCGACTATAGGGTATTTCTAGTTCGCGCTTGCCGCTAAGACCAAAGTAGCCAGGCCGTTAGGATACTCGTAAATTAAAGGCGCTGATTTACGAGTAATTTAATTGGAAGGTAAAATGACTGAATTGGGTAGTTGCGTGTGGGAATTGGTCAGTAAGAAATCTCATTATAAGCAGTTCCAAAAATAATTTGGCGGTAAAATCCTTTGAATTTCTCGATATGTATAAACAGGAAAAGTAATTTATGATCGGGACTAAGATATAAAGCCCAGCTCTTTTGTCCTTACCTACGATTTGCCACTAAGTCGAAGGGTCCCCGCTACCTGGACGGACGGACGGTATTCCTGGGCGGTTTACACTTTAGGCCTATATTATAAACATACGTCTTTTTAACATTTTTTTTACCAAACCATCAAAGCCCTAACGGACGTTGGCCGCGCTTTTCAATTAAAGTGACGATTGTAATTTAGAGCTTGCCTTGAAGTGCCGAACTGATTTCCTAACCGTTACAAATGCGTTGCCGGTCTCGAAGAAGTTTTATGACATTACTGGAGGACGCCCGCGACAATTTAACCTCTAAGGGGATAAATTTCCAAAAATCCATTCTTAGTGCGCCCCTAGACCTCATAAGAAACCTGTTTATTCTTATGCCAGCTGTTTGGGCTGTGTGCTGATATGTCAGGCAGTTTCTTCTGTTCTATATTTAGATTTAAATAACTTTTATGATAATTATAAGCCTATTTTATTTTAAACTCAGATTCTAGTTAAAATTGTCTTTAAGCATCTAACTAAGCACGACCTTAAAAGCTTTTAAACGACGAAGACCTTGCCCAAATATAGTGGAAATACTAATCAATAATTAACAACAAATAACAATGTTGAAAACAATTCTTTTACATTCATTTCCGAAAAAACTCACCAGAATTAGCATTAGACCAATCATGGTGTATATGAATGCGATGAAAACCAAGAAGCTGTAATTAGAATTGAGAAGCTGCTTCGATCTACGGTCGAGGAAGAAGAAATACGTCACAACATAGATATTCAGCGTCAGGACGAATATGCCGTAGATTGCCAACATTACGTAGAAGAATGGAAGTAACGTCTTCCATTTTAGGTGAAGAAGGCTTTCCATCAACGGGTGCAGCAGTATCCGCCTCTGGCCGCATCGTACCAGCTCCTCTATAACCTGTATTTGCGTCATGTTGTGGCTTCTAGCTGTAAGAAATCCGTAATTGACAGTAATCTCAGTCTCGTCACGTTTGTGCTCGTAGTTAGTGAAAGAATCAAATACAGATTCAAAAAATTCAGCTGGATTTGGGAGTTGGGATGTAATAATCTTTATAGAAGTTTGCTTGTCATATCCTGCGGTGAAGCTCGACAGCACGGCTTCAGTGTTGTGTAAGAAGAATATCATGATGTTGTTGCTACAGTGAAACGCTGCTTCGTGTAGCGGTGTGAACCCCCTGTTATTGACGTCGTGGATCGTCTTCGCGCTCTTGGCGATGATGGCCCTGGCCACTTCGACGTAGTCGCCGCGCGCTGCGAAGTGCAAAGCGGTGCAGAACGTGTCATCGGGCCAACTGGTTCTCAGCTTTTCACAGTTACCGTACTTAAGGAGCAAATGTACACACTCGTGACTGTTGTTACTAGCGGCAAGATGAATCGGAGCCAGTCCATCTTTGTTAAAACTGTCGATGAGGTATTTGGATTCTGGTACGGACTCTAGTAAGTAATGCATTATTTCTGCCCGTCCATAAGTGGCTGCAACGTGCAACGCGTTACAGTTGTCCTCGGACATTTTCTCTATGCCAGCTTCGCGGTGCAACAAGGACTTGGCGCAGTCAATGTGTCCTTTCTTGATGGCCACGCACAGAGGAGTATCTCCCTCAGTGTTTCGGCAATCTATCAGATTTCTTTGTTCTGCTATTAGCAAAACTTTCTCGAGTATCATCATGTTTCGTCCTTGCACTGCCAAATGGAGGAGATGGGTTTTCATCTGAAAATAACCAATTACTTATATCTTTGCAAAACAAATTCTTGAAAAACGAACAAAAGCACCTCGGTTTCAAATATGTGAAACGCAAGGTCTTTCAATGACCTTAGCTGTATATTCTTTATTAAACGATTATTTATAGGTTAGTGACCTCAAGACACTCCTGAGCGTCGAGGTGGTCGAAGGAACTGGAAGCATCCGCACCAGCCTCGAGTGCGAGGCATACTCCCGGCAGCCACTTGAGTTCCACTGCAGTCTTGAGGACGGAGTACCCGCGCTTGTCCACAACGTTCACTCGCAGAGAGGACTCGGTGTCGTCGCAGTTGTAGTACAGGAGGATCTGTACCATCAGACAGGATAAACATTGAAAAAATTGTATAGGCGGATCGTGTAGGTACGTGTTTTCCACAAGTTTCAGTTTGAAATTGGATTTGGACTTCTGAGACAGGACCGAGTCATTGATATTGATAGTCAAGACTAGGAAGTCAACCAAACCTCCTTCAACAAAAGCAGTACTTCGTACCGAGAAGCAGTAGCACTATTACATTACAAATAAAATTAAGGACAAAAAATCCTTTTCTAAAATGATCAAGATGAGCAAAATGGATAAGATTTTGTAATTAAAACGTTAACATCACAGACTTTACCTATTTGGTCAGCAACTAAATAGAACCATATCATAATAACAGTACCAAAAAAATTGTGAATATTGCAACGTTTTCCTGCTCAACTAGGTACGCACGCACGCATATAATGCTATTATCTTCTTTGCAGTCTTCTCTTGAGAAGCGCTGGTAGAATTTTGTTGTGTAAACGTGCCCATGCGGCCTACTTACGTAATAAACTTTTTTTTTTTCCTGCGTACCTCCAGCAGCTCCTCGAACTTGTTCCGCAGGCAGAGGTGGAGCGGCGTGTAACCGACGCTGTTGATGCAGGCCACCGACGCCCCGGCGTCGAGCAGGAGCTTCACGGACTCCGCGCTGCCCAGCAGCGTGGCCGTGTGCAGCGGCGTGTTCAGGTTGTCGAACTCGTCGCCGCACATCGTGTTGAACGTGCCGCCAGCCTCTAGCAGCAGTTGGATCATTTCTGATAGGCTAAAATGGAATTTTAAATTAAACTTCCCACTCTCTGCACCTTTTGAACGCTACTGACGGCTCTGGCCGTCGACTGAAAGTCGTGCCACTGACGCCGCGACGGTTACAGCCGTCACAAGTTCAAGATTAAGAAAAGAAATTGTTTTGTATCAACTAGGCTGGACACTGGACCCAAAATGACAGTTTTCCGTGGCAAAGGTTTCTGAAGAAAGATGGAGGTAGTCCTCAAGTAGCCAATGAGTGACAGACGAGGATAGAGCATATTTCAAGCACACTTTAGCTATTGCGTGTTTATGAATAACAGAATTACAGTTAAATTTAATAAAAAAGCCTGTGCCAACAACGTCTTTGCCTGCTACGAGTAGGTACTCTTTACGCAACGTAGTTCGTGGTGAAGGGTATATGACGTACACTTACAAGTTTTTGCTGTAAGTTTTGAAACAAAGTTACTTTTATGCAATACAAAGATGGAGATATTTGCCACTCACTCTTACCCATAGTTGCGTCTCAAAACTTACAGTAACAATTTGCAATTGTAAATCCGGCCTCAGGGCCGGTACAGACGATGTGCATTGCTGCTGCAACCCAGCTGCAAAATGGCAGTTCGAGGGCAGTTCTGATGCAGTTGATGTAACTGTATCAGTCCGCTTAGGTAGACTGCACGCCAACTGCAAGCGGACTGCGCAGTTGGTTTGCAGTTTTAATGCAGTGAACTGCATCAGCGTGAAATGCAGTCCGTTTGTACCGGCCCTAAGGCTGGGGCAGACATAACCGCTCGGTACCGGATCAGTTCCAAATGAGACATAGAAAAGTGTGCTTTGATCTGTGTTAGTAAGATACATTTATCACTGGACGGCGCAAAGCCCGCGCCCAACGATCGTTTTCACTTTAACTTTAAAGATGTACCGTAATTCACACGAGTCAAAGCTCACTCTTCAATGTCTCACTTTAAGCCGAGCGGTTATGTGTGCGCCAACGTTTAAAGATGAGGTGGCCCAGCCGAGATGTACTACGCTAACTAGCGTTTCTATTCGTTTCGTTTTTGAACCAAGGCGGATGGTAATGCTCACTCGCCGGGCTGCACGTGGTGGTCGTAGTAGAAGGCGGAGCCGGCGACGTCGAGCGCGGTGCGGCGCGTGTTGCCGGCGCCGTCGGCCGCCGCGCCGCGCGCCAGCAGCGCCCGCGCGCAGCCGCAGTGCCCGCGCGCCGCCGCCGAGTGCAGCGCGCTCCACACCGGCTTCTCGTTCAACGGCTACACATCATAATGTTAACAATTATATATCATTCAATTAAACGCGTAACGTTCCTTGTTGGAAAATTGAGTGGCCCGAAATGGCCCAGAGGTTTATATTGTACTAGAGGACGCCCGAGACTTAGTACGCGTAGAATTAGTTTCCCGCTAATCCCTATATTTCTTCCCGTTGGGGGTCGATTTTCAGAAATTCCTTTCTTACTGCTCACTTACATCATGAAAGGAAGCCCTGTACCAAATTTCAAGTTTCTTGGTAAGTACAGTAGTTTCGGCTGTGCTTTGATATGTCAGTCACTTAGGTTTCCCTTTTATATACTCATATACTCATATACTCATTTAGTCATGATATTTTACAGAATATTACATTTCACATTATCATATTTACAAAATATTTCATTTAAAGTTAAGGTACAATACTAATATTATATATATAGATTGTAACTAACTTTGATTATAAATTATTAATGACCGCCACTGTTGTCTTAAAAATAACAATTTGAACTTGAATTTAATACCTAGTGAAATTCGCATCTTACATCAGTATATTGCGCGAGAGATATAACTTAGGGCGTCTTAAAAAAAACCAGCCAAATGCGTGTCGGACTTCGCACCCCAATGGGTTCCGTAACGTTCCTTCTGTTAAATGTTAAATGGGAGATTAAAAATATTTAAAAATGCTTTTTGGCAATTTGTACGGCTTTGTGTCAACAAGATGCCTTTGAATTGATTTGAAGACTGTAGCTTCAACCGTTTGGCTGTAAAACCTGTGACAGACCACGAACAGAGAGACGGACACGTGAGTCACAGCACAGCAATGAGGCTCCGTTTGGACCCTTCGGGTACGGTACTGCGAAATCACAAGCTTACCCAAGTAGGCAGCATGTTGAACCGGTGCCGTTCTTCGCAGTGCTCCTCCGTGGGAATGTACTGCATCTGCGTTTCAGCCTCGTACCAGGACATGGTGAACAGGGCGTTGGGATTGGATCCTCCCTGCAGCAACCTGGAACACGATCATACGTAGTAAACACATGGAAACCTTATGACTTGCCTCGGCATCGTACTGAGCGGGTCCCTTATTGACGCAAAGGCATAGATGAAAAACATGTTATCTGTCTTAATTCTTTGTTTAAACCGTGTAATTTTTGTGTCGTTACTTCATTGTTTCTAGATAAAAGATAAAAGATAAAAGAAATTTATTCAGTAAGTAGGCCGCACGGGCCCTTTTACACGTCAAGAATCTACCAGCGCTTCCCAAGAGAAGACCACTGCCGAGAAGAAACGCCGCAAGAAACTCAGCAGTCAGTCATTTTTTAAACATATTTCTTATTACAATGGTACTACTTAGTCTAGCATTATATAAAGCTATAAATATTAAATTAAATATAGTATCAAATAACATGCGTAGTTCAGCTGGAAAACATGCCAATTAAGAATCTTACGGGAGAGATAGAGAAAAAAAAAACACATAAGTACTTATGGTGCGAGACGACCACATAAAAGTTTCGATATGTTTTCCTACGTCAACGGTGTCCCCTAGACAAGAGAAAGATTTAGAGAAATTGATAACCTCAAACCTGACTGCAAAATTTCGGTCTACTCAGGATGTAGTTTCATGCGAGAAACATCATATTCCAAGTGATATTCTCAAATTGGCTTTACCTCGGATAGACACCTTTCGGCTGACATAATGATGCTGAAGGTCCATGAGATAAGCAGTCGGGTTGATGACGGCCAAACCCATCTTTTTATTTAGTAAATATTTGAAACGTAGGAAATAACTACAAAAAACTCAACGCCACTTACTTCTCCACCTTCTCAACGTGGTTCCACTTGACAGCGAGCAGCAGCTCAGCTGCTGGGTGCTGGTAGCTGAAACAGAGACTCTATTTTTGACAATTGCTTAAGTTTTGAACTCTATGCCTAGGAGGTGGAGGGGAGAAATGCGAGCGCATAGGGCTCGGTACCCTTACCATGAGTTACAATTACCGTACTCGCTAGCGAGTCGAATATTCTGTCCCTCGCACTTTATAAGAATATTGTGAGGGACAGAGCATTCGACTTGCTAGCGAGTACGGTAATTGTAACTCATGGTAAGGGTACTGCATCTAACTAGACTATACATATATACTACAATATAACTGGAGTTCGCAGTGAAGTAGCTGTGAAGGGTCCGTCCGAAACGCTACCACCATCTTGGGTCCTAGACAAGATGCTAAACGCTAACGTAAACGATTTTCGAAAACTGTCTAAAGCGGTTTCGCACTAGGCGGATCCGAATCCGATCCGAACCCGTGAAAATACGGATCTAGACAGGATAGATAAAAAAGTCTACCCCGGACCGTATTTCCACGGGTTCGGATCGGATTCGGATCGGACGTAGTGCGAAACCACTCTAAGAGCGGTTCTTAATGCATTGAATTGACATAGACTCTTGACGCGTCCGGCAGCTTATATCAATCCTATACATTTTCGATAATGACAACGTCCGCCGAATGCGAATACTTTAGTTTATTAGAAAACACAATAATAGAAATGAGGGCGCTACTGGACGCTCGGCGCAGTCTTAATTGGTGGTTAAACTCTGTCAGTATTAGTCAACAGTATACCTACGAAATTACGTCAGAATTAATAGCTTTCTACGACACGGTTCTATAATGGCTTACTGTATGGCATCTTTGGGGGTGATAGTCTTGGTGGGGGTGGGGGGCCGCGCGCCCTCCGGCCAGGGCTCGGAGTACAGGTTCTCTTCCTCAGCAACCGGCTGGCACAGCGGCAGGAGCGCCAGGCCGTCGGGCTCCACTGCGAACCCTGCCTCCACGTCTGAAATATGGTTGAGAGAATGATCTGTTTAAGCTCGCAATACTTATACCCCTTGACAATAACTATTAGATAGATATAAAAAACCCCGATATAATTTAAGAGCTAATATCTCTTAAAAGGTCAAACCGATTTTTATATGAACCCTAGCTAAGAACCACCGCTAGAAAACCTGCTTTCAAATAAAAGAAACCGCATCTACATCGGTCCACCCGTTTAAGAGGTACGGTAACACACACACACATTCGGCTGGTTTTTTTCACTGATGATAATTGAATTATAAAGAAAATTAACGGGGTATAGGCGTGAGAACTTTACCTATAAGTAGTCATTAGTTAGAATCAGATATACGAATGAACTAAGTAGTAGAAATCAGTTAGAATCATAGCGTAACAAACTTACTTAGTTTAACTTTACACACGCAATCAAAATGTTCATTCAATGCCGAGCTCGATATTTTCATTACCAAACGGAATCAATATCGATAAATTGGCATTTAACGTGAAAAAGAACAATAAGCAGCACCTCCGTTCAACAAGGTAATAACCAAATTGTAGTTTATGACCTGTTATCGTATAGTTAACGTTTTGATAGCTCTTATTTACTTGACAGTAATGGCGGCGGCCGAGTTAAAAACAATACCATAACAGGTCAAAAACGATTTTACCGCCTAGAATAGACGCGCGTCAATGACTAGGACCAGCAAGCCGGTAACAACAAAAACGTAATCCCCGCCATGTCATGACGTCATCGTCATCATGGCGAAACTGGGTTTCACCCGTGTTAAGAAAGTCTCAAGTCAACTGGCACACATAAATACATCTATAATAATAATATAATTTATTAAGCTGCCCGACTCAGCCTATGGACGTACCAACATTCCCTGTAGGTTTTGGAGGAGTAGGGGGTTTTCTGGCAGAACCCCATAACGACAACCGAAGAAGTTGCAAGGAATCTTGATGGGCAATGCCATTAACAATCGCCTCTGGTCCTGTCCTAGGTTCTGGAGAGGACAGTAAACGTTTTACCCGACTGCCAAAAAAGGGTAATGAGTTATTGCCTAGAAAAACACCACCACCCAAGGTTCAGTCAGGGACAACGTAGGGGGCATAGTTCTCAAAAGTATGCACACACTAGACAATAGAGTGGAGTGAGAGGGCAGAATTGGGTATAAAACACCAAGAATGAATGAACCGCACAAAGTGAAAGATAGTGAATGACATTACAAGAATTGAAGAAAACACAGGTACCAAAGGATGCCATACAGTGCAAGCCAGAAACAGAGCTATTGAGCGAGAGATAAGAAGTATTAAAACATCCAGAATAAAGCACAAGGAAGAACTAACAAAGAAAAGGCGTGAAATAGAAAGAGGGTGCGTTCAGAGCAGTCAGAAACGAAGAAATCGTAAAGAAAGGATGAGTTAACCAACTTTAATTCGCACTGCTAGATCAAAACAGTATCAACTCAAAATCCTTGCTAGTATTGTTCCAAGTTCATAGCAGTTGTATTAAAGTTGATTTTTAAACACAGTTGTATTTAGAGTTACTACTGTTTTGATCTAGCAGTGCGAATTTTTACTTGTTTAAAAGTATAAGAACATTTAGTTCTTTTCAAATAAATAGCCTAATTGTGCAAATTGCGGTTATAGAATTATCAACAAGTTTATAGAGATGTTTGTAATTCTGTAGCTCTGCCTACCCCACTCTAGGAACGAAGGCGTGAGATTATGTATGTATGTATGAGATATTGAAAACCCGTTATCTGCATTTATTTGTGACTATATATTATTTATCCCTTCATTGAAGTCGTTCTATGGCTGTCTGTTTTGCAACGGTTCTATTTTATTTTCTGGGATAAAGAGTAGCTTGTAGTCACTTAATTATGTGCTCCTTAGAAAAAATATCTTCGCCTCGAATCCTTTTTGTCGTTAAGTCATTACAGACAAACGCTTTTGCATTAACGTGTATACTTAATTTATAATGTATAATTTTGCTACTTAAATATTTTAAGATGTGGTCGTGATGAAATGTTATCTATTTGTAGCTCAGCTTTTTACAAGTTATTAATTTAATTTAATGACATTATTTTTTTAAAGTAGGTCAAATTTAATTAAAATAATGCAAATAACTTACCCCTCGTCTTCATTTCAACAAAATCCAATCACTACACAGGTTAAAGCATTCCTATTTATGAATTTCCTTATTGTTTACCTCAACGATTGCTTCAGTATGACTGGTTACCGTGTATGACTGTATTTAATTACTCTCCTGTCTCTGGACACGTCCGTCTCTACACTGGACACTTCACAAACTACCTAATCCTGACTCAATATTCTCAAAATTGTTAATTACCTATACATAATTATTTGCGGTTTTTACGGGACAATAAAAAAAAGCTCGCAACAGGTTTGAATATTTGAAATTTCGAAATTATACGGCTTTGGCGGATTTTGGCCGACGTCACAAGGTGGTCGTTTTAAAATATTTATCTCATGAGACCTTAGAGGAGAACTTTATTGCGATGTTTGAGGCTTATTGCTGCTTACATTATAGAGATACGGAAAACTTTCGATAGTTTGCGAGTAATGGCTTACTTTAATTTTATTGGGCCGTTATAACGTGTTCATCAGTGGGATTCCCGCTGCCGCGCCGCCACTACGAATGATTTTTTTAATTTATTTAGGCAACACACTGTCTCGTAAGTATTATAAAAAATACACGTTACGAAATGACGTTGAGTTCCATATTTAAATATACTAATTACATTACATAGTACAGATGAAGCGGTAAGCAATGCCACGCATGACTCTTGTGAATTTATAATAAAATAAAATAAAGTAAACTTGTTTTGGGTGTCACTTAAAATCACTTTTATTTCACTTTCTAGGTAGGTATAGTGTTCTTAGCGCCGCCTTAACAGTTTCGCGGGCGGCAATGGCCGTAGTCAAAATAGTGCTCAAACATAAAATTCATAGATAAATAGCAAATACGGCTATAGCCGTTACCGTCCGTGAAAGTGTTAAGGAGAAGTCGTACGTAGTGTAAAAATTCACTACGACCTATCCTTAGCTCGCTGCGGATATTATACTACCTATACTAGTTCTAATTATTCTTATAAAAGGGAAAGTTTGTTAGTATTAATAAACGAAAATCCACGTATTTTTGTACTGACAATAATTGTACCTTTATAATATATAGACAGAGAGCGATAAAGGCTACATTGTATCCCGCTAAATGGTGATAAAAAGGTAAAATTAAAGACTGGTGGTGAAGCCATGTGCTTGGTAATGTAATATATAGTAGATTGATAACCAAGGGTTGAAAGTGACCCATTTCACCCGAGATATTTCGAGGGGAAATGGGTAATTTCACCCGAGCTAGACTCTACTTTTCATTTCGACTGTGAGGAAAGTAAAATACTACACGCACATTTTATAAAAGAGATAGAATATATTCGTGACGTAATAAAGGTCAAATTTCTTGTTTCGAACGGATGTTCGGCGTTCAACCTCCAGTGTTGTATATAAGCTCCTAAGTAGGTCGTGACCAACTCGATTAAACTTTTCTAATGTTGGCAGTATGTGTATTTTCTAGAGGGCCATGCCGAAATGTGAAAAAAAAAGTGTCATGCTATGCTATCATGGCATTATGGTGGACAGCAGAATAGAGGAATAATTTTAAATGTTGATTTTCTATAATTGCGAAAAAAAATTACCAGTCGTAAAATGATTTCAATATGAACCTATAGATCGTAATAAATACTTCGTTTATCGTATAGCCGAGTTTAGATATATGAAAAGCTTTTATTTTTATAATATGACGTAGCTCAATTATCTTAGACTCCGTGGCCAATTGTAATTATTAAAAAAAAATACTTTCCACCCCATAGGTGAAAACGCAATTTCCCACCCGGCTATCTACCCATTTAAATTAAACTTTCCGAACAGGAGAGATGAAAATATAATTTCGTGGGTTAGGCGGGGTAGTTGTACCCCTGTCCACACTTTTGGATATTTAGAACTTATTTGTATTGTATTGTATTTTAATTTATAAATAAAAATAAATTAAAAACGTTACATGTAGGGATCCCCTTTATTATTTCACTCTTTTTCCGTTACTAAATCCGCCGTAATAAATAACACATACATATTCTAAAACTAAAAACTCTATCCATTACGGTTCGAAAGATATACAACTCTTTAAAGTTAGGCGGGAAGGACGGACAGACTAGACATATAAATATGGTCCCGTTGGGCTCCCTTCCGGTACGGAACCCTAAAAAGTACAATTTATATCACCAGAGATAAAACGACAGAATTAATGAAATGAAACTGAAATACCTAGGTACATTTCGTCGCCATCAAAAACCACAATGGTAATTTAAATTGAATTTGAATTAAAATTAGAGTATCACTCATAACATGAGTCATTAATATGAAATTCTGGTAAAACCGCAGATAAATACTTTAGTGTAATGCATTAGTCCAACAGTGTCGTCGGGCCCTAATACGGCTGCGTTTATCGCGTGACGAAGTGTGGATAAGGCATCCATAACCTTCTGACACGTAAATAAGTACGAGAGTGACGGATGCTTTATCCACATTTGACACGCGATATAGACGCAGCCATACTAAGCCCGCAGCAAAGAATCCAGCGGCCAAGCGAAATACTTTTTTTAAGCCGGAGCCTTTTTTTTGGAGACGGCAAAATTGAACAAACGCCACCTGGGGCCTGTTTTATAAAGCTACAAATTACAATTTACAGGTTACAAGTTTCCATTTGTCACAACCTCGACCAATGACGACCAGCCATTTGAGCAGTATTTCCAGTTTAGACCTGTAAAATTGAAACTTGTAGTTTTATAAAACGTGCCCCTGATAGTAAATGGACTCCAAAAGCCATAGATATTTGCAATCTCAAGATTTCAATCTTACGATGACAATCCAAGGACTGAATTATAATACTACGAAAGTGTAGTACAAAAATGAATACTAGCTAAGTCGTTATTGTATCCGTTTTAGTAGGGCAAACAGATTTCAGGGAAACCCCTTTACATGACGTAAGCTGTATAAATTTACCGAAACACACATCAAAAAATTCCGAGGATCAAACAACAGATATTTTAGATCCTGGTCATTTCTTTCATATTTGATAGTGAACCTATGTAGGCGCGAAAGTGTGTTCGTTATGTGTTAAGGACCCGGAGATTAATTTAAAGAAAATACGTTTGGTGTTAGTGAAATGACCATAATAAACAACGTTTGCAACAAATGGTAATAATTCGGTGTACTTAAGTTCAATTCTAGGGTTACTTACGCCATCTCCTGGCGAGAAGCCAATAACTTACGATCTAATTTATTAATATTTTAAGGCTGAAAATGTATATAAATAAAACATTTGATGATAAAAACTATGGTTTATTTATTACCATATTGCCTTCAAAAATGCAATCTTAATATTATTGTCCTAATACTTAGGTACATAAAATGTTTACAAACACTTTTCAACAAAACAATTTCAAGGCTTCTCAAGAGATGGCGGTAGCTGTACCTTAATATCGTTTTACTACCTCTATGCTTAAAATTGTTAAAATATATATGATGTCATGATGATTATGAGGCATAAATGGGGATTAAATACTTGGTCTTAAGTAATTGTTCTAAGAGCCAAGTAATTTGTAAGGGTGTATTTTTTTTTCAGTGCAAACTAGTAAACAAGGTCGACACCAATGATTAAGGAAATTATGGACATGGCATATCATATAAAAAAACACGCCACGGATGTCCAAAGATGGCGAACTTTCCAGTGTTTTAGTGCTGCCTCGATACCATAATAATAATAATGATATCGATAAACCAAACGTATGTGGGGTGGAGGCACTCAACTCGTCTGTTTATATTTTTTTATGTACGATCGGCCTGTTTTATAAAGGATACAAGTTTCCATTTGAGGCAACGTCGACCAATGACGACCGGCCATTTGAGCAGTGTTGCCAGTTTAGACCTGTAAAATTGTAACTTGTAGCTTTATAAAACGTGCCCCTGGCGTACTGTCATCCCTTTTCATTTTAGTAGGAACATTTAAGTTAAAAAGAGATAAAAATATTTTTGAGTGTTCGATGTCGGATAGTATTAGTAGTGTTGTTGGAGCCCGACCAGCAAGTGTGACCAACAAGCATTTTTCTCAAAATCTTCATGTGACAACAATATTTTACCTATGAAACCAGTCGCTATGCATTTCATGTTATCAGCTAGTCTATTTTGATTTTGCCGCCTTTTTTTATGTCACCACTCGCTAGTCGGACTCTAGTACAGCCTGCCCAGAAAGAGTAGAAATTAATAGTAACACAAATAGTACGACCCGAATGGTCTTGATAGTAGGTAAGTTGTCATATAAACGTAATGAGACTTACTTTGACTAGAGAATATTGTAATAGGTAAAAAACCCTCGGAGCGTGCACCTAACTCGTACTAGAATGTTTTTTGAAATAAACGACGATAACCGAGCTATATTAGATAAAAAGGTCATTGTCTATTCTTATATTCAGTCACGGAAAATTGGGGGTTAAGCCACTTCTCCGCTGATGACTAAATTAACACATTCGCTCCGGGGTACATTTACTATACTTGTAGACTATGCTATGCCTACCGAATCAACCGTGTCAGTCAACATAGGAGTTATTAAAAACCGACACCGAAAGTTTAAATGTTTTATCAATTAAAAACAAATTTAATGATTAACGTTTTATTATTCAGAATGCCTGAATTTTTCAAGTCCACATGTAATATTTAATTCCTGTTTTGCAGTCGCTAATAATTTTCTTGTAGTTGGCACTTCTTTACGTACTGCATAGTAGAATTGAATTATTTGTCGAATGGCGCATACAGTAAAGTCATCTATTTCCGTTTTCGGACGGCCTTTTCTATGTTTCGCTGGAG
Source organism: Acleris literana (assembly GCA_946894065.1). NCBI lineage: Eukaryota > Metazoa > Arthropoda > Insecta > Lepidoptera > Tortricidae > Acleris > Acleris literana. Next base: position 7,037,242 of record OX335688.1, on the reverse strand, counting down.
TACCAAATTTGCCATTATTTGTTTGACCTTCGTCCACTATACGCCTGACAGTACTTACAGATTTACCTGAAATTAATAATTAAACATGAAAGTTATAATAATAAATAAGAAAACAGACTTAACTTTTAAATGTCATAACACTCAAGTATCAAAAAATTCAAATTGCTCTAAGTTTCTTGTCAAAACTGATGCAGGTGTTTTGACATTGATAACCTAAAATCACAACCTACAAATTAAACAAACATATCAATTAATGGAGTATTTCAGTCACATTTTGATTACCAATATACATATATAATTAGTTTCAAACACATACTATAGATATAACCCAAAAGGAAATAAAAATAGTTACCAGTCATTTCAGCAACTCGAGTGTAAATATCATCGAGTTCTGTGAGAAGTTTTCCGGCGTGATATTCGGCCAAACATCGGCGAAATACCTTATATATTATTTCCCTGGCTCCACTTCTTATGGTCTTATTAATTTTATACGGAAATTAGCGATTTAGTTTTAGATTAATAACAGAAAACGATAATTATCTCACGACGCAACCAAATAACCACGGCACTGCGTCAGTTTTGACAGTCGTCATAGGGTTGCAATTCAAAAAGAGATTTTAGTTCACTTTGATTTAATTTCTACTCTTTCTGGGCAGGCTGTAGTATTGGCTTGGATCAACATGCCTGGTCCATAAGATACTTAGTCATTGTACGCTCTATACGCTTCTCAGTGTTACCACTTTAGCGATTCGGTTCTGTAATATAATTCTGTTATGTCACTAAATTTGATGGATTTTGGGCTACGATTGCGACTTTCTGATGATATTATCGCTTTAATTTAATCTAAAATGAAATCTAAAGAAAGGTTAGTTACAAAATAAATATCCTGGGATCTAGGAACTCTTGGAACTAAACTTATTAAAGTCTGTGATTATAGTGACTAAATTATTCGCAACTAAGGTGGCAACACCTCTTACTGTGGCTTCTCTCTTGCTTGGCTTGACGTGCGTGCGGTACTAGACGAGCGAGGCGAACTAGTGTTCTGTGTCGTGATTTACATTAAGATTTAAACTAACTTTACTCTTTGATATAGGATAAGTAGTTTTATCACATAATGGCGGATAAAAACGGCTATAACAGTAATGATTTCAAGCGATCTAATCAAGATATGCAAGGTGGAGACGCCGATCGTCATGACCAAGATGGCGACGATGGAGCAAAAATAAGTGACAAAGCCGGAGAATACATGAGAGAGTTGTTGAGTGAGAAAATTAAGCTGAACACAGCTAAATTCCCATATGCCACTAAACTTATAGATCAAGGTAAATAATATATTCCTATTCTAACATTACCTACTATCTGATTTTATATTCGGTATTCATTGAACATTAGTATTTATCGAAGAATTAGGTGGTTTCACGATTAGTAAGTACAACGTAGTCATCGATTAAATTAAACGTTGCTGAAGCGTGCATACAAACGCTTATCAAACTGTTAGAATGTGGTTCGTTAAAATTATCGATTGTTTGTTCGCAGAGGTTACCAAGGTGCAAGCGTCAGGTCGGATACCGCCCAGAGACTTCAAATACGTAGATGTATACCATGAGAAGCCGGTCAAAGTCACCGTTAAGGTGCTGGTACCACTCAAAGAACATCCGAAGGTGAATATTTTAAATGTTTTTGTTGTATTATTCCAGATAAGTAAGAAATTAAAACTACCATTATTTTAAACATGTCATTTTGCTATCCAAAAATCTTCTATAAGTACTAAATATTGTCAGCAAGCTGTAAAAATAGTTGTCAGAAATGCTTGTGATTTATTTAAAGTAAATGCTATCTAACACAAGAGCAGAAATGCTATTATAAGGTTATGTGGTGATCGGCTGGGAAAACTTCTGGAACATCATTGTGAATTGATTGGCTGGTTTCTTGTGGCACTTGATGCTATTGGCCACTTCTAGTAGATTCAAGCTATGTTTAATGTGTATATCCTGTACAGTCAACATCATAAATAAGTGATCATTTATGTACCTTGTCACTTTAACGTCGTGTTTGAAATGTCATACAAAATTGTGAAATGATTGAAAGCAACAAGGTACATAAATGATCACTTATTTATGCTGTTGACTGTACACTGTGTCTGTGTTTTGTGTTTACACCCTGATGTGGGCAATTTCCTGTTTCTTCCCAATATTCAAATCACATCCACAGTGACTTGGTAAGCATTTGACATTTGCTGCTTACAAAATGTTTAAAATTGTAACCTGAGGTAACAAAATCAATCTACAGTTTGAATATTGCAACTAGGCAATAGTGACTCAACACAATAGTTGTGTTTTTAGCAAGAGTTCCATGATTAGAGGTCAATTACCAAAACTGCAACTGAAAGTATTTTTTCGGTCTAAGTCTAACCAACAAATGGTTTACAGTTCAATTTTGTGGGCAAACTGCTGGGACCCAAGGGAAACACCATGAAGCAGTTGCAAGAGGAGACTATGTGCAAGATGGCAGTGCTTGGTCGTGGATCAATGAGGGACAGGTAAGCTATCTTATCTTGTATAGATTGTGTGATTCTCTATCTAAATGGTCATGTTACAAGCTGAGCTGGAGTAGGAAGACAATTTATTACTAACCCATCATCAGGCATATCTGTCAGGCATCTAGTAGTTCTGTATATTATATATTTATTTATTTTTGTACCAAGGATGTTTTATATGTATTTATCAATACAGATCAGAGATACCCTGGGAGTCTGTATCACATTGAATAGGGATGCAATTGTTGCGCAAATTTCTTTTGTGTTTTGTAGTTGCACAGTTACCACATGAAATTCTTCATTCTTTATTCTTTTAAATGCAATATTATAATAAAAAATCACAGGCAAAAGGAGGAAGAGCTCAGAAATTCACTGGACCCCAAATACGCACATCTCACTGATGAACTCCACGTTGAGATCTCAGCACTGGCTCCCCCTGCTGAGGCACACGCTAGGATTGCGTATGCCCTGGCTGAAGTCAAGAAGTACCTCCTGCCTGATGTCAACGACGTCATCCGTCAGGGCCAGATGCGGGAGATCAATGAACGAGGTTTGTTTACTTCTTTCTTCATTGCCTACCCAAGGTGCATAGCAGTTTAAGATTAAAATATAATAGTTTTGGGCCGCAACTTTATCCATGTTGAACTTGGTTATTGTGATTTCTTTTTATTTGTGATTTGAACTGCCTTTATACCAAATTCCTTTAATTTAGCTGAAGGTGTCACTGAATGCATTAAAGACAGATAAATTTACTTTTGAATCTCTAAATTTGCCTGAACTGTCTGTCTTACTATTTCATTTTTCAATTGTCAATATTTCAGTTTGTATTTTGAAAACAAATCAGTGTTGTGCAGCTTGGGTATTTTATAGCTCATTTTCAAGAAATGCAAGTTTAGGTTTTGTAGATAAGTTGAACAGAAACAAATTGAGGGGTGATAAGAAATTATTTTTGTATAGGTCTTCATCTATTGTTAATTATTTAAATTATCTTTGACATAAATTAGACGCCAATTCTAAGTTTTTTTTTTAACTAGTTTGAGTAATGATTTAAGATTTGAAAATTAGGAGGTCCAATGTAGACCCTGCATACTTCTGTCCTATATTTACTACAGGAGCCCTGGTAGTCACTACGACGCGTTTCTCTTTCTCATCAAGAAACCCCGCGGTAAAGATCAGTGACAGGGCAGAGAAACGCGTCGTGTGAACTCCCGGCGCCGTTTTAAATACAGTCCGGGTAAAACATTGCGGGTTGTCACCAGATGCGGGACCGGCGAGGCACCCGCTCCTCGAGAACCCGGCCCCGAGGCAACCCGACGTGTTATACAGTGCATGCACGGTCACGAAACGTTCGTTCTCCTACCAGGGCCCGGTTGTCAGTAATGTTCGTAACGCAGGTCCGCCGCGGCCCGGCGGCCCGCCGGGGCGCGCGCCGCCGCGCATGCCGCCGCCGCACGCGCCGCCGCCGCACATGGCGCACGCGCACGGCCACGGCCACGGGCCCGGCCACGGCCCGCCGCCGCGCATGCCCGCCAAGACCAAGGTCATCAGCATCCTGGACCGCGCGCGCTCCGCCATGGAGTCCAACTACGGCTACGACGATCCCTACGCCGCCCCCGAACCCCCGGTAACTACACTGCTCCAATACCTACTACTTTGTTAACGTTTATGTTCACCAATAGTCATTGTAAATTCTCAACCCTCATTTATAGTCTGTTAAACAATTATATAATATAAAAGAGGTAGATAGGTTACCTATACGGTATTCCGCGTGTAAAAATGACCCGACTTACGCACACATGATCAGGAAATATTGCAATTACACACTAATTCATAAATGATAAATGAAAGCAGGATGGTACGCTAATTTCGGGGAGCGAAACAGAGACGAGTGTATGTTGCTCTGCAGACTGGTTCACGGTTCCGTTGACGGAACAAGACTAAGTAAAGGTGTACCAATTGGCTTGGTTTTAGGGTGCCACTATCGAAGTGTGTATAACATATCTACCTCTTTTTACTATATTATATCATTGCTGTTAAGTACTGATTTCACCATACAATGTTAAATTTAATCAAGGTTAATCCACTGTTAGTTCATACATTTTGACAGCTGTTAACGCTCTAATCGTCTGTTAAGTGGTTAACATCGTATGGTGAAATTGGTACTTAAGGTGCAAAGTCGGTGCAGGTAGAAAAACATACATTTGTTAAACAAAATACATCTACAAAGCGATCCAACTGTCTCTCACATTCACTCTTTCCACTCTCACGAGAGTAATAAGATACCGATTTACCACAACTACATTTAGTGAGCAGAACGCAATGAAGCATGCGCAATTTTTACCCTTGTTATGTAAATATCCGTATCTAACCTAGCCATGGCCAGTTCCATCAAATACTGGCTGTGCGCTTCCTGGAGGTTTAACCGCGTGTTGTGCGCAGGCCCGCGGGCCGCGCGGGGGCCCCGACGACTTCTACTACGAGCGCGGGCACGACCGGTTCTTCGAGGACGACGGCTACGGGTACAAGGAGGAGCCGCGCGACTTCAAGTCGTCGCGCGACGTGGGCACGCGCCGCCCGCAGCAGCAGCAGCAGCGCCACTACGCGCGCGCCGCGCCCTACGCGCGCCCGCCCAAGTAAACTGTGTTCGTACCAGCTGTTTAGTGAGGCCGTGCGGGCCGCACCGACCTTCGACATCGCAAACTTCACACAATCTTATCTAATTTAAACGCGAGCTGCCGTAGCTAGTTAATACGTTGCTTGTATTAATGTAAATATGCAAATCGAAGAATTATTTTCTTACGCTCTTTCTCACAACATAGCAGCTCGTATGCCAATAATGGAGAGCCAACGCCGCCGGTGTGGACGGTCGACTTTTTCTATCTGTTTGCATTACTATTGTAGTAGATTTTTCTGTGTAGCCACGCGTTTTAGTCATCGTCATCGACATTCGGAAATGTTGCCCGCACTCGCCACACATTATTTTTATTTTGCTTGTAAACTATTTCAAAGCTTCTTAAACGTTAAGTTTAATTCCTGTTTCACTTTTATTGGTCTGGCTGTTTCTTTTTGTATGTTATTCAATTATTAATATCTATGTTAACATTTCAGGCCGGGATATAAAAAACGCCCGCAATAATTTTGGTGAGTATGCTAAACTGGATCTAAATCAAAATCTGACCTCTAAAAACGCGAGCAGCGAAAAATCAAGTCAAAAACAAAACAGATTTCAAAAAGGAGCATGTCAAACCGTGTGTAACCTTCAACTTGAAAGTACATTAATTAAAATTAGTTAACTTGCGTTATATATTTAATTTTAATTATTTTACGGACCAAAACTCTAAACATTCTTCTTTTACAGAATAGTGTGTTTGGTTAAATATTGCAACAGAAAACGACATAAAACTGACAGAAATATATAATTAACCAACCCTAATAATGTTCAGAAGATTGGGAAAATACTTTAATTATGTTCTCAAGAAAAAGAATTTTGTTTTTTTAAGAAATTAATGACAATGGCGCACAAGGCAGAATAAGCATGATGTAGTTACACACTGTAACCAAACCCCGTGGCGCATTGATTGCACTAAATAGGTTAAACTATTTAAAACATAAATGTTTCGTGTAGCTTTTCTGAACAAAAAATTCATAAATATGAATCATTTATATGTAATAATTAAGACACTGTTTTTTAAATAAGCTTAGTGAACTGATAATTTCAACATGTTTTGATGTAGCCTGTCGACGCAAAAACGCAACTATAGTGTTACAACATCAAAGTAAAACTAATATGTTTAAGGTGCATCCCGCATCAAGCTATGCATAAAAATATTCACAGAGTAGTAGGGTTATTAAAACATGTTGAACCAATTATAGACTTAAATAAATGTATTGCAACAATTCTTGTGTGACTATGGATAAATAAATAATATTAAAAACATAAAAACAAAGATTTTTAATTGGTTCACGGCAAAATGTCCCAAAACTATTGTTTATAATTAAAGATTGAAAGAAAACTGTTTTTTAAATATTGGGTTTTGTAGCTAGTTAAAAAGTTTCATGCTGATGCCAAATCACAACTTCAAAGGACAAGCAATGGACTCAAACATGGAAAACCGCAATGATCAGGTATACATAACAAAACATTGTATGCCAGTAGACATTTTCGAAGTTAATATTGTAATACTAATTAAAAACTAATTTAATTTCAGACAAATTTAGTGTTGAACTTTTTTTAAAGGCAACTAAAACTAATTTCGGTATCTGTTATTAAACTGCCAGTAACGAAATCGCCCGCTTACATGGCGAAAAAGCATATTATTAACCCTGATATTTATTTAATTTATTAACCGAAATTAGTTGTAAAATCTCATAGAAAATGTTTGATTGTAAAGGCACAATCAACTAAATTATGAATTAAGTACAATTATTATATATATTTAAATACCGCTAGTATTACTAAGGCATAACCCAAAATTCACAGTAACTGGGTCTGTAATCCGCGCGTTCTGAATATTGGGAACGAGCATAAATCTACAAGGCGGGTTTGTCGCAGCCAAAGGAACCCGCACGGAAAGTATGGGAAAAAACCATCAGTGAATTTTGATAAAAAATATGTTACATGCTTTGATAAATATATACAAGTCGACACACGTAAAAAGAGCCCTGAGCGACCTACCTGCGCATTGAGCAAATTACGGACCAAATTGGTGGGCGCGGCGGGGGGAGCGTAAACCGCTTCGCTTTGCCGCCACGCTATTGGTTCCCAGTAATACACTCTTATCTATGATTAGTTTGTTAGTAGACAACATGCGCAAACATATCCCCTCTACTAGCCACTTGGAGCTCTTTTTACGTGTCGACCAGCGCCTCTATTCTAGGCGCTAAAAACGATATCGTAGTTTGCCTGTTATGGTATTGTTATGACGTCAGCCGCCATTACTGTCAAGACAATAAGAGCTATCAAAACGTTGACAATTCGATTACAGATCAAATACGATATTGTTTATACCGTCTTGAATAGAGTCCCTGTAAAAATACTTAGAGGGCATTGAAATTCGATGAAGTTTTCTAATTTTTTTTAGCTATAAATAATTTCTATTTTGGTAGTATAGAAAAACGAAGGAAAATTTTGTGCCCTATGATGAAAAAAAAAGGTTTACAAACCATTCAATTAATCAACTTCATCAAAGAAAACTGATATAAAAAAGTGTTTGGTTTTTATCTGTTATATTTTCAGTTCCGCATTTGTAAAAAATAACTAGAGAGATTGCATCGTTGTTTTTTTACAACAAAAGTTTTATATTCATACATACATTAAATCACGCCTGTTTCACAGAGGGGGGTAGGCAGACACCACTTCTTTACACCTGCTACGATCCTGACAAGTTTTATATAAAAGATCTATTTTTCAGTATTTTGATTAGAAGTTATCTAAATTCACTGATGTTTTTTTCTTTCATATTTTCCGTGCAAACGTGTACTTGCCGTAAAAGCAACCAGCTTTTAACTAACTTTAAAGAAACTTATTTTATAAATTTGCTTCTACGCCCGCTACTAGTGGCTAAATGTCTAAAACCTCTCGTTGGAAAAGTTTCTAATTAATTCATGGTATAATAATCATATGACCGCAGTTATGTTATGAGAAATAATGGCACTGAATAAAACCCATTGCTATGACAAGAGAAAAATAAGAACAAAAAGGGTGTTTAAAAGTAATCATAATTGTATAATTGTTTTATACTCTTTATCTAAAGTCTGTCTTAGAAAAACGCAAATTGTTTGTAATTATTCAGAAAATAAATGTAGTTTTTTGATTCTTGTGTTAAAAGAAAATGATGATACAATGTCCAACTAAATAAGCATGAAAGTTTTAAACAATGGGTTACACGCATTTTCTAACAGCAACGCACGCTGCTCCTGAAAACTAAAACAACAAAATTATTTAAATCAGAAGAATGCACTCCAAAGATCCAAACTCAGGAATCAGGTAAGTGAGAAAGGTAATGAAAATTTAGATACTTAGCCGAAGAATACACAGTATGCAGAAGTATAATAAGTAGCCTGAGAGCCCACTGTGTGAGGTTCTTCCTTGCGAGTAGAGGGAACAGAACACTTTGATTTTGTCATATCGATTCACAGCATGGCAGAATATACATCATCTTTATACAGTTATTTGCTTAGCTTAGCTTAGTGTAGTCTGGGCTTTAAGAATTGGGCCTGTTTTTTCTCATGGGATTAGACATTTTACACTTCTCCGAGATTGTCTTAATAGGCCTATAAGCAACTGGAACGTCAGTTTCGCTATCGAGACGCATGGAAATTATCAATGTAGGTAAAAGTTTAAACTTATCACCGCTCGGTGGTAGAACCCTTAGGAAAAAAATTGTGTCTCCTTTACTCCCTCGTGAACACTGCTGCTGAACCGATTTTTCACTGATGTCAACAGTATTATTTGGATTTGTAAGTATATAATTTGAAACTGGGAGTGGTTTGAACTATCGTATGAATTTTTTAAACAATAAATAATTTTATTGTAAAATGATTTTTATTTCCGATCCTAAAAAAACTTACATTGTGTGCTGTACAGGTACCGAACAAGGTTTGGGCGCACGGTGCGGTGTGTGGTGGTGTAGCAAGAACTGCTAATGTTAGTAATAAGACTGAGAGCCGGCCGCTCAAACTCGTACCTTATAAAGTTATCGGATAAAAGGAATTTGTAGACCATTGGTGGTCCTAAAATAAACTGGTTTGCCGAGGCACAACCTGGCACTTTCCAGCTAGTCCACTTATCCCTACGGAGCTATCCCTACTGGTAGGGATAAGTGCACGTTTTTGTAGATTTATTTCTACCGGTAGGGATAGTGCACTGTCCATTTCCACTATTCGTGTAGTTTCTGAACGAAACTTATCTGTTCGGGTAAAGACCGATAAGAGTAGCACTTACAGGGTGGCCACTTTCTGGAAAACCAGGAAAAGTCAGGTAATTTTAATCAAGGTCATGGAAAAAAATTGTGGGGGTGTAGCATAGGGGGGCTGGACTTTAAAAAAATCATCAACATGAAGTCTAATATAACATATTATGTTTTTTATTAATGCGTCGTGTAGAATATGTTACACTAAGCTTCTTTTGTAATGTAGAGTTAGTCCAAATTACTAAGATTCAGGGGCTTAGAAAATTCTCGTTGGTGTGAAAATGATGTCAATATAACACTCGTTTCTTATTTATATATCGTGTAGAATATGTTAAATAATTCTTAATACAAGCATCTTTAGTTTAAGTTTTTTTTTTCATGTGACCAATTGAAGCGGTATTATTTTAGTTAGGTAAGTAGGTATCTTGCGATCACAGCAGATTCCGATTTATTGCCAAAAAAGTAAGGCAATCCCAGAATCTCTAATAGGTACAACGACAAGCGAAGCGAGTATGAGTGTTAGGTATCTTGTGACCAAATCACACCCGACTTACTGCCAAAAAAAGTAGGACAATACTTCCCAATATCTCTCTAATTGACATGATCGGATCTCTAATTGGATTTTTATGATATGCTGAGTTAAGTACCACATTTTTGGGGTTCCGTACCAAAATGGTAAAAAGGAACCCTTATGAACTTCGGTGTCTGTTTGTCTGCCTGTCTTATCTGTTTGTCTCCCTGTCTGTCTGTTTGTCTGCCTGTCTCTCTGTATGACACAGCAGTTCTTCTCCGAAACTGTAGAAGCTATCAACTTGAAATTTGGCATAATTATACAACTTGCTTGCCCGCATCTGTTTTTAGTATAAACCATATGAAATATTTTGTCTAAATATTTGTAAGGGGTCTAGATTGGGGGGTTAAAAAATTATAATGATTTGATTGCAAACGGGGTGTTTTATGAAAGGGCTCAATCTGCAAATTTCAAAACATTTTGTTTATAAATTTTCGTGATGTACATTTTGGATTTGTAGCCAAAAATGTACAAAACATAACCTACTTTTTCTCCAAAGTTTATTGACCAAAAATTCTGAAAAATTCCTGATTTAAAGATAATTATTTATATTTTACGCGAAAAATTAAATGAAGTTGTCAAATCTTACAGTTTTGGAAAAATTATCAAAATACCTTAAAAGTCTGTATTATAATTTAGGCTAGTTAAAATGGACCTTATTGCATTGAAAATAAACGTCATAACATGAGTATTTTCTGTTGCGTTTTCCATCCATATTATATTAAATAGGTACGGGACCCTCGGTGCGCGAGTTCGAGGCGCACTTAACCGGTTTTTATTCTACACATTTTAAACAATAGGTTAAAATTATAATGTGAATTATGAAAATATTACTACAATGTAAAACAATGGTTAAAAATCGCGGGAAAAAAAATTGATTGATCCTCTTATGAAGGAAACGCTTCTTTTTTAGACGCTATAATTATACTCTTATTTTGGTCAGGGAAAAACTTGAAGAACTGCCTGGAAAACCGGGAAAAGTCAGGGAAATTGAAATGTTGTAAAAAGCTGCCACCCTGACTTATAAACTGTTGGTCTGGTAAGGCCAACATTGGCGGGTCCCGCCTGATACTGACACACCAAATTCAAGAGACCGTTTACAGACCTATTTTTAATTTTTTTTTTAATGTATGTTTCCCGATTACTCGAAGACCAATGGACCGATTTGAAAAATTTTTTCGTTGTTTGAATGGGTATACTTTCTAGTTGCTCCCATTTTCAACACGTCAGGATCTGATGATGGAATCTTGGAGAAATCAAGAGAACTCCTCAAATATTATAGGCACACCTATAGCGATTTTGGTATTTTTCACTGTAACTCGTGCATTTGCTTTTGAAAAGTACTATATGGTGAAGTGGAACTGATGATGAAGACCACAGATGGCCACCGGAACTCCTTAACGGTACCTATTTCAAGGGTGGCGACAAGATATTTCGATTAAGGTAGTTGAGCGACTATGACGAAGAACATTTAGGTTTAAATATGACTATGACATTCCCGCGGCGTTGTCTGCGGGGAGCTTGAAATGTTCTATAGTTTATCATTAATACTTAGAAGTGGAGCTACGTAACAGCATAAATAGGATCACTAAAAAGTATAAAATAAAATAAATGTTTAAAAAAACAAAATATACTGACACACCAAAAATGCAAAAATAACTTCTTTTAAAATGGTAGGTCAGTCCAACTGAAGTCGGCGTCCCACAATATTTTAAACCGAAAGCCGAATGCAGTTGGACTGACCTACCATTTTAAAAGAAGTTATTTTTTGCATTTTTGAAGACGGGTTTTTGTTTTTTTAAACATTTATTTTATACCTCATCGAGTGAGTTGCCGCTTTTTGTGTATGAGCAATTTAATCAGGATAGGAGTTTTCTCGTGGTCGTACTATATTTATTTGACCTATTGCACAAAAAGTGGTTCTAAAATAGGTAGATTAGGTTTGTTAGGTATCTTCAGATACCCGAAGGGCAAACCACCTAGAAACAGGAGCCCCCCCGAAGTCAGTAGGAAAATACAATACAAATACTCTTTATTGAACACTAAAAATCAAAACACGGAACAGTACATTTTAACTACAGGTATACAACAGGCGGTCTTACCGCTTAATAGCGATCTCTTCCAGACAACCGTGGACAGAGAAATAAAAAAGACAAAAATACATGGCAGGCGGTGTAAACTAATCACGACCACTGATCGACTGACGATCACGAGACAACTGCCTAAACGATAGTCTTAGAGAAATTTTACACATTTCAGAAGTAGGTACTGTTCTAAAGATAACCTGCGTTGCTATTTTGCCTAACTCACTCAATCGCAATCTGATTAAAAGTGGAACAATTTGTTTTCATTTTGTATGCAGACTCTCCTTTGGACTGTCGAAATGAAAACGATTGCGATTGCGAGTGTGTTATGGTCACCTACACGTTGGCCCATAAGGGACGCATTTACACCTTAGAGCGAGCAACATATTCTTGCATCTCACTCTTATGCATTACTCAGTCCTTATGATGGGCCAACGTGTAGCGGCCATTAGGCAATAAGCCCTCCGGTCGCCCCGGTGATCAACGCGACCTTATTAAATCAAATGCAAACACTTGCATAAAAACCATTTATTCTGTGTAAGAACATTTAGTGAAATTAGAGTGCAGTCACACCGCAGAATATAAATACCTTGTTCATAAAAAGCTTCTATTATACTTATATCATAAAAGTAAATAGACTAAGTCGAACTTATTTCCTAAAATTATTCTTAAATGGCTAGGAAAACATCAAAAAAATCCCTTACATTGCTTACAAACATCTCGATAAAAAAGTTTAGGATGCTCTTTGAAGTAAATTGGCAACATTATAAAATGTTACCCAATCACTGCTGTAATGTGGCTGCAAGTTGCCACTTGAAAATAATGTATTTCCACCTGAAAAACTTGCGGAGCTATGAACGTTATGTAGTTTACAGTGTTGACTACCCCAGTACAACCCAGTATGTTGCAACCTGTTGACGTAATTGGCTACTCGGCTTGCCTTGCATAGTCAATCAATTTACCAGTAGTTGCCGTGCATTGCATGGCAACCGTCACATCTTGATTTTTTCATTTGAAGAAAGTCTGACTCAAGACTCAAAGTTTGTAGACAATTTAGTCTAAGGCGAGCTTATAAACAAGTCGCAAAGAGCGTAATGAAACTAATGAATGCCAACAACCGACTAATTAATAAAGCGATAATTGCGGTGCTTGTACTAAAAAAAAAACTGTAACCATTAGTGAATTATTTTAAACGTTACGTGGATTTAGCGCGAATAATTTTCGGTGAACAATTTATTTAAAATGCTACTATCAGTGAGAATGCAGTGATGTTCCACGGATTTTGCTATTTGCTGTAAAACAATGTTAAAAGCTAATAATACAAATATCTTGTTGCAATGTATGGTTTGCTTGTTTAGCAATGAAACTCGGTTATCAACTACCAAGAGCACAAAGTCAAGATTATTTCGGTAAAACTTGCATAGAGAGTAAGAGAGAAGTACTAACTAACCTGAAGGCCTTTTTGTACAATACTTATACATACAAATCAATGTAAACCTTACAGTAGCTAAATTAAACTCTACAAAAAAAAAAGATTAGATGATCATTACACAATTACACTTAAAACTAGTGCGCTTGATTAGTCTGATGTGTTTTGTATGACTATTAGTATGAATTCACGATCTGGAGCGATCAAGATCTCATGGCGCTTACTTCTCACACGCAAGAATGTCAAGTCGTTTGAAGAATCCTGGAAAGAAAGTTTGTATGAAAAATACATCCCTCAGTTTATATAAACTACCATGTGTATGGCCATCTGTTCTTCATATCAAACTATAGATAGATCAGGTTAGTTCAAATTTAATATATTTTGTACGAGTTAAAATATAAAGTATATCTTGATATACTTTGTATCTTAATCTATAAGTTATTTGAATATTGGGAACAGACAAATCACTTTGGCTTTGCATTTGCATGCGTGTGTAAACATTGCAATACACTGCAAAATATCAAAACCATGTATGGATATTTTGGATCCTTAGACATTTTTGATGTGTGCTTAAGAATACGGTATTTAATCTGGAATGCAAATGGTTAAACCAGTAGGTCTTTTTGCATGAAAATCAGTTGAAAGATGTTTGTTTTGACTGTAATATATTGTGATTGCCATTAATTTGTACATGATGATTACACACACACACAAATGAAAATATAAACTAAGTATAAATATATATTAAGTTACAAAAATATAAATGGATTCATACATCAATAGGCAGATGGTAACAAAATAGTAAACTAGGTAAATAAAAGCAAAGATAACCAACCTATTGGGAAATGTATCATCATAGTGTAAATCCTTTTTTAACTGATAGTGTGGAACATATATCAAAGAATTGAAATTGAAGTCCTGAAAGACAGCTCCCAATTTCAAACCACAGATTGTTTTGGTTACATTAGGTTTGGGTTCAAATCTATGGTTAGGATATTGGAAGTCTTAACCCAGTCTAGTTAATAAGGCTAAAGGGCAGAGAAATGACTTTCTCCTCACCTACCCTATCACCAGTGAAACGCTTCAGTCATAATTTAGGAAAATTTGCTTACCATTTCCCTGACCACATTCTTTGCTTTTTCTGTCAGTTGTCCAATAAGACCCGAGTACAACACCGAAGTAGCGTTATCCAGGGAGCTCTTTATAGGTATACCTGGAATATGTAGGTACAGTCTAAAATATGATGGGAAACTTTTTATGTAGTTATCTATATTTATAAAGTGTTCATGTGATTACATCACAGTAATAATGAACAAAGAAATCATTTAAATTCGCAAGTTACTATAGAAACATGAAAAAATCGACCAAACCTTCATGGTTCACAATGATCACACCCATAACTCCTTTATGGGCTTGGATCCGCTTGATGGTTTCTTCAACTTCAGTAGCCTGGAATTCAATAATACATTAGAAACTGCGTATAGAACAAAATGCAAAATGTATACGCAATAAATACCATTTCTAGTTAGAAAATAATGAAACGAGTACTCGCAACCGTAAGCTCCAAAGAGAATATAATCACTACGTTTTAAGAGACGGCACTTCATACATCGCACGTAGCTAAGATTTGTCTCGAAATTTTCACCAACCTTACAGAAAAAATACTAGTGATGCTAGTTGCAATGTTCTATCGATATAGTTTTGGAGATAGTGATGTAAAAAGTCGATACATTTTGTCGATACTCACGTTTGTATGCTCTGTGGAATTGCATGGCATGCAGTTTTATACAAGGGAAAAAAACTATTGATTTTCAAGTCATTTATTTTTAAAATAAAGAAACCTTACAGTAAAGGGAATTCATCAGAAAAATGTACAATACTAACAAAAACAAGGCATAAATGTATATGCGTATGCTTACGACTATTAATGAGCAAGGTCCCATAAATGTTGGTGATTTAAAAATACTTTATAATATAGTAATCTGGTGAAATCAAATATAATAATTTTAATTTGATTTCACCAGATTTAATTTAATTTTACTTTTATTAAGGCACAATTCTTCACGCAAAATCGAGATAAGAGTTGCTTGCTAAAGACATCATATTTTTGGGCCCAAATATAAAAATGCCAGCCAAAAAGAAATAATGATATATTTTGTAAAAACTTGTCCGCCTGAGCATTTATAATTTTGACACCAAAGCTGTAGGACCAATTTCCATGGTGTTATGAGGCCCTTGTGCCGAGTGTATTTAGGGATTTATTACAAATAAATAAATAAATAAAATATATTATATGCAGGCGTATCTTCGCTTAACCCTTTCGTTCCGGCAAAGTGGTACTTACACAAAATCTACCCAGTATGTCAGGTTCAGTGAAATAATATCGGCTCCTGTCCGGTAGACGAGTTAACTCGTTAACAGAAATGATTAAGATGATTAAGTCCCGTTTTGCAAGTGACTGTCGATTGCCCTAATCCAGTATGTAATGGCAATTTTTTTTAAATCCAGTATACTCTTCTACCGGATCTGAGAGGTCATCGCACAAAACGAGTTAACTCGTCATCCGGACAGAAAGGGTTGATTCAATAATATAGAATCAGTATCGTCTGGCACAACAATAATGTTCTCTATCCGAGCCAAAAGCTGGGAGTGTTATTCCTGGAAAATCTCGTGCATGGCTCGTAAACTATACTATGCACATGATATGAGAGCAACAGCCAATTCTTAGTCTGCCTGATAACGACATATTATTTTAACAAAAAGGGACTTAATCGCATCATCATCATTTCAGCTGAAAGACGTCCACTGCTGGGTGGACTCTCGATACAATCCAAAATTCTCGTGTCAAAAATAGGTTTGGAACCATCGTATATTATATTCAAATGTCACTGGTAGACCAATTCATTTATTTATGTAAGTTAAATACACCGACATATAGAATTTTCAATTTAAAATAAAAACAAGGACAATTTGCCCAGCTTTGGTGCCCAATAAATGCTCAGGTTGACAAGTTCTAACAGAATATAGCATAATTTCTTTTTGGCCGGCATTTGGACCAAAAATGTATGAAATCCCGATGTCTTATAAATCTATTAAACGTTTGAAAAAATACCAACATAAAGTCTACCTAACCTACTTTCTTTTTTTATTGTGACAATAACTTACTAAAAGTATATTTAGACGATATCGGAGCATATTTATATGGATATGTGTACACTATATGCATATAATATCCTCTCACATTTGTATGATATTCCACATTTATACAAAATCATTCTGAAATAATTTTCACAATGGAGGTGATTTACATTGGTAAAGTAGCATGGCATATCGTTTAGTACAAGCAAATGAAAGAAATTATAACTGTTTCGCAGTAGTTAATCCAGTCTACGTCAAAGTTAAATATGCCACACATGCATGCTATGCTGTGGTATCCGTGTAAAAGATTATAACGTTAGTCATCACTCATCATCAGCAGTGTAATTCTCCAAGAAACATTCGTGAAAATTAGTGACTGTGTGACAATTCTTTAATTATTATGCGAGTACATTAAACCGAAGATCATAACAAGCACAAAAGGAACAAAAAATAAATAAATAATATATAGGTTTTAGAGACTTTTTTAGAATTATATATTATAGGCCTGCACAGCTCCACGAATGTCAATCCAACGAGTGCACATTTTTGACTGCTGCCATTAAATCTTAGTATCAGGTATAATTAGAGCACACGAGGTTTTAATTGTGAGGAAAACGGTGATCTATGATTATAATTGCGTAACACGAAAATTGTTACAAATTGACCGTACTGTCGGGCAATCGGCCCACATCTCGATGTTTATCCGGTTCCATCACTGCATTAAGATATTTTTGAGAAGTATAAAACATGCTTATTTGACAACAACTTATCAGTGTTTACATTGATAAAGTTCTTAACAAAAATATACATGTACTCGTAAAGTTTGTCAGAAATATTTGATTAATAATAATAAGTGCAGAAAATAGCTTTTATAAATTAGTATCTCTGGGAGAATGTTGGTATGACTGACAAAATCTTTCACGAAATATTCCAACAAATAAAACCTGAACCATTCTGCGATAGCGCATTTTGAATATGTGGTTAATTACAATATAAAATGCTTTGTGTATTGTTTTGAACACATATTCATTACATAATTTGGAACAACAGTCTGTTAAGGTTTTATCACTACAGTATTATATTTATGGTATGTATGGATTGTCATTGTCATTAGGAAAAACATTGTCCAAAAAAACGTCGTCGTTTTTCTTTCTTCTATCAGAATTAAAAATGTAAAATAAATTAAAGTAAATTCCCTGTGTACTCGTATTATTTATGTTATTTATTACATCTTTAAAAGGTTATCGGAAAAAAATATGTAATGTAAGTGAAATAAAGAAAGGAATTACACAATTTTAACAATTGGTAGAGCGAATCCACGAGGTCGATCGCGAGGCAGATACCAGCGGAACAATCATAATCACTATGGACACGTAACAATAGATGAACCAAGTGATCACTTCGGCTTCGTCACAACAGACAGCGAAAACTCAACTCACTTAGATGGAAGCAGAATCGAATGGGTCATCGAGTCAGGGTGCACGGAACATCTGATAAACGAAAATTTATCGAAATACATGACGAACATCGTTAACTTAGAAACCCCGATTAAAATCTACATCGCTAACGGAAACTACATTATCGCAAATAAAAAAGGGTTCCATAGAAATGAAGTGCCAGAATATTAAAATAAACTTACTGGCACTCATTGTCAAAAATCTGTCTGTATGTCAGTCAAAAAACTGGTACATAACAATTTCAGTGTAATTTTTACCAAAGAAAACATAGCAATTTATAGAGAAAATTCAAACTCTAAACGGGTATATGGAGTAAGTGTAGGAAAACTATTTTTACTTAAGGCTGAGGTGTGTTTCAGTGTTGCATGTAACGCCAACACTAGTTCAAATAGCGACAATTTATGGCACCAACGACTAAGCCATCTCAATCGTCGAAATCTGAACTGGATGCGTTTACTTACCGACGAGTGTAAAACCGTGCGGTCCATGCATGATGGGTAAAGCGAGCCGACTACCATTTGTTCCTGTCACCAGACCACGATCTTCATACAAAGGTGAGTTAATTCATACTGATATTGCAGGGCCAATACGTACACCTGGTATAAATGGTGAATGGAACTATCACGTAATAATAGACGATTTCTCGCATTTTTGCAATACATACTTATTAAAAACAAAGAGTGAAGCAACCACCAACATAATCAATTACATTAGACGATTCGAAACCGAACACGGAGTAAAAGTAAACAATGTAAGATGTGATAACGTGGAGAATTTAAAAACTCACAATTCGAACATTTTGCAGAGAACGAGGAAAAAGAATTCAGTTAACACAACCGTATTCGCCGCAGCAAAACGGAGTATCCGAGCGTATGAACAGAACTTTATACAGCAGAACCAGAACGCTTTTACTAGAATCGAACTTACTCGTACCCAAATACTTATGGGGTGAAGCTATTGCGTGCGCTACTTACCAACTAAACAGAGGGCTCAGACAAGATGCACTACGCTAACTAACGTTTAAAAAAAACTATATATTCTATATACCAATCGTTTTTAAACCAATCGCGTCACTGGAAGATGACGTGATACGAAAAGTCACGTGGTCTATCAGTGACGCGATTGGTTTAAAAACGAATCGAATAGAAACGTTAGTTAGCGTAGTGCATCTTGTCTGAGGCCTCTGATGTCCATCCGCAGCTATCAACTTCAAGACTCCAGAGGCCATAATAAGAGGTAAAACAGACTTATCTAAACTAAGAGTATTCGGAAGCAAATCTTGGGTAGTAACAATGCCTAGAGGAGACAAACTAGAGCCAAGGGTGAAAGAAATGCGTATGGTAGGATATTCTGCAAATGGATACAGACTGTGGGATCCTGAAACAAACAAAATTATAATGTCACGTGATGTACGTTTCGATGAGAACGACATTAAATTCGAACCGAAGATAAGAGAACAGAATGAAGCATTTATATACAAAAACGAAGAAGATGAAGTCAGAAAATATAGAGAAACAAATGTCAAATGAACGAGGAAAAGAGAACGAAACAGAGAAATCTGATCAAAGAAACGAACAGACTGAAATAAGTCAAGAGAGAGAAACACAAGTCGAGGAAAATGTAGAAAAAGAGCATTCAGATAGTAGACCACAAAGAACAAGAAAAATGCCGACTTATTTAGAAGATTATTATTTGGAAGAACAGTTTCATTACGCAAACATAGCATTTTGTTTAATGTCAGATACTAATCCTCGTACATATAGCGCAGCTATTAATAAAGGTGAAGATTGGGAGAAAGCTATTAATAGCGAAATTCAATCACTACAAGAATTGAATACGTGGACAGAAACAGAGTTACCTAATGGAAAGAAAGCCATTGATACCAAATGGATATTTAAAACCAAGCAAGATGGAAGAAAAAAAGCGAGACTAGTAGCAAAAGGATTTCAAACATATACAATGTTTATTCACCAGTCGCAAGAGTATCAACAATTAGAATGATGTTTAGTCAAGCAGTACAAGAAAATTTTCCTATGAAACAATTAGATGTACAAACTGCGTTTTTAAATGGATACAGAAGTGTCTATGAAACCCCCAGAAGACGTAAAAGCAACACAGGGTAAAGTTTTAAAGCTCAAAAGATCTCTTTATGGGTTAAGAGAAGCACCTATGGTCGGATTTTTATTCCCACAGAAAAAATGTAAACAAAGTTACGTCACTGTCAAAGTGACATTTCAGGGAATCTCAAAGTCTGGGCCAGCAAGAAATATAATATTAAGTTATCATTTCGCTTGTATCGTGATATAAAAATAAATTTAAGATATAATTGAAATTAAAATCGCACAAATGAGACACTGGAAAGCGATTACGACGGGAGCACGAATTGTGAAGCGAAGCGAGTGAAGTTACGCCTCACATCAATCAAGCGGCCTTTAACTTGTTGACACAGGTGTATCGAGTCAATGATACCAGTGCAATAAATAAATTATGCATACAAAAACAGTTTTCTCGTTTTAAATTAATACAACAAAGAATTTATATCAAAATTAAGTTTGCCATCAACAAATTAAATTCTTCTATCTTGATTAGAATATATAGTTTTTTTTATAGAAAGTCGATTTCTTATACATGTGGAAAGTTTAAATATTTTGAAAATTGCAAATGTTTTTCATTAACGGCAACACCTTTATTTACATTTTTTCTGTGGGAATAAAAATCAGACCTTAAGTGTTGGAACGAGAGGTTCCATAATTACATTACAACAAAAGTATTTGAACAATCCAAACATGATTTTTGCTTATATGTTAGAGAAAATGTATGGCTATTAATTTGGGTTGACGATATATTACTGACAGCAAAACAAACAGGAATAATCAAAACGATGGATCAACTTAAAGAAGAATTTAAAGTACGAGATTTAGGGGAAGTTAAAGAATATTTAGGCATGGAAATATCGAGAGAAGGTGAAAAATTAAAGATAAGTCAAAGAAAATTGATAGAACAAGTTTTAGAAAAAATTGGAATGGAAGAATGCAAGGGAGCACAGACCCCTATGGAACAGGTAGTATCAACTTCAGAAGGAAAAGTAGATGATGTGCCTTACCGAGAGCTTATTGGATGTCTTATATACATTTCTACAATCTCACGTCCAGATATCACTTATGTAACATCATATTTACACAACATCATATTTGGACAAGCCCACAAATAATCTGTGGACTTCAGCAAAAAGGGTTTTTAAGATATTTGAAACTTACATCCAACAAATGCTTAACATACACGAAGTCACAAGAAAAACAGTTGCTGTGCTACACCGATGCAGATTGGGCCAGCGACAAGGAGGACCGAAAAAGCGTGAGTGGTATCATGGTTCACGAAGAAGCAGCAGACAGTTGCTTTATCTTCAGCAGAGGCGGAGTACGTAGCAGCCGCGATGGCTACAACAGAACTCGTCTACTTGAAAGGCATAATCTCAAATTTTGGTATTACTAACATTAAAACACGCCTACTTGTAGACAATCAAAGTGCCATATGTATGATTGAGTACAACGAAAATAGTAAACGCACCAAATATATAGACATAAAGTTTCACTTTATAAAATACTGTTTTTATAACAAAATGTTCGACATTTCATATGTGCCTTCAAACGAAAATGTTGCTGACATATTCACGAAACCCCTGGGTGCTATTAAACATATTTTTTTTGTAAGTAAGCTTAAAGTTTTGTAATTCTATTACTATCTGTATATTCTTCTATGTTGTTTTGTTTATTAGTAGTAATTAATAACGTAATATGTCCTTTCGTGATAATGCTAAGTTAATGCTTAGGCAAGTTATACTTGAGGGGGGGTGTTGAGGTTTTATCACTACAGTATTATATTTATGAAATGTATGGATTGTCATTGTCATTAGGAAAAACATTGTCCAAAAAAAAGTCGTCGTTTTTCTTTCTTCTATCAGAATTAAAAATGGTGAACTAACATTATTGCCTGTGTATTATTAATGTTATTTATTACATATTTAAAACAGTCTAGCTTAAATAAATGAATTCTGATCGGCAACTATTGAGCCTTGACAAAAAACTGAGAATTACTATTGATTAAATACATTATTTTTGTGATTCTGTTATTTACTTATTTTTTCATTTTAGGTATATTATCCCCAAGAGAAAATAAATTGTTGAAGAGACTTGGACATGCCAAATGTTCATTGAAAACATTAGCAAATACATCTATAAACGTGGACAAGTTGGAAACGCAGGTTTTGAAAAACATCATATTGAATGCTGTTAAAAATTATTTAAAAAATCCAAGTGGAAAAAGGTGGGACATGGAAGATAAAATTTCAGCACTAGCAATTTATAAGAAATCTCCCAGAACATACAGACATCTGCACAAAATTCTACCACTGCCTAGTGAAAAAAACCCTGCAAAGGCTTTTAAAAAGAATTCCCATGGAGCCAGGCATAAATATGAAAATTATGAATAATCTTTTATACAAGTCTTCCACAATGGATTCCAAGGACAGATTGTGTGCATTGCTCTTTAACATTGTTATTATTTCAACATTTATTCCAGGTTCCATTGGTATACTTCTCAAAACCCTATGTAGGGTTTTCTCACTTGGAAGTGGCATAACTTTTTCCAAGAACCTGTAGGTCCTTGGTGACCTTTTGAATATAGCCAAATATTATTGATATTATTGACTGATATTTTATTTTTTAGGTCCCATCGCTTGCCTCTTGCCTTTTTGGACTGATTTCTAATACGCCTTCAATGATTGATTTTAAGACGTCTGATTTAATCCTATCTAAATTTGTTTTTGTCAAAACGTGCAATGCATTTTTTGCTTCCTTGAGCCGCTTAATAAGCTTTTCTTCCCTGTCGTCCATTGGTTTTTCCATTTCACTTCTCTTCCTCTTCCTGGTGTGCCTTGTAACGGCGACAGGCGCGCAACCTGTAATTAATAAATATTATGTTTCAAACGCGCTCTTGTTGAAGGGGGGCTAGCGAACTTTTGCGAATGTTTTATTTCATAACACTAATCCTACTAATATTATAAAACTAGCGACCCGCCCTCGCTTCGCTTCGGTTAATATAAGTTAAAATAATCCCAGTTCATCTGGAATAACATACTTTTCAAATTATAGATAGGTGCATATGTATAGAGGTTTTATTTAATGACTTTTTTAGAAATCGTGACTGCCAGTTATCATAGAATCTCTCTATATCAATGTTTACAGCGGACTTTTCACTGCACAATATAAACAAACGTTGCCTGGAAGTGACGCGCGAAAGGGCTACATAAGTCAATGGGAAAACTCTCAACGATCAATTCTAAGCCCGCAACTTTGAATGTATTGTTGTGACTTGTAATTTGTCATTGAAAACGATAATTGTACGGGACATTGCAGTCGTTTAACTGGAAAGGTAAATCCGCTGGTATTTATGGAATCCGGGGAATTAAAACGACTTTTCCAGCCGCACATCCGGATGTCAGTATTGTGCATCTATTATGAACGTTTTTAAAGATGTTATTTGGGTGGATTAAGGTTCCGTAGTAAAATAATAGGACACCCTTCTTTCAAAACCAATTTATGAGGGGCGATCCAGAAGGTTGCAAGGAATTGAGAAATTCCGTTGGGAAATGGACAGCCTCTTCCAGGTCGAGCAGTGTCTACAGAGTAGAATGTGTGTGTCGGTGCATTGATCTTCGATATAATTAAGCCATTTTCTATACTTACTTGACCATTAGTTGGTGATAAAATAGCTCTCTCATAGTCTCAACCCGGTTGTTACTACCTACTCTATATTATGTCCTCTTGCGAAGAGTACGTATTTTAGCTCACCTAATTCCGATCACTGGTGATCACATACACTCTTGAAAGTGAAAAGATAGAAGTGGCCTCTGCCTACCCATCTGTGAAACAGGCGTGATTTAATGTAGGTACCTATGTATGTATGTACATACACTCTTTGATGCTCTGCTGAGGGCTATAGGCTTCATGTTACACTCATTTACACAATATACAGGAACCATTAGCCAAAATTTTACGTGTCTATCTATTCTCTGTTGTAAATAAAACCAATTAAGTAACTTAGAGGGCTGTTTTTTTTATTTCAAATTTGATAATTATTACTTACACTCATGATAACTTTTGAATGGGATGTCCGATTTGAATAATTCAAAAATTAATTTACAGGTACTGATATAGCCTTGAAAACGAAGTGATTTATTTGGATAAGGATTAATAACAAGGTACGAATAATGGGGCCTAGTTAGTACCTACCGGCGTTACTATTGCATATTTTAACATGAAAAAGTAGTTATCGAGACATTACTTTTATAGATAGACATATGGTATCGCTGACTTTTTTGTAGACATTGATGTCTTCTATAAAACTGTAGTACATCACTTTGCTCAGCGTACGCGTTTTTTGGTATTTTTTTCACACCTTTGGTCACATTACCGAAGTTTTCATACGGATCCCTAACTTTTTTGAAAATATTCTATAGCCTATGTTTATCAGGGATAATGTAGGATTCTAATGGTGAAAGAATTTTCCAAATCGGTCCAGTAGTTTCGGAGCCTATTCAATTCAAACAAACAAACAAAAAATCAAATCTTTCCTCTTTATAATATTAGTTAAGATGTAGATGTAGATAATATACTTTGTATTCAAAAATATGAAAAACAACATAAAACTAACTTTGTTTCAAAACCTAAACTCAATCTAACTACCTACCCATTTCCTTAATTTAATAATTTGAAAAGCTTGTATTTCTTTATTAATATAAATATAAGCAAGTAGTTTTTAAGAATTAAATATTATCCTTATAAGAAATAAAGATTTTTTACATAAGTAACAAAAGTATCATTTTTTGAAAACGATAATGATTAAAAAAAGAATAGATTCATAAATTTAAAAAAATATAATAGACAGAATCGACCTCCCGAACCGCGGTCTGACCCTGTGATTAAGGCAGGATATCAACTAACTACGCCAGCGGCCCTTCAGGATTAACTGGCGAAATTATCGATTCTAATACTAAAACGTCTAATAGTTGTAGCAAACAATAATCGAACTGCCTCAGTTAACAACGCCATCTAGGTTGTTTCTTACGAAAGCGGGCTCACGTGTTCACAGCATTATAGACGTTAAGGTGTCCATGCACTTATAAAGGCCACTGTACCTACTAAAGGGCGAAACGCGGCTGCTTGACCAAGCGTTTCGATAATACCGGTTGAGGTTGCGCGTAATTTTAAATCTGCCATATCTTCTAAAGTATTTATTTAAATAATATAGTGCAAAGGACAATTTTAATCTACATTAAATGCCCAAGGTAACTAACGTATTTATATGGATAAGAATAAATACTGAATTGGAGAAAATAGCTTCGCAAATAACCTAATATTTTTTAATAAAATTTTAAAGATAAAAATGGTTACTGTGAGTCAACCTTAGGAGATAAACATATGCCATCGCGGACTTTTCTTAAGGTTTTTTGAAGAACTACAATTCTTCACTACATTATTTTGATATATCTATTAAGGTTTAGCCATGTAAGCGCAAAAAAATGTGTTTATTTTCGACATCACTTTAGAAACCTCTAAAATTATCAATGTTTCTCTACTATACTATGCATGTATTATACATATAAACCTTCCTCTTGAATCACGCTATCTATTAAAAAAACCCGCATCAAAATCCGTTGCGTACTTTTGAAGATCTAAGCATACATAAGTACAGACAGACAGCGGCAAGCGACTTTGTTTTATAATATGTACGCCGTATAATATGTCGTCACGCTGAAACTGGTGGACGGATTTGGTTAAAATTTGAAATAGAGATAGCTTATACCCGGGATTAACACAGGTTATTTTTATTCCAGAAAGATAAACAGTTCCCAAAGGAATACATATTAGCCTAAGCAACGAAGACAAATCAGTGGAAAAAATTCGTGTAACTATAAGCGAATTTTGGCATAGTTGTAGGGAATGGTGTTTTAAACCACATACTAAAAGTACTGATGGGTGGGGGTGGAGCTAACGGGTGGAGGGGGGTGTAAAGGTCCCTTTTTTTAGTTTTTCTTAAATAACTCGTAAACGGTGGCCCATAGCAAAAAATGTTCAATTAAATAATTAATTTACCTACATAAAATTCTCTACAAAAAAGATTCAGTACACTTTTTTGCTGGGATCAATATTTAATGAGATATGGAGGGAAAAATGATTCCCTTAACTTATATGTATAAACCATTTTTATATGTTTCGGTCCTTTTGCATGAGACAGTACTCCTTGCTTGCCCATATTACAGAGTTTCAATGATTTGCAGCACACTTTACAATAGCCCGATAAGGGCTCTTCAGGGACCTCGCTAAGCCAATCCACAAATTCAGGATAGTTTTGGATCTAACCACGATTTATTAAATGTACAATGTTTTCAACTCATTTTGCTTTCAAACTTCACTATTAATAAATATAGGTACACTTAAATCACATCTATTTCACTTTACTGTAACAGACAGAACACTGTTTTTGTTTGACGTTTTTAAACCTTTCAGGGATGATTCCACGGGCGTTTCAACCGCCGTCAGTCCGCATTCATGAATATTGAAAGAATGAGCTATACCAAGCAGCTAACGTTCACACAGAGCTATACTGTTATTGTAATTCTTGCCAGAATTGATCGAATTTTGAGTATATTATCGCCTATTTCTTAAATACTTAGGACAGCGGACTGACGGCGGTTGAAACGCCCGTGGAATCACCCTCAGGTGCCTACTTACTAAAAAGTAGAAATCTATTATGATAATAAATCATACTATAGGTCCCTCCAATGCTGAAAATAAAATGCATCTAGCTACCATAGGAAATGTCCTTCCATTTAACAATTCCTGGGACAGAATTGATGTTGGTTGGAATGTTGCAATTGATATGAATGAAAAGTATTTTTCTTTTGAAACTATATTTTTCCCCTGACCTCCCCAGAGCTTCCCTGACTTTCCCTGACAACCCATAGCTTTCCTGACTTTCCCTGACTATCCAAAAAGTGGACACCCTGCTTTGAAAGGGCTAGTCGAGTAAATAAAATGGGATAGTAGTTGAATCAGTAAACACCATAAGTTGCTTGACCCAAATATAGCTAGAAAAATTAAGTCCTGAATAATGTTCACCTGCAGAACTGGACTCTTCCACAGGGACAGCCACTGCAGCTGGCTCGATTGCAACTGCATCCTCCCGTCCTTTGACTGCAACATCTGCTGTTTACAAATGAAATAGTTAAATGTTAAAGGTTAGAACCATTTTTTTAAAATTAGCTTTTATATTGATATAAAATGAACTAAACAGTTCAAAAGAATTTTATTCCGATTGGAAACAAGCAATTTTCTAAATTTTCGAGCCCAAACACGAAGGGTTTACCAAGAGTAGTTTAGGAGTTCGTGTGGCCAACCTTCCGGCACCATCAGACCCTGGACACGACCTATGTCTATAGTACTTGTCGAGACAAATCCAACGAAACCAAATACGACGAGTTTATCATGAGTAGTTTAGGAGTTCCTGTGGCCACCGTCCGTCTCCATCATCAGATCAGTTCTATGGTACCATATTATTGAATTGTCACCAAAATTACATACGTATACTTAATATCAGCTCAATCGAACACCGGGAAGTGGGTCTAATTTAACTAGTAAGATTTGGTAAAAGCGGTGTCTGTAACAGGTAAAACTAAAGAAAAACTTGTAAAAAAATAAAATCTTCTTAAAAAACAATAAACTGCCTTAAAAAAAAACATAAAATAACTTCTTTCCTAGGTCAGTCAAACTGAAGTCGGCGTCCCTCAATATTTTTAACCAAAAGCAGACTTCAGTTTGACTGACCTAGGGCATGATAAAAGCGATAATCATTTGAAAAGAAGTTATTTTATAGTTTTTTTTGAAAGCGGTTTATTGTTTTTTTTTAAACATTTTATTTTTATTTTCTACAGGGTGGTACTCGATAAACTGTACATATTGTACCATATTATTGATGTAACATGCTGATGGTAACATGGATTGATGATGGTAACATGCTGTTGTGAAGTCCCACTTCTTATTGAATAATAAACTATAGGATATTTCAAGCTCGCCGCAAGCAACGCCGCGGGAACGTGTTAGTGTTTTATGTATTTAAACTATTTAAATGTGCTTCATTGCCAAGGTCTCTGATTTTCATACAAAATGGACGCGCCTAGCGGGTCGGCGGCAATGAAAGTGTTAACTGTCTTCATTGAGATGTCTTATCGCCACCCTTGAATTGGGTACCACTGAGGAGTTCCGGTGGCCATATATGGTCTTCATCGTTAGTTCCACTTCACCAAATGGTACTTTCTGAATGCAAATACTGGCCATGTCACTGAAAATACTAAAATCGCTATAAGTGTGCCTATAATATTTGAAGAGCTCCCTCAATTTCTCCATGATCCCATCATCAGATCCTGATTTGGTGACAATGGAATCACCTCGAGAGTATAGCCTATCAAATTAAAAAAGAATTTTCAAAATCGGTCCACAATTGACGGAGTAATCGGTGAAAATACATAAAAAATACGGGACAAACTGAAAACCTTTTTTTTGAAGTCGGTTAATATACCAAAACCTTCTCTTAAGTGTGACAAATACTTTTCCGAAAAACGGGATCAAAATCGGTTCAGCCAAACGCGAGATAATCGCGGACAAACATACATACAGTATTCCCAGCTTCTTAATAGCTTTCACACTTGCACTCGCAACTGACAGTATATTTGTCACGCATGTGTCATAGAAAAACGATGATTGCCATTAAGAAAATAGTTGGACTGTACATACTGGTCAAGCTGAGATCCTCTTTTTTTTTTTGAAGTCAGTTAAAAAAGATTTAAATATATAAGTGTATTATACAAGTGTCACTCTTAGAATTGTAAAATTTTAGATGTGGAAGCTCCCACAGGTTCCAAATGATGGGCTCTAACATCAATGTTTGTTATGTCTCTCACAATGGCACCTAGGAACAATACAAAGAAAAAAGATTATTTATTCTTTTCACATGTGTGAATGCATCAGAGCATTAATCTATGCTAGCTAGCTAGCTAGCATGGTACGGTACCTCATTTCTACTTCATTAGTACAATCTGTGTTAGAATTGTTGCACTGTTCTTTTCCATTTCACTTTAAAGTTCAGATGTTTGCTTTTGCTTCGGGTTAAACGTATATATAATCAATTAGCTAATGTTCATCTCGAATAATGTACCTTTCAAACAGTGAAATATTTTTTGAAATCGGATGACTAGGTCTGGAGATTACCCCCACCTTCAAACAAACAAAATTACAAACTTTACA
The DNA here is from genome assembly GCA_946894065.1 of Acleris literana. Classification (NCBI taxonomy): domain Eukaryota; kingdom Metazoa; phylum Arthropoda; class Insecta; order Lepidoptera; family Tortricidae; genus Acleris; species Acleris literana. Next base: position 7,007,756 of record OX335688.1, on the reverse strand, counting down.
GTATAGATAGATCATAGATGAACATAATGATATATCCTTGTTCTTACTTTATAACAGTATAGTTTTTTTCGTAAATGTGTGCAGTGTCATACTTTTTAATGATCATACTAATTATGCTGTTATGTAGGCCCACATCTCAATAAAAAACTATAAAATACTAGCTTTTGCCACCACTCTGTCTGCGTAGAAGTCGTTTATCGCTGCTCCCTCGGGAACTGACCAATTTTCCGGGATAAAAAGTAGCCTTTTTTCTTTTCCAGGTTATACTCTATCTCTGTGCTAAATTTCTCCCAGGTCCGTTCAGCCGTTCAGGCGTGATTGAGTAACAAACATACATCCATACATCCAAACATTCGCATTTATAATATTAGTAGGATAGTAGGATAGGATTTCAAGCTCGCTGCAAGGAACGCCGCGGGAACGTCATAGTGTTTTATATATTTAATCTATTTAAATGTGCTTCATCATAATCGCTTAACCGTCTTGAGATGACTTATCGCCACCCTTGAAATAGGTACTATTGAGGAGTTCCGGTGGGCATCTATGGTCTTCATCATCAGTTCCACTTCACCAATTAATGATAGATTCTGAATGCAAATACTGGCCAGGTTACTGAAAATATTGAAATTGCTGTGTATGCCTATAATATTTCAGACCTCACGGTTCCCATCATCAGATACAGACTTAGTGACAATAGGACGAACTCGGGAGTATCCCTATTAACCAAAAAAATCGTTTCAAAATCAGTCCAACATTGGACGGAGTAATCGATAAACATATACACAACAAAAAACATACATACAGCTGAACATAGAAACTCTGCCTTTTTTTTTCGTTAACAAATTTGGTAAAAAGAATAGCTTCTGGTTTCTGACGCTAGAGATTATCAAAAACCCAACCCAATAAGAAGACAAAGTGATTGCCATCAGCAATAACACATTCTTAATGGAACTATGTTCTCCCTCAAACTTAAAACTTGAAATACTGATGAAGAATGGATTCTAAGCAGAACCAAACATAAATTTCTGTTTCTTATTATTATAGTTTTATGATACTTACCTCTATGTTCTATCTGCTGACCAACATGGAGAGGAAACTACTTCCTCCGGCAAAGGTGGAAAATATAAATGGAGTTTTGGCACTGCATGCTTCAGCAACCGATTTCCTTGTTCATTGAAGTCTTCTCCGGAAAAGTGAATACCACTCACAAACTTCAGTTTATGCAATTTTTCAATGGGTAAATAAAGTAAATCTTCCGGTCCTATTGCAGCACCTGTAACTGCAAAGTGCAAATTGTGATAATTATGTTATTAGTTAAACAAAACTATAACTGTTTAATTTTCCAGGATAAAAAGTATCCTATGGCCTTTTGAATATTCCAAAATTTTTGGCCTTTGCCAAATTTCATTGAAATTGGTTCAACAGTTTAGCTCTGAAGTTTTACAGACAAACAGACAGACTTACTTTTACATTTATAATACTACTTGCTTTTCTGCCGTAACACCAATGAAGGCGGCTAACTGTATAGTATAAGCATTTTAAATTTAATGTGGTTACGAATAGAGTATAGCATGCTTCGTCTACTACATTGCAGTTCGCAGCCTTCTTTGGTATAACGGCAGTTTGGCCCGCGATTAAATCCGCATAGAAGTCGTTTTTCCCTACTCCCTCGGGAAGTGTCCAATTTTCCGGGATAAACAGTACCCATGTCCTTCTCCAGGACTTAAGCTATCTTCATACCATCGAATTTGTTCAGCGGTTTAGCCGTGAAAGCGTAGCTATCATACACATAATTGATTGACAATAAAAATGGAATTAATAGAAGCAATACATTATTAAGAAACAGGATAAGATAATTTTACTTACCGGGGTCTAGGGAAACGCAGCCAAAAATACATCTGAACCTGAGACACGTCGTATTCCGCGGACAACACATTTCTTATAAAAACGATTGACATGGTTTTTAACTAAATTATAACACAAACGAGTCAGTATCTCACTAATTATCACTATCAAAAAGAACTTTAAAGAGTCAATAAACAATCACAAACTAAAATAGGGGTCAGTTGCTCGGAAAACCAGTCACTAAATCGTGAACAACGAAAACAAAACTTACATAAAAGAGTCACTGTCTCATATGATAATGCTTAGAGTAAATTTCTCGTAAAAATACCACTAAAACATTAAAAATACTACAATCACCATAAAAACGAACAAGTTTTACAAGTTTCGATAAAAATGGCGGTTGTGAAAATTTTTGACGTAACAAAACCACAGATAACTTACTTTTTAAACATTTGTAATGTTGGTGAAAATTTCGAGACAAACTATTATAACTTGAGCCCTTTCCTTACGTATTTACCAAAAGGTTAGAGACCAGTACATATGGACAGTAAACGTTGTATGAGAGTGTCCACCCACTGGTAAGCTCACGTCAATTTATGTATGTGAGTGAGTGATGACAAATCCAACTTTTTTTTAAATTGTGTTGTCAGTTAATTCTACTAATCACAGCAATAGATAGCAGATGCTTTTATTGCGTGTTGATAGGATGAAATTAATTCTTGAAAAGTATTGCGCCATTCGCGTGAAATTAACGAAAAAGTCAGGAGAAACCATTTCGGGTACTAATAAAAACCATAGAAAATCTTGTCTTCTCGTTCCAAAAAAAGAAATGTCAGTCTGACGTTCGATTAGAGAATGACAAACGTCGCCCTTCGGTTCATGGGGTTACGGTACGGAAATTTGCTCTGACTGGCAAATGCCGTACCTACAATAAATAAGGAAACAAAGCAATACAACACGAAAAAGGGTCTATTATGAATATAAATTTGTGTAAAATGCATACTGTCTGAGAGAAACATGAACGATAGCGCGGCAGAATGCTCAGAAACTCTGGACCCTAGAGTGCAGGTACTGGTAATCGATATTACTGAAGGTAACCAAGTGTTACGGAGTCAGGATAAGGTGCATAGGATCTTGAACTTCTGCGCAAGGCACCAATTGCAATTATTCCCTAAAAATTTGTAGATCTTTGATTGTTTTACGTAGGCCAATGTCTATTAAATATTTCGTTTTTGTGTGCGATATTTTGCCTGTAAAATAAATTGTGAGACCATTCAGTATATCAACTATCGGCCACTTTTGAATAGTGAGACATACATTTACAATTCTTATTTCTAAGAATATGTCTTCTGTTAAAAAAACTGATACAATTAATTTTATTCCTAAGTAAAAGTTTTATATCTTGAGCTACGTAACTTTTAATTTTGGTGATTGATATACATAACAATATAACAAGAACCAAGTAAGAAAATATTCATTTATTTACCAATAATCAATTATTTGTTTGTATTTATATACATAATTGAAGGTTAAATGATTTGAGCTTTTAATTGCAAGATAGGCCATAGAATAAATTTAGAATGACTTTTTGATTGTTTCCAAAATTATGTATTTATTATATGTCCTATTTAATATAAGGGTGTGTTGGTATGCTAAATTTATGACTAGGTTTGTTATTTAACATGTAAAATGCAATTAAAGGAATATTTTCTAAAGATTGTTTTTGTTTTAAGGAAAATAATAATATAAACTTGAGATTTTCCTTTCACTGAATATTTTAGTCTTTGTCCCAAAATTTTTAAATTAATTCCACCATATTGTTCTTGTTTTTTCATTAAACTATAATATCCAATCTTTGTCTGAAACCAACACCTTATTGGAGATTATGACAACTGGTGAAATAACTATACCTCTGACGTTATCGTCTGAGCTCTGGGACCATAACATAATTAATGAACAAGTTTGAGCAATGTAATGCTGGTGCGACCAAGAGATCTGCTAACCTCCCAAGATCGAGCGAGATGTGCGAAAAAGAGTTTTATGGCCCCAGAGTTCAGATGATAATGTCTGAGGTATAGCAGAGAGGCATTCCAGCTCTCTTTTTTGAGTATAACTATGTCAATGTATTAAACCTTTGTCATCTATTTTATAACAAAACTCCGTCGGCGCAAAAAAAACGAAACAGCCTATGTTCATCAGGGATAATATAGGATTCTAATGGTGAAAGAATTTTTCAAATCAGTCGAGGAGTATTGGAGCCTATACAATGCAAACAAAGAAACAATCAAATCTTTCCTCTTTATAATATTAGTGTAGATGAATTTGTTTCTAAAATGCACTATTTATCCAATGAGGCGAGAGCCTGGCAGAATTATCCTACAGGGTTTCCTGGTACGGACACCAGTCGCACTAGGCCCTCACGCTTGTAAAATAAACTGTTAATTCTACAGTAATAACTAAATGATAAACCAACCACAAAAGATTTTTATTGTTATTTTTAGTATCTTATTCCTTAGTTTAGTTTAAATTATTTATTCATCAATGTAATATTACAATATAAATCGCATTGCATGTCAAAAAATACGAAATTATATTGAGATTGTCAAAACATACATACTTATAATCAAAGAGTATAAAAATAATTAAAACAACAACAATTAAACATCTAATAAATGGAAACTTGTCCAATGTCACTATACAAGGATTTAATAAATGTCAATACAATAATAAATTTACAATTCCAGCTGCATAGATTCATCCACAGAGTATAATGGATTATCCAGTAAAAGGTTTAGGGTTGGTAACACATTTTCAGTTTTGAGATTGCAAATGTCTATCGACCGCAAAGTCCACTTACCATGTGTTCATTTGCCTAATGCTATATAAAACATTCCACAGATTGAGCTTGAGCGCCTGAACACCTCGACAGATGAGATCAACCGGCTGGAGGTGGAGCTGGACGAGGCGCGGCTGGGCTTCCGCCGGCTGCTCGCCGAGGGCCACCTGCGCATCCAGCAGCTCACCAAGAAGCTGGGCACCAGCGTGCACAAAGCCCGGCCTTACTATGAAGCGCGGTTTAGAGCTAATATTGTGAGTGCCACCACTTAATCTTTACATAGTATCAAACAAAGTCGCTTCCCGCCGTCCGTCCCTCTGCATGTACGCTTAGATCTTCCAAACTGCGAAACGGATTTTAATGCTGTTTTCATCATTAGCTACAGTTATTCAACAGGAAGCTTTCTATGATTAACAAATTTTGGATTATGTATGGGTGTTACAGAAAACTCATATAAACCGAAGCGCAGCGAGGGCGGGTCGTTAGTATATTATATTACACGAGGCAATGTTCCTAGAAGGAGACAAAGCAAGGCATTATGTATTAAACCATATTTGTCTTTTTTTTGAACGTGTCATCGTTTCTAAAGGTATGCGGTAACAAGGGCTACCTCGCTGTTGACGAGAGCTACCGCGATTTTATAGTCCTATTTCTCAAAATGATTGAATGACCACACATTGTTAATATCCAGACATCCCAAGAGCTGCAAGCGGCCACCATCACGTACGACAAAGCGAACAGTGCGCACGCCGCCGCGCGCGAGATGGTGTTCCTGGCGGAGCAGGGGCTGGCGCGCCTGGCCGAGGGCTCGGAGGGCGGCGTCACCCTGGACCCAGCCTGGCAGGAGATGCTCAACCACGCCACGCACCGCGTCAACCAGGTGACTCCCCACAGCCACCCAACTGAATTAACCCAACGGTAGTGATACTTCATAGGCGGGGAATGGGTCAAAGGAACCATTAAGAGTAAAGACAGTATCGAGCCAATGCCGAATGTACAGTGGCACCCTCATTACTATTATTGTGTTCGCTAATAAACTAAAGTATTATCTTGAAATCGGATGGTGCTTTTTTGTGTTACAAATGAAAACACAACTTATAGGACATATCACATAGTTTAATAACAATTGACTTTTGAGTTATCAACTTAACGGAAAAAAGTGGCAATTCAAAGGCTGTATTAAAGTTTGTTACGTATCCCATACATTGTGTTTTTACTTGCGCTACAAAAAAGCACCGTCCGATTCCAAGGAAACTCTTTATTTAATTAGAAAACATAATAATAGTAATGAGGGCGCCAGTGGACGGTAGATGTCCGCTCGGCGCATTCTTGAAACGTGTGTCACGTCTTGCGTGTATTCCAAAAGTGAAACCTATTTATACGGGTTTAGAGCCCAGAATTCTCTGGGAGTAATCTAACGGCGGCCGCACATTGAGCCACAAGTGGCGACCACGGAATGGGTAGTGGCCGCCACATGTTGCGCATGCGCGTCGTCCGCGTTCGCTACTGGTGGCGGCGTTTTGTCGCTCGCCTCGTGCGCACAGCCGCACACTCAGCCACCAGTGGCCGCACGTGGCTCAACCTTTAACTGACGTGGTATACGTCACACAGACGTCATGACTATTATTTTGAACTTTATGTCACCATGGCATAGGTGTTACTTTGAGAGTGCTCTGAACCCACGTCGTCAATTAAAGGTTAACTGAACGTCTAGTGGTCGCGTTTAGTGGCGACTAGTGTCCGTGATGTGCTAATGAGAGCGGAGTGGCGCAGGCCGAGTGCGAGCGCGCGTCGGCGACGGTGGCGCAGCGCACGCGCCTCGCCGCGCACCGCGCCGCCGCCGCGCTCGTGCAGCAGCTGCAGAACGGGCTCAAGAGACACATCGCCAAGTCCAGGTATACACTACACCAGGGGTGGCCAATTAGTCCGGTCGATCGTGGCGAGGCAAAAAATATAAAAACGTAGAACAGACTGCGCATTTAAGATTTCAAGAAGTATGTAATTGGTAGATCGCACAGGGTGTCGTCAGTGAGCAGTATATCTTGGGCCTAACCAAGTTGACCACCCCTGCACTACACCCTAGTTATAATTAGTAGTAGTATACCGTGTTCAAACTATACTTACATTCGTAGGCCGCATTTCACCAACTTGAAATAAGACTTATTCCGAGATTAGTCTATACAAATTCGGCGTTTAATCTAGTTATAAGACCATATTCCAGTTTAGTCGAATGCAACCTAACTTGCCTAATATAGTAAACAAGTTTCTAACCTCAAAATTAACCATTTTTGGCTAAAACAGCTCTTTTATCGTAAATAAAGGAAACTGAATAAACATTTTGGATATCACTTGGCCAATGTATTGTCTGTGATTGCATTATTTTATTTTAAAATAGGTACCTGTTTTTGAAGTTTCATTTACAGGTTAGAATGTTGTTTACTATATAAGACGAGTAATAATGAACACGGTATAGTATTGGAGATCCAATAGTTTAGATGACATGATAGAAGTACACTAAACTTATAGAACTAGAAAGTCAATTAAAGGTTCTTACTGATAGAAATATGCTATTTATGAAATAACAGATGTGACAGTCAACACAGATGCACACGGCGTGTAGCAATAGTTAATAAATTATCAGTTTTACGAATAAGAAAATAATAATGATTATTTGAATAAGTATAACTATTCATAAACACATTTCTCTCGCAAAATACCTAAACGTGTTCGCCCGGTCATCAATGTAGTATTCCTAGTGTATTATAGTATAATCTTTGGTAGTATTTATGAAAAGTCAAGGAATATTTGAGCTGTCACACGCGTCACCCTAGATTAACTCAACTATTATTACACTTCTAGACCAGAGGGGCTATTGCCTAACGCCCTCGCAATCGCAATCGTTTTCATTTTGATAATCGAAGGCTTATCTGCATACAAAATGAAACCAATTGTTTCACTTTGAAGCCGATTGCGTTTGGGAGTGCGTTAGGCAATAGCGACGCTGTATTAGGAGAATTTAATTAAATATTACTTACCGATAACTATTGGAAGGCTATGGGAGACACGATCCCAAAAAATGTTTCAAACTGTCCGTTTTTGTTATTTAGAAATGTACTAAATTTTGGTAACGAAACGGTTTAAAAAACTTTTGGAAACATTTTTGTAATGATCGTCTCGTATGCTATACTTCATTTACTTTAACGACGTAGTATAGGCTTCTCTCACTCGCACAATGTCATTATGACAAGGATAAAAGATAGAGGCACGTAGCCGAGTGGGCGGCAACACACGATAATCTTCTTAGGATTCGTTCACTATGGTATTTGAAAATAAAAGATTAAGGAGACATCGGTCCATTTCACCAGCCAAGTCAAAGGTAAACGATAAACAATAAGTCGCACGAAGGGAAAACAAACGCGTCCGCACAGTATGGATGTAAGAGCCGACTGATTACCTGCTCCATTGTGAGTACGGCTTTAGCGGATTCTCATTAGCCAATCACGTGCAACTGTAAATGGAGTATAAGCAAATAAAGCCTTACAAATTCAAACTTCTAAATTTGTGTAGGACTGTCCTCTGGTATTTATCTATCTAAATCTTTAGCTTTCGTAGTCGTAGTCGCACCAAATTTCCAGTAATTTAGCCAGTAATTTGCAAACTATCTAGTACCTTTAAAGTAGCTAGAAATTTCTACATCTAGTAGGCATTGTTTCAATTTGAATGCACTGCATCGCCTGATCTTGTTACTAATTTTCTGTTTTATCTTCTTAACTTATCATATTTAACAGATAAACACTTTTTTCCAAAGATTTTATCCAGCAATTCCTAAAATTAGTCTTTATTAATAAAATAAACAGCACCAAAACAGATTTCTGCTAACGCTTTACATTACAAGTTGACGTGACGGATTATGTTACTTTGCCCATTATGGGACGAAACAACAGCTTGATTTTTCTCGCTTGCCACTCGGTACGTCTCTATCATTTTGGACTTGTTAGAGAAGGAGGTACTGTGCGACAAAAAAAGGCTGTTTTACAACTGTGACAAAAAGCAGTTTTAGTTTTTTTTGAATAATTTTGCTGGTCATTATTATCTATCATTAACTTGTCACATTTTAAGTAGAATATCCTATCGCTTCGCTATTCTTGCCCCGTTCTACCCAAGCGCGGGCGCATACGTAAGAGCGAGACGACTGTATCGCACTAACTATGCACGGTGTTGTAAATAGCGCTGTTTCTGCTTGCGTAGTGGCTGCTCGCTGCGCCGGCGCCGCCGCAGTCGCACTCACGGTACTTATTTATTATCTTCTGCATGTTTATTTTTAGTTTGCATGACCATTCTAAGTAAAAAAAAAGCTTGTGTAATTTTATGTTTATAGGTTTCATATTTATGTATATAGGTTTCATATTTTAGGAAGACATTGGGAAATTATTTCATTATGCTGTTTTTTAAAATTGCACTCTAGACCAGAATCGCAAAATACTAGAATTAAAATATTTCGGTTAAAAATAATGAACCTTGAGTGTGAAGTTTTGCGCTACCCGTATATCGAGAATATGGTATCGTAAAATTCTGGTATTTTGGGACAAAACATTGTATTGTTGCATAATTTCATGCACCTTATCTAAAAAGCTATAGGAGATTCACGCTATCGTTTTTAGGGTTAAAACACTGCAGTTAAAACACGCGTGATTTTTACTTTAAATTTACCGTACTAGTGATTATTACATTACGTTTTTTTTAACATGCTAAGAAGTATGTGTTAAAGTTAAACAAACTTAGTTATAAATAAATTATTATTTTATTTTAAAACGTAATGCAAAAAAACACTAAATTTTATTATATTTACTCGCAAGTTTGTTGAACAGCGTCGTGTTAGACGCGTGAGCATTCGTCATACGTTACTCGATTGTAATGCCCAACTTAGCACACTTGTATCATAATGTACTATTTTGAAGTAAACTTTGGGGCTTTTTGAGAGTTTGATATTTTATATTACTTAACTTAGCCTAGTTGGTAGTGGCCCTGCGTACAAAGCTAGCGCTCCCGGGTTCAATTCACGGTATGGGCAAATTGGTGCTGTGCGTATTGGTTTCGGAGTCTTGGATGTTTTCTATGTTGATTGTTGAGTATATATTTCTCTATACAGGGTGGAAAAAACGAATGCCTAACGAACTACCTTAAATATTGGAAATAGCAAATTCTACGCCAAGTAGACTTATTTTATTTTTGAAAAAAAAACCTGCATTTATGGATTTTTGTTTTTTTTCCAGCCTTAATCGGGAATCGAACTGCGGTCGAATATGACAAAACAAAAGAATCATGTTTTATGATACAAATCGAAAGGGTCATTGATAGAGATCATTAACATATACAATATGTGTATGTGTACGAGGGCTGCCTTTTAAGTTCTGTCGTTTGCAAAACTCCCGTGATTATTAAAAAAAAACTAGTATCATCTTAAAATATTTGAATTTAGAATTCAAAACAAAAGACTGTCTCGAGATCGGCCGATTCGTTTTAGTACAGCGTCGGTTCAAAGTTGAGAAGTCGGTTGTGAAAATGGAAATTTCGAAGGAAAATTTACGTGCGATAATATTTTACAACTTTAAAAGGGGTTTAAAGCGTCTTCAGTGCTTTGAAGAGTTGACTACGGTTTTTAAAAATGAAGCACCATGCATCCGGACTGTGGAACGTTGGTATTTGGAATTTCAACGTGGTTGCTCTAGTCTTAGTGATAGGCATCGTGAAGGCCGACCAAAAACAGCTGTAACCTAGGAAAACATTGATGCTGTACGGCAACTGATCGTCGAAGATCGCCATGCGACATACCGCGAGATAGAAGCTTCATTAAGCATTTCAGGGACCAGTGTTCAAAATATATAGCATGATCACTTAGGTGTAAAAAAATTGATCTCACGCTGGATACCACATTTACTTAGTGAAGACCAAAAAACGGCTCGCGTTAGATGGTGCCGCAAAACTCTGCGGCAATTCAACCGAGGAGACTCTAAACACGTTTATGACATTATCAGTGGTGACGAATCTTGGATATATGCCTACGATCCGGATTCTAAACAGCAGTCGACTGTTTGGGTGTTTCAAGATGAGCCAAAACCGACCAAAGTAATACGCTCACGGAGCACTTCGAAAAAAATGGTCGCCACGTTTGTAGCGAAAAGTGGCCACGTTGCGACCATCGTGCTCGAAGATCGTAAAACAGTTAATGCTGACTGGTATACCACTGTTTGTTTACCAGAAGTTATCGGCGAGTTCCGAAAAAATAACCCAAGACGTCGTATAGTACTGCACCACGATAATGCTAGCTCGCACACCGCCCGGCAGACAATTGCGTTTTTAAAAGAACAAAACGTCGAAAATTTGGATCACCCGCCGTACAGTCCAGACTTAAGCCCTAATGACTTCTTCACTTTTCCAAAAATCAAGCAACGACTTCGTGGTCAACGGTACCGGACGCCTGAAGAAGCGGTTGAGGCATACAAAACGGCCATTTTGGAGACCCCGACTTCGGAATGGAATAAGTGTTTCGAAAACTGGTTCGATCGAATGAAAAAGTGTATTACATATCACGGTGATTACTTTGAAAAACAATAAATACCATTTAACACTTAAATTGTCTTTAGTTTTTTCAAACGACAGAACTTAAAAGGCACCCCTCGTACATACACCTATAAACTAAAAAAAGAATGTTTTTTTTTTCAAAAATAAAAGTAAGTCTCCTTTGCGTAGAATTTGCTATTTCCAATATTTAAGGTAGTTGCTGTCCATGTGGCATTCGTTCTTTCCACCCTGTATAAGTAAGTTTATCATTGCCTAGTACCCATTACAGTCAACTGCAAAAATGTGTATCGAAATAATCCTCTCATAAATATGTTACGAAGTTCTTATTACACTGGAATAAGGTGCATTGGGACATATTTTTGAGACGTTGCGTTCTCCCATATTTTTACACGTGACTGTTTCTACAAGCCTAGAGTTTAATTTGGGACTTGGTCAATTTGTTTGAGATTGTTCTCAAATATTTATTTCTCAAAATAAATAAACTACGGTTTTGCCGTTCTAAGAGGCCCGATTTGACAACTGTCACAGCCGTACAAAATATAACCTCAAACACATATTATGTACTAAGATGACAGCTGTCAAATCGGGCCTCTTAGAACGGCAAAACTGTAGCAACGCTTTTGCAAGCTTCCAATTTCAAATATCCACCACAAAGTCCACTTATCATCTGGGCCTGTGTGCTCAATGGCTTTAAACCTCGCCAGACCGTATTTCGAAGAGAAAGCCCGCATCAACACCGCGCTGGAGGGCCAGAAGGCTCGCATCCAGACCCTGGAGGAGCAGGTGTGCGAGGCGAAGCAGCAGTACTCCTCGGCGCTGAGGAACCTGGAGCGCATCTCCGACGAGATCCACAAGCACCGGTCGCGGCGGCAGTCCAATAGGAACGGTGAGTTGATGAACTGATGTTAACACGAAACAAGGCTAACAGCATGCAAGTTAATTGTGTAAGCACGTTTTGACTTGGTTGTCGTATGTTAAATATTTATGTTATGTACTTTTAAATTCGATATTTTAGTTTTTAACAGGTTGCTGCGAGTCAGAGTCGCACTTGGCCTGATTAAAAAAATAATACTTAGCGACACTCGCGATGCTAAAACGAATTTAACGACACATCGTTTGTCGGAATCGGGCGATCTGTTCAGCGTCTATGGGGAAACGAACCATACATACAAATTAAATACAAGTCAAAACATTACCCTTTTTCGCCGGTAGTCTGGTACCCGATATTATTAAAATAAGGAAGAGTATTGATTTTTCGTTGACAATTGATTGTAAGGATCTATTACAGATTGGCAAAAAATAATTACTTATAATATTCGACTGGCAAAATTGGATCACGTTGTCAATTTCAAACCTTTTTATTTTATTAAATCCCCATTACATCTTTGTCTTTTTAATAAAATTAAAATTTACAAAATATATCGGCTAGTTCCGGAAATGGATCGCGCATCAACGATCACCGACCTGGGTAGCGAAGCGAGCACCAACGGCACCCTGGAGGAGCTGTGCGACCACAGCACGGACGCGTCGGTGCGCGAGTGGCTGCGCCGCGCCGCCGCCGAGCGGCCCGGCGCGCGGGACGACACCTGGACCGAGATCGACCTGGACTACTCCAGCCCCGAGGAGGTAACATCATCGGCTTAGTTGGTGATGCATGCGGGAATGTTGTAGGAGCTGTGCTTTCCTAAACTTTGAGTATACTCGTCTAATTACGTAAGTCGCGTATTTCCCATGATACCATACCATGTTAAATGTAACTCCACAATAAACATGAATCATTGTATCACGGGAATTACGCGAGTCGCGTAATTAGCCGAGTTTGCGATAAGTTTAGTAGTCAGTTTACTGCTTAAAACTCTGACAAAAAAATGATCGACTACTCTACCCCGAGGAGGTTATCATGCCATCGACTTAGTTGGTTACGCATGCGGTTATGGTCTGATCTGTTTTGACAATTAATTTTGATGGAGTTAATCGTTAATCTCGCCTGACGTTCGCAGGTGAGCTTCGAGAAGTGTTCGCTGATCGCGCGCTCGTCGCCCTCGCAGGCGTCGCCGCCCAGCCCGCCCGAGACCAAGGTGTCCGCCGCCTCTCCGCGCCGGATCATCCGGTCAGTCCAAACATAGTCCTATTTACTGTCGTGATCCTGCTTTGTTTTTCTTATTCTCAAAATATTAAGGGCCGTAACGTAATGGAATTTTCGATAGCTCGATAATTCGCTATTATATATTCTATTCTAAATAAAATAAGGCTCAAATTACCATTGATTCAAAATCATTTGCAGTAAAACGATGACATAATGTGGTAAAACATGTCTAAGTAGTGTGTACCTATTATGTTATCGAAACACCTTTCAACGAATGTATCATTATGCAGAATTTTCATTTTCATTACGCTAAATGTTCCAGGCACCAAGCTACAGCGCAAGAATATAGTTGTCTTCTACTTGTTACTAGATGTCGCTAGTGTCACTTGCACGAGACATGATTTTGAATGAGATTCCCGTGTCAAGAAAAATACGGTAATGTTAATGTCAAGTCATAAAAAACTGTCAGTTCGAACTCATCTTGAGACGGGAATCTCACTCAGATTTATTAAAATAAATAAATAAATACATTTCCTTTATAAACCTTTATTGATAATCGAAAAAAAAAAATTTGCAGCATCACTAAATTTGTCAAATATCTGTCGCAGGCCCAATAATATATGAAAAATATTATAGTAGTAGTTACTGACGTAGGTATGTTGCAGTAGGTCGGTGGACCGCAGCGCCGCGCTGCGGGCGGAGCTGGAGAAGGGGCGGCGGCCGTCGCTTGACGCGCTGTTCCACGACACCGGCGAGAAGGTCAAGGAGATGTTCCAAGGTCAGCTCAGGTCTCCTGCACTATCGTGGTTACGGGTTTACGTGACTTTTAATTAACTGATAAAAATCCTTGATATAACGGCGACGCCAGCGGAAAGTACTTTCAAAGCTGATCAATTTTTAAATATACTGATTTTTATTTAACCAAGCATATTAAGCATGTTTTTTTTTTCAGAACACCTTTAGTAACATTGCTGTTGTCCATATTATTAACATCGTGAAATTTGCATGTCCCCAGGGCTGTCCCTGTTCGGCGAGCGCGGGCCGGCGTCAGCGCCGCGTACGCCGCGCCGCGCCTCGTCGCCCCGCGCGCGCCGCAGCCCCGCCTCCGACGCCGAGCGCTCCGACGACCGCTACTCCGACACCGACAGCTTGCACAGGTACGTGGTCTACGCAGGCGTGCCGGCGCCGCTACTCCTCGCATTTCATTAACCACCCCACGAGAGCAGTGTTTTTTTTCGCAATTTTATAACCTTTGTGTTAATGATATCTCCATTCCAAATTGCATCAAAGTCGGTTAAGCCGTTTCAGCATGAAAGTCACAAACATACAGATTAACACACGCACACAGTCACTTACTTTTTGCATTCATAATATTATAATGTGGTTCGATGGCGTTGTTTTATATGATATGATCTTTGAACTATCATTTAATAAGTAGGCAATCATTACTCGTCTATTGAAAGCTGTAGTAGTAAGTAGATACTCGTAGATATAATTTAAATAAGTAAATACATCGAAAAATTATACATTTATAGTCAGGACGAAAGGAAGGAAAGAATTCAATCGTTAAACTTTAGTTACACAAAATCATCACAGATGGCGTTACCTGTCTATGTTTTTTCACAAATAACAAGTTATAAAAATATTGCAAACTTTTCTAAAGGATAAATAATATTTAAAAATCTCGACCGTTTCATATACCTATTGATTATTATTACTATACTTTTAATATGCACATAACACAATATTAGGGTAGAGCCTAGGGTAGGTTATAGGTTATAGGTTGTGCCGGGCTCTTTTCCGCAACACGACGACTCAAATGTGCGCGTATTTTGCGTGAGGGGTTGGTGGCATTACTCCTGCCAACAGTGCCAACCCAGTTCCACCCGGAAGCCAAAGAGTCAATGGTATTAGGGAATTTCTTGGAATGAGCAAGAGTCTTGAATCTTGGAATATAAGTAGGAACTATGATACTGTAATCAATAAAAATATAAATTTACACTAAGTAAATGTAAAATTAAAATAAATTTTCCTTCACACTTTAGTTACACAAAAATGTCATAGATGGCGCTAGCTGTCCTGATTTCTTAACATTTTAATAACCTTATAGGATATTTCCCATAGAGCTAGAGCCTTGATACATAGTATAAATAGAAAAGTAGCTCGACTCCGGCCCTTTAGGAGATTCTGATACCTATTGCCGCTCGGGCGTCAGGGTTGTCCAAACATGTTTTTCAATTTTAGTCACCTACTTGGCCATACTGTGATTTATAATCATGTTAGTTTTCATAAATTACACAAACCTAAAGTAAGTATAAATATTGTTAGGTACCTAAGTACGAAATTTAAATTATTTTACTTACATACTTTTTATCTGTTGACACTAAATAATAATTATGTTTATAGGTATGTGACGTGATATGTAATAGTACATTACTGCACAGACCGGGAAATAGGCCGTTGCGGGACGATTAGAGTTAGCGTGGCCGAGACGCAGTCGAGGCCGCGATATATAAGAGTCCAGCAACCGCCCTTCCCGGTCGAGGCTTGTATAATGCTTTTCTCCAAGATGTGAGGAAATTTAACACAATTGTTAATAATATTAAACACAGTCCCAACATTTCCTTGAAAAAAAGAACAGAAACGTACGATTTAGTATGACACTGAAATAAAGCGTTAAACAAAATCACAAATTATTTAAACGTAATAAATTCAATTTGAATAAAATATAGTTTAAACTATAACATTTATTACGCGTTTATGATATTTCCGCAATTTATTTTGTTTATGAACGCAATTCCTATTAAAAAAAATTGACACACTTTTAAATACGTTGTAAACGCTGTTTGAAAAGGCTTAACTTTTTAGTCAATGACATTTAAGAAGTAAAATATACAAGGAAGAATTTTGATTGAACGAGTGTTTGGCTGTTTGGAGAAGATAGTTATCCTAGTCCAAACATGGTTTTAAAAAGTAAATCACCAGGTACGTAATGAAATTTCATACATTTTTCGCGGCCGCTGCCGTTGGTAAATAATAACTTTGTTTTTTTTAATTTTGCTTGGGCCTGGAACTTAGAACTTCGCGGGCTGATTTGACAACAGTAATGTTAGCATTTCCGAGCATGTGGGAGAAAATTCCTTTTCGACCTTTTGATAATGCCGCTTTCGCGCAAGGCGGCTTCCTTTGACTACTTAGGTACCTATTATTGGCGGCACGCGCCGTCGCCGCGCGGCTTCCTTAGAGCATTGGCCGCTCGCTTTGGTTCTAGGCTTGTGCTTTGGGTACTAGGCAACGATAATCATACTTATGTAGTGAAAAATACATACTTAATACGATTTGTATATGTCTTAATTTGACTTAGGTACATATAAAACGCCCAAGACTCAGAAACAAAAAATACCTACTCGCACTCATCACACGAATATTTGCCCTGACCGAGAATCGAACCCAGGACCGCTAGCTTCGTAAGCAAGGTCACTACTTACTTAGTCACTACCAACTCCAGAATGAAATTAGTAACACAGCCATCACATGATGATAAAAAATTATAACCACCTACCTAACTTTATAAAAAATATAGAAAAACCTACTGCATTTATTAAACAACTAAAACTATTCCTTATAGATAAATGCTACTACACATTAAACGATTATTTTAATGAAAGTTTCTAAATCTATATTAAGTTACGTTTTAAGAAGTGCAATAACATATAGTTTATAGAGAAAATTATTTTAAGTACCTATTGTTACCTAGACATAAATTAGTTATTATATAAATATAGCTAGCCCTCTCGTGTTGCTGCGCCCTTGCAGGGTGTCACATGTATGCCTATTCCTGTTTGTTCCACCTTGAATTGTAATGTGATATGCAATAAACTATTGAATTTGAATTTGAATTTGAACTACCTAGGCCATCCACGTCGTCACATGTTACCTGTCACGTCACACTCAATAACTTAAATTACCTACTTAATACGTATTTATTTCACCTAGGTATACTATAGGCAGGCCGGTACGAAATACCTTTTATTAAATCTGGATATAGTTGTACCTACCTAAGCTAGGTTTAGACATCCGTATACAGAACAATATTTAAGCGTTTTCGGCAGCTAAGTACGCGCGCTAAAACAAAACGTAACCGAACGCAATGACGCCGCGGCCCCGACTAAGTTCCCTTGAAATTTCTTGAGATCTCGTTTCGTATTGGTTCGCCCCGCCACAGGCCCCGCCCACAGCCGCAAGCCGCGCGATGTACCTTTGTTTGAAGACGATCTACTGTTCTCTATACTGTGCTTGATATTTTGCATCAAGATTGATATTTTGTAAGTGTGATTAAATATGTATTTTGTTAAATTCGATGCAGTTTTAAATCTTTTAGTTGCACAAAAGTGTCATAGATGACGTTAGCTGTCCTGATTTCTTGAGCTTTTTATAAATCGGGATTTAATTTTTCTAAGAGTTCCTAAATATATATTTTGTTAAATTCGGTGTAGTAAGAAATTAAACTTTTGTTACGCGAAAGAGTTATAGATAGCGATAATTGTGTTGCTTGGATGATTAATATGATTTAAAAAACTCTGGTGTATGAGCAGGAACTATTAAACTTGTCATTAATAAATCTGATCATTGTAAGTTTACAGCAAATAATTTACAGTAAGGATTTTAAGTTTAAACCTTGGGTACTTGTTTCTCACTCACTCTCATACGCTCTTATTAAGAGCGAGTGAGAGAAATAAAAACCCGAAGCACCTTCTAAGTGCTCACAGACTGTAGATATAATTTATCGTAGAGCTAGATTCTTTGCATCAAGATTAATCTTTTCTAAGTGTACTTAATAATATTTCTATTTCTTAAATATTATACCTTATGTTAAATTCGGTGCAGCATATTTTTAAGAACTACTTTATTACAGTGTTTTTTTACAATTTTTATACAGTCTATAATTTATCCACACGTTCTTGACGAATCATATGACATCCCGTTTTTAGAAAAGGTTCAAATAATCTTAAAGGCGCCACAGATGAACAGTCCGCCGTCGCTGAGGTCGACATTGGCCCGCCAGGTCATCGTAGTACAACACACTAGCAGTCTCTCTTAAGGTTTCATACATTTCTTTAAAGATTTGGACTGTCTGTCTGTGAGAGCCTCTAGGTGGTGCGGTCGGTCGTCCATTAAATATATAGATAATAAAGTTTAATATCGTTTAAAATATGAGACATACGAATTAACTTATTTCAAAACTGGCTATTATTTACAATTAAAAAAAAACATTTTGAAAATTCTTACCGTTTGTATTCTCTTTGTGATTCCAGTTGTGAGATGTTGACCGACGACCAGATAGCGTCCCTGATGCTGGACGCGCAGCTGGAGGCGGTGTGCGAGCGGCTGGCCGGCGTGGCCGCGCGCTCGCCGCGCTCGCCGCAGTCGCCCGAGGCGCGGTACTGAGCCCCAACATCTGTTCAATAAGGTACAAAATCGGGCGGCAGCCGCAACATATTGAGCCATCTGTGGCGTGTGAAGTTGGAAACATAGGCTTGCTACAGGTTGAACCTTAAGTCTTCATCGATGGCTAGAGATTACTTGACTTTACTCGCCCGCGGCCCGAGATTGCTGTTAAGTCGAGTGGTATTACCGCGTGACACGGGCAATTTATACTGGCCACCTTATACACGAGCGAGCCAGATCTGTACATTTTAAAATACCAAAGTGTGGTGTATCTGAATTGATTGGAACTCTGAATTGTAATAATTATAACTTGGCAATAAAGAATTTGACGCACGGTATCAAGTAGAACTTTAATGTTGTTAAGTGGCGGCAGCGATATTCAAGCAGAAGTTTGGATAGTGAATAAGTCATGTTCAATACAAAGCCCTCAGAGCCCTCATTTATTCTGAACTCTTATTGCCAAGCTTATCGAAAATTAAATGTTTTTTTTATCTAGCACCACAAACGGGCAGGTTTTGCTGTTAAAACATAGGGAATAAAATTCGATTTTGCTGCGAGCGTGTGACAATGTAAAGGTTGGCTGGGTGGCAAATATATATGGGGTTTATTTTATACCTTTAGGTAATATATCCTCGCTGCTGAGGTAAAGTTGTACGTGTCACACGAGACAAGTTATTTGCATCACGTGTCTTTGAATCCCTCGCTGCGCTCAGGATCCTAACCTGATCCTTCGCTTGCTCGGGATACCTAATAAACACTCGCAGCAAAAACCAAATTGCACGTTGCACAATATTTTGTCACAGTTGTGAACCTAACTTTGCGCTACGGCGAGCGGCAATAACAAAATGTATTATTAAATATATAGGTATGTACGGTCACGAGCGTTAATTTGAGACTCATTTCAAGAAAAATATGCTTGAACTCGTCAATATCATTAGAGATGTCAAGTCATTGGTAACTTTTAGGAAACTCAACCTTATTGTTGTACAATGTCAGACTGACTTTGGACCTAAAGTGGGTATCAAATTTAATCTCGTGACTGTACAGTACTACCAGTTTTTAATAGCGATCAGCAATCTCCGTTTTCCTATAGAACACGAGTGACAAATATGTCAAACGCTGTTAACACGCTGGGAGTAACAAGCTGGAAGGGCTGTAGAAAGGCGTCGACTGAAGTTATATTGAAGAGGTGGTGATAACGAGGAAATAGTGAGGCGCATTTAATAATGAATTGAGGCCACGTATGATAAAGTCGTAGTGTTCCGCGACCTGGATCGCAATCACCATAACGCCTATGTGTATTTTCCTTGGATATATAAAACTTAGTCATATGTAGCGTTATCTATGTAAAGGGACCTTATTGTCGATGGCGCTTACGCCGCACTGCGTCACGCGACGTTGTATTTATATCGGTGTATCTTTAATAATGGCGAAAGCGCCATCGACAATAAGGTCCCTTTTCATAGATAACGCCACATATTTCATGAGACTGTGAAAGCGTGAAAACACAAAATCCTCGATCGTTTTTTTTTATTGATAATGGGTTTGCCCTTGACACCTTTGCACGTTTTTGGTTAAATCTTCGAAACCCGTCGATCTTTAACGATGATTTTTAATTCAATAGTTGAGTACTTATTATAACTTCTTAATCCCGGTAAACCATATTTTTTAGTTGTGGTTTAAAAATAAACAGCAATTATTTGAATTTGACGCTGCAATCAAGGCGCGCGCAATCTATCTCCAATATCTCCACCTCACGTTCTTCGCGCGGAAGCACATAAAGCATTGCGTGGGCATGTCGTCATACATGGCCTCTTAAGAGAATTGTGAAGCTAAAAAATTCCATACAAAATGCCGTAGCGTTTCTCTCCCCTTAAACCTGGTCCGATTTTTAACATTTTTGAATATCTTGTAGATATCATGAAAAACTACGTCTGTACGTTTTCCTTTCCAAGAAAATATTTCTTAGAATGAAACAAATTTAGAAAACAATAACAGAAACATAGAGACCTAGTTCTTTATAATAACTACAACATATTCAAAAATCGTGGAAATCGGACTTGATTTATGGGGTGAGAAACGTCGCCCGGAGTTAAATTTGTATGGTTTTTTTTGACAGCCACGCGATTTTAGCGGCGCTTCACAAGCCTCTTAATATCCTAAATTAGATGCACCAACTATGCTCGTGGAATAAGATAGAAAATATGCGGCTTTATCTATGTAAAGGGACCTTGTTGTCGATGGCGCTAACGCCGCACTGCGTCAAGCGACGTTGTATTTATATCGGAGCATCTTTAATAATGACGGAAGCGCCATCGACAATAAGGTCCCTTTTTATAGATAACGTCACATGTGGTACGGATGGAGTCGACTGAAACATAATGAACTGTAATAAATTAGTTAATTAGAGCTAAGACAGGCATCGCAATGAACGGTTTGCTACTAATGGTGAATAATGTTGGTTAGTTTTTTTAAGTTTTAGGGTAGGATATATGTTGCAAATTAGTATGCAACTGTGCTGTTGTATTGTTACAATGTTTAATTTATATAATACAATGTATTGTGTTCTCAATCCACGACGTGTCGCCCGCTACTTCGTTTTCCATCCATTAAAGCGACCCTGCTACGTCAATTTTACTGGCGGAGCGAGCCGGCGTGGATTGAAATATAATTTTCTGTTTCCGAAAATACTCTTGAAACTTGTGTTTATTTTTTATTTTTAGTGATTTTTAATTTGTAAAAAATATAAATAAGTAGGACAATGCGTTAGAAAGATAAAAAATGTAATCAGAGTAATCACACATTCATATTTTAGGTATACTTTTGACTCGCAGTTAAGGATCAGTTTAATGGCGCGATGCTCGTGATACATCGCGTCGCAGCAACAGCTGTTGGCTCAAAAATATTAAAACAACCCGTCAAACTGAGCCTTGAAATATACTGTGGCGGTCTAGCTTCAAATAATAAAACATTATACATTAATTTACGTTAAAAATACGGAAGATACGTGATGTAATTGATTTGATAAGTACAGTCGACGACAAAGATATGACGTCGACCGTACATGAAAGTACCGTATAATATAGAGTATTAAAAAACTAAAAAATAACCGTTTATTACTAGATATTTCTTCACACAATATTGACAAAACTTGGAGTATTGTTGCAAGCTCAGAACTTAGTTAACTGTACGGTACGTTAGTTGACTTCAATTGTTTAGTTTTTACTTCCATGACATTTGACATTGATCTGATTTAATTATTGACTAGTTTTAAATAAAAAAGTGTAAAACAAAGTAATACACACTGAATCTCATAAATAAGTAGACATAATTTTGTATTAAGTCAAAAGTACGCTAGCAAACAGCAACTGAAAATGGTTCTTGCCCTGAATTGTGAGAAATAACTACACTAACGTTTAAGGAGTCAATAAAACTAACCTAGTAGTTTTTTTCAACAATCAAGGGAATTGTGGTCACTTACGTAAAACCTAAAGAGCATAATTTTTGGCGTGGTCGCGTGTAACTTGCCTAATCAGTGATCTGAAAAAGCAGAGTTTAAAGAAATATACGTAAGACAGAAATATATTCTGCAACAAGCTTCTGAGTTCGGCTCACAGTGACACTCCGTGGCAAAAAAACGGTGTCTATGTTTAACGATATCGAAATTTGCTTAGAAAAAACGAACTGAGTTTCTGGTGCACGTTTATTATTTGGAGTGATGATGTAAAGTCGAATAGTCAACGTCATTTTTCACGATGTCTTTTGTAGGATCGCATTCAGCAGCTTTATAAATTTTGTATGAATTAAAAATTTACTCTAAAGCGATCACGTACAAAAATGATCAACTGCTAATGTTGACCTATGCAAGAGATGTTCATAAATTTCTACGGCGTTGCTAAAACATATCAGTATGAATAACGAAATGGTATTTTTGTGAAAAGGTGTATTTTAAAACAATAACTTTGAATTAGCTTTGCCTATTCCGATCCTTGGTTCTGAAATAAATTGCCACTAATGCATCGCATACTCGAAGGAGTTAGATTATCGCTGCCAATCGATATTTGCCCAAATACTCTGCATAATCGTATATTTGAATTAGGACCTGTAGCGGTATATTTTCTAAAAAACAATGCGAATATGTGTAGAAAACGTGATGGATGACGTTTTCAAGTATTTTGTAAATACCTGTTAACGACGATGAGTAAATTGATACAGGAAGTATACATAGATAGGGAATATGAAACGTTTAAATTAATCTTGCCCATTCTCCTTAAGGTGGCGACTTGTAACATTTCTCACCATCACCTATGCATCACCCACGGTCTTTATCTTATCGCACCCATTAGATAAGGGCCGCGAGTGATACATTCCACTGGATGTTACAAGTCAATCGCCACCTTTAACCCTTAACCAGGGAACGGATCGATGTTTCCCACATAAAATCTACTCAATAGTACCTTGTATGTCAGTACCTAAGGCTGAAACTCGACTGTTACGTGTGATCTGTCAGCCTGGTTAAGGGTTAAACACACTTAGGAGGGTATGTGGCCTGCGCGTTTGCTCCATGCCGCAGTGTCAAGTTTCACAGCTATTTTTTTTTTGTATCAGCACTTGGAAAGCTAATGATACTTTGAACTTATATAAAGCCTGACCAAAAAAATAAAAAACCTCTAATGGGGTCGCCAGTAATACTTTTTTATCTGTGTTTCGTGAATTGCAATAGAAATGACAGTTCATATAATTTCCGCAATATGGCGAGGTTTTTTATTTTTCTGGTCATGCTTTATCTACGCTATATTATTATGTAATAGATAGACATCACAAATAGCGTTTGTCATTAGCCAGTATTATGTAAGCTCGTGCTGTCATCTATTGTTATTTTAAGAAGTTTACTTTATTGATTTAAAAGGTTGATCAACGTGAAAGTTGTTACAGAATCACTATTAGATTTTTGATAATTTGTAATGTGTTTCCTGTCTGTTTAATGACATAAACGGGAAATTGTGGTTTTGAATGATTGTTCAGCATACCCTATCTATTATAACTTCCCCTATCTGTTCAACTAGCTATCATAGTTTTAGGTTAATAGGAATCAATTCAAATGCAATAATTATTATAGACTAAGAGTTGTAAGTAGGTTATAACAATTAAAAGTTGACGCCTAAAGATCTTGCCTACACTGATGTTGGCGTTGGAATTCCAGATTTATTGAAGCAGGCAAACGGTTTAATCTCTAAAAATGCCTTTGGAAATTCTGGCTATTAATTGAAAGACTAAGTGTTTTTTTTTTATTTGGTAATATCAACTTTATGGCATTCGTGTAAGATAAAAATCATTTGTTTCCGAAAGGTTCTTAATGCTTTTCCACTTAAGTGATAGTGACAAAATATTAAAGTAAGTTGTAATAAGATATGTAATATTCTAACGTAACGTTATTATTCAAAAAAATTAATTTGGAGCTGATATCATATTTACTGTCAGTTTCAAGTTTACATTTCGTCAGGTATACTGCAAAACTGAGTAACCAACAAATTTATTATAAAGCAAAATAAACCTTAACGTGTTAGAAAAAAGGTGCATTTTGCTCCTCATTAAAAAGGTTACTTACGCGGTTTTGCAGTTTCACCAACGATTTATAGTTCAAAATTCTTAAACGGCTACTCAGCTGATTTTGTTAATTTTAGTGAGATTTTTATTTTATAATCAGATTTTTTTAACGTCACAATTTACACAGTGATATTTCAAAGTACAGTATTTTAATTATTTTTTTTAGGTTAGAAATTTAAAGATCTCTTATAAAGTATTAAATAAATGATTTGTTTCACAAATATAATTTTATATATTTCTCTCGATGACGATTAATATATTTGGCTTATTTTATTAACTATTATAAGGTCGTGATGTACAGTCGCAGACGTTTAGTTTTAACAAGAATTGATATGGACAGCTCTATCGTAATATATTTGGAACGGCATTTTGAAAAATCAACGAAACTTCTTGAGCAAATCTTTTAGATTTGACTGTCGATGCTTTGTTCATTTGCCAGGTTAAATTAAAGTACATGTTTAGTCTATAGCTGGTTATTTTACAGCACAAAACAATTCTGTTAAGGCTGATATGCTCCAATATATTCGCTAAGCTATTTACGCTCTTTATTTTCATTTTTATTTATAATTATAATACATAGTACAATTTGTATACATTCTGTTCTTCCTTATTATATATAATAAAATCCGATTAAATCATTGCCTAGGAAATATATGAACTTGGGCCAAGATGTTACAGTCAAGGACAAAAATATGGTACAGCAAAGTGTCAAGTGTTTTGGAGATTGTTCGTTTTTTCAGTCGTTTTATACACTAAAATATTGCATCGCCATCAGACTTCTATATGAGTTTAATGTAACAACCCATTCAAACAAATTACTGATTAAAAATTGACTTGAAACATACAAACAATTATACAGGTAAAATATAGTCCATTCGCTTAGATAGTGTCGCTACACTCGCACGTACTTGTGGTTATTATAATAAAATACGAATATAATTCGATGTAAACTGCCAAATTCACTTGCGGCGTAACACCCACAATTTGATTTGGCAGTTCACATCGAATTATATTCGTATTTTATTACAATAACCACAAGTACGTGCGAGTGTAGCGACACTATCTAAGCGAATGGACTATAATGTATCTCAAAATGATGTATCCACTTTTTCATCTTATTATATTGTAATAAGGTTCAAAGTGGATACATCTCTTTGTTGTTGACTGTAAAAATCCGACTATTTAAAAGATATTGAAAGCGCATTTTTTGAACATTTTGACCGATACTATTATTCTTTTACCCTTGGTTGTAACACCACTTGTGGATGTGGTAGATTCGTGAGCCTTAACAACCATCCCCATGTATTTTATAGGCAATGGCTTAAATATAACAAGTTTAGCATAAGTAGAAAATTATGGCGGCTTTGTTGCTATTATAATTTAATTTAAACATTAAATTTTCAATGTAGACATGATGCAAGGAACATTGTATCTCAAATTTTATGTTAGCTTGAGATACAAATTTTGTTCATGCTCAAATACGTTTGAAATTAGGAGTCACAGTAAATTGAGATACAATGTTTTTCCTTGCATGTGTCGATATTATATACTCGTAAAGTGCTCATTCAGTTCAGACAGGACTAAGTTTTCGTAATGTGTTGACGTTATTTTGTAAACCCCATTATTTATTGAAACTGTAATTTAAGTAATAAACCTATGCAATAGGGAATGCATGGATTTTTTTAAATCGTATTTCTCAACAAAATATGAAAATGCCGTGAAAGAGAAACTGAAATTAAAATTAAAATCTAATATAAAATAAATGCTAATTAGACAGAGAGATCCGAAGTAGACCGGTGACGTCATTGTGCAGTTCGGCCATATAAACTCCACGTAAAATTCTGTTTTGCTAGAAAGAGATAGGAACAAAATCTTTGTTGGCTTATAGTTTGGTTATTTTTATAGCTATTCCAAAAATGTTTTTTCTCACCTGTTTGTTACATGAATCAGCTTTTATTGAAGCGGAAAAATAAAACATGCATATTCCCTATTGCTAGCATAATAGTTGAATCAAAAACGGTTAGTTTTTGCACGAGTCAATGCACTTTTTTATTGGTTTTATACATGTACAGTCGGCCTTTTATGTAGCTACACACTATGTATACTTTTGTACCTTGTCGCGTTAACGCCTTTTTTTTGTCAAAAAAGTCGTGAATTCAAACCCTTTTTGATTTTGAATCAGTATTAACAATAAATAAATACACAAAGTGAACATTATGATATGCTCACTGTGGCGAACGTTGTCTAATTAAGTGTTAACAGCGGCTCTATTCAAGACGGTAAAAAAAATATAGTATTTTGATCTGTTATCGAATTGTCAACTTTTGATAGCTCTTATTTCCTTGACAGTAATGGCGGCTGACGTCATAACAATACCATAACAGGCAAACTACGATATCGTTTTTACCGCCTAGAATAGAGGCGCAGGTTAGTGCAGCAGTTCAAACATGACGTTAAAGACAAAGCACTAAAACAGCTACTTATAAGACCTTATTACATTAAACTGTTGCCACTAGATGTCTCTAGTTAGACTAAGTTATTGTGCACACACCGCCATCTAACGCTAAGTAGCGGAACTAAAGACTTACATACATACATAAACTCACGCCTAGTCGCCTTCGTTCCCAGAGTGGAGTAGGCAGAGCTACTGAATTATAGACAACTCTAAGAACTTGATTTTTTACTGATAAATTACATTAAAGGAAATATATAACTACAAAAACTCTGTGAAACTCGTGTTTGGTAGATCTAGTTTTCTATCCTCGAGCGCTGACACAGTACTAAATAGCTTTAAAGATATATTTTGCTGTTGTGATACTACACACACTGTACAAACGTTAGCCATTACTATAGATACGTTAGTTATAATGTTATAGTTATGTACATGTTGAAATATAACTCGCCTTCAGATGAATACAAGTATGTAGTTAATTCTGTTTTTTATTTATTAGTTTAATAACCTTTACATTATTCCTATTCGTCGCAAAGCAGTCATGGCCTATCTGATAGAGCTGCCTCAATCTAGAACCGTTTTATAGTTCCAGTACACTAAGGGTCACTCGCACGAAAATGATAGATAGATCTAGGTCCAGGACGAAAGTTCACTATATACAGCTAATCAACTAAAATATGAAATTGTATCACTAGGTGTCGCTAGTTGATCCTAATTCTTGTGCACATGCCGCCATCTATCGGTAAGTAGCGGAACTAAAGTTTAGTATAGAAAACTTTATCCTGGAGTTTTCTGCACCCGAACGTCTAAAGGACCAAAACAGCATTAAAAAGCCTTTAGAATGAATGAACCTAGTGAAATATAGACTTACGTGGGTCTATGTTCACATCAAACAGAGCTGCGAAATTTAACTATGCAGCTTTAGGGAGTCCATGAAGCTCCACTGTTATCGAAAACATCAGGCATGAAGGCATCATCATCATCAGAGTTAGAACAATAAATCGCAAATGACATTCAATACCGTATTAACTCAAAAATAAATTGTAGCGCATAACTATTTGTAGTAGTTTGAAATTAGAATAAATTTTTAAACACCGTCACATTTCGAGTTAAGACGGTATTGATTGTCATGTGCGAAATGTTATGTTATGTTTCAATCAATACCTGGATCCATGATTATTACTCATAGAAAACTGCCTAAATCCGATTGTAGTGTAATAGCCGCAAACGCACTGAGAGCGGAGGCGGCGCGGTGCGGCACGTGCCGGTACTAAAAAGCGTGCTCAAAGCGTGGCGGAGGCGTTTCTAGTGCGAGCCTTCGCTCTTAGTGCGTTTGCAACAACTTGCAATTACTCTTGACTCGTAAAGATCGAAGATTTTAACCTTTTGAACGCAAAATGAAACTCGTCGTCGAATACAAAATGTGCCACTTACACGCCAAACATGTTTGCTATGCTATGCAAATTACACCTTATTGCTACCAAACAAAGTCTCTTTTAATCCTGAACTCTTGTCGGCTGTAGCCGACGTGGCGCCAGTGGCACGACTTTTAGTTGACGGCAAGAGCCGACTGTGGCGTTGAAAAGGTTAAAGAGGCTGTGGACGCTGTCTCTGAGCGAGTACGCTCTGTTGAGACTTCTAAGGATTACAGGTTTTGATAGGAAATTATGTGCAAATATATTTTCTTACGTTGGGAGAAAACTGCGTCAAAGATCTATCTACAAGAAAACTATTATAAAAGAATAATAATTTATTTTCACCATTACAATACAACAGAAAAAACAATACACAAACGGGGACGGAAAATGCAATTCATAACAAAACTAATATTAAAAATAAAATCAACATCCTTCTCAATACATATATTTATCCACAAAATCATTTATAAAAATACTTTTTTGGTTACAATTTGGCCACTCGAGTTAGAGTCAAGGTACAGTTGACCGCAATAATATCTAATATTTGGCCGACTGTACTCTATCTCGGTCAAATACTTGAGAATAAATAGTCTTAACGTTAATAATTGTTTTAATTACTTGGTGGTTGACATATCTCTTAAATATTAACTTGCTAGCTTATTTCTATCGTAACATAACATTTCAACGAGTTATATATTTTGTCCATTAATTAATTTTGTAAAGTCTAGAGAAAAAAGGTTACATATTTAGCTTATGTGGATCGGACCTCGTCTATATATTGAAGAGAGTTGAGCTAGGTTCAGTTTGTTCCCACACTTAACCTCCACAGATCAAATTGAAAACACTAAACAAATATCTGTGGCCCGCCACAATATTGATAAAAATCCGTCACTGTCGCACTTATACGCTTGTCCGAAAGAGACGCATGTTTTATTCACGTCGATTAATTCGACCATAATGGGCCTTCTGGTGGCACTACTGAAGGACAAGATGAACATTTCCCTGAAAATTCAAGGATTTACACATAGACTCCGACGGTGTCCTCCGGGTGTAACGTATATACATGCAGGAGATTAGTATTGTCGGGCAACCCTTTAAAGGGCCATAGTAAAGCTCATTTGCAGTAAAAAGAAACATGTAACCGTAACGCAGCAGTTTCATAATCAACTTGAAATTCTGATTAAATAAACATGTTTTTTTTTAAATGAACTTTATCGTGCATATTAGTCAAAAAACTCTCATAGTTATCGAATGCGGTATAAAAACAGAAAAGGTTATAAACATTGTAAATGATGAAGCAGTAATTAAATGTGGGAAGAAAAAAATCTTAGGAACTTTGTTAAAAATTCTCAAATTTTAAAAATAGCGCGCAAAGTTTTTCAAACAAAAAAGTATTTTAGGTCACTTAATTTTAGATGACTTTTTTTACTGCAAATGAGCTCTACGATAAAGGAATGCATATCTTTACCAATCACCTGTATACTTTAGCCGGGAATTACCAAGATACCAGAATTTCAAAATACAAAACTACCCTTTTTACCGGTTACAAAACCTATTATTTTATCGAGAGACCTTTCAACGAACGTATTATTACGCAGAATTTTCATTACATCGTAAGTCCTTTCTCGGCGCATGAGTTTTTATTAGTCACACACAAATCTAACATCACATAACCTACGTAATGAATGGAGTCGCTTAACATCAAACTCGGATATCTCCTTGAAATTTGGTAGACGAATTTAAAAGATAACTTTTTTGAAAAAAGACGCAAATTCCTTTGTACTTTTGCATGGTTTTATCAGAGTTTGAATTTAAGCGACTCAATGTATAAGATATCCTGAAAACATCATGGTCGTGGTTTCAGCAGAAAATAGCGTTTGAAGAAGTAAAATTCGATAAGATGATGCGTTACTCTCTTTACTAGATTCCCAAAACAGCAAATCAAAAATATTTATTAAAAATAATGAACACTACCCTAATTGGAATTACAGTTGTATAGTACATGTACTAAGAGCCCAAAAATAATTAATTCCCATCGCTGTACTAGAACGAACTATTCCGTGAAGTTTCTGCTCTTAGTTCATTTAGTACACGCGGAGCAAGAACCGGACAGAGCAGGCAGAGCAGTGAGTGATACTGACAGCTAAGCCGGCCATTCATTCGGTCAAAGGAGCATGAACAGACCAGTTTCTTTCAGTATACTAGTGTACTAAAAGAACTAAAAGACCTAATTAGTTCATTAGAGCGATTGTACTAGTTTGGAGCGATCCGCTCAGTGAACGAGCGCGCACAACACTAATTGGAATATTTCGTTTTAGGATTCTAGTAAATTGAGAGACTGGGTATTTTAATATTCTGGTATTTAGGCAATGAGCCGAGGAGTTATGTAGGTACTTCCGTACCTACCGTTACCGTACCGTTCCGTCAAGATATCACCAAAGAGACGCGTCTAACGCGCGGCGAAGTGACTATAATTTCTAATTAAGCCACACACAAAAGGACAGTTAAAAGTGGTAACAAAAATATAACACAGGCAATTTACAATATTCTATAAAAGGTATAAGACCGGTCGTTGTGTATTAGCCCGGATTATGAGCTCGCTCTCCCAAGTTCCAGTCAAAGCAAGCGACAGATCAATCCTATAGCACTATCCCGATTACTGACAAGAACTTGGGCAGGTTTTAAGAGCTGGTATAGTTCATTTCAAATACCAAGGCCCGATTCCACTTGAAAGTCTCAAGTGGAATTGGGCCTTAGTATTTGAAATAAACTATACGGTCTCTATATATGTTGAGCTTTCGTATTCATGCTTAAATCAATTACAGTAGAAGAGAAGAAAAACAAGTCGTGGTTCGAAATGGAACTAATTTTCTATTCAAGTGTGACACGAGCGTAGATAACGCGCTGTCATGCATTGTTTTGTTGTAAATCCTCTCGCGTACTGCAATTTTTTTAATATGTAGGTAGCATCGTGTCCTGCAACGAGTTATTATGCAACAAGTTATTATGGATATACTTACTTCGTTTGGTTATAGAAATATAAAATGTTAGTTTGAAATACCTTTTCGAGACAGCCTTTTAAAGTATTTAAAATAGGAATAAAACAAAATCACTTAGAACTACCTTATTAACATACGTATAACAGGAATGCACCAAAAATCACAAAATACAAAATGACTATACAACATCTACCACAACGGTCTATTTGAGCATAAAATTACGTTAATTGTTGATTACTAAAAATACTAAACTCAATATAAATTGCATATTTAACTAGTGTAGGGTGAGCTGGAAAACGATAAATTAACTAGAAATGCCATTTAAAATTATTTTACCGACGTTATAACGAACACGGTACAAAATATACAGATAGTTCTCGATATAAACACGATAGAATAGTTTTAATGTTGTTTCACTACCCGCTCGCATTACTCCTGGTGGGTCAAAATCACTTAAATAATTGTAGTTTCAATTCTAGACGTTTTTGACCCACAGTAGGCGCGACCGCAGCGCGACATTTGTCACCGCTCCCTACTTTCCTATAGTATTTCAAGCCACGCGGACATCGAGCCCGCCGTGTGCCGAAACCTAATCTGATAAACTAGATGGCGCTAGTAGTCATGTTCAGCGTAGGAAAAAACATGACTTAACACTTTATAGCATATTATGTAGTGTGTCCTAGCACTTTAGAGTAGGTAATGTATCCTATGATTAATTTTAACACAAAAATATACAGCGTGCAAAACCCTCTAGGGATGGCAACTATGTAAAACATAACTATAAAATTCTCTGAACGGTGTTGCCAGGACACACTGTATCTCAACACATCCGCTGGGACATTTTTCGATTATATCCAATTGCTCCAATCACAGCCCTACCAAAGTAAGCATTATTTACATTCGTCTAAATACTTTTTTTTAGCTAATGCCTAAATGATAGTGGCGCCATCTAGTTGTTGTACCTAACTACAGTACTAAGGCTTAAATATTACATTTATCTTACAAAGAAGCTCATTATATTCTTACTGGCTATAACTCTACAAAAACGCCTTTAAATTTGGAATTGGTAACGTACATCTGATATCAAAAAGATCAATGTACATCACAATTAATAAAACTACGAAAAATACATTCTATTAGAACGCGTAAACTATAACTAACTTCATGTAGATACAATACATTATTTACAGAACAAATGACTCCTTACCAAAAAAAAGTTATAGATTCCGGGCTAGTATCATTAAGGAGTTTAATATAAATACTTTTAAGCAGTTTTTGGCATTTAAGTGACGGAAAAGATTGAAAGGGCGACTGCCACTGGCTGACTTTTTTTAGCTTGGCAATAAAACAAGTTGACGTTGAGCAAAACCTCGAAGACCCACCACTAAAGAGGAGGATGGGATATTTACTGTTGCGTTTCAAACAATTGCTGCCACGTGTGCATAGTTTGAAAACTGTACAATTCAATCCATGAGCCCGCCTCACGTACAGTACATTGATACATAACATTTCCTTCGCTCCTGTTCGGAAAGGATGGATATCCATATCTCATTTCATTAGGGGGCTGAAAATGGCATTTCCATATCTAGAGCGGAAAGTGATTTTGAAAAAAGAATTAGTCAAACACTCCTCCTCTCCTCTCCTTTTCTACACCATGGATGAATCTTAAACAGCAATTACGATATAAATCTTGACTTTCTTTTATTTTACAACTGAAATTGAGTCAAAACACTCATATTTTATGGAAGACAATGACAAAGTTCGTGACAATAACATAAAATCTTTTTGTTTACATTCCTCTCGAAATGAAAAGTTTAACCCCCTATTCATAAACGAACAATAAACCTAATTTAGTTAAAATTCTTTGGCACCTTCGGTCAAATTTAAAGATAAGGACAAAGCATTGTTATAAATTATAAGCATAGCATTCTTTTGCCTTTGTGCCGATTGTGCATTTAGCCATTTACTAAACTACTCGAATATTTACTAAGTGAGCGTTGTAGAGTAAGTTTAATGCGCACTAAGTTAACAATTTCCTAATTCATACAATCTTATAAGCCCCGCTTGCGCAGGGCATCAAAAAATAGAGTAAGACTCATTTGAGTGTTCCCCTCCACGGAAATCTTTAGTAAAAGGCGAAAGATTTATTCGTTTTGAAGGGAAACCAGAGTAACGAACCTACAGTGTGCCGGGGACCATATCAACTGCGGGGAAATCTTAACAGCGCGATCTAGCCCAGGGAACAGCGCCATCTAGCGAGCAGATCGCCAAACATTTGAATATACAGAAACGCTAATCCAAGTCCAAATTATAGTCATTCTTAATACTAAATTACATTATTAAACACCTTTTTCATCTAAAATGTCAATTAAAACTAATTTTCACGCGACGCCAGCGCCTTTTCTCGTAATTTTCAACGGTCTTCATATAACTGGTTGTTTAACTAAAATGTAATACTTCTCTGAAATCCCTGGCGCCTGTTTGAGGCTGCGCCTGCTTGAGCTGTCAATCGAACTAGCTGTGGCATGCTGAAAAACAAATTATTAAGTTACATGATATGGCACTGGCTGTTTTTTGCAAATTATGTACTAAAGTACTACATGACCTTTTTGTATGGGCGTTAAAAACGTTAACTTAGGATAATATGTATGTATCCATTATTGTTTATTTCAAGTAACAAGACTCTTCGGTACATTAATTACATTATTAAATATAATAAAATAAAACTAAACTAAACTATTAAATGAAAAGTAATTGTGAAATAAAATGATGTCACGGAGATCAAAAAAATATTATTATAATTAAAAATAAAGTTAATATAAAAGTAATAATTAATAAATGAATAAAAACATAAGATAATAAAATTCCTACTGACACAATCTTACTTAACCCAGATGCACCATCGTCGTAGATAGTGCATTACCGCGAAAGTAATCAATTAAATAAGGAGCAAAATGCACCTTAAAAACCAATAAGGTGCATTTTGCAACGTATTCAATTTGTTAGTATACATATTGTGGAGTTTAAAAGACCTGCCTGGCTAGTGAGTCAGCGTGGAGAGGTGTCAGGGCGCGCGGCCGGGCTGGCGGCAGTCTGCGCAGGCGGGCGCGGCGCAGTGCCGCTCCACCTGGAACGTGCCGGCGCGCGCGCCGAACTGCTGCGCCAGCTGCTGGCAGCCCTGCAGCACCGACTCCGGGTCCGTCAGCTCATCTGGAACAGAACTTTATTTTTTGGATTTTTCTGGAGGTATTTTGGAAACTGTCAAAACAAAACCAGCGAGTCGATTTATGAGTTTTACCGTTATAATGATAAATTAATAAATACTAAAGTAGAGAAATAAATACACATCTCATCACAGCTCATCACACAAATATTTACCCATACCAGGCCTCAATTTCAACATCCTGAAGATGACAGGTGACAGGTGACATTTCAGTGTACATGGCGCAGCTGATATGAAACCCTGATGTATCAGCGTGATAACTTTGCAATGTATACCGATTTGTCACCTGTGACATGTCATTGTCAAGATGGTGAAATAAGGGGCCGGAATCGAGTCCGGGACCGCAAGCTTCGTAAGCAGGGATGATAGATCTAGATAGACCCCCCGAAGCCCCGTATTACTATGGAGCTCGACGTTCAACCCCTGACCGGTACGTACCGATGGCGACGTGCGCGGAGACCACGATGTGGTGCGAGGAGAGCGCCCACGCATGCACGGAGTGCACGTGCCGCACGCCGCCCAGCGCCGACAGCGCGGACACGAACTCGCGGTACCTGCACGCACAACATGATTAGGACATGTTAGGATGCAGTCTCATATTAAGGCCGGGATTACCACTGCGGCGCACGCTACGCACAGACGTGAGCCACATGGATCGTGTCACTGAACTCATTTATTTGACACTATTTGATACTATTTCATACCTTTTTTATTTTATCACATTTTGGCAATAAATTTAGATTATTTCTGCATACAATAAATAATTCCGAATTGATCCAAATTTTGAACTTTTTAGAACTACGAATGCAATGTTTGGGAAGATTTTATTCTTTGATGTCGCTTATAAATTAAACCTAATCTAACCTACAAATAGCAATTCAATTATGAATTTCATATTAAATAGTACCAGCATAACATAGCTTTCGGAAAAGTGATAATTCGGACAAATTAATATTTGTACCGAAACCGACGTGCATGCATGACCCGATGTATGAATGTGGAGGAAGCGAAAGAGATTCGTCAGGATCGTAGCAGGTGGAAAGAATTGGTCTCAGCCTACCCCTTTGGGAAACAGGCGTGATTTAATGTATGCATGTAATATTTGTAAAAAAAAAAACGGAATTTGACGGTGTTCCTTTTACTTCTGTAATATTCTTTTCGTGCGTGTGCCGCGAATTAAAATCTGACTTAACAGAAGCGCGTGGAGCTAACCCCATGTGCATGTTTAGTCCACTAGACTCTTTAACCGAACAATCGTCCTCGCGTGTGATATCCTCTAAAAAAAACAGTAGACTGTGGGGGCCGGTTACCGGAAGTCCTTGGGTACGGCCTGCATGAGCATGGCGAGCGCGTCGCGCACCACGCGCGCCGAGGTGAGCAGCACCAGCACGCTGAACACGAACGTGCAGATCGGGTCCACCACCTTCGCCGACGGCTGCAATCACCACCATACATACATTACCACCACTGCCCTCGTCTTCGCATATTATTTTATGGGTTAGAGATGCCACGAATAGTGAATTTGCCGAATACCGAATATTCGACCACGCTCTCGTTAAAGTGTGCAGGTACTTATAACTCTTGATGGTGACCGCTGGGGTTCAAACTAGATGAACCAAGATGAGGCGTTGACAAACTAAGCCACAGACGCCTTTAAAGCGATTAAAGTTTCTAGTTAATTGGAATATAATTAAAGCATACGCGTTCATAAATACGCTTAATTTAATATGATTAAAAACTCCACGGCAGAAAAACTAGCACGTTTTCGGTGTTATAGACGCCATATAGCGTCACTCACTGACAACAGCAAGTTTACCATGTCGGCGCTGTTACAGGACTATATAATAAAAAACCTATACTCGAAAATACAATTCAAGACTAAAATCTGACAGTTCCCATCTTGATTATTTAGTTATTTTAACATTATTTCATGAAAACATAAATGAGAACTCGTGTAACCAGTAATATTAGGGTAAGTTGTATTGATAAAAATACCTACACTTAAATCAAAATGCAGTAATCACAGCGAATGTGCGCCGGTTGAGGTTAGGATTTTGGTCCTGAATTAGATTTTCGAGTTTAGCAAGTTTTCAGTGTACCATAACACCATGTAGCGTCACTTACCGATAGCAACAAGTTTACCATTACCACCGTGGGCTGCCCTGTTACTGTTAGACTACTATTAAAAACTAAAACAAGTCCTTTGTAATGTTTTATACTATTTACTGCCATGTCCTATTCTCAGATTCAGAATAAAACCACTTCTACATGTCATAATGATAACGAACAGTATATATTTTTTTTAAATTAGAATCCGAGGCATTGGCATAAGGAATCATCTGTGATTGGAACTCCAGCCATTGCGATCGCCATGCCACCTAGTAAGCTACTACATCCTAGTAAGCTATTCGAAACGACGCATCGCAGTTACAACTAACGCTATCTATCGTCAAATAGCTACAAATTTAGCTTTTTGACGATAGATGGCATTAGCTGTACTCAAATTTGTATTTTATTATTTAGATTTAGATTAATAATAATATGTGAGATTCTAAATAAATTAATATGTATAAGAAGCAGAAACACGAAACAAGTGGGGTGAAGATTTTAATTGTGAAGATTATAGTTTTGAGTTAATTTTAATATAATTAACGCATAAGCGTTCATAAAAATATAAATTTGATATGGTTAAACATGTGTGTGTGCGCGTGTGCTTGTGTGTGTGTTCGTGTGTTTACGCGTGTGCGTGTGTGTGGATGTGTGTCTAGTTTTCTAAAGAGAACTTACGTATAACTTAATGAGTACAGAAGCGAAGAGTACCCCGCAGCTCTGGATGAGGTCGCCGATCACGTGGATGAGCGCTGCGCGGAGGTTGATATTCCTGGACCACGACAGAGATAACTGTTAGTACAGCAAGACAATTAATATGGCGCGTGGATTAAGCAATATTAGACTCTTGGTCAACGGCGTAAGAGCTTTGACGCACGCCATATTAATTGTGTCCTGCTATACAGGTCGATTCACGAGAGCTGGCACGAATGGATTGAATGAAATAACGAAACTATACAAGTGTGTAGAATAATAACATGTTTTCGGTTTTAAATTCGAACATTGGTTCAAAGGACGGCACTCACACAGTGATAGGTGACATTAGTTTTGTTCATTCCATTCGTGCCAGCTTTAGTGAATCTACCTGTACCTTACATGTCTTGACTCTCTTGACTAGCTTGTGTCTGCCGCTCCGTCCGCGTAGAAGTCGTTTATCGCTAATCCCTCGGGAACTGTACATGTTTTCGGGATAAAAGTACCTGGCTAAGTATTTGGCTGTCTCCGGGCTATATGTCTGTCTGCTGTTTGTCTATATGTCACAGATGTTTGTCTGGGCAACTACAAGCTAAAGACTTGAATTTGGCATAGTTGTAAAACTAGCTAGTGCACCTATCTTAAAAAAAACGGGGCAAGAGCATGTCTCAGAGTAGGGTTCCGACGCCGTTACTTCAAACAAAAAACCTTCCTCATTTTGAGCAAATTAGGTCAAGTGACCTTCGTGACAAGGACATAAGGAAAATTCGCCAAAATTCAGATTAAAATTGAGTTGATAAATATCAAACTCCAATATGTCCTTGAAATTTGGTATACGAATTTCTATATCTCAGAAACTAATAATTTTCGGACAGGATCTACATGAATTGTAGTTTTGGCGGTTGGGGGGCACGTAACTCAAGCGAAAAACACACTTTTCGAGTTGAATATTTCCTAAATGGTCCCCCATATATAAAATTTGATAAAAACATGTAAATAATGATTTTTTAAGAGCTATCTGAATACGTCGTTCAAAAAACATATTTTTGAAATTATTGGAAATGGAGTCTCGAGTAAAATATCAAAGTGAGGTTTGAACAAAGTTTACGCAAGTCTAAACATTTTTTTACCCGACTGCCGAAGGACCAGGGTAATGTGTTTATCAGCCTATACATGTTTCTATGTACGTTTGTTCCTTTTATCGCGCTCTAGAAACTAAACGCGTCGACCGATTTTGATAATTCTTATCTCATTCAATTTGTCTTAATCTAGTGCCACTAAAGATATGCCAGTAATCAAAATTCAATGTTGCGGCAACCAAACGCCATATTGTAAAAAAGAAAATTTTAAGTCGACGAACTATGACAAGTGCGGTGTCATTGGATAGGTATTTAAAATTCATCTTTAGGTTTCTTTCGTCATTTTTCATTTTGAATTTTCATTTAGGATTTATACCAATTTAAAGTTTAACCAACTTTCGGGTTTTTAAAGCTTGTTTCAATTGTGAAATTTCCAAACATCTCCCCCCTTCTCCCCCTGCATACCTATTAGCGGCCTGCGGCACGTGTGCCTCCTCCTCAGCCATGTCCTTAAGGCTGTAGTCCCCGTTGACGAGCGCGCCGTTCGGCTTGCTCCGGAACATGCCGAAGCGCGAGCGCGGCGGCGCGGGCGAGTGGGCGTGCGCGTGCGCCGAGCACTCCGCGCCGCCGTGCGTGTGGTGGTGCGCTGCCGGACGGACAAACACGTGTCGCTTAGTAAAGAGTTAGGTTAGGCCGTTTGTCCACCGCACGCCGTCGCCGCCATACGACAACGATTTACGAGATTTTACTTGCCGAGATCAAGATGTCGTGACGGTGATCGTTTGGCCACCGCGACGATATCGGTGGTTCGTCAGTTTGTTGTAGCTATCAAAAACGGCGGTGCGACGTCACGAGTCCGGCGTGGCTGGACGAGTTCAAACGTGTTTTGTATTGCCATTAAATCGGCCCGTCACAATCTCGGGCCGAGTTCCAGCGGTAGCGACGATCTACTCCAAAAATCGTCGGCCGGGATGACGGCGCTCGGGCGACGGGCGTGCATTGGAAGCCATAGTAAATGTATGTTGCTACGTCGGCGCCGTCATCTCGTTATCGTTGTCGTGTCGTTGACGGTGGCGGTGGACTAAGAGCCTTAGTGGTGATAGGTGAACAATATAAATAGGTAAATAAATGACCCGTGTCGTTGCAGGCTTAGAATAGTGCTACTCCATGTGTTCCCGTAGTTCTCGTGGATTGCCGTAAGAGGCGACTAAGGGAATAACGGCTTGTAGTACTTGTTAGGCGATGGGCCTGCAACTAATACACTGGTAAAGATCTTAACCTAATTGTGCAAATTGTGCGTTGCGTCGGGCTCGATGCTGTAGTCTCCCGCGTACAGCCGCCGCGCCCTCTGTACACTCACCGACGTCGGAGCAGCCGTGCAGCACGACCGTCAGTATGTTGCTGAACGCGACGCCGCAGCCCGACTTGATCATCATGGCGTCGGGCTCGATGCTGTAGTCTCCCGCGTACAGCCGCAGCGCCATCTGTACACTCACCGACGTCGAAGCAGCCGTGCAGCAAGACCGCCAGGATGATGTTGAACGCGACGCCGCAGCCCGACTTGATCATCATGGCGTCGGGCTCGATGCTGTAGTCTGCCGCGTACAGCCGCAGCGCCATCTGTACACTCATCGACGTCGGAGCAGCCGTGCAGCACGACCGTCAGTATGTTGCTGAACGCGACGCCGCAGCCCGACTTGATCATCATGGCGTCGGGCTCGATGCTGTAGTCTCCCGCGTACAGCCGCAGCGCCATCTGTACACTCACCGACGTCGAAGCAGCCGTGCAGCAAGACCGCCAGGATGATGTTGAACGCGACGCCGCAGCCCGACTTGATCATCATGGCGTCGGGCTCGATGCTGTAGTCTGCCGCGTACAGCCGCAGCGCCATCTGTACACTCACTGACGTCGGAGCAGCCGTGCAGCACGACCGCCAGGATGATGTTGAACGCGACACCGCAGCCCGACTTGATCATCATGGCGTTGGGCTCGATGCTGTAGTCTCCCGCGTACAGCCGCAGCGCCATCTGTACACTCACCGACGTCGGAGCAGCCGTGCAGCACGACCGCCAGGATGATGTTGAACGCGACGCCGCAGCCCGACACGATCATCATAGCGTCGGGCTCGATGCTGTAGTCTCCGGTGTGCAGCCGTAGAGCGGCTACGTACACGAATACGCCAGTCAGGATCCAAATGAGAAGGACGGATACCATCGCGCCCAGGACCTCTGTGAAACAGGACATTGGTATAAGGTGAAGTTATTAGAAGAAAAATATTCAGTAAAGTCACGAGATATTAAAATTTACATCTGCAACTGCCATCTTTAGATGACATTGCCACTTAAAGCTCAAGCCCGTAGACGTTTGCAATCTCAACACTGCAAATGTTTTTCAATACCTGAGCCTCTCCTAGTCATTACACGGGTTGTCTTATTACATTGGTCATTTATCTATTCATGTTCATGATATGACACGACTAATTTAGTAACATATTTTGGAAAAAAGTGATTATCCTATTTCATGACTCACCAGCGCGCTTGTACCCATAAGACATGTTCAGGTCCGGCTGCCGCTTGGCGCAGTGGAACGCCAGCAACGCCAGCGCGAACCCGCCGCAGTCGCTCAGCATGTGCGCCGCGTCGCACATCACCGACAGGCTGCCCGCCAGGAAGCCCCCGATCACCTCCGCTATCTAGAGGGAACAAGGGGGCCGTGACCGTGAGTGAAGGGCTTAGACGAGACAATTAGTATAACTTCATTTCATATACCAAGGCCCGATCCCACTTGAGACGGTCATTAAGCGTGAACAATAGGATTAGTGATAACAAAAGATTGTTGAAAGAAGTTGAAGTGCTCAGGTAGTAAAGTCAACAATAGCTTAACATTATGACTCTCATTGTTAAGTCTCAAGTGGAATCGGGCCATGGTACCATTATTACTTGACGAACAAGTCGCACATTATTAACAAGCTGTCTGAAGAAAACAAATAGGCCGTGAGTGTCAGTTACGAGTCAGGAC
Source organism: Acleris literana (assembly GCA_946894065.1). Lineage (NCBI taxonomy): Eukaryota > Metazoa > Arthropoda > Insecta > Lepidoptera > Tortricidae > Acleris > Acleris literana. Next base: position 6,966,360 of record OX335688.1, on the reverse strand, counting down.
GGGTGCGGGCCTTAACTAACACCTAAGCTAAAGTAACATAGAAGCCGATCCCCTCCGTTATAAGACACCTACAAAGCGAGTGTTGCTAAACCTCATCATGAACTAGTCAGAGCTTAAAGACAATTTTTGTCTAATTATAAGATTATACAGTATCTGCGCCGCGTCGCACATCAACTCTGCTGGGAACACAATCACTTACTTGTCACTTGTCAACAAAGGCTTGGAGGAGGGGAATACAACAAAGATGTGATGACGCAGACGACGCGGTTACTGCGGTTAGTCTGGTGGGTACACGTAGTGAGTGTTGTTACTCTGCTCACGAAGCTAACGATCTATGTTTTAATCTCGAAGGGCCCCTATTTGTGAGATGACTGATGGTAGTGACTAGGTACTCAGCCTCGCTGCCGAGTATAAATAGAAAAGTAATTCGTCTCCGGCTCTTTAGGAGTTTCTGTTACGTATAGTCTTCGGGCGCCAGGGTTACGTCGATGCGCCTCGCACCATACCCACACAAAAAGCGTACCGCCGTGGTCCGTCCTGTTGAGTTAGCTTGTGGTGGCCTGCGGCGTGTACGGTCGAGGCACGCACACAGCAAGCCTCGCGATATGCCTTTGTTTGAAGACAAACTACTGTTTAGTTAGACTGTGACTTCACCGACCATGAACAGGAAGCACAGCACGAGCGCCATCAGCAACTGCGGCACGGCGCTGCGCGGCTCGGCCGGCGCACTCCAGTGGCAGTGCGTGGGCGGACTCCGCCCTGTCACCGGGATGTCTGTGTACGTCTCCTGCAACAAAGAGTCAAGTTAGCTCCCGTTATAGTTGCAGATTGTTCAGATACTGAAATGGTCCAACATGAACGGGACAGCCAAAAATGCACAGAGGTGGGAGCGGAACGGTGCGGCAGGTGTGTTCCTATAAATTGAATGTAAGGTTACCTACTGGACAAGGCGTGGCGGAAACGGTTTTAGTACAAAGCCGTGCCTCGTAGTGCCATCTGCGCCATTTTCTCGCTATGTGCATTTGCATCTTAAGTTACACTCTACATTTCTCTTCGATTGCGACAGACGAATCTAAAAATATTGGAATATTTAAAAACGACAAATTTAAAAACCCGATGCGACATATAAAACGGGAGTGGTTACCTACTTCTTCGTACACGGTACATTGGAATCTTGCTAATTATCCAAACATCTTAGAAGTAAGTTCCTTAAATGCTTCCTTAGTGCACCTAGATTACTACAGGAATAAATATTCCAAAATTCACTATTAGTAGTTGAGGCTGCGCGTTATCAGTCAGTGGACGATAGACGATAGATGACGATAACACATAATTGAGAATAATAAAAACAAAACCCGGGCATTTTCTTACTACTTAAAAATCCACCAATACGATAGCTGCTTGGGCGATCCTTGGAAAAAAGTATCTTAACCTAAAGGTGGTTGCTTTTTGCGCACAGCTTAGTTGCCTTGCAAAGCTCTGGTATAAACACAGCCCACACCAGGATACAATACGGACACGAACATAACAGTGAGCAAGAAATCTTTTGTTTACATCATTATCCCAGACATGGCGGCGGCAGACCCTTCGTTTTTGCACACGCTGGCTGTTTGCGTAGGTCATATTATATTATACTATAATTTACGAGCGGCTTTGCGTGGGTTATAGCGTTCATAAAAATGTCAAATTTGGTGCCTATGACTTATTAGAATCTACAAATAAAACCGGCCAACTGCAAGTCGGACTCGCGCACCGAGGCTTTCGTCATTGTTGATTATGATTGTTGCAATGTAAGTTTTTAAAAGATTTTGAAACTGCCTTTCTGTTAAAAAAAACCGCATGCGAATCGGTCTATCCGTTTCGGAGCTACGATGCCACAGACAGAATCTCAGATACACACAATAAACATAACACCCGTTTTTGCGGGGGTAGAAAGATACGATCGCCACCCCTCCTTTGTTAGAAAATACAGTATCATACGTCAAGTGTTTATCGATAACCTGAGACGACAATAGACTGAAGCCTGGCGCCACTCGCCCCGGCCCCCGACGGGCGAGTAAATAAACAACGCAGGATAATCCATAATTCGCCCCCCAGTTTAACTTCTAAGCTATTGCGCAGCGGGAGATACTGGGTATTCTACATAATTCTGAAGAATGGGCAAACTGATCGAAATCCAGATCGGCGCCAGATCTTGGCTTAAAACACTTTTAAAAAAAAGCCCGCGGATACGAAGGATGTTGATATGACCTGCGGCTCTATTCCAGACGGTAAAAACAATATCGCATTTGATCTGTTATCGAATTCTCAACGTTTTGATAGCTCTTATTTTCTTGACAGTAATGGCGGCTGACGTCATAACAATACCATAACAGGAAAACTACGATATCGTTTTTACCGCCTAGAATACCGGCCCTGTTTTGTAAGAGATTTAAATTCAGTATTTTATTACTTACACATTTAGGGAACTTATACGAAAACTAGAGCCATCTATTAAGATACTTTGTAAATAAGACATCTTGCAAGTAACGTGTTGTTACGATTATTTCTAAATATTTTTTTAGACAAGTTCTGCAGAAACCTAACACCACAGCATTGTTTTAAATACTTTTCTACACCCTCTTTCTATATATTTTTTTACCCAATTCTATAATTATCCGTCACAATTTTTCTTAGGCCAAAGCTTCAATGGAGACCTGGCATTGTTATTTGGTCATTTAGGACGTAATTAATGAATTGAAGACTTTTGTAATTAAATTATTCATTTAATACAAAACAGTTCCGGCATAACATTAGCTTTGACAAAATTAATTTGATAACCGACAACAACCATTGTTTATCATTCAAATAAAGATAGTTGTATACTTACTGGTCCTCGTATACCTTAAGCAAGGGGGTTGAGGTTAAAAAAATATTTGTCTCTTACTCAAACACTATACGTACTTAAGTCTTAACTTATGTGAGAGAAAGATGAACGCAACACCGACCTCCAACCCCGCGTCACCTATACCTGCCCTACGAAAAATCTATTAGGACCATTCGATTCTTTGTGTTCTTGTGTATAGTAATCATTGTACACAAGTCTTTGTATTTCTTGTATTTTTATTTCTGAATACATTTGAGAAAGGACTTTCTTTGTGTGCCAGCGCTGACGGGGGCCAGCGACCTCGCTATACAAAGTGAAACGGTCTTGAAAATAGTTTCTACTAAATTATTAAAGTAAAAAGAAAACAACATATAGTCCGTTCATTCAAATAGTTTGCATGATCTGATTAGGGTTGCCAACCGTACTATAATATATAATATTGTACTATATTTTGACTCTGTGTACTATATACTGTTGAAGAAATATATAGTGCGCAAAAATACTATATTTTAGTCCTTATACATATGCGGTCTGGATTGGCCATTTCAACCTGATTTTAAGCACCAATGTAGTTGGACTGGAGAACTAGGCTTTTTTCAGCACAGATAGTTGCCCGAATAGCAGGCAGAATGTTAGAAGTAGTAAGTATTGTGCATAATATTTAATGAATAAATTTACACACTTTCTAAAAAGTTTTTTCAAAGTACCTACTATATTATTCGTGTTTTGTTTTTTTGGTGTTCAATAAAGAGTATTTGGATTGTATTGTATTGTATATTATTTTTCTGTGTACTATATTTTTTATACCTTGGGCAGGAAAATACTATATTTGCCCAAGAAATAGTTGGCAACCCTAGATCTGATGTATATACTGCCACAATTGGTACAAAGAAGGCGCCGCGGCGCGCACAAAGAAGTGTCGGCGACTTCAAAGGGTTGTAATGCACACTATTTGAACGAACGAATATACCAAAGCTAGGTTAGTTTGATGTTGACTATCCACACTAATAAAATAAAGAGAAAATATTTGTACTTTTACCCGACTGCCCGAAGGAGGGTTATTGTTTGTAAGGCGTCATTTACACTTGCAAGTTATTGCTGTAAGTTTTGAGACGCTCACACGCAACTATGGCTAAGAGTGAGTGGCAAATATCTGCATCTCTGTCTTGCATATAGCTTTGTTTCAAAACTTAGAGCAATAACTTGTAAGTGTAATTGCGGCCCAATGACTAAACTCGAACAGTATTGGACCGAATTTTAAAATTCTTTTACCAATAGAATGCTATATTATGACATGGATAGGGTATATTTTATTTTTCTACGCGGTCGAAGTTGCGGGCAGAAGCTAGTATTATAAATGTAAAAGTAACTTTGTTTGTTACGCTTTCGCATTTCTAATATTAGTGGGATTAGTATGGATAGTTAGTAAGTAAGTAAACTCTTTATTGCACTAAAAGAAATCGTTTCACAAAAACGCTTAAGTACTATATATGTATATGGATATAACTTATGTACAAAGGCGAACTTCCAGCTAACCTTGTCATGACTGGGTGAGGACGACGCAAGAGTATGGCAAAAAACAAGTTAAGTTCTAAAATATTAGTATGATAGTTAGTATGGATTGTATGTACCTAGTAATAATCTTACGACAAGTATATTGTCGGGTAAGTCGGTATTCATCTCGCTTTCTTATCGATGTATAACGAAGCCGACTAAAAAAGCAAGATAATTACGGGCTTTTCCGACAAGATAATACTGGGGTGAAAAAGGCTTTAAATCTACTGAAGATCAAGTGAAAAAGGGTTTAAGTCCAGTATACTCCGTTCATGTATATACCCTATTAATTTTATTACGAGTTAAGTCGACTTGTACCCTTTTTCACTAGGACCCCAATTTATTATACCTTACCGTACGATTAATCAATACATCAGGGCCTCTATTCTAGGCGGTAAAAACCATATCGTCTTTGACCTGTTATCGTATTGTCAACGTTTGAATAGCTCTTATTTACTTGACAATAATGGCGGCCGAGTTAAAAACGATACACAACATACGATAACAGGTCTAAGACAATAATAACGGTTTTTACTGCCTAGAACAGAGGCAGGACCCATTGTACAACGTTAAACAATATTGTTATGGGATTGTTTTCAACTTGGCCGCCATTACTGTCAAGTAAGTAAGAGCTATCAAAACGTTGACAATACGATAACAGGTTCAAAGCAAAATTGTTTTATGTTGTGAAATAGACGCCCTGTACATGGTCTAAGATCCGAATAGGAGACGATTTGCACCGGGCTGTTTATTCGATGAAAAGTATTTTATATCAAATTTAATACGCTAAATAATATGTGGCGAATAGGTAGGCTGAAAATTTTCAGTCCAGTACTTATAATATCATTTTTTTTTTTATTAAAAATGAACTTCTTTTTAAATTGCAAATGCTTGTTTAATAGATAAATTACATACTAATCGAAAGTATGAAGTCTAAAGAATATGAAAACGTTAGGTTTGGGTCAAATAAAAAAAATACCCAATAGTTTGACGGGAAAAAATAGTCAACCTAACGTTTGCATATTGTATAATCTTCATACTTTCGATTGGTATGTAATTTGTCTATTAAACAAGCTATTGCAATTTTTTAAAACAAAGTTAATTATTTTTTATTAATTGTCTACTGGACTGACATTTTTAAACCTACCTATTCGCCATATATAACTTAGCATATCAAAGGGGTTTGGGTAAAAGTGTTGTCATTTGTAAAATTCATACATTTTCAAGGTGAGCGGCCATTCGTAAAAGTGGTAAATTATGATATAATTATTAAAAATAAACATATTTTGTTATTTAATGTAATACTCTTAAGTGCATCGGAGCCGAGATATTTAAATATTCATACTTGGGCGTACTTTTGTACTAAAAACTGAATACTTTCTTTTGTACTAAAAACTGAATACTTTCTTTTGTACTAAATCTTTAAAATCTCCGCTCCGATATTATTTAACGCCATAAATTATATATATCTATGTGTATTCAGAGGTCCTCTAAATAACTACGTAAAAATCATCCGTGGCCGCTGAAAAAAAAAATGACAATATTCTTCAAACAAATTTACCCAATGCCCTTTGGTATAATTACTTTTTATCGAATAAACAGCCCGGTGCAAATCGTCTCCTATTCGGATCTCCTACTGACACGAACCCTGAAAAGATTTGACTCAGTTTTTGGGCAGACGCATAACGGTAATAGTGGCGGTGGCATCACAACGAGGAAAATCCGTCCTAATATTCGGATAGCGAGATAAAACACCCAAGTTCCGGCCGGATCGTTACGTCACCCTTACATTACATAACTAGATAACTACAAGACAAGACTCACTGGTATTTGTTTCATTTTGGCACAGTGTCAACTCCACTTCGTTAGCTCGATGCAATTTGATAGCTAGACTACTTAGAGGCGACTTGCAACAATATTTTGCGCGTGAGGGTAGATCGAATTAAGGCTGGCTATAGATTAAAAATGGCGTTTATTCTCGTCCTATCGCAACGTAATGGCTGCTCTACACGATGGCCCTTCATGGGCCAGCGTAAGGACGGAATGATGCGTAAGAGTGAGAGGCAAGAATATGTTGCTCGCTCTAAGGTGTAAATACGTCCCTTACGTTGGCCCATGATGGGCCATCGTGTAGACGGGCCATAATAATTATTTCAAAACGAGTAGTTTTATAAATGCGATCGGACAAAATAAATGCATGTATTTATTAGTACGGTCACGAGCGTTAATTTGCGACCTATTTCAAGAAAAATATGTTTGAAGTCGTCAATGTAATTAGAGATGTCAAGTCATTTGTAACTTTTAGCTCAACCTTATAGTTGTAGAATGTTAGGTTGACTTTGGACCCAAGGTGGGTACCAAATTTAATCTTGTGACTGTATGTTAGAGTGTGGAAGCGAGTTAATCAAAACAAATTAAGGACTTGACAGAAGCGCGTGGAGCTAACCCCATGAGATTTTGTTTAGTCCACAAGAGAATACTCTTTAACCGAGCAGTTGTTCTCGCGTGTGATATCCATGGACTTATTTCTCTGATAAGTCTATGGTGTTTGTTAAAACAAGGTGTGAAAATCGGTTGGGCCATTTTAGAAATATAAGCTTTAAAAGAAGCCCAGGGGTCGCCGTGCTCGCCGTTATAACGGGAATTTTTATCTATTTAATAATGGACTTTTATTGAATATCTCTGCTATTTGGCGGCAGGATTGTTACTATATTTTACTGGTCTCACTTTTAAGTGTACAATGCAATCAGTTTTCGAAAGACCTTCCGGTACGGATGAATTTAATTAGATTCTCAAGCGCATAAATAGTATCCATACAAAACGAAAATAAATCACATTTATTTTGATTTATTAATTTATTTACATATGTAATGTAATGACCGCCAAGGGCCGTCATTGTCGTTACTGTAATGGTGTTATCTTTTAAACTAGAGACTGATTTGTTAAATAACTAAATACCTACCCGATAACATACAATAATAAACGATATTTATAATTTTATACACACACAGCCACATACAAAACAAGAAAACAAATCACAAAGCAAAGAAAAACCGTCGAGTTTGATAACCGCACTGATAAAGTATTCAATTTGGGGGTTTCCTGATTCCGACCTTTCATTGAGTCAATTCTAAGTTTTTGTTCTCGGATAAAGAGATAACGCGGGCTTTTCATTCGCCCATAATAAAGCCTGGGGCGCGACCCATTCGCTCGGAAAATTGAATGGCGCTCTTTAGGCGTGAACAATGTGGGTAGACAAAGAAAATAAGCTGCCTGATAATGTTTTAACCTTCGCGTACGAGAGGGAAATAAATACTTTCAGTACGTAGGTACATTAGTGTATGATTCGTATTATTTAGTAGCCGTTTTTATTTATAGTAATCGGCGGTGTGTAACTCAGAGACTCATGGTACAGTCGGCCGAAAATGTGGTCTACCTTCTTACGGTTGAAGTTCATTTGCACATCATGATACTACAAGTTCGATTTTCCCTTGCAATAATATTATGACAGTGACTAGTGTCAACCTTAGCGATAATTAGATCTCACTGAAACTTTTGTCGAAACTGCATGGTAGACCACTTTCTTGGCCGACCGTTCTACAAAGCTATAAATTTACATTTAAATTACGCCGACAAGGTTGTAAAATAATGTGCTTTAGTCTGACTCGCACCGGTTTTTATATGCGGCTTTATCTATGTAAAGGGACCTTATTGTCGATGGCGCTTACGCCGCACTGCGTCACGCGACGTTGTATTTATATCGGAGCATCTTTAATAATTACGGAAGCGCCATCGACAATAAGGTCCTTTTTCATAGATAACGTTACATATATGTGCCTTAAAATCGTTAAACATTCCAAATAGCTATGTAACGTTATCATGCGGGCTTACGCGAATACAAAGCAGATAGATAACAGTGTGTATTTGAATGAACATTCAATTATCCGGTCCACTTCTGTGACTGATACTAAAAGTCAATGGTTCAAAAGTCGTAACATTAACTTTTATTTGCTTTATAAAGAACCTTATCCCACTGTTACAACGTTGAGAGTTTTAAGACTTTTTTTGTTTGAGTCTGTTTACACGGCATGCCTAACTACTGCACATTTTTTATCTAATCTTTCCTAATGCTAAGTACAAGCTTATTTTATTATATACATATTAAGACATTTATTTAAATAAATTTATGAAGGTACTTTGATAGATAAAGATCTCATATTCGCCAAAGAAAAATATGATTATTTTAAATGTGATATTTTTTATAAGTTGTAAAGAGCCAGCAGAGCTATTATGTTAATTATTTTTAGTGTGTGTGGAAAAGGAACGGACTGAAAACCAGCGCTGCGCAGACGCAGCTGCGCCCGCGCTCGCAGCGCACGCTGAGCCCGCTCCTTTTGTCACTCGACCGAGATAGTTCAAGAATATAATTAACTCCTAAGGGCAGAGTTCACCAACAATAAAACGGACGATTAGCGGTTTAACGGTTCTCAAATGTATTGATTAACAGCTGATTAAAACTTAACCGTCCGTTTAATTGTTGGTGAACTCTGCCCTAAATTGTAAATATTGTCCGTGTGTACATTTTCTTGGTGTGTGGCAAGAAAACTTTTCTTATTCTTAATTTAGTTAGTGTTCTGATAGGATTAACATGAAGTATGAAAAAAACATGTCCTGTAAATGCCTTGAGGGCCAAGTTAATATAACGATACCTTAGTGCACAATCGTACTAAATGTTTTTTTTTTTTGCCAGTAAATTTACGAACTTATTATTTGTGCACAAACATACTAATTACAATAACTTTTCAAAAGTAATTAGTACAATTGTGAACTAAGGTATCGATTAATAAAGCAAGTGAGCGACTTTCGGAAATCGTCTTCATCCTGAGCGTCATCATCGGGTAAGGCTAAGGCCGCACAGGTAGGAGGCTTGCTTAGCGCCTAGAGCCTAGCGTGAAACAAACGTACTAGAATCTTTGCAACCGGCCGCACTGCGCGCTTGGCGCCTCGCTAGGCGACTACGAACAAAAGTAAGACGCTAGGCTCTAGACGCTAAGCAAGCCTCCTACCTGTGCGGCCTTAGCCTTAGTAGTGTGCGTGTCTATAAGCATTACCTCATACTTACCTACACTACCCAGCGAAAATCTGATTTGCATGGTTTTAATCAACTGCCATTCGTTACCCCGCCGTCTGTCCCTCTGTATGCGCGCTAGCAAACTACGCAACGTATTTCAATGCGGTTTTCATCAATAGATAGAATGATACAAGAGGTTTAGTGTTTTTTTTTTAAGAAAACACACAAACCGAAGCCATAGTATAAATAGAATTCTCTATACTGTGCCGAAGCGAAGCGAGGGCAGGTCGCTCCGCCGAAACCGCTGGACCTAAGGACTTGAAATTTTGAGGAAATATTCCCTGGATATCCTAGGGGTGGAATAACTAAAATGAATAGTATAAATTACTAATAACCAATAGAAACAAAAGCATGTAATGTAAATACACTGTACAGTCAACAACTTTAAATGTTGAGGATATGGAACAAATCTGAGAAAACCAATGATTCATTTCGACATAACTCCTTTTTTGCTACTTGATGCTGCAATTATGAAAGATTACTATGTTGTCTACTCGTGACCACGGCTGTTGTAACAGTCGAAACGTCGAGGTAAATGTTCATTTATAACGCGATTAAGTCCCGTTTTATAGTTTTAGTATGAGTGAAAATCGTGTTAGTTTAAAGCAAACTACGGAGACCGTTACATGTATTAGAGATTGGATTTTCTAGTGATTTCGACTGATCTCACATAAGATCATCTATTCTCATCCTACAACAACAGAACCCTTTCAAACACTGAATATTTTACATAGTTACCATCAACATAATCAAATCCTGGTTTTATACTGAAATAATAAGTCAGAAAAATAGATACTTCAGACGACATTAGTGATGAAAAATTGTTGCTGCATGTGTGCCAAAATTTACAACCTCATCCCTAAAGAGATTGCTGAGCTTCTGTTTAAGCCATTTAGAATTAAAGTGTACAGATGGCTTAACCTTTTCAACGCCACAGTCGGCTCTGGACTGACGCCACGTCGGCTACAGCCGACAAGAGTTCAAGATTAAAAGAGACTTTGTTTGGTAGCAATAAGGTGTAATTTGCATAGCATAGCAAACATGTTAGGCGTGTGGGTGGCAAATTTTGTATTCGACGTATGGCGTTCAAAAGGTTAATGAAAAAATGTTTTACAATGTAGGTAAATGAATTATGTCAAAGGTAATTTTATAAACAAAAAAATGTAATAATTTCTGTATACTTAATAATTAAAATTTGCATGCTAGTATTTAGCGAAAAATGTTTTGTTCAGGCCCAAATATGTAACACCTTATTGTACCATTTTTGAAGCCAATAAAGATTATGATTATGACTTTGTTTTTTATCAGCCCTTGCATTGCCATGGCAGTTATTGTGTTACGGTTTGATTGTATAATGTGAATAAATAAAACTATTCTGTTTAATAGCCACATTTTACCTATAACATTAATTTATTACCTTGCAGTAAAAAAAATACAACTTAAAACCCAACACCTGTTTAAAAAGTTATTTTATTTTTTACCCCAAGGCTGCTGGATGATCTAAGACGGTTGAATTTAAAATATCTAAGATCAGATGGGGCTATTTCGACCAATGGGTAATTAATGCAAAGTTAAAAAAAAGAAGATGTGCTTAAGCTTATGGTTTTAGTCACATCTATCAGCACGGATTTGCATTTTGTCTATATAAAATAGTTACTTTGTATTAAGATGCATATGCATAAATTCCCCTTTCGCATGGGTACGCATCTTCATACAAAACAGCCATATTCTATAGCCTAGTTCGCCTCCATTTTCAGATAAAAAAAAATTGATGTGACTCCACCCTATAGCGACTATGCTTGTAATTTATTTTCATTACGGCTACAGCCAGCATGCTATTACTTATACACAGCATATCTTTAGCATTACCAACTTCCAAATGTATTGCTGCTAGGTTGTAAGCTATCAACTTGTGTAAGTGATCCCTTAATGATAAAAGAGCAGATAAAAAAGTCTAGTGGCAATGAAAAGTTTAAGTTAAATAAATTACTGATTATAGATATCGATATAATCAGCAATATGTAACATTTTACTTATCGATATTGTAGATTAATTTCTGATATCATTTTTGTAGTATAGTTAAAATTTAGCAGCTATAAAAATAGTAATATCACTCGCCTGACTCGGCTCATTGTATATGTATATGTATTTACAAGATGCTTCTTGATTACCATATGTTCTTGTGAATAAACATTTAATTTCATTTAATATGATTTGAGTGACAATGCATTAGCCTATTTGGTAGTGAATCTGAATACGAAACTAGCGGTCCAGCATTTGATTCCCAGTTATTAAATGTTTGTGTGATGAGCGGGAGTATTTGTTCTAGGTCTTGGGTTCTATGTGGGATCACCTTCTTTTATTTTTCACGGAATTTTCATTTCATAGAAAGTTAATTTCTGCTGAACCCATGTTGATTTCAGGTTATCTTAAATATGATTCACGTAGATTAGGTTAGGTGAGACTTGTAACCGTCACAAGATAACCTGAAATCCAAACGGGCTCAGCAGAAAATAGTTTTCTATGAAATGAAAATTCTGTGGAGGTATGGTGTCTATGAAATGTTTGTCTATGAAACAGGGGCAAATCATTCTATGTATTTAAGTATATATATCTCTATATAAGTATTTATATCATTGTCTAGTACCCACAGTACAATCCTAGACCTTATTTTAGGACTAGGTCAATTTATGTGAGATTGTACCCCAATATTTATTTTTTAAGTCTAAGTTCTAGTGAGAACAGAAACAGAGTAGAGTATAGTATTGCAAAATATCAAAATGATGTAAGGATAAGCAAGACATATTTTTTAAAGATATTAAGATATTTGTTAAAAAAGATGTTTATTCAGCAAGTAAGTAGACCACATTTTTACATGTCAACAATCTTACCAGCTCCTATCAGGTATCATTTATTACAGTCAAAATCACAAAGGAATAAACCAAATTTAAAAAAATATATATAATGTTTCATGAGATCTATTGAAAATGTTTATAAAAATCAAACCATTTTTATTGTTGCTAGCAGACCCATCGGAGATTTCCCACTGAAATTTTCATCATTTTTTGTTTAGCCCAGATAAGTAAGCAGGAATAACAGACAGCCACCTCCAGACAGACAGACAGACACAACCTCCGCTTTTTAAGTTGATTAAAAATGGCATTCAAATTGGATAATTAGGTTTTGAGAGCATATGGGATAATGTTATTTTTAGCTATATTATTTATAAATACAGTGAATTACAAATTATACCTCAAAAAGGTTATTTGTTTCATCTGTCCTATTTATGCTGAAATCATATTTCTATTGTTTTTTTATCTTTACCTTTGCATAATATAAAAGGCTTCCACAAGAGACAGCAGTTTAAACCGCTGGAATATTCGAGGGATTCTGAGTACTCTCGCACGGGAAGATATGGGGGAATAACGGGAAATGAATTTAATGAGTAAAAAAAACGGTGATATACTTACCTCTGACAGTAAAGGAGCTCTATCTAGATGCTCTGATGAAGCGAAAGCCGATTCAAAATAGACCCCATGGTCTCCAGAGTCGTATCTGGAGCTACCTTCGTCCCACATCCTGGCCTCGGGTTCATCAGACATTCTGGCGCCGTCCGATTTACGAATTTACACGAAAATAGATCACTCCATTTCTTAACCACAACACGGATACTAACTATGAGAATAGGTTTCGAATTGTATTGATCACAGTTCCATTGAGAATTTTAACACTGTACGCGATAAACTATTGCGATATACTGATAATTTTGCGACGTTTATCCGTATCAACCGAGTGATTCCAGTTGTCAAATTGAAATGTCACTTTTTGCGATGGCGTTCCGTTTTTGCACGAAGTTTTCCTGTCAGAATATAGATTAACTAATTTTCGATGGTAAACTAAAATTGTATGTAATATAAAATAAAAACAGATAATAACTAGGAATAAATTTTTCATGTGTGCATTTTTTTAATACAGATACTTATTTCTACTGAGGCCCTAGTTTGAAAATCGAAGTTACGTTAGCTCCATCCCTTTCTCTCGATTTAGTCTCGATTGAAGAGTGACCGGGATGGAGCTAACGTAACTTCGAACTTCAATTTTCAAAGTAGGGCTTCCGGTCCCCATTTATCAACCCACTCGAGATGAAATGTCAACTGCTATATTTTTCGACATCCCGCATGTATTTTCATCTCGGGTGTCACGAGAATTGGATAGCAATAAAGAGTTTACATACATAGGCACATATATTTTTTCCAAGTATTTCAAGTACCTATTGCCTGTGACCACGAGGTTTTCGTTAACTGGCATACATACGGAATATTTCTGTACAGTTTTGCCGTGTTCAAACCCATTTGAACTTTAACTATTTTCATTTGTTTCCTGTTTAATAATTTATGGGATGTTTTTGTTTATTTTACGAGATTGCTATTTGTTTCCTTAAATCCAAAAATATAGGAACTAATAAAACTACAGAGCATCGAATGAAAACAGACAATAAAAGTCAAAAATAATCAGTAAACAAATTTATTTTTTCCTATGCCCGCCCTGTTTCGCCGCCTGTGGCTTTCCGAAAGCTTTTCCTTTTTGCGGTTTACCTTTGCCTCTTGGCGGTCCCTTGGGCCCTTTGGGTTTACCATGTTTACCCTGTTTCCCCTGGTTGCCAGGTTTACCTATGGGCAAACCCTTTTGGGCTCTATTGGCGTCATAGCGTAGGCGTTTGGTGGCCGCTCTAGAGGTATCTGTGAGGTCATTGGCGAAGTTGCTCTGTTTGCGTTTTGTTTTCTGCTTGGGTTTGTTCGCGTTGCGCGGGCGATCGTCGTCGTCCACGGCGCGGATGCGGTGTTGTTTCTTGTTTCGCTTCGCCATGCGGGATTGTAGGAGAGCAACCTGGGCAGGATAAAAAAAAAGAATGAGCGTTTGTGACTGTAAAGTAGATTGTGCTTGCAACTACGTTTCATCTGCTTAGAGCTCGCTTATCTATTTATTTCTCGGAAGCTATATTTTTTTCCAGGATAAAAAAATGCTATCATAATTATATTCTTCCTCGAAAAACTATCCCCTTTCATTAACAAACAAATAGACAGATAAGCAAACAAACTCACTTTCGCGTTTATAATATGAGATGGTTATAAACGCCGGAAAGTTATCATTGAGGTTACGTGCTCATCTATTGCTATTTCTGTCAAAGAAAGCACATAGTTGAGTATTAAAAATACCCTACCCTTGTTATTAACTAATCCGATGGCCATACCTTTTCCATTTCATGCCGGACGCGTTCTTCCGCGGTGTCCTTCGGCTTGTGCTTGTTGTTGGTGGGTTTCTCTTTCCTCCTCTTCTTGCCTGGCTCGAAGTCCGACTCGTCGTCGGAGTCACGCTTGCGTTTCTTGCCTTTTTGTTTATTATTTTTATCTGCAAAAACACATTTAGTTAAATCTAGAGAATAATAACAATGCTATAACTCCAAAAACCTCTGGGTTTGTACTTCTCTCTCACTTGCTGTTATACGCTCTTAGGGTGAGTATCCACCAGAGCTGTACGAAGTAGCGGAGCGGTATGCGAGGAAAAATCAACCAATTGGAGAGCTGCGCTGAGCGAGGCTAGGAAAATGAAATATTCCCATTGGTGGATTTTTTTCCTCGCGCCCCGCTTCGTTACCTCATACAGTTCTGGTGGATATTAACCTTTATGTAGGTCTTACCGGCTTTACTCGAAACCGAAACTTACTTTCTATCGCATACATACAGTCGCGGAAAGTGTAAGCTCGTCACTTTTGAACCTTAACACCATCACATAGAGTCGAAAAGTGACCAACATTCAATTTCGTTGTACAAGTGCCGTCTACGATTGAATCAGAGACATTTGCATTTACTTTTTAAGTCGAGATTATAAAGTTTAACCTGGCCACGACCTATCGCGGTTGCGGCAGCGAAGGCGAGAGATGTATGAAGTATGCAACGACCGTGGTAGCGATGAGGCGCTTTCTATGTCCTGCCGCTGAGCAGTTATGGCCAGGTTTTTATTTTAACACATTTAATCGATAACTGTGTCAAAAAAATAGTGCTTTTTCATATTTTATAGCAAGCTGGTTACAGCTACTCAACGTCTTGCGCCCGTGGTTACGTCACGCCTCCACCACTGGCTTGTGGCGCGTACATTACGTGTTACGTATACTAAGCTAAACTGTTCCGTTGTGCCCCCTACCTTTCCCCGGATGCGCCGTAAGCGCGAGGCGCTCTTTCTCCTCCCGTTTCTCCTTGTGCGTCTGGAACCAGTCGTGCTGCCGCGGCACCACCACGGGCCCCTCCTCCTTCTTCAGGGAGCCCTCCAGCTTCGCCGTCTGCTTGTCCATCTTGTTCAGTTGCCGCTCGGCGTATTCTTCGTCGAGGATCGCGGCTGCGGGGAAAGTTGAATGTTTGATTACTAAGACCCTTGTCCTGACTTCTGTTTGACCGTAAGGACAGCCAGTTCGGAGCAGACCCTTGAAGGTTCTGAACTCCTGGTAGGGTGACTGAACACCCTCATATGAATAGTTAAATGTAACCTGTAGATTGACGTGTTGTAGAGTATACGAGTTCATCTATAACCCTTTCCGCAGAGGCACACCATAGGTAAATTACAAGAATATACCGCCATGACGTTTATTTTTTCACAACTATTTTGGCAGGTATTATGATGCAGCTCGAGACGAATTTTGAAAATGATCACGAAAATGTCTACTGCATATAAAATTGTATAAATCTCAATGTGACTTCATCTCGAGTGGTTCGAGAATCGGGGCCAATTTAAATGAGTGACATAAAAAGTGTAATTTTTTTGTCTTGTACTCAAATTACACCTAATATTTTACGAAGCAAAATGTATTTCTATTGGTGTTCATGATTGGACAACAACATTGCTGATCAATCACAATCAGCAAATAGCTCAGCAAAAATATTCTTGACTTGTTCATATAAGTGTTGTTCAGTGACTTGGACCATCGTTGACAATATATTCGAGTCATAGTTCCGATTAATGTAGTACCACACTATTTACGTACTTGGTTTGTAGTTTTGTACCACACTCCTACACAATACTTCTATTCTTCCATTGCAATATTTGGATCAATCTTATCACTCCCGCCCGTTACTTGGCCATGATGTCGGCTGGCACTTGGCCGGACTTGGCTTGTACCAGCTGTTACTCACCAATCTCCGGCTCGAGGCGCGCCAGCCGCACCCGGTACTTGGCCACGATGTCGGCCGGCACTTGGCGCGACTTGACGGGGCGCTTCGCTCGCTTCACTATCGCCTTCACCAGGTTTCGCTCGCCCTCGCCTGCGAGCGACACGGACACGCCTGCTTTCCCCGCGCGAGCTGTTCTGCCCACCTAGAGCAATTACAATAAACAAGAACTTTATTAAAAAATATATCGTAGAACGCAAGAAAGCGGCCAAAATAATGTTCGTTAAATTTTCAAACCTACAATTTTTATTAAGTTCGGTATAGGGGTACCTATTATTTAATTGAAACACCTTTGTACGAACGTATCATTTACCCAGATTTTTCATAGAAAAGCATATCTCGCCGCACGAGTTTTTTTTTTAAGTTTGTCGTATTTTGGTTACATGAGCCACCTGGACTGAATTGACAACAATTCATATGTGCTAAGGTAGTAAATTAAAATACCGTTTGTAGATTTTACACTGCTGATTATTGTAAAAATATTTTTGAATTTTTTTTATGCAGTAGTTTTTTTATATTTAGGGAAAGCAGTAAATAAAGTTGGATTGTGCATGTTAGGAATACACTTATGTACAGTGCCCTTGATCCATTTATTACCATAGAAATTGAAAAAAATATACAACTGTCATGTCATTTTTTTATCTGTCTGACGGATTGCTTGATTCTAACGATTTCGATTCTCGTAATACTATTGTTTTGATATACGCTATTTAAAATGAAAGTGACTAACGGATTTGTAAAAGCGGATAGCCGCAATCTGCCCAAAGTCGACGAATTTATGTTGTTACAGTTGTTATGGTTGACAAGTGACGTGACATGAGAGTCAGTTCTGTTTCTGTTTAACGTTACTTTATTTTATTTTATATCATGCTAAGATCACGATATCAGTATTCCTAACTTTGTATATACGGTCTTTTGACTATTTCTTTAATAAATTATTAACGACGAATTTAAGTTAAATAAAGAAAAACCGAGAAACACGGGTAGTCTAATTTTTAACCAGCTATTATAAACGCGAAAAAACAAAAATCCTTTTTTTTTTTAAATGTTGTCAATTCTGGGTCCTTCGTCCTTGCGCCGAGTGTTCTAGTAGTCGGGTACGTAGTCGCTCACCCGGTGGATGTAGTGCTCGAGCGTGGCGGGCAGCGTGAAGTTGAGCACGGTGCGCACGCCGGGGATGTCGAGCCCGCGCGCCGCCACGTCCGTGCACACCAGCACGTCCACCAGCTCGTCCTTGAAGCGCTTCAGCGAGTCCAGCCGCTGCGGCTGGTTCAGGGCGCCGTGCAGCTCGGCCACCTGACCACGACCGTGTCAACTGTTTCATTATCTCCGCACACAAAATGAAGCGGCTATTTCTGTCGGTCTACTTGGCCGATAAGAGGATTGTGAAGCGCCGCTAAAATCGCGTAGCTGTCAAAAAAAATCCATACAATACTAGCTCCGGGCGAAAACGTTTCTCACCCCCTAAATCAAGTCCGATTTTCACGATTTTTGAATATGTTGTAGTTATTATAAAGACCTAGGTCTGTACGTTTCTGTTTTTTATTTTTTTTAATTTGTTTCTTTCTAAGAAATATTTTATTGGAAAGGAACACGTACAGACATAGTTTTTCATGATATCTACAACATATCCAAAAATCGTAAAAATCGGACGAGGTTTAAGGGGAGAGAAACGTTTTCGCATTTTGTATGGAGATTTTTAGCTTCACAATCCTCTTAAGCTCATTAAAACTACGCAATAAATTTTAACGCGGTATGAATGAATGGATGATACTTATTTTCCAAAGTAAGTCGCTGACAAAGTACAAGAAATTACATTGAAATCATCAAAAATACCTTGACCCCCAGCAACCCCAACGCGACGTGTAGCCTGTGGGCCTGCTTCTTGGTCTGCACGAACACCACTGCGCGGTCGCGGAACGTGCGGCACACCAGCGCCGCGAGCAGCGCCTCGCGGTCCGACTCGCGGTCCTTCCGTATCCTGCCATTCGACCGAAAAGGTAACACATGGGACTAAAACGTTAACAACCCTGCAGAAACATGCTTTAGAAAATATACCTGGTTTTATTTACTATATTAAATACTAGGAATATGAACAAGGTTTAAAACTTTATTAATCTGTTTGATTTTTCCATACATTGAATACATATAATTCCTCAGCTATTATCATTGAAGGCAACCAAGCTTAGCATACATGTAATCCAGTGACATAGGCATAGTTGCGGTATAAAAAGGTTCGTCACTTTTGGACCTTAACAGCATCGAAATAGAGACGAAAATTCTGCAACTGTACTTATTAAATCACTAATATATATCTAATTGTCAACTGTCACCTGTCGCTATCAAGTTGGTGAAATACGATCAGATCGCGAGAATTGCCCCTGTTACATCAGACCAATAAAATAAGGTCTCACCTGACAAACTCCTGCCTAAGGTTGAAGGCCACATCTTTATTGGAGTCGACAAACAGCTTGACAGGTTTCTGCAGCGAGACGGCGGCGAGGTCCTTGACTTCCTCGCTCATGGTGGCGGAGAACAGCATGGTCTGTCGTTTCGGGGAGCATTGCCGGATGATCTCTTTCATCTGTTCTGCAAAGTACTCATCCAACATCCTGGAAAGAAAGAGAAATTTAAAATACATCCGGTATTTTCCATTTTTTGTATAGCTTGGCTGAAGTTTGGAATTAAGATTCGCACACTACAACGCCCCGGCACCAGACCAGCACCGCCTCAGCTCAAGGTAAAACGTTGAAAAGTGAGCTTAGACCTGTGTTAGTATGATAATTTTGTTATAGTATAAGTGTAAACAATAGCCGGTCACTGAAAAATTTATTGTACTTTCACAAAGCAAAGCTCATTTTTCAATGTTTCAGTTTAAGCTGAGACAGTGCTGATTTGTTACCGAGGCGTTATAATGTGCTGTTCGGACAACATGGTCCAAAATTTTACTTAAAAACAAAGCCTTAATGTGGGGCACGTTTTATAAAGCTACTAGTAACAATTTTACAGGTCTAAACTGGCAACACTGCTCAAATGGCTGGTCGTCATTGGTCGAGGTTGTGTAAATTGTAATATGTAGCTTTAGAAAACAGGTCCCTGGTTGTCACTTGACAATACAGTAGTTATTTCTATCACCACGTCTGTGGCGTTGAAACGTTAAAAATAATGCAATTGGCTCTCCCTAAAATTACCGCCCGGGACAAGGTACCCCGGTTGCCCCACTAAGGATGGGCTAGCATTATATTAACTCACCGATCCGCCTCATCCAATACCAGCACCTCGATGGAGTGGAGTGTGAACGAGGGCGTGTTCCTGATGTGGTCGATGAGCCGGCCAGGGGTGGCGATCACCACGTCAGGGTTCCGCCGGAGCACGCTCTCCTGCAATCAATTACCATAGGGTCAGGGAGAGTGCAATACCGCTTAGGGTGCGGCTCCACTGAGGCGGAGACGAGAGGAGCGGAGCGGAGCTGTGCCAATATTAACCAATAGAAGGCGCATGCGGTCAAGTCGAGCGCGCCTTGCGCACGTTAATTTATATTCTATTGGTTAATATTGGCACAGCTCCGCCCCGCTCCGCTCGTCTCCGCCTCAGTGGAGCCGCACCATTACAGTGGCTTTGTCTCACGGGTTTGACATACTTATAGTTGTAACACTTATAGACACGCACACTATGGCGTTGCTTAGTAACGACAGCTTTACACTCAGAGACAACTTGTACGTGCATCTACACACAAGTATGGCAAACCCGCTTTCGTGGGATAAAACAACTGTAACACATTTTTCTCAAACATGCAATGAAATATTGATGTTATGTTCCTTAAAATAGGCTGCGAAGTATGACGTTTTAGGGGCGGCTAGGACAAGAGGTCGTTAATGGAATTTCATACAAATCGTGCAGGCCTAGGCCGGCAAAGTCCTCTTTTTTAATTTCCATTCCACATAAATTTGTGGCACAGGCATCATGACCAGGGGTCGGAATAGGTAGTGCTTATTAACCTAAACTTGAATCTTGTTCATTCATGCGTGAGTGAGATGGGAATACGTTATTGAATGAAGATGCATCAAGTTTAGTTTAATAAGCACTACCTATTCCGACCTCTGATCATGACATTCTGCCACTATGCGTATTAAAATGTACTATAAAAATAAAACTTTTTTTTTTTGTTTAATTCATTGCATGTTAGAAAAAAGCATTATACATACCACGGCGGGAAATATGGGGTTGCCCGCCTCAGACCTATCCGGCCTCGCTTTGCTCGGCCGACTATACATATGTCTTCGGCCGGCAACCCCTTCTGTCCCGGCCTCTGTAGTAATGTACTATACTGTCACTTAACCTAAAAGTGTGAGTAATACTGACACACCGTGGATGTAAAGAGCCGCATCTATATAACAAATTTGAAAGTATTCGAATAAAGTTGAAAAATAAGTTGTTTTTAGGTTAAGTTTTTTATTACCTGATATTTGACGTCCAGACCGCCCACGGACAGACCGACGGTTACTGTGGTAAACTGAGACAATTGCCTGGTCACTGCATGTACCTGTAATTTAATATTGATTGCTAAATATTGTTCTACAATTGGTTCAAATATTAAATACCAAATATAAGTGTGTAATGTGTTTTTTACCTTTGTCTGTCTGTTAGTTCGTGTTTCCAATAAAGGTGGACAAGAAAGGTTGCAAACCCCTGCCTTATTTGGATAAGGCAGTGGTTTTCAAACTTTTCTAGTACTCGTTGATACTCTTCATTAAGCTTAGTGCTCAAGGTTGGCAGTCCTAAGAATGCTAGTGTCTCATGGCTCTCAGATCTCACGTACCATCATGCGACCGTGTGGTCGTACGCCTTATACCATTAACTACTAACCTGTGCTCCCAACTCCCTCGTAGGCACCAGCACGAGGACCCTGGTGACCCGGTCCCCCCCCGCGGTCTTGTAGAGGAGCCGCTCCAGTATGGGCAGCATGTAGGCCGCGGTCTTGCCCGTGCCTGTCGCGGCGCACGCGCATATATCCTTGCCTGATGGGTTAAAAACAAATGAAATTGGAAACAACGAAAGGTGTTATGTTAAGAATACTGCCTTTTTAACCGATCGCCAGGGTAGTGAACATTTTACGATTTGATCTAGGATGATCATGTGACATAACTATATCATTATGAAGAGGTCAAATTGTGTCACAATTACATATAAACATTAATATCAGTGAGTAACGTGAATACAAAAAAAATACAAAGGGCTGATTTAATGTCTAGGTTTTCAACAAGATTGTTTTTTCTATGGAATAAATGTGAATCATTCTTACAGGGTTTTATGAATGAAACTTGTGATCAATGAAGCAAATCAAGATAATAATTAATCTATATTTTTGCACATACACCATGAACTTGTTACGCCACGTCACCTAGATGCAGTTGCAAGGGCTCCTATTATAAAGGATTAAAGTTGAAATTTCATTGATTTTAGGGACCTAACAGACAGAGAGCGGTCACGCGGTCAAGCGTTCAAGAGGTCAGTGTAACGTAATATAACACAAAGACCGCAAAGAACGCAAAACTGATAGCTTGATCGCGTGACCGCTCTCTGTCTGATAGGTCCCTTAGTGCACTCTGGAGTGGCTAGAACTATGCAATATAGGGAAACTAAGTTAACGTACCTAGTAAAGCAACAGGTATAGTAGCTGACTGTATGGGTGTGGGATGCACGTAGTTCAGCGCACCAATGGCTTTCAGCAGCGGACGGGACAGGTTCATCATGTAGAATGAAGCATTCTCATCGTACGGTGGCGGCTCCTCGAAGAAGTCTGAGTCGTACTCGATGCGAGCGCCTTGCTCTAGGTCATCTTCTTTTATTTCCTGGTTATAAATGAAGACATACTTAGTGTCAAGCATTTAGTAGATACTTACACCCGTATTTATAGTCAAGAAAAGTAATTACTTGAGTATTATTAATGTCAAAAGTCATATAAAAATCGTTACTTTAGTCATTACTTTTACTCAAGTAATTACTTTTCTTGACTATAAATACGGTTGTTATTTGCCATAATGTAGTTAGAATCCAGGCAGAATAAAAAGGACAAGAGTAATGGTCAAGTGAAGATGTACATTAATTTCATGTACAGTCAGCAGCAGAAGTAACTACGCAACCGAAGAGGTCAAAATGATCTGCCCTTGACTCTATTGTCACGTCGTGTCGAGATCATTTGGAGCATGTTTATTTATTAAAAAAAAAAGTAATTCTGCTTAGCTACTTTTGATGCTGACTGTACCTTACTAGCAACCGACCCTTGCTTCGATTCGGTTTATGTAAGTTTTCTGTAATACTCATAGAAACCAGAAGTTTTAATACATAAAAAGCTTTCATGACGAAATATCTAACTGATGGTAAAAACCGCATCAGAATCAGTAGCGTGGTTTAGGATTAGGACATTACTGCATATACAGACAGACTGATGTGGAAAGCAACTTTGTTTTAAGTATACTATGTAAAGATTGCCTACTTATTTTATGTATTTAGCTCAGCAGACGTAATATCCATCAAAAGATAAAAAAGATAAACAATATTATTCAGTAAACAAGGGTAAAATTAAAGTTTCATATCACTAATTAAAAAAGGTATAGTTATTATTAAAAAATAAAATTAAGTGGCCTTGTTCTAGTCTGCATGAAGATATTTGGATAAAGAATAAGAATATATATTGATCATAAAAAATTATACAAGTTATAATGTCATATCCATTCCAAAAATATCACCAAGTAAGTTAAAGTATCAAATTATGAAACACTTTTTTCACCACGCGGCAACACGCGTCCGTGAATGTTTTGTTAAATAATTGTATAATTATAGGTATACTGGGCTTCTAGGGTTGGTATCACAAGCCTTGAGTTTATTTTGCCACCTTTTGGCCCTTGG
Organism: Acleris literana; assembly: GCA_946894065.1. Lineage (NCBI taxonomy): Eukaryota > Metazoa > Arthropoda > Insecta > Lepidoptera > Tortricidae > Acleris > Acleris literana. The sequence goes on along the minus strand of OX335688.1, from coordinate 6,942,680 downwards.
CTCGCTGTAGTAAAGCATTATTAGTATCAACACTTTCAACTTATTTTCATATAACACAAAGGTTACAAAAGAAGAGGTTTATGAACCATTGGTATTATTATCTTAAAAACAAACTACCAACCTGCTTCTGCTTTTGCTTTTTACTAAGCTTCTTGTCTTTTGTTTTGATTTCATCTTTTTTGAGTTCATCATCAGATATTTCCAGTTCATCTACATCACCATCTGAAAGAGACATTTTGATCTTGTTAATAAATCAATATCTGACCAATTTGAGTTTTTAAATTTAGCATTCATTTCATGAGAGCTTATAACTTTTATTCCAAGTAGAAGACTCTTTTCAATGCTTATTGTTGAAAAGATTTCTGCTTGTAATACAAGTTACAAGATTTTGATACACAGGCCCCTGTTGTGGGCTACCGCAAAATTACCACAGGTGTACAAGTTGGCAAAATTGTAATTTTTCTGCATAGAATATGACTATTTTGTTCAATTATAATCTTGATATGGTTTGAGTGATAATGGACTGATGTGGTCAAATCGTAGAGTCAAGTACAAATCTTATATTTTTAAATTGTTATAGGGTAAGATCCATTTTTGATGATCTGTAATAAAAGTGGTGAAATACCTTTGCTGTCGACATCAGAGTCTGTGTCAATGTTTCCAGCCGTACCAGTAACCTTTGCTTTGGCTCTTCGTCTCTCTATTTTTTCATCTAAAGTTTGCTTTACATTTCTTCGTACATATTTTTGTAGATCATCCCATGTGTTCTAAAAAAACTTTATCACTTTACCTAATTTCTATTAGAAATGTATAATTTATTACACTACTTAAACATTCTAGCAAATTATTGTACCTTGTTGTACTCTTCAACAGATGAAACAAACTGAAACTTGGGATTAAAATCGGCTTTCTTCTTCACTTTCTGCTTAGATGGTTGGTACTATAAAATAAAATGAAATTTACAACACTGTTTAACATAACTCGCATTACAACGGTTAGAATAAATAAATAACACAGCGTGTTATTATACCTCGACTTCTACATCTGACTCCTCCGAAAAATCTTCCACTTGTTCGCCATCATTGATGGTTTTAATAATACCCGGAAATCCAGCCACCTCCATTGCGAGTATTGCTTTATTAAGCGAACATTAGAGCAATTACGAATTAAATATTCTTTTATTTTCGGCTAACATGAGCGCAAAACGAAATAATTTACGAGGTTATCTATCAAACTCACATGTTATAACGTTCCTTTACACGATTTATTTATGAACTGTCATCATTTAATTAATTTCTAAATAAACGCTGTTTGCAAATATTGGAGCCTATTTTATTCGTTTAGAAATATAAATTATTGTTATCAAGTGAATTTTATTTATAACTACTTATAATATTATCCACATGTGTAAAAAGACTAGTATCATACATACATTAAATCACGCCTGTTTCTCAGAGGAGTAGGCAGAGACCACTTCTTTCCATCTGCTACTAGTATCATGAATAAAAATAATTAACTTTAAAGCTCTTAATTAATAAATAGCCTGAATTAAATGCGGAGTCTAGATAGCAATGAGATCCTAACGGATTAGGTCGAAACCCATAATTTAATTTCATTCTTGACTATAAATGTATCACCAGTGAACTTATCATGACCACATCATAACTAGAATATAGCCCATTTCTGAACTGATTAGTTCTATTCTATTGGTTGGGTGCTGTCGCTGTCATCGCATGTGATGTGTGCCGTATTGAAAAATTAAATTTTATCGTTAGAAATCATTAATAATGGCAGATCAGCTACTAATTCACGATGATATTAAGCTGTAAGTAATGTAAATCCCGAACCATCTGTTAAAGGATCCTAAGTTTCGTGTAAATTGTGTAATATCTGCACATCGGTCACAAGATCTTGTTTTCAACGAAACCTTACAAAATAATATCTTAATATCTCCAAAGATTACCAATTTCTTAAGTAATTGATTCATTACTTATTTATCTTAAATGAAAACAGATGTGCAAAAGTGATTTTTGGCTATGCTACATCTACGTATTTCCTGCCATGTACGATATTTACAAATCCCATATTTATCAATATTTAATACAAATTATGGCGTAAACGCCTGAGTTGCACACTCGTTAATTGGTGCTCCACCTTAACGTTCACAAAGTGTTTTCAAGATTCGTGTAGCTGAATTTGTTTTCTTGTGCATTCTTATTAGCAAATATTGTTTGTGTTTGCTGCTACTAACCACCCTCCCACTATGTATAACGTATGACAGGCCTCTACACCTCTCCGTTTTCTCCTGTGCTATAACCTCGTAAAGCAAATAATTAATAAAATTATGAGTACATTTACTGTTAACTACATAATATTTTTTTCAAGGGTTAGCAAAAGAATTTTACCCAGAACCCAGGGATAAGTTTGGGCTAGTAGTTTTTTAAATTCCTTTATTTTGTATTTCTTTTTTTTTTTGTACAATTAAGAGTATACATACATACAAAACTCTACAGCTTGAGGCTAGTATGTTTAGAAAAACAGCTACAAAGATAATTCACTCATTTATTTTCTGTGGCCTTGTAACTTTTTTGTAGGTATATTAGAAAAGATTCTAATAAATAAAGGTAACTTAAACTAAAGGTAGGTTAGGTAAATTCTGTTGACTCATGAATATTGTTGCCTTTTCTATAGTTTATTCAGTCAGATATCAAATAATCTAGCACTGGTTGGTTGATGGTGTTAAAAAATACTGCAAACATAGTTGATTTTAATAAATTCGAGAAGGGTTGAGTTTATGGACTAGTGTGTTTGGGCAGCACAGTTGAATAAAAATCTTGTCACTTAACCTCCCAGTTAGCATGACATCATAGTTTATTATAATTAATGTTTGAAATATGTTTTATGTCAAAGTGTTGCATCAAAACCTCCTTATGGAAGTAAATATTGAATAACTGAATCCTGAATATGGATTTTTATGCATTGGATGCAACTGTCAGACAACCTTCAAATGATATTGGCCATTGCAGCCACAAGTAGTGATAAAAAATGTTGCTGATTGAGATTATGTTGTACTCATTTCATATTTTAATTCACGCTTTTTAACTTAATCGGTTGGTAAACACTAAATTAATTTCAGATATATAACATCAGACAAGTTCTATTTGGAACCCACTATAAACCCTTCGGAACTTCTCGTCATTGACAGAGTAACCGGAGAAGCATACGTCACAGGTACGTATTGTTTGCAAGTTAGGTCTGCACAAAAACAAGCAGTTAAAAGTAGTGTTTGTCTGTCTTCAGACAATAAACAATCTACCTTACAAGTTTGATTGGTTGAGCTGTTGAAGCATGTGGTTGGAAAAAAACAAACACCTTTTCTAAATTATGATATTAGAAGAAAGAAAATTTTCCTAATACCAAGTTAAGCAGCCCTGAATGCATTGGTGTTTTTTTTAACTTACTACATACATGAATAATTATTATTCTTTGACACCTAAAAATAAATAAATTCTCAATCTTAGAGCTGCTGGTAAAACTATGGAACCATTTATGTTTTTTCTTTATCTCAACTATTTGGATAGTCTATTGTTTTTTGTAAGCTGGTTGATAAAAACTTGATAAGACTGCCAAAGTAGAGTCTCATGCATATCCTAATATATGTTGATACTAATCTATGTGTATTTTTTTCAGAACATGGTAAAGTAAAGATTCCGATCCCAGAAAATGCATACAAACCTATTTGTGGATTTCTAGGATCTATAAAACTGATTTCGGGCATGTACTTAGTTATTGCCAAGTTCAGGATATTGGTAAGATCTCTACTAAATATAAAAAATAATAAAAGTTTTTTTTCACAATTGCATGAAATCAAATTTACTAAACTGGCCATTAAACAAAAAAACCATGGGATTATTAAGTTCAGATGGTTTTCTTAAATGCAAGTGAAAAATTGCATAAGATTAATATACACTCTATTTAGGATGTTTCACATTTGTGTGAGAAAATGAATATGTCATATTTCTTGCAGACTTTTCTTACACCATAAAAAAAATACTGTCTAATTTCAAGGTTAGGACAATATTTAGAGGTCCCACAAATTAACCACTTATGTGATAGCAGATTTTCAATATTTATTATTTTTCCTAAAACAACAAACAGTAGCTAACTTTCCTGTGTACTTATATCAAACACTAATGATATAACTTTTTCCGCCTGTTGCGTTTTAGGCATAATCATGAAAATTGATTCAAATAGTTGTCAAAGCGTGCAACTCCTTAATATGAATTTTGTATACTGGTCTGTTATTAGCAGAGGTCGGAATAGGTAGTGCTTATTAACCTAAACTTGACTCATGTTCATTCATGCGCGAGTGAGATGGGAATACGTTATTGAATGAAGATGCAACAAGTTTAGGTTAATAAGCACTACCTATTCCGACCTCTGGTTATTACGTTTCCGTACCAAAATGATAAAAAGGAACCCTTATGGTGAGACTTCTGTGTCTCTGTCTGTCTGTTTGTCTGTATGTCACAGCAGTTTTTCTCTGAAACTATAGAAGCTATAAACTTGAAATTTGGCATAGTTGTAAATAACTTGCTTGCCCACATCTGTTTATTTAAAATAATATGAAATTATTTTTATAAATAATTGATAAGGGGTCTAGCATGGGGGGTTGAAAAATGAAAGCAATTTGATAACAGTGGCAAACAAGGTGCCTTATGAAAGGGCTCAGTCTGCAAATTTCAAAACAATTTATTTTTATTTTACATGACATAATTTTTTGATTTATAGCCAAAAATGTACAAAAAGACGAGAAGTTCATGGACCAAAAAATAAAAATAAAACCTGGTTTAAAGATAATTATTTATATTTTACTCGAAAAATAAATGAAGTTGTAACATTTTAGTTTTGGAAAAATTATCAAAAAACTTTAAAAATCTCTATTAAAATGTAGGCTAGTCAAAATGGACCTTATTGCATACAAAATAAAGTTCATAGCAGAATGAGTATTTTCTTTTCGGTGCGCGAGTCCGAATCGCACTTGACCGGTTTTTATTACGAGTTTAGTTGATTTTAACCTGTTATAGAGCTTCGTTTCGGACTTAGTTTAATGTAGGGTAGGTAGGAGGGCCGTTTGATGTTTATTTTATTTATTATTTGATTTCAGATAGGTAAATTAAATGGCCACGATGTGTATCAGCTGGCTGGAACTGATATCATTCCGTACTCGAGGTCGACCCGGCATCTTACCAACAAACAGGTATGTTTACAAACATTATACAATGGAATGTGTTGAGCCTTGAAATTAAATAGAATTCATTAATCTGCACTTATTATGGAGCCGGTACAGAAACAAGTAGGAAAGAGCAAGCGTTAGAAACGACATTATTACTTAAGCCTGTCACTCATGTACAGTCGGCCAAAAATGTGGTCTACCACCCTATGGTTGAAGTTCATTTGCACGTCATGATACAATAAGTTCGATTTTCCCTTGCATTAATATTATGACAGTAACAAGTGTCAACCTTAGCGATAATTAGATCTCATAGAAACTTTTGTCAAAACTGGTAGACCACTTTCTTGGCCGACCTTACCAGAGAATGTTTATTTGCTAATATTTTTGTCACTTGACTGTCCAACTGTCACTTGTGCAGGAGTGTAAAGCACTATTTCCACCAAACGGCCCGCAACGGATCGGAACGGAAAGAATTTTATAAAACGATATTAAATTATGGTCACAGTATTTAAAGTCTATATTACCAAGCCGCGCACAGCAACTTGACCGCGGGCGTCTTCCGCGACACGCGATCGTAGCCGAACGTATTCTGCGACGCGCGATCGGTTCCGTCATAAATAGACAACAATTCTTATTTCTAACTTTTACAGGAGCCTTACAAAGAACCGCCTAAAGCCTATTGAAATTGGTTATTGGTTGGTTGGTTGGTTTGGTTAGTAATGTTAATTTGTCCGCAGATAGAAGACAACAGCACGTATGAGCGCATGGTGCGGATGGCACTGGAAGCCCCCGGGATTTACTTCTCGTATGGACTGGACATCACGCACACGCTACAGCGTTTGCACTCGGTCGGCGCGGACTTCCACACGGTGACTAAGCTAGCAATCAAAAACCTTCTCTTATTTCAAATAAATTAAAGAAACAGAGTCGGGCGTTAACGCTTCTGACATAAAATTTATCAGCATGTGGGGCCAGCCCCCGATCTACGTTTTTTCCGAACCGGGTCAGAACTTGACAGCGACGCCCCCTTTCCACCAGGTTCAGGGTTATGAAACAAGGTTTTTTCTTTAAACATATGCATTTGGCGACCTTTGAAACTGCCGCCCGGGGCAGGGTAACCACTGTTCGTCTGCCTCCTTAAAAAAAAAAAAAAAAAAAAACGCACACCCGAAACCGCTGGTCTCGCGGTCGCTGACTTGGAATTTGGAGGGAATATTCCTGATGATGTAATATTTGTGTCAGATGTCGATCGCCAGCCGAGCGGACGACCGGTTCCTGTGGAACGGGCACCTCCTGCGAGACTACTCGCACGCGAAGTTCGCGCGGTTCGCCCTGCCCATTATACAGGGCTGTATCCTTTTACACAACAAACTATCAGTAAATTAGTTTTTGAGACATGCTGTTTTAGACTACACATTGAGGTTAAACTCTACGTTAAGAACCTTTCAACTTTATTAAAATGACAGTAAACGGTCTAAAAAAATAATACAAATTTTGAAAAATAATAATACGATCATACATAGCCCACTTAAATAAATGATTCTCTGTCTGTGGCATCGCAATGATTATGTCGGTTTGGTTGAGGAGGTCGGCACATACTATTCACTAATGACCTTAGCGGCACAGTCGTGGCCATCAACAAGGTGACCGTGAACGGGCAGCAGCTGACGTGGTCGGTGGTGTCGCGGCGCAGCGTGCAGCGCGCCGGCACGCGCCTGTTCATGCGCGGCGTGGACGCAGAGGTCGGTGGAAATGTATCATTCTGAGTTTTTTTTACCACTTGTCACACAGCGTTTCGATACCATTGTAACACTGACAACCTCTATTATAAGCATGTTTTTTTTCAGAACCCGTTTTAAATTTCCTGGCGTCTATTAATCATAGATTGTATGGAGACTGATTGCCGTATTAGATATTTTTTTTCTCTAATTTCAGCGTAAAGGCCTTTTCAATCTCACGGCAATTAAGTTCATCCATCTATTTTCAACCGTCTGCCAAATTTCACCAAACCAACAAATTGATGGTCTGACCTATGGCCTAATTTTGCCCACTACAGAACCCACCACCATAATTTGCTTAGCCAATTATCCCGTCTCCACTACAATTGTATTTTCCTGCCGATATCTGGAACGAAACCAAATCAAAACTTTCACGATTACGCTACATCTTCCAAATTTTTTCAGGGTCACGTAGCGAACTACGTGGAAACGGAGCAGATAATCGAACTTGGTGGGCAGAAGTCCTCGTTCGTGCAGACGCGGGGCTCCATCCCGCTGTTCTGGTCGCAGTACCCCAACATCAAGTACAAGCCGTCGTGCACGTTAGCTCATGAGGACCATGTAGCCGCCTACACCAGGCACCTGCGTGATCAGCAACAGCTGTACGGAAGCCAAGTTCTCATTAATTTGGTAGGTGGCTGTATGGACTATAGCTCGACCAATTTAAGGTGAATCTTCCCTAGGTCTGCAGAACAGGGGGAGAACATTCCACTCGCCTCTCGACCAAAGAGACCAGCAGCAACTGTATGGAAGCCAAATTCCGTTATCCTCATCATCATCACTGATTCTCATTTAGTGGTGCTCCCATATTCTTATCCTTTAACCGACCCCGAAAGCAGTGTTGGTTGTGTTCTGGTGGGGGGATAAGACAGCCGAAGAAATTACCAGCATAGAGGCATTGCACGAAATCCTCAGGGTTGGCAAGCACTTGCAGTCTTGTGAATGAAAATGTCAATAGGTCTCCGGTCCCACTTACCATCAGGTGGCCTCTCGTTTGCCTTATCTATGCTATAAAAAAAACTATGCCCCTAGATCGACCAAAGCGGCAAAGAAGAGGCCCTGGAGCGCGGCTACCGCGCGGCGGTGGCGGCGGCGGCGCTCCCGGGAGTGCGCTACGAGCCGTTCGACTTCCACGCCGAGTGCCGCGGCATGCGCTACGACCGGCTCAACGTGCTCATCGACCGTATCGCGCACGAGCAGGTGAGTGTCCGGGGGATGACTAGTGGAGGGGGGGGTGCTCTACGAGCCGTTGGACTTCCACGCCGAGTGCCGCGGCGTGCGCTACGACCGGCTCATCGTGCTCATCGACCGCATTGCGCACGAGCAGGCCAGTGCCCGGGGGATGACTAGTATAAACGAGGACACAAACAAATCAATGCAGGTTACGAGTTCGTCAGTGTATATTGTGCTTAAAACACCGCGTCCTAAATACCTTCTTCCGTTTAGCCTACGAATGATGATGATTTCATCATAGGGATTCGTTTCATTTGGCGTAGGGAGTCACGCAAGGAGATGTGGTCTCTCCTAAGCTGTTCACCGCTGCATTGGAGGATGCTTTTAAGGTTCTGGACTGGAAAGGACGAGGCATCAACATAAATGGCGAGTACATCACTCACCTTCGATTCGCTGACGATATTGTAGTCATGGCTGAGACCATGGAGGACCTCAGTGCAATGCTCGCTGACCTCAGTGGAGTTTCCGACCGAGTTGGCTTGAGGATGAACATGGACAAGACGAAAGTCATGTCCAATGTCCATGTCGCGCCAACTCCCGTGATAGTCGGAGGCTCTCCGCTCGAAGTTGTTGACGACTATATTTACCTGGGACAAACGGTCCAGTTAGGTAGGTCCAACTTTGAGAAAGAGGTCACTCGTCGAATCCGACTCGGCTGGGCAGCGTTGGGGAAGCTTCGCAGCACCTTTTCGTCCAAATTACCGCAGTGTCTGAAGTCAAAGGTCTTTGACCAGTGTGTGTTGCCAGTGATGACTTACGGATCTGAGACGTGGGCGCTAACAATGGGCCTTATAAGGAAGCTCAAAGTCACTCAGGGCTATGGAGAGGGCTATGCTCGGGGTTTCTCTGCGTGATAGAATCAGAAATGATGATCTCCGCAGTAGAACCAAGGTTACCGACATAGCCCGAAGAATAGCCAAACTTAAGTGGCAGTGGGCGGGGCACATTGCTCGCAGGACTGATGGCCGATGGGGTCAGAAGGTTCTTGAGTGGCGTCCGCGGACCGGGAGACGAGCTGTAGGTAGGCCTCCAACAAGATGGAGTGACGACCTTGTAAAGATCGCGGGAACGCGGTGGATGCGAAAAGCACAAGACCGGTCTGAGTGGAGAGCCTTGGGGGAGGCCTATGTCCAGCAGTGGACGTCTTTCGGCTGACATGATGATGATGATGATTTACATTGGTGGCCCTCTTATTAAAAAGCAGTACGATAACATGTCAAATCATTATGGTTGGTCCCAGTTGGTAGCAAAAAGTGACACGGTTGGTTTTCATACCGATTGAGTGTTTAAGTTATATATATTTATATCTGTGACTTCAACCATTCAATTCGTTCGTGGCAGCTCATGTTAATCGTCCTATTTCATGTTTACGAGTACAATTAAAAACTTATGCTTATTACTTTCCCTACAAATCTATGTACTGATCGCTCAAGAGCATTCCCTTTTACCATAATCCATGTCCTGATTAAATAACCGTGTGTATCTTAGACAGAGTTCGGGTACTTCCTGTCCCGCGGCGGCAGCACGCTGCTGAAGCAGTCGGGCGTGTTCCGCACCAACTGCGTGGACTGCCTCGACCGCACCAACGTGGTGCAGAGCCTGCTCGCGCGCCGCCAGCTGTCCGCGGCGCTGCGCCTGCTGGCCGTCACGCCGCCCGACGACGTGGGGGGACTGGAACAGCTGTTCAACAACGTGAGTGCTCAGCTTCCACAGGGTTCCAGCACCAACTTCAAGGCTACCACAACACAGTTAAGATGGTGTGGGCATCTTGTGCGTATGAGTAACTCCAGGTTACATAGTGGTCTTCTATTTACAGCTGAAAGAAAGCGTGAACCTGGAGGCAGGTTTTATGCGACATCTCACACCATGTGACATGCCCTGTGATGGATGGGAGGATCTTGCGCGACGGAAACATGCCCCTTCTTTGTCCGTTTCGCAAAAGGGACAAAAGGGACCTCCTTTTGCAAAACATAAATCCTGCATATTGTTTCCTTCGCAAAACATCCTTTTACAAAAATTATGTCCTTTTAGCAAAACATCTCTTTTACAAAAACTATGTCCTTTTAGCAAAATATCCCTTTTGGAAATGTGTCTTGTTTCGTTTTTTTATTTAAACATAAAATACAGGAAGTTGATTCTTCAAAGTACATAAGCTATATTATACAATATAGTCTTGTATGTAGTTCTCTATGTAGGCCATTTCGCAGACGGGACGTTTTAGGAAAGTGGTCTTGCGAATTGGACATTTTGCAAAAGGGATGTTTTGCATAGAGACGTTTTGCAAATGGAACGTAACTTTTGTAAAGGGACTTTTCGAACGGGGCCTCATCCGTCCTAACCCTCTCTTCCTACGTGATACTCATCCTCCATTTATTTTCACAAGTAATTTTGTGTGTCAGGTGTGGGCGGACCACGCAGACATGATCTCGACGCAGTACTCGGGCACGGGCGCGCTGAAGACCGACTTCACGCGGTGCGGCAAGCGCACCAAGCTCGGCCTGCTGCGCGACGGGATCAACTCCATCACCAGATACTTCAAGAACAACTTCTCAGATGGGTTCAGACAGGTGATTCATCCATTCACTAAATATATCATTAACTTGGCTTTGTTCACTGGCATATTCCATTTCAAATTGGAAAAAAACTTGACAGTGTCCCTGGCCGTGCCGTCGTCTATATGGGCGGATGGAAACATCAGCCGTTTGCCTTCAATGGCTATAAATAAGAATCAAGATCATTATATTGTCAGTGGTTTTCACAATTCGCTAGGTTTGTGGCATTTCGACCTTTTTCTTTTACTTGCTTAAAGATTTTATTATGAATCCTACAATTTGAGGGGGTCTTGTAAACATAATGTTATCCAAATTCGATCAAATTGTGCTGACATAATAACATGTGTAATTAATATATGTAGAAGTAATAAATGTTTTCTCCAATATGCTCGGAAATATCAAATTTACTGTTGCAAAAGCAGTCCGCGAAGTTATGGGTTGCAGGTTAAAAAAAACAAAGTCACTACCGTCGCACGTAGCGGCCAGGAAATATGTATGAAATTTCATTAAATGATAGTGTTTCACTTTTTAAAACCATGTTTGGACTAGGAGGGAGACCAACTCGAAACAACCAATTAATACTCGTACTAAGTTCTCCCAAGTTTATTTTTTTTCTTTTTAAAATGTCATAGACTAACCGCCATTTACAGCGTCTTTAAAACAGTCTCAAATAGATAACATTTCCTCGCATCGTTGGAGAAAAGCACTATACTGCCGACATACGGAGAAAAGGCACAAGTGGAATTAATTCATAGAAGCATATTAAACTCTCAAGGGTTATAATAAGGTTGGAATTGCAATACAATTCATACAGCAGATGTGGCTTTTTTCTGTACCTGGGCAGTATACAAGCCTCGGCCGTGAAGAGCGGTTGCAGGACTCTTATATAGCGCGGCCTCGTCTAGCTCATACTCGTCCAGCAACCGCTTTCTTCCCGGTCTCTGCAGTAATGTATTGTTGGCAGGACTCCATCGACCTGCTGCTCGGCAAGTACGTGGTGGGGGAGGGCGAGGGCAACACGGCGCTCTGCCCTCTGCGCATGGAGCGCGACTGGAAGTACATCACGGTGAGTCTGCCGCCAGTCTCTTTCTGTCTGTATATTATTTCACCTTTTGAACGCCACAGACGCCACATCTGAAAGTCGGCCACAGCCGATACAAGTTGAAGATTAGAAGACACGTTTCGTATCAATAAGGTTGTAATTTGAATAGCATAGCAAACGCGTTTGGCGTGACTGAAAGGCGACTAAGGGAATAAAGGCTTGTAGTACTGTTAGGCGATGGGCTTCCAACCTGTCACTAATACGCTGGTAAACATCATAGCCGATTGTGCTAAATGTTTTTGCGGAATTGTCAACAAGTTTTTAGAGCTCTGCCTACCCCACACTAGGAACGAGGGCGTGAAAAAAAATCAACTGTTCTATGGAATGTATGCATTTCAGCTGTTTAGCTCTCGAAGTTTGTATGGAACAGCTGATTTTTTTTTCGCGATTTGAATGTTGGTCCCGTAGTAAAAGTTGACCAGTATGACCAACAGAGTTAGTCCCTAAAATTTGGCCGGTCATTAAAATTTCACCCTGTATATGTTAGTGAATGTTTGTCGGTCAGTTACCGTCGGTGCTTCTGGTGGCCATGTCGATGTTCTGCGCGAGCGCCGTGATGCCCGCGGAGTACACCAGCGACGTGCTCTTCTACCTCATGTTCTGGGGCGTGTGCGTCGGCTGCACGCTCTCGTACATTGTCAGGTAACACATACACATGCATACTATACACATAAATACATTATTATCCTATCTACATTATAATAGGCTAGTGTCCTAAAAAAATATAATTAGTCCGTTATTTACATTATCAAAAAATATTTAACACATATTCTTTCTTTTGTCATTTAAACAAAAAATTACGAAGATAAAGTGCGTTGAAGTTTCGCGTGACGTCACGCCGTGGCACACTATACCACGTTGTGACGTCACGAGCCCCCACTCCCAAACTTTGATGCGCGTTATATTTGTCAATTTTGATAAAGCAAAAAAGACTTGTTCAATCTTTTTTGATAATCTTACTGACGAACTAATTAGATATTTTTTTTACCCAGGATACACCCCTTTTCTTTATCTTACGAAACATCGGTTAGCCTAATTGATACTGACGCTACGAAGCTAGCGGTTCCGAGTTCGATTCCCAGTATGGGTAAATATTTGTGTGGTGAGTGCGAGTATTTGTTCCTGAGTCTTGGATATTTTTTTTATGTTTTTCGATGCCAATTTGTACAAGTTTATCTCGTTGCTTATTGAGAAGAGAGATAATGATGATAATTTAATCCTGCGTCTATCGCAAAATGGCGCGGTAATCGACAAATTCAAATTTAGAATTGTTTTTACCTTTGATTCAACGAATGATGAATGGTTCATTTGGATTGGAAAAATTAAAACATTTTAGACTCTATTCAATTTGTTTTTAAGTTCAAAAATCGAATTAAATGTTCACCATGCGACTTGCACTGATCAGTGGGGTTAAAATAGGGAAAATTCATGATTTTTTTTCACAGATTCATTAAAAGCTGATTCACGTACAACAATCAGTTGAGAAAAATCATATTTTGATTAGCTATAAAAATAACCAAGAACTAAGGTTTGTTCTTATCTCTTTCTAGCAAAACAGAATTTGACATAGAGTTTATATGGCCAACCTGTTACATGACGTCACAGTGCCTATCTAATCGCTGCCTAATTAGCAGTTTATAATGCTTGTATCATCCGTATTTCTTGCCCGATTTTAATTTTAATTTCACTTTTAGTGATCTCTTTTTTTCATATTTTGTTGAGAAATGCGATTTAAAAAATCCATGTTAATTCCCTATTGTGATTGCCCCCCAGGAACGGCAAAGACTTCGTGGACTGGCCGCGCCTCGACGCGGGCGGTCTGGCGGCGCAGCGGGCCCAGCCGCAGTTATGATCGTCGACCCGCCGGTCGTAGTCATCGTCTAGCCGCGCCGCGCAGGCGACATCGATCACACCAGCGTGTCCGAGTGACGTATGGAATATGGTTTTAAACGTTGCAACGTGCAACACGCTCCTTAAGGTCTTCCTTGCACTTCGATGAAAAGCAAGTAATGCTGGCACATAAGAATATTTTTATCGTTTGCTTTTAAAGTGTAGTATGGCAAAAAAAAGTTTGACGTGATGAGTATAACTAGAAGTGTTTTTTCTTGGATGTAACAATGATCTATTTTTATACAGAATCGAGTGTACATCCGCATTTAATAATTATGTCAAACTTGGCAGTATGTGCGAAGCTCCTTTAGCTTTTCCCTATACGGGAAAAAAGAAACAAACAACAGAGCTTGACGTGATGACATATGGAACAGCAATTTTCTCAAGTGGCAACCATCACAGCAGCAGTTTTTGACTAAAAAATGGATCATATTGCCATTTTCACTCCGAACAACGCGTCTTTTATTTGAAACTTTTTTATGCCAAGCTATGTCTTACTGTCAGCTATCATAAAATTGACTTTAAATTGTTAATTAATTAATGTGTGATTTGAAGTATTTTGCGATAGTCTGATATATGTACTTGCACATTTTAATCCCTTATTTCAGCTATTGATATAATAAGTTCAAACTACTCTCATCTCACTTTAATACGCTACTGTAACAGGGTACTAAAATGTACAGCTACATCTGATATCGACTGCATTTTATACACATCGCACACGTCCGCTATCGCAAGGCTGGAGTGAATCAGCTTTGTATGTACGAGCCAGCAATACGTCGTTTTAATGGGTTTATATTGAAAACCCTAATTTTTATTAGTCCTAACGCAACGTTAGTCCGAATTATCGTTTATCCTAAAGGAATAAATAATTGGTCTCAATTATTTAACTTTTCAGTGTTATTCAAATACAACCCTAACCTAAAATTACCGCAGGCACTGATGTGCCAAAGGAAACTTTCCAAAATTGCGGAAAATTTAATCTAGGAAAATTTCGGAAACTTCTTACAATTTTGTATGGGTATTGAAAGTTTCCGGAAATTTCTTAGAACTTTTCCAACTTTTTGTATACTTTCCGCAACTTGCACATCAGTAACCGCAGTCAGTGAAAATTTTAAATAGTTGACGGACTAATAAAAACTTGTTTAGGTGAGGTGATAGCCACTCACTTGCTCGCGGTTCGAACAAAACCTTGCCTAGATGGCTCTCGACTTTTCGACACACGACCGCGCATTGTCATGTTTCATAAAAAAAATTGTAACTTTGCTTTCACTGAAGGTTTTGCTATAAATTTTTTACACAGTAAAGCTGAAAAGTCATAAAATTTGTTACTTCTTTTATTTTACAGAGTATATACTAAAAATAATTATTAAAAAAACACAAAGTTGACACATTGTTAAAAATTGATTACATAAAGTAGAAATCAATTTTTTACTAAAAATCTAAAGCGATATCATACCCTTTTTTTTTGTTCAATTCAAAGTAGATTAAATCACCTTTATTTTGATACCAAATAACATGTATGTCTGTTTAAAATCTAGAGTAAAAAACATTTCAATTATGATTTCAAACTCGCAAAATTATGCAAGGCGCCGCGAAACAATGAGATTGTTTCATAATTTTTTTAAGGACAATAAAGATGCAAATGCACCAAAATATAGTCATAAATAGGGTAACACACTAATATTCTATAAATATAATGCATTTTTTAGTCGATTGTGTGCGTAAATCTTGCAATATAACTCAAAAAAACAAAACAGGATTTACGTACCTACAAAGTTTAGGTCTTGTCGTTCGACCGATCACCACCAACAGAAATAACTTGAAACCCCATTAACACGTTATATAAACACACCATATCATGCACTTTACAACCATATAAATATGTTAAGTAAATCAATACGATTAGCACACAAAAAACACTGTTTTCATCACAAATAAACAACCGTTACGTCACTTCGCGTCACGTGTTGTTGTCGCCGGCGCCGGCACTGAGTATAAAAACAAAGATGGCTTCCTAGATAGGTTAGAGGCACATTCCGCGCGCGGCGGTACAGGTCTACAAGTAAATGCAGCGGATTAGGAATTTATATTTTGTGTTAATGTCAATTATTTTTTTGTAAAATGGCTTCTTAGTTTTGAAAAAATTATAATTGCAGGCTAGATCATTATTTAATGCTACATATGGTAGGTATGTTTGTTGAATGATTTATGTTAGTAAATGCGAGTTTGAAAATGATTTCTTTCTTAATCAATTAGGTATCTACGATAATATTAATTATTTATGTAAAAAAAGTTCATGAAAATATTTGCTTTGCGCTACACGCGGAAGCTTATATTTAAGAGTAGGTAAGTACTTATAAATAATGGAGGTAGGTATATTTTTTGAAATTAAAATAAGTACCTACTGATCTCATTCCATTTATTTAAATCAAATATTTGTGTATTTATTGAGATTCATCATGAAGTTTTTTGTATTAATATATATTTTTTAAATAATTTCGTAGTTAATGCATAAAATACGGGTTCGGTGCACCTACCTTCGTCGAGCTAAGTACTTTAGTCAGAGCTACCTAGTAATCCTATCCACTCATGTATATAAAAATAGGCCAAATTCTCAATGAAGTGCCAACAAAAGTAGCGATCTAAAAAACGAGCCAAGCTTGACACTTGATTATTGACAATCAAACCAATGTTTTTGGAGGGATTTCAGTACTTTTTGTTAATAACCTACTGAATATATTTCCGTAAAAAAATACATTTTGATACTACCTAGATCTTACATATACTTATCTAATGTTTCATACATTAAGTATGGAGATAATAAGTTAACTATTTTCCGATTAAGAATATATATTGACATAAATAATTATAAAACCTGACTCGGTGCCAAATTTCAAGGTCATCGGAAAATACGGTACCTATAAGCTTGATGAGTAAAAAAACATTTTCCTAACTGTATTGGGGAAAAAATTATGAGGGTGGGTAATATGACACATAAAGGTATGCTATGGTATATATACGGCATGAATGGATTCGTGTAAACAAACACGGTGCCATCCCAGCAGGAAATAAACAAAACAAACGCTTTAATTGAGAACAAGTTTTATTACATAATATATACGAAAATATACAGCGAAATTAATTAAAAATAATATCTACAGCGAGCTTCTGTGTTTGACCTTGTGTTTGTATCTTAGCGATTATCTTATAAAACTACTGCAAGGCAATATAACTCTCGTGCTTATGATGGTTCTTAGATAAGTAAGACCGCTATATGTACAGAACTATACTAATGTTTAGTGTGATATTCCTCGAAACATATCTCCAAGCAAAGCGTCACGTGGCATTGCTTGCAGATATATTTCGAGCGCGACTGTAAGCACCACACACATCGTGCATTTTTTGTCACGCCTTTGCCAATGAAATGATTGCCCTGAAGTATAGGCCGGCTTTGTCCACCTGGGTACTGGATTATGGACTTTGGTTTGACCTCCAAAGTGCGCTGTACCTGAGGTGGCATATAAGCCTTAATCATTTCATCAGCCAAACGTTGCCTGAAACCACGATTTGTTGCGGTAGTATTTCGAGTTTTAAATATGACGTACGAGTTGTGTATCGTCACATTTAAAAGGCGCCGGAATACTTTCTTATACCAGGCCATGTTTCTCGACCTTTCTATTGGGTGAGCGGAAAGAAGCTGGTCTTTTTTATCAATGCCCCCCATGGCTAGATTGTAATCAAGGACAATTTTTGGCTTGTACCGGTACATTCCATATTTTTCTTTTCCCCCCACCTCACCCTGATGGTATGTAGATATCATTGATACAATATTTGTATCACGCCACATCGTAACGGCCACATCTCTACAAAAACTTTGGGCGACCTCTCCAACCCGCATTTCGCTTTTTGCTAAATTTTTTATGGCAGGTGGGACAAACTCCCTGTTTATACGCAGTGTTCCAAAACAGTCGGTTTTTTGAGATTTTAGGTATCTCGCTAATAATGGAGAATTGTAAAAGTTATCCATTATTAGCGTATAACCCTTTCCCAGTAATGGTTGAGCCAAAACTTTTACAATTTGAGCTGTGGCATTTGGTGGAGGCGGAGGCAACGAAGATGTCGTTGTTTGGTGGTTGTCATCAGTCAAGTTAATGATGTCGTCAGTGTCCGTGTCCTTGTCGACGTGGTGGTCGTCAACTGTACCGTCTATTTCGGTCTTGTCTCCTTTTCCCGTATAGACGAAAAAGCTCCATAAGTAGCCCGTTTCCGACTCGCAAAGCTCGTAGCTCTTAATGCCCGCTTTCGCGGCTTTTGAGGCAATTTTTTGCACGATCGACAGCCTTCCGTGCCACTTAAGGAGCGATTCGTCTATTGCTATATTTTGCCCCGGAAAATATAGACTGCTGAATTTTCTGTTAAGATGATCCAGTACAGGCCATATTTTTCGGAGTTTGCGCTGGGATCTTGGAAGTTCTGTCAAGTCAGTCAGATTGTCTGCAAAATGTAAAAGTCGTTTCATCAAAGAAAATCTGTTGTATGTCATTAGGTCTTTAAAATATTTTAGGGTAAGGTAGCCATTTTCCTTCCAATAATCAGTCTCTACAGTTAGCGGAGCTAAACCTTGTAGGATAAGTATTGCTAAGAAAATGACTACCTCCTCCCTGTCCGTGTTTTTCCACTTAATCATTCTAGAGTTTTCTGTCGTTATCCTGTCTATAAGTAAGTTAGAATATTTGTTCGTCTGTCTCACTATGAGGTCCAGTAAATCATCGTCAAACATTTTCCTAAAAATGTCCAGTGGAGTCGTGTCATCGTCTATGGTAAAAGTCGGTCCAGGTGAAGCAGTAAAATCTTCACGCTTTCCTGTAAATACGTCGTGGTCGCAGCTCCACTCAAACGTTAGATGGTCAATCGGTAACAAGTCTCGTAATGTCCGGTCAGCTTCTGCGTCTTGGTCTTGGAGCCATTGCTGAGCCTCTTCTCCCATATTCGATGGTAAAACCGCTTCTTCTAAGGTAGTTACGTCCACGGGAGTTGGTCTTTGGTCTTCCTCTTCATCGTCACTTTCGGCTTCTAACTGCGTGCACCAGTTCTCAAAAATGTCTTCCGCTTTCTTTGTTCCATAATCTAAAATTAAACAGCCCATTTATTTAAATACAATACATACCATACCTTCACGCCTATCTCCCAATGGGACGCCACTATGGAACGCCAGGTGCGCCGGTCTAAACATAAAACTTTCACTTCCTCTACATTCATCAACCTCTTCATGCACGTACGTTGATTTCCGATGCTTTTGGTTTGGCCTTTATTCAGAACATCGCGAATCTGATCACTGTATGTGCGTCTAGGGCGTCCCCTACCGACATCTCCACTCACTCTCGCTCGCCACTTACTTGTGCTCATACAATCGCCATTTACCTTGAGTGACAGTACTAGGTACTTAACTTATGAATTAATTTACCAACCTAATCCAGAAATAACTTGTTTTTTCCACTGAGGTTTGATCTCAGGTTTCACGTTATTGACTTCTTTTAGTATACCTGTAATAAAAAACAGGAATAAAAAACTGCAATTAAGTAAATACGTAGGTATACTTTTTATGTTCAGTACACTAACCATCACTTGACTGTTTTATTGGTGAATAAAGTAACGATGACGGCGTCGACTTTGGTGTAACCTTCAGGGTAGAGGTTGCAGGTGAAGCTGGTTGAGCTTTTTGAGTTCCTAAAAATAATGTTAATTAATACACACGTTCAAATTTACTAAAGTGCACATATGTAAATAATATAACACTTACTTAGATTACCGGTACTCCAATCTACGTGCATTGGTGAGTAACCTGGAACTTCCACAATGCTGTCCAAACTCACCGTGCTACAAAAAAGTGAAGCATGAATTAATAACCATTTTTGTTTGATATTTTATAGGTATAAGTTATATTAAATTGATAAGACATCCAAAAATAATCACCTCGTGGGAGTACCCCAATTACGCTCGGTCTCGCGAGGAGGCGTATTCTCTAAGGTCTCAGAAACTGGCTGATCATCTCTGTAGGAGAAAAAACGAGAATATAAATCTTCAATGTTCATTATAAATCCTACTTTCTACTCATACTATAAACGTGAAAGTTTTTGTGGATGATTAAATGCTTGTTAATCAAGTCTAAAATGACATTTGTATGAAATTTGAAACATATCCTGGATTGGTACATAGGATTAACGAGAAACGAGAAACGAACGTTCAACTTATCTCGGAAAAGTTGAACGTTCTCGAGGGAAAAGCGATAAAAAACTTCATCGCAGACGGAGTCGCGGACAAAAGCTAGTCAATCACTTGTGAGGATAATAAAGGGTTTCTTACGAAATCTCCCATGGCCTCAATTTCCGGGCTGGAGGCGTTGGTGGAGTACCAACCACCAACCTGCACGTCGAACGTTTCGGCGACTGTTTCCTGAAACACAATTTAATACGGTTTTAATATGGTTCTATATATGGTATTATACATATACATATATAATATATATGTAAGTATATATATATATATATATATATATATATATATATATATATTTATTATATATATATATATTTCATATAGTTATGTGTGAATTACCTGGTTTGCTTACGAGGGGGGGCATCGGGTAATAAAAATCGCTCAAGTTGCTTCTCCCGTTTTTTCCCAACGTAAACATTGCGCGTGTCCACAGGTAGGTCACGCATTCTTTTTTTTGTGTCAGCGAGAGCCTTCAACACCAGATTTTTTTCTTCTTCGTAAGTTCTATGAAAAAAAGATACAAATTATTGCCCACTTATTTTAACTTCGTCTGGGTAAATGTCATTTATCGCTATAAAACTTGCCGAGCAGTCTTATATTAGTATTATGAATGTGTGTCAAATTTCATCCAAATCCGTGTTTAAGTGTGATTAAAACACAAAAATCCATACTTATTTTATAGCAATAGGATAGGATAGGTTATCATATGGGGAGTGTAAACAAATAACTAACCTGATACTGGGTCCCGGAATTGCAAGTGGATCATTATTATCAATTGGGGGAAATAATTCTTTTGGCGCTATTTTGCCCTTTCCTCGCCCACGTCCCGAAATTCCAAGTGAAGGATTTTCAAATGGAAGTGGGGGAAATAATTCTTTTGGCACTGTTTTGCCCTTTCTTCGCCCACGACCTCGTCCGCGCCCTCTACTCTCTCCTGGACATTTTCCTTTTGCTGGTCTGTTAAAAATAATGTCAGAAACCCAAGAGTGAATAAGCGTGTTAGTTTCTCAGAAGAAATTCCATGCAATGCTTTATTTATCATCAGCCCAATCATTCCATAACAGAAAAATTAACACATTATTATAAAATAAATCACATTTAAAGTCCCAGTTCCAAACCACAGACATTGTTATAGAAAAATGCATTTTTTTATTATTTGTAAAAGGTGAACACTGAAATAAAACAGTTTATTAAAACAAAAAAACCTATTACATTTAATGCTTTAGTTCAGTCTCTCGTTTTTGCTCATTATTTCAAAATTGTATTCATAAAATAGTTATTTAGTAACCGGTACATAAAGAACCTTAAGAGCTAATTATGTACCATTGTACATAATTAGCTCTTAAGGTACTCGGGCCTGTAATTCGCGTGTGCAATGGCATACATAACTTTTTCTAGAAGCTTAAAATGATAATGACAAAAATAAACAATCGCTAACTTTTCTTGTATACTTTCCTCGATTTTTCTGCTAACAAGTTACTTGTCAGCAAAGTCATTTCCATTATTACGATTGGCGTTAATAGTTTGTGAATTTTATTGCTAAATATTTACAAATTTCATGCAAATTTTAATAGTCACTAAACAGTTCTGACAATTTATCAGACATGTTGGAATATCAAACGAAACGCCATTTTGTTGAAATCCATAATTATTGAACGTAACCTTGGTAACCAAATAACAAATCGATGTATATTAATCATCTATTTTTAGTAACTTAATAAAAATGTAATTTTAAACACATTTAGTCTCAATTTTTTTAATATACGTTATTTTAATTGGTAGGTGTTAAAATATTTTGAACGGTTTACTATACAAATTAGGATGTCAAGTATTCACTAAGCGCCAAGAATGATATCCGGAATGACCGTAACCATCATGGCAATAACAACCTTATAATAAATATTATAGAACTGTTATTACCATCGCAACGCTCATTATTATAGAATTGTTTTCACGCTTCGGTTACGCTATAGGTGGTATTCTGATACCATTAACGATATCAATATTAGCGATTTATAGTACGCGAGTAGAAAAAGTAAATTAATAATGCATGTCTTCACAGAAAATAATAATTTTAGCGAAATACCAAACCAATAAATGCCATCACCATAACACAGTACCTAGGTAATAATTAGTAGGTTAGGTAGGTACGCAAAGAAAACGTCCCAAATCAAACGCCTTCATGCCCTGTGTACCCCGTGCCTTATGTACTATACCTAAGCGAAGACCGAAATGGCTCTTGGTAGCCGCAGTCACACATTTGTACTTACAATTGTCATCACTTGTTCGGTAGCTAATCCTGTGTATTATACAGTATATTTTAAACATTGTATTGTTTATATATGAAGCTAAATACTTAATCCATTTTATTACTATAAGTTATCCAGTAAATATTTAATAATCTTAGAAATATAGGCCGTTAAATCTCCAACCACGTCAAATAATTACCGTCAAACTATTTTAAAGTGAGATTTACTGTTTATCAATGTGAAATAGGATTGAAATATAGTTTTAATCTAATAATCCAATAAATACTGAATAGTTTGATATATAATACTAATAGAAATATATTAAATTGAGTACTTACGGCATTATTGAAACACTGAACTTTTTCGGCAACTCACGATCACAGCTCACGATTCGTACACCTTGCGAAGTAACGTAGATAAAAAATATTTAAGTGCAAGTCAGTTGGCTGTGTATTTTTTTAAGTATTGCCATCTTAATTGTCTATGGTTTGAACACAATTTAGGCCACATCCGACGGGCGCTTTACAGATTAAAAAATATCAATCGCAGAAACGTCGCTTGGTTGCTCCAGCTACCCAAAGCCATTTAGAGACGTGCGAAGTTGGTAGCTCTGGCTACCAGAAGCAAGTGAGTGGATAGTTCGGACACGTTATAAACTAGGTGAATATACTCCATTTGTTTAGGTACTTAAATAAATGTAAACAAACCAAACCACGTGACTATGTTGAACAGCCAATAAAAACTGTTTTGTCGCGCTTTGACGTGTCAGTGCTCTGCTTCTATTGGCTGACGAACTATATCATGTGGGTTTATTGTTTACATTTAGTAAAGTGCCTAAACAAATGAAGTATAGGACGAAACAATTAGGACAAATAATGAGCTTCCTGTGTTTCTATTTGAATCCGTTATACACGTATGTATTTCCAGTCTATTTCTTTCCATTGAACCTTGTGTTTTGCATTTATTAATCAATTTAGAATGACCGTCCAATGTTATATTGTAATGTAGAGTTCAAAAGAGAGGTGCGAACTGCCAACCTGTTAAAGGCCCACCACACCGGATGCGTGCGCGTAGACGTGACGTGCGCGAATTCATACTATACACCGCAGTGGAAAGAGCACGCGCACGTCACATCTACGCATCCGGTGTGACTAGGCCTTAAGACTACGCCGAGTATACGCCGGATGTACTGAAGCGCCCTCGTAGTGTATCTTCTTCCATTAAGTTGATTACACGGATGACACGAACGTTACAAAACAATAAACCACAAAAATAGTAATGATGTGGCGCCCGCCGCTGAACGGTCGACGTTTGCTCGGCGCAGTCGTCAAATACCTGTATATATATACTACAAAAAGCTATTTATATCAAGGGTTCCTTTAATTTTCGCCTTCATCAAATGTGATCTTACAATGAGTTCTTTTTTCAATGTATGAAATAGAAAGTTTTGTCCTTTTATTTTTTCAAAGTGATTGTTCTACCATTCCTTTTTAAATTGATAATTCTACATAATTACAAAAACCCTCTGTTGAACTGAAGAAAGTATTTGATCGAAAAATTCAAGAGATGAATATTTATGAATTTTAATACCAACATGTGTACAAATTCAGATAATTATCTTCCAATACATTTATAATATATTATTGGTAATTAAATTAAAAATCATTCCATGAGACTATAATTAGTGGAAACTCATTTTCTTAGTTGAACGTATGATGAAATTAATTTGAAAATAAAATGTAAGAATGCCAAAATTTGAAAATTACTTAAGTCTCAGCGTGTAACGTATTAAATTCATGACGTTCCTCATTTATTATCAGTCGTATAACTAAATTCACTTGAGGATTGCAATTTCGTGTATTAGTAAGATCAACTATTGTTTGTTACATCTGTTTTTTGTGTAATGTAATGAAACATGCAATATTTTGACTTTGACCTAAAGAAAAAAAAATTATTGCGATCGTCTTAAATTTATTCAAACGAGAGCCTAGGGCACACTTTTAAAATTAAAATTCAAAAACAAATTTGCCCCATTCCTTTCTCTCGATTTGTTGAATTTAGTGGTTTGGGTAACTATGCTGGAGTTAATTAGCTATATCTACTTTCCATGTAGATGTGCGATGAATTAAACACAAGCTATAACATGTTTTATCACTCATTTGTGATTGATCAAATTTTCTACGTTTATTAAGCTCAGTTAAATACGTCATTGTTATGCTTTTTAATTGTTGGTTGAGGACTTGGGATAAATGGGTATACATCATACGAGTGTTTCATTATTTTTTTTCATTTGCTCTTGTCCTGTTTATTTATAATAATATGAATTCGTTTAAAATTACAATATTATTTTAACTATTCAAACAATATGTTAAGGTATAGTTTTTGAATATTTAATTTCTAAACTGGTATTTACTTGTATATTTATTTACCTATAGACTTCTAGGAGACGTTGAAGAGGGCCATATTACACTGGCGGCGTTATAAATACGTTTGCAGAACGGCAGTGTAATGGGCCTGACTAAAGATGAGAGGCGGCGGGGTACCTTATATACCTGTGTAAATGCCCACTATTCAGAAGTATACTAGTTACATTTGATAATGTAACGAATGTTACCATTTCATTGAGTGTTTTTTTTTTACTTTTAATGCAAAATATTAGCATTTTAAACACGTATTCTATATACGTGTTTAAATTATGAATTCTTTCATTTTGCAATATAACTAAAAAAACAAGCAGAATGCTAGAAATTGGTAACTTACGTTACTCTCTGCCATGGAATTGCTCTGCTTATTTATTTACTCGGGTACATAGGTACCTATCTACCAGGTACCAGCGGTTTGATATTGGATAAATACCAGCCGCCGCCCATGTATAGGCCTGATACTATTACTATGCTCGTAATATCGACAGTTTTAATTTTAAAGACAACATCTTTTCTATCTGTTCTTTTTTATGAAACACTTGTGTTTAGGTACTCGGTGTGTGGTTGAGGCTAGCGAGATACGTCGGCGTTTTGTTATTGGTCTGCTTCGCGAATAACATTGTTATATAAATATAAATATTTGCTTGGTAATGAGGGCGAGATTGTTAAAAATAAACTACTATTACTATTCATTGTAATCGAACTTAAATAAGCATTGTTTCTCTCTAAAATACTACTTTTATTTGTAAATAACAAAGTAACATAGTGATAGTGACAGTAACAAAATTTTAAATTAGTATCAAATGCATAATTTCATTATGAAATGGTTATATATATGAAATGAAACTCAAACTATCGCCTTGTACTTATTTTTGTGAGAAACATCTACTCAATGTAATTTAAAAATCTACTGAAAATGAGTGATATTAAAGTAAGAGGAAGGGAACAAATTAAAATTGGTACAAATGTCTTATGAACATAACCTATATATCAACGTTGTTCGCGGGTGGATCTGTATAGTTGTATCTATTTTTCACGGTCTTGTGATTATTTAACTTAATTGTAATTTTAGGATGTGTAATTTTATGAAAAGGATATAAATATTTCATTAAAGTGTTTGAATCGATATTGTGTTGTTATTAATTTGCAACCCCCGACAAAAAAGAGGGGTGTGTTATAAGTATATATAAATATTAGAGATGGGCCGACTAATCGGTTTTCAATTTACCGATTAATCGGCCGACTAGTCGGCAATGCTGATCGTATGAATTTGCTAAGTTCGGTTGAACTCGAAACGTTCGTTTCGCTTCCTCCGTCGCGCTATGTTACCTACCCCTACCATGCGTTCATGTTTTGACCAGTTTTGTTTACGTTTTTTCTGTACCGGTGTGTTGCACGACAAAAAAAACAATTAAAACCCTAATTATAGTATTAAAACGAACTATAGCCTGGCCAAAAAGTCGAGCCAGTGGTGACAGCTGCAACTAAAAAAAATCCATACAAAATTGTTGCCATGTTTACGCATTTTACGTCAAAAATGTGACAGTTACGTAGAAAGTGGCGCCCTCATTTAATTTCTACTCTTTTTGGTCGCACTATACCTAGTGCTTTTTATAACTATGTCGAAAAGAAAATCGCGTTTAATTTCCATTTCCTATAGGCAATACATTCGGCATTTTTTGCCGACTAGTCGCCGACTAATAACCGACTAGAAATGATGCCGAATAGTCGGCTTTCCCGACTAATCGTTGACTAATCGGCCCATCTATAATATATTTATGTATATCTGTGTGTGAATCATTTAAGTTTATACCCGATTTGAGAAAATATGAAACCGATTCGGGTCGAATTCGCAGATGACACAGTCATGGCTTAGATCGTAGTCCCGAAAATCGGAGTTCGAAACTTCGAAGTTAGGTTAGCTCCATCCCTATCTCTCGATGTAGTCTCGAATGATGAGTGACAGGGATGGAGCTAACTTTAATTTTCAAAGTAGCAAACCTGGCAAAATGTTTGGTGGCCTTTATCCTTTATCTTTCTTTACATACTTAATATACAACAAAGTCGCTTTCCTGCGTTTATCTATATATCCAATAACTGCTCCTAAACCACGTTGCGGATTTTGATGCAGATCTCACCATCAGTTAGATAATTCTTCATGGAAAGGTTGAATGTATAATAAATTCTGGTCTATGTAGGGATTTTACAGAAAACACATAAACCAAAGCGAAGCGATGGCGGATCGCTAGTCATGTAATACCTTATAGGTTGCGGACTCTTTCATATCGATTAAGATACAAAATCGAAAAAGCCCAATAAAAAATAAACGACCTTTCAATTGCCCCGGAAGTACTAAGTGAAACATTTGGGTAAGGCCGCCAAAATTAGCATTTATAATACAGGTAACACAATAAATTTTGTGATACCGAACCGAAAAATGTCACACAAAAGTGACGCTTTTGTTTTGATCATGATGCTGGATGGATTTTAGACGACTTATGATTCCTTATTTTATAGTAGGTAGGTAAAATAAATTAACTTAACAAAGGACACCGCACGGAAAGTATGGAAAAAAAACTTCGGTGAATTTTGATAGAAATAATAAATGTTACGTGTCTTGGTCAATATATAAAACTTTGTAGGTAATAAAATCCTATGACTAGTTTTTGAGAACAAAATATTTAGTAAAAAATCATATGGATCCCATAGAAAAATGTATGAAATAAAAAAAAAAGTGGAAAGTTTTCAACAAAAAAAATACATGTTTTAGGAACCATTTAATTAATCAACTTCACCAAAAAAACTGATTAAAAAAGTGTTTAATTTTTAAGTTGTAGCGTTTCATAAAAATAAGTAAAATTTGTCTGTATTTTTTTATGTTTTATATAATCGTGATATTTCCGCTTTCTGCAATAGTAAAAACAACTAAACAGATACTTTGTGAATATTTTTTATTAATATAAATTTGGTGTCACAGCCCCCTATTCTTTGGTATTTAGATTAGAAATGAATTTTAACGAAAAATACTTTGTTTTTCATGTTCTTTTTTAAAATTAATCGGTGAAAAGTTGTGGATTTTGAATATTTCATAACTTGTTTTATTTTTAACATAAATGATTCAAATTCAAACATATTTTATGGGCTATTTAAAAAATATTTTCGTTCAAAACAGTCCTCTTTTATTCCTCCATACATTGTTCTATGGAATAAATATCCACATAATTTTTCACAAAAAAAAAAACAATAACTAGTCATAGGCTTTAATTACGCACCAAGTATTTTTATATTTTGACCAAGACACGTAACATATTTTTCTCAAAAATGTCCGGAAATGTTGACATTCCTATCTACATATTGAGACGCAAAGTACATAGTTTACTGACAGTTCTCAAATTAAAAAAAAAAAACATTGCGTGCTCGCTACACAAGCCCGCAATGTTGCATACAAATTCCATTACTATCTAGCTTGTAACTTTTTAAAAAGTGAAAAGGGCCATTATAAAATGAGGGCACAAGTCTTATACATCCAAATTTTACTCGAAACATAACTTTTTTATTTGTGCCTGGAATAGCTTGTTATTTTTTTAAACAACAATTGCGTTTCTCCTTGTCATAAACAAAAAGGCGGCGGTAAGGAGTGATGGTTTTTTCACATGAAGTTTCTGTTTGTATACAATTCAAAAAATGAGTTCAAGCGATGAAGATTTGACTCCAACACAAATTTTTTCTTGCGATTTTTGAGAAAAGCACTATATTTGCCTCGGCAGGAACAGCAATTGCGGGCTTCGTATTTTTAAACGGACTCGCAAGCTCGTCCGTTTAATCCAATACTCGGCCCGCAATTGCCTACTTCCATGCCTAGGCAATAATGTACTATTTCTCAAAAATGTCCGGAAATGTTGACATTCCTATCTACATATTGAGACGCGAAGTACATAGTTTACTGACAGTTCTCAAATTTAAAAAAAAAACATTTCATGCTCGCTACACAAGCCCGCAATGTTGCATACAAATTCCATTACTATCTACGTTGTAACTTTTTAAAAAGTGAAAAGGGCCATAATAAAATGAGGGCACAAGTCTTAAACATCCAAATTTTACTCGAAACATAACTTTTTTATTTGTGCCTGGAATAGCTTATGTTTTTTTTAAAACAAGAATTGCGTTTCTCCTTGTCATAAACAAAAAGGCGGTAAGGAGTGATGGCTTTTTCACATGAAGTTTCTGTTTGTATGCAAAAAAACTTACCGTAGATTCGCGGTTGTCCGCGACATTTGCTTTATAGAATCAAAAAACTACAAGGGCTGTGATGCAGATACACTTTTGATGAAATCGAACTGAAAGTTTTGGTTCAGACAAAATGTGATAATTTTGTCGGCCTTTTATCCATTTACGAAGCGGATCTTCTCTTATAAATCGATGATTCAGGCTGCACGCACGAAAAAGTGTCTCGTCTGCCTCATTGTCACGTTCCGCCTGAGCCGAGCGTGCAAGCGAGAGCGCGGAACAAGCGATAGAGAGGCACGATCGGCCTAAGCGTTCGGCTTGTGTGTTTTTTATGACGCTATCACGTAAAATTATCGTCTGTAAACCGAATTTACAGACAACCGTAAAGCACTATTTCCACCAAACGGCCCGCAACGGATCGGAACGGAAAGAATATTATGGTCTTTAAACGATATTAAATCATGTTCACAGTGTTTAAAGTCTATATTACCAAGCCGCGCACCGCGACCGCGGGCGTCTTCCGCGACGCGCGATCGTATCCGAAAGTATGCTGCGACGCGCGATCGGCTCCGTCATAAATAGACAATAAAAATTTAGTAGACGCGATCGGCTGTTGCCGCATCCGTCCGTATCCTTTCCGATCCGATGCGATGCGAGCCGTTTGGTGGAAATCATCATTAAGTTTTTTTTAACGCTATTTTTGCCTGCCTTCATGGTGGGTTCACAATGTAGAAAAGCCGGCGAGAAAATAGCGCGTGGATTCGTGTGGCTGGACATTTTCTTGCTTTAATAATATTCCTAATCCCTACATGTAAATTCATCACACGGCTATTTAACGCTTTAACAAACGTAAAGCGCTCAAGAACGCAAGAGCCTGAGGCCCTACTTTGAAAATCGAAGTTCGAAGTTATAGCCTGGCCAAAAAGTCGAGCCAGTGGTGACAGCTGCAACTAAAAAAATTCCATACAAAATTGTTGCTATGTTAGGTCAAAAATGTGACAGTTACGTAGAAAGTGGCGCCCTCATTTAATTTCTACTCTTTTTGGTCGCACTATACGTTAGCTCCATCCCTTTCGCTCGATTTAGTCTCGAATGACGAGTGACAGAGATGGAGCTACCGTAACTTCGAACTTCGATTTTTAAAGTAGGGCCTCTGAAAATGGCGTGTCTGTGGGCTTTTGATGACTATAGGTCATTCTCATAAAGTTCTCATAGGTGAGTTAGCCAACATAACAAAAATAAAGCTAGCCATAGAGTAAATAGTTACCATTCATGATCAGGCAAAAATATACGCTTGGCAGTACATATTTTCGCATAGAAGGCGACCATTTTCATATTTCTTCTTTATTAACATTTATAAAAGATATTTTCTGTTTTTTTTTAAATACAAACTTATTTCAACGTATTTCACACATTACTTGAGTCTTGTAGGGCGTGCAATAACTGACAGTGCATAATTTCTTTAAAATTACCATAAACAATTCATTGTGGCGTCTTTGTCGAGCGGATGTTGTTTATGATCCTTCGACATTTTCCTTTGGAAAGTGATTTTGTGGTCAAAACTGCATCGAAATGCGATGTCTGAGTCTATATTGTGATATTAAACAGTGAAGTAACAATCAATGATGCCTTTGTTCTAGTACAAACTAAGTAATAGTGTAACATAAATGTTTTGTGTACAGGACGCTTGGCAATTCTCTCTCGACCAATATAGCGGGAAACCTGTGTCGTGACGCGAACCAACGTTGATGAATCCCTGTGGGGAGTCTAAATAGTATTTACATCTTGTTATGTGGTCATCTACTCTTTGACAGTGGTTCCGTGTCACATATAGTTGCGATTGACAATGTCCGAGGAAATGGCGGTTAGTGATAACCCAACTGGGGACGAAAGTGAAGTGAACGGCGGAGAGGCGTCGGCTGCGAGTGCCGAGGACGCGGTGCCGGAGGCCCCCGAGCTGCCAAGCGAGCCCGCAGCCCCCGAGCCAGAGAATATCAAGCCAATTATAACAGGTAACTTAAGACTTTCACATAACCTAGCAATTATTTTTGATGACGTATTTTTGCTATTTGTTCACCAATATTGTACAATAGTTAAGCAGTTCTTGGGTAACATACTGTTTTATCGGTTTGGCAGTCATTAATAACATTGAATGTCAGTCATTTGATTAGTATTTTGGTAAAGTAAGCCGGAGGCAGCTATGATTTTTGCCTAGAATAGCGCTTACTTGTGAAACTCTCACATTAACAAGTTGTCTAGTTGTGAT
This sequence comes from Acleris literana, assembly GCA_946894065.1. Classification (NCBI taxonomy): domain Eukaryota; kingdom Metazoa; phylum Arthropoda; class Insecta; order Lepidoptera; family Tortricidae; genus Acleris; species Acleris literana. The sequence goes on along the minus strand of OX335688.1, from coordinate 6,911,445 downwards.
TACTAATTAAAGCCCTAATTGGTGATCAATTGTAAAGAAACTCATTTCTCAGGAGTGTTCGGAGGCCATATTTAAAACAACGGGACATGAAATGTATTTACGGATATGATTCCTGTATCATATAAGCTAATTGCTAAGATATTTAGAGTGTTCAAAGTTATTTAAGGATTGGTAGCAGAATATAATGGTATAAAGATGACATTTTGAATTAAGATCACTTTTGATGTGTGATGGTTCCAGAACATATTTTTGGATTTATTTTGTAGTTTTGTTTCAATAAATATTTGAATGGGCTATAACTTGGTAGTTAGTTATGTTATACAAGTTGAATTGAATCGCATATGGGTGATTCCACAGGCGTTTCAACCGCCGTCAGTCTGCTGTCGTAAGTATGTAAGAAATAGGTGATAATATACTTAAAATTCGATCAATTGTGGCAAGAAGTACGATAACAGTATAGCTCTGTGTAAATGTTAGCTGCTTGGTGTAGCTCATTCTTTCAATATTTATGACAGCGGACTGACGGCGGTTGAAACGCCCGTGGAATCACCCATATGCACAAAGAGCAGTATGATTGTATGTTAATTAAATTTAATACTCAGCAAAGGGTTGCGAAGGCGTTTCAACCTTTTTGATTAGGCCATGGCGACGAGATTTCAAAATAATAGTCATGGCATCTGTGAAACATATACCGTGTCAGTTAAAGGTTAATTTGTCATGATAAGGTATTAAAATACTAGTTTATTTTAGGGGATAGTTTTCTAAGTATTGGGAAGTTCTAAGGTAGATAGCGAGTAACAATTTCTATATGTATATGCAGCTGATATATTGTAGAAGCTTTCATAATTTAAAATAAAATAAAATAAATTAAATTAAATTCATAATTTACTCAATGTAAAATGGTTCCTTTGGTATTCTGGCCACTCTCGGTAGGCTAGTCACATGTCACACATAAACACCTTGTGTCCCAAAACATGAGGTCGTATGAGTAAATGGGTGAAGCAGCATTCAAAAAAACATCTGTCGTAGTTCTTGGGTTTCAATATTGGGATATTTTAATAAAAGAAGTTGATTTTCACTGTTAGCTACCACCAGAAACGATTTACATATACTGTGCCGTTGCTCTGTAAAAGAGTTTAGGTAGCATCTGTTAGACTTGCATTTGCATAGAGCATATAAGAGGAAGTGAGAGAGTAGTACAAACCGGAAAGTTGTTTTAATGGGCACACTAAAGAACCTTTGTTCTGTTAAAGCTGAAGACCAGCCTCATAGAACTGCTTAGCATCAACCTGAGTTGGTCAGCCTTTTTGGTTTTGTTGTACATTTCTTTCTGTTATAGTTCCTAGTGTTTCTTTCTTTTTTTATTATATGAACAAAATCAGACTTAACAGAATTTTTAACAACTTTATATATCTAAATACATACTTTTTTGTTGTAAAAATGATTTGTTTAAATAGAAGTACAGTAAAACCACTGTTAATATTACTCAGGGCCTTGCTCATTGCTGTCACACTCGACAAATATATGGAGAAAGAGTGTGACAGTGATAGAGACCCCAAGCACTAATGATGATGCGGTTCACTATACAAGTTTATGGTGCTCCCATGCTGCTATTATAAAACTAAAACATTTAATATGTTATAAAACATTTTGAAACTCATACTAATTATAAGAATGCTGTCTTGTTGAAATAAGTTTTATAACATTATATAACCTTTTGTAACCGAACGATGGGAGCACCATTAGAGATAATAACAGAACTCTTTTATTACTGCAAAAGATATCACTCTTTACCAATCGTTTTTGCTACCTATTTCAAGGCTTGGTGATTTGCCTAAAATAAATAAAAAATAATTTTCCCGCAGGTGCATAGGGCGGACCCCCGCGCTTGTTTTTAGAGGCTTTAATATGTCTAAGTAACATTGGTATAAAATAAAACCTGTATTCAAAACTTTCAATACTGGTAAAAGATAAATTTAACTTCACCACTCAATTTAAAACCAGTGATAAAAGTTTAAAGCAATTAATGAGTTCGGACATGTATAACATGCTTATAAGTGAAGTGGTTTTTAATTTATTTACTACCTTTTTTTAGGCGAGTCAGATCTAGAACCGAGTTCAAGTGATGTTCCGGAGCGGAGTTCAGCGGCTCCAGAGCCGAGTACAGAAGCTCAAGAGGCTACAGAGGATGGTGATGACAAACGAGGCGTCAAGCGTAGGGCCTCTGCTGCCTTTACTGAAGCGGAAGACGAGTTCAAAGGCTTTGCGAAGGCGGAAATGAATGACTCAACTCTGGACTACATGCGAGTTTTGGGTAAGTCTTTTTAGATTGTTAGACTTTTTCTTCTTCTTCTTTAAATTAATGGCGGTCCACCAAGTGATTTTGCCAGAGTCAGTGAGAGAGTATAATCAGCAAATATAACAGTAAATCAAAATTAACAAAAGTAAAAGCCTGGCATTTTTCAATCGGCCATCTTCCCTCCCCGAAGGTTACCGAATATCTGTAAGACTTTTTATAAGGAATTTAAATCCTTTATAGATAGCACCTTATACATGTTGACACGAATAAGAATATGTAGCAAAGAAGAATACTATTCTAACAACATAGAAAACTATGTTATTATGTATTTATTTCTCTATGTAAGTATTTATATCGTTGTCTGGGATGCATAGTACAAGCCTAGGGCTTAGTTTGGGCCTAGCTCAGTTGGTGTCAGATGGTCCCCATATTTATTTATTATTTATGTATAAGTGCAAGTGCAATCGTTGCAATTAAAAACAAGTGTAAATCTCAACTGTCTCAAAGCTCAAATTAAACTCGTCCAAATGTACAAGTAATATTGTTTTTCATAGAAAACCTTGAAGCGGAGGTGTCAGAAGCCAGCAAGACGGCGGTTCCCCTTCGGACCGTCATGGGCACGCCTCTAGCGCCGGTGAGGGCTAGCAAGAGAGCCAGGCAGGACACAGGTAACATTGATTTATTATAATTTTTTTCTTAATGGTAAATATTAGCAAATGAAAAATATAATTCAAAACAAAAGGACAATGGGCAAAAATGTATGGAACGTGGTACCCGCGCCAATGGATATAATGTATATATCATTGGAAAGGTATTTTTATATTGGGCAAAGATAACCATATCGCTTATCTCTAATTCCTGTCGGAACTGAGTTATTTTATTTTGAATATACGTTGTTATCAATCAATTTCCTTTAGGGATACCATTATGAAAGAAAAGAAAACATGTACTACATAACGAGAAATATCTAACTTCTTGTCGGCCGGGCACTATATTTATACTACTTACTATTAGGTGCCTACATTACTAGTCAAGGGTACACTTCAGTGTTTACGCTTCATAAATAAAATGGATTTTTTTCTCATTTGAAAAGTGACAACATGTGGTGATCTTTGTTACATTCGTTTTTTTTACAAATACCTAACTCTCCATGAGGCTGAAGATGGAGCTCTCTGGTGCAGTAGCACCCTATTCACTTTTGCTTAAGTTGTATTTTTAAGGAAATAAACATGCCGGGAGCAGATTTTATTTCGCATAAGGTGTCATGTTCGTATATGAATATCTCCGAATGGACAGGGATTTGAGACAAACCACCATAGTAAACGTTGTTCCTATTGGTATGACCTATTCAATGACACTACCATTATTGCTATTGGAGCGGGTACCAAAATGCCCATTGTCCTTTATACTAAAAGATGTTCTGAAAAAATATGTTTATTAGAGGTTTGTCCTCTGCAAACAAGCATCCTAATGTTTTACTGAGTTTAAAAAAAAAAAAATTAGTGTTTGCTACGTCTACTTTGGACTAATGGTCGGAATGACATCATTTTGTTTGTCACCACATTTTGTTTCTTTAAAGTTTAGCGCCAGCTGTGACATAGAAATGACCATGTGGCGTTTACGCTCTTTAGCTATTAGCAGAAATTTATTTATTTTCTCAGCAAATAATGAACAAAAAATTGTAATAAAACATAGTATGCTTTTGAGGCAAACCTCTACAACCTCGTGCCCAGTGTGCAAGAGGATGTACATAATCAAGGCAATTCAATTTGAACTGTATTGCAATGTTAATTAAATTTATTTTCCTATTTTCATGAACTGAAAATGGCATTATTGAACAAACGTAATTGAACTTTGTAGCCTTGCTGATAGATTCAAAGTCCCACTCACAAAAAACTTTTTTGTAGTATGGTGGGCCTTATGAGGAGAAACAACTGTTTCAGGATACATTTAAAAAAAGTTCCCGTTCTCATTAATGTGCGAGTTCGACTCACACTTGGCCGGCTATGCCAGTCTAACAACTAAAGATAACCTATTTGTTTGGAATGTATACTTGATCTGTTTTTTTTTCCAGATGGGTCAAGACCTTCGTCAGCTTTGTCTTCCAGATCAGAAGGTGATGGAGCTGTATCCTCTACTGAGGTATGTTGCTGGCGATTCTTATACATATTTGATGTATTCAATCAGTATTCTCATTGCTTATTTCTGTTGCTTATCTATGCTGTTTGCTCTTTTAAGGTTTCTGCCCACTACACCGTATCATACCATGACCGTACTATGAATGTATCAGGCCCAGAAGGTAATTAGTATTAAAATGTTGATCGGTGACGGAACGGTCTAGTGAGCATATTTTTTGTCTGACATGTTCCTATTACGGTCATGGTATAATACGGTGTAGTGGGCAGAAACCTTAATTTTTATAACCTAACCTAACCATGTTTTTTTTTTATTATACTTCGCTGCTCAGTTCAGGAGAGAGGTATCGCGTTTTACTCTTCAGATTATAAAAAAAGAACAGGTTGGTTTGAATTTATATTATAACAATCCTAAAAAGATAAAACCGTTAGAAAACAAATATATCTTACTAGCTCTGGCTTGAGACGTACATCGCTACTCGCGGTAAAATGTACCTTATGTCCTTGGGGTTCAAGCTATTGCCATACCGAATTTCATCGAGAATGGTTTATCGGTTTAGCCGTGAAAGCGTAACAGACAGACAGACAGATAGACTTACTAGTTACTTTTGCATTTATAATATTACTCGTGATGAAAATTTGGCTAAGAAACAGTTTGAATTCGAGAATTGATACAATTAAACACAACTCGATGATTTAATTACTGCGTTTATGTTGCATCAGGGACCGGAAAACCCGTTCATTAGATTAACCCTATCGATAGGCTAACCCTGTTATTTGGTAACCCAATCGATGTGGTTACCCTATGATTGAGTTACCTAAAAGTTAGCGGGAACCCCTTTGAATTAGTTAACCGCTTCCATAGAGTTTACCAAGTTCATTAGGGTTTCGGTAGTCCAACTTCACTGACTGGGTATTACGCCATTGATCGCCTGTCTCTTTTTTGCGCAGGGCGAATTCCGTCTAGGCCGCTGCCCTATCAATTGTTAGGTAATGCAATAATGAGTTGAAATATTTGCGCATAGAGATTAAACCAGCTTGAAACCGTTCGATTAAGTTTGAATAGGGTAACAGGCGATGGGGTATTGGAATAGGGTTAGTGCTTAGTCGAATTAACTGTATCGATTGATTGCCCTTTCATTGAACTAAGTCGACGATAGGCTTAGCGTAGCCTTCGGGTTTGTAAAAACAAGTCTATCACATACAATATCGAAAACCCCTTTCGCGCTAAGCGGTTCCGGTCCCTGTGTTGCATGAAGGGTTGCCGGTGCTATTTTCGCGCCGACCTATTATAACTAACATTTCTCTCAACACCTAAGCTTGCCTAATCATGTGTTTTTTTATTATACTACGCTGCTCAGTCCAGGAGAGAGATACCGCAATATACTCTTCAGGTCATAAATAAAGAACAGGTTGGTTTGATTTCTTTATATCCTTAAACTTTTACCTGCTTCAGATTAAAAACCATTAATAACTTGTGAAATTTTTGCAAAGAAACAGTGTGGGAAGCAAAAATTTTAACTCATTAATTGGGTAAATCTACCGCAACTCGATGACTTAGCTACCGCGCCTATTTTTCCCGGTCGGTCGACGGTGCTATTCTCGCGTCGACATTATTCTCCAAAATCAAAACGGCCGGCATATCTATATCTTGTCTTTGCAGCGATAGGCCCTTTAGGATAAATCTTGATATTCGAGGAACTTTTGTGTATTTATCTCTTTTAAATAATCAGCTGTTCTAAGTGTAGGTATCCTCATGATGAACATCGGTTAAGAGGATTGTGGAGCGCGACGCCTCAATCGCGTAGCTGTCAAAAGAAAAACCATACAAATTTAGCTCCGGGCGATAACGTTTCTGACCCCCTAAATCAAGTCCGATTTCCACGAATTTTTCATAATAACTATATTATGAAAAACTAGTTTTTTACGATTCCGTTATTTTTATTTTGTTTATTTTCTAGAAATATTTTCTATACCTCGAGGCACGCACACGTGCAAACCCCGCAATCGTAAATTTAAACAACTATAGGTATAGGGTCGTGCGTACTAAAATGACATATTTTTAACAATGTAAATAAATAAAATAAATAAATCGGCCACAATCACGTAAATTGACCCTCTTTAACTTTTGCTTGTACTATGAGCACTAGACAATGATAAATATACTTACAGTGCAACCATTTTCTTAATAGCGATGGTCAATATTCGTTTTTCTATAACACACGAGTGGCAAATATACTGTCAGTTGCGAGTGCAAGCGTGATAGCGATAGCCAGCCGTAAGCTATTAAGAAGCTGGGAATACTGTACATAGATAAATAGATAGAAAACATTCATGACGTGGAAACAAATACTCGAGCTCATTACTCGAATATTTGCCCTGACCGGGACTCGAACCCGGGATGCTTCGTAACTAGGCTAACTACGTTGTCAAATCGCACCAAGTAGCAGTCTCACCAATTTCAAAACAACACATTGGGCATTTATTATTTTAAATGACCACCTCGTGTCTTCGGAACCTAGACTTGAGACGTCACTGTGACGTCATGAAGTCACTGTCATAGTCTTGACACCATTGAGTTGTTCAGATTATTGTAATTTTTTTGTGCATATGAAGTCATTTAAGTCTATAGTTTTTGCCCGTGAATTCGTCCGCGTAGATTTCGATCTTCATTATTTCCCCGGGAGCTTTTTATTCCGGGATGAAAAGTAGCCTAAGCATTAAACCGGGATATAAGCTATCTCTCCAAATTTCATCCAAATCCGTCCAGCCGTAATGTAAGAACGAGTAACAAACAAATATCGGGGGATTATCTCACACAAATTGACTTTGTCCCAAACTAAACTCTAGGCTTGTACTATGGGTAATAGACAACGAGTAACTTATATAGAGAAATATGTAAATACTTAAATATATAGAAAACATCCAAGACTTAGAAACAAATAATCACGAACGAACACACAAACTTTCACATTTGTAAGTAATAAGCGATATAAACCCACTTGCAAAAAACGTGGCCTTTCGATATAAACCCCCTTGCAAAAAACGGGCTCTTTCGATATAAAACCCCTTGCAAAAAACGGGCACTTTCGATATAAAACCCCTTGCAAAAAACGGGCACTTTCGATATAAAACCCCTTGCAAAAAACGGGCACTTTCGATATAAAACCCCTCGCAAAAAACGGGCACTTTCGATATAAAACCCCTTGCAAAAAACGGGCACTTTCGATATAAAACCCCTTGCAAAAAACGGGCACTTTCGATATAAAACCCCTCGCAAAAAACGGGCACTTTCGATATAAAACCCCTCGCAAAAAACGGGCTCTTTCGATTTTTTTCAATTACTTTAAACATACTGTAACTAAATGAAATTTCATGCTACTGCATTAAACTAATATTGTTTATATAAAATTATTATTTTCTTCGTAAACAATACTTTCTTTATTTTGTAGCATGAAATCTCGTTTAGTTATAGTATATTTAGGCCGGATTTCACCAAATTGGAATAAGACTTATTCCGAGATTAGTCTATACAAATTCGGCGTTTAATCTAGGTATAAGACCTTATTCCAGTTTGGTGGAATGCAACCTTAAAGTACTTGAATAAATCCAAAGTGCCCGTTTTCATTGCAACGGGGTTATATGCCTTTTTTTGAAGACAATTTATTGTTTATACCGTGCCCTAAGCCAATTCCAGTCAGTGATGTTATATGTCCCTGCAGGTGGGCTCGTCCCCGGCGGTGCGCGGGCGGCGCGCGACGGTGGAGATGTCGTCCCCGCTGCTGCGCGTGCCGCTGGAGCGCGGCTGGAAGCGCGAGCTGGTGTTCCGCGCCGCGCTCGACCAGCACTCGCGCCGCAACGCCGACATCTACTACTACACGCCCCACGGGAAGAAACTGCGCTCCACTAGGGAGGTCAGCCCACTCACTATATGCTCTATAATAATAGTTATTTATGTAACTGGTTACTTTTTAAAATGCTTCAAACAATAAAGTAAATATGCCAATTTGTATACCGAACGCCATTTCCCGTACCGTATTGCAAAACAGTCATATCAATTAATTATATGGTTTTAAAAAAAAACTCCGGTTATAATAATTAATTAAATCATTTCGCCTATATTTACTCATTTTTTTTTTTGGAAAAACCGTTTTTGACAAGTTTAATAAAAAAAATAAGATTTCATTTGATCACGAAAGACCATCACTGGCATTTTTCATGTGCGTAACTATGGTAATAACAATGCTATAATAATTATAAAAGAACTGTTATTGCCAAGGCAACGTTCCTTATAAAACTGTTTTTACGCTTCGTTACGCTATAGATGGTATTCTGAAACCGTTAACGATATTAATATTAGCGCTTTATAGTACGCGAGTAGAAAAACATTACGGCATCGCCATATTCAGCTTTTATTAGTATCGACATGAAGCAATGCATATTTACAGCTCACTCGCGCGTAGCACGCGGAAGATTAAAAGTTCAACTATTATGCACATTGAGAAGACAGATTACATGCGGTGAATAAAGATTAAACAACGTATTTATTTATTTTTCTTGATTTGTTTCAGTACCTAAAACAAGCAAAAAAAATATGCAACTGTCCACAAAAAAAATGTGGCACATAAAGCTGCCCTTCTAAGCATAATGGCGATATCTCAGACAAAACATCTGTAGAAATTGCAACCTAGTTACAAACAGAAGAGAGTTGAATCTGCTTTGGCTATTGTATTTAGTTATTGCATTTTTCCTTAGGAGGGCAGAATGTCTTCCTATTAATAGTCTAATTTTTTTTTCCTCACAGGTATCAGAACACCTCTCTGGAACCGGACTTACGTTAGAGAATTTTTCATTCTTCAAAGAACCACTGGGCGTAGATGACCCTGAAAAAGAAATTATTCGGTAAGACACCGCTACTCGCTAATCTTTCTTTTTAACAAACATTTTTTGAGCGTAGATTAATTAAGATTATGTAGTATCGCTTTAAATTCGATAAGGTTTAGTAGCACGTCCGTCCCCTGGATTGTCGCAAAACGGCCTTTTTACGTGACAGGACTCGTCCCGAGTTCGATCCCTAATAGCCGCAATATTATTATACCAAAGAGCGAAGCGCGCAGGGCTCCTCACCTTGGCCCCGACTCTCTTTAAAGTCATGTCATTCAATGGTCAAATTCATGTGTAATTTAAAAACAAAAGGAGTCTGTCCACGGGTTCAGCCATTAAACTGTGTGTATGGTGCAGTGATGCGAAGCTGATGCGGCGCGCCGAGGAGTCGCCGGTGGTGGCGGCGGCGCCGGCCGAGGGCAAGCGCACGCCCAAGCCCAAGCAGCCCAAGGGCGCCAGCCCCGAGCCCACGCCCAAGTCGCCGCCCGCCAAGATCAAGGTACGCACTTATATTATACTCGTTTTGCCCGCGATTTCGACTATCGTTGTTCCCTCGGGAACTTTCAAATCTTCCGGAATGAAAACTAGCCTATGTGTTGACCCAGGATATGAGCTATCTCCATTACAAATTTCATCAAAGTCCGTCCAGCTGTTACAGCGTGAAGGAGTAACAAAAAAACAGGAACTTTCGCATTTATAATATTAGTAGGATTATCTAGTTCATTTACTCCCACTTGCCAAATCGGCAAATAGTATCGGTAATACAAATGCACAGGAGCACAACATTTTGAGTAATACAATTACAAATGCATATTACAAATCATACCGCCATACTTAGACATTTTAAAGACAATAAACTCGTTCCTTTTTCAAACTTATGTATAAAAATCGTTTCTATAGTACCGCCATTCTAAGACCCGATTTGACAGCTGTCAACACAGTACAAAATATAACCTCAAACATGCCTCAAACACGTATAGTAACAGTTTCTTAATAGCGATCGGTAATCTTCGTTTTTCTATGAAACAAGAGTGACAAATTTACTGTCAGCTGTGAGTGCAAGTGTGATAGCAATAGCTAGCCGGACGGTATTGAAGCTGGGAGTGCTGTATTATTAAAACAGTGTGATTATAAGGAGCGATTTACGTCATTAACTGAATATAATTATAATCATTGCATCATTTTTGAATATTCAGACTCCGTGGAATTCCTCCCGGTAGACAAATTGCCGGACGTGTGGCAACTCTAATTCCAAATCAAATCAAATCAAATCTCTTTATTTTGCCTAAATGTGGTACAAAAGGTGTTACAGTTGGACAAAGTCACACACATTTTGCCAGTATCTGGCATGCAAAAATATCATAATCATACAATTTAAAGCAATGTTAAAAATGCTTCAGGACTACATGGGTTGATCGCTTATACATGCATAAGATAAATTCATACTCAATCATAATAAAATTAAATAAAATTAAAAAATCACAGTCAATCGTTAAAGTAATCAAAATATTCTTCAGTACTATAAAAGCATTCCTGCACTAACCAACTCTTAAGTTTAGTCTTGAATAGTCTAGTAGGCAATTCTTTAATTTCATCATGCAATCTATTATAGATGCCAATGGACATGCAATATGCGTTCTTACCATACAACTTAATCTTTTGAGCAGGACCAACGAGGCGATTTGGATACCTTGTATTAAAATTACATATTTCTTTGCTGGTTTTAAAAAGTTCTGGATGCAGTTTGACGAATAAACAAATTTCATATATGTACATGCTTGGTACAGTCAGAAGTTGTAGGCTTCTAAATAACGGCCTACAAGATGTTAGGATATCAGCATTACAAATTGCTCTAATGCACTGTTTTTGAGCTATTAGTGCACGTTTTACATGACTAGAGTTGCCCCAAACAACGATGCCGTATCTGAGCAGGGAGCAAACATATCCATGATAAGCCTGTAATGCAGCCTGTTTGGTGCTTATCTTAGTAAGTTTCCATAGAGCATATGCAAACGCATTTATTTTACTGCAAAGTTTGTTTATATGCCCAGCCCAGGAGCATTTATCATCCATGCAAATCCCCAAGAATGTCGTCTGGCTGGATTCTTCTATAGTTTGATCCGCAACGGCTACCGTTAGGGAGAGCTTTTTCCTATTTTTATTTACGAACTGTACAAATGTGGTCTTTTGTAGATTAACATTTAGATTGTTCCTATGTAACCATTTTATGACATTAGCGATGGTGTCAGTTATGTCCTTATTATAAGAACTAGCATTATTACATGGTATTACTATAGAAAGATCATCTGCGAAGAGTATACAGTCAAAGTTTGTTACATTCGGTAAATCGTTGATATATAATAAAAAAAGCAGTGGACCCAGGAAAGTAAATACTGTTTGTTCCCCAGGTGAAGTCGATGGGGTCGCGGCTAAGCAGCAGTAGTAATGCTGCGCCCACTCCGCCGGCCAAAGCGAAGAAACCTCCGCCGGCCTCAGACAACAACAACTCCGCCGCCTGGAAGAAAAACAGGTATCTACGCGCGTCAGTAATGCGAGGAAGGCTTGCGGTATATTACAGATCGACAAACACTAGTTGAGTTGGTCTATGCTAGTGCTTCTCCAAGATCCTATCAATTTCATGGAAAGACACACCCGTGAGCATACTGGACTGTGGCGTAGTGCGAACGCTCTTTTCAAAACATTGGGCGTTTACAGTGACGCGTGAATATGAGTTTAAAATTTTGGGGTGGCACGGTCAATGTACAAAATTGTACAATTTCCGCTCGTTTCCCCTTGTTTTTCTGTCTGTGCTTCTTGCAGGCGTGCCACGCATGAAGTTGACGTGATATACTGTATGAGCAATAAATACGTCATTTTAATTGGTTCAATTAAAATTGGGTAAATGATTAATGCTAAAGCCTTCCTTGTTTATTGTCTATATAAGGCAAGATTAGATTTTAAAAATCTAGTTTTTTCTTGTTTTTATTGTATTATGTAATTTATATTATGTTTATGTTTCAAGCAATTAATAATTAAATGATTATTAATGGCTTGAAATGATATGATGTGTTGCGCTGTGTTGAATATCTTGTACTGAATTTAGGCAATAAGATAATCTAAAGACTTATTTGATACATTTCCTCAACAAGATCTATTTTATTTGACATCCTTATTTTTATTTCGGTCCTCGTGTGAAAAACAATCAACTTTTTTTACGTAGTCAACTACAGACTTGTATTAACTTTAGTTTTTTCATACAACACCGACACTTTTAATAAGAGTTGATCGTTTTTGTCACGAAAATATATTATTTTGAGCTTCGTGTTTTTCACGAAACTTTTGTATTTGTTGTATGATCTATTTCGTCTCGCATTTATATTACTTTGATTAATCAATCATACAACTAGTCACAATACCAAGCAAATAATGTAGGTGAATCAAAGTATTGTAAATGGAGATGTGTGTATGCCACTTGCCACTCCGGAGGGTTGATTGACTAGTGCAATGAGCCCTCCCCGGCGGGTACTGAGTGCGCGCGAGTGTAGTCTCGTCGGGCAGAACGGCGCCCGCCCTCGCGCCCGCGCCCGCGCCCGCTCCCGCTCCCCCGCCCGCGCCCGCGCCCGCGCCCGCGCCCGCGCCCGCGCCCGCGCCCGCGCCCGCGCCCGCGCCCGTGCCCGCGCCCGCGCCGGCACCGGCCGTGTCGCGCCCTCCCCCGCCCGCCTCGCCCGCCTCGCCCGTGGATGCGAAGGTCGCTCTTCAGGATGATGTAAGTGTGCGTTCTATAGTTCATTTGGAACCTAGGTAATCATTAATTCAGTAGGAAATATTCATATCTTCAATAAAAGCTGATTCATGTAATAAACAATTGAGAACAATCCGTTTTTGAATAGCTATAAAAATAACCAAGATATAAACCAACAAAGATTTGTTTTATCTCTTCCTAAGTCTAGGTGATTCCCTTAACAGGAAATGATCTTATTAAATATATAAACTTAGCCATAAGAATAATAGTCTTTATGAAAACAAATAACTTATACATGAAAACAGCTGTCGTCAAACTCGAGTGTCTCCTAGGAATTGTACTTATAAGGTAAAATATTAGAAAGGTTCAATATATATCATGTAAAACCACAAAAAAGCTATTCGAACCACTTTTACGAGTCAACAAAACTTCATTTTTTAAATTTAATACAATCAGTTCAATGTAAAAATTTTTTTGTCATCTAACTGCAGAAATTGACCTAAGAAGCCTATTCCTCGAAATGTTTATCAAATTTACAAACACTATTAAAAACAGGTGTATCCCAATTGGGTATTAGGTTTGTTTTACAAAAAAAGACAATAATTATGATACTGTTTACCTCATAGAATTTGATAGTATGTAACTATGTATACATGTATAACTCTTTTTTATACATAAAACCAATTATAAGTAACAACGTACACGAACTTAAGATTAACGTGTATAATTAATGTTACCTTAATCAAAAATATGATAATTCCTGGGATAGTGATAAATGCGGCAGAAAACGAATTGTTCATAGAAAAAAATAATGATGAGGATTAGAATTAAAACTCCCCTGTGCGTACCCTAAACGCAGTGTCATGAATGTCTACTTCCCCTCAGTCAGCATACCCCCCTGTCGCCTTACGAATGCCACTAGGGCTATCACACGCGGACTTTACCTTTAAGAACCCCTATTTTACTGCCGTGATTGATTTTTATTCGCGTCAAGCGCTCGATTTTCACTTGTATAATTTACCTAAAATTTGCATTTTTTTTATGCCAAGGAGAAGGCAAAAGTGCCCACAGGACCCCTGACGGTAAGTGGAATCGAATAACCATAGACATTATCATTTTTAAGACTACAAATGCCTTGCCAAGCCTGAGGACTAACGCCTCTATGCTGGTAATAAACCGGTAGTCTCAAGAGAAGCTCAACAGATTCATTGATCAATTTATTAAACCGCATTTTCAGTAATGTTTACTAGGTACATGTATAAAAGTTAAATTGCTATCATGCGCTGTTCATTTCATATGCCCATTCTTTGATGAAGTAGGTTTTTTAAGAAGTGAATGCAAAATTCCGTATACATTTGCTACAAAGCAATATTAAAAATAAAGCTGAAATAAGTTATTACCGTAAACCGGGTTACTTTGATTTGCGGGGTGACTTTGATAGCAACTACCATTCCAGACAAATATGTTATTTTTTGAGGAGTTGGAATACGCCTCCATGTTTTTTTTTCGTCTCTGGTAACGGGGATAGTTGCTCCTTAAGAAAGTTAAAGTAGTGCGCGTGTTACTGTCTTATTTCTTATAATTTAGGTTTTAGTTAGGTTAGTGTGCTTTTTTTCTTGATTTTTGAGGTAAAAAAACTTCAAAAGTATCTTTGTTATGCAAAAACGCATGTTATTTGTATGGTGTCTTATTTTAAGTAAATCTAATTGTTGATATCGAAAAAGAACAACATCAATTAGATTTATTATGTTCTATATTTTTTCAGATTTTACGCGCTTTTCAGGGGGTTTACTTGAGATATTCATTCAAATATATTCATAGTGTAACTTTGATCATAGTGTTTTTAATTTTTTTACGGGAAACTAAAGGTCTCAATTTTTTCTAATTAATCAAGTTAAAAAAACAGGAAAAACGGATTATTACGTATTTTTATTTTATTTTTTGTCTTTTAGTTTCTAAAAAACTCGTGCTAAACTTGAAATTTGATCACAGTATTTAACCTCGGTTTACGGTATGTATTTCATGCTAAAATATTCGTCGATTTAATAAATCAAATACCGACAACATGGAAGTTCCGTGCATCTCTACTAATTTATTGATTAAATATTCGATAATATGTGCGTGTCCAGACGTCCCCGCGGCAGCTGGTCCAGCCGTGCTCGATGACGTGCGGCCGCGGCGTGCCGAGCCTGGCGTGCGCCGCCTGCCTGTGCCTCTACCACCCCGCCTGCGTCGGGCACCTACAGCCGCCGCAGACCTTCTTCTGCAAGGTGATGCACACACACACAGTCATACATTGACCTTTGGGGGGTATCGGTTCACGTCCTTAAATCCTTAATGGAAGTCATAGCAGCTGACTTAATGGTCATATTTAATCACTGTGTTGACTGTGGCGAGTTTCCTGATCTTATGAAACATAGCAAGATAATTCCATTATTCAAAACGGGTAGTACTTCTGACCCCACTAACTTTAGACCGATATCCATACTACCCACTTTCAGTAAAATCTTTGAGAAATTAATTTTATCACAGTTAATGGAACATTTTCAATATAATAATTTACTACACAATAAACAATTTGGTTTCACTCGGGGTCGCTCGACAACCGAAGCTGGTGTTGAGTTAATTAAACATATTTTTGATGCCTGGGAGGGGTCACATGATGCTTTAGGTATTTTCTGCGATCTGTCCAAGGCTTTCGATTGCGTTAACCATGACACTTTGGTCAGGAAACTACACCACTATGGAGTTAGAAGTACATAAATGATTTACCATACCTTATAAAGGACAACCATGATATAGTATTGTTTGCTGATGATACCTCACTCGTATTTAAAGTTAAAAGACAACAGGAGTTCAATGTTGATGTAAACAATGCTATATCAAAAGTAGTAGATTGGTTCAGTGTTAATAATTTATTACTGAATGAGAAAAAGACTAAATGTATTAAATTTATGACAACCAATGTGAAAAATAGACAAACTACTATAACTATTAAAAATGACAAACTAGACCTAGTTAATGATACAGTATTTCTTGGTTTAACGTTAGACTCCAAACTCCAATGGGGTCCTCATCTGGCTAAATTAGCAAATAGACTCAGTTCTGCAGCTTTTGCAGTTAATAAAATTCGGCAACTAATAGACTTGAAAACCGCTCGATTAGTTTATTTTAGTTACTTCCATAGTATTATGTCATATGGTATTCTACTATGGGGTAGTGGTGCTGACGTAAACAGCATCTTTGTTCTGCAGAAGAGGGCTATTCGTGCTGTTTACAAGATGGGTCATAGAGACTCTCTTAGAGATAAGTTTAAAGAAACCAATATATTAACAGTATACAGTCAATATATTTATGAAAACCTTATGCATGTTCATAAAAACATCGTTAATTTTAAAAAGAACTGTGACATACATAATGTTAATACTAGAAATAAACATAAGCTCGCAGTGCCCTTTACACGGCTTCATAAAATAAAAAACTCTTTCACGGGTAATTGTATAAGGTTCTATAATAAGCTCCCAAGTAGTGTTACTCATCTATCAGTAAATAAATTTAAAAGTTACGTTAAATGTAAACTAATTTCTAAAGCGTATTATAGTATCAAAGATTATATGAATGATAACAATGCTTGGGACTGAATTGTTTGTATTACAATTATTATTGACCGTGGAGACTATATACATCTCCTTTGTATGCTTATTATTTTAATTTGACATCTGGAGACTCTTTACATCTCCATAATTGACCGTGGAGACTTTCTACATCTCCTATGGATGTTTATTTCTTAAATTTAATTTTAATTTGACATTTGGAGACTCTTTACATCTCCATAATTGTATTATTGACCGTGGAGACTTTCTACATCTCCTTACCTATGTCTATTTTTAATTTTTATCTGAAATTTGGAGACTTTACATTTCCAATTTAAATTGAATATACTTTAATTCTCATAATTGCTCCTGGGACCTGTACATCCCTGTGACATTTAAATTAGTTAGCTTAAGTTTATCATAGTAATAAGTTACTCATATAAAAAAAAAGACTTCCTGTTGAGTTTCTTGCGGCGTTTCTTCTCAACAGAGTCCCTTGGAAGCGCTGGTAGACTCAGACATGTAAAAGTGCCTACAGGGCCTACTTACAGAATAAATGAATTTGAATTTGAATTTTACACATACGGCGGACGCATACAGTGTGTGGTCCCAACGTCTCTGCAGGAACTAGTCGAGTAGTCAAACAATTATATAGATACATAAACACATGACATGACTTACTAATGCTCTGTTGAAAATAAAAAGGTAGTATAAGAGTATTTAGTCCGTATGTTTATTTCGTTTTCTTGCTTCCGTCAGCAGTGCTCTGTGCTTAATATTTAGAATGCAAAAAATTGTTCTTTCACGTTAAAACTTAACACATTTTGTTATTGGAAAATGACATTTATTGACGTTCTTAATATGTGTAGGGAATGAGCACCAAGTCAACGACACAATGATGATGGTCATATGTTTTTTTTTTTTTTTTTTTTATTCATATATAGTTAAAATACATTTCGAATTTACAAAATTTCGCCAAACTGCGGAACAGTTTGTTGGCGAAGCATGTGCACTCTTATATTAAAAGTTGGTACAGTGTAGTTAATACTAAATCTAAAACGGTACTTTCGAGTAGAACATGTTAAAACCAATAAATATAATATTACGCATCAGCAACCTTAACTATTTTCTGAGTGGTAGGTGTTTATTAACCAGGATCTCAATTTACGTTTAAAAACATTCTTATTTTTGCATTCGTCCTCTGAGAAAAGACTGTTGAAAATCCGTGGTATCATATAGCTTCTCGTTCTCTGTCCATAATAATTACAAGCTCTGGGTTCTACAAACTTCTTTCGTGATGCTACTCTTAGACAACGGTGATTTCTTTTATTGAAAAAATATATGTAGGGACTACCAGATTTTTAATAGCGATCGGAAATCTTCGTTTTTCTCTAGAACACTAGTGACAAATATACACTGTCAGTTGCGAGTGCAAGTGTGATAGCGATAGCAAGGTGAACGCTATTTTAAGTAGCTGGTATTTGCGTATCTGATCTGCCTTGCTAAGACAAATGGCAGTATCTCAGACAAAACTTCTGTAGCAAATGCAACCTTATTGCTAATGAGAGAGGATTGAATCGGCTTCGCCTGTTTAATTTGAGATACCACTTATTGTCTTTTGAGGGCAGTCCAAGTGAATCCCTCTATTACTCCAGAACTGCCGCAAGTCCGATTCGCCCCCGCCGGAGCCGGCGCACAAGGCGGGCGGCGGGGGGGCGCCGCGCCGCGCGCCGCTGCCCGTGCCCGTGCCCGTGCCGCGCCCGCGCAGCGACAAGCGCGTCATGCTGAGGATGAAGGTACCGCACATTATTGTACACGCCGGGAAACAAATGTTTGCAGGATGAGTCAGTTAGTGCGTCCGAATAGCCGCGCTCTCGGATTTGAGTTTAGCAAACGTTTCTTCCGATCGAGGCTTATTAAGTACTTTTCAGAAATGTGCTAATGACCTAGTATGTTTGAAAAAATATATACTATTTTTTTTTTATAATATTGGGAGGCAGACGAGCAGGCGGCTCACCTGATGGTAAGTGATCACCGTCGCCCATGGACACCTGTAATACCCAGGGTGTTAAAAGGTGCGCTGCCGGTCTTTTAAGAAAGTGTAGGTTAGAATTGGGCTTTGATCTTCAATATGAGTTCGCGCCGGAGCGCAATGTTTTGAACATTTTCTCATTGTGTTTACTGCATGGGGGGCGCGTAGGTCTTTCTTCTCCACTTCTGATTTAGACAGTATCGGGAAGGTACAGGTCTGAAGTTAAGTGACCTCTGACCTCCATACAATCTTAAATTTGCAAAGTTTTAGCAACTCTAAAATGTAATGCCGTTATCTTTGCCAGCAGTACGTCGAAATTAATCAATGCACATTGAACTTACTTATAATTACCATACAATTTTGTATGTATATGGTCCCGAAAGGCCTGAGTCGAGGAAAAGCTTAAACTAAGTAAGAAATTGTTGTTGTTAGGTAGCGGGCGGCGGTCCCGACGGGTCGCGAGTTTGGGCTGTAGCGGGGGCGGGGGCGGGGGCGGCAGCTGGCGCGGCGACGGGCGCGGGGGCGGCGGCGGGCGCGAGCGCCCCCGTGGCCCCGAGCGCGGGGGCGCGGGCTCCCGCCGCCCCGCCGCAGTCCATCGCCGTGCTCAACGGACGGCGGTTCATCGTCGTGCCGCGCGCGCTCGTCACCAAGCCGTCAGTTACACGCACACATACACATTCTTTTTTAATTCATCATACACATTGGTGCAACAGTCACATTATAAAATCCGAGTGATACGAGTTGACACACGAACCGTAGCCGAGTAACCTACCTATACTCCATTTGATTAGGTACTTAATTAAACGTAAACACAACAACCACGTGATATAGTTCATCTGCCAATAGAATGAGAACCCTGACTGATACGTCAAAGTTCGATACGTGGTTTGGATTGTTTACATTTATTAAAGTACCTAAATAAACAGAGTATAGTTAGTTATGTACCATTGCATACATACGATTATTTACATGCTTAAAATGGATGTTATAGAAGAAAACAAAGATAACGTTTCTTGTATACTTTCTTAGTTTTCTGTTAACATGTGACTCACCTCTAAAGCCATCTTCATTATTTCGACCGATGGAAATATTGCCAATATGCGTCCAATCATAGTAATCATATGATTACAACTAAGAAGCATTTATAAAAATTTCAATTTAAACTTGACATATATAATTTGGGTATACTTAAAAACCATAGATAAATATTAACCCTTGTTACAGATAACATCAGTTCCTCAAAGGCGCAAGAAGTGTTCGCCCCGACGCCCCGTATAATCACAATTATAATTTAACAATACGTTACTTACAATTAGTTATAATTATAACACAAACAAACTACAAATCATGACCGGCGGAGCTACGACTCCCTCGCACCTTCATCACTCAATTTGTCCTTATCTAATTAGTCTATGAAAGATACACAAATACAACTAAATTGCAAGAACATTTATGTGCTTACAATTTTAGACATTATCTATATAATTAATTACAATTTAGCGCTTTATTGACTTCAAAATCGATTAAAGGTATCATGGACACCAACAACAAATAAATTCAATAATCCATATTATAAATTGAATTAGTGTCAAGAACAGGAAAAAAAATAGGGTGCTGTTCGGACTATCCGAATAGAAATGAATACTTAGCCTTATTGTGCCTTAATTGGCCCTGGGTCTAACAGCGACGATATGGCGTACAGTCACATTATCCATAATAAGTCAATATAGAGCACATAGCATATAACTGAAATTCATCCTTGCGTGATTTATTGACGTTTGAAAACGTCCAATTGAAGTCAAGCAAGCTCTTAATCTCTAATCAATAGAATAGGACTTTTGGTGGCAAATCGTGGTTCTAGAATCCACTGAGTCGCTATTTCCTATTTATTATAATACATACCTCTTTGACTTTGACCTTCAGTATTTTAATATTTCAAAATTCATTTATTAATTAAACCGTTAAACGAGGACATCTCTGCTGTGAAAGCGTTTAAATCAAGCAAATAGTAGGTATGGAATAACCGAACTAAAAATGTATTAAGTTCGTTTTGAAATATAACCATACTGAACGTCAAAATAAAAGTGTCATGTATTATAGTGATTAGTAAATAGCAACTCCATGGATTCTAGAACCACGACATGCCACCAAAATCCTAACCCTAATGATCAATCACAGTATTGGGCTCTATTGTACTCTGTAAAACAATATTGCTATCATGCTATATAAGGTCATGTCAGACATAAACGCCAAATTAAAGACTGTACACGATAAAATCCGGCCATGCATGCTCTGGTGTATCTTTGCAATGAATGCATATTTTAAAGCTGTTTTTTTTTTATAACTTATATAATTATAATACTATATAATAAAATAAAATCGTATCATAATGTATGGGTATGTGTGAGTTTTCGCCGAATATATTCTATCATACCTTTCATCTCCTGTCCAGCGTTATTTGACAATCTTCACTGGCTTCCTGCTATAATGTCACAACTGTATTTATATTTTTACAAGCTGTTTTACGCACATTAGAATGTCGTCTTACCAAAAAAATACCTTTTGAAACTCATTTCTATTTGTAGTAGTCAGGAAGACTTTTTACTCCATGCACTGAAAGTTATTTTTGTATGGGAGGCATTTATTTGTCAAAAAGTCAAATTCACCAAAGTTAAAAAACCTCAGAACTATCTCAATCTTAATACAATTAGAAAAGTTTTAACTATTGTGAAAAGATAATGTAATAAGGTATTATTTGGCTTGTATAATTAAAAATAATAAAATGTTTATAACAGGAGAATTTGGTAAAGACTGTCAGTAGACCGTGTACAAAAACATATTGGTACTGTGGATTATATAATGGTCTAAGTCACAAACGCCCTAACATTTTATTATGATTGTATTATTACTATGAAGTTTCATAACCACTGACTATTACAAAAAAGGGCTGCTTGAAAATTAGCATTCATTAAAAAAATGCACCAGAGCATGCATGGCCGGATTTTATCGTGTACAGTCTTTATTAAAGTTAATGAAGTGACTTAATTAACTTTACTTGGTTTATCTTTACCTTTGAAAAAGACAGTCGCATTTCTGATGGAATTTTGAATATTGAAATAAAAAATCATTAATAGTATTTTGAGCAAGTAAATCGGACGTGAAAAGCTTTCGTATTTTTTATCAGAGTTATCACAAAGTGAAATTGTTTTGAATGTTTGACAGAGATTTAGTTAAATACTATGCATGTGTAAGAAAATTTAATTCTTTACCCGTGGCTAAATATCTTTTATTTTTTATACAAGGCGGTTTCTCGAGTTTTGAAGTTTTAAGAAAATCCCCTTTTTTATTTGAAAACAGGCACATAGATGTTTTATTTATTTTTGCTTTTGACTGAACTTGATAAACGATGGATTAGAAATGATATTTGAATAATCAAAACACATTAGACATCACTGCCATATCGTAAGAAGATCGTGTAAGAATTCGCTGTAAGGTTTTAAGATGAAGAGCATTGGGTAAATTTGTTTGAAGAATATTGTAATTTTTTTTGAGCGGCCACGGATGATTTATACATAGTTATTTACAGGACCTCTAAATACACATAGATATATATAATTTAAGGCGTTAAATAATATCGGAGCGGAGATTTTAAAGATTTAAGTATTCTGTTTTTAGTACTAAAGTACGCCCAAGAATGAATATTTAAATATCTCGGCTCCGATGCACTTAAGAGTATTACATTACATAACAAAATATGTTTATTTTAAATAATTCTGTCATAATTTACCACTTTTACGGATGGCCGCTCACCTTGAAAATGTATGAATTTTACAAATGACAACGCTTTTACCCAAACCCCTTTAACTATGTTACTCAAAGGGCGTTATTAACTAACTTATTTTGAGTTGGGCAAATCGAGACGTGAGCGTAGGCATTTTATTAGGGTCCCGTTGAGTACGGAACCCTAATTACAGTTTTCTATGACTTACTTTGACATAAGAATTCTTGAGCTTAAGTGCAAACAGTACAAACCGAAAGTTGATTTTTAAGATCTCAAAACAGATTTCTCATGTTGTCAACGAGTTTGTTTGAAAGCTTTGTTGATATTGTAAGAAGGGATTTCTTTATTTGGGATCTTGGAGCCCCTACATGTAAGCTGTATATACGGTAGAATAAGTAATCTTTAAGTCGTGCTGAGGCCCTGTGGCATCAAAAATATTGTATTTGTTTTCATATTTGCAGAATGACTATGTTTTAATATTTTCTTTTACAGCATTCTCCCTATTTATTTTGTATATATTCTCACTTCATTTAATCTAGAGGAAATGTATCAAATAATAAAATTTCTAGCCCGGTTGTTATTGTTTACTGTCCAACAAGAAAATAATTATGCAAAAGGTAAGGTATTTAGCAGTACAAGATATTTAACGTGTTTAGTGTGACGAATGAAATTAGTATCTTTGAACACAGTGCATCATGGAAATATGACAGATAAAAAAGTTATTATAATGCATTTCTATCGATGGTATATATTTATTAGATGTATTTTATTGTATGTTTAAGTTTTAACGGCTAGGCGTGATGTTTTTGTAATTTGGAATTATTTTAGTGATACATTTGACAGGACTTCTATTTTTAAGTTGTTGCGGACTAAGACTATATATTTTTATTAATTTGATGGTCGTTCGATTCTCGTTTCGTTATAAACGCAACACAAGATACTAAAATCGATCTGCATTATAAAATCTCTTTATCTAGTATTAAAATTTAGTTGTCTTCATAAACGCACGATATTTGTGATCATATTTTTCACTTTGAAATGTTATTTTAATTAAATACTAGCGACCCGCCCTCGCTTCGCTTCTGTTTATGCGAGTTTTCTAACACCCGGATATAATCCAGATTTTTATTCACAAAACCTTCCTCTTGAAGCACTATTTATTGATGAAAACCGCATTAAGATCAGTTGTGTAGTTTGAAAGATCTAACCGTACTTACAGAGGGACAGCCGGCGGGAAGCGAGTTTGTTTTATACTATGTAAAGACGACAAAGCTGAACTATGACATGTTTATTGTGTGTCCATGGATAAGGACAGTCTGTATGAAAATGTGTGACCCAGGGCGTGTAGTGTGGTGGTTGTTCGCAGCGAGTGCAAGCCGGGGCTGCGCGGGCGCGTGGCCAACGGCGCCGCGTCGCCGCCCGCGCCCGCCGCCTCGCCGCGCCGCCGCGCCGGCCGCAAGCCCGACGAGGCCGACCACTTCACCGCCTTCTACAACAAGGCGCAGGCCGCCAACTACAACGTCGTGGTGCAGGTCAGTATACGGTCGCAGCGAGTGTCAGCCGGGGCTGCGCGGGCGCGTGGCCAACGGCGCCGCGTCGCCGCCCGCGCCCGCCGCCTCGCCGCGCCGCCGCGCCGGCCGCAAGCCCGACGAGGCCGACCACTTCACCGCCTTCTACAACAAGGCGCAGGCCGCCAACTACAACGTCGTGGTGCAGGTCAGTATACGGTCGCAGCGAGTGTCAGCCGGGGCTGCGCGGGCGCGTGGCCAACGGCGCCGCGTCGCCGCCCGCGCCCGCCGCCTCGCCGCGCCGCCGCGCCGGCCGCAAGCCCGACGAGGCCGACCACTTCACCGCCTTCTACAACAAGGCGCAGGCCGCCAACTACAACGTCGTGGTGCAGGTCAGTATACGGTCGCAGCGAGTGTCAGCCGGGGCTGCGCGGGCGCGTGGCCAACGGCGCCGCGTCGCCGCCCGCGCCCGCCGCCTCGCCGCGCCGCCGCGCCGGCCGCAAGCCCGACGAGGCCGACCACTTCACCGCCTTCTACAACAAGGCGCAGGCCGCCAACTACAACGTCGTGGTGCAGGTCACTACACTGTCTGACCCCATAACTTAAAACGCGATATCTCAAATTCTGCAGCTAAAGCGGATTCAACCATATTTCGTTACTAATAAGGTTGCACTTGCTACAGGAGATTTCTCTGAGATACCGCCATCTGTCTAAGAAGGGCAGTGCTAGTCGCAAGTTGTGTTATTGGAGATGTAATAAAATAACTGAATTTAGTGCTGGTAATGAGTTTTGTTAAAATTAGTATTTAAATAGAGTTAGAATGTTTTGGAGCTCGTAATAAAAAAAAACATTTACAATGCAAGCAGTATTTATATCTCAGTACGCAATATTATTATTATTTTTCTTATACAATTTTAACTGAAACTTAATGTGTTTTCACCCTCGAGCACACCAAAAGTTAAATAATTGTCAATTGTTGTTTAACAGATCTTCCAGTATCTGGGCATGCGCGACTTGGCGCACTGCGCACGCGTGTGCCGCCTGTGGCGCGACCTGGCCGCCACGCCGGCGCTCTGGCGGCACGTTAGGATGAAGAATTCACACGTAAGAACATTTGAAAGAAATGCGCGATTACTGGTATAGAAGCATTCCACCTCAGTCCTCAGGGTTAGCAACGCATTTTCAGTTTTAGGGATGTGTTGCCACTGGCAACACTATACCTATCTAACTGACAGCTGCATGTGAGATGGTGTGAATTTTGGTCGCCATCTTGCCTTAACTTCAAGGGCACGTTTTATAAAACGACGAATTACAATTTTAATTTAAACTGGCAACACTAGTCAAATGGCTGGCCGTCATTGGTCGAGGTTGTGTCAAATTGAGACTTGTAACCTGTAAATTGTAATTTGTATCTTTATAAAACAGGCCCCAGGATGACGATGAAGAACATGTCTCTCATAAAATGTAAAATGCTTTTAAATAATATTAAACCTGTAAAATGAAATATATAAAAAGTTCAGGATAATTTGCAAAACTTCATCTATTCTCTCTCGGACTATAAAGTAATCTTGGCCGAGGTGCACCTCTCAAGACACGTCAAAAATTACAGTTTCCTGTCTTGTGGTTTACTTTGACCATTCTTCGAGAAGGGTATCTCGGCTCAAATTAGTTTATTAATACAGCCCTTAGGATTGCAGTCTTTAGATTGTAATCTTAAGAATGTAAATGTGTATGGATCTCCTAACCCATTTACCATCAGATGGCCTGTGTGCTCCTTTTCCTCAACCTCGCCATTAAAACAAAAACGTTTAAGGAGTTTTCGTAATAATTATGGTAACAGAACAGTTCATACAAAAAGTAACAAGTGGCCTGCGTGACTAATGTACACACTAGGAGATTTAAATGTTGTATTAATAGTTGGTATCATGTAGGTGTCGGACTGGGGCGGGCTGGCGGCGGCGCTGCGGCGGCACGGCACGCGGCGGCTGGACCTGCGCAAGATGCTGCTGCCGCAGGTCGACGTTGCCTTCTGGGAGTCCTTCGCGCAGCACGTGGCGCAGCTGCCGGACCTCGAGCGGTGAGACATTATCTCTAGCAGTCATTCTATGGTCCCATGTCCTGAAAGCCTTCGTTCGTATGTAAAACGGCAGATTTCCCAAAAATATAAAAAATAGGGATGGAGGGGAGGGGGGGGGGGAGGGGGGGGGGAATAAGGAGGACTTCATAAAATAAACTTTTTTTTATCTATCACCAGCACGGTAATACATACGAGCGTCTTTTCTGTGATTATAGTGCACAGATCAACAACCACCACCAATCAACAAGATTTTGACTTTCATCAAACAGGACAGGCGTTTGTCCATAAAATAATATTTCAATTTGGAACTGGAACTTGGAGCGGTTCGAAGTAATATTGATGTTCTAATAAATTCATGACGTGACGTTCCACGGGTTAAACTTTGACACGTTAAAGTAAATCAAGTTTTAGAAAACTGTCATTATTTCATCAAGGCTTATTCACCCGACCCTTTACAAAAAATCGTTAATTCGTCATGCAGGATAGAGATGTGCCGCTGCCCCGCGAGCGCCGTGGAGGCGGTGTGCCGCGGCGTGCGCGGGCTGCGCTCGCTGTCGGCGCTGGCCATCCGCTCGGCGCTGCTGGACCCGGCGCCGCTCGGCGCGCTGCCGCTGCTGCACGAGCTGCGGCTCAAGAGCATGGCCGGCCTCTCGCTCACCAGGGACCTGCAGCCCCTCGCCGCGCTCACGAGCCTCACGCATCTATCGCTCACCTCCATCAAGGTAGGGGACATGATAGTTGTCGCTTGTCGCGTGAGTTGTGACGCCGTGTCGGCGTAGGTGCACTGTTTACGCGATGTATTCGGTTTCTCAAAAAATATGCTAATAGTAATTTTGACATTTAAGACGAAAAAAACGTTCTCTGCTTTAAAGCTCCACCTTTACCACCTTTATTCACCTTTATTCGATTCCAAATCGAATCGCTCAACCGAATTATAACTCTTTGGATTTACACAGTAAGTTCAGTCCTCGGGCGAACTTAGCGATAATGTATATTTTTACCACGAAATATGAACACAGATGCATCTCCATGTGTAGGAACTAGGTTGGTGCGCGTGCGACGTGGTCGGCCAGCTTCCGCAACTGGAATCCCTCGAGCTGGGCGAGTGCTCGTTCCGCGCGGAGTTCGCGCTGGTGCTGCGCAAGCTGTCGCGGCTGCGGCGCCTGCGCCTCGAGCGCGGCACGGCGCAGTGCGCGGCCCCGGCGCTGCTGCGCGCGCTGGCGCAGCTGCCGCTGCTCACCAGCCTCGAGCTCGTCAACTTCGACGTCAAGGTGAGAACCCTTAACCATCATCACCACGCGTTTACGCACTTGTCCTCGGATTCCTTAATAATAACGTTTGTCCTAACGCTTTGTTGTCCAAATTAGTGATTTTCAGCTGAGTCAGACAACTCTTTAAGCTTTCCAAAAATACCTACGGTTAGGTCAGGCTAGGGTTGTTTTATGATAACGACACTAAAAAGTTTTTAAATTTCGGCGGAAATGGCTTTAAGATAACCGAAAATTCGGACAAACGATGCATTGGGACAAATGACGATTAGGGATTCCAATATAGACCCTAATAAATGTTTTTGTTTGACAGGTGGGATTTGACGACGCTCTGGCCGAATGCAAAAACATCCAGAGGCTGCTAATCATACCAACATATGTGTCGCAATCTGCTACTACCAACAAACAGGTAAGAGCCGTGTTCATTAATTAAACATAAATAATATTCCACACTACTTAACTGAGTGGGTGTTAAAAGTTATTAATTTATTATTTAGCTAAGGTATAAATTTATTGGTAAAATTTGGATCATGTTGCCCATTTCACTCTAAACAGCGCTCACCTTTTTCCAAGCATCAATATACAAGAGGCGTAATAAAGACAGCACAGCTTTTAGAAAAAAACGTTTTTAGACGCGATATGTTATCGCTCGAGCGTTCTTCAAGAGCAGTTGCCGTTAGTGATCGTGATCATGCGTGTCCGCAGGTGCTAAGCGGCGTGCTCCGGCTGAAGGACACGCTGACGCACCTGATGTGGGGCGTCACCATCGAGCTGCTGCGCGTGACCGAGCTGTTCATCGACCAGTGCGAGCAGGGCGCCGAGCGCCGCCGCGACGTCGGCGAGTGCATCCCCGTGCTCAAGCCGGTGCCGGGCTGCCGCCTGCCCGCCGTGCCCGCGCACCACACGCCGCCGCAGGTACACACGCGCGCACACACATGAATACGCGCACGCATACACGCACATGCACGCATACACGCATCTAGATCACTACATATTATGAAACAAAGTCCCCGGCCGCTTCTTTCTTAATGTTCGCGATGATGTCAAAAAATACAGAACGGATTTTCATGCGGTTTTTACAGTTAGATAATTTTTCACGGAAGGTTTTTTGTATGATAAAGTTGATAAATTCTGATTAATGTAAAAACTCACATAAACCGAATCGAAGCGAGGGCGGGTCGCTAGTGTATTATAAATTCGAGTGTACTGTCTGTGAGAATTACAAACAGAGGTACGGTCAAACTCATAAATAGCAGACTAAATTCAAACCACGATCAGTTTAATACGTTATTGCGACAAGGAACTTAAAGATACTCATTAGTTCGACTGTGCCCTCTGTTAGTAATACTTTCACAGCTGAACCGCTGAATCGAATTCAATAAAAAATTGTATGGAGTAGCATATACTTTGGGGAATGGAGTTGGTTGAACCAGGATGGACAGAGAATATTTGTATTCATGAAAATTTTACAGTTCCTGACGAAATAGCGATAAATACTACTACTACGCGGATAGAAAACTAACTAGTGCAATATATAATTCGCTAGATGCAACCTGTTACACTAGCACGACCATGTTGATACACTGTCATGTTGACTTTCTATAGTTTGAAATTTGAACTTTAACCCTTGGTATGTCTAAGCACCGCCTGTCTGCTTACGCACTGACCAGTGCAAGATCACATAATTTATTAGATTTTGAACTTAAAAACAAGTGAATTAGAGTCTATCATCATTCGTTGCAAGAAACGTATAAAACAGTTCTAAATTTGAATTTGACGTTTCACGCACCATTTTGCGGCAGACGACGGTTGCAAGTGTGCGATCCCCTCCGACATACGAAGGGTTAATCTACTCAAGGAACTTCATTTCATTGCATTGTTCAGTCACCTACTAAAATAAGGTCTTTTTTTATGGCTTGACGAAGGCTAACGAGCCCACAGGCCACCTAATGGTAAGTGGACTCTGAACCTAATAGACATTTGCAATGGCAATCTCAAAACTATAATCGCTGATTGATATTGAT
The DNA here is from genome assembly GCA_946894065.1 of Acleris literana. Lineage (NCBI taxonomy): Eukaryota > Metazoa > Arthropoda > Insecta > Lepidoptera > Tortricidae > Acleris > Acleris literana. The sequence continues at coordinate 6,882,102 of OX335688.1, read as the reverse complement.
CCAGCAAAATCATGCCCGTAGAAGTACATTGCGTCGCTACAATAGCTCGCGCCTCAAACGTGAAATCCAACTCGTCAATGTACTTCCACTGGCAGCCTATAAATATAGCCTATAAATCAGCCATAAATGCGTTGCCAACCCTAGGGACTTGGGATAGAATGCCACTATGCTAGTTATTTCACCACCCCGCACTGGAAAACAAAAATTTAATCGCTGTTGTTTGAGGGCTGATGAAAGGGATGGATTGTTGGATGGAGGTCTGTCACACGTGTATGCAAGTAAGGTTATTGGAATTTTATTCCATTCTTTGAGACACATATATGATATGTGATAACACCCGGCGGTGTAAGAAGGTGTGACAAACCCAACATCCATTTATACAAATTAGACAACAGTTATGTCAAAAGACACTCCGACCCGTAATCTTTATTCATCATCATCAATAACTCGCTGTTCGTGCCCGGCGTCACCTGGATGTTTTTTTATACAAACCTTGTCCTGACCATTACGAAGACAACAATATTTTTTTTTATTCTAATGATTCTAGCCGTTATCGAGTTTTTCCGAGACTAACGAACGACAATTGATTTTATATTTAGGAAATAAGTACTTTTAAGCATTGCATAACTGATAAATGAATGGACACTGTTTCTATCTTTTAAGATGCCAGCTCACGACAATTCCCCGTCGCAGGTGGAGATCCTCCCGCTGCCTACCTTGCAGCGGCTGCTCGCGGCGCAGCTGCCCAACACCAAGCTCAAGCTGCTCCGCATTCCCTTCCACGCGACCTGGCGCCAGTCCCTCGCGGACTTCCAGTAGCAGGAGCGCCGGCCGGCCGGCGCCTTGACCCTCGAGCCTCCGCCGGCACCCATCATTACAGCGCCAGACCCTAGTACATTTATATTATAAGAGATAAGAGGCATGCGAGACGCTCCACACCACATGTCTACTTAAGTGGCGACGGCAACGTCTTGTGTGCGATGTTCATGGGACACTACGAACGGCGTAGCAGAAGTTCCTGCAGTTATTTCGGCTAACTGAACAGAAAGGTATCATTCGCAGACAGAGGACCGCGCTACATAAAATAAATGAAGTGAATGAATAAAGGCAAAGATAAATAGACTCTGGATTCTGCGGAAAGATCTGTTTGATTCAGTGTGAGTGACAAACGAACGTCGTCCGTGAGGGCACAATTGATGGGATTATCGCGACGAATGTTGAAAAACTGCTTCCGTATCTCTGCAAAGTGTGCGTTTATAGCTAAGAATATTATCAATTAATTGCATTTTCACGAATTAATGACGTTGGCGATACGGTGGGGTATAATACTTGGGAATTAACCGCTATGTGGTCCTTAACAAAACTATATTTTGTCTCTGAAAAGTAAGTTTGGGTGAAACTAGCTGTTGCTATTCCTTATACATATTATTTTGGTTGATTTTGATGCGTTCGTTTATGGTTTATTATTTACTCCGTAGGTAATGTCAATCTTAGCTTAACAGTTATATCCTGTAACCTAACATATTATGTATATCCATATGGGTTTAAGTTTGAGTTTAATTCATTTTGCATTGGATCCAAAGAAATATATGAATGTTTTTAAACATGAATGTGACAATTCAGATGACAGCATTATCGAGCCAGTGAGGCAAATAAAATCCACGTGTTTTACTATTGACTTTATAAAAAAGTAAGTAAATAAAATGTACAGAGAGAGAGTAAATATTTGTAGAGTTCAATGCTCATCGACGAATAAAGCCCAGTTTTCATATTTTTTATCAGAGAACTGGGCAGTATTCTTCGTCTGTGGGTATTAAAACAACATTATGATAAGAATGCATATTTGACGTATAATTTCTCTCCCAGAACATTTCTCGCGACATAAATGGTTTTTAGAGTAGTGTAGTTGTAATATTATTATAATAATTGTAACACCAAAACTGTACAATTCGTTACTGCTATAGGCATCTACATATTCTACATATAGCAATAATTAATGAATGCATGTTGTGCATAGTTCTAATGTTACAATCTTCCAGAAGTTTTATAGTATATGACAGCGACTTTATATTTGGATAGTGTGGGAAAACAAAAAACTAGCAATATTATTTTATTAGTTGGAATTTTTAGACCCTATTTGAACAGTATTTGTTGAAATTGTAGACGCCTTGATAAGCGACTTGCCCGCGTTATTCTCATTCGCGTTTGACGCTTCGTGGCCGGAATTCAGGGAGAGTATATTGCCCTAAAGCTTCGTCAAGGAGGTAACAGAGTTGTAAATATCATACTAATATTATAATGTGAACCTTTTCAATGATGTATAGAAGTGTCATGCACGGCGAATTTAGATGAAATTTGGCACACAGATAGTTCTCCTATATTAACACTGAACACATACTTTTTATAAGGGAATATTTAAGTTTCATAGGGAATAGTGAGAAACGAGGTCTACGCGGATAAAGTCAAGGTCGTTTGTTTTTGTATATATTTCATGTGATGTCGGATTCAAACTATTGATACATCTAAAATTAACGGTTGAGAAATCTTGGAATTCTTACAATGAAATATGTTAATATGTGTGGTTTGTACAACTCGTATGTCTCCTATGACATGTCGAAGCTTTTGGTAAATACACTGCATGTCAATAAGACACGGTGACAAGTAGGAAATAAACTTTTTTTTCTTCTTGGCTACAAATTGGGCTATAACTTTACTTGTACCTAAAAAAAAATATAAAAGTGGACGAGGTTTTACTTTCTTCAGAGGTGGGTACAACTTGCCAGTAGTTGCAAGTAAATGCAAAACACGGACTTGTGTGTCGAAACTAAATGAGAATAGCCTTCAATGTAGAACACTTTCTGCACCGGCCGCCCAGCATGTTCGAAAAGAACTGAATTGCAGCCGGTGTTTAAAGTGTTATTTTTTTCCAGCAATAACGAAAACATTTTGTTTTCGTGAACATTTTAATGAAATAACTTGTTTCTTTAGTGTTATAATGGTTTGTTTTAGAGTAAGGTTTGTAAATATATAAGTAGGTTTAGATAATTATCGAGCAGTGCCTACACTTTTAGTTCTTGGCCAATCAGAGGACGGATATCTGTATGAATATTTTGTGTGTAATAATTTCAGACATATACATTAAAATATACGCCTTGATGATATATAGATAGTTGATAGTAATAATGTGGAAAGATTATGTTATAACATATTTTATTATATTATTAGAATGTCATGTACGGGAAGTACGGGATTCGCGCCTATGCCTGTAGCAGTGATGTCTTAGATGAGCGCATATTTTTTTACCTGGCACGTGCTCCAAAAATGTTATTTTTGGCAATAAATTGCGATCTCAGTTACTGAAGAAATGTGTAGTAACAGCCAATTGAAAATTGTCTAGAAAATCAATGCAGAGGTGTGTTTTAACCAGAATGTGGATAAGTGTGGAATGTGGACAGCTGTGATTGCGTAATTGTATCAAAAATAAAATAAACACTTGAAATATTGATTTATTTAATCTTCCATGACCCAAAAGCATAGCTTTTTTAAGTAAGGCGATCGGTTCTCTAAATTTAAAGTAGTATGACTTGCGTGTTGAGGATGTTTATGAATTCATATTATTTCCCTAAGTCAACTAATAAAAACCACAGCGAAAATTAATTATAATAAAAAGCTGAACATTTCTTGAAATAGCGCTTTTAGTAAAATGCATTAACAGATTTAAGTCATAAAAGAGAACAGTAACATGTGTCCGGTGAGATCGTTTTGTGCTATGGCAATATTGCTTGCTTCACCTTCATATCATTAATTTGTTATTTTAATGTAGTAAATTATATTAGGTAACATTAAAATTTACATTGAAATCGGATCGCCTTAGTAATTTAGGGTCCAGTTGTTTTTATAATCTAGATGATTTGTATTTAGTAGTTTGCGGCCCACGGAGCGTGTAAATATGTGGATAAATTGTGCCTCGCACAACGCCCCGCCTGGGCGACGTTCGGTCACGATAGAATAAAGACAACTTTGCTAATAAGCATAGGCGACTGATAATAAATGGTTGCCGTGACAATTTGCTTTTTATTTTTTTGTAGTCGGTCTCCCTAAACCTGAGTGTGTTGGGTACGTGAACTGAAAATGGGAGCAAAGAGCAAAATCGTATCTTTGGTCTTTTTTTTTACATATTACATTTAGTATGGAAGCAGAATAACTAGGTTATAAAGTGAAAAATTTACTTTTGCCATACATTAAATCACGTCTGTTTCCCAGAGGGGTAGGCAGAGACCACTTCTTTCTTGTAAAAATGGGATTGTAAATGCATAGTGCATATAGCGTGGATAGTCACATCGAGGGTAAAATGGGTTTTATGCTCGAGTTTTACACTCTGCTTTTCACTTCGATTACGAGGAAATAAAACGGTGATAATGTAAAAAAACTTACATGAATGAGAATGTTGCCTTGTTTGCCGCTTCTCCAGACTGAAATATTCGTACGTAAAGTAAATTTTCTTTGATGTAGGCGGCAATGTCTGTTCAATAAGTTCTTTTGCATTTTTTTTCTATTAGTGAGCATTATTTCCTCTTCACTAAATTCCGTAACACCACACCACAAGTTTTGCAAAGAAAACGACTACCTAATTAAATAGTCCAAAACCATAGACAAAAACCTCTTTCCCGCCAGAGTTTTTTTTTTTCTGCATGAGATTTTTAACTTATGTAGAGTATAGTAATCTGTGCTTAGGTCGAACGCAATGCTGCCAAGTCATACTTTGAATTTGTATTTTTTTTAATTAATAAATTTAATAATGCTTGTTTTTAATAGTTTTAAATTTATTTTTTATTAGATGCAACATAGAAGGCAAATAAATTAAAGTAAATGTATTCAAATAACAAGTTTATTTAATGCAGTCACCTCGTCTGCCTGGCTGTAGGGCTTAAGTGTCTTAGTCTAGATGACGACAACACTTTATGCACTAGTGCGTAAAATGCGATTTTATGCAGCCTATACTCAGCGTAAAGAAGGACTTTACGAGCATGAGAAGTGAAAAGTATGTAACAAACAGTTAATTTTTTTTTTTTTATTACGTATGAAATAACCAAGATATGCTAACAAAGATTTGTACTATCTCTTTCTAGCTTAACAGAATGGAGTTTAAATGGCCGACCTTTTACATGACGTCACAGTGCATTATCGGATCTCTCTGTGTAATCGCTGTCTAACTAACAGTTTAAAATGCTTGTATCATCCGTATTTCTTGGCTGATTTAAATTTAAATTTACTTTTGGTTTCTTTTACGGTAGGTAGGTTTATTTTTGAGAAGTGCTATTTAAAAGATCCATGCATATCTCCTCGTATGCGGGAGGTCAAAAAAGTTCTAGTCTCTTCTGATTACGATTATGGACTATAGTCCATAAAATTAAGCTTCATAAAAATACAAAAAGATATCCAAATTTTGAGCACGGATCCTACGCCTAAGCATACTAGGGGATATTCTCTATTGGTGGACTGATGGGGTATATCCCATTTGTTCCATGCATTTTTGCATTCTTAACCGACTGCCGGAGGGTATTGTGTTTCACAGCCTATATATGTATGTTTGTTCCTTTGTGGCGTTCTAGAATCTAAACGCGTGGACCGATTTTGATGATTCTTATATCAATCGATTTGTCTTAATCTTGCGAGTGTCACTAAAGATATGACAGTAATTTAAATTCAATATGGCAGCAACTAGACGCCATATTATAAAAAAGAAAGAAAAAAAAGTCGACATACTATGACAAATCGGGTATAATTGAATAAGTAATTTAAAAATGATAATTTAGGATTTATAACGATTGAAGTTGGGTAGCAACAACAATAGGGTTTTTTAAAGCTTGCTTGCTTTGTATTAAGCTATGACGTGATGCTCAATACAAAATTCATAGTTCCATGGAACAAATGGGATATACCCGACTGGTGGTCGTCCTCAGTCGACCATAGATTGACCCCAGGCGTTTGCAAACAACTAATAAATAATTTATCAGAAATAGGGTCGGACTTTTTAAAATAAAACAAGACGTATACTAACATTCTTTAATAAAATAGTCGATTACATACATTAATCACTTATTGACTAATTGACATGCTTATAGGACACCACTTCTTCGTCGTCGAAATTATGCTTATCCTCCATTGCAATAAATAGATAATATATGAGATATTTGATTGTTAAGAGAGTTAGTCTATAAAATAACGACCGGTACGCCAATATCACTTCAATAGGTATATGGAATTTAAAAATAGTCATTGCTCGTTTCCAATGTTTACAAAGCGGGTAGATTTGGTTACTAATGGTTAGAATTTGAAGCTAAATTTGCATTTTTTTTCGAAAGCTACCAAATCCATACGCGTTTTGAATCGACAGCGAGTATAGAAGAGACGGAGTGACCGATTGCCACAGATTCTTTTAGATAATCTACCAGGCTTTGATGCTGCACGATTATATGCCTGATAAAGTAAGTTATAACTAACATGACACGGCATCTTTCAGTGAAGAGACGCCATTTGACACCAACTTTCTGTTTTTTGGATGAGTGTCACACAGCGCCTTAAAGCTGCGATGTCTGTAAGAAGTTGTGGAGACTGGTGGGTTGTCTGTGGGTCCGGGTCGGGGTCCCTAGTCGGCGGTGGCGTCGGGGTGCCTCTCCAGGATCATGGCGACGCCCTGCCCGCCGGCGGCGCACGCGCTTATGACGCCGATCTGACCGTCCTCGCGCACGAGACGGTTCGCAGTGTGCATCGCTAGCCGGACCTGAGACAACACAATATAGTATGGAACAATTTATTATAATAACCTGAGGCTCCTTGTACTAAAAATAGTACATAATACAGCCATTGAAATAAAGATCTAGTGCAAAGGAAGTAAAGTAGAATTTATTTTGTTTTTATGACTCATGATCATTGCCATAATCATGATGGTTGCCGGCTTAGAATGGTACCTACCACTCCATTTCTTCCCGTGGAAGTCGTAAGAGGCGACTAAGGGAATAAAGGCTTGTAGTATTGTTAGGCGATGGGCTTGTCACCTGTCACTAATATACACTGGTAAACATCTTAGCCTGATTGTGCAAAATGTGGTAACAGAATTAACAACAAGTTTTTAGAGTTGTTGGTAATTCCGTAGCTCTGCCTACCCCACTTTGGGAATGAAGGCGTGAAGGTATGTATGTATGATCAAATTAGAAAATTGACTTTATTTTATTTACAATAGATTCATATTCCATTGACAAATTTCGTTGTATGGCAGGCCTTAGGAGGCCTTATTTTACTTAAAAATCATCAACTATTTGTGTTACAGAGTAACAACACCAAAAATAACTTGAAAGAATCTCGTTGGAATGTATTTTATGGTAATACGAATTTCAGGCTAAAGTCAAAAGCTAAAGCTGTAAATGATATTGAACTTACGCCAGTGGCCGCGAACGGATGTCCGATGGATAGAGAGCCGCCCCAGTTGTTCCATTTGGACATGTCCGGCGACCCGACCTGAGAATAGTTAGTACGAAATTTTTGAAATTGAAAAGTCCCTATAAAGTTAAAAAGACCACGTGGCTTACACAGACGTTCGATGACTAACCTTGCCTTGCCTTCCGAGATAGGTTTTTCCGAACCAGTCAGAGTCCATAGCCTTCAAGTTGGATAAGATTTGGCCCTGTAAGAGACATTAACATTGATTAGAAAGAAACCAATTTAGTACGAACATTAACTGCTGCGTAAAATCATAAAAATCAAACAAGTACTCATATTTTCTAAAAATCCTGATGCCTAGCAATCAATACACCGCAGCTTATCATTGTTATAAATCTTTATTATTGTGAATTCAATGCATTTATCGCAGAATTCCATTTATCCAGGTTATATGAGTTTAATATACCAGGCAAACTGGCACCATTTTATAGTGCCGCCACCAAAGAGATTAAATATTATCTATAGATATAAAATTTTACGCGGCCTGTTGTTTGATCAGTAGTTAACTCAACTAAATGTTAAAATTCGAAAAAAGAATGGAAAATTTGACACATTTCCTTGAGATTTTAACCATTAGTAACGTTTTTTGACCATTAGTTAGTTTAACTACCGATCCAACAACAAGCCAAACCAAAGTCCGGGATATCCCCTAGTTAAATAGCATGGTAAATACTATGAGGACCAGTAGCACCATCTAGAGTTGAATAGCAAAACGCATATTAAAAACTCATTTCAGCTACTGGACGGTAGGTGGCGCTAGTTGTTCTACATTTCGTTAATTTTTTTTGTCAGCGTACGATGGCGTTGTGTCAACACTTAGTATTCCCTATAAAACATAAGGTTCGTTTTTAACAGAGGTTCATAGTACATTAATTTAGACCTTAAGTAATGATCTAAAGAAGTACTTTTTGATTGGTGGCCAAAGTGATATTTGCAGACAATTGTATGAAAAAAACGCTAGTGTTTCTAATAATGTTATCAATTATGCATATCTTCCCGCTAGTATTTTATATAGTAAGGATGATGGTCTTACGGCGAAGGCCTCGTGGATCTCCCAGGAGTCGATGTCCTTCATCGTGAGGCCGGCTTTCTCGAGGACCTTGGGGATGCCGTACGCCGGGCCCAGCAGCAGCTGGTCCACGGGGTCCTGGAACATTACAGAACTGCAGCCTGACGTCGTGATACAAATACCTGCCAAGTGCCAGGCAGTGATGGAGATGGGAATAAGTGGCAGAGTCATATAATATTAATACAGGTGAAACCAATTCTGGCTGAAAACACGCAGATACACTTTAAATAAAGAAAATAGATCCGTTCTTGACTGTACCTAGCGTTCAGTAGCGCCCTCATTAATATTATTGTGTTTTCTAATAATAATGAACCAAAGTATTGTCTTGCATTAGAAGGGTGGTTTTTTGTTGTACAAATGAATCACTACATAGTATAAAACAAAGTCGCTTCCCGCTGTCTGTCTGTCCGTATGTATGCTTAGATCTTTAAAACTACGCACCGAATTTTAAGGGGTTTTTTTTTAATTGATAGAGTGACTCAAGAGGAAGATTTTTATGTATAAAAAGTTTTGGATTAGGTAAGGGTATTACAGAAAACTGGTATTAACCGAAGCAAAGTGAGGGCGGGTTACAGGTAGCATATATGACAAAGTTTAATAACATTTAACGTTCGTGTAGTCAACTTAACGCAAAAAATGTGACCAGTATTTTCCGTTAAGTTACTCACTCCTAGGTATCCATTGTTATTACATTATGTATATATACTTACCCTATAAATTGTGTATTTAATTGTACAACAAAACACCATCCTTCAATTTCAAGACAATACTTAAGTTTATTAAAAATACAATAATAGTAACGAGGGCGCGACTGGACGCTCGGTGCAGTGTTCACTTTCAGGAATCTACTTTAGTTTCTGCGACTGTGCAAGACCCAGATATGTAACTGCTATATTATAATACGGCCTCTTTAAAAAAGTATGAGTTTAAAGGTGTGCGGAGGCAACCAGTGGAATGACTAGCATAGCGGTATTCCATCTTAGTATGATTGCAAATTTCCCCACTTGCCATCAGCTGCTTTAAATCTTAAAAAAACAGTATTAGTGATTTTCTCAAAAATGCCGGATTATACTCCTATATAATCGGTTGATAAAGTTTATAGGAATGGACAACTACATAATTATCCGATAAAAAGTTTAGGGAAAGAACTCCACATCTCAAGAGTGTTTTAAAGAATAAAAAGCATTTTTCGTACATTGTGCGATGTAGACGGAAGCTTACCATTGCGACGTAAGTGAAGTCCCGCAGGTACGCCTTGGGCTTGAAGCCGAGCTGCTTAGCCCTCTCTTCCGGCATCACCAGGCAGGCCGACGCACCGTCCGTCTACCACAAACAACGACATTTGAAATTTATCCACTAGATGGCGCCACTTACTGCAAGTGCAGACTTGTTTGTTGCAACTAGGGCTTGCAAATATTCGATAGATTCAGATATTCGAATATTCGACTTTAAATTTACAGGTATTCGAATAATTCGAATAATATTCGAATAGTCCTAAAAATTTAATAAAAAACGGTATACACCATACTGATATAAATTGCAGTGACTGAGTATAATTTCAATTACTATTTCTTTGATAGTATGACCCAAGAAAGCGATAGAATCATCTTTTAATTCATAACAATTATATAGGGAACCAATATTCACGTAACAAAAAAGTTTAATTCTAATTCAGTCCTTACTCAGTTCTCGATAGTTTCGGTGGTATTTTTATCGTTTTGAAAGAAATAAAAATAAAATAATTTTGATTGACATTCAATTCCGGAATAGTAATAAAATTGTAATACTTATCAGAGAAATAGTCATAGTCATAGTCATAGTCATATACTTTATTGCCTGATGTTGTACAAAAGATCTTAAAAACTATTACATGCGTCAACACTAACCCTGCAAGGGCATTGCAATTTAATTTAAATTTAATAGGTCCGAAAATACCGGGATTTCGGTATGCACGCGCCCTAGTACGTAGGTGACTACGGAAATTAAAGGAAGTATCATCATCCTTGTTCCTCGTAGTCGGTATTTGAAGATTACCATCAAAATATATTATGTTAATATCGCTACTATTCGCACGACATGGTCATGGTGGGTGGGGGGATAGTGGGAATGAGATAGACAGTCCCAGATAGTTTCCGAGTAGTACCTAGATGACGTTATATCAATAAATTTGGAGTAATCAAAAATATTCGAATATTCGAATTTCAATCACCGCATTATTCGAATATCTGAATGTACCGAATATTCGAATTGCAAGCCCTAGTTGCAACCGCACTGAGTCGGTTAATGACGATTTTTCATTCACAAGTTTGAAAAAGGAACGAGTTAATTGACTAAAATGTCTCAGATTTCGATGGTAAGTCTGCATCTACGGTTTTTCTAGAAATAGGGGCTAGCTATGAGTTGTTCCTGGGTATATTAAACTTCCTCAGTTCCAGCGCCTTGTATCTTTATAAAGGACGAGAGCAAATGAAATGATCTTGAATTTGTTAATCCGTAATTACTACTAGGGGCTGATTTCTCAATATCTCCATATAAGTATCTGACAGACAATATTAAGTACCTATATCCTTTTCATTCAAATGATACGGAAAAGGAGAGTGATTACTTTCACAGCTTTGACTGAGAGATATGTTTATCTGGGGAGTTGGATAAATCGGACCAAGTGGTTAAAAAATATTGGTACGCTTTTAACGATTTCTTGAGTTAACTACGGAGTACGACAGTTGTGTTAATATTAGTTCCTCAAGCCCACAGCAGACTGAGATGGGATCTGGGTCTTAGGAATAGGATATATCTAATATTACACGAGTTTTCCCATAAAAGAAAGCTTTCTCTATAGAAGATTTATGATCATAAGTATCCAACAGATTCAATGCGTCTCAATTCTATCTAGGCGGTAAAAACGATATCGTAGTTTTCCTGTTATGGTATTGTTATGACGTCAGCCGCCATTCAAGAAAATAAGAGCTAACAAAACGTTGACAATTCGATAACAGTCAAGTTCATAACAGATCAAATACGATATTATTTATACCGTCTTGAGTAGAGCCGCTGTTACAATGTTTTCAAGTATTAAAAGCCCCGCTTGCGCAGAGCATCAAAAAATAGGGTAAGACTCATTTGAGTGTTCCCCTCCACGGAAATCTTTAGTAAAAGGCGAAAGATTTATTCGTTTTGAAGGGAAACCAGAGTAACGAACCTACAGTGTGCCGGGGACCATATCAACTGCGGGGAAATCTTAACAGCGCGATCTATCCCGGGGAACAGCGCCATCTAGCGAGCGGTGTGGAACTTTAGAATTAATGTATTTAGATACTGTAACGATTACCTATATATACAATATTAGAACTTTGTCGGAACACGGACACACTTGTTATTTCCTATGGTTTATTAAATTATTCATTTTAACTGAATAGTTAGGACACAAAGGACACTCAAAAGTGTACCTGACAGGATCCCGTCTTACAACTGTGACCTGTTTATCAAACATTAGTCTACACGCATAAATGCACATAAATCGCGCGTAAATCCACACCTCACCTGTAAGTTCTAAAGTAAAATTTGTTTGCCGCTATCCGATTTTACTGATAGTTTCTTTTTAAATCATCTATTTACTCATCTAAACATGGCTGAATAGAATATTAAAAAAACCATTTTGACTTTTAAAATTATTGATTACTTTTTAAATTCAATATCAAATAATAATTAGATGAATTTCCTAATTTTACTTTAAAAAGTTCATAGAGTGAATTTAGAGAGGGGACAATGCATAGTTCTTTACAACGATTTATTTAACAAGCCATCCCAAGATCGGAAGTTCCCAACTCGCTCCCAACACCAATTTTAACTATTGAATGGAAATAGTAAGACCGCACTAAATCAATTTAAAAGGACATTAAAATTATTCTTAACTGATAAATGTTATAATACGATTAATGAGTTTTTATGTGTGATAATTAGATTTAGTGTAGGTATTATGATCGTTTATTTGAATTATATTTCATTTAATTATTAACTAACACCGTAACTTATGTAAGAATGCAATATTTGTATGCCCCATCAGCAGTGATCGGAATAGGTAGAGCTAATTTGCCTAAACTTCACACATCTATTCATGCCTGAGAGAGATGGGAATACATTATTGAATGAACATGCATCAAGTTTAAGCAAATTAGCTCACCTGTTTCCGATCACTGCCCATCAGGCAAAACATCGATGAAACTTTATGTATTCACTGTAATATCTATTATGTACCTATGTTTAACAAATAAATCATGTTCATTTCATTTCAACGAGTATGGATAAACAGGGCACAGGTCTTATTATTCAATCTATTTTTATCTTTAGTTAGGTCTTAACAAAAGATAGATTTTATACAATCGTTTTTTTACATGTCTTCCATGCCGTCAATGCAAAAAATACTTACCATCGGCCCCCTGTATATCAAAGCTTACAGCAACAAATAACAATAAGTATACAATGCAAAGTCGACGAGTTCATACGATACTGGACTTCATATAAGCAACGTAATGTACACCTGTCATTTGTCATTATCACTGCACTGGTGCAATACAGTGACAGCTGTCTATTTTAGGGGGCTGATAGAAAGTAGTTTGTGCGTTGACGGACATGAAGACCTGTCTATAAAAATCTATATTTTGTTTAACTAAAGATAAAAATAGATTGAATAAGAATAATATAATAGTATAAGAAGGTTGATGTGGATGGCTGCTTATATATTTTTAACTGTAGATTAGAGATCGATTAAATAATGCAGCCCGCCGTAAGACGACTATTGTGCCACACTAGCTAATAATTAAATATAGAACCAATTAAATGCAGTGAAGGAAGTAAATCGTACTCGCTCTAATATATAAGTGTCTATATCGTATCGGAAATATATTCAGTATACACTTATGTTTACGGGTCTGCTCACTAGATGGCGCTGTTCCCTGGGCTAGATCGCGCTGTTAAGATTTCCCCACAGTTGATATGGTGTCCGCCATACTGTAGGTTCGTTACTCTGGTTTCCCTTCAAAACGAATAAATCTTTCGCCTTTTACTAAAGATTTCCGTGGAGGGGAACACTCAAATGAGTCTTACTCTACTTTTTGATGCTCTGCGCAAGCGGGGCTTATAAATACTCGAAAATCCATCTGATCTACCATCAGTACAATCACTGCAGTCAAAAACTGTACCGTTGGACGTGGTGTTCGATAGGGTCTGGTCAAGCAGTGGGTAGTCAGTCAGTCAGGGGCTCTATTCAACACGGTAAAAACGTTATCGAATAGGCTATTTGACAACATTGAAAATATACTACAAATTGTGGTCATCCTATCAGATAATAGCGTAAAACAATATATTTCACTTCATTTTAAACTAAATCATGTATACTTTTTTAGAAATTGCACGAAAGAAATTGTAATATTTTTTGAAACCTTATCTGTGGCAGAAACGCTATGAATTGGTTTGCAGCTGTGGTTACATGCTGGTGACGTCACATGTAAGTAACCACAGATCATAAGGGCGTATCTCTTCAAATGATTGTTTACTGACGTGTGACGTCACACTTGTCATATGGCCAGCGCCATGATAGAAACGGCGTTTTTAGCGCGGTTTTGATAATTTAAAATTTAACATAGATTTTTATCTTTCCGGTGGCGAATGCACTAGTCCCAAAACGCACTATTAGTCAATACACTCTTATTTCGAAAGCCCCTCTTCTCATAAGAAACTAGGCCCAAAACATCATATTTCCAAAAAGGCTCATTCTCGATTTACACGAGAAGCATTGAGAACTAGTCCCAAAATACACCTTTCCCAAAATACCCCAAATTGTGTTCACCTGTAGGTGGCGTAATACTTCATTCTCATAATGCATAGTTCTCAAAACACTCTAGTTCCAAAATACCCTATTTTTTTTTTCTTTTACTTTCGAATGACTCTTTGAAATTGCTTTCAAAATATGCATTATTTAGATGCTTTTGAGGATGCGAATTCACTAAAATAGATACCCTATTATTTCCCTAAAAGGACGTCAGTGCCGCCAAGATTTAATGTTCTTTAAGTTCATCAATGACAAAAGACATTTTTCTATATAACATTATTACAAAATCCTAAACTGAGCATGGCCCGACATTCTCTTGGCCAATTTTATTATATGTACTTAAAACATAATTATAACAACACCGTAGAAAACGGTATTCGTAAGGCATAATACTATGATAGTTGAGACCTTAATCGAACGAAATAACGACTGACTTAAATGAAATAAAACTATATAATAAAACTCACATAGGTATGTAAATAATAAAATCAAAAGATAATGAATTAATTATTTATTTACACATTAAAATTATATACTTATTCAATGAAACTTAAATTAATTACTTATTATAAGGCTGGAACATGTTTGGAAACTTTGCGGAAACTATTATAAAACGTAGATATTTATTTTTGTCTGCATAATCATACAAAAAAAAGTTTAGATCAAACCTGTTTCAATCTAAATAAACAAAAAATCTTTTAATTAATTTTAATTAATTAATAAGAAGGTACATATTCTGTTTTCTTAAAGTTTGTTTTACTTCCTTACAAATAAAATGAACCTGCTGCTTACTTAAGGCGTTTTCGGAGAATCTGCATGTTTTCCAAAAACTGCATTGAGTCGATGGCACCTTCACTTAGGTCTACGAGCTGTCTTTTGTAGTGGCGATCGAAAACTATATCACTTCGTTTCCGTCTCGCCCCACCAAATAAGTAGTACCAAGTAAGTAGTAGTACGGGTATTTTGGTACCGTGCTTCTGTTTTCAACTTATATAAGAACCTTATGAGTGTGGGCTTATGTGGCATCCGAATGTTAAGCCTCCTATGCCAGCCCTCCACAGGGTTATTACTTCGGTGCTTGTCCTCGCTACAACTTAACTTTTCTGGGCCCAGTCTCAGCCAAGTGTCTTCCATATACTTTTTGAATTGCAATACTGGGGTGGTAACCGGTGCCGGTGTTTTCGCAAGTATAGTTACCCAACTATTATTTATCTCCGACTCAGGTAACAGAGGTAAGATCGCACAAAATTCCACCATTTTTCTTCCTTCCTTGGTTGCACTGACTTTAATTACTCTGGCCTTTTTCCACACTGCCCGATTGTAGTGGAAAAAACATCCCGAAAGTTTAACTTCTGGAAAAGCGGATCGGCAACCATTCATTTGAGCGAGTTCGTAATCGCACTTAAATTTGTTTATTAATACGCCCAAATTATCCCGAATTAGTTTGAACAATCGGCGGTAAGTATGCTCTGTTTTATTGGGCAGCAAGGCAAACAAGACAGGCACCACATTAGTCGTCTCGTTGCTCTTGCCTATACCGGCATGCACTGTATAGAGTTGTTTGAAGGGCTTAGGCACCCTTTTATAAGTGCCATCTCCAAAGTATTGGATGGTGTTACTGTTGGAATTTACCATGAATTGCTATGTCCAGTCGAAAATACAAGTATTTTGTATTCATCGCCATCTTCTACTACCATAAAGCCTTCTTTGAGTATTTGCGGTACCTTGAGATCTTTCAGGTGGGAGAATTCGGTGTTGTTTAGGTCTAAAGCCTTGTGTCTAGCCCTGTACAAGGAGCTTTTCACTTCTTCATATGAACACATGCTGAACGTTGGGTCAGCTTCATGTAATTCAGTCACTGCCTTTTCAAAAAAAAATAATATGGGACTCATTTTTACTGCGACTACTTCTTTACACGAATTTAATGCAATATCTCTTATATTCTGGTTGTCATGTCGTTTACAGGCATGCTCGCTGACTTTTAAAACTGAATCTTGATTTGCATTCAATGTGATTGAGGCGTAACAATATTCACTACGATTCGCACACTTGTAATTTACGGAACCTTTCTTGTTTGTATGGTTCCAGTTATATTTATGGCCATCATATAATAAAGCCGGTCTTCCTTTTCGATTTTTAATAAATCGTAAATTAGAAGCCATTGCAAGACGATTGAAAATCAATATATTACAATTAAGGTTTATGTCATAAGTTGACACTGAAATAATGTAAATGGCCTGAATTAATTTTGATAGGAAGCGTCTATAAGTGGGACTGGCCAAAAAGTTTTTAAACAGTTACATACCTACAGGTGTAATCGTTAAGTGTAGCCCGACGATTATTCCGTGAATATAACAGATATTAGAAAATTTCAAACTGGTATCAAAAGTGCGTTACCAAATGAGCAAAATTTTACATTAATAACTTTTTAAGAAACGTAACGTGCGTTGAAAGACTATAGTTTGTACGGTCTAGTCATTTCACCGCTATCAAATTCATTCATGAATTGTTTTATTTTATCCACTTATCGATAACAATCAATTATCATTTTCAAGTAGTTACACGATCTATTATTATCTGGCGGTTTTAAATGAATACAAAAGTGAGATATTAAATAAATGTTAGATTTTATTATTTCATACACGGTAGTTTTACTATTTTATTACAGTTTATTCGTGCAAATAATGAATCTCAAGCGGTTTTATCTCTTACGACACCGTCGTTCTTTGAGGAGTGAAGTCGTCGTCGTACTTAATGTATGGAAGCGTAAAAACTTAATACTTTTAATATTTCTAGTTTTATTTAAAAAAGTTATTAATGTAATTTTACTCAATAGTTAACGCAGAATTAATTATTGAAATTATCTGATATCAGATATATTTACGGAACTATCGCCTGGTTACACTTAACGAATACACCCTGTATATAGCTCAAAATAATATTTCAATAGAAACTGTTTTTGCAAAAATACTCTTGGAGTCAAACGGGTAACGGTTACGGCTGAAAGCAATTTCAAAGAGTCATTCGAAAGTAAAAAAAAAAAAAAGGGTATTTTGGAACTAGAGTGTTTTGAGAACTATGCATTATGAGAATGAAGTATTACGCCACCTACAGGTGAACACAATTTGGGGTATTTTGGGAAAGGTGTATTTTGGGACTAGTTCTCAATGCTTCTCGTGTAAATCGAGAATGAGCCTTTTTGGAAATATGGTGTTTTGGGCCTAGTTTCTTATGAGAAGAGGGGCTTTCGAAATTAGAGTGTATTGACTAATAGTGCGTTTTGGGACTAGTGCATTCGCCACCGGAAAGATTTTTATTTATAATACAGTAGAATCTCAAGGAAATATCGATGTAGAGTGCTTATTATGTCATAACTCATAAAGAATCATTTAAAAAGGTTTTCTAAAATTAGTCCAATAGCCAATTGTCAACGTTTTGATAGCTCTTATTTTCTTGACAGTAAGGGCGGCTGACGTCATAACAATACCATAACAGGCAAACTACGATATTGTTTTTACCGCCAGGAATACCGGCCCTGTCTGTTTGCTTGTCTTTGACAGTAATAAATGACATTGATTACTTTAAGAACATTTTTTTTTTAAATTGGTCCCAAAACGTTTGTGACCGAACTAAGGTACTGACCAGGAAGGATGCGTTGGCGGCTGTGACGGTGCCGTGTGGCTTGACGAAGGCCGGCTTGAGCTTGGCGAGCTGCTCCGGCGTCGACACGCGGATGCCGTTGTCCTTCTCGACCAGGCCTTCCTTGCCGTCCACTGCACAAACACTCTGTTAGCCTAGTAACTATAATCGGTGTCAATCGAATGGTTGTACTTGTTTCGCCCTAATTAAGAGCGAGTGAGAGAGAAGTACTAACCCGAAGCTTCTGAGTGCTCACAGACACAACTTAAAATTTTCAACAAGCATGTTATTTTTAAAAACGTATAATTAATAATAATTCTATTTTAAACTTAATATAACAGTAATGATCAAGTGTATAAATCATTAAAAACACTCATATGGTTTTTAAAACGAAGTGATTACTCATAATCCTGAAAACCTGAAGTTAGTTTGTTGTAATTCTAAAATATGGCGCTACTTGTTAGAAATCTGAGAGAGAGCTCTCCTCTTGATAAGAACAAGGTGGAAAATTAGGTTAGTATAATAGAGACGCGATAAATATATATGTTCATTCACTAATTTTCATTTACGTTCATTTGCATGAGATCGTCCTCTGATATTTTTATTTTACAAGCCTTTATTTTGTTTCACCTGTCCCGGTGTTAGTAATGAAATGTTGCAAGTTAAATTTGACCCATTTCCCGGTTTTCGATTAATCTGAAACTTTGCATACATATGTAAATTGGATGACAATAACAACTATTATAACATGGAGCTGCTCTGATGATGGAGCTGAAAGGTGGCCATAGGAACTGTAATAAAACGACGCAATTCCCTCTAGTTTGGGCTCGTTAGAATCGTCTTGACTAGTAGATGACGACTGTGCAAAAAAAGTATAGTCAGCAACAAAAGCTAGTGCCACAAATATATTTTTTCACATAAACTTATTTTTATTTATTTTCCGGTTGTATATAATGTGTGTCTCACCCTTGACGGGGATGAGGTCGGTGAAGTACCCCTTGGCCTGCGCGTCGTGCGCGCAGCGGTGCGAGCGCATGGCGTACTCGTCCTGCTCGAGGCGCGAGGCGCCGAACGCCGCCGCCAGCCGGTCGGCGCTGTGCCCCATGGTCTCGCCCGACGAGAACTCCGCCACCGCCGGCAGCTGGGGCGATACATGTCACATTTAGGAGGGGATATTAGTCCGTTACACCGATTTTTACACAGTAACATAGTTTTTGATCAAGAAAGTTTGTATTCGGCATGCTTTCTCAATTAGCATTGTCTTATTAATGGGACTAAAAATAAAGATAAAAACGAACTTTTCCGATTAAAAACGATGTCCTATATTTCTTCACGACATCTGTACTTCTGAATAAATAGATTAAAACAATTACCACTTTTATTAACAGATTAATTAATAGTAGATTGTTAACCATGAAATAATAAAATTCTAATCATCCAACAATATTTGATGGCTATCAAAACATTGACAATAACAGGTCGAAGACGATATTATCGTTTTTATCGCCTAGAATCTCAGCCCAGGCTGAGATCGTCAGTAGTTTAGTGGCATAGGGGTCGACTCGAGACCATAAGGTACAGTCAACAGCATAAATAAGTGATAATTTATGTACCTTGTCGCTTTCAATCGTTTCACAATTTTGTATGACATTTCCAACACGACGTTAAAGTGACAAGGAACATAAATGATCACTTATTTATACTGTCGACTGTACCGAGAGCGAACCCCCGCGGTCACCATGTACCAATGAGTTTTTCTAACTTGACATTACTTGATGCTCTTGCGGTGGTTTTTATCGGCCAGATTAGCCTGTGCTCACCTCGGGCGCGAAGAAGTCCGGCCGGAGGGTGGAGATCAGCGAGAGGCGCTGCGCCGGCGTCTTGGCGCGGTTGAGGCGCAGCAGCAGCGAGCGCATCTTGCGCGAGTGCCGGATGGGCACGTCCGACATGAACTCCACGCCGCCCGCCACGATGATGTCGTACGCGCCCGCTGCGATCATGCCGATACCTACAAAGTGGGAGAGTATCTTTTAGATCGCGATAGGGGCAGAAATTTGTGGGCCGAGCACGAGTATTTGCTGACTGTTGGGTGTTTTGTGTTTGTCTGTTTGTGAGCTGTGAGGGAAATTGTCCCCTGATATTCATTTAGTATCAATACGTTTGTTGACAAATTAACCAATTTAGTATTTTACCCACGATTGAAATATGGTGTCAATACTTCTAACTTATATTCTAACTAAACTTTTGTCAATAAATCGAAATGATGGTAAAAACCCCATCAAAATACATGAAGTACTTTCTGAGAATAGCAGTATAGTAAAAAAAATTGAAGTGCCCCAATAATCCCAACAGATTGCTTAATACAATACAGGACACTTCAGAAAAATTGTACTTTAAAATACAGTACGAGGAGGGATACTGTATTTTTTTCATCAATGTATGTATCAAATGAAGGGTACACAGATACTCAATACTCAATACTCAATACTTTATTGCAATTCATAATGTGTACAGGTTGGAATACAGTTATTTAGAACATGTCTAGATATTCTTTAATTAAATAATTTTTAAATTTCAACTCCTAATATAATTTTTAAATTTTACACTTTTATAAAAATCTAACTACGAAAATACCCTATGGAGTTATGTCGTTACTAACTTTCTAATCAAGACAACTCGAAAGACTACTAAAGTCACTGGACATGTTCTGTCCATTTATACTTCAAATTAATATTTTAGTTATGACCATGACATTGTAAATCAAGTATAGGTAAAAAACTTAAGTAAAGCTCCTCTTGAGTGTAGTAGTAACACATCTGTATAGACTGTTCGACATTCTATATTTGAAATTTGACATAAATTCCATATAAGTTATGTACACAACTACATGCAAGAGGAGCTTTATTTACTTAAGTTTCTTATGTATACTCAGTTTGATAATTGGCGTTAATGTACTTAAAGTAAAAAAAACTTGCCTTAACCTTACCCAGATAGACTCATCCAAATCTAATTCATACTTCATAGAACTATAAATAGATGTAGGGATAATTATTCCATAACCAGTATTAATGCGGCATACCCTTGATCAAAGCATAGCAAAATTATTTGGCTTCCATTCAAAATTTGAGTACTAGGTCAATGCCAAATACTAACACAGGAAGCAATTCTTGGCTGAAGCTATAGTATTTAATTAATAGGCAATGAAAGAAGGCAAAGTACACTTAAATTATTAAAAAAATATGTTATGTATCTTCAGACCTGCCTTATTGTTCAAAGAAATTTATTTCAAAATAAAGTTGACACAGGCATTACACACCTGGCTATTTGTAACAGTTATTTTTCAGACTTCGATCTTTCTCCATTTTTATAATAATTTATAATCATTAAATAAGCTCTGTTGGATGTGATAGAGAAACAAATCAACATAATTTTATTATTATATAACACAAGTATCTTTCCAATATATTATAAGCAAAAGATGCCCATGAAATTTGTTTTTGGTTGTGTCCCTATTATTCAGAAAAGTAGAAAATGACTTTTAAATATTAGAGGAGATTGTTCCATGTGAAGTATATCCCTAGCAGTGAGGATGTCTATCATTATTTATTTATTAAATCTTTATTGCACAAAAATACAAATTTACATACAAAAGTCGAACTTAATGCCTTATGGCATTCTCTAACAGTTCACCTATGATGGACAATGTCTTATAATAAAAATACTAGCTGCCCGCGCCCGTCGCCGCCAGGGTGTATTTTTTGTCATACGTAGCAAATAAATATATAAAAAAAAATCATTCGAGTTCGACCACAAACACTGTAACACGAGATTTTAATATATATATGTATGTATTTGGTATTGTGGAAAATATCCGTCACTTTACCATTAGTAAACACAATGGATGACATAGGATGCATTTATAAAGACTGCCTACCAGTAGTAATAGCCTGGTTTGAGGATATGCAGGCCATAGTGACAGTGTGCGAGGGAGTCTTGTCACTGAAGCCAGCAGCCAGCGCCGCCTCACGGCCAATATTGGACGTCTTGACTTCTTGGATGACTGTACCGTAGATAATGTATTCAATCAGCTCCTTGTCAATACCCGTTTTTTGCAAGAGACCCCTGAAACATGTAAAAATATATAAACCTATACCTATCTTGGTTATTTCGGATTTCGTCAAGCAATGTGATGGACACATAACAGATACGGACAGAAAATTATTCAGTCAAGTGGTCATCCTCTAGAAAATTCGTTTTCTATCCTCGGTCTCCCAGGTAAGGTATTGGTAAGGTATTATAAATGTAGAAATTTGTGAATTAATCACATGTATGTTTTTATCTATTTAATTTGACACATAAAAAACTAACATGAAATAAATTATACTTTAATTAAAAAATATACTGAGACTTACAGGGTTAATAAACAACTACGGTTTAACAGCCATTGAAACATTTTAAAGATTTGCCTCAATATTAACACTTTCATTGCCGCTAACCCGCTAGGCGGGTCGATTTTGTATGAAAATCGGAGACCTTGTCAATGAAAGTCAAAAAACATTTCCAAAAATCCTCAAAAATACTTACAGCAATGCATGTCTGGCCAGCTCGTGGGGCATCATCCTGGAGTAGTCAGTGAAGGAGACGAGGAAGGGGGTGCGCACGCCATCCACGAGCACAATATTCTTGCCAGTGCGGTCCTTGAGGGTTTTCTTCTGCTGCAGCGCTGCCCCGACGCTCAGGGCACGCCTAGCAGTATCTATTAATAAATAAATTTAAAAAATATGTTTTCTATTAATATACTTTAATAAACTAAAGTAAAAATGAGGGCAATAATAATATATGTTCAAAATAATATATTAATTTGGGTAAAGATAATGACAATTGTGTTAAAGGCACTAGAAATAAGCAGCATAAATTAAAGCATAATATGAAAAAAAAAAAGTGTAGTTTCTGAGTAAAGACAGTAATTTGCAGTCAATCATTCATTACTCATACATGTACATAATCAAGAACTATATTGGTTACATATGTATCTATTGAACTCTAGAATTAACCTTTAGATTGTCACTGAAAAGGTTAAATTAAATGATCTATTACAGCACAAAATGCATATATACTATGCCGGTTGAATGCTACGTATGAATTATTCCATGAACAGAATAATTGTGTAAGTGCCAACCTAGGAAAGGTTCAAAGTTTACAACAATTTCAAAATATACACCTCAGAATACATAACCACAGTGTATTCCAAATATTAGTAAAGTTCAACACTAAACGGTTAAAAACTATAATATTAAGGTTTCTAATAAAAAAAATAAGATTCCAATCAAAAATAAATGTATTACCAAACTTAATCGTCGAGCTGGCATGTGGAACTTTTAACAAGGTTTTCGCTACGTGGGATGCCATGGCTGGGCGGACACTCCTAAAGGATATCACTATTAACTTGGTATAGCTCTGCAGCTACACAAATGTACTAAAAATACAGTAATAATGTCCTAAAACTAGCTGTAAACTTCAGGAAAGTTGGACTCTGACCTGTCAAGTCTACGAAACGAAAAATGTACCACAGACTCGATAGCTTTCAATGAACTGCACCAGCTTTTGACAATAAGCAGTATCAAAACGCAATCAGGATTACTTTATTTTGTCTCGTGCGTTTGAATAAAAAGAGAAATTCAAATTTATAGCTTGCAACTCCGGGGTAAGGATTTAAAGGTTTTGATATTTTTGATATTATATTTTCCAGAATAAAATTAAGATATCATGGTTGTGCTATCAACGATCTAACTAGGGCGTGAAGACGGAATAAACAAACATTTATAATATTACCTACGTAACACGCGTAAATAACTTTGGACTTGCTAGTCGTATTATTTGCAAGTACCTATTTAAGTGAAATTAAAAGTAAAAGTGTTGTATGTATATTTATTAGGTTAATTGAAAATGACTTTTAAAACTCTATGACATTATAGTGCGACCAAAAAGAGTAGAAATTAAATGAGGGCGCCACTTTCTACGTAACTGTCACATTTTTGACGTAAAATGCGTAAACATGGCAACAATTTTGTATGGATTTTTTTTAGTTGCAGCTGTCACCACTGGCTCGACTTTTTGGCCAGGCTATACATTATCATCGCTTAGCTAACAATACTTACCGCACAGTTCCAAATTAGGTGTAAGTATATAATTTTAAACTTTAAGCAGTTAAACGGTTTTATTAGTAACGCTAATAACGCAAAAAAATAACTTCTTTTAAAATGCTAGGTAATAGGTCAGTCTGACTGAAGTCTGTTTTTGGCAACACCGCTGCGGGGTGCGGGAAAGCCATAGTTATAAATTTAAATGTGCTTCATTATAGTCGCTCAACTATCTTAATCGAGATACCTTATCAGCACCCTTGAATTGTACCGTTGAAAAGTTCCGGTAGCCATTTGTGGTCTTCATCATCAGTTCCACTTTAACAAATGATAGTTTATGAATGTAAATACTGAACTTGTTAGGTACTGAAGATAAGTACTAAAATGGCAATTTGTATGCCTATAATAATTGAAGAGTTCCCTCAATTCCTTACAGATCCCCTCATCAAATACCGATTTGGTGACAATGGGGCCACCTCGGAAGTATATCTTCCCTATGTAAAAAAAAAGTATTTCATAATCGGTCCACAATTGACGGAGAAATCGTTTAACATAACAAGTAACATAAAACCTCCGCCTTTTTGTAAGTCGGTTAAAAATAACAGTTGCATTTAAATTGCATTGCGTTGTAAAGAGCAATAACGAAACAAAATTCGAAATAAAAACTGAAGGTAGTTTGACACCATTTTTAATAATTTCAATGTTTAGCGGTGGTTTACGTACAAAATTAATTTCCGCCTAACGTCCGTCCTTCCTCTTTAAACGCAGCCGCGTGAAGCCGCACGTTGTTCCAATTAATTATTTTATTATTAGTTACATTATGTATAATTGTTGTTCCACAAAGCACACGTAAGTAAAATAAGTATTCAACTGTTTAGACACTATTTATACCTATTAGCCTACCGTTACTTCACTGAGAATACTATTACTTTAGAATTAAAATAGAAATACTTCGTTTTAAGCGAAAGAATGATGACATCGAAGGAAATTATTCGATTTCATAGTTTGGATTTTTCGTTTTGGAGGTAGGAACTAGTTACTTTCCATTTTACAGCTTTTACATGTAGGTTTAAGGTTATTTACATGTAGGTAATAATGTTAAGTCTGGTTATTAGGTAATCACTTGTATTTTTCTTGTAAGTTCATTTAAGTAAGTTTTGATAATTATTTAAAACGGCCTAGGTAAATTTTCTTACCCACTTTTTAGAAGTTTATTTTTACATCTTAAAATAAATCTAAATTGGTTAGACGGGACTTAATGGCGTGAGTCAAACATTTTACAGCAATCGACTACCGTCTAACAATGTCTGTCTGTCTCTATGAGCTAACAGAATAATCTTGTTAGGTTAATTTTTAACTAGCTTAGGCCGTATTCAACCACCGAATATTAGGGTTCCGAAGTCCAACAAGGAACCCTTATAGTTTCGCTATATCCGTCTGTCCGTCTGTCCGCGTTTAGCTCAAACTTTGGTAATATAAAACTAATTTGGCATAATTATTTAGTTATACATTTCAAATACGCCGGAAAAGTCGTAAAATAAAACATAATTTTTCGGGATTCTCCCATACATATAGTTGGGTCATTATTCGAGCGTTTCAACCGCCTCACTTTTGTGGACATATTTTTGAAGAATTGGGCGTATATTTTGATGCCGTTTTTGGATATTTGTTAGATGTCCGGTAAACTTAGTTACCTAACCAGAAACGAAATCGAAATCTGCAACCACTTCTACAAAAATGTGACCACGAAAGTGATTCGGAACAAACGCCCAAATAATGACCCAGTTAAAGGTTTTTTTTTTTACATTAAGTATTCATCATTGGATAGCTCTTAAAAATCATAAAAGATAGTTTTTTGTGTTTGTCGTAACGGCTTCGGAACCCTTTTTGTTAGTAAAATCATCATCATTTATATTTTTCGTCCCTAGTAATGATCTGGTTCAAACTGGTTACTAGAATGATCCGGGTCCTGCTCTTCTCGCTGCTGGCGGCGGGCGGAGCGGAGCTCGCGGACGACCCGCAGGCCTACGAGCGGGAGTGCCTTGGGGAGGACTCGTTCGCGTGCATGGACGGCGGCTGCGTGCCGCGCGAGCAGTACTGCGACGGACACGCCGACTGCGCTGACGGCAGCGACGAGAACTTCTGCCGTGAGTACATTCAATTCATTCATGATTGTGTAGGTCGTCCCCCCACGCTACACCACGCTTCTCATGCTTACCTCTATAGCCTTTTAAAAGGCTGTCATAGGTCTGGTACAGATAGTTCCAAATTTCAATACTTATCTACTGGACACCCATTGATTCCAAATTCAAGATCACTCGACTTTATCGGACACTCGTAGTTGTTCAGGAACTTCCACCTACTGGCTCCTATTTACGGGTGCTATAACATATCATTTTTGCTGTTTCTCCTGGCAGCGGACCACCCGCCCGACGCGCACCTCTGCAACGTGACCCACCAGTTCCTATGCCGCGACCAGAGCGCCTGCGTGCCGGCCACGTGGGTCTGCAATGGAGCGCCCGACTGCACCGACGCCAGCGACGAGACCAACTGCACCTCGCTGCCTACCAACGTTAGTATTTACAGAGCAAGCTGTTGAATTGAACTTCATAACGTTCGATGACAAGTTAGCCCAGGGGCACGTTTTATAAAGCTACAAGTTACAATTTTACAAGTCTAAACTGGCAACACTGCACAAATGGCTGGTCGTCATTGGTCGAGTTTGTGTCAAATGGAAACTTGTTACCTGTAAATTGTAATTTGTAGCTTTATAAAACAGGCCCCAGTTGGTTTGGACGCTGGTGAGGGTCGTAGTCGAGCAACCATAGCCTGCAGCCCTCACAAACAACGGTGTGGAATCGCTGGGTTTTTAGTGGGTAATCCTTCCGCTTTTGGTTGTGGAGTCCTACATAACCACCATGGGTCCCCCCGGACCCCGGTGGTATCTGTGAATGCATTTCCTAAGCGTCAATAAAAATGGTATTGGACGCTCGAAGCTAGCGTTCCGGGTTCAAATCCCGGTAAGGGCAGATATCTGTGTGATGAGCGCGAGTATTTGTTTAGTTCCTATGTATTTTAGTATTAGTTTCTCTATACAAGTACCTATGTTTATTTATAAATTTATTTAATCTTTATTGCGATAAATACAAATTAGAGTGCAAAAGGTGAACTTAATGCCTAATGGCATTCTCTACCAGTATTAGGCTTAAAACCCATAAAACAAGCATAGAGCTTTGGGACTAGGTCAATTTGCGTTAAATGGTCTTCCGATATTATAATCATAACCATTAAGTCTTCCCCGGGAGCATCATTAAAATAAAATACCGGAGAGACTGAACTTCGCTATTGACATGCAAATGATAGCCTGCGGGCCTAATATCGCCGTTTTATCGATGTGGATAAACGTGGATAAAATATCTGCCACTTTCTGACCTGTATGTAACTGTGAGAGTGACGGATGCCTTATCCACCGCTATAAAGGCGACCAGACTAACTATTATTGTTTGTTAACACAAATAAAGTGTTTTATAAGCATGATTAAATTAATAAATTAATTTGCTACGTTGCGTATTTTATAGATTTGTAGCGACATCTAATGACAAGTAGTAACGACAGCTGGTGGCGTTGTTGTAGATGGTTGTCTTCTTCTTGGCACTAGATGTCTCTACAAAGCTATTAAGAGCTTACAACTTTTAACTTTATTTTTCAACTTTTTAGGGTTCCGTAGCCAAATGGCAAAAAACGGAACCCTTATAGATTCGTCATGTCTGTCCGTCTGTCCGTCCGTATGTCACAGCCACTTTATTCCGTAACTATAAGAGCTATACTGTGGAAACTTGGTAAGTAGATGTATTCGGTGAACCGCATTAAGATTTTCATACAAAAATAGAAAAAAAACAATAAATTTTTGGGGTTCCCCATACTTAGAACTGAAACTCAAAAATTTTTTTTTCATCAAACTCATACGTGTGGGGTATCTATGGATAGGTATTCAAAAATGATATAGAGGTTTCTATTATAATTTTTTTCTAAACTGAATAGTTTGCGCGAGAGACGCTTCCAAAGTGGAAAAATGTGTGTCCCCCCCCCCGTAACTTCTAAAATAAGGGAATGATAAATGTAAAAATAATATATGATGTACATTACCATGCAAACTTCCACCGAAAATTGGTTTGAACGAGATCTAATAATTAGTTTTTTTTTAATACGTTATAAATCGTAAACCGCAATTTGCCTTTCACGGAACCCTTCATGGGCGAGTCCGACTCGCACTTGGCCGCTTTTTTTAATTTCGATTACCATGCAGTAGCATGGCCCAAAAAAAGTGTTTAATATAATACGAGTATGCGTATCCGATCGCGAGCATGTTTAATAAACGCGTAGCAACATGGATCGCGAGTGATCAGAGATGCGCGTAGCATGTTCGCGATCCTTTTGCGTCCACATACACACTATACGTCGGAGATAGGAAAGATACGGCAAAATGATACAAATGTGGACCCAGCTATACGGGCCCTGTTGTGATTTGATAGTAAACACAAGGATAAATTTATCTATAAGCGGGAGTTTTCCGAACTATCTGCGATTGCACACAAGTCGGATGATGTTATGTTAGTGCCCAATTTGGGGTAGCTTGAAAAACTCGTAACTGGCAGTAGCGATTCGAACGGACCCTGTACAAGAATCCAATCCAGGGGCAGCAAAGAATGTACCGAATGAAGATGTCAAGCAGCCAACGACGATCAACGAAAGGCGGGCATTCCACCTTATAAACTTAGCCCTTGAATTATGACCCAAAGTTTGCCACCATCGGGATCGAGTCCTCGACTCTGCACTGAGCCGACCCAATATCCAGCACCTCTGTTCTAGACGACCGGCGCGTGCAAGGGCTTCACTTGCGGCGACGGCGCCTGTATCTCCAGCTACTGGGCCTGCGACGGCCGCTACGACTGCGAGGATCGCAGCGATGAGGATATAGAGACCACTTGCAGTAAGTTCACTTTTAAAATTAACAGTTATAGTGTTATCAAGTCCAGTACGACCTTTCCGCGGGCTGACAGACATTGGCGGGGTGGCTGACGTAACGTATGCGGGGGCAAGTTGCTTGTTTGTTAATCAGTCACTAGGAAAGTGCTTATTAGTATAAATAAATGAATGAATAAATTGATTACGTTGCGTACTTTATAGCTTTGTAGTGACATCTAGTGGCAAGTAGTAACAACAGCTGGCGGCGTTGTAGATGGTTGTCTTCTACTTGACACTAGATGTCGCTACAAAGCTGTATAATACGTAAATAAAATCATTAATACGTACTTATTAAACACTTATAACTACAACTTACCTTCAACATTCACAATTATATTAAATAATAAAAATAAAAATGTTATCAAGTCTAATACAACCTTCCGCGGGATGGCAGACATTGGCGGGGTCGGGGGACGTAACGTTAGCGGGGACATTGGCTGTTAATGAGTCACCAAGAAAGTGTTTATTAGTATGAATAAATGAATTAATTTATTTATTTGCGTATTTTATAGCTTTGTAGCGACATCTAGTGACAAGTAGTAAAAACAGCTGGCAGCGTTGTAGATGGTTGTCGTCTACTTGTCACTAGATGTCGCTACAAGCTATAAAAGACGCAAATAAATTCATAAAATTCCTTAAATAATACATACTTACACGTAACATTAGCGGGGGCGAGCTGCATGTTTGTTAATCAGTCACCAGGAAAGTGTTTATTAGTATGAATAAATGAATTAATTAATTTATTAAGTTGCGTATTTTATAGATTTGTAGCGACATCTAGTGACAAGTAGTAACAACAGCTGGCGGCGTTATAGATGGTTGTCTTCTACTTGACACTAGATGACGAAGCTAAAGCTTGAAGCTTTATAATACGCAAATAAATTCCTTTTCCAAAAAAGTAAACTGTTTAAAGGCCCATACGGTGTTGCTCATACGGTTTGGAATAAAAATGTATTGAGCACTTTTAATACAGATATCATATCAAACACAAACCAAAAACAGGACCAGTATAATAAATCACACGAGAAAGGTTTTTGATAGATCATGGCACTATTTTCAGGGCAGGTAGGCAAGTTTACTAGATGTCTTTTAATATGAGAGTGATCCTTTTCACAAAACTAAACTTTTTGGGCGACCAGTAAATGACCAGTTCAAATTTGATAAATAAGCAACTAATTTATAGTAACCAAAAATTTGCTAAGTGGTGGAATGTTTTAATATACTTCTCTTACTACTATTTCAGCCTTCTTCTTACTATTTTGGCCACCATAATCCCCAGATCTGTCACACCACGCGCCTGGAGGGCGATCTCTCTTCCCACAGCTTTATCCTGTTCCAGGGCACTCCCTGCAGCCCCACACGAGCAGCGACGGGGTGTCCTGCGAGGAGCTGCTTGGCCCGATGCCGCGCAAGTACAAGTGCCTGGACAGCTCCTTCTGCCTGGAGCAGCATCAGATGTGCGACGGGCTCGCCGACTGCCGGGATCGCAGCGATGAGGGGGCGTTCTGTGAAAAATGTGAGTTTTGACTGAACTACTTGCATATGTTTCATGACACAACTTCACAATCCAATTCCATTTAATACAAATAAATTAGGAAATTTAAAAAAAATGGGGTTGACTTAGAGATGGGCCGACTACGAATCTTGCCGACTGGCCAGTCGGCCGACTAATCGGTTTTCAATTTGCCGACTAATCGGCCACTAATCACCGACTAGAATACGATGCCGAATAGTCGGCTTTCCTGACTAATCGTAGACTAGTCGGCCCATCTCTAGTTTGACTCGTATTTTCAAGCTAAGATAAACTTAACAGACTAACCACATATTTATAAAACAAGTACCTTATCACTAACATTCATAATTATGACAAAAGTATATCTTATATTCGATTTTAGGATTTTTTGGAGTTGGTCATTTGAAACATTTTTCAAACTGTATCTTGCTTATCTTGGCAAATGAGACTAAAAAGTGGCAAAAAGTTAAACTACTAAGTATTTACCTACCACAGCATTAAGGATTTAAATGTAGGCAAAAAAAAACCTTGTTGCCAATTTCACTCCCGAACAGTGTCCTATTTTTTCCAAACTCTTGTTTACTAAACTTGCTGTTTGCCCGAAGGGCCCACGATGTGTGTGAACTCGAGTTGCCCCGCGAACATAACGGAGTGCCACCGCGAGCGCACCGGGCCGCGCTGCATCTGCACCGTGAGCGAGGTGATGCGCCAGTACGACCACTCGCTCGGCCAGTGCGTGGACGTCGACGACTGTCTCGCCGAGGCGCCCGTCTGCAGCCATAGGTGCCAGAACCAAAACGGACACTTTCTGTGCCATTGCGATGAGGGATACAACTCTGATATGTTTCGCTATCTCTGCTTTGCTCAGGGTAAGTCTAGCTAAAGATATTTTATAATAGGAATTACCGTTCTCTCTGGAATTGCGTTGATGTCAAAGACTGTCTGGTTGAAGCGCCCGTCTGCAGACATAGTTGCCAGTTGCCAGAACAGAAACGGGCACTTTCCGTGACTCTGATATGTTCCGCTATCTCTGCTTTGCTCAGGGTAAGTTTAGTTAAGGTGGTTTTATAATACCCGTTCCCGACCACCGTTCTCTCGATCACTGTGTCGACGTCAACGATTCTCTGGTCGAAGCACCCGTCTGCAGCGATAGGTGCCAGAACAGAAACGGGCACTTTCTGTTACATTACGATTAAAGGATATCCCGCTGACATGTTTCGGCATCTCTGCTTTGCACAAAGTAAGCTAAGCATAATTGTTTTTTAAGAAGTACGACCGTTACTCTTAAGGACGGTACATAACGTCTGGCAGAGAAGTCGTTCCACAAATGGGCATCTAATACTCATCCTGGCGGACAGGAACGAGTATATTCTGTGACATCAAATTCGCTCAGGGTAAGGGCATACAAGTTGAATGGTGGTAGGACCTTGTGCAGAGTCCGTTCGGATCGCTACCACCGTCTTATCCATTAACCCACCGCCAAGCAGCAGTGTTCCGGTGTGGGGCTAAGACAACCGGTGAAATTACTAGCATAGAGGCATTCCGTACATACATACATTAGAATTCTTAAGGCTACAATGTCAAGCATGCAATCCTAAGACTTCAAATGCGTTTCCAACCCTGAGGCCCAAGATGAAACGCCTCTATGCTAATAATTTCCAAGTTAGGAAGGTGACTGGACATGTTCTTTCCGTTTACCCTTCAAATAGTGTTTGTAAGAGTGTTTTCATTTCACTCTGCGGCCGATTCGGATAACACTTTACATATTCGTTTCATCTATTACAGGTCCAGAAGCTTTGCTGTTTTTTACCACGCAAAGTGATATTAGGTACATAAAAGTGCAATCAAAGCAAGAGGTGCTGGTCGCCACTGGGATCAAGCAGGTCTGTAATCGTACATCATTTAAAAAGGTGGTATAATTTGAATGAACTTTTGTCAACTCTTTTGAGTCTACATTAACTTCAGAAGAAATCTGAAGAAGGGTTCTGTATCATTCTTGTATGGAACCCCTTTAATTTTTAATTTTATTCATATTTATTATTTGTTGTTTTAGCGGCAATACTTAATAGTATTGGTATTTAAACTTTTTAATAATTTAATGTCTACCTATCCCAGTTCATGTGATACAGTCCGCTGACAGACAGACCGACAGACGGACAGTTGTGGCTTAGTAATAAGATTCCGTTAGCACCCTTTGGATACAGAACTAAAAATGTAAAGATATAAAAGTGGTAAGATGCTGGCTGGTCGTGTTTTAAGGGCCATGGGGTGTCCTACGACGGCAAGTATCTCTACTGGGTGGAGACGGCGGAAGGGCACCAAGCTATAGCCAGGGCGCAACTGGACAACGTGGCTGAGACCAAGGAGGTATGAGTACTGAATCTAAAATAATACATGAACAGATAGCGATTAGACAGTTAGAGGTAAGACATGAAGATTTTGAGCTTACGTTTTAAAGATCTTTCCAACAATGTTTGATGCAATGCAGCTGAAGCGCACGAAAATAAATTCCATCCTCAAGTTTTAAGTGCCATTTTTTTCAGATTGCCACTTCAGTTTTTTGGAAAAACGTTTTTTAAAGGCCATCTTTTTACGAACGTTTTTTAAAGGCCATTTTTTTTGAGACGGCTTTTTAGTCCTGAGTGAAGAAACAGCTGCCAATTTTTTTACTTTACCACATCTTCAATCACAATCTTTATAATTAGGTACTTTTATTCATCTATAGAGTGCGATATCAGTCTTATCCTGATTCTGGATCCTTTACTGCCCGCCCATAGGCCTCCAGCGCCCGCAAAGGGGCGTTATTGCCCACTTTGAGAAAGATTATAATAGAACTACTTCATAGACTGACATGCATTACATAATCACGAATGTATAAAGTTTAAGCCATGACATCTTTCGTGAATAGTTTCTGACGAATATTGCTATCCTCCCCCATCAGACACTAGTGAGCCTTGGCCTGGAGGACCCTGGCGACATCGCCGTGGACTGGCTCGGAGGCAACATCTACTTCGGCGACTCGGAGCGAGGCGTCATCTTCGTCTGCAAGACCGACGGCTCCCACTGTACCACTCTGAAGACGCTTGCCAGAAGACCAAAATTCGTTGCGTTGGATGTTAGAAACGCGTAAGTTCATATTTTAATTGAATGCTAGAAGTCAGTCAAGAAATCCATCTCTTAACTGACTTATTCTGCACATGTAGGCGAAAGAAGCCAAATTGATAAAGATTAATCAAGGGTTACAAACCTACTTACTCGTATTACGAAGAATATGAATGAGTAATTTCTGTAATTACACTCAGACAATAAGAAATATGGGTAAAGTACGATAAGTAGTGTAGTACATAAAATAAAACAACCTTCGAGTTTATTCTGCTCTCTCACTAGCTTACATACGCGTTTATGCCAGTCTAATCGATTTTCGAATCCGAAGGGCTTTTTAAGACTTGCACTGTATATTCCTGTTTAATAATATACTTATTTTGATTTATTAGTGTATTTAACGTCTGATAAATACTTCCGACCCGGGTTCACAAAAACATCTCTCCATTTCGTACAAAACGAAAAATAAAATGACGATCGTGAAATTGACGATCCGCTTAAGGAGAAACAGACCATAGCACTGATCTTCCGTTAGGACCATCAGGAGAAGCTGGTAGTCAGGCAGAACTACAGAAGTAGTTTCATTTCTTCCTCCATTTTCCCTCCCAAGTGACCATCTGTATCGAATACTTCCAGTGTAATGTACTGGGCGGACTACCTCGGCAAGTTTGTGATCATGCGGGCGCGCATGGACGGCTCCAACGCCGAGGTGCTGCTGGACAGCCTGCAGAGCTTTGCCACGGGACTGGCCATTGATATCCCCAACGACAGGTTATACTTCGTCGATATGACCATTAGAGTCATCAAGGTGGACACGAAGCAGGTTTATGTGAGTATCTTATAGCAGGTATATTTTACTTCGGTTCTTCTTGCTAGTAGATGTGGTACATTTATTAACATTGGGACTGTGAGTAGTTCGTCGGACAACCTATCCTAAACCTTTACCAAATTTGATTTTTGAAAAACAAGGTTTTAAGGAAAACGTATAAATAAACGTGTTTTTTTCGTCTCATTAATTTTTTGTCTCTTCATAGGGCTATTAGAAACTTTACCAACCGTAGCAATAATTGTATGGAAAGACGGACCCATGTAGGAAACTGCGTCCGAGAATGGTAGCACTTCACAATCTTCTGAAATATATCTAATTAGATTACGTACAAGGTTTATAGATATACTTTTGAAACTGCAGTAGTAGTCTATGAAAGTCTCTCACCAATCTGACCCTTGTATTTTCAACCAAACAGCAGCAAATCATTCGTCTATTACAGCACAATATTCCCTTCTAGTCTGTATTCGAGGACCGCTTCCACCATCCCTACGCTATAACGGTCTTCGAGAACACCATATTCTGGAGCGACTGGACGTCTAAGACCATTCAGACCACGGATAAGATTCATGCCGTCTCGCAGAAGAGGAACATACTGGCTACGCTGCATGAGCCCGTTTTTGGTGAGTAGGAAGTGGGGTGTTTGGGAGATATTGATATCGGTAATGGTATTTCACCAACTCTCACCAGGCTCTGTTTGGCAATTTCTATTACAGTATTTTGCTTACTAATTCTACACCGCTGGTACTTTCGTTGTACCTCAAGAAACTGCCTTGATCGATGGCCATATGTTAAAAGCCACTGGTGTAATGATACGACAGACTTAGTCATTTACTTGGTCTTCATCCACATTTTTTCAGCAGTAGGTTTCGTTAAATGTTTTTCCAAAATAACATCGGCAACAACCTTCATCAAATTGACTTAACACTAACGAATCACATTCGTAAACATGTACTTATCCTAACTAACCCTAACCCTGCATCGTGGCTGTCTCAAGTATTCCCAGCATACCAGTTGCGTTGCCCTGCTGGAGTTCAACGAAAACCTGCGCAACCAGCCACGACGATCCAAAACGACGATCACGTTCTGTCTCACAGACAACCGCCTTATTGTTAAAAAGTTGCTTATCTTCTGAATCCTTATCGTTTATTTCCAGACATGCACATCTACCATCCGGTGCTGATGAGGCAGCAGTCGAACCCGTGTGCCTCTCACAACTGCTCCCACCTCTGCCTCCTTGCCTCCAACACTACGTTCTCCTGCGCCTGTCCAGATGGGATGATCCTCAACGGCGTCACTTGTTACAGTAAGAAATTTCTAGAACCTTCTGTTTGCTTAGTAGTATACTAAAGTCCATTCCGTCTTACTTGTCTTATTTAGTAAACACTTGTATAACCTCAAAATGAATCTTTTTTTGGATAACCGGCCGTTTTCTCGAATAAAGCAATTAGAGACCACATTTTGCACATCATTGTCCTGATTTTTAACCGACTTCAAAAAAGGAGGAGGTTATACGTTCCACTGTATGCTTTTTTTTTTTATGTATGTTCACCGATTACTCCGTCAATTGTCGACCGATTTCAAAAATTTTTTTTTGGTTTGATAGAGTGTACTTTCGAGGTGGTCCCATTGTCACCAAATCTGAATCTGATGAGAGAATCCGTGAGGAATTGAGGGAACTCCTCAAATATTGTAGGCAAACATATAGCGATTTTAGTATTTTTAGTAACAAATTCAGCATTTGCATTCAGAAAGTATCATTTGGTGAAGTGGAACTGATGATGAAGACCACAGATGGCCACCGGAACTCCTTAACGGTACCGATTTCAAGGGTGGCGATAAGATATCTCGATTAAGATAGTTGAGCGACTACAACGAAGAATATTTACTTGTTAACCGACTTCAAAAAAGGAGGTTATTGAAATATGACTATGACTTTCCCGCGGCGTTGCTTGCGGCGCGCTTGAAATAACTTAAAGTTTCATTTCAACTAAGAAGTGGGACAACGTAATAGCGTATTATGATCACTAAAAAGTATAAAATAAAATAAATGTTTAAAAAACAAAAAACCGCCTTCAAAAATGCAAAAAATAACTTTTTCAACAAAAAGCCGACATCAGTTGGACTAACCTATTAGGTGCCTACAATTTTAAAGAAGTTATTTTTTGCATTTTTGAAGGCGGTTTTTTGTTTTTTAAACATTTTACATCATGGATTGTTTTTTTTTAGGAAATTTAATTGTTATTTTAGGCGAAAAAGGAGCATTTTAAGGTAACCAATCGGCTTTTGCATATAAAATGACAGGACTATACATATTGATAATTACCGTGTTATCTCTGATGATAAGATGATAACAGATTCGTCAATTTCTTAATAACATCGCACTGTCCAGCTAAGAGGACATAATGCCGGGAACAAATAAACGAATAAGAAGTTTCATATTCCCATGCTTCTTTTCCGAAAACAGGATCGATTATCAGTAGCAGGATTCATATTATTAAATAGGTACTCTAAATTAAAATTCCGTTTAGTATAAGAACTGTACTACGGAAAATGTATCTTTTCTCATTAGTCTGCTTTTTAAATTGCTCAATTGACTCGCATATCTTTTTTCTAGATATCCAGGACTACCGTCCCCAGTACCTCGTAGTGGGTGGCGGCGCCTCTTTCACCCGGATACAGTATGATACTCTTGGCAACCCTGAGACACATGCGACCAACTTCGACATAGGCAGAGTCCAGGCCATGGCATATGACAACAGGAGAGGTAGGTATTTAAAGGTGGTGCCGTAACCAGGATGTACATCTTAAAAATAAATAATATGAACACTAGAGATAAATAACTAAATAGCAAATGACGAAGAATAAATGCGTCCCTGATAAGGAATGCAAATAACCGGTTTTAACCGATTTTAACCGGTTATTTTCATACAAAAACGGTTAATAACCGGTTAATTTGCATTCTCTAGTCCCTGACTATATTTGATATGTTTAGTTTTAACCATGTTCTTACTGCGTTTATAACTGCGCACGAGACAATTATTAGTTTCCCAAAATTTGCCAATATGAAATGTTGGAACCAATGTGGTGCCATGGCGAGGATGTGGTGCAGTAACCAAGATTGTCTGGCATTGATTTCATTCAATTAATTTTATTTTTACAGATGTTTTGTATGTTTACGACGCTACTCGATCCTCCATTAACTCAATTAATATGACTGAGTTTTCTCTCGGCGTTACCAACCTGCTCACCTACAAATCGTTGCAGAACGTCGTTGATATGGACTATGGTTTGTTAACTACTTATATCTAGGTGCCTCTTTTATATTTATGTTATTTTTCTTTTAGATATTTCAAAATGTAAATTAGACCTAGTGATTAACTGAGAGAGAAAGTTCAAGTTTTAAGGCATTCATTCCGGTACTTGCACTTCGTTCGTACATTGTGTTATAAATTCTACACAAATGAAATACTCCTTATATGTTAACAGATTACGTAACGGATTCGCTATACATTCTGGATGCTGACCGGCGTATGCTGGAGGTGATCTCCTTGAAGAACGAAAAGCGGGCGATGGTCTACCGATTCACTGCTCAAGAGAAACCAATCAGCTTTTGCATTTTGCCTGATTATGGGTAAATTTCCAAAAAAAAATTTAAGCAAACGTTTATATTTTTTTCAAGTGTTTTTATTATATTTTTTTGTGTTTTTACAGCATTTTTAAGGTTTTACACATAATAGTGTATTTAGAAAAACTTATGACACTTACAAGCTGAAACTGCACTTAAAGTGTTCCTCAGGGTTCCATTTTGGGCCCGCTTTGATACTTCGTTAGTAAGGAATCCCAGAGCATACTAATAATAGCAGCATGTCTTTTTAACAGGAGGCTCTTGGTGGCTGTGGTTGAAAGCGAGCAAAATAACGAGATCCATATAGACAGCATGGGCTTGGATGGGGAGGACCGGAAGCATCTAATATTGAACAATCTTAAAGGTAAATGTACTGCATGATTTTTTGTCAAACCTAGCTTTGAGATTTTAGATACTTGTTTTCCAACCATTTTCCTCAATTTACATGTCGGTAAGGCCGTAGGCACAGGAGATAGATTTATATTTCGATGTAATAGTGTTGACTAAAATCAATTTACTGATCTCTAAAATATACAATAAGTATTATATTTCAGGCCCTCACGTCACCTTGCGTTACTCGATTAACATGGACAACGTATACGTATCCGATGAGAGCAGTGGCATCATTGACTACATTCACCCTAAAGGTATTGTTTAAAATCGAAGTATTCTTATTCTTTTTACATTACGGGAAACAGGAAGGTATCTCCTGATCTGTCTTCCTATCTGTTATGGCTTTATTTACTTCTCAAAACTCTTCTTTGCTTACATATATAAGGTGCTAACAAATTAGATACCGATATTTTTACAGCTGATAGTACTCGTCTCTAGGAGTAGAGTTAAGTATAAAACATTTAAGGGTTTATAATGGTTTTTGGAAAAAAATAGGGAAACAACTTTGTTACGTAAACACACCCTGTTAATTAGATAATTAATAGTCACTGATTAAAACCTCTTTGAATATCTTCTAGAATCTCTTAACAATCCCTTGACTGGCCACTTCACGTTGATAAATGAAATACTTAAATGTCAATGTCATGATATTTGTTGTGTTTGGTTGTGTCTGTTGCTAATAAATTTACTCAAAGATGCCTTACCGCTACACAAAAAACGATTATTTAAACATGGTAACATGTTGTTATCGCGAAGCAAACTACAGTGCGGCGAGAGGTACAAGGCTTTACGCAGGAAGAGACGGTACACATGTGAATTCTCGCACTATCCTCGGAGCACAACAAACAACACGACGGTGCCCTCGCCCATTATGATCGTATTGTACGAAGATACTTGACGGAAGAAATTCCAATGTCGATAGATAGGCCGCGGTGGTGCTGAGGCAGGTGGAGTGAACTGGCCGGCCCGCACACTATTTTCACGTATGGGGCCGATCAAAAGATTTGGTTAATGCAGACAATGGTCACACAATCACAACGTCTGAAGAATTACGGACACGTCTTACCAACGCCTTTGGAGTTATGAAAAGCGAAAGAGATTTTTTATGCGTGTTAACGGAAACATCCAAAAGCGAGCAATTGTTGTGCATTGAAAGAGGAGTGGTTGCCATTCTCAACCATATTAATAAAAGTTTTATTTCTTTCGTGTTTGTTTTTAAACCGCTTCTTAATAAAAATAAATAATCAAAGGCTAGTAGTCAATAACCTCAGTTTTCCCGCGGATCTGAAGATAATCATAATGACATTAATGACAACTGTTTACATGACAAAGTGCTAAATGCAACATCTTGTCAGTTTATTGCACAGGTGATTATGTTTAGACAGAATTTGTATTTCTTTTTTTTGTTTTGTAAATGAAAACAAAAAAAACATATAATAAGTTGTCTTCATTTCTATTTAAAGTTAATTGTTTTGATGTAAGGAACCGTCTCTTAAAATATCGGTATCTAATTTGTTAGCACCTTAACAGCTTTCTTAACAGCTTTCTCTTCTTCTTCTTCTTTCAGCTTTCTCTTCCTTAAACACAACCTTGTTCTATATTCCGAAGCCTTTTATAGATCACCATTTACCCTTTGTCCATTTCATGTTATATTTTTGGGTGTTACCAAAAATAGGCATTATATGTGGAATGATGATGATGAATGATGCAATAATGCATTATCTTTTTTTCTCTTAATCGGATTGAATAGTACTATAACCGTTAACTAGGAACTGGCAGAGAGACCTACCGAGAGTTGTCTACGACAGTGATGAGCCTGGTAGTGACGGATACTTTGGTATTCTGGACCGACCAACGCACACCAACGATCTTCTGGGCCGAAATACATGAGACATCTCCAAGAGTGCGCCGCATGGGACTTTGTAAGTACCTACTGCTGATTTCAAAGCAAGATGTTGGCAAAGAGTTGATAATGATATTAGTGGAGAAAATTATTTACTGGTACAATGAGAGCGCCCGTCCTTTCATGTTAAAAATATAATATTATTTAGTAGGGTATTGGTTAGTACTGGGAAGTGCGAAACTTGATAAGGGCAAAATATGTTTTTGTGCTTAGAGGCTACAGAAGTATGTCTAAACAAAACTCGTGCATCAATACTATAGTTGACTTTCGAAATTATATTTGGCAAAATTAAACTTTTGGTTGTTGGTAGAAACAGTCAACAAAAATGGCTAAAACACCCACAAAAAGTATTCAAAATTGGTATTCATCTAGTCTTAATGTACTAAAGTTGCGTAAGATAACGTATTTGTGAACATTACGAATTTTTTAAACAATTTATAACTCAACATCTTTGTTCCAGCCATATTCCCCAACGACACTCACTTATACCTTCAAGCCACCAAGCCACCCCCGGATTTAACCAGTCCTCTAGCTGCCCACCCCTGCGTCCACAACCCTTGCTCCGACATCTGCGTCCAGACATCCCACCCAACCCCATACCAAAACCCATCCTACAACTACACCTACAGATGCCTATGCCCTGCAGGATTATTGCTTGAAGGGAACCATTGTTCAAAGATGGTGATTTGCAAGTGGGAGGAATTGTATTGCCATAACAGTAACGAGTGCGTCGAATGGGCGAGGAAGTGCGATGGTAAAAAGGATTGTACTAATGGAGAGGATGAGGAGTTTTGTCCCGGTAAGTTTGGCTTGACTAACGATATTGTTAATGTGATAGAAAGCGCTCCGTATCCAATGGAAGAAGCATCTGTAAAGAGGTCGTTTCGGAACATTCCTCTACACAAATACTTAAAATTCCACTTGTGATAAAGACACTGCGATTTGCATCGTGAATTCCTGATGATGTGTGTATAAAATAACTTTATACTAATGTTCCACTGTTTTTTAGTTATAACACCTAATTCGACGAAATGCAAGCCACATCAAGTGGAATGCAACGATTCGTGTATAAATGCCGATGAAATTTGCCCGAAGAAAAGTAACGTTACTGATTTAGGTAAGTCAAATAAAACAGTTTACTAAATAAATGTACTCTTTGAATTTCCTCAAAAAAAAAACAGAGTGAACATGTCAGAGTTGTAGCAGTCTTACAGCTAGATCCCTCTGGAATTTTGATTATCTAACATTTTGACATGGTCCCTTGATTCCATGAGCAGTCTGCTCCCCGGGGCAGTTCCAGTGTCCGGACAGCAGCCTCTGCCTGGAGCACGCGCAAGTCTGCGACAAGCAGCCCGACTGCCCCGACGGGGCCGACGAGCTCCCGCGCGCCTGCGACACGCTCGCCTGCTTCCCGACTGAGTTCATGTGAGCCAAGTAACTAGGAAATAACTTTTAATTAATCTGTGACCATACACCGTACTGATACTTATGGGCAAACCGTGTAAAAATTGTCTGTTTATCGTTAGAGTATTTTACTAATCGTATACATACTAACTCCTAGTTTCTCAAATATTCAATAAATTGTAGGTATGTAAGTCGTCTGCTTTCGTTTCCTTCCGGGAAGAGTTCGAATGTGACACAAGAGGTTTTAATGAGACATTAGTGCCAATGAACGTTTGTGCTACTGGATGTACTTAAGAGATGACCCTAATCTAGAGTGCACGGTGCTAATAATGATAAACTTATGATAGTGATGATGATTCATAGTTTCTTATAAGTATTATGAATTTCCCGAATAATTTACTTTTTGATTTTAGGCGAGGGGTTGCAAGTTGCAAACAGACTATATTTAATTGTTTGGCAACCATTTTTTAACGACAGTTTATATGTATAAGTATCTGTCTAATAATGAACCCAGAGCAACTCCAAAAAAATATTATGTGCAGGTGCGCGTCAGGCTCCTGTATCTTAAGCAACTGGAGATGTGATGGGGATTCCGATTGCAATGACGGCTCTGACGAAGCAGACTGCGGTAAGCATCATTCACAATTCCATTCTCTACTTCCGATTGGGATTGGGATTTCAAAGATACTTAAGTAGTTCTTTTTTCGGTACGTCACGTGTAATCAGATCGTTTGGTTACGTTGAGGAAGCAATAAGATACCAATTGATGAATTTCACAAATGAAATCTGCCACTGCTTCAAAGTGTCTCCTCACACAGAGAACCGAACGTGCAGCCTTGGCTACTACCAGTGCCGCAGCGGGCAGTGCGTGGACATGCACCGGCGCTGCAACAACGAGCCCGACTGCACCGACGGCTCCGACGAGGAGCGCTGCCAGGAGGTGCCTGCGGACCCAACGGTGAGTCTCCTCAGGGACCATGATCCCTTGGTACCTAATAATAATTAAGGCTAAGGCTCAGTGGCAAATCTGTGAGTCCCTACTATTGTAACTTGCTGTCTTAGTACCCCAGAACTGGAGGAAACGGCACTAACGATCCGATTACATGCAGTTCCTTTCCGATGATAAATATAGCTAGAATGGGTCTAATGAAAGGGCGTGAAAATCTATAGGTATGCTACTGCCCTATTCTGTTGATAGGTTGATAAAACCTGTGGAGATGCACTCTGTGGTGATCCTGCTGTCTTGGTTGACCAGCGTTACGAAAGCTCTACTGGCACTTTGTTAATTGGCGATAATAAAACCTGCTACTTAGTATGTGCCTTTGAACACTACGGTGAGCCTCATCATGTGGCTCTCTACCATATGGTCACAGTTGTGAGGTTCACAGATGGTCGGTATTTTATCCTAAAAAAACACTCCTTGCTTGAATTTTAAAATACCAGATTCTCAATATACTGGAATCCCAAACTTAACATTTAAATTAAAGTACCTATTGTTGGTCATATTTGCCTAATATTTCGAAGCTGGTGTTTTGGGAATGTGGTAAAGAGAGTATACTGGTATTTAGTTTGAAATTTTAGTATTTTGGGAGTTAGCGAAAAAAACAAGGACAAGGGCAGGGTTCAGGGCGCAGGGCACAGGCACGGGGCAGGGCGCGGTGAGTCCGCGCAGTGCAGGCTTGTTTGGTGGCGCGGAAGTAATGGGAGCTTTAATATTGTTACTCGAATTTAGGAATAGGGCTTTAGCTTTGGGCTTTTTCGCTACACTGATCCATTCGCTCAAAACTCTATCATACTTGCACAATGTATATCGATAGAAATATTCACTCTGCTATGTACCGCCCTTGCCGAAAATAAAGGTATCGATTCACACCCCTTCTGATGAAACTTTTAAATATGGTTTGTTCTACTTTAGGAGGTACCTGGTTGCAGCCCAGGAGAAATCAGCTGCGAATTGGATGCGACCATTTGCTTGCCGGCCACGGCTTGGTTTGATCATATTCATGGGTTGCTGGTTGTTGTGCTGTTCACATCCTCCTCATTTGGGCCTCCGATTTTCGTGCCAATTGAGCTAAAGTTTCATGCAAGATGGTTGAAAAAAATCATGGAATTGACATTCCGAGTCAAATGAAACTAGAACGAAATGGCACGAGAATTGGGGTATGGGACATGTCGTAGATTTAGAGGGTTATGGTGACTGTTGGTTTAGAAACCGCGATTACCATTAGCTAATTTTGTAGTTTAATATTTCGAAATGTTTATTCCGAGATGTAGTAAATATTAACCTACTAATCCAGTAGAAGACATTCAGACAGGATGAAACTCAGCACACAGTTAGTCTGTCTTGGATAGAACATGGGTCACGTTTTGCCCGGAAATCTTTATAATTCTTGCTGGCATAAAGGCGAGTATACACTCAGATGTTCATAGGAAGTGTCTGGTTAGGTGTAACGCAGTGGTGGACTGTCCGGGCGGCACCGACGAGAATGGCTGCGAGTTCCGCTGCGCAGCGCGCGGCATGTTCGAATGCAAGCAGGAGGCCTTGTGCGTGTCCCTGCGCCGGCTCTGCAACGGGAACAAGGACTGCGTCGACGGCTCTGATGAGACGCCCGAAGCTTGCGAGAAAGGTACCTACTGCATATTTTTATTATGACACACACGGGTCATTGGACAGTCAGCTGTAGAGAAAAGTACCCCACCCCTTCATACAAGTTTCCTAGCAAAGTGG
Organism: Acleris literana; assembly: GCA_946894065.1. Classification (NCBI taxonomy): domain Eukaryota; kingdom Metazoa; phylum Arthropoda; class Insecta; order Lepidoptera; family Tortricidae; genus Acleris; species Acleris literana. The sequence continues at coordinate 6,837,405 of OX335688.1, read as the reverse complement.
GTTTAACATTTTTTAGCTGACTGTACTTACGTAAGTGAAAGTTAAGGAAGCAGAGATGGTTTGACGTCGGATAGTTGTTCCTAAAAAACCGTTTTGTTCGCCACGAGAAGTAGGTCAGTTTTAATAGCAAATGGAGTCAATCTTCATCTCAAGTATTTACAAGATATTTAATTTAGCCAAGCTCTACCTGATTAAAGTGATTAATCACAACCGCATGGTAAGGTAATATTTAACTATTTTGACGACGCAGTTAGAGCGTTCTTAAAGATGAGCATTAAGCTTGCCTTTTCTGGAAGCTATTCAAAAGCCGCGTATCCACCAAGCGCACGATCAAAGGTGCCTCAATGTGCGCTGTTCGTTCGGTGTGGACGGTGGTGGTTTTGTCTCGCGAGCGCAAATCGTTTTAAATAATTATGAACTCTCAAGAGCAGTCGACCCGTTTTATTCAACTATATGGTGAACATAAGGTGTTATGGGATCCCAAAGATCAAAATCATAAGCCACTAGAAACATAGCAGCATCAGAAATAACACAACTATCCATCGCGAACTGGCTCGGATTTTTGATGGCTCGGTCTGCCTGTCTCCAGGCTGATCGCGAAGTTGGCTTGTGAGGCCAGGCTCGCGAGCCACGCACCCGAGGCTGCCGCGCGAGCGCGTGCGCTTGGTGGATTAGTACCATGATGTATGTTTCCCAGTGAACAAGACGTCGCAGCTGTTCCCCCCCGTCTACCTGCCGGCGGAGTGCCGCCACGGGTACCGGTGCCGCACCGGCCAGTGCGTGGAGTGGCGCGAGGTCTGCGACCAGACGCCGCACTGCTTCGACGGCTCTGACGAGAACGGGAAGTGCTGTGAGTTACACTGTTGGAATACTATTGTGTGTATTTGTTTAGGGTGAAGCCAAAGCAGCGTAATTTTGTTGTGAATTGCGTATTTTCGGTCGTGTAATTTTTACTTTGGTTTTGAAAGTCCTGTTTGGTTCAAACGGCGACGTAAAATGAGTTGGACTTTGGCGAGGTCTAACTTCCACGCGTACGAAGTCGAGAACATCCACTCACTCGTACATAACTTGAAAAATAGAATAACTATATTTCCGAGTGGCAACTACCACATTAAGCATCAGGCGTTGGCTAAAACATGGATCATGTTGCCGATTTAATTTTGAACGTCTTTTTTGCCAATCTATAATTTTAAAGCTTACAGGGTTATATATTCTACTCTGTAAAACAATATTGCTTTTGACATGTTACCGTATTGTTTTAACTCTGCTGTCATTACTGTCAAGTAAATATTAGAGCTAACAAGCGTTGAGAATACGATAACGTGTCAAAAGCAATATGGACTAGACCGAGTAGAATAGAGCCCCAGATTATTGGACTCTCTATACTCCGCAGTCACAGCATGCGAGAACAACACGTGCACGCACTTGTGCCAGCCGACGCCGGTCGGGGCATACTGCGCGTGCCCGGCCGGCTTCGAGCTCGCGGCTGACCAGCGCTCGTGCGTGGACGCAGACGAGTGCAGTGGCGACGTGTGCGCACAGAGCTGTCACAACACGCCCGGCTCGTTCCTGTGCTCTTGCCGCCACGGCTATGCGCTCAGGTATGTTCGCTTTCCTAGTAGCTCCATGAAGCTCCAACTACACCATAGGTTCCCAATGCCCCCCGGTGGGCGCTAAAGGTATCTGGGGAAAAAAATAGTGGGTGCTGAAGCAAGACAGGGGGCGCCAACAGTATTGATAAAATGTAATAAAAATATATAACGTAAAGTAGAGTTCAAACAGCAAGGTCTTAAATGAATAAAATTAATTTTGCAATCAATGTATTTAATGCTGTCACAGCAGTTTATGAATACAATGCAGTATATGTACCTATTATTTGAATACAACTATCACCCCGTGGGTTTTGTTGAACTTACAGTTTGTATTCCAGGTCAGACCGCCGTTCGTGCAAAGCGACCAATGGCGGTATGGCCATAGTGTACGTGTCAGGGTACTCGGTGAGGTCGATCTCTTCCGAGGGATATGGCAGGGTGGAATACGAAAACTCTGAGCTTAAGAGCATCGCGGATATTGACGTCAATGTCGGGTAAGTACGCCAGGGCTTTCATTTATACTCGTAATTAATTATCATAACCATAGAACCCTTTCCTATTTAAAACGGGGCTCGGAATCGGTGTTAAGATGGCGGTTAATATGTTCTTAAAACCGGTATAATTTCGTTTATGTCTTAACCGGTTAACGAAATGCACGGTTTAAAAAAAGGGGTACCGGTAAATAGGAAGAACGAAATTGAAGAACTGCTATAAAGCTGTAATTACCAGTTAAACTCAGACTCTCACGGTAGAATGATCCACCCAGCCAGCTACGCGGTCGAACTCGAGTGACGTAACGTAACGTAAGATCACTAAAATCGGAGCTAGTGTGTAAAAAGGTAACCCTTTGTTTCGGCGAAATATGTTTGCCAAATATCGTATCCCGACAGTTTCATTTGCCAAAGCGCTTTTTGTTCTGTAACCGTAAATATTTCAGGATTGTATAAAAACTAACGTAACCTAACCTACGGGGTTCTTCACGATGGTACTGAAATAAATCCTGAAATATTTACAGTTACAGGAAAAATTTTTGTTGGCAAATGAAAAGGTTGGGAAACGATACATTTGGCAAACATAATATATCGGCCAAACGGCAGGCTCTCGTACATAGGCGTATATAGGGAGGGGGGGGGGGTCGTGACCACCCCAAAATGGTCTGGGGCCCACCCCAGGATGATCAATGACATAGTATAAATAGAAAAGTAGCTCGACTCCGGCCCTTTAGGAGATTCTGATACCTATTGCCGCTCGGGCGTCAGGGTTGTCCAAACATGTTTTTCAATTTTAGTCACCTACTTGGCCATACTGTGATTTATAATCATGTTAATTTTCATAAATTACACAAACCTAAAGTAAGTATAAATATTGTTAGGTACCTAAGAACGAAATTTAAATTATTTTACTTACATACTTTTTATCTGTTGACACTAAATAATAATTATGTTTATAGGTATGTGACGTGATATGTAAATTCCTTTTCGACCTTTTGATAATGCCGCTTTCGCGCAAGGCGGCTTCCTTTGACTACTTAGGTACCTATTATTGGCGGCACGCGCCGTCGCCGCGCGGCTTCCTTAGAGCATTGGCCGCTCGCTTTGGTTCTAGGCTTGTGCTTTGGGTACTAGGCAACGATAAGCATACTTATGTAGTGAAAAATACATACTTAATATGACTACATAGGTACATATAAAACGCCCAAGACTCAGAAACAAAAAATACCTACTCGCACTCATCACACGAATATTTGCCCTGACCGGGAATCGAACCCAGGAAGCAAGCAAGCAAGCAAGGTCACTACTTACTTAGTCACTACCAACTCCAGAATGAAATTAGTAACACATAGCCATCACATGATGATAACAAATTATAACCACCTACCTAACTTTATAAAAAATATAGAAAAACCTACTGTATTTATTAAACAACTAAAACTATTCCTTATAGATAAATGCTACTACACATTAAACGATTATTTTAATGAAAGTTTCTAAATCTATATTAAGTTACGTTATAAGAAGTGCAATAACATATAGTTTATAGAGAAAAATATTTTAAGTACCTATTGTTACCTAGACATAAATGAGTTATTATATAAATATAGCTAGCCCTCTCGTGTTGCTGCGCCCTGTGATATGCAATAAACTATTGAATTTGAATTTGAATTTGAACTACCTAGGCCACCCACGTCGTCACATGTTACCTGTCACGTCACACTCAATAACTTAAATTACCTACTTAATACGTATTTATTTCACCTAGGTATACTATAGGCAAGCCGGTACGAAATACCTTTAATTAAATCTGGATATAGTTGTACCTACCTAAGCTAGGTTTAGACATCCGTATACAGAACAATATTAAAGCGTTTTCGGCAGCGACGTCGCTCGATAGCTAAGTACGCGCGCTAAAACAAAACGTAACCGAACGCAATGACGCCGCGGCCCCGACTAAGTTCCCTTGAAATTTCTTGAGATCTCGTTTCGTATTGGTTCGCCCCGCCACAGGCCCCGCCCACAGCCGCAAGCCGTGCGATGTACCTTTGTTTGAAGACGATCTACTGTTCTCTATACTGTGACATTGATCACTTGTAAATAGGAAGCCGAATGAAGTCTAGCTCAAGATCTTACACTAGATACGTTGCAGAGTCAAGTTCAAATTACCGGTTAATTACGGTCAACAGGACGAGATTTGTGAAAATCCGGTTTTAAGACTAACCAGTTCGTAAACTGGTAACCTCAACACAACCCGTAATCGATTCAGATTTGGGGTCAATGACCGAAACCGTTGACGATTTTTTAGGTGTAAAAGTGGCCGTGCGGCATGCTTACTGAATAAACATCTTTTATCTTTTATCTTTTAACCGGTTTCCGAGCCCTGATGTAGAATAAGAAAACATTGGCATTCTGCGACAGTGATTGATTACTTAAACTCTATATTATATAAAATGACAATATATAATTCGAAAATATCGTATTTCGATACAAATAAATTTGTAAACAAGTTCGATTTGACGCGTAACTATAGTTATTTACCAAGTAGGTACTTAGATGAGTGTGCTAAGTTGTTAGCATATAATATTTTAGACCCCGTTATGACTAGCATAGCGAGCGATTGTAGATCGGAGCCTGCGCTGAGTTTTATTAGCGCTGGCCCCGCACCGGAGCTGTCGGTTGATTTAAACTGACAGCTTCGACAACGGCCGCGGCTGCCGTCGTCCGCGGCGCCAGTCGCGGCGGCCCCGTGCCTGCCCTCAGGCCGACGAACATTACAAATAAGTTAGGTAATAATGTAATAAATGTAATTCATCAGAATATACAGGGATTTTCTAGTAAGGAACTAGAAATTGGTTTGTTTATAGATAGTGCTAATATACACGTTTTATGTGTTACTGAGCATTGGCTAAAAGGGCATGAGTGTATGTTTAATTTTAATAATCATGACATTGTTAGCATGTTTGCTAGGCAATCTTGCAGTCGGGGCGGATCCCTGATTATGGTTAAACGCAACATTAAATGTAAGGAGCGCAAAGATATTGTTGCGAAATCAATTGAACGTCATATTGAACTTGCGTGTGTTGAATTGGAACAATTTATTATTATTTGCGTGTACAGACCCCCTGCGGCGGATTACCGGCTTTTTGAGAACATTTTAGAAGATGTTCTTAGTTGTGTTTTTAGCACTAAAAAGTGTATTATTGTGTGTGGTGACTTTAATGTTAATCTGCTGGAGGAATCACCCATGTCTATTAACTTACTGAGTGCTTTTAAATCCTTTAATTTAGTAAATTTGTTCTATGAGCCTACTAGAATTACAGCAACTAGTGCTACGTGTATTGATAATATATTTAGTAATTTTGACCCTACTCGGAAATCCATAATCAACATCCTAAGTTCGGATCACTGCGGCCAGCAAGCTTCGTTTAAGGGGAAAACTGATAATGCGCCCCACGAGTTTATATTTAGACCAATTTCTAAAAATCGATTAGAATCATTTAATACTAAGGTCACTAAACAACTGAATTATATGACGTGCACTAGGGAAGATCCGGACAGTTTATGTGCTTCGTTATTTAAGTGTATTATTAAAGAATTCGATGCCTGCTTTAGTCTGAAAAATGTTAAAGCCAAGCAAGGTACGAAATTTAGTGATTGGGCTACACCAGAAATTCATGAAAAGAGGTACAAATTGTATGAGTTATATGCTACTAGAGCTGTCGATCATAGGCCTGAGTTTTTAGAATACGTAAAAAAATATTCTAAAGAGTTCAAGCAGCATTGTGCTGCCGCGAAGTCTAAGTATTTTTCGAATAAAATTGGTAACTCTGACAACAAGATTAAAACCGTCTGGAATGTAATTAACACCGAAACTGGTAGAACTAGAATTAGAGACCCGCACTACAGCCTGCAAGTTGAAGATACTCTAGTAAGCTCGGACCTTGATGTAGCTAAACAATTTGAGCGGTTTTTTACGAACATACCCTTGGAGACCACTAAATCATTAATATCATCTTCTGATAAGGCTGAAATATTATTAAAATCCAATGTTAAGGAATGCACAAATTTGTTTAAATTCTATCATGTCACCTCAAAAGTTGTGATTAAAACGTTTAGGTCCCTTAATATCAAAAAGACTGAAGATCTTTGGGGCCTCTCTGTTTCAGTACTACACTCCATTATAGAGTCAATTGCGCCTTACCTAGCTACTATGTTTAACAAGTGTGTCGATGTTGGAGTATTTCCTGATCTGATGAAACATAGTAAGATCATTCCCTTGTTTAAGTCAGGAGCAAAATCAGACCCCACAAATTTTAGACCTATTTCGATACTACCAGCATTAAGTAAAGTTTTTGAGAAATTAATTCTTAATCAAATATCCTCACACTTTAATCAATACAAGCTACTTCATAGCAGTCAATACGGATTTACCAAAGGACGGTCTACAACTGATGCCGGTTCTACTTTGGTGAAACATATCTTTGATGCCTGGGAAAGATCACTGGATGTAATTGGAGTTTTTTGTGATCTCTCCAAAGCTTTTGATTGTGTTGATCACGTTACGTTGGTGCGGAAGTTAAGCTACTATGGCATCAAAAACGTTGCACTAGATCTTATTACATCTTACCTTGCTCACAGAACTCAGCGGGTAGACATTAACAAAACACAATCTTCTGGGTCATCTGTTGCTATGGGAGTGCCTCAAGGCTCTATTCTAGGTCCGTTCTTGTTTTTAATCTATATTAACGATCTCCCATATGTAGTGCGCGATAAACATGAAATAGTCTTGTTTGCTGACGATACTTCACTTATATTTAAAGCGGATAGGAAACAGGATAATTTTAATGACATTAATGATGCATTATCCACAATTGTTGACTGGTTTACGGCCAACAACTTACTTTTAAATGCCAAAAAAACCAAGTGCATTAAATTTTCATTGTCCAATGTGAAGCGAGTGAATGCGGCTAGAATAAGACTGAAGGATGAGACACTGGAATTCGAGGATAGAACAGTATTTCTAGGTGTCACTCTGGACTCAAAACTGCAATGGAGTGCGCATATATCCACACTTGCAGGTAAACTAAGTTCAGCGGCTTATGCGGTAAAGCGAATCCGACATCTTACTGACGTCGAGACGGCGAGACTTGTGTACTATAGTTATTTTCATAGTGTTATGAGTTATGGAATTTTACTGTGGGGAAGAGCGGCTGACATCCAGACCATCTTTGTATTACAGAAGCGGGCTGTACGTGCTATACGGGTCTCGTGTTTCGCTTAGGGATAAATTTAAAGAAATCAATATTCTTACAGTCGCGTCGCAGTATATCTTTGAGAATATCATGTATGTACGCAAACACATACACGAGTTTAGGCATAACCGCGACGTTCATAATTTAAATACTAGAAATAGGGATAAGCTCGCTCTTCCAGGTCACCGTCTCCGTAAGGTAAGCACTTCGTTTGCAGGGAACTGTATACGTTTCTACAATAAGATACCATCTGATATCGTCAACATGCCGTTCAATAAATTTAAGTCTCACATCAAGCGCTGCTTGTTGGGTAGGGCATACTATACTATAAATGACTTCATTGGTGACCAAGATGTATTTAAGTAGTGTCTAGGCTATTACTTATTTAAGGTAATTTCTTAAGTCTAGGTTATTTCTGATACTTCTATCTTGATAAAAATTCCTTTAAGCAAACTGTGTATTCAAACACGAAATTGTATGTTTACTTTTGTACTTTATCTTTATTAGTTCTTGTGTGTACAAGACACTTTTAAATGAGAGCACACTGTGATGTTTCTCGCCGGACAGCTATATCACACAATATTACTTTTATGTTGTCCGGCAGCATGAGCACGTCATGCTCGCTCAAAGGTCTTTGCTTACGGCGGCGTCGTTGATCGGGTCGCCACCTTCCCGAACACATGGTTGAGGGAGGCGATGGCTGAGATATGCGTCATACTCGTGAACGGGTGCTGTTTGTGGGGTCCGGTCTGTTCACGTCTGCAAGGACTTGTTGCTCAGTTAATGATACCAGTTATGGCTTTTGACGTAGAGACCTCGTCGTGTTGTTCTCCTAGTCATTATTTTTAGTTTCATGTATTTGACATGTAATCTTGTTAATTTTTACATTTATTTGTAATGTTTTTAATTTTGAATTTGTATTTTTTTTATATGTGATAGTTCTAATAATTTATATTTGTTGCTTTATTACCTTGTAATGTAACTTACTTTTAAGTATTATTGTATTTTATGTTTGAAAAAATGACCTTCTGCTGGACTTTCTTGCGGCGCTTCTTCTCTGCAATGATGGTCTTGTCCGAAGCGCTAGTAGATTCACTGTATATTACCGACGTGTAAAAGAGCCTGTATATGGCCAATTTACTGAATAAATATTTTGATTTTGATTTTTGATTTTGAGTGTTTTACAATAAATACCGGAAATCGAAGTGTTGGTAAGCCTCCCAGAAGATGTACCTGCCAACGATAATACGATATGGTGAATTTTGTTTTATCTAAACCACACCCTTTTATAATATTTGAAATTTCAGGCGTAATAGATTTTACGTGACGGCTCCGGAAGTTGGACAGCTGATAGAAGTCACCAGCTCTGACACAACCGTGGCTATCACGAATATTGGGACACCAACTAAGGTATGCTCTGCCAATTTATCTCTTATCGTACCTTATTCATGAGAGCAGAGAGATCACAATGAGAGCGGCTTTAGCTGCATTAAAGCCTTTTGCAGGTCCGTTTTAGCGCTAAGTAATAATTTACTACCTAACTTACTCTTTAATGAGGACTCGTCAATGAAGGTGTCATGTGGAGCGAGGTAGATGGTGACCAGGCCATTGCTTTATCACGTTTTCCTGCAAGAAAACTTCTTGACTTTCTTGGTCCTTACTACCAGCCAAATGTAAGAAAATTTACGTAAGCTTTCAACCCGTAGGTGGCGGTGGAATGGGTGACTGGGAATGTATACTTCGTAGACAGCTCACCCGGCGCTGGCAGCATCAGGGTCTGCAACTTCCAGAGCAAGCGGTGCGCCAAGCTGCACAAGTTACCGAGTGACGCCGTGGTGAGACTGTTATTGCTCACTTATTAGTATTAGAATCTTGGTTTTGTAACTTCAAATAGGCCCTGTCTAGTTCTGACTGGAGCCTGGGAGTTAGAATACAACGGTAACGCTGTAATAAATAAATAAATAACAATGAACAAAATAAGTGTGTATAATTTTTACCCCTTTATCTGTCTGTTTGCCATTGTAGACCTTAAGCGGGATGCTACACGAGCGTTGCCTGTGCGTTGCGTCGTCGCCGCTGCGTTGTTCTACATAAAAAATAGAACTACATGCCACACGATGCGTTGAAACACTTGCTTCGCGCTATGTTGAAATCGCAGCGTTACGACGTACGCACCGGCAACGCTCGTGTGGCATCGCTTTAAGGATACTGGCTAACTGTTCTGTTTCTGATAAATTGGTCATACCCATACATTTCAAGTTGATAGAAACCAGAAACGTTACGAAAGCGTTTGCATCTGGGCTAGTAGAGTTGTGCCCGCTCGGTCTTTAAAGGGAGCGCTCCGATCGAAATGAACTAGTTCGGTCTTTTAGTTCCTTCCGGAGCAAAATTTCGAGATCGAGCAGAACACGCTTTGAAATAGGTACTACTGGTGTCGTTTACATCGAGTGCCGTGCCGTGCGCTCTTTATTCGTTCGCTCTGTTTCGCTCATACGTTCAACAATTGCTACTGACCTAAAGGACCGAAGACCGATTAAGATCGTTTACGAAGAACTATTCCTCTCTGTCCGTGATGGGAATTAATTCGTTTTATTTCTTAGTTCCTGACCGACGGACGACTGACGACCTGAGCCTACGGGCTAGTCCCACATAGGCTAGCCCGTAATCAAAGTAATTTCGATTTGTTTTTTTGAGGTGGTAAATCGTAACTCGGATTCGCGGAGAAACCACGAGTCAGATCTAGATCTCGTCATGAGGGTCTTTCTGCATCCACCACAAAATCCGCTAATCCATGTATGTATGTCCTCAGGTTACAGCGTTAATAGTGTCCCCGTCGAGCCGCCGCCTGTACTTCTGCATGGAGCGGGAGTCCACGGTGGTGTGGGGCGGCGACCTGGGCGGGCTGACGGCGGCGGCGCTGGCGCTGGGGCGCTGCGCGGGGCTGGCGGCCGACGGCGCCGCGCTCTACGTCGCGGCGGACGGCGAGCTGTGGCGGCTCGACCCCGCGCTCTCCGGCAGGTAGGAGCCAGGGTCGGAAAATAATACAATCTGAACTTAAGCTAGGGTGAATAGGCCTCTTCTGGATGAGCTCGCTTCATCGTCGACTAAATCTTCGCCCTCCAAGGGCAAGAGTTGGTCAAGAGCAAAACCATTATCAGGAAAAAAAATATGTACCTATGTATGGTCAAGGAAATGTATTCGCGTACCTTTTTCACTCGTCACAATGACAATAAGAGTCAAAAAGGTACGCGAATACATTTCCTTGACTGTACTATGTCCCCTGAGACCTGTCACCTCTTCTTCAATGAGCATGAGTCCGCCGTGGGTCGGCGTCCAGAGCGGCCTTCCAGGGGATCCAGATTGCTATGACGTAGATTTAAATTAGAAGTCTCTTTTCACATGTCGTCAGTTAATAGAAAGTAGCAAGTCGACAGAAAAGGATAGGGCTAACGTAACGGCAAGCGTAATTTTGGAGTAGGTACGAGCATAAAGAACGTGATTTGAAACCTTCTTCTTACTTGAAATTTTTGATGGAATTTACAATAGAATCAGAGTACCCTAGCCAAGATGCAAAGCTACGAGTACCAACGTTTTTCTTTTCTTTCGCTCAACATGTCATTGTATGGGATGACATTTTCGTGTGTATCAAAACCACGTGGTCAACTGTCACCCATACATTTTCATTGATATGATAGAAAAGATAAACGTTGGTAGCGTTTGCATCTTGGCTACGTCCAGAGTCTTAATGTTTTTTCTGCGATCTTATTAGGTATTATAACTTTTGGAGTAATTATTAATTGTAAAATTGTAAAGCAATCAAATGTAACCTTCTTTTTTACGGCTAGGAGAAGGCACGCGAGCACTCAGGCCACCTGATGGTAACTGGGATATGAGACCCATAGACATTTGAAATCTCAAGACTACAATCTCAAAACTGGAATCCTAAGACTCCAAATGCGTTGCCAACCCTGAGGACTAAGATAGAATGCCTCTATGCTAGTAATTTCACCGATTATCTTATCCCCACACCTTAACCTTGCCTGCATTGTAAGAAATCTTAAGTTAAACTTATACAAAATAAAAAAACAATTGTTTTGTGCTTTCTGTCTGGACTTTTTTACTTGCGTTTTTGGGCACATAACCTTGAGTTTACTCCAAATTCCAGAAAGAAAATCGTCACCAGCGACAAACACCTCCAGTCTCCACACAGCCCAGCCGTCTTCGAGGACCACGTGTACGTGCTGAGCGACAGTTATAAAATGAACCGCTGTCTCACCTACGGCCAGAAGACTTGCGAGCCCTACATACACCGGTTATACGAAGCTCAAACGTTTGTCATACGGCACCCGACCGTCCAACGCGATGATCTGAAGAACGATTGTGAAGGGTTCGTTTGTTCCAATGTTTGCGTGTTGGGCGAGGGTGGGCCAAAGTGCGTATGCGACGATGGCGCCATTTCTAAGGACGGGAGCTGTCCTCTTTCTGACAAGACCACGGTGAGTTGATTCTGCTTAACCTTGTAAACGATAAGCGTATTTTTGCCTGCCCTAAACGGCAGCACGTCATATTATGTCGACGCAAATGTATAAGCGTGGACTATCTAACTCCGAAATTCCGCTGACGTGTCTGCAGCATAGCACATATAATGTTTTTTCTTGTCTAATCAAAATCTTTTAGAACCAAGTCGACGCCAAAGACATTTTGAACATCTAAAGGGGCAGTTTTAATAAAATTTACATCAGTTAGTATGGTTTAAAACGATATCAATTGTATTAAATCATCGGCCATTGAGCAGCAATCGGTAGAGATGTCAATGAGTCTGCCAACTGTGGCTATATTCCCTTCCAGCTGCCACTGTTCAACGGCTGGCCGTCCCAGGAGTTCGTGAAGGACCACCACGTGTCCATCACCTTGATCGCCGTGACGGTGCTGCTGTTCGCGCTGTACCTCGCCGTGTTCGTGTATTACCACTGCGTGTACCGGCCGAAGAAGGAAGCTCTAACGCTGCCGTGAGTGTAACATTATATACCTTTCAGTGGTAGTGCGTTTATTGTCAATTTCATCGCAGGTTTTATTGACAAAGCAGCTTGGCGATAAAGACTGGTAATACATGCCCAGGCTTAAGGCCCAGCCACACCGGTTGCGTGACGTGCACGTGCACGTGCGCATTCGCTTTCCACTGCGTTGTATAGTATGAATTCTCATTACGACATGTCACTTTACAACGCAGTGGACAGCGAACGCGCACGTGCACGTGCACGTCACGCAAGCGGTGTGGCTGGGCCTTTGAGAAAACTTACGCACTGCGCGATTCCCGCATTGCGGCCAGCCGTACAATAAAATGTATGTAAACGTCGTTTCTGTTTACACTGGCCGCGTGCCGTAGTGTGAACAGACCCTTAGCATGGTTACATTTACCGTACTGGCTAGCGAGTCGAATGATCTGTCCCTCGCATACCTCGCAGTGTTCTTATAGAGTGCGAGGGACAGAGCATTCGACTCGCTAGCGAGTACGGTAATTGTAACTCGTGGTAAGAAACACCGCTTTACATACATTTTGTAGCTTGCGGTCAACCGGTCGGTTTGCGCGAATTAGACTGGCAATAAAAATTGATTGCTGTCTTACTTTAACTCCTATTCTAGAGCAAGAAGAACAATTTGGTCGTCTTTTTCTAACTGAAAAGTTAGAGTAAGACAGCAGTCAACTTCTGCAATTTTTATTGCCAGTCACCTCGCTTAACGGCCGCACCGAGAGTCAGTTAATGAACGATTAAAGCGTTCCTTATTAAAGATTTTTCATACACAAGTTTGAAAAAAGAACGAGTTAACCGTCTCTTAAATGTCTTTGAGTACGGCGGTAAATTAGAGTAGGTATCTTATTCACTTAATTTTACTAATTAAAAAATGCAACGTCTCCAGCACATCTATAAAACGGTTTTATATAATGTTTCAGGGTTCGGTTCCAGAACCAGATGTCGCCTGGTGGATCGGCCATGTCCACCCCCACCGTAGAAATACCTACTGTCAGGTAAAATTTGTATTGTAAAGCTTACATAGCTACATGCGTACTATCTATAGAAAATTCTATGCGTACAAATCGTACAATTTTTAAGGTAAGATCGGCTCGGAAAGCTGTTTAATTGTTTTACGAGTGTCTAACTCGTCAGAAACGCCATACATTTCAAATAGAGCATTTTCATTTCGATTCCGCTCGAACAGCGATATTATTTCGGTTCATAAATAAAACTGTTCGCTCGAAATAACGGTTAATTTCACTTGCTAATTTGTTCGCACCGCCATCGTTTTCTCGTCTTTTCTACCTAAGCTAGCTCTTTAGTTGCATTTTCACTTGCTCATCTTGAAGTAAAGCCGGCCTTATCGTATTAAACGCGATGCCATCCAACTGCAGGAAGAGTCAGAAACCAAAAATACGAGGGTAATCCCAGGGGCACGTTTTATTAAGCTACAAATTACAATTTTACAGGTTTAAACTGGCAACACTGCTCAAATGGCTGGTCGTCATTGGTCGAGGTTGTATCAAATGGAAACTTGTAACCTGTAAATTCAAATTCAAATCTTTATTGCTTTTTCATTATGGTAGAGCTTATTCTAATAAATAAGTAATAACAAAATGAACCCTGGAGGGCACAGCAACACTAGGAGAGAAGAGGCATAAATCATAGAGTAACTTTTTATATACTGTAAATTGTTATTTGTCGCTTTATAAAACAGAGGCCACTCGTCACTCGTCATTTGAGATTCGATCGATAGAATATGGGATGGAGCTAACGTAACTTCGATCTTCGAATTTCAAAGTAGGGCCTCAGGCCCCTGCGATCATAACGCTCGCAAATCGATTCCGCTCCGAGCGAGTGTTTACGAGAAACCTGCGGTTAAGAACCATATTTCTGGGGTCCTAGTGAAAAAGGGTACAAGTCGACTTAACTCGTAATAAAAAAGGGTATACTTATACATGAAGTATACTAGACTTAAACCCTTTTTCACTTGATCTTCAGACGACTTATACCTACCTTTTTTCACTAGGACCCCAGATTTAACCGGTATTCTTCGAACCGTTCCCAAGCCAAGGCCGATTATGGTCCTGTTTATCGACGTAGATAAGCGTGTATAAAACATCTGTCACTTTCTGACCAGTATGTAAGTGCGAGAGAGACGGAAGCTTTATCCACCGCGATATAGGCGACCATAATACAGGCCCTGGCTAAGATACGTCACGTGTCACGTATCATTTGCATATTTTTTCTGGAAAGGCAGAAAAAAAACGGCGGTCTCAGTCAAGATAAGTTTATTAGTACGGTCCTTATAAGAACATGTGATCAAAATTATATCTATTTACCATTAACGTCCGCGCAGAAGTTGAATATCACTATTATAAAAACCGATTAAGGGGAGTGGAACTTGCGCACCGAGGGTTCCGCATTTAATATGGTGCCTACGCATCAGAACTACTTGGCTATTTTGAGCATTTCTTTAATTCTGTATCGAACATGAGTACAGCTGGCGCCATCTGTCGTCAAATAGCCTAAGCTAGCTAATTTAGTTAGTCTCGAAGACTGTTGATTTTGCTTTACCCATTAAATTTAGATAAATGTCTAACAAGGAAAGGTACCGAACTGTCCGGCTCCGATTTGGTTTATTTTGATGTATGTTAGAGAGTAGTCTAAAATAATAGACACGTATTTTTTTTTAGCGACCCAAACTTACCCGGTTCGGAGAAATTGACCTCCAAAGTACTGAAAAGTGATAAAAATAATAATAAAAAAAACTCATAATAAAAAAAAACCCTTCAAAGTTCTATACTTCTTATCGAAAATACACTTTGTTTGGTATTTTTTTTAAATATGAGTTTTAGCCGATATAACAAAACACGTGCTCATTATTTTTTCATGATCTTAAACATATAATCAAAAATGGTAAGAAAATAGCATTTTATTTTTTTAAATTCTCTATAGAAGTTAGAGGGTTTAGTCACTTTTCAGTACTTTGGAGGTCAATTTCTCCGAACCGGGTGAGTTTGGGCCGCTAAAAAAAAATACGTGTCTATTATTTTAGACTACTCTCTAACATACATCAAAACCAACGTTTTGATAGTTATATATAAAAAATATATAACTATCAAAACGTTGACAATAGAGGTTGATAAAGGAGGTTGTAGTTAGGTTTTATTGGTTAGTTTAATTTTTATATTCTTTTCCTAAATAAAGTTGTACACTTGCCTACTCGATGCAACACCTTCACTGCTCTCAATCTCTCAAGGGTTAGCTGGAAGAGATCCCTTAAAGGCATAAGTTCACCCTTGTACATTTTTTTTAAATCTTCATTGTATTGTACAATAAAGTGTTTACATACATACATACATAAATACATACAATATGATATCAGACGATATGAGTTTTACCGCCTAGAATAGAGGCCCGAATCACCTATTTCAGATTTTCGGGCCGTAAATTTCATAGATAAGGGGTCACTGTAGTTTTTTGTACGTTTTTGGTCATAAATCCGAAACTAGATAACTAAATTGTTTTTAAAATGTGCAAATGAAGCCTTTAAAGGGCCCTTTCATATGATACCCCATTTGCTATAATAGGTAATAGTTTTTCTTTCATTTTTAAACCCCGACTGCCGAAGACAGACCTGCGCCTCTATTCTAGGCGGTAAAAACGATATCGTAGTTTGCCTGTTATGGTATTGTTATGACGTCAGCCGCCATTACTGTCAAGACAATAAGAGCTATCAAAACGTTGACAATACGATAACAGATCAAATGCGATATTGTTTTTATTTTTACAGTGTTGAATAGAGGCGCTGTATGTATGTATGGCTCTTTGTTCCCTTTGAACGGATGGCCCGATTTCGACAAACGAGGTGTCTTTAGATTGCTCTTAGCGTCGCGGGAGTGACTGTGTAGGTACTGTATATTTTTCAAAATGTGAAATAAATACATGATAACAACTAACATTATATTATACATACATACGATCACGCCTCTTTCCCTTCCTTCCATTTGCTACGATCCAGACAAACTTCCCTCGCTTCCTCCACACTCATAAGTCTCTTCATACACTTGCGTCGGTTTAGGGTACTCCTGAAGTCCTGAGGGCCCTGAGGCCCTACTTTTGAAATCGAAGTTCGAAGTTACGTTAGATCCATCCCTGTCACTCGTCATTCATGACTCAATAGAGAGAAAGGGATGAAGCTAACGTAACTTCGAACTTCGAATTTCAAAGTAGGGTATCTGAGGGCTCAGACAAGATGCACTACGCTAACTAACGTTTCTATTCGATTCGTTTTTAAACGAATCGCGTCACTGGTAGACCACGTGACTTTTCGTAACACGTCATCTACAGACTTCGTATCACGTCATCTACCAGTGACGCGATTGGTTTAAAAACGAATCGAATAAAAACGCTGGTTAGCGCAATACATCTTGGCAGGGCCCTCTGACCTTTCTTAATACGTCCTCGATCGATCGTCGATCGTTCGCCTTGGCCGCCCTCTTCCAATATTCCCATTTACTGTTGCCTCATATATCTATTTTGTTAATCTCTCTTCATCTATTCTCTCCACATGGGTACCTAGGTATATAGGGTATAATAACGTATCCGTTTGTTTCAGTGGTGCCGGCCACGAGTTCGTGAATCCACTGCAGTTCATGAGAAATATGTGGCAAAGGTCGTTCAGGAGTCATCGCCCTATTGTAAGCAAAACAATATTTAAATACTGTGGGCACGTAACTACTGTATATATTAATATACAGGGTGTCCCATAAACCGACGTCAACCCGCCTAGAGCTAAAAAGCTATCTATTTAACCCCTCAGCGATTTTTACTAGTTTCGGAGATACTTATTGATCATTTTAGTCTGAATTTTTAAATTTTCCCTTATGTCCATGTCACGAAAAATCATTAATTTCACGTTTTATTTAAAAAAAGACTAGGTTACCCAGTGTTTGCTTTTCACTTTGTATGGGAAAACAACTTTATGTGATTACTTAAAAAAATATTCAAAAAAAACTGGCAAATAGGTTTAAAAATTTCGCTGATTCCTAATGATTCTAATAGAGAATGTCAGCCAGTTTAGATTTTTGGCTTACCGTATTATTCATTAAAAACTAAAAATGTCTGTAAAAAAATCATTTCGATACGTCAAATAGTTTTCGAGATATTAAATTTTAAACTTCGTATGCGGCGCTCGAAACCCGGCGGCTAGCGCTCACGGATGATGACGTCATCGCTTAACAGCGGTACGCGCTCTTATATGAAAAAGTAAGTTTACAGGGCTATAACTTTTTAACCGTTATAAGTAGCCAGTTGAATTTTTCACAGAATACGTGTTATTATAAAATCTATCGTTTAAAATTGTACAATGAACAATCAATCAAATCCCAAGAGGGGTCCCCATACAAGAAACATGAAATAAATCATTTTTTTTAGCATTTTTATACGGATTGTATTTTTATAATGGCTTATTATTTTGATGCTATTTTAAGCTTAAATTGTAGTCTAATTTTCATAGTTTCCGACTAAATAGCAATCTCAAGTAAAACTGCTACAAATATGTGACAAAACTGATTTTATCAACACGATGTTTTAGTTTAGGCGGTCCCCCATCCTGTTATAGACTACGCTTGTACTTGCTTAACTTTGTAAGTCGTAATATATTTACGATTTCTTTTTGATGTTACTATGGCAGCTATGTTTATCTATTATTTTGTATTACTTAACTAACTGTCTGTCACTGACCGGCTTTTCTATTTGTAATGTTTGTCGAATATGTTGGTTAAATAAAATTAGAATAATAATCAAGCACTTTAAATTTTGGGATAGTGGCAATAATGCCTCGACCCAGCAAAGCGAGAGTGTTGTAGGTATGTAGGTAGGTACGTCTATCGACTTGGTAGCGGCCGCGGGCCAAATTTGAAATCGATGAAATGAATACACGAAGTATCAGAACTACTGCTAGGTCAATCAAAAATTCATGTTTTATAGTTCACTCTTTTATACAGTAGCGATATTAATTCTAAATTAACACGAAATTTGTAAAGAAAGGCCTACCACCAAAGTTAAAAGCAACCACTCGCTACACTCGCAGGTACTTGTGGTTATTGTAATAAAATACGAATATATTTCGATGTAAACTGCCAATTTCAGTAGCGGGTGTTACGGCGCAAGTAAATTTGGCAGTTTATGGCGCATTATATTCGTATTTTATTACAATAAGCACACGTACGTGCAAGTGTAGTGACACTATCTAAGCGAATGGACTTTACCTAAACATCGATCGTGTTGATTTAAACTAGGCACTTTTTAACATATTTGTAAGAGTTTTACTACAGTTTACTGTTTGGTCGTAAACTATATGTTTGTATGGAGTTTTGATTATTATCTAAACTTAATGTGACACCAAAATAAAAAGCTATTATACAAATACAACCCGTACTTCGCCTTCCAAAGTTAAACAACTACACGCGTAGTCTAAAACAGGATGGGTGACCGCTTAAAATATCATGTTGATAAAATCAGTTTTGTCACATATTTGTAGCAGTTTTACTTGACATTGCTATTTAGTCGTAAACTACAAAAATTAGACTACAATTTAAGATCAAAATAGCATCAAAATAAGAAGCCATTATAAAAATACAATCCGTATAATAATGCTAAAAAAATTGATTTATTTTCATGTTTCTTGTATGGGGACCCCTCTTGGGATTTGATTTATTGTTAATTGTATAATTTTAAACGATAGATTTTATAATAACACGTATTCTGTGAAAAATTCAACTGGCTATTTATAACGGTTAAAAAGTTATAGCCCTGTAAACTTACTTTTTCATATAAGGGCGCGTACCGCTGTTAAGCTATGACGTCACCCCAGCAAGATGGCCCCCGCGCGCTTTAATATTATTGACCCAAATTTTAAACGTTCATAGAATCAAAACTACCGTGTCTTTTTGAATAAAATAAAAAGTAGTATGTTTGTTTATTTATAAACTTTACTGCTACAGAGTTTCAAGCGATTTGGCGTACCTACTGACATTCTTCATTATGATACCACTGAAAACTCATGAATATGGTTATATATGATGTAGGTTTTCTGAAGTTCGCATCCATGTTGCAAAAACAATGTGAAAGCCATGAAAAAAATCTCTTTTGTTAATAAATTGGACGCGATTCGAAGCACGCACTTAACTAGATAGTTTTAACAGAAAAGTAATTTTTTTTTGTGTATTTGTATTTTATCTTTGTCTTTTGTTTGATTTTCAGGGAACAGCTGGGTTAACAATCGAAGTTCCCAAGCGTAAAGAAGACGTGTCGGATACCGAGTCCGATATGGACTTCAAGGATGAGCAACAGCTCATTCATTAAATGAAGAATAATTTTAATTAATTAAAATTTATTAATTTTATAAGAATATTAGGTAATAAAGTGATTTATTATGAATCTATATAATATTATAATGTTAATCAATGTAAGCAAAGTTTATTGAAAAGATTATTTCAATGATTAAAGTTTTATCTTATGCATATTGTTTTATTGTGCTTCTTGTCCAAAGTGCTAGTATATTAATTTCTAATTATTTAAAAAGCCCACATTTGTCTAATTTACTGAATAAATGATTTGAATTTAGATTTTTTTTAATTGATAATACCAATGATTACAGTAAAAGTTTATTAATTTCTAGACAAGATAGTAATAATAAGAATATTGAATTTACTTCCATAATTTTTTAATAGACATATTCTTCTCAGAGTCCTTCTGCATGACTTTGGCGACAGCCATTTCAAAGTCCTCTTGAGTGACGTGGACTCTGCGCTCTCGCAGGGCGTACATGCCAGCCTCGGTACACACACCTTTAACCTCTGCACCAGATGCACCTGGCATCAACTCGGCGATCTTGCGGAGATTTATTCCTCTTGTCAAATTCATCTTCCGGGAGTGGATTTTCAGAATATCTAAACGAGCTTCTTCATTTGGTGGCGGGAACTCAATCTTCCTATCAATACGCCCAGGTCGCAGCAGAGCGGGATCAAGAATGTCAATCCTATTAGTCGCCATGATGACTTTAATATTCTTTGTAGCCTCAAATCCATCCAGCTGATTTAGCAACTCCAACATGGTTCTTTGAACCTCAGAATCACCACCACTACCAGATTCAATACGAGATGAACCAATTGAGTCTATTTCATCCATGAAGATGATAGAAGGAGCATGTTCTCTAGCCATAACAAAGAGCTCTCGCACCATACGGCTTCCTTCACCAATGAATTTCTGCACCAGCTCAGATCCAGAAACACGGATGAATGTGCATTCGGTGTGATGGGCAACAGCACGCGCCAACAAAGTCTTACCAGTTCCTGGTGGACCATACAGGAGCACACCTTTAGGCTGTGCAATACCCAGAGCATCAAACAGTTCAGGATGCTTTACGGGCAGCTCAATAACCTCCTTTATCTCCTTGATTTGTTTATCCAAGCCACCAACCATCTCGTAAGTCGAATCGGGAACTTTCTCGACCATCATAAGGGACACCAATGGGTCCACTTTGTTAGGCAGGATCTTATGCAGGGTGTAGCTCTCATTACGTAAAGCGACGCGGCAATTGGCTGTAACATCATTGATGTCCACATTTTTGTCTAAATCGACCACAAATTTACCTTCGGGATGGACTTTTACCAGAACTTTCTTTTTGTCCATGGGCTTCACTACTTCACCGACGTACGATCCCTGCTCCTGCAACAGCTGTAGCTCTTCCCTCAACATACGTACTTTGGCGTTGAGTTCGTTTCTTTGAGCCTGGAGTCGACGAAGATTTTGCGATTTCTCAGCTACAATCAACTGCAATTCTTCAATCTTGGTAATATAGTATGGGCGGAATCCCTCGCCCTTCGCGGGGTCCACCTCCATATAAGTAAGCGTCATTTTGAGCTAAGTTTACCCTCTCATTCACCGGAATACTTTGAATACAATAATAAAATAATAGATGGAAGTTATACACGACAAAGCCAACCTCTACAATTTTCGTTCCTTCAAGTCATTGCCATAGACTAGTAAACAAGGATAGACTTTTTTTTTCTCGCACGAATGCTTATTCATTAGTCAGAAACCCTACTTTGAAAATCGAAGTTCGAAGTTACGTTAGCTCCATTCCTTTCTCTCGATTTAGTCTCGAATGACGAGTGACACGAGCTAACGTAACTTCTAACTTCGATTTTCAGAGTAGGGCCTCAGTTTTATTTTATTAAATCCTTGGGAAATAAAATTTATACATAAGACACATAATTTATACTTAAATAAGTGCCGGCAAAGATATCAGGATCTGTAAGGACTAGAGTGATTGGTAAATATAAATAATAAAAAGCAACAAAATCGCCCACAGATTGTAAGGTTGTCTAAAGAATTAGCCTAACTAATGTGCATTGTCAAAGGGACGAACTTTTGTTAGTTACGCCATCTATTGGATATAACTCCTAACGATTCGGAATCTTACTAGTGTTGCAGAATTTCTTATTAGTATTATCATCAATATACTTGCATAATATATTTTCCAGTTTTTCAGAGCACGCGGGACCTCAAATCTTATTTTTTATAAACCATTGCAACTGCGATGATCAGATGACCTCCCTCGGTAACTTTTATCACATGATAGACCAACTGTTTATGCTGTGACTCAGTCAGTACCTTACATCAAGACAGGCGCTGAGATTATGTCTTAATCTAAAAGTGAGAGCGTTGAGATGGATATTGTATATGTCGCTTGTGTATCTGTGTTACTGTCTGTGGCATCGTAGCTCCAAAACGGATGAAACGAATTTGATTTAAAAAAAAAATGAATTTTAGTTTGACTGGAGAGGTTCTTAGCCAGATTTATTAAATTCAGTTGGGCTGCTTAAGAGGTATCAGCTCTTAAGTGAGGGGTCGTAATTTTATGTCGGGGTCTATCTATTTATTGTATTCATAACATACAAAGATTGCCTGGAAGAGATCGCTATTTAGCGATAAGACCGCCTGTTGACTCACTATGTAATTATTATTTATTGTAAATCCGTTTCTCGGTATACGTGGTGTTCAATAAAGTGTATTGTGTTGTAACTATTGTATTACATAGTTGCACGATTTCCATATCTTACTTAACTGCGCCAACTTTTGAAACAACATGGTCAACATGCCACCTTGGTCTAGTCTAGAGCAATATTTTTTCAGTATGATGACTCAAAGTTGCGGAATGATATGATAAACGAGACATACTTTAGTGGCCTACAAAGTATGGATTTATTTTGAATGCTTTAATATATTGGAATTGTGGTGTAATTCAAAACATTGCTTCGTTAAGGTTTGGATATCAAGTTTAAAATTACAAATTATAGCTATTTTTAGGCAAGGCAGGCAAAGGGAGGAGGTAGCCTTACCCCTAAACTAATAAACACGTTGAAAAGCCAAAACTATATTCTATGGACCGGTAAGGAAAGGGCTTTTTTATCTCTTATTATTTACGTCAAGTTCTGGCACAGCCTGTAGATGTAGGAAAAAGTAGCGGTTACAGGTAAAAGATGGCACTACTGCCAAGCTTGAAGAAGAGTGCTAGATTATGTGCGAATCAACTTCACCTTTTCCTAGAGGTAGAGGCTTTGGGTAGAGGTAATGGAGATATTTATATGTCTGACAGGTACCGTCAAAATGGTAAAGTGAGCAAAGAAACCAAATAAATCCAAAAAAATGTGTTTATTTTGAAATTTCAAGACAAAAGGCCATGTCCCAGAAGTCCACAAGAATAATTATGAGCATGTTCTCCAAGTACTCCCGAGGCTTCATTTAAGACCAACTGAATATCGTGCAATGCTAATAGTCCTACTTTGCGCACTACTTTTAAATGTAATACTGTTTGTTCGGGTGGGATGTTTGGCGCACTGGAGCTACCTCGTAGCAAATACGGTGTACCCTGATAACTTACATCACAGACTTTGTTTAACCGCATCCGTATTTTGCCTCATATTATCAGGTGGATTAATACCAGGCTCTGTATTTCCAAGAATCAAGATGTTTTTAACCGCTTTGAGCGTTGCACCTCAGCTGCATTTGCTTACATTGCTGTACAAAAGTATGCGTGTAGCTAAAATCGAGAATGAAACTCTCATAAAAGCTGTTCGGGGCTATTCAGCAATCACTATCATATCTATTGCATGGACTTTATTCTCCTTGGTCCGTTAAATTTAATAATATGTCCCTGAAATTGATGTTGACTTCGAACTAAAACGCTGTGAGTAAGATACACGGAAGATGCAAAAACAGGACGTAACGGAAAAGCAGGAAGCATATAAATGCAAAAATGTGATGGCTACGTTACGCCTTTAATAGCAGCATGTTCATATGAAACTATTGAGAGTAGAACCAAAGTGTAGCGAGTAAAATAAGTTACTTAAAGAACTAGGTACCGAAGATTTCTTGCAGTAAAAAAACCAGTCAATATGCTTTGGATGTTAAGCATTCTTTGGTACTTGAGAATGGCCTGCTTAGTCCACTGGTGCTATCAGGTTTCAAGACACTTTTTCCCCGATAGTATAGCAAACACTCAACGATTAAGTATAGTGTTGCTAATTATTGTTTGTTTGGCTGAGATAATTCCTTCAGTTCCTACTCCTTATCCAAAGTGTGCAGCATTAAGCTTGAGTATTTGTCCGCAGATTCACTTGCTTTATATGATAAACCAACACGTAGCGACCCAAACTGAAAACACTTATGTTCAAAAAGGAGTAGCAATTTACACCATCATGACTTTGGGGTCCATTTGTTTTACCGTTTGGACTATTATAAGTTTGTTACAATAATAAAAGGCTTTTGCTTTGATTTTCAGAAAAGTTAGTTTCCAAATGATTGCAAAAGAATCTTAATTTTCTCTTCCTTTCTCACTTTTTATTATTATTTCAGTTCAAGGATATGTTAAGTAGGATACAATAATAATTTTAAATAAATTATAACAATATTGTGTTGGCTTGCAGTTTCTTTATACGATTTTCATTTACCTACATATACCTAAAGTCCTCGCTCGTTGATCTTCGAGGAAAAATACGAAGAGAAGAGTTGCTATGAAGTGTGTGTAACCCTTTTTTTATATTGGCCCATATCCTCCCAATAATATCATACCTCATACTTACCCATACTTGGTCGGTTAAGACACAAATAATTACAATTAGCCTAAACAACCGCAACTAATTGGTTCCTTTATATCTGATACAAAGTATTATTTGATAGGTACTTTATTTCGTGAATGGAAGAAACCAATACAGGCATTGCATTGGGTAAATTAACGAACTATACGTGATTGTGCTAGATAATTATATATTATTCACACTACAGTTGTTTAAATGGTTGCGCTGAAAAAGAAAACCCTACAAGAGATCGACAAATATTTACATAGTATAGCATGCATAGTAGTGGTTTATTTCCAGACCAAAAACTTATCACGATAAGAAGGCGGTACGGCAGATGCTGTGACGCGACGCCTGACGCAAGTACTCGCTGCGTGGCTGTCTCCCTCTCCATAGAAAGAAAAAAAACATTTAAAAAAGTTATCACTGTGACAGCTTGACAGGTAGGTAACCTGACTTCAAAATATTTTTTAGTTTAGTATAAATGGTAAAAATATATTGATTTTCGTTAAATTTAAGAAGTTTTATGTTAAAATTACGGATTTAAATGTAAATATATAATGTAGTTCAGATATAGCTCAGTGTAACAATAACAGCTTCTTTTAAATTAAGTAATATCGTTTGTTTTTAACCAGTGATCAATGTTTTTGTAACAGTTCCCGTATTTCTGCTTGTGTGATAAGGTAATGTTATATTATATTATTGATTTAATTCAAATATATCGAATTGTTTATAATTTACTTCGTTTTTGCCTTAAGGTAGGCTAAGGTCCGATTTTATTTGGCATTACGAGTCATGTGTAAATGACTGTTTTTGAATATTTATTTGTCTCGTGACTAAGCACTTAGCATATTGCTATTAATTTTTCCGATGATCGAATCCGTTCTTTTTTCCTGGGTAAAATTATTTTCTCTTTAAGAAAATGATTTAAGGTGTTTAGTTTAGTTATGGTTATAGTAAAATGCTATTAATTATTATGTTATAAGGTTTCTAGTTCAAGTTCAAATTACAGGTACATTATATTTTAGTTTCCATATTTTCTAGTATTCCAATAGTTTTTAACTTTTCTAGTTTAATTTAAAAGCTTAAGTACCAAATTCACCATACAATGTTAACCACTTAACAGACGATTAGAGCGTTAACAGCTGTCAAAATGTATGAACTAACAGGCGATTAACGTTGATTAAATTTAACATTGCGTGGTGAAATTGGTATTTAGTTTATTGAAGGTTGTATTTTTGACACATTATGCTAGTAGTTAAGTAGCTAATTCTAAGGTATTTAAAATGTTGAGGACTTGACAGAAGTGTGTCTAGCTAATCCTTGTGTGTGATATTTAAGACTTATTTCTCTAGTAAGTTAAGTCCATCAAAATGTGATATTGTTTCTCTCTGCTTAAACCTAGTCCTATCTTTACAATTTTTTAATATGTTGTAGATATTATGGAAAACTAGGCCTATACATTTTCCTTACGAAAACAATAAAATAAAACAAAAATAGAAATACACCAACCTAATTTTTTTAGTTCAAAAATCATCACAATCTGACCTGATTTAGGGATGAGAACTCTTTGCCCGGAGTAAAATTTGTATGAAAAAAGTCGTCAGCTATGCTATTTAAGCGTCAGTATTGCTTTTTGATAATCAATGTGCATTAAAAATGTGTCTTGCAGCAGTTGAAAAGGAACTGAAGCTCCATTCGTAATATTTTAGCCTGGAAGTTTTATGTCCTGTCTCTTTCTCTCAATTGAAAAATATCTGTGGTGTGACTGGAAGCTTCTTAAAGTTTGGTTTTTTGCTATGGAGTACCTAATTAACTAAACAAAATTGTGTATTAGTTCCTTTAAGCCGGTTATACTCGCTACTTTACCCTTAACTGTACGAATATTAGTTTTTTTCTAAAAAAAATGTATTTAGCACTATGGGAAGCCCCTGAGCTAGTTAAAAACAAATGAATACTAGTAGTTTACTTCGAACAGAGACTTTACTATCCCCCCTCCTAGATCCTTAAGTCAGGAACATTATGTATTTGCTTTACCCAAAATTCATAAAAATTTAATAAGTAAACAATAGTCAAGTTATTGTTAAACAAACACACAAGTTCCCATCGAGTTGACTCTAAAACAGCTTCATATGGTTGATTAATAGTATGTCTTCTTTCAGAATGGGCAATGCAAGCAAAAAACTAGCAGCAAATTGTCCTATACTCAGTAAACAAGAGCAGAAGTATGTCGCTACCACATTCAAAAATGCAAGTAGAAACTCGGAGAAGATACGGGAGGAGGATCTCATCGTGAGTGGCAAAGTAGATGCAGACCTGTTGAAAGTGTGTTCAGTTTTTTTTACTTCATTTTAGTTTTAATTGGTTAGTGGTAAGACAAAGGTTACGTTGCTATCGAGTCTATTTACAAGTTACAATGCTGAAACAATGAAATTATCAAGAGATTTAGGAACTGTATACTTGTATAATCATACCGTATCAACCATAAAGGTTATCTTTTTTAACATATAATTTATTACAAAACAAAGTGGATTTATATCAGAGAAAAATTAATGCTTAGTATTAAATGTTTCAGATCAGCTTTATTTATTATTATTATTTTTTACATTGAATACATTCATGCTTCATTTTAGAACTTTTCAAAAAAATCCATAATAATACATGGCAATAAAAAATACCCCTTCATAATAATAAAAAAGCCTTTTTCTTGTCACTTAACCATGAATCCATACAAGTTCATTTGTTTTAATTTTGTTTTACATTTCATGGTTATTAATTTACACATCAGTTTTGTTGATATATTTCAGTAACTTGTATGTTTTATGTTTTACTCTCAATTGTTTTCTTGTGTTATTTATGTTGGTGTTGGTTGGTAATTATGTTGCACTCGTAAATACTTCATTTGTGCACTAATAAGAGCATATGGGACATTAGAATGACGAAGGCCAACATATATTAGCGTATATGCGGGGAGAGGCAAAGGTGACTATATGAGCTTTATCGTACCTCACCCCCGCACCTCTTTTCTACACCAGCTCTCAATAAAGATGTACTCCTATAGTATAATTGTTGGGTCTTTCCCGCTAAGGCCCACCATACAACACAATTTGTCAATGGAATATGAATCTATTGTGAATTTACGAGACGAGACGAGACGAGACGGATTTATTAGACGAGAATCGAGTTAGGATAATCAGTACAGTCAAACTCGGAGCTGTAAGTGATATAAATTTAATATATTTATAAATAGCTATGACAACGTACAACTACTTCTGAGAAGTACTGTTCCTATACCCTTTTTGCTTAACTACACTTTACTTTCATGTGTTTTGGATTATTGTGTCTAGTATCCTGAAATAGTGCGACACAGAGACACAATTGGGTTTGTGATACAACTACAGTTTCATGTCAAGAAACCAAATATTTTAAATAATTTGGTTTAGCCAATAGCCAAATCTTGCTTCAATATCTCAATCACGTTGTTGACATTATGACAGCTCTTACCCACTTTCTATCTTATCTAAGTCATATTAATCTAAATATATAAAATAATATGACATTCTGACCATCGTAGCGTTTGCTACGGCGTAGGACACGTAGCGCTTCTACGAATACGTTTTTTTAGCCTTAGAATGTTTTCTAATATTTAACACTGCACCGAGCGTCCAGTGGCGCCCCAGTTTCTTATTGATATAGGATGCATAACAGCATATCACTAAAAAGTATGAAATAAAATAAAATGTTTTAAAAAACAATATCCGTCTTCAAAAACGTATGATATGTGGTGTATAGTATGAGGTATAAACAATCTTCAGCGTTGATTTCCAACTGGAACCTTGGGTTGGGGGTCGCGCGGCACTGGATCGGATTTGTTTACGCCGTTCGGTCGCGGTACATTCGCGCCCGCGCCTGTTTAGAAACGGTTAATGTGTTCCACTAAACGTACCCGAGTTGGCGGGTTGTCAAATGGCCGATTAGTTTCGAATAAACGTGACGGTGGTACAAGTTAGCAGCGTTGCCGAGTTCCTCTTTAACAGACTTCAATTAAATAGCTAAAAATCCCCAAAAGAATCGAGACTCTAGTTTTAATGTTGATAAGTCTGGGGACCTAGTGAAAAAGGGTATAAGACGAATTCATTTGTTTTACAAAAGGGTAACGGAGTGTACTCGACTTAAACCCTTTTCACTTGATCTTCAGGAGTCTTACACCCTTTTTCACTAGGACCCCAGAATTGGGTCATACACAGATTTAGGTTAGCGTCTTTCCTGTGGACATACCCGAACTTAACGTTTATAAGAGCTAATTTTCTATATCTATATCACGTGTCAAATGTGGATAAAGCATCCGTCACTGTCGTACTTATTGACGTGTCAGAAGGTGACGGATGCCTCTTAACTTTGCCACGCGATAAACGCAACCATTTTAGGGCCCCGGGGGCCCGTTCCAGAAAGCCAATCTGCAACTCTGCACTCTGCACTTTGCAAATCCACGATAATGCAAAGTGCAGAGTAAACGTGTTCCAGAAAACACTCTGCGTAATTTGCAAACTCTGCAAAGATTCTGTTCCTAAAAGATACTTTGCAAATCCACAAATCCACACTTTGTGTTTGACTCTGCCTCTTCAAATTTGCGATTGTCTTGTGGAACAGAAATACATTGCCAATCCACAAATCCACACTCTGCATTTGATTCTGCCTCTTCAACTCTGCAATAGCTTTGTGGAACAGAAATACGTTTGAAGAGTGGGATTTGTGGAGTGCAGAGTTGCGGAGTGGCTTTCTGGGACGGGCCCCTGATCTACTTAATGGCTATAGACGTGGTATAAGACAGTATAACTACAACTAGACAGAGCATGTAGGTTGGTTCGATGCTAAAACTTTGACATTTCCTCGTCAATACTAATAATTCGGTCAATGTAGGGTGCTTCCTGTGACCTGTGACAGTCGTATTTCGTAATTCAGACATGTACTATACTCGCAAGCAAGACATATAATAATATTCTGTTACATAAAACATTTTTGGGACAAGCTTTGGTTGCCGAGTGTATTTTTTATTTGCAAACTCATTATCTATCTATATCTATAAAAGGCAAAACTGACTGACTGACTTAGATATCAACGCACAGCCAAAACTATTGTACCTAGAAACTTGAAATTTGGTACAGGGGTTCCTTTCATGATGAAAGTGAGCACTAAGAAAGGATTTTTAGAAATTCAACCCCCATCGGAAAAAAATAGGGGGAGTAGCGGGAAACTAATTCTACGCGTACGAAGTTGCGGGCGTCCTCTAGTCTTGTTATAAAGACCAAACTAATGAGTTCCAACACGGAGGGCCTACGTCAAGTATAGTGTAGAGATCCTGTCGCCACCTTCCTACTCCATCATCAAATCAGATATTATATGATCTAAATTTCAGCCTATTCCATTAACGGGATGTTCAAAATTCACTTGCAAAATTTGAAGCGGACTACTTACTTACATACGGACAGTGCAAGTTAAATAAAAACTTGTAAAAGAGTTGATTTATCATTTAAATTACTGAACATTGACGCCGTGGCTAGATTTGTACCCATGTAGTATTTATTTATTATAAGATAAAGAAACGAGTGTAATCCAGTGCTACTATTTCCCTAATATCTATCGGCAATCTTCGTTTTTGTACAGTCAGCAGCAGAAGTCAGAAATACACTCGCGAGCAAAAAAATCGACTCAAGCTGCACGTTTGGGTTCTCCGCCCAGTATCTCTTGACCCATCCAAAATATCTTGAAAAAAATGGTATCAAACGAAAGCTGATAAAGTAACGATTTCAAAAATGTATAATTTTCAGTCATGACAGGTTCCACAACTGATGGGGCCAGGTTTTGCAAAGACGAATAAAAAAAATACTATGAAAATTAAAAGGAAGGAATGAAATAAACGGCATTTTAAGAAAAATAAGATTTTATTTGTTAATTTAATATTTTGTATTTCCACCCCTAGCCCTTATCACAGCATCCAGGCGGTTTTTCATCGATCTGATGAGCTTTTTGTGAAGCTCCTGGGGGATGACATCCCACACCTCCTGCAGAGCTGCCTTCAGTTCCGTAACATTTGACGGAGCTGGTTCTCTCTTCCGAACTTGTCTTTTCAGGTAGTCCCAGACATGCTCAATGGGATTCAGGTCCGGGCTGAGAGCTGGCCAGTCCATGGTGGGTATGCCGACCTCGGCAAGGTAGGCCCGAGTGATCCTTGCGGTATGACAAGGGACATTATCCTGCATTAGGACGAACCCCTCGTCATAAAAACCGGCGTAAGGAACAACATGCTCCTCAAGGATCTCGGTGATGTACCTGGCAGCGGTCAAACCACCGCCACGGCCCCCACCAGGTACAAAAACGAGCTCGGTACGCCCTTCCATGGAAATGCCCGCCCATACCATGACGGAACACCTCCATAGGCAACTGTTTCCCTGAAACAGCACTGTGCGTACCGTTCCCCTGACCTCCTGTAGACCCTCCCCCGTCTGTCACAGCCATTCAAGCACCCTGGACTCATCGCAAAAAAGAACTGGGGTCCATTGCTCAATGGTCCAGTTTTTGTGCTGATGAGCAAATTCCAGGCGTGCTTGGCGGTGACGTGAGAGCAGTCTGGGGCCCGTGGCGGGCCGTTTCGGGGTCAGTTTAGCTTCCTTAAGCCTTCGCCTTACTGTCCACTCGCTGGCAGTAACCCCTCTTACATCCTGAAGATGCTGCTGGATGGAAACGCCGGTCTGGTGCCGATGTCTGAGAGAGGTAGTGACCATAAAGCGGTCATCCCTCTCAGATGTGCACCTCCGGCGGCTAGAACCTGGTCTTCGTACCAAGGCCCCAGTCTCCCGATACCGTCGGTAGACTCGGGATACTGCTGACTGGCTTAAATTCAGCTGGTCAGCCACAAAGCGTTTGTTGTGTCCCTCTTCCAGCAAGGCCACGACTTGGGCGGCTTCAGTCATGGTGGTATCCATTTTCTCCAAGGCTTCTGAGCCCTCAGTCGTTGGATATCATATTCGCAAAACATGATATTCTGAAAAATATCATAAAAGCAAAACATGATATTCGCAAAACATCATAATAGCAAAACATCACATTAGCAAAAAATAACTATTATTAAGACATGAATTAGACATTGTCGACGGAGCTCCGCTACCGCGGAGCTCCTATTTCTGGGTGGTTTGGCCCTCCGGGCCTGCTGTACATCTAACATAACCTAAACCTACCTACGATTTTATAACAAAACCGGACTATTTGTAAATATCATGTTTTGCGAATATCGTGTTTTGCTAGTATGATGTTATGCGTATATGATGTTTTGCGAATGTGATGCTATGCGTATATTATGTTTTGCTAGTATGATATTTTGCGAATATGATCTTCTTGGGTATAACGGAGGGTCGTTAGCAGAGATGTGTACCGGTCAACTTCTGATAAGTGACTGATGACATTTCCCCCTCCACCCTCTTATTTATAGGGGTCAAAGGGGGCACAACTCGTACGTTTCGGAACGAGTAAATGACCCACATATCGGAAAATAAGGCATAACTTGAAAAATCGTGGATGGATTTCCACGGTTTTTCATTTTTTTAATCGTTACATTATCACCTTTCGTTTGATACCATTTTTATTAATATATCATGGATGGGTCAAGAAATACTGGTCGGAGAACCCAAGCGTGCAGCTTGAGTCGATTTTTTTGCTCGCGAGTGTAGGTAAGCAACCGAAGAGGTCAAAATGATCTGTACTCGACTCTATTGTCAAGAGTCTAGATCATTTTGAGCATGTTATTCTGCTTAGCTACTTTTGATGCTGACTGTATGACACACGAGTGACAAATATACCTACTGTCAGTTGCGAGTGCAAGCGCGGTAGCGAAAGCCAGGCGAAAGCTATTAAGAAGCTTGGAATACTGTACGTTTTATATTATGTGCTGTCACGTCACAGGGATCATCCTCGATTGACCAATAATAGGCTCAATAGGTGTAATAATAGGCTAGTGTCCTAAAAAAATATAATTAGTCCGCCTTTTACATTATCAAAAAATATTGAACACGTATTTTTTCTTTTGTCAATTAAACAAAAAATGACGAAGATAAAGTGCGTTGAAGTTTCGCGTGACGTCACGCCGTGGCACACTATACCACGTTGTGACGTCACGAGCCCCCACTCCCGAACTTTGAGACGCGTTATAATTGTCAATTTTGATTGATTTGAAAAAGCAAAAAATACGGGTTCAATATTTTTTGATAATCTTACTGACGGACTAATTAGAATAATTACTTTTTTACCCAGGACTCACCCCTATTCCTTACATATCTGGCAACACTGTTAAACTAAATCGAATTCTACCGTAGCTGTTCGCCGCGCACCTCATACTCGGTTCTGAGTAGCCATTAACAGGCGTGTTATACTCCAGTTTAAAATAGAACTAATGTCCCGTCACTGTTTACTTTGATGGCTTCAGCGTTCAAAGTAGATTCGTTATGAAGTATTCGACCCTCGAATGTACTGCACGGGTAGCACACTTTGTATTTTCTGGCTTATCGCTCAGTGCGTCTCATCGTTACTGACTATACGGAGTGGTCCAAATAGTGACGTCCAGTTTTTTTTATATAATCCTCACGTCATGGTGTATCCGAAAAAACCCCACGTATGTTACGCGATTTTTGCTAGTTTCGGGGATATTGATCATTTTAATCGGAATTTTTGTAAATATCCTTATGTCTATGTCTCGAAAAATCATTAATTTCGTGTTTTATTTCATTAGTTTTTCAGTGGTATCTTACATAATTAGAATCATTACGAATCAGCGCAGTTTTTAAACTTATTTGCCCGTTTTTTTTCAGTTTTTTTTTTAAATAATCACCTTAAGTTGTTTTTTCCATACGAAGTGAAAAGCAAACACTGGGACACCTAGTATGGAGAAACAAACTGTATGTGGTTACTTAAAAAAAAAACGGATACACCTTGTGAGGATTCTATACAAAAAAATTGGGCGTCGCTATTTGGACCATCCCGTATAGAAAGGGGGATCCGAGCGACAAACAAGTCACGGGCAACTTGTGCTAGCCGCACAGAATTTAGAACACAGCACGTAAAAAATGTCTAATCAATGATCCGATTTCACTGCTCTAGCGGCCTGAGGGCCCTGCCAAGATGCATTGCGCTAACTAGCGTTTCTATTCGATTCGTTTTTAAAGCAATCGCGTCACTGTTAGATGACGTGATATGAAAAGTCACGTGATCTACCAATGACGCGATTAGTTTAAAACGAAACTAATAGAAACGCTAGTTAGCGCAATGCATCTTTGCAGGGCCCTCAGGTCGCTAGAGCAGTGAAATCGGATCATTGATTAGACATTTTTTACGTGCTGTGTTCTAAATTCCAAATATCACGGGATAATCTCACACAAACTGACCTACTCCCAAACTAAGGTCAAGGCCTTTTAGTACAAGAGCTGTTAAGCATTGTTGAGTAGGTATTCGAGGCACCGTGGAAACTTGTACAGTACTTCTTTAATGATATTTAAATACAAAGAGACCGACCTGGCTGAAGGGATTTGATGCTAAACCGAGTTTTTTTTTTCGGTTTGATGAAGGGACTAAGGGCAACCTTGTATGAAGTCTGAGCCCAGAACCAACAGAGCTGAGTGACATGCCATGAAATAGGTCTGTCTAGTTATTTTTTTACGAAGGGCACCGATTTTTTTATTATATTTGAACATGGGGTTAAACTTGTTAATAAGGTGTATGGATTTTGCTTTTGCTGGTTTCAATTCCCGGTTCGTGTTTTTTTTTTAAATCGATTTATGGCGTTTTTATGCTTTCTAAAATAATGACTTGTTATAGTCTCCAAATTTATCATGCCTATTTGGATAGCTATTTATTTGTTACTATTATGTTATTACTTGATTTACTTACGTGTTGAATTTGTTTGCCTATTTTATGTATAATAATATTTTTCAATCGCTCAATGACTGGAAGGTATCTCTTAAGGACAAGGTCGCATTTGTGCAACCCTTGTTAATTTTTGACCATATATATTGATTATATAGGTATTAAATATATTGATTGTTACTATATCTGGTCTGGTCACGCTATAACTTGAGAACGGCTGAATGTTGTTGTACCTATGAAATAAAATAATTGAAATATCCACCGGGAAAGTCAGAAATTTGCAGCGGGGCGAAACCGCTGGCGGGCCGCTAGTTTTTATAGAATAAAGTACAAGCACAACTGCAACAAATGACTACGAACGTAGTGAGTACACACTTTTTAAATATAATTGGCCTCCTATAAAGTAAGGAGGCCTATCAAAAATTGCGCTCGGACTCCCTCGCGGCAGCCGGGCGCGGGTACAAGTAAACTTGTGGGTGTCAGCATAAGTGCTCTCACTTTACGATCACTGCGCACTATGCTCCCCAAGACAAGGAAGTTGCGGTGGTAGCGCAGCGTTGTATACATAACACTGAGGCGACACAACGATTGCGCGAGTTAATGTACAGGTAGCGCCATCTATCGGCGTGGAAATTAAGCTTTCTGATTTCCATACAAAACGGACCGGGTCAATAGCGCTGAATAAATCGCTAAACCATTTCGAGATCCCATAGGGGATAAGTTCGCCTATCATCGCATTATCTATGTGAGATCATTGACCTTAGTAATCTGTAAAAAATCAGGTTCCTGGCTGTTCTGGAAAAAAAGTTACGAGGGTGGGAAAAAGGGCTGGACGGGTAAATATACACGGGCTGTAAATATACACACTGCAGTATCGCTCGACTTTTACCTCGAACTTGGCCGGACACTACTCTCCACCCTGACGCTTCACCCCCCACCGTGAAATGTGTCCCCGTTAACGGTTTTTTAACTTTCTTGGGACAACTATAATAGATGCGAAAAAAGTGTCAACGACAAAAATGTTCTTTATTAAATTCTCAAAAGAAAAGGTTATATGTATTTTTTTTGTAGGCTCGATGGTATTCAAGCTATGGCTACAGTTCCGGCCACTAATATATCACCTTTGTACTTACATCTCATACGATTACCTACAAGTATATGACTTACCAAAATTGACAACCAATCAAGAGCTAGTTGACCAATTGTATTGGTATTATTCAATTCGTTAGCTGATTAAATAAGGTTCAAAATGGTATATAACAAATGTTTGTACATATCGTAGTTTTCACGGAGGAAGCATTTAACAAACCATTGCCGACGCGGTCATAATAATTTTTATGTTTAACTAGGTTTGTACGTTTCTGCTATTCTCTTTTTCATTTGTTGTTTTCCAAGAACTTTTTCATAATCATCATCATCATAATTTCAGCCCTCAGTCGTCCACTGCTGGACATAAGCTTTTCCCTTTGATCCCTTTTTGATCCTTTCTTTTTCATATCTACAACATATTCAAAAATCGTAAAAATAGGACTACCTCTACGTTTAAGGGTCCAAAATAGTATGACGAAAAATAAAGTACCTATGTCAAATCAGTCCTCCACATAGCTTATTTTAGTTTGCGATAAATAAGTTACTTGTGTCAAATATAAACTGGTGGTCGTTAACTGGTCGCCCAAAACGTTTGATTTATGCCAAAGGGATCTCACTCTCATACAAAAAGACATCTAGTAAACTTAGCAAGGATTAAAAACAGAAGTAGAATATTATTTGCCTATTGCTGTCATACAATATCATGATCTGTCCAAAAGCCTTTCTCATTCGATATCTTTATTAGACGTGTGAAGCTCTATACATTTTTATATGAAACAATTTTAACAGTATGCAATAAAACTTGGTATAGCCTATTTTTATGTATTTTGAAATAAAAAGAAACTAGTGGAGAAACAATATTAAACACTTTTGTTTTTTGGACCACCTTACTCGCCTGGTTATTGAAAATTGAGTTGAAAATAACATGGAAGGCCATACAGGACGCGGGTCGAAAACGCCCGTCTAGTTATTATTATAGTCGGTACGTACAAGATCGCCTACTTGCGAACGCTAAAACTGTTTAGACGAAAACGCGCTCATTTCTCATAATTAATCATCGATTTAGAACCGGACGTACGCAAGTGAGTGGGCTACCGAAACGATGGAGGAAAACAATAGCTCGGCATAAGGCACTCGTCCCACCGCCGACAATGAGCGGGAAGCGGGTAGAGCCAGCGATCAGCTATTAATGTATATGTCTCTTTTATTAACACGAGATCTATATTCTTTGTTTCAAAAACTATTGGAAAGAACTCACCGGCAGGCAGTGTGAACAGCAAGCGATCAAGTATTAATATAAAGTCAGGGTCAATAGAAATGGCAAAATATGTAAACAAATCAGTACTGTTTGACACATAACCTCAATATTTCTGCAAACGAGATTTTATATAAAAAAACTATGGTTATTTTATTTTAAGGCTCCGGCACACCAAACGCGTGTCAGGAGCCTCGCGCTTTGAACGCGTGCACGCGCGAGTTGTAAAACAACAAAACAAATCGAACCCGGCACATCAAAAAGTAACGCGTGCCAGCGGCGGGCACGTGTTGAAACTGCTACGCGTCGCTGCCGCCCTGGACAATTCGGGCAGCGCCGCGCACGCTGCCACGCGAAGTTGTATTTAATACGGCCGCCATGTACGTGCCGCGTTCGTGCGGCGTCGAGTGGTTGTATTTTTTTACAAACGCGCTTTGGATACAAACTGCCGCCCCACTAGCGGGCGCGTCACACCAAACGCAGCTGCAGCGCGCTAGCAACGCGGACACGCGTTGAAGCTGCCGCGCGCCTGCGATGTGCCGGGCGCCGCATCGCTTACGCCAGTCGCTCCTGACACGCGTTTGGTGTGCCGAAGCCTTTAAACAGAATTTGAAAGCAACGATCAAGCGTGTAAATAATTGATGATGAAATTTAAATACCTCACGTGCTGTCCAAAAGTACGTGACTATGGAGTAATAATGTTAAATTGGTCCGTTTGGTTTTGTTTACATCTTTTTCCATTTTCCGTCCGAATCTGTTCCCGACATGAATCTGTTGTAAGGCGGATGTTTCATACAATTTGGTGGATCACCCGTCACGTATGGCGGGCCATAAACAACCCGGCGAGTCTAAACAGAGCGCTTTTATGAACTCTGTTTACGCCTGTCCGATGAGGGAGTGATCTGGCGGTCCAGGCGGATCGAGCGGAAGCGGCGTAGCCAAAAAAAGTTCGCAAATTTCTTTGCCCTGTATTTTAATTTTTAAAATTTCATTTTTCTGTGGTTATCTTCATATTTATTATGTTCTAGCTCCACCCGGGATGCGTTGCAATGCCACGTAAAGTGAAAAGTGTTAGTTTTCATGCATTTTTTTTGGTGAGGATCCCTCGTGTGCATACACAGAAGATCCCACCAAATTTTCATCACAATCGGATCAATAGTTTAGCAACACATAGAGGACAAACATACAAGCATTTATTTTTATTTATATAGAGGGATAAATGTAACCTGAAAGCATTATTGTTTCAACAGAAAAGAGCGTTAGATGAAATGAAATTCAATGAAATAATGAAATAATAATAAATCTACACAATATTATAGGGATGCGTCAAAATAGTCGCGCCAGTCAGGTTGTAGTTCATAACTTTGAAATTATTAAGGCGCGGTAAAGGGTATCAAGCACACAGGCCTGTCCAGGCTGGTGGTGTGCTTTGAGACCCAAGAACACTTGCATGCTCAAGTTTACAAACTTAATCCTAAAGGGGCACTTTACACGGGCAATTTTTTGAGCAATAAAGTGATACGTCCGTACAGTAGAAGGGCAATAATTGCTCGAAAAAAACACGTGTAAGTGCACCTTTTGGGAATGTCAGTACTCTGTATGCTAGGTAATTTAATCGGCTATCTTACACTTAAACATTATTATTCTATCGATATTGAATTGCGTGTTAATTGGCTTTTTAACCGACTTCAAAAAAAGGAGGAGGTTCTCAATTCGTCGGGTTTTTTTTTTTTTTTTTTTTTTATGTATGTTCCCCGATTACTCGAAGACCACTGGACCGATTTGAAAATTTTTTTCGTTGTTCGAATATGTATACTTTCTAGTTGGTCCCATTGTCACCACGTCAGGATCTGATGATGGGATCATGGAGAAATCAAGAGAACTCCTCAAATATTATAGGCACACCTATAGCGATTTTGATATTTTTCACTGTAACTCATGCATTTGCTTTTGAAAAGTACTATATGGTGAAGTGGAACTGATGATGAAGACCACAGATGGCCACCGGAACTCCTTAACGGTACCTATTTCAAGGGTGGCGATAAGATATTTCGATACAGGAAGTTTAGGGACTATGACAAAGCACATTTAGGTTTAAATATGACTATGACATTCCCGCGGCGAGCTTGAAATGTTCTATAGTTTCTTATTAATATTTAGAAGTGGAGCTACGTAACAGCATAAATAGGATCACTAAAAAGTATAAAATAAAATAAATGTTTAAAAAAACAAAAAACCGCCTTCAAAAAGCAAAAAATAACTTCTTTAAAATGGTAGGTAAATAGTCGGCGTCCAACAATATTTTAACCAAAAGCAGACTTCAGTTGGACTGACCTATTTACCTACCATTTTAAAGAAGTTATTTTTTGCTTTTTGAAGGCGGTTTTTTGTTTTTTTATTAACTAAAATGAACCCTGAAGTTCGCTATTTTCGTGGCCTGAGGCAGATATTGTTGGCGTGAAGCAAACCATGCTTGCCGTTAACAAGGGCTGCTGCCTGCTGCTCTGCCGTGAACAATTAAAAAGCAGTAAGTGTACAAGAATACCACCATATCTTGGACTCCAAATCCACACAGCTCCTCAAAGATGGAGACCAAGGTATGGTGGTGTAATTGTTCACTTTTCGCGTTTAAATTTTGTTCCGCAATGCTCCGCCGTGTACTGGCGCCGGAATTAATATATTATCCTACATTGATCTTAATGCGGTGGTTCCGCGAGCAGACAGTTGAGCAGATCATAAATACATACACCTATAAAAACATTACCATCGTTTTTGGTTAGGCTCTTTCTTTCAATTCAATTAATGAAAAGTTGGAAGCTTTTAACCGCGTCAAAGTCACAGTAACAATGTCTTATGTGCATGTAGCACATAAAAGTTTAACATCGAGCAATAAAATGTATTTACAGTGCAGTAAATCGAGACGCATGTGTTTGTGTAACAAAGTATGTTAATAGTGTTTGTATAAACGGTTGCATTATAGTAATAGTAAATTATAACTAAGTATTCAGTGAGCGAAGAACGTTGTTGGTTAAAAGAAGATGTAGAGACAAGGATTAACAAAGGAATGCTGAAGTGGTTTGGTCATGTGCAGAGAATGGATAGAGGGAGATTGACGAAACAGATATATGAGGCAAGAGTAAATGGGAATGTTGGAAGAGGGCGGCCATGGCGAACGTTCCACGATCAGATCGGGGATGTATTAAGAAAGGGTCAGGTCAGGAGACTCTAAACCGACACACGTGTATGAAGAGACTTATGAGTGTGGATAAAGTGAGGGAAGTTTATCTGGTTCGTACTAAGTGGAAGGAAGTGGTCTCTGCCTGTCCCTACAGGAAAGAGGCGTGATTGTGCGTATGTCTGTATATATTCAGTGGAGGTACCTTAAGTCGTGATTGAAAGAAGAACGTGCGAATTGCGAACATCCTTACAAACTATTACATCTATACGTACTTATAAAACTTTTCCGAGACCACTAGCGTACAGCCTAAATCGATGGACGTAGGGACTTCTGAAGGGAATATTCCTTGGGTACCTTAGGGGTATTTAGGGGTGCAATAAGAAAAGATTTTACGAAAATCGACCACCAACAGGAAGAAATAGGAGGAGTAAGTAATTAATTCTACGCGTACGAAGTCGCGGGTGTCCTCTAGTATACTATTAACCAAGGGCTACACAAGGCAAGGGTCACAAGTTCAAAATTAAAAGAGACTCTGTTCCGTATCAATTTATAAGTTGCAATTTGCATAGCATAGCAACATGTTTGGTGTATGAGTTGAGACATTTGGTATTCGACGCAAAGCGTTCAAAAGGTTTAACGAGCAATATATATTTGTCATCATGTTCTCGAAAACGGCTCTAACGATTTCTATGAAATTTGCAATATAGGGGATTGCGGGAGTAAAAAAAACGATATCTTTGTGATCTTCGGGAAAATTCGTTTTCAACCCGAGCGACGCTCATTCTTCCAGGTACTTTATAATATAAGTAACGTACAGTCAACAGCATATATAAGAGATCATTTATGTACCTTGTGACTTTAACGTTGTGTTTGAAATGTCAAACAAAATTGTGAAACGATTGAAAGCCACGAGGTACATAAATGATCACTTATTTATGCTGTTGACTGTACCTTCGGTAGGAAAAGGGCTTTATTATTGCACTTGTGTCATATTGTACATTGTGCCCTTTTTCTGCCGGAGGTGCGGTATGATAAGACGGAAGGATAAGATAATTGTATAACTACAAATACATAACCAGGTTTCTTTACTTTTTTTTTTAGAAATACTGGGGTCCCCTGATAGACCCTCGGCTGGCGATGTACCTCAGTAACTTCCTGTTCGAATTCGGCTCGGACAGGAACAACGCGGCCACGTTCAACCGGTTCGCTGAACTCTACGTCTTTAATGTGAGAGGTGAGAATCGATTGGCATATTTAAACTTAATATCTTACAAATGTATGACATTTGGTAGATTATCTGTAGTGTATCTGTGTGTGTCTTTAAGAGATATCGCTCTGAATGAGGTTTTTTATTTTACCGTACCGCTTAACCATGGTAACCAAATGACAAGGAGATGAATACTAATAATCTTTTTTTTTGTTATTGAATAAATATGTAATTTAAAACTAATTATTTTTTAATCTACGTCATTTT
Source organism: Acleris literana (assembly GCA_946894065.1). Taxonomy (NCBI): domain Eukaryota; kingdom Metazoa; phylum Arthropoda; class Insecta; order Lepidoptera; family Tortricidae; genus Acleris; species Acleris literana. The sequence goes on along the minus strand of OX335688.1, from coordinate 6,795,998 downwards.
AATTGTTATTGAAAACATTTTTAACCATTTAATATACAAATAAGGATGTAAAGAGTTCACTAAACGGGAAGATTGATATCCGGAATGACCGTAACCATGGTAATAACAATGCTATTATAGGCTAGTGTACTAAAAAAATCTAATTAGTCCGTCATTTACATTATCAAAAAATATTGAACACGTATTTTTTCTTTTGTTAATTAAACAAAAAATGACGATAAAGTGAGTTGAAGTTTCGCGTGACGTCACGCCGTGGCACACTTTATACCACGCTGTGACGTCACGAGCCCTCACACCCGAACTTTGATGCGCGTTATATTTATCAATTTTGATTGATTTGATAAAGCAAAAAATACGTGTTCAATATTTTTTGATAATCTTACCGATGGACTAATTAGCATATATTTTTTTTACCCAGGACACACCCCTATGGTCATAAAAGATCAGTTACTACTATGGCAACGCTAATTATAAAACAGTTTTCACACTTCGGTTACGCTATAAGTGGTATTCTTAAAATACCGTCGTGCACCGCCATTATTAAATAAGGAATAACAAGAAGTGGTATTCTTATATCGTTAACGATTTCAATATTAGCGTTTTATAGTACGCGAGTCGAAAAACGTTAATAACATACTCGTTTGTAATCGTGTGAGATTGCAAACGAGTATCTTTAGCTCAAGGAAAACTATGCTCTCTATCCTTAAACTGTTATGACATTGAAAACTGTAATTTAAAAAATGGTTTCCTTATTGATTTCCTCGTCAATAACCAGAACCTAAGTGCACTTTTATGTACACTTAACGGCAATGAAAACGTGTCACTGTGCGTACAAATTTATATCAACAGCAATCCGTTATCGCTGTCTTGGAGTATAATTGACTAATGTAACGTCTTAGGGTCCGCCCACATACTTTTTCACTGCCAAAGCATCATTCTCTTAGACGTGTTGAAATAAGATCGAAATTAATACCACAAATAAACTCCGCAAGCGTCTCAAGTATGAGTGTCAATTATTTTCGTTCGCTGTATTTGCTCCGGCCCTTAAAAGTTTGGATCTTAACGTCTCAGATTTAAGGGTCACTTTGTTTTATTTCTAGGAACCGAGGAGGAAAAACTGAAGCTCACATATAACTGCCTGGAAATGGAATATCCTGGTAATGGCGATAAGCCAGCGCCTATATCATATCAATTACTTAGAGAGGTGAGTCTAATTACTAAAAGTCCCTCTAGTGAATGCTCGGTGAGTTTTTACCCCAGATTCGAGAGGAAGCTCAATGTTAAGAGGATTGTAAAGCTACGTTTCTCTCCCCTTATACGACTTGGGGGCCTTCAAAAAACAAGCCTACTCTTTTCTCAAAGGTCGACAGCGCACCTGCGGTTCCTCTGGTGTTGCGGGTGTTGCGGGTATTTATGGGTCGCGATGATCACTTACCATCAGGTGGCTCGCGTGCTCGTCTGCCTCCTTTTTCACATAAAAAAAAACGTAGTCTGATTTTGACGATTTTTGAATATGTTGTAGATATTATAAAAAATTAGGTCTTTACGTTGTAAAACAAAAAAAAAACAAAATAGAGAAACGTACAAACCTAGTTTGTCATAATACTCATAATCATAATAAGACCTACAACATATTCAAAGATTGTGGAAATCGGACTTGATTTAGGGGGTAAGCAAATTTATCGCCCGTATCTAAATTTATATCGTTTCAGGCTGGTCGGTATTTTCTTAAAAAAATAACTCTTAATTTCCCCAGTACTGCGAGGCCCTAGTATCGACGTACATTAAGATCACCAAGATGTCCCACTCGCGGCGGGTCGCGCCGTGGATCGAGAAGGGGTTCAAGGGGAAGGCCAACCACGTGCAGGCCCTCGGCGAGGCCGTGGCGTACGAGGCCACCGCCGAGCAGGAGCCCACGCCGCAGTGGTGCCAGGCCAAGGAGGTGGCCAGGTGGTGAGTCAGACCGTAGTCTAAGAGGGATTACACGCTCAGTATGGGGAAGGCCAAACACGTGCAGGCCCTCGGCGAGACCGTGGCGTACGAGGCCACGGCCGAGCAGGAGCCTGCGCCGCAGTGGTGCCAGACTAAGGAGGTGGCCAGGTGGTGAGTCAGACTGTAGTCTAAGAGGGATTACACGCTCAGTATGGGAAAGGCCAAACACGTGCAGGCCCTCGGCGAGACCGTGGCGTACGAGGCCACGGCCGAGTAGGAGCCTGCGCCGCAGTGGTGCCAGACCAAGGAGGTGGCCAGGTGGTGAGTCAGACTGTAGTCTAAGAGGGATTACACGCTCAGTATGGGGAACGCCAACCACGTGCAGGCCCTCGGCGAGGCCGTGGCGTACGAGGCCACGGCCGAGCAGGAGCCTGCGCCGCAGTGGTGCCAGGCCAAGGAGGTGGCCAGGTGGTGAGTCAGTCTGTAGTCTAAGAGGGATTACACGCTCAGTATGGGCAAAGCCAACTAAGTGCAGGACCGCGGTAAGGCCGTGGCGTACGAGGCCACCGCCGAGCATGAGCCCGCGCCGCAGTGATGCCAGACCAAGGAGGTGGCCAGGTGGTGAGTCAGACTGTAGTCTAACCCTTCTTTTGCATGGCGATGGAAATTTCCATCATAACATACCTAATGATCAATTACTTTTTTTGCAAAAAAATATGCTGATTTTAAATCAAAGGTTTGGTTTCATGACATTTTTATTTTTGTATTATTATGGGCTAAGAGGCAGGTAATACGCTCAGTATTTCATCAGTTCAGTCCATCAGACTGGTCAAACTTTGACTGACGCCAGAATAATGGTTCGAACGATTACACGATCAATCCAAGACTGATATCAGACTGATAAAACTTACCTACGCCAGTCAAAGATTTCATCGAATTTCATTTTATCGAACGCTATTTTCTGCTGAAACCATAATGCTTATTGGATATCTGAAACATTCATTATGCAGGTTAGGTTAGGTTCGACTTGAGACCACAAAAAAACTCTTGCGATGAGAAAATGTCATTCGATTAAATGAAAATGCAACGAGAAGATCGTTGAAAAGTGTTTCGATAAAATAATAAGTATATAGAATAGAGTAGAATAGAATAGAATAGTTTATTCGTCGATTCTTGAACAATTACATTTAAGATTTATATAAACATAAAGTACACTAAGGTTTGTTCATCCTTACTTCTCTTATATAGTAAACAACTTTCTAACCTCAAAATGAACCTTTTTTGGATAAAACAGCTCTTTTATCGTAAATGAAGTAAACCGAGTTAACATTTTGGACATCACTTGGCCAATGTATTGTCTGTGATTGATTTATTTTGTTTAAAATAGGTAGCTGTTTTATCCAAAATAGGTTCACTTTGAGGTTAAAAAGTTGTTTACTATATAAGAAAAGTAAGGATGAACCGACCTTAGAAGACATGTCAACTTACAGATAATATTTATTTAACATTTTGTTATTATTTGTTATTTAATAGTGCTAATGATAAATTCATTTACATTATATATTGTGTTTTCAATTAATATATTCCTTAGTAGGGACTGGAATCCTGACACGCTATACCCAAAAAGAATGCAAGGGATTGAAGTGAATTGCAATTTGTAACACTGCAGGTTGACGCAAGAGGTGCTGCTGTCGCATATGACCGAGTTGATCTTCACGGCTCTGTTCGGGGTTGTCCGCGAGCACCCGGGGGCCTCGGGCGAGATCTCCGTCGTGTCGCCCATCTACCCCACCGTCGAGGGTGAGTCGCAACCAGGGGCAAGTTTTATAAAACTACAAGTTACAATTTTACAGGTCTAAACTGGCAACACTGTTCAAATGGCTGGTCGTCATTGGTCGAGCTTGTGTCGAATGGAAACTTATAACCTGTAAACTGTAATTTGTAGCTTTATAAAACAGGCCCCAGGGCTCAGAAACCTGTTTTTTTACCAGCTTGACAGAAACGCCGTACATTTCAAGAGCATTTGCTTTTCGATTCCGCTCGAACATATTATTTTATTTCGGTTTTGCATGACTCGATGTATGAATGTGGAAGAAGCCAAAGAGATTTGTCAGGATCGTAGCAGGTGGAAAGAAGTGGTCTCTGCCTACCCCTCTGGGAAACAGGCGTGATTTAATGTATGTATGTATGTATGATCAAAGAGCAAAATAAAACAGTTCCTGCCTCGAAATAACGGTTAATTTTGCTCGCTAATTTGTTCGTCCCGTCCGCCAGCCCTTTAAAGTCAAGCAGGCCTTATAATTTTAAAACACGTGTTCGCGGTAAACATCAAGCATGTGGATCCTGCATTAGAATTGACATGTGTTTTTATTATTTATTATTATCTGTACTAACACTAGACTTAAGCTAACTAAATAACTAGCAAATATGGACTTGAATTATTTGAATTCGAATTTGTATATTATGTTTGGTCGTCAGGGCTGGTGTCGATGCCCGACTACCCGGCGTTCATCGACCTGTCGCACATCGTGTGGCTCAACAGCCGGCTGCCCGGCACGCTTCAACACAAGTGGCGCTTCCTCTTCTCCACGCACATCCACGGGCAGTCCTTCGCCACCATGACGGGTGCGTGCTGGTTGTTGCAGCTTTAAGCCGGGTACTCGCTAGCGAGCCATAACTGTTACTGTAACAGTGACGTGTACGCGGCTCGCGGGCCTGTTCTCCAATAGAAGCTCGTTACTGTTACTGCTACGGTTACAGTTACAGCACGCTAGTGAGTACCCGGCTTTAAAAAGGAGACAGTTAAAAATATATCTATATCTATATATAATACTAGCTTCTGCCCGCGACTTCGTCTGCATATGTAGATTAATGTTATTCCCTCGGGAACTTTTAAATTTTCCGGGATTAAAAGTATGTGTTAATTCAGGGTATAAGCTATCTCCATTCCAAATTTCATCCAAATCGGTCCAGCCGTTGCAGCGTGAATGAGTAACAAACACACCCACACACACACAAACTTTCGCATTTATAATATGTGTGCGTGTGACGGACTAAGGTCCATTTTAATCCGTCCCAAATTTAATAAACTGTTTTTATATTTTACTATTATATGACGCAACCAAAAAATCGGATTTTCTAAATATCCTAGCATTTTGGCGCAAATCATCCCTACCTAATTCTTTTTGTCTAAATGACTCATACCTATAGTCGAGTAGCCAATAAAATGCAATGGCTCCAGGTCGCATCCAGAACCAGGGCCCTTCCATCATCATCATCGAGGACGACAACGGCTACATCTTCGGCGGCTACGCGACGCACTCGTGGGAGGTGAGCCCGCAGTTCTACGGCAACTCCGACTCCTTCCTGTTCACGCTGGCGCCCAAGATCAGGCAGTACCCGAGCAGGGACCTCAACAACCACTACCAGTACTTCAACAATCATACGAAGACGATGGCTAACGGATTGGTAAGTTAAAGACTAATGAGTCCGAAATATGGCGAACTTTTAACCTTTCAACGGATATAAAGACTGTATCGAAAAGTATAAGGACAAGTGAAATATGTAATAACTTCTTAAATGTTTATTATTTTACATAAGTATGTTCTTGGGTTTTGATTAATAGACATTGTAAAACGTTTAACTGTTAACTAAGAAACTATTATGTTTGCTTTCGGGCGACTTTTCGCACTTGGCTTCGGACATCTCTCATCAGATTACGGACAGAGTTTGGTGACCAGTTTCGACGCTTTTAGACAGTCTTTTTTAAATTTGTCAACGGAATCCGCTACCGAGAAGCGTTGCCAAAGTGTTCTCTTCATGATTGCTCAATATTCCTCGATAGGACGTAACTCAGGGTAATTTGGTGGATTCATATTCTTATGAACATATCGCTCGTCGTGGGTTTACATCCACTCTCTGGTGCGGGCAGCATAGTGGCTACTATCCAAGTCAGGCCAAATAAAGTAGAGCCCCTGTGGCATCGAATCAGTGGAAGAATTCTTTTTTGCAAACACTCCATGATGTATACATACATGTTCGGTAGTCATCACGGAAGTAGTGATGAACGCCGTAGCTTGATGACGCATACGCATATGTTCTGCCGAACCATTGCTTTAGACTAACATTTTTCGGCATAAATTGACGTTTCGTTCTCATTCAGGAGTTCTCCTTTGCAAACAGTATGGTACTGGGGGCCGGGTAGAACAGAATAATCCAGTTTGACGTAGGTTTCGTTGTCTTGAATTATGCACTGTTAATTTATGGTTAAAACCGTGTCGTGTAACTTTCGAAGACGATATTTAACATTTGCAGCCTATTTTGGAGTTCGTTTTGGCTTCCGTTGCTTTCGATAAGTTACTAAGTCGTTACGCTTCGTGGCCCACTCTACCATTCGTACAGAACTTCTGCTCTTTTTAGCCACATCTCTTATCCAAGCACTGGGCGAGTTTTTGATTGTTCGCAATATTTTAGAGTCGATTTTGCAATTATGCGAGCCGGTTCTTCGACCACTTTTCGGCTTGTCATTAAAAGAGAAGTCTTTCCCGTACTTTTGAATGGCATTGTAAACCGCAGAACGACCCACTTTCTCGATTTTTGCGATCTTTCTCGTGGATATACCCTTTTCTCGTATGTATTTGTCCACGATTCGTTTTCGTCGCTCGGGTGTTAGGCCTCTCATTTTTTGAAATCTAAAATAATCCGAAAAAAAACTTAGTGATTGAGTTTAATACTATAGCATCTATGCCGTAATGTAATATTCATATTTTTAAAACAAATAAAAAAAGAATGGCGGCCGGTTAAAGTTGTCCTTGTACTTTTCTATACAGTCTTTATCCGCACCACTAGTTCAACGCCAACGACGGTATTCGAGATGCATAACGCTAAGTTAGCCATTTTCGAAGACCGACAGAATGTTTAGGCTACATTTCAACTCGATAGAAAACAGAAACGTTAGCAAATTAGTTAAACACTCTGAGTGTCCATGGTGTAAGGTTGAAATTTGGTTTCCTGCTTTGCTCTCTCTGAAATTGTCATCTACTTTGCAAAAAATATTTATATTTATAATGTATTTCTGTTGTTTAGTCGCCGTCGAGGCAGCGAACCTACCTTTGTCAACTTAATTTAAGTTCTAGTTGTTATTGCTGGTTGGAGACTGAAAACCAGAAGTGTTGCTGAGTCTCATATCCATTTTACCGCACGTACTATGTACCTATTTTTAAAACGAAGTTTTTTATCTTGTGTAACAACGACCTATTTTGTGTTGGTAAATAAAAAAAAAACGTTTATTTATTTATTATTATGTACGATGTTGTGGAATCGGGGAAAGTAGACGTAATATTTTCACTAATGGCACACCCTTTTCATTGTAATTTTTAACTCACGACGCCTTCTGTCATTCACACGCGTTTCCCCCCCACAGCAAATGGGAGGGCAGTTCGGGTTCGGCGCGATCTGGATCGACGCGGACCCGTTCGGCTCGGGCAGCTCGGCAGAGTCCTGCAGCACGTACCGCAACTACAAACGGCTCAGCAAGGAGGCCAAGTTCACCATCCGCAGCCTCGAGGTGTGGGGCGTGGGGGACAAGCCGCTCCAGGAGGGGGAGGAGGTGAGTAATTATAACCTACACTAAGTACCGTACCTACCCCTTTACCATACCCTATCCATCCTTACCTACTCCCCATACCCTACCCTATCTACCCCTTTATCCTACCCTATTCATCCTTACCTACTCACCATACCCTACCCTACCTACCCTCTACCCTACTTACTCTTACCCTATCTTACCTACCCTTTAGCCTTTAATGCTTAGCTTACTGGAACAGTATCTGAAATTTGAAGTTAAATTAAACCATGAAATGATTTGTAGCAATATAAAATATAGATCAGCGCCTCTATTCTAGGCGGTAAAAACGATATCGTAGTTTGCCTGTTATGGTATTGTTATGGCATCAGTCACCATTACTGTCAAGAAAATAAGAGCTATCAAAACGTTGAAAATACGATAACAGATCAAATGCGATATTGTTTTTACCGTGTTGAATAGAGGCGCTGTACAATATACAAGATGTAATGAACATAAAATAATTTACTACTACTAATTGTACCAAAAAAATATAAAAGAAGTCTTAAGAATTTAGAGAACACCTAAAGTAAACATACACAAGTCGAAATTGGGAAGAAAAAAAAGGCGTAAATTCTCTAAAGAAATAAATTGAAAGGGTCTTATCCATCTCGGGGTCCTTATTTAAAATCAAAGTACATATTTTTACATTAATTGTATTGTTCTGGTTTTTCTTTTGTACGCTAACGTGTTTACATACATACATACATACATACAAACTTAATAATAACAATAAAAAACTCCCCTATTACCCTACCTTTCCCTTCTACTCTACTTACTCCCCTATCCCTATACCCTACTCTTTCCAGCTATCCGTACACCCTACTCTACCTTATCTACCCCCGATACCCTACCCTACCTACCTCCTACCCTACCTACCTCCTACCCTACCTTACCTACCCCTTTACCCTACTCATCCTAGCTATCAGCCTACCCAACCCTACCTTACTTACCCTCCAAACCCTACCATACCTACCCCTACTCTACTCATCCTATCTATCAGTCTACCCTACCCTACCTTACCTACCCACCATAGCCTACCCTACCTCCCCCTTACCTCCCTTCTGACCGTACTGCGTATATTGTATTATTTAACATTAAAATGAAATGTCCACAGGACGAGCGCGACGTCAGTATCCTGGACGTCAACCCTGAAGCTAAGGCCATCCTGGACCTGGCGGGGCGCACCCGGCACAGCGAGGGTTTGCGCGAGCAGCCGCCGTTATAATACTTACCGCCCATACAATAAGGTACACGTTAGCTTGACCCGTTTAGAGGCGGTTACGTTAGCTGCGGTTCAGTTTATGATAACATTGGAAGAGATCGATCTTTATCGTTGGTGATAGTGAGAAACAGCGTTATTAAGAAAGCAAATAACTTAAGAAAGTACATTTTTTTTATTGCATCTTATTGAATTTGTTAAACGCAGAATTAATCTATCGCCGACGGATGGATGTGTGGCTTTATATTACTTTGCAAAAGATGGTTTGTAAAACTCTTTGTCACCTGTGGTAATCTCCTAGCAACGAGTGATATATTATTTTTATCAAGAAGCCATATAATGCTGCCACACCCGCACAAAAATCAAAAAGTGGCAAATCTTGAAATTCATTTAAATTGGTTTGACGGTTTAATGAATAAATGAATTAGGAAATAGCGACTCCATGGATTGTAGAACCACGATATGCCACCAAAATCCTAACCTAACCTAACCTAACCTAACCCTACTCATTATGCTTCCGCGCAAAGAACTTCATAAGGCGGTCTGTCTTTTACCATCGAAAATGTAACATTACACTAGCTTCTGCCCTCGACTTCGCGTAGATTATGATTATAGTTATTCCCCAGGAACCTTTTAAAAATTCCGGGATGAAGAGTAGCCTATGTGTTAATCCAGGGTGTAAGCTGTCTCCATTCCAAAGGACAATGCCAGGGGCCCGTTCCAGAAAACCACTCTGCAACTCTGCACTCCACAAATCCCACTCTTCCAACGTATTTCTGTTCCACAAAGCTATTGCAGAGTTGAAGACGCAGAGTCAAATGCAGAGTGTGGATTTGTGGATTTGCAAAGTATTTCTGTTCCACAAGACAATCGCAAAGTTGAAGAGGCAGAGTCAGATACAAAGTGTGGATTTGTGGATTTGCAAAGTATCTTTTAGGAACATAATCTTTGCAGAGTTGCAAATTACGCAGAGTGTTTTCTGGATCACGTTTACTCTGCACTTTGCATTATCGTGGATTTGCAAAGTGCTGATTGCTGAGTTGCAGAGTGGCTTTCTGGAACGGGCCCCAGGTCTCCATAGAAGCTTTGGCCTAAGAAAAAATTGTGACGGATAATTATAGAATTGGGTTTATTTGATGTAGAAAATATTTAAAACAATGCTGTGGTATTAGTTTTTCTAAAAAATTGTCTAAAAATAATTATTATGAGATAATCGTAACAACACGTTACTCGCAAGATGTCTTATTTACAAAGTGTCTTAAGAGATGGCTCTATTTTTCGTATAAGTTCCCTAAATGTGTAAGTAATAAAATACTGAATTTAAATCTCATACAAAAAGGTCATATCAACATCCTTCGTATCCGCGGGCTTTTTTTTAAAGTGTTTTAATCCAAGATCTGGCGCCGTCCTTTCATCAGTTGCAGCGTGAAGGAGTAACAAACTAACGCACAAACTTTCGCATTTATAACCCAGGGACAATGACCTGAGGTACTACCACTGACGACATGGAACTGTCAACAGCAATATGGGAAGGAATTATAAGATATAGCTTTTGCGCGCGACCCCGTCCGCGTAGAAGTCGTTTACCGCCAGAGGCCGGAATTTTCGCGGCACATTTGAGCTGTCATAGGAACTTCTCGTCTATCGACTTCCGATATACATGTGTATATCGATAAATACAGAATACAATATTTAAAATATGATTACGAGTAGAAGGAAACAACAGGCAGTCTTATCGCGAATGAGTGATCTCTTCAAGATATACCTTGGGATACGAACTTTTTGGAAATTATACATAGAAATTAAAATTATAATATTTTATTGTTTCTTGTAAATATTTTTTGGATTTCTTATGCCTTTTCAAACATTTTTCGAAAGAAATCGCAACAAGATGTCAATTGTGTTCATTGCAAATCTCTATTTTGCATTTTCAACTACTCAAAAGTTATCTGAAAGAGATCGCTGATAAGATCGCCTGTTGTTTACCTCTACTTTTAAACTTCTTTAATATGTTTTAAAATGTATCGATAAAATATGTATATCAAAAGTCGATAAACGAGAAGTCCCTATGACAGCTCAAAAGTGCCACGAAAAGTCCGGACTCTGTTTACCGCTATTCCCTCGGGAATTGTCCAGTTTTCCGGGATAAAAGTAGCCTGTTTGCTATTCCAGACTATAATCTATCTCCGTTCAGACGTTAAGGCATGATTGAGTGACAAACATCCAAACTTGCGCATTTATAATATTAGTAAGATTAGTGGGACAAAGTTATGATGCCACCCATTGCCGAGTTGTTACCACAGCTGACAAAAACAGCATTATGTCGAACATAGAGATTCAAGTGAGATTTTATATTTAAGGATATTTAGTGTTTCCTTGAATTCTAGCACAATATTTCTAAGTTGAAATGGTCTTATATATCCTAAAGTATTTTCTTTTCGGTAATTAAAATATTTGCTAACAAACTTTGTACCGCAAGTGATAACTCTTATTTTAAGTGTAAAATGACTCAGTTTTCCTCGTAAAACTAAACTTTCCGGCCGGCAAGACGCCAAAAATATCTACACGACCCTATGCCAATAAGGTTTAGTCTAGGACATATAATTGACGCACATCAAGGAATTTGAATAATTAGCAATTTGATATTATACGTCAATTGGCAGTTTTATACATTTCCCGACGTGACATGACTAATGACACGTGGAAAATGTATAACACGGCAAATTACAAATTACAATAACATTAAAATTCCTCGATAGTACACATGCAGAGATCGTCCAATGTGAAAGTGATTGCCCTTCCACTAATCGACCTATGAAATATGCATCCACAAGTGAGCGTCAACAAATTGGAAGAGCGTCCAGTTTAAGATTACACGATCTCTAATATAATAACTAGGGTAAGGACTTTTGGTGGCATACCATGGTCCTAGAATCCATGGAGTCGCTATTTCATAATTATAATATAAACCCACCTTGATTTTGACCTTCTGTATTATCATCAGGGATCGGAAATTAATAAAATAAAATAAATATCAAGGGACGATCTAACGCTCAATTTGCGAACACGCAAATTGACCTAGTCCCAAACTAAGCTCTAGGCTTGTACTATGGGTACTAGACAACGATATAAATACTTATATAGAGAAATATATACTTAAATACATAGAAAACATCCACGACTCGGGAACAAATACTCGTGCTCAACACACAAATATCTGCCCTTACCGGGATTTGAACCCAGGACCGCTAGCTTCGTAGGCAGGGTCACTACCAGCACGTCGTCAATTCGAATGCTTTTATACCTAAACTTTGGCCTCAGTGCCTACACCGCGTTGATGGTAAGTAGTATGGAGGCGGACTCCCGGAATACTTGAAAATTTGGATACATAAACACATACGTATTAAAGTATTTAAATAACATATTTTAGTTGTTTCTTTTTACAAAATATGTGGTTTGTTTAACTAATACTACACTATTCTTTAACATCAAAATAAATTAAATTTGTTAAGTTACATATCGCACGTTTAATCAAACAAAGGATTAACTCAAAACCAAATTCAGTTTTATATAAAACTCTACTATCAAAAGTTAGGGTTAAAACTCGAATGTATTTCTATTTAGAGATATTTCTTTGTTTGATTTAACGTGCGATATTATTCTTATGAAAACTAATGGTACTGACTATCACTATTTCCTGAGGTTTTATACAATCCCGGAATCCCGGAACTTAAATAATTAAAATAATATTTTTAAGAAGCCGACTCCATACTTGCTGAGCTTTATCCGGGAATTTGGTATTTGTAGGTATAAAAGCATCCGAATTTCCGATCCCTAATTAACATATTTCGAAATTCATTAAACCGCTGAACCAATTGAAATGAATGTTGGTATGGACGATATCTTATCTGTGGACGTGTAACAAACAAACAAATATTAGTAGGTATCGGTAAACCAAACTAAAAAGGTCTTTAGTTTAGTTTGGGACATGACAATACTGACGGTCATAATTAGGAAATAGCGACTCCATGGATTCTGGAACCACGTTATGCAACCAAAATCCTAACCCTAAATAACAAAACTGGTGTTGTATTTATATTGAGTAGCTTTTTGTTTTTATTCTTGATCTGTATAAAAAGAGTTCTAGATATTTAGTGAGTTTATGTGGAAGTCCTAGTCCGACAAAGTTATATTTATAAAAAAAGAAGTTTAGATAAATTGTAAAACAAAAATATATTTATCTTTCAACGCGCTTATTTATTATTATTTGTTGAACAATTAGTGAGTTTTTATTTAAGAACATTGTTATTTTTTGGGATTTAAGCTATAAAGAACAAAATTAAAGTATTTATTCGGATGAATCTCCAAAATTACCAAATCATTCGCACGTGTTTCACCAAAGACGTTTTGAACGTGTTGAATTTTTATTTACATTTATAAATTTTAAATTCGCTATTTAATAATTCTGATCTTGTATAAGTGTCAATTTAGGATACGTGTAAAAAAAGTGCTTTGCTTTTAATGGTGCCTTGGGATTGTCGATAATATCCCGCTAAAATTGTAAGAGGACGCCATGGACGCACATGGGCGTTCGGTTGGAGTTGGTCGATGTATTGTGTGTAAAAAGCGTCGCTATGCATCTGTGGACGTGTTCGAAGCACAAAATTGAGTAATTCTATGTTAGGGCTGTATCACACTGGCAATTTGACCGCATCGTGACCGCGGCGTAATCGTTCGGAAACACGCTCACAATTCGCCCGTGTGAGATTGCTCTTAGAGATATTTATCATGAAATTGTCATGTTCTTAATGATAAGTAAAATGCTTACGTCGATTAAATCAAGTGAAATGAGACGTTTATTTATATTTTGTATGTATTAATAGTTTTAAAGTCTGTTTGTCAACTTAAATAGATAGTGACGTTCAAAGTCAGACATCACAAAGACACGTATGTAACGTGTCTTTGTGATGTTTTTATATCATAGACATATTAAAACAGAAGAGAAACTCTTCTGACAGTTTAAAACTAAAATTAATATTTTAGAAAATTAGTAGTACTTTTTTTAATGGCTTTCATTTCAATGTCTAGCTGTTTGCTGTAATAAGCAACTAATAGGGCTGCGGCTCCACTGAGGCGGAGACGGGCGGAGCGGAGCGGAGCTATGCCAATATTAACCAATAGAAGGCGCATGCGGTCACATCGAGCGCGCCTGGCGCACGTTAGTTTAGATTCTATTGGTGAATATTGGCACAGCTCCGCTCCACTCCGCTCATCTCCGCCTCAGTGGAGCCGCAGCCTAACTGAAACTTGTGTCAAATTAGAACTTGGAAGTCTGAATAGTATTTCCGCTGTAGCATGGTGTGGGTGACGTATGAAAGATGCCGCGATTTGTGTCGCGTGTGGAGACATAAACGCTTACGTCACATGAACGTTCTTATACCTACATGACTATATGTATGAATCTCAGCGGGTCGCGAGATGAGTCCTAAGATTACTCTCATGTTTAGTAAAAATTCTTTACATAGTATAAAACAATCGGTTCCCGCCGTCGGTCCCTCTGTACGTAATGTACGCTTAGATCTTTAAAACCATCAACTGATTTTAATGCAGTATTTCTATGTATGATAAAGTCTGGTTTATACAGAACGGGTGATACAAAAAACTCACATAAACCGAAGCGAAGTATACAATAAAATTTTGCAATGCGAGATTTTTTGAGCTCGATCAATCTGGTGCTCACTCTAGTCCGCGATACTCCCGGCAGTTCCGGCTACCACCCGCACCATGCTAACTCAAGGATTTTATTAGTTAAGCGAAATTCCTGCCAATGCTAGTCATAAAAATCCTAAAATTTTGACTTTTACAAAGAAAATATAATGTATTTGGCTCCTTATGAAGATAATAAATATTAATTAGAATCTAAAACAAGCACTTTGAGTATTAGTTTTTTTTATTTATTTACGGTGTATAATCTGTTCTTCTTTTGAGACATTTCGTTTTAACGTTCTACTTTTGAAAGGTTTTGTGCATGCAAATGTTTTGGTGCATTTCAAAAGGTTAAATGCAACATTTAATTTAATGACCGTTGGTGCAACTTGGCATCAGTGTCGTAAATAATATTTGTTAAACAAATTTTGTGTGTATAAAAAAAATGCTTATCACAATCGCAACTCACTAGTCACTACTGTGAGATTCAAATAATATATTTTGTAAATTAAATTAAAATTTACTGTAAATATTTAGACCGAATTGACTACGGCTCTTGCTAGGCATTGCCTAGAGCCTAGAAATACTTTTTAGTAGTTATATTGTTAATTTATTTTTATTTATTGAATAATGTAGTCATGACACGCTTTTGATAATTGTCACAGCTTCCTATTTCATGAGTTTACTATCAATTAAGAAAAAAATATGTAGCATCTACTGAAAAAATGTTGATGATGTGATCCATGAGTAGTTTTTTTTATCTAAGTAATGTGGTAACTCGCTATATATTAGTATTTAAAATATAGACATTTAAGTTTTACCATTTGTTTTTATTTATTGTGAACCAACTGAAAAACCGTTATTTTTACTCTTATGATTATAAAAATGAGTTAGAATCACCGGTTAATAGATTTATCTGCACGACGGACTCACAGCGAAAAATGTATCTTTTATTGAACCTGTAAGGTTGAAATTCGCTCTGCTTTTCCACAGTCTTGTCGTGAGAGTCGCCATTTGACAAAGCTTTGAAGAGGTTGATAGTTTTATAGAATTTGATTCCGAGTAGTCCATCAACTCTCCTCATTTTTTGTATGATACGGTAGAGATTTTGTACGGTCCCACTCTTTGTATGAATAAATAGCATTTAAAACCTATCGATTGTTTTACTTCTGTACAGTCAAAGTCATAATAGTGCCCAAGATGTCATAAATATCTACACGCCTCTCGTTTCTGACCCACGGCACAACTATACGGCACAACTGGGCACAACTGACCAATGATTTCTATTTCAAAATCAAATTTAACAGAGTCGACGGTGCTTCACTGTTGTGGAGATCCTATTTCTGAGCGTTTTAGCCCTTCGGGCCAGCTGCAGAACTAACATAACCTCAACCTACCTCATATTTATGATACAAATTTTGGTCAGTTGCTCCGCGGGTCCTACACCACGCCTCTATATCACTGACAATAAGGTCCATCTACACATTTTTTTGACGCGATAGCTGTATACTTATTTATGCTTTTGACTGTACAAGTATTATTTTCCCTTGTTCCAGTCCTACTTTTTCATTTGTCCGAATTTACATAAGGTCTGTTCATCCTTACTTGTCTTATATAGTAAACAACTTTCTAACCTCAAAATGAACCTTTTTTGGCTAAAACAGCTCTTTTATCGTAAATAAAGTAACCCGAGTTAACATTTTGGACATCACTTGGCCAATGTATTGTTTAAAATAGCTGTTTTAGCCAAAAAAGGTTCATTTTGAGGTTAGAAAGTTGTTTACTATATAAGGGCCACTTGCACAGAAAATTTAACCCTGGGTTAAGACACTAACTCGAGTTAAAATGACAGTTTTCGTATGAATCTGACGTTTACTAACTCGGGTTAGAGTCGTAACCCAGTGTTAAATTTCCTGTGCAAGTGGCCCTAAGGCCCACTTGCGCGGACCGGAGTTAGCGTCTTAACCCGAGGTTAGGCGGCAAACCACGTACAAAAGTAGACGCTTAACTCTGGGTTAAGGGTTAACTCTGGTCCGCGCAAGTCCGCCTAAGACAAGTAAGGATGAACAGACCTTACATAAGTTAGTACATTTTTCATTTGTTCGACAATTCAAATGTAGTTTTTTTTTCTGAATCCATTTACTATTCAAAAATGTTAGAGAATAGATATACCTACAGAACCTTGTGGTTAGGTTCGTTTTTATAACAATACTAGAAAGTTGAAAGTTAGAAACAAAAATTCAACCTTGTCATACGAGTAAGTATATGTAATTAAAATTGTATAAGAATCATTTTTTAATTGACACTTTAGATTACAATAAACAAAAACTATATACAGAGCCTAACCTATATAATTACAGAACACTAATCTGCAGAATCTTTCCGCTTCCCAATAGACAAGTCGATGGGTTCGTCGACGGCCTGGTCGCTGGGCTCCAGCACCAGCAGGGGCTTGGGCTCGAAGGCGCCGGGGGGGAACACGCCGCCGTAGAGGGGCGCGGGGGGGTCCGACGACTTGAACTCTTCGGGGTTCTTGTTGGAGTTCTTTTGGTGCATCCTGGAAGTTGGTACAGTGTAGTACAGTCAAGGTTCAAAATAAATATCCGCACAAAGTTGCAAAAATATGTACACATAGACCTAATTGCCATAGTAATAACACTTTACATACTTTTGAGACTTTGTGGTGTATACATATTGGTGACAATGACTGTACACGGTATGGTTTAGTGGTAGTAGGATCTGTGGCTACCACCAGCTTACCTGTGTACAAGTCGACACACGTAAAAAGAGCCCAGAGGGACCTACCTGCGCAGTGAGCAAATTACGGACCAAATTGGTGGGCGCGGCGGGGGGAGCTTAAATCGCATCGCTTTGCTGCCACGCTATTGGTTCCCAGTAATACACTCTTATCTATGATTGGTTTGTTAGTAGACACCATGCGCAAACATATCCCCTCTACTAGCCGCTCGGAGCTCTTTTTACGTGTGTCGACCTGTACCTGCGGTGTTCGCAATGTTATGTTCCGGTATGGGTGTAAGATACATATGTAAAATGGATGTTCTAGTCTAGTGGTTCTTAACCTTTAGTCCTGGGGGACCATTTGCCAAAATTTCCGTTATGCCGTGGACCACCCAGTTGGTTTATTGATTTGGAGGTAATACTTAGTAATTAAATGTAATTAAATAAAGGGTTCGTTTAGACTCTCGTCACTTATTTATTGGCATGGCTCGCGGACCACTAGAGATGCTTCCCAGGACCACTAGTGGCCCGCGGACCACTGGTTAAGAACCACTGTATCTCTAGTCAGCATAAGGCTATGTTTATATTTGGCCTAAAAGACGGTGTCTTAGGACAGCTATTGGAGACGCTTGTTGGATAGAGGTATAGGAAAGTCATATGTCAAAGTCATATACATATAAAATATATAAATGGTGTTTGATTTCGCATATCGTCCCTTTACTTTCTTAATCTCGTATCTGATCGAATAGTTAGATAGGAAAAGCACTCATGTTCTCTAAAGCATAAAGACTACTTTCCTATCTAACGACCCTTATTTTAAAATTAGAACATTATGGATTGTCCAACAAAGCTTTAAGCCTTATGTCTTCTTATCTAAGTGATAGAACTCAAACAGTTGTTGTAAACAAAACGCAATCTGTTGGAGCTACAGTGAAAATAGGTGTGCCTCAAGGCTCTATTTTCCTTTTTTATTTTTGGTTTACATAAATGACTTGCCACCAACAGTAGATAAACTTTGTGATATTGTACTTTTTGCTGATGATACTTCACTAATTTTCAAGGTAGATAGAAAATCCGTAGACTACAGTAGGATTAACACCACACTAGTTAAAGTACTTAATTGGTTTACTAGCAACAATTTGCTACTAAATGCTAAGAAAACGAAATGTGTTAGGTTCGCTTTGCCTAATGTTAAACCGGTACATTCTAGTATTTTTCTAAATGACGAGTGTTTGCAAATGGTAGATAAGGCAATTTTCTTAGGCATAACATTAGATAAATATTTGCAATGGAGTCCCCATATAGCTGTACTGGCAGGTAAACTAAGTTCGGCAGCTTACGCCGTTAGGAAAATTAGACAACTAACCAATGTTGAGACAGCTCGCTTAGTCTATTATAGTTATTTCCATAGTGTCATGTCGTACGGTATTCTGGTTTGGGGTAAGGCAGCTGACATACAAACTATATTTGTGTTACAAAAAAGGGCCATTCGTTCTATTTACAACTTAAACTCCCGTGACTCTTTAAGAGAACTTTTTAAAGAAATTAATATCTTGACTGTAGCGTCTCAATTTATTTATGAGAATATTATTTACGTTATTAGAAATTTAGATTCTTTCACCAAAAATTCTGATATACATAATTTAAATACCAGAAATAAAAATAAAATCGCTATCCGAAAAATCCGCGTCCGTAAAGTATATAAATCATTTGTTGGTCAATGCATTCATTTCTATAATAAATTACCTGACGAAGTTTTAAAGTTACCCTTTCCAGCACTTAAAAGTTACTTGAAAAGGTCGTTAATGTCTAAAGCGTATTATAGGATCGAGGACTATCTAACAGACAAAAATGCATGGCCTAAATCGAAACTTAGTCAATAATAATTTATTCAAATGCAAAATCTTTATCTTGTCTAGGGGACACCGTTGATGTAGGAAAACATATCGAAACTTTTATGTGGTCGTCTCGCACCATCTTATATACACATAAGTATGTGGTTTTTTTTTCTCTATCTCTCCCGTAAGATTCTTAATTGGCATGTTTTCCTGCTGAACTACGCATGTTATTTAATACTATATTTAATTTAATATTTATAGCTTTATATAATGCTAGACTAAGTAGTACAATTGTAATAAGAAATATGTTTAAAAAATGACTGACTGCTGAGTTTCTTGCGGCGTTTCTTCTCGGCAGTGGTCTTCTCTTGGGAAGCGCTGGTAGATTCTTGACGTGTAAAAGTGCCCGTGCGGCCTACTTACTGAATAAATTTCTTTTATCTTTATCTTTTTAACTATCGATCAGATACGAGGTTGAGAAAGTAAAGGGACGATAATATCAGTTTTTTTTTTAATTTGAATTTAGGTAGTGTATGCGCTTGCAAAGGTTTAATACATTCACAACTTCCGTCTCTTTCAGACATGGTCATCCTTTTTCGTCTACTATTATTATTATTACTATGCTAGTAATTTAACCGGTGGCCTTCGGCACTGGAACACAACAATGCGAACACTGGTGCTTGGCGGTAGGTTAAGGCTGCTTTTCTACCGGAGCTGCGCTAAGCGGCGTGCGAGGGACAAGCCATCAGGGTAGTGAGGCTAGTAAAACAAAATAATCCTATTTATGGATTTTTCCTCGCAATACCGCTGAGCTGCCTCGCATAGCTCTGGTGGAAACGCAGCCTTAAGGATATGGTAGCTATCTGGGGCCTGTTTTATAAAGCTACGAATTAAAATTTACAGGTTACAAGTTTGCATTTGACACGACCTCGACCAATGACGACCAGCCATTTGAGCAGTGTTGCCAATTTAGACCTGTAAAATTGTAACTTGTAGCTTTATAAAACGTGCCCCTGGACAGGCCTTGCACAAGGTACTACCACCACTAAATATATGTCCTCGCTGCCGCTGCCTGGAAATGATCAGGGGATATAAAGTCAAGCGTAAGCGATATTAACGTAAGCTGATGACAGATCGCGTCAACCGCTTATGTCAACTACCATACATTTCGAGTCGATAGAAAACGCAGTTAGTTAGCGTTAGCAGCGTTTTCATGTTGGCTAGGAGGCCTACTTATAACAAGTAGCAGTAAGCAGCGCTAGCGATGGTTACTTGTATTTCCGGCAGGCGGCGGCGTGGTGCCGCTCGAGGTAGCGCGCCTGGCTGAAGGCCTTGCCGCACTCGGCGCAGCGCCACTGCCACGAGTGGTGCCCGCGCGTGCGCTGGTGCGCGCGCAGGTTCGACCTGCAACCAAACCGATATTTTACTCTATTCGGAAGAGATGATTATAAACCCTCAAGTAAATAGAAGTAAAAAGCACTCGAAATGGCGATGCCTAATTTCAGAATTGTTACCAGTTAAGCGGCTCAGTCGGTTTTCATCAAATCATGCTATGTACCATCCTGATTGAACTGGCTTTCTAATAAAAAAGCCACCTCCAAATAGGTCTATTCGTTTGGGGCCTACGATGCCACTGTCAGATACACAGATGCAACGTTGAGCGCTCGAGCATGCACTACGCAGTTTTAGGTATATGTGTACCAGAAATATTATATTGAGAAGAAGATATTATGAACATTACTTTTCATTTACTTAAGTTGCAATAGAAAATAATTATTCGTATGAACAAAACATGATCGGGCACCACTTGTTCTGTGAACTACGCACATCAAAAATTTCCAAGTGTTCAAATAATATAGGGATATTTTTGATCCTTATACATTTTTGATGTGTATTATCGAGTTGTTTTATTCTTCTCATCTTATCAGGCTAAATATACGATCCATAGAGAAAGCCTTTATCTAGCAGGCCTATGATGATGGCACTGACCGGTCGGCGAAGGTCCTGGGACAGTGCGCGTGCGGGCACAGGAAGGGCCGCTCGCCCGTGTGCAAGCGCAGGTGCCCCTTGAGCACCCAGGGTCGGTCGAAGCGCTTGCCGCAGTAGCCGCAGGCGTGCCCGCCGCGCGCGCGCCGCACGCTCTCCGGCGCTGGAGGGGCTGACCAAATACAGCTATTAAGTTATTTATTCGATGTTCCTTTATATTAAATTTACGGGTTCAGCCGCTTGCTAGGTAGGCTGCGATTTTATCAGAGCTAAACGGGGCAGCGAGGAAGAAAATCCCTTTTTTTGGTAAGATTTATTCGTACAAGGAACTTTAAAGTCATGCCTCGATGAATAGTAAGAAGAGGAGGGGCCCAAAGTACACTACCTTGTGGTACTACTTGTAAATATTACTTGGCAGTTACCCAGCTTTTCGGTCAAGTAAATATCAGAGAACAATTTTACACAACACCTAGTCTCAAACTTCGCTCTAGAAATTTTACGTCACCGTTAAATATATGGGGAGCAGCCATGGTGAGGTGAGTGTAAAGGTGGTGACGTGGGGAGACACTGGCGCCTTACCTAAATACCAGGCAGGATTAAGGTAACATATTTTTGTTCTGCCTGATATAATATAGTTAAAGTGCCCGGCCGATAAGAAGTAAATCCAGACACATTGCACAACCATAAAGTTTCTGCACATGTTATTATAATGTTGACAGCAGTCAAACAATGCTGTTTATTACTATTCCTTCACGCAACAAATAAGTTTAGCATTGTTTTACTGCTGTCAACAATGTCAATAGTCAGAAACTTCATGGTGGTGCAATGTATCCGGATTGACTTCTTATCTGCCTTGTACTGTAATGGCATCTGTCTGTACTATACGTATGGTATGTACCATTGCCGTCTTAGAGCTCGTCCTCCTTGTCACCAGCTTCATCGGCGCGGAAGGTCTCACTGTAGGACAGGCTCTTGAGCGTCTCCACAATGGCGTAATGTACAATCAAAAGAACTGGTCCAAGTACTCCTACAACAACCTGGTACTCCTGGTACAAGTAAGTACTTGTGGTACTCCTTGTAAATATAACTTCCAAGGGACCCCGGTTTTGTAAATCAAAGTAAATATCAGAGAACAATCTTGCACAAGTCCTCGTCCCAACGTCCCTATGCTTGTAAAGTCAGCATAAAATATAACTAAGTAGACAAAAGGAGTGAGAAGATGGTAAGACACGGTGTAATGCTTTACCTAAACAAGTTGAAGTCGGATAGTTTTAAACTGTCTGATCCAATATAGTTGATGGCGTCCGTACCAAGGGCGTATAATGTACCTTTTTCGGCGTAGAGCTCATTCTCCTTGTCGCCGGCTGAGTCGGCGCGGAAGGCCTCGCTGCAGGACAGCAGCTCGCGCTCCAGCCGCCGGTCGGCGCTGCTCCGCATCAGGCTCTTCAGCTTCTCCGCAATGGCGTCGATCTCCGTGCCGCGGTGCACGCTCCGGGACGACATGAACAGTTGTTGCCTGTAAACATTTTATAGATATCAGGGAACAATTTCGTACTCCCAAACTAACCTTCAGGCTTGCACTATTATGGGTGCGAGACAATGAAAACTTACAAATAGATAAAAAAATACTTATATTCATGGGAAAGCATCCATGACTCGGGAACTATACGCGCTCATTACACAATAAGCCCATACCGGGGTTAAAGAATACTTCCTATCATCCCTTACAATTGTAGTTCCTAACCACGTGCTCTGTACATTAACAGTCGCCACCAAATATATGAGAGCAGAAAAGGTATCAAAAATATGTCGTCTCAACTCTATTGTAATCAGGTGAGCTTAGCTGTATTTGGGCACCTTGTCTGCTACGATATATTTGACGGCGACACTGTCTGACAGACAGAGTTCGTACTGCCTATTCCTCTTAACATACTAATGTGTGAATAGGTATACATATATATGAAATATAAAAATATCGAGGGATAATCTCACACAAATTGACCTAGTCCCAAACTTAGCTCTAGGCTTGTTCTATGAATACAGAGAGATAAATACTTGTATAGGTACATAGAAAATACCCAAAACTCAGGAACAAACACTTGCGCTCATCACACAAATATTTACCCAGGCACTCTATTCTACCGGGTGAAACAATATTGCTTTTGACGTGTTATGGCATTGTTTAAAATATCCAAAGGTGAGAAACGTAGCCACTAGGGTTGTTGAGATCCAGATCGATATAGATCATCGACTTTAGCATATGTGCCCTCTTAACGAAGCCGCCATTACTGTCAAGTTAATAAGAGTTATCGTAGCGTTGAAAATACGATAACATGCTAAAAGCATTATGGTTTTCCCATATTGAATAGAGGCCCTGACTGGGAATCGAACATGGGACCGATAGTTTCGTAAGCAGGGTCGCTGGTCGCTACCAACAAGCCTAACTGCGTCGTACGCTAGAAGAAAGGAAGATGGGCACCGAGAAATTATTTGACAAAAAAGGTTTCATTCGAAAATAACATTTTTAGACAAGCTTTTGTTGCCAACTACACTTTTTTTTGCACAGTGATCATCTGCTTATCGTAAGCGAAGTATAGATAAAATTATCGAGAGCGCAAATTACATTTGTAGTGGTTGCACCGTTCGCATGAAAAGGAAAATACTTAAGTTTTTTTTCTTAATTTAATGAGATTACCTACATACCCTAAACAAGTGGAATAAGTATGTCCTTTTTAGGGTTCCGTACCTCAAAAGGAAAAAAGGAACCCTTATAGGATCACTCTTGCGTCTGTCTGTCTGTCCGTCTGTCACAGCCGATTTGCTCCAAAACTACTAGACCGAACGAGTTGAAATTTGGTACACATATGTAAGTCAGTGACCCAAAGACGGACGCGTAACGTAAATAAATGAATTTTGGACAAAGGGGCCACTTTTGGGGGGTAAATTAGGAAAAAAAAAAGTTTATCGTTTTTCATTACATAATATCTTTGAACCATAGACCAAATATTTTCAATTATTTTCAATTCATTTCGGATTAAATGTTTGGTTATACGGTGGCAATCGTAGAACTGAATGACTAAGTTCTTTTAAAATTGCTTCAATGTGGTACTCACTAAATCGTCTATAAGAAATGTAACGTTCTATCAACATCCATTATTTCTTGTTTACGAGAATTTGACGTTCAAAATTATTCTGAGAATACAATAAAATAACTGTAACGTAAATAGTATTTAGAATTTGACACTGACGTTATTTTTGTATTTACTTCCTTAATATATACAAACCTCTTTTTATGCTGATAGTACGAGAAGAGAGAAAATTCAAATATAGAATAGCTGTAAACACACATTACCACTACCTATGCAATCGCAACAAAAACATTTTCATGTAAAATGTTGCCAAGACGAGACCATATGGTTCGCATTGTCAAAAAGTTATCAGATCTCATGAAGAGCCAAGCTTCAAACTCTACACGCCCTTACTCTACAAGCCTTAACTTCACAAACTCTACACCGAGGTCAAAATATGTGGCTTAGCCGTTTCGTTACTGCAACAACTATTGTATAACAGAAAAGTAATTAACAGTGAATAAATTTTTCACCTCACGCCCATGTGACGATAGTGAAACGTTTCTATTCGTTTTGTTTTTAAACCAATAGCGACACTACTGGTAGATGACGTGATACGAAGATTCATGTGGCTAGGGCCCCAGAAATGTTACGTACGGTCGGCCAAGCAAGAAATTGGTCTACCAGTTTTGACAAAAGTTTCTGTGAGATCTAATATCGCTAAGGTTGACACTAGTCACTGTCATAATATTATTGCAAGGGAAAATCGAACTTGTGGTATCTTGACGTGTAAATGAACTTCAGCCGTAGGGTGGTAGACCACATTTTTTTTGGCCAACTGTACCATCCCAAAAGACCGTGGGGGTAAATTCACACCGAGACGCGACGCGACGCGACGCGCACACATACGACTCAAGATATAAGTACTTTTTTTACTACACGAAAGGGTACACATTTCATTGTGTGAGTTCATGCTGCGTGGTGAAACGTATTCTGAATTCTCACAATGAAATGTGTACCTTTTCGTGTAGTAAATAAAGTATATTTTGAGTCGTATGTGCGCGCAGCGTCGCGTTGCGTCGCGTCTCGGTGTGAATTGACCCTAAGCGTACCCTGACCAATGTCACTGCAAATAGGCTAGATGACTGTCAGTTCCTTTTTACGAAGTGCCACGATAGCTAGTATGGAGTTATGTATGAATACTTTACCGTGACGTCACACCCTTGGTACTGTTAAATCTTTTTCTTTATACATCAGTTATTAACCTAGTTAATGATCACAAGTAGGGAATTTCAAAATTATATTTGGTAAAGCACGATTTTCTTAGCACTCAAATTCGATAAGTTGTATGGAAAAAACGCAAGAGTTTCTAATTATGTGACCCCTAGTACCTATATAAATATTAATAATTTACCTATTTAACGATTTAAAAAAAAACGTAGATGACATACTTACGGTGATCACAATTACTGTAAAATGAGACCTAAGTTAATAACTAATAACGTACAATTTGCAATTAAATTGCATGACTTTCAAAATAAAGCGGAAGAAACTGAAAACCTCATCATTACAATGTGCCGTGAGCTATCTTAGTTTTGTTTGTGTGAGGTATGTGACTGCATAGGTACAATGAATCTATACTAATATTATAAAACTGAAGAGTTTGTTTGTTTGTTTGCTTGAACGCGCTAATCTCAGGAACTACTGGTCCGATTTGAAAAATTATTTTAGTGTTAGATAGCCCATTTATCGAGGAAGGCTATAGGCTATATACCATCACGCTAGGACCAATAGGAGCGGAGCACCAATAAATAATTTTTCAACCTTCTACGTTAACAAAGTCGCGGGTTAAAGTTAGCGTTAGCCCAAAGTAACTATTCCACGGGGACGAAGTCGCGGGCTGAAGCTACACAATTGTACAATTATTAAAAATAGCTAGGGACACAATGAAGACAATGTGAAAAGTATACCTCAACGGCTCTCGGTTTTTAATCTCTTCTAAAATTGGCGCCAAAGGCATTTTGAACTTCGTTCTGGCGGATACTTTCGGTTCGGAAATATTCTGCGTTTCGTGATCAGTGACTTTCTTTCTCGTACGAGTTTTCTCCACGAACACTTTGCGTTCAGTCCGGGCTTCGCTTGAACGCAAATTGTAAGTTGTACGTTCAACATCTTTTTTAACTATGTTTTTTTTGGTTATCTCTGTCGTGTATGTGGTTTTCTCGCTCTCCGATGCGTATTCGTACGCTTCTGTGTCGACAAAATTCGGAAGAAACTGACTTTTCTTTAATAGTTGCAGATAGAATCGGGTGCATATAGGCACTTTGTCGTGGTACAGTGTTTCGTTAGTCTTCAAAAGAGTTTTATTCCTTTTCGTCAACATTTTTGGTAGGCGCGACGGTTTCACTTCACCTGAAAATATTTTTTAATGTTCAAAATGTGATATGGTGCACTAGGTATATCGGTTTCGATGTAATACTAAGTAATTACAGAGATACAAGCACGTTGTCTACTTGTTTTTGTGTGACATAATGAGTAACAAGTAGATCTAGTTGTGAAGTGATAAATTAAATAAAACCATGATAAAGGATACGCCACAAAAGGGTTTTTCTTTGATTGAATTACGCCTTAACCGATTTTTCTTTAATTATTTATAAAATATTCGTCATTCTTTCATATGACAGAATAATTTCAATTATACTAAAACACAAATATCAACTTACTTTCTACTGTAAAACTACCCGTTTCGTGTATGAAACTATCGTTCAGACACCTCACTGAATGCAAGTAACACCTAGGCATTATATCAAGCACTATATTATTACTAAACTACCTAAATATGACTTGGAAATGCCTTTTAAAGTGGATAAACAACAATAATACTTGTAGGGCACTTGCTGAGTCGGACATAAGACATAAAACAAATGCATTTATATTTAAAGAATTCCAAATTCGAATCGTCGCGGCCAGTGCGAGGTAGACAGCCTGTTTCCTTTCATGTTTACGGGGAGCGCTGTAAACCGTGACATATTGGACTCCTTCGTTCGGAAAAGCTTTCAGAAAAGCGTGGATAATGAGTTGGCGCGCGCGCGTAGCGCGGGGAGCGGGGCGG
This sequence comes from Acleris literana, assembly GCA_946894065.1. Lineage (NCBI taxonomy): Eukaryota > Metazoa > Arthropoda > Insecta > Lepidoptera > Tortricidae > Acleris > Acleris literana. The sequence continues at coordinate 6,768,772 of OX335688.1, read as the reverse complement.
GCGCGAAGGAACATCGATTATTCGGTGCCGAGAGCTCGCGCCGTCCGTACACGCCGCGTTTAAATTTAGATTTGCCGCCCGAAACGATCGCGACGCCGGGAGATGTAAAGTGCTAGTATTTGACGCTGCAGCCCGAGTGTAGTTTGTGTTGAGTGCGTGCGTGGTGCTCGCATGAGGTGACTGCCAGGAATGCGATAAGGCGGAATGGGCAACTCCTGCAGCTCGGGACAGGGCCACAAAGACAAGGACAGTCAATCCCAGCATTCGGAAGAGTGAGTACCGAGCGAAGGTCGCTCCACAATGCTGCGATTAGCTGAATGAGGAACGACGTCAGACGCGCTTTATTTGTGTATAGAAATACTATATTGTTGTAGATCGCTCCGAGACGGTTGTCACATCGTAAATAAATCAATACGCTGGCAGCGCCGCTTCTCTAACAGGTTATCTGGAAGAGAAGTTTTCTGCTTTGGAAGGCAATTCGGAAACTTTTCGGGCCTGTCAGGAATATTGACGTGAATTGATTACTAAAAGTGGAAATATTTCGATATTCAAAATCCTTTATCCCGCTGAACAGACCTTTTCGCGATTATTATTTGTTTTCATGACATTTGAAGTTGTGACGCCAAGGCTCTGTGAGGTTTACTATATTTCTTATCGTAATTTATGTTTTATTGAATATTTATATCGATAAGATTCGTTCAAAATTGTTTTGCCAATCTTCGAAATAAAAAGTAGCTATGTCTTAAACTATCTATTTAAAAAAAACTTACTCAGCTGTGACTTGGGACGTGGCCGATGTACAAACAAAAACACTTATAATTACATTGCATATTTTATAAATGCTTAAGTACGCCAGTTAATTAAATTTTGACTATCCATGAAGTTGCTAGGCTAGTTTTGATAAAAGTTATTTTTACGTACCCGACCGAGCAGACATTCTGATATTCCATCTTAGCAACACCGGAAGATATTTTAATTAAAAAAATGCTTTTCGTAGGAATAGTGTTAGATAAACATATTATGACGTCTTGGTAATAAGAACCATACGTACCTAAATTTTGTTAACCTATGACTGGGCCTGTTGTTTGATCAGTAGTTAAACTAAATAATCGTTAAAAACCGTATATCAAAAATGACACTTATAAATAAATTTTCAATCGTTGACCTTAACATAAAATTTTAATTTTCTTCCCCTGTTTTTACCCCCTTAGGGACGGAATTTCCAAAAATCCTTCCTTAGTGGATCTCTACACTGTATAAGTATCTATGTGCAAAATTTCAACTCTCATGGTGCAACGATTGTTGATTTTTCAACGCATGCAGTGCAAAGTGGTATCTTACATAATTAGAATCATTACGAATCAACAAAGTTGTTAAACCTATTTGCCCGTTTTTTTTTTTCATTTTTTTTTTGAGTAATCACCTAAAGTTGTATTTTCCGCACAAAGTAAAAATCAAACACTGGGACACCTAGTATGGAGAAACGAACTTTAGGAGATTACTCAAAAAAAATACTAAAAAAAAATTCGCTGATTCGTAATGATTCTAATTAGATACCACTGAAAAACTTATGAAATAAAACATGAAATTAATAATTTTTCGTGACATGGACATAAGGGAAAATTACAAAAATTCAGATTAAAATGATCAATATCTCCGAAACTAGTAACAATCGCTGAACATACATAGGGGTTAAATCGATAGCATTTTAGCTGCTCTATCAGCCCTCTCAGTTTTGGCGTTGGTTTTAGGGACACCCAGTATACAAAAAAAAAATGAAGATCGATTAAAACATTTTTTTGAACATTATTATATATATTATATATATTGTTAAAAACACAAGTTGAATATAATAATATGTAATCTGACGGTACAGTCAACAGCATAAATAAGTGATCATTTATGTACCTTGTCACTTTAACGTCGCGTTTGAAATGTCATACAAAATTGTCAAACGATTGAAAGCGACAAGGTACATAAATGATCACTTATTTATGCGGTTGACTGTACCTATGATACCAATACAATAGTAAAACGATAGTAATACGTATTGATTTTGATGTGTTATCGTATTTTTAACATATGGTCGCTTTTATTTACTTGACAGTAATGGCGACCGAGTTAAAAACAATCCGGTAATATGTCAAAAGCAATATGGTTTTACGGAGTAGAATAGAGCCTCAGATCCGAACGTAAAGTGGAAAGTCTGCCAAAATTTTCATTTTTGGTTCAAGCCTTTGTCGCCTACTGTACTTTTTTTTAAATTTAGGAGTTCCTATGGCCCCCCTGAGCCTCCATGGCGCCAGCTCGATGGCGCTATATCATTGTATTTTCCTCAGAACTAAAGGTGTATGCAAATTTTCAGCTTCATCGGATACCAGGAAGTGTGTCAAAATTTAGCTTGCAAGATTGGACCCGTACATACATACATACCTACTTACATACAGTGCTCCCATTTTGCTAATAGCGATCGGCAATCTTCGTTTTTCTATGACACACGAGTGACAAATATACTGTCAGTTGCGAGTGCAAGCGTGATAGCGATAGCCAGCCGAAAGATATTAAGAAGCTGGGAATACTGTACATACATGGCAAGTTAAATAAAAGCTTTTAAAAAAACAGTTAAATCATTTGAACTCATCAAACAATGTTATCATTATCTTTGCCGAAACACTTTCTCTGCTGGACAGGCATCCCCAAAGATCTTAAAAATAAAATAAATCTTTATACTGTTCTTCACCACAATTGGTCCTTTGCTACTCGAATTCAGCGGCTTCCTAGAATCATTATTTTATCGTTGTTCCACCCAAACAATTCCTTATTCCGTGACCTTAGGCGGGTACTAAAGTAAGAAGAAAGGTGGTAGGAAGGCTTTTATTCCATAATTGGTTCTCCCCGCGACTTCGTCCGTATAGATTTCGATTATCGTTATTCCCTCGGGAGCTTTTGAATTTTCCGGGATAATAATTCCTATGTGTTAATCCAGGGTTTATGATATCTCCATTTCAAACTTCATCCAACTCCGTCCAGCCGTTGCAGCGGGAAGGAGTAATAAACAAACACATACTTATAATATTTATAATATCGTATTTATAATATTATAGTTGGATACGACGTAGTTTGACGACGCGATAGCCTAGTTGGTAGTGACACTGCCTACGAAGCTAGCGGTCCCGGGTTCGATTCCCGGTATGGGCAAATATTTGTGTGATGAGCACGAGTATTTGTTTCTGAGTCTTGGCTGTTTTCTATGTATTTATTTCTCTATATAAGTATTTATATCGTTGTCTAGTACACACAGTACAAGCCTAGAGCTTAGTTTGGGACTAGGTCAATTTGTGTGAGAAGGTCCCGTGATATTATTATTATTATTATTTATTATATGATTAGTAGGTTTGAAAATTACATTACTCCATGTCACAATCATAATGAATTCAAATTCCCTAGGAGCTTAATGGGAGCCATGCTGGAATGGTAGCAAAAAATAAACTAATAGGGAGTATTCATTACTGTTTTTCTCAGCTTCAATACAACCTAATTCATGGAACAATTTTTTTTAAAGCTGTTAATAATTATCAAGATATACCTAAGCCAACAAAGATTTGTTTCTATCTCTTTCTAGCAAAACACAATTTAACATGGAGTTTATATGCCCGATGTTTTACATGACGTCACATGGCGTAACGGATCTCTCTGTCTAATCGCCGTCTAATTAGCAGTTGGAAATGCTTGTGTCATCCGTATTTCTTGGCCTATTTAAATTTTAATTTCACTTGATCTCTTTTACCGGTATTCTCGTACATTGTTGAGATATGCGATTTAAAAAATCGACGCATATTCCCTATTAGGTATACTTTTGGCATAACGATTATGTGTACTTATCAATAAAAAAAAATATTGAAGTTGGAAGGCGCCACGACGCGACAGATCATAAAATGTCTGGACAAACAGCGCAGGCGGGGTTGCACAGATACGATATTTTCTGTAAATAAGAAACAGTCTGGCTGATTGGTTCAGTAGTTTACTGTTAGGAATGGACTTTTTTAATTAATACAGACAATTAGAAGCGATGCCGTAGAGCTAGAGAAAAGTGTTGATTGGAAAAGACTACAGTGCTATAGCTCTTAGAAGGTGCTTCGAGTTTGTATTGTTTTTACTTGGCTCTCAATCGCTCTTAATAAGAGCGTATGAGAGCGAGTAAGAGAGAAGTACAAACCCGAAGCAGCGCTCGCAGACTGTAAATTTTGTTTTCATTTAAAGAACAAGGCAAAGAGCACACATCGACACAGCCACCTGAGGAAAATCACTTTAACGCCCATGCACATGAAACTTTTACTAACATGGCCCGGAGATAAAAAGTAAACTTTAAAAAAAAAATACAATGGGTTCTTCCATCTTTAACGGTCATTTGCACATTTTTGTTTAAACTGACAACCCTGTACATTTTACGCAACAAAACTTACTTCTCGCATATTTATGACATTTTCGACCAAAAGCTATGTAAACGATGATAAACACATCCAGTCAGTAACACAATATTGCTTATGATATTTTATCGTCTTGTTTTTAACTCGGCCGCCATTACTGTCAAGTAAATAAGAGCTATCATAACGTTGACAATACAAGAACATGTCAAAAAGCAAATTGGTTTTAAGTACATAGAAGAATAGACCCCTGATTAAGGGCTAGGACCGGCCCAGTATAGTCGGCCGAAAATGTGATCTACCACCCTACGCTACGGTTGAAGTTCATTTGCACGTCATATTATACATCAAGTTCGGTTTTCCCTTGCAATAATATTGTGACAGTGACAATTGTCAACCTTAGCGATAATAAGATCTCACAGAAACTTTTCTCAAAACTAGTAGACCACTTTCTTGGCCAACCGTACAAGGTATCACCTAAGTCTGGCCCTTCAGGTAGCTCTCGAAGAGTTTCTAGGTCATCGCGATCGCTATAGGAGCCCTAGAGACATCGAAATCTTGTTAGCTAGAAACCAGGTCGCTCCTGAGCATTTCTTCAACATAATTTCCGGTTGCTCTATTTCATTCTTGCTTATTTATGATAAAGCAAAGCAAGTTAAACCTTTATAGTAGTATATGTATAGGAAAAGACAAGGAATAATATTTATAAACATAGCTGCCACTACAACACTCGTGGATCCTTTACCAAATGCTTTATGAGGCAAACTGTTGAGATAAGATGGTAGGTACATGGTGAATCATCAAAAGACATCGTATTTAGTCGGATATGTTCCAATTATCTTGCCTTCTCAGTAAGCTTCAGTACTCATCGATGAGCTAATCGAGACAGGAAGATAAATAAAAGGTTATCCGACGAAATTCACTACTTCTGTTCAAGTGTATACTTACGATAAAGTCAATATTTACAGCCTTGCACTTGCGTGCGTAGCTTGCACAAATAAATCACAATCTCAATCAATGTAATGTTTGTGTGACACCGTTACATATGTGCGTAGATTTTGTTTCGGATCATTGTTGTGTTTGTTTTATTACTAGACTTAATAAATCTAAAAAAACAAGCTTTAAAACGCGACTGCATCTTTTGATATTGTTAATATATTATGTTAAAACAATTAACCCTCTCTCTCATTGCCTCGATTTAAAAAATAGCATATGTCACACCCACAACCAAGACGAATCTAACGACCCCTCATACGTTAAAATCCATCAAGCCGTTTAGGCTGCAGAGCGTGCAGAAATAGACATACATACATACACTCGAAAAACATAACCATCCTTCCGACGCAGTTGGGTAAAAACCGCGTCCTACGAGAGATTTACCAAAAGATTTAACCCAATATCTTTAAACCCATATACAATTATACAAACAACACAATACAATTATTTTTTGTGCAATATCGTGTACTTTCTTGCAAATTGGTTGTTAAATAAAACCAACGTATTTCAAAACGTCTTGATAATAAGTCTGAGTCAGTAAAAAGGTTGGTTTAATTATCCAACAAACAAACAAAGTTCATGAGTCAACAATGGTCCTTTCATTTGACAATGGCTGACAAGAAAAGAATGCCTTAAAATCTGGATAAAATTTAACTCGCTGTGTTTCGTCCTTATATTACTTTGCTAAGGAATGAAAGGGAAGAAAGGGACATGCATAAGTACTTAGTATGAATAGCCGTCGACTACTTACAATGCGCTGACTTTGAATGTTTGATTTCGGCAACACAGCTGAGATTTAAAAAGAGTTTGTGAAGCCAAGGAAGGCCAAATAATTTGTTGAAAATATATAACAAATCCGCTCTTCGTTATGCATGAAAGAATTTGAAATGCGTACCTGGACAACTCAGCCAAAGAAAATTGTTTCAAGGTAAATTGGTGCGTAAAGAGACTATCGGCTAGCGATGCATCTCAATTGTGATGTGGCGGGGATCGTCGCCTTCAAGTGACTTGAACAAGATCATTGATTATCGAATATTAAGTAATTGTTCATCTTTTTACGATAACACGTGGTTGGTTTAAGAAGACGAGCTAGTCTAGACGGGTAGGGGTCTAGTTGCATAATTATTGTTAGTCATAATGTATTTGTTACGCATAATTTTCGCAAGTCATAATGCATTTTTTTCACGACATCGATATTTTTTTAGTATTTTTATAATACTAACCTAACTTAACCTAACTAATCTACACGATGGGTGTTTATTAAATCCTGTAATTTCAGCCTCAAAGAGTGTATGACCGACATCGATATTTTTTCAGTATTTTAATAATATCAACCTAACCTACCTAATCTACACGATGGATGCTTATTAAATCTTGTAATTTCAGCCTGAAAGGTTAGGTTAGTTTTATAACTTACCTTTATACTGAAAAAAATCGATGTCGTGAAAAAAATGCATTATGACTTGCGACAATTATGCATAACAAATACATTATGCGTAAAAATTATGCGTTTCAAAGGGTTCCCAGTCTAAACAAAATGATCTTATTGTGAGTTCTAGCCATGCAAACGCTACTAACGATTCTGTTTTCTATCGACTAGAAATGTATGGAGTTTCATCTATATACATATATATAAAAGGCAAACCTGACTGACTGACTTAGATATCAACGCACAGCCGAAACTACTGTACCTAGAAACTTAAAATTTGGTACAGGGCTTCCTTTCATCATGTAAGTGAGCACTAAGAAAGGATTTTTGAAAATTCATCCCCAAAGGGGTTAAAATAGGAGGAGTAGCGGAAAACTAATTCTACGCGTACGAAGTCGCGGGCGTCCTCTAGTTACTTAGGTATAAGCGGTCAACGGGATTTGTCATCAGTTTACGTTAAATCATTGTGCCAATTTTCGAAAAAACTATAACTTAGCGTCATGTTATATATCTTAACTGAGCCCCTAGATCATTGTTCTACCAACGAGCATGATTCAAATCCTTGCTATTATAGCTTTTAGACAAATCATGTACAGTCAAGGAATTTAATTTGTGACCCACCTTAGGTCCAAAGTCGATCTGACATTCTACAGCAATAAGGTTGGGGTTTCCTATCAATTACAAATGACTTGACATCTCTATTGACAATGACATCTTCAAGCTGATTTTCTTTGAAAAGGGTAGCAAATTAACTTCCGTGACCGTACAGTCAACCGATAGTCAAGTTGGCATAAGAGCGTACTATCACGATCGTTAATTTGTGACCCATATCAAGAAAAATAGGCTAGAAGTCGTCAATGTCATTAGAGATGCCAAATCATTTGTAACTTATAGCAACCTTATTGTTGTAGAATGTCAGAATGACTTTGAACCTAAGGTGGGTCCCAAATTAAAGTTCGTGAGCTACAGGAAAACTACAAATCATCCTCAAGTCTTGTCTTTTTTTCTCAATTTAGGGGTAGCCTAGGTCTATGGACTGAATCCAACAATGATTAACGGTCTATATATACCCACTCGTATTTTGACATCTAAACAATATTGTTTCAGTTTGTTTTGTGTATCACAATGTTTAATAGTAGGTACGCTTGTTTAGAAAATGAAGACGCAAAACAGTAACAGTTACTGGAATAGCTTAAAAGTTAGTCTGTCAACTGCTACTGTTTGTGTAATGCAATAAATATTTGAGTATTTGAGTAATACAAGGGCTCTATTTTACTGTCAAGTAAAAAAGAGCTATAGTAACTTTTACAATACGATGACATTTCAAAAGCAATACGGTTTTACCGGGTAGAATAGAGCCCAGTAGACACAATATTATAGCTATACTTAAATCCCTTTTGCCTAAGGTCCTTAGGGTATATCACTCAAGTAATATTTTATCTCATGTACCAGGGCCCCAGGAACAAGAGGCGGCCTCTATTACAGCCATGTCTCGGGAGAATTCCTTCCGTAATGAAATCACGGGAAAATTCGCTCTATCGACTCGGAAAATAGCTAGCCTGGGAACCTGATAGGCGTAGAATTGTCAGCTGATGCCTACAGCGGTAGCGGTAGCGATGGGCGTATGACCTAGCCATTCCACTTAATAAGTGGACTCGGAGTCCAACTTATTTTGCATATTTTATGTGTAAACCAGAGATCGGACAAGCGGGCGTCTTTACTCGCAATAACGTGGACATGACTCCAAAGATTTTAATTAAACAAATTAAATTACATTAAATTGATTACTTACTCTAAAAATAATTTTGATCCTTTGCAAATAAATAAATAATACAATAACTTGTTATTGTATAGATTTATTAAAGCAAATAAACAGTAGGTAATTTTTATAATTTTCCCATGGTTAGTTTATTCCTTTTCACTAAAATGAACTTATGAGGTGAAAAGCTCCTTTCGCAATCCACGGATGTTAATGAAGCAAACTTAAGTAGATTAATATAATATTAATGGTCACTCCTCACGTCTTTGTATTATTTATTTATTACTGTCCTGCCCTTTGCAGATCAAGATTAAATTTCAGGTAAGAAATCAATTAATGTAATTTAATGTGTTTAATTAAAATCTTTGGTGTCATGTCCACATTATTGCGAGTAATGACATCTCTGGTGTTAACAAACCTGAGAACTAATATGGAACGTCAAACAACGGAACAAAACATTTGAGCAGTTAACTGGGGCTCTATCCTATTCGCTTTTACATGCTATCGTATTGTCAACGTTGTGGTAGCTCATATTCGTCAGTAATGGCAGCCGAGTTAAAAACTATACGATAACGTGTCAAAAGCGATGATGTATCCTGTGGGCCTAGTATGGTGGCGTTTTTCACGTGATAAAATGTGGATAAAACGTCCGTAACTCTTATACATCCGTGTCAAAAAGTGACGGATGTTTTATCCACATTTTGTCACGCGATAAACGCAGCCATATTAGACCCCCGAGCAGAATAGAGCCCATGGTATAGCGCACCGCTTTTCAAATTGAACTCACACGGATGCGTTGATGTATGAAATATTAATTAGCGGAGCAAGACTTCATGAATTCTACAAAATGGTCCTACAACACGTAAAGTTACATTTTGAATTCTATTTCTGTAAATTTAAGTTGTATTGCTGTGATAACTTTTATGTGTTTCGTCGATGGGGCTCTGTGCCAAATTAGACCGTGCTGGTACTGTTGACGCCAAATATATGTTTACATTTTTTCACCTTCTGTCCATTGAAATAAGGTACAAAAATGAAAACATATCTTTGACGTTGATTGTACGGTCGGCCAAGAAAGTGGTCTACCAGTTTTAACAAAAGTTTCTGTGAGATCTAATTATCGCTAAGGTTGACACTTGTCACTGTCATAATATTATTGCAAGGGAAAATCGAACTTGTTGTATCGTGACGTGCAAATGAACTTCAACCGTAGGGTGGTAGACCACATTTTTGGCCGACTGTACAGTACACCGATTCGGCTATTTCGTGATTTCTAGAAGACTATTTTTTAGTTATCTGAATATGTTAAATTATAGTATTATCTACCTCAAGTACATGTTTTTTAAATAGCCGAAAAAAACTTTTCTTTTCTTGTTTATGTGCTTGGGTGTGGTCAAATTTCAGTTGCGTTTTTTTTTCATTTCTTTTTATTACAGTCAACCAAATCACGAGAAACATTAACGTATTAAGTACGTCAAAAATAATCACACTTTCTGCTTAAGGGTATCTCAGTGTTACGATCGCATCAATTACAAAAAATAATTTAGTTGTTAATTTTTATTTTATATTACGTTTTAGAATTTAAGGTGAAGGGATGTTACGATGGTAATATAAATACGCATGGAAGGGTAGGCTTGATCCAGTGCATTAAACGGGTTTAACACGAGCGCATGTCTTTTATTTAAACGCACGTCTTTTGTTTTTAGCAAATGTCCATATGACTATACAAAGGGTGTATATCAAAACAAAACTTTTAACATGAATGAGCTCATTAAGTTACTCTGTGTTTGGGTGTGAATGAGAACCGGAGATCGGACAAATAGACGTTATTACTCGCAATAATGTGGACATGACTCCAAATATGTTAATTATAATAATTAAAATAAATAAATTAATTTCTTACCTGAACTTTAATTTTGATCCTTTGCATGACAGTAATAAATAAATAATACAAATACGTAAGGAGTGGCCAGTAATATTAATCTGCTTAAGTTTGCTCCTTTAACATCCGGGGATTGCGAAAGGAACTTTACAACACCACATAAGTTTATTTTAGCCGTGAAAAGGAATAAATAAACCGCGGAAAATTTATAAATAATACTGTTTATTTGCTTTAATAAATCTACACAATAACAAGTCTTTGTATTATTTATTTACTACTGTCTTGCAAAGGATCAAAATTATTTTTCGGGTAACATACATACATACATAAACTCACGCCTTTATTCCCAGTTTGGGGTAGGCAGAGCTACAGAATTGCCAACAACTCTAAAAGCTTGTTGATAATTCTGTAACCACATTTTGCATAATCAGGCTAAGATGTTTTTCGGGTAAGTAATCAATTAATGTAATTTAATTTGTTTAATTAAAATCTTTGTAGTCATGTCCACATTATTGCGAGTAATGACGCCCATTTGCCCGTTCTACTATGAGAACAGAAGGGTTCGAAAAATAGCACCTAGCTACTAGCGCGAAATGTTCAAGGCGGCGAGCGGCTTTAACAATGTTATTGTTTACTTACATAAACAAAGTACGTTATTTATACGCGTTCCTATTATTTTATCGAAATACCTTTCAACGAACGTATTACCTACGAAGAATTTCCATATCATCAAACAAAAGCCATTTTTCGCCGCATGATTAAATTTTTGTTGGTAGTCACAAGTCTAACCTAACTACTGATGTGCCATAGGAAACTTTCCAAAATTGCGGAACATTTCATGTAGGAAAATTCGGAAACTTCTCACAATTTTGTATGGGGCTTGAAACTTTCCGTTTCTTAAATTTAAATTTCCTATATTTCTAGTGAAAGTTTCCGGAAATTTCTTAGAACTTTTCCAACTTTTTGGAAACTTTCCGCAACTTGCACATCAGTAAACCTAACCTAACTTACCTAATTCATGTTTAAGATATTCTGAAAGCATCAAAGTTTCAGAAGAGAATAGCGTTCAATAATATGAAATTATATAATCGATGATGTGAAATTTAATAAAATTAAGGGTAACCTACTGTATGTACCTACGTATATATCGTCTGTGAAACTGCAAATCCTCTTAAGTAACATTTTTAATGAGGATCAAAATGCACCTTTTCTCTAAGTAGTAGTAGTAGTAGTCATTTATTTCATATTGGAAATTACATTATTATAGGTCGCATAGTTATAATGAATTCACAATAAGATCGCCAGTGTAAAAAAATAAAATAAAAAGTGAAAATCATATAATGTCAATGTGTACAAAAGTAATAATAATAATAAAACAAAATAAATAGTGGTTTAGTGCGCCGCATGCGATGGTCAACATCAAATAATGAAAATTGCATGCGAGCATACTACGGGGCTACAGAGGGAGGAACTAACCTCACTGCGTGGAAGAGCAAGGAGCTACATGGACGCTTCTACCGGGCCCTAACAAGGCCCGACGTAGACTTTTTAGCGTCTGTGAACTGGCTACGATTTGGTGACCTCTTTGGGGAAACCGAAGGTTTTGTCTATGCAATTGCTGACGAGGTCATAATGACGAACAATTACCGGAAATATATTCTGAGGGATGGCACGGTTGACATTTGTCGAGCATGCCGTTGCCCCGGCGAGTCCCTCAGACATATAATTTCCGGTTGTTCGCATTTGGCCAACGGCGAGTACTTGCACAGACATAACCTCGTAGCCAGGATCATCCATCAGCAACTTGCTCTTCAATATGGTCTTGTAGAGTCTGAAGTGCCGTACTATAAGTACGCACCGGCGCCAGTTCTCGAAAATAGTCGTGCAACGCTCTATTGGGATCGATCTGTCATCACGGACAGGACTATCGTTGCCAATAAGCCTGATATCGTGTTGACAGATCGATCTCAACGCCGGTCAGTGCTCGTCGACATCACCATCCCGCATGACGAGAACCTTGTGAAGGCCGAGAAGGACAAACTCAGCAAGTACCTTGACTTGGCTCACGAGGTGACCGCCATGTGGGATGTTGACTCGACTATCATTGTCCCGATAGTTGTTTCGGCAAACGGTCTTATAGCGAAGAGTCTCGACCAACACCTCAAGAGACTCTCGCTAGATGGCTGGATCAAGGGCCAGATACAGAAGGTAGTACTCCTCGACACGGCACGTATTGTGAGGAGGTTCCTCTCTCTGCAGCCCTAACCACCGGTAGCTTGAGCCCTGCCCCGCTGCCGGCGGCACTCGTAGGTTAGGTTTTTTATAATGTCTATTTTTTTGTATTAGTATTGTTATTTTACTTTTATATTTGAATATTTGTTATAAAAAACCTAATGTACAGAAAATTAAATAAATATCTAAAACAAAATAAAAACAGCAGAAAAACAAAATAAATATAGCCCAAATGCTACAGTCATAAAATGTCAAGACAAGAGTACAATAATATTTGGAAATGTCAAAAAGTAATGAAATAAAAAATAACTCAATATAGCTAGCTATATCTAATCGTCATATAGTCGTAATATAGTGATATAGTGAATATAGTGATTTCGTTAATAACAGATTTTTAAGTCGGCGACCAAATTTTTCGCCAGAAGAATCATTTTTAATGTCTGCGGGTAGACGCTCAAGATGCTAAGGTTTATTTTGCTCTATAATATATTCATTGGTTACGCCGTTTTGCAGTATCACCGAAGATATACCGGTGTCTTTAAGTGTCGAATAGTGTTGATATTGTCTCTGAGACATCCTATGCCACCAATTTACTAAAGGTTGTTCAAGATTTTTATCAATAAAGTAAGTAATTGATCAGACTCAATTTTATTATGTCGTAGTCCGTTTCTAACATAAATGTCGTCATTGTGGCCTGATTGGATAGCAGTAATAAGGATAGGTTGTGTAAATAGTGACGATCCGGATAAGGCGCGGGACGTGGCGGCCGCTAACGGACTGGGACGAGGCCTAAATAACAATCGACAGACGAATTTGGAGACAGTTTACGTATTGAATAACTTGAATTAAATTAGGCCGTTTGTGCCGTCGCAGACTAAAAGTAATCTTGACGTTCCATTTGTCCATTTGCTTTATCTAACGCTTTAGATGTTTACGGTTTTATTCTATCGGTATTTTAACGTATGATGTGACCCATTAACATCGCGTTTCTCCCATCTATGTGTTTTTTTTTACATATATCAGGGCAATCTCACACACATTGACCTAGTCCCAAACTAAGCTCTAGGTCCTAGGCTTGTACTATGGGTACCTACCAGACAACGATAAACATACTTTACATTCAATACTTAGCAACAAATACTCAGCTCATCCACAGACCGGCTCTTTAATAGAGAGACAGAGATATTTTTAATTCAACAGAAACGTCTTAATATTAAAGCAAAATCCTACCGAAGACAGACGATTTTTTTTTCGCTTTAATAAAGTTTAGACAGAGATAGTTCTCTCTCTAAATTCAAGAGCACTGCTCTTGTCAGTGGATAATTTTTAATATTTTATTCTCGCTATTTCACCTCTATGCAACACGACATGCAACTTCTCCTGAATTTGTTCCATGTAGCTTCTCCTACTATCAAAGATCTAGGGTACTATTTATATTGTAGGTCTGGTACGGTAATCACACAAATATTGGCTCATACTGCGAATCGTACCCGGTAACGCTAGTTTCGTAGGCAGTACCTTGTTGAATATTTGTCCCTTCTCCTGCACTATTTTTATTATTCCCGCGCTAAAATCTCTATTAATACAGAAATAATCACGTAACAGTCCACTGGGTCTAAGAAGCGGAAACGAGACAAAATAAGACAAATGATAATTAATTATCGTCCACCCCCGCATCCGTCCGGCACTAAGATTATATTAGTACTTATCTAATGAACTTTCAACCGACGGGTTTGATCTTTATTAAAAGGATCAAGGTCACCCGAAGGGCAACAAGGACTAAGTTAACATATAGCCAAATATAGTACTTAGAGGGTTTCCTTGCGAGATTGTAATAGAAAGGGATTTACTTATTGACCATCGAATCCTGTTTCCTACACCAGTTCTTCCGTTTAGGTCGATTAAGCAACTTTTATATGTATTATTTGTCTATACCAAAGCAGGGGCTTATTCCATACACGTATAGGTGAAGAACTTAAGTATATGACCGCTTGCATGTAGTTGAATTGTAACACATCTGTATAGACCGTTCGACATTCTATATTTGAAATTTGTCGTAAATTCCATATTAGTTTTGTACACAACTACATGCAAGAGGTAATTTACGTAAGTTTTTCACTTATAGTTCTTATTAACGTGACAGTACTGGCACGCGTATAATGTAGAATAAGGGCCCATGACAGTGTCCAATCGGTCGACCCAATAGTATGTTCTACTGTGAGGAGAGACAAGTTGGTTAACGCTAACGTAAACGATTTTCGAAAACTAACAAAATGTATGTAATTTTCGTAGGCGCTCGACGCGACCGTCTGACAGTTTACGTCAATCCATACATTTTGGATAACGATAACGAACGCCGAATGCATCATGTCTAGGGCCTATTAGTCGATCCTCTCCCATTAGAGAGATAAGTATATCGAATTTAACTTTATTCTTGATATTAAAATTGACGAAATAGATCGTTGATAATACATATACCTAATAATTACCATATTGTAAGTATGTTCGACCTATTCAAGTTTGCAATCGCTACTCGCCTTTATTGTTTTTTCCGTTAATAAGAGCTATCAAATGTTGACAAGACGTTAACAATGGGTAAAGACAATGCAGGTTATGGGCCCTGTCGGCCGCCCCTAGAGATGGGCATATACCCGGGTATTTACCCCAAAATGGGTATTTACCCGATATTTACCTACCCACGGGTAGATACGCGGGTATTTATTCTTGTATCTGTAGTTCGCCTTTTTACATGTTTTTTTATAATGAATTGTATTGTTTTTGTTTTTATTTAGTACAATAAAGTGTTTACATACGTACATACATATATCTTGAGTTTTTTACCAATTTAAGTACCAATTACCTACGTATTTTAATAAATTTGGTCAATATTACGATTTTATTATTATAATTTCTATTGTACCTAGACAAAGAATGATTCACATTTAGATAATTTTGTTTTTATTTTTATTGATTCTTTAAATATTGTGAAACATTCAAACACGTTAAGTTTGTAACACGATTTGCTTCTTTAATGAGATATACGCAATAAACAGTTAATGAACACTAAATTCAATTGCACTATCTCGCTTCGCATCATCTGTATCACATTAAGTTGTATTGTCATGATCCGACAATATTTTGCCGTGGTGATTTTTCAAGTGAAAGTTTCCCTAAGGTAACATTAATAGTTTGTTTTGTTAATTTCTTTTACTTTTACTCACTTTTATTCCAGTTCTGAAACAATATTAACACCATCAGTAACAAAAATATCTACCCGACGATTTGGGTAGATACGGGTAAATACCGGGTAGTTGGGTATTTACCGGGTAAATACCTGGGTGGGTAGATTGGGTATTTACCCGCCGCCCATCTCTAGCCGCCCCAAATATCGGTGAAAGGATGCTGTTGTGGCGGACTTGCACCAACTTCGATACGGTCACAGCTGGTCTGAAGTAGCGCAGGAAAGAGTGTCATGGACGACTCTTGAGTCTCGATTTAAGTCATAGTCACCTACAGATGTGAAATTCTATTAAAAAAACGGTCGAGAGGAAAGCGAAGTCATACAAGCGGACTCTCTCGACGTGTAAAGCTACCTAATTAAGGATGCACGTCCTTAAATGTGGTTTGAACACTCTGACGGGACAACTCAAATTCGTCAGCCCATAGAGTTCCAACGCATATTGCTTAAGAGAATCTACCATTTAGTTCATTCGGTTTCTAATTTCATCTCAACCAATGTTGATTACTTAAATTGATTATTTAACAACAGCGGACAGTTTAAACTCTACAATGAGCGTAGTCTTCGCCTGGACAACAGTTTATTATGAATATTTATGACCCAAATATTCGTATTGCTCTAAAAATAACCTCGCTCAGAAAAACAAAAGCGCACGTGCCGGTCAACAATAACTGAGTTATCTGAGGTAGCTACGAGGTAACCATAAGGTATACATTGTTACTATAGTAGTACAAATCTAGACCTTACCATAGTATAGGGACCTTACTTTAGGATTAGGCCATACATATATGTGACGTTATCTATGAAAAGAGACCTTATTGTTGATCGCGCTTCCGCCATTATTAAAGATGCTCCGATATAAATACAACGTCGCGTGACGCAGTACGGCGTAAGCGCCATCGACAATAAGGTCCCTTTACATAGATAATGCCACATATTGTCTCTATTTATTTATTTAATTTATGAAATCTAATTAAATAATACCTTTTATTGTCATGGAGAAGGTAAAAGAGCACGCAGGCCACCTGATGGTACGTGGGATCTGTGACCCATAGGAATTTGTGTTCTGAAGACTGCAATCTAAAGTCTATAATCCTATGACCGCGAACACGTTGCCAACCCTGAGGAAAAAGATGGAATGCCTCTATGCTAGTAATTTCACTGGTTGTCTTATCAGTTATCACCCACACTTGGCGTAGGGTTGACCTTGAGCCAAAAAGTTTGGAGACCCCGGGTTGAAGGATGAGATTGTGAATATGGTGATGTAGTGACTCGGACGGACCTTGCAGAAGGTCCTACCACCACTACACCTCTTTTCATACCTTTTACACAGTACATACACGGTATCCTAATATTGTAGCAAAGTATAATTTGCAATATCATTTAGTCAATGTCGAATAGTTAGTAGTTAATCCTTAAGTGTCAACTCAATGTGTAGTTCAGGCGCGTGCGCGAGTGCGCGACAAAGTATCACGGTCAATAGCCAAAAGACACAACTACGAATAGAAATGTATTTAACTTTGAACTTTGTTTACACGTGTTAGTGTTCAAGTTGGAACGGTTGTGTTTGAGTTGGTACGTTTTGAGTGTAATATGTAATGCGTCGTCGACGTGCGGTAACTGTCGAGTGAGTCTCATGGTTGGGAGGTTGTTGTCCGATCTACCAGTAGTTAGTGCTACAGTGTTGAGCAGTAGGTATTTCAAATTTCCATACCAATGACGGGAATTGCCGGCCTATGCCTAAGGCACTGGCAATCGCAATCGACTTCAAAGTGGAACAATTGTTTTCATTTTGAAAGCAGACTCGCCTTCGGACTGTTAAAATGAAAACGATTGCGATTGCGATGTAAAGCCTACTAGTTCAAAATTGACTTGCAAGAATTGAAATAAAAATAATAAACATGTGTAGGTGATCTACTGATCCTGGGTGCGTTGTAGGTAGTCCAAATTGAAAATAATAAAACAGTGACACATTGACGTAAGGTCTGTTCTTAATTGTCTTATCCTCGTAAGGCCCAGTGTGCAATAGAATGTACATAATCAAGGCAATATAATTTGAACTGTGTTGCAATGTGAATAAGGTTTATTTTCCTATGTTCATAAACTGAAAATGTCATTATCGAACAAACGTAATTGAACTTTATTGCGTTGATGGTAGATTCAAAGTCCCATTCACAAAAAACTCCCTGTTTGTAGTATGGTGGGCCTTACGAGGTTATATAGTAAACAACTTTCTAACCTCAAAATGAACCTTTTTTGCCTAAAACAGCTCTTTTAACGTAAATAAAGTAAACTGAATAAACATTATGGACATAACTTGGCTAATGTATTGTCTGTGATTGCTTTATTTGGTTTAAAACAGCTGTTTTAGCCAAAAAACAGACCATCAGACTTATTACTATATAAGACCAGTAAGAATGATAGCAGGTATCACACCAATTGTTTCATTTGCGTGCAGACAAACAAATGGATTTCTGGACTAATTTGAAACTATCTTTTTAGCTTTGGATGTTTTCTATGTATATAAGTATGTATTTCTCTATAAAAGTATTTATATCGTTGTTTAGTTCCCATAGTTCAAGCCTATAGCTTGGTTTGGAACTTGGTCAATTTGTATGACATTGTCCCCTGATTTTTATATGTAACGTGACATATTCAATCAAATCCTAAGATGTTTTTAATATTTGACTTACTGTGCCTCTGTCATAGTGGCCTAGAAATCAATTGTTTCACTACAAATCTACCCAGTATATCGTCGGGTTTAAGACGTGTCTAGCCGAGTCGTCAACAATACGCGGGTCACAGTGCGATAAACACCAACGTTATGCTTATTACACACTGTATAAACAGTTAGTACAAATGATAGGTACGTAATATATCGAAACACCCTTCAACTAACGTCACATTAGGTACGCAGAAATTTTGGTGTACTGCCGTTTGGTCAAAGTATTTTTCGCCAAATTTCACTTCCCAAAAAACTTATCGCAGTAGTTTCATCTCCCAAACGAAACTTTAGCATATTTACATTTCGCATTTTATTCATTTGGTCAAATTATCATTTGGCATCATTATACTTTGTCAAGTTTTATTAAGAATAACGTTTATTAAGCAAACGTTTTCCGTTGGCAAACATAATATTCCAAAAAAAATTATGTTCAAATTGTTATTTCGCACACTCAATTTATAGCATGTCCAGTTAGGTTAGTTTAGGTTAAAATTAGCTATGTAGGTTTAGGTTAGGTTAGAGTTCATCAGGCTCGAAGGGCCAATCTTCGCAAAATAAAAGCCCCGCGAAGCGAGGCTTCGTCGACTGTGTCACAGAAATAACTCCATCCATCGTATCTACTTTCAGTAAAAACAAATACCAAGTTTGCGCAAATACGATGGTTATGCGCCAGCACGCAGTACAAAAACTACCCACTTAACGAAAGATAATATACCTAATACCCTAAATTTTATCCTATGCACTACTCAATTACGATGTAAATCGTATGCCATACAATATTTTGGGAAGAGTATGTTATGCCAAACGATACATTTGACTACATGAAATTTGGTAAAATAAAACTTGACTAAGTAATTATTTATTAATAAACAGGGGGGTTACCAAGACATAGCTTAGCCGTTCAGTTTACGGCGAGAGAAAGAGATAGAACTGTGTAACTGCTATAGCTCTGTCCCTTACACTCATTCTAAACTGATTTGCTTATCCGTTTCATGATTTTGGCTGAGATGATAGAATCAAGACACGTCAAAAATTACAGTTTTGTATGACTTGACTAGGGAATGCAAATTAACCGGTTATTAACCGTTCATCATCATGTCAGCCGAAAGACGTCCACTGCTGGACATAGGCCTCCCCCAAGGCTCTCCACTCAGACCGATCTTGTGCTTTTCGCATCCACCGCTTTCCCGCGATCTTTACAAGGTCGTCACTCCATCTTGTTGGAAGCCTACCTACAGCTCGTCTCCCGGTCCGCGGACGCCACTCAAGAACCTTCTGACCCCATCGGCCATATTAACCGTTATTGTATGAAAATAACCGGTTAAAATCGGTTAAAACCGGTTATTTGCATTCCCTAGACTTGACGTATTTTGAGATGGGCATCTCATTCCATCGCGAAATGGAATGTATCTGTACTAGTAAACAGAGTAGGTTTGATCAGATCGGGTAAATTCTTGGCCTAAAATAAAGAGGTGTGGAGTTTGGGCATCTGCCAAGCAATTTTCCACTTTGATTAATATTGGGTATAATTCCGAAGAAAGCCAAAAAGACAGAATCACCATTATCAGTATATTTTGTGTTATAATAAGTTTAACCGATAACTTGTTAGGTATGTATTTCTTTCTCTCTGCAAAAGCAGCGGCACACTTTAACGTTCCCGTTTGTATGTACTAATTGTAATTTGAGGATAATTAACTATAAAAGTTGCATAAACGTTAATTAACACCAAAGTTCCATTACGCAACTTTCTATTTCGGAAAAGTACAATGTCCTATGGAGATTTTTGGGGAAGGCATAAGTCCAGCCGTGGACGTGTTTCGGCTGACATGCAATGCCGTCTTTACCATAAGGGTAAATGGGGCCTGTGCCTGGGGCCCACAGTGGGGACTAGAGGGCCCCCCCCGAAAGACCGACAATTTATTACCCATGAAGATCATAGTAGAAAAATATTAGTAGTAATTAGCTTTCTTTACTTTCCAAAAAGGGCCATGACCTACTCAGAAAATGACTTACCTATAATATGACCTACTCAGAAAATGACTTACCTAGAACATGACCTACTCAGAAAATGACTTGCCTATAACTTGACCTACTCAGAAAATGACTAATCTAGAACATGAACTACGCAGAAAATGACAAAAAAAAAAGACCTAAGTCAACCAAAGGCCAAATTCTTGTGTGCCCTAGGGCCCCAGCATAGTTTAAGACGGCCCTGCTGACATAAAGATGATGATGACACTCTCTGTCACTTTCTAATTCAAATGACAGCACGGGATAATATGACATGACATTCGACATAATACAAATGCGCTGGAGTTTTTTTTTGCGCTTTTCCGAGTTTAATTGGATTAAAGGCAACATTCAATTTAAGGAACGTTTGTGCATCTAGCCATATTTTCTAAACCTAAACGTTGATCAAGTAGTGACCTTGTCCCATAATACGCAGCATAGACAAAGTCTCCAGTGTACACCAACGACATAACGCTCTGTTGACTGGTCACGGGCATCAGCTAAATGCTGGCAGCGCAGTGGTTTCTAGCTCCCCTTAAATCCAGCAATGTCACAGCTGGCAGGGTGATGACAGGTGTCACAGCTGACCTAAAACGCTTCAGTGAAGTGATTGGCCGGTGTGCACTAAGCGCTATTCGGTGACGCGTCTCGTCGCGCGCTCGGCGCGTAATTGTGCCCATTATGATGTCAAGTGTCCAATAAAACACTGGCAGGCCGAGAGACCAGTCCGGGCAGAAATATACAATTGCGATGTGTATAGTCTGTGTCAATTGAAATCGCCAAAGATGTAAACAAATTAGTACTGTTTGACACATAACCTCAAATATTAATCAATCGTGTTTTTATTTAAAATAACGTTTCATTAATAGTTATTTAATATTAAACATAGTGTGAAAGTAAAGATCAAGTGTATAAATCATTGCTAAGACCTCACTTGATCTTTAAAAGCACGTGATTATCGAGTAATAATGGTTAATTGGTTCGTTTGGTTGTGTTTACATCTTTGCTGATTTCAATTGGCACAGACTATAAACGATAACGCATATTGTGGCGTTATCTATGAAAAGGGACCTTATCGTCGATGGCGCTTACGCCGCACTGCGTCACGCGACGTGGTATTTATATCGGAGCATCTTTAATAATGGCGGAAGCGCCATCGACAATAAGGTCCCTTTTTATAGATAACGCCACAAATGATAATTGTAGGTGTAACTCAATTTATCATGTTCTTTTTAAATGTCATTGAGAAGGTAAACGAACACACTGGGCCTCTATTCATGGCTGTAAAAACCATATCGTCTTTGACCTGTTATCGTATTGTCAACGTTTTGATAGCTCTTATTTACTTGACAGTAATGGCGGCCCAGTTAGAAACAATATACACGTCAAAGACAATATATATGGCTGTACCGAGTTGAATAGAGGCTAGGGAATACAAATATCCGGTTATAACCGGTTACTTTCATACAAAATCATTCATACAAATTACCGGTTAAATGCATTCCCTAATAGAGGCCCAGGTCACCTGATGGTAAAGTGGGGTCCTGAGACCCATAGTCATTTGCATTCTCAAGACCACAATCTTAATCGAACCACCGGCCTCTCAAGATTGCTATCTTATCCTTTAACCTAGTTAGCAGCAATTCTCGCATTGTTGTGTTCCGGTGTGGGGATAGCTATGACAAACGGTGACATGACTAAAACAGCTGACTAGAACACAGCCATTCGCGGACTGCATTACAGGTTTGATATTACAAATATCTATGGGTATCATATCCCAGTTACCACCAGGGGCCTGTTTTATAAAGCTACAAATTACAATTTACAGGTTACAAGTTTCCATTTGACACAACCTCGACCAATGACGACCAGCTATTTGAGCAGTATCGCCAGTTTAGACCTGTAAAATTGTAACTTATACCTTTATAAAACGTGCCCCAGGTGGCCTATGTGCTCGTTGCTATAAAAAAAGGAATTATCCTGTGCTCGCACTGGAAAAAAAACTTGATTACTTGAAAACTTGAAGAAGCGTCTTGATTCCATACGAGCCTACATACCTTAGGTACATCAACTAAGAAGTAAGTTACATCACTAAAGAGCTTGTTGTTGTTACAGTTGTTTCATCTCACGAGAGCGGGTTTGACATACTTGTAGTTGTAACACGCACACTACGGCGTAGCTTAGCAACGACAGCTACGCCCTGAGACAACGTGCACGTGCATCTACACATAAGTATGGCAAACCTGCTATCGTGAGATAAAACAACTGTACTATATCAGCTTCGGTTAATATAACTATGGTTCTTTTTTGTCAACTAAAAGAAAATCGCTCTTGGTTGGCTCTCAGTTTTTTAAGTGCAGTATTACAGCTATAGCATCGCAGGCCCAGGCCAATGCGCTTGCGCTGGAGTGACACGATCACTCACATGTCATGCGCGCGAGTCGACGCGGCTGTCATCTCAACAACGCACTCGTTTGGACTGTTTGCTAGCGATGTCGGCCAAGCAGACAGACAGACAAAAAAGCTTTTAGATTTTGACTTACTTAATTTGGCGACGCGGTTAACCTTGTATAAAGATGCGCAACGCTTAGAGATTCTCGAAAATCGACATAATGTATGGGATTGACGTAAGCTGTTTTCAGATTGCGTCGACCGCTTATGTCATTTCGAATCTATAGGAAATATAAACGTTAGCAGCGTTTGTATAGTCGCGGTATGAAAAGGTTCGTCACTTTTCGACTCTATTTCAATGCTGTTAAGGACCAAAAGTGACGAACCTTTTAATACCGTGACTATACAGATAGGCCTAGTTAGACTAAAGTAGATGTAATTTCGTTAGATTCTTCATGACTTGCGTTTTCAAAACTACCTACTCGTTGTATTTCTGTGAGGTCTCTTATAAATCTAAACTAAGTAGACAAGGATGTCACTCAAATTTTACAATAAAAAACTCTTTATTTTTAAGGGACTTGAATCGCTTTTGACGGCAATGTCAGCAACATCGTTGCTTTGTCCAAACCATTTACATCCAGGGGCTGGATTTAGAGGTGTGGAGGCCCTGGAGCGACAAAGAAGTGGAGGCCCTTAATTATTTAAAACCGCACTACGAAAAAACTAAATCCACACCAAACTACGCTTTCGATAAACATTTAGATTCTTTGCTGTGCTGTTCAATTCTTTTCGGTTCTAGGTTTTTTTATGCGCGTTTAAATACTAATCATCCTTTTTCAAATAGTTTACCTACAATTTATGAAGGGGCCCCTCTCTTGTGGAGGCCTCGGGCAGTTGCCCCGTTTGCCCTGCATTAAATCCGGCCCTGTTTGCATCGATTTAGACTAACTTAATTAAACCCTATCTAATTTAACTACTATAATAGACTTTTGTATTAATGTACGAGTATAATATCTTAGCATCTACCGAGCTTGGAAAATTAAAAATACTTTTTTATACAAGATCTGATCTATTCGCTTTAAAAGTGGTTAAAAAAATCGGGAAAATCCTCATGAGCTCTATTCTACTCGGTAAACACATATTGCTTTTGACATGTTATCGTATGGTTTTTAACTCGGTCGCCATCGCTGTCAAATAAATAAGAGCCATCGTGACACGTCGATGGAAAAAAAAGCTTTTCTAGGCGCCTCTTAAATAAACAAAATATGGAGGCGAAACTCTTAACATAATTTTATAAGTAATAAAAAAGCTAAAAGTACTTTTAATTTCGTGTCCAAAACATTACACTAACTTAGGTTAGACACGCAAATTGAAATTAAATTCAACAAAGATCCTTTTCAATCCGGATTAAAAATTAATAAGTCGGCCGGATGTCCCGCAGTACCCGTACCCGGGTCCGTCAATTACCGGAATTCAATAACCGGTGCTCGCAAATTTTACCAATATTGGATTATTTAATGATAAACCCCCTGAAGGTAACGAACTTATTTACTTACTGCTTAGTCGAAGGGGCCGGCGTCATGTGAACTTTGATGTGTATATATCGTTGGGCCCAGCTTCGCCTAGTTAGCGATTTTCGAAATCGATAAAACATATTGCTTTTGATATGTGATATGTATGTATGTATGTAAAATAATTTATTGTAAAAACGGGAAACTAACAAACAACAAAATAGACAGAAACACAAACGGTATGGACAAAGGCGAACTTATCCCTCATTTCCATGCAAAATGCGATATCGTTTCTCTCCCCTTAAACCTAGTTCGATTTTTACGATTTTTGAATATGTTGTAGATATCATGAAAAACAATGTCTGTACGATTTCCTGTCCAAGAAAATATTTCTTACAATGAAACAAATTTAAAAAACGAAAACAGAAACGTACAGACCGACCAAGTGCGAGCTGAACTTGCATGGAGAGGGTTCCGTGCATACGTATTTTTTTTTTTAGAATTCTTATAGTTTTAACTGTAATCTAAAATAATTAACAATATATTTTTTTTTCAAAATTTTAGGCTCGGTAGTTTCGGAGATCATTGGGGGGGGGGTAAATTTTCGTCTTCTTTCATGAATAAAATCAAAACTGTTTATTTTATAATAATAACAAAAATATATTTTTACGATCCTCATAACTGGATGGATTTTAACGTATGAGGTGTCGTTAGATTCGTCTTGGTTGTGAGAGTGAGATGGACTATAATATTTTAATCCAAGTCTTGACTTAATCCATTTTACTTCGAACCATAACTACACTGTTGATGTCATGCCAGCTGTTACTGTGAAGTGAAAAAGAGCTGTCTTAATTATGATATCAAAGTAAGATTAGTTAATACAATGTGGAATAGAGTTTAGAAATAGTACCTACTCGTAAAGCCAGGCTCCATCAACATCACCTTGATGAATGGCATTCTTCCACCATGCGCTTCACTAGGCACTTTTTGCCTCGTACAGTGAAACTGTGGAACGAACTCCCTCCGGCGGTATTTCTCACCAGTTTACATGGGCGCCTTCAAGAAACGAGCTTACATTTCCCTAATTGGCCGTCGACGCACCGACAACTCTTGAGTTGCTGGTGTTTATGGGCGGTGGTGAGTACTTCCCATCAGGTAATCTACATGCTCGATTGCCTCCCACTCTTATAAAAAAAACCGGCCAAGTGCGAGTTGAACTCGCGTATTTTTTTTAAATACCTATTTTTTTGATATCTTTCTTTTATGAACTATATTTTGTATTTTTTCAAAATTTTAGGCTCAGTAGTTTCGGAGATCAGTGGGGGACTGAATTTTCATCTTCTTTCATGAATAAAATCAAAACTTAAGATTTATTTACTTAATAAACATCATTGTAAGATAATACAAAAAGTCTTAACATACTAACTATAAATAAAATAACCCTTTCAGTTCACCCGCTTGAGGCATGGTCCCTAAGATGCTGGCCGCGATCCCCCTTTGCCGCTGCGCAAAGAAAGAGCCCGCTCTGGGATCACCCGCCGCCAAAATAAGTCTTTCCGACAACTCTTTTACAAACTTCTTGGTGTCGGAAGACCACGGACCCAAAGTTTCAATTGCAAGTGCCGCAAAAAAGTAATTTTCTTTTAGAAAAGCTTATTTGCGGCACTTGATGGTCTGGGCACGGTCAGCCGCGGACCCAGGCTGACGAGCGGATCCCTCGACGTGAGACGGAGCTAACGTGTCCACGCATGTTACGTCCCAAGCCAAGGGGCGGCCCAAACACCATGGCTCCAAAGTGCCACCGTCAGATCTTTTGCCATCCGAGGCAGAAAGACCTGAGGGCTCCAGGGTTGCCGGAATTTTGGCTGTGCCGAGGGAACGTTTGATAATATCGTTTAAAGAACTATGTCTCAAAAACGGCCAGCACTCAGGTAGCAAAAGAGAACATGCCGCCCCAGTGAGTTGACTTGTTGATCACAAAGGCAACAGGGGTGCGGTTCACAGATAAAGTAAACCAAGGCGTAGACCAACAGCCACCCGAAGAGTAGAGGGATCCAACAGGGATCCCAAATTCCGAGAAGGGAGAGCGTGCAACCAATGTCCAGATTAAAACTATTTATTTTACAAAAAAAATATATATATTTGAGATCCTCATAACGAGCCCTTTCATTTGATATATGACACAGTAAGGTCTGTAAAACTTTTTTTTTAATTTCCTAATTTGCCCTCCGTAATGACCTTTATTTAAAAAATATATTTATTTACTTTGCACATCTGTGTTTGGGTCATAAATTACACCATTCTACCAAATTTCACCTGATTTGGTCCAGTCGATTCGGAGCAAATTGGCTGTGACAGACGGACGGACAGACACCGCACGAGTGATCCTATAAGGGTTCCGTATTTTTTGTACGGAACCCTAAAAACAACTTGAACACCTATTCTTAGCTTATTAAAATTATAATTAAATTATAAACTCGATCCCACATATCGTGTATCGTCCCGAATTCGAAGCATAACCGGAAAATGTCGGAGTTCACGGATTCACGGATATGATAGTAACAAATTTATCCGCGGAGGATACATGTCGGCCTCGGATCGGATATACAGAATATCAGGCGCGCAGGATACTCTAGAAATACACTTGCTAGTTGTTTCCCGCGGCGTTGTCCGCTTAGAACGCGCTTATAGCTATTCCCTCGGGAACTGTTCCATTTTCTTCTCCTGGTTATAAACTTTCTCTGTTCCCATTTCATGACGATCGGTTAAGCTGGGTACTCATTAGCGAGCTGTAACCGTAACCGTTGCATGTACTGCAAACAAAAAACATAGTGTTTACGTGGTCCGCAAACCTGCTGCGAGCGGTACGCGTGCGGCTTGCAGCGAGCCGACGTTTATAACGTACTCATTTCTGAACCCGTAACGTTGCACGTAACTGTAACCGTTGCTGTTACCAAAAACATAGTGTGTACTTAGTTCGCGAGCCTGCGACGAACGCTACACGAGCGACTCGCAGCGAGCTGACGATGGCCAGTTTTTGCCGCGAATCAAAGGGCGCTCGCATTGCGCTCGTAGACGACAAGAACACACTAGAACCTAGTTACTGTATCTGTTTGGTTACAGTTACAGCTCGCAAAATGAGTACGCGCGGTGAAAGCGTTCCAGCGACGTCGTGAGCCTAAACTGTAACACGCATACACACTAGAACCTCGTTACTGTATCACGCATGTTACGGTTACGGCTCGCTAATGAGTACCCGGCTTTAAAGCCGACTAGCAAGCTGTAACTGTAACTGTTGCACTTATCACCGTGATGTGTACGCGGTTCGCGAGCCTGTTCTCCACTAGAAGCTCGTTACTGTACCTGCAAGGTACTGGTACAGTTACAGCTCGCTAGTGAGTACCCGGCTTAAGATGTTGGACTGTGAAGTCGAAGCGAAACAAACAGAAACACTTTCGCACTTGTAATATAATTAAATATAAGAGGGCAATGTTACACCAATTGACCTAGTCCCAAACTAAGCTCTAGGCTTGTACTATGGGTACTAGACAACGATATAAATACGTATATACAGAAATATATACTTAAATACATAGAAAACATCCATGACTCAGGAACAATTATTGGCGCTCATCGCACAAATATCTGCCCTTACCGGGATTTGAACCAAGGACCGCTAGCTTCGTAGGCAGGGTCACTACCAACTAGCAGCGCGTCGTCAAACTGTCTGTAATATTAGTAAACTTGTATTTTTTCACTTTCGACTTTATTTAATCCCCTGGAATGTAATTCAACTTCTATAATTTTTTAATAAGCAACGATAAATAACGTGTATCGGGCGCGCGACGACCACTTTACGAGCTCGGAGGCGGCCATACCGAAATAAAGATATAATGGCGAGTACTGACACAGTCGGGTGCGCGCGCGCCGCTCCGCGCAGTATCGCCCACCAATAGAATACACCCGGTTTAAATACAAATGACTAGATATACAGTGTGTTACCGGCATGCGAGCATTTATTAAAACTGCCGATAATATGTTGCTTCAGCAATTGTTTGCAAGTCTTATCAATTAAAAAATAATTTAAATAACTTCCCAATTAATTTTCTTAGATACTGACCATTTTTAATGTAGTTCATGTGCTGCGTGTTCATCGTTATCAGTGTCGCTGTTGCTTAGTACAAGGCATGTCGTGGTACGGGGGCAAATCATAATAATCAAAGTATCCGTCGACTGTCATTTACACTTGTCATAATGCTGTGCCTTTTTGTTAGAAAGTTAACAAAGCTTGAAAATTTGTTTATTAATTAAATTAACGTCATGGTTACGTTACAGATATACGTTATTTTAGCCTCCTTCAAAAAAAGCCAGGGTGCTGGTAACACCCTGTATAAAAACCCCCGATAAAATGGTGACCCTTTCTATCAGAACTGATATCTTTTAAATAGGGAATGCAAATAACCGGTTTTAACCGATTTTAACCGGTTATTTTCATACAAAAACGTTTAATAACCGGTTAATTTGCATTCCCTACTTTTAAACAGCGCAACCGATTTTCATGACACCTAGCTAAGAACCAAAATTAGAGCAGCTTTCAAATAAAAAATCGCATCAAAATCGATTCACCCGTTTAAGACGTTACGGTGCCACAGACAGACATTGTGTACCTACAGATGTAGTGAAATATCCTTTCACATCGTATTTTCTCGGAAATGTTCGTATTTGTCATGCTACTTCAGTCTGACTCAGTACCCATCAAGACAACGTGGGGGAACGTCGCATCGCGAGAGTGATAATCGATATAGAGTTACCAGAGTATCTTTTTGTTAATTAAGATTAAGTTTGTTTTCAGTTCTTTTTAATAGTCATGCTGAAAGCATTAAGACCTAGGAAACGGTTAGATCGACAAGCCTGTGAAATTATTTTCAACATTTATTTATGTTTCTTCTTGTTGCGTTGTGTCACCTGCACCTTATTTCTATATATTTGATCGTGGTGGTTTTAACATCTCGGTGTGATATACTTCAAACTCGTGGTTTGACATTTGACACTGATAACTAAAGTACTCCATTTATTTAATACAAACATGTCACTTAATAATTCAATAATTCATAGACACGTCGGCATCATTCGGAAGTAGACGTGAGTTCCGAGTTTTCACGATGTGAAAGGGTTATTCACTAGATCTGTACACACACAAACACACGTAGCGGTTGCACTTATAACATTCCTCTTTTTGCGTCGGGGGTTAATCAAATAAAAAGAAATAGTTTTAAAATGTGCAAATGAAGCCCTTTCATATGATACCCCCTTTGCTATAATAGCTCATAGTTTTACTTTCATTTTTAAACCCCACCTCTACATATACCCCATTTCCAATTACTGTAGGTACCTAATACTTTTTTGACATATTTATTTATATACATACACACAACTATCCTTCAAGCTAACCTAATTCGTCAGTGTATGTGGCGTCCGGTCTGTTCACGTTTGTAAGGACTTGTTGTTCAATTAATTATTCTAGTTATAGCTTTTGACGTAGAGACCTCGTCGTGTTGTTCTCATATCCATTATTTTTAGTTTAGGTTTATTGACCTTACATTTGTAATACGTTTATTTTTGGTAGTTTTAAGAATTTATTATTTATTACTTTATTACCTTATTATTACTTATTGTAATTTACTTTTAAGTATTGTTGTTGTATGTTTTTATGATTGAAAAAATGACCTTCTGCTGGAGTTTCTTGCGGCGCTTCTTCCCCGCAATGATGGTCTTGTCCGAAGCGCTGGTAGATTCACTCTATTACCGACGTGTAAAAGAGCCCTCATGTGGCCTATTTGCTGAATAAATATATTGAATTTTTTGAATTTTATGAAATGAATAGATGCGGGCAAGGAAGTTACGTCGACTATTCCACAGAGCCTGAAGACAAAAGTCTTTAATCAATGCGTCCTACCTGTCATGACATACGGAGCCGAAACGTGGACACTTGTTACGATAGGGCTGGTTCACGAATTTAAAGTCGCTCAGCGAGCTATGGAGAGGGCTATGTTGGGAATTTCTCTGAATCCGGAATGAGGTGATCCGACAGAGAACTAAAGTTATCAACATAGCCCATCGAATTAGCAGCTTGAAGTGGCAGTGGGCCGTTCATTTATGCCGCAGAACCGATAATCGCTGGAGTTATCGTATTCTTGAGTGGAGACCGCGAATCGGCAAACGTAGTGTAGGACGCCCTCAGACTAGGTGGAGCGACGATCTTCGCAAGGTGGGTGGCAAGAGCTGGATGAGAGTGCCCACGAATCGTGCTCGTTGGCGTGCAATGGGAGAGGCCTATGTCCGGCAGTGGACTAATTTAGGCTGATGATGATGATGATAAAGGAAGTTATACTCCTACGCCAAATTTCAATTTGATAGGTTTAGTAGTTGCTGAGAAAAACTGCTGTGACACAGACATACACCCAAAGATTACTTATGTACCACTTTGGTACAAAACCCTTAACACATTTAATTTCGCATTTCAATGTATTTTCTTTTTATTGTAAATACTTGCAAAATTTGAAGAGGGTGATGTACCTATTTCTTATTTAGAAAACTAATAACTTTAACAAAAAGCAAGCTTCGAAAACCCGACTGTTGCTAACCAACTTTAAATCGCTATAAATCCTAAATGATCATTCAAAATGAAAAATGATGAAAGAAACCTAAAGATGATTTTTAAATCTCTATTCAATGATACCCCACTTGTCATACTTGGTAGACTTTTTTTTTTTAATTTGCGCAATATGGCGTCTGGTTACCGCCATATTGAATTTTGATAACTGTCATATCTTCAGTGACACTCACCAGATTAAGACAAATCGATTGACATAAGAATCATCAAAATCGGACAACGGGTTTAGTTTTTATAGTGCCACAAAGGAACAAACATACATATATAGGCTGTGAAACAAATTACCCTCCTCCTTCGGTAGTCGGGTAAAAATAAATATTACAACTATACAATCAAATTAAACATAAATAAAACTAACTATCTAAGTAAGCCCCGTGGCTTAGTGCCAAAGATGCTCGCAGCAATGCTAATACGTCGAGCGAGGAAGCTGACACTTCTTTCGTCTCCGTCTCATCGACCAAGCGTTTCGGTAGCTCCGAAAAAGCTTATGGGCACTTGGATCCCACGGACAGAGGGTCTCGACACCGAAAGAAACAAAATGTTATTTGGAGCCAAGACCCTGATCATAAGTAGTTTATTGTTTCTTTTAGATGAAACATTTTTTTTTTACAGTGAAACTAAACGACGGACAAAACTTTTCTGATGAATAAAAGAGTCTGCGCAAAATAATTGGCCGAGTTTCCTATAGTAAAAACTGTATCAAATATGTTATTGTCAAAACCGGAATGAGAATGTAGAAATATAAACGAATAAAGTTAAGTTAAAGCTTGTAAAACTAAATATTTCGATAGCATTAGCCCACGATTTATCAAATGATTTCTCTTTAAAAAAAACCCGGGCTACTGCTAGTTATTTATACTTACCTATATCAAAGTCGAGCAGAGACATCTAGTGGCGATTGAGATGGCAGTTACATTCTTAATTTAAATTGGAGACTTCTATTTCGGAAAGTCTCGGTTCCGTAATTAGATATTGAGATTAAAACTGTTTTTTTTATATAATTAGATAGCGGTGGAGAACAATCGTGCCGCCCGACTGATGGTCAGCGGTTACTGCAACCTATTTTGACGACGCGCTAGCATAGTCGGTAGTGACCCTGCCTATGAAGCTAGCGGTCCTGGGTTCAAATCCCAGTAAGGGCAGATATTTGTGTGATGAGCACGAGTATTTGTTTCTGAGTCTTGGATGTTTTCTTTGTATTTAAGTATATATTTCTATATGTAAGTATTTATATCGTTGTCTAGTACCCATAGTACAAGCCTAGAGCTTAGTTTGGGACTAGGTCAATTTGTGTGAGATTGTCCCTTGATATTTATTTTATTTTTATTTTATTTTATGGGTAAGCCACCAACATTGCCAGTGTAACTAGATTGATAAAAACGCTGAATTGAAAGGGCAAGATAAACAAACATTTATACACACTCTCATTTCCAATATCAAAGTTATGATTTAGTTTACTTACTATTAAAAAAAAATGTAATATTACTTTATTCCAACCTGTATACATTATGAATTGCAATAAATTATTGAGTATTGAGTAATAAATAAATTAAATAAAAAAACCATTTATTCTACTACTTCTTACACATAATAATAGTACATTACTACAGAGGCCGGGACAAAAGGGGTTGCCGGTCGAAGACATATAAATACGAGTAGGGCTGAGGCGGGCAACCCCATATTTCCCGCCGAGGTATGTATAGGTATAGTGCTTTTTTTAAACATGCAATAAAATAAACAACAAAAAAAAACAAAGTTTTATAGTACATTTTAATACGAATAGTGGCAGAATGTCATGATGCCTGTGCCACAAATTTATGTGGAATGGAAATTAAAAAAGAGGACTTTGCCGGCCTAGGCCTGCCCGATTTGTATGAAATTCCATTAACGACCTCTTGTCCTAGCCGCACCTGAAACGTCATACTTCGCAGCCTATTATAAGGAACATAACATCAACACTTCATTGCATATTTGTGAAAACAATATAAAGTAAAAAAAAAACAATATAAAGTAAAAAAAAAACTATAGTTACGCCTTTAAATAATAGTCGCCTCCTTGGCGTAGGCCTCCCCCGTTTCCCTCCATAGCTCTATATCTCTAGCTTTTCTCATCCATTCCGGTCCCAGTCTTTGCTAGAATATGTCTGCCCATCTTTTCTTGGGACGTCCTCTCGATCTTGTAGGTACTTGTACTGTCCCGCGGGATCCATTCACATATTTTTTTGTCCATCTATTGTTGTTTATTCTACATATTATATTCTACATATATAATACGAGTTCAAAATGTATACATTTTCTTACAAATATCTTACCTCCGTACTTGACTTGATTAGTAGTACATATTTAAAAAGATTAGCAACGGAATCCTTACGTCAACCTCTTCAGTCGCTTCTCCTGCTACTTTAGACATTTATCATTCTTGATTGATTTGATATGTACAAAAACATACAAAAATTATATCTTAATGATATTTGAGTAAAAATGGAAAACATATATTTAAAAAACTAAAACTAGTTTTGGACGAAAATACTGGATTTGACATAATAAAAAAATATATTATTAAAGTTGACACGTTGACTTATAAAAGCGTTTACTCAGTGTAAGACAAGTTTGATTGACCTTCCAGCAAAGACTTCGTCATAGATAAGAAGAACCTCTTAGAGGCTTAGAATTTATAGGCCGAATCTTCCGATTATACTAAACAGACATTCTGTTATACGTGTTCTTTAATAGATTTGTTTTTGCTTCCGCGATAACGACGTATGCTCAATCCTGTACACGATATCAATTAATTTGGTATTTTTCCTAATATCTTGGTTGCTGATTCTATCCGATAATTTGATTCCCAACATACTCCTCTCCATCTTGCGTTGACATACTGCTAGCTTGACTTCATCACATTTTCTTAACGACCAACTTTGACAGCCGTATGTTAAACAACGGAGGATCAACATCACAGGCCAAGCCTAGATAGGTATAAGGTCTGTTCATCCTTACTTGTCTTATATACTTATAAACAAATTTCTAACCTCAAAATGAACCTTTTTTTGCTAAAACAGCTTTTTTATCGTAAATAAAGTAAACTGAATAAACATTATGGACATCACTTGGCTAATGTATTGTCTGTGATTGCTTTATTTTGTTTAAAATAGCTGTTTTAGCCAAAAAAAGGTTCATTTTGAGGTTAGAAAGTTGTTTACTATATAAGACAAGTAAGAATGAACAGACCTTATCTTTGACAAATTGCACCTCTTGACCTTGAACCTTTATAGGAATGTTTACTTGACAGTTTGTAATTATATTTGTTTTTGTGAAATTAATCGAAAAGCCCACTTTTTTACGTGTTACGTTGTTTAACATAAACGTATTAGGTCGGCCAGATTGTCGGCAAAGATTACTACGTCGTCCACAAAGTCCGTCGTCGTGAGCATTGAGTAACCGAAATATCTAGTCTTCAAAATCGTAATACTGTTTTTAAATCGAAGATCAAAATAGATCCCATATCGTTAGCGTATTTTGATTTCTGATGCCAAATATTTGCTTATAGGAATTCTAGGGCGAAAATACTATGAATACTAAGTAACTCTTATTTAATTTGTGCTATAACAAAAGATTTCGTCGAGATAAACGTAGAAGAACTGATACTAGTAAAACAGTGCGAAAAATGTTTGCTGCGTGCGCGCTGGCTCTCGGCCAAGAGTACGTAGTAATAGTACAATATATACGGTTGTTTGTTTGTTTTACAATTAAACCGCGATAGCCGTTAATAGCAGTATTTACGAGGTGTTGATTACGACCAATATTGCACATGTGAGTGTTTTTTCGCCTATTATCCTACTAATATTATGAATCCGAAAGTTTTTGTGCTTCATTGTTACTCCTTCACGCTGTAACGGCAGGAAATTTCGAAGAGTTTTGAAAATAGTGATAGCTTATACATTGGAAATTTTAAAAGTTCCCGGTTTAATAATGATAATCGAAGTCTATGCGGACGAAGTCGCGGGCAGAAGCTAGTAATTTACAATTCTGTAAATCGTGAAATAGATGATATCCGCAAGCATCACAACTGACATTAAAAATAACAGGCACTTTTTCCCTATTGTTATCGTTTTGTTGACCTTATGGTAGCTCTTATTAGCTTGACAATAAGAGCGGCCGAGTTACAAACAATAGGTACTCGGATTATAAAACCAATTGTAGAATAAGGCCTTCTATTTATCTTTTTACCTCCTAAAGCCCGCAATGTAACGAAATTTGACAATGGGATATGAATTTATTGTAAATGAAATAAAGTCCATTTTATAATTTGATCTTAAATCATAAGTCATAAAAACAAAGGTAATTCCACTTTCCTTCCTCTGCCTTCCTTTTTCACCTTTATTTCAATGATGTTATTATGTACTATTTTTAGTACAAGGGACCTCAGCACGAAGGTTAAACAATTCTGTTATGGCACTCCTGACGATGAACAATATATCCTAACAATTTAACAAAACTTTCTAATGAGAAATTCTCGGTAAATTCTAACCCCCTTACTAATAAACGTTGAGTAACGGTGGTATAGCTATACAATGTTTTGTCTTTATCTGTCAAATTCAAATGTCACAATGACAGATAAGGACAAAACATTGTATAGCTATACCACCGTTACTCAACGTTTATTAGTAAGGGGGTAATAATATAGGTATTTTTCATTTGTATGGAAAGAGAACAATATCAATGCTCTGAAATGTTTTGGAAATGTTTTTAGCAATTTCCTGAGAAGATTTCCAAACTTTTAGAAAGTTCTGCAACTTTGCTACTAACGATACGGTTTGCTACTAAATAAGATCTACCATATGCCGTTACCAATGTGATATTGGTAAGGTTCAAAACCAAAATTAAATATTTTGCGTTACGTATTCATATCTAAGCCTTTCCACAGCTTAATGTACAATTCGTACGGTCCCTCCCTAGAACAATTAATTATAACACCCGCACTATCTCTAAAAGCACAGAAGGGTTCCGCGGCGGACTATTATTCCACCCTCCTTAATTAAATTATTTATCTACAATTAAATAGCTAAAGCAAACACGATCAAACTTTGTTAGTAATAGGGTTGAAATTGTTTTGAGAAAATTAGAGTTATGCGCCCTTTCGTCTCAACTGCTAGTATTCGATAAAGTTTAACACGCCACAACTACAATTTATTAAATTAATCATATTCGACCTAATTCAAGTGTTAATAAGGTTGGAGTTCATAGAGTTTCACGAAAGTTACGCCATTTTATTGTGGAATGAAGGTATTATTTGACTTGTGGACAGGTTTCACTAATGAAAATTAAACGTTTCACTGTTTTGTTGTTCAGAGAAAACGTTTTGGCTTTGAATTCAGTAGGTAATACTCGTACAATTTTTATGTTTTGACGACGCCAAGTTGGTAGTGACCTTCCAAACTAGCGGTCCTGGGTTCAAATCCTGGTAAGGGCGGATTTTTGTGTGATGAGAGCGAATATTTATTCCTGAGTCATGGAGATTTTCTATGTATTTATCTGTAAAAGTATTTATATCGTTGTCTAGTACCCATAGTAAAAGCCTAGAGCTTAGTTTGGGACTAGGTCAATTGGTGTGACATCCTCCCCCTAATATTTATTAAGATATTAGTATGCAGCTGTGCGAATCTGAACTAGGGTAATGAACCAGAAAGTTGTCAGATATCTTTTCTGTGTAATCGCCATACGAATAAACCAGAAAGTAAACCGGCGTGAGCGTTAAGAGAAACGAACACCTCATTACCTCTTAACAAAATTAATAGCAATGGCGTCGACATCTCCGCTCATCACATACAGGCTGATTATATTTAAGTATGTATACTTCTTACCACAATAGTACTCTTCGTTGTCGATTAGACACGTCTAGCGTGGCAACAGCGCTGCACGCGTGTTAGCCGTGACGCGGCCGTGCGTCACGCCGCAAGTAGGTCACCGGGGGCGTGACGCGCTTGTGTTGCGGCTGCTCTTTGTAGGGCTAAAGGGCTGGTACAGTCCAACAATTAGATACTATGCTCCAAAATGCCTCTTTTAATTGATACGTTTATAAAAGGAGGAGTTAATAAATTCAACTGTATTTATTTTGTATGTTACTTGCTTTTTCCGTCAATTGTCAACCGTTTTTTTTTACATAATATTTACGACATATTCAAAAATCGTCGAAATCGGACTAGGTTGTTAGCTTCACAACCCTGTTAAGACCTAGCATCTGGCCTTTGAAATATAGGGTGGAGGAAAAATTCAAAGTAGGTATTTCCATCACTCACTATGCATATTCAAATATTATTTAGTCCTTGAATTAGTATTTTTATACATTTTATTTCGGGTTTAAAATAATTTATAATAATTAACAGTTGAATTAGTTTTTTTAGTCAGCGTAATAGTCGTTAATTATAAATATTAAATTTTAAATGCCCTACAAATGTGTCCAACAACACATGACGTTGACAGAAATTCATAATAATAATTTACTAATGACATCGCCTATTTATATTACACGTGGAAGCATTTACAGGGTGGTGATATTGATCGATTGTATTCTATAGTGAGGTATTAAAGTCTGTTAGTTGTTACAAACTTTCCGATTAAGTTATTCTTTGATCACAAATCAGCCCTTTGATGAATACTTTGGGAACTTTCTGTGATCGAAGGGGCTTAGGAAAGCTTTCAACTGTTTTAATACTTTTGAAATTACACGTGGGCATTGGATAAAGAAAAAGGGACCTTGGGGAAAAGAAAATTACGATGTTTGTAAAATGATCGGCAAAGAAAAAATATCCTGGAAAAATCTAACAAGGCATACATTTTTTGTTCCTATTTTTTCCTTTCTTAATTTTTTCCACTCACAAATTTTCCAATTTGTGATAGATTAGGTTGAAATTTTTAGGTATGATGTTAGTTTTGTAGCAGGTTTGAAAAGCCAAAGCACCCAGAAAAAGTCGTTCTGGCCAAGCAGAGCTCTGCCGGCACTGACTAACAGAAGGGAAAAAACGCAAAAACTAAACTGTAACAACTTAATTTGAGAAATACCCAAATTGAAATTCTGCTGCTTTGGGAAAAGATCTAACAATCAATAATCAATGTAACCAATTCCAATAAAAAAACTGCAATCAAGAAATATAGAAACACTAGAGGACGCCCGCGACTTCGTACGCGTAGAATTAGTTTCCCGCTACTCCCCCTATTTCTTCCCGTTGGGAGTCGATTTTGGGAAAATCCTTTCTTAGTGCTCAGTTACATCATGAAAGGAACCCCTGTACCAAATTTGAAGTTTCTAGGTACAGTGTACTATTACTTATTCTGTGGTACAGTAGTTTCGGCTTTGCGTTAATATATAAATCAGTGAGGTTTGCCTTTTATATATATGTATAGAATGTATATATATAGATAGATTAGTTCATAAGAGGAATAGAAATCTGAACAGCGTCGTAAAGTTCTCGATAACATCGTCAAGGAATCGATAACGATTCAGGCGATCAATCGGCACAGTGCATCGGCCCTTGGCTCGGCATCAAAGTGCATTGAGCATTCCAAACGTTAGGTGTGACCGCCATCTTTGTTTTTATTTTTAATTTAACATTCATTCACGCGGCATCTCGGCTATTTTTGCCGCGATAAAAATGTGACAATGTTTTGGACTCTTGCCTATCTGCCATATTTTTTATAACGTATCAACCGCTGATTTGTCGAAATGTTACGTTAGCGGGTATTTGCGTAGGATTTTCCTGCTGTATTTTATGTTTTTTTTTCATGACACCTGCTCGTAAACATTGTGTCAACATGCAGGCAAAGCCGGCAGTAGGTAACTCCCTAATTATACCCACGGGTTTTTCGTTCGTAATAAACCTGCGGACGCTCAATGAAAATATATTTCTTTCTCTCCTTTGCTCGCATCCACACTAAGTATCTAAGCAAGGACGAAGCAATTCCTTCTATTTCATCTCATATTTTGTAATGAGAAATTTAACGTTTAACACATTCATAAGCGGTAGATAAAGCATCCGTCACCCACATATAGGTCACCGCACGTACATATTAGTCAGAAAGTGACAGCTGTTTTATCCACGGTTAATCACATCGATAAACACGACCATAATAGGCCCGTAGTGTTCTCTGCTCGGTAAAACCATATTGCCATGGAAATGTTATCCTATTGTCAACTATATAATAGGTCTTATTTACTTGATAGTAATTTTGACCGAGTTTAATTTCTGCCCAGGGCAAATATTTGTGCATGAGCGCGATATTGGTGTATGAGTCTCGAATGTTTTCTATGTATTTAAGTATGTAATTCTCTATATAAATATGTTTATCGTAGTATCTAATGCGTACAAGCCCAGAGCTTTAATTTAGGACTAGGTCAATTTGTGCCAAATTATAACCAGATATTTATTTGTCCCCTGATCTTCAAAATCTTAACTCTATTGTGACTATATTCGCGGTTCGCGGTGTTCGCGGTATGTGGGTTAATTACGACTGGTATTATCGTTCTGCTTTTTTTGTACTATTAATATTAATTATTAAGTGTTTTAACAATTCTATTTTGTGCAGGTACATCTTCATTCCAAAGGAAAATGAAAGGTTTCATATTTTATAGTTTTGCTTGCTAGTTTCAGATGTAATCCTACTAACGCTTGCTTTTTAGTGTGATAACGTTATTTATCTGTTACTAATAGTGTTGCCAGACATCCCGATTTACGTGGAACGTCCCGATTTACGTGGGACGTCCCGATTTTCAGGCGTCTATGGACAGGTCCCGATTTACTCTTGATCAGGACTCCAATTGTCCCGATTTTCAGCACATCACTAGAGCGATTATATCTTTATATAGTATAAAATAAATAAAGTCTCTTCCCTCCGTCTGTCCGTACTCTTAGATCTCTCAAACTACGCAACGGATTAATGATACAAGGGAAAAGTTTTTATGTATAAAACAATCTGAATTATACACGGGTTTTACAGAAAACTCACATAAACCGAAACCGGGTCGCTAGTATGAGGTAAAAACAGTAGCGCCATCTGTCATTGTAAGCAAGCTGTAATTCGCGCGATTTTTAAAATGTATATTCGATTTTAAAACCCAAGTCCCTAGTTTTTATTAGCCCATTCCCGATTTTACGTTTGTTAGCTATTAGGCCAGATTACTGTAAAGACAGATTCCTAAAAGGACAGATTACTAAATGAGCGTGAAAAATACATTCATGCACACAAGTTTTACCCTTGTTACGCGTACATGACCGAGTAATGCAGTAAAGTCGAGAGAAAACCGACGCCGAATACAAGATAGAGACAAAGACATGAAAATAACAGAGATCGTAAATAACATGTTCTTCAAACATGATGTCAACATATTCAGTGCTTTACAGGATCTTGCCGTCTTAACGGAATCATTATTTTATTTTACTAAAGTGGCTTAGGGAATTATAATTAGGTATGAAGACTTTTTTGTTTACATTGTGTAAGAATACTTTTTTGTTTTCATTCTGTAGGAATATCAATTCATTTAAGTAAAAGCATTCGCTGATATTTAAAGTTTACTATTCTCGACTGTACCTCGTCTTCTTAGTAGTCTGTCCTTTTAGGAATCTGTCCTTACAGGGGCCTGTTTTATAAAGCTACAAATTACAATTTACAGGTTACAAGTTTCCATTTGACACAACCTTGACCAATGACGACCAGCCATTTGAGCAGTGTTTGTAATTTGTAGCTTTATAAAACAGGCCCCAGGAATCTAGCCATATAGTAACAATCGCCGACTTTTGTAGGACTTAACCTGGCAACTCTACTTACTAAGTAGTTTTGACCTCTCTGCTTTTGCGTCGTTAGCGTAGTACCTAGTGGTAGGTAACTGTTCTCTCGGGTACTATTTTCCGGGATAAAAGGTACCCATGACCGTCTCCGGGCTATAAAGGGACCGGGACCATTGGAACAAGCTAATCGTATCATGAAAACTTTTATTCAACTTTCATTTAGTCTTTTGAGCTTTGAAATATTTCAGTTTCTTTTATAAATAAAATTTTATAGAAAACGTACAGCCTACACAAATACTAAAAATAAATATCAGAGTACAATCCCAAACAAATTGGACCAGAAGGCTTTAGGCTTGGGCTTATTACAGGGCCTGTTTTATAAAGCTACAAATTAAGATTTACAGGTTACAAGTTTCCATTTGACACAACCTCGACCAATGACGACCAGCCATTTGTGCAGTGTTACCAGTTTAGACCTGTAAAATTATAACTTGTAGCTTTATAAAACGTGACCCAGGTGGGTGAATATTCGGGCGTTTCAACCGCCGCCGTCAGTGTTGTCTTCAATATATTGACGAAAATAATGATAACTACCAGCATCTTTCGATGTTCAGCATGATTCGAAATCAACTGACGCGGGGGTAGTATCCATTCCATTCAAAAAAACAAAGAATTTATAAAGTTTATCTTGAATATGCGAAGACAATAATGACGGCGGTTAAAACTCCGAATAATCACCCAGGTACAGTCAAGGAATTTAATTTGTGACCCACCTTAGGTCCATAGTCAATCTGACATTCTACAGCAATAAGGTTGAGTTTCCTATCAATTACAAATGACTTGGCATCTCTAATGACAATGACATCTTCAAGCAGATTTTCTTTGAAATGGGTAGCAAATTAACGTCCGTGACCGTACTAGACAGGCAACGATATATACATACTATTTTACAGAATCTAACGACCCGGCCTCGTTATTTATCCTTCCCGGAAATCGAACCCGGGACTGCTTCGTAAGCAGGGTCACAGTTTCAACTGGGTTAACCG
This sequence comes from Acleris literana, assembly GCA_946894065.1. NCBI lineage: Eukaryota > Metazoa > Arthropoda > Insecta > Lepidoptera > Tortricidae > Acleris > Acleris literana. The sequence continues at coordinate 6,726,678 of OX335688.1, read as the reverse complement.
TGTCGTCTATATGTGGCGTTATCTATGAAAAGGGACCTTATTGTCGATGGCGCTTTCGCCATTATTAAAGATGCTCCGATATAAATACAACGTCACGTGACGCAGTACAGCGTAAGCGCCATCGACAATAAGGTCCCTTTTCATAGATAACGCCACATATTATAATATACAGGGTGACTTGATGTAAATATAACGGCACAGGAAAGCCCTTTTTAAACCGGTAGAGAATATAGTTTTAACTTTGCTATAATTATGTTAATTATTTAAGGATTAAGGTTTTTATGTATGATACTGGCAAAGAACGTTACCTTGCGACACATTGGCCTCCCAGGGTCAAAGTTGTGGAATGATAAACGTGAAATAGTTTAGTGTTTTACGAAGTATGGATTAACTTTAAATCCGTTGATATTTTGGAATTATGGTGTAATTCAATATATTGCATTGAGGATCGGATATAAAGTTTTGGAATTACGAATTATAGCTATTTTCAGCCAAGGGAGGCAAAGGTGTACCTCAAATACCTCAATGTAGCGTTCTTAACCAGTATCATTAAAAACTTAATACCTAACTTCTAAACTAATTGACAGATTAAAAATATAAAACTATCTATATTGTGGTCCGGTAAGGAAAGGGCTTTCTTCTCCCTTACTATTTACGCCAAGTTCTGTGACATCCTGTATACACATTCTGTATTGTTCAATAACGATCGATCGCACGGCGGCGCCCTCCTCGCTTTATTTCTAAAGTGCTCTTTGCTTACAAAACAAACATGGCGCCCTAAGTGCATTGAAAAGTTCAACCCTTTGTGGCTGTTTTATAATTTATAATTCAATCACTGGATCGAAATAGGAGCACATTCTTTAACGGTTTCACGGAAAAATTACTAATCAACGTATCGTACCCTAAAGGACAATGCCAGGTCTCCACAGAAGCTTTAGCCTAAGAAAAAATTGTGACGGATAATTATAGAATTGGGTTTATTTGATGTAGGAAAACATTTAAAACAATTCTGTGGTGTTAGGTTTTCTCAGGAACTTCTCTAAAAAAAATATTTAGAAATAATCGTAACCACACGTTACTTGCAAGATGTCTTAATTTACAAAGTATCTTTAGATAAGTATCTTAATAGGTAAGGGCAGATATTTGTGTGATAAGCGCGAATATTTGTTCCTGAGTCATGAATGTTTTCTATGTATTTAAGTAAAGAATAGAATAGAATCCTCCGGAGATCCTAGAGCTGGAGCTTACCTCTCCCAAAGGATTGGGCTAGCTATCCAGAGAGGTAATGCAGCCAGTGTCATGGGGACCATGCCGCGAGCGGACCTGCTAGAGGGGGTGTTCTTTTTATAGTGGTGATTATTATTTATATCTTTAATATTTGAGTAGCTTAGTTTAATTTTAATTTTAATACGTTTAGTTTTAATTTTTAATTGTATTAATGTTGAATTCTGTACTTAGTTGGATGTAAATAAATAAATCGTTTTTAAGTATATATTTATCTATATAGGTATTTATATCGTTGTCTAGTACCCATAGTACAAGCCTAGAGCTTAGTCTGGGACTAGGTCAATTGGTGTGACACTCCCCTCCCCCCGCCCCCTCCCCTGGTAATAGATGGCTCTATTTTTCGTATCAGTTCCCTAAATGTATAAGTAATAAAATACTGAATTTAAATCTCATACAAAAAGGTCATATCAACATCCTTCTTACCCGCGAGCTTTTTTTTTTTAAGTGTTTTAAGCCAAGGTCTGGCCTTGTCCTTTGGCACTCGAATCACAAATCTTAATTATGTGATAGTTGCATCAATCTTTATCTTTACATAGTAATAGTCTAATAGTATTAAACAAAGTCGCTTCCCGCCGTCGATCTGTATGTAGGTTTATGCTTAAATCTTTCAAACTACGCATTGGATTTTCATCAATAGATAGAGTGATTCAAGAGGGAGGTTTATGTTTAAGTTCTGGATTATGTAGGGGTGAAGCGGAGCGGGGCGGGTCGCCAGTAACTTAAAAAAATACATGTTATTAATTTTTTCATTAATTTACAAGTTAATAAATAAATAAAAATACGCTTTAATGAACAGAAATGAAATTATTAATTCATGTTCGGGTTTAAAATGAATTTTCAATTTTCACGGAAAAGTCCTTCTACAGGGAATTCACTAAAAATCCGATGTAACGATCTCAATAACATACTAATAATAAATGAACTGAGAAGAAATTAGGTAATCCGGATGGCTGGGGCCCGTTTCCCAGAAAGTATTAGTCTAATAATATTAGTGTTTTGTCTCCTTTTTTATTTAGTTTAATTTACGAGACAAAACACTAATATTATTAGACTAATACTTTTTGAGAAAAAGGCCCAGGTCCGGTTATTACTTAGTTTTGGAATAGGATCCTACTTCCAAAAAAACCACACCCGATATGAAAAGACATCAAATTGGTTCGTCAAAGGAGATTATTAAATCGGAAACTCTTTGCTCGGAACCTTTTCTGAGAAAGTATAAGTAACATACAAGTTTTGGACGTTATTTACTGATTACCAGTACCTAACATGATTTCCTAATTGGATCTTACGCAACTGTACAAAAAGCGCCGAATGCGAACAGACAAACCTTTATATATAAATAAACGGAGGGTCGGAAGTGGGGCGCGCGTCACAGTGACGTCACCGCGCGTCAGACCGCGCCTTCGTTCGATCGCGCGGCGCGGCGTGGCGCGGCGTGGTGTGGCGTGGCGTGGCGTGATTGATTAGGGACGGTTCAACGTTCGTGTCAAGTTAAAGTGTTTTTAGAATTAGTTACATTTTTGAACCAGGTAGTGGAAGACCGCGAACTATCCATCCCGTCCCGATTAATTATTTTTTATTAAGTGAGTTCACTTAATTATTTAATTATATTTTTTTCCAAACGATTGAATGTCACTCAGATTATTATACCACATCACCCATTAATAATGAGTTGAACGGGATTGATTAATACAATAAATATTATAAAGACAAAAAGTCCAGTTTTGATAACTTTGTGTATTTGAGGAAGTTTAATTTTGTAAGTGGAAATTAATTCATCTGCACTATTGCCAACATCCTGTAGGCATAAGAATAAATAGTTATTATTAATACAATTCAAAATTAAAACTTAACGTATTTAAATTAAAATTAAACTAAGCTACTCAAACTATAGCTATATTAAAGATATAAATAATAATCACCACTATAAAAAGAACACCCCCTCTAGCAGGTCCGCTCGCGGCATGGCCCCCATGACACTGGTTATTATTTATCCTGATGCTGTAGATCCCAAAGCTGATTGAGGCCTACATCCGTCATTAGGGCTTTATTCTGCTTATGTTTAGCGCTATTACTTCTCGTAATCACACTGTTACTACAGCTCTTACTGTCAACTGAATAAGAGCTAATGTCAACAAAATGATTACGTTATCGAAACAACATATACCACTTAATTAATCCAAAGTAAAATAGAGGTCATGGGGGTCTATTCTACTCTGTAAAACAATATCCCTGTTTTGTCCTTATCTGTCATTGTGACATTTGAATTTGAAAGATAAAGACAAAACATTGTATAGCTATACCACCGTTACTCAACGTTTATTAGGAAGGGGGTAAATGTTTCTCGTATTGATTTTAACTCAGGCGTCATTACTGTCAAGTAAATAAGAGCTATTTTAACGTTGACAATACGATCACATGACAAGCAAAATGGTTTTACCGCGTAAAATAGAATAGTGAAGTAGAATATTATTTTGATATTCACTCCTGACACTTAAACCCTACGTGCATCCCAATAATACTCGTATTATAAATGCGAGAGTTTGTGTGTGTGTGTGTTAGTTTGTTACTCCTTCCCGCTGCAACGGCTGGACAGAATCGGATGAAATTTGGAGTGGAAATACTGCTATCATAGCGAAAAATTTAAAAGTTCTCGAGGGAATAACGATAATCGAAATCTATGCGGACGAAGTCGCGGGTAGAAGCTAGTTATATATAAATAACTAAATATTAGAAAATAATCTTTCACAAAATTACCAAGTCCCAAACTAAGCTAAGGCTTGCACAATGGGTACTAGACAACGGTAATACTTATATAAAGAAATACGTAGGTACTTAAATTAAATATTTATTTATTTTAAATACAAAGAAAACATCCTAGACTATGAAACAAATACTAATTTTCACACAAATATTTTCACATATACCGGACCGCTTGATTCGTCTATTCTAAATGCGAAAATTAGTTGGTTTGTTTCTCTATCTTCTCTTTAGTACTGTATTTGTGGCTTCAACTGAGAAAGCTGGGAAAGAACACTGTCGCAGAAAGTCAAGGAATAATCTTTTCGACGCCAACGACTCATATATCAGCACCGCAGGTTCAACGCCAACGACTGATATATCAGTCATGGTTGACAGTGGAAAATAGACTTGATTGTCAATGAGGTAAAGTTGAAATTAGCTCTGGTGTTGAGCTGTCAATGGCGTGTGAATGACAACTTTTTTTTTGAGAAAGCGTTGAAAAGGTTAATTTGGACGTTATTTTATTCTCAAATGACAGGTCCACAAGGGTGAGTATCCACCAGAGCTGTGCGATGTGCGCGGTAGCGGAGCGGTATGCGAGGAAGAAATCCACCAATAGGAGAACAGCGAGGTAAGGAAAATTAAGCATTCCTATTGGTGGGATTTTTTCTCGCACCCCGCTCCGCTACCTCGCAACAGCTCTGGCTGATATTCACCTTAAGCCAACATTACAGTTGCTGTCTAAACATTTCATTCCAGAAAATAGGGAATATGTATTCATCATTATTTCACGGCTTATTGAAAAGCACTGATTCATGTAACTAACAGTTGATAAAAGTCATTTTTTGAATAGCTATATAAAAACCGAGATACATATAAGCCAACAAAGATTTCCTATTTAGTTTCTTCCAAAACAGAATTTAACATGGAGTTTATATGGCCGACGTGTTTATTGAAGTCACAAGGCGTATCAGGGGCCCGTTCCAGAAAGCCACTCCGCAACTCTGCACTCCACAAATCCCACTCTTCAAACTTATTTCTGTTCCACAAAGCTATTGCAGAGTTGAAGAGGCAGAGTCAAATGCAGAGTATGTATTTGTGGATTTGCAAAGTATTTCTGTTCCACAAGACAATCGCAAAGTTGAAGAGGCAGAGTCAAATACAAAGTGTGGATTTGTGGATTTGCAAAGTATCTTTTAAGAACAGAATCTTTGCAGAGTTTGCAAATTACGCAGAGTGTTTTCTGGAACACGTTTACTCTGCACTTTGCATTATCGTGGATTTGCAAAGTGCCCGGTGCAGAGTTGCAGAGTGGCTTTCTGGAACGGGCCCCAGATCTCTCGGTCTAATCGCTGTCTAATTAGCAATTTAAAATCTTCCGTATTTCTTGGCCGATTTTAATTTTATTTCACTTTTGGTGATCTTTTACGGTATTTTCATATTTTGTTGAGAAATGCTATTTAATAAATCCATGCATATTCTCTATTGGATAGTCTATACACAATATATCTATACCTAGGTATACGGCTAACGTCAACAACTAGATTACTTTATATCATTAAACGAGCAACTTTGCCCGGCGTGGCGGGCTTGCATTAATTAAGGATGCCGTAACATATTAACAAGAATTATACTTTCACTGCGCCAACCCTAGGAATAAGCTCGCCTTTGTATAGTCGGCCAAGGAAGTCTAGATCTTAACGACAAACAAATAGAGTCCAAAAGTGGTTTACGAGTTTCTTGGACGACTACTATATTTGTAAATACTGGTGTTCATTAAAGAGTTTATATTAAGACCTAATCTATGGAAATGGTTAAAGATATAAACAAACTAGTACACTCAAACCCTAGTAGCTGTTCATTTTAATACCTTGTCGCAGTGAAGTATTAAACTGAGAATGTTTCGAATTCAGTATATCAATAGCTGCGACAAGGTTCTAAAATGGACGGCTACTTCAGAAGTCGACCGTACTAATGACGAGGACGACGCGGCCTAGTTGGTAGTGACCCGGCTTACTTACGAGGCTATCGGTCCCGGGTTCGATTCCCGTGGGCAAATAGTTTTGGGTGATGAGCGTGATTATTTGTTTCTGAGTCTTGGATGTTTTCTATGTATTGAGGTATGTATTTTTCTGTATAAGTATGTTTATCGTTGTCGTGTAGGTACCTGCGATGAACAAGCCTGGAGTTTAGTTTGGGAGTAGGTCAATTTGTGCGGTTGTTGTTATAGGTTTAATAACCTAATTTAATTTAATTTATAAGGGCGGGGTCTCCATGCAAGAAATGTATTTTTTTATTTTGTTTTATCGTCAAAGTGTATTTTGTTTTAACCTATACGAGTACAAGCATCAAATTTGGTCACAGGTAGTGCTTTTGAGGTGTTTCCGTATTGTCAACGTTTTGATAGCTCGTGTTTACTTGACAGTAATGGCGGCCGAGTCAAAAACAATACGATTACAGGTCAAAGACAATATGGCTTTTATCGCCTAGAATAGAAGCTCGGGGGTTATTATGACGTAGCTATGCAGTTCATTTTACGGCGAGCGTAAAGGACAGAGCTATACTACATTGCTATGTCATAATACCCCCCCCCCCCCCTGTTCTATTTATACTATAGTATAACTAAGTGTAACTGGCACCGCCCAAACAGTGTTTACTGAGCAAAGTTTAATCATAGGCGAGTCAATGTTGGGGCCCAAGACGGAGGGCAGCAGAACTAATGATGTTTGGGCTCGCTTGATATACCACTATTTAGAGAGCAATTAATTTGAATCGATTTGTAGTTAAGGGAGGTTCTGTGTTTAAACCATATGTACCTATATGCTTGCATCGTAAATAATTAAGCGGGCATTACATTATACAAATTGTAGACCACTAGGTGAGTTAGTGTACTAATTTTGTATAGTGTAAAATCAGCTAGACACTAGCTAGACAGAGGCCCAGCCAAGATGCATTACGCTTACTAGCGTTTCTATTCGTTTTGTTTTTAAACCAATCACGTCACTGATACGAAAAGTCACGTGATCTACAAGTGACGCCATTGGTCTAAAAACGAATCGATTAGAAACGTTACTTAGCGTAGTGTATCTTGGCAGGGCCTCCAGGACCTCGGTTAGTGATCTAATCTAGAGTGATCGTATGTGCTCTGGCGCACTAGCACTACCTAGCGCAGAAGAATTAGCGCTCTGCAATTTGAATAATGTAATCATCATCATCATCATCAGCCTATAGCAGTCCACTGCTGGATATAGGACTCTAACATGGCTCGCCAATTGGCTCGATCCTGGGCCTCCCTCATCCAACCGCTCCCAGCAAACCTCCTCACGTCGTCCATCCATCTAGCTGGCGGCCTACCCACACTGCGCTTGCCCGTGCGTGGTCTCCACTCCTAACCTAGAATCATGTAATGCCCGCTTTAAATACTCAGATACCCCCGATGTAAGGTGACCTCTTCTTTCAGACCCGATATCTACTAAACACTGCTTATCATGAAACTTAGCTCAGAACTATTCCGATTAAATTAGCTTTTGAAACCAAAACAATCTTTGAGAGTCAAATTCAGAAAACGACGTCACTATAAAATTAAATTGCCTCGGCAGACCAACGTATAAAATAAGTAACAAATCTTAACGAGCAAAATTACGAGCTATGAATGTTGTAAATCGTACCTAATAGTTCTAGCTAATTTTAGTGATGTCTGTACTTTTAATTGTATCACGGACCAAATTTGAATGAATGAATGAATGAATGATTTATTTATTTGAAAACACACAACAACATTACAACTTGCTTAAAACTAGAAAAAGAAAAAAAAGTAGGTAAATAGTACAGTTTTGAGGGTGGTCTCAAAAAGGAGTCCACTCAGCATGTGCCAAGGCATGAATTGCCTTGACGCTGATTTTCAGTGAATCCATTTAAACAATACAAAACAAAACACAAATAACAAATAACAACAACACCAAGCAGAGCAGAATACAACAGACATTTCAGCGAAGGTACAGTTTAAAAGCAGATTTGATAAAAACTTATAAATAAATAAATAATGTGTTTATCAAGTCGGTATAAAAATAGTTACATAATTAGTTGGATGTAAATAAAGTATCTATCTTCCTTGTTACATAATAAATAAATAAATAAATAAATATATACATATATATACATATATATATATATATATATATATATATATATATATATATATATATATATATATATATATATACAGCAGCAAACAACAGAATTTTATATCGTCGGCTAGACAGAGGACGTTTGTTCCATTATCAGGTGGATTTTTATTTTATTTTTAAATGTTACCAGGGAACTGGAGTTTCTTATTGGTGGTAGAATGTTATTCCAGCATCGCGTGGCAGCGTATCTAAAGCTGCCACGGAATCCAGCCGTCCGGTGTTGCGGGCACATGAGGCGGGGGGCTTGTCTTACATGTTTATTGGAAAATGTTAGTCGATCATAGAGGTATCTAGGCTGTTTACTCTGAACTATCCCAAACAGCAAACAAGCGAAGTGAAGTTTCCTTTTAGCATCCAATCTAAGAAGTTTGCTGTTGTTTAAAAATGGTGTCACATGGGCTCTGGGTGGGATAGGAAAACAGAACCGGGCACAGGCATTCTGTAGCCTCTGTAGTTGCATTTTTGTACGCGACAGCAGACACTCTCCAATGACCGTGTCCGCATAATTAAGCTTTGACAGGATCAGTGAGTCACAGAGCTTAATACGCATGTCTACGTTTAAGTGATTACGAATCGTATACAAAACTTTAAGTCTGTAGACACAATTACGGACAGTTTCTAGAACATGGTTTTCAAATTGCAGTCTTCCGTCCATAAGTACTCCCAGATTTCTGGCTTCAGACACACGGTCAGTGCTTTCGTTTTGAATGCGAACTTGTGGATTGCGAGACAAAGTTTTTTCAATTTGGTTTCTTGTTCCTAGTACGATAAATTTAGATTTTAAGGGGTTCAAAACTAGGCTGTTTTTGTCAGACCAGGAAGCAACCTGACTGAGGTCATGGTTTAGTTCTGTGACGGCTATATTAGCATGTTCAGGTTTAAATGAGATATGCACCTGTAAATTTAGTAAATGACCATTAAATTAATACCATGAAATGTTAAATGTTTTGTTCTTCTTGTCATCTTTTTTAGATGTGTGTTCGCGTTGAATACATATTTCTATTTCTATTAAAACCAGTTTTTTTTTTTTTTTTACTGTCGCGGCCTTAAATGTAATTGGATTAATTGGGAATATAGTTATGAATTTGCTAATCACATTTTTAACATAATAAATAGACATTATATCTTTATGCTTTTTATTTTACGAAGCTGCTTCAAAAATTCCGGGGACAATTTTTTTCTGACTTATAACAAAACAAACCTTAATTGAAGATTTTTTTACGAAAAAACAATGCCTAGGATTATTTGATAAAAGGTGTTATATACCTAAATAAATTAATAGGTACTACCTACCTACATCAAACTTGAATAAAATAACAAAACAAATCCACCAATTCACGAGATCTCGCGAGATTGCATTCACTATTAGAGATATTGGTGTGTCTCTCTAGAAAGAAATCGTAACTTTTCGGTATGTGGAGAATTAATGGTGTTGATTAATTTAGATCTTATTTCAATACGTCCAAAGACGATGATTCTTCAGCAGTGAAAAATTCTCTGCGCTGCGCTTCGCTGTAACTGTTACCAAAGTGGCATTTTGACCTTTAAAGCCTTCGCAGGCCAGAAATAACCACGGCCAATCTAATTTATCTCTCCTTGACCCTTTTTCTGCTTGGTTCCCTAATTGGCGACAGGTTGTTTTTGAGAAGTTGTTCGGATAAAAATCATGTTTGTGACACATGTTATGAATAAAGTAGTTAAGATGGGGCACACTGAGAGCATCAGCCAGGAAAGGCGATGATAAATTAGTCTGTAACTCGGGCAAATATTAACTTAAAAAAAGTTACCAATATAGGGATGATCCAAATCATCCACTCTATCAACTGTTAAAATTTCTCCAAAAGTTTTCCAGACATGTATGAGGTTTATCTCAAAGGAGTCCATATTGACTCTAAAAATTATTTTCGCTCATAAAATGTCTTAGGTGATAAAGTCATAATCATCGGAATTCATAACGTATTTTTTTCAGTAGCTGTAACTTTTTCAGGATTTTTATTTAAATCAAAGCTAACCTAACCTAGCCTAACGCTTATCTACACGTTGAATATTCAAGAAATTTAGAAAAGTGTACGGTTCCAGGGATAATGAAAATCATGAATATCATTTTATGAAAACCTAATGATTATGAACAAAGTTATGTGAAAAAATGCGCTCCCATCTCAAAGGCATACTATTTTTTTATTATTATTATTACTGAGGTTTTTTATATTAACAGTATTTCTTACGACTGCTTAGGATTAGTGGTCGCAATGACGTAATCTTGTTTGTAACCGCGTTTCCGCATGTTGTTTATTTAATATTTCAATAAATAAGAAACAAAAAAAAATGCCTTTGAGACAAACCTCTATAAATAAGTAAGATGTTTTTCAGAATTCTTAAACAGTTACTTTTGTCAATTCCTTACAAATTGATCCCCTAGTTATCGGCGGTTGCATCGCATTAATGTTGACCCCTAATTATTTATTATTATTATTTATTTATTTATTTATTATCATCAACTTATCATTACAGGTTAAATACCTAATGCGATAGAAAAGGCCAACCAAAACCCACTTAATTATTAATGCATATAACATGTAAGGCCGCTTTTTTAAATTCGCTCAGAGTGTAATGTGGTCTGTGGTTCCAACGGAGATGACGTAATATTTAATAACAAGTCGTTGTTAAAAACGCTTCAACTAATAGTTAATAACTATGGATTGCAAGCTCTGATGATACACATAGAGGTACAGTCAGCATCAAATATATAGACACAGTAAAACTTGCAAAAATATGTAAACACGACTCTGTTGCGTAGGAATAAGGGTGTATATATATTTCTGGAACCTTGTTAACGTATATATATATATATATATGACGCTGACCGTACCTACTCAAATAAATCATGAGATACTTTAGACACAATGTTTTTGAGAGTTCTACGAGGGTTGATCAATAAGTTTTTGGAATCGTTATAAAAAATGGGAGATATGTAAATCGTTATATTTTAATTGGAATATGCACACTTTCTATATTTACAAACATTTATTAACGTCATTTAAATGTTTTATTTTACCCCTATAAAAATATTTTTACTTATGGAGGTCAAATTTTGTACCTTAACTAAGTCATCATCAGCTTGTGATTTTTATGTAGTTGTTTTTGAACATTGGTGAATGAGAAGTAGTAGTCAAAAGTTAGGGCTAAATAACAGGGGGAGCGGTTATCAGTTCTGAACTTAGGTCGGAGAGCAGCATCCTTGTGAATTAGATGGCTCTGAAGAATAATTCCTGCCGAAAATACGTAAATTTTTTTCAGGACTTTATTTTTAACTTTTTTTCCTTAACTATACGGCAGAATAATGATATATAACTCTCCTAGGTTATTTGATAATTGCTAAAAGCTAATATCACAGTATTTATTTGTAGGCCTCAATAATCCCGGAAATGAGTAAAAAATCCACCCTAAATGTTGGTGACCGAGCTGGAAATAAAAAAGTCCACTGCAAAGATAACTTGTTTATTCTTAAAATCATAATGATAAACCAAGGTTTCATTTTCAATAACATTTTTTTTTATTAGGGCATCAGGACTTTCTCCACCGCTCCAAATAATTACAAAACTATTAACTCTTATTTATGTCGTCTTGTAAAATTATTCATACAGATGTTTTTTGTTTAGCTTTCACAGAAAAACAAATGAATAATGTTAATAATTATTTTCTCTAATTTGACGTTGATTAGTGCCATGGTATAGTCCACATTAAAATAATATCATTGCGAGGATGGTTCATACCGATTCTAAAAACTTATTGATCACCCCTCGTACACAGACGAAGTTGTGGGCATAGCATACGAGTAGGTAGTCTTACTATCCTACGAAAGTTTGCGTGTGTGTTAGTTTGTTAATGCTTCACGCAGTAACGGCTAAATGAATTTGGATGGAATTTGGAGTGGAGATGGCTTATAACCTGGATTAACACATAGGCTACTTAAAAAATAACAATTAAAAAAAACCCGGAAAATTTAAAAGTTTCCGAGGAAATAGTGGTGATCAAAAACTACGCGGGTGAAGTCGCGGGTAGAAGCTAGTCGTTTGTAGAAAGTTAGACTGGTGGTAGGAACATTTTTTTTTTACATTGCGGTATATTGAATATGATAACGATAATTATGATTTAAGACGAAGTGGAATAAAAATAGGCTAGAGTCGTCACGAAACAACACATCTTCAAAGTTTATTAATCTTTTTCAAATCAACCGCGTTACAATGGCATTTTCACCGACTGCTGGGAGTCTAATCGCACTGCTAGACCAAAACAGTATTAACTCAAAATCTTTGTTAGTTTTGTTTCAAGTTCTTTGAAGTTGTATTAAAGGAGATTTTAAAATACAGTTGTAATTTGAGTTACTACTGTTTTGATCTAAAAGTGCGTATGGCTGCGTTTATCGCGTGACAAAGTGTGGATAAGGCATCCGTCACCTTCTGACACGTAAATAGGTACGAGAGTGACGAATGTTTTATCCACATTTGACACGCGATATAGACGCAGCCATGCTAGCCCCGCTGAGTTAGGAGGGTAATATTAAAGCTTGGATGTGTTATTATTAACTCGGCCACCATTACTATCAAGCAAATAACATGTCAAAAAAGAATATTGTTTTTACAAGTAGAATAGAACCCCAGTCTACGTTAAAAATAACTAAGTTAAAATTACAATTTAATTGACCTAACAGGCCAGACTAAAACAATATTGCTTTTGACATTTTAGCACATTGTTTTCAACTCCGCCGCTATTACTGTCAAGTAAATAAAAACAAACGTAACGTTGACAAACGATAATATGGCAAAAGCGATATGGTCTTACCCTGTGGAAGAAACCCTCTATTCTACGACGTTACACAATATTGCTGTTGACCTGTTATCGTGTTGTCAACGTTTTGATAGCTCTTATTTACTTAACAGTAAGGCCGAGTTAAAAACAATACCATAACAATTCAAAAGCAATATGTTTTTACAGTGTAGAAGAGACCCTGCATATAGGAAAGGTCACACATCGATTACGAAAATTAATTGCACAACCAAATGTCAAGGTCTACGGCTACTACGACGTAGCGCTACGCGGCTACGACACTACGATTGTCCGTAGGCGTCTATCGGGGTAGGAGTGGGGTAGTAGTACAGGTTTCGGCCGTCTTAAGACCATTTTTGGCCAGTCTAAATTTTAACTAATATCTAAAGCATTATGAAATTACAAAAATATATTTTATCTTAATATTAATCTTCAGTCTTAACTATTTATGAATTTCAACCTTATGTGGCCAAAAAGGGTACAGTGGCCACAAACGGTATTTCTACCCTACATCGCCTTTGTTTCAAAGGGTTTTATACCCAGTAGGATAGAGGCGTTTCGGTCGTTTGTTTGGCATCGAGCGGGGGTTTATTTATTTATCGCAGGGCTTTGGCATGGTTTGGCTTCGGTCTCGCACGCGATTGTACACGATTCGGCAACTTAGGATGATTGGTAAACAAAGTAAAAGTGTTTTTAGAGTGTATGGGCCTTTATTATAGAGACTAAAACCAAATCGTCTATGACCTGTTATGGTATTGTTACTCGGTCGCCATTACTGACAAGTAAATAAGAGCTATCAAAACGTTGACAATACGATAACAGGTCAAAGATATGATTTTTAGAACTTAGCCTAGAATCTCGGCCCTGGTAAAAAACAACCCTAAAGAACCCTACCTTCTGGTACACCTTGGGGGGTACAAAATTGACATAGTATTTATGGTCTAAGATCCGAATAGGAGACGATTTGCACCGGGCTGTTTAGTCGATGAATAGTATTTTATATCAAATTTAATACGCTAAATAATATGTGGCGAATAGGTAGGCTGAAAAATTTCAGTCCAGTACGTATGTCATTGAAAAAATATTTAAAAAATTCTATAGGCTTCATACTTTCGATTGATATGTAATGTGTCTATTAAACAAGCTATTGCATTTTTTTTAAACAAAGTTAATTTTAATTTTTTTAATGAATTGAACTGGACTGAAATTTTTCAGCCTACCTATTCGCCATATATTACTTAGCATATTAAATTTGGTTTATAATACTTTTTATCGAATAAACAGCCCGGTGCAAATCGTCTCCTATTCGGATCTCCTACTATTAAGACAAGTTCTGGGACGTCATGTGTTACCTACAAATACATATTTTCAAAACAAAAAATATGTACTCGCCTTTTTGACGTTGATAATCAATAGCTCTATGTATTTATTTTTATTTAGTTTATGGGTATATAGTTCCATCTGCTTTTTGTGTGTATATCTGCACCGTAGCTCTTAAATGGATGAGCTGATTTGGATGCGATTTTATTTATTTGAGAGCAGGTTTTTTGCAGTAGTTCACAGCTAGGTTTCATGAAAATCGGTTGAGATCAGCTCTGAGAGAAGGGGTCACCGTTATATCGAGGGTTTTATATCTTTGTTAGAATCCTTGACAACCTTCAATAACAAGTGTTTCTGTTCCAGGGCATCGTACCGGGCGGCGCGCGGCCCTCGGCCCGAGCGCGCCGAGCCGGCGGCGCCGGCGCTGCTCGACCCCGCCGCGGCTAAGAAGCCGGCGCTCAAGGGCCCGCGACCCGTCCCCAGCGTCTCCGGTAGGCTTCCTTCATCATCATCATTATCAAAACTAAATCATTATCACAGTATCATTATCAGAACTAAATCATATCACAGCATCATTCTCAAAACTAAATCAGTATCACAGCATCATTACCAAAACTAAATAATTATCACAGTACGTATCATTATCAGAACTAAAGCATATCACGGCATCATTATCAAAACTAAACCAATATCACAGTATCATTATCAAAACCAAATCATTATCACAGCATCATTATCAAAACTAGATCATTATCACAGCATCATTATCAGAACTAAATCATTATCACGGTATCATGATCAGAACTAATTCATTATATAAACTTAAATAGGTTTATAGTGCGTTTATGAAGGGTTAAAGGTTTATTCATAGGTTGAAGAGAATAACGAGCACATGAGCCAAACAACCAACCAATCAACCAACTCCCCTCTGCGGCATCCCCGAACAGTTATTTTATGACAAGGGAGTTATCAAGAAAAGATCTCTTATTTCACTTAAATGGTCGACAACGGACGAACAACTCATCATGAGTTGCCCATGTTTATAGGTGGTGGTGATTTTTTCCCATCAGGTAACCTACAAGCCCTTTTGCCTCCCTCCCCCCTCCCTGCCTTACGTACATTAAACTAACGCAACCATTCTAAGATTCAATCTTTTAGTTTAGTTTATTTTTATATTTTAGATTAAGTTTATAAGGCTTAGTTTGAGTTTTCATTTATGGTTTTATACATCATGTAGGTACTAATTTTATGTCGTTTATGTCCATCTCAAAAACATCTAACGTAGGTATTAATTCCTCCCCAGACTCGATCTCGTTGTCGTCGCCGGTAGCGGCGGCGTCCCCGCGCGCCGATGGCCCCCCTGTGCCGGCGGGCGTGGCCGCGCTGCCCGAGGAGCTGCGCGCGCAGCTGCTGGGCCGCCCGGCGCTGCGCCCGCGCCGCCGCCGCGCCATGCTTATCTACGTCTGCGCTGCCGACTCGCAAGGTACGCTAACCTCTAACTGGGATTGAGTGATTGGGTGAGTGATTCTTCGGCGTTTTACCCGCTGTCATTATTATCTTCTCATGAGAGTGTCGCTGGCCTATAGTGGCTTAAGGGGTCGATTCGAGATCGTAAGGTCCCGAGTTCGAATCCCCGCGGTCATCATGTAACCACTAAGTTTTCAATTACATTACCCGATAAAGAAAACATCGTGAGGTAACCTGCACATTCAAACAGCTGATTGTGTAAGAGGGTAATTACACAAAAGATCCTATAACAGGTCGAAGTGTATCCGAAAGGGCCCTTCTGTAAGATAAGATACAATACGAGTAAGATTGTCTTCACATAAAATTAACAGCTTTCTTGTTCTTTTAAATGTAATGGACACTACCCCAGGGGCTGGTGTTTTTGATATTTAAAGTTGCTTAGTTATCATTATTTTAGCATTAAAATCCGATGCATAGTTTGAAAGGGAAGCAAGTTTGTTTTAAATACTTTGTAAAGATTAATAAAATCCAAAAAAAAAAAAACTTAATGGGATTTATTGTAAAGACGATCTTTAAGCTGTATTTATTTATCCAAAATCCATAGACGATGTCACTTTAAGGTTTCTGCCCACTACACCGTATCATACCATGACCGTACTATGAACGTATCAGGCCCGGAAGGTAATCTAATTAGTATTAAAATGTTGGTCGGTGACGGAACGGTGTAGTGGGCTTAGTCTCATACTTTTCAATACAAAGAATATTTTTTTGTCTGATATCGCGGTGTGGCGGCGTGACCGTGATTACTCGCGCACTCAGCAAACTCGTGGGGGCGGCGTACCTACTCATAGCCGTGCGTAGGTGTTTAAGCGCTGTGGACCGACCTGAATGGTGTTCCTCTGCTGAGGACTGCTGGGTTACCATATCCTTGCAAACTAATGCCCATAACTCTAGGGCATCAAAATTGCACTTGGGTTGTCTGTATCTATGTAACGAAGGTGGTATTGGCTTTTCATTTGTTGGGCAACTAATAAATTTTGGTCAGAAAGTCTTTCAAATAACTACGGAGTATCCCAATGATAAGGTTTTAATAGTCGGGGACTTTAATATGAGCGATATCGATTGGAGATTTAACGCCGAAACTGAAAATTACGAACCCCTTACGTCACTTGTTGAAAAGCACGCCGAATTCTTAAACATTTTACATACTTGTAATCTCCATCAATTCAATGGCGTGGTAAATGTCCAAGATAGAATACTTGATCTGGTGCTAGCCAACGTAAACGAATCGGTTACCGTGCATGCCTGTACAGACCCTCTATTAAAGGAAGATGTGTATCATCCCGCACTCCTCATTAAGGTAGTTAACACTAGTATAGAATATTTGCCCACCCGCCCTCGAACTAGATTCATGTATGATAAAACTGATTTTTCGTTATTTACGGCCGAGCTCGGTAGTCATGACTGGAGAAAACTTCTTTCTGCAGGTACAGTCGACGATGCATTGTCCACTCTAATTAAAATTATATACGACATTAGAGACAGAGTAGTTCCTCAAAGATAATCTAGAAGCACTACTTTTCCAGTCTGGTACTCACCTGCACTTAGAAAGATTCTGAAAGAAAAAATGAAATATCACCGCAAGGCGAAGATTTACAATAATCTAGCCGACAGAAACGCCTTCAATATTATTCGTGTTAGGGCAAGCGTTGTTGAAAACACTTGCTATAACCAATATATTAGGCATGTCGAAGGGGCTATTCGTTCTAACCCGAAAGCGTTTTGGGCATATTTAAAAGCTAGACAGCAGAATAATGCCTATCCACGAACATTAACTTACGGTTCTACAATAGTGATGTCCGGTGGCAATATCTGCAATGCTTTCTCAGAATATTTTGGTTCTACCTATCTTAGCCATGGTCAAGTATCTGATGAAGATATAGCCCTTCACTCACCTATGTCGGCTGGTACTGGACTAGGGCATATTGAAATAAGTGATTCGTTAGTTCTTAGCTTGCTCAAATCACTAGACACCAATAAATCTGCTGGCCCTGATTCCATTCATCCAGCACTGGTTGTAGGGTGTGCGAAGAGTTTAGTTGGTCCGTTGTGTATGCTGTTTAATAGGTCTTTGTCAGAAGGTATTATGCCATTACAGTGGAAGACAACACTTATAACGCCAATACACAAGAAGGGGCCTAAGCGTAAGGTTGAAAATTATAGGCCAATCTCAAAACTATGTATCTTTGCAAAGGTTTTCGAGAAGATAATTCACGACCAAGTTTATAGGGATCTTATACCTACCTTCAGTCTCAGGCAACATGGATTCCTGCCAGGCAGATCAACGACGTCTAATCTTTTGCTTTTTATAGATCATGTTACATACATTATGGAAGGTGCGGGCCAGGTAGATGCTGTTTACACAGACTACAGCAAAGCCTTCGACCGCATTGATCATACTATACTCCTACGTAAATTAGCAGTGGCAGGAATTCATGGTGACTAGGGCATGCAGTATCGGAAGATTTCCAGTATCGGAATTGAAAATCGGTATTGAACCTCAATATCGGAATCTCGGAATTACGCAGGGCGTACAATATCGACTATTTCCAATACCGGAATTGAAATTCGGTATTGTGTCTCAACATCGGAATTCCGATACTAGTATCGGAATTAGGGATCTATTAGAAAAACACACTTTCTATTCAATATTCAATACCGATTTTCAATTTCGATACTAGAAATCGTCCGATACTGCATGTCCTATAATGCATAGAAGGCAACTCCACAGATAACTTTGAAATACTACGTTTTTTTCGATATTACAATATCGGAATTAAAAGGTAATGAATATCGGATTTACGATATTGATAGGCCCAATATCGGAATTCAATTTCGATATTGAAAGTGTTCCGGTATTGCTCCGTCTAATCTCGGAATTATAATATCTGAAAAATTGGTCCGAGATTCCGAGATTTCGAGATTCCGAGATCTCGGAATTCATGCCCTAATGGTGACCTTTATAGATGGTTTTCATCTTATGTCCAGAACAGGTCTCAATGTGTTGTACTGAATGGATTTGCTTCGGCTCCACTCCTGATTACCTCGGGAGTCCCACAAGGCTCAATACTTGGACCCTTGCTTTTTATTATATTTATTTCAGATATTGACAATTGTTTCCATCATTCAAATATACTATTATTCGCAGATGATATGAAGATTTTTAAACCAATTGAGTCCTTGAATCATGCTAAATTGATGCAAGATGACATTGATAGGTTAACCCAGTATTGCGTGGACAATAAGCTAGACCTGAACATTGAGAAATGTGTTAGTATAACCTTTACTCGTAAAAAATCTCCATCACTGTTTGACTATACTATAAATAATACTAGTCTTGTAAGAGTCAACGAAATAAATGACTTAGGTGTAACACTTGACAGTAAACTTACGTTCAACCAGCATTTCACAAAAATTCTAGCCAAAGCAACCAGGGCACTAGGTTTTATCTATCGTGTCTCAAAAAAATTTAAATCTGCAAAAACTATAAAAATCTTGTATTGTGCATTGGTGCGCAGTCACCTAGAATACTGTTCGCAAGTTTGGAACCCCACGTATGTCACCTATATAGATATGATTGAAACAATTCAACGCAAATTCGTATCGTATTTAAACCGAAGATATAAAACAAATGTTGGAAATTACATTGATAGATGTAAACATTTCCATCTACTGCCCCTCAGTCAGCGTCGCGAAGCGGCCGATTTGGTCCTATTGTGCAAACTTTTCTCAGGCATTCTAGATGTGCCAGATCTGCTGTCGTGCATAGGTCTCCGGGTTCCTTCTTTAAGACCATCTCGTCATGGCAGGTTTCTGAAGCTGAGTGCATCTGAATCTATTTTAAATTACGGGCAACATTCGTTTACTCATCGTGTTTGTAAGACTTTTATTACTAATTACACTATGGAATTAGATATTTTTATGAGCAAATCACAGCTTTTTAAAAGTCTTATAAACAAAAAGTTCTTTGGTAACTCCAAGGAAGCACCAAGTAGTAGTAGGTAGTACTTAAATGATTATTGAATAATAAATTGGTAAACTCATGTTTGTTTGGCGCTTATCAATTTTGTTAAAACTTTTTAGGTATGTAAGCACCTAAGGTTAACTCCTATACTGTGATTTTTGTTCACAATATTGTTACCTATATAGCACTAGTAATTATTTGCTTAGCTGCTCGATAGTTCTCTGTAAAATACTCATACAATTTTATGATTAGGTGAAAACTTGTAAATGGCCTAGTTTATTATACACTGTAAAATTTATTTAGTGACAAGAAGGCTGTTAGTTTTCCGAATATAAATAAAATTAAAATTAAAATTTACAAAAAATCCGGTGTAGTGAGCCGAAACCTTAAACAACGAAATTTAATTACTTACCACAATGTTTCCTACAGACTGCTGCGCAGAGAAAGGCGCGCTCCAGTGCGGCGCAGCGGCGCGTCTCCGCGTGCGCGCGCGGCGGCGCGGCTGGCGCATCCACGTGGCCGACCTCCACTGGCGGTCGCCCCTGGAGCAGCAGAGAGACCACCGGTTCCCTGTGCTATGCTTAGCTGAACTAGCTCGTGAGTACTATGGCATATTATGCTATGAAAAGAAAGGGACAACGATATCAGTTATAGATATCTGACCCGTTCCGTTGTTTGGTTCGTTGCCGCGGAACATGGCAGGTTAGGACCAGAGCTTGAGAACGGTTCGAAAAATACCGGTTAATTATGGTTTTTAACCAGGTTCTTCGCAAAAGCTCGCGTGGAGCGAAATAGATTTGTGAGGGTTATCATCACTGGGATTAACCTGGTCAATCCGGTGGTTTGGGTGGTCCTCGTTTTTGTTTCTTCCTTCACTTGGATGGCGGGGTGACTATGGTCTTTTAAAATGATAAGACCTGCTTGAATTCAAGCTGAGCAATTGAAAATGCAACTCAAGAGCGAGAGAGAGAGAGATTAGGGTAGGAAACACGAGAAAAGGTTGGTAGGGGAGCGGTGCGAATGAATAGCGAGCGAAATTGTAACCTGTATTTCGAGCAGGAACAGTTTTATTTTGCTCTTTGATCAAAACCCAAATAATATAATAGCAGAATCGAAATGAAAATAATCTGTTTGTAATGTATAGCGTTTCTGAGCTGGTTAAAAAAAATAACTAGGTTTCCAAGCCCTAGTTAGGACACCACATAAACGGCCTGTCTCATACTCGAAAACACAACCTTCGTTTAGAATAGAGGTGATCAAGATTTCCTGCTTTCTTGGTAGTTAGAGACATTGCCTTTTAGAAGTTCTACGAGCACTTGAGGAACTTACTCTTGCTGGGTCCATCTTAAAAGGGGCGTAGCCAAGTTGCATTAAACGAAAACTCTTCCCCCCTCCCTCTCAGCCCCCAATGACAATCACCGTTTAATACACACCTGGAATTCTCCCCAACTGTGTCCACCTGTTACAGGCCAGTCAGAGCTAGGTGCGGTGGTGCCGGTGCTGTTTCTCAATTCGGGCTTGGGCACCCCGCTGCTGCCCCACACCCTGGAGTGCGCGGACTTCAAGGCCGCGCTCGACGCTGCGCAGGACGAGGCTGACAAGACACTGCTTAACAAATGGTTAGTTCGGGAGCCAGCCGTTTGGCCGAAATATGTTTGCCAAAATGTGTCGTTTCCCAACCGTTTCATTTGCCGACCCATTTTTTTTCCTGTAACTGTAAATATTTTAAGATATATTTCAGTGCGATCGTGTAGAACCGTACGAGTATAAGGAGGTTAGGTTAGTGTTAATAAAATCCTGAAATATTTACGGTTTCAGAGAACAAAGCGGGTTGGCAAATGAAACGGTTGGGAAACGATAAAATTTGGCAAACACATTTCGCCGAAACAAACGTAGCCGGTTAGTTCATCCTTTTTAGGGTTCCGTACCGGAAGGGCGCCCAATGGGACCCTGTTACTAAGCCTACGCTGTCTGAACTTTGAAGAAGATCTTCTCCATGAAGGTCAAGTTGTTCGTGATCCAGTTGAACAAGAAATTGAATGTGTAGACGTCAGTAAAACATCAACTTGAATGAATTATTGTTGAAAATACAATTGGACCTTGGTTGAGTATAGTTTAAGATAGAATGCATCTATGTTATTTATAGTCATTTCATCGGGTGACTTAGGTAAAACGTACTACCATCCCAAAACAAAACAGTGGGAACGTCGTTCTTGGTGGTAGGTTCTTCAATGGCTCAATTGGTACTCCTCTTCTTCCGCGGCCCCGCCACACCGCATACAATGTTGCGGCCCCGCCAGATTTCGGAGGGTAATGAGTAATATAATGGTTAGGGTTAGGACTTCTGGTGGCAAGGCATACCGCTGTTCTTAAATCCATGAGGTTGCTATTTCCTAATTATTATGATTCTGACCATCAGTATTGTTAAATTTCTAAATGCATTAATTTGTTATATCGCTAAATCAGTAGAAAAAAAATAATTTTGGTAAAGAGGATAATAAACAAACAACTATTAGTGGGTAACTAACCGAACTAAAAATGTATTTGATTTATTCTGACATATGACAATACTGAAGGCCAAAATCAAGTTTATAATTAGATTTAGAACCACGATATGGCCAGAAAAGTCCTAACCCCAGCAATGGTCCCACAGGTACAGCCTGGACGAGAGCGCGACGCCGCCCTGCTACCGACTGGCGCGCGGCGCGCCGGCGCGCTGGCGCCGCGAGATGGCGCGCGCTCTCAGCGTGCTCGTGCGCACGCTGCCGCAGGAGGCCTGCGACGCCTACCTCACCACCGTCGTCGAACAGGTATACTTGCAACCGTTCATTTGGTTGCTCTGTAACTCGAGCACGAACTTTTTCCTTCAATCGAGTAACACTAAATACCAATTACCAATGTAACACCATTAGGGTTTGCAAATACGGATCCATTTTGTGTGGAAGATCCAGATCCGGATCTTCCCATACAAAATGGATCCGCATTGCAAACCCTAAACACCATCTAGAAATTTAGCATGACGAATGGAATCAGCGCCCGCGCGCGTTGTGTCCGTAGTAGGTACTAAAATTGGACATTTGTGTAGACTTTCGTATCGTCTTCTAATAGTAAAGGTGATAATAAGAAAAAAATATTATCTGGATCTTTTAAGAGTTCGTGCTACGGCATATGTATTTCATAAAAGTAGTATTGGAACAGTAAACGCGATATGAAAACGTGACATACATGATTAAATAGTTCGTGCTCGAGCTATTGAATGCTAAATGACACAAGGGAATGTTTATCTGGCTGGTTTCCGAAATTTGACTTTTGGGTGGATCCAGAATTCGATTCAGAGGGCGGGGTCACAGTTTCCAAAAATACAGTCTGAAACATTTGCTTTTTTACTAAACTTGTTGGTTACAAGTAGCAGAAGGGTCCCCCCCCCCCCTTTGACAAAACTTTATCAGTACTTATTCGAAGAACACTTGAGGATGTCATATTGGAACCAATTATAAGTTACTTGTTTGCAAGCCCTGTTGTGTTAACGTGGCTATAGTAACCAGTGCACCCCCGCAGGAGGTGCAGCACACGGTGCTGCTGAGCGTGGAGGCGGCGCGGCGCTGCGTGTGGGTGTGCCGCGCGGGCGCCGCGCCGCCCGACACCGACGCGCCCGACGCCGCGCACCACCTCGAGCTGGCGCGCCGCCTGCAGAACCTGCAGAAGGACCTGAAGGTATGGGGAGAGAGCTCACAGTTCGCTAGCTGGACATGTGAGCCACCGGAACGTGCAGAAAGACCTGAAAGTATGGAGATAGCGCTCACAGTTCTTTGGCTGGACACACGAGCCGCCAGAACCCGTAGAAGGGCCTGATGTTACGGAGAGAGTTCGAAGTTTATTAGCTGCCCTGACGCGTGCAGCACCTGCAGAACAATCTGAGGGTACGAGTAGAGACCTCAAAGTTTTCTGACTGGTTACATGTGGGCATCACTGGTGGTGCACCACGACTGAACCAGCACTGACAGAAGTTGCAGGAGTTGCAGAACTTGCACTGCAGTGAGGTCATGGTAAGATCATAGCTTTCTGGCTGGTCGAATGTTGCTCGATCACCCCGATGCCGTATGCCGTGCCCCATTTGATCCCGCTTCTATTGTCCCTGCAGAAGCACCTCGAGGTAAGGAGAGAGAGATTATGTCTGGCTGATCATAGCATCCTTAAACTGGAGCTCTTTGCAGCGCAGCGTTGACGTGTTCTGGGATCCCCTTGAATCAACGAGACTCATTTTATCGAATGTATCTTCGAATTTCATTTCATCGAAAGCTAATTTCTGCTGAAATCTTATTGTTTTTAGGATAACTTAAGTAAAACATTCTATGAAATAAGTGTCGGTGATTCAAGGGTAAACCCGTCTACCGGACATTCTTGTTTATTTAGCAAAATAAATAATGAAATACATTTTCCAGTCACATCTAAGCGAGCGCAACATAATCCGCGCCTCGATCCGCGGGCGGACGGCGCCGGGCGGCGAGGACGAGTACACGCAGGGCGTGCGCACCGCGCTCGGCGAGCGGCTGGAGGCGCTGCTGGACGCGCTCGTGAGCGAGGCGGACGCGCCGGCCGGCACCAACGGGATCCCTACCAGGTGAGTCGTATTGTGTGAACGTGTTGCCCTCGCCGGAGTAATATTTAATGAAAATCCCTGGTTATGGCTACCCGGGACCAAATGATTTCAAGGCACTGCCATTGCACTCCACTATCCTCTTTCTGGAAGGGATGGAGGCTGGAGTGGATTAAACGCTAAATAAAAAGAGAGGTAATTACACAAAATATCCCCTATGGTCGAAATGTATCCGTAAGGACAGGCTTTACTCATTGTAAACTGAGTATGGGTATGAATACCTACAGACGAAAGCACTAATACACCTATCGCATGAAATATTACCTATGTATGTATACTATACACAAAACTTATTGTCAGAGGCATAGAGGCGTGTTAGATATTTTTTCACGTCTTCGGAACTTAGATATTTTATATTCGTGACTTTACTGTACTTACCTGGGTACCTACTCGTCCATTCATATTTACATTAACAATCTACGAATTTGTTGCAGTTTGTTCGACGAGTTGAACGAGCACCTCACATTCTGCCAGAAATCGTCCCAGAGCACCTCCAACCGGGAGATCACGCTCAATGAACTCAAATCGTACGTATTGCCGTCTCGTTCAGTCACGTCAAACGTGTCAACGTGTCCTATTCATGTTCATCACATCACCGTCATGATCAGCCAATAAATATTAAATACTTCGGATATAGTCGCGACACTACAGATAGATACACTAAGACACAGACACACAGATACACGACACGCAGACACACGGACACACGGACAGCGACACATACCTACACACATACATGAACACGCAGCCATCCCGATACACGGATATACAAATACACAGACACACAGATACACTTATGCCGGCACTTCACTTGGTTGTTATTTGTCAAATATTGTCGGTGCATCTCTTTCATTCGGTATGTCAAATGTAAGAGATGTAAGATCAACATTTGGCAAACATAGCCAAGTGAAGTGCCGGCATTACACGCAGACACAAAGATCATATACATGGCCACGCAGTCACACAGATACACATACAAGTACACATATACACAGACACATACATATACTATTACATACACACGTTAAACCCCTTTTTTAAGTCGGAGTATTAAAAAAGCCCAATTGCTTAAACGATCATTTTAGCGGCTCGAAACATCACGCCATGTTTAAATTTATGCTAAAGACGATTATCCTGGGTTGTTCTTTGTCTTTGTTCTAGATATGTGACTGGAGACAGCCAGGTGCCTCTGGCGCTGATCGGTGGCGCAGGATGCGGCAAGGCGACGCTGGTGGCACGTGCGGCCACGCTGGCGCCCACCTGGCAGCAGGACCTCGCCGTCATTATCAGGTCAGCTAAACGTCACCAATCGCAGGCAAGACTGCCAGAGGCCCTACTATGAAAATCGAAATTTGAAGTTACGTAAGCTCTATCCCTGTCACTCTTGCCGGGTCTAGCAGCAGGACCTTCCTGAGACAGTCATGTGCCTATAGCGTTGATCGGCGCGAAGTGCACATTGAAAGGAATGCTTCTTCATAGTCGTACTCTCCTGACGGAGTGGTCGTGGTCATGGATCGTCTGGGAGGTTGGTTGCGGCTATTGCGAGGCTTCTCCATCTCTCTCTCTTCGTGGCACTGAGCGTACACTCAGTAAGGAAACACTTCGTAGACGATTTAATGAGGTCCGTCCATCTTGTGGGTGATCGGCCGCGAGAACGTTAGCCCTCTACTCTTCCTTGCACCAATAATCGTTCCAAAGAGGTTTCATTGCGGATGACATGTCCAAACATCTTAAGGATTCGCATTTGTACAATCGACGAAAGTCTTTGTTTGCCTAAAAGGAAAAACTGGAAGCCCCCAAATCTTGATATTTAGTGCAACGCCGTGAAATGTCTAGCATGGAGCAGTTTCATCTTAGCCCTAAGGCCCGCTTCTCATACCCTGGTAGCGCAACTAGTCGCCGCCACCAACAAAATTTATATAGCTCTATGGAGGCTACCTCACCTGGGGCCGATTGCATAATAAAGTACAAGCTAATAGTATTAGTGGTTTTGCATGGATTTTTACTAATAGTATGGGCTTGTAATTTATTATGCAGTTGGCCCGTGGTGTACGATTGATTTTGTTGGTGGCGGCGACAGGGTTGCGCCGCCATGGTGTCCCGGGCGGTAGTTGGCTACGTATTAATTTGAGATTGCAAATGTATATTAATTACTACTATATCGTGTGGTAAAACAGCCTACAAGCAGCAGTACCTAACCTACCCATATTGCAGGTTCGTGGGGCTGACGCCGCAGTCCAGCAGTTCGCATCAGCTCCTCAAGTCCATCGTGGACCAGTGCCACGTGCTGCACTCTGGTACGCCTTACAGGGGGCGGAATGTAAGTCTTCGCACAACTTCGATTTATTAAGAAGCCATATATTATGATAAAGTTGATAGTGTTCCGTGATATGGATCTCAATAACCATAACGCCTATGTGTCCGTTCTTTGGATACTATATTAAACTTGATCATATTGAGACTGTTAAACGTGAAAACACGATTAGGCATACAATCCTTGTTCCCTTACCGCTGGAGCGATAGTAATGTATAGACTGTAGAGGGTGTGTTCGGTTGCAGGACACGGCGGCGCTGTCGGCGGCGCTGGCGCGGCTGCTGGTGGCGCTGGGGCGCGCGCGGCCGACGCTGCTGGCCGTCGTGGGCGCCGACGCGCTGCGCGGCGCGCGCTGGCTGCCCTCGCGCCTGCCCGGGAACGTCAAGATGATCGTCACCGTCACCGAAGGTAACCGCCGACCGGGGACAGCTGTATGTCAATATCCGATAGCAACTGGAATTGTCTTAAAATCCACTAATTAGGTACGTCTTTGGTAGTAACGCTATTTTTTGCTCAAATGGTATGAACTTTTTTTATTCAAAATTGGTTTGTGTTTGATCTCAATCTCACCTGATGGTGACGATGAGGTCGAGGGTGGTACACACTTACTCAAAAAAACGGAAAATTCAAATTGAATCGAATTCACAAAAATATTCTCAGAATATAGGCGTAGGACTTACTCGGTCTTTTTAGCATCCGCGTATTTCTTAATTTTCTACAAATATTTCTTTTTCATCCCTTCTTTCCATTACCTCCCCCCTTTTAGGATGTGAACACAACATACCAACGTAATAGATTACCTATGCTCAGTGATGCCCTTGCGCAAACTTACTTAAAATTTATAATTCCTTTCACATTGTATATTCGAAAATCTAAAGATCAAAATCTGACAGTTCCCATCTTGATTATTTCGTTATTTTAACATTATTTCCTAAAAATATGAATGAGAACTCGTGTAACCAGTAATATTAGGGTAACTTTTATTGATAAAAATACCTACAATTAAACCAAAATGCAGTAATAACAGCGAATGTGCGCCCGTTGAGGTTAGGATTTTGGTCTTTAATTAGATTTTCGAGTATACGTTGTAAGTAGTACGAGTAGTACGAGATTTGTTCCAATTTGCAGAGACCGACGAGCCGTCGAGCTCGGCGATAATGGCGGTGCTGTCGTCGGAGGACGGGCCGCGCGTGGTGCGCGCGCCGCCCGTGGGCGCGGACGAGGCGCGCGCCGTGCTGGCCGCCTGCGCCGCCGCCTACAGCAAGACCGGCGCCGCCGCGCCGCCCGACGCCGCCGTCAAGGCTGTGCAGAAGTGCACCATCCCGCTTTATGCTAAGGTACACTTTCATCCACTTTCTTGCGACGCTTCTTCTCAACAGTGGTCTCCTCTTGGGAAGCGCTGAGTAGACTCATGTGAAAGTGCTTACAGGGCGTGCTTATAAAATAAAGGTTTTTTTTTTCATTTATACCATTCCCTGCTGGGGCTGTACCTTAACCCTGTATCATGCCGCCAAGCAGCGGTATTCACATTAATTATGTTCAAGGTAGTCGGTACACATTTTTTGGTTAACTGAAAATACGCTACCAATAAAATGGGTCTTTTATGTGAACAAAACGGGAGCTCATTTTTCTCTTCACGTTTAGTGTATATGCAGGTCAAAACCGGAGCCGCATATTACCTGATGCTGCAGTGGATATAACAAATTATACTCTTTGCATCTAATGAAAAGCAAACTTACACTGTAATGCATTGTGTGGTTTTAGCTAAGTTGTTTAAAGAATTGGTGGTAAAACCGTAAAACCATCTCGAATAAAATGCATTACGATGTTCTCTACCTTCATCAAAATTTGGTAAAGGATCGCTTTTACGTACCTATTCAACTCTTCTACCCTTCTCACTCATCATTCTTCCCTTACTAAATACATAATCTTTGTCTATAATAGATCCTCGCGTGGCAAATCTCTCTATCCGCGGAAACCTTCACCGAACAATCGGAGCCCGAAACAGCCCCCGAGCTAGTCATCTGCGAGGACTTGGAAGGGCAGCTAGCACAGATTCTGGTGACCACGGAGGCTGCGTTGGGGGCCGAGAGGGTCAAAGCGTGTCTCGCGCTGCTGACGGCGGCGCGTCGGGGCCTCGACGACACGGAGATATTGGATATGCTGGCCCACGATGAGCTGTTCCGCAGCGAAGAGACATACTGTGAGTTCCAGCTATTATGTTGTGCTTAGGTTTTCTCAAAATATTTTTAAAAGTTTGGAAATATAAGCCTCTTCGTGAGAAAAGATAACCCCAAGATTTGCAGCTGTAACTAGTATCGAAATTTGACATTTAGTATTTTAAAACCGAGGATCTGCCTCTATCTGGACAGACCAATATTCAATATAAAAAATATCAAATTGCACTGATTTCTACTGACACGGTTACTACTACTGAACAGCTGAGGCTTGGTGTACTCCAGTAACTTTACGTTGATGGTTGACGTCTCCAGTGCCGTGGGCGCCGGCGTCGCTGTTCTGGCCGCAGCTGGCCGCGCTGCTGTCCCCGTGGCTGCGCTGGGACGCGCGCGGCGCGGCGCGGTGGCGCGACGCGGCGCTGGCGGGCGCGGCGCGGGACCGGTACCTCGCCGACTGCGAGGACACTGTCAGGAAGACGCTGGTGGACTACTATGAGGTTAGTTCCTGGGTCCTGTGCCCTCGTCGCTTCTGGCCGCAGCTGGCCGCGCTGCTGTCCCCGTGGCTGCGCTGGGACGCGCGCGGCGCGGCGCGGTGGCGCTGCAGTCCAGTAAATGTAGTACGTTGGCAATGGAGACGCGTATATGTGCGTTGGTAATTGAAAGTAAGAGCGGTACTAGTTCCAAAAGTAATGGACCGTGTTGCGTAATTTAAACTTTAATTTACTCGTGACTGAGCACTAACTGAGGGCTCAGACAAGATGCACTACGCTAACTAACGTTTCTATTCGATTCGTTTTTAAACCAATCGCGTCACTGGAAGATGACGTGATACGAAAAGTCACGTGGTCTACCAGTGACGCGATTGGTTTAAAAACGAATCGAATAGAAACGTTAGTTAGCGTAGTGCATCTTATCTGAGCCCTCTGGTGCTAGTTGAGTAGAATAACGATAAATTTATTAACTTTGGTTTTGGAACCATTATTCGCCAAATTCATCTCATCATCTATGGTTTTACAAATCTCACTGTTACTTTGCTTCAGGGGGTCTGGTTCACGGAAAACGACAAAAAGATGGCGGGCCGTCTGATATCGCAAGAAAACAAGTTCTCTGAAGAATGGTAAGTTGCAGTAAAAACAACATCACCTCACCAGCATACATACCTACATTAAATCACACCTGTTTCCAAGA
This sequence comes from Acleris literana, assembly GCA_946894065.1. Classification (NCBI taxonomy): domain Eukaryota; kingdom Metazoa; phylum Arthropoda; class Insecta; order Lepidoptera; family Tortricidae; genus Acleris; species Acleris literana. Next base: position 6,696,488 of record OX335688.1, on the reverse strand, counting down.
GGGGTAGGCAAAGACAACTTCTTTCCAACTGCTACGATCCTGACAAACAGCAGTGTTCGCACTGTTGTATGACGGTATGCAAGGCAACATGTATTGGATTGACGTAAGCTGATCGCAGATCGTGTCGAACGCGTATATGTTGACGACGTATGGAACATTTCAAGTCAATAAGAAACAAACGTTAGTAGCGTTCGCATTTTGGCTAGGCCTGAATTTGGTAGTCCTATGCAACTTGAATGCGGCTTGTGCGACAATGTCGGAGCTATTATTATTATTTAAGAGCCTATGATGTCCCACTGCTAGGCAAAGGCCTCCCTCCCTTCTTTCCACGTAGCCCAATCTTGGGCAGTCTCCCACCGGTCCCGATTGAAGGCATCAAGTTCATCTCGCTAATGCCGCCTTGGTCTGCCACGACGCTGAATTCTATCCCGTGGGACCCATTTGGTACACACTTTAGCCCACAATTCCTCCGGCATGCGGCAGACATGGCCAACCCATTCCCATTTGAGCTTGGTAGCTGCTTGGGCTACATCAGTTATTTTAGTTTTGGAGCTATAAGAAGATAAAAAAAATAACCTTCCAATTCCAGTTACAACACGCGCAAGCTGGACGAGCTCCCGTTCCAGCATTACCACCTATCGCGCCAGGACCCGGCGGCCTTCTCACGCCGGCCCTACTTCTCGGAGCTGAGCTGGGTGCTGGACAAGCTGGCCGCAACCGACTGCGGGCACTTCCTCGAGGACATCGCGCTGGTGCACCTGGACCCGCTGCCGGAGCACCTCGAGATCCTCAAGGAGGTACAGTATTTTAGAAGCTGTTATTAATCATGAAGTGGTTGTGTGCTTAGGTCAGGCGAGTCAATTTTGAACCATTTTTTGTCGTGGTGTACTGAAATTTGGAATACTAAACCCGATGACAATGCTATAGTATGATATTCAAATTCAAATTCAAAATATTTATTCAGCAAATAGGCCACATGAGGGCTCTTTTACACGTCGGTAATATAGAGTGAATCTACCAGCGCTTCGGACAAGACCATCATTGCGGAGAAGAAGCGCCGCAAGAAACTCCAGCAGAAGGTCATTTTTTCAATCATAAAACATACAACAACAATACTTAAAAGTAAATTACATTAAGTAATAATAAGGCAATAAAGTAATAAATAATAAATTCTTAAAACTACCAAAAATAAACTTATTCAAATTTAAGGTCAATAAACCTAAACTAAAAATAATGAATATGAGAACAACACGACGAGGTCTCTTCGTCAAAAGCTATAACTATAATAATTAATTGAACAACAAGTCCTTGAAATGTGAACAGACCGGGCCCCACAAACAGCACCCGTTCACGAGTATGACGCGTATCTCAGCCATCGCCTCTCTCAACCATGTGTTCGGGAAAGTGGGATATCTAAGACGACGGAGTGATGATGGAGTCGAAAGGTGGCAACAGGATCTCTACTGTGCTTAACGTAGACCCACCGATTTTGGTTTCGTTTAGTCTCGATGAGTAGATGATGATTGACCAAAAAAATACACTTATTTTAATTATTAGCGATTGATAAGAATATCTTCTACTTCTCATCTGAAGGGTGGTGACGTTAGAGTTAACTGATTCAGTAGCACCCAATTAAGTCGTTTTGAAGATCATATTGACTTTGTAGCCTAAGGCTTCTGGTTCTGGGTTCCCAAGAAGTTTTACTAAAAATTACCACTAGACTACTTGGATCCAGAAAAACCCCTATTCTGTATAATTTCATCAAAATCTTTAAAGATGTTTCCGATTCTCCATACTAAGTTATTTTCAGTCCAGCCAAAAGCAACAGTGACCTAGTTTTAAACGTCAATCAACCCTAATATGTTTACGCTCTATCTTCCAGGTCTTCGAGAACCATTCCTATGCCCTGGACTACGACCACAGACAGTTCTACGGGCTACTAAGATCGACAATAGAAAAACGGCAAAGAGAAGGAATGGAAATACAGTCCAAAATAGTCCACTCGTGGGTTGAAGAGATCTGGGAGCCACCGATTCCAACATTCTACCCCACGAATGTAGACTTCTGGAAGGTCGTGGAAAGTAAAGAGAAGAAAGATGTGACTATGGTGGACGGCTTTGACAGCAAGACGTACGATCTGGTGGTGAGGTTCGACACGAGAGGGAAGTTTGTGGCTACCGTGTCTACAGAACGAGAGGAGATTTGCGTGTGGGATGTCGCAGAGTGAGTAACAGATTTTTATGAAAAATACAACAAAAAGTAATAAAACAAAACCACATGCGGGCCTATAATGATCGTGTTTATCGCTTTAGTATAGCTAAACGTGGTTAAGTTCGTCAGCCAATAGAAGCAGGACACTGATACAGCAAAGCTTGAAAACAGTTTGTCAGCTGTTTAAGTGACGTAGTTTTTTTATTATAAACACGACTGTGTCCCCAGATGCAAGATGGTGCGCAAGATCACCGGCGTGACGCACCCCATCAACCTGGTGCCCATCGACGAGTGCCGCTGCGTCGTGCTGTGCCGCCGCGAGCTGCGCGTGCTCGACCTCAACCAGGTCAGGTTACATCGCCATATCTTAAGACAGGCAACTTACTCTACCTCAGTATGGCTAGCACAAGTTGGTTTTTCTCGCAGTGCGTCTAGATCGTTATAGACTAGATAGAAAGGGAGATCAGTGGGCTCAGACAAGATGCACTACGCTAACTAACGTTTCTTTTCGATTCGTTTTTAAACCAATCGCGTCACTGGTAGACCACGTGACTTTTCGTATCACGTCATCTTCCAGTGATGCGATTGATTTAAAAACGAATCGAATAGAAACGTTAGTAAGCGTAGTGCATCTTAGCCCTCTGAGCAACAAACAAGTCGCAGACAATATTTGCTAGACCTCCTGTTTATTCATACATAGCATAAGACAGTACTCTAATGTGAACTGATTGCTCGAGCGCGTTCAAAACCACGAAAGAGCCCTCCTTAGGGCGGCTGATAGTTAAATAATACATTATGATACAAGTGTGTACAGACATACAAATAGTAATAATCATAAGAACGCATGTCTAATATGCTGCATTATAACCCTAAAAACGATGCAAAATCAATGAATTAGACACTGAATTTTCAGGGTAAATTCGTGGTATCCCTGAAAGGCGTGATGAACCAGAAGATGCCGTTCTACGGACTCCACGATACCAAGCACCTGGTGGCGCTCGCCCGGAACCGGATGTACGTCAACCTGATGAACATCGAGACCGGAGACTGCGTCACCACTTTCAAGGCGGGGGAGGACCGGTTCTTGAACTCGCTGCTGGTTTCTGGTGATGGGAGGTAATGATAAACATGTCGACAGGACTTATTTGTGACAGTATTTAAGACGTGCAAATGCCTTGTATTTATATCGCTATGTATTTTCGTTATCTTCTTTTTTGTTCGTCCAACACTTACGAGAAAAATCAAATAATTTAAGCGCCATTTATCGTCTGAACCTAAAATTATATCAAATCAAGAACGATAGAAAATCTAAATACTTATGTAAAAAAATCTGAAATGCTTGTTCGGGGTTTTTTTTATATTTGTGGCACTGCTTCAATGCCTCTTTTCATTTAAAAGACTCTTGAGATCGTCAAAATATTCCAAACGCGTGAAAGATCTAGCTGAAGTGAAGCGAGGGCGGTTCGCTAGTTCACTAAAAAGCCGTAATTTACCTCCTAACTGGTTACCGACCCGGTAATTTACCAGTTTTCAAATTAAACCGATAACTGTATCCCCAGGGTGCTGGTGTGCGGCGACGAGACGCAGAAGCCGTTCCCGCTGCTGGTGTGGTCGCTCACGTCGCGCAAGCTGCTCTACGACCTGCGCATCCCGCACCACGACTTCCTCACCAGCCGCGCCGCCATCACATACGAAGGTAGCTTTTTTTTATAACAGCGCCATCTGTAATGTGGATCTATAAAACTTTAGATACGAATGAAACTGACATTTATAGCAGCGCCATCTGTACCTGGGAACCGTTACCTTTCTTGCGAAGCAAGAAAAACGACTTCGTTCGAATTGTCTTCGTTTAAAGCCACACGACAGAAAAAACACTGATTTCTATTCCGATTGTTAAAATGGAAAACAGTTTTAAACAGTCTATAATTTATTTATAGTTTGAAATTTGTCGTGAATTCCATATTACTTTTGTGTATAATTACAGGCAATTACTTAAGGTTTTTTTCCTAAATGGGCAGAAAACAAAAATTCCTTTTTTTTATATTTTGCAATCGAATCTTACCTAATTACTGTGTTGGGATTGCGATACATTGTAATATATCAAAATAAGGGATTGTTTTTATTTGTGTGGTATAGTTATACAATGTTAGCAATAAGGTTAAAAGTCATATAAAACAAAACCGAACGCTTTCTCGCTTACAAACTTTAAAAATAAAAAGTGAATAAGGCAGCCTAACGACACACCTTTAAATAGGTACGTTAGCAATTTTTGGTCTTCACTTCAGGACCCGAATTATGGTCGCTTTTATCACGGTGTACATAGTCTAAGATCCGAATAGGAGAAGGTTTGAACTGGGCTGTTTATTCGATGAAAAGTATTTTATATCAAATTTAATACGCTAAATAATATGTGACGAATAGGTATGCTGAAAAATTTCAGTCCAGTACTTATATCATTAAAAAACAAATTAAAAATGAACTTTTTTTTTAAGTTGCAAATGTTTGTTTAATACACAAATTACATACTAATCAAAAGTATGAAGTCTATACAATATGCAAACGTGAGGTTTGGTGCAAATTACTAGTACCGACTTACCTGTTTATACCTGCCCACCTAATAGTTTGACGGGAAAAAAATATTCAAACTAACGTTTGTATATTCTATAGGCTTCATACTTTCGATTGGTATGTAATTTGTCCATTAAACAAGCTATTGTAATATTTTAAAACAAAGTTAATTTTATTTTTTTAAATTAATTATATACTGGACTGAAATTTTTCAGCCTACCTATTCGCCATATATTACTTAGCATATTTTGGTATAAAATACTTTTTATCGAATAAACAGCCCGGTCCAAATCGTCTCCTATTCGGATCTCCTACTAACAGGCAAACGTACATTCTGAACCTGCACAATTTAGCATTACGCAACCGTGTGCCTGCGCTTGCAATAACCTCTAGCATATAATTATTAGCGAATAAAGTCAGTCTACTTTTAGCACTCATTTCGGTTGTTTCAATTAGCATCATCCTGACACAATCAATAGTTACTTAGCAATTTTATCAACTATCAGTATCACCTAATTAGTGGAGCTTACCTCCTACATTACACACGGTGGATAAAGGATCTGTCAGTTCTGTCACGCACTTACCCACTGGTCAGACAGAGTCAGACGTCTTATACTTTTATTCACACCACATCAATAAACACGACCATAATCGGCCCGCATGTGTTGACAATTTTATCGTTTATCCAGGGTCGTACGTGTGTGTGGTGTCCCGCGAGCTGGACGAGCCGAGCCCGAATTTCATTGTGGTGTACGACCTGCAATCAGGCACCTTGTTCAAGAAGTGGAAGCCAGGCTGCGACACTGTAGCTCTGGCCATCAGCTCGGCCGACGGCTGCGTGGTGTCGGGGCTAGCTGACACCAGGATACTGGTCTGGGACCTAGTTACAGGTGAGCGAGGGTAGCTTGGCTTAGCATTAGCGTTCGCCATTAACTTGGCCAATGTGGTATATGGCCTTGCTGAGACCAGGATACTGACAAAAAAAACACTACGTCAAACTTTGAGGAAACCGTTTTGATTGGCTGGTTTAACAGAGTTACGTTTGGTTTATACATTTTTTAACACGTGTATGTAAAGGGTACGTGTGTGTTAAGTTAGTAAGTACCTACCTTCTAAAGTTTAGTCAAATGTTTCGACTTTATGTTCTGCTCCCACTTAGGGATGACAATAACTTACATTTCAAAAACCTAATCAAATGAAGTTCATTTTGAAATTTGGGGATGTTTTGAAGAATGCGGGTAGGACGGAATCGGTACTGTGGTAATTCTTGAGCCAGCGGTAACGTCTTTTGGCTAATATTATAACAACTCGTATAGGATGCTGATGGGGCTGCCACGATTTTGCAGCGCATCAGGGATGTTTGCAGAGGCTCGCTTGCATGATTTCCACGCCATCATGAGGAATAGGGCCGCATCCCTGATGTTTCGCGTACGGGGCAGCGCCAACAGTTTCTTAGCTGCTATCGGGGATAGAACTGACAACCCTTTTGTTTGCCGCTGGGCTGATCTCCACTGCCCCGTATATAGTAATCCTAAGTAGTTAAGAACTAACATAGTTACGTAAGCATAATTGTTACTAACAAATATATGGATCCAAGTTGTCTGAAATAAATAATTTATTATTATTATTATTATAACAATGAAGATGATTTTGATTAATATACCAGAGATGAATGAGCGCCGTAGTAGTGATTCGTCGATGACGTGCGGTGTGTGCAGGCAACTGCCGGCTGACGCTGCGCGGGCACGCGGCGGCGCCGGCGCGGCTGCGGCTGGCGCGCGCGGGCGGCGTGCTGCTGTCGGCCGACGACGCCGCCAGGGACCTCTCCGTGCGGCTCTGGGACCTGCACACTGGTATACACATAATCCCCTATTTAGGGATACGACTCAGATGCCTCTAAGAAACGCCTGCAACGCCTTTTCGATTCCTCTGCTGGTCATGGGTCGCCCTGTTCATTTTAGAACAAATGTAATGTAATGTTTGTATATATTGTTTTTCTCGTTGTCTAGTACCCATCTCTCAGTCTTGGACTAGGTCAATTTGTATGACATTGTCCCCTGATATTTTATTTAAATGAAAGTTGGCAAAAGTCTATGTAAATATTACAGGAAAATGATTTTTAACTCATCCAAACTTGCAAAAGTCAAAATAGGCCTTATTGTGAAAATTTTATTAAATATCCGCATTTATTAAAATTAGCTCTAGTGAAAAAAAACCCTCGGTGCGCAGGTTCACCTCGTACTAAAGTTTTAGTAATACTAGATACATTTATTTAATAAATTACTTAAAACCGTTTCATTTGTCCACAGGGAAACTAATAGCCGTATACACCCCACCAGAGCGAATAACCTCCTGCGAAGTCCTCCTGGGAGGTTCCATCCTGGCGCTCGCTTTAGAGAACTACAAAGAAATCCTCTGCGTCAAACTTACCGGCCCTCCCGTGGAGTCCGTACTGCAGGGCAAAGAAGCGGAGTACGATTCCAAACCGTACGGGGACCCCGCCCTAGAAGGCAAGACCTTCGACGTGAGAGGGGCTGAGAGCTGCTGATGCTGATCCTCAGACTCGACTTAAAGCTGAGCCACACCAGATGCGTGCGCGTTCAACTACGCTGTATAGTATGAATCATCATACAATATGTTACACCGCTGGCGTGACACGTGCACGCGTACGTCACGCAAGCGGTGTGACATATTGCATGACGACTCATACTATGCACGTCTACGCGCACGCATCCGGTGTGGCTCGGCGTTTAAACTGCAGCCATTGCTTTTGGGCGTGATATTGCGCGGTTTTAACTCCCAAGACCGCTGGCCGTGTCTTTTAGGCGAAAGTGTTTATCATATAGGTACACTATACAAATAAATCGCAATCACCTGTTAGACAAAATGTGTTCAGGATTTTGTTCAGAAATGTATTTATATAACTTGTCGAAAAATTGGGGTCGTTCTCTGATTCTATACTTTAGAACTGACCTGATCATTTGACTTATGATTACGACCTAACTGCCATCTGTAATTATATTCTGTAACCAATATGAGATGTTACTATACTAAGGGCCGAGATCACCAACCACTTAAACAGATGTTTAAGTCTTAATCAGCTGTTAGTTCAATTGGTCGGTGAACTCGGCCCTAATTACTAACTATTCGCCACTGAATTAAAACGAATGACAACATAACGTACGTTTATATACGTACTTACTTGTAATGGGTTTTTTTTGTGCAATAAAGAGTTTACATAGGTACTTACATACATACATACATAGCTACATACATAACGTCGCATCCCGGGTTTATCGTCAACGTTGAATAAAACTGTCACCTTCTTGCAGATTATATTAAAATCGGAATACTTTTGAACCGTTATATTACCTTTTCACTTCTCATGCTCCAAAAGTCCGTCTTTATGTCCTGCGTAGGCGACATAAAGTCGCTTTTTATGCTCTAGTGCATAAAGTAAAATCTTCGTCGAAGGCCAAGGCAATCGGTCCAACAGCCACACGAACAACTTTAACTTCATAGAATAACCACTTTATTTTATTTCGTTTCGTTAGTATTCTAAGACCAAGGCAAGGATACCAACAGCCAAAGTACACAATAAAACTTCATGAAATAAACTTATAATTTTTATAATGTCGCATTTATTATTATTATTATATTTGAGTAAATCAATATATTTAAAGCATGACAATAAGTTATCATAGATATAAAAAACAAAATGTTTTTATAACTGAGCAGTACGTAACGACCTAAGTCAGATGTCACGTACCTAAGAAAAAAAAAGAAAAAAAAAGTTAATTGGCGGGAACCATACTTATTTTGTCAATGTCAATATTTGTGTTACAATAATGTACATGTTGCTGTTTCATTTCCAATCGAAGTGAAAATTAGAGTGTACAACTCGTCCATAAAATCCATTTAACACTCGACTCGCAAGCTCGCTTGGATGGATAAACGTCTCGAGTAAAATGGTGCGTTTTATGCACTTGTTGTACAATCTACTATTTTCGTTGAAATGTTATTAAAAAACATTAAAAAGAAAAATATATAAGTAAATACTTTAAGTGAGCTAATTGCTGGGTTGTTAGAGCAAAGTAAAATTAAAAACAAAATGTAAAATAAACTAGTTGGTAACAATAAACAAAGTAAATACATAATCGTACAAATAACACAAAATTTCGAGTAACTCCAGGACTATACAACTCTGAATCTATATCAATTTCTTTTTTATTTTTTTATTCACAAGGCATAGGCTCAAATAGTGACAGTATCATTCTATTATAGGTACATATAGTAAGAAGTGTGTATTACATACGCCAGTATCAGTACAGTTAGTGCAAGTCTCGCATTTCAATACAAAATAAGACTCTATATAGGTCATTATAGGTGAATAACGACCCTGCATTTTTACACGTGAGTGTGCATGTGCTTACATGTGACGATCGTAACATTCGTAACTGACGTTTAATCTCACAGAGCATCGTCCGTGTGTACGTCAATTTCGTCTGAGTCACCACTAAACCCAAAGATGGCGTCCCTCACAGACCACAGATAAGATAAGATCACAGAGGGCGCTCATCCAAACATTTTTTTTCCTGTCTACTCAGTGCTTCCCTCTCTATAGCATACTCGTGATTCAACCAAGCCCATACAAAAGACACGCCCAGTAGTGGTGTAGTACTAACTTCCAGCCTAGAGTGCGGACTGCGGAGTGCGTCTGGCCGGCACATACCTAGACTATGACAACGGTCAGCGGGAACTTGGGAATCACACGATAATATAATGAAAAAATAATAAAATAAAAACTTAAATGTTTTGATCTATTACGCTTATTAATTACATAAAAATAATTGTATTTTAGTGAATTCTCTATCTGTAATGTTGATGTTTAGACGTAATTTTTGTGAACTTAGACTAAGTGGCGTAAGTCAATTTGAAAACTTGTTTTTTTTTTCGCTTTCTCTAGTCCAAGTTTGTTGCATATAAAAGTATGACCACACATTTTTTTATTGTTATCATTGTATTATTAGCTTTTCAGTTATTATTTAATAGCGGTCTGGGTTATTATATTAAAATATTTCAAGTTTGTAAGGTTGGTATATATTAAAAGGAACGCACGACACGACTATGTTTAAACACATATTTTACCCGTAAAGGTAAAGAGGGATCTATAAGTATTGCCTATAAAATGAAAATACATAATGGTTCATAACATAAGCTATAATGGTTCATAATCTATTATAACGGTTTTTTTTCTGAAACCGTAATGTTTTCAAAACTATTATAAATCAAACCTTACCTAACCTAATGGGTTCTATAAGATGGCCTTTTAAAAAACCTGAAAAGTTTACGGTTTCAGGAAAAAACCATTTTAGATTATGACCATTTTGGATTATGAACCATTATATATTTTGAATGAGAGCATACCGGTAAAAATAAATATTATTCACCAATTCTATTATAATTATCTGAGATAAATTTTAGAATTGAATTCATTAGCCAAAATTCATTCTTTTAGAAACTTCTTATCACTAATTGATACACTTCTGCTGTGCAATAATCGTATCAGCTTTATCGCCGTCGTCGTCATGGAACTTTAAGAAACTTGACATATTTTAATAAAACTTTAATGAATTAATGTCCTCAGCAACATTCAATTTATGTATGTATATACAAATTAATGTTATTGGGTAATATGTTTTCTTCGAAATGCCTAATTTAACAGGTTTCGCTCAAATTCAATAATCCAGAGGATCTAGTCTTTACATTTTTTTTGTTATGTACTTATAGGTTGTTAAATTTGTACAAAAACAGTGAACGATTATTTTTATTTGATCTCTATCAAAGTTTTACTAAAACATTCTCAGCTCTTTATGCCTCTAGATTCTTTCTATTTTGACTAACTTTTTTTTACCATCTCCAGTGTAAAATTGACCTAGCTAGGTATTGTTAAAATATGAAATTAGTTAAATTTCCACATATACAAGGTAATCAAGTTTTGACTGTTCCTCAATGGATATGTGTAAATTAACGATCATGTTTGTAAAATTAAGGTAAACAAAGAACATTGACTAATAGATAGGGCCCACGTTCGGCCGACTATTTACATAGAAACGTGTACAAGCACAGACGTCTTTTACCTAATAAGTGATTAACGCTAATGCTTCTGGTCCAATGGTTTTATAACAAATTAGTATCTACTATTTCAGTTATAAACTATGTACTTACCAACTTAGTATTATTTAGAGTCACGTTTCACGAGCTATCCAACCGCTGCGTGGAACGCGTATGTGTAAGCTCCCTAATCATTAATCTTAGTGCTAACGGATGCTGGTTCATCGTTTTTATAATAAATTATATGTTAAGGTACCATTTTCTTTTTACATTTTGGGGGTCGGATGTGGCTGTCACTTTATCCTAATTTTAACATGTATACTATAAAAGGCAGTTTCACAAACACGGCCCCTCGGCGTTGCATATTCTAAATAACAAATATAGAACAGATATATTATTAAAAAAAACTACATATTTAGAGGACACAATAGTTGTAAAATAAATTATTTACGCACTCCCGGGCAACTCGGGTTTTACGCCAATATTTCGTCTCCACCTAAATCTGTAACTGCCATTTTGTAATTTATTTTAGAACTCATCTTAGAATAAGTCTAGTTTATTGTAAGTTTACGTGCACAATAGAAACCTAATGCACAAATTAACTCATCGTTTTGTTTTCATCGTAGAAACAAATTATCACCGGTGCGCCTCTTGAATAAACTTATGTTATGTCCTTCAACGGCCAGATGACAGGGGCATTATTCTCCATTCGTACAACGTGTGCCCTGATAGTCCAAATTCAAGCAGAAATAACCAGGAGGAGCAAAAAGAACAAAACAAGCATAGGTACCAACTTCGAGGTGCTCGTCGGGAACAAGATGTCTCACTTTTAGACAGTTTCCTATCGCACAAGTGTTCGCACAAAAGTGTATAATTTGTTTCTAATCGTATATATTCGTGTCTCACCGCGCATCGCTTACTCTAAAGCCTAGAGCTTTATTCGACCAAAGCAATCTACTATAATCTAGTTTATAAATATTCTTACTAACCAAAGTAACATCTCGAGTTAACTGTCTTGATGTTTAATGTGATTTATTGGATGTAACTTTTGCTGCCATATTAAATGTATTCTATTCTAATGACTATGTACCTAATTCTTCTATTTTTATATTGTGTTATTTAAGGAACTTTTCTTTATGGTGTGCCATCTGCCATTTGATTGCTTGCTAAAAGGACTTGTAACAACTCTACTAAATAACTAATTTCTTAACTAATGTATTTAATGGTCCTTTTACAGCGTGTTTACTAATGTACCTTGAATTAAATTTGTGACTAAAATTCGATTTCGCAACTATATGCGCAACCTACTTAATTGTACAGGAAAGCACTATATTTTAAATATACACACACGTATCGAATAACGACAAGAGGTGCAAGACATTCTTGGGTTTGTGTATGTTGGGGCAGAAACCGCCAAACAGTGACCAAACAAGAAATCATGATACAAGTGAAGGTATATATAACAATGTGAAGCCATAAAGCTAACATGTTAAATGGTGGCGCTCGGCTTCTAATACGGTCTGCTACTTTATTTCATAAACGATTATATTTGTAATGAAACAAGAAAGAGAATTGATGATTTACATATATTAGCTAATAATAGCTATATCGGTGTTTTAACAGATTGTTTTAAAAGAAAATATACTAAAGTAAACAAAAACGCTTCCTGTATTGTATTTGTACAGTTGCGTCGCATTTTTATAATCGTAGTTACCTCGTAGTTAACCTGAGGCGCAGTTGGTTCGCACTTCAGCCCCTAAAGGCTAAGTTTGAAGCTAACAACACACGTAAAAATAAAAAAATAATCTAATACCTTATACTTTTCTGCTACTTACGTAAAATTAGCAAGTTTTGTATTTTTGAATCAGAGTTCGATGTGCAAGCACTTTGCTATTTCGCTTTTTAGCCGGTAGGGGCGCTTTTGTAAATCTGAACCAACGCCCTCTATATGTTGTATCTGAAACCACAGGCTGGTCCCTGACTATCTCCTGATATTCTCTAGTGTTAAGTATGTATGGTCATTTCGTAGCGATCTATTTGAAACTAAATTAAGTGATGAAAAAAATAATCATTAAGACGATGGTGTAATCAATTGACTTGTTACAATTATTTATGTATTATGGAAAGTTACGTATTACTTGTCCTGATTAAATTATTGCAAAAAAATATGAGTGTTATTTAACGTGTCGCATCATAGTTTTTTCAATCAACGAAGACGCACCCTACCGCTTAAATTACCGTCTAAACCAGCGGTCAGCAACCTTTTGGCAAGCAAGGGCCACAAGGTGGCAAAATAAACTAAAGGCGGCCCGCGGGCACTTGTGATATTAACCTTAGAAGCCCAATACTTATAATCATACAGTTATTTAACAAAATATTCTCGGGCCGCGTGTTGCCGACTGCTGGTCTAAACGATATAATTATAATATAGCAAGCAAGTCTAACAAAAAGAAAGCATTAAAAATCCGGCGACATACCTAAATAAATGAAGAGCGTCATTTTTTAAAAGCTTCACTTTGAGGTATGTCCTGGAATTTTGCAAGTTGATTTTGAACCAGTTCCCGACATGGAAACCAAGTACAGTCGAGTTCATAAATATGTGTACACTTTAGTACCTTATCACTTTAATCGTTGTGACAATTCATGTATAACAGTTTAAAGTTTTAAACAGACATTAATTAAATAGACAAGGTACTAAAGTGTACACATATAGCCAGAATATTACCTCTTTCACGCTGTCATAACAATACCGACGGAAGCCAGAGAGAGTGTGACAGAGATAGACAGCCGAGTATTACTCTGATTTTACCAGTGCAATATCTTTTTAAGAGGACTGCGCCGGACGCCGAACGTCCGGTGGTGCCCTCCTTACTGTTATTGTGTTGTTTTGTGTTGTACTGTTCTGGTTAGGTTAGGTTGTCTTGTATTGAAATCATAGCTTGAAATCGAAGGATGTTTTTTGCTGTACAACTCAATTTACGCAATACGCAATTAATAGGGTATATGCACAGAAGAAAGACTAAAGGCATAGAAACTGTACTAAATAAGCAGAAAATACATTATGGTTCACTTCTTTTTACTTATCGTTTTCATAGTGAGTTGGAAAGTGATGAATCTACAGCTGTTCTTTCGTTATTTGGTACATCGTCACAAGTAAGGCGTGATTTGGACCTATAAGCACCTATAGTATTTGGACCTATAGACAAGGAAAGACAAATCCTTCCTATAGGAAGGACAAAGAAGTCCCTGTCTAAAACCTTGTGACAATGACAGTTAAAGGAGAAAAAACAGCCTACTTTTTGTTTAATTTTTTATTATGTTCGTAATCTAAAAAGTAGAGAAAGATAGCTGACGCAAAGTACGTCTTATAGTCCGGTTTCTATGCTACATGTTCTTATTCTGTGGGTGTATAAAATAATAACAATTGAACTATGTTTTTTTTATTGTTCTTGATCAGGGATGCTAGGCCAGTCAGTCAATTTATGCATACGGTATTGGTGGTGAGGACGCGTCCCTTACTTTTTGCCCACCCTCCTTAACTTAATGCAGTGTTCTCACGAGGCGATTTTAGTTGTTCAACTTAAATTGGTTTAAGAATTGAATAACAATCAATCAACTTTTATTGAACAACAAAAGTTGATTCCCTCTCAACTTTTGGTGTACGAGTCGGTTCATTTTGATGACGTCACCTTGCAAGCAACAACTTGTCGACCGTGAGAACGATCCGTTCAAGTTATTGAACGATTTTTATCTGTGGTGGCAGTATTGTTGCCCTCCCCCAAAATCTGCGTTTTTTTCTTAAATATTTTCTTCCGAAAAATAAATCTCAGTTCGTCAGTTAAAATATTTCTAATTTTGCGGATACATGTTCGCACGACATTGTTTGACGCCATTTTGAAGCAACTGCCCTTTCGGTCCGATTATCGGTGCGAGCGTGAAAACGCAATTCGTATCGATTTGCCTTGATCAATTAAAAGTTGATCAACTAAAATCGCCTCGTGAGAACCCCGCATAACCTAATCAAACCTTTTCAACAAAAATCTCCTTGCTATGCTATAAGAAACATATTAGGAACAACAGCTCGTAATTTTACTTATAATTTTTATCATTTTAAAGCGTCAATTTGACAGACATAACAAAGAAAGTAAAAAATAAACAAGTATAAAACTTTAATAAATTAATGATTTAAGCCCCAATTTTTCTAAAAGTTTATTTAAAATTAAAACAAAAAAGAAAACATGAGTTTAGCCCTAAGACAAGTCCTCAAAGGACATTATTTCAGGATACGAGACAGAGTCAGCTACAAAATACTTACCGTGACCCCGAAGTCTTCGAGCTGTTCTGTTGTGCAGCAGAAACACTTTAGCGATAATGTGGACACCAAGAAATTTCCCCAACTGATGGAGTTCCCTCCGATCGTTTTGCCAAACTTTATCAAATTCATTAAGAACTGGATGTGCGTGAATTTTATCATAAGACCATTATTGGAGCCAGAATTTAGTCTCCCGGACTTCATTGAGGCTTCTAAACACGCGGTTCAGGTCATTTCGGAAGCTCTTCAGAGGAGCGACATCGGCGCTCTGGAAGGCCTGGTCGAGAACAGGGCCATAGCCAATCTCGGGAATGCCGTAGCCCTGCTCTCAGAGGCCCAGAGGCAGCTGCTTGCTGTCGATAAGGAAGATATTTTATTTGCGTTTGCGTATCAACTGGATGTGATATACGGCAAGTCAGATAAACGTTGGGTGGAGATCACGATGTGCTATTACGTCCTCCGAGGCATGAAGCATATGCTGGAGGCAGGGGAAGCACCTCCGTTCACGCTGCACTTTCAGCCGGAGTACCAGGAGAAAATATATATTCTCAACTACAAATTCATCAGGGAGTTCACGAAAGGAGTCGAAGACAGCTGGTGGGTCAAAGAAGTCAACCATTTCCAACCGCACTCGTTGATGAAGAAAAACTTTCGTACCTCGTAATAACCAGCAATTGGTGGTTGCTTGGTGCATCGTATCTGTTCTATCTTCAGCCCTTTGGATAGATATCTGTTAATTGGTTTGGCAGACTTTGTAAAGTAGATAATGTAAATTGTGATTACAAATATGAAAAATGTGATAATGTTACTAATGCGAAAGTAACTGTTTTTTTATTTGACCTCTGAACCTATTTTATTTATGTATGGAGATAACTTGAACCTGGAAATTCAAATTCAAATTCAAAATCTTTATTGCATATCACATAGAAGAAGTTAGGGTACTTTTTTATTCTGGGAAATTGGACATTTCTTATGGAAATACCGATAAATGACTTGTACGCGGACGGAGTGGCGTCAGCGTTGGAAAGCCCCAAAAGCTTTCACCAAATATACGCAAAGATTCCAGCCATTTATTTCACCACTGGTCATGAAAACGTTTACCAAACATAATCACCACGTAAGCAGGGCCCCCATTAAACTCCTACTAACAAAATGGCTTATGTACCAGGATTACCGCGAGACTGAACTCCTTCTGTCCGGTTTAAAATAAGACAGGTACCTATACATATACATATATTTATCCTATAATAATTATTGTTCAAGTTTTAATTTACACATACACACACGCGCGCTCACACGCACACTTTAGAGTGAGATTAGTTCATGAAAATATTTAAAATTAAATAAGAAACTTAATGTAACCCTGCATATAACCTTGTAGAAATTAAGAGTGTTCTTGATACGGAATCGGGTCCTGTAACACGGATCCCTAGCACAGGACCCACCGTATTGCTTTTAGTTCTTGTAAGGTTTCATTTATACAATAAACATTTTCATTTTAATTTTGTTTAGGTACAGTCAACAGCATAAATAAGTGATCATTTATGTACCTTGTCGCTTTCAATCGTTTCCAAATTTTGTATGGCATTTCAAACACGACGTTAAAGTGACAAGGTACATAAATGATCACTTATTTATGCTTAGATCCTTCAAACAGACAGATCGAGTTTTAATGCGGTTTTCATCAAAGATAGTGATTAAAGAGGAAGGTGTTTGTGTATAATAAATTCTTGATTATGTACGCGTGTTAAGGAAAACTCACATAAACCGAGGCGAAGCGGGGCGAGTTGCTAATATCCAATAAATGGACCTAATTGCACCAGACGATCGCACACGCAGCTGTCGGACCGCAAGCCCCTCCTTCCCCACGGCACTACTAGCCGCACTACTGACAGATGATTTATATTTCTAATTCAAATTTAACGGAGTCGAATCGCGGAGCTCTTTTTCCTGGGAGGTTTGGCCCTTTGGGCCTGCTGAACAACTAACATACCTTATCCTACCTCATATTTATGATACTAGTTTTGCTCAGTAGTGCGGTTTAGTAGTCCCCACTGCAAGCTACTTAATTCCGCGGAGCAATCAGCAAGTTGACATTATTACTCGTAGACATAAAAAAAAACTGAATTCCAATTGTCTAAATTAAGTTACTTTTACTTAGGAAGGAGTAAACTTTTAAGAAAGAAAGATAATATATTTACTTTTGATGTTGATTATAACTAGGTACAATCACCGGCAATAATACATATACGATCCAACATTGGTCTCAAAATTATCTGACACGTCCTTATTACTGGAGACATAAAGAGCGTGTCCGATATTTTTAAATCCAATGTTGGATAATATATTATTGCTGGTGACTGTACATACAATTTAAAACTGGGGAAAATGACCTACAATGCTCCAACCCATTCAACCATTCAATCTCATTGTTGGAATATAAAGTAGCTAGTATTTCCAATTTGAAGTAATACTATTTTATCAACAAATTTACGAAGCACCTTTATCCTTCCACAAAAAAGTCTGGCTATTAAAGTACCCAGATTTATTCAACCTTACATGCAGCGCCATCTGTAATGTTGATGAAAACATTTATTGGTGTTTTATTGTATTGTGTATGATCCAGGGACTATCATTAATTTGGGAAAATATTTATCACATCTATTGAATTTTAAAACCTATGGCAGTAACTAGATAAGTGTGAAGTAAGTATAGTACATTACTGCACAGACCGGGAAATAGGCCGTTGCGGGACGAGTAGAGCTAGCGTGGCCGAGACGCAGTCGAGGCCGCAATATATACGAGTCCAGCAACCGCCCTTCCCGGTCGAGGCTTGTATACTAGTGCTTTTCTCCAAGATGTGAGGAAATTTAACACAATTGTTAATAATATTAAACACAGTCCCAACATTTCCTCGAAAAAAAGAACAGAAACGTACGATTTAGTATGACACTGAAATAAAGCATTAAATAAAATCACAAATTATTTAAACGTAATTAATTCAATTTGAATAAAATATAGTTTAAACTATAACATTTATTACGCGTTTATGTTATTTCCGCAATTTATTTTGATATGAACGCAATTTCTATTAAAAAAAAGTCAAACTATTTGACACACTTTTAAATACGTTGTAAATGCTGTTTGAAAAGGCTTAACTTTTTAGTCTATGACATTTAAAAAGTGAAATACGTATACAAGGAAGAATTTTGATTGCACGAGTGTTTGGCTGTTTGGAGATAGTTATCCTAGTCCAAACATGGTTTTAAAAAGTAAATCACCAGGTACGTAATGAAATTTCATACATTTTTCGCGGCCGCTGCCGTTGCTAAATAATAACTTTGTTTTTTTTAACGCACGGCTAGCACATGTTGTCCGCGACTTGTTTATCGCTCGGATCTCCCTTTCCATCCAGTCTGTAACGATAGAGACGCACTGAGCGACAAGCGAGAAAATACAACTTGTGCTACCCGTGCTGGGCCTGGAACTTAGTACTTCGCGGGCTGATTTGACAACAGTAAGGTTAACATTTCCGAGCATGTGGGAGAAAAATTAATAAATCCGAAAAAATACATGCTAGTAGGTACAGTCGAACTCTGAAGTAGCAGTAGGTAAATTTTATTACCTTGTCGAAGTAACGTATTAATGTGACAGAGGTTTGACTTTAGTACATCAACAGCTGCGACAAGGTACTAAAATATACAGCTACTTTTGAATTCGACTGTACCTACGCAATACAGAAAGGTTGGAATAAAATGTTAAAACTTTAGTTGCGCGTAAGTTTTGTAGATGGCGTTAGTTTTCCTCTTTTGTTCACAAACACCTTCGGGTTTAAAAATAAAACGTGATTTTTTCTAGAAGATAACCATTAAAATATCTGGACCGTTTTACATAGTAATTTGCGTAATATAGTTAAGCTTATTGATTACAAAACAACCATACTTTTGAGATGCACACTGTTCAGTATTAACGTCGATGGTGGTAAAGGCAATTTATATTGGTAAAGGGATATTTCTCGTTATATTAGCTAGCCTTGAATTTTGGCGTAAAAGTAGTAACTACTATCGGAGTTCTTGTAGTGAATTAATACGACTAAGTATTTTCGTGAAATCGGACGGTGCTTATTTGTACTACAAATGAAAACACAACTCATAGTATATATCACATAGTTGAATAACAATTGATCTTCCAGTTAACTTAACGGAAAAAAGCGGCCGCCTTTTCCCATTAAGCTGACTAATAAAAGGGTAATTGTTATTAAAGTTTGTTACGTATCCCATAAATTGTGTTTCTACTTGCGCTCCAAAAAATAATCGTCCGATTCCAAGAAAATTCTTTAGTTAGAAAACACGATAACAGTAATGAGGGCGCCACTGGACGCTGGACGTTTGCTCGACGCAGTCTTAACCTCGTCCTGCCCAAACATTTTTAAGCTATTTCCGATTTCTGCCCAGTGTTCTCTATGAAGGACATTTTTGTATGGATAATTTAAATGCCCGGGCAGAACGTACTAAATCTATTTGTTCTTAATAAAGAATATTGGGCAGGACGAGGTTAAGGCCGGCTTTACACTACAACTTACGAGTACGACTTACGTACGTAGGGACGCAGCTATCTGTTAGAATGAGAAAAAATATTTCTATCTACTTCTCACCAATAGCTGTAAGTCGTAAGTTTCAGTTTAAAGGCCGCCTAGGATATGTTCCGTAGTGCTGATTCCTTGAAATTTTCCGTCGATAGATCTTTTGAAAGCGTATTACTTGAATATATCGCACCGTCAGAACAATAGTGACCTAATGGAGAGATTTTAAATTTCGAGTTAGGTCTCTATGATAATAAATTTATGACTCGAAGTTTGAAAGCACAAATTTTGAATTAGGTCATTATTGTTCTAAAGGTGCGATATATTTTGTTCAATTCGGTGTAGTATTTTTTTAGTAATTACTGACAATTAAGACGATTTTAGTGTGGCGCGCCTTTATACATTTTTTATAAGTAGACAGGCACGTTCCTGACGAATCATGATTATTGGCCTAGTTGGTAGTGACCCTGCCTACGAAGCTAGCGGTCCTGGGTTCAAATCCCAGGAACAGATATGTTTGTGATGAACGCGAATATTTGTTTCAGGGTCATGGATGATTTCTACGTATTTAATTATATATTTCTCTGTATAAATATTTATATCGTTGTCTAGTACCCATAGTACAAGCCTTGAGCTTAGTTTGGGACTAGGTCAATTGGCGTGACATTGTCCCGTGATATTTATTTATTTTATTATTTATTGCATACTTACTTACATTCTTATTATCCTTCTTTTTGCTTTGTGCAGTTTGGTAAAAAAATAAATGTGATAAAACTGATAAATAAACAACCCTTTTCTAGAGTACTTTCTGTAAAATAACAAGGCAAAATTAAAATAATTAATAAGAATACTACAATAAAGTTATGATTTATTTAAATGATAACATTCACAGCTGTAATTAAACACTACACTAATACTCGGGCGCTCAGCACGACTGGAACAGGCCCTTCTTCTTCATCACCTCGAATTCCTTTTCAGCATCATAGTTCCTGAAGAAAGGCAAAATAAGTCATTAACCACATCATCATTACTTTAAGTTCAGAATAAAGTGTTTTGGGTTCCCTGGTTTGATCAGGCCAGCCTCCCCAGGGATTTACTTGTGATAACATTTCGTTTAAGATCTGGTCACATTCCCTCCCTTAAATACATTTTTAAATATGATGAGAGTAGTTCAGTCCCTTTTGTGTGAAAGGTGCAATACTACAGAAGACCTGACCAGAATAAAAGTCTCAGGGATAAATACCTGAGTCAGCTTGACTTACATAATGGTGCAGTGAACACAGTGCATAGACACGCCCGTTGTCTATAGATGCTATTTTGATTTACAAATTTGTAAAGCACTGCTTTATTGCCAGAGATTCTCACTCGGAAGGGAGTGATCCTTGTTTATTTTTTATATAGAGTCTCCTCATGAGGCTGACATAGTCACGTATGTGTACTAAAACCTCTATAAAATATTAGATTAAAAAAAAAGTTTTTCATGAAATACGGAGTTAAAATATAACTGCTTTTATAAAAATGTAAGTATACTCAATCTTCATAATGGTTGTCATCTGCCCTTAGCGTATAAAGCAAACTAGCTATTTACAAACTCATACTCAAACCAGTCTGGACATTATGGTATCCAAATTTGGGCACCGCTGCTAATTTCAATACAGAAATTATACAAAGATGTCAGAATACAGTTTTACGACAGATAGGTAATGATCCATGGTATGTTATCACAGCCAAAAACTTCAAAGTGATAAAATGCCATAGCACGAAATATAAAGACCGCCTCAACACCCACCGTACCCAAACAGCTTAGTGCTACACCTTATGCCAAACCAACCACCGTCCAGAAGTCTAAAACGCAAAACACCAGCTGACCTAACAGTTTATAGACAGATCGCACTAAAAAAAAAGGAGAAAAAAAAAGGTTATCATGATTATTTACCGACATCTTAACTGTTCTAAAGGTTAGTACAAAATTGGCATAAGTTTCAATTTTGCATTAAAATAAACCAGGCTTCTAATTTAGTCTGTTTAATATATTTTGCTTTTTATCCATGATCATAATCATCTGCACTGCCACATACTACCTAGAATATAATTAGGGTCAATAGAAGAGAGTTTAGCTTTTTAGCTAAAAACTCAATTGAACCTTTTATACCAAAATTTTTACAACTGTCACGCAACTTTAAACAATATTTAAAACAAATTAAATGAATCATTTTTAATGTCATCAAAAGTGTATGCAAATTGTATTAAATTTTATAAAAATTGTTTACAGTGCAGATAACTTAATAAACTTTATACCTGTAGAACTCTGCGTAATGCTTCTTGCGCGCGGTGCCGACCAGTTCCTTGAATGCGACCCCAGTGATGGCAGCCAGGGTGAGGGACACTATCAAGTTGCGTTTGATGGAGGAGTTAAGGAGTCCCCGCATCACGGGCTTGGCCACCGTGGATACTGCCTTGTCTCCAGCCATCTGAGAGTAGAAGAGGTATAATATAAAAAATATGGGAACCACGGTAAAACAAATTGATACATGGGGCATCACAGAAAGGCATAAATAAATGTTTATTGTTATTTTACCAATTACAGTACATAACACTCTGACATCTAGACGTATGGGATATCACTGCTAACATTGATAGTTAATTAGCTAAAAATCTACTAGCACAGACTTTTTGAATTCTGGCATACAATAGGTACATGTGGCTGTGTAACTCAAATAAATTAATAATAATAAAAAAGGACTTAACAGAAGCGGGTGGAGCTAATCCCATGTGCTTCTGTTTAGTCCATTAGAGAAAATACTCTTTTACCGAACAATTGTCTTCGCGAGTGATATCCATGGACTTATTTCTTTAATACATCTTAGCCTGATTGTGCAAAATGTGGTTACAGAATTATCAACAAGTTTATAGAGTTGTTGGTAATTCTGTAGCTCTGCCTACCCCACTCTGGGAACGAAGGCGTGAGTTTATGTATGTATGTATTTCTTTAATAAGTCCATGGGAGTGTCTATAAATAACTTGACATTGGCGAAATACACCTTAACAGGAATGAAAGCCATTAATTAAGATTAGAATAGAATAGAATAGAATAGAATAATAAGAAATCCATTTTAGAAGGATGGGAACAATACAAAAAGTAGTGTTATCACCAGTAAGTGGAAAAAAATTTTTTGACCGCATCCTGACATTCTTGGTAGCACCCATTAGAATCAAGAAAAGTAATTATTTGAGTATTATTAATGTCAAAAGTCATATAAAAATCGTTACTTTAGTCATTACTTTTACTCAAGTAATTACTTTTCTTAACTATAAATACGGGCGTTATGAGTCAGGTCTAACTAACTGATAAACGAGACTATAAAATTCTCGATTCTTTATAAATCAAATTTACTTTTTAATACTGACTGAAAATATCTAGCAAGGTTGGTCTCGGCTGGGCAAAAAGTTAATTTAAACAATTGAATCAAAAAGTATTCATCTGACACTGGCCTATAAGGAAAAATAGTGCTTGACGACCA
Organism: Acleris literana; assembly: GCA_946894065.1. Taxonomy (NCBI): domain Eukaryota; kingdom Metazoa; phylum Arthropoda; class Insecta; order Lepidoptera; family Tortricidae; genus Acleris; species Acleris literana. Next base: position 6,673,180 of record OX335688.1, on the reverse strand, counting down.
ATGACATACGCCATACCACCATAATAAGTTAAAAGAAAACATATAGTTACCTTTAATTAACCTATACTATTATAATTAAACTTAATGGAAGAAATACTTATAATAAGAACTGAATAACCTGTAAAACTCCTTATCTTTTTAGTGCACAGTGATTATTGACAACCTTCTTACATAACATGAACCGTATTCCTTAAAAGCTTTTTTAGCTTCGAAAATGTATATATATATTTAGAAATCTAATATAACTTTAAATATCATCAAATATAATATGGAATTACTTACATTTTCAGATATTTTTCACAAAATTCCACTAGGGTCTCGAGTTTAGGAAGTGAACAAAAGGTTAGTTCTATCTGTTCATATTTTGTGGGATAGCGTAATGTCCTTTCTGATTGGTTTAGATATATTTTAGAACCAAATAACAGCCAATCACGCGCGAGATGGCAATGACACATCATGGGTTTGTTTTCAATTATAAGAAGTATTGACGTTTAGGTTGCGTTTTGTTAAGCGTTAATTCCTGAGTTTAATTTTATACAAATTAGTCTCAGTGCATTGTTATTACATACATACATTAAATCACGCCTGTTTCCCAGAGGGGTAGGCAAAGACCACTTCTTTCCACCTGCAACGATCCTGACAAATCTCTTTCGCTTCTTCCACATTCATACATCGAGTCATGCATGCACGTCGGTTTCGGGTATTTAAGATCCGGCCCTTTTCCAGTATTTCTCCGATTTGATTCGAAAAAGTACGCCTAGGGCGGCCACTTCCGACCCTCCGACTCACTTTTGCTCTGTATATCTCTTTCGTCAATCGTTATAGTATTGCATTGTTTCGTGCATTGTTATTTTATGACCTAATCTTTTTTTTGTTGAACCTATTGTTTTATAATGGCCCTGTGACCACAGATTAATAACCTGTATACTACCTGTGTCTGTGACCCTAAGTGCAAGCTGGACCTTGTGCAGGGTCCGTCCGGCTCGCTACCATCATCTCACCCTAAAGGCCCAGCCACACCGGATGCGTGACGTGCACGTGGGCGTGCGCGTTCGCTTTCCACTGCGTTATATAGTGACATGTCGTAATGAGAATTCATACTATATAACGCAGTGGAAAGCGAAAGCGCACGCGCACGTGCACGTCACGCATCCGGTGTGGCTCGGCCTTTAAACCTGCCGCCCAACAGCAGTGTTCGCGTTCAGCGTTGTTGTGTTCCGGTGCGGGGGTAAGATAACCGGTGAAAGGACTAGAAACGCTTTTGCAATCTTGAGATTGTCATCGTCAGATTGCAAAGTCCATTGGTTTCAGAGTCCACATAGCATCAAGTGGCATGTGTGCTCGTCTGACATCAACGTGCCATTAAAAAAAACTTCAAACAGGGATTTGATATTGTTGGCACCCTACCAATTAGCGGCATCATGAACTTTATTTCTAGGTCATAGAGGCGATAATTCTAGATGCAATCTGCCAAGAACTGGTATTTTGAGTGCCTAAAATAGGACGTAGTTTTAAGTGTCTGAGAAAAGCACTAAACAACACTTCGCGTTCTTACGTTTTTAGGTCCTTCTGATAAAATTATGGCCGGGAATGAGAGATTTTTGAGTTACATGTAGGGTGAACCACCCAACAATTGGCATCCTAGTGATGGTAGAAATATCGCCTCTATTACCTTGAGCTGGAGATTATAGCGCCAATAATCGGCAGTGACAAAAGTGAGGCAGTTTCGCCTATTGTATTGTATTGTGTATATTATGAAAATTTTGACAAAAATAAATCCTTTTCCCGTAACCGAGATTTGCTAACAATTAAAACAACAAAATATTTTTACTCATTTATTAATAAACTAACTTTACAAATTTAATAATAGCAGAACAATAATATTCCTTATTTCTTTTCATTCATAATAATATGATAATAATTCACCGTGACTCATCGTACTTTATGAAATATAATTATATGATTTAAAAATAATGTAGAACGACAGTGAAAGCAACTTACAGAGAAATAATGCACAATAAAAAAGGACGACGAGTTCATTAAACACCGGCACCGAGCGCGGCCCGTCCAACAACACGTACTAGAAAAAATATTACAATAACATAAAGTTAAATTTTATTGTATCAATTCTTTTATTTACTATTTCTGCAATCTATTTACAAGTTATATAATGTTTACATACCAAAACTATACGCTATATCAAGATGGTGTAACCCCTATCCTATATTTATAGTGTTAAAACTATTTGTATTTCTCTTTTATTCATACTATATATAAATGTATAATATAGATATTTTTATCGGCATAAATTACTATCATTAGTCGAAAAACAAAACAAAACGAAAAGGATAACTATACACCCAATATACATAGCTAGTTTTGAGAGTTCATTCACTAAAATTATATGGTACACACTTGCAATTAATGCTTATATATTACAGTATAAGGCTTTGCATTCCTACAGGAGTCGACCCGCGGCCGCGGCCGGCTCCCCGAGCCGCTCGCTACTTTCCAAACGAGTACTTAACACGTAACATATATTAATTTCCCCATCTATACATAAAAATTTACAAGAGATTGTACACCGGCTGTACCGATTTTAACTATAATAAAAAACGATGAAAACAAACGATTGTTAGTTAACGTGGGGCTGGAGTCCACGCCCCGCTCCCACCACGGCCCTCGGCTCGCGGCTCGGGGCAGTCATCAGGCAACGTATGTCATTACAATAACTATAAATATCCTCATTACTCTACACATACTCGCTATGCTAGGCATTTGTATTGAAGCGCAACGCCGGGCGTCGAAACAATGTACTGTGGGAGCTGCAGCTAATGCCGGTTACATACTAAAGTCGTGTAAAGCGGTCAAAAACCTTTTCTCACAAAATTAATGTCACATCCTCGTATTATTGCTTTGAATTGTGTCCCCTAAGACATAGGAACCAAAAACTAGATGCGAAGGCGATATTACTTCTATATCATGTTCATCACGCCCGTTGCTTAAGCTTCCCTCTGGAAATAATAATTTTATCAGCTAAAGGTGTATTGCAAGGTTAAATTTTGAGTACCAATTCATTCCACACTGCACATGTGACCCACGCAGTGATGAACATGATACTACCGTGCAGTTCAACATTATACCGAATATTTTAATCTATTTATACTACTAAGTGACTGTTCCATGAAACTGTGATAATAAATAACTCTAGCATCTAATTACGCAACTTATTCTTAAAAAAATTCAATCTATTATTTACAGTGCAAAATGAAAGCGAAAATATCTCTAAAAGAGTCACTGGTTCAAAACCTTTTTTGGTTCAAATCATATTAAAACAACATGTACCGCAGACAAATATGTATCGGGGATAGAATTTGTAAATGATATGGGGCGTCAAAATAAAACACGTTTAGTATACTGGAAGCCCGAACAGACAAACTGTTGAAACACTCAGTCGCGATTATTATCATTTCACTAAGAAATATCCATCGTTTCACATTTAAATTACAATTATTGGTCGTGAATTCTCTTAAACATTACGCTAACGGTACATCGTATCGTAATAGCGGCCTGTGTTTTGCGCGGGAAAACGCCATATTTATTATACGAATAGCTCTCTTGGAAGACAGCGCCGCCTGGCGGGGCCGCGGCGCCGCGCACCGGCCCAACTGTCAAATCGAACAAAATGACAGCGAAAATTCTCGAGTTCCAATTTTAAATTCATTTATCAGTTGTAAAATAATTCATTGCCAGAATACTAAATTTTTCTAATAAACTACATAAATTATGAGACTATTAAACTGAAGCATGGTATGACGCTTTACCGCCAAAACGACAATTATATCTACAGCGCGGCGAGACGTCGCGACGACGCCACATCACAAGTTACGTGCAAAAACGTATGAAAATATGTTTTAAAACTTTATGCATTTATTTCATTTTATATCTCTCGGTTATTAATCCTATTACACTCAGAGACACGAAAGCCCCCGTACGTATGTCTTACTGAAGCTGTAAGAGGGTTTCGTCCATGTCTTTGGGTTTATAACGATGCGCCTATCGAGTGATCTTTGTACAGTAACGATACATCCCTATTCACTAAGCTACGGCTCCAGCGATCGGCGACTCTCGCCCCGCCCGACGCCCCCCGGCCTCGGCCCCCGGGGCGTCGGACGCGAGCTTCGAGACGGACACTTAAAATTACTTCAAAAAATAAGTTACACTTAAAAACGTGAGTGCATTATAGTGAATGGTAACATGATTTGTTCACTAATTAAATAAAACGCATGTAAATAATATACCGGTCGGCCACGATTTAACAGATTTAAAAATTCGGTACACGACATCTAAAACTCACGCGCTCCGGGCGGCACGACTCGTCTAGTAAAAACGCCTCCGAACACCGCACAGTTCCCGGCTCCGCCCGGCTGACCGTTATTGCACGATTTCTACCGACAATATAAATTCCACCGAACTACGCTCGCCCGTCGCCCGCCCCGAGCGTGATCGAGTCAAATTTGAGATTCGCAAAATCGAAACGCGACCGCGATAACGCCCGGAAGGACGGGGGGGGGGGAGAAAAAAATTGTAAAATATGAAACGGCAAACGGTGTAATTTAACGTCTAACCTAAAGCGTCTCCGGTTTATCACTCGCGTCGAGTTCCTCTCGAAAGGCACGCCCGGTGACGAAACGCGGGGAGGACCGCGGCGTCGATATCCGGCGGCCGGGCGGGGGCCGCTCGGCCGGGGCCGGATCGCCGAGACTCCTCCGAAGGCAAACGGTGACATTGGACAGGACCGAGCAGTGCCAGCGCGCCCGGCGGGGCGCGGCGCGTCAGTCGAGCGGGCACAGCAGGCGCGGCGCGGGCCGGGGCTCCGCGCGGCGCCGGCGTCACTTGCCGTCGCGCGACACGCGCCGCCGCCGCGCCAGCCCGCCCGCGCCGCCCGCGCCCCCGGCGCCAGCGGCAGCCGCGCCGGCCGCGGCCGGGGCGCCCTCGCCTACTGCAACAATAAACTACATTTATACCGACCGACATATAGCACACCGGTCCGTACTCCCGATCCCGGGATCACCGCACGATTCGAATCTACTTTTTTTTCTACTCGCGTACTATAAACCGCTAATATTACGATCGTTAATAGTATTAGAATACCACCTATAGCGTAACCGAAACGTGAAAACGATTCTATAACGAGCGTTGCCATGGTAATAACAGTTCTATAATGATTATTATAGCATTGTTATTACCATGGTTACGGTCATTCCGGATATAAGTCTCGCTTGGCGTTTAGTGAATACTGAATGTCTCCTAATTTGCGCACTCGTACCTTAACAAACTTCAATTATGTACTAGTTACATAGATAACTATTATGTAACAGTGTACTTATTGTTGAAGGTCCTAATAAATAAATAAAAGTACCTTAGAACTTAATTGGTGATTTTGACAATATTTTTATTGGATGAATGAATGTCAAGATCAATGGGACCTATACCGGTATGGTTTATTATTAAAAAAGGTGGTAGACAGGGATGTGTAGCATCACCATGGCTATTCAACTTATTCATGGACAAATGCTTGACACATTTAAAATAAATAAACATAGACTGAAAATGAATGAATGTCTTCTCTATGCTGATGATCAAGTAATACTTGCATCGTCGGCTGAGGAGTTGCAGGAGATGGTAAATATTACTTATGAATAAGGCTTAGAAAGAAAAGGAATGAAGGTGAATGTAAGTAAAACGAAAGTAATGATGAAGTAAGGAAGATAAAGGCTTTAGTAAAAAAAGGATGAAAGTGAATGTGAGTAAAACAAAAGTAATGATCAAGAGAAGAAGATAGGACGTGTGATAATCAAGATTGGAAAAGAAAGGTTGCAACAAATGAGTTTGTATTTTTGGGATCGATGTTTACAAGAGATGGGAAATGTGAACGGGACATTGAAAGACGAGTGAATGCTGGGAATAGGGAATGCAAATAACCGGTTATAACCGGTTTTAACCGGTTATTTTCATACAAAAACGGTTAATAACCGGTTAAATTGCATTCCCTAGCTGGGAACATGGGAAATGAAGCACTGTATACCTTTGTAAACAATCAGAAAGTGTCAAAAAGGCTCGTCTGGCAGTTGCAAAGTTGAGTATGGCAGAAGAAACATGAAAGTAGAGTTAATGAAGTAGAAATGAGAGCGTTGAGAAGTATAGTTGGCGTGTAAGTGTGTGATAGGATTAGAAACAATTTAATAAGGGTGTCCTCACTGTGAGCATTAGCGTAATGAGCATTCGGCGCGAACATCGAGGGGTGTGTAAGCTTTGTAACGCTCGGCTCAACATCTACTCGAATATTCACGCGAATGCTCTCAGTGAGAACGCTCCTATAAGAGAATGTTGTGGTTTTAAAGAAGATGTAGTGACAAAGAGTAATAAAGGAATGCTGAAGTGGTTTGGTCATGTGAAGAGAATGGATGAAGTGAGATTGACGAAACAGATATATGAGGCAAGAGTAAATGGCAATGTTGGATGGGGAAGGCCAAGATCAACATTCCACGATCAGATCGGGAACGTATTAAGAAAGGGCCAGGTATGTAGTCTTATGAGCGTGGATGAAGTGAGGGAAGTTTGTCTGGATCGTAGCAATGCATTGTATGTATGGATGTATTTATGAAATAAATGATCTCTCTCTAACATTTTTTTATTCCAAAGAACTGGAAGAAGCTGGAGAACCTCAGCAGCGCACTGAAGATGAACATGTCAAAGACCAAGGTAATGTATAGGTACCACAAACAGTATGTGGAGAAAGATAGAGGACAACAGTATGGGGATGACGTATGTCCAAAATATCTCCACTTGGGACAATTAGTCTCCTTCCAGGCACGACAGGACAAACAAGTCGCAAGACATACCGATAATGCCTGGAGGAGCTTTTGGTCCATGAAAGAGTTCATTAAGGGACCTCTACCAACTACCCTCAACTTTGTCTAAAGAAGAAATTACGTTAAGGGTGATTCCACGGGCGTTTCAAACGCCGTCAGTCCGCTGTCCTAAGTATTTAAGAAATAGGCGATAATATACTTAAAATTCGATCAATTGTGGCAAGAATTACGATAACAGTATAGCTCTGTGTGAATGTTAGCTGCTTGGTGTAGCTAATTCTTTCATTATTTAAATCTGAGTATTCTGAGTACGGGTTTGAATTTGTAGTCCCGACGGATCCTCAGATATCGATTTTCAAGACAATCGAAGCAGTAACAAGTAAAAGTTCAAAATGGCGGCCACATTTGTTTTAATTCTGAGTACGGGTTCGCATTTGTAGTCCCAACGATCCTCAGATATCGATTTTCAAGACAATCGTAACAGTAACAAAAAAGTTCAAAATGGCGGCCACTATGTTAAAATCTGATTATGGGTTCGCATTTGTAGCCCTAAGGGGCCCTCAGATATCGATTTTCAAGACAATCGAACCAGTAACAAATAACTTAAACTAATCACTTTCAAAAACGGTGAAAGTTTTAGGTTATATGCTCACTGTCAACAGTATTTATGCTTAGAAACGTAAAACGGAGTGACGTCAACAGGTAAGATCAAATACCGTTTACCATTTTCATCCACACCTGTAACTTACGATTGGCCTAGCGGCTGAGAGGTAGGTCTATGACGCCATGGTGCCGCGGTTCAAATCCTGTCCAAAACCAGTATCTTTTTGTATTTTATAAATTGTTTAAAAAATAGTTCTACCGCTGCCGTATACGTGAGAGAAAGGGAAGCCAGACAGGCTGTCGAGTAACGCGCGTTACGTAACGAAATGGTTTACCCTCCGTAAACAAGTTATCACTTCAAAAAAAAACATACTTCTTCTTTTTTGAAGTCGGTTAATTAATAGAAATATTCTGCTATATTAGTTTGTTTTCTGAAACCATCTTATACAGGGTGTCCAGTAAGTAGTAAGAGAAATTAAAATAAATTAAAGGGCATCACCCGGGCTACCAAAAACACCCCCATGTATGTTCAGCGATTGTTAGTATTTTCAGAGATATTGATCATTTTAATCGGGTTTTTTTTTGGAATTTTTCCTTTTGTCCATCGTACGAAAAACTCCTAGGCTCATTTATTATTTCAATGTTTTTTTAGTATTTTCTTACATTGTTAGAATCATTATGAACTTAGGATGTTTTTAAAGCTACATTCCAGTTTTTTCTTCATGACAACTTTTGGTGTAATCACACAAAGTTACTTTCTCCATACTAAGTGAACCCCATGTTTATTTTTTATCTAGTATGGAAAAACCAACTTTTCTCCCACATGGTCGGAAATGTTAACATTACTGTTGTAAAATCAGCCCGCAAAGTTCTGAGTTCCAGGTCCAGGCAAAATTTAAAAAAAAACACAAAATTATTATTTACCAACGGCCGCGGCCGCGAAAATGTATGAAATTGCATTACGTACCCGGTGTTTTACTTTTACCATGTTTGGACTAGGATAACTATCTCCAAACAGCCAAACACTCGTCCTTGTATATTTTACTTTTTAAATGTCATAGACTAAAAAGTTAAGCCTTTTCAAACAGCGTTTACAACGTATTTAAAAGTGTATCAAATAGTTTGACTTTTTTAAATTGAAATTGGTTTCATAATCAAAATAAATTGCCGAAACGCGTAATAAATGTTATAGTTTAAACATGGTTTTAACTATATGTTATTCAAATTAGATAATTTCAACAAAGAGTCTAGGCAGTACAAAGCATCGTGGAAATGTCCAGAATGCAAGGCAGCTGAAAAACGAGGAGTTAATTCTAATACTCCAATTAGGCCATCAGACCAAACACAGGCAGATCAGTCGCCAGAGTCTTCAAATGTCGTAATTCAAGATCTCAAGAAATATCTAGATGACAAGCTGGAGCTGCAATCAACGAGAATCTTGAGGGAACTAAAACTGGAATTTGGGCAGGAGATCAAAAATATAAGCAGCAAACTGAATGACTTAGAGTTAAGCCTAAATTTTATATCCAGTAAATATGACGCGATACAGGCTACAGTTGATGAGAAACTGAAAGTGGTCAAGAACGTTGAACATCAAAACCAGCAATTGCGCTCAGAAGTAACCGTACTTACGTCGAAACTTCAAGAGTTGGACCAACATGCACGTGAGAGTAATTTGGAACTCCAGTGTGTTCCCGAACACAAATCAGAAAACCTAATGACTGTGGTCAAGCAGTTATCGTCGGTAGTCAACTACCCAATTCAAGATAGTCAGATTATGAACGTCACTAGGGTGGCTAAGATCAATCCTGAATCCAGTCGTCCACGCGCGATAGTCGTCAAGCTACCAAGCCCAATGATTCGTGACAGTCTGCTCGCGGCGGTCAGGACATTCAACAAATCCAATCAAGACAAGCTCAACTCTCAACACTTGGGAATTGGAGGCGATGGACGCCCCGTGTACGTGGTAGAACATCTGTCACCGGCCAATAAAGAGCTCCACGCGGCTACTCGCGAGATGGCAAAGCTAAAGAAGTATGCTTTTGTTTGGGTCCGCAGTGGGCGTATCTATGCCAGAAAGGATGTACAATCGAAACCAATTTTTATCAAGAACAGGGAATATCTAACTAACCTCTAACGCGCGGGTTTTCTTTCCTTTTTTTTTTTGATAGCTTTCTTTTAATCATCACCTATAGGAAAGTTAAAATTTAGGATTTACTATCAAAATGTAAGAGGCTTAAGAACCAAAACGAATAGTTGTTATATGAATGCTTTGCGTGAAACTTACGATGTCATAATCTTAACAGAGTCGTGGCTTAATGAATCTGTCTTCGACCACGAATTTTTAGATAATAGATACCAAATTTTCAGACGCGATCGTGAATCAACAGTATCAGCTCTTTCAAAGAAAGATGGAGGTGGAGTAGTGATAGCCGTGCATAGAGATTACGAGGTACTGCGTAAACCTGCCTGGGAGACGGAATGCGAAGATCTTTGGGTTGCTCTAAAATTGGGTCGTGGTAATAGGGAGCTCAATTTGCAAATATGTACAGTGTATATTCCACCCCCGGTTACTCGTGATTATCTAAGTAGATTCCTTGATAACATGTCCTCCGTCCTTCAGTCTAAATCAGACAAGAATAATATCACGGTAATTATTGGTGACTTTAATTACAGCAAGCTTAAATGGTCAGCTCTTTCTGGATCGGGAGGCATGCTCACTTCAACTCCTAATTCTGCTCTGGAATGTCTACTACTGGACAACCTTGCATTTAATAATCTTACCCAGTTCAACCACGTTGAGAATGTAAACGGTCGTATACTTGACCTTGTACTATCTAACACCCCTATGGTACAGGTAGCTGTAAGCGCTGTACCCCTCGTAGAGTTGGACTCGCATCACCCTGCTTTGAAAGTTTCCTTAGACCACCCTGACAATGTAAAAACCCTAAAAAGTGCTCAATCACCTAAACTTAACTTCTATAAGTGCGACTATGAGGCATTAAATATAGTTTTGTCTAAGATTGACTGGTCCTCTGTGTTTAAAAACTTTAACAATGTCAATGAAATGGTTGATGGATTTTATAATACTCTTTGGCCCATAATAGACGATTTTCTTCCTCTAATTCGTAAGCGTAATGATAACTATCCACTGTGGTATAGCCTGCCATTGATAAAATTACTTAAGGAAAAGCGGAAATTTCATAGGAAATATAAAATATACTTAAACCCTCTTGACAAACAAACATTCAAAATGCTAAGGGAAAGAAGTGACACGATGATCAAAGACTGTTTCGCTAAATTCAAGAGTCACGCTACGGAAACTCTACGTAAGAAACCCAAATATATATGGAGAATTATCAATAACATTAAAAGCAATTCGACGTCTATTCCAAATGAAATGCATCGGGGAGGTAGAGTCTCTTCTGGTGGGCAAGGCATCTGCGATCTATTCTCGGATCATTTCCAGGCGGTCTACTGCGGACGGCCAGTTATTGGTGCTCAACGTGTAGATCTGCATGAGTGTGGCTCAAATTCTTTGTCGCTCGCTTCCCTGTCCATTTCTAAAGATGCCGTGACGAATTTGCTTAAATTTCTTGACTGTAACAAGGGTGCTGGCCCAGATGGTTTACCACCAATATTTCTTAATCGTTGCCACAAAACTCTAACGCCACCATTATATATGATATTTAACTTGTCTCTGCGCTCTGGAATATTTCCCGACAAATGGAAGCGTGCCCACGTTATTCCGATTCATAAGCAGGGTGATCTATCAGACGTTTCCAACTACAGGCCTATATCAATCTTATCTGTTTGTGGTAAAATCCTGGAGTCCTTTGTGAGATCTGAACTTTACTGGCATGTTAAACCGTTTTTATCTCCAAAACAACACGGTTTCTTGCCCCAACGTTCAACGATTGGTAATCTTATAGAATATATTCATGATGTTGCTACAGCGCTTGACAATAAGAAGGAAATCCATGCCGTGTACACTGACTTTAGTAAAGCGTTCGACCTCGTTGACCACAATCTCCTTGTAAATAAGCTCGCACGTGCGGGAATACACGGTTCTTTCTTGAGGTGTTGCGAGTCCTACTTACGAAATCGGTCTCAGCTGGTAGTCGTCAGGGGTTTTGAATCATCAGTTAGGTCTATTCCATCTGGGGTTCCGCAAGGATCCCATTTGGGACCCTTATTTTTCTTAATTTTTATTAACGACCTAACTTTTAACATTCATTGTAACTTTGAGCTTTTCGCTGATGATTTGAAACTTTACAAGGTCATAAATATTCCTGACGACGTGAAAGGTCTGCAGAGGGATTTAGATGGTGTCCAAAACTGGTGTCTACAAAATGCTATGGTACTGAATGCCAAAAAATGCTTACATATAAAATTTACCAGGAAAAAAATGCCTGTTTCGGCATCCTATTGCATCGACAACACCGTCCTCGAAGAAGTTACTGCCATTCGTGACTTGGGGGTATTACTTGACAGTGGGTTATCGTTCCGCGATCATATCGATAACGTTACAGGGAAAGCGTCTAGGCTCTCTGGTTTTATCATTCGCCAAATGAAGTTTTTCAATAGCTCTAGTCTAGCTCTAGTTCTATATAATAGTGTGGAGCCCAAGTTATGCTATTCATATAAAGAGACTTGAGGCTATCCAAAAACGTTTCTTGTACCACCTTGCCTTTTGGGAATCTAAATGTCGTGATCTAAATGGTTACTCCCAGAGACTGCAGCATTACGAAATGTGTTCCCTGGAGACACGTAGGGCAGTGGGTGATATTGTGTTCTTGTTTAAAATAATACATGGCAAATTAGAAGCTCCAGGATTTCTTGTCAATGTAACCCTCGCAGTGCCTCGTTCGGGTAGTCGCCTTTCTAACCGTAAGACATTTGCATTACCTTCTCAAAGAACAGTGGCAGGTCAACATTCACCGCTATATCGTATTTGTTCACAATGCAATAAAATTAGAGACGATTTCGATATATTCACTGGTTCTGTGGTCTCGGCCAAAAGGCTCTTATTCTCTTTGTTCGAAAAGGACAATCTTTAAGTTTTTTAACGTGATTATAATAATACGTCATTACTTTAGCTGTTGGAGGTGGCTCTTGGACTTCAATAGTAGGTTTATTATTTAAATTTTAATATTATTATGATAGAGTAATAATAGTGTTAAGTTTTGTTTTTATAATCATGCTGTGTTCACATCTAGTAGAGCGTACACCATATATAGCGCCCAATGTATAAATTTTTTAAGTATGCTTGTGTAACGTTCAGTTTTGTGACCCAATAATAAAAATAAAAAAAAAAAAAAAATTGAATATATGTATTACGTTTAAATTAGTGATTTTATTTAATGCTTTATTTCAGTGTCATACTAAATCGTACGTTTCTGTTCTTTTTTTTTCAAGGAAATGTTGAGACTGTGTTTAGTATTATTAAAAATTGTGTTAAATTTCCTCGCATTGTTGGAGAAAAGCACTATACAAGCCTCGACCGGGAAGGGCGGTTGCTGGACTCGTATATAGCGCGGCCTCGACTGCGTCTCGGCCACGCTAACTCTACTCGTCCCGCAGCGGCTTATTTCCCGGTCTGTGCAGTAATGTACTATTGTGTGATTACACAAAAAGTTGTGATGAAAAAAAACTAGGATGTAGATTTAAAAACATCCTAAGTTATAATGATTCTAACAATGAAAGAAGAGACTGAAAAAACATTGAAATAATACGTGAGCTTATGGGTTTTTCGTACTATGGACATAAGGAAAAAATTACAAAAAATCCGATTCAAATGATGAATATCTCTGATAATACTAAAAATCGCTGAATATACATGGAGGTGTTTTTGGTAGCCCTGGTGATGCCATTTTCTTTTTAATTTGTCGTCTTACTTATGTGGACACTGGTATAAGAATCGATTCATCTTGAGTGTCACGAGAATAGGGGTTTTGTGACGCTCGAGTTGAATCGTTTCTAGGAATCAAGAATCGACCGAGCGGGCTGGCAAAAATATTCTTGGCCCGTTTCATATATTACCGACCGCGATATAAACCATCTTTGGCGATATTTCCTAGCAGTATTTGTAAAAGACGTTTCAATCGGCATGGTCAAAAAATACCTTCCGACAAAAATAAGAATACATTAGCATAATGTCGAGCCGCAGCGCAGACGCGACGGACGTCATAGAGTCATGTCACTACGGCGAACCGGCTTCGACCCGGAACTCGGATCATTTAGAATTCATTTGTAGTAATAATGTAATAAAATAGAAGGAACCTATCATCCGAGAACCATAATCAACAGGTATTTTTCGAACATTTCCCGAAGCCTGCTATCACCTCTAACTGTACGATCGGTTAGTCCGCTTCGATTAGAACGGTAGTTAGTGTAATAGGACAGCGGGCTCACCGGCACTCCTGGTTTTCCGGCGGGCGGGCGTGCTGGCGGCGGGCGCGGGCGCGGCGGGCGGCGGCGGCGCGCCGGGCCCGTGGCGCACGGAGCGCCGCGTGTTCACGCCCTCCGCCGCGCCCTTCACCGCCTTCACGGCCGCCTTCACCGCCTTGGCGGGCGTCTTGCCGCGCACTTTACAGATGAGCGGCTCGTCGCTGTCGCTGTCCGAGTCCTTCTTCTTCCCGTCGGCGGTCGTCCCCTTGACGCCGTCGACCCGCCGCGGCTTCTTCTTCGGCCGGCCGGCGGGCGAGAGCCCCTCCTCGCAGCTGATCGTCGACGCGCAGGAGCTCTCGGACTCCCTCCGCTTCCGTTTCGCGGCCGGCGCGGGCTTCGCGGGGGCGGCGACCGCGTTCGCGGCCTTCGGGCTCGTCTTGTCGACGGACCCGCTCCGCAGGCAGTTCCTCGGCTGGAGCGCGGGCGAGTCGGCGCGGCCGTCCTGCTTGGCGAGGCCGGGGCTGAGCCGCGGGGTCTTCGGCCCGTCCGCGGGGCTGTTCATCTTGCTGCTGGACCGCGTCCGGACGCTGCTGCGCGCGACACGCTCGAGCGCCGACGGCGACGGCGACTCGGGCCCTTTGGGCGCGTAGTCCGGCGTCGGGATCTCTATTAACAGCTGTTCGAGTAGACTTTTATCCGGAAAGTCCGCCTTCATCGGTAGCCTTTCCAGTTTGGGATCCTGTTTGTCTTTCGCCTCGGGCGCGTCCGCCGCCTCGCCGTTCTCCGCCGTCGGTTTCTCGTCTTTCGCTTCCGCCGCGTCGATCGTTTTCTCCTGATTCGAGTAAGTGTAGAGAGGCGGCGAAACTCTGCTCGGGAGCGGATCGAAGTCTCCCACTTTCTCCTTGGCGGGCGACTCGTGTTCGCCGCCGAGGTCGTCCCTCGCGTCGGGGTCGAAGCACCCCTGGGCGGGCCGGGCCGCGGCGTCGCGCAGGATGGGCGTGGGCCCGCGCGCCAGCTTCGTGACCGCGTCGAGCGGCGGGCGGCGCGGCGCGTCGTCCCCGTTGAGGCGCGGCTCGCGCGGGCCGGGCGGCTCCAGGTCGTGGTCGGCGTGCATCTTGGCCAGCTCGGCCTCGATGTCGCCCAGGTCGTCCAGGTCGGGCGGGCCGGGCTCGTAGCGCGGCTGCGCGGCGCCGAGCGAGAGCCTCTCGAGCAGCTCGTCGGACGCGGGCGGCGGCACGCCTATTATCCTGTGCACGGAGGTGGGGCTCGTGGACCGCGGCATGTCGAGCCGCTCCTTCCGCTGCGGCCCGGGCGGGCTCTGGCTCGCCTGGTTGGGCGACTTCTCGGACAACGCGTCCATCGATTCTATCCCGGAGTCCTCGCCCTGCGCCTGCGACGCGGGCGACCGGTTACCGAACTTGTCGTCGGGCCGCGTGGCGGCGCGTTCCGCGACTAGTTTACAGTACGACTTGTCTTTGGGCCTCTCTTTCCGTCTCGGAGAAGTGGTGCCGGCGCGAGGTGGGGACTCCCGACTGGGGCCGATCGTGCCGACGTTTGTTGATCCTGGAGGATCTGGAATTTATATAAATATTTGAGAATGTTGTATGGTTTTCAATTGTTTGGCAGATTTACAAAAAAAAGATGGAATGAGACGAAATTGATATATGATAGATATTAAATGAACTCTATGAATGACACAAAATATGATTGTTATTTGAATGTTTCAGACAGAAAGATAGGCCCTTTTTGTTGGTTGCGAGACTTGACCGCCATAGAGGATAATAAGGTGTTTTAGAATAGTCAGATGACTGTTATTCTAATTTTAATGAAACTCTGAAGTACTTGTTTTTTATTTAATTTTTTACTTATAATTAGGCAACCAAAATTTTGTCTATTGGTTTAAAAGTTAGAGTTGTATTTTTAAATACCTTAAGGGTAAATAAATATCTGTTTAAATTTAAACAATACTTAAATCTAGATTAAATTAATTTAACTATATTGATTTCCAAACAGGTATCAAATATGTTTGACTGTAAAATTATTTGTGATTCACAATAATTGCTCCATGATAAATTTTCCTACCGGACGTTATTCTAGCAGTTACACAGCGAAATACACACCTGGACAGGAACTATGGCTGGTCTTCCTCTTCTTCTCCGTCAAGAGACCGTTCGGAGAGGTGACGGCACTATCGATTGTCCGTTTCAACTTGTTGTCCTCACTCAACTTGGCCTCGGAACCGTCATCCGCACTGAGCGTCCGTTCCTTATGACACTTGAGCAACCTACTCTCCAACTCACTAGCACCAATTTTAACACTTTCACTACTGTCCGTGCTGATTTCCACGGGCTTGCTGTCAATAGACTTCAAATTATCACATTTAGCATCCTTCTCTGTCTTCGGAGCGGGTAACTTCTTTTTAACCTCGTGGTTGTTCGCCATCTCTCTGTAACCCTCGTTTTGGGCGTACTTTCCTTCTTTGTCTAGCATGTCGTTCCTCCACTCTTTGTCTCTGTCCTTCTCCATCGACTTCCCACTGTCAGTGAGCTTCGACTTCTTCTTCTTCAAGCTGTCTAAACTTTGGACTTTGTTGTTTAAATGCTTGTAGTCTTTTGTGACGATATGCGCGTTTTTCGATATAGTTTTCATTCTGTACACGACGTTGTTGTCTCCGGAGATTTCCGTCTTTATCGAATCGCCTTCCATGTAGTGATTATTTAATTTTATGCTCTTGACATGCAGGTACTCGTCACCTTTGGAGTTTTCCGTCGGCTCCGACTTGGTCGAGAGAGGTTCTTCCGAGTCCCTCCGATGCTTGTCGTCCGATTCCGAGTTTTTTCTGATTTTTAGTTTTTTCGAATGAAGGTCTCCCGGGGCGAATTTCTTCTTTTCCTTTTTGGAATTTTTAATGACAGCAGAGTTGCGGCCTCGGAGGCTGATGTGCAGCGGCGGGACGCGCAGCTCGGGCTCCCCGGACGCGCGCGGCGGGTTCGCGAAGCTCACGTCGGCCTTGTACACCGGCTGCAGCACCGGCTCGTTCTTGTCCAGCTTCAGCCGCAACTTGAGCGACTCCTTCTCGCCGGGCGGCGAGCGCGGCGCCTCGGGCGGCGGCGGCTTGGCCGCGGGCGTCGGGGCCTTCGCCGCGGGCGGCCGCGCCGGCGCGGTCGTCACCGCTTTGGTCGCTTTCGCATCGCGAACGATCTTATCTTTGAGCGTCGCCGGCTTCTCCTTCGCGCCCGTCGTCCGCGGCTTGCCCCCTTTCTGCGCGAGCAGCTTTTCGTTCTTCCGAAACTTCAGATCGTCTCGTCGGCAGTCGTCCTCGGTGGTCTTCGCGATGCCGAACATCTCGGGCGCGTCGCCCTCCCGCTTGCACTGCGCGACGGTGACCTCTTCCGGTTTCTTGTCGAGTTCTTTCGGAGGCGGGACGTCGTCGTCCCGCATGAGAGTTTTGATCAGGTACTGTTTGCTCTGCTCCTCGATCTCCTGAGCGGTCGCCTGGGAGCCGACGGTCGCCGTCGCGACGGACGTCGCCGCGCGGAAGGGCAGCCTCATCGGCGGCGGCATCGAGCTCGGCGGGCCCGGGGACGCCGAGTATCCGGAAGGCGGCGATTTGAAGGGCGCGTGGTGCGGCGAACCGGCCGGCGGCGCGGGCGAGCCCGGCGGCGGCGCGGGCGAGCCGGCCGGCCGGGCGAGCGGCGCCGGCGGCGGCGGCATGCTGGCGGGCGAGGCCGGCTCGGAGGGCGCCGCCGGGCGCGGAGTCGGAGGCGGCTCGTAGGGCCCGTTGGTGTGGCCGAAAGGCCCGGTTATCTCCTGCAGCATCGCGTCCGGCGTCGGCGCCGGCTCGGGCGGCTGCGAGTACAGCAGGTCCAGCTTCGCGTGGTCGAGGTCCGAGATCGCCGAGAGCGCCGAGTCGTCGAGCACGTCCAGCGTCGGCTGCAGCTGGTCGAGGTCTATGTCCGGCAGGTCCGGGAGCGCGGCCGCCAGCGAGTCCCGGTAGGGCTCGTTCCACTCTTGGGTGGCGGCGCGCGACGCGGCGCGCTGCCGCGCATTGTATTGCTGCTGGTAACGCTGGAACTCCTGTAATGTAAAAGTGACACGTCAACGACTGGATATAAAACGGAAGATTTTTATCATACTAAACGACCGCCCCGAAACGGGGTCCGGCGATAGACTCGACTGCCGAAGGGCGCATCACAGTTACGTTCCTCCGCTTCAAAAATAGTACAGAACGCTCGAACCGGGCCGGCTCGCTTTCGAATATCGTCTCTCGTGACGCGCGACGAGATGCATACCTGAAAACTGGACTGCGTCTTCTGATCCATGGAGGTGGGGGGCGGCGGCAGCAGCGCCTGCAGGTCCTCGTGCGTGACGGCGGGCGGCGCGGGCGGCGCGGGCGGGCGCGGGCGCGGCGCCTGCTTGTAGGGCGGCGGCGGCGCGAAGTCCTGCGTGTAGGCGGGGTCGGGGAAGCGCGGGCGCGGCGGCGCGGGCGCGCGGTAGGCGGCCGGCGCCGGCGCGGGCGCGGGGCGCGCGGGGAAGGCGCGCCGGACGTAGGCGGCGCGCGCGCCCGGCGGGGACAGCCGCGGCGCCGCCGCCCGCGCCGCGCGGTACTCGAACGGCGCGCGCCCCACCGCCAGCTCCATCTGCGAGCGAAACCGAACCGATTGACGTCGCGAGTCTTCGCCCCGGGCCCGGACTTATCGGGACCGATCCGATGCCGACTCGGTGGATCCGCGATAAGTATAGCCGAGGAATCCTATTGCTACCTCGAAACTATCACTAGATCGAGCATCGTAATATCGCTTGTCGCTCGGATATACATATTTATTCCGAGTTTCGAGTCGTTCCGATAGCGAGCGTCGCTTCAAAATTGACTCGCAAGACTGAGTATCGATACTAAAATATTAATGAACAGTCGCGACAGATCCCGTGACTTAAAAAAGCCGCTGAACGAAAACGGAAGGGACGTATTTGCGCATGGATACATTCCCCGACGAACGATCCCCCCGTCTCGCCCCCTTCATACCACCGATTTGGTCAATAAATGCACAAATTGCGCTAGTACATCGCCAGCGGCCTTTTTACTAAACGAAAACCATAACTGTTAGAGATTTCCACAGAAAACATACCCATTCCTAAAATATAAATAATTTTTCAAGCCACTGCTCGGAAATGTGGCGAAAGTTGATCTGTTCTTGGTCCTCAAAACAATCAATAGTTGTTCATTGAATGAGCAGGCCAACTATGAATTTAAACTGACCAAAAATGTAACATTGTTGGTCTGTCCCAATGGACAAGTCGACCAATCACATCGGTCCGCTGATCACTTATGCGACTAATCAGAACACGACTTGTGTTGCATATGAAATTAAATTGGCCAATGAGAAGTCGTTTAATTTTTTAATAATATTCATCCCTTCACGGATAGGCAAAGGAATCAGATTCCATACAGCCATATATGTCTGTTTTTAATTATCTGAAATATAGTTCTGGGACGGTCAGAGTCGTCAGTTTAAAAAAACGCCTTTGAATGACTGGCCACTAAGAACAGTATCGTTAAAAAAAAGTAAAAATTAGCGAGAGAGCGTAAAAATTTTAGTGTGTTGTAAATTTATTATAAGGATTCATTTTTATTTCCTCACAGTAATCGTGAAAAGCACTGTGTTAAACCTCGGCCGAAAGTGCATCTATTGCTTACTTTTTCACCTCTGCAACAATGTACTATTTGTTTAAAACGACAATCAAATTGAGCACGTTTAACGGCCTCGATTTGAACAGACGAGCAATGAAATAAAAGTATGTACCTGTCCGTCCTCGAGCCGGTCCAGCTTGGCGGTGTGCGGCGCGGGCAGCTTGGGCCGCGGCGCGGGCGCGGGCGCGTCGTTCTGCAGCAGGTTGACGAGCAGCGGCGACGACATGGCCACGTTGGGCGGCGCGGGCGACGCCGGCGGCTTGGCGGGGTACGGCGGCGGCGGGCCCGCGAACGACGTCGACGGCCGCACGAACTCCGCGCCCGGCCGGATGGACGCCGCCGGCCCGGGGATTCCTGTGGGGGATTACATCACTATAATGAGAACGCTGAAGTAGATTCCGAGATCTTGGACCCTGAACACGCTTCACGAGAGGTTCCACAAATTAAATGTACTACTTTTTTTTAGCTGTGTTAAGTAAATGCCACCCTAATAAAACTTGAGCGATTTTTTTAACCCAAAACCTGTATTCATTTCAGGCTTAAATTTTTACAACTGTAATTCAAATGTAAAGGTGGTTATTAAGATCAGTTGAAAAATCAAACGGGCGATAATAAATTTTTTTGACGGTTGATTAATTAATGAGACAGCTTACAGTAATAAAACGAACAATTGGTTAGTTATTTAATTCTAAAATTATCGAATGGGCGGTAAAAAAATATAAAATGGGCAGCGAGTGGTTAAAATCAAAACATCACTTTTATTGCAAAGCGCGACAAACTTCCGAGAGGGCGTTGAATGCTTTGATAGTTAGATAAAAATGTGAAAAGCACCAAAAAAAGGTTAGGTCAGTTAGTTGTTTATTATACGCCCAAGGACAAACTGTGCAGGAATAGGGACCCGCTTAGCGGGGACCCTTCGAGTAAGTCGCAAATCGTTGGTAAATTCAAAAGCGTATTTTTCGCCTCTCTTGCTCTTGGCAAGTTTTGATATAACAATTGTTTACCCCAAACATAAATTATAAAATAGTTTTTTTCCCTTTTTTATAAATTACATACCCGAAACAAACAAGGAATACATTTAACCACCATTTTATTTTAATTTACAACTTTTACGAGATTTCTGACCGACCAATTCCGATTTGTTAACTGCCCGTGTGAGCAACTGCCCAATTCAGTTATTTACAGCTCAATTACACAATTGCCAACAGTACAATATACAACTGCCACTTAAAATCAGTGTCTTTATTTTATACAAATTCATACTTTAATCCACCCATTCAATCCATTTGTAGCATCTTTTGTAAAACATCCTGCCTTGTGAGCCAAGACTTACTATTTATATACAAATGAATACATAAAATTAATCTTATCTATGACAATAAACGTCTGCCAGTAATATCCGTGCTCATCACTCGAAACTCTTCCCTGGCGGGGTTCGAACACACCCACAACCCTCGAACAGTAGGCATTATAAATTATAACATCCTGCAAAGTTTTCTATCTTCCATATCAATATGAGATTTGGCACACATGTTGTTTACAAAATTGTCTTATCTTCAGCACGTTTTTACCTAAAATCGCCTAAAATTCACTTTGCCCATACCGCCGCACGGAAAATCCCATCAGTGAAAGGTCAGTGGGATTTCCTACTTAACTTTCCTTGTATAAGTCCCATCATGTCACCCACCCAAGCGATTTTACTTTCCGCTTCAAAATCGCATTAGTATTGGAAAGTTAGGTAAACATTTCGAACAAGCAAAGATTACTCCAAAAAAATCAAAGGCATGACATTCCTTAGTTCTATTGATCTAACTCTTTTCGGGAATGTTCCGACATATCTTACATTCTTTATTGATGTTTTGTGTTGACGATATACCATAGGACCATCGAAGAGACACTTCGCCCCTACATCTTTCTTGAGTAATTCTAAGGAATAGTACTTGCTGCAGCTCTGAATATAACCTGATCCTTATCAAGTTTATTTTAAGCATCATCATCATCACAGAACAGAAAAAATAGTAGAAGTGTCAAGTGGGCGTGTAACGTGTGGCATGGTTATGCGGAGTTCCGCGCAACCTACCATACTTTTGCCGCGATCGTTTATTCCGATATTTCGATATTTCTAAAAAAGGAAATAAATCCAGAAGCATGCCTTATTATGCTATTTTGGAATGTAAAAACGATAGCGGCACCAAAAAAAAATCCATGATGGCGTGTTGTTTTTATGATAGTGTGAGTATTGGCGACGAGAGATCTGATACTAAGCGAAGCTCATGCCACTTCCACTGTTTTTCCTACTACGGGATCATCACCATCACCATCAAATCAGCTGAAAGAGGTCCACAGCTGGTCAAAAGCCTTTGTAGTGTTGCTAGACCTCGACTTTCAGGGTCGGTGGACACGTCCTGATTTACCCTTGATTGGTACGCCAATCGTCCCGATTTTAAGCACATCACTAGAGCGATTATAAATGAGATAACAACTAGTGGTCAAAAACGGTACGCCACATTTGTCATTGTAAGACGGTTGTAAGTCGCGTGATTTTAGAACTGTATTATTACTGTCCCGATTTGAATACCCAGGTCCCGATTTTTTATTAGAACAGTCTTGATTTTTGGAGGACTAGACCTGGCAACACTAGGCCTTCCTCAAGAATCGTAAAATCCTATAAGAAAACTTATCCTATTAACTCACCTAAAGTATTCTCCTTCCGATGTATAACCCTAGCTTGCGTCATGCTGCCAAAGGGGAATTCACACCGGTCCGAGGTGGGCGTGGGGATGTTCTGGGGTATCTTCCCGTCCATGGGGCAGACGGTGTTGGGGGACTTGAAGTTGTCGCGCTGGGCGGGCGGCTCGGCGCTGGTGGACGCGCCGTCGTCCGCCAGCAGCCGCCCGATGCTGCCGAGCCCGGCCAGCAACTCGGCGTTGGGCTGCGACCGGGAGGTGCTCGCATCTGAAAAGGACGCTCTGTTATACCTAGTACGTCAAACAAGAAGATTAGAGACTTGCTCACGACTTTTTTGCCGCTGAGTATCTTTCTAGTGCACAACGAAAGAGACTGATTGAATGACATTTAAGAAGAGTTCTGGAGTAATATGATGAGGTGTAGATGAGAGATCTTGAAGCTCCGTATAGTCGAAAAAGTGACTTGGGAATGAAGCAACCTTAAAGCAATTCATAAATTCTAGACATTCAGAAAAAAATGGGTTTTATTGTATCTAGGAAGCGAAAAGGCACAAAAGCCTGATAGTAAGAAGCTGTAAATTGCGTTGCCAACTAAAATGGAAGGCCTCTGTAATTTCACCGGTTGTCTTATCCCTATACTGGAACAACGACTTGAACACTGTGCTACTTGGCGGTAGGTAAGATGCTCCTAAACCACGGTAGTCTATCCTCGACTTCATCCCTTATCACGCGGCACGTACGGTACGTGTGAGCGGTTACCATCGGCGTCGGTGTTGATCCGGAGCTCGGTGCCGTGCGGCAGGCGCAGCGAGAGCGCGGCGTCGCCGTCGAGCTGCACGGAGAGGATGCCGAGCGCGCGCAGCTGCGGCGCGCCCGCGGCCGCCAGCGCTCGCAGCCGCGCCGCCGCCGCGCGCGGCACCGACAGCGTCACGCGCACTGAGTTCCACGGCTCCACCTACACAACAACATGGCTTCAATTTTTGATATCGTCATTTAAAAAATAAGCGTAAAGAAGGTGAAGAAGAACGCAAAGATGATTGTGAAGCGACGCTGAACACTTTCATTGGCGCCGACCCGCTAGACGGGTCCATTTTGTATGAAAATCAGAGACCTTGGCAATGAAAGTGTTAAATCGCGATGCTGTGAAAAATTCTTTACACAAATTTAGCTCTGGGTATATAACATTGCTCACCCCCTAAAACTAGTTCGGTTTTACGATTATGTTTATTTATTTCACTAGAAAAAGTACATCTGTAAGTTTGAATTTCAAAAAAATATTTCGAGGAAACAAATTAAAAGCAAAAAATAAGGAAATAGGAAAGAAATGTTATCGTATTTTGTATGGAAATTTTTAGCATCACAATCCTCTTTTTATCGGAAAACAGAACTTAGTCAGAAAAAAAATACGGAAAAATTATAACGAACATTAAATATAGTAAAAAGGTTAATAGCAATATAACAATTTTAATGACACTGTATCTGACGAACTCCCCTAATATTATCATAAGTTTGAACTTGGTTATCTTTTTAAATAAAACTGATAATTATTGTTTTTAAATTCATTCATCTGGTCTCTGGTCAACTTACTATAACTATATTATCTATTTTTTTAATGACTTAGAATTTTATCATTGTTTATTTAATAGCGATTCTTCTAATCATTGATGCTCAAATATACGAGTTAACGATCAATAAATACTAAATCGAGTATTTGTATTGTATTGTACATTGTTGCAGAGGCTGGAAAGTACGCAATAGACGACGAGTCATTAGAATCTATTACCCTTTCCACCGAGGCAGACCAGTGCATTTAACAACTAATTTGAGGAAATATAACTAATGATGATCTAGTACTTTTAGTAGTAATATCCCGCTACGACATTTGTTTTTTTTTGTGCTGCTAGGTAGCTTTCGTTTTAGGGACCATCTCGCGATATTCCCAAGTGTTATGTAAAAAGGTATTGTTTTATTTTTAAACATCAAGTTCGGTATTTTACCGGTTAATCGAGTTTGAAAGGTTTTTACAGATTTTATAACTTGGCCAATAGTTGAATTTTTAGTGAATAGTCAAAGTAAAAGTTCAAGGATCATAGGGATCGGAGGGAATGATAAGAAGATTAATATAATAAATTACCGAAATCCTTGGTTCTTTTTTAATACTTACCATTTTTTTATGATGATAATGGGATTTTTTAAAGTTATTTTTTATATAGGTTGTAACGAATTGCTATACGTCATTCAAGACAATTGAACGTGTAAAATAAAATAATGATCATTGGTGGCGGTTTTTATTAACTTATAAAGTGATATTATCACTTTATAAGTTAATAAAAACCGCCACCAATCATACTGTTTACTTCGCAACATTAAAAAACTGGAATTAAAATTCACTTTTTAACACATACAAAGGGGTGTTATAAGTCGTAGCTCTCATCCCCTAAACCTATGAACCGATTCAACACATTTTTAAATGGAAAATAGTGGTCGCCAATGTCGCCATTACAACTTACAATGGGGGTTTTTATTCCATTCTCTTGTGAAAATGTTTAATTTAATCCAAAATGGGTTAGCGTTTGACGTCAAAACATCAATCACCTAACCATTACCTTGTTAACTTTGAGTGTGTTGGGATGCGGCTCGGCGAGCAGCGTGCGCAGCTCGCGCAGCAAGCGGCGCAGGCGCGCGGGGAAGCGCGGGTCGCGCAGGTCGCCCTCGCAGGTCACCACCACGCCGCACGCGCCGCCCGACGAGCCCAGCCCGTCGCTGTCCGCTGCCATACTACAACACACACACTACGTAAGTTATTCCATATTTAAAAAAACTATACCAATATAAATTGCTGTACCTGGGGCCCATTTCTCGAAACTCATAGTTTAATTAAACACGGTCCGCTGCGCCATGTTAAGGCCCAGCCACACCGGATGCGTGCGCATAGACGTGACGTGCGCGTGCGCTTTCCACTGCGTTGTAAAGTCACGTCTACGCGCACGCATCCGGTGTGGCTGGGACTTTATCGTGTTTTTCTAACACCTAACATGTTAGGGCCATCCCCCACGGCAAACATGTTAGGAAAACACGAATAACATGGCGCAGCGGACCCGGCTTGATAATATTAGTTCACTTAATACAATTTTCTGCAAGTCTACTAGTGAAATGTACCGCATGGACTAATGTTATTAGTCTAGTGAGTTTCGAGAAATGGGTGGGCCCTGATGAAGGTTTTACGATTAGTAAAATGACTGGTAATTACTATAGGTAAAATAATGATCTCATGTTCACTGTAGTACAATACCGATAATCCAGCACTAAAATAAGGTACGCAACCGGTCATTCGATCTCCTACCATACTTTCGGGTTGCCATACTTGTACTTGTACATGTATAGACACACACTACGACTTAGCGACTTCAGCTACGGACTCAGAGACAACTAGGACGTGCATCTACCTACACACACAACTATGGCAAACCCCCTTTGGTGAGATAAAACAACTGTACCGCACGCACTAGAATTACCTCAGGTACACACAACAATAATAAATAGTTCCACATATACACATTGTTAATCCGAATATTTCGTCTTCTACCTGCATAAGTGCCTGGTGGCGAGATTTTACTGTATCCTGTTGTGATGTTATATAATATTGAACCATGATAAAACTTAAGGTAAACGGAAAACGGTACCATACCAACTAAAGAATTTGTAAAATAAAAACACTTTATACAAATTCAAGATCTATAGAAATAATAAAGAACATTTTGTTTATTAGCCCATATAGGTAAGATCGGAATCTAACCTCATAGTAGTGGTCCAACCATAATTATCTGTCTGCCTGCCTTTTCACCGCAGAATTGCTGTGAATGTAGACTTAGATTATATAGAACTTACTATGTATGATGTGGAGATAGCTTATTAGCTACCCAAGAAAGGACAGGATACATATTTAAACAAAAAATGGGCAAACTAAGTTTTAATTGCGGTCAAAATTGTACCAATATTGAGCATGGACACAAGCTTCCCCTTCTAATTTCCAACTAGGTCTGTCAATAGATGAACTCACGCTCACAGGGGATGTGGTGGTTATGTGAGCTTTAAGACCCATCCATGGGCATTAGTAATCTCAAGATTGCCGTATTAACAATCATGAAGACTGCAATTTAACTTCTGTTAGACTATGTCCTTCTGGTATCCTTAAACTTTATAGTAACAAACAACCATTTGAATTTTTGAATCTCAACCTCTCAGTTTGCTTTGGTGTCAAAAGGACATACAATGTAATAAATGTAATGTTGTAGCACTCCATCCTTGGAGTAATTTAAAATATTTCATATGCCAGAGGGAACCGGCTGTAAGGGCACAATTATTATTCTTTTGAACATCAATATCTTAGTGATCAAGTGGTTATATATTCTATTAATTTATAGGTAAGATATAAAACAAAAACTGGATTCAATCAAATGAGTACAATGAATGAAGGCCAAATGAATTGACAAAATAACAAACCCTACTCTGTCAAACTGTACTGGTACTCTGCTGAACTAATTCACTTTTTCATGTTAATTATATATAAAAAACAATATATAAATACATTAGTCGAGCTTGCTAGTAACTAGCAGTAAATAATGGTATTTAATTAGGGTTTCCCCTAACAGAAGATGTTTATTTGATGCTCACTTCTGCAATGACATGCAAAATGTGTTTATCACAATTTTTGATTACCAGGATATCTTATTCTTTGATAGCGACACAACAATCATGTTCAAAATCTGCTGGTTATACAAAGGAATGTTTATTATGACAACTACTGCAAAATTTAATGCTGACCATTAAAATATACATTTTTAGATATTGCTTTGCTTAATAATCAATGATTTAGTTTTCATTTTCATTTGTAATTTGGGTTTTAGTTAACAAATAACTATTTTAATTGTAATATTGAAGTGAAACAAAATAACACATGTGATTACTAAGTCATAAATTTAAAATAAAACAGGACTTAAAATCTTCTTTTTTTACACATACATATTCCTGAAAAAACCTTTTTGTCATTTTTATTCAATATTTTCAGTCATAAGGTTAAGTCAACAGACAAAAATACATAATTTGAATAACTTCTATAAAATTTTACTCATGCCATAATTAACAAGTGAACATTGACCTTTACAAAATTCAAGTTACTTTTGTAGTGTGTTAAAAAATGTACATAAAATAAATAATTAGTTACTCAATTTGGCCCCAACTGGGTATTATTTAACCTTGACTTTTGAATAGAAATGAGAGAAAAAAAGACAGACAGCAAGAAACATAATAATTGATGCAAAATGTTTCAAATATTACCTATGGTGTTACAAGGGTGAATCAACTTTTAAGGTACTCCCCATTTTTCGACATGTTTCACAAATTATATATTTTTAGAAAAACTATATATTTGCTGACAATGTGGCTTACACGCTTATTAAATCATACAAATAGGCTAACATTTGAAATGATTTGATTTTAAATTGTTAAGTTTTAAATAATAATATATTTGGTAATGCAGGTTAATGTTGTTGTCAGGTTTTGTAGGGAAAATGTGCATTTTCCCCTGAGTTATCAGGTTTTTTTGAAGAATAAAAAAGTTTGAAGTGTTTAACATGTAAGGTTTGTAAAGGTGGTGGTCTGATTTTAATATTCATACATTATTATTAATCATAAGTCACCAGGAATGATTTAATACCACAAAAGAAAAGGAGTACCTTAAAAGTTTATTCACCCACAAACGAGACTATTTGCCAGAAAAATGGCAGACTTAATGCCTACTCGCTACGTGTTGACCAATTTGTCATGGCATGGAGAAGACAAACTAACACACAGGCCACCTAATTAATGGTGGCAAGGGCTGAAAGCATTGGACAATTGCAATTTCTCGCAAGGCCCACCATACTACAAACAGGTAATTTTTTTTGTCAGTGGGATTTTGAATCTACCGTCAAGGCAATAAAGTTCAATTACGTTTGTTTGATAATGCCATTTTCAGTTAATGAAGATAGGAAAATAAACCTTATTCTTATTGCAACACAGTTCAAATTAAATTGCCTTGATTATGTACATCCTATTGCACACTGGGCCTTACGAGGTTAAAGAGGACTCTCTGAGGACTAAGATTTACCTAACCTCATTTTATTTTAAAAGAATGGATAAAAGTATACTTCATTTGTTTAGGTATTTAAGTAAATGAAAACAAAATACCATGTGATATAGTCCATCAACCAATAGAAGCAGAACACTGGTATGTCATAGCTTGACTAAACAGCTTTGATTGGCTGTTTAACATAATCACCAGATTTGGTTTGTTTACATTAGAGATCTCAACAAGTATAACAAGTATAGTTCTATGAACTGAACTCTAATATTTTAAGACAGTTTAAAAAATATACATGTATCCCTGACATACCGACATTATGTAATTCAAAAAAAGGTTATATTCTAATGTATATTAAATACCATCTCTAAAACTGTTTTGATTCAATTAATAAAAAACTTACAAAATAGAAAATTTACATAGAAAAGCTGTTTATGGTTTCAAGAATTGAACAGAATAATTTGGATTATTTGGTTGGTTCCTCCCTTGTGTTTAAACGTAATTACTAATCACCTAAGGGTCATATCTTTAGGGTATCTTTACCTAAGCTTGAAAACCGTTGACATACACAAATTGTCCTGATAGTCAGCTTGTATGAGCAGCTTTGACAAAATAGATTTATGTTGTTTACCACCACAGTAGTTCCAAGTTTGGTAAATAGTTTAATCGGTAAGGTATACAGGTTTGAAAGTTTTGACGGGACGGTAAGAACAGCTACTCTGCCGTGATAGATTTATAATATGGTTACCTACCAAATACTTGTTTTACCACTCACACATACAAATTGATAGAGATTTTTTTTTCAGCAGCATTATTTATGTATCTTGGCAGTACTGGAACCCTTGCCACAACATAAAATGACATCAGGAGACAGAACTTTTCAAGTTATGCCAGAACTAACATTTTCTTGCAAACTGCACATTTTTGTTAATTTGAAACGACATATCTTTAAATTTTTGCAATGGTCTTCTGTCATTTTTGCATAATGGCAAGGCTTCCTTTAGCAGCCCTTACTGTCACCCTGCGTGATAATATGGGCCACATTGCTTGAAAGAAAGGTGTCATATTTAAGTAATTATAATACCAAACTGCCCTAATCTCCAGTAAAATTTTATAAACAGCCAAATCACTGCATTGATTAACACAGCATTTTCTAATGAATTACTGAATTATTTAATCATTGGTTTCACAAATCTCAAATTTACACAAATCCTGAAATTAAAGCAATCAAAATACCACAACAAAAACCAATCAATTTTATCATGTAATACCATATAATACATTTTTCATATAACTGATATGTGCCAAAACCAAATAATAATACATTTAATTTGTCATCTGCCTATACCTCAGAATATTCTTTAAAATTGCCTAGCGATAAGTAATGTCAGTCAAAATTATGTTTAATTTGTTCATTTAAATCTAAAGTATTAAATATATGAAAGGCTATAAAATTGAAATCTATAATATCTAAGGAAAAATACAGCAACCAAAAACAAATTCCTTCAGGTATTTCCTACTTGTTTATAAACTTTCAATATCAAAAGAGAATTACATTATAAGGTACTGAGAAAACACTTTAGCATGTTAAACCAGCAGGAGCAGCACCTTGTTTACCATAGGAAAGGACTATCTGCTCTTATATGGATTTTGCACTCTATTGATAGCTAGGAAACTGTCATTGTAATATTCCATAACCTAACATCTATTTATGAACTGACACTATTGACAAACATCATGTGCTAATAAGAATAAAATAACATGTCTGTTTTAGCTTTTCACTGTTAATAAACCGAATGAGAGCGTAAAAGAGTCACGGCGAGGCTCTGATACAAACGCTCGGGAGCCATCCTCGCACGTAACAGCAAGGTCGACGTTTCGACAACCGAAAACACAACAACACGAGTTACACAACCCTAATATTTAACTTAATTAGCGTGCAGATTAAAGAATATCAAGTGAAATGAACGACCGCGGTGGCCGGCCAACCACCACTCGGCCCGTGTCCATTTTTACGAACCTCCACCCTTAACACTTAGCGAAATGTAAATAAACCAACAATATACACTCACCTCTCATACAATGTCACATTCCGTTCAATTCCACACAAGTTCTATTCCCTTGTGATGAAAATCATCCTGGAAAATCAAGCGCAACATTACTATCCGGCGCGATCGCTACGCTAGGCAATATCAGTCTTAATGCCCAGTGTCCACTACTCCAAAAACATATGATACGCCACTCTTGTCCCGCCCCAGGTCCGCTTTGGGGCTCTCTTCTTCGCTTATTTCCGATTTTTCACGACGATTCACAAGACTAGAATCACTGATATTGTTACACAAATCGAGTCCGCTGATCTATGTTCCAGTGACGCAAAGCTCATACATCGTGAAGAGCAGCAGCCATTTTGAAATGTACGGGGGAGTGCAGTCACGGCATGGAACATTCGTAAATTACAGCCGTTCCCGACTCTTTCTTCACTTCAAACGTAACGCAATACGTAAAAAACTTTATGCAGTTTCCATTTTAACACTTTGGGTCACAGAACTTCACTCCATTTTCCGATTGAAACTATCCAAAACAACCTAAGCGACATCCGATAATTCCAGCTTACCCCATTTGCATGACACACATAAAATACCGAAAAAACACTCAAAACACTTAAAATCGTACATAAAACGTGTCGTGCCAAATTTCAAGAAGTTACAGTATCGCATCAATATATCAGTCCAGTAGAAAATACGCTAAAAAGATTGGTATATAATTTACAAATAGTTAATTCGGTACGAACAATAACAACGGCCGCCATTTGCAATTTTCAACTTGACATGCGCATTGACTCGAACTAGACAAACATGCATGAAGTAGGGTTTGGAAGGAGGTAATTTTAGACATTTATAAAAATTGGAATTATACGATATTTATCATGAAATATTTTTTTTTAGGTAATTTATGCTTTTTGAACGGCGAAATTTATATTAAATATTAATATAAATTAGTAAAACAATTTTAAAACATGTTTCATTGGAAACTAGACTGTATTACAAAGTTACATCCACCGACTTTCATGCTCCGATGAAGATAGTTTATGATTGGTGGAAACTTTAATCTCCATGTTTTGTAATAAATTTACCATCTCTTATTGGCTGCCGCCTTGAAACGTGAGGACACGAATCACTTCCTGTTAGCAGCAATAAAAACTAAATAAACTTTAAATTATGTGCCAAAATAAACCGAAAAAAGATCACTAACAGTTATAAATGCAGCAAAAATCATGGAAACATTGAAAATTAAAACGCGGACAATGTTTAAGAACATTGAGACCAACCAAATCGTAGCAATACTACGGAGTACTAAATTGAGAACTCTGGATACGCCATCCCCTTCACTCGTCGTTCGACACTATATCAAGAGAAAGGAATGGAGCTAATGTTACATAGAACTTCACTTCTTAAAGTAGAACCGCAGTAGTATCGTGACTATTGCTAAGACACATATAAAAATATTATATACATGAGTCGGAGCATCTCTTTTTGACGACTGCTAATCATCATCATCAGATCGCCATCATCATCATTTCAGCCGAAAGACAGCGACTGCTGTACATAGGCCTCCCCCAAGGTTAGCCATAAGGACCGGTCCTGCGCCTCTTGAATGCATCGGTTTTCCGCAACCGTAGCTACGTCGTCTGTCCACCAAGTGGACGAAAGTGGACTCCACTTTGTTGGAAGCCTACCCAAGGTATTTCAATTTTACACGTACAGTGAAACAGCTTTACTGACCATTAGTGAGCCTTATTGTTACGGGGCGACCAGACTCTCGCGCGAGTTGACGCGAGACCGAGATACATTGATGTTATTATAAAAGTTTTTCTCGTATTTAAAGACGGCAGTGTATCTCGGCCTCGCGTCGACTCGCGCGTAAGTCTGGGGGACGTTTTATAAAGCTACAAATTACAATATTACAGGTCTAAACTGGCAGCACTGCTCAAATGGCTGGGGCCTGAGGCCCTACTTTGAAAATCGAAATTCGAAGTTACGTTAGCTCCATCCCCTTCTCTCGATTTAGTCCCGAATGACGAGTGACAGGGATGGAGCTAACGCAACTTCGAACTTCGATTTTCAAAGTAGGGCCTCTGTTTTATAAGGCAACAAATTACAATTTGCAGGTTACAAGTTTCCATTTGACACAATCTCAACCAATGACGACGAAACTACAAGTAAAGTAACTAGTAGCTTCGTGAAACGGGCCACAGGGGCATGTTTTATAGAACTACAAGTAACAATTTTACAGGTCTAAACTGGCAACATTGCTCAAATGGCTGGTCGTCATTGGTCGAGGTTGTGACAAATTGAAACTTGTAACCTGTAAATTGTAATTTGTAGCTTTATAAAACAGGCCCCTGGGGCACGTTTCACGAAGCTACAAGTTACAAATTACAAGCGGAAGTCTCTTTCCAACTCCTTTCGCTAGAAAGAGAGACCCGCTTGTAATTAGTAACTTGTAGCTTCGTAAAACGGGCCACTGTGGCCCGTTTCACGAAGCTACAAGTTACTAATTACAAGCGGGACTCTCTATCTAATTCCTTTTTCTAGAAAAAGAGTTCCGCTTGTAATTTGTAACTTGTTGCTTCGTGAAACGGGCCTCTGGTCGTCATTGGTCGAGGTTGTGTCAAATAGAAACTTGTAACCTGTAAATTGTGATTTGTAGCTTTATAAAACAGGCCCCAG
Organism: Acleris literana; assembly: GCA_946894065.1. Classification (NCBI taxonomy): domain Eukaryota; kingdom Metazoa; phylum Arthropoda; class Insecta; order Lepidoptera; family Tortricidae; genus Acleris; species Acleris literana. The sequence continues at coordinate 6,640,085 of OX335688.1, read as the reverse complement.
CCATTTGAGCAGTGTTGCCAGTTTAGACCTGTAAGATTGTAGCTTGTAGCTTTATAAAACGTGCCCCATGTCAATAATTATTAATATTACCGTGAAGAACTTGCACGATCGAAATTGTGTCCCACGAGCCCCCCACTACTTCTTGCACGATGTGCGGCCGGATGGTGCGTAGCTAGCCCTGACTTACGTCAGTTCAATCGTGCATCGTGCTTGCACGGTACAGCGTAGACTTGACGTCCGTCAATATATTTTCTTGACCTGCTTGGATGTAACTAGCAGTGTATGTAAGTATATAATATATGTATGTATGTAAGATCAAATCTTTCAAGTTTTTGACTTTTGACCCACTTCCCGTTTTCCGATGAATCTGAAAATTTGCATGCATGTGTAAATTGGATGACAAATGAAATGACCAATTCCTTTTGGTATTAGGTACACTATACTCTTTGCAAATGACAAAACTGATCTTATGATGGAGTGGGAAGGTGGTGATAGGATCTCCGCTATACATGGCTATACATAACGTATATATTCAACCCACCGTGTTGGGATTGGGACTAATTAGTTGAGACTAATTAGTGATAAGCAAATAGGACTTAGCAAAAAAATACAGTTGACAGCAATAGCTTGTACCAAAATTTTTAGACAGAAATTTATTTATTGTTAGTCTACGCCGCGCACTTAACACCCGGGAAAAAACCAGAATTTATTATACATAGGTATAAACCTTCCTCTTGAATCACTATCTATTGATGAAGCCGCATTAAAATCCGTTGCGTAGTTTGAAAGACCGATTTTAGAAAAAGAAAGACTTGCTCGATCTTGCATGTTACCATTTCTCCGCTAAGTTTATTGGCAAGTGCTAGCTCTTGGATATCTAATAATAAATGTTACAATATAACAAACTAATTCAAAGTCAATGATATTACTGAGTATTACACAGTATTCTTGTTTATATGTAATATCATTGTTCAAAGTAGACAAAATAGACAGTCAAATTGTTTCACAAAATATATTTTTTTTCTATCAAAGTCCAAGAAATGTAGGTAAACGTTTACTAAATGTCTTTATTTCGCAGGCTTATTGTCTTGCAGGGCTTCTTTGGGAACAGCATCAAACAATCCCTTCCTCGCCATGTCATCTTCCCAAGCTTCGAGTTCTGCTTTACTGGAAAATAATACAAGCCCATTTTCAATCCCTAAAGGATTATTAAAGAGTAGGTAGAATTTATAAATATTTCGCTTGCCATTATAAATCTTAACACCGCATTCGCGCTCATCTTTCGACGAAGCATTCCCCTGGTATTCCAATTGTCCAAGATCTTTGTCCAATGTTTATTTGCGTCTCACAGTTTGCTTTAAAAAATGTGAGACGTAATGCACATTGGACAAAGATCTTGGACAAGTGGAATACCACCCTTAGATCATTCATTAGATTAGACCATGTGCTGAACTGCTGACTAAGGAATATGCTTGTTGGTCAATTTAAATACGACAACGAAAATTATGTTGTATAATCGGACGCTGTTCTTGTCAGACAATAATAAATTATGTAACTTTGATAAAAACAGTTTCAAAAAATTACAAACATAGTCCAAATTTTACCCAAAAAGGGTTTGTAACCAATTTACGAGTCGAGTGAGTTTGACTGACTTTGACTCGTCTAGTAGAGCTATTTTTGATATAGCTACTTCGCATACACGCAAAACTACTTGAACTACTTCGCTCGTTCTGTCAGATGATGGATGAGTGTGTAAAAGGGCATTAACACTAAACTTCAAGTTTATTTTAGGGCCCTTTTCACCATACAACTAATATAATAAAAGAAAAAAATACACTTATATTCATGCTATGCCAGTATTGTACTAGTATTGATGTACAAAAAAAATAGGAGTTTTTTAAATTAGTTCAAAGGACAAATTAAAGACCGACTTTTATATATATATCTTCACCGTCTATTTAAAAAGACAAACCCTTATAATCTGTGATTTAAAAGGAGCAATCGGATTGGGTTGTGAGTATGATCTTTAACGACATGAAATATGGTTTAGTTGATATCAAAAAATAAAATACAGGCGCCCACTTGAGTTTAAATCGAAAATATACTAATGTTTTCCGTGTTGGAGGCTAAATATAAATATATTACAACAATGTGCTAACGTCGATTGTTATTTATTACACAGGTATTTATTTTTGTGGTTTCTTTAGCTTATTATAATAGCGCCTTCGTGGTTCGTTACTGTCTTTCATAGAAAGTGTTGCAGTTATTCTCATTATTTTTCGGCTCTTATCTAATAAAACAGTTATTACGTACGTCTTAGCGCTCTAGTTTTTTGCAACTTGTATATAATCTTACAAAAAAAACTCATGTGCCAGTAGGTAGCCAATTAAGTCATCTTTAGCGCCTGCGGTCCCATTTCGCGAAGGTTGGAATTCTATGTCATAAAGTGGTATATACCTATGCCTATTTGGCAAAATTTAGAACCCAAAATAAAAAATACGCATTTTGACTGGCACGATACAACCAACAATTTCATAAGAAATTTGGCAGTTCATTGTTTTTTCCGTGGGAATAATCAAATTCGAATGCAAAACAATTTGTGTGACGAATTTTATTTAAAAGACTAACAACCATAAAATAAGCATCCTTACAAACTTTACTTTCACTATTATTACTCAGTACTTGGGATGTAACAGTTAATGTACCACAGCAGAGACTAGGCTGTTATCAAAGTTAACTTATTACACATTCATACATACCTTCATGCCTGTCTCCCAATGGGGTAGGCAGAGACCATGGAATGCCAGGTGCACCGGTCTAAACATACAACATTCACTTCCTCTACATTGATCAACCTTTTCATGCACATACATTGGTTTCAGGAGCTTTTGATTTGGCCCTTCAGTACATTGCGAATCTGATCATTGTATGTGCGTCTAGTGCACCCCCATTATGACTTCACCACTCCATCTTGCTCGCCATACATACCTCTTTCATAACTCTTCTTTCATCTATCCTATCTATGATCCAACCATCTTAGCATACCCTTTTCAATCTGTCACTCCTTTGTCTTTTAATCCACATCATTCTGGGATCACGCTATTTCTTATCTATCATCCTAACTCCACACATACTTCTCAGAGCTCTCATTTCAACAGCATTAATCGTGCTTTCTTTCTTCTGCCATACCCATGATTCACTACCATACATCAATGTTGGAATACTCTCTGGACAATCACAAACTGACCTTCGGTTGATATGATCGTTTTTGCCAAGTTAACTTATTGTAGTTTAATTAGTCCTGCTACTCCTCTTTTTTTTTCCTGTTGGGGGATACATTTTCAGAATCTCCTTTCTTAGTGGACCTCATAAGGCACTTATGTATCGGAATCTCTAGACCCAGCAGATTGGGCTGTGTGTTGTATGTCAGTTGTCACTCAGTCAGTTTCTTCTTTTACATATTTAGATAACTAGCTTATTGCGCACAACTCCATCTACGTGGAAGTAAGATTATTGCTATTCCCACAGGAATACTCTCCAATTTTTCAGGATAAAAGTAACCTATGTAGTGTATTCAAGACTATAATCCATCTCTGTGACAAATTTCATCCAGATCCATTCAGTTCAATTCCAGTTAGTTCTTCGGGAACTCAAATTTTTTGGGTAAACCTAATTTTTAAATAAAAGTTATTAGAAATTCATGTTCTTTTCGTGTACTCTTCATATACCACGTGTCCCAAAACTCAACGATAAGCCGGCACCAGAGGATGGAGCTGCTTATGATTAGTCGAGAAAAAATAAGGAAAAAAATATATCTTTTCCTTATTGGTATTGGTATTGGTAGTATCTTGACGTGTAAAAGTGCCCGAGCGGCCTACTTACTAAATAAATTTCTTTTATCTTTTTTATCTTTTTTATTTTTTCTCGACTAATCATAAGCAGCTCCATCCTCTGGTGCCGGCTTATCGTTGAGTTTTGGGACACGTTGTATATGTTTAAGTAATCCTTTCCTTCCTAAGTTTGTTAGTTTCCTCCACATTGACTGCACAATGTCTGAACCATTTGTTGGAAATTTAGGTTTAGAGATAACTACGATCTCTATTAGTTTTTGACAATCATGATGAGGATACTTTTAATTTCGACATGTAATGCAAACTTATATTGTAATCTTTTTCATGAAATAAATAAACTAGACTAAACCATTTATATCTTAAAAACTGAGACAGGTCACTACCCAGGAAAATAGGACACATTCCAGTTCAAAGTAATTAATAAAGTTGGTGTGACTTAGTAAGTACTAACGCATAGAACTCGGCATACGCCTTCCTTCGCGTCTGTCCTAGAAAGAACCAAGTCAATGCCCCGCCCAAACCACTTAAGAATAGCGCTGTTCCTACTATTTTCTGTGTTTGGGCCCAGTGCAAGCCTTTCATGATAGGCTTAGTGCGACAGGAACCCATTGGCGGCCGCGGCGTGCATATCTGCGCCGGCGTCGGACACGTGGGCGGCTCCGGAGGGGGGCACGGGCAAGTTTTGCTAGACATTGTTCTAGAAAAAAATAATATGTCTCATACACTGAAAGTAGGGTCATTGTCTATGGAAGCGGAATGAAAGTGATATACGTCAAACCTAGGAAATTAAATTTGAAAAAAAATATTTGTCTATTACGAGTCGGATTCGCGCACTGAGGGTTCCGTATTTAAGATAATATGCTTGTTAGCCGCAAGAGAAAATGGTCATTTTGTTATGAACTTTTTTTTCTATGCAATACGGTCCATTTTGACTAGCCTTAATTTGAAATGCGTAAATTACGGATTTTCAAAGTTTTTTTGTTATTTCTCAAAAACTAAATAATTAACACTTCATTCTTATTTATAAACTGCGGAGATAAGGGGAGGGGGGGGCGGTAATTTTTTGTACATTTTTGGCTATTAATCAAAAAATACATCATATAAAATGAAAAAAAAAACTTTTTTTGAAATGTGCAGATCAAGCCCTTTCATGTGACACCCCGTTTGCTATTCGAATCACTTTTATTTTCCGATCCTCCATTTTAGACCACTTTTCAAACATTTAGAAATAATTTAATGTTTTCAGTAACAACATCCATGCAATCAAGTTATACAACTTTGCCAAATTTTAAGTTGATAGCTTCTATAGTTTCAGAGAAAAACTGCTGTGACATTCAGACAGACAGACAGACACCGAAGTCTTACCATAACATTTAACCATTTTGGTACGGAACCCTAAAGAGTAAAATGTTATACAGGGTACGTATTATAATCGAGAAAGTTCATAACATCTACATTTAAAATACCGACGATTAACACATCGAAATTCAAAATACCGAAAGTACAAAATGCCGATACCCGATATACCGAAGCATGAAATATCTATTTTCAAATTCAAACATTCGGTATGTTTAAGATCCCGAAAGTACGTTTGACCGAAGATTAATATACCTATCCTGATATTTGTTTGGAATACATACTTATCGTTCCACTTAGAATTTGTGTGCAGCTCCCCCGCCCTTGCGTAAGGAAGCGCAGGCACCAGAACCTGCTTGCAGAAGGTGCCGTGCTTTCTTACGCAAGAGCGGATGGGTTGAACTTCCCGCAGCGCCGGAGCAGACCGAACGGTATTTCAGGTGTAGGTACAGTAATTTTTCGGGATTATAGTCTTCGGGATTTAAGTCTTTGGGTTTTCAGGCATTCGGTCAAACGAAGTTTCGGGATTTTAAACTTTCGTTTAAATAATCATTCGACCCGCAATAATCATCGAATAGACTAGCTAGAGATACTCGTGCTCACATGTAGACATTTGGTGTATATGCAGAGTGTATGTTGTATCTACAAGTGTAATTATATTACATATAATTTCTGATCGGTGGCAGCTATTGCGTTCAATCGTTCATATGAAAATCGTGATGCTGTCCCTGTGCCAATACTGTTAGGATATTTTGACTGAAAAAACATTTTGTTTAATCAGCCTTTCCAATTCCAGGCCCTGCATGCAAGATGGCGCAAAGCTCGCACGGTGGCAGCCACAGGCGGAGCCGGGAGCCCGAGCACCTCCGCTACACCAGCACCGACTGGGAGGCCAAAGAAGCCCTCATCCAGAGGGAGCTCGACGAAGCCCGCGCACGCGCCACCCAGATGGAAAAAACTATGCGGTGGTGGTCTGACTGCACAGCCAACTGGAGAGACAAGTGGAGCAAGGTCCGAAACGAGCGGAACAAAGCTAGGGAGGAAGCCAAACAACTCAAAATTAAAGCAGACGCGCTTAGCAAAGAGCTAGCTATCTTAAAAGCAGAAAAGAACGACTTAGGACAGCAATTAACCGACGTTAAAAAGGACAACGAACAGCTATTAACCATAGGCGAGAGCAGGATAGTGACTGCTGACTTGACTGAGGATGGAGTGGAGCTGAGGAGGAAGGGATACGTCTCTCCTAATGAGCCTCCAGTCAGGCAAAGGGCGTCACTTGATTCACATAAGTTTTCTAATGTGGATAATGTTTTGGCCGTCAAACTGAGTGAAATGCGGCTACGCTTGGATGAAACCAGCAAGAGTTTACAGAGTGAAAAAGAACAGAAAGCGTTCTTGCTTGCTAAAGTGGAAACGTTAACGTCAGAGCTACACAATATGAAGATGGAGCTGACTCACAACGATAGGACGTTGGGATCTACGGATTCTAGCCACAGTGAGGTTGAAAGACTTCAGAATGAATTGCAGGATGAAATAGCAGCCAAGCAAACTCTGGAGGAGAGGATAGCTGAACTGAAAATGGAGATTGAGAAACTGAAATCAGAGAACACTGTACAGTGGAGCAAGCGAGAGCTGATGGAGACGGAAAATATAGCAATACTCAGGGAGAACAAGAAGCTTTACAGTCAGGTTTGTGAGCTCCGGGAACAGATTCATAAGTTGAATAGGATTTCAGATGGCAGTGCTTATGGGTCGACATTTTCTAATGAATACAGTAGGCTGGACTCTGATCTTTACATAAGAAAAACGAGCGGCAGCCCAAGATCTCACGAGTCTAGCAAAGGTAGGATCTCTGACAGTAGCGCGTATGGAGCAAAGTTTAATGACTATACAAGACTTGATCCAAATATATATGACGACGATAGGAAACGAAGCGGTAGTCCTAGATCTCATGAATCCAGTAATGGATCTTCAGAAGCTAATTTACCACATTTTAATCCCAAAACTTCTGTTGAAGACGACGAGTTAGCTATTTTAGAGAGAAACTAAGTGAAATATTACCTGGTTTTGGCTTTTGCCGCACAATATTTACTAATTAAAACACGCCTTACGCCCAATTATGTCAAATGTGACGTGTTATTTTTGAAATTTGAGTAAGGAAAACGCAAAGGAAATTTGAAAAAGGTTTTATTAATAATTTGACAAAGACGAGTTAATGGTCGCCGCACACATTCACGTGCTCGTAAAACCTAATATATCATTTATATGCATGTATTTCGTTAGCCCTTAAATTTTTTTTTTTTACCAGTATTATTTATTAAACATTCGATGGGTTCTGACGTTTGTTTCGAAAGCTGACCAGGAATTTAAGATTCATAGACGTCAATTAAATTTAATGCTTGATTAAAGTTGTTGCTGTGACTTTATTCGCTATAGCAATAGAATACACAACACATCACTAAACAAGCATTGAATTTAATTGATGTCTCTGAGTGCGGCAGTGAGTGTGGATTCAGTTTTTTCGACGTGACGTTGATACAATTATACCGAGTAAATGAATTATGCCGTTATTCTCACAGAATTCCGTATCTTGTATATTATTTCGAATTTGTTTCGAATCCATATAAGAATGGTCCTTCGGCTTTAAAATCCAAGTTTCAAGTTTTAAGCTTTATCTGGATTTCTCAATTGCCCGTAGTTAACGAGCGAAGAATAAAAGTTATTGCGCGCTCGAACTTACAAGTAAGTGCTTAGTTAAAAAAACACTATTCATAGGATTTATCCTAAGTTTTAAGGCCCAGCCACACCGGCTGCGTGCGCGTTGACGTGACGTGCGCGTGCCCTTTCCACTGCGTTGTATAGTGACATGTCGTATGGGAATTCATACTATACACCGCAGTGGAAAGCGCACGCGCCTGTCACGTCTACGCATACGCATCCTGTGTGGCTGGGCCTTTATGGTCATCATTTAGGGATCGTCAGAAGACTAGATGGCCACAATGTAAATACAACATAATCTAAAAAGGAACTCAAGGTCTATTAGTGTGAGAGAAGATTTAATTATCTTGTATAAGACGTTATATACTTAACTCAAAAGTACAAGAAAAGGATAGGATACAAGTAAAATTCGCAATATTGTATTATATCCAGAGGTCGGACCAATGGGCGTTATTACTCGCAATAATGTGGACATGACTACAAAGATTTTAATTAAACAAATTAAATTACATTAATTGATTACTTACCCGAAAAATATGTTTGTTCCTTTGCAAGACAGTAATAAATAAATAATACAAGGACTTTTTATTGTGTAGATTTATTAAAGCAAATAAACAATATTTTTTATAAAGTTTCCGTGGTTAGTTTATTCCTTTTCACGGCTAAAATAAACTTATGAGGTGAAAAGCTTCTTTCGCAATCCACGCATGATAATGGAGCAAACTTAAGTAAGTAGATTAATCTTAATGGCTTCTCCTCACGTCTTTGTATTTTTTGTTTACTGTCTTGCAAGGAATCACAATTATTTTTCGGGTAAGTAATCAATTAATGTAATTTAATTTGTTTAATTAAAATCTTTGGAGTCATGTCCACATTATTGCCCCCATTTTTCCGATCTCTGAATTTATATCTGACCAGAAATTTTAGAGAGTTGATCTTTTATGCATGTGTGCGTGCCTCCAGCCACCACAAGCAAAGTCAACAGGACGGTCCCAGTTGGTTTAGTCAGGCACCGCCGTCGCTGCGTTTGGTTGTGTGAAAATTAAATATCGAGCGACGAGCATCGACGCAACACTAGCGCCCGAGCGGCGATAGGTGACATAAACTCCTAAAGGGCTGGAGACAAAACTATTTTTGTATTTATACTATGACGAATTCCTGGCCTAACAAATGAAAATAATAAAAACTAAATTACAGCATTCCATTAAAGCATTTAATAGAAACCAGTCACAAATATTAGCCCTAGTGCACAAATAGGCCTAGAGCTAGGTTTTAAATGGTTTGTGCCACTTGGTTTTCTACGTGGCACAATCATTTTGAAGGGGTGAAAGGAGAGTGCCAAATTATCAATGTATTTTTTATAGTGTTTTAACCCACGAGATATAACCAACTACTGTACTGATCCATAGTTTCCTAATCCCGTTTATATAAAGCGTTAGTTTCCCTAATTTTTGTTTAAAAATAATAATTCCAAAAATACTTAACTACTGGCTAAGCATTAGTGCGGGTCTAAAAAAAATAATACCCAGAGTACTTATCACCTAATAGGACTCTGCTGTCCATCGATTTCTCACTCCCTCACAGCTATTGTCAAAGTGGGCTCCATAAGGCCTCCGCAATGGCTCCTCCTTAGGGTCAGTTAACACAGACGCGACGCTGCGCGCTCATGCGACTCAAAAACATACTTTATTTACTACCAGAAAAGGTACACATTTAATTGTGAGAATTCAGAATACGTTCACCACGCAGCATGAATTCTCACAATGAAATGTGTACTTTTTGTGTAGTAAATAAAGTATATTTTGAGTCGTATGTGCGCGAAGCGTCGCGTCGCGTCGCGTCTCGGTGTGAATTGACCCTAAAGATCAACGTAATGAAATGAAAAGTAACATCTTATTACTTTGATTAAATACTTGGTTTTGCTTATTTTGGGACTCTGTTAAATTTTCCGACCGATAGACAGCAGAGAACTATTAATCGGGTGGTTTTTTTAATACTGCTTATTTAGACCACTGACCATTAATTCATACAGATGACGATATTGCCCTGAATGTGCTAGAACGTTTAGCTAATAGCTACCGTTATAGCACGACAGTCTTAAGTTTGGCTCTCCCATGGTCTACGGGACGCGGGAGGACACGGAAAGCGCTCGACCAATCAGACGGTGCCACGTCAGAGTACTCTCGCTCGGCGATTTGGTCGAGCTTAGTGATTGTTAAAGAATCTAATAGTAGGTATAGGTGGAGAGAACGGTGTTAGCAACGATATACTCGATCTTAGCTTAGATTTCGACGTCTAAACTATACTGGGATTATTTAAACAAATATACGTAAATATGAAAAAAACTAATAAGTAGGATGTGTGAGATCTTAAAGTGGTTCTAGTTCAGGCTGCTGCCTCGCTCGCTCGTAGTCTGCCCCACTTTTATGATCTATTAAGAGTGTATTTGATTATGTAGAGTCTAGTTTGTTAAGAAACTAACGCGACAATTAGTATGTCCAACCATTTTACAGTGTACGGGTCTTAAAAAGTCCTTCGGGATCTTTTCTCTTGATTCCCAAAAGAGCATAGGAAAGCGAGTGGAAACAGATGTAAAACCCGAAGGCCTTTTTAGGAGCTATCGCTTGGCTATCGCACGTTAGAGTCAATTTCACACCGAGACGCGATGCTGCGCGCACATGCGACTCAAAATATACTTTATTTACTACGCGAAAAGGTACATTTCATTGTGAGAATTCAGAATACGTTTCACTAAGCAACATGAATTCTCACAATGAAATGTGTTCCTTTTCGTGAAGTAAATAAAGTATATTTTGAGTCGTAGGTATGTGCGCGCAGCGTCGCGTCGCGTCGCGTCTCGGTATGAATTGACCATAGACTATCTACTGTAACAAAAGGTGATTACCAGTGAAGAGGCATTTATATATTCTTCTCAGTGGCAACGCATTTGGAATCTCAAGATTACAAAATGTTCATGAGGCTCAGACAGACTTTATCGCGTGACAAAATGTGGATAAAGCATCCGTCACTCTCGTACTTATCTAAATTTTGTCACGCGATAAACGCAGCCATATTTGATATTATACTTCGTTCGGATAGGTATTTAACTAAATGTAAACAAACCAAACCACGTGGCTCTGTTCAACAGCCAATCAAAACTGTTTTGTCGAGCTTTGACGTATCAGTGTTCTGCTCCTATTGGCTGACCAACTATGTCACGTGGTTTTTTGTTTACATTTAGTTAAATACCTATCCGAACGAAGTTTAGGCCCTGGGGTCTATTCAACACGGTAAAATCATATTTTCTTTGACGTGCAGTTATCATCATAAAATCCCAATACATATTTTAGTAACATTGTAAATGCAACCTTGTCGAATTAACTATTGGATGCCGTATATTTGGCATTAGTCCTCAACCGAGAACCTGGGCTGGAACGCCATTCATCATCATCATCAGCCGCAAAACGTCCACTGCTGGACAAAGGCCTTCCCCAAAGTTTTCCACAACGATCTCGGCCCTCTGCTGCTGTCATCCAGCGGTTTCCAGCCCATTACTGTCAAGTAAATAAGAGCTATCAAAGCGTTGACAATACGGAAACACGTCAAAAACAATAAGAATTTACCGTGTCGAACCTCAGCCCAGGCGGTGCGTGCTCATGCCTGCTACATGCCATAAAAACGATGAAATTTACTCTGTGTAAGGTGTATTTTGGTTAGGTAAAAACGTTTTGTGATTTCGCGGTTGTATTTTGGGTCTATTCCCACTAGTTCCATTATCGGTTCCAATGATGGGACTACTTGGACTTTTTTTCCCAGTAGTTCCATTGTATAGAGTATTTTAGTTACACTTAGATAATTTTATTGCTTGAGTTAAATAAAAACGGTGCCAAATTGTTTTATCGAGCGATCTTAAACATTAGTACATTGTTGTAGAGGCTGGAAAGTAAGCAATTGATGAACGAGTGATAAATTGAGTTCATCTATTGGACTTTCAGCCGGGACTCACGCCACTGCAAGGAAATAAATAAAAAATCTCATGATATTGAAAATACGAATACGCAATCGTTTAGGCAAAATCGATACGAACACCATATCTTCCCTGCTTTTTTAAATATTTTTTCCCATCAATGTAACTGATAATGGAATTTTGGAGAGGCAAAATTGAAGACAAAACGTACATAGTTTTAAGACGACCTGACCTGAATTAAGAATTATCTAGAACAATAAGCAAGTTATTATCTCTCACCTATTATTAAGTTAAACTTACTGGCCTTGCTTCCGGGCCGTTTTTGTCACTATTTTGTAATCGGTGGTGTGTAATATCGAAAGCATTAAAGCATTCGACAACAGTAATGCACATGGCGAAAGTAACAGAAAAAAAATCTTATTTGCATGACCCTTTGGGACTGCACAATGTGTATTTTTGAGTGTCATTGGCAATCCACAATAACCTAACACATTGGGAGTCCGAATTATCGTTTGACCTAAACTGGTCTATAGCTGTGTCGGATAACGTAAGTTTCTAAAAATACCAGCGGTTAGGTTAGGGTTGTGTTAAATTATTGTTAAATAAAAACTAAGTTTTGTAATCCAGGCAGAAATGCCTTTAGGGTAAACGAAAATTCGGACTAACGGTGCATTAGGTCAAATGACGATTAGGGATTTTAATATAGATCGGTATTTTTTATATAGTAAGATGAATGAACTGATTTAGTAACACGAAATAGTTTTTCTTAACTTATTGTTATTACAATATAAATTAGGGCCTAATACCAAAATGTATTTATTTATTGCTTTACTTGCCTTTGTGTTGACGCTTTATTTTTCTATGGAATATTTTATTATTTTTACTAAGGCCTCGAATAATGAAGTTCAAATGTAAGTGTCCTACATTAATGATATTTAATTGTAGCAATAAATGTACCTAGTATTAATAAAAATAAATATGTGACGAAGTTACTGACGTTTTGTTATTTCTTACCCATTTTTTTTCCGCATTGGAGTAATTATATTCACCGGTTTCCTTCAAAAAATAGATTTAGACAAATACTAAAGAAATTACTTACCTTATGTATAAAAACTCATGTTTTTTTTGTTCCTATTTTATACCTTAATCTGATTGTAATGAAATTGGTATGGAGATTGCTCGAGTCTCGAGGAAGGACATCTATTTGAAATCTATTTCTTATTTCGACTATGCTGAAAAAAGTTTGTAAATTAACGGTAATGAATATTAAGTCGGCTTAAGAGTGCAAATGTGCTAAATCCATTTTTAAGAATTAGCAGATTTGCACTTTATTTTATTTATTTAGAGTGCGAACCTGCTAAATCCTAAAAATGGATTTAGAACGTTTGCACTCTAAGCCGACTATTTATTTTACCGAACCTTCGTGTGTTTCTATTCTCAGTTCTCCCAACATCACATGGCGACCTTGCCAGGACAGTAGTGGTTTCTGCAACCACTCGCTGACCCTCATTTAAGTTCACATTCAGGGTTACCTTGACGGTCCTATCTGCCATTTTCGTTTTTTAGTTATAATTTAAATAAGTGAGTGAATATGAACGTCTATGTTTTAACGTTACGGTTTCACTCATCTCAACTTATTTGTTTCGAATATGAGATTACTCGGGTGAGATGATATTCAAACAATGCGTACGCGCACCCTACATGGTACCGCGATGCGCTGGCAGGGTCGCCATATGATATTGGGAGCACCCGGAGAATAGAAACACGAAGGTTAAATACTCTGCTTTATTTAGTAATTGAATGTTATTTATACATGATTTATGAATCACGGGTGGTCGACACGTGTGTATACGGTCGTATTGCAATGTTTACGTTAGTGTCTTTTTACTATAATTAGATATATTCCCCTTATATGTGTTACATTGCTTCCTATATCGTAAGGTAGTCCATCATTAATCTGATACTTTCCTTCTAGGGCCCGATGTCCTAAATTTAGGCCATCTGTCAAAGTTCTGCTTAGCGTCTCTCGGAAGAGTTAATCAAAAGTTAAAGGGCAAGAAGCGAATAATGGGATGGAACAAACATGTCAGGGACACCCACAGGGTGGCTAAACAATGGTTTCAGGAATGGACGATGTTTGGTAGACCCTCAGGTGGTATCCTATTCCGTGAAATGTGTGAGAGTCGAAAGATCTTTAAGTCGCGATTAAAATGGTGTCAAGATCACCAAAGACAGATAAAATTGGACATCATCACCTCTCACCACTCCAGGAAGGACTTTCGTGCCTTTTGGAAGACTACAAACAAAATGAAACCCTTGATTAGCCGCCCGGTTGGAGTCAATGGCGTGAGTGATCCCAAAAGCGTTGCCAACCTCTTTAAAGACCACTTCCTTATCAAATCTCCGCTAGGGCTGCCGCAGGTGGAGGGGTTCGATGGTGAGACCTGTAGTGAAACTGTCGGTCCTAGATTTACTGCCAAGGAGGTGGATAAAGTAATTAAGGCTATGTCTAGGGGTAAATCTCCAGGTCACGACGGTCTCAGCATCGAGCACCTGCAGCATGCGGGTCCGCATATATCTAGAGTGTTGGCAATGTTTTATACCGTATGCGTGAGACATTCGTACCTGCCGGATGACTTGATGCGCACGATCGTGGTCCCTGTGGCCAAAAATAGAACTGGGGACTTAACAGACAAACATAACTACAGACCTATATCTTTGGCGACGATCATAGCTAAATTATTTGACAGTATGCTAAATTCACAGTTGAACAGGTATGTAAAATTACATGATAACCAGTTCGGATTCAGACCGCAACTATCTACAGAGTCTGCAATACTGTGTTTGAAGCATACTGTCAGATATTATGTAAACAGGAAGACTCCAGTGATCGCGTGTTTCTTAGACCTATCTAAGGCTTTTGACCTGGTGTCCTACGATAAACTGTGGGAAAAATTAGAGGGTACTAACCTTCCTCCGGAGACCCTACGTATTTTCAAGTACTGGTATGGACACCAGGTCAATAGCGTTAGGTGGGCGCACGAGCTTTCTGACGCATACAGGTTGGAGTGTGGGGTCAGGCAGGGTGGGCTGACCTCACCAACACTTTTTAACCTGTACGTGAACGGACTGATCGAGGCGCTCAGCAACACCCATGTAGGATGTCATATTGATAGCACGTGTATTAATAATATAAGTTACGCGGACGACATGGTGCTGCTGAGCGCGTCGGTTTGTGGGTTGCGTAAGTTGCTTCACATTTGTGAAGCCTATGCGGCTAGCCATGGCCTAATTTATAATACTGGGAAGAGCCAATATGTGGTGTTTGAAAACGGTCGTAATAAGACAGTTGAGGTTCCCCGTGTCTGCCTTAATGGTACTCCAATGGAGAGAGTGGACCATTTTAAATATTTGGGTCATGTGGTTGCGGCTGATCTCAAAGATAATATGGACATTGAGAGGGAGCGAAGGGCCTTATCGGTCCGAGCAAACATGATTGCGCGCAGGTTTGTCGGATGCTCTAGAGGGGCGAAAATATTACTATTCAGAGCCTATTGTGCCTCTCTTTATACCGGCAGCCTGTGGGAGCGGTACACGAAACGGGCCTATGGGGCCCTCCGGGTCCAGTATAATAATGCGTTCCGGGTGCTGATGGGGCTGCCTCGCTTCTGTAGCGCATCAGGGATGTTCGCGGAGGCGCGCGTAGACTGTTTCTATACGGCCATGCGGAAGCGCGGCGCGTCCCTGGTGCGCCGGGTGCGCGACAGCCCCAACACCATCCTGCGCATGATAGCGGGCAGAGTAGACTGTCCATATATGTCTCACTGCGGGGGACTGCATTGCCCTACTAGTGTTATATTGTTTTAGTGCTGTTTAGTTTAATAAGTATTACTAACACCTTAGATTAAGTATTCTTAATAACAAAATAATGTGTCATTGTGGGTTACACGAAATAAACAATTTTAATTTTTTTTTTTTTTTTTTAAAGTAACTTTTGACTTTAGTTGACTGACATAAGATTCTTTTTCGAACTAACGAAATTTGACGTGGGCCTTACGAGGTTGTTTATGTAGGTACGTACACACTACACAAGTTTACTAAGGTAAAAAAAAACGTAAAAAATCCATAGGAATCACTATAGTAGAATAGAATAGAAAAAAATATATTTCAAGCAACAAAGCCTATACTTAAAAATATCTTACAGACTAACATACATCAAAATACTTTCGCTAGAGAGTTGCCACGAAATCGACGAAATATGACACCCCTCGGCCAGAATTCAAAAGGACTAAAAAGGTCGAAACGGACTATAGTCCCAAACTATAGCTCTAGGCTTGTACAGTCGAGTTCATAAATATGTGTACACTTTAGTACGTTGTCCAATTAGTATCATATTTAAGCTGCCATATATGAATTGTCACAGGGATTAAAGTGACAAGGTACTAAAGTGTGCACAAATTTATGAACTCGACTGTACCATGGGTACTAAACAACGATATAAATACCTATATAACTAACTAACACAATTTATTGGTAATATCACAATGCATCTGAAAAGATCTGCTAAGGCCCCGAAATACAAAAAAAAGTTGCCAATGGAATATGTACTTATATACAATACAATAGAGTCAATTTCCTAATTAGACTGTCAGACATAAAAACGAAGGAAAATCCACCTTATCTCCTTGACAATGGGATCTTTATTCCAATGGATGTATTATATACAATTTATTGTACAAGATGGGAGGTAAGTCAGGGCTTTTTAAAATAGACAAGTTTAATTTAAAATGCTTCTTAGGGCCGGTACAGACGGACTGCATTTGAACTGCAACCCAGCTGCAAAACCCCGTCTATACCGGCCCTTAGCTTGGTTTGAAAATCCACTTAAATCTCCTTGGCAACGGATTTTTATTCCAATGGCTGTATTACGAGTATATACAATTTTTGTACAAGGTTTTAAATAGACATCAAGTTTAACTTGGAACGGTATTTCGCTTTTGATAAGTCCTTTTGGCCGCTGTAGGCTCATCAGCTGTGGTAGCAGTCGAAATACTGCCAGAGGGTTTTTCTTTAGCCGTAAGCCCGGCGATATCCAGCATGCCCATTTTTTTAAACTTTGATTTACGAATCGGCTGCTTCATCTCCCTTCTCGTCGCGCGTCTTAGCCGCGGCGACATCTTCATCGGCTTTTTAAATATCTCATCATCAGTTTTCCCTTTAGTTTTCTTGGGTTTTTCCTTACCTTCTGTAACTTCCATTTTTTTCATTTCATCTATGATTTCTATTTCGATGAGTTTGCCGTCGCTTTCCGTCGTTGTTAAAGAAGGTAGGTTCATTAAGTTGATTTCTTCTGCTGGTAAGGTCACGGGGTCTTCTTCAGTTTCCTCAATTAAAGACCTGCTAGCTCTGGAGACATAAGGTTTTTTAACCCTTCCTTCCTCTTCGGGGGGATACGTGTAGTCTTCATCATCAGAGCTTGAAGAGCTGTAATTCCTTCTCCGCTTCCGTTTCTTTTTCGGAGATGGTTTTTTGGGCGACTTGGATGTGGACGGTCTCTCTGTGCCCGCGTTTTTCTCTGGACTCCTGAATAAAATTAAATGTTAATCGTGGAACTGCTATACGATAGAGCCGTTTTTATGACAGAACCATGGTTCTATATGGTCTGCGTTGATTATTTAGTCATGTGTTTTAGGTCATATTTGGGCGTTTTCACTAAAACGTGTACAGTCACCAGGAATAATATACTATGCCACATTGGGCGCAAAAAATATGTGACACGCTCTTATACCTCTAGTAATAAAGACGTGTCAGATATGTTTGCGCCCAGTCTTCGATGATATATTATTGCTGGTGGCTGTACCATAATTTAAAAAAAAAGATCAGTTTTGTAAAGAAAATTAGCCATATATTTATGGACGCAATGTGCGGCTCATTTTCATCCACTGTAAAACGTATACCCCAATGAAGAATGTCAGTAGGTACGCCGAATCGCTTGAAACTTTGTTACAGTATAGTACATTACTGCACAGACCGGGAAATAGGTTGTTGCGGGACGAGTAGAGTTATATACGCGCTATATACGATTCCAGCAACCGCCCTTCCCGGTCGAGGCTTGTATAGTGCTTTTCTCCAACAATGTGAGGAAATTTGACACAATTGTTAATAATATTAAACACAGTCCCAACATTTCCTTGAAAAAAAAAGAACAGAAACGTACGATTTAGTATGACACTGAAATAAAGCATTAAATAAAATCACAAATTTAAACGTAATAAATTCAATTTGAATAAAATGTAGTTTAAACTATAAAATTTATTACGCGTTTATGTTATTTCGGCCATTTATTTTGTTTATGAACGCAATTTCTATTAAAACAAGTCAAACTATTTGACACACTTTTAAATACGTTGTAAACGCTGTTTGAAAAGGCTTAACTTTTTAGTCTATGACATTTAAAAAGTAAAATATACAAGGAAGAATTTTGATTGCACGAGTGTTTGGCTGTTTGGAGATAGTTATCTTAGTCTAGTAAAAAGTAAAACACCAGGTACGTAATGAAATTTCATACATTTTGGAGGCCGCTGCCGTTGGTAAATAATAACTTTGTTTTTTTTTTTTAATTTTGCTTGGGCCTGGAACTTAGAACTTCGCGGGCTAATTTTTCAACAGTAAGGTTAACAATTCCGAGCATGTGGGAGAAAAAACTTATAAATAAACAAATATACTACCTACTTTTTGTTTCATTCGAATAGACCTAGTAGTTTTGATTCTACGTACGTTTGGTCGCTCTACACGTTGGCCCATCTTGGGCCAACGTAAGGGACACATTTACACCTTAAAGCGAGCAACATATTCTTTCATCTCACTCTTACGTATTACTCCGTCCCTATGCTGGCCCATGATGGGCCAACGTGTAGTGCGGCCATAAAATTTTGGTCAATAATATTAACCCCTCGTATGCGGGAGGTCAAAAAAGTACCAGTCTCTTCTGATTACGATATAGTCCATAAAATTAAGCTTAATAAAAATACAAAAAGATATCCAAATTTTGAGCACGGATCCTAAGCCTAAGCATACTAGGGGTTAAAGGGCCCAGGCGCCATCTTCCTGGAGTGACGTCATCATTCCACAGCGGTGAGCGCCCCTATATGATTGAGTAAGTTCACAGGGCTATATCTTTTTAACCGTTATAAGTAACCAGTTGAAATTTTCACAGAATACGTGTTATTATAAACTCTATCGTTTAACATTGTAAAATGAACAATAAATCAAATCCCAAGAGGGGTCCCCATACAAAAAACATTAAAAAAAAACATTTTTTAGCATTTTTACACGCATTGTGGGTTTATAATGGCTTCTTATTTTGATGCTATTTTAAGCCTTAATAGGGTAGTGTCCAAAAACATTCTAATTAGTCCGTCATTTACATTACCAAAAAAGATTCAACACGTATTTTTTCTTATGTCAATTAGTCAAAAAATTACGAAGATAAAGTGCGTGGAAGTTTCGCGTGACGTCACGCCGTGGTACACTTTATACCACGTTGTGACGTCAGGAGCCCCACTCCCGAACTTTGATGAGCGTTATATTTGTCAATTTTGATTGATTTGATAAAGCAAAAAATACGCGTTCAATATTTTTAGATAATCTTACTGACGGACTAATTATACTTATTGTTTTTTTACTCAGGTCACACCCCTAATAGTCTATATTTTCATAGTTTACGACTAAATAGCATCTCAAGTAAAACTGCTACAAATGTGTTCAAAAACTGATTTTATCAACACAGTGTTTTAAGCGGTCACCTATTCTGGTTTAGACTACGTTTGTACCAGTATACCTGTATAACTGGCTAAACTCAAAGGCTAAAATACGAACAGAAAAAAATGTCCGTTCGGACGTGGTGCTGACCTCATCTCCGCGGGCTCCAGGTGCTTGAGGCCGCCGACCGTGCTCCGCATGGCGCGGCGCTTGATCTCCTGTACGGAACTGTAGTGGTCTTTGACCTCCGCTGCAGAAAAGACAAGATCCCAAAATAATAACACTGCCCTACTAATGGCCTGTTGTTTGATCGGTAGTTAGACTAACTAATGGTCAAAAAACGTTACTAATGGTTAAAATCTCAAGGAAATGTGTCAAATTTTCCATTCCTTTTTCGAATTTCAACAATTAGCATAAGAATAAACAATAACTACACGTAGAAGCGAAACTCTCGGCTCCGGACGCGCGCTCGGCGCGTTAAATACCTACCGCCTGGCGACACCTGAGGCGTCTAGTCAGTCAGGGGCGTCACAGACGGAATATATTGTATTAACCAAGATATTGTTATTGTGTCTTGAATTGGTTTTCGTATTTATGTTGATTTTAGTGTTTATGGTTGAATTAAGATAGCGTTTTAAAAAGTGAACGACTATTTACGGCAAAATAATTAGAAATAGGTAATTGATTGAATGAAGGAGTTTTATTTTTTAAATAGTTCATCCCCTAAATGTTGAAGATAATAAAAAAACGGAAACATTAAAAACGAATTAATAGATAAGAATAGTATTTTGTAATAAAGCTTTTTCAACTTAATAAAAATTGAAATTAATGGTCCGGAAAGGAACGTGAAAAGATCTCAGACTATACTTAAAACTTATTGAGCTTAAAAGGTTGTTTATTTATAGACTCGTTTCTGTGTTTTGTAGATGATTAATCGCCACATAAGCCATTAAATTTTCTGAAGTTAATCTTATATCATCAAAAATATTATTACCTAATTTAACGTAAATGTAAAAAACTCATTTTGCAACAATGTTTCCACGTTGAAGGAAAACATAAATAACATTTCGTGACTAAACTTGTATAACACATCCATAAACTGATCAAAATATTTCACAAGTGACAGCCCTGACTTTGGGCGCGGAAGACAGAGGGGCGTAGCGGGGCGAAGGGGGAAGTAGGTATTTAAAGCGCGGCATTTGGGGCATGGTCAAAGGAGATTCGCTTCTACGTGTAATTATTGTTTATTCTTATGCAATTAGTTAGTTTAACTACTAGCTAGTTAGTTTAACTACTACTACAGGGCCTAAGCTAAAAAGCAGTATCCCAAATTTAATAACCAAAGCAGTTTTAATTCTCTTCTGTTAGTAATAAGGTTGATATTGCTACAGGAGTTTTATCTGAGATACTGCGTATTGGATTAGCAGGGCAGAACACTTATGCTGCGTTTCCACTTTGTCGTGACGACATACATGAAAAATAGCATATTTTAGAGGCAAATGAAACCATAAATGAAACTTTGTTTATAACTTTATCTTTGCACTAGAAATGAGGATCTGCCGAGTACAAAGAAAAATTTGGGGTCCTACTCCCATCGGGGGGGTATGGGAGGGGGGAAGTTTTACTAGGCAAGTGCAATGTCGTCTTAACCATAAGGGCACACGGGGCCCGTGCCCAGGGCCCCATCCACAGGCGGCCCCGAAGGACCGACTATTTATTACCCATAATAAAATAGAAAATCATAGTAAAAAAAAATGTTACTAAAAATTCGCTTTGTTTACTGGCAAGTGAAATGACACCATTTTCCATTAATTTATTTGAGACCCTAAGTTGAAAAAATTTTTTTTTTTACTAATTTTGGTAAATATATTTTTATAAGTTTAGTAAGGTTAGGAAAAGACAGCAAAATTGAGCTTCTTGCTCTAAAACTAAAGTTATAGTAAGACAGCAATCAACTTCTACAATTTCTATTGCCAGTCTATTTCACCCTTAAGGGGCCCGTGTACAGTCGAGTTCATAAATATGTGTACACTTTAGTACCTTGTCTATTTAATTTAATGCCATGTTTAAACTGCCAGAAGACCGAGCGTCGCTCGGGTTGAAAAAGAAATTTCCCGAAGGTGACAACTTGACAGATCGATTTTTCGCCTACGTAAACCCCTATATTTCAAATTTCATCAAAATCGTCGGAGCTGTTTCCGAGATTCAGATTATACATATATATATATATATATATATATGTATATATATATATATACATACAAGAATTGCTCGTTTAAAGGTATTAGATAGATATATGAATTTTCACAGCGATTAAAGTGACAAGGTACTAAAGTGTACACATATTTATGAACTCGACTGTACTCTAAGCGGTGTTTACCTTCAACATCGCCGGTGCCGTTGATGAGTCCCTTCAGAGACCTGCCGAGGTCCTGCGCCAGAGTGTCGTTGGTGTAGTTCCCATGCGTCTTCATAGCTGACAACACCAACCAGTACAATAAATACGCGCAGCAATCTATGTTATACGTTTATATTATTTTATCTTACCAATAGGGAATATTCATGTTTTTTTTTCACAGCTGCAATAAAAGCTGATTCATGTAACAAACAGCTGAGAAAATCTTTTTTTTGAATAGCTATAAAAATAAACAAGATGTATAAAAAATATTTGTTCCTATATCTTTCTAGGAAAAACAGAATTTAACATGGAGTTTATATGGCCGACCTGTTACATGACGTCACAGTGTGCATCGGATAGGATCGGTGCGCGCACAGAATAAGAACATATAGCATAGAAACCGGACTATAAGACGTACTTTGCGTCAGCTATCTTTCTCTACTTTTTAGATTACGTATTACATGAGAAAAAATGAAACAAAAAGTAAGCTTTTTTTTCTTCTTTAACTGTCATTGTCACAAGGTTTTACATAGGGAGTTCTTTGTCATTCCTATAGGAAGGATTTGTCTTTCCTTGTCTACAGGTCCAAATACTAAAGGTGCTTATAGGTCCAAATCACGCCTTACTTGTGGCGATGTACCAAATAACGAAAGAACAGCTATAGATTCATCTCTTTCCAACTCAATATTAAAACCATAAGTGAAAAGAAGTCAACCATAATGTATTTTCTGCTTATTTAGTACGATTTCTATGCCTTTAGTCTTTATTCTGTGGGTGCGCGTAGAGTTGCCCTTCGACTGACCTAAATTTATATGTGCTAAAACTTTTTGGTCGAAAATGTTTCCTATAATATTGAATGGCATACTTCTTTTTTAGCATAATTATGTTTTTGCATACATATTTTTTGTTCTAAAGCACTTTCGGTCTAAAATTTTAATTACCAAAAGGCTTAATCCATAATATTGTTTGGTCGAAGCCCCTCCCAGTATAAAACACCTAGGTCTCAACTAATCTATAGGTTAGGTTCGGTTAGATTTGTGTCAAGGCGCGAAGCGCCACAACTACGCGGAATAGGAGCTCCGCAAAGCGGAGCTCCGTCGACTTCGCTTCACGGTCAACGTTATACCAAAAAATCATTCGACAAAAAAAGTTATTCCAAACAAATGTTATACTAAAAAAAAATTCGACCAAACAATATTATGCAAAACAATTTCGATCAAACAATTTTCGACATTTAAATCATTAGACTAACGTTGGTATGCAAAATAATATGATGCGAAACAAAAATAGGCCAAAAAATTTTAGATCAACCGATATAGACCCTGCGCGTAGTGATGCCGACCGTCAATGAATGAACTAGGCTAATGGCTCTACTACACAATCGGCGATCACCGGCGATCACCGACGAATTAATGATCGGCCATCGTGTGGGCACATTATTGATACGTGCCCGAAATGACCATGTATGATGAAGTGATGATGCCGAGAATGCCCTCTGATCGTGCTCCCATAATCGTCGGTGATCGCCGAGCCATCAAATAGATTACAATACGCCGCCAAACCTGTGTTATGACTGAAAACCTGTAATTGGTTTACCAACATACTTTTTTTCATCGACGTCTTCACCTGGGAATACTTGTTGTATACGTCAATCATTTCGCTGACGAGGTTTAGCTCCTGAGTCTGTCTGAAGTATACGCCTTTCGGCCGAACGCCCGTTACGTCCAATATGGAGGTACCTAGGAACAACAAACTTTATACAGGGTGACATTTAAATCGGTCAGTATGGGAAAGTCTGAAACTATAAGACATATGAAGATCTGTTCTGAGGAACTATGTCATCGCTTTTAGTAACAGGGAAAAACTGCATTCATACATTTAAAAAATCTTGTACTCAGCTCGGGAATCGAACCCGGACGTTTTGAAAAATAAAATAAAAAGTTGTCTCACTCAGCTGAAAACCAATTTAGGACAAATAATAATTCGGACAAACGATGCGTTAGCACAAACGTTATTAGGGATTCTGAGGGACACCCATAAAAAAAACATACATTGGAACATAGAACCTACTTTTTTGAAGTCGGTTAGAAACTATCCTTCGATTTCAAGAGAATACTTTAGTTTATTAGAAAACACAATAATAGTAATGAGGGCGCCACTGGACGGTCGGCGTAGTCTTAAGAGGCCACTTATTAATTAATTTATTATTATTATATTATTATTATTTAATTGGGTAGTGTTTCGCGATTTGATTCTCAATAACCATAACACTTATTTGTCTGTTCTTTGGATATATTAAACTTGGTCGTACTTCCTCGAGACTGTTAAACGTGAAAACACGATTAGAAACCAAATCCTCGATAGTTTTATTTTTCAAACATGACCCCTTTTTCGCATGCTTTTGGTAAAATCTTAGAACCCTTACGATTTTTACCGATGATTTCTGATTCAATAGTTGAGTATTCATAACTTGTTGATTCTGGTAAACCATTTTGTTAATCAAAGTTGTGGTTTTAAAGTAAACAGTACTTATTTGAATTTGACGCCGCCACCAAGGCGTGCGCAATCTCCATCTCACGTTCTTCGCGCGGAAGCAGATAAAGCCATCCCTTTTCATTATTGTGTGGGCGCTGCACCATGTGTAGCCTCTTAAGCCGAGATCATCGCTGCAGTCTTTTACAAAATAAATAAATAAATATATCTCAGAGACAATCTCACACCAGTTGACCTAGTCCCAAACTAAGCTCTAGGCTTGTACTATGGGTACTAGACAACAATATAAATACTTATAATAGAGAAATATATACTTAAATACATATAAAACATCCATGACTCAGGAACAAATATTCGCGCTCATCACACAAATATCTGCCCTTACCGGGATTTGAACCCAGGACCGCTAGCTTCGTAGGCAGGGTCACTACCAACTAAGCTAACGCGTCGTCCGAAATTAAACTCACCTTCCAAATACTTCCTGAGTGAGCCCTCTAAGCCCCGCTCCCGCGCCTCCACGTGGTAGTACACCGGCCCCTTGATCAGCAAGCTCCCGAGGATGTAGAGCGCGTCCAGCCGGTGGCCGCGCCGCGCCTGCTCCTCGATCCGCTCGAGCGCGGGCACGTCCTCCGGCGTGACGCGGAGCGGAGCGAAGCCGGGGTACGGTTGGAGGTTTAGGAGAGCATAGACGAGGAAAAGCCCGGCTAGATTGCTCTGGGGAATAAATAAGTTGGCCTATTCCCAGTTGTCCACACCCCCTTTGTCCACACTGTTGACAACAGGGAAAAAAAATCCCGGTTGTCCACAGTGTGGACAACTGGGAATAATAAATCCCAGTTGTCCACACCCTCGAAAATAGGTGTGGACAATATTTATTTATATATTATACCCAGGTTCAGGAAAATACAAAGAGTCATTTAAGAGTACCTAACAAACGTTTACTTAAAATCTGGTTTATATTACAAAAAAATGTTCTACAAATATGAAAATAATCACGAATACATGTATTTTTGCTAATATTATCTTTAAAACTCAACAAATTAAAATATTGAAAATAATGTTTAAGTCACATGTAAAAATATATATATAAATATCTACTTAAGTACCTTAATAAAAACTAACACAGTTGAGTCAAATTAAAGAGTGTGGACAACTGGGAATAAAAATTCCCAGTTATTCACACTGTGGACAACTGGGAATTTTCATTCCCAGTTGTCCACACCTATTTTCGAGGGTGTGAACAACTGGGATTTATTATTTTCCCAGTTGTCCACAGTGTGGACATAGGGGGTGTGGAGAACTGGGAATAGGCCAATAAGTTTTGCGTGAATTCAAGGAAAAGCGAGCACGATAAAATGGGTAACCTATAAATTCTATCGAATTTCAGTTCACTGATTGTATCTTTTCATCGTATTTTGTGCTGAAACTATGATGTTATTATCAGGAAACATTTTAAGATGTTTACATTAACAATGTAGGTTGGGTTAGGTGAGTGTGGCGGTATTTTTTCAAAAATGTTTATTTTCTGGTAGCAATTTTTCCAGTCGCGATTTTTCCGATTCGTGATTTTACCGAATGTCTTATTTTCCCATTCTTAATTTTTCCTTGTCGCATATTTACCATTCTGGTTTTTAACTATTCAGATAAACACAGCTTGGGAATTCAAGATAATGGTATTATTTCTGCTGTGATAAAAATCTTTGGCAAAATAAGCTACTGAATAAAATAAAGACTGGTAAATTTTGCGAATAGAAATATCGCTAGTAAAATTAGATTTTCGGTAAGTCATCGCCACACACGGTTAGGTTAACTTCCAAAAAAACTAACTCATGTGGCAATGGCGGAAAATTGTGCATAGTGATATGTCAGTTGAAAGGCCCATGTGCAGTAGATTGTTAACGTTTTGAACACTAAAGTTGGCCACTCAAGTGGACTATAAGTCAGGGAGTAGTTCTATGTCATGGCATTCAAGAGGTTAACCATTTTCTTTTGAAGGTGCAATGATGATTATGTAGATATGTCAGGATACTATTATCTTATCTGCTCCTTACCTATCCTCGTAAGGCCCAGTGAGCAATAGGACTATAAGTCAGGGAGTAGTTCTATGTCATGGCATTCAAGAGGTTAACCATTTTCTTTTGAAGGTGCAATGATGATTATGTAGATATGTCAGGATACTATTATCTTATCTGCTCCTTACC
Source organism: Acleris literana (assembly GCA_946894065.1). Classification (NCBI taxonomy): domain Eukaryota; kingdom Metazoa; phylum Arthropoda; class Insecta; order Lepidoptera; family Tortricidae; genus Acleris; species Acleris literana. Next base: position 6,613,340 of record OX335688.1, on the reverse strand, counting down.
TATCCTCGTAAGGCCCAGTGTGCAATAGGACTATAAGTCAGGGAGTAGTTCTATGTCATGGCATTCAAGAGGTTAACCATTTTCTTTTGAAGGTGCAATGATGATTATGTAGATATGTCAGGATACTATTATCTTATCTGCTCCTTACCTATCCTCGTAAGGCCCAGTGTGCAATAGGACTATAAGTCAGGGAGTAGTTCTATGTCATGGCATTCAAGAGGTTAACCATTTTCTAATGAAGGTGCAATGATGATTATGTAGATATGTCAGGATATTATTATCTTATCTGCTCCTTACCTATCCTCGTAAGGCCCAGTGTGCAATAGGACTATAAGTCAGGGAGTAGTTCTATGTCATGGCATTCAAGAGGTTAACCATTTTCTTTTGAAGGTGCAATGATGATTATGTAGATATGTCAGGATACTATTATCTTATCTGCTCCTTACCTATCCTCGTAAGGCCCAGTGTGCAATAGGACTATAAGTCAGGGAGTAGTTCTATGTCATGGCATTCAAGAGGTTAACCATTTTCTTTTGAAGGTGCAATGATGATTATGTAGATATGTCAGGATATTATTATCTTATCTGCTCCTTACCTATCCTCGTAAGGCCCAGTGTGCAATAGGACTATAAGTCAGGGAGTAGTTCTATGTCATGGCATTCAAGAGGTTAACCATTTTCTTTTGAAGGTGCAATGATGATTATGTAGATATGTCAGGATACTATTATCTTATCTGCTCCTTACCTATCCTCGTAAGGCCCAGTGTGCAATAGGACTATAAGTCAGGGAGTAGTTCTATGTCATGGCATTCAAGAGGTTAACCATTTTCTTTTGAAGGTGCAATGATGATTATGTACACATGTCTGGATATTATTATCTTATCTGCTCCTTACCTATCCTCGTAAGGCCCAGTGTGCAATAGGACTATAAGTCAGGGAGTAGTTCTATGTCATGGCATTCAAGAGGTTAACCATTTTCTTTTGAAGGTGCAATGATGATTAAGTAGATATGTCAGGATATTATTATCTTATCTGCTCCTTACCTATCCTCGTAAGGCCCAGTGTGCAATAGGACTATAAGTCAGGGAGTAGTTCTATGTCATGGCATTCAAGAGGTTAACCATTTTCTTTTGAAGGTGCAATGATGATTATGTAGATATGTCAGGATACTATTATCTTATCTGCTCCTTACCTATCCTCGTAAGGCCCAGTGTGCAATAGGACTATAAGTCAGGGAGTAGTTCTATGTCATGGCATTCAAGAGGTTAACCATTTTCTTTTGAAGGTGCAATGATGATTATGTAGATATGTCAGGATACTATTATCTTATCTGCTCCTTAACTATCCTCGTAAGGCCCAGTGTGCAATAGGACTATAAGTCAGGGAGTAGTTCTATGTCATGGCATTCAAGAGGTTAACCATTTTCTTTTGAAGGTGCAATGATGATTATGTAGATATGTCAGGATACTATTATCTTATCTGCTCCTTACCTATCCTCGTAAGGCCCAGTGTGCAATAGGACTATAAGTCAGGGAGTAGTTCTATGTCATGGCATTCAAGAGGTTAACCATTTTCTTTTGAAGGTGCAATGATGATTATGTAGATATGTCAGGATACTATTATCTTATCTGCTCCTTACCTATCCTCGTAAGGCCCAGTGTGCAATAGGACTATAAGTCAGGGAGTAGTTCTATGTCATGGCATTCAAGAGGTTAACCATTTTCTTTTGAAGGTGCAATGATGATTATGTAGATATGTCAGGATACTATTATCTTATCTGCTCCTTACCTATCCTCGTAAGGCCCAGTGTGCAATAGGACTATAAGTCAGGGAGTAGTTCTATGTCATGGCATTCAAGAGGTTAACCATTTTCTTTTGAAGGTGCAATGATGATTATGTACACATGTCTGGATATTATTATCTTATCTGCTCCTTACCTATCCTCGTAAGGCCCAGTGTGCAATAGGACTATAAGTCAGGGAGTAGTTCTATGTCATGGCATTCAAGAGGTTAACCATTTTCTTTTGAAGGTGCAATGATGATTATGTACACATGTCTGGATATTATTATCTTATCTGCTCCTTACCTATCCTCGTAAGGCCCAGTGTGCAATAGGACTATAAGTCAGGGAGTAGTTCTATGTCATGGCATTCAAGAGGTTAACCATTTTCTTTTGAAGGTGCAATGATGATTATGTAGATATGTCAGGATACTATTATCTTATCTGCTCCTTACCTATCCTCGTAAGGCCCAGTGTGCAATAGGACTATAAGTCAGGGAGTAGTTCTATGTCATGGCATTCAAGAGGTTAACCATTTTCTTTTGAAGGTGCAATGATGATTATGTAGATATGTCAGGATACTATTATCTTATCTGCTCCTTACCTATCCTCGTAAGGCCCAGTGTGCAATAGGACTATAAGTCAGGGAGTAGTTCTATGTCATGGCATTCAAGAGGTTAACCATTTTCTTTTGAAGGTGCAATGATGATTATGTAGATATGTCAGGATACTATTATCTTATCTGCTCCTTACCTATCCTCGTAAGGCCCAGTGTGCAATAGGACTATAAGTCAGGGAGTAGTTCTATGTCATGGCATTCAAGAGGTTAACCATTTTCTTTTGAAGGTGCAATGATGATTATGTAGATATGTCAGGATACTATTATCTTATCTGCTCCTTACCTATCCTCGTAAGGCCCAGTGTGCAATAGGACTATAAGTCAGGGAGTAGTTCTATGTCATGGCATTCAAGAGGTTAACCATTTTCTTTTGAAGGTGCAATGATGATTATGTACACATGTCTGGATATTATTATCTTATCTGCTCCTTACCTATCCTCGTAAGGCCCAGTGTGCAATAGGATGTACATAATCAAGGCAATTCAATTTGAACTGTATCGCAATGTTAATCAAGTTTATTTTCCTATTTTCATAAACTGAAAATGGCATTATTGAACAAACATAATTTTGTAGCCTTGCTGATAGATTCAAAGTCCCACTCACAAAAAACTTCCTGTGTGTGTAGTATGGTGGGCCTCACGAGGCTATGACATAAATAAATTTTCAATAAAATCGAAGTGTTCAAATTATTTTGGTCTAGCTGTAATAAATTATGTAAATTACCTCAAAATTGGCGGTTCCCAAAACCATATAGTATTTTGCAATTTGAAGAACTTCCTCTGAGAGCTCAGCGATCTCAGCGTTTGACGTCCTTCCCCTAAAAGTTTTGTAAGGTTATATATAACAATCAAGTATTAATATTAGAAATGTAAAATTATTTTGTTTGTTGTTGTATCTTTACGGTTCAATACCGGTCTCAGCCCTCTGTTTTACTTAAACATAAATTGTTTAAGGTATTGACATATAGATTAACCTCACAAGTCGCTACAAGTGTGCCTCATTCCGTAAACTATAGGCGCTGGCTACTTATAAATATTTAAATTTATTGTTATCATGACAGCATTTCAAAGCACAAGTTGTATTTTCTCGCTTGTCGCTCAGTGCGTCTCTATCGTTACAAACTAGATACAAAGGGAGATCCGAGCAACAAACAAGTTGCAGACAACTTGTGCTAGCCCTCCAGCCTCCAGGAGATTTTAATAAAGCTTTATAAAAAATTATGACATTTTACAAACAAAATACTAGCAGTGCTACACATAATACTGATACTTACTTATACAGGGAAGCAAAGTTTAATTCCTTGAAAAATTTACAAAAAAATTGATAGTTGAGGGTGTCCACACTCGAGCAACGATGTATCAGCTCATCGCAGTCGTTGGCAAACCCATCGGCTATGTACACTGAATGGATGCCAGGTTGTTGGCCTAAAATCAAAGAAAAATTAAAGCATGAAGATTTGCCAAGTTACTGGTTTATTTGTACATTACTAATCTCTCCCCTCTGTCTTTTGAAATCCACAGTTCATCACACAAATTTAGCTCCAAGTAGGTAGAACTAAGGGCATGCAAATCCAGGATTGGTACTGGTACTACAAACAATCAAGTATATTAATGAACATTCATCATCATCATCATCATCACCATGTCAGCCGAAAGACGTCCACTGCTGGACATAGGCCTCCCCCAAGGCTCTCCACTCAGACCAGCCTTGTGCTTTAATGAACATTAAACATTAATAATATTAGGGGACAATCTCACACATATTGACCACAAATTAAGCTCTAGGCTTGTATTATGGGCACTACACAACGATAAATATACTTATTTAGAGATAAACGTACTTAAATACATAGAAAACATCCAAGACTCAGGAGCAAATACTCGCGCTCATCACACACATATTTGCCCAAATTACAACTAACAATAACTTGAGGAATTGGGATCCTAAAAATTATTCCGCACCACTAAGTGTGGTTCTGCCTACAAAAAGTTATTTTCAATTTTATTGTAACACTTACGAGGCATGACGGTATTAGCTACGTATTGCAATTAGGAGTAATACTACAAGTTATAGAGCTTCACTCTGCATCCAAGCTACTTTCTATAGCCAAATATTGCATTGTAAGCTAACAAATCTTCAAATACATCACGAACTTTTCTCTAGTATTTTATTTTCTTTGCCGCTCGCTCTGCTAATCAAAAAACTGACTGACACCACACTGACACTGACAGGCAGGCCCGACCAATCCGTCCAAGGGGGGGAGCAAGCGATAGATAGACCAAAGCTCAAATCGCAAAGACAGTAACGACATCTGGGGCCTGTTTTATAAAGCTACAAATTACAATTTATAGGTTACAAGTTTCCATTTGACACAACCTCGAACAATGACGACCAGTATATAGACCCATAGTGCTTTTCTCAAACATATAATTCATTAAAAAAAAAAAAAAAATACAACGTTAAATACTAAGAGTGCATACATCAAAAGTAACCTACAGGGGCTCGTTTTATAAAGCTACAAGTTACAGGTCTAAACTGGCAACACTGCTGAAATGGCTGGTAGTCATTGGTCGAGGTTGTGTCAAATGGAAACTTGTAACCTGTAAATTGTAATTTGTAGCTTTATAAAACAAGCCCCAGTGCTCACTCATCCGCGCGCTGTGTCGGGTGCGCCGCCGCTGCGCCGCACCGTGCTACATTGCCTGCGATCTAAGTTGCGCTACGCACCACATTACCTCTGCCCTCCTGGTACTTTATTTAAACAAGCAAACACTTAGGTTGGATGCACGGCTTAGTATATTTAAAACAAAAAATTCAGCTATTTAGTCGGTTCATAAACATAGCCGCCATAAAATTTAAAAAAATACTTCCCGGCCTAGGCCTTCAATGTTGTATGAAATTCCTTTACAGTTCTCTCTAGTTATTCCGTGCGAAACGTAATACTGTGAGGCCTAAAATAACTAACCTAACGCCAACATTTGATTGCATGTTTGGGTTTTTTTTAAATGAATTATATGTTTGAGAAAAGCACTATACATAGCTCGCCGTGAAAAGGGGTCGCCGGCCTCGTAACTATCCTATCCGTCTATATGAACTCGGCTTGCAACCGCCTACTTCCCGGTCTCTATAGTACTGTACTATATCTGTGTCTGGAGTAGCATGTTTTTTTTCCCCCAGGATATTACATTATACCTCTTTATATTACTACTCTTTGCTTGCGTTTCTGATTGTCATAAACGAAAAGGCGGTAAAGAGTGATGGTTGGTTTTTTCACATAAAGTTTCTGTTTGTATGCAGTTAAAAAAAATTAGTTCAAGCGATGAAGATTTTAATTGTACGCCAAAAGAATTGAAAGAGGAAGCTAATTTCACTCCAACACAATTTTTTTCTTGCGATTTTTGAGAAAAGCTTATTTTTAAACGGACTCGCAAGCTCGTCCGTTTAATTTTCCGTCCGTTTAATTTAAGCCAATCCTCGTCCTGCAATTGCCTACTTCCCTGCCTAGGCAATAGTGTAGTATTTAAAGTCAGCTTTAGAGCGGTTCCGCACTACGTGCGATCCGAATCCGATCCGAACCCGTGAAAATACGGATCTATAGAGAAATTCTGCCCTCCTAAATAAACAGGACGCATGCGCAAATTGTTAGTCAAAGTAAATTAAACCTTAAGTATAATGAAATAAGGTCACTAATACATGCGTGGTTCTATGAGACATACGCCCTTTTTTCTAAGGAGGGCAGAATTGGATGACGGAAGCCATCCTTCATCCGATTTCTCTATAGATCCGTATTTTCACGGGTTCGGATCGGACGTAGTGCGGAACCCCTCTTAGAATAGTGGCTACTAAAGAAAATTCATGTTCCAATTTGCACAAACTAGTTTTCATTTGTCGAACGATGCTCTGTATAAAGTACATAGACTACATAGTACATGATATCAAGTTGGGAACTTAAAACAGGTGCAAGTAAAACGAAACTACTAAATGAAATGACAAGATAATTAACAGTTAAACCTTTATTTAACTACTAATCTAAACCCAAATTACATTTGTGTACCACGACAACTCAATCCAAGGCAGCACTCCCGAATAAAACGCTTCAATATATGCTTATAATTATTTAATGTTGATTTTCTGTTTTATTGACATCTATAGCATCTCAATTATTTTTGCGTATGGCAACATCAGGAACCATAGATAACAAAAATGCGGCGTTCGAGATGCCCGATTATTGCAGTGACGAAATAGCTACGTAAAACTAAGAAAATTGCGTTTAGAGGGGCGTCTTCTCAATCAATTTGTACCAGTGGCCGCACTCGCAGCGACGGGGCTGGCCCTGTAATAAAAAATCCTATATGAATATATTTGTCTTTCAAAAGTTACCGTGTATTGTATCTGCCTATATGATGGCAACATTGGAAAGGCGAACCAACTATTGGTACCAAGGGCGGATCCATATGAGGGGGCTAGGGAGCCATGCAACCCCCTCCCAGATCCAGTGCATAGGGAAGTCATAGCCCCCCCCTTTTCAATATGCATTGAAAATAAACTTTTACTTGTAATACAAGTTACAATCTTTCGTGAAACAGACCCCAGGCCCCCATCCCACGAAATTATACAGTACTAGTCAAATTACATACATATGGAGGTTAGGCGGCGGCGCACAGTGGTCCCGAATAAACAAAAGTGGGACATTGGTTTTATCCATGGAATAGAAAAAACAGTGGAAGTTTCATGAGCTTCGCTTAGTATCAGACCTGTTGTCGCCAATACTCACACTATCATAACAACACGCCACCATGGAAAATGTTTTTGGTGCGGCTATCGTTTTTACATTCCAAAATAACACAATAAGGCATGCTTCTGGATTTATTTCCTATTTTAGAAATATTTATTGGCACAACTTTCACGCACAAGCGATCGCAGCAAACTATGGAAGGTTGCGCGGGACTCCGCATAACCACGCCACACGTGACACGCCCACATCACACTTCTACTGTTTTTTCTGTTCTGTGGTTTTATCGGATTCTTTTAACTTTACGTAAATCATAATTTTATGATATTGAGGTTACATCTTGAACACTTAAAAAAAATCAAGAGAAAAAAATAGTTATTCCTCATAGTTTTTTTTGCATTAAACATTTATGATTAAAAATTGAAAATCGCTATATTATCGCTGTATTTTCTATACTCCGATAAAAGCAATGTCCCAATTTTCCCGATTTGGAACAACTGTGCGGCGCGGCGTATAAGTTAACGAGACAAGTGTTATTAGTTATTATACCTTATGTATCCAAAGCCAGCTGATAGCGGTGGAGTGTTCTTCACCTGCAACAAAGAAACATTATTCTTAGGTAACGTACAGAACAATACACCATTGTAATATACAATTATGGAGTTAGTATAGATTAGTATTGATTTTGTGCTAAGGCTAACGCGATGCCGAGCCGCGACGCAAAGCAAATAATGAGATGTTAGTTTGCTTAAATACAAAAGTGGCACAATTCCACAAATCATAAATAAATATAGTTTGGTTTGAAACCTAAAGTAAATAGCATTCCCAATTTAAATGCAACACAACACACATTATGATTTGTGTCGCTTTTGTATTTAAGCAATTAATGTTTTGTAGTTAAGACTGCACCGAGCAAACGTCGACCGTCCAGTGGCGCCCTCATTACTAATATTGTGTTTTCTTGTAAGAGTTTCCTTGGAATCGGACGCTGTTTTTTGTAGCGCAAGTAAAAACACAATTTATGGGATACGTAACAAACTTTAATAACAATTACCCTTTGAGTAGTCAGCTTAACGGGAGAAGGTGGCCTCTTTTTTCCGTTAAGTTGATAACTCGAAGGTCAATTGTTTTTAAAACAGTGTCAGATTACAAGAAAATTATTTAGTTTATTAGCAAACACAATAGTAATGACAGTATGGAATGATGTAATGAATTAATGATGAGATGAATGCCACTGTAAATCCGAAATTTGCGGCTTTGACCTATATTCGACATCGCATACATTCCTATCCTTTCTCTCCAATAAGTTCCCCAGAAAGGGGAAATGAAATAAGAGATAAAACATAACAACACGCTAACAATCAGAAACAATAATAAACTGTATTGTGACCCAGACGCCACGTCGCCATGCCTACACAAAATTTACGAAGCGTAGAGCGAATGACTGAAAATTGGGCGCGTGTGGAAAACCGTGGATTGCCGGCGTGGACGCTTTAAAGGTCAAGACAACGTAGAATAGGGAGGTTACCATGATATGGCTATGCAGTTGATATTACGGCGACCGTGAAGGGCAGAGCTATAACAGTTCTACAGGTGTGTCCTTTTCTCTCAGCTTAAACTGCATTGCATAGCTATGTCATATTAACCCCAAGATGCCTTTTTTTAAATATTGATAATGGGTTTGCTCTTTACAAAGGACACCAGAGACAAATGGCGCCTTTAGGTCGGCAACCGAATAATATGCGTCGACCGCATTGGGTTTAACCGGAAACGCTATTTACTTAGAAAAAACCGTTTCCGCTAGTCGGTGAACGGGCTGCAGAATACGGCCAAACCGATTAAAGGCCCAGCCACACTGGATGCGTGCGCGTAGACGTGACGTGCGCGTGCGCTTTCCACTGCGTTGTATAGTGACATGTCGTATGAGAATTCATACTATACATCGCAGCGGAAAGCGCACGCGCACGTCACATCTACGCGCACGCATCCGGTGTGGCTGGGCCTTAATATAAACGCGAAATTAGAGTCCGTCGGCCGATATTGGGCTGTCAGTTCATCGGATTACAACACAGAATTTAGTTTCTCATAAGGTTCCATACATTTCTTCCCAGACTTGGGCTTGCAGGACTGTTAGTGTATGGTGCCCTTTATAGCGCTCTCCGACGAAAAATCACGTGTTAAATTATGGATACCTAGCGAAATAATACCTTTACAGACCTTTCCAGCCTGGAGGAAACAACTCAGCTGGTTTATGTCACATTCCTAATCATGTTATTCGCAAAACAAACATAGGTACTTGAATCGTTAATCTCTGATAATTCTTGTGGTGTTATCAAGTTTATTGCGTTACTAATATCGTACTGGCTTAATAATATTAAACATTGCAATATTAAAAAATCTAAGCACCAAGGAACGCTAATTTCTACCGCTACCAGAACAAACTCATACACTCTTGAGCTCTGTGTATTTGGAGTGGCTGAGCCTTGCGGCACCTTCAGCAGTGGCACTTGCGCTACGTATCTTGTGGCTGAGGTGCGAGGAAGCAAAAGTGCTGAAGCACGTTGCATCCCACAGGAGACTACGGCCTCTAGCCCACGGAACCAACCAGGGTTAAGCCACCTGGCCGCTTACCATCCGAGCAATTATGACCCCGTGGCTCAAACACACAAGACACATTAGCTTGAACGAAAGCCCGCCGAATGTAATTTTTTTAATGTCAATAAACCAAACCGAGCGCTTTCCGAATTAAATTCACATCGCGTCTTCTGCTCGTTTAACCAGTTTAATTTTTAAAACCTTTACTAAAGTGGACAACATTTGCACCTTTTAGGAAAGCTTATGTATTGAGGAAGTTTTCTCCGTGATTTTTACGCCAAGTGTAATACATTTTTTTGGAGTAATCCCCGTCGACAGAAAAGAAATTTTCAAAAAAAATACTGACATGTGATTTAAGTACCTGTTTTAAGTTTCTGATGTTTTTGGAATTTTTGCAAAGTGTTTTTATTTGAAGCATTTGCGTATTTATCAGCTATTAGAAAAATGCATTTTTAGTTCCCAGAGTGAAGTAGTTTTTTCACAATCGACAGTTTTAGATCAAAAGACGGAATTGAATCTTTTAAAAATACCTAAGAAGTTAAATAACTCGGAAACCAGCGACATTAGACCCCCAGTTAACTGGGACAAAATTATTGCAAATTAGCTCTAGTGTAACCCCTTTTAAGGAATAGATCTAGTTAGCAGTCACAACGAAAGAGAAGCACTGGGCGATAAGCTTCTTCGTGCTAGCCGTACTAGCGTGCCGGCCGACACTGCATCAATTTTCCGGAATAAAAAGCATCCCTTCATTGAGTTCAAACTATCTCTGTAGCGAATTTAATCAAAAACAATTAGATAAAAACTACTAAAATGATCATCAAATTCTTTTAATTTTTGTCTGTAAATTATATCTTAAATAATAAAGCAGAATCGTAAACTTCAAGTCAATAATAATCATTTTAAATCGTTTGTGCATTCGTTCAACAATCAACACAAGTGAAGCAAACTGCTTGTACAATAAGGAAAATACTTCATCAAATAGAGTTATCCTCAAGAAGGCATATCCTCATTAGAGGCTTAAAAGATATAGCTTTGCTAAAACTGCCCTACTAAACTTAATGGCGATATCTCAGACTAAACACCTGTGGAAATTTAAACCTATTTACAAACAGAACAGAGTTGAAACTGCTTTGGCTATTGAATTTAGATATTGCATTTTTGCTTAGGAGGGCAGAAAACGAGTTTGACCTGGTAACAAGAGGAATTACAATATTCTCAAGTGGCAACCACCATTACAGTAAAAAATAGGTAATGATGCCAATTTCACTAACTACCCTCGGTTTGGCAAAATTTCATTTTACTTATGTTATAGACGAAATGTTTGTGGTTTACTTCAGGACACTAATTAAGGATGATGATGGTGATGATGATGTTTGACCATACTTTCAGTCAAATGAACAGACACCAATAAAAACTGTCTTGAGCGCAGCGCGATCAATGACTACTCTCACTAGTTGCGCGGAAATTTCGCGCCACTCAGACGTCGAACCTCCAGTGTGACTCTACCTTTATTACCTTTTCAATGCCATGTCAAATGCAACAATCGACACTTACATGCTAATGACAGCTGAAACACATCGCGAAATTCAACCTTCTTAATATATACAGTACCCCAACGAAAATGTTAAGCATTTTAGTGCACTGTCATAATAAACTTCAAACTGAACATCAAATGAAAACTATGACAATAACAAAGGCAGTCATAATGACGAGGTTCTAAGTATGCTCAATATTTTTATTGGGTGACTGTACGTTATCGGCGGTAAGGTAATGCGTGTAACGCTGATGGGCGTAGAGATGTCTCTGGTTTAGAAAATTTTAGTTTAAAGGCAACACATAGTGACTCTCCACGGGCCAATTCAATCAGTTTCTCTTATACCCCTTCTACAGAGTCGGAACAACCTCCCAACTCAACCAAAGTTGTGAGGTCTTTGATAGAGTTTCACAAAAAATTGATCATGTAGAGGTCAGTTGGACAAACAAATTGAATGAATTGAAGTTGAGAAGACAACTGGACATTGGTTGAGTTGGGTGGTTGTTCTGTAGAATGGGCATTAAGGTTCATATTTCTTTGCAAATTTTAAGGCCAGATAAGGATGTGGGAAGGTTAACAGGTACTCTTTAACGAGCACTTACATATGCATCCAACAATACGTGCGTCGAAGCAGGAGGGCACTAGCGTGGGGTGGTCGCGGGTGCCGGCCGCCTTCTTCAGAACCTTCATGTTGAACGGGTCGTCATCTCCGGACTGCATCGCGAGCAGTTCCTTCTTCTCCAAGCCGGTGGCGTGCTCGAGGGGGTCAGGCATCACTGGGAAACACAGTTTGTATTTACATTCATTACCTACATGAGGAAATTTCTTTTTAATTTCGACCACTCTTTTGCCTTAGTGTTTTTTTATGATTATTAAAAAAATTAGTTGTTGGTATTGTTTGATCAAGTGTTAATACTTGTTCTAGTAAAAAATAATGGTTAATTTTGTTATATTAATATTATATTATTAAAACTTGGCTGTAACACTACTACCTTTTCAAATTCTTTACACAACCAAAATACTAATACTCCTGCTACTTACTAGTACTGTCACAAAAGAAAAATGTGAATTATAAAATACTCCCAGTTATAAGTTATAAGGTACTTAAATGAAATCTTCAAAATGTAGATCTTTGCCAGATGGAGATGCCAATTATGAGCTCACATATTAAAAGCATGCCTTAAGGATATATGGTAAAACACCCAGTAACTGACCTCTAAAATACCACATACTGGCACCTAGTGATTGTTGAATTATCATCTCTATTACCTTATGTTAAAGTTCATGGGGCCAATAATTAGTAGGCGGCCAACAATAGGTCAGTTTACATAGGATACGCTGAATATAGGAAGTATTTGATTATACAGGTTGTTAGGCGGATGGTTGGACATGAAAACATGGCGAATAAGTGGTGCCATGTACTACTTATTCAGGCCTAATTAGGAGGTCCAGGATGCCAGGATTAAAAAAATATATTTGATTGTTCTCAAAAATGCCAGAATTCATTATTTAAAAACAAATAATTCAAAAGAAACATGAATAAAAAAGCCAATTCTTTTAATTTGAATTTTGACTATTGCTATGTTTTGTGAGAGTTGATATCTGGTGCAAATAATTACTCAAAAACCCCAACATTGAATCGCTTTAAAAAAAACTGAAAGAGGTCAAACACTTAGCATTAATGCTCCTTCCAACTAGAGTCATTAGCTAATTTAGCTGGACACTTCGCAAAATTCTACTATTGCCTTTCAAGCATGTCAGAATTTCTTTATTAGGCCTGAATAAGGAGTACATGGCCCCGCTTACTCGTCATATTTTTGTCCAAACGTGCGCCTATCATCCTGTATAAGCCCTCATATTCTGTTGAGGTTAGTAGCCAACAAAAATCTTGCCATCATGTGCCACAGTAAATTTGACTGAAAAGGTCATTTCAGAAGGTCATACAACTATAATAAAGAAATACTGATATTCGATTTACATCAAGTATATTGTTATGCATACCAACAACAAATCAAAATATAAACATAGAAACAAAAACAAAAAAACAGTTTATTTCATAATAAGCTTCCAGTGTAGATTTATAACAAAATCTTTTAAACAATTATTTTGCTGTTTTGTTGTTTGTATACTTATAATAAATAAAATCAGGATAACTTTTCAAGGTCTCCAAGGTTACCAACAATTAAAAATGTTTAAAAGATCGTTTAAGACATCATTTTAATAGAAGTATTATGTTATTATCACAGAAAGATTTCCTTCCTTGGAAAGGCTTCACAGATAATTCTAAGATTGATTATATTTTAACCTGATAAGAATGTTAACCTATAAAATACACGAAAAACACTAGAAACGGTTTATACAATGTTTACATATACAAGGAATATGTTTAAACGCCAATAAGTTTTAACATAATTTAAATTGAGAGGGTTAATTTGTGGCAATTTTTTTTATTTTATAGAAAATCAATAAAACGTGACAGATTGACAATTTACATAATAACCCCGCATTATGAGTCAGAGAAGTTGTATTTCCTTAAAACTACACCGAGCTCTGTATCGTGCATTCATTTTTTAGCAAAATATTTTTTCCTGTTGAAATTCAGAACAATATTTTCAGGATAATTTTGACATTACGTAACTCAATTTTGACAGGTGTGGTTGCAAATTTGTAAGACAATTTTGGTATTAACTTACTTTTATCAGCATATCCCCGTCGAGCGGCGTTCATTAGAACACCTCTAATTGCATTTCCTCGAATAATTTGCCTACACAGAGAAGCCATTTTGCTTATTTCCACTAGACCGCTTCACACGATGGCAAGTGGAAGAAAATTTTTACAAGAACTAAATAGTGCGATGAAAAACCGTTATCTGACGTATAATATACCGGTAAAATATATATTTATTTTAATTATATATATATATTTTATTTAATACCGTATTTATGACTACTTGAAAGAGGATCATTTTAACTCTTTATTTTATTTTGTACTGTTTATTCCTGTGGCTCGTTTCACGAAGCTACAAGTTACAAATTACAAGCGGAGCTCTCTTTCTAGCCAAAGGAGTTCGAAAGAGACTTCCGCTTGTAATTTGTAACAAGTAGCTTCGTGAAATGGGCTTGGGTGGTAAGTTAGTGATTTATTCTTAGGTAAAATATTAATAATATGATCTTATTTTGTGAATGGACTGCTCGTTGATTTCATCGCGTGTATGGACGAGAGTTTACAAACTTTTAAAGGCGTAAGGTGTAAGGCATTTTTGCGCTATACAATAGCTACTAAAATTCACGTCTAGCCACACCGGATCCGTGCGAGTAGACGTGACGTGCGCTTTCGCTTTCCACTGATGTATATAGTATGAATTCTCATACGACATGCCACTATACAACGCAGTGGAAAGCGAACGTGTACATCACGTCTACGCGCACGCATCCGGTGTGGCTGGGCATCCGGTTTAACCGTTTCTACCAATGAGAAGCACCTATGAAATGAGCGTCGTGATGCAACAAGATTTTTTATACGTGTTTGACATTAGGCATTATGCGCTAGCCTTAAGAATTTATGAAGAACTTCAATACTTGGGGCAAAAAATATAAGGCATATGAAGAACGTTGAAATAGCTGTACGATTTTGCAACAAAATAAATATTGTTAAATTTATCACTTGTCTCAGATCCCAAATTTAACGAAAAAGGTAATACCGTTGAGCACATTTGCGAAGAATTTTAGAATTGTACCTTCTTTAATTCCATTTTGAATAAGTTCTGTCTATAAATTAAACAACCACCGTGACCAGTACAATTATTCCATTCTAATGCAAGCTAAATATTCTGACCAACTCTCAACGAGTAAAGGTAAGCGACACTGTGTGAGGCGCTTGCCACTTGCCACTGTTTGCCGAGTCTCCCAGTATCGTAGATAGGGTAATACTCTGTCTACGCCCATTTTAGACCGTGTAGTCTGTATTTCAGGCAAAAGTCTAAAGGATCTCGTACTCCCTCAGATAATCGTTGTTGCACGATGGCCAATAGACAGAACGAGTGGACGGGAGTGTGACCATCTACTTAATGGTCGCACTCCCGTTCACTCATTCTGTCCGAGTCTTGGCCAACTTATAAACTTTGGCATTATGCTTTCAAATAATTTAGGAAAAAGAAAACCACTAAGTTTTAATACGTATTTTTTATTTGTGTCTCATTCTAACAAAATTCAGTAAAGGAGACAATTTTTTTACATTCTAACGAGAACCAATTCTCAAGGCACGTTTACTTTTACAAGCATTTCTTCATCAACTCCAACTTCTTTACGAATCTTGACATAATGATTTCATTACTGATAATATCTAAGAAGCTATGCGTGCAAGTATCAGTAAAATGTAGGTAATAATACAATATTATATTTGTTGTTACTATTTTCTCTCCACAGCATGACGTAACAAAGTTTTTTTCATAATGACAATGCCATAGAACAGCTGGAACAAGACAAAGAGTCAATAATGTATTTATTTAATGTACCTACGTATTTTAATAGATTTTACCAGTGATATCATGTTTATTGTACAAAAAATACCATTAATACATATACCTAACATTTTATATTATACCTAATAAAATTGTCTTTGTACGTCATTTGAACTCCTAATATTATCATTTATGTGTTATAATAAATCAATTTAACTACAAGATTCCGTATTTGGTAAAAATAAACACATTCTTGTGTCAAAAACTTAAATGACACGTTCATGTTCTAACAAAAATGGTATGACCATTATTTGTTTAAAATTGTATGTGCATAAATTCTAACCATATCATTTGAATACTTACTCTTATGAGAAATTGAATTTTGTGATGAATTTTCCGTATCTTGTTAGAGCACAAGACTAAAGAAGAGATTATGCTAAGGTGGAATCAGTTTCTTGTTCGTCCGCTTCTCTGAATGAAGCATCCTTTGAATGAGTTCAAGCGTACATCTATTTCCCCATCTTCAAGCTGAAATACGGTGATTAATTAATGAAATTTATGAAATGGAATCCGCAAGATAAATATCTTAAATAGCTGTATAACTTATAAAACGTGCCCCAGGTAGACCTATATTCACTTTAATACTTTGTCGTTTTAACGTCATGTTTAATCTGCAATACAAAATTGTCAAAAGCGGCAAGGTACTAAAGTGAATATAGGTCTACCTGGGGCACGTTTTATAAAACTAAAAGTTACAATTTTACAGGTCTAAACAGGCAATACCAAATGGCCGGTCGTCATTGGTCGAGATTGTGTCAAATCGAAACTTGTAACCTGTAATTTGTAATTTGTAGCTTTATAAAACAGGCCCCAGAATCTCATGACAAATTTAAAAGTAAAAAGTAATCGATTTTCATATGGCAATGTCGCCTTACGCCTGTCAATTCAAATTTCACCGCTGAACAGAGTTTTTTATTGTTTGTTATTTTTACACAAATATAACGTTAGTTATCAGGCAAATGTCTTAAAAGCCCTTCGATCTCAAGTGAAAAATATCATTAATTATGTGTACTGTAAAATTTGTTCTATCTTCACCGCATAACATATATATTTATAGTTAGTTGCACAAACGAGATATTTTAATTTTATCCTAGAAAATTGAATAATTCCCAAAGAAATGAAGACTTCTACGCGGACTGAGTCCGCCACACCATGCTTTTAATGATCGCGGAAAATCAAGTATCAAGACCTTTAAATACTATTACCCCGGAGTTGCAAGCCCTAAATTTAAATTTCCCTTTTTACATGAGATTCTGGTAGACCTATCTATAGCTATTTATGACGCTGACCGTACTATTAGGCGACATAATTTCTAAAAAAATGCTTTTCTCCTGTGCACCTTCCTCCTTATTCTGTTATATAATGTTTCACAGAAATGATTGCTATTTTTACAATGCTACAATATAACCACAAGAAACGATAGTATTTTCAAAAATAAATAACTTTAAAGATTTTCAATTTTGAAATTATGTAGGATTTAAAAACAATGGCGTAAAAAATAAATGGTATAAATAATGGTAAGTATATAAAAGAAAAAAAATCGTGAAGAAAAACAAAAAGGATAGAGAAATGGGCACAGAAATAATGATGTTACGGAATGGTCCCAAATCAGTGTTATACTTGGCATTAAAGTTAACTAAAACCTGTTTCTTGTTATAAGTTGAAAAGACTGATCGACGGGCTTAAAACGAATAACTAGGAAAAGTACGGGAGCAGTCGGCTCTACATGCGTAATAACCCTATCCTCCTAAACCGCCGTGTCAAAAAGTATGGTTGCTTTTTAATCCACGTAGTTAATATTGATTTTATTTTTTGGTAACCCTGGATTATTGTAGGTCTAAAATCACCGCCTTTTAGTACGCATACACTTGGTGTAAATACCTAGCGTAATAAACTTGATCTTTTACCGGGTCCGTCTGGTACAGCTCCCTGTAGCATGAAGGAGAGACGCATTCACGCACGCAACGAGTCCTAGCCAGCCCGGCCATGTGACTGCATGTTCCACTCTGTTCACAAGCTGTTTCGAATTCACGAAACGTCATTTCCTGGAAGAGACATCAAAATTGCGTTTATTTCTATATAAAAATATATACTAATTTAACACATCGTTAATAGAATTAATAACTTTGCGATATCAAACAATTGAGCAGTTATTAAAAGTAATGAGTTCTATAAGCCGAAAACGTACTCACGTTTTTCGGAGAATCCTTGTATTGATATTCTTTAAAAGTAAATGTAACTGGGGTTGGCTCAGCGACACTCTTGCAGATTCCATAAAAACCTAAAAATAGGTACCATCCAAGTATTAATGAAATACGATACATTTTTAGGCGGTAAGTGTCGGTGTCGCAAGTAATTTAACCTTTTGTTAAAAATCAATAATCCCTGAAACCTGTTGCTTCTTGCGATGCGTTCATTTTTTGTCGTTTTAAGGAGCCCAGAAAAGGAATATAGAGAAGGAAGAAGTTATACATTTACGAGTTTATCGTAAGTATATAAAATATAGATTGAATTTTATCGAGAATATTTCTTTTGCGTAATGATATACTAATATCACGAAAAGAACCGAACTTAACCGGTTTCAACATTACTACAACACTACTTTTTCAGGATCTGTTCGAAAACCATTCTTCAAGAGATTATTTGTTTGTGATTCCTTCGACCAAAGTAAATTTAAAATCAAGCGTACATAACTTCTATCATTGATTTCTATCACTTTATTTTACTCCTCATTGGCTATTATTGTTAATGTTACAAATATAATTCTAAGCTTAATAATTAAAAATTTCATTAGAATGAATGAGTCAGAATTTGTATTTGAGCGTGGTTCGGTGTTGCATGTTAACTTGAGAACGGGGGCAATTTTTATAGGCTAATGAAATACAAAATTAAAATGAAAAAGCTTGACTTCTTGTGTTTACATTTTTTATACCTGTTGTAACAGGTATAAAAAATGTAAACACTGTTACTTTGTAAAATAGTTTCGTATTCCATTTATTAGTTTGAAAACAATTATAATATCGAACTGTCAAAAAAGGGTTGCCATGTCGTTTATTTATATGCCTATTATTTTATTGGGCCTATGATTTTCCGTCAATTCCTTCGTTCCGTGTAGTGTATTGCATCGCAATATCGCATATCCATCCAATCCACAATCTGTCACGTAATTATCAACGAGCGAAAGGTTTCTTATTGGATTTCGAATATTTACGAGTTCCCGTGTGTTTTTCGAGTTGCTTTTGCCTGAAATTGTTTCAGTTTCTTGTGTTAAAGACTTTCAGTGTTGTGTTTATTAGAAACAGACTTTTGAATGTGTTTCTCCGTGGCCGAAGCGATTGTTAGGAACAGCAGTGTAATATATTGTGAGTATTGTCTTTATGTTATCTCTAATGCAATATTATGGCCTTGTCTGCTGCCTGTCTAACCGGAACTATTTATTTATCCTGCCATTTCCATTGGTGTTCTGCGGTGTACAGTACAATGCCTTAATCTTCTGATTGAGGTTGATACTTTATCTGATTAGCTCTCACGCGCTTTTACAATGTCAAATTTGATTGATTGTTTTCACTTCTGTATTATTCTCAAAAAGCAATTTATGGTACTTAACAACATTATGTTTGTGGGCAACATCTGTGGCATAATGATATCAACTTAGGCCCTCTGGAACAAGGCAGAAATGTTTTGACTTTTGGCTCACCATATCTTAATTAACCTGATATATACCAAGGCACTGCTCCGTGCTCAAATTTCGAACCTCTTTGTTCTGTCTTCCCTTTTTTTATTTATTTATACATTGATGATGATGAGTCGGGAAGCCCGGCTGGGGCGGACGGGGGGTGGGGGTCGATCGGTCCTCTGGTCATTCCGCCCATATATTATTAAGACATTAGAACTTTTTTTTTTTAATGTGCTGTTACCATATTTCTTAATTACTAGTTTATTTACCAATTGGCTTGCTTGAGATGTAATGTGACATGATGTTATACCACGACATTGTGACAAAGAAATAAGTGAGAAATAGAAAAAATGCATCAATAATTATATACTACAATATCAGTCTAACGTTGGATAAAGCAGAAAAACTCCTACAAATAGTAGTTCACCCTCTTTAGGGCCTCTATTCTATTTTTTTTTAAACCATATGATTATCATATCATACATTTACTTAGAGGAACTACTGGAAATCAATAGTACATTATTGCCTAGGCGTGGAAAGTAAGGGATTTCCTGACGAGGTGCTAAAATACGAGTCAGGAAATCATCATTTCCGCCAAGGCATATATATTACTTTTCTCAAACAATGCAAGGAAATGATAAAAATACATGTTTTTTAAATTTAATCTCGATATTTGATAGTTATATTAGAAATGGAATGTAATTATTTGTTTTAAGTGCACAATATTGTTAACCCATTGAATGCCAGCTTAGGAATATGTTTGTGATATGGTTTTTACGTACGTAATATTGAATAGAGGGAACTCAATGGGTTAGTGTTATTGTAGCTTTGACACTTAAGGCAACACCCTCTCTCTTCAACTAGACGACTCATTTGCCTAGTTAGGACGCACTTTCTGGTATGGGTAAATATTTGTGTGATGAGTGCCAGTATTTTTTCTGACTCTTGGATGCTTTCTATGTATTTAAGTATGTATTACACCATATTTTAATAGTTCCCTCGTTTTCTTGACATTGGGAACATACATGACAAACCCCTCCTTTTTTGGACAGTTACAACAGAACAGTTTTGAAAACAAGATGTTAAAACAAAGTGAAAAGAATGACAAAATTTTGCGATCAACATTTTCTCACACGGGTGTTTAACTTCAGTAACAATGGCAAATAGATATACAGGATGTTTTAGTGTTTAGTCATAACACACACAGTCAACAATAAAATTATTTTCAATATTAAATTTCATACCTCCATTACAGTCTTTTTAAAATATAAAATCTTTTTTTTTTTATCTCCTTTTTCTGCCTGAAATTAAGGGCATTGAGCTAGGAGTTTATGAGCTTCCTTTAAATTAGTAAATGGTACAAGCCCAATAGCAAAACTATGTATTTAAGTATAATTTCTTTATATAAGTAGGTATTTATAATGTTGTCTAGTACCTACCCATAGAACAAGCCTAGAGCTTAGTTTTGAGGCTAGGTCAATTTGTGTGAGATCGTCCTAGATATTATTTATTTTTTATAATTTTAACTTCAAATTAGGTTCTGAGGTGCAATTATTTTTACCCTCCTAAAGGTGATTTTTAGATTTGTTCATTAGTTTATCGTTAGGGTGATACAGTATCTTCAAATAAGCAATAAGCCTTGTGACTTCCGTTTTGACTGTCAGCATTTTTAGATAACTATGCAGTTGGTAGTTTGTGATACACCATTTTAAAACATAAAGATATATTTAAGTGCACATCAGTCTGTTTCAAAATCAACATTAAATTAACTTTTGCCATTATCGTCACTTCTTGTCTGTACAGTCAACAGCATAAATAAGTGATCATTTATGTACCTTGTCACTTTAATGTCGCGTTTGAAATGTCATACAAAATTGGCAAACGATTGAAAGCGACAAGGTACATAAATGATCACTTATTTATGCTGTTGACTGTACTAAGCCATAGCAATTAAACATATTTGTATATCATCAGACAATTAATTTACTTCAACTAATTGTTAGTAATTTAAATAAATCATTTAATCATGTCCTTTAAATCTATACCACATGTTTTCCCTTTACCTCAATTGAGCATGCCAGTGCAAACTCGGTGCACCAGTACTGACAATATTAAACAAAGTTACCAAGCAAGTTACAACTTTGAATCTTTTTAAACTAAACACTTATTTGCTAGACAGAGAAATCAGTTTAAAACTGAAACCGAAACTGAAAGTTCCATATAAGGTAATGTTTTTGCGGGAAAAATAAAGTCAACATGATCGTAATAAAATAAAAAGCCTTAACAATTAATATACAGGGTGTCCCATAAACCGATGTCGTTTTATAAAGCTACAAGTTACAATTTTACAGGTCCAAACTGGCAACACTGCTCAAATGGCTGGTCGTCATTGGTCGAGGTTGTGTCAAATAAAACAGGCCCCAGCAGGTCATTTCAATCATAATACACCGTAATACTTACAAGTACCTAAGTTACATTACAAGGCAAAAAAGTAATAATTAATAAAAATCGTTACAAGGAGAATAACACTACGAGGTCTCTACCTACGTTAAAAGCCATAACTAGAATAACTAACAGAACAACAAGTCCTTGCAAACGTAAACAGACCGGGCCCTACAAACAGCACTTGGTCACGAGTATGACGCGAATCTCAGCCATCGCCTCCCTCAACCATGTGTTCGGGAAAGGGGCGACCCGATCATACAATATTTCTGGCTCCCAAATTGATAGAACTGCTTGTGACTATACCACTAGGTCACCATGATTTAAGCCCGCGCCACATCGACAAAATCCTCATTTCTCTAGGCTTCTTAATTGAGTTACGAGTACAGTCAAGCACTTTAATTGTTATGCCACTATGGAACCCTGTCGCATAACGTTAATCATTCATTTAAGCTTAATTTCTATCATGTGGTTTGACACTGTCATCGTGACAGGGTTCCATAGTGGCATAACAATTAAAGTCCTTGACTGTACTATAGGGGGCTAAAATATCCAGCGCTACTTTCAAAATGTTTACCGTAATATGTCCTAATTGTACTACTAACACTAGAAGGAATAATATTTGTGATACCTAACTGAACGATACGTTTATCAGGCGTCAGAGAGTCGGCATTCAGAATTCAAGGTGGTTTCTATTTACTTAAGTGTTCGTGTTTTTTCTCTTAACAGCTCGGAGAAAGCAAACTAAATAAATAAAGGCATTCCATCTTAGTCCTCAGGGTTGGCAACACATTTGTACTAGTAATATTACAATTGCAATATTGTAATATTGCAATTTGGCGGTCTAGCTATAACTATAAACTATAAAGTACCGTTGTACTTTAAGGCTCAATTCCATTGGTCAATGCCCGCATGCGTGTAGCAATCCATTGACGGGTTGTTTGTAATTTTTTGGGCCGATAGCTATTGCCGCGACACATTACGGTGGGTTTAGACCAAGCGAACGAACAAGAATTCTGTGCCATTATCTCTTACGTTTTCTTTGTAAAAATAAAGACAAAACATGTTCACAGCATTCGCTCGTTTGGTCTAAACCAACCGTTAAGCGTACCTATTAAACTGACTATCAAAGGGGTAAAAATCAATCTCTGAAACACTTAAGAGGATTGTGACGCGCCGCTAAAATCCCGTAGCTGTCAAAAAAATTCCATACAAAACTAGCTCCGGGCGAAAACGTTTCTCACCCCCTAAATCAAGTCCGATTTTCACGATTTTTGAATATGTTGTTGTTATTATAAAGACATAGGTCTGTACGTTTCTGTTTTTTGTTTTTTAAATTTGTTTCGTTCTAAGAACGAAAGAAACGTTTTCGCATTTTGTATGGAGATTTTTAACTTCACAATCCCCCTAAAGGATGGCACAGAATAACTCCTTGTAAAACCATTAGTATTATAATTTTGTGTCTACCCTTCAAGGCTAAGCATCTTGACTTAGCGCAATTTCTTCACTGCAATGCGGTTTCAAAAGATCTAGACCGTCTGATACACCTAGGTACACTGCATGAGCAGTATTCTTGTCCACGTCACACTATCGCTTTGAAGCCCTGTAATATAAAGCAGGGATGAGGTATCATTGGTTTATGTCACGATAAAAATCAAATTGCTTAAACAAAACATGATTAAAAATAAATGATGACTTTTTCACTGTAAAATGTCAAGGGACTTCCCCTGCCTGATAACTACACTGTTGTGTAATCCAAATGGTTAAGGTTATTCTATTGTTGTTGAAGTTCTATTAATTAATAAATAACTAAATAAACGTAATACTTTATTTTAAGCTTTTAAAATCGAAAAAGTCTGATTTAAATCAAAAAGTTCATTTTAATACAAAGAAACTGTCCCTTTGGTTTTTTTTAATTCAGAATTTTATCAACCCTGGTAGGTATAAAGTCACGTCAACGAATTTTCAAAACATCTTTGACATCAAAACGCTGATCCCTCACTTCTAAATGACCCTGAAGAGATTACCTACTAACATTTTGTGCGGAAGTCGGTACCTCAACAACATGAAATTCTTGAATTTCTTTGGCTTATCTACTTATTATTAGGTATATAATTAACAATGTCAAGTTGTCAACACATTATCATGTCAGCCGTATCGTATATTCTTAATTTATCTTATCATGAATATAGGTATTACTTGAATTACTTCTTCTTATTTTGTCAGGTTTGAAATTTCTTGACGATTTGAAATTGTTAAAATGCTAGGCTGAATTGTTAAAGAATTTTTTATTTCGGCCAACAAGACCAATAATTACAAATGTGTATAGTGACATGTCCTATGAGAATTCATAACATACACCGCAGTGAAAAGCGCACGCGCACGTCACGTCTACGCGCGCGCATCCGGTGTGCCTGGGCCACTGCGGTGTATAGTATGAATCTTCATTCAATATGGTCACACCGCTTGCGTGACACGTGCACGCGTACGTCATGCGTAATGCTAACTACGAAGCTACCGGCCCCGGGGTCCGGTTAGATTAAATAAATATTTAAGTGATGAGCGCGAGTATTTATTCTTGTAGATATTTTCTCTGTATCTAAGTATAGTCAAGAACTTAATTTTGGGACCCACCTTAGGTCCAAAGTCATTCTGACATACTACAACAATAAGGTTGAGTCTCCTATAAGTTACAAATGATTTGGCATCTCTAACGACATTGGCGACTTCAAGCCTATTTTTCTTGAAATGGGTCACAAATTAACGATCGCGATACCTATGTATTTATCTATAAACGTAGGTTTATCGTTGTCTAGTAGGCTTAGTCCAAGCCTAGGGCTTACATTGGAACTAGGTCAATTTGTGTGAGATTGTCTCGTGATATTTAAGTGACAGAGACAAGTATTCGTCTGATTCGTCATCATCAGCTATATCGATGAATGACATCCGTATTAGGCTGCCTGTCCACTGGAGCGGAGCGAGGCAGCGGCGCGGTGTGCGAGGAAAATCCACCAATAGGAAAGCTGCGCTGAGCGAGGTTAGGAAAATGAAGTATTCCTATTGGTGGATTTTTATCTCGTTCACCGCTCCGCTCCAGTGGACAGGCAGCCTTACTCCAGGGAGACAATGGATGCGATAACGTAGGACCGAGGAGAGTAGCGTAAAGGTATAGGCTAATTTGTTAGATCAGCTTATGAAGCTTCCGATGAAGCGAGCAATTAATTATTCGCAATTAAATTGAAATGAAACTCGTTTCAAAGGATGCACGAGAGATTTATTCGTGCTTTTTAAACACAACAATCAGCCTAGTAGAGCTCTTGCTCGATTGCATATTATGTATTTTCCTCATTCCTCATAGTTCCACACGTACCCCCTTACTAATAAACGTTGAGTAACGGTGGTATAGCTATACAATGTTTTGTCCTTATCTGTCATTGTGACACTTGAATTTGACAGATAAGCACAAAACATTGTATAGCTATACCACCGTTACTCAACGTTTATTAGTAAGGAGGTTAGGAAGTCCAGTTACTCATGTACGATTAATATCTGTTACAATACAAATTTCTGTTATATTCGCGGTAGGTACGGTCACGAACTTTAATTGATGAACCACTATAGAACCTTGTCGCATAAAACAAACGACTAATTCCTCTATTTAATTTCTAGCCGGTCACTTGACTCTGACATTATGACAAGGTTATATTAAGGATCAACATTTAAAGTCCTTGATGGCACTATAATTACGCATTAAGTTGTCGGGGCCCTAGATGTATAAAAGCAGGATAAGCTTCATGTTATTATTTATTTACAGTAATAAGCTAATGAGGTCTTAGTGCAGGTGATTACAAGTGAACTGCATAAATTAATTGGTAACACCCGATTCATTTTAGATAAGTGTTGTTATTGGGGTTTTTGAAGGTTATTTAGTGTTTATTAATATTTTAATGCGTGTAAGCTGATAACGTGTTTTGGCAAGAGGAAAATAAGTATCATCATAACAGATTATTTTATTTACACACTACATTACAGTATCTCGGACGCCCGCGACTTCTTACGCGTAGAATTAGTTTCCCGCTACTCCCCTTATTTCAACCCCTTAGGGAATGAATTTT
The DNA here is from genome assembly GCA_946894065.1 of Acleris literana. Taxonomy (NCBI): domain Eukaryota; kingdom Metazoa; phylum Arthropoda; class Insecta; order Lepidoptera; family Tortricidae; genus Acleris; species Acleris literana. The sequence continues at coordinate 6,587,329 of OX335688.1, read as the reverse complement.
CAAAAATCCTTTCTCAGTGCTCACTTACATCATGAAAGGAACCCCTGTACCAAATTTCAAGTTTCTAGGTACAGTAGTTTCGGCTGTGCGTTGATATCTAAGTCAGTCAGTCAGGTTTGCCTTTTATATATGTAGATAGATTAATTCTGGATTATGTACGGGTGTAACAGAGAACTCACATAAAACGAAGCGAAGCGAGGGCGGGTCGCTAGTGGGTTTTAAATGGGTTTACTATACATACATTTTCAGGGTGAACGGCCACTCGTAAAAGTTGTAAATTATGATAGAATTAGGTATTCAAATAAACATTGTAATACTCTTAAGTGCATTGGAGCCAAGATATTAAAATATTCATACCTGGGCGTCCTTCTAGTACCAAAAAGTAAATAATTAAATTCTTAATATCTCCGCTCCGATATTATTTAACGCCATAAGTTATATATATGACGTTATCTATATAAAGAGACCTTGTGGCGGATGGCGCTTACGCCGCACTGCGTCATGCGACGTTGTATTTATTGGAGCATCTTTAATAATGGCGAAAGCACCATCCGCCATAAGGTCTCTTTACATAGATAACGTCACATATCATCATCATCATCATATCAGCCGAAAGACGTCCACTACTGGACATAGTCCTCCCCCAAACGCCACATATATCTATATGTATTTAGAGGTCCTCTAAATAACTGAAAAAATCATCCGAGGCCGCTGAATAAAAAGTCAATTTTCTTTATACAAACTTACCCAATGCCCTTTACTAGCGACCGGTCCTCGCTGCGCTTCAAATTTATTATACATAAAAAACTTAAACTATCACTCTATGTTTTGATGAAAACCGCATTAAAATCCATTGCGTAGTTTGAAAGATCTGCGCGTACTTACAGACGGCGGGAAGAGACTTTGTTTAACCCTTTATCTAGGGCAAAACTAAAAATAGAACTGAATTCTAGCCTCATTAGGTTTCTCCTATTCGCACAAATTTCTTTTAATAAAAAATACAAAAAGTATCAGTTATAAGTGGTCATTTTTAGTACCAGGTTTTAAAATTGCCCTATAAAGGGTTAAAGGCCCAGCCGCACCGGATGCGTGACGTGCAAGTGCGCGTGCGCGTTCGCTTTCCACTGCGTTTTATAGTGACATGTCGCAATGAGAATTCATACTATTCAACGCAGTGGAAAGCGAACGCGCACGCGCACGTGCACGTCACGCATCCGGTGTGGCTCGGCCTTTAATCTACCCTTGCAAAGGGACTCGGTCCTTTTCCTCTACTATTTTTCCATTTAGTGCGATTTCATTTCGACCCCTTAGTTTCATATTTTTAGGGGCGTTTGCCAACAGGAACATGAAATGCTGTCTTTGGACGTAAGGAAAATATCATGATCATCATAAAGTCAGCCACAAATTTCTAATTCAAATACCGATTTTTGAGTTGTGCAAAGCAGGAAAAAAATGGAAGGTTGGTAGAAGCGTGAAGCGTGCAGTCGCATTCTATATTAAAAGCTTGCTAAAATTGAATTAATTGTGCATTGGTCAAAGTTCATTGATGTTCATTGTTAAGTCGATTGTGTTGAGGATCGAACGATCGACGAAGAAACTTACTTCTCGTTTTTCATTTTACAACTTTGACTCTTCGTACTTCGTACTAACTGAGCCATATTTGATCAATGAAAAAAGAGAAATCTTCAGTGGCTTAAAAAGTATGGATTTATGTATGTATGTATGTAAACTCTTTATTGTACAAAGACACAGAAATTCAAATACAATATTTACAGAAAAGGAAATTTGGGTGATTGAGGAAAATAAGTAAATTAGAATGTGGCAACGAGTATAGACACAAGTACAAAAACAAAGTATGTATTGGTAAGGGATTTATTTTGAATGCGTTACTTTACGTTTACTTTACGTTACGTTACGGATTAAGGAATCAAGTGTAAGGATCACAAATAATAGCGGGTAGCGTTCTTTGCCAATATTATTAATACCTTATAGTAACATATAGAAACGTTAAAACTATATTCTGGACTAGTAAAGAAGGCGCTTTCTTATGACGTAATATTTTCGTCAAGTTCTGGGACACCCTGTATACTTACTAATACAAAACCGTGGCGTGCAGTGACCGTGGCGTGGCGTAGTCGTTTAGCATAGTCATTAAAAAAAATGAGCTTTTAAACAACATACGCCTCTGACGTCACCAGTTAATTGGCCAATTGCCACATTCCCCTATGTGTCATATCTGACGGCACTGCAAAGATTAATCATCTGTACTTCTCTAGATATCGCCGTTCGCGTTGCGCAATGCTAATTTTGTCTAGGCACAGAATAGATAACAGTCTAGGGCCTTGAATCATCCAGTTATAAGTACAGTATTCCTAGCGACTTAATAGCATTTGGCTGGCTACCGCTATCACGCTTGCACTCGCAACTGACAGTATATTTGTCACTCGTGTGTCATAGAAAAACGAAGATTGCCGATGGCTATTAAGAAAATGGTAGCACTGTAGTTAGGTACGAGTACCTACAACCAATGCCGTCTTTACCATAAGGGCACACGGGGCCCGTGCCCAGGGCCCCCATCCAAAGGACCGACAATTTATTAGAAGATCATAGTAGAAAAATGTTAGTAATAATTCGCTTTCTTTACTTTCCAAAAGGAGCCCCAAAATTCTTGTGTGCCCTAGGGCCCCAGCATATGTTAAGACGGCCCTGCCTACAACTATTAAGATACTAACACATACCTTGCAGCGAGCGACACATGGCAAGGTTAGTTAAGCAACTATGTACTAAGGTGAACTAATCCCTTTAACGGATCTCTTCTAGGTAACTTTAGTACATTGCAAAGTCGACTAAAGTGTAAACTTAAATAAACACATGTATTAAATTATTAAAAATAAACAAAAAACCCGACTGCAATAAAATAAACAACTGAAAAGCGAAAAACAAGCTATATACCTATATCTATAGAAAATTGTAAGAGCATGTACTTATTGATATGTATAACAATTAAAATTTAACTTGAATATTGGTAAAGGTATTGCAGGCGGGGACAAGCAATAAATTTCAAAACCTATTTCTTGAAAAAAAATAACAATTGGACTAGCTTGTCCCCGCCTGGAACACCTTTGTTTCTTTCTAGCGAAAGGAGTTTATTACTTAACATTTACGTATTTTTTGACTTTCCTGTCAAAATAGTAGCAGTGTTATAATGTATATATATTTGGAATGGGCTATTTAATAGCTTTCATTTGATACCCATATTGTTATAATAAAAAAAATATTTTTTTATTCCCCCTCCTTATTTTTTTCCGTGGACGCCATATTGAAATATTATATACCCTATGTCACTTCGGCAAATAAGACGCATCGAATGACACCTCGTATGTTAAAATCCGTCAAGCCGTTTAGGCTGCAGAGTGTGCCCAGAAATAGACATACATACATACATACGCTCGAAAAACATAACCCTCCTTCTGACGCAGTCGGGTAAAAAACCGTTTCATTTGGCTAACTAAACATGAATATCTTAAGAATCGTGTCTTTAGCGCATACGGTGTAAGGTACACACGTTCAATTTGCAACCACTCGACGCATGCCAGCGCTCGGTGCGTTCAGTGCAAGTGCACCGGCGGCTTGTTTATATTTTCATGTTGTTACTGCCCGAGCCATTGTGTTGACTTTCCTGTCTCTCTTCAGACGTGACACACGGCTGATGTAACTGTCTGAATTAACTAAACTGGCTCGCATATATATCTAGATTAAAGTTGTGATAGGTTGTACGATTTTGTACGAAGCGTGAAGACGGGAATACATGCCTGCAAAACGGAGCATACAGTGAATACATTTGCGAGTTAACTTGCATGCTTTATCCAGGCAGGCATGCCTGCCTATAGATGTCGCGTTCATTCACACGTGCCTTAAGTATACGGTTTGCAGCCCCCCGTGTCCCCTCCCTCGTATTGCATGCCAGTAAATCAAATTGCTTGCAATCTACTTGTTTTCCAGATACAGGCATGCCAGTTAGTGTACATTACACATAGTAGATGGCACGTGCAAGGAGCTGTTATGCAAGTTTGCCAGTGACAGGCATGTGTATTCCCGGCTTTAGCCTAGTTGGTAATGCCTATGAAGCTAGTGGTCCTGGGTTTGATTCCCGGTACGGGCACGTATTTGTGTGATGAGCATGAGTATTTGTTTTTGAGTCTTGGGTGTTTTCTATGTATTTAAGTATGTGTATCGTTGTGTTGTACCCATAGTACAAGCCTAGAGCTTAGTTTGGGACTAGGTCTATTTGTAAGATTTTCCCCTGATATTTATTTAAGGCCGAGCCACACCGGATGCGCGACGTGCACATTCGCGTGCGCGTTCGCTTTCCACTGCGTTGTATAGTATAAATTCTCATTACGACATCCTAGTGAAAAAGGGTATAAGTCTTGTGAAGATCAAGTGAAAAAGGGTTTAAGTCTAGTATACTCCGTTCATGTATACCTATACCCTTTTTTATTACGAGTTAAGTCGACTTGTACCCTTTTTCACTAGGACCCCAGATTTGTGTGAGACCGTCCCCTGATATTTATTTTGTGCAAGCAGGGGCGTCTTTAACCTAATAGAGGCTCTAAGCATTTCTTCATAATGGGGCTTCTATGACTATGTCAGAGGACTATTTTTTAACCCCCAATGTAAAGAGACAGGTGTTATAATTATAAGTTTAAGAGAGCATCTGTTTTGGGCATAGCTTCTGAACGGATGGACCGATTTGACAGAGCTTTTTAAATAGAGAGCTAATTTCTGGGAACCTAGTGCAAAAGGGTTTAAGTCGACTTAACTTGTTCTACAAAAGGAACGATACATAAACGGAGTTTAGACTTAAAACCTTTTTTCACTTGATTTTCAGGAGACTTACACCGTTTTTCACTAGGGCTCCAGATTTAATGAAAGTGGTTCTTAGCTAGGTTTGGACAACGGTTGGGCCGTTTAGATCAGCTCTGAACGTAGGGGTAGGGGAGTTGGGGTTTGGACCGTAATAATCAAAATCAACCTGCCTCATGCCGTGTGGTTGCCGGCTTAGAATTGTGCCACTCCTTTTTTCCTGAGGAAGTCGTAAGAGGCGACTAAGGGAATAAAGGCTTGAAGTATTTCTTAGGTGATGGGCTTGCAACCTGTCACTAATATACACTGGTAAACATATTAGCCTGTTTGTGCAAAATATGGTTACATAAGGTCTGTTAATTCTTACTTACTTGTCTTATATAGTAAACAACTTTCTAACCTCAAAATTAACCTTTTTTTGGCTAAAACAGGTATTTTAAACAAAATAAAGCAATCACAGTAAATACATTGGCCAAGTGATGTCCAAAATGTTTACTCAGTTTACTTTATTTACGACAAAAGAGTTGTTTTAGCCAAAAAAGGTTCATTTTGAGGTTAGAAAATTGTTTACTATAATTATAAGACAAGTAAGAATGAACACACCTTATAACAACAAGTTTTTAGAGTTGTTGGTAATCCTGCTCTGCCTACCTCACTCTGGGAATGAAGACGTGTATGTGTAACCTTTAACAGGAAGAAATGGGGGAAAAGATTAGCTTTATAAAATTGCAGCTGCAATTGCACGCAACTGCATCGATCGGCCAACACAGAGCTCCCAAGGACAAGGTCCTAGACCTTATTCAAGACTTGACTACATAATTTAGACCAGAGGTCCCCAAACTTCTTTGTCTCATAGACCACTTGGCATTTGTTACGGTTTTGGGTGGACCCCTGCTTACCTAAATTTACGTTACGACGTAAAAACTAGGCAAAAAAAAAAACCGGGATTTTTTGCACGGATAACGTTGGAGCTCTAGCCGGCTAAAAATTGACACAGACCACAATGACAATTAGCGCGGAAAAATGGAAAAATTATTTATATACTTATAAGAAAGTATTACGTAAGTCAGTAGGTACCTACTATCTGTGTATGAATATGGATTATTCCATTAACGGAAAGCCAAAATTAAAGTCACGACCTGCTTAAATGAGATCCAATATCGTGGACCCCCATTTTCATCTCATGGACCCCCATTTATTTTTTCCGCTCACAGGGGTCCCTTGCATGTCGTGGACCCCTGGGGGTCGATATGGACCACTTTGGGGATCACTGATTTAAACGTTTAATTGATATGATATGATATGATAAGTTGGAGACGAGTCTCCTTGAAGGAACCCAGTTCATCAAGCTGTTCTAAATAATTTGACAATCATTCAGATGAGGGTGTTTAGTCATCCTATCACCAGGAGTTCAAAACCTGTAAGGGTCTGCTCTGAACTGGCTGGCCTTACGGTCAAACAGATGTTAATTAATATGATAAGTTTATTGGTAAAAGTAATATTTTACATGTCACATTTATAAAGGGCATTGGGTAAGTTTTTACGATCATTATTGTTTCTTTTTTCGGCGGCCATTTTCTTATAATGGTTTAAACGACCTCGAAATACTTACACAAACCCTATTATAAAATAAACGGGCACTTTTGATTTTTTCAATTAATTATTCGTATTAAATAATAAATTCTCTGCGTAAAATGTATTTTCTTTACTTCGTAGCTTAAAATCTCATTTAGTTAAGTACATTATGTTTAAACAACTTAAAAAAATCGTAAGTGCTCGTTTTCTTCGCAACAGGGTTTAGATTTAAGTATTAAGTGTTGGATATTAAAAGTACGTCCAGGTACAAATATATCTCGGCTCCGTTGCACTCAAGAGGAGATTACATTACATAAATAAAATAAAATAAAATAACAAAGTATGTTTATTTTGGATAGATCTATCATAATTTTACACTTTTACGAATGGCCGCTCACTTTAAAGATGTATGACAACACTTTTACCCACTTTTATCCCCGATCCCGATGGGTTAAGTTTAGTCCTTTATAGAAATAGAAATATAAACATTTATTCGACGAACACAGAGAAAAAAAAACTGAACAGAGAAAAACATCATAAAAAAAAGGATGGCAACACAAAAATAAAAACAAAAACAATATAGAAGGAAAGAAAAAATACAATCGTAGGATAATGTTGCCATGAATGATTCTGTGACGTCGAAATTGACACCACTCAGCACTATGTCACAGCATAAACCGCGATGCTGGTTTTCAGTGGCGCCATCACTTTTGGACCTTAACTTTGGAGTTTGTTGGTCGATTAATACCTATTTCATCTACTACATAATTATTGGTACGATATTTATATGATACTCGAACACCTGGTAAAGGAGATTCGTGGATAATTATGTGATAACGAAATTGCCCTTTGATTATTGCGTGCGATTTCATAATTTTTATTATCATTACGTTCATCACTAGGTACAATAAGGTAAAATAAAGTCTCCTGCCGCGTCTGTATGTCTGTATGTTCGCGATAATTGTTAAGAACTTTTTGATTGGTGGTCAAAATTGAAAAGTCATATCATATCATATCTGTAGCCATATACCACCACTGTAATTCGTTAAGAACGTGTATGTGTGATACAGGCAACATCAGAAGAAGGAGGACAGTCGAAGAGCTCAAAATTATCTACACACGCTCTTATTCTCTTGACAATAGAATCGTGTATACATCATTTTGAGCTCTTCGAATGCCCTACTTCTGATGCTGACTGTACCTAGGCCTTGTACTATTACTTATTCTGTGCCTAGGCTATAGAAAAGTTGAGTCTAAAGGGTGCGTCATCAGCGTCATACAAGTCGCCAATCGAGCTTTAGTTTTAAACACGTGGTTAGTTCGGGCGAGATGTTTTTAGCCAACTTCAAATTTTGCATTGGCCAAAAAGCTATTTCCCGTCGAAGTGGTTTTTACTTTCGATTTAGTCACAATTAATGCACGGGGCTAGTTTATCAAGGCTAAGATAGGGAGCTATTCTCTCTGAAAAACGACTGTGACCTGTCAGCTAAAAGTGTCCATCATTGATGCCGTCACCCTAGCGAACTCATCCAGATAACCTTAATCTAGACTTACTGATGGATCAATGCACAACCAAAAACCGGACCTAGGAACTTTAAATTTGGAGGGAGTGCCTAATCCTTGGATTTTCTGAAAATCGACTCCCAACGGGAAGAAACTAATTCTACGCATACGAAATCGCGGGCGTCCTCTAGTCGATAATAAACAATATACATCCATAAAAATGTTTAAAAATACAAAAACCCGCCTTCAAAAATGCAACAAGTAACTTCTTTTAAAATGGTAGGTCAGTCCAACTGCATTCGGCTTTTGGTTTAAAATATTGTGGGACACCTACCTCAGTTGGACTGACCTACCATTTTAAAAGAAGTTATTTGTTGCATTTTTGAACGCGGGTTTTTGTTTTTTTAATCATTTATTTTATTTTATACTTTTTAGTGATCCTATTTATGCTGTTACGTAGCTCCACTTCTAAATATTAATGAGAAACTATAGAACATTTCAAGCTCGCCGCAGACAACGCCGCGGGAATGTCATAGTCATATTTAAACCTAAATGTGCTTCGTTATAGTCGCTCAACTACCTTAATCGAAATATCTTATCGCCACCCTTGAAATAGGTACCGTTAAGGAGTTCCGGTGGCCATCTGTGGTCTTCATCATCAGTTCCACTTCACCATATAGTACTTTTCAAAAGCAAATGCACGAGTTACAGCGAAAAATACCAAAATCACTATAGGTGTGCCTATAATATTTGAGGAGTTCTCTTGATTTCTCCAAGATCCCATCATCAGATCCTGACGTGTTGACAATGGGACTAAATAGAAAGTATACCCATTCAAACAACGAAAAAAAATTTCAAATCGGTCCAGTGGTCTTCCAGTAATCGGGGAACATACATAAAAAAAAAAACCCGACGAATTGAGAACCTCCTCCTTTTTTTGAAGTCGGTTAATAAATAGGAAATAGAAACCTTTCAAGACTCAGAAATAAAGTTTTCATTCAAAAAAGTTGTTACCAGGGATTGCTAGCTTCATGGGCAGTCAGTACCAAACTAGGCAAACCAAACTGCGTCGTACATTAATATTACATTTTGATTCGACCATGAAACCTTATTTAATTTGAGTCTCCAGGATTGTTTGTTTTGGTGTAGTGCATTGCGCAATGCGCGCGCGCATGGGCGCGGGTCGATGATCTAAGGACCGGTTATACGAACCCAAGGATATTTAAAGAGGCCGCAAACCGAATCTGTGGGCCGGAAATGTGAGCTTCGGCCTTTGCTGGAACCATAGTCAACGAGTTTTAGTGTAGGTATTTAGTGAGTAGTGACGTAGGGAATCTCATAATCATAATAGTAGTGATCCCCTGGTAATCCATCATTTTATCGAATTTCACTTCATAGATTGTATCTTTTCGTCGAATATAATCTAATCGAACGCTATTTTCTATTAAAACTCATGTTTCAGGATATCTTAAAAATTAATTACAGGTTAGGTTAGATTAGACTTGTGATACTTGAGTTGAAAAGTGTTTCGATAAAACAACAGTGAGGTCAGACAAGTTGCTTAACGCTAACGTAAACGATTTTCGGAAATTGACAAAACGTATGGAATTGACGTAGGCGCTCGACGCGACGACCGTCTGACAGCTTACGTCAATCCATACATTTTTGGTAATGATAACGAACCCCGAATGCATCTTGTCTAGGGCTTTAGGTACCCGATGCTTACGTCGTCATGTTTGCATTCGTTACTAGTCGCCAAATCTATGGTTAGGTTTGCCATAGAAAACCGAAAACATCATTGACGTCTGTGAAAAGGTTTAGTTAGTAGTTTTACTCTCCGGCATACAATATTCATTATTCGGGGGTTTTTGTTTTAATTTAATTTTAAAAACGGTCTAGTGTTTTTCTTTTCCATTTTATTCATGAGTATTTTATTTGAATGAGATTTCCAAACTTAAGAGATACATACATAGACAATACCTTCAAATCGCATTGTTTTATTTCAAAACGTATACAATTACCAATGCAATACGTGCTGTTATTGTTATTTGGTAGGTACGTCAATAAACCGTTCATGCCAAAGAGGTTATACAAAAATACTTAAAAAACACCTCTTTATTGAAAGGGATTCCTTTTAATTTCTCGCATGATAAGATAATATCAAACATTTTAATATTAAATCAAGGGGCTGAAGTGGTTTTTTTCCATTTGTATGTAATAATATAATAAACCATATTCCGTTAGTCTTATTCAATTGACAGTAAAGGCTTAAAAAATACTATATGGTTTCGAAAACAAGATTAGAACAAAGTGAAATGCAAGCCATCTTTAATAAAACAGTCTGTTTTTTTTGTCGATCAAGTACTCGTTCCCGCTTTATCTGTACCCGATGTTGAATGTCATCGCTCTGGAACAGAACAAAGGAACGAATAAATACATAAGTAATCGTTTTGATAAAATTATTCGCTGCTGGCTCGACGCGCAATTCATAGTTCCGAGCGAAGAGTCAACACGCGCTGGTGTCCGCGACATAATTTATTTATTTACGTTTAACTCTAAGAACACGCGCGCCAATCAATAGTTCACGTGTTCGAAGTTTGAATTTGCGTTATTTTTTTAAACTGCTAACGCGTTCGGAATCTGAATTCATTTTGAAATTCTTCACGCGCTCGAAGGAAGGGTTAAATTTTTAATTGTCTGCAACGCGCGTAGGTTTTAATTGAAAAAACTAAAAGTGTATCGTTGTTTTTATTTGCGTTATATGTGAAAAGATTCCGGTGTTATTTTTTTATCTCTTTACGGTGAAGTGAGCGATTGTCGTCAAGTGTTTTAAAATTGGATTGGAATTTGGCGCGTTTCGGTGGATTTTTGCCAGAAGCATCCGAAGTACGCTTCCGCGGTTATGAGTTTACAATGTAAGTATGAGTAAATAGCGTCGTTATTTACGTACTTTGGTCGATTATGCGATAAGAGCGTGGAACATAGTGACACATAACAGTTTATAGTTATTTTTTATGTTGCTGCAACTGATAATAACCTTAATGCGGACATGCTCTTGCTCTTTGTCTCTCGTAAAAGAGTTTATGGCTTCCTACGTTTTAAGTACTTTTGGTGCTTATTCTGTAGAATTTCTTTAAATAAGTTTGAGGCTACTTTATTGTTTATACACAACGCCAATCTAGGTAAAATAACAAAAAAAAATACAGCAAGACAAAACTCTGCCTTTACCAAGGAAACAATAGACAGCAACAACTATTATTTTAGGCTAGGGGTAGACGATGCTCACGATTTTATATAAATTGCATAATGCATAAAATTCATTTCTGGATATTCCTTCACCACTTCTTCATTAGGTTGTTTAAATAAATAGTAGATTATTTAACGAGACACTAAAAAGTCATTATCCCATGAGATAGTTAGTCCATTAGTCTTAATACCTGGTCTAGCTATTTAGCCTCGAGTTATAAATCACTTTACTCTTTAATTCGATTGTAAGAAAATTTAATCAGAAATTAAAATCATTGTGAGATATAAGAAGCTGCTTCGTATCGTATGCTATCCAGGCACTTCACAGAAGACGAAATAAATAGATTTTTCAACACGCCATCTTTAATGTATCTTCCGCTATCCCTTTCATTGTTGAACTGTCATTCGAATGCAGAAAGAGACCACAAACTTGTTTTTGGTGTTATTTTCACTACTTAAGAAGGCCCGTACAAAAAAGTCCGAAAATTAATAGAAAGGAGGTGGTAGTTTTCCAAAGAAATTAAAAACAGAATGTACAGTTCCTGAAGACAAAAAGTGCCAAACACTTAAGTTCGCCTACATGGTTTTGATTCTAGTTGAGTTGAGCTGGCCTCTATGGTTTAGATATTATTGCCTAATCAAACAACTTAAAGGATGCGATATTTGATTGTTGTTGTAAAACTAACACAACGTTTCAGGACTAAACTGATGCTCACAGTGAAATTGAACGTGTGGTGACGATCGTCATCTATTTGTCTACGCTTACACACACACAAGTATGCAAACGATTTGACTATAGTCGCTCCGTGGCTCGCAAATCGGGGTCAACCAACAAAACAAACGAAACTAACCTCCAAAACTGTTTAAATACGCTTTAGTTAGGTGTACGTATATCTACAACGGGAAGCTGACATCAAAAAAGTAATAGTCATGAATTGGTCACATCGATTGATAAACACTAAACATTTATGACAATGAATGAGTCTTTCCGCTGTTGCTGTTGCTGTTGCTGTTGCTAGCTGTTTATTTACACTTTGTGACCGCCTTTTGATTGCGCAGATAAAGTCAAAACATGGATAATCTGAAACATAGAATAAGAAAGGGTACATAGAAGTGATTCTCCTTTGTGCGTACAGTCGCCATCAGATATATTGGAGCGGCCGAGGTACTCAAATATTTCTGAGCAGCAATAAATTTCAATAAATTCTTTACGGTAAATAAGGTCAATAACATCTGAACATCCAATTCGCCACAAATATATGAGCAGTGGTTTTTCAATTAAATCTGAACACACAACGAGACAATAATATCTGAAAGCACAACTCGTCAAAGTTATCTGCACAGACAGGGTGATCATAAATATCTGAACATTTAAGGAAAATATACCTTAAAGCACTAGGCATACAGTTTAAAGGTAATCGTACAGATGTAATGAATTTTCCTTTTACAAAATAAGTAGGTATACAAAATATAAATCTGCGAAAAGCAACTTCACGGTCTTGTTACAAGAGACACATTTGAATAAAATATTTGGCAATTTACAAAAACGGTAACATAAATGTCATTGCATATAATTCACTGCGTGTCTTTATCAAATGTAAATATGTAATATTGAAGCTGCCAAATGAAAATAGGTACGAATGCTTTGCAATATTTCATCCACTATAGTGTCAGTCGCCATGGCCTAGCGGTTTAGTAATTAGAAATTATAATTATAATACCGTTGCGTCAGGGTTCAAATCCTCAATTGTGCTTTTTTTTGTATTTTATTAAGAATTCATGTTCTTTTTTTTCTAATTTATTATTTTTATTTAATGAAAACTGTAAACAAACTTATTTGCCGTGCATTTAGCCCTTAACCATATTTTGTTACTTTACGAACTGAAAATGAGAAGGCACTTGTCCCACCGCAGACGGTTAGCGAGAAGCGAGCAGCGTGAAGCGAATGTGTAGTTCCAATAGTATTTTCGGTAGCCTATAAGAGGGTGTTCGATTGCGGCGGGCGTACATTCGCTCCACGACCAAGCTTGCGGCCCTGCACAAATCCGCACACAAGACGCATGTGATCAGCGGTATTAAAAGAAATTAAAATTATCATTGTTGTGTAAACTAGATCCCAACAAAAACATAAATGTGTACAAAAAGGCCATATTTCTAAATTCTGCCAATTGTTGTATCTGAAAGAGTCACAGAGTCCGGCCGACACATGCATACCGCACGTTTCGCACAGTACGAGTAAGATAAGGACGCCATTAGTATCACGATGACGTCACGCTCTATCTCAGGCAGTGTATACACCCTACATCCAGCAGAAAACTCTTTTTAGTCTTGACATTGATAAAACCGAATGGTGGTTGTGTAGAAAATGTATTCCAGCGTAGTACGTTAAAGAATTTTAAACTGTATGCCTAGTGCTTTAAGGTATATTTTCCTTAAATGTTCAGATATTTATGATCACCCTGTCTGTGCAGATAACTTTGACGAGTTGTGCTTTCAGATATTATTGTCTCGTTGTGTGTTCAGATTTAATTGAAAAACCACTGCTCATATATTTGTGGCGAATTGGATGTTCAGATGTTATTGACCTTATTTACCGTAAAGAATTTATTGAAATTTATTGCTGCTCAGAAATATTTGAGTACCTCGGCCGCTCCAATATATCTGATGGCGACTGTACCAAACCTCGTCTCATAAGTACCTACTTCCCGCTCAGCTTGCACGCCCCGCTGCGCCCTACAGATGCCGCCAGGGTGGTCACCTTTTTTTATATTGTATACACTATGAAGGGACAAGTTGACGTTGTACATACATACGTTTGACTCTCTGTCTCTCTGTCTATATTTTGCTTGTGTGCTTGTTCGTTTTCTCCGTGTTACAAAAAACCTTTTGTCTGAAATAACATGTCAATTATTATTTTCCGGCTGAAAAACCGATTGGTGACATTATTGGGTTATATTCACAATATTTGTGGCTTGTTTCTGCGGTCAGTCAGGAATGTATTTTTATTTTGCGATTGCGTCGAAATTTAATAATCAGTGTACCTGCAGCAACCAGTACTAGCCTAAAATACACGGACCTGTAATCTGTATGTTAAATCGTACCCTGAAAGTATTCAAAATTCGACTTGTACCGAACCAAGTTTATCAAAGTATTAGGAAGACCGTATATCTTCCTGACTGTAGTAGGTATCTTATGTTTATAAATCATAATGAATACATTCACACACTTACATTGGGATACATAAGAACTACATTTATTATTTTATAAAAACAGAGTTTCTTCTAATTATAGAAATATGATCATTGTAAATTTATATCTTGTTTAAAAAATACTGACTGTTTCTTGCTTCATCTTATCATATCACAGGGGTCTAGTCTATTGTTATTCTTACTAATTATCCAAAATATCACGGGACAATCTCACACCAATTGACCCAGTACATACCAAACTAAGCTCTTGGCTTGTACTATGGATATTAGACGACGATAAACTTATCTAAGTAGAGAAATACATAGTTAACATAGAAAGCATCCAAGATTCTAGAACAACTCGCAAAGATCTAGTCGTGCTCATCACACAAGGTAAGTATGGAGTATGGTTGCAGTTTTGTGTAGTGATGAGTCACCTCAAAAATAACTCTGAATAAAATTGATGCACACACTTGACTCCCCGTTGACTGTCATCCGCGTAAAAAAAATATACCAGGAGACAATCTCACACAAAATGACCTAGTCCCAAACAAAGCTTGTTCATACTCATACTTCTTCTTAATAATAATCTTAGACTAATGCAAAATCCCCAGCGTTAAAAAAGGCGTTCAAAGTATTGAACTCATAAAACTATGTCATACATGTCCAGAGAGTATCACATCACATCATCCATGTAGCTATCCAGTATCCCAACATCCGCCATCTCCAATGACCTATTTCCTATTTTCCATGATAACGGTTAACATTAATTCTGTGCAAACGAGAACAGGTGCTATACGTCCCTTGGTGCAGATACGATAAAGTTATACAACATCAGGGTTATTGTTGATAAACTATCTTGTAACTAGATCGCGTCTTTCGTTTTCATACGTGGCTATACTTGCGCATATCCACTGAAAACCCAGCGATTGTCCCTCCACGCCGTTGCTGGCGAGGGCCGAAGGCTCTGCTAACGCACTCTACTACGAGTGCTACCTATATATACGACCCTCAAAAAATCTTTCTAACGCCTCGGTCGACTCAATTTAACATAGGTACTGCAACATAGAACAAGTCTTAAGTCGTCGCAAAAACGAAATGTATACAATAAGAATTGGAATTGATTAAACAGTTTCGTAGAATACAATACAATACAGACGCGTGCTGCAAGAAATTCATTATGTAACACTTATAACACTTGTAACATTTAATTATCATGACCTTTAGTTTGTGTCTTAATAGATTAATGATGGAGCCGTACATTTGTTTTGTCAAGCTAATGTGAGATCCTATTAAAACAGTTAACAACACTATTGTGTTAAGTCGTAGACCCCATTCAATTTTTTTTTTATCCTGTGGATCGACACGTATAAATTTGTGGAAGTGGAATTCCTTGATAACGGATGCAGTACTTGTAGTTATTAACGCTGAGAGCTAAGCATATAATTTTCAGTGCCCATTTGTATGAGTTTTTGACGCACCATGTACATTCTTGGCGATTAATGCGTTCGAAAGATTCCTCTCACTTCTCAAAACATTTTTCCAAAATTTGTTTATGAGCAAGTAGAGTAAGTAGGGCAGTTTTTTTATGATTAATGGTTATTAACAACATATTAAATCGACAGCAAATCAAACAGCAAGAAACCTCTTACACAACAGTATATCTTATAAGGGTTCCGTTTTTCTTTTTAAGGTACGGATCCCTTAAAATAATAATCGCGGTCAATATTTCGTTGATAATATGTTTAGAGTAGTAGGTAAATAAATTGGATTACTATTTACAATGCTCATCCATCAAGATAAAAGTATTTGGTTTTTAAGTATAAACACACGCGAGCACATATTATATTTTACTTTCCTTATATGTATGTGCCAATTGTATACTTAGATTCCTTGTAAAATGCATTTATAGGATCCCAAGATACATGCTTAGCCTAGTTTGCGTTCCGCAGAAACCTATTCATGGTTTTGTTACACTTTTCTAGTTAATAAACATTCTTATCCTCTATTATTATTTTAATGAAAAGGGATTATTGTCATAACGTATCTACATCGCCCATTATAGGTAATATTAATTTGGATACGATAGATTAATATTAATTTCCATTTATCTAAAGCAACACTCTAATTGCCAATATATACGAACGACATCTTGGTTCTTTACATTTGTTGCTATTAAATTTTCTGGTCTATGAAGAATTTCACAACAGCATAGCGTTATATCCCAATAAACCAACCCACTCCTAGATGTTTACAAACAATACTCGAGATGAATGTAGGTTAATTACTCTCAGAAATGTAGAGCGGTTCAACAGGCCGGGAACTAAGGGAATTCAACCGGAAAGTCCCCAACCAAAGGCCTTTCAAGCGACGCAAGTTTAGGGCGACCTTTTGCTGCTTCGTATATTTGTGCTACATTTTTGATGATGTGGGTTTGTCCTAGTTGTGGAACAGATTTTTACCTTGCTACGGTGGCCTCAAAATTCTGGAGTGTTTGTTGTGAGTTTTTAGTTGTAGATATTAAGGTGTGTCACAGGGCACATAGTTCGGACCTCCGCAGTTATTATTAATGAATAATGAGTAGGTATTTAGTTTCTGACACTCACATTATCATGTTAAGTTTATTTAATTGTAAATTTCTGAAAAAGCTAGTAGTCTACTAAATAATCTAATTGACTTCAATGGACTTTACACGCAAGGTCGATTAAAATAAGTGAATTTAAAAAAAGTTTTGTTTTAATGTTTTTGACTTTCACAAATTCTACTAAATTATCTAATTTATTGCAACGATATTTGCCAAGCACTTGGAAGCGTGATTCATGTTTTGGCAGAATTAATATTATACAAAACCTAAAATAACACTTTCATTTTAAGATAATACTATTATTTGACCGTGTGTTCGTCATTTATCCATATTTTCCAGTATACTTTCCTACTTATTTTTTCAGGAACAAAATCTGAACTAAGCTACGAATTTTCACATAGTAATATTTCGATATGATGATACCATTTACCAGCATTATTAACTATCTCTCTAGATTCGAGAAATCACAGCTGATAAATTTCTTAAAATTTCTGAATCTTTCTTTGATCTCGTTGGGATCGGATACACAATCGTCATTTTTTTTTTCTATCCTCCGTGTGTTACCGTCAGTGCTTAAGTTACCCTAGGCCATGCCAGTGGCATCTTTGTCATCAGAAAGTGCAAGACTACTACTTTATCTTGTGCAGGATCGCTACCTGGTGGTTCCGATCTGTAGTAAGACAGTCTTTGAAATTACTGGCATTCCATGAGCCTTTAGGGAAATATTGGGATTTCATACATTTAAATGTTTCAGACCCCACTTACAACTCTTTGGTTTTGTGCTCGTTTGTTTTCTCTTTGCGATAAAAACAGTTTTATACGTTTTAGAAGGAAGTGCCGGCAGCCTGCCAGACTGACACCTGTAAAATTTCAACTTTTATTAAAATGGGCTCAGGTTTTAAAATAGAAATATCATTCGTCGGTGTATTTGTCACCGAGCAGTCGTGTTAATGATCGAGCCCCCCTATGGAGGGGACAACCATCCTGATGCAGGTGTATTAATAATTCATACAGGAACCGTCGCTGGTTGGTGTCCCGTCACTTTACTAAAGTAAAGTTGTTTAAAGAGCTTCGGCTTCATGTATGTTGGTCTTTCAAAGGTCTGGGACTTCCATAGTCCCTTGATTGGTAAAGACGTACAAGTAGTTATAATAATTGTAATGGTTAACAGGTACGATTTGTGCTTGGGCCAAAATAGTGGCACGTAACAAAATTGGCAAGAATTTTACTCGGTTTGGCACTAGATTGTTGGCTTAAACTAGTGTGTAGGTGATATTTCTTTCAAGGATTATAATTCCGAAATGCGTCGAACGAATCATCGGTTGGTAGCAGTATATGCTTGTGATTCTTGTTAAGTTTCACGTATCTAATTTGGCAATTATTATTTCCTGTTTTTTGATTTATTTTCTCTTTAGAAGTTAACTCCTCTTTGTATAATTTTTTTTGATATAGTTCGTATGTATAGTTTACGAATCGTATACCCCTCCGTCGCTGGATATCATATTCGCAAAACATGATATTTTCAAAATATTTTATTCGCAAAACACGATGTTCTCAATTTCTCATAATACAGTCAAGGATTTTAACTGTTATGCAAACCCTGATGAACCCTGTCATAATGACAGCGCCAAACCACATGACAGATATTACGCTTAAATGAATGATTAACGTTATGCGACAGGGTTCCATAGTGGCATAACAATTAAAGTCCTTGACTGTACCATATTCGCAAAACAAGATAATCTCATATTAACGTATTAGCAAATTATTATATTCGCAGAACATCATATTAGCGAGATGTGATGTTCGCAAAACATTTCCGTAACAAGCTTTGTTGCCGAACGTACCTTACTAAAAATCTTCAAAGACAACACCATGTAACTTTAAACAGAGAATAAGTTCGAACTTGTGTATTTTTGAGGTAGTTTTTTTGTGTTTGGTTTGTAGAAAAGGATTCGGAACCCTACACTGAGCATTTATACCAAGTGATATAATTTCATATTATATTCTATGAGACTCATCGCTATTTAATAGCAAAATGATACATGCAGTAAACTAAAACAGAGCACCATGTAATTGTATCAATATTATACTTTTAATAACTCTTTCATATCCCCACAAAGGCAGTCTCTCTAAAATCCGGATCCAGATCTTGATATTCTTGCTGATGTTTCTGTAAAAACGTTGTAAAGACGGTTTTTATATGGTGTCGCGCTCAAGGTGATTGTTGATGTCTTTTTAATAGCTTGAGCCATGAAATGACTATTTGTTTACCTGAACACCTTTGTTACCCGGGAGCACTCACGATGTCGTATATTTTTGCATATCTCCAATAAAATTTGCAGTAATTTGAATTATTATCTAGCTTGCTATCTTCACGCTTTTGAATTTTACTACGTTCTGTCAGTGATACGAAGCGAGCTACGTTTCGTTTTGGTTCATAGTGTTATTTTTGCGTTATTTTATATTATCACAGTTTTGAATTTCACCAATTGCCTAGCTTTCTCTACAAATGGCGGATGAAATTTTTAAACAATCTTTGTACTGTTTGACGTTTATATACTTTTAATTTACCAAAATGTGTGTCATATTTATGTTAGTACATACACATTTAGCGTCACGCCAAGCTTTATACATAGATCTTTTTCTATTTAAACGGTGTTTATTAAACACCATATGGTCTTTAGAAATGTGTTTATGTGTCTTGTTCATAGTTCACCGATACGTAGCTTTGACCTACCTATCTAGACCTAGACCGATATGGCCTCAGTTTTCCTTGACTGTAATGACTAATGCATAGATAACTAGATCAACGTTAATACTTATTGCGTTCTATTTATTTCAACACTTTCCTTTCCAAACTGCAAAGTATTTTACTTTAGCTGGTAGTTACGCTGTTTCTATAATTTATTTGGTATTATTAGCATTGCAATAAAAATAGAATAGCGTAAACGCGGGTGGCCGTAAGGTTTGTTTTTATTTGGACACAAAAACTACACGCCGGTGGGAGTATGCGACTCGGCAAAGGAAAACTTCCTTGTCTTTAGATTTGTTTGTACGTCCTTTGGTTCAATGGAAGGGCGAATGTGGATCGTGATGTGTTTATAATTGCGTATTATTAAGGTCTCCATTATGGTTTAGGAACTTGTCCCACCACCGACGATGAGTGGGAAGCGATTAGAGCCAGCGATCAACTATTAATATGTGTCTCTTTTATTGACACGGATTATATATATTTTGTTTCGACAAACTAGTGAATAGAGTTCTCGCCGGCAGTGTTAAGTTTTGAACAGCCAGCGATCAACTATTAATATATCGCACCTTCAAAACAATAGCGACGTAGGTAATTGAGAAATTTTAAATTTCGAATTAGATGTCTATAATATCAAATTTATGACTTGAAGTTTGAAAGCAGAAATTTTGATTTAGGTCACTATTGTTCTGAAGGTGCGATATGTCTCTTTTATTGACACGGATTTTACATATTTTGTTTCGACAAACTAGTGAATAGAGTTCTCGCCGGCAGTGTGAACAGCCAGCGATCAACTATTGATATACAGTGATGGTCACATAATTAGGGACACTTGTTTTTTTCCCATACAATTGCCTACAAATATGACTTTTCAATTTTGACCACCATTCAAAAAGTTCTAAACTAATTTAATAGTTGGTTACACTCATCGTTCATTAATGAACTAAGGTTTAAATGTAGGTACAATTCATCTCTGTTGAAAACGGATCTTTCATTTTATAAGGATTTGAAAAAATTAATACCTGGCGTTCATACAAAGTTGTAAAACTTTGTATGGACGGGTCAGCACTAAGTTTTTAAATCCCTATAAAATATAACAGTAGTTCATTGTACATAAATTTAAACCTTAGTTAATGATCTAAAGTAAATTGTATTTTGCAATAAAATCGGTGAGAACTTTTTGAATGGTGGTCAAAATTTCAAAGTCATATTTGTAGGCAATTGTATGGGAAAAAAAACAAGTGTCCCTAATTATGTGACCACCACTGTATCTCTCTTTTATTGACACGGATTCTATAGGTACATATATTTTGTTTCGACAAACTAGTGGGGGAGTTC
Source organism: Acleris literana (assembly GCA_946894065.1). Classification (NCBI taxonomy): domain Eukaryota; kingdom Metazoa; phylum Arthropoda; class Insecta; order Lepidoptera; family Tortricidae; genus Acleris; species Acleris literana. Next base: position 6,566,277 of record OX335688.1, on the reverse strand, counting down.
TCGCCGGCAGTGTGAACAGCCAGCGATTAACTATTAATATATCTCTCTTTTATTGACACGGATTATATATATTTTGTTTCGACAAACTAGTGAATAGAGTTCTCGCCGGCAGTGTTAAGTTGTGAACAGCCAGCGATCAACTATTAATATATATCTCTTTTATTGACACGGTATCTATATCCCTTGTTCGTTTCTTAAGCGAGACGGCAGTAGGACAAGTGCCTTAGGTTACTATTTCTTCAGGGTTCGTACTACAATCATACCAAATTTGACGCTTGTATGTTGGATATTAATATAAATATCAGAATTACTCCCGATTCGATGGATGATGAGCGCGAGTATTTGTTTCCGAGAATTGGATGTTTTCTATGTATTTAAGTATTTATTTCTCTACATAAGTATTTATATCGTTGCCTAGTACCTATAGCACAAGCCTAGAGCTTAGTTGGGGGATAGTTCAATTTGTTGTGAGATTGGTCCCTCCCCTGATTTACTTGTTCTGTCAAAAATATATTAATATTCAAATACGAATCTGTTCGAAAATAATTCTTAAATAACTCATGTATATTCGATGCTAATTTGATGTATGGCTTTGTTTGCCATTTGCGTATTAGCGATAGAAGTTCAAAGTCCGACTTGTAAAGGATCCGCTACTTGTCAATTAGAGGACACGCTCTAACAAGAAAAATTGTAAAGGCAGTCGAGAAAGTTCCGCGAGCTGAAGAATTAACTGCTTGAATAAATTTTACAAGATACTAAGACTTGCTATTTGGTGTATGACTTGAAATTAATCATTTTGGTAGTTTCAAATATGCTTGAAGTCGTCAATGTCATTAGAGATGCCAAGTTATTTGTATAGGAAACACAACTTTATTGTTGTAGAATGTCAGATTGAATTTTAACCTAAGGTGGGTCACAAATTTAATTCATTGACTGTAGCTATGGTACTAAATTAAGTCTATTGTTAAAGACGTCAACGTGTTCAGATATATTTGAGCACCTTGTTTGCTCTTTTGTATTTGACGGCGACTGTACGTCAACACCGTGACGCCAAGGCCAGCTGGTCTCGATTACATTGTCCAACGGTACGTAAACAAACACTGTATGTTGCATAACAGCCCTTTAACTAGTCATTGTGAATGGAATTAAAAAAAATACACCAGTTTTTACCCGACTGCGCGAAGCAAATGAGAGGGTGTTGAGTTTAGTCGTCTATGGGTCGTCTTCGGGTACATATTTCCGAATCTGACAGTTTTGGAGGGACTATAAACGATTTCCATGCGGAAGAGTTTTCTGGCAAAGAATATTTTCTGTAAACATACTAAGTAAGATATTCATGTATGAGTTATTTACCAATGATCATTTGCAAGACAATAGCATTAGTTTTTCATAGCAAAATTTTCTACGCGCTAGCTTAGTTCCTAACCGGGCAAAGGCAATTTTTAAAATACAGCGGCTGCCATTTTGATGACGTCATATCTCCGGATCCAGGCACTTTACAGATGGAGTCCAGACGGTTTTTAAGATAGAATAACATGTGTAGCAACATACTAAAATTTGGTGCTGGTATTAGAAAGTGAACTATGTTACCCCAAAACAGATGAATTTTGAAATGCTTTATCTCAAAAAATATTGGGTCTACGGAGACAATTCTAGTCTCATATGGTAGCAAATTTAGTCTGCTTTAAAAAAAGTCCTGAAAAGGTACTTTCAAAAACTAGTCTTTAGGGTTATAATCGCCAAAATCTGAAAAAAGTCTGAAATCTTCGCGGTTCTTTTTAATTTTGACAAAGTCGCGCTCGGCGCTTGAGGTCACATAATTGGATTCTTCATTGGGCCAACATCATAAACAAGTCTGCATAAAATCAGAACTACCGGATTGGACGCATACGACGCCGTACTTTGAATCCCCAATTTTACTGGAGTAATAGTGACTGTGCGTTGTCCGTCCCTCAGTCGAAACGAAACAGTTGTAAATATAGATTTTAAACATGAATCACTTGTAATATAATACAAATGTTTAAATTTCCTTTGTTTAAATGTTTTGGTTAAAAGATAATTGGCAATCTTATTCATCTTTTATTTGGAACAGCTACTTAAACACATGGTTCAATATTAATGTATGTAAATTTGATTTTAAACATATTGTCACAGTGACGCCCGTCCTTAATGTTTTGTCTGCTTTTGTCACCTTCAGCTGATATTGTTTGACTGTTATATCAATAAAAAGACATAAACCGAAAACTTTTTGAAGGTTATTTATTACCTAACACTTACACACATCCATTGCCACGAACGCGCCCGCACACTAACATACTTATCCACACTCATACAAACGCCCAAATTTACCCATATACCTACTTAGGTACCCACAGTAATACATTAGTAGCTTGAATATCACCTTAAGTTTTTAAGATTTAACTGTTTAACTTGTCCTTTGGTTACTCATGGTTCCTAGTTATAAATCCCTAAATAATAAAAATGTAGCCTGCTCTAGTGCAAGAGATGTTAATCTGCATATTTGTCAACTTGTCATGTGGTATTCCCGAGACAGGGTTCGTCTAGTTCCTAGACCCCAGGTAGGGTTTGCAATCCGGATCCATTTTGTATGGGAAGATCCGGATCTGGATCCGAATATCCGGATCTTCCCATACAAAATGGATCCGGATTGCAAACCCTAACCCCAGGGGCACGTTTTATAAAGCTACAAGTTACAATTTTACAGGTCTAAACTGGCAACACTGATCAAATGGCTGGTTGTCATTGGTCGAGGTTGTGTCAAATGGAAACTTGTAACCTGTAAATTGTAATTTGTAGCTTTATAAAACAGGCTCCAGGAAATGTTTTCTTGCATTTATGTTCTTGGAAAATAAATAAATATATTCGAGCCTATATGTTTTAATATATTTTATGGCAAATGTGCTGGGCTGTGATTCTACACTGTAAAACCTTATTGATTTTGACAGGTCGCATTGTCAACGTGTTGATAGCTCTTATTTACTTGTCAGTAATGGCGGCCGAGTTGAAAACAATATTATAACAGGTCAAACGCAATATGAGTCGCTTAACTTCAAACTCGGATAAGTCCATGCAAAAGGGACAATGGAATTTAATTATTTTTTCAAACAAATTAAGTTTTAAATTCGTATAACAAATTTCAAGGAAATATCCGAGTTTGAAGTTAAGCGACTCATATGGTTTTACCCTATAGAAAAGAGGCCCTGCGGGCCTAGTATGGCTGCGTTTATATCGCGTGTCAAATTTGGATAAAGCATCCGTCACTCTCGTACTTATTTACGTGTCAGAAGGTGACGGATGCCCTATAAACGCAGCCATATTAGGGCCCCAGGGGCCCGTTTCATAAAAGCTTGTAACTTGTAATACAAGTGGAAGTCTCTTTTTAATACATACTGTTGGAAAGAGAGTTTCGCTTATAATATAAGCGATTATTTTATATGCAATAGGCCCCTGGGCTTCTATTGTACTGGGTAGTAAAACCATAGTCGTCAGGCAATCCCTTTCTTTCCGAGTCTGAGGCAATAACGTAATTATCCAGTAGAATAAAGACACTTTTTGCACTGAATAAACAATACTTAAATATTTCTCACATTCCACAATGTTATTTTAAAGGATGTCGGGTATGTGCAGGATGTTTGTTTAGACATGTTTTGTTAAATTTGTCACCGGCGTATCTCTTTCTTTGCTAGCCTCCCAAGCCGTTTGTTATTTAACAAAGGATTCAACGTCGACGGAATCGTTTTGTTATTATTAAATAATTACTTTTGCGAATTGTTAAATCAAATTATTTCCTTATTTTTAGTAGCAGAATTCCCGTTTACATTTTTTCCCGAATTGAGTTTTCACAGTCGTATCTTTCCACTGTCGCATTTTTTCCCATTCCAGAAATCAATTTAGTAGTGTTGTCGGTACCGCCGGCGGAGCTCCTATTTCTGGTAGGTTTGGCCCTTTGAGCCTGCTGCAATACTAGCATAGCATAAAAAAAATGCGATTGGGAGAACTCGGATCGACGATATGCGACTGATGAAAATTAAGTCCGGGGAGCAATTCGATTCGAAAATCTCGCGATTTCATTCGCGTATGAGTCGTTTTATCGCTTTTCCCTTGGTAACTATCCGATTTTCCAGGGTAAAAAGTACCCCATGTACACTGATGGCCTCTGCATCAATTAGTAGGTACGTAAGTTGATGCGGTTTATTTGTTCTTGAGTATACAGGGTGTCCCAAAGCTTTCTTGACGTAAAAATTGGATCGAATGATGTCTAATTACATCGATCACAACGGGTGCGAGGTTTAAGACAAGATGGTACAATAGTTGAGAGCAATATTGTTTTGTACGGAGTTGCTTAGAAAGTATGGATTAATATCAAATGTGTTGACAATTTGGAATTATCGTGTAAATCAATACATTGCTACGTTATGGAGGAAAAGATATCAAGTTTTGAAATCACCAACTATACCTATTTTTTGGCCAAGAGAGGAAACGGTGTACCGCAAGGTAGCGTTCTTTTCCAGAACCATTAAAACCTTAACAACTTACTTATTGGAAAGTTAAAAGTATAGTCAGAACCGATATGGCTTTCTTACTCCTTTATTTACGCCAAGTTCTGGGACACCAACTGCTGCGAAGATTTGAACCAATTTAAAGTTTCCCGAATCATCCAAATATAGCTTCGGAGCGTTGACCTCGCTCTCTTGTAACGTGCCAGCTCCGCAAAAGAACGTCACGTGGTCTGCCTTTAGGGTTATAAGGAAAAAAAACATGCGAGCAAAAAAAATTAGAGCTAGTAACCTAGAGATGATTTCTCTTCATCATATCATATTAAGACAAAGACCACTGGTGGACATACGCCTGAACTAAGGATTTTGAGTGTATCGATCTGTTTCCCATCTTGATTATTCCAGTCGCATTTCTCCTCATTCATAATTCTACCCAATCGCATTTTGCCCCAGTAGTGACTTTATCCCGTCGTATATTTTCCTATGGTTATTTATTACAATTAAATAGGTAGGTTGAGGATATGTTAGTTCCGCGAAAGCGGAGCTCCGTCAACTCTGTGTAATTCACATTTTAAATGGGCATATGCGACTCGGAAAAAGCTACAATGTAATAAATACGTGTGGTTAATAGTAGTTTACGTGACGGTTGCGTAATAACAGGCATTACAACATGAGTGTGGTTTAAGAAACGAGCCGCAAGGCGAGTCTCATAATAGATCACACGAGTGTATGTAATGCTAATTACGCAGAGTCTCGTACAATACTTTATCTACACACATATTATAAGCACTCTAAGATGGGTTCAGAAGCCGAAAGGCAAATGACCAGCATTATCTTACCTGTTGTAGTAGGTGACAGCAATGACAGCTGAAACGTAATTTTGAAATTACGTTATCGAATATTGTAAGGTAATATTGTATGAGATCCAAATTTGGAACGTCTTCCAAAATTAACAGCTGTCATCGCTGTCACCTACTACCACAGGTAATGCTGGTCATTGCCTACGGGTTTTGAACGCATAATAGAGGACTTATAATATGAGTGTAGATAAAATGATTAATGGGGAAAAATGCGACAGAGCAAAATCACGAATGGGCAAAAATGCGATTGGAAAAATTGCTACGGTCAATTATAGAGTTTGGGGAACAGATACGGTTGTTAAAATCGCCTGGTATCAATACACTTATTTATACACATCATTTTCATAAAATATTACAATCATGCAAGATGTAATCGATTTTATTTCAGTGCTAAATTGAAAATATTAAATTGGGTACTAATTGGGTAAAAAATTTTTTAATATGCTTTTGAACTTAATACTTATTAAGTTCAAAAGCATATTAAAAAAATTGTTCTGCCCCTATTACCTCCACAGAAATTAAAAAGTCATTTAGCCACCTGAAATAGATTTATCACTTTTATCAGCCAAGAAAGAGGTTTAATGCCCGAAAATTTGGAACAAATTATGATCGTTTATTTTAACAATAGTCGATGGGACAATAATGAAGAAAAAAATTATGATGAGTAAAGTTTCAAAAATCTTTTTAAGAAAAGAATTACGTTGTTATTTTGTTTAATATTTACACTTTTAATAAAAAAATGTTTTTACTAGTAGGTATTTATAACAAGCATCGATAGTTGAGTTTATCGATGTAGAAACTCCCTACCTGTCATAAATTTTTTACCTCTGGATTCCTATGTCTGTATGTGATACTGGTCAGAAAGAGACAGACGTTTTATACATGTTTATCCAAATCGATAAATACGACCATAATAAACAGGAGTGTAATAAAAATTCTTAGACGTTGAACCTTACATAAACTGTCAATAAAAGATTTAATGTTATTTTACCAACCGCATTACTTTGGATACTATGGTATACAAGGACTGTCAAGGGGATGAGGATCTAAGTGGTTTCTGCCACCACAGTTAATCGTATCATTATTTAACTTCCTTTGCCCGTACGCCTGCTATTCCGGTGCCTATCATGCAAATGAATTTAAAACCACGAAATTACTCGTAAAGGGCTCAAATTCGGGATACATAAGTAAACCCGAGGGACATGCAATATTATGGTACCCAGGACCTGATCTGAGGATGGAGTCGAAAGGTGCCAAGAGGATCTCTGCTGTAATTAACATTGCCACCGAATTGAGATTCATTAGTTTGGCCTAAATAAGCAGCCCGCCATAAAAAAAAGTATAGTCAACAGCAAAAGCTTTTCTCAAAAATGAATTTGAAACATATTTTTAAACATTGTATTATAGAATTACAATCCTCAAGCGGCAATATGCTAATAGATATTGTATGTTAAAATGTTTACCTCGTATGGCTATGTTAACTTGACATGCAATACGGTGCTTAGCACCAAAATGGTTTTAATTAACTATGACAATTACAAAGGTGACATCACCGACTATAGGTATTAAATAAAGGCACAAGCTCAATAGATAGTCACCATACTCTTAGATTTAGAAATATACTTTTTTTGACTAGCAGCTAGTTTCGTTAAAGATTTACTTATGAAATAAATCCGCGATGTCAATTAAGATCACACAAGAATTCCCTAAGTAGGTATTCATTAATAATTATAAATAACTTTTTTTTGACAAAGCCTTATTTTTAATTTACAGCACACTTAAGCGGCGGCGTTTGTCGCTGCTCCTAAGATGCGCTCCATACTCGCGTACTACGCGGACGCTGTCATGGCGGCGGCGGCGCGCGGCGCGGGCTGCGCCCTCGGCTGCAGCGGCCGTGGGGACTGCATGAATGGCACGTGTCTCTGCGAGATACGGTACTCGGGCGACGAGTGCGCCGGGCCCAACATGCCGTATCATGCCTGTAAGTATCCACTAACATAACTAGTCCATTTAGTGTTAAGGTGGCATCATCGGCTAGCTAGTGCCTTCGAGATACGGTACTCGGGCGACGAGTGCGCCGGGCCCAACATGCCGTATCATGCCTGTAAGTATCCACTAACATAACTAGTCCATTTAGTGTTAAGGTGGCATCGGCTAGCTAGTGCCTTCGAGATACGGTACTCGGGCGACGAGTGCGCCGGGCCCAACATGCCGTATCATGCCTGTAAGTATCCACTAACATAACTAGTCCATTTAGTGTTAAGGTGGCATCGGCTAGCTAGTGCCTTCGAGATACGGTACTCGGGCGACGAGTGCGCCGGGCCCAACATGCCGTATCATGCCTGTAAGTATCCACTAACATAACTAGTCCATTTAGTGTTAAGGTGGCATCGGCTAGCTAATGCCTTCGAGATACGGTACTCGGGCGACGAGTGCGCCGGGCCCAACATGCCGTATCATGCCTGTAAGTATCCACTAACATAACTAGTCCATTTAGTGTTAAGGTGGCATCGGCTAGCTAGTGCCTTCGAGATACGGTACTCGGGCGTCGAGTGCGCCGGGCCCAACATGCCGTATCATGCCTTTAAGTTTCCTAAGATCTCTAATTTATAGTGTTGAGGTTTAGTCGAGTGGAGTGACAAGAGACTGCATCCTAAGATGACCTGTCCATGTAGTGTTAAGATCTAGTTGATTGGAAAGGGTCTGCATGAATGGCACGTCTCTACGAGATACGATACTCGGGCGACGAGTGTACCGGGCTCATGTTGACATGCTATGCCATGTTATGCCTGTTAGTGTCCACTGAGATCCCTCGTCCATTTAAAGTGTAGTCGGATGACTAGTGCCTGCTTGAGCTTAATTTGTGACTAGGTCAATTTATGTGAGATTGTACTCTCTGTTAAATATTATTTCATTGAAAAAATTACCGTCAATAACAATATTCCTCCCCAGGTATCGGCGGCGTGTTCCTCCTCGTGGCTTTCGTGTGCGCGGTCCAGCTCACGATCTGCATCGTCACAGAGTACCGGCGACTCAAGGCCCCGACCTTCCTCCGGGCCTGCAAGGTCACCACGCAGAAGATGCTCTATCTGGTAGCCTTCCTGGCTTCCCTGATACGAGGGGCTTACTTCGTGTCTCCTGTAAGTATTAATCTATCTATTATATAAAATGCTAAGCTGATTGTTGATATATCAACGCACAGCCCAGACCGCTGGACCTAGAGACTTGAAATTTTGCACATAGATACCTTATATAGTGTAGAGATCCACTAAGGAAGGATTTTTGGAAATTCCACCCCTAAGGGGGTAAAATAGGGGAAAAACGTTTGTATGAAAGTCCGTCAGTTTTGAAGTTAGACGCTTCAAATTTTGCGTTTAGGTTGGCGATTGAATTTCAACTTATACGTGTCTCAGCGTTTATGATAATTTCAACCCCGAAGGGATGAAAAGGGGTAAAACGGATTGTTAATATATCAACGCACAGCCCAAACCTTAAGACCTAGAGACTTGACCTTTTGCACATAGATACCTTATATAGTGTAAAGATCCACTAAGGAAGGATTTTTGGAAATTCCACCCCTAAGGGGATGAAAATTTGTATGAAAGTCCGTCAGTTTTAGTTTAAGTTAGGCTATTCAAATTTTGTGTTTAGGTTGAAAATTGAAAATTAATTTATACGTGTTTCAGCGTTTTTGATAATTTCATCCCCGAAGGGATGGAAAGGGGTAAAACTGACTGACTGATCGATCAACGCACAGCCTAAACCGCTGAACCTAGGGACTTGAAATTTGAAGGGAATATTCCTTGGGTACCCCACGGGTACACTAAGAAAGGATTTTTGGAAATTCATCCCCTAAAGGGTTCAAATTGGGGGTAGAAATTTGTACAGGAGATAAGTAATTTTTAAAATAAGCAGTTTGGAAATTGGTATTTAGGCTACTGATAATAAATAAAAAATACTTCTTTCAGCGATTTAGAAAAAACTACCCCTAAGGGGGGTAAAAGGGAGTTTTAGTTTGTTCCTCCTTCACGCTGCAATGGCGCTGGATGGATTTGGATGAAATTTAGAATGGAGATAGCTTATACCCTGGATTAACACATAGGAAAATCCTATTCCGGAGAATTTAAAGTTTCCCGAGGGAATAACGACAATATCTTTGGTGTTTTTTGAAAAAGTCATCATGGGTGTCGTTTTCTTAGGTTGCGTAAACGCAGATTTCGAAAATGATATCAAATTTGGGATTCAAAATGGCCGCCATGATGTTTATTGAAAAAGTCGTCATTGGTATCATTTTCTTACATTTTGGGGACGCAGATTATGAAAATGATGTCAAATTTAGAATTCAAGCTGGCGGCAATGATATTTTTTGAAAAAGTTGTCACGGGTAACATTTTCTTAGTTTTTGGGGTCGCAAATAATTACTAATATAGAATAATATTAGTAATTATTTGACAAAATTGCGCAATTGAATAATTTATTTCTCCTATGGCTTTTGCCATCCAGTGTGACAACATGAGACAGGCTTTGTACCTACATTCAGTTTTGTCAGTCTATATCAAAAGGAGCGGTGTCAGATTGAAGTTGTCAGCGTTGACATATCCAGATTTTAACATTTTTTTCCGCTATTTTCAATACTATTCACGGCGTATTAATTCTACGGCTGTTATTTAATATTAGGGCGGTTATTATGATCACTTGAAAATAATTACTGACAGGCATTTCATTTTTCGGCGAATTGGTCGGTTATTTAATTCTAAAATGTCATTTCAAACAATACTCAAGGGGTAAAAAAACTATACATCGATAGGTGTACATAATATTGCTGTACAAAGAAAATCCATACTAACATTATAAACGTGAAAGTAATTATGTCTGTCGTCTGTCTGTTTGTTATGCATTCAAGGATAAACCGCGGAACTGAATTAGATTAAATTTGTATCTGAAAAATCACCCCTAAGGGGGCGAGATTTGGGATGGTAGTTTGTATGACAATTTGGTTATTTATGTTATTTTTTTTAGTTGGAAACGTGGTAATTGGTGTTTAAGCTACTGTTAAAGACTGTTTAACATAAAAAAAAACTTTCATTGATTTCCGTAAAACTCCCCCTCAGGCGATAAATGGGGAGTAGAAATTTGTATGGAAGATATCAAAATGGCTACATTAGGAAATTGATATTTAGGCTACTGTTTATAAATAAAATATAAAAGGGGGTTTTAGTTAGTTACTCCTTAACGCTGCAACGGCTAGATGGATTAGGATGAAATTTAAAATGGAGGTAGCACCCTGGATTAACACAGAAAAATCCCATCCCGGAAAATTTAAAAGTTCCCGAGGGAATAACGACAATGATTGGTGTTTTTTGAAAAAGTCATCATGGGTGTCGTTTTCTTAGGTTGCGTTGACGCAGATTTCGAAAATGATATCAAATTTGGAATTCAAAATGGCCGTCATGATGTTTATTGAAAAAGTCGTCATTGGTATCATTTTCTTACATTTTGTGGACGCAGATTATGAAAATTATGTGAAATTTAGTATTCAAGATGAAGGCCATAATCTTTTTTAAAAAGTGGACATAATTGTCATTTTCTTAGATTTTGAGGACGCAGATTTCGAAAATGATGTTAAAGTATAGGTAGAAATTCAAAATGGCAATTCAATTATTTCTGTCGTCTGTCGGTTTGTTACGCTTTCACGGATTAACCGCAGAACTGAATGAGATTAATGGGCATTGGGTAAATTTGTTTGAAGAATATAGTTAATTGTCTTTGTTTTTTCAGCGGCCACTGATGATGTTTGGGAGTTCCGCCATTTATAATGATAGATACCTACATTATAATTAGTATTAAGACTCATAATATAATATATGTAATATTGAACTATGATGGATATTTTAAGAGCAACCAAACTATTATGGAGGGGATGGTGCTTTGAGACGGCGAATTTAGACAGATTCTCATCTACCGGTGATAACTAGGGGCACACCAGCGGATAAAATAAATGCATTTCGGCATCTACGATATGAGTATATATATAAAAAATTAACCTCACTACAAATATGCCAGGAACTACGAGTACACCATGATACACAGTCGGGGCAATATATCCGGCAGCTCTACTAAAAATGGTCGAAGATCGTATGGCGAGAGATAGTAACGATTTGAATACATTAAACCGCGAATTCTGTAATATTGTACAAAACACAGATGATCTAAAAAATAACGTGTACCCCGATCTAAAAAACAATATAAAGAATAGAGAATGTTTGTGCGAGAGGGCGATATTAGCACCGACAAACGAAATTGTCGGGCGGATAAATATAAAAATATGTCTCATGTAGAAGGCGATGTTGTGGAGTATCTATTGGTAGACAATGTCATAGACACAGAGCAAGTCACGTCCTACCCTTAGAATTCCTGAAGTCTTTCGAGGTATCGGGAGTGCCCTCCCGTAAGAGTGAATGGTTAAAGTTGGTGTCCCGGTAAATTTCGATCTCAATATTGTTTGAAAGATCATTCTTGCCAGGGAGGACGTCAAACTATAGAATTACTTAAAACTATTAATTTACTTAACTGCGATAAACGAGTTCTACGCGGACGAAGTCGCGGGCAAAAGCTAGTTTAATATAAGTAGTAGAATAACAGTGCATAAAAGTGGCTCTTGCGCGATGCGAACAAAACAAAACACAATCGGGGTAACCTAGCACTAGGGAAAGTTGAAAAGCAGAATTTTAAACTCGGGTTAGCTAGTGCTTCTTCAGCCATAGTAGTAATACCTCCAGTAATATAATATTGTTAATCCGTCTGTCTGATTTCTGGTCATTAGTCATTACTTACATATTAAATGAGTTTTTTATGTATTTTACCAATTTCTGATGTCTAGATTTTGTCATCCAATACAATGAAGAATATTTCATGACATGACATGATCATCTTCTGCAGTCCAGTTACATGAAACGTAGCAAAGTCAATCGGCTTAAAATAATCCAATTTTATGGACGACTCACGCTTAACTAAAGAAAAAACTATGCGCCCGTTACACGTTTTTGACGAATCATATGGACACCTCCATATTGTCTTGGAAAGGAAAACGTACAGACCTAATGTTTATAATATCTAAAACATATTCAAAATCGTAAAATTCGGACTAGGTTTAAGGGGAGAGAAACGTCGCATTTTGTACGGAAAATTTCAACTCCACAATCCTCAAGCTAATTACCCTCCTTTTACTAGAAGTTACTCTGGTAAAAAAGCGATAAGAAAGACCTTAAAGTTTCTAAGAAAGTTTTCCTGTATTGATTGATTCATATGTCCCCACTATAATATCGTATTTTTTATTCAACAGTCCGCTTTTCAAGAGGGTTGGGCGACGAGTCTACTCTCCGCGTACTACCCTCTCCTGATGTCGGGGTCCTCCCTCATCGTCTGTTTTTGGGCAGAGGTAAGCTTTATTATTTATTAAAGGATAATATGGGTTATTTTTAAAGGGGTTTGGGTAAAAGTATTGTCATTTGTAAAATTCATACATTTTCAAGGTGAGCGGCCATTCATAAAAGTGGTAAATTATGATAGAGTTATTAAAAGTAAACATATTTTGTTATGTACTGTAATACTCTAAAGTGCATCGGAGCCGAGATATTTAAATATTCATACTTGGGCGTACTTTTGTACTAAAAACTGAATACTTAAGTCTTTAAAACCTCCGCTCCGATATTATTTACCGATATAAATTATATATATCTATGTGTATTTAGAGGTCCTCTAAATAACTATGTAAAAATCATCCGTGGCCGCTGAAAAAAAAAGACAATATTCTTCAAACAAATTTACCCAATGCCCTTTGCTGCAGTAAAACTGTCCTTTATTATTTTTTATTTCGTATTTTTTACGGAGATGTAAATATACCAACCGCAAATCCATTAAGTGTGTGTAAATATTGATTCTCTATAGGTATATCAGATTTTAAATTTTGCCTAGTTTTTTAATGCAAGAAGATTCCCCGCCACGTCATTTTTGCAAAATTGCGTAAATGTACGTGAAATTGAGTAGTTGGTTGCTATATTGCACGGTAGCAGAATTGTAACTAACGCATATAGGTATACAAAAAATAATAGAGCGGGCTCCGTGAAATTTCAGAATGACCAATATGTCATAAAATCTTGTTTTTTAAAACTACGTCACTAGTTAGTAATAAGATGTAGTGAATAACATGAACTATAACTATACTTTTTATCTACCGCATGACTACTTATCATCTCGTGACTCGTGACCACTGCTCGATTCAGTGTTTATAATAGCGCCATCTGTGTGCGAGGCGGCGAAACTTTAAGCGCTATCAGTTGGTAGTTACCAGCGCGCGCGCAGCGTGTTGCAGTTGTGTTACCATTGTGTGTGGTAATCGCTAGATGGCGTTAGATGTCGAATGATACTAAGTGCATATTTTACTTAAAAGCTTTTATCCTTAAGTGTAATTATCGTCTGTTACCTGTATTTGTGTCTTTCTGTGTTAATTTCAATATAAAACTTGAACTATATTTTTACCCGCGACTCTGTTCCCTTGGAAAATGACAGATTTCCAGGAACAAAAGTTATGTCCGTGTCCGGGATATAAATTATTTCTGTAGTTTCTGTACCAATTTTCACATCGATTGGTTGAAGGTAGAGACAAAGAAAAACACACCATCGCTTTTTAGCCGATTTCAAAAATGGAGGAGGTTCTATGTTCCACTGTATGTTTTATTGTTATGTGTGTTCACCGATTTCTCTGTCAATTGTAGACCGATTTTTAAAATTATGTTTTCGTTTCGTTTTTCGTATACTTCTGAGTTAGTCATATCCATTGTCACCGAATCGGTATCTGATGAGGGAATTCTTGAGGAATTGAGGGAACTCCTCAAATATCATAGGCATACATATAGCGAGCACCTAACACTCCTACAAAGTTAATAACCAGCGTTGTCAGAATAACTTTCTTATTAAAAATTACAGCTGAGTGCTGTCGCAACATGTGAGTTGTGAGCACTCACGTGTCAGTGTGCTCGTGGTAAATTGCCACCAAGAACTTATAATTCTACACAATTACATGAATAATTGTGATGATGATGTTCTTCCGGAGATATTGATGTATCATAGTTATTAGCCAGGGCTAGTTTAGGACGAGGGGGTTGAAATGTTGAAAAACATCCTGCTTTGGACGATTTAGCCGTATGAAATATATAATTACTTACTTCAGGTTTAAATACCCGCTTTGTGGCAATGATGACTAAATTTGTATTTACTTCTTAAAAATAATGTTCATATATCTTAATAACTTTTTGTTAAATACATGTACGTATTACAGCATTGTATAAATTAATGAATTGAAAATCCATGGCATCCAAGTTGGGTACTACTTTACCTTTTTATGAATATCATAGTTAATTTACAGTAAATACCAAAGCACTCACGATGTAAAAGTTAAAAATAATTATTTGAGTAGATAAACAAGGCATTTATCCGCAAAAATATCAGTATTCTGGACCTTGTCTAGCAGACCATTTAAGAGCGTTAAAGCCTAAGCTGCCTTTCCACTGAGGCGGAGACGAACGGAGCGGAGCAAAGCTGTGCCAATATTAGCCATTAGAATCTAAACTAACGTGCGCAAGGTGCGCTCGACGTGACCGCGCGCCTTCTATTGGTTAATATTGGCGCAGCTCCGGTCGTCTCCGCCTCAGTGGAAAGGCATCCTAAGCGCGTGTCCTGTGCGAATTCCCGCGGGAAAAGCAAACAGTCTGGAGTTGGCGTCGCCCTTCATTTCACATAAAACGTTGAGCAACAAGGTGCATTCTCTATATGCTTCGGTCTGCTAACTTTCTACGAATTTACGGGCTGAGATTACACAGCTGCGCTTTATAACAAAGGAAAAACAAAGCCTTTTTGCTATAAATGCGTTTTACAGGAAGTATTCTGAATAAATGGAATGAGAAATTCATTGAAGTTGTTGTTTCGGCAAAACAAAAAACTTTCCGTACAGTGAGATTAGGTTATGCCACCTTTCTACGAATATAGCTGTTTTAACACAGCTCCGTTTTATAACAAAGGGAAAATCAAACCTTTTAAAATATTGTCTTGAGTCTTGCAATGTTCCAAAAAAATATGGAATCAAGAAAGGCAGCAATTATCGTTTGCGATTTTTCAATCTAACATACCTGTGATCTTCGTCATCGTCAAATAACAGAGCAGGGTATTCCGGAACCTCAGACTTCAGTACCTAAAACGCCGTAAGGAGTTCAATTTATATAGGAATGAAATAGCCGGGCAACGTTACGTGCATAATGTTATGTTTGTTTTTGGGTTCCTTAATTTGTATTATCCTTATTTGCAGAGTTCTGAGAATTTAGTCATCGTGTGCGCTTAAAAAAACAAAAATCTTGTATCTTGTGGAAGTTGAACCCAACTGCCATACTTGGGTGATGTTCAGTCATCGGAATAGGTAAAGCTATTTACCTATACTTGTCGCAAGTTTAGGTAAGTAAGTGTGATAGAAATAGTTACAAAACTCCTTTTTTTGGCTTAGACACAATTTAAAAAACGCCCATTCTCGCGTCTAAACGAAAACAGACGAGACTTTAAAAGTGTTTTTCTACTCGCGTACTACAAAGTATAAACCTCTAATATTGATATCGTTAACGGTATCAAATACCTACTATCTATAGCATAACCGAAGCCTGAAAACAGTCCTATAATGAGCGTTGCCATGGTTATAGCAGTTCTTTTATATTTTTTATAGCATTGTTATTACTATGGTTACGCGAATGAGCAATGTCAGTGAGGGTTTTTGGTGATTAACTGACATGTCATACTTGTCAAATACTGTTCTTTCAATAATTTAAATGTGTAAAAATACAAAAAATACTAAATTCATTACATAACAGGAGTTAGTGGAGCTTCAAATTAAATAATAATTAAGAAATGATCAATTAAATAAATTGGTTCGGCTGTTTTGTAATATGGCAATAGGGCAGCACCAGAAATGACGGGTGGTGAATAATATTTAAATTCCAATTTTTGTAGTATACTGTTAGAAGTATTAAAAAAAAGATGTGTCAAAATCTCCAAAATGATAAATTAATAAGTTTAACATATTGAATAATCACAAAGAAACGATAAATAATATAAATGTACATACATACATAATCTCACGCCTTCGTTCCCAGAGTGGGGTAGGCAGAGCTACAGAATTACAAACATCTCTAAAAACTTGTTGATAATTCTATAACCACAATTTGCACAATTAGGCTAAGATGTTTACCAGCGTATTAGTGACAGGTTGCAAGCCCATCGCCTAACAGTACTACAAGCCTTTATTCCCTTAGTCGTCTCTTACGACATCTACGGGAAGACATGGAGTGGCACTATTCTAACTCGGCAACCACACGAGGCATATAAATGTAATAATATAATAATATAAACTAGGCTGTATGACGTATGACGCTATAGATTTTCTCTGTGGTCGCTATCAATTTAGAAACTGCCTGAATGAACTAAACTAATTACGACAAACTTTGTAGTTCCCTTTTCAATCTTGTAGAAAAAGTTATGTATGCAACGGCTCATAATTAGCACTTAACTAGTTAGGTTAGGTTAGGTTAAGTTTCATTATGTACCAGTTACATAAATAACTATCGTATTATGTCCTTATTGTTTTTACACATAATATTGTTGTTTTTAACTCGTTCGGCTTTATTGCCAAGTTTATAAGAGCTGTTAGGTACACACGTTTATCGCTGTTTTAGCATATCTAAAAAACCGGCCAAATGCGAGTCGGTCTCGCGCACCGAGGGTTATTTACACAAATTTACGGATTTCGGATTTTTTCTTTTACATGGGCTATGCTATGACATTGCTTCTTGCCAAATTTCATGATTCTAGGTTTAATTAAAGTAAAAAATAAAATAAAATAATTCAGTAACTTAAGTTAGGTTACAGTAACACCGGTTAATGGGAAGTATGCTATAGGTTTTGATTCTCTTGTGTGTGTCAAAAAATGCAGTGTCTCTTTTGATTAAGCTCCAAGTGATTGTAGATTTGAGTATTTGACAATCACTTCAACTTGATACCTCCGCGTGTTCCTAAGAAAAAGGGTTTTGACGGACAACGAGGTGATCCTATAAGGTTTCCTTTTTTCCTTTTTAGGTACCTACGGAACCCAAAAACAATCAATGTTGCACAAAGAGCAATGGAACTTTGTAACGTATGTGATTTAGTTAATCTTGCCTCTATTTCTGTGTAATACTAAATAAGTAAAGTGTCTTGTTTAACTAACCGACAAAAGCCATGTTTACTGATTTTATTAGGTGCTGTTCCAATATTTTACTCGTTGCCTTATTAGAAGTACGTGTTTCTAAAATAGCCATGCCTTTAAAAGTTGCTCTGACTCTTGTACGGTTGTCTCGCAAAAGCAATATTTTGAAAATAACCGCACGTTTTTTAATCTTGTAATGAAACGTAAACAATCCTTGTTCGGCATTGTGATGACGACAAAAGACTTTCCTAAGAGTTTTTTTTCAAATGAGACTGATCTTGACTAACTGTACCAAATTTCAGACCGATTGCCTCAATCGCTTTAGAACCGAAGGGTCTTGATAGGTAGACAGACAAGACAGACGGACAGCGATTTTGTCACATAGGTAGTTTTTCCGTTATTCAGAACAGTGCCCTACAAAATTGGACACAGTGATATATACTGTTATAGCGTCCGGGAAAGTACAATACAGCGCAACTACCACCTAAAGAAGTTCTTGTTTCAGTACCTTACTGAATTTGTTAGCTACCTCGCACCGCAATACCACAATACCGCGTATTGCAGCAGGTAACTATCTGCGACTTTAGGTATCTCGTCCTTGATTCGATTTATGACTAATTAGGAAGTTCGAGTCACCCTGGTGGGCAGTCGTTTATTGACCAATCTAGATTTTAAATTGGCCGAGACTGTATGTAGGTACAAGTCGAGTCACTTCTCAGACACAGACATTCAAATAAGTATTCTCACACGCAAACACGAACAATAACACACACATGCGTACACGCTCACATTTTCTAAATTAGTATTCCTATGTCATACGTCAAAGAGTAAATTTTAAAGCACTTTACTATTGTTCGTTAGTAGCCATATATCAAAGAATTGAACTTGAACTACTATTGTTCGTTTTAAGTTCATTCAGCATGTTTATCTTTTCTGTCTATAAACGAAGGTATCTATTCTACTGTCAAGTGAATAAGAGCAATCGTAATGTTGTCAATAAGAACACGTCAAAGACGGTATGGTCTTGCCCAGTGGAATAGAGGCCTAGCTCACAGGGCCCAACATACAGGCTAGCAGTAGTAGTAGTTTTGGGTACATGGGATACATCCTTGTATGTATTCTTGTGTTTGGTCTATGAATAAGCTTAGCAATATCTTTATAATATCTTTACTGTTGTGATTGCATGCCCTAACTGTACGGCTAGCACAAGTTGCATGTTGTCGCTTGTTGCTCAGTGTGTCTTTTTCGCTGCAGACTAGATAGAGAGGGATTATCGAGCGACAAACGAGTCGCCTCCTTGATGATGATGATGATGATGAGTGGGGACGCGGCCGACCGAGCCAGGCGGGCGGTCGAGTCGCTCTCCATTCATTCCGCCCAGTTCCCCTTGATCCAGCCTCAGGTTACTGGCTCTGCGGCGTTCCCATCCAGCATTGATCCCATCTTCTTGTTTTCCTACAGAACAATAGTGCGTCCTGAAGGTTAATGCTTTTAAGTGTCTCTGCTGATAGTGCGTCCTCCCCGAATGTGCGATGTCTCAGTGACATTACGAGTACATTACACACTCGGCTAGAACGTGTTGACTAGTTTCCTCTTTGCCGCAGTGTGGGCATCAAGGATCCTGTTTGACTCCTATTACCGTCAGGTGTCTGTTGAGTGGACAGTGTCCAGTCAAGATCCCTGTCAGTATACTTAGGTTGTACTTACCAAGATTTAGTAGATACCTTGTTCTGTTCCTATTTACCCTTCCTATCATGAGTTTGGATTGTCTGCACCCTTGTGTTGTTATCCACGCCTCATTTGTCTTTGTCTCTATTCTTCTGGTGATGACTCTTTTCGTTACCGTTGCAGATATCGGAAGTGCTGGTTCCGGGCCCAGATATTGTTGGTCCGCCCCTGCTCCGGCCAGCTCATCAGCCTTCTCATTTCCTATTGCTCCACTGTGTCCTGGTACCTACCCATGCCAGTGTTACTTTGGATGCTATACCTAGATTATTCAGTTCATCTCTGCACTCCTGCACCAGGGAGGATTTGATTACTGGATTATCTAAAGCTTTTAGTGCTGCTTGGCTACCTGAGTAGATTATAACGTGGCCCCCCGTTATATTGCTTCTTTGCTTGAGGTTCTATGCACAATTCATTATGGCATATACTTCTGCCTGGAACACACTGGTAAAGCCTCCTAGTGGTATTGTTGTGTGCTCATTCGCTTCTAGGTAATAAATGCCTGCTCCCGCTCTTTTTGTTGAGGACTTCCATGAACCGTCCGTGAAGCATGTCATTCTGGGTTCCGGTATCTCTGTCTCCCAACTATCTCTCTCTCCTATGTGGATTCTATATTTCTTGTCGAAGATCTTCCTTTTCTTTATTAGGTCGTTGTTAATCATGAGCATGTTCATGCTGACCATTGACTCCTTTTGTATGCTTGCGTGTCTCTTGTCCATCTCGGATCCGATCCACTCTCTGCTCATTTTTATGTCAGTGTAGTCGCCTCCTTAGTAGGGCATGTATAGGCCATTCGCTTAGATAGTGTCGCTACACTCGGACGTACTTGTGGTTATTGTAATAAAATACGAATATAATTCGATGTGAACTGCTTAATTCACTTGCGGGTGTTACGCTCAAGTTTCAGTTTGGCTCATACAACTTTTTTAAACTACGATATATACAAACATTTATTATATACCATTTTGAACCTTATTTAATCAGCTAACGATTTGAATAATACCAATACAATTGGTCAACCAGTTCTTGATTGGTTGACAATTTTGGTAAGTCATATTTGTAGGTAATCGTATGAGATGTAAGTAAAAAGGTGATATATTATTGGCCGGTACTGTACCTACTAGATATATTACGAAAATGTATTACTTATATCATATTCTGCCTATATTTACATATCTTACTGATAATGATACAGTATTGTAAACTAGGCTACTCATGTAAATTGCTAAAATAAATTAATAATCGATTGTTTGATTGGTATGTGAATGTGTGACCTAGTTATCCCTATATCCAGTATTATCCAGGGCCGGATTAAGCCAGCGCGGGGCCCGTAGCAATATCTATATAGAGACCCTTGGTTTGTTTTAGGTTATTTCTTAAGTTTAGGGTGCTAAATAAAACAGAACTGGTAGAAATACATGTCAGGGAGACGTGTGCGCGCGGGGCCCGTAGCATTTGCTACTCTTGCTACGTGGTTAATCCGGTACTGTATATATCGTATCTCTGATCATATAATACCTACGCACGTTGCACGTATAGACAAACTCAAAGTGACATTAAAAGCGCATTTTTCCATAGGGGAAATACTTGAACGATGGGTGCGAGTGTTTGCACTCGCCTCATGGATGGATAGATGTGTACTTACCAATATGAGTATAGGTGTTATTATCTATTGCTCATATTACAGTCACCAGTAATATATCGGAGGATTTATTGCATAATCTCTTCCATAAAAGTTTAAACATAGAAAAGAAGTAACAAAAAGATAGGTTAGGAGACGTTTTTTTAAGTGCTAAACAAATATGTTACACTCATTTAAAAACAAATATAGCAAGAATCCTCCTTCGGTAACATGCCTAATAAAAGAATTAATGTGACAGCATGTGAGGAGGACGCATGTGTTACGATATTTTCTTGGAAATTTCCCTTACAACTTACTACAATGGACTTAGATAGTTTTTTTTTTCCAGGGCCCTTATTATGGTCGTCTTTATCGCGGTAGATAAAGCATCCGTCACTCTAGCACTTACAAACTGGTCAGAAGGTGACACTGGTGACAGATGTTTTGTTCACGTTTATCCATATCGATAAATACGACCATAATAGGTCGCCAAGGTAGTTAAAATTTAGATAGAAGTTAGGTAGGAAAATCTATACTATGACTATGCCTAAACAAGTTCTCCCCGAACGAAGTCTCGGCCAATACTAATCGGGTAATAAAGCCTTCATAGGTGTCGAAACGGCCATAAGGGATTCTGACCTGCAAAATCAAAGCCTAGATCTATCTAAGGCTCTAAGGGCACATGCACTCAACTTCCCTTCACCACAAGTAAATCGTTATTCTATCCATCATCGCTCTTATCACGACGCAGTAAACTTCAAATTTAATTATCGCCAGGATCATACGCTACAAAATTAACAGTGCAATTTACGTTCGAATAAATGTAGAGGTGATGCTATCAGGGTTTATTTTGCTCGGTTGGTGTTTGTAAGTTTGTCGAGGCTTTGGCATTTTGTCGATTGCGAAACATTTGAAGTGGGTACAGCTCGTTAATTATAGGAAAACATGATTTTAGACAGATGCCTGCGACAAATTATGCATGGTTTATCAAATACTAGAGGACGCCCGCGACTTCGTACGCGGAAAAGAATGATTTTTCCGCTACTCTCCCTATTTCTCGCCGTTGGGGGTCGATTTTTGGAAAATCCATTCTTAGTGTACCCCTAGGGTGCTCAAGGAATACTCCCTCCCAAATTTCAAGTCCCTAGACTCTATGATATTCACAATAGGCTCATATTCCATTGACAAATTTCGTTTTATGGGGGGCCCGAAGAGGATAGAGGTCGTCTATGTACCTACTGCTTCCATTTATCAAATCGTGAAATCTTGAGTAGAGTTGGTTTACGTAAAATCTGTTTTCAAACCAGGAATGTTACGAGTGAAATACTACGTTCCGAGCCAGGTTGTTTGTAAACTTTTCGTTATCTCATCGGCTAGTGGCGTCGTGGAAATATTGGAAACGGCAGTGACGAATGTGTTACGTGAAATAATTGGAGGAAGTACTGGCACGTTTTTCACAAATCCGAAGTTGGTGACAATTTGGTTCACATTGCAAAGTTGGAATATACATCCTAAGTCAACTGGCTTCATATAAGGGATCATTTTATCATATTATTATATCACTTCATAGTTTGTATTATTTCATCGAAAAGCTTCTGCTTAAACCTTGATGTATTTAGGATATCCTGAAAATTCATTACGTAGGTTAGGTGAAGTTAGGCTTGAGACCACCAAAAATAATTAACTCATGCGGCGAGAAATGCCTTTCGATGAAAAGAAAATTCAGCGTAATGCTAATGATCCAAAAACAGGCAATTTGTAACTTTAAATGAAAATAAAAACATTCGCACTAGGTAAAAAGCAATGTAAAATTGTAATGAAAAAAATCGAGCGCTGCTAACAGAAATGTAGTTTTCTAAGATTCGTTTTATTTACATTTTAGTATTCAAACTGCATTTGTTGAAGTGCACTTCTCGAACGTACGTAAGTGTTGATACTTAGGTTTACACCCGACCTAGTGCAGTGGTTTTAAATACCTACTTGGAACCAAGTTGAATATAACTATTAGTCCTTTTAGAGTTAGTACCTATTTATTAAATGGCTCAATCGTTTTTCATCAAACCTAGCTAAGTACAGTCAACGTCAATTTTTTTTACATTTTTGTACCTTATTTCAACGGAATAAGGTGAAAAAAATGTAAACATATCTTTGATGTCGACTGTACCTACTTGAGCAGTTAAATTAATTTTCTAATTTAAAAAAAATACCGCCTTAAACGACGATTTAAAACTTAGATGCTTCAAACAACCAGATACATACAGAAAGACATATACACATAGGCGTCAAAACTTATGACGCCCTTTTTTGAATTACTGAATTGCAGGGGCCTGTTTTATAAAGCTTACAGGCTTACAAATTACAGATTCCTAGTTTCCATTTGACACAACCTCGACCAATGACGACCAGCCATTTGAGCAGTGTTGCCAGTTTAGACCCGTAAAATTGTAACTTGGAGCTTTATAAAACGTGCCCCAGGTGGTACAATCTGTAAGGTCCATCCAGATCGCTACCACTGTCATACTCAACTAAACAACGGTGTTTGTGCACTATTGTGTGCCCGTGTGGCGCTAGCCGGTGTATTGACTAGCATAGAGGCATTCCCAACGCATTAGTAAGCAAGAGATTGTAAATATCCATTTGCATCGAGCCCACTCTACTCTGGCTTGTAGGATGTATGTTCGTTTACGTTCCATGTGCTATAACGAAAATACTTTTCTGTACAAAAAAATATTAACAGAAGCTTTTGTTGCCCACTGTACTTTTTCTTTACATCATCTCTTTATTGAGACCAAACGAATGAATCCGAATTCAGAAGGGTTTATGTTAAGTACAGTGGAGATCCTGTTGCCACCTTCCGACTCCATCATCAGATCTGCGCCTATGACACCATGATATTTATTGCATTACCCTCGAGTCTACTTTTGTATTCCAAATTTAAGCTCTATGCTATCGTGATATAGCGGTAAATGGTTCAAAATTCGCTTAACATCTAAACCGGAACGACGGACATACCGGAGTGGCAGACATTTGTATAAATAAAGCAAGTTAAATAAAAGCTTGTATAAAAAAAACCTGGGCCTCGTCATCACTATTTATTTTCTCATTAATTTACACTTAGCCAGGCATAGGGGTTTTACCATGATCCGAGAGTATGTTATCCTCGTATTTTAGTAACCGGTTCATAAGTCATACATAGCTTGGGTTGATTGAGTGATGGTCCTGATACCTATCCCTATGGCCGAAGTTCGACATCGCCTATACTCCTTTTTTTAAGACACTGAGTGAGTATCCACCAGATCTGTGCGAGGTAGCGGAGCGGTGTGCGAATAAAAATCTACCAATAGGATTACTTCATTTTCCTATTCTCGCTTTGCGCAGCTCCCCTATTGGTGCATTTTTTGGGTAATTCTTCGGCGGTTTAACCGCGGTCTTCACATATTATTCCAGAAAAATATACGATGTTTATTGTTCTTTTAAATGAAATTAAATCTCCCCCCGGTCTGCTGCTTTTTACATCAATAATTGCTGGTAGAGTTCGACCAGCGAGTGGTGACGCAAGATTTTTTCTCAAATTCTTCATATGGCAACAATTTTACCTATGAAACAAGCTGTCACATTATGAGTACCTATCCTCGCTATGCATTTCGTGTAACCAGCTAGTGATATTTTGAATTTGCCGTCTTTTTGTGTCACGTTTAAGTCTAAGACGTATCCATCATAGCGGTTGTTTTATTTTTATAAAAAAAAAGTAATAATGATAATTTGCCAAGAACAAGAAAGAAAAACGAGAAAAAAGATAAATATCGTCGCTTTACTTTCTCAACCTCGTATCTGATCGGATAGTTAGATGGGAAAAGCACTCATGTTCCTTAAATAATACAGACTACATTCTTATCTAACTATTCGATCAGATACGAGGTTGAGAAAGTAAAGCGACGATATTTTCTATTTTCATTTCAGTGCGTACGTGTTTTGGATAAAGGCATCAGACAAGAATAAAATAAGATATCGGTCGAGAGCTATGCTAGCCAAGCTAAGCCATGCCATGTTTAGATATATGGAACCCCATAGCCACAACTAGAAACAATTAGCGTCCATTTTTTTCTCGAATTTTTTTTCTTTTAAAACCTAACTTGGTCGTCCATGCCTCGTTAGATAATCATTTGGCCGATAGTGTTAACATTAATTTCAGTATACACACTGCTAGATCAAAACAGTAGTAACTCAAAATAAAACTGTATTTTAAAATCAACTTTAATACAACTGCTATGAACTTATAACAAAACTAGCACGGATTTTGAGTTCATACTGTTTTGATTTCGCAGTGCGAATGTGTCTAACTAGTCTCCATATTACAAGCATAGAGCTTAGTTCGGGATTACGTCAATTTGTCTAAGATTGTCTCCTGATTTATTCATATATGTATATTATATTTCAGAAGTGTGACAGCATTGACAGTAATTTAATCCTTTGCCATTATTGGGCAGTTACTGTTGTCCCATTTTTACACTCTACTTACCATAATTGCCACTGTTGGTAACCCTCAAACGAACGAGAGAGAGCGTTTTTGTATAACAAGATGTAAAAAAAATACAACCTAATTAAGAACCTTCTTTTTTTTATGTCGGTTAAAATTACTAAGATTTGAAGAAGCTTGAGTTGAACTATCCTTCTTATAATAAGGTCGAAATAGGTATAGGTTAAGGTTTGTTAGGTTTTCAAGCACCCGCTGAAATATATTTCTGAAATAAGATAAAAATGAGTCCGGATAACTTAATTTTGTAAAAAATGTGAAAAGAATTGTGTTCCTAAATTTATAACTATTTTGAGAAATGAATCTAATTATATTCATGTATCCAATTAATGTTATAAATCGCCCCGCTACCCGCTTGTGGCACTAAGCCCCGACCCCGCCAATTCCGCCAGTGTCCGGCCGCTCAGGCGCTAATCGGAGAACTGTTTTAGTATTTCGTAACGCACCGTGCGCAGACGCGCGCGAATTCGCCCGCCAACTGTAAAATTTGAATTTGGAAATTTTGAAATAAAATTGGTAGCCCGTTAACTCTGCGAGTATTGCGTGCCAGTATTTTTAACATTTGATATTTGGATTTCGGTGTTTTGAATTTTGGATTCGTTCAGTGTAAGTTTTATGTAGACTAGAAAACACTTAAATTAATAAAATATTTTCAGTTTAATATTATCGTGTGAATATATTCAAATTTGTGTAAGTACAAAAAAAAATCAATTGTGCGAATCTCTGAAATTATAAAAAAATAACTAAAATGTTGTGGAAATACAGGAAAAAAAGTTGAATAACAAATAAAATTAATTACGGTATATAACTCTTTAAATGGAGATTGTAAAAATGATAGTGCCTTTTTAAGTTGAAATGGGCAACAACCACCACGGTTGCCACTCAAAAATAAGGCAGGTATCTTTTTTGCCCAGCTATGAATATTATAAAGGACCTGCTATCTTAATTTGCACTGTGTGTCTAAAAAATGCATTAGTAACTACAGATGTGAATGAAATTTTTAAGATTCAACTTGACGAAAGCTCATTCGCTCACCCTATGTCAATTCCATTTTCTACTCCTAGGTTATTCCTGATTATAAATTGTACTTCTGAACGTTTAAAAGAAATGTTTAATCTTGTGCGGTAACGTTTCATAGTAAAACTGTAACAAGTGCCACGTTGATAACGCGAATCACGAATGTTTATAAACTGGGGCAGTAATTCGGCTCCCCTAAGTTCTTTTCACTTATTTTCAAAACATGGTACTCGTTTGTATCGCTATATTTGAGAACTCTCATAATGAACCTCGTACTTCTACATAATGCGTGATAGAAGTAAAGTTGCTTTTCCACCGGCGAAGCGAGGCGAGACGAGGCGGGGCGGGAGTTTGAATTTGGGGAATTGTTTTTTTTAATACATACTTAATTCTTGTCTCTTTGTGTCGGTGGAAAAGCACCTTTACTGTCGTTCCTTTTTTTATTAAGTTGTCTTTAAAACTATGTCTCTTTAAAGTTGGTAATCAATTATCCATACCAATATACTCACCGGCAAAAATACCCGCCCACCCGTCTCTTGATCATACAATTGCTAACAAGCCTAACTTCTTAAATCAGAGATACATCATTAGAGATAAATACATCATACTTTTATATTTTTTTTAAAACCATTTCGAGGATTACCAAAGCTCATTTCTCAGATATTTAATAAATACTTTTATGAAAATATATTTGCAACGCTGCAAAATAATTACTAGGAACGAACAAAAAAACATTGTTATCCAATTGTTTTTTTAAATAGTCATATTTCTTTAGTTGTGTTTAAGCTCTATGGCTCTATGCATATTTCAATATCAGACCAGAGGTACAGTTGGACTACTTTAGGATCTGTTTATTATAAATTATAAGTATGTTGTTATTGAAAAAAAAAAACCCGCTGTGTAAAAATATAACACGGACCTAATACAATAGGTAGTATTAGAGTCAAATTTCCTACGTCTGCCGTAGACAAAAATACATGCATGAGGATCTCATTTCAAATTCCTAGTAATAATACCTCTTGGTGTCTATAAATATTTACTGTCGTCGTGTGCTAAAACAATTTACAAAGTTACGAGGTTTTAAGTAATATATTCAAATGAAAATAAATAAAAAAAGTTTATGAAATAGCACTTTTTACCCGACTGCTGAAGGAGGAGGGTAATGTGTTTCACAGCCTATATATGTATGTTTGTTCCTTTGTGGCACTATAATAACTAAACCCGTTGTCCGATTTTGATGATTCTTACGTCAATCGATTTGTCTAAATCTGGTGAGTGTCACTGAAGATATGACAGTAATTAAAATTCAATATGGCGGCAACCAGACGCCATATTGTACAAATTAAAAAAAAAAGTCGGCCACGTCAAGTATGACAAATGGGGTATCATTGAATAAGTATTTAAAAATCATCTTTAGATTTCTTTCATCATTTTTCATTTTTGATGATCATTTAGGATTTATATCGATTTAAAGTTGGTTAGCAACAGTCGGGTTTTGAAAGCTTGCTTTTTGTTAAAGTTATTGATAACGTTTTTATTTCTGGATGGTAAGAAAGTTTAAGCCTAGAAATCCTAACAACTTGGGGGTACAGTCGGCCAAAAATGTGGTTGAACCACCCTACGGTTGAAGTTCATTTGCACGTCACGATACAACAAGTTCGATTTTCCCTTGCAATAATATTATGACAGTGACAAGTGTCAACCTTAGCGATAATTAGATCTCACAGAAACTTGTAGACCACTTTCTTGGCCGACCGTACACTACGATTACGTTGTCACTTGTATTGTAACAGTTGTAACTTGTAATCGCATGGGTAACATTCAAGTTAATATGACGATCAGCAGTATTTAAAAAAATAAGTCAAGTGCGAGTCGGACTCACGCACCGAGGGTTCCGTATTGCCGTACAGTAGATATTATTATATTCCAATTTAAATTCGTATTCTAATCGAATCAGCGCGAGTCAACTCACACGTGACATTTTTCTTTGTATTTTTTGTTTTTCTTCAAGGCTTGTAATATAATCGTACCAAATTTGACGCTTCCGTGTTTTTTCGTGTTTACGATACAACGAAAATGAAAATACGGTAAGGTAATGCTGGTCATTTGCCTTTCGGCTTCTGAACCCATCTTAGGGTACTTATAATATGTGTGTAGAAAAAGTATTGTACGAGACTCTGCGTAATTAGCATTACGCAACCGTCACGTAAACTACTATTCTTGTATCGGGAACCACTCTATAAATTCACATTCTTTAAAAATAATGCTCGTAAATAAATCAGCCGTAATACGATTCAAAATAGTCAGCTTTGAAGTTAGTATGGACGCACGGACGGACCGCCTAGGCATATAAATAGGTTCCGTTAGGCTTCCTTTCGGTACGGAACCCTAAAAAGTTGACTTTTTCGCTTGATTTACCTACTTAGATATTAACAGACATGTGAAGCCAACTAACAGGTATAAGCGTGTTAAGAAAAAAATGAGATAAATCTGACAATACAACATCTGTGTCACTGACACCATACGGTAAAAATTTTTAGTATAAGACTTATTTAATTTCCAGGAAAAGTGTACAAGCTAGAATGAATACAACAATCATCATTAAATTACATTCAAAAAAATCCTAACGGTACGGTTTCCAATGTACCTATGGTAAAAAATCTAGAATGAATGCACTTTTTTGTAATCTCTCAATAAATATACATACCTAAGTATGTTGCTTACAATCTATGTTGCTTAGAATATTTTCCATAAATACTGAAACAATTGGCGGTTAGCAAAAAAAATTGCTTAGAGTCGGATAACTGTAGTTAAAAATGATAAGCTTAATTGCAATAATAGCGGCGCGGGGCCAGCAAAAGTAATTAGGCCATTAAACTGCGAGATTTAATTATGGGAGTGTTGTTTTAAGGCAAACAAGAACACACGCACACATGCCGGCCGAGCTCTAGCTCTGGCAGCAAATCGCTTGTAGCAACTCGCTTGTTCAAATGGTCACAGCTCTGCACCATAGGCGTATATGGGGGGGGGGGGGCGCGCCCACCCCAGAATGGTCTGGTGCCCACCCCAAGATGATCATTGATCACTTGTAAATAGGAAGCCGAATGAAGTGTACCCCAATGTATCTCAACAAGGCAGGGGTCAGGCCCCCCCTTCACGTTGGTTGTGAAGTCAGCGCTGGTCTTCCGATTTGGGAACTCAAGGGAAGATATTATGAGAACTCAGGGTCGCGGGAAACTGAGAGTAGAAGTTACTACTACTGCAGCTGCAGGATCGATCGTGATGAACGTCATTAGAAAGAAAGAAAAATGCTCGTTCAAACATTCAAAAAAGGACAAAAAGAACTGGAATAACTAATAGAAAGCAAGCTTTAAAAAAACCCGACTGCATTTTTCGATTTTTTCGTCAACGTAATGTTTTGTAGCTGACAAAGAGCGTATTGCACAAACGATCCTAAAGGGTCGAAGTCATCCGAAAGAGCCAATCTGTAGGATTAAACCGCTGGATGTAGGGACTTGGAATTTGGAGAGAACATTCCTTGTATTCCCTAGGGGTAGATACACAAAGGTTATTTCAAAAATCAGTTACTGATGAGAAGGAAAAGAGATAACGGGAAACGAATTATACGTGTACAAAGTCGTGGGCGTCCTCTAGCGTATGTACTATGCATATACCAAATGATTATAAATACAGTCACAGTCACGTGTATACATAATAGATACCGTGCAAGTCTTGCAACTAACTTGCTCCTGTTACGCATGCCATTTATATTAATTATCACAATAACTTGTAAATTGGCAGATGGCTTAATGTATGTCATCAGCCTCTTCAAGGAGGATTGACGCGGAAATGTTATTGTTTTTACGTGATAATACAGTGCGTTTTTTCATTAATAAGCAGTGATCGGATTGCGCGGTGACACACGGCGGGATATCGAGTAGAAATCATAATATGGATATGAATGAGACCGTAATTCCGGGATCTGGGGCCTGTTTTATAAAGCTACAATTTACAATTTACAGGTTACAAGTTCCCATTTGACGCAACCTCGACCAATGACGACCAGCCATTTGAGCAGTGTTGCCAGTTTAGACCTGTAAAATTGTAACTTGTAGCTTTATAAAACGTGCCCCTGGTTCGTAAAGAACATGCTATTGAGAGTTATGGTATTTATCAATAGGCAGCTTAAGTAATAACATAAAGGAAATCTTTACAAATGCATTGAATAAATCATTTTTATATCGGTGTGAAAATTTAACCCGTACCTTCCATTTTTTGGTACCCAATGAGAAAGAAAGAATAGAAAGGGCTTTTTCGGCTTATAAATGAATTTTAGACGTGAAAAGATATCGATTGAAATTAGATAATTTTGAGAAAATAATTGTATGCCATTGGAATTTCATACAAACCAATAAAACATAATACTTAGTAATTTTGTGTAGTGCTGTAATTTGATTCTACCTTAATAAAAAACTTGATACCCGAAGGCTATGTGGCAGATCAGTTTTAAACAGAGTAATTAAAACAGACTTTTAGATACAGTGAAAATATTATATCAGAAACGTTATCCTCCTTCAACAACATAAGTCCCGGAATCCCGGGACATATCCATATTAGCATAATGTTTGAGGTCATTCACCCCGTTTTGCACCCAGAAATCTGATCACTGTTAATAAGTAAACTCACTAAATAAATACATTACATTACAATCAATGCATTACAGCCAAGACTTAAAATGGTATGCTTTTAAGGTAAGACTTCCGTGGCTCGCGACCGATGCGACAGACGCGCTACAGTCGCTCCGCGGCGATGCGTCACCATAAAGCACTATGAAAATGTATGACGACGACGGCAAGCCTCGCGTGGCGGAGCCGCAAGACAATTTAACATACACATGTCATTTCGATATCAATACAATGATGATGATCCAGCCGATTTCGACCGTGAAAAGTGTCGATGGTCTACTCGTCTGCTCGATGGTCGATGAGCTAATGTGGCTAACGTAGTCAACCTTTTTGGAAAAGCTTTCCCACATAGTAGCACGTGAGCACACCATCAACATAGTTATAATTTATAATTGATCAATATAATATGGTATCATCATTGAGCTGGTATGATGATGGAGTGGACATTAGATGGTGAAAACTCCTCAATGGGTTATTAGTTCATCCTGTTTGGACCTTGGCGTGCGCCTTTATTTTCCCGCAAGGCCAAACTAGCGTGAGAGGAAAAAAAGGCCGTAAATGTAATAATAACATAATTTTTGCATGATATGATGTTTTTTATTATCTGATCATATCAGTTCCTTCAGGGAGCTCAACTTTAATATATCTGTCAACTAATAATCATCAAAAAAACGACTAAAAAGAGAAGGAGGGGTTACTTGTTCAAACACTTGTAAACTAATCATCAACCAATGTCTCCATCATATAATGCGGCACTTATCACTTGGCTAACGTGTGAATATTTTAGTTGCGTCTCTTTTATTCGATGTGTCAAATGTAAGAGACGTAATACCAATAGTGAGGTTGACGAAACAGATATATGAGGCAAGAGTAAATGGGAATATTGGAAGAGGGCGGCCAAGACGAACGTTCCACGATCAGATCGAGGATGTATTAAGAAAGCGCCAGGTCAGGAGACTCTAAACCGACGCACGTGTACGAAGAGACTTATGAGTGTGGAAGAAGCGAGGGAAGTTTGTCTGGATCGTAACAAGTGGAAGGAAGTAGTCTCTGCCTGCCCCTACGGGAAAGAGGCGTGATTGTATGTATGTATGTAATACAAGTATGTGGCCAGAGGCCACGAATTTGCGCGATGGCGACAGCGGTGGCGATAAAGCGATTTGCATTTGTTGTTAAAGTCGTGGCCATAAAGTAAATAAATAAATTTAAAAAATGACAGTTGTAATCGTCATCTATTTGTACAGCAATAATAATTATATAACACTACGCTCTAATTTTTCTGACACGCTCTTAAGTCTTTAGTGATAGACGCGTGTCAGATATTTTTAAAACTATACCGTTAGATGATATAATATATGATTGATGGTGACTCTACAAACAGACAATGATCTCAACTGGTATTCAATCCACAAGCACAGTGCGTGTGCGTTTATTTTGAAAACTGTATCTAGAGTGACATGATAGTATGTGCTAACGATAATAACGGCATTACTCATAGACTGTGTCGTAGTTGTTAACGCCCACTCCGGGACAATGCATTGTTGGCTTAATTAATACCCTCAAAGACTTCAGAAAATATCTACTGAATAGTTAAAAACCCCTTATAAGGCACAGCCGATTTTCATGGAACTAACTAGCTTAAATCTAGCTTTCGTTTGAAATAAATCTCGTTCAAATAGGTCGGTGCACAGACAGATACACAGTCACACAGTTACATAGACACTCGGACATAATTACACACGTTAAAATTATTTTTGTTGAGGGTTAAAAAATGAAACGGACCATCGTACTCCCACGATACTGCGTATTTCCGCGAGGACATGATGCCGACTTGATCGAAAACTCGATATTTTATTATTTTGAACGTAAGTTTTCAAATATAGGTATTCCAATTTGTTTTATGCATTTAATATAAAAAGCCTCCAGCCTAACATAGCTTTCGAAAAAATAGTAGTAGTTTAAGTTCCCCATTGTGATTTATTCTATTAATATTTATCCCTCTACAAGTCTACACTCTCTTTGTACTACGGTGCTGTATGTGTCTCTGAATAAATGCTTTTTCTTTCTTCTTTCTTATAAGTTTGACGTCTCTTTCTGAGTCTGCCTGTGTCATCGTAGTTCCCTAACGGATGGATCGATTCGAACGTGTTTTTTTAGCTAGTTTTAATAGGGTGAATTGCAATACAAATGACAGTTCATACAATTTCCGCAATATGGCGAGGTTTTTTATTTTTCTGGTCAGTTTTTATATTAAAATGACAACAGGAACTTTTTTTAAAGGTGATCTTTGGTAAGGTTTGTCTCGGAAGCGAACTTTGTTTTTATATTTTTTTATTATTTATTGCGAAAATAAACAAAAAAAAATTTTATAATGGCCGAAGGACATAGCCTAAGGCCGCATTACACCAAACAGGAATAAGGTGTTATACCTAGATTAAACGCCGAATTTGTATAGCCTCGAACGGCCCAGTGTGCAACAGGATGTATATAATCAAGGCAATTTAATTTGAACTGTGTTGCTATAAAAATAGGGTTTCTTCATAAACTGAAAATGGCATTATCGAATAAACGTATTTGAACTTTATTGCCTTGCTGGTAGATTCAAAGTCCCACTCACAAAAATCTGCCTGTTTGGAGTATGGTGGGCCTTACGAGGATATCCTAATCAATATTATCTTTAGTAAATAATAATCAAAATTAAAAAAAGGGTTGCTTTTGAGACAAACCTCTATAATTATGATTTTTTTGAACACCTTTTCAAACAATTCCTTAATTGGAAACGCTTCTCCACAACGTGTAGGCACTCCATACTAGTAAAAAAGTGCATGTCGTTAATTCATTTGCCTTGCAATATTGCATAACTGGCGTTCGGTAATCAAACGTTTTTCAAACAACAATAATTGGATGCCTTTGTGCATTTTTAACGGCTTTTGTTTAATAATTTTAATCAGCGGGTTTGATTCATTGTTGTCGAACAATACCTGGGTGGTATTGTGTTTTCTGCGTTTAGAAGCGGTTGTTGTTGAGTCACTGGTATTTAAAGCTGAGGTAATATGTGTGTCTGTGTTTAAGGTGATGACACCAGTGATAGTGTTTCATAGAATAACCTGTTAAACTGACAAACATCGCCGAAATAATTGCGACCACTCTCAGGCGCGGATCCAGCTTTCAGATTAGGGGGTGGTGGTCATTAACCGCTGAACGCAGAAGTTCGGTCAAGTGTGAGAAAATGCCACTCGACTATTTACTTTCTGACCCGTATCTACGAGTGCCGAAGGGGGTGGTCATGACTTACTTGACCACCCTCGTGGATCCGCCACTGACCACTCTCCATATTGTCAAAACTACAAACGGCCCAATCGAGCACCTATTGACTCAAACAATAACAACAAAAAGCAAGCTTTAAAAACCCGACTGTTGTTGCAAACCAACTTTAAATCGTTATAAATCCAAAATTATCATTCAAAATGAAAAATTATTAAAGAAACCTAATCATTTTTGAATACCTATTCAATGATAGGTACCTCATTTGACATAATTCGTCGACTTTATTTATTTTCTTTTTTACAATATGGCGTCTCGTTGCTGCCATACTGAATTTAAATTACTGTCATATCTTTAGTGACACTCACGAGATAAGGACAAATCCATTGACATAAGAATCATCAAAATCGGTCCACGCGTTTAGTTTCTAGAACGCCACAAAGGAACAAACATACATATATAGGTTGTGAAACACAATACCCTCCGGCAGTCGGGTAAAAATTACATTGAGCTTACGAACCGATAACTGTTAAGAAACTGTTACCTATTCAATAACAAAGTTTAATTTTATACTGAAAATGTACAATATTCCCAGCTTCTTAATAGCTTTCCGCTGGCTATCGCTATCACGCTTGCACTCGCAACTGTCACTCATCTGTCATACAAAAATGAACATTGCCGATTGCTAGTAAGAAAATTGTAGCACTGTGTACTATGTTATTCAGATAATGCCGGGTACTT
Organism: Acleris literana; assembly: GCA_946894065.1. Classification (NCBI taxonomy): domain Eukaryota; kingdom Metazoa; phylum Arthropoda; class Insecta; order Lepidoptera; family Tortricidae; genus Acleris; species Acleris literana. Next base: position 6,531,033 of record OX335688.1, on the reverse strand, counting down.
ACTAACCAAAGTCCATGGCATGGCAGTATGCTTGTCCTATGAAAGTACCTAATAGGCTCGATGTTCAATTAGTATGCACTATGCAGTCTCACGTGCAACCTTGACTTGCTCACCTCTGACACTTGCATTGACAAAAGACTCGGTTTTATTGACATTGTATTAACCTATTCTATTATTGTAACCAAAATGCTTGTTTTCATTACCTTTTAACCCCGACAAACTGTGGTCCTAGTGAAAAAGGGTATAAGTCTTCTGAAGATCAAGTAAAAAGGGGTTTAAGTCTAGGATACTCCGTTCATGCATATACTCTTTTTTATTACGAGTTAAGTCGACTTGTTCCCTTTTTCAATAGGACCCCAATAGGTCTGCGTATTTGTGGCGCTTTAGTTCCCGAACGGATGGACTGATATGGAGGTGGTTTTTTTAAAAAGAAAACTGATTTAATCAGGTGGTTAGCTAAGATTCATGAAAATTGGTTGGGCCGTTTTTGAAATATCAGCTCTGATAGAAGGGATTATAAACCGACTTCAAAAAAAAGGAGGTTCTCAGTTTGACCTGTATGTATGTATGTATGTTTGTACGCGATTATCTCGCGTTTGGCTGAACCAATTTTGATGCGTTTTCAAAAAAGTATTTGTTACACTTAGGAGAAGGTTTTAATATTTTAACCGACTTAAAAAAAAGAAGGTTCCGAGTTTGATCACCGATTTCTCCGTCAATTATGGTCCGATTTCAAAACGCTTTTTTTGTTTGATAGAGTATACTTCCGAGGTGGACCCATTGTCACCAAATTGTAATCTTATGAGGGGATCCATGAGGAATTGAAGGAACTCCTTAAATATTATAGGCATACATATAGCAATTTCAGTATTTTTAGTAACAAGTCCAGCATTTGCATTCAGAAAGTATCATTTGGTGAAGTGGAACTGATGATGAAGACCAAAGATGGCCAACGGAACTCCTCAACGGTACCTATTTCAAGGGTGGCGATAAGATATCTTGATTACGATAGTTGAGCGACTGTAACCTAGAACATTCAATTGTTTAAATATGACTATGACTTTCCTGCGGCATTACTTGCGGTGAACTTGAAATGTCTTAAAGTATTCATATCAACTAAGAAGTGGGATTACAAAGCAGCCTATTATGATCACTAAAGAGTATGAAATAAAATAAATGTTTAAAAAAACAAAAAACCGCCTACAAAAACGCAAAAAATAACTGCTTTTAAAAGAGGAGGTACCTATAGGTCAGTACCAAAAGCCGACTTCAGCTACCTATTTATGAATTTTAAGACCATTGTACATTCCTACCTAATCAGATAACAACATTGTTTTCAATCTTCGAAGGCGCAACTTTAATTGACATTACACGGTTACGTAGGTACAGTAAAGTAGTGGAATACCGCCGCGGTGGCTTTAAAAAACACTATTCATGTAAGAAAAAGTTGAAATTTTCCATCGTGGAAACAATCGCATCATAGGTACAATATTTTCATAACTAACCCTATTGCCCTTAAATTGTCTTGGTATATGTATATTAAGTACTCTGCGGCACTTATTTATAATATGAGCATGTATAATAATGATTAATGACATGAAAAATCATACAAACAACTCGCGTTCAACTGGAGGAGGATATGTATTTTAATAATAAAATAAATACTTTTGGAATCCTGACAAGTGCTCTCAGTTATGCTATTTGTAGTTGGTTATACAGAACAAAGATCGTGTTCTAGGTTACAAGTTTGTATAATCGAAGGTTAAGATTAACTACGCTTTGATGATCAAACCATTATGATTTCTCTTGGCCTTAGAAGGATCCGGAGTTGATCGGATATCGCGAACTTTCGGTAGGTCGAATTTGAGAATCAGTGTCAGCTCAGCTAGTGTTCTGTACTGCCCTCCTAAGCAAAAATGCAATATCTAAATTCAATAGCCAAAGCAGTTTCAACTCTGTTCTGTTTGTAAATAGGTTTAAATTTCCACAGGTGTTTTGTCTGAGATATCGCCATTAAGTTTAGTAGGGCAGTGTAAATACCCATTGATAATTTTAAACCGAAATTTAACAAGGTGATTCAGGGCTATTGTGTCTACGGGGTACATTATGGGCTCCTTTCTTTTAAATAAAATGGAAATAATTAATCGCTTTATTTATTCAAGTGTTTTCCAATTTTAATTGTGGATGATTAACGTTTTTCAAAGTTAAAAGTCTAAGGATGTCTTGGTATTTATTGCATCACTGACATGAAAAAATATTGAAATGAAAGAGTGTTTCAGAATTGCAGCGGAATTAAAAATATAGGTAAAAAAACTTATTTACAGATTTAGGAAAATTATGTTTAATAAAGAAGGAAATATGTCCTCAGGTCAACATAGATTAACGTGAAAAGGTTCTTGATTTTGACCACAAATATCCCAATGAATCCGCATTAAAGATTAATAGTTTTTTATTCATCGGTACGATTTATCCCTACAATATTTTTCCATAATCTCGTAACAGCCGTTATGAAACGTCATCTAATAACATTAAACAATTGTCCCCAGGTGTTCCATCTCCGCGACATCCGTTGGGAGCGTCCCCGGTTCCTCTCCAAGTCGTTCCTGGCCTTCGCGACCTTCAACTTGATCAGCTACTCGCTGCTGGCTGCGGAAGTCGTCACCACCAACGTTGCTGACACCTCTGCTGAGAAGAAGGTAAGAACGGCTTACATCCGGGTAGGGGTACCACAGGGATCTGTTCTAGGATCAATATTTTACAATATTGGCTAAATTGAATTTGTCTGCCTGGCTGTTGCGTCTTTACGGTAAAAATTGAGTGTGAGTGTGGATGTGAGATGTTTTTTGTGAAATTTTTGAATTTAATAATTTCTTAATAGAACTCTTCGCAAATAGAGCCGGAAGCAAAAGCTAGTAGTATTCTAATAAACTCATAATAATTACTATTACATTTTTATCTATATTTAACTACCATCATTGTTATTATTTTTTGCTCTCACAGCGATCTCGTGACTGTTCAAAAAACCGTGCAGGCATCGACTTTAATAATCTTTTTGCAACTGATATATTTTTTATATCTATATAACTTTTAACAAATCACCATCCATCTCGGACATTGACCGTTTGTTCCCACATTATAGTTAACTTGTAAAATGCGTAGACAAGTGTTCTTACTTGGCAAAAACCAGCTAGTTTTGCGCCAAGCCTCGTTTTGCATTATTCATTTGAGTACACCGTGTACAGTTTTAAGTAGCTATTAAGAAAACGATTGAGATTTAATACGTTAAGGGCCACGGCTTACGATTTACATACGATCTTGGCTCCGTATAGAGTTTTAATATCTTGCTAATGGTATAGTTGACTTATAGAAAATTCTCGACCGATGATTGTCTTTAATAAGTATGTTGATTAAGCATTTAGGATGCGGGATATGTAGGACAAATTGTGATATTATTTTGTTTTTCTTAGACTGGAAAAGATCTAGATTGGTGTAATGTAAACAATAGTAAACAAAGACATATCTATTAACTTAATTCAAAATTAGTATCTAGTCTTGTACTATGAGTATTAGATATTGATAGATTACAGATAAATCAATATTTAATAACAAAAGAAACATCCAAGATATAAGAGATCTTACCCAGGATCGCATTGATAATGTAGATATGCAGTAAAACAACGCTAAACCTATTTGTTGCGTGTGAAAAAATACTAATAACGGTATTGTTCTGCTGCGGTCAACATTACCAATATTCACTAACTTCGTGGTTGTGCAATGTGTCAGTATTGACTTCTTATCTGCCTAGTACAGCCGAGTTCATAAAATATGTGTACACTTTAGTACCTTATCTATTTAATGTCATGTTTAAACTGCCATACATGAATTGTCACAGTAGTTAAAGTGACAAGGTGCTAAACTGTACACATATTTATGATTTCGACTGTACTGTATCTAGGTTAACGATTTGAGTTAAACCTCAGCTCAACCTCAACCTCAAAATCAAATTCAAAATATTTATTCAGTAAATTGGCCACATACGGGCTCTTTTACACGTCGGTCGGTAATATTAAGTGAATCTACTAGCGCTTCGGACAAGACCATCATTGCGGAGAAGAAGCGCCGCAAGAAACTCCAGCAGAAGGTCATTTTTTCAAACATGAAATACAATAATACTTAAAAGTAAGTTACATTACAAGGTAATAAAGCAACAAATATAAATTATTAGAACTATCACAAATAAAGACATTACAAATTAAAAAATTAAAAACATTAACACATTAAATGTAAAAATTAAAAATAAAACATGTCAAATACATTAAACTAAAAATAATGACAAACAGCCGATTGAGATTTGACAGTCTGTCAAAATGCATTATGAATTCTCAAATTATTCTGACAATGATTCCATTTATCTGGAACAAATTAACTGTCAATCAGTGGCCCTGTGCATCGGTGAGATACCCTACAACAAATGTGTTAATTAGGTTATTTTTACGTTTGAAACCTACGTCCTTAACTTAATGTTTGTTTTGTCAATTCAATAATTTCGCAGTTACTCGATAAGGTTGTGAAGGTTATTATTATGAATGGCGTCATACTCGAGATAAATATTTTTCAACTTTTTTCATTGAATTCGCTGTTTATTGAATTTTACTTAAACATGATTTCTTTTAACGGAAAACAAATTGTGAGGTTTCTTAGATTAGGACGACAAAAACTCAATAGAAAAAAATACACTTACGGTGGAGTTTTAAAAAAAAAATTGGTCGCGCTAATAAAACTCTGAAAGAGGTCAGATTTGAACAGGTATTGCAATTTGGAGTAAATTAAATGAATTTAAATAAATGATAACATAATTACAAGATAGGACTTTAAAACAAAGGATTCAAATATAACAATATGTATGTATATAATAAAAGGGCACTTTTAAAGTGTCCTTAAGTTAATATGCGTGAGAATATTCACTTTTATATGCCGCGACACGACTTGTCGTCTTGCGAAACCCCGCCGCAGAATTAAACTACAGTTTTAAGCACGTTAGCAGTTTGTAGTTAAGGATACAAAACTATCTACATTAGGCATAGATTTGGCAATTTAGAGTTGGAGACGGTGACCTGACATACAGGTTCCACCTAGTTCGGGCACTAGTCTCCACGGCATTACTTCTGTACCTATTCTCAACTTAATTATTGCTTAGTTCCTGTAAAAACTTTACTTTGCGGTGGAGATAATATATACTTTTTACTTTTTTTACTTTGTAATTTAGTTTTTGAAGCTACCGAAGCTTTCATCACAAACGGTCAATCTTGGTGATCTTAAATGGATATCTATAGTAAATTTGTCTGTTTGTCCGCAGAGCTTCTACCAGCACGTGTTTAACGGTTGCTACGCGGTGCTGCTGTTCATCGTTGTCATCTTCTTCCTCATCTACGGCGTCGAGGTGTACTTCAAGGTAAGCTCCTTGGTCCATGGTTCTTACTGTCATACAGATCGCCCAGTTTGTGGAAATGTAACTGTGGTTTTTGGAATATTCATATGTTGAACTAGTTTGTATGTATGTAAGTTCTTTTTTACACATAAATAATTACAAGAAAATTTGCATTGATTAAGCGACGCGCTTAGCGTAATTGGTAGTCACCCTGCCTACGAAGCTAACACTGACTGTACAGTCACGAACTTAAATTTGGGACCCACCTTAGGTCCAAAGTCATTCTGACATTCTACAACAATAAGGTTAAGTCTCCTGTAAGTTACAAATGATTTGGCATCTCTAATGACATTGACGACTTCAAGCCTTTTAGCTTGAAATGGGTCACAAATTAACGATCGCGATAGTATGTGCTAATATTTGTGTGTTGAGCGCGAGTATTTTATCCTGAGTCTCAGATTTTTTCTACGTATTTCTCTATATACGTATGACGTATGGTTATCGTTTACTTTGTACCGGGGTCAATGTGTGTAAAATTATTCCCTGGTATTTATAATAATATATCACGTCTATAGCAGAAAACATGGCTTTGCCATATAAATCAAAATATTTTATCAGCAACAGTTTTATTGCAGCATTTTATTACTTTTCAAAACAAGGAAAGGTATTTCGGAATAGCTGAGTTTTTATCTGGGTATTCACTATTTTGGTACTAGTTATAATCTTTTCAAAACACGCCTGCTGCGCCAATGTACGTAAAATTAAGAAGGAGGACTCGAAGTCACTGACCAACAGTATCTTAGTCAACACTGGTGTCGAAAATATCAGAAACGCTCTAGTGCCTCTTGCAATAGAGAAGTTTCAGATATTTTTTAAGGTGAACATTTTCAATGTCTCGTCTAACACAAACAGTTTAATATTTGTTTAACCCAGGAGTCGTCTGCTTCTGCTTTTCTTCACCGTCAGTAACCTTGATATAGTCCCACGTTGGGTGCCAATGTCACGTGATTTTTTTAAAACTCCTTTATACTGTTTGTTAGTCGAATGTATCATATTTATTTTAATTTTTTAATACTTTTGTAAAGGTGGGAATATTCCTTGGATATCCTAAGATGAAAGATGATGGGACACCTCATACGGCACGATAGTTTCTTTTTGAACATTTTGGAGGGGAAAGTTGAGGGGAAAACAGGAAGAGGAAGACCTAGGCTTACTTACTTCAGCCAGTATCAGGAGGTGAAAAAGCTGGCCTCTGCTACAACAAAGAAAAGTGGCAATTACTCCACCGACAAGAGCATAGCTCTTAAGTTAAATGATGATGATGATCCTAGGCGTGAACTAAGAAGGGATTTTTGAAAATGTATCCCCGTATGCCCTTACTTGTAAACGTGGAGTAACCGTGGAGTGGCTAAACCATGCTTTGTCCTTATCTGTCAAATTCAAATGTCACAATGACAAATAAGGACAAAGCATGGTTTAGCTACTTCACGAATACTCCACGTTTATAAGTAAGGGCATAAGAGGTTAAAATAGGGGGAGTAACGGGAAACTACTTAAACGCGTATAAAGTCGCGGGCGTCCTCTAGTGTTGTATAAAATGTTATCGCTGGTGACTACTTAACAGGATAATAAAATATCACAACCATTCGCTGTCGTTTTCAACTGGCCGTAACGACCAGCATCCCTTTTGCGGTGGCCCGTATTACCTCGTTATTGTAACGCCCCATTGTGTTTGTCTTAATGGCTAATTGTGCGGCGTACACAAGGCTGGTGTCCATGTTGATAAACAATTGTTGGAATTACCTAAAGGTAGCCTTGACTTGTTTAACTGTGGTTTCAGCCTGTTCTGGTCCACCTTAATAATTTCATCGAATATTAGTGTATTGTTTTTTTTATAGGTTATACCTTTGAATAACCGACACTTATTTCATAGCATGTTTTACTTGGAGCAATTTTCATTTCATCAACTGGCATTTACACGCGCAGGAGTTATATTTTTTGGTGGTCACAGGTCTAAGCTAACATAAGAAGCCAATGCTTAAGATAACATGAAAACAATAACGCCGACGACGACGCGTTAGCCTTGATGGCAGTGACCCTGCCTACGAAGCTAGCGGTCCTGGGTTCGATTCCCGGTAGCTATGGGCAAATAGCAAGTCTTGGGTGTTTTCATGATTATGATTTTTTTGGAAGGCTCTTTTATTATGAAGGTTGTTTGGAAGAGATCGAGCAATAAGGTCGTCTGTTGTTTATCATGTTAATTTAGATCGTTAATATTTGTTTCGTTTGTATTTCTCTGTGGTGTACAAATTGTACAATAAAGAGTATTGTATGGTATGACCATGATTATGAGGAAGATGATGAAGTAGAAGTAGAAGATGATGACGATGGCATTGTTGCAGCTCCGTGGCGAGTTCCTGAAGGAGACCAAGGTGTGCACGGTGATCTCGCCGCGCCCGGGGCCCTCTGCGGCCGCCGGGGACGACGATGGGGTCCAGGACACGCTCGTCACTAAGCAGGTAATTCTCAGGATTAACAGGACTCATACTGGTTTACCTATCACAAGTCCGAATTTTCGTTTTATTTGTCAGAATTTTCATAAGTTAGAAATGCAATTTATTCTGGAATTGCTTCATTTTTCAGGGTTTTAAAACAAAAATAACGTAATCTATAGGTTCTACAGGGATATCTCTTTAAACGTTTTGAAAAATCATTGATTCGCAAGCAAATCCTTTTCTAACTGGTGATTTTTCGGACAAATGAAAGAGTTAGAAAATAAAACTTCGGACTTGCGATTGATTACCCTCATGCTGAGCTGGCCCTAGCTATGGCTAAACTAGAACACGATTTAGGAAGCTATTATTATGATTTAAGAAAGTAGGATCAGTGTATCGGGATTCCCACCGAGAGACAATCTAATTTTTGGGATAAAAAATCATAACTTAATATGCTCATTTAATAGTACATTATTGCCTAGGCATGGAAGTAGGCAATTGCGGGCCGAGTATTGGATTAAACGGACGAGCTTGCGAGTCCGTTTAAAAATACGAAGCCCGCAATTGCTGTTCCTGCCGAGGCAAATATAGTGCTTTTCTCAAAAATCGCAAGAAAAAATTTGTGTTGGAGTCAAATCTTCATCGCTTGAACTCATTTTTTGAATTGCATACAAACAGAAACTTCATGTGAAAAAACCATCACTCCTTACCGCCTTTTTGTTTATGACAAGGAGAAACGCAATTGTTGTTTTAAAAAAAAACATAAGCTATTCCAGGCACAAATAAAAAAGTTATGTTTCGAGTAAAATTTGGATGTATAAGACTTGTGCCCTCATTTTATTATGGCTCTTTTCACTTTTTAAAAAGTTACAAGCTAGATAGTAATGGAATTTGTATGCAACATTGCGGGCTTGTGTAGCGAGCACGCAATGTTTCTTTTTTTTTTAATTTGAGAACTGTCAGTAAACTATGTACTTCGCGTCTCAATATGTAGATAGGAATGTCAACATCTCCGGTCATTTTTGAGAAAAGTCATTTGTTTCCCCAGGGATTTCAGACGGACATGTCGGGGGCCGGCGGCGTGGATCCTCGCTCCGTGAACGTGTCGCAGCTGCACCAGTCGCGGCTCGGGCTCGTTAGCCAGGCGCTTATGCTCATCCTCATCGCCGGCTTCCTTGCTTCGGAGACGCTCAGCGAACTCTGGAAGACCAAGTGAGTCACGCCAAAACCTTGTCCAGATGATGGTAGTAACCGTAAAGCCTTGAGTATAATACCTACTTTTTGGTTTGTTTAATTTATAATTTGGTAGCATGAGTACTACCTTCATGGCCTGATGATGATGATGATGATGATGGCTCCTTAATGGAGCCAGCCATTACAACCATCTTACTCAATTACTTGCTGCAATGCAGAGGTACTTGTTGTGTTTTGGTGCAATATTTATTTGGAATCAGAGCCCACTTGCCACCTACCTACTTACTTATCATTAGAGAGCGGATTTGAAGTAGCGACTACAATTTTAATATGGATATGACTAGTGCGATTGGTTTCATAGATATATAGATTTATTAATTAGATATCATGTTGTTTATTGGTCTTACAGTTATCTTATTACTTACTTACCGCAATGCTATCTTATAGATAATTAAATTCAATAAATGTTATTCTTGCAACAAACTATATGTAAAGAAAAATATTTTATTCTAATTAAAGGAGTTTTATACAGCTCAAACATACTAGATCCTATTTATTATGCACCTTTTTGATAGTTCCTGTCAACAATGTCACCGTAATAAATACTTACTTGTATTAGTCTTATCCATATTAAACTTGTAATCGCTACTTCAAATCCGCTCTCTACTTATCATACCTCTGTATCATTAAAAGAATCTCAGCCTGATTCATGGTGGAAGCTGTTGCAGAGCCTTGATTGTAATCGAGATGACTCACGCTTGAAATAGAATTGTTTTTCAATTTTGGTTCTAATCTCTTTACCCGTTAATTTCTAGAGTCCCAGTGGTATCCCGCAACTGGCACGACCTGGTGTTCCGTCTGGCTGAGATCGGCGTCGCGCTATGGTTCCCCTGCGTCCTGTGGAACTCCATGGCTCCGGAGCGACTGTGGCTGCTCAACCCGCGCCGCCTGCTGGCGCGCCAGCTCGACGATGCCAAGCTTCAGGACTTGCTGGCCCATCACCAGGATGCCAAGGTAAGGGGAAAGGCTAACTGAAAAGTTAGGGTTATTTTTGTGGTGTGGAATTGTTCAAGATATGTGAACCCTATTCGCCTGATAGTCGTTGACCAGCTCTTAAACCAGGCTGGCCCAAGCTTAGCCTCAAGACCTGTGACTCCTTAACTCATAGCTTTTGCTGCCTCGTCAGCGTGACGGTACTAAACTAAAGGAAACCAACGTTCACCAACGGGATGCCAAGGTAAGAGGAGTATGGCGTGTTCGAGGTATTTTTGTGTGCTATGGAGGAGGACTTTATTACCCAACACCCTCACAGGTAAATTGTGTTATTCTCTGGTAACCAGTAAGGCCCGAAGGTAGGTTGCTTTGGCATTATATGGAAAAGTTATCTGGGCTTTTCGTGTTTTTGTTGTGTTGCATCACGGTCACCGCCAGGATAGAACTTGGTAGGAATTTGCGTAGGCTTTGTCGATCCAGTCTGTGATGAACTATTGTTTTTGGTTGGAAAATAAGCTGTAGGCTTTAAGCAGTATTGTACAAAGTATAGATAGTCGATATCAAAATACTAGTTCTCAAAGTTATAGTTCCGGGCGTGTGTCAAACTAATATTTTAAATTAGTAAAAGTCAACGTTAGGGCTCCGCTGAGGATGGTAAAGTGGAAGAATTGTGGATTTTTTTAGTTTTGATGGATTTTTCACTCAAAGTGCTCTTATTCGTAATGTACAGTCGACGTCATAAATATGTTTACACTTTTAGTACCTTGTCTATTTAACGTCATTTTTAAACTGCCATATGAAATTGTCACAGCGGATAAAGTGACAAAGTACTAAAGTGTAAACATATCTTTGACGTCGACTGTACCTATTGTAAACTTATTCAAAAAACCCATTTTAATTACCTCTTACTATCTTTCTGAAAGACATTGTAAATTTTTAGTTTTTCGTAAATATTTCCAAACATAAACATAAAAAAGGCATATCGGTTCACCCGTTTTCAAGTGATGCTCTTATCAACAGCATTTAACTTCTACTTACTAAGATAATTCAAGGAAAGACCCGGCCTGACCTAGCGATAGCGTCCAATTCAACACGATCGTTGTTTGCGCTCATAATAGCGAATTGTATGCGTTAGACCTCTACTTACAGTCACAGTTACCTTATTAACACTGGACAGCGCACTTACGTATAGCCCCTTGTGTCGATCCAACTCACATTAAGATCTAATCTTATGGCTAATTGGCGTTGTTTGAATGTGGCTGCACAGCAACATATTATTATCCATGATTCAGATCAAAATTGACGCATTGACGTTTCAAATATGCAATCTATCTCTTGACCCATTGAAGATATATATTATACATAATTATCGCGTGTTCTCAATATTCAGGACGGGCATAGATTTGAATGCTTCGGGTTAAAATTTGACATTAATTATGAGACATAGGCGGCGGTTTCCTCTTCCCATCTCGTGGCCCGTTTGCCTGTTTATTTGCAATGATATTTTATATTTAGATACGTTATGCTCATACTAAACGCATTCGAAAACCGTCGCCAATTACTGACAGTTTCTACGTTGCCATATTTCTAAAGACGGCAATTCGTAGCGAACGCTATTGTTAGAAAGAGATAAATAGTTGTTTCAAATTTCGTACCCGAATGACGCGGCGTGCCCGCTCATGGCTGCCATATAGCTACCCGTCTTTATCGCACTCGTGCGATATCTAATTGTATATCTCATGTTTCACAGGTGACAGTGACGCAACCGGTGTAAATTTAACAAAGTATGGCGATGTAAAACAAAATGTAAAAAATATTTACGGTACTTACGAATGAAATGAGACATCCTTTCTTCCTTTAATAGTTACAGTATAATTTCGGTAGCCTCGAAAAACATAAGACGGCATTTTTTATGACTTATATTTGTTGCATTTCTGTAATAAAACTTTACTGTGTTTGACGCGTGCGTGTCAGCGGCCACGGCGCGACTAAACGATAGTAAGGCAATTACCTTCCTTTTCGAGGAACGCTTTTGCACGCAGATGACGTTTTTAATATAAAATATCATTGTTTATTTGTGCTTGGTGCCGCAAATCTATCCCAGGTTTAAATAATATCACATCTATCTTTCATTTTCCGTCTTAATGACGACGAGAATGGGGTCATCAACTGTATATTGCACAAAAAAATAATGGCATTCACTACCCTTCAACCAAATAACACAGAAATTAACAGAAAAAGAAAGACAGAAAACAAACCAAACAACACATTTACAAAATAATAACACTGAGTTTGTTAGTATTGTTTATACAGTAAATTTAGCCGACGTGGAATATTGTCAAAATGATAGCGGCAAGCAATAATTTATGTTCAGATACATAATTGGCTGTTTGCGACAGCGTTGTATATTTGCTCAACAATTGTTGTAAATACACGCAGCTAACGATTTAGATACCAATTTGTTTGTTTTATTAATTAGTGTACATTATTCTGGATCATATTATTACTGTGATGCTATGATGCCTGTGATTTAAGCGGTACTTTAGCCCAGTTTTGTTGATATTCAATTGTGACTATTAATTTTAATAATAATAACTAATAAGTTAAAGCGTTCAATTAATATTAATAGAGACTACGCAGTGCTAATTTGCGGGTATAAAGTTTACCTTACATGTTATTTGAGCAATTTTTGGGTTTTTTGTTTTCAGGAGGTATTGGAGTATTGTTGTTTTTTTACTTGGTTTTGAATTGTCCGTTTTTTGCTTTTCAATGGTTGTCGAGTCTTCAGCTTTTATGCTTTATATGTTGAGATTTACATGAACTTTGTTGTTCAATGTCAATAAAAATTGTCCTGCAATTCTAGACGTGTTTCACTAGCCTTCGTAACGAATGTAGAAAATACAGAGGGCTCAGACAAGATGCACTACGCTAACTACGCTTCTATTCGATTCGTTTTTAAATTCAATCCCGTCACTGGCAGACCACGTGACTTTTCGTATCACGTCATCTTCCAGTGACGCGATTGATTTAGAAACGAATCGAATAGAAACGTTAGTTAGCGTAGGGCATCTTATCTATTTTCTAGGGACGTCTGATCTATTTTCTACATTTTTTACGATCAACTAAAGGCAACTAAGTCAGCCATATTGTTATTTTTTCTGTTTACATTTTTATTATTTAGAATTGAAGTTGTATCATTCATTCTTTCCGATGAGTAAAAGTTCCATCATCGAGTTTGTTTACCCAAATGGTTCTCCAATTTCAATTACTATATGATATCATCAATATATATTTATCATTATCATGATACTCATGCTAATCATCAAGAGCCGCAAAAGGAATTTCACCCTCCTTCTCCATTAACTTCCGAAATGGCTCCCCAGTTCACTGAGTTGACCTGGCATCAGAGACTATGGTGGGTGGCCGGCGGGATCCTTTACTGGCGATGGACGCTGATTCGCGTCCTTCTGACCTCTTTGCTTCACCCTAAGAGGGAATCGAGGGAAGTTCTCGCGTTGCCTTGGAAGACCTTGGTGAGTTGTGGACTGTGGCGTTGGGTTGATTGGTTCTGATCTAAGTGTTGTGTATTTGAACTTATCTAGAGTTACTTAGGAATGTAATTGGTTTTATATAAATGTGCCGTAGAGGGGGAGGGAGGGGGGGAGATGCCACAGGAGCGTTACCGGTGCGTTGCATCGTCCCAACGCTGTGATTTCAACATAGAGCGACGCAAGTGTTTCAACGCATCGTGTGGCCTGTCGTTCTAACTTATATGTAGAACAAAGCAGCGGCGACGACGCAACGCACAGGCAATGCTTAAGTGGCATCCCTCTTAATTAGACGATTGGAAGAGAGATAAACGATATTGCAAATGCTTACCTAAGTACAGTCGAGTTCATAAATATGTACTCGTTCTCATACGTTGTTATGCGAATTTAACCGATTATACCCTAACTCGAAATACTTTTTAAGAGCTAACAGTACAAAGAAAACATCTTACCTTACCTTTCATAGGGGTATATTTGTCCGACAATTGGCTATATGTACTGTTTAAAATAATTTTTAGCTGTTGAGTTTCCAGGGCCTGCTAAATTAAAAAATATATATTTATATTTGCGTTGAATACGCCTTACAGAATTATATTTTATCAGATGAAGTAAACTGATCGTTACATAATATAAAACAAAGTAGCTTCCCGCCGTCTGTCCCTCTTAATGCACGCTTAGATCTTTCAAATTAAGCAACGGATTTTTATGCGGTTTTCATAAACCATGAAGAAGGTTATTTATATATAACTAGCTGTTGCCCGCAACTGCGTACGCGCAAAAAAGTAAAACATAGCCTATGTTATTTAGGGTTAATGTAGCATCCTAATGGTGAAAGAATTTTTGAAATCGGTCCAGTAGTTTTTGAGTTTATTCGTTACAAACATACACACACACACAAAAATACAAATCTTTCCTCTTTATTATATTAATATTAGTATAGACTAGAGGACGCCTGCGACTTTGTACGCGTAGAATCAGTTTCCCGCTACTCTCCCTATTTCTTCCCGTTGGGAGTCGATTTTCGGGAAATCCTTTCTTAGTGTAGCCCTAGACCTCATAGAGAACCTACCTATGTGCCAAATTTGGAATCTCTAGGCCCAGCGGTTTAGGCTGTGCGTTGATATGTTAGTCAGTTTCTTCTTTTATATATTTAGATTAGAATTGAATTAACATTACATAACATCGATTGACAGCAGGACGTGGAGACGGACTCGTTGGTTGGCAGCGTGGGATCCGCGCGCGACTGCTGGATCTGCTACGACGGCGCGCGCGCCGAGCCGCTCATCCGACCCTGCCGCTGTACTGGCGACGTTTCCGCCGTGCACCACGACTGCCTCAGCCGCTGGCTTGTTGAGGTACGTTTTTTTAGACTAGTTTTTGCGCTTGACTCTGTCCGCGTAGAAGTCGTTTTCTTGGGAAACCTTCCAATTTACCGCGATGGGAAAGTAGCATGTGTTATTCTAGACTGTAATCTATTTCTTTGCCTAATTTCATCTCTGTTCTGGCGAGATTGAGTTGCAGCCATCTAAACTTTCGCATTTATAGTAATGAAAGTATGAAAGTCAACTCAATTGGGTCAATTCTGATAAAGTGCTATCTTAAAACACTGATCAGCTGGCCTTTCGCGTCACTCACTCGCAATCGCGATCGGCTTCAAAACAAAACAATTGGTTTCATTTTGTATGCAGACAAGCCTTCGATTTTCAAAATGAAAACGATTGTGATTGCGAGTGCGTTACGCGAAAGGCCTGCTGAATGGGCCCTATACCTTAAACGGACGTAAGTCATTATTCATTCATTCATTTATTCATTGCATTACATATTTTGTAACACAAGACAACGTCTAGCTAAGGTAGGCACTGGGACTCCGGTAGTGCATACCAATTTTCTTATAAATACATATATTTACCCGCAACGCGTATAGTTATAACGCATCCTAGAAACTTATCCCTAAAAATGTATCCTTAACATTTTTATTTTAACTTATGAGTATTGACTATTCAACATCATCTTGTCATAACATTTCCCGACACGCTCTTGACCGCTTTTTAATTATATTTGCAGAGTGCCGCGACTCCTGACGGTCTGAAATGCAAAGTGTGCAACACGCCCTACATCGTCCAGGAAACTAGCAGGTAAGATGTTTTTTTTGTACTGGTCATTTTGTATTGGTACTGGTCGTACTGGTCATTTTTCAGTTGGTGTTTGAGGCACTGTGGAAATTTGTACAGTACTTTTTTAATGATATTTAAATACAAAGAAGCAGAGCTGGCTGGTCGACACACATAAAAAGAGCCCTGAGCGACCTACCTGCGCAACGAGCAAATTACGGACCAAATTAGTGGGCGCGGCGCGGCGGTGGGGGAGCGTAAATCGCATCGCTTTGCTGCCACGTTATTGATTCCTAGTAATACACTCTTATCTATGATTGGTTTGTTAGTAGACAACATGCGCAAACATATCCCCTCTACTAGCCGATCGGAGCTCTTTTTACGTGTGTCGACTGTATCGAGGCTAAACCGAGTGATTTTTTAAAGTAATAGTTTTTTTTTCAAGAACTTTTTTGTAGTTTAAAGGGCAACGTATTGTAGATATAATTACCACTATCAATGACCCTTTCGATCTGCATCATAAAGCACGACTATTTTTTTGTTCATATTCGATCAGTGCGATTCCTGGTTAAGGTTGACCAATTTTCAAAAAATCCATAAATGTAGTATTTATTATTTTCAAAAATAATAGTCTGCGTAAAATTTGCTATTTTTAACCGACTTCAAAAAAGGAGGAGGTTATACGTTCCACTGTATGTATCTTTTTTTTTTCTATGTATTTTCACCGATTACTCCATCAATTGTGAACCAATTGTAAAAATTCTTTTTTGGTTTGATAAAGTATACTTCCGAGGTGGTCCCATTGTCACCAAATCTGTATCTGATGAGGGGATCAGTGAGGAATTTAGGGAACTCCTCAAATATTGTAGGCAAACATATAGCGATTTAAGTATTTTAAGTAACAAGTCCAGCATTTGCATTCAGAAAGTATCATATGGTGAAGTGGAACTGATGATAAAGACCACAGATGGCCACCGGAACTCCTCAACGGTATCGATTTCAAGGGTGGCGAGAAGATATCTCGATTAAGATAGTTGAGCGACTACAACGAAGAATATTTATTTGTTGAAATATGACTATGACTTTCCCGCAGCGTTGCTTGCGGCGCGCTTGAAATAACTTAAAGTTTCATATCAATTAAGAATTGGGACTACGTAATAGCGTATTATGATCACTAAATAAAAAGTATAAAATAAAATAAATGTTTTAAAAAACAAAAAACCGCCTTCAAAAACGCAAAAAATAACTGCTTTTAAAAGAGGAGGTACCTATAGGTCAGTACCAAAAGCCGACTTCAGCTACCTATTTATGAATTTTAAGACCATTGTACATTCCTACCTAATCAGATAACAATATTGTTTTCAATCTTCGAAGGTGCAACTTTAATTGACATTACACGGTTACGTAGGTACAGTAAAGTAGTGGAATACCGTAGTGGAGTAGTCGAATAACAAAAAGCCGACATCAGTTGGACTAACCTATTAGGTGCCTACAATTTTAAAGAAGTTATTTTTTTGCGTTTTTGGAGGCGGTTTTTTTTAATATTTATGGTAGAATTAGCGAGTGGGTGACAAGCATTTTTTCTAATTCTTCAAATGTCAACAATTTTAGCTATGAAACAAGCTGTCATATTATGAGTACCTATCCAGTCGCTATGCATTTCGTGTTAGCAGCTAGTGATGTTTTGAATTTGCCGTTTTTTTTGTGTCACCACTCGCTGGTCGGACTTTATACTCTGTTTGTTTAGGTACTTAAGATATGTAAACAAAACAACCACGTGATATAGTTCGTCAGCCAATAGAAGCAGGACGTGAAAGTGCGATAAAATAGTTTTAATTGGCTGTTTAACAATGCCACGTGGTTTGGATTGTTTACATTTTTTCAAGCATCTAAACATGCGGAGTATAATTGCCGTCCAAGTGGAGTTCATTGTTCTGTAATGTTGTGGTGTAGGGTGGAGTGGGAGCGCGGGTTCACGCTGGTGCACTGGCTGCGCACGGCGCTGGCCGTGGCCTGCATGTGCGGCGCGGGCGCGGCGGCGTGGGTGGCGGTGCAGCTGTTCGCGTCGCCCGTCGTGCGCGTGCTGGCCGCCGGCGCCGCCTCGCTCGTCTGCTACGTCGCCGTCAGGTACGCTCCACTACTCATCCGAACCCACCTAAGGCCCGAACTCTATTTGACATTCTACAGTAATAACCTTGAGTGTCCTATAACTTACAGATGTTTCGGCATCTCTAATGACATTGACGACTTCGAGCCTAATTTTGTTTGAAACGGGTGACAAATTAACATTCGTCACCGTAGAAATTAATGGTCCCTCTGAAACCCTAAACGGTTTTCTTAACGCATCGTTTGTCCGAATTATTGTATGTCCTAAACTACTGGTTTTCAGCTGAGTGTGACAACTTTTTAAGTTTTGCGAAAATACCTACACTTAGGTTAGGTTAGGGTTATATAATAACACTAAACAGTTCTAAAATTTAGGCGGAAATGGCTTTAGGATATACGAAAATTCGGACAAACGATGTATTAGGACAAATGATAATTAGGGATTCCAATATAGAGTCCACTTAATATATACTTACAGGGAAAAGAAACAATCGCTAAATTATTTTCAAACCTCCCTGATATATATGGTGTAACTGGCGCGGTCGGTAGGATCCAAACATCTCCAGTATAGGTAAATATTTGTGTGACGAGTGTGAGTGCTTGTTCCTGAGTCTTGAAAGTTCTCTATTTAAATATGGTTATCGTAGTCTAGTAGCTATAGTACGAACATATCTAGAGCTTAGTTCGGGACTAGCTCAATTTGTGTGAAATTATCCCCTGATAAGCACATTACTTAGAAATGTATCAGACTAATATTCATTTCATTTAAATAATCGCGAAAAAAACATTTAAATACAAATAATCTGTATATCAAACTTTTATTCTTACAGATTCCTCGGCATGAACACAGTTACAGCCTACCAAAAGGCAAAGATATCGTCCCTCCGCATCCTCACAGAGTCGACGGACGAGACCCCGGCGGACCAGGTCGCTACCATCAGTAAAACGGTCACCGTCGAGATCGCATCCAAGGCGGTCCTAGAGCGCGCCCTGAAAGGCGAAATAAACAAGTGAACAAATAGATTCTAATTGGTGGTGTGGTTTTAGTGAACAAACCGGGTGACGTGCAAAAAGGATGACCTTAAGTGAAATTTAAGTGAGTTTTCCCCCGGTGTAAACGTGACTCAAGAGATATTGAAGGGTACGTAAATGCGGCCATTTTGATTATCGTTTTTTAATAACCTATGACGCTTTCCAAGATATCAGGTAAGATACTTTTCTCCAAGCAATAGAATAGTGTTGGAAAATTTCTTCAATTCGGAAATAAAGTGAATACGTAACGGAAAAAGTGAAGTGAAATGTTAAAATTATCTTTGCATATTCAAGCTGAAGCGGTTTTAACTTTGAATTCTAAATGTAAGTACTGGAGTATTAAATTTTTTGGTACAAAGACAGTGATCGAGAGTGATACTATGCAATAATTTGAAGCGTAAGTTCGGAGATGTCCGGAAATAAGTTAGCAACCATTTTGAATTCTTGCAGTACAAACGTGAAACTCAACGAAATAACTCAAGTTATAACATAATAATTGTAGTGATAAGCCACTCAAAATTTACACTCTTGTGCTGTTAGCAATAGGGTTGTATTTTCGAGAGTGTTATCTATTTAAATGTACATGATAAACCTTTCGTGCTATACTTGGATCATGATACACACTTGACTGTCCTTGGATACCATTCTATCCAAAGTAATACGGTTGGTAAAAAAATAACGACAATGTTTTTTTGACATCCATAAGGTTCAAAGTTCAAATTACTAATAGCACTCCTGTATTGTGGGAGCTGGAATGTCAAGTGGATTGGTTCGAGTTTTTTATACAGCATCTGTGCCAATATTAACCCGGTGATAAGTTTTTTGATGTAACTATAGTTATAGCTATAGTTACTGTTTCTTTTTTTCCTTAGTGCTTTGCTCTTGATCAAAATCGAAGTTTGAAGTTATCTTATCTCAACGTTTATTTCCCGGTTTTGTCTTAAAAGACTAGTAGAAAGGATTTTTATTAACCATCCTTATATATATTAGAGATCTGTGACTTTTTTATTATTATAAAAATGTAATTGTGAAAACATTCATTTTCATATACTATCACTGGGTTGAAAAAAACGGCGACAGCTTCGTGCAAACACAAATTGAACTTTATTGAGTTATACTTAAAACTTATAAGGTATTACCATTTCCATTGGAGTATAATTTCATTATACCGCTTTAATATTAAAAAAAATGTAAGCAAACATTTAAGAATATGTCTTTGGCTAGCAAGAAACCAAGTTTTGAGAATGTGCAAAAATTTGAACTTAATTAAGGTTATTTAAAATCTTCCTTTTATGTTTTTCGACGATAGTCCATCTTTAAAAAATCTTGCTAACTAAACAGTTAAGACTTTTAAGGCTATATAAAGCCGCTTGTTACCGAGATGTTAATATTTAACACTTTATGTACACGGAAATATGTTTCCGTCCTTGCCCATAGGTCACATTAGTTATAGTAGATAGTCGGATCCATATCGTCCCTTTACTTTCTCTACTTCGTATCTGAGTGAATAGTTAGATAGGAAAGTAGTCTTTATTCTTTAGGTAACATCAGTGCTTTTCTTATCTAACTATTCGATCGGATACGAGGTTGAGAAAGTAAAGGGACGATATTAATTAACCAAATACTTAAAGAACATAGCTTAATGAAACTCTGTCCTAAACCTGAATTTTAAATAGCTTACAAACATGTTTTTCAAATATTTTTAACGGGTGTATCAAACTGTTTCCCAAACTCGAATATACCGCATAGCAAATTTTGCAGCCGCGTATATTCCTATTCGTGATTTTACCCAATCGCATTTTTCACCATTCATAATTTTTCCTGGTCTCATATATTCCATTCTAGATTTTCCCAGTCACTAATTTCCACATTGTAATTAGGCCGAAATAGGTTTTGTTTAGGTTTTGTTAGTTTTGCAGGCGGCTCGAAGGACCATATCACCCAGAATTAGGAGCAGCGGAGCACCGTCGACTCTGTGGAAATGATATAACTATTCAGATAAATACAGATTGGGAAATTATGATACTGGAATTATTTCTGCTGAGAAAAAAAATCTTCGGCAAAATAAGCTACTGTAGAAAATAAAGACCGGTAAATTTTATGAATGGAATGATTGATACAAAAAAAAATGATTATGGCTAAAATATCGCCATACTCTTTTTAACGCCAATGAGCAAAAACTACTCCTTTTGTTTAGGCAATTAAAAAAATATGTCGTTCTTTATTGCTTGACGTGGTTTTGTTTGTTTAAATTTAGTTAAATATCTAAAAAAAATGAGTATAGTGCGAATTTCAATCGTATGAGTGAGTAAGTATTTAAAACTCATAATACTACTCCTATGGTTGCATATAATATGCATCATTGGCGATGAAGAGGTCAAACACTTACACAAGTTAAGGTCCATCATACAATGAAACATGTCAATAGAATCTAGAGTAATGCAAAATGAACAGAGCTGCATTTCCAATGGAAAAGACTAAAAAAAAAACTTTATTTCCTTTGCGAGTGAGTGGTCAAAAAGCAATTGGGATACACTGGTTTTTTTTTTACAATTATTATGAAACGATTTCGAGGGATAGGCTTCCTGATCTATTAGAAAATGAGTTACATTTAGAAATATATATTGTAAATAAAGATAAAGAAGATTTTAACAAGAGGTATTGTATAACGCTATTTTATTTTTGGAATAAATAGTTTAATTTTTTTTATGTCCTTTTTTTTAAAACGCTTTAGGGCTGCTAAATATGCACTTGTCATTTAAATGCCAAATGGACAATATTTTTTTAAAGGTCTGTATCTTAACTTTTTTAATATATTATAAGCCAGGGTAATTTCTTTTAAGGTGTATCCCAATTGCAGAGTATGTGGAGTGAGCCACGTTACCCATTTGGTACAAATATAATAATAGTTCACACATATCCGTTTTTCTTTTTTTATCTTGTAATTTTGTTACGTATTGTTTTGTTTTTATTTTATAGTATCTTAATTAAAGAGGCTGGTAATTAATTACTTAGGTGTAATGTGTGTTGAATTTTAAAATCAAGTGTTTTGGGATGCGTTGCAAAGGTTTGTGAAGTAAAAAATCTGTGCCAAAGTTGGAGATAAATATTGGAGGGAATTTAAATATTTCAGAATGTAATTGTAAAGGTTTAAGTAAAATTTTAAATACACAAAAGGGCTTTTAGTTTGCGATTATGATTGTATACTTTTAATTCATATAAAATTAAGTTAATTACTAAACACCGTTTTGAGTATTTATAAATAGCACCAACATGTTACTTTTATATTAACCGGTTTGAATAATTTAATAGTTGTATATTTCATTATTCAAGTAGGTTTCCTACAACACTGCACGTCTTATTTCTATTAGAATCTCTGTAATTTAATGAAAAACGCCAAATAAAGTTCAAAATGTAAAGTAGTAGAATATTCAATTTAGTATGAATCTGCGTTTACAAACAAAATATTTAATTGGTATTTCTTACCTTCGAAGAATTCTACCAATGTCTCAGGGAGATACTCCTGAGTATAGTAATTTTAAATGTTTTGTTATTTAAACTGATTTGAAGTGTAGGTCTATTAGCTAATCCGTATAATTGCATATTAGAGAGGAACTGTAATGTGCCAACAAGCACACTATTAGAATCATAATGGTATAGAACAGTCAACTGCAAAAATATGTATCGAAAGAATCCTCTCATAAATATGTTACGAAGTTCTTATTACACTGGAATAAGGTGCATTGGGGCATATTTTTGAGATGTTGCGTTCTCTCATATTTTTACACTTGACTGTACAACAATGTGTGGTATGATTATGCTAGCTGATAGATCTTTAATACTGTAGGCCTAGATTATTTAATTAAATGGACCTCATATCATGGTCAAGTAAACAAAAGGTTCAATTATTGTTTTTGAAGTTACCAGGAGCCTGATGTATTAGTTTGTTAACTTCATTTTGGAAAAACGAATCTAATTTTTACTTATTGTATGGTTCAAATTTTGGATGGCAGTAGGCAATAAGTGTCAACAATATTTAATTAATGCAAAATATATATTGTAACCGCATTTATTTCTCATAAGTCTTAAGGTCTTTTCATTCTTACTTGTCTTATATAGTAAACAACTTTCTAACCTCAAAATGAACCTTTTTTGGCTGAATCAGCTCTTTTATCGTAAATAAAGTAAACTGAGTAAAAATCTTGGACATCACTGGGCCAATGTAGTGTCTGTGATTGCTTCATTTTGTTTAAAATAGCTTTTTTAGCCAAATAAGGTTCATTTTGAGGTTAGAAAGTTGTTTACTTTATAAGACAAGTAAGAATGAACAGACCTTAATAAACAAATACAATGTCTGGAAAAAGACGGATGTGGTTCAAATAGAAAGAGTTTTTGTTATTTTAAGTTGATTACCGTGTTGTCTCCATAAAGTTGACACGTTATTGCTTATTATCTACTGACCCATATATCTAATGTGAGAGTCCAATCGATAAGCTGTGCTAGAAATATGTTTAATTTCTATACTTATTAAAAACGACGCAGGTAAATGCAAAAGGGATCGTTATGCTAACATGTAGCCGAAAAAAAAATCTTTACCTTTTGCTTAGGTATAAATAAATCCCTTTTGCATCTAACTTTCGCCTAAACTTGCCATTAATTGTTAATTCGCCAAACTATCTCCGCTTGTATTTGTCAATTAAATTCAAAATCATATATTTTTCTGAAAAAAAATATCTATTTTGCTATGAATTAAAATTATTCTGTAGTTGCTAGAGTGAATGCGTGTCTTTAGTAGTAAAATACGTATTGAAGCGGCTAGGGTAGCTCTAGTAGAACTTCTTGTAGAAAACATAATGGAAATGTAGTTTGGACTACTGATTGACTTTTACTGTTAAGAAATACTCAATTCCCTCGTGCCTAAAGTGGACTTCAACAAACAAGATTAGATTGGTCTTTGGACGACGAGTGATATTTTTAAACTAAATACAATGTGCAGCCAGGGAGGTGGTTTAATCTTCCTTTATAATTGGATGTTCTTTGAAAACAGTTTTCGTTTTAATATTTTAAACTATGCGGGGTTTCTTAACGGTAAATATTTCAAATAATCGCGTGATTCGTAGTTGAGTGCTATTGAAACTGCTTTCCCACGTATTTTCTGATCTCTGAACGTTTATCCTAAAACTTTGAATTAAAAAAAGTTTAAACTAGAAAATGTATTAAAAATAATATTAGGTTTAACGTATTTTTTGTAAATATTCTTATTAAGACCTTTCAGCCGTGACTGTGGATGTGAAATACAAATAAACATAGATGGAAGTAGGTACCTACACTACCTTGTTGTTTTATTTTGAACTCTACCCGTGATAGAATAAGGACCTCTTGCACCAAAAAGTTAAAACTTAACTGAAAACAATAATCAAATAATTTTCTGACAAATTATTTAGGAGTTCCGTTGATTTTCCATCAGCCCCCTATTTCACCACCTTGACAATGACACGAGCCAGATGACAATTCAGGATACATTGCTAAGTTAATACGCTGATACAGTGCAACCATTTTCTTAATTAGTGATCGGCATTCGTCGTTTTTATATGACACACGAGTGACAAATATACTGTCAGTTGCGAGTGCAAGCGTGATAGCAACAGCCAGACGAAAGCTATTAAGAGGCTGGGAATACTGTAAATCACTGGGTCTCATATTAGCTGCGCTAACCGCGTGGAGTTAACCCCACGTACTTCTGTTTAGTCCATTAGAGAAAATTCTCTTTTACCGAACTATTGTCGTCGCGTGTGATATCCATGGACTTATTTCTCTAATAAGTCCATGAGAGTGTCTATAAATAACTCGACATTGGTGAAATACACCTTAACAGGAGTGAAAGCCAGTAATTAAGAATAGAATAGAATAGGGGGCAGGCGGGCTATTGCCTAATGCACTCGCAATCGTTTTCATTTTGACAGTCCGAAGGCGAGTCTGCATACAAAATGAAAACAATTGTTCCACTTTGAAGTCGATTGCGATTGCGAGTGCGTTAGACAATAGGCCAGGGCATCTTGAAGATTTTAAAGGGCCCACAACCACTCCTAAAAACAGATAAAGAGTTGGCATTGGTGGAGAAATCGAGTAACATATACGCAAAAAAAACAGACGGGTTGCGAACCTCCTTTTTAGAGTCAAAGGAACCCTTATAGTTTCGCCATGTCCGTCTGTCTCTCTGTCTGTATGTTACACTGTTTTTTTCTCAGGAACTATCAAATCGCAAAACTGTTATTTTGTTCTCTTATCCTCATCCTCTTGCCCGGATTTTTAAACGTCTGTTAACCTTTTGACCGCTACAGGCGGCTGTGGCCGTCAACTGAAAGTCGTGCCACTGACGCCACGACGGCTACAGCCGTCACAAGTTCAAGATTAAAAGAGGCTTTGTTAGCACAAAAAGAAAAGAAAACAGATAAAGTAGGTACGGTCGAAGTCCCTTTGACGTCGACTGTACACATTAAAAACTAAACTAAACATGTGTCAAAAAATATATTGCGTTCAGGCCGCGTATATTTTTCAACAATCTTGGCCAGGTTCAACAAATATGTCCGCTACTATACGGTATATCGTTACTTTGGAAAATCGTATCTGATATCTCGAGATGTATGAGTTTGAACTTAATTCTCTTCACGTTTAAGTTTAAAATCGTACGTCACTAAATATGAGATACGAGAATTTTTCAAAGCAATGACGATAAGTCGGCATCCTGGATCTCTGAGACGAGTGTTTAAAAACGCTAGCGCCCTAGCCGTTGGAGAGTTGCTAACTCTACGAGTCCGGGGGTGTTATAACGGCATTTGGTCGGTCGAACGAGTGAACGAGTGAACGCGGCGCAGCTTATATAAACCGGCAAGTTTAAGTAATCCCGTCAGAGCGTACAAAACACTTTTTAGCGCGTGCATTCTCAATTAAACAACGTTCGATCGTTCGAAAGCCCTGCTGCCTAATTGAGAATGCACGCGGTAAAATGTGTTTTGTACGCTCTGACGGGACTAATCTAATTTCGTATCAAGGCGTAATCCCAAGTCGCGGATACTTGAAACCTTCTTTAGTGGTTATCCGGCTAACCGATACGTAGCTGAAATAGGCGAGAAGGATCTTGTAAAGATTATAATTTTGCACTCCCCCTCATTAATCATTACATTATTTGCAAACGCCCAATTCACCACTAAATCAATATAAGATTACAATTCAAAATTACAAAAATTCACAATCCAGGGAACTATTTATAGCCAAATCAGGACTTTCCACGTTAGGGAGGTCATTGACCATGACTAGAAACAGGGTAGGACCTAGCGTGCTCCCCTGGCTCACACCAGAACGCGTGTAATATTGGCAAGATGAACGCCGACGTATCACGACATACTTGAGTTGTGAGCGTTCGAATGGCATTTGAATGTTAGGTATTGTCGGTTTCTTCCATAGAGACCATACCCATACCGCGCGGGGATATCAAAGTTTCCAGTAAAAAACCGGTCAAGCGCGAGTCGGACTCGCGCACCGAGGGTTCCGTATTTAAGATAATATGTTTGTTACCTACCCGCAAAAGAAAATACTCATTTTGTTCATGAACTTTATTTTCTATGCCATAAGGTCCATTTTGACTAGCCTAAATTTTAATACAGATTTTAAGTTTTTTTGATATTTCTCAAAAACTGTAAGTAATGAACACTTCATTTTATTTTTCCCCTAAAATATAAGTAATTATCTATAGGTCAGTATTTTTTCAGATTTTTTGAATAATAATCTTCGGTGATTAGGGGGGAACGATAATTTTTTGTACATTTTTGGCTATAAAACAAAAAGTATATCACAAAAAATTAAAAAAACATTCTTTTTTGAAATGTGCAGATTAAGCCCTTTCATATGAAACCCCATTTGCTATAATCGAACCACTTTCATTTTTCAACCCCCCATTCTAGACCCCTTTTTAATTATTTTTTTTCGCTAGAAACAGATGCGGGTAAGCAAGTTATACAACTATGCCAAATTTCAAGTTGATAGCATTTCTAGTTGCTGAGAAAACCTGCTGTGACATACAGACAGACAGACAACGAAGTCTCACCATAAGGGTTCCTTTTTTACCATTTTGGTACGGAACCCTAAAAAAGCTTGCGATTCCTTGGAAGTTTTTATCATCTTGTAGGAAGTTGTATCAAAATTTAAACTACCTACTTATCAGGCCGAGACTATACGAAAGTAGTCAGGCATACCTAGGTACAATCTGTTTGTTGACTCACCGCTTACAGTTTTCTACGGTAGGTAAAGGTCATGGCATTAATAACGCAAAATTTACAACAGAGCTGCATGCTGTCGACAATAAGCAAGCAAGGCTCTTCGAAGATAGGTATTATGTAAAGAAACTAGGTAGGATGCACGCTAAGTCGAGCGAGCACGGCACGTTCTCGATTCCTATCTGTCAGTAAATATTTTACACAGAAGACAGGAACGCTTGAAATGTACTTACTTATTCTAATACTCTGCATATTGGCTCTTTACTACGATTCAGAAGTTTTAGAGAGTGAAGAATTTTGTTAGAGTTGTAATGGCTTTTCACTAGGTTGTTATTTGTCAAATATTTTCGTTGCCTCTTCCATTCGGTATGTAAAATATAAGAGATGTAAGGTTAATATTTGGCCAACATGGCTAATTGTAAGTGAAGTGCTAGGACAAGACAGGACCGATTTTTAGATCAGTAGTTAATTGTACCTATTAATGGTTAAAATTCGAAAATTATAGCGAAAATGTGACACACTTGGTTTAGATTTAATGATTGGTTACGATTTTTTATTAGTTCAGTTAACTAATGATCACACAACTCGCCCTAGGCCTGTTGTTTGATCGGTAGTTAAACTAACCAATGATCAAAAAACGTTACTTCTGGTTAAAATCTCAAGGAAATGTGTCAAATTTTCCATTCCTTTTTCGAATTTTAACAATTAGTTAGTTTAACTACTGATCAAAAAACAGGGCCGGGCCTGTTGTTTGATCAGTAGGTAACTCAACTAATTTTTAAAATTAAAAAAAGGATTATAAAATTTGACACATTTCCTTGGGATTTTAACCATTTGTAACGTTTTTTGACCATTAGTTAGTTTAACTACCGATCAAACAACATGCCATTAGTCGTTCGTTAGTGACTAGGTATATTGAAGATTTTTCTTACACAACAATGAAAAAGAAACAAGTCAACTGCGTCTGAAATATGCCCGAGCGGTTATTAATTGTATACAATCAACGCAAGCAAAAACAAAAACGATAATTGACAATTTGTAGTTATTTTACCAAAGAAACTATTTGCATTTTTGTTCAACATTGTATAATTAATTCGGGGTGATACCACGGGCGTTTTAACCGCCGTCAGTCCCCTGTCATAAATATCGAAAGAATGAGCTACACCAAGCAGCTAACATTCACACAGAGCTATACTGTTATCGTAATTCTTGCCACAATTTATCGAATTTTAAGTATATTATCGCCTATTTCTTAAATACTTAGGACAGCGGACTGACGGCGGTTGAAACGCCCTTTGGTGTTTAATATCACCACTAAAACTTACGCCGAATAGAGGCAGCAGTAGGCAGCATCTCGCCGGGCCCGGTGCAGCCCGCATCGATTGGACTGGAGCCCTGGAGACAAGCCAAGTCGGCACAAGGTCAATGCCCAAAATCGATACCACAGGACTAACCGTCTTGCTCAGGTAGGTGGCTAATCTATGGGCTTGCGTTTGGTTGTGCGTAACCGTGTCCAATTATGTAGATGAAGATAACATTTGGCATTCAACGTGATTGCGTGCGACGTCGCGTTGGCCTAGTTGGTAGTAACACTGCCTACGAAGCTAGCCGTCCTGGGTTTAAATCCCGGTAAGGGCAGATTTGTGTGAGAGCGTGAATATTTGTTCCCGAGTCATGGATGTTTTCTACGAGTATGTATTTAAGTATATATTTCTCTACGTAAGTGTTTATATCGTTGTCTAGTACCCATAGTACAAGCCTATAGCTTAGTTTGGGACTAGGTCAATTGGTGTTGCATTGTCGCCTGATATTTATTTATTTATTTTAATTCACTTGACAATAGGATTTTTTGTTAAGGTTTGAGGTTTATAGAGAGGTTTGTCTCAAACTCACACGTTTTTTGTTAAAATAATATTTCTTTTTTAGGTTTTTACTGAGAAACTTAATGGCTAAAAGCTTAAACGCCACGAGGTACTTTAGGCCACAGCTAGTGCCATTCTTAAAAAAAAACTCGGTGACAAACAAAATGACGTCATTCCAACCACTAGTCCAAAGCGAGCTAAGTAAATAGCAAACACTGATAAAGGTATGCATTTTTTTCTCAGTAATTAATAAAGAAAAATAAAATACTATGCTTTTGAGACAAACCTCTATAACTTTATTTATCACAATAATGCTTATACCTCTAGAATTCTATAAGATAGACTATAGACTATAGATTATTGTGATCAGAACACCTTGTCCATCATTAGATCATTACAGTCAAAGTTACACGTTCCCAAGACTCCAAAAGTATCTATACGCCTTTATGCCACTTAAAATAAGGTCCGTGTATACTTATACTTGACGCGACGGCTGTATAGATATTATTGCGTTCGACAGTACAAACACAGTCAACATTTAAAAAAAACAGTTCCCATTGAAAAATATTTAGGAACATAAAGTTTTATTAATTTTACATTTAATTGAAGTTCATTTATATATTTTCTAGAAAGTAATTATTTTGTTAGATTTAATCGTCAGCTTATTCCTCAAAATGGTTTTGTAAAATGGTGCACTCTTTGGGCATTTTTTCTGCATTTTAAATTTTACTGACCAACATTTAAATTTTAAATGTCAGATTTTTTACATCTTTTTATTTTTTCGACACATTATTCGCCCCTTTTTACCTTTCGACCGTTTACTTTTGTATAACGCTTCGCAACTTTGCCAAATATAAAAATGCAAAATGGTTAAGAGGCCTCCTATGGCGCCACGCCCCCACAAGAATAAAAATGGATGGCTTTATGTGCTTCCGCGCGAAGAATGTGAGATGGAGATAGTTCGCTCGCGCCTTGACGGCAGCGTTAAATTCAATTAATCGCTGTTTACTTTAAAACCCAACATTGATTGAAAAATTGTTTTGCCAGGATTAAGAAGTTACATATCCTCAACTATTGAATCGAAAATCATCGTTAAAGATTATAGGGTTTCGAAGATTCAACCAAAAACAAGCAAAAAAAACGTGTCATGTTTGAAAAATAAAAGTATCGAGGATTTTATTTCTAATCTTGTTTTCACGTTCGACAGTCTCAAGCAAATATGATCAAGTTTAATATATCCAAAAAATAGATACAAAGGCGTTATGGTTATTGAGATCCAGATCGCGGAACACTCCAGACTTTAGCATAGGTGGCCTCATAATAATGTTCTGAATGTAATTATTTTCGGTGTGCTTAACCAATAAAGTTGTCTCTGGTAATTGCGGTATTAACTTGGATGTACTATTATGATGAAAATATAGTGCCTACTTAGCTCTTTAAACACTTCGAAAAGAGGAACTTTGTTTTTACTTACAAGATTTAATTTTATTTTATTCACACGTTGTTAGTTAGTTTGTTTGTTTGTCAGTATGTTTACAGTAAAAGGCAGATAAGTACCTAGTCAATCCTGTCACCTGGTGTGTTATTCTCTCAAAAAACGGCGGCCGGTCGGACGGACGAGCGAATAAAAGCGGCGAGTTTAAGTAGTCCCGTCCGACCGAACAAAACACATTTCAGCGCGTGCATTGTAAATAAGGGAGCCTTATACGTTCGAGAAGTCATGCTGCCAAATTGAATACACGCGCTAAAATGTGTTTTGTTCGCTCTGTCGGGACTACTTAAACTCGCCGCTTGGACCTTCACTCGAGCGAACGATCACCTTTGCTTGTTGAGAGAATCACAACCCTGTACAATTTATTAGGTACCTATTCTTGGGATTTGGTTTAGTCCCCAGGGCCCGTATTATGGTCGCCTTTATCGCGGTGGATAAAGCTTCCGTCACTCTCGCACTTACATACTGGTCAGAAAGTGACAGATGTTTTATCTACGCTTATCTACGTCGATAAACACGACCATAATCGGCCCGCAGGAGAAAATACTCTTTTACCGAAAAATTTTCGTCGCGTGTTGATATCCATTGAGTCATTTCTCTAATAAGTCTACGGGAGTGTCTATAAATAACTCGATATCGGCGAAATATGGGTCCATATTGGCTCATATAAAAATGTGGAGTCCGAATGTATTGTTATTCATAATCACATAGTGAAAGTTGTTCATATTCGTGGGTAGACCACAGAGGTGATCATTGTGATCACGACTTAGATTCCACCCTGTATATATATACAAGATTGCTCGTTTAAAGGTATTAAGATGCAGTATCCAATATTTGGACAATTCTAAGAAGTTCACAGCACCATCCTACCAGCCTTCAACTTAGTGCTAGTCGTAAATTATTTACTAGGTGCACGATTTGTAAGGTACAGTCAACAGCATAAATAAGTGATCATTTATGTACCTTGTCACTTTAACGTCGCGTTTGAAATGTCATACAAAATTGTCAAATGATTGAAAGCGACAAGGTACATAAATGATCACTTATTTATGCTGTTGACTGTACCAAACAAGTAACACCCGAATGGCAGGCGCACCCTTATGACTTCATTTAGCCTATGCCACACACAACACATGTCCTTGACGGACCATGAAGCCGTCATTTGTTAAAAACAGTCCAATTAGTTCAGGAAAGCTAAAGTAGCACATTCGATTTGTTAGGGTTCCGTAATTAAACTAGGAACCCTAACAGTTTCGCCAAATCTCTCTGTTTGTCTATTGGTCTGTCACACTCACTTTTTCTTAGAAACTCTCAAACTCACATACCTGAAATTTTGCACACCTGTGGACTACAGTCGCGCCGTTCGAAGAGGCCCGGTTTGACATCTGTCAACGCAGTAACTACAAAACATAACGGCCAAATGTGTTTTATTTTATTTTATATAATCTATCACGACACTTCATTGGTTCTTGAGTTACAGGCGACTAAAATGGTTAAATACCTTAAGCTGGTACCAAATGAACTGAAATAGAATACTAACTCCCATTACGGTTTGGAGTGAGGTCGACGGCACCCTATAATGAGCATGATCCGACATGCTCTTACCCGGTTTTTTATCACATACCTTAATACCCTCTGACACTATCTTTACTCTTGGCTTTGCGTACCTACTCGGGTAAGAGAGGAATCCTTTGGGTAAAATTTCTTCCGATTGTCCATCCAGACCACAGCTGCTTTTGTTGCAACAACTATAAAATATTCATATTAATTACCCAGTTCGTGGTAAAGTGGGTACTGATAATCATCAAAATCAATCAACGTGTAGGCATGCCGAGGACAAACCTCGGCTACTTAGATTTCCTATCGATCGATACAAAATGTAAAAATAGTTAATGTGGTTGTGCGCTTTGTTGTTCACTTAGAATCGTGTGGTATTGTCCCTTAAAAGTTTCGATTAATAGTACATTACTGCACAGACCTGGAAATAAGCCGTTGCGGGACGAGTGGAGTTAGCGTGGCCAAGACGCAGTCGAGTCCGCGCTATATACGAGTCCAGCAACCGCCCTTCCCGGTCGAGGCTTGTATAGTGCTTTTCTCCTCCTCCAACAATGTGAGGAAATTTAACACAATTGTTAATAATATTAAACACAGTCCCAACATTTCCTTGAAAAAAATAGTACATTGTTGCAGAGGATAGAAAGTACGCGAATTTTGGACGAGTCATATAGAGGGCCGAAACGTAGTTGAGGCCCTCTAGTGTGCGAGTCCATAAATTGCACTTTCTACCGAGACATACATAGTGCTTTTCACAACTACTGAGAGGAAATAAAATAAAAATTCATATTCAAAACTCAAATTTTCAATTATGTTAATATGACATCGCCGCCAATTTTACCATAGATAACTTTTTTTAAATCTGGACCCCTATTCTCGTGGCACTCGAGATTAATAAACTAACATGCGAGATGTGTCAACTCCATATAAAATTGTATTTGTTTCGCCATAGCTCCCATGTAATTTCATCTCTAGTGGTTCGAGATTAGGGGCCCAGTTTGAATTACATTTAAAAAAAAAGCAGTGACATCGTTTTTAGTCTGTGTATCTTTTAGCGAAAATACACCTAATATTTTACGACACAAACTGGTGTGTTCTGATTGGTCGATTTCAATTTTTCATTTTAAGGAGCTATGACACAAAAATTGATTGATGGATTGTCATTGGTTCTTAAAGTTGGACAACATTGTTCTCGACCAATCAGCAAACACGCCGCCAAAAACATTCTTGGTCTGTCCTTATAAGTAACGTTTTGTGACCCCAAACAAGACCATCTATGGCCATATTTCCGAGCAGTGTTGTGAAAAGAATACAAACGTACGATTTAGTATGACACTGAAATAAAGCATTAAATAAAATCACAAAATTAAACGTATTAAATTCATAAATATAGTTTAAAGTATAAAATTTATTACGCGTTTATGTTATTTCGGCAATTAATTTTGTTTAAGAACGTTATTTTTATTTAAAAAAAGTCAAACTTAATA
This sequence comes from Acleris literana, assembly GCA_946894065.1. Taxonomy (NCBI): domain Eukaryota; kingdom Metazoa; phylum Arthropoda; class Insecta; order Lepidoptera; family Tortricidae; genus Acleris; species Acleris literana. Next base: position 6,497,458 of record OX335688.1, on the reverse strand, counting down.
GTAAATATAGTAAACACACTTTTAAATACGTTGTAAACGCTGTTTGAAAAGGCTTAACTTTTTAGTCTATGACATTTAAAAAGTAAAATATACAAGGAAGAATTTTGATTGCACGAGTGTTTGTCTGTTTGGAGATAGCAATATATAGGTAATTAAATTTCATACATTTTCGCGGCTGCTGCCGTTGGTGAATAATAACTTTGATTATTTTTTAAATTGCCTCGGCCTGGAAGTTCTGAGTTCCAGGCCCAGGTAAAATTAAAAAAAACATTGCACGCGGGTTGATTTTACAACAGTAAGGTTAACATTTCCGAGCATGTGGGAGAAAATGTACATTTTTTATTATATAAATTAATCTTATTGCAAATGTAACATTCCAAACTTAGGATTCGATTTAATGCAGAGCGTAAAGTCGAATAATGTATCTAGGTATCTCGTGCGTGAGTCTCGAAAAACTCGAGAATGAATGCCAAGTTATCCAAAATTTTGTATTCGTAATTGATAGGACAAGGTTTGTATGAAAATAAAAAATCACCCGGGTATGAGCGACACCTCGGGTACCAAAAAAATAAACAATTAAAAACACCTTCCCCTACAGAACGATAAATAGTTTCATAGTGCTATTCATAGCTAGGTACCTGAAGTATTCCACTGAAACCACTAATTTGATTCCAATTTCAATTTCCTTCGTTTACCGTTTATGTATTCTTTTCAAACTTGGAATAAGGTTTAAAATGAGACAAATGGTAACGTAATCAACTTTGTAATACTGAAAACCACCACTGCAACGTCTGCATCCAACCTCCCTCTCCGAAAGTAGCCGAAGAGACGCGGAAGTGCCCGAAGGGAATCAAAATGGCGGAACTTCCCGCGCATGCCTACCCCTACTGGAGGTGACGTCAACAAGAAATAGTGATGTGAAGGTAACTGATTTATGTAACTCGAGATTTTTTCATGGTTGAAGGTTAGGTTAAGATAATAAAATTTTATAAAAATTAAGATTCAAGCCTCAATAAGAACTTAAATGTATAAGTCCTTTGGAGCAGTCTGTAGAATTTATATGTAATAAAAACCAACAATAAATTGGTTCTTTACACTTAGTTGATAATATTTTAAAACCGACTTTACATTAATTGCGAATTTATTGAATATACTTAAAACACCGCGAATCTTTTTTACTTGTAACTAAACCGTAGGCTTTTACATTTCTATAACTAAGAATTAATATTATATTTAATAGATTCTTTTCTTTAACCCTTTCTTTGCTTAGGCACAGATCACTTTGTAATTCGTATTATATCAAAAATGCTTTTTCTTGATAGCTTTTTTTAATCAATCAAATGATAAAAATAGGTACCGTGATTGTGTATTTTTACCCTCTTGCTTTCAGTCAATATTGATACAATATTCACGTTTGCTAAACTAACGAACATTTCGCAAAAACGTATTTGTGCTTAAACTTTTATATATTACAAAAGTCATATAGGCTAATTGCTTAAAACTAACAAATTGACAAGGCTTGTCAATATAAAAAAAACTGCTGCGCCGGGGAGTACTCCACGGAAAATAAAAAATTGTAAAATGATTTACGGTTTGCCAAATAAATACTCATGAAACATTATACCCGAGCTACTGTAGGATGGTCTCTGTGACAACCGTATTTAGTAATTTTATATACTTAGGTTGTTATTATATTCGCAAGTGAGGCACATAAAAAGAGTAAGAGTTTATTATTTGTTTTGCATACTTAAATTACTAAAGAGTGGGAGGTATTTTAGCCTAAGAAAATAAAAGGTCGCTAGCTAATCTTACCCTTCTCCAATAAACGTCACCGTTGATCCAGATTCATATTTAATTTAAATTAATAAACATCGCCGCATCATTATCATTATCAGCCGAAAGACGTCAACTGTTGGACATAAGCCTTCCCTAAGGATTTATACGACGGCATGGTTTATCAAAAGAATATTTCTAATAAATCAAAGAAACCAGTTTTAATAATAGCCCGCAAGCGCAAGAGTCATAACATTTTAAGATTTTTATTGCACAAAAAAATGACTGTATGAGTACCTACTCATAGTCCATGAGGTAGAACTAGACGAATTTGTCTTTACTCAAAATCATAAGTAGGTACCCTATGTAATTCTACACTGAAAAAAATGTTTTCCTACTATACACAGTAGACCAAAAACACCAACTAAAAGTAAAACTGTCATCAAGTGCTTGAAAAACAGTAAAAGACACAACATTCGCCTTTACTGAGTGACCATTATTATTTAATTAATTTACAATATTTACAATGCGACACACATTTGAATTTACTGTCAAGACGGTAAAATTTTACCGCAAATATGTAGTCAAGGTTAATATGCCTAAATCTTCTCCTTGTACTATACATTGAGAATACTTTTTAAATACAATTAATCATCTGTAATCTGTGTTTACTTACCTCCTAGTTAGTTACAAATTTAAAAGTTGATTGATCGCCTTTTTATCTCACGAAAGGCCTAACAAACCGTTGTAAAAAACAAATCCCAAAGTCATAGGTATTTATTAAACCAGCATAATAAAAAGAGTGAAATATTTTGGCCGAACAACTAAACAACATTCTATACATATGTACCTTATCATCGGTATCTTAGCATTTTTAATTATAAACTAATTAAGTTCTATAATTGGGAAATTGAAGTCTACGCTCTCTGTTCGATAATTATTAAATAGCTCGTAAGTTACTTAATTAATTTATGAAACTAAGATAACGGAATGGAGAAGAGGTGCTTCATACGCTTTATATGTACCTGGTGGTTGTGAATTTATTCGTGGCGTTTATGTTATTTTAAGTTAGTGAAAACCAGCGAGGATTTAAAAATAAACAAATCAAGGATCTTTTATCAATCAAAAGAAAAATTCAAAGACCGAAGGCCATTGAGGTTATCTGGAAGAGATCGCTATTTAGCGGTAAGGCCGCCTGTTGTATACATATTTGGTGTTTTTTTTGGTGTTTCATAAAGAGTTGTAATTGTATTGAATAAACTCACTTTTTTTTTGAACTGTTTGTTATTAACGTCGGTTTACTTCGACATTGCGCTCAAAATATTCTTTCACATGTTTATTTCTAAGAAATCTATTAAAAACGACCTCTTATCAATTAACACTTTGTTAGACTAATTGGGTAAGAGGCGCGGTGTGGATTTATCGACAGCTTAATTTACCGTGGGCACATCCCTAGCGTCTTGATGTCGTCGACTGCAGTCTACTCGCGAATGTTCGCATCGCGCCGCGTACTATTTTGATTCGCGAATGAAATTTCGAAAATAGAACTGCGTTAAAAAGTGCAAGCGGTCAGTGGTAGTTCAGGAACTGTTAAAAACCAAAAGTACGTTTCGTTTCAATATTTTCTCGTTACGTAAACTTTTTTTATCAATATTTACGTTTCGCATTTCAGCCTTGAAAAAACAAAATGTAAATATTTATGAAGTTTATTTTTATACCGGATACCTAAATGTTTTAATTTTTATTCTAACATTTTTATTGTAATTTACATTAGTTTTTTTTTTTAAATTTGACAATTTATTCAAATATAACACATAACTGATCTAAACGCTCGACCATAAAGAACCTAATTTTAAAAATAAATACTTGAACCACCTTATTATTTATGAACGTTGAGGTTAAATGAAATGCAGAGGTTCCACATGTAGGGACTTTATTGATTGTGCGCGGGCGGTCTCGACGGTGCGCGGGTTGGGGAGGTCAGGAATAAACCTGGACTCGCTATGAGCACGTGCCCGGGACACGTGGATTTTTTTCGGTTCTTTATGTGAGAAAATTATTGCGATGTTTTTTCCACCACTTTAGAAGCCTGGGGACGGATCGAGCCGGAATTATCTAGGACCAGTGCTATCACTGAGTGACTTAAGATTATGCAAATATGTAGACACTTTAATGAGTTCTTTATTTAGAGAAGTCTCAATTTAACTCTATCCTCCGCTTTATCGAAGCTTACGTTTAGTTGAGATAGAGAGACACTATAGTTGGGTCGATCTAGTGTCATCCTTGTGACAGTTCCTATAAACACGCATTACACTTTTTTCTTTGACTTATCATTAATACTGTATTAATATAGCTACTAAATAGTAAGTGTATGAAATTATGTAATATAGCCATAATAGCCTTCACAGGGATCGACGATATGGATTAAAATTATGTCTGTTTAGTTTTTGGTGAATTTAGCGTATTTTACGAAATATGATTATTTTTCTAATCTTTAAACGCGTTTACTAAATTATCAATATACACGTATTCATTAAAATACAGTTCCTACACACACTCTCCTTTACAACAATATCGTCTATGAATAAATAAACCATAGATTACACATGTGTACACCCAATGATATAATATAGTAAAAAGAGGTAGATATGTTATACGCACTTCGATAGTGGCACCCTAAAACCAAGCCAATTGGTACACCTTTACTTTGTCTTGCGCCGTCAACGGAACCGTGAACTAGTCTGCAGAGCAATATACACTCGTCTCTGCTTCGCTCCCGGAAATTAGCATACCATCCTGCTTTCACTTGTTATTTATGAATTATTGTGTAATTGCAATATTTATTGATTATGTGAGCGTAAGCTGGGCCATTTTTACACGCGGAATACCGTACAGGTAACATATCTACCTCTTTTTATATTATATCATTGTGTACACCACATTGGATACACCTTTGGTTTTTTGTTGAGTTGTATTAAAAAGATTAATGACATCATAGGGCTAATCCTGCTTCGTATTAAATCAGATTAATCGGATCAAATAAAGAAATGTAAAGCCATACGGTCAGCGGTGTGTACGGTTGGCCTCATAGGTAGCTGCATACTTTGATACCTTGTCGCTGTAACAGCCTTGTCCGATTAGTGAAGCAGTTCAAACATGACGTTATAGTGACAAAGCTAAGTGTGGAGCTACGGATAAGGCTGTACGACCAACAAAATCTATTTATCTACACTCATATTATAAGTCCTCTATTGCGTTCATAACCCGTAGGCAATGACCAGCATTACCTGTGGTAGTAGGTGACAGCGATGACAGCTGTTAATTTTGGAAGATGTTCCAAATATGGATCTCATTACCTTACAATATCCGATAACGCAATTTCAAAATTACGTTACAGCTGTCATCGCTGTCACCTACTACCAGAGGTAAGATTATGCTGGTCATTTTCGGCTTCTGAACCCATCTTAGAGTACTTATAATATGTGTGTAGATAAAGTATTGTACGAGACTCTGCGTAATTAGCATTACCACACTCATGTTGTAATGCCTGTCATTATGCAACCGTCACGTAAACTACTATTGTGTCCCGTCGGCGAACCCCCGTAATGAGGTGTCACTAACATGCCATATCATTCAAGTTTCAAACAGGTTCTACGGTACATGAATCCATTTTGTTAACTGTACTTACGTTTACGTACAGTGTCTGCCATCCTAAGATTTCTTTTTGCACGTGATATATATCGATCCATCCATACTTCCATACTTATCCTACTAAAAATATAAATGCGAAAGTTTATGTTAGTTTGTTACTCCTTCACGCTGCTACGGCTTTAGGTGAAATTTGGAATGGAGATAGGTATACCCTGAATTAACACATACGCACCTTTTCGTGCCGGAAAATTTCAAAGTTCCTGGGGAATAACGATAAGCGGACGAATTCGCGGGCAAAAGCTAGTAATATTATAAATATGAAAGGGTCCTTCGGGTCCAACTCGCACTTGACCGGTTTTTAAAGTAAATATTATTATTGCATAGTATTTAAACGTGTAGCCAATTTAGAAGCATCTTGAATGAGTAAATGCTTTTTGCTAAAAACGAGTTTGACATCAGGCTACTGAATGCCGTGATAAAGCTCTGGTGATCAAAGGGTCGGACGTATAAGGCTGCCTAATTGAGAATGCACGCGCTAAAATGTGTTTTATTCGCTCTGTCGGGACTACTTAAACTCGCCGCTTGGACCTTCACTCGAGCGAAAGATCACCTATGCTTGTTGAGAGAATTACAACCCAGAGCGGGGCCTCTGTTCCTTGTTTACCCCTATTACAATCATATTGTTAACGGCTCGGCCGCCGTTACTTGCTACTACTTAAAATAATAAGAGCTGTTATAATGTTAACAAAGCGATAACTAATATTAAGGGGAATGGACAAAGCGGAATGTAGGCCGGGGAAGCCTTTGTTCAGTACCTGGTATTGCTTACTCTATTAAAACCGCATTATTCTCTTAAATAACTCGCGAATTCGTCGAGGAATCATTGGCTAGCGTACTTTGCCCCGTCAATGCGTGCGTGTCTCGAGTTCTCGACCTTGGTCGTACTTCGACCATCTGCGACGCAGCCGAACAAGGTCGTAGGCACTTAACCCAGCATAAAACCTACGAGGGGATATAACCTCGTAAGGCCCAGTTTGCAATAGAATGTACATATTCAAGGCAATTTAATTTGAACTGTGTTCCAATGGAAATAAGGTTAAGTTTCCTATTTTCATAAACTGAAAATGACATTATCGAACAAACGTATTTGAACTTTATTGCCTTGATGGTAGACTCAAAGTCCCACTGACAAAAAACTCCTTGTTTGTAGTATGGTGGGCCTTACGAGGATAAGTTATTATTATCAATTTTTATTCTACACGTAATCATATTTTAAAAAAAAACTAAGTAATAGTGGCGTGTATTTTGGTACTGTCGTCTATGTATGTTAATAACCACTGTGTTAAAATCCGCCATTTTGTATCTTTTAAGTACGCAGAATCTACCGCCATATTGTTTGTACATATCGAGCCATCCATGAAACCTCTACGAGATAACAAGCATACATATTACCCCAAACATACATCATACAACTTGAAAGTGAAGGTGACAGACACGCAGACCGACTGAACCCTAAAAAGGCGAAATTCTAAACATATTTGATAGTCCGAGCTCCGTTTATTTAAAAAAATACCACCAATACAAAGTAAGCGATAAAATTTGACCACTCCTACACAATTTAATTGAATACTTGTACGTATCAGTTCAATAGTCGTTGTTCATTATATAACGAGCCACTGTACCCCACTATGCTGCTAACAGAGGACTTAACATCGGTCAGTGGGTCAGTGATCGATACACTATTGTGATCTGAACTCAGTAGAGCATTAACAGGTTATGGGCCAGGTCTGTGACCGAATTCTCTCGTTATAAATCTATAGTGAGCTTCCTATCACCTACATTTTAATTTTGTATAGATTTTCAGTCAAACTTAGAAGTAAGAAGCAGAGGGCCCTGCCAAGATGCATTTCGCTAACTAACGTTTCTATTCGATTCGTTTTTAAACCAATCGCGTCACTGGTAGATTACGTGATCCGAAAAGTCACATGATCTACCAGTGACGCGATTGGTTTAAAAACGAAACGAATAGAAACGCTAGTTAGCGCAATGCATCTTGGCAGGGCCCTCAGGTAATCCATCTTTTATCTCAGGACTCGCGAGGCATTGCATCTACAAGATCATTTTTAATAACTTGTCGTGTTGGGGCTGGCAGCTCTCACTCTTAACAATAATTATGTGTGATTGTCACGATAACGCGATCTCCTAATAGTGTTTAAATAATTGCATTATTATTAAATCAAACACGCTATATATAATCTGGAATATGGTCCTTCGAACCGGATACGAACCATCGATCTTTATTAAATTAAGAAAACTCGCTATAAAAGACCTAGCTAGAACATGGTCCTTCGAACCGGAAACGAACAATTAATCTATGGACTGTAAAAAAATACCATTCGAGAACTCGAGGTGTATTAAGGCCAAGCTAGAATATTATAACCTGGCGGGGTGCGAGCTTGCCTTTCCGAGTCATAAAGCAACATTATCCTCGACGCAGCAGTGACGTTGTAAGTATAAGGCTGTGTTAATAAATTGGCTTACTGCACCGGTGTGCACCGGACGCTTCCGATCGCAGCTAGGCTGGATTATCTGATCCTGTTGAAACATGTTACGTGCTATCTAAGTGTGCGTGCGTGAAGAAGAAGAAGAAGAAGAAATAAATTTATTCACTACACAGAAGACACACAAATAGACAAATAAAAGAAAACAAACAATGTGATTGAAACAGCACGGAGCGTGTGTCCTCACAGTAGCGAATCGACTGGCTCAGCATTATGCTGAGGTGTCAGACACCTGCAGAGCGATGGTTTTCAGCCAGTACCGTAGCGTGCAGTGGCGTGCGTGTTCGTTGATACGTCAGTCACATTCAAACATAAATCGATCCCAACTTTGAACTGGAAAAAACCTTATTTGATTACGATAAGGGCTTAGGAACGCTTCGAAAAATACCGGTTAATTATGATACTTAACCAGGTTCCTCGTAAAAGCTTGCTCGGAGCGAAATCGATCCGCGAGCGTGATTATAGCGCTAGGATTTTTTTGGCTTTTTGTTCTACCTGCACTTGGATGTCGTCGCAAGTGTCGTGGCTAGTGTTTTAAAATTATGAAAGCTGAGCAAGGGAAAATGCAACCAAAGAGCTATTTTTGTTTTAGGTTAGGAAACACGAGAAAAGCCTGGCGGTGCGAAAACATGCTCTTTGATGAAAATTTCAAATAATATCGATTCTGCTCGAGCGAAGTCGAAGTAAAAAAATGCTCTTTTTGAAATATATGGCGTTCCTGACAAGCTGGTTAAAAAAACAGGTTTCCGAGCCGTGATTGGGATAACCCGTTGGGATAAAAGGGACAGCCCGATAGGTTACCGGTGGAGTAATTGCTGTTTTATCTTTTAATACGATGCGGTAAAGACCTCTCTTATTAAGAAGTCTCTTTGTATATAATATTTTATAATCATTGGATGTGTATTGCTACTATTTGTCTTTGATTCGTTGTCCCATTTTGGCAAAACAAGGGTAGAAAGCTATTTAAGTAATTATTATTATGCTACACTGCAATCCTTTTCGTTAAAAAATAACCATTTCGCTTGACCTACCTATTTAAGTATGCAAAAACTTCAAAAAGATCATCTTATGCAAAGGCATATATTTATAACGTCGCATTGCACGAAATTGAACAGGGATTTTCTACATTTATAAACCTGAAGAACCCTCCAAGCATCGACCCCGACACCTATTATTCAAAAAGCTGCACGACTTGATCTGCCCCTAGCTCCCCGGCCTCCCCTATTGTCCGGGCGAGGGGAGCCGCGGCCTTGACACCGATCCGGCCCCGACAGGGATACACCGTCTACGGAATCTGGCAGGATCTTGTAGTTGTTGTCGATGAATGAGTATAACGTTTATTTGCTTCTATCACTTAAAGTACCATCATACCATCTGACGTATCTTGTATAGTAAACACTTTTATAACCTCAAAATGGTATCCTGCCTTTTTCCGAAATACGTTTGGTCGAATGTATCGTTTGCCAACTGTTTCATTTGCCAACCCACTTTTATTTCTGTAAATGTCAATATTTCAGGATTTATTTCTGTACCTTCGTGTAGACCCTATAGGTTACGTTAGGTTAGTTTTTATAAAAATCCCATATTCACAGTTACAGAAATAAAAGTGGTTTGGCAAATGAAACGGTTGGGAAACGATACATTCGACCAAACGTATTTCGGCCAAAAGGCAGAGAACCCCTCAAAATGTATCGTTTTTGATTACGCCGTTTTCCGGTGAATTTTGCACACCATTTTCCTAATTTTACATCATGGATGGTTTTTTTACGACAAAATTGTAATTTTAGGCAATGTTAGGAAGCATTTTGATGTTATAAAAGTGTTTACTAAATAAGACAAGTCAGATGGTATGGAGCATGTCGTAGCTTGGTAGCTTGACAAAATAAGGATGCTCTGAGTGAAGTCGGAACTAGGGTGACGGCACCAATGATGGACACTTTTAGCTGACAGGACCAGTAATGGACACTTCACTCTTAATTCAAATTTCATACGGTTCTAAATGGTTTGTTGCAAAACAAACGAATAACCCTTATCTTCTGTAAAATAATGTCCATCATTGATCCTTGTACAGTCACGAACTTAAATTTGGGACACACCTTAGGTCCAAAGTCATTCTGACATTCTACAACAATAAGGTTGAGTCTCCTATAAGTTACAAATGATTTGGCATCTCTAATGACATTGACGACTTCAAGCCTATTTTTCTTGAAATGGGTCACAAATTAACAATCGTGATAGTACATTACTGGTTCCGTCACACTAGGTCTTCTTTCATGTTTTATTTATTTTTAAAACTCTCGTGGACTTACAGCGTCATGCCGGCACCACACTTCGCTATTCGCTATTCGTTATTCGGCTTATGCGCCTACATTCGACGAAGTGTGGAGGGTTTATTCGTCTATGTTTGCTTTATTCGCACGCATAACGCATAAGCGCGAATAGCGAATACGGGTATCCGTCGACTTGTCGGTTTTTTGGCACACATCAAAGGACACGAATAAGTCGAATAGCGCATCGACTGCCCTCACTTCGTCCACTCATAAATTTGCCCCCATATTATAATCTGTGGTGTCTCGACGTGATTTGCCAAGTTTTATCCGTGGTATTGGAATCTGATTGATTGAAATTTGTTTAGCGGGTTACTAATTAATATTAATAAGAAAATGGAGTGAATGAACCAAAAATTAATACGATTTATATAATTATATCAGATGCATCCTTGCAGTGTCGACACGTCTATCGCTACCACAGATAAGGGTAGGTAAGTGTATCGCTGCGCGAACAACACACACATTTGGCATGTTCACCATACCGCCACGAAGTGTGGGGGGCATATTTGTTGTTCGCGCATATAACAAATACGGCGCAGCCACATAACGAATAGCGAATAGCGAAGTGTGGTGCCGGCATCAGATTAACATGTTGCACAGATAACATACGGTGGTTTTAGCTCGTCCGACTTCTTTAAGTAGGTAGTCAACATTGTGATATTGTAATCTTAATGTTAATGTAGCTCTCAATGTCAAGTGTGTATCTACCATATCGTCATCGTCAACGATGTAATTAAGATATTAAAACAAGATGGGCTACATGCAAGTCGAATAGAGGTGTGTGTCACGCACCGGCGCCAATTGCGTTAACCTTAAATTTTCAAAGGTCTACGTGAAATATTCACGTAATTAAATTCACCGTGAAAATACCGATGTAGGGTAAAGGGGTCGTGTTCCGCGAAACGCGACCTTTTAATTAATATTAAACAAGCCCTGTTCTTGTTATAAAAGCTTTTTTAGGATCTCTTTGTGTAAGTAATACCTGCGTGATTTTGTTACTTGTTTTGTAACATTGTTTTTTAATGTTTAATATTTGGTCGACAATGTCAAAGGTTGTTCGATCGTAAAATTTTGGATTATTATAAAGTTATGATAACATCATTTTATACTTAGCATAGAATAGAATAGAAATAATTTATTAATTATAAATATTTATTATCTATGCTAATATTATAAAGAGGTAAAGTTTGTGACGTTGTCGGGGGTAATCGCTGGATCTACTGAACCGATTTTGAAAACTCTTTTACCAATAGAAAGCCACGTTATTTGTGAGTGTCATAGGGTATATATTAACCCAAAAAAATGTTTATGACCCAACGAAGTGGGCACGGAAACAGCTAGTATTTATCATAATACAACACAATTAACATGGCGCTGAAATGGGCCCATACTCAGCTTTGTGCCGTAGTCTAAAATGTAACTTATATGTCTAAAACAAAACAAAAAGGGATGACAAACATCAGCGACAGTCAATAGTGGTCATCCTTTTTATAAATCACAGTAACTAACAAGTAAATGTGTATTTAGTATCCTAAGCCGCAAACTTTTATAAAGATTGATTCGAACAGCACTACACCATGGCAATATTGGTTCATTTTGAGTTGTCAATTTAGACCGTTGACTTATGGACGCTGATCGTCTTGCTATGTGGGTTCAGAAGTCTAAGAAAATGTGTAGGATATTTCAATGATATTTTATATTTAGATACGTTATGCTCATAGTAAACGCATTCGAAAACCGTCGCCAATTACTGACAGTTGCTACGTTGCCATATTTCTACAAACAAAGACGGCAATTCGTAGCGAACGCTATTGTTAGAAAGAGATAAATAGTTGTTTCAAATTGCGTACCCGAATGACGCGGCGTGCCCGCTCATGGCTGCCATATAGCTGCCCGTCTTTATCGCACTCATGCGATATCTAACTGTGTATCTCATGTTTCACAGGTGACAGTGACGCCACAGGTGCAAATTAAACAAAGTATGGCGATGTAAAACAAAATGTAAAAAATATTTACGGTACTTACGAATGAAATGAGACATCCTTTCTTCTTTTTATATTTACAGTATAATTTCGGCAGCCTCGAGAAACATGAGACGGCAATTTTTATGGCTTATATTTGTTGCATTTCGGTAATAAAACTTTACTGTTTTTGACGCGTGCGTGTCAGCGGCCACAGCGCGACTGAACGATATAAGGCCTTCCTTTTTGAGGGACGCTTTTGCACGCACATGACGTATCTTAATATAAAATATCATTGGGATATTTACGCTTGATGTCTATGAAGTATCTATGTTATTTTGAATGCGTGCAATAATATTGCAACCGGCCTAATGCATTTTCCTTGTTTCAGATCTTCTCAAAGATGTCGAAGTTTAAACCATAGACGAGCAAACACACATTATAAATACCTAAGTGACATGCCATTTGCGTAGCGGAGTGGATCTATAATTCACTCTTATGCACAGAGAGGCAACACACGTGTTCAGGGATTCACTAAAACTACGGCAAAAACTGCTACAACGGACCACAACATACTTTGAAGTTGTAGAATTCGTAAAAAAAGACGCAATACGATTCTTCACCTACGACTACGAAATACACCAAATATAGTAATACTATGAACATATTTATAGGCAACGATTACCACTCGAAGAATCTTGTCAAACTGAAAATTTGATTCCACATTTAAAACTATTCAAAATCACAGACAATAAAATTGACTTTATAATTTTAAGTAGGCTGGCTGAAAAGAATCTGTCATACCACGAACAATAACAAATTGAAATTTTGAAATTGGAACAAGATGGCGGTGAAAGCGGAACCGATTGGGCCACGAAACGGGCATGAGTTGGCGCCGCTGAACACGCGGGCTGACGGCAGCGAGCGGCCGCATGGAGTCACCATCGTACTCCAGGGTTCCCGAGGGTCCCTCCAGCGGGAGATACCGGGGGAGGACCGTGCGGCCTGGTCAGGGAAGCTCCAGTTCTTCCTGTCTATCATCGGCTACTCCGTCGGCTTGGGAAACATCTGGAGGTTCCCATATCTGTGCCAGCAAAATGGAGGAGGTAAGCTTGTTTATTTTAACGCCGGTTCGCTTGGTAAAGTTTGTCTAACGCCGGGATTATACCTGTTAGTTATTACGTAAGTTTTGAAACAAAGCTATATGCAAGGGAGAGAATCAGGTATTTGCCACTCACTCTTACCCATAGTTGCGTCTCAAAAATTACGTAATAAGTTACAGGTGTAATCTCGGCCTAAGAAGTGGGCTTCATATACCTTATTCATACCCGCGGAGCCAAGATACGGGTAATCTTAGTTGCTAAGTTCTCTCGATTCGACACGATGTATAAAAAAAACGCATACCTAAGTGCAAACGACATAAGTTGGTACACAAAGTACATGCGACTAGCATACGTGCAAAGGGTGTTAATAAAATTATAAAAAATACCCAAACTGTGAATAGTTACAAGTTTAGGTTATGGTTATGAGATAGTTTTAAACTCGTCTGTAGCTGCTACGAGCTACGGCGTAGTCTCGTAGCAGCCAAAATCAATACTTTGTAGCAGCGAACAAACCTCCTAAAAATAGAATCAATGTTTAAAATTGGTCGCGAGTGTCATGACTCGCTAAATGGGCAGATAGATAAGATATTAAATATGCCAAGGCCTTTCCTATCATTACGTAGCTAATAATAATTCAGACATATGTATAATTAATTAAAAACTTAATGGCTAGTATAATAGACGCGCCATTGTGGATTAGGTACTAATAAACGTTTACCGGCTTTATTGGTGGTAAGACCTTGTGCAGGGTCTGTACAGATGGTTCCCACCATCGTATCAATTAACCTACCACCAAGCAGCAGTGTTCGCATTGTTGTGATCCAGTATGGGCATTAACAACCGGTGAAATTATTAGCATATACCTCTACGGGAGGTAGCACACGGCGATTTTTTGTAGCGATGCTGTAGCGTGTTCGATATCGCTGTCATTTTCACACATAGGTCGCCAAAAAGACAGCGATACGAAACGTCCCTAAGTGCATGTTCCATATTAGTCCTCAGGGTTGGCAACGCATTCGCGGTCTTACGATTTCAGTCTTAAGATTGTAGTGTTGAGTATGCAAATGTCGGTCGCAGATCCTACTTACCATCAGGCGGCCTGTGTGCTCGTTCGTCTTCAACATGCCATGACCTAAACCTGTCACAAACAAGGTCGAATTTCGTTACCACTATTATCTGAATTTTCATACGTTAGGAGTTTTTTTTTTAAACCAGTTAATTAATTTTCCTGAACTGTTGTAAAATAATCCTAAACTAACCTACAGGTTACGGAGGAAGGACTTTCTCCTCCGGCCTTTCAGCACTGGCTGGGGTAGTATCCGCGGGAGTCTATTGTCTAGTTGGTAATAGGGGCATTGCTGTTTTAAGCCGGTGCGAGCCCGGCAGTACCTGGGCCCTCCATTCCCAGGTCTCCGGAAGGGATTTTCACCCCTGCCCCTTTTTCTTAAAGTAATTCAAGTAAGAAGCAAACAAAAGCTTTGTCATTGGCCCATCAGGCGATTATCAAAAAAAAACCTACAGGTTCTGTAGTTACCTATATCTTTTTAAATATTTTTATATTTGCCGTTAATGGGTTCAGAAAAAAACTAGTACAGTCAAGGACTTTAATTGTTGAGCCACTATGGAACCCTGTTGCATAACGTCAATCATTAATTTAAGTGTAATTTCTTTCATGTGGTTTGACGCTGTCATTATGACAGGGTTCCATAGTGGCTTAACAATTAAAGTCCTTGACTGTACAACGCAGCGGCGACGACGCAACGAACAGGCAACGCTCGTGTGGCATCCCTCATACTTACCTGCAGAATACCTTTACAGTATGCCGTGTTAAAAAGGTATTCTGCAGAAATGCCCACATTAACCTTCAAATAACCCCGCGATAACAGACAGTCAGAACATCGGATCGAAAGGTCAAAAGGTTTCCGAGATCCGCCTGCGCTCTGTCTGTGCCTAAAATTGAAGTCTATAAATAGTAGCCTGTGCAAGCGACTTTGGTCTACAAAAAGTATACAGTGTGTTACCAGCACCCTGGCTTTTTATAAAGGAGATTATAATAACGTTTATCTGTAACGTAACCATGGCATTAATTTAATTAATAAACAAAATTTTCAGGCTTTGTTAACTTTCTAACAAAATTTTAATTGCCAGCAATGTAAAGCACAGCAATTTGAAAAGTGTAAATGACAGTCGTCGGATACTTTGATTATTATGATTTGCCCCCGTACCACGACTTGCCTTGTACTAAGCAACAGCGATACTGATAACGATTAACACGCAGCCATGCACATGCACTACTTAAAAAATAGTCAGTATCTAAGAAAATTTATTTTGAAGTTATTTTAATTATTATTTAATTGATAATACTTGCAAACAATAGAGAATGTCAGCCATAAAAATTGATTTATTTTCATGTTTCTTGTATGGGGGGGGGGACCCCTCTTGGGATTAGATTTATTGTTCATTGTAAAATTTTAAACGATAGATTTTATAATAACACGTGTTCTGTGAAAAATTCAACTGGCTACTTATAACGGTTAAAAAGTTATAGCCCTGTAAACTTACTTTTTCATATAAGGGCGCGTACCACTGTTAAGCGATGACGTCATCATCCATGAGCGCTAGCCGCCGGGTTTCGAGCGCCGCATACGAAGTTTAAAATTTAATATCTCGAAAACTATTTGACGTATCGAAATTATTTTTTTACAGCTATTTTCAGTTTTTAATGAATAATACGGTAAGCCAAAAATCTTAACTGGCTGACATTCTCTATTGTTTGCAAGTTTATCAATTAAAAAATAATTAAAATAACTTCAAAATTTTAATAAAAACGAATTCGTAAAAATATTACGACTTACAAAGTTAAGCAACTACACGCGTACTCTAAAACAGGATGGGTGACCGCTTAAAATATCGTGTTGATAAAATCAGTTTTGTCACATATTTGTAGCAGTTTTACTTGACATAGCTATTTAGTCGTAAACTACAAAAATTAGACTACAATTTAAGCTCAAAATAGCATCAAAATAAGAAGCCATTATAGAAAGACAATCCGTATAAAAATGCTAAAAAAATTGATTTATTTTCATGTTTCTTGTATGGGGACCCCTCTTGGGATTTGATTTATTGTTCATTGTACAATTTTAAACGATAGATTTTATAATAACAACATATTATATAAATGCCCGCATGCCGGTAACACACTGTATAACCAGTAGGCCTAGACAAGATGCATTACGCTAACTAGCGTTTCTATTCGTTTCGTTTTTAAACCAATCGCGTCACTGGTAGATCACGTGACTTTTCGTATCACGTCATCTAAATACCAGTGACGCGATTGGTATAAAAACGAATCGAATAGAAACGCTAGTCAGCGTAATTCATCTTGGCAGGGCCCTCAGGCAGTTTTGTATCTTGACCTAGTTAGTTACTAAGATTTAATGCCGGACATGAACAATAGGTAGGTACGTTTTTTTAGGTTTTGTAATAGGTAAAGAGCCGCATCAGTAGGTAAACTGAGTTTCAGTAAGTTGACCGTTTCAGGTCAAAGTAAATAAAATGAATAAAACAAATATCAGAGGATATGACAATCTCACACAAATTCATCTACTGTCAAACTAAGCTCCAGGCTTGTACAACTTGTACTAGGCAATTAAAAAAAAAATACGCACTCATCACATAAATATTTGCCCATACCGGGATTGGAACCCGAAACCACTAGCTTCTTAAGCCTAGCAACTATACTAACATAATATGTCGTCAATGACAAAATAAACTCTGCCGCTTTTCGGGCATACTCGACATAATAATATCTTAATGTTAAATATCTGAGATACCGCTTGGTCTAAATAAACCAATCGAAATTTAAAACGCAACGATGACCCTCGTGACGCAAACAGCTGAAAACATGACGTTCTTGTGACGCCCGTAGCTCCGTGATTGCGTGTTTGGTACTTGGGCGCGATTCGATTTGAATGACTGTTGTCCAAATTATCTTCCCAAGGTTAATTCCATCACTTCACGTTGGCTAATGTTTGCTGTTCGGCCAATGTGTGGGCGCGAAGGCCAACATTCCGCCAGAGCTCTTTGGTATTTGACGAAAAACCGATGATCAACATGGATCGCGTCGAACCTATTAGCCAACTCTGGGCCAACCACCAATCCGATCGAAGTAACAAGCTAATACGATGTGAAATAGAGGCCCTGAAAGCTGACATACAAACTCTACTGACTGTACTTAGTAAAACCATATTACTTTTGACATTGTATTGTCAACGTTACGATAGCCCTATTTAATTATTAATATATGTATATAAAAGGCAAAACTGACTGACTGACTTATATATCAACGCACAGCCGAAACGAAGGGGTTCCTTTCATGATGTAAGTGAGCACTAAGAAAGGATTTTCCGAAAATCGACCCCCAACGGGCATAAATGGGGGGAGTAGCGGGAAACTAATTCTACGTGTACGAAATCGCGGGCGTCCTCTAGTTATCGTATATGTACTCGTATATACAGTCGTAAACTCTTAGGGCGCGTTCACATAGAACGTCCGATTTTACAGGATCCGTTTTAACGGATCTTGATGGCGTATGTAGTTGTATGAGCGAGTTCACACCCAAAACAGTATTCTGGATTCAGTAAAAAAGAACATTAGGTGAAAAGATCCGTTAAAACGGAACCTGTAAAACGGACGTTCTAGTGAACGCGCCCTTAGCCTGTTCGTGCCTAATGTGGTTGCAGAATTAACAACAAGTTTTAGAGTTGGTGGTAATTCTGTAGCTCTGCCTACCCCACTCTGGGAATGAAGGCGTTACTAAACTATATTACATGTCGTTTTAATTCATGTTTTAAAATGCAGAAAATTAATGCCGATTTCACTTTTTAAAGATAATGTCGTCCAAATGTCGTCCATCGAGCCGCCAAAACTGCTCGAAGCGGAGCCATAGGACTTAAATCAACTGACCTCGGAGGCCACAGTACGTCCCCATAGCGACTGGTTACTTTTTTGGGGAAAGCTTCACGAACCAAAAACATGGAAGTTCTGATCGTATGTGGGGTCGCGCCATCTTGTTGGAATCATGTGTATGACGAGAATGACAGATGAGCTCGCAATTTTGGTAAAAAGAAGTCCGTGATCATTCTCACTGTTCACATTTACTGTCTGGCTTCGGTCATTTCAAAGAAAAATGGCCCAATAATTCCCTTAGAAGACAAAGCGCACCAAACAGTAACCCGACAACAATGCATTGGTTTTTGGTGTTTCTGTCGTGGTTTCTGAGCTCTCGACGCCCAATAACGGCAGTTCTACTTATTCACGTGCCCATTCAAATGAAAATGGGCCTCATCACTCATCACTCCAAAAAATTGAATTAACAGTTCGGAATTTCACTAAAATAACACCACAGAAATTTTGGCGTGTAGTGAAATCATTATCTTTCAACTGTTGCATAATTTGAATTTTAAAAGGATGGAATTTAATATCCTTTTTTAAAATTTCATGGGTTGCTGCTTACGGAAGTCCCAAAGACGCTGCGCGTTTCCTTATTGAAAGTCGCGCATTTTCACGTAAACTTTTTTCCACCGTTTCCATATTTTCCGGCGTCCTTGACGGGCGACTAGGTTCGGTTCGGGAGGTATTCCTAGCCGAACCGGTTGCGCGAAACCTCTCTACCCAGGAACGAATCAAATTAACACTTGGTCCATCACTTAAGCGGCGAATTTTATAGCGCGAACAAAACCGACGACGCTTAATAATACAGGAATCGTCGCCCTTAAAAAACGCTTCGACAGCGAACGCGCGATGCTCTCCAGAGGGCCCTGCAAAGATGCACTACCCTAACTAACGTTTCTATTCGATTCGTTTTTAAACCAATCGCGTCACTGGTAGACAACGTGACTTTTCGTATCACGTCATCTCCCAGTGACGCGATTGGTTTAAAAACGAATCGAATAGAAACGTTAGTTAGCGTAGTGCATCTTTGCAGGGCCCTCTGACCACTGCGACATCCGCACAATCGGTGATTCTAATGACGCCCCCCTTCCCCGCACCATTTATACATTTTTGTAAAATCGAGTTCTAAAATGTAAATCTGCCGCCAGACACCCTATATTTACTCGTATATGTATATATCTAAACTCTCTATTGCACAAAAATATAAATATTACAATATTAATATTAAACTTATATACAAACAATTAATGTATGTGTGTGTGTATGTAATGTATAATTGACAGTAATGGCGGCCAAGTTAAAAACAATACGATAACATGTCAAAAACAAAATGTTTTTACCGAGTAGAATAGAGCACCAGGGGCCTGTTTTATAAAGCTACAAATTACAAGTTTGCATTTGTCACAACCTCGACCAATGACGACGGGGTGTTATTCTCAAAAAACGGCGGTCGGTCGGACGGACGAGCGAATCGAAGCGGCGAGTTTAAGTAGTCCCGTCCGAGCGAACAAAACACATTTTAGCGCGTGCATTGTCAATTAGGCAGCCTTATACGTTCGAGAAGTCATGCTGCCAAATTGAATACACGCGCTAAAATGTGTTTTGTTCACTCTGACGGGACTACTTAAACTCGCCGCTTGGACAATCACTCGTTCGTCCGTCCGTCCGTCGTAGTTGAGAGAATCACACCCCAGCCATTAGAGCAGTGTTGTCGGTTTAGACCTCTAAAATTGTAACTTGTAGCTTTATAAACGGGCCCCAGTTAGGGGTGCGGGTTCATAGTGTACTATGTACATTATGTAGAAACTCAATTTTCGTTAAATAAACTTTTGCAAGAGGCGAATTATCCAGCGGCATCATAACTTATGACGCGAACTCCAGCGGTTCCAACGTTTATTGCCCAATTTCGCTGTTAGCTAACAATTTATGTGGAGTTTTGCAATTTCAGTTTAAATTATATTAAAGTTTCAAAACAGCCGATGTTAAACGTGTGGTAGAATGTACATTTGTATATACTTATAGATAATTTTCTTTTTAAAATAAATCTCCAGCTGTGGGAAGTACCTTGACGATGATATAATGACAGGCACTTCCAATTCCAACAGCTGGAGTATTATTTTTAATGATTTTCATAAGTCTTATCTAACATTACTAACCTTACCTAAGCTTTTTTTGACTCAGTGAGTTGGTTTGTTTGACACAGTTTTTTGTTATATATTTCTTTGTAATTTACAGCTAGTTTTTGGCTATGTTATGTTATGTGGCAGTGTACATTTTTACTTTATTTTATTTCTTTCTAACCTACGTAGTCAATTGTTCAGTCTGAAATACGTATTCTGTCTAAATATAAATACGATCGATTAAGTGACTATCGGTAAATATGCGATCCCTTTCAACCGAAGCAATAAAATACTATATGTTCAACGTAACATAATGTGATTCCGACTTTATGGATATGAACAATAGGGTCCACAGCTATGATCGTATCGGAATCGCGATAACAGGGTAATAAGAATATGCTTTCAATTTTATTATACCGGCCTGAAAGCTTCCTATAGAGGATATGACTAGCACAAGCACGTTATGTAATGGTCTTTCTTTTATTCAAAGCTCTAAGTGCCCGCAATATCTCGAAGAAATCGGGATACAAAATATCCTATGATGCACTGTCGCGGTGATTATGATGGCAATATTGTTGAAGTATTGGGAATTCGCTAATTAATTCAAACCACGGTAAGAACTCGTTTATTATCATTTGTATCCTTATGATGTTCCAGATATAGACTCTGTGTGCAAAATTTTATGCAAATCCGTTCAGCCAAGCATGCGCGAATGAAAGACAAACTTAGGAACACCTAAACGTCTTCACATGATTTTACTTTTATTTTATTACTTAAATAGGATTTAATTTGTTTACACATTTGTAACAAATCTTTGGCTTTGTAGGTACTTTATCTCCGACTCTCATACAAGTTTACTTAACCAAGTTTACAAAACCCGAAGGTCTTTGAAAGATTAAACAAAGTGTATTAATTAAGGTCTGTTCATCCTGACTTGTCTTGTTATAGTAAACAACTTTCTAACCTCAAAATGAACCTTTTTTTGGATAAAACAGCTCTTTTATCGTAAATGAAGTAAACCGAGTTAACATTTTGGACATCACTTGGCCAATGTATTGTCTGTGATTGCTTTATTTTGTTTAAAATAGCTGTTTTATCCAAAAAAGGCTCATTTTGAGGTTAGAAAGTTGTTTACTATAACAAGACAAGTAAGGACGAACAGACCTTAGAACGAACAGTTTGAGGTTTTCAATTAATTAAGTTGTTTGTGTTAATAGTGATATGCGTGCCGAATTATCTTGTATTAAATTAAATCAACACATTTTACTAGACGCGTGTTTAGATTAGATAAAATTACTGTGAAATATCCGGCCCTAAATTAGGGTTTCCTTGGGTAGCGTTACCGTTATAATGCCGTTATATGATGGATGTATAAATAACGCCATTAAACTTGACAATGTTCTAGTAATGTAATGTAAGTAATTTACCGCTATATTACCTACCTACACTCTCAAATGACGGTTTTTAGGAAACCACGCCATATTAAAGATTTAAAGTAGTGCTGGCAGCGTCGCATTTTTTCGTTTTTCTTGATTATTCAGGTGACATTGACTATAAATCTCAAGTTGAGTCTATTACTCTATACATTAAGTATATTTACAAGTGTATAATGCTAATATTTCACCGTTTTGAGAGTTCTTTTCACATAATGTGAAACTTTAACATATGTTTATTATTTTGCGTGAATATATAATTATAGGCCACACCATGGCAAAATATTGATTTACGTACACGACAGATGTACAGGGTTATTAGATTCATTGGGGAATTTCTGTCAAACTCGCCTAAACTTGGAAACCTAATTAGATTCCAATATACGTCAAAAAAACTACCAAAGATGGCGGAATGTTACAGTTACACGGTGTCATCAACATTGTGACGTTTCAGGAAAAACCAACCTTTCGGTACAATAATTATGTTAAAATAAAGCAATATAAGTTATTTCCACAATATGATAAAGGTCATCCTGATTTTAATCAATGTTTGTTGAACCTGGTACAGGCTCCATTTTACTTGCGATAAAGCAAAACCCACGAGCAAAACACAAACTTGAAACAATAACGAAATGAAACAACAAAAACTTAACGGAAAACAAAAACTTAACAATGGAAATCACCACGGGGCGAATAGGTACAGAAAACATTCGAGCTATCCAAACGTCAGATGTCGAATGAAGTGACAATAGATGTTATGGCCGCTACGGAACCACCATGTCCACCATAAAGGTTACCACACATGATCAACTGATAATTTTTTGAAGACTTGAAGATTTTTTGAAGATTTCGGTCAAGACGTAGTAGGTACGTAAAAATATGATTGTTTTTTTTTCCTAAAAATGTAATCGCACATAATGAGAATAATAATTGGTACCAAATGTTATCAAACCCTGAGTTATTGCCATTGTTATTTAAACTTTTCTTCTATAAAAAAAAATATTTAAATAACTTTTTTTGCGATGAGTATTTAAATAAGATTGTTTATTTAAGAAGGAAAATTAAATGTTGCCTTTAATATTATAAATAAAATAAAAAGCTACCTATAACATTTACAGAAGTGAAAATTTACCGATCGACCTAATATGTCATTTTAATGGCAACACTTTTTTGACCTATGTTGGAATCTAATTAGGTTTTTTAGTTTAAATCAGGAAGAAAAACGAAAATACTTATAGGGTTAATATAGACAAAGTTTTAGTGACGTCAATCACCGCTATATTACACCTAGCTTAGCGGAAGTTATTCAAGGAATGCCCTTACTGCCTTTATTACATTTACATGCTATATCGTGCAATCAAGCCTGCATTCAAACTATTATGTAACCGAGGCCGAGGTTCCTTACGCAACGCCGAAGCGTGGGCGGCGTAATTGGGATAACAGAAACTAACTTAATATTTACACTATTACTGAAAATAATATAGGCAATTCGAGAGCAGTGGTAAAGTCAACATAATGATGATTCATTCAAATTGATGGTGCGTCAGCGTAGTTAGGTACACACATAGTATAAAATAAAGTCTCTTCCCGCCGACTGTCCCTCACATGTAGGTACGCTAAGATCTTTCCAAGTACGGTCTCGAGCGTTAATTTGAGACCCATCTTAAGAAAAATATGCTTGAAGTCGTCAATGTCATTAGAGATGACAAGCCATTTGTAACTTTTAGGAAACTCAACCTTATTTTTGTAGAAGGTCAGACTGACTTGAACCTAAGGTGGGGTAAAAAAGCACAAGACCGGTCTGAGTGGAGAGCCTTGGGGGAGGCCTATGTCCAGCAGTGGACGTCTTTCGGCTGACATGATGATGATAAGGTGGGTACCAAATTGAATCTCGTGAATGTACGTAGGTAACGGATTTTAATGCGGTATCAATAAACACTATTCAATAAGGTTTTTTATGTATAAATTCTGGATTATGTACGGGTTACAGAAAAGTCATATAAACCGAAGCGAAGCGAGGGCGGGTCGCTATTAAAAACTCTATTTGTAGATGTCTTTATGTAACACAAGTAAGTACCTATGTACAGTCACGAGATTTAATTTGGTACCCACCTTAGGTCCAAAGTCAATCTGACATTCTACAACCATAAGGTTGAGTTTCCTAAAAGTTACAAATGACTTGACATCTCTAATGACATTGACGACTTCAAGCATATTTTTCTTGAAATGGGTCCCAAATTAACGCTCGTGACCGTACCTACTTACATATAATACTCAAAGTCGTGCCCCAATATGTACTTAATTTTACTTAAAATGACGTAACGCATCGACGACGCGGGCGCGTTTCCACGGATTGAGAAAGTGTGTGTGCGTGTGTGTGTGGTTGTGGTGTGTGTATGTGTGTGCATTTTTTATCTTGTGAAAGGTCTAAGTTCTTTTGTACATGAACCTACTCGTAAATACCAACGTAAGGACGAAGCGATTAGGCCCAGCCACACCGCTTGCGTAACGTGCTTGTGCACGTGCGCGTTCGCTTTCCACTGCGTTGTAAAGTATGAATTCTCATTACGACATGTCACTATACAACGCAGTGGAAAGCGAACGCGCACGTGCACGTGCACGTCACACCAGCGGTGTGGCTGGGCCTTAAACTGAACTTTGTTAAGCCAACAGGTACCTAGTAAGCTTTTCCACAAAAACCTTGAGTTCTCAACACAGCCGCAACCTTGCCGAGTTTCTCATTTGCTGACGACGCCATTACACAAAGCGCTTTAAGTTGTTGAAAAGAAGCTTTTACGTAAGCTTTCGACTTGGCGACGTTTATTATGGTTCAATATGAAACGTTGAATGTGGAAGATATTAAAGAAAATGATTCTTTCAAATGGGTATCGTTTTCTTTGGTTTTCTTTAAAATGGATAAAGGCATGCATACAATAAATATGAATAGGTACTCGAACGTGAAAACGCAAACTTATTAAAAATATTGTTCGTTTTTTATTAAGTAATCTAAGCCTTAGCAAACGTTAGGTTTAGTGCAGATTATTAGTAGCGACTTACCTACCTACCCAATAGTTATGACGGGAAAAAATAGTCAACCTAACCACAGATTACTGACCTAACGTTTGCATATTCTATAGGTTTCATGCTTTCTATTAGTATGTAATTGGTCTTAACAAGCAATAGCAATTTTAAAAAAAAGTTCATTTTCAGTTTTTTTTTATCATATAAGGACTGGGCTGAAAGGAGACTGACAAGGTTTGGACCTAACGCTGCCTAGACGTGAAAATACCTCTAACGACTTTCTTACGTTACTATCTATTATAAAAAAACACATATTTTCAAAATTGGTTCCAGAGAAAAAAAAAAGGTTTTGTATTGCCGTCTTCGTTTTGTTGATGACTATAGATGTTCTCGTTGATGCAGTCATCGACATAAATAAATCTTCATGCTAGGAACAACTGGCTGATGAGTGCATATTATGGGCCTAGTTTGTTTTTTAGGATGGGCTAAGCACCAACTCATTGTTAGGCGCCCCGCTCCACTCTTCGATAGAATTATTATCCACGAAGATGACGACCGTAAGTAATGTATATTGATGATTGATGATTGATGATTTACTTCTCTACACAAAGTCTTTTTTTTCGTGACTCCTGGGGTAGATCTTGAAGCGATTTAGTGTACCGTCTCGTGTTAGCGTCAGGAACATAATGCACTATGTGTTCATTCTGGGCAGCACTTGGTCCAACTCCCATACAAATATGGTCAATCTCCTTTTCAGTCAACCTATTCGCCATACATTACTTAGAATATTAAATGTGATATATAATACTTTTTATCTACACTCATATCATAAACCCTCTATGATGTGTTCAGAAACCGCAAATAACGACCTGCATAATAATCAACTCTGTTGTTAGAGCAACTTTTTTATCTGCGGCAGTAAGCTTATGGATTCATAAGAACATCAATTTCGATGTTCTTATGACATTCAAATTTCGAACATCTCTGAAAAACAAAGAAATTTGATTTGACCTCTATTCTAATATCAGTCGAGATGACGTTTAGTTCGAAATTAATGGTCAATTTGCATACAAATTTGACAAATGTCGCACGTAAGTAAGATATCGAACGTTATGAAAGTTGGAGCCGACTTTAGTCTGTCTCTGAATTAAAAAAAAACTATGACAGCTGCCAGAAAACTTTTCAATGTTTTCATTACCGCCATTATGGGTGAAAATTTAATATGCGGCTCCTGAATGCATCATGGACGCTTATGATATGTGGGTAGATAAAGTAGTGTATGTAACTGTACATAATTAGGCATTAAAACACTTGTGTGATGTTATTATGAAACTCGCCTTCGGCTCGTTTCATAAACCCACACTCTTGTTTAATGCCCTTCATTATGTACAGTCACATAAACTACTATTATCAAATAAACAGCCCGGTGGAGGTCGTCTCCTATTCGGATCCCCTACTATCACGACTTGTATCATAACGTCACTGTGACACAGTTCTATGGTGGGTCAGGGTTCCATTGGGCTGATAGTACACTTATGTTAGTTACAGCGGCTCTATTCCACTCGGTAAAACCGTATTGCATTTGATATGTTATCGTATCGTCAACGTTTCGATAGCTCTTATTTTCTTGACAGTAACGGCCGCGTTATAAACCATACCAAAACATAAAAACAAAATAAAAAATAAAT
The DNA here is from genome assembly GCA_946894065.1 of Acleris literana. Taxonomy (NCBI): domain Eukaryota; kingdom Metazoa; phylum Arthropoda; class Insecta; order Lepidoptera; family Tortricidae; genus Acleris; species Acleris literana. Next base: position 6,470,864 of record OX335688.1, on the reverse strand, counting down.
GTAACAGGAAAATCTCACACCAATTGACCTAGTCCCAAAGCTCTAGGCTTTTACTTTAGGACAACGATATATATACCTACTTAAATACATTAATACATACAGGTGTAATGATTCTAATTATGTAAGATTAGGGCTTGCATTATCCGCCCTATTTTACTATCCGGATAATTCAGATAACGAATAATGCAATATCCGGATATCCGGATAAAACGGATAAAACGGATATTTTTAGGTAATATGTAATAAAATACAAAAAAATGGTAAAAAAAGAATATATTTTTATATAATACTAACCAACGTTAGATTTCACAAAATATTTTTTTATTGCAAGGCTTTAAATTAAAAAATGTAATCAGGACTAGAGGTACAAGACGTCTGTGGTAGAAATTGAAGGTTGTGTTGCTGTCGCTGGTAAACTTCTGAAAATGGCTGAAGTGCTCAATTTGTCTTTTATCTGTTGTTTGATATCTATTGAGTGAATTAGCTTCGGATGATCGTGCAAAGTTGCGGTATATCCAGATAATTTTAATATGTTTTTACATATTTTGCACTGAGCTTCTTTGCCATCAGGGATTCGCAAAAAGTGGTGCCAGGCGCAGTTCTTGTCAAGGTTCGATTTTTTGTATTCTTTGAATATAGCGGCCATTTGTGAGTACTTTTGAATAAGAACAACTCAAAAGTAGTCATACACGTCGCGTGAACTCATGGTAATTTCCACTACCATGCTGTACCTCCTCGCCACGTGGTGTTTCTGCACTTAGAGCTTGAATACACGATAACACGTAGGTACGAATGACACGAACACGATGAGCATTGATATCTGACTAACGCGCTACCACCGCCAGGAACAATACTATTGAGCGGAGGGGAGCGGCGATCGGCGTTGTTGTGTTCTAGAATCTGAGACGAGGATATCGTGAGTGCGTCTCGCTCACGCATTTTATAAATGAAAAATGCTTTCGCGATCTGATCTGGCGTCAAATTCAATACTAAAATTAATTTTTAGTCCTATTTGTTGAATATCCGAAATATCCGAATTATCCGGATACAAAGTAAGCCCAAATCCGGATTTGAAATTAAGCGGATATCCGGATAATTCGAATATCCGGATATCCGGATTGCAAGCCCTATGTAAGATACCACTGAAAAACTTATGAAATAAACCATGAACTTAATGAATTTTCGTTACACTTACATAAGGGAAAATTACAAAAATTCAGATTAAAATGATCAATATCTCCGAAAGTAGCAAAAATCGCTGAACATACATAGGGGTTACATCGATAGCTTTTTAGCTGCTCTATCAGCCCTTGGCGGGTTGACGTCGGTTTCTGGGATACCCTGTGGAAAACATCCAAGAGTCAGAAAAAAATACTCGCCCTCATCACACATAATTACCGCATACCGGGAATCGAGTCCCGGACCGCCAGATTCGTAGACAGGGTCATTAATAACTAGGTCATAATGTGGTCCTAGTGAAAAAGGGTACAAGTCAACTTAACTTGTAATAAAAAAGGGTATATACATGAACGGAGTATACTGGACTTAAAACCCTTTTTCACTAGGACCCCAGTGCGTCGTCGTCTTAATCAAAAGCAATATGGTTTTGCCGAGTACAATATGCTTAACCCCAGTTTTATTACAGTAGAGAAGAGAACCTGTAAGCGGTATAAAGCAACGCCTCTATTCTAGGCGGTAAAACCCAAATCGTACTTATATATTTGTCCTGTTATGGTATTGTTTTTAATTCAGCCATATTTACTGTCAAGCTAATAAGAGCTATAAAAAAGTTGACAATACGATAATAGTTCGAAAACGATATTGTTTTTACGGTGTTAGAGCGGTACCTAGTAAAGCTAGTCGCGTGCTATAAGCAGGGGAGGGGCTTTATGGGTTTGTTTACTACTTTCTATGAACAAACGGCATTCGATTAATTAGGAAATACTTCAATCAACGCGACTATCATAATTGGCTTTTAATTGTACTTGTTTGTAAATAAATAAATAAATAAATAAATAGTATATAGTAATGCTCAACTTTTTAAACTTTTGGTGAAGATGACGTCAAAAAGTATATTTTTTACAATTTATTACTTTATTATTATTCAGCCAATATTGTTTTATGAATGTCAACTCGGCGAGTTTTGTTCAAAATTATAATACCAGAGTAGAATTTAATCACGCATACTTTTAAAAAAAATTTTTTTGTTAATGTTATTCGATGATTTTTGCTACTGACAATCTCAATATCAGATATCATAGGTCAATACAGAACCGGTTCCGCGATACCCGAACCAAATTTCAATCTTTCACTAGTTTTTCGTTTTCAATCAGCCCTTGTCCAAACTGACGTCATCATCGGTACCAAAATTTCGATCCGCGGAATATTAAACAAATAATGAGCTAATTTTCTTCCCCACAGGTGCCTTCCTCATCCCGTTCCTCATAATGCTGATACTGGAAGGCATCCCCCTGTTCCTGATCGAGATGGCCATCGGTCAGAAGATGCGGCTGGGCTCACTGGGCGTGTGGAACACCATCCACCCCTGGCTGGGCGGCATCGGCATCTCCAGCTGCATCGTGACCCTCTTCGTAGCGCTCTACTACAACGTCATCATCACCTGGGTGTTTTTCTACCTGTTCAACAGCATTCGGGTAAGATGGTGCTGATTTGGAGCTGGCCGATTCAATCATGAGAGGTTCTAGATGGGCCTAAAAAATTTACTGAAAAAAAATAATCAGTAAATTCTCTAAGACGGACTTGCACGAAAAATTTAAGACACTAACTTGAGTTAGTAAACGTCAGATTCATACGAAAAGAGTTAATGTCTTAACCCAGTGTTAAATTTTTCGTGCAAGTGGCCCTAAAGCGGCTAACGGCTATCGGTATAGGTAAAAAACTTAAGTAAATGACCGCTTGCATGTAGTTGTAACACATCTGTATAGACCGTTCTGCATTCTATATTCGAAATTTGACGTAAGTTCCATATTAGTTTTGTACACAACTACAAGCAAGGTCATTTACTTAAGCTTTTCCCTTATAAGATGGCGTGAATCTATTAGCACTTCGGACAAGACCATCATTGCGGAGAAGAAGCGGCACAAGAAAGTTCTAGTGGTAATAGGACCTTGTGTAGGGTCCATCCAGATCGCTAACACTAACTTATCCTTTAATTTACGAGTACCAGTGTTCGCATTGTTATTCTGGTTTGGGGATAAGACAACCGGTGAAATCACTAGCATAGAGGCTTTCCATCTTATTCCTCACGGTTGGGCAATGAATTTTGAGTCTTTGGATTTTAATCTTGAGAATTACATTTTTTATGCGTCTCAGAACTCGCTTACCATTCAGTGGGCTGTGTGTCTCTTTGCCATAAAAACTTTCCTCTCCTTTGTCTAGCGACCTGTGCGTTACGTAAATAGATTATCATCATAGTCGCTACTATCTAGATATTCTCCTATACTCAACATAATTATGAATAAGCACATAGACATCAACAAACCATCTTGTTCCGTTACCTCGTTGATAACTGATAACATTTGTATCAATTTGTGCCCTACTAATATTCCGCGCAAGTCATGGTTGAACATAATATCATTACCATATTATAACAAAGTTCCCCGCCGCGTCTGTCTGTATGTTCGCGATTATCTCAACTTACCGTTACAACAGTGACTTAAGGTGTGCAATATCCACAACTATGGCCGTTACTTTAGTCCTGCGGATCTCTCATTCCTCAATCGGTCCCGCAGAAAAACTACAATAGCTTTTTTCCATTGCCCTTTTGGGTTTCTTTCATCGGTCACATATACTCTTCTTTCCACATGTTCCAGGTCACCCTGCCATGGGCTTCCTGTCCACCAGAAAACACCACAGAAGGGATAGAGTGCACCAAGGCTTCCTCTACGGCGTACTTCTGGTACCGAGAGGCTCTGGACGCCTCGCCCAGCATCGAGGAGCCGGGAGCTCCCCGCTGGTGGATCGTGCTCTGCCTGCTGCTGGCTTGGATTGTGGTCTACTTCATCGTGATGAAGGGGATCCAGAGCAGTGGGAAGGTGAGCTGTAGAATAACGCATATCAGCATCAGTCTACTTAACAGTTACGGAGGGTGTGGACGTAAAAGAGGCTGGTTTGGACACCTAAGGTCCTAGTACGGTACTCTCACTGCCTGATCGAAATGCTTTGGACATATTCCTACTTTACACCAGTTTTCTGTGGGAGATCCTATCTCGGGCACGGTAACCCCTTGGAACCTTAAATGATAATAAAAACAGCTTCAGTTAGCCGGTCCATCAATCCAAGCTTCATAATGGAGCTTATTTTTCTTCTTATCTTTGTACACCCGCCCTTGACACTGGATACACTGCGACCGTGCAGAATAATTTTTGCAATTCCCCTTTTACACACTCAGCTGTTCAGCACACGTGAACATTGATTGAGGCCATTGAGTAATGTGAATAAGATTTATAAAAACATTGGTTCATGCAACGGAACCGCTGGGGCACACATGATAGAGTTTCTGATTTTCTTAGATGGATGTGGCTACCTAACGACATCTAGCGACAACTTGCAACAACCAACGATAGTGCTATCAGCGTCAGATAGCGCAACTAAATCTGACAATGCGCTACATCGCGCTAACGAAGATTCCCCAGTCAGTTGACATATATACATCTTCCAACTTCATCCCAATGGACTTCGGTCTCCAGGCATAGCACCTACCTGGAGAGAGATCTCTCTATTGTCCCTACATTAGTGACCCCGACGTGATCGTCATCCTTCATGGGTATTTAATTTAATTACTTCTGGTTGCAGGTGGTGTACTTCACGTCGCTGTTCCCGTACGTGGTGCTCACTATCTTCTTTGTGCGCGGCATCACGCTGCCCGGCTCCTACGATGGCATCGTACACATGTATACGCCGAAGGTACGTCCTGAATTTAGTACCCATAAGTATTACTAGCTAGATAAGTGCGTAAATAGCGTTACACACACTCAAGCCTAAAGATGGATTGAATGTACGGGTTAGTGAGAACATCATAAAGACACCCAAAACCTGTCAGCGGCAACACGATGACCTGATACCTTCTGATTGGTCAAATAGCAAGCTGCGACTTCACGGTTGAGGATCGTATAATTCGTTTGAAGTTTTAGTTTTTGCCCATGTGAAACTCGGGACGAATGCAGCAATATACCTACTCTGCCGTGATCTGGCTAAAATTCAACTAAGCCACATCAAAGTTTAGAGTTAAGAGCAAAAACCAGAATTGAAAATCTACGAAAATCATGCATTTAGACATGTTTAGTAACTGTATCTTCTAAACCAAAAAAGATAAACCTTAGACAGGTCAACGGAGAATTTTTCCCTTTCGTATGCTATTTACTCTTAAAAAAGTAAAAACGTGTCTAAAATCACTCAGAGTTTTAGCCAGAGCACGGCAGTCCTAGTAGCCTAAAGAAAATGGTTACCTATCAGAACTCCGAAAAATGTTTGACCGAATTTTGGTTCGACAAATATTATTAGACAATTATGGTTTGGGTTTTTTTACCGTTTGCCCAAAAGATCACTTCGAATATTTTCATTTAGTCATTCCTTGTTTTGGTTTTTTACCGATTTGACAAATTATCTATTCCTTATTACTGGTTTCGGCGTACAAACAGTTGCCCAATGTAATGGTTTGTCAATTTATTTTTTTCCCAATTCTGATTCTACCTTAGTATCATTTGCCCAATGTAACGGCTCGATTTATTAATAGTTTACATATTTTTAAATGGACTAAGCTAACCTATCCGAGTCGATTCTACCCTGATTTTTTGGATAAATTACAAGCAAGATCTTTTAGGCAGAAAAAAAAAACAACCTCGAAGGCCAAGGTGGGAGCCAAGCTCCCGCCTTGTCCTTCTAACCTGACCTATCCGAATCGGTTCTGCCCTAATTCGACTTGTTCGTTGCATTTTGTGTATAGTAACAAATTACAAGCACAATTTTCTGGACTGAAATGACTAAATGAGTATTTGACGTAACGTAGCGAAAACTATATGTAGCATTATGAAGTGAAAAATGGGTTAAGAAACAAAATATTTACGAAACGATCCCTAGGCTAGTTGTAACACTGGTGTAATGAAAAATAGGCTTTGAAATAAAATACGTAACAATACATAGGGCAAGTGACTACAAGGCGAAAAGTTGCTCGGACTAAAGATATGTTTACTTAATGTCAAGTGGTGAAATGAAAAAATTTCGAATCGTGCCATCGGCGAAACGTTAAAAAACGAAACGTTTTCGGTCAAATGACATTCGGTCAAAAAAAATTCGAGGTTGCGATAGGTTACCAAAGAAAATAAACTCATGCTCTTTCTAGCTGGAAATGCTGCTGGTCCCGACAGTGTGGCTAGACGCGGCCACGCAGGTGTTCTACTCGTTCGGGCTGGCGTTCGGCTCGCTGATCGCGTTCGGCTCCTACAACCCGCCCGACAACAACTGCGTGCGCGACGTGCTGCTCGTGTCCGTGTGCAACGCGCTCACCGCCATCTACGCGTCCGTCGTCATCTTCAGTATCCTCGGGTTCAAGGCCTGGACCATGGCTGAGAAATGCATTGCTAGGTAGGAGTTCCCCTTGTTCCCCAGGTCCCTATTCCATCTTGTTTTAGCTCATTCAGCTTTTATATAGTCGTATCTTGTTATTGTAGACGCTATGGTAGCTCTTATTCAGTTAATAGTAAGAGCTATATTATACTTTCTACTGTATGATTACGATATAGAAGCAAGATAGGGTGAAACAAATTGGAGTCGAGCTCTTGCATATTTTTTCGCTATCACATAACCCGCAACGGGCTTTTCCATACTACGCTTATTTTAGGAAACACTGACGGCGGAATCTTGTTTCCAAATTCCAAATAGGGTGATGGAACCAGCAATGGACAAGGCACCAATAATGGACACTTGATTCTTATTTTACAGAAGATAAGGGTTATTCATTTGTTTTGCAGCAATCGATTTAAGACCGTATGAAATTTGAAATAAGAGTGAAATGTCCATTACTGGTGCCTGTCAGCCAAAAGTGTCCATCATTGGTGCCGTCACCCTATTATACTTTAAAATTTTCAAGTCTGTCATCCAATGCATAAGTCTTTTAGATAGTCGAAGATCAAAATACTCTAAAAATTCGAAGACAGCACGACTTAGTATTGATTCCTTCCAGCTCATTGGAGATACTTGTGCATAACAACGTGCCAGGCTTCTTCCCGAACACGACGCAGGAGTACTACACTGAGCAGTACCCGAGCCTCGTCAAAAATAACATCACCACCAAACTCAACCTCTCCGACTGCAGTATGGACAAGCAGCTAAACGAGGTAAATGAAAATTAGCATTGCTACAAACACCAAGTTAGATATACTTATCGAAAAGGACCCCGGTCCTAAAGTATGGAAAATGTGGTTTCAGTTAAATATCCTGAGATTATGATATGTTATAGATTTCAGAGTCCTGAACAAAAGTCTCTAGGGGTGCTACCACTGTTTCCGAGTCCCTTTCAGAGTTTCGACTGATTTTGTACCAGATAGCAAAAACTATAAAACACTGATAAAGGATATTGACAAGTTTGGACCAAACGCTGCCCAGAAGTGAAAACAACTCTAACGTGTTCCTTACGTTAGAAAAAATACCTATCTATTAGAAAAAATACATATTTTCAAAATTGGTTCAAGAGAAATAAAAATAAATAAAAGCTTTTGTTTTGTCGTTTTTACTTTGCACTTTTGGTTTTCTAAGGTTTTTCTGTGAGCGATTTTCGAGCGAGCGAGCCTAATGTGGCCACAAGTCTTCAAGTCCATAACGCCACTGACGACTAATGATGTTGTTGATGCATTCATCAACAAAAAGCGATCTTTAAGATTGCTTTATATGGATGAGCCTAGGAATAAAATCAGTCGACGTCACTTTTGTTTAGGACTCTGAAATCTATAACATATCAAAATCTCAGGATATTTAACTGAAACCACATTTTCCATACGTTAGGTCCGGGATCCTTTGATAACAAGGTACCGGCCAAGAAAGTGGTCTACGTATCTAAGTATCGTTAAGGTTGACACTTGTCACTGTCAATATTATTGCAAAGGAACATCGATCTTGTTGTATCATTACGTGCAAATGAACTTCAACCGTAGGGTGGTAGATGGTAGACCACATTTTTGGCCGACTATACTTATCACTCGGCAAAAAGTTTGACGTAGTGATAGGTAAACTAAATCGTTCCCAAATTGCCAATACCACATAAAGTAGCATTTTTGGCAGATAATTGGATCATGGTTAGTGGTGATAGGACCTTATGCAAGTTCCGTTCGGATCGCTAACACCATCTTATCCATTAACCTACCGCCAAGTGTATTCGCATCGTTGTGTTCTAGTGTCGAGATAAGACCTGGTGAAATTACTAGCATAGAGGCATTCCATCTCCTCAGGGTTGGCAACGCATTAGAGGTCTTAGGATTGCAATCTTTATATTTTTGCTTTGAGAATGCAAATGTCTATGGGTCACAGATCGTACTTACTTTCAGATTATCTGTGTGCTCGTTTACATTCTCAATTAAATTAACAAAAATGCATCAAGCGCTATCCTTTTTGCCAAGCTTAAGTACAGTCAGCAGCAGAAGTAGCTACGCAACTGAAGAGGTCAATCTGCACTCGACTCTATTGTCTTGCTCTAGAGAATACGTCGCGTCTAGATCATTTTGATTGTTTTACGAGTGGCCTATATAACTCTCAAAGTAAAGGTACCAATCCAGTATTACGTGATGGTACTGGCTGAAAATCAGCGCTGTAAGTGTCTGACACCTCAGCATATTAATGAGCCAGTGTCCGATTCACTACCGCGAGGACACGCACTTCGTGATGTTCCTGTCACATTGATTGTTTTCCTTTCTTTATGTCTATTTTTGTCTTCTATGAAGTAAATAAATGTATTTCTTATTCTTCTTCTTTTCTATTATTTTACAGGCAGCAGAAGGAACTGGACTGGCATTCATCGTATTCACCCAAGCCATCGTGGAGCTGCCGTTCGCGCCGTTCTGGTCCATCATATTTTTCATGATGCTGCTGTCGCTCGGTCTGGGGAGCCAGATCGGCATCATGGAGGGCATGCTCTGCACCATCTTCGACATCGAGTTCTTTAAAAAGAGGACCAGCAAGCCGGTTATTACCGGTAAGCTTTGGATTATTGGTATAGTTAGGACTTTTGGTGGCATATCGTGGTTCTAGAATCCATGTAGTCGCTATTTCCTAATTGTTATAAACATACCGCTTTGATTTGGACCTTCAGTATTGTCAAATTTCAAAATAAATTAGTAACATTTTAAGTTCGGTTTATCCATAGGTATACTCAGGGTAGAAAAGTTTCGTCACTTTTGGACCTGAACAGTGTAGAAATAGAGTCGAAAAGTGACGAACCTTTCTTACCCTGACTATACCTACTAGTACTACCAAAACATAATTAGTTATGTTTATATTTCATTTTTGTTAAATCAGAAAAAAACATGATTTAGCAGGTTATATCATCATTTAATTAATCATAAAATTCACAAACTGTTCAAGATAATCGAAATAATGAAAATTATTTTGCTGACAAGTAATTTGTTAGCAGAAAAATCGAAGAAAGTATATAAGAAAACTTAGCCGTTGTTTATTTTTAGGGTTCCGTAGTCAAACTAGGAAACCTTATAGTTTCGCCATGTCCGTCCGTCCGTAGCTTAGAGACTCATAGTTGAGAAGTGGTAAAATAAAATTTTGAAAAAAAAAACCTCCCCTACACGTAACGTGGGGATGTATTTTTTTTCTCGTCTACCCCATAGTGTGACGTATCGTTGGATAGGTCTCTCAACAACATTGCGGGTTTGTGTAAACAATAATAGTTTTGGTAGTGACGCAGTTCACACAAGTCTTATCCAGTTTGTAACCTCCGCATATATCTTACAGGAGCGGTGTGTACGTTCTGCTTTCTGGTGGGTCTGATCTTCACCACGGGCGCTGGCGAGTACTGGCTCAAGATGTTCGACTCCTTCGCCGGCACCATCGGGCTGGTGGTGGTGGCTTTGCTGGAGATGGTCTCCGTCATCTACATCTACGGGCATGAGAGGTAAGTCCAGGGGGGTTATTATGATATGGCTATGCAGTTAATTTTACGGTGAGCGTGAAGGACAGAGCTATAGCAGTTATATAGCTCTGTCCTTTTCTCTTAGCGTAAACTAAACCCATGTAGTCTCATTTGCAATCCCTAATAACGTTTGTCCTGACGCATCGTTTGTCCGAATTATCGTTTGTACGAAACTGGTTTTCAGTTGAGTCAGACAACTTATTAAGTTTTCCAGTAATACTCGTACCTGTGGTTAGATTAGGTTAGGGTTGTGTTATAACAACATTAAAAAGTTTCAAAGTTCAGGCTGAAATAGCTTTAGGATAAACGAAAATTCGGACAAACAATGTATAATGTATAACTAATGATGGTTAGTGATTCCAATATTTTAGGTCCGTAAGTCCACACAAACCTTAAGTCTGAATAGCAAAGAAAACTCATACTGAAAGGTTAAGAGTCTATCAAAATGAATATAACGTTTATAACAGCAATGCAAACTTTAAATCAATTCAGAAAATACGTTTGGATCATATACTTCTCAAAAAGCCAGCAGCGCACTTGCGTGTTTTCATCACTATCCTCATATCCGGTGTACTACAGGAGGAATATAATTAAAGCAATTTAGTTTAAACTTTATTTTAGTGGTATAAAGTTCATTTTTATTTGTTTCAAAGTTGAAAATGGCATTTAAGATCAAAGGTAAATCAACTCTATTTCCTTGCAGCTATATTCAAATTGTGTAAAGGATTTCTTCCAGTAAACCTTTGGGCGATTGAGAGATAAATAAAAACATCGGATGGCTAAATAAATAGGATAAATAAACGAATATGTACTAAAATAATTATAATTAAATATATTAATAAATTAAAAATAAATATAACATAAGTATTAAAAGTAGAAAGGACATCCAGTTTTAGATCAGGAACAAGAATCAAGCTAGTACTACTTCAGCCTAGATTTAAGTAAAGCAACACATTGAGATTGCCTCTTATCACTCTTATCAGTCAGTTATTATGACGATGAAAATGGCAATGATGATAATGATGATACTGGGGATGATGGTGATCATAGTGCTGATTCCTCTTGTCCTCAGGTTCAGCAACGACATCTACGAGATGACGGGCTACCGGCCGGGGCTGTACTGGCAGCTGACGTGGCGCTACATCGGCCCGGCCATCGTGACCTGCATCCTGGGCTCCTCGCTGGTCTTCATGGTCATCCAGCCGCCGACGTATGGAGCTTGGAACGCTGAAGAGGTAATAACTAAGCTATTTAAGCTGCAAAAATTAAATTAATTTCCGTCTAAAAAGTTATTTTTGTGACAGTTATAAGTCGTTAACTGTAGGTTTTTTTCTTAGTACAGTCATCGTCTGATTATTTAGATCAAAAACTCCATTTAGTCTGTCAAAATTAAAGTAGAGGTAAACAACATAGAGCGATCTCTTCCAGAGGACTTTTAGGTACTTAGCTAAAAAAATTAAATTAACTTGTGCAATTAAGTATAAAATTTACTTTTTTATACGAGTATGTTGTATATTTTAATAAAACCTAACCTAACCTAGCGTACACGTAAGGTGAAATTCTGAAAAGTTTACGGTTCCAGCGATATAAAAAATATGACTATCAATAATTATGTCAACGGTGACATTAAATACCACAAAAAAGTATGGAAAACAACGTCTTCCCGTTCTGAATACATCAAAACGTTCTCCAGGGCCGCGTGGTGAAGACCACCTACCCCGACTGGGTGCTGCTGATTGCGCTGGGCATGGTGCTGGCGGGCGTGCTGCCGATCCCGCTCGTGCTGCTGCTGCGGCGGTTCCAGTGCCTCTCGCTCGACGTCGACATCCACCAGGGCTCCATCCGCCGCATCGAAACCACCGTCTCCACCAAGGAGATGATGAGCGACCAGGATGTGAGTAACATGGGGACTATGATCATCAATCATCATTGTCAGGGTAGCAGAAACGCCTCCACTAGGAATAGGGTTATTCAAAAGATAATAACTCTTGTTGTAAGAAGTGTTTTTCCTTCATTTGATATTTTCCAGATCATTTTATTGTATACATTATAAACAGTTGACAAAAAGTAAACTAGGTATTCCCTTTTTGTTTCGTATACATTTCGTATATGATTATTTATCAAAATATTATTGGAAAATAAAAGAGGTGAACCATGCTAGACTTCTTCAAGGTACATACTTAGACATAAACGATCCGTTATAAGTAATAACAGATTCTGATGCAAGTAGCATAGGATTTATATATCTTGGTGCAGATCTTTGAGGAAGGGTATGCCCATGGACGTCTTTCGGCTGTCATGATGATGACGATGAGGGTCGTTGATGCCTTCGTCATTGATGTTTTGGAGAACACCTCCACCTTTCATAAAGGGGGAAGGAGGTGCTGATTTGGTTCGGCTTCATCGGCCACCGCTTCTCGGAAAAAAAAACCTACATAATGCCACAACCATTGATTTTTTTAATTTGGTTGACAGACTTTATGTCTGCGGAAGGCTGATTTTAAATATTTAATGATGACTTGATGAGTCTTTAAAGTGGCTGTGCTGCGTAAATAAAATGGCCGACATATTAATGTCAGCATATTAATACAAATAAAATGGCCGACATATTAATGTACCTCGGTACATACTCGTATAATACAGGAATGAATGTGATGCCAAATAAAGGGGAACATAAATTACAAAATCCCTTCAAAGGACCAACCAAAGTTTGTTTTGTAAATAATAAATGTAATGTTGAGCGCTAATTCTGTATGCTAATTCACTAATTGATGTGTGCTGAAATTGTAATTCGTCCTTTGCTAATGTAAATAACATATTAACTTGGTGCTGGGAGTTTCTCAAATATTTCTACACTATATTTTTAATAACATACTATAATACTTACTATAACGTAGCCTTTTTAAAATTCAACTGCCGACCCGCCCTCGTTTCCCTTCGGTTTATGTTAGTTTTCTGTAACACCCATACATAATCTAAAAACATAAAAACCTTGCTTTTGAATAACTCTATCTATTGATAAAAACAGCATTAATCTATACAGAGGGACAGACGGCGGGAAGCGACTTTGTTTGAGTTTCAACTCTTTTAGCAAAAATTGCACAGTAGGGAAGCTCCCAGCCCAGTAACAAACTAGTACCTACGCTATGTGTGCGCGCCAGGTGTTGTCGCCCGAGTCGGCGCCGCCCCCGCCCGCGCAGCTCGTGGCCGAGGCCGCCACGCGCTTCACCATCGGGGACTTCGATGTGAGTACCATTGTAGGGCGGTGGGCCAACATTACTGTAACCGGTTCTTCTCGTCGGCCAACTCCTCCTACCTCCTACCTACACCGTGGCCAATAGCCACTGGTATATGCGTTGGCCTACGAGAAGAGCAATTGGCCGAGACCCAACGAGCGTGATTTGAGTGATTTTATTTCACTTGCCGTGCCTAATTCCTGCTCAAGTATGGTATTTGAACTCAATTTACTAATTTATTATGGTCTTAATTAGGACGAAATTAACGGATTGTTTCTATCAATTACGTTTTACAGACAAACTACCTGCATACTGACCGATTTAAGGGATACTCATACTAAAGAAACTAAACCTTAACTTAATGTGACATCCCAGCCCAATAACAAACTTAGATCAATCTGTCTACGTCTAAATCCTTCTTGCCGAGCTATAATCACCTTTATGCTAAGCTAAGCTCGTTCTTCCCGTGTGGCAGGGCGTGGACAGCAGCGACGAGAGGTCCGGCAAGCGCGTGTCGTCCAGCATTGCGCGCGCGCGCCCCCGGAAGTAGACGTGTGTGTTTGTTTGCTAGCATGCTTGCCTTATACTGCTATATGCTTTGTCAGTGTTATCACACCAATTGATCATTGTCGATCGAGGAGGCGAAGCTATCGCTTGGGTCTTTCGAAACCATTTAGCTTTTTTATGATACGGCCGCTTAAACGCCAAGTGAATAAGGACCTACCATAACTTTTATATTGTTATTGTAATGATATGGTTTAGAAATCAAAGTGGAATAGGGGATTGTGGGAAAGGAACGCGTGTGATCAAACAGATATCGGGATACTATCCGATTGGTGAAGCATGATCCCTTCCCGCGTTTCTCAGTCCATGGAAAGACCAGCCTTATTCGCCAATCGTTTGGCGTGGTAATTCTCTAAAACTTAACAGTATATCTCGTCGACGAGCTCTCCTTTGAACCTAACGTTACTTTGAGTTATGACTCAAAGTTGCTAGAAAGCGACTCGCATAGAGAAGAGCTCTCAGACTATAGATATTGCACTTTTTGTCTTAGACAATGACGCCATAATGCTTTTGCTCGATTATTTGCATGTGGTAACGGTACTGATCTTATTTTTACAGCAAACGGTCATATTGGACACATTTTAACCTTTATTTTTGGTAGTTAGATCTTATAGTTGATAGGTTTTATTGGTTTTTAAGTAGGTTTACGTACGTCACATTTGAGATATTTAAGTACGGACTTACCTACGTTTGTAATTTTATTTATTTAGGTAATTTAAGTTATTTTAAAGGAAAATAGGTTCATTATTTTTTAAGAATACAGGTAAATAAAAAAAAGAATTATATGAATCGCTTAGCATGCAAAAAAGAGACTTCATCTTTGTTATTAGGCAGCCCGCTTTTATCCTATTAGCATAGGTAATTAATTTAAATTTATAGGTATCTTCTTATATGTATAGTCAGGTGTCTGCGAAATCCCAGATGCAAATATTTACATAAATATAATTTTTCAATTAAATCACTTTACTTTTAGCATTGCATCAGCATAAGAAGGTACTTCGGAAATTTTAAAAGGAAGTACACACAATTTTTTTTGTCTAGTTAAAAGAAAACATTTGTAGAATGGTGAAGACCACCGTTCAATTAAAAAAATAATGTCCGCAAAAAGTTGTATTCTGTATTTGTTTTTGTAAACGGACCATTTTTAAGTATCAGGTTTTTCAGTGTTTATCAAATCTAAATAAAAAGCTTGTAATCATTTTTGAATCTACCATATTTACGCCTATTATTTATTATTTTAGTCTGATTCCGAAGAAGACGTCCGCGGCCGCTTCGAAGAGTCGAGCAGCGACGAGGACGTCCTCAACACGGTCGGCCGACTGGCCATGAAGCCGATCGGCCGCAAGCCGACCACCTTCAAGATGGACGTCATCGAATGACCGTTACACTTGAATCGTAGCTAGCGCATACACTCGTTCAGACAAAAACTTGGTTCACTCGCAGATATGTACTTATGGCTGGTTAGGCTGTGATCAGAGGGCTCAGACAAGATGCACTACGCTAACTAACGTTTCTATTCGACTCGTTTTTAAACCAATCGCGTCACTGGAAGATGACGTGATACGAAAAGTCACGTGGTCTACCAGTGACGCGATTGGTTTAAAAACGAATCGAATAGAAACGTTAGTTAGCGTAGTGCATCTTTTCTGAGCCCTCTGGTGTGTGGTTTGCCCTAGGCCGCGACATTAACCGTTATTGCGAGAAATAATAAAGGTTAAAAATCAAGAAAGAAGATTATTTAATGATCGGCGACCGGTAGCATTTTATGTCACTTTAACGTCAAACGTAATGACTAATATGAATAGGTCTGTGTTGTTAAAAATAAATCCATAATTATATTGTTAAAAACTCACTGAATCTATAACAAATTATCATATTTTTTTCTATGTATGTTTGATATTGTCAATCGATTCCTTTTAACATTGAGGATCCATTTATATTAATAGAATGACCTTTCTACATCAACAGATGTGAGAGGTGCGTAGGTGTAAACCGATATTACATCGTTTAAGACATATAACCTGCTAAGTAATAAAACTGCATACATTTTTAATATATATATTGTTCATGAAATTTAAATATAATCATATCCATGTAATAATATACTTTCGTCGAAAAATTGCTACCGGTCGCCGATCATTAGTTAGGTCATTGCTGCGTATGAGAAAATGAACCTAAACCTTGTATTATAGAGAGTTCAATAACGATAGACGAGACCTAACTCGGTTCACAGCTGATTTTTGAACCGCCAGAATACAAACTTCTAACATTACCAGATTACCTTATTGAAATTATTTACTCGTTCGAGCTTTAGGCGACGCACACATAGATGTGGTATGAAAAACGGAATATCCCTGTTTTTTAAATCGGGGACTGGATCTGTCTCGCTAGTTTAAAGGTAACATTTTGGAATCGTTTCTTGTACGAGTATATTAATTCTAACAACGCTAATGTGAACTCGATTCTCACTTTGACAGCCGAGTGTATGCGCTTAAACTAAGGACGTATTACTCTAAAATCAACCGCGTTATTTATTATTATTTATTACTTATTTAGCCGTAAGTTTAAGTGTTCGAGTCCCTACACAACGCTATGCGATGCAGTTTAGCAAGACTGTTCTAAATAAAAAAGGCATATCTGCTAAACTTCAACTTAAAGCTAATGATGGCAGATATGACCTTTTGGCCTAACACATTCAGTGCAGCCGACACACTAAACGACAACAAAACTAAAGATAAGAATATACCTACCATTTTAAGAACGAAATTAACCAAAGGTTAAATATATGGAAAAAAACTAAAATGCGTGTCATATCAAGACATATTTTGTAATTCCTGATTGTTACCAAACTATACTTATTTAATAGTTTTGAAAATACCATCCAAAAATTTGAAATTGCATTGCATCCAAACAAAATCCTTAATTTCAACAATTTGGTCGAAATTTTCTTTTTTGTTACTTTTTTGGTAATGTGTCAATTGTGGTAACTAAATCGGAAAGTTTAAGTAAATGGTACAAAAACATGTCATAAAGTTATACTATACCTACTATATAATATGTATACATCCAGATCAATGTCTAGTAGGCAGCAATGAATGTGTTATGGTAGAATCGCATGTGTCAGTGATGGAGTTGCCAATGGTTACAGCTAAGTCGTTGATATTGTATTAGGTATTTGTTGAATCGTGCACACAGAATCGCTTAGCATATACATCAGCGAAACGAGAAAATAACATCATTAGAAGGGTCTTCAAGATTTTCAAATCTGGATCTAGAGTCTAGATTGTAGCCTGTGCCGTAGGTATGAACACACTGATCTTGTCTGAGATGGACCTACGTCTCAAGATACGATGAACGGATAAAGCTAACGTCAAGTCCTAGATGGATACAGATAACTAGTCCTACGTTAACATGCATGTCTGACGACGCGCTGGCCTAGTTCGTAGTTACCCTGCATACGAAGCTAGGGGTCCTGGATTCAAATCCCCTGAATTCTGTACCCATAGTAGGTACAAGCCTAGAGCTTAGTTTGGGATTAGGTCAATTGGTGTGACATTGTCCCCCGATATTTATTTATTTATTTATACCTATCGCTAAGTTAGCGTTTTTCGAAAATCGACCATATTTATAGGATTGACGTATGCTGATGACTGATCACTCGATCACTTATGTCAACTCCATACATTTTGAGTCGATAGAAAACAGAAACATTAGTCACTTTTGCCGTGTCTTGAGCCAGAGGTCTAGCCAAGATTAGTTTAATATGATTAGTGACAAGAATAATTGTAAATGCGACACACATGAGGATACTGTCAACTCTTAAGACTTTTCTCATGTGCCCTATCTTTGTCTCGACTTGTTCAAAAACATCGATGATTTTAAGCAGTTTCTACAGACATTGATGGAACCATTAACCAATGAAGGATACTCAACATCATCACGTTAACCCTAACATGTTCACTGCTGGACATTGCGCCTTCTCCGACATGGTCGCCACTTCAGATGCCCTAGCCAAGATGCAAACGCTACTGACGTTTTTATTTTCTATCACTCAAAATGTCTGGGATGACATTCTCGTCCGTTGCGATAAACCACGTGTTCAACTGTCATCCCATACATTTTGAGTGATAGAAAAGAAAAACGTTATTGGGTGAGGACCAAAAAGTTGGATAGTTAAGCGTAGTTAACAATACAAACAACGAAGTCGAAAATAGTTCCGTTGCGCGACGAAAAGTATCCCTACAATTGTATGGCTAATTTTCGTGTCACCACAGAAAAGTTTCATAGAAAATATTAATTGAGTGAGTTACAACCACAACAACAACTTTTTGGACCTTACCCTAGTAGCGTGTGCGTTGTCTAGGGCCTGAGAACTTTTCCATCCCAACAGCCATTGGTTCTATAGCATTCTCTAGCAATGTCTTCCTCACGATGCTCATTGCCACCCGATACCGCCCAATCATATCCATAATAAATACCAAGAGTTATTCTAAACTCTAGGCAAAGATAATGCGCCGAAATTACATAAGTTAACAGCAACATAATGTTGCTAATTTCACTTTAGCAATAAATTGGTGATTCCTGTGTGCACTTAGCCTTGATAGGACTATTTAGGCTCTTAAACTTAATTAGAATTGACTTAGCAGCTAATTTAAAGCACTGATTCATTAAGTCAAGTAAGGACAATCACGGGCTTTATAATGAGCTATTATAGTACCTTGTTAAAGTAACGTAATCTAATTTCATAACATGATTTCTTTCATTTATGATGTAAGACATTATGATATGAATTTATGACAGCTCAAAAAGTTCGATAAGGTAAATATACCTATAGTTAATAGTTAACATATATATGAACACCACTCACGACTTGCTGACAAGACACGAGTCCAAGAGATTATATGGCAAGGACATGGTCTCTTTTTTAATTTCTACTTGTCCAAACCAACGAGGCCGCAAGCTTAAGAAAATGTTGCTTGCTTTTATAACCTTCAAAATAAACGTTGAACCATAAGCAATATTAAGTAATTCACATCTAAAAGATAACGGTTTAAGCAAGCTCAACATTGTAACCTAGTTTGCTGGATGATTCTCACAGTAGGTACGTCTGGTAAACTGCTTTCTATCAAACTAAAAGAAAAAAGAATATTGAAAACTTCTGAATTTCGCATATGCTCTTTAATGTCAACTTTGGTTTGACAGAACTTTCCTAAGCCTATGGGCTATTGATGAGTTTTAATTTAAAAAAAAACCTAACTACTGAATTCTGAACGTCGTAGATCTAAAAACACCGAAGAGCTTAGTTTGAGGCTAGGTCAATTTGTATGAGATTGTCATCCGATTTTTTTTAATCTAAAATTTTAAACCATAAAGTTAAAGTTTGGTACAAAAATCAATGTTGCCTGGAGAGCCTGTAGCCCATGGAATATACCTAGACTTTCCCTCGACATCCGCAGAAAATATTAAGTTGCTTGGTTGGTTAATTGTTTAAAATAACCTAAAATAATTTTAATCTTCAGAAGTATGTGGCATATTCAAATTAGACGCTACAGAAGGTGCCTATGGTAATTAAAAAAATACTCAGTAGCCCTAGACATTCAGAGCGCCCTGCCAAGATGCACTGCGCTAACTAGCGTTTCTATTCGATTCGCTTTTAAACCAATCGCGTCACTGGTAGATGACGTGATACGAAAAGTCACGTGATCTACCAGTGACGCGATTGGTTAAAAAACGAAACGAATAGAAACGTTAGTTAGCGCAATACATCTTGGCTGGGCATCCAGAGAACGATATCGTGAAATCGTTATCGAATATGGATTGACGTAAGCTGCCGGACAGTCGGTTCGAGTGCTTACATCAATTCAATACATTTTGATAGTTTTCGAAAATCGTTTACGTTAAGCATTTTGCCCAGGGCCCCGGGTCTTGTTAGCGAGCTCAATACTTTATAAATATAGGACATGATATATATCGAAACAAAACAGGAAGAAATAAAGTTACCTTCGCGTTTAGATTAGCGTAGAGTTAGGCGTAGCGTAAGGGGAACGATTCAGATGCTAGCTCCATAGGTTTAGGAATAGGCGTAGAACGCACATGTTAATTCCAGAGGGGCAGACTGGACTTTGATTCTTAATGTAGCCCTTTTAAAATCGAAGTTCGAACTTACGTTAGCTCCACCTTTTTCCCTAATTTTTAAATTTAATGCTACATAGCTAGTACACATTCTAGTCACAAACACTTTTGCCATCTATAATCTAAGTATTACGGGGATCCCACCCTTCATTTATATAGACAAGTTGGGGATGCAGCCGGACCTTAAGAATGTTTTAGAATGTGATTCCTAATTTTTTGTAGAAACGTGCCTCCCACGATACGTAAGGGCAACAACAATTTGATTCACTTTGTGCGAACCGAGAAACATCATACTTTTCGCCAGATATCAGGACATTATTCAAGGCATTTATTTTGTACTTACGCTTAGCTAAGTCATACAACTACCTCAAGTTTAATTGAACTCTCTTTGAATTTCATATAACAAGGCAAGGTCAAGAGACACGTTAGTTTATTTGAAGGTTCGTCATTTTAATTTCTTAAGTAACTACTTAGTTGACGACACAACTGTGTCAAAATTGAATGATCGCTTATTTAGCAGAGGGTTGAGTGATTTATTGAATGACTTCGCCACATATAAGTATTTTTTTAGTAAACGGTCTTAGATCGCGTTTAGGTTAAATAATTTTAACCTAGTCCGGAATGGTACTGTGTACTGCGAAGACCAGTCTTCCCCTCTGGTTTCGGAAAGTGGAATTCGCTGTAAAGATAGTTATAAATCGTTTAAGCAACAGTCTTTCTGTAAGGAGGACATTCCAAAACAGGTGTTACTGGCTTATTAAGTGTTTGTTACGTGGTGCATAGAGTTCCAAATGTGTAAATAAGTTATTATTCTAAACAAATTATTCAAATTTCAAAATATATTAGCAGATATATTCATTTCATTTTAGTCGATTTTTAAAATAGGTATTTTGAGATTAAAAAATTAAAATTAGCATCAAATTGCGCGGTTATCACATTTTCTTTGTCTCGATGTATTTTATAAGTAATTATTAAAATATTCAGGTCGGAAAGGAATTACGAATTTAAGTACCTATTATCAGTTGATAATTATTTACTTTAAAGAAAGGCGCGCACGGTTAGAGGTAAACAAATATAATTAGGTACCAATTTTATTATACATGTACTTTCGTCGTACGCACTAGAAAAAGTAAACGAAATTCTTTTTCTGATGTTTTTTAAAAACTAACTACCGGTAATCATTTTTATAATTAAAGTGCAATAAGTTTTATAATCGGTTAAACTCTAGTCACGAGTACAGTCCACTACGGAGATGAATCCACTTTTAAACCTTATTACATTGCAATAAGGTGAAAAAGTGGATACATCTCTTTGTAGTCGACTGTACATACTTAAGAGTGAGCAAGAAAGAAACAAACCGGAAGACAATTTTTTATATGACTTGTTGCACTTTAATACAATTTCTCTTATGTCTTTACCTTTTAACCTTTTGAAGGCCATTGACGGCAATACTCGCACCACAGCTTCAAGGCCAATATCCGTCACATTTGACATCATAGAACAGACCTAAGTACGTATAATGTAAGGTTGAATGAACATTAGTTTAGTTGGCATTGGCGTGTGACGACTATTGTTTTTAAAATGGCGTTTAAAAGGTTAAAATTTAGATACAACTTTAAAATATTATATTTTAATAGTATCTAGGGCAAACAGTATTGTTGTCACACAGCCAAATTTGCAACCATGAACTTTATTTTAAGTTGTTAAAGGCGATTGTTCTAAAATCTCTAGGTTCCAAAAACTACCCAGTATTTTGGATCCCAAGACCATTTGGTGTTACCATCAAGAAATTTATAACCTATGGAGAGTGGACAAGACTTTCTAAGAAGAGATGCAAAACATACTTAACGAAATTGTAGATTATATTTTCTAGCTTCAATCAAAAGTTTGCTCCTCATTCTCCATAGTTTATGCGAGTTCGCTTTTAGTTTTATTCTATTTTTGTTTATGATTTGTGCGCGACTTGGTTTTGTGGACAAGGTCGACGGAGCGATTTAAGTACGTTTAAGTAGTTAGCTTCGGGATTGCATCCCACGTAGCGTAGACACCGACGATATTATTAACAATAATGTAATTACATTTTGAAAATGCAGAATTAATAAATTATTGCCACCAGATTCTTGTACTTTTATTATAAATTTAACCTTTTTACCTTTTTATGCTTATGGCGTTTGATTGATTAAGTAATTGAAACACAGATAGTCCAAACTAATTCTGCGGGCGTATTGTGGTCGTTTTTATCGGTGTGGGTAAACGTGGATAAAACATCTTGTCACTTTCTGACCAGTATGTAAGTGCGAGTGTGACGGATGCTTTATCCACCGCGATAAAGATGACAATACGGACTGACCCTGAACTAATTAAGACACGATAGTTTTATCGTTTCCAAAGTTGATAGTTCTCAAATTAATAACGATGAACTAGTTCTATGCAGAAGAAGTCGCAGGCTAAAGTTAGTTATCTATGATTTGTAGGACCCTCCATATACTAAGATTGTCAAAAGGTTAAAATCGGGTTCAGGGAAGTTTGTTTCCGTATGCAATTAGTGGTTTAAAAAGGTAGTTAAGTAACAAATAATAATAAAAAACGTTTCAAACAAGACTATATTATCAATAAATTAAATTCATTCTATTACAATTTAAAATCATAATTTAATTTTAAAATTAAAAATTAGGAATACTTCAATCTAAAAGCGCTCAAATAGGTTAAAGCCATTTTCTAGAGAGACTACTAGTAGAATATAATTAATAACTAATAAGTACTTAATTCGACATTTTGTTAACTTTTTTCTAAAGTCTAAAGTAAATCGGAAAAGGGAATCGTCAACTATTGTGGGCATGCTTTAATTTATTATTTTAGTTTTTGTAAACGAATGGAGAAAGCAGATTGCAATCTTCCCGGACACACTTAAAAACGATAAACTGTTAGATTAAAGTTGCCAACCCTGAGGATTAAAATGGAATGCATGTAAGCTAGTGCAGCAAAAGTGCCATGCCAACAACAGGGATTTTTCGCCCTTTTCCTAACATTTCCTTATAAATATACATAATAGGTACTAAAAAAAATAAGGACCGAAGTCGAATTTCTTTCGTCTTGTAGGTACTTTTGGACTCCTTTATGCAATATAAATGCATTACTGTACTATTTTGACGATTTTGAATTAGTTTGTTACACTTTTAATACTGGGTTCACAAGGTCAAAAAAATATGCAATGCAACAAGTTAAAAAAAAATCGGGTACGGGAAAATTTGAAAGTTAGATGCTTCTGACAAATTAAATAATGCGATGTTGGCAGTTAAGCTTTTTTAAACTCATAAAAGCGTATAAGACCGAGCGGGAGAGAAGTACAAACCCGAAGACCGTTATAAGACTTGTTGCACTTCTATTGGCATGATAAATAGGTATACACTTTAGTACATTCTCACCAGGGCCCGTACTTTTCATGCCGTTGCCGCAAAAATGACGTCACGCTACATCGAGCATGATTCCATTTAGTATTTCTTCATAATCATATGTCAACCTCTTTATTTAACCGATATCGATACTTGAAATAATCTTAATATATTATTGTCAATCAAATAATAGAACATATTGTCAGTTTATTAAATAATACATATGTTATTTAGATTTTAATACCTAGTGTATTAATTATTGTTTACATTTGCTAATTTTTTTAAATGACAATTGGTACAAGATCTATCTTAAGAAGAGTTTTGCTACAAATATCCGTTTTCAATCGTTAACGACAAAAACTTTCATTGTTCTTATTGTGATCGAAATAAATAAATAAATGTTTTAAAAAACAAAAGTATGTTTATGAATATTACATTACTTATGAAGACTAAGATGACGAAGATTTTGAAGTAGGTATTTGTTTTTATAGATAACTTAACTCATTTGTGCATGGTTGACGACTAATGGTTAATAATAAATACAATAAAATCATTTGGAATCATACTCTATGTGAGCGTGATGTCATTTTTCCGTCTACGGCATAAAAAGTACGGGCTCTACTTATTACTTTAATGTCATCCTTGACCAACTACATAATTTTTTTTTCAGGAATGAAATCGACAAAGTGCCAAGGTTTTAACCATTTATGATGGTGACTATTTACTACAGATTGAATAAACTATGAACAACTATCGTTGAATAATTTAGTATTTATCTTGCTGTCTCAGTTAGCTTATTGACGAGTTCTGAAGCTAACTGAAATAGCAAAATAAATGCGAGCTCTTCCGACATAAGATGGTATATATTCACTCTATACTTTAAATTTCATGTCTTAAAAACTACGTTTTATCACCGAAAGGAAAATATTGCACTAAGATTCTTACAAACTAAAAGTTATTTAAGTACTTCTCCAATCAAAGCATTTTTTATACAACACAAGCACACTAATAACCACATAAGGCTACAAGCAATTAACTAAGACGATAGACACGCACGATATCACTATACTCGCGCTGTACAGTCGACGTCAAACGACAATTTTGCCCCTTATTTCAATGGAATAAGGTGCAAAAGTGTAAACATATCACCAGAGCCCGGATTTTTCGCGGCAATATTTGGCTGTCGTAGTGACTTCTCATTTATCGACTTTAAATGTACCTACATATCGATGTACTAAACTTCTAAATAGATAGTTAGCAAATTATCGTGTCATGCCGTAACGAGTTAAAAAACATGGAATAAATAGGACCATTTTATTTATTTATGAAGAAACTAAAGAAACACTTGGTAGCACTAGCAACAATGGATTACGTATTTTTAGCCGTAACTATTTGGGAACTGATTTGATATGACCAGTGATCGGATCTAGGATGCAATTTCCCGGGGGTTAAGTCCGTTATTTTAACATGGACATGAATATGACTTACAATTCCGTGAATCTTTTTATTACCAACCTTTATAAAATGGTAAATAACTTTTAAATTTAAGTAGTTTACACTATAAAATTAACAAAATATGTAATAACAAAGTACTGCATAGAAGAACTTAACGTAACTTGCAGGACTTATCTGTTATGGTATTTTTAATATTTTAATCTGTTTATTAGTTTAATCCTCGACAAAAGTTATTAATTATTAGCAATAACCCATTTCCCAAAATCTCAAGAAATCCCGAGTCACATCCATGTTAAGCATATCGTTTGAGGTCATTCACCCCAAATTGCATCCGAGATCCGATCACTGGATATGACATATATTGTTTTCCGAGTAACTTTTATATTTAATTAAATATGACGATTAAAAAAATTCAGGTGCCAAAAGGTTATCTGGAAATCGCTCTTTAGCTTTAAGACCGCCTGCTTGTTGTTTAACTCTACTTTTAATCTTCTTTTGATTTTTGTATTCTGTTCTGTATTGCATTGTATCGATATATGTATATCGGAAGTCGATAAACGAGAACTCACTAGCGTTATTTAAAATAACCGCGAAGAATCTGGGCTCTGCATATCACTATACTCGCGCTGTACTAAGGCCCGCTTTGACAGCTGTCAACTCAATACAAAATATAACCTCAAACTTGCCTCGCTCAAACATGGTAACCCATTATATTATCGAATTTTACTTCATCGATTGTATCATTTCATCTAACGAAATTTCTTTGCTAAAACCATTTTTATGATATTGTAAAGTCCCGAGCATGAGAACAGGCCGTGTGATTCGAGGGTGTGGCCAGAGCAGTAAAGCCTCATCAAATTTATACTTATGAGCGCCAGATGAACTCACCGACAAAATAAGAATTCGCTAAATAAAAGTCATAAGATCATTAATAGGTAAACATTTATTTCATATAAAGGGGTTGATCCTCCTTAAGTAATTTTAATTTAAGTGGTAATAAGGTTTACACTCGTAATAGAAAGATAGAATAGAGTATACCTTGTGTGGTCTTATGCACACCTTATAAATGTTACTAAATGAGTTATAATCAGTATCTTAGGCTTATTTCGGTTGCTTTGGTACTAAAGGTTGTTTATAAAAAGGATAGAATTTACCAGATGTCCGAAGTAAGAGTTACACGAGTTGTTCGACGTGAACCGTGGAGCTTTCTACAGAGAACATCACCCGCAGGATCCCGAACACGACGAGGTTGGACACAGCTTGGCTACAGGTCAAACAGCGCCCGTCGTTACCATCAAATTGTAGCAGTATCCGCCTTGAGGATCGCGGCACCCGATGTACCCGCAGTTAAACCCCGTTAATTAGGTTTATCCCTTAGCATCCGAGTAGATACTGGGTCACCGTATAAGAGTGAAGCGGCGCAGTAAGTTGGAAAGTAACTTGATAATTTTTCATCTGAGAGTAACTGAAATTAAAACAAAATGTTTTGAGAAACATCGACATAAAACGATGTCGCCGTTTCGAACTAGACACGGTAAATAGGTTTAGAACACTCACCTGAGTAGTGGATAGACATAACGTGGGCAAATAACGTATTGATTTCCCTTAGGACCTCATGTTGGGCGTGAAGCTAAGTTACGCAAATTTGGGCCGAACGCTGAAAAGAATGGAACAAATTTGTTATAACGTCCCAATAATAGACATTAGACGACACCTCTTCGACTCAAAACTCACCCCGAAGCGAGAAAATTGATCCGGAAATAAAAGTGTAATGTGCTCACATTGCAATGGATAATCCGAATGCTGGCGAGATCGATTCCCTAGAAAGATCTCGAAAAACTACTTGTCATGCGTTCCGTTCTGTCATTGCCATTAATGATTCATTTGGCATGACCGACCGAAAACGAAGATCTTCCTTTTGAAAATTTGACACAATTAAGGAATAGGGAAAAGAGGGAAACTCCAGACTTCTTCCTCCTTTTACCGTAAAGCATTACTAAAATAAAAGGCGAGTGAGTGTGACGGTTATCTGTATAACGGAACGCAACTTGCCTGAAACGAAACTAAAATTACCCGTGTTGCCAGTTTACTACTGCGTTTTGTTCGCCACGGAAAACCAATAATGATCAGCCAAATTGCAAGTATTTTGAATTATGTATTTTAGAATTTAGTGAAAATTTATGATTAAATATTCTACGTGATGCTCAGGTTAGAATAGATTCATGTGGAAGCTGAAACGAGATTAATTGTAAGAAAAATATACGGACGACTGTCAAATATGACAGCCGCGGATGAACTCCAGAAAGGCCAGCAATGAAGGATCGAAACGTTTACCTTTGACAGTAGATTTTTGACCAAGAACAATTTGTTTGTTGTTGAAATTTATTTGTGCAATAATAAGAGTAAATAAGTACCAACGTGTTGTGAAAATGATGAGAAAGGATTGTATTGAAGTTACGGCATGTATTTCTTCTCCAACTGCGGCACTACAGCCCAAAAGGAAGCAATGAATTGACTTTGAAAGTTACATTCTCGTCTGAAGTTCCTGTAAGTTCTTTTCCGTAGTAAACATTAATAAAATCTATGAAATCTAGACTAAAAAGTGTTACAGTATCGTTTTAGTTGGGTAAAATAATTTTATTTCAGAATTGAACAAATTCTGAAATAAAATTATTGTAAGCCTCCTCACTAGGAGTAATAATCAAAAGGGAAGTAGTAGAGACGAATCATGGCTTAAAAGGTAAAAAGAAGAACGGAAGAAAACGACGTTCAAGAAAATAAGATGCTCAAAGATAAGAAGCATGAAACTAGAGGTAGCTAGAGAACTTTGAGTCAAATAAACAAGGCACAGTCTGTCAAACTAGGACAGAGTGGCTTATAATTAAGTCGAGGAAAGTAAGAAATATTTTCAGACCGTTTACACACATTGTGTAAGCGATGGAACCATAAGACTATTTAGTGGTCATATAGACTTTATGAACTTAAATATAGAAGAAGCATGCTTTATGAATATGTTTGGACAGTTTAAGGGAAGTCCAAAAAAAAACTGGTTTGTCTGTGCCAAGTTTGGGCAGACATGTGAAATCATGTGTCGTGGAGTAGGCTTCCTAACGTTCCACGGATAACCTAAACCTCTTCACACTACAACTTAACTAATTTAACACATACGCTTATGACTAGGTGCCGGAGAATGCAACGAAAGTCCAGAAAAAAACTGGTTTGTCTGTGCCAATTGTGGGCAGACATATGAAATCATGTGTCGTGGAGTAGGCATCCTAACGTTCCACGGATAACCTAAACCACTTCACACTACAACTTTGTGTTGGATAACACGAGAAAAGTCCAGAAATAAACTGGTGTGTCTGTGCCAATTGTGGGCAGACATATGAAATCATGTGTCGTGGAGTAGGTATCCTAACGTTCCACGGATAACCTAAACCACTTCACACTACAACTTAACTA
This sequence comes from Acleris literana, assembly GCA_946894065.1. Classification (NCBI taxonomy): domain Eukaryota; kingdom Metazoa; phylum Arthropoda; class Insecta; order Lepidoptera; family Tortricidae; genus Acleris; species Acleris literana. Next base: position 6,442,473 of record OX335688.1, on the reverse strand, counting down.
ATTTAACAAATATGCTTATGACTATGTGCTGGATAACACCAGAGAAGTCCAGAAATAAACTGGTTTGTCTGTGCCAATTGTGGGCAGACATATGAAATCATGTGTCGTGGAGTAGGCATCCTAACGTTCCACGGATAACCTAAACCACTTCACACTACAACTTTGTGTTGGATAACACGAGAAAAGTCCAGAAATAAACTGGTGTGTCTGTGCCAATTGTGGGCAGACATATGAAATCATGTGTCGTGGAGTAGGTATCCTAACGTTCCACGGATAACCTAAACCACTTCACACTACAACTTAACTAATTTAACAAATATGCTTATGACTATGTGCTGGATAACACCAGAGAAGTCCAGAAATAAACTGGTGTGTCTGTGCCAATTGTGGGCAGACATAGGAAATCATGTGTCGTGGAGTAGGCATCCTAACGTTCCACGGATAACCTAAACCACTTCACACTACAACTTTGTGTTGGATAACACGAGAAAAGTCCAGAAATAAACTGGTGTGTCTGTGCCAATTGTGGGCAGACATATGAAATCATGTGTCGTGGAGTAGGCATCCTAACGTTCCACGGATAACCTAAACCACTTCACACTACAACTTAACTAATTTAACAAATAGGCTTATGACTATGTGCGCGCACTACCCTAATAAAATAACACGGTACTTGCTAACTTATGAATTACTAGTAATGAATGGGTGAGTCGACTCAAATTATCCCATTACAGAATTATTAAACTAAATTGCATTAGACGTTGACTTTATTAACAATGCACCTTGGAATAGGACCGGAACTGCAGACTATGCTGACGATTTCTCAAATACCTAGAATCCAACAAAAATGAAGCTGGAAAACAGTTTAGCAAAAATTACTTTTTTCAGCATTTTATATAGAATTAACTTCGAAAAGTATCATCATCTGTAAGATTTATAATATTTATAAGAGTGTGTAGAGTAGGCGAGACGCTTAGTCGAGCGACACCAATGCGAAATTTGTTTAGAGCCTTTAGCGTAGGCTACATACCTCAGGCGTGACACACGGCCAATGAGTTATGCACGAGAGAGTAGTCCCGTGGAATACAAAAGAATTTTATTAAATGAGGGCGAGACACTCAGTCCTCTAAAGCATAGAAACAGAAACTATTTATTGATAAGGCAGATACAATGTCTGCAGTAGAGATGTCAAAACAAAGAATTGGACTGAGCAAAGACCGGTGATGTTAATTTCGAACCCCAAACTTTACTCAAGTAAACGCCACTAATGAAGTACCAATTTTACTGATATTTAGGCATAGGTCTAACGTTAAGAAGTGGGCGCAGCTTCGCCAGGTCGGACTAGATCTTTAATGTGAAAATTTCCTAGATTTTTACCAGTTAGGGATTTCAAAGTATATACCAAAGGTCCGAGTTTCTTGTGAATAATACATTTCTCATAACGCGGTGCCAATTTGGCTGAGAAGTTCTTAGCCGCGTTAGATAAGTGATAACATTTCTTGTATACTATTTGTCCTTCCTGAAGTACCATGGGCCGTTTGCGCAAGTTGTAATAGTGAGCGTTCCGGATATGGGCACTCCGTAGAGAATTTCGCACCTTTTCAAACACAGTCTTTAACTCGTCAAGTTTGTCAGAAAACGAACAACCATCATCTATAGTAAGTGTATCCTTGTCAATGGGGGATTCTGAATTATAGAATGAACCGTCAAGTATCATTCCCCGACCATGAGTAAGGAAGTACGGAGTAAATTTGGTAGCTTCATGAACGGCAGTGTTTAAAGCACATTGAATCTCCGCCACATTTTTATCCCAATTCCTATGATCCGTTCGCACGTAAGTGGCGATTGTCCTAACAATTTCGCGGTTAGTTCTCTCGGTTTGATTGGTTTGTGGGTGATATCGGGGGTTGTAGAATAAGTGAGGCACGCCATATTTACTCAAAAGGTCTCTAAAATCCTTAGAGATGAATTGTGGTCCGTTATCCACATATACGAATTTAGGGACTCCGTGTACAAGAAAGATACCCTTCTCCATGCATTTTACAATAGCTTTAGCGGTAACTTTACGCAGAGGAAAGATGGTTACGTATTTACTGAAATAATCGGTGCAAACAAAAAGATACTGGTTCCTAAGGTAAGATGGTGGAAATGGACCGAGGATGTCACACGATATCGCCTCTCCAGGTACTGTGATACGTTTCGGATTTCCCATTAAACCAGGACGAGCCAAATTGACCGGCTTGTACGTCTTGCAAGTCTCGCACAAGTCGACGTATTCCTTGACGTCTTGGAATAGAGTGGGCCAGTAGTAAAGATTTGAAATCCTGGAATGAGTTTTAGCAACTCCAAAATGACCAGAAGTGACGTCGTCGTGACACCGGGATAAAATTTCTTTACGGTCCTCATAAGGCACTACCACCTTCCAGTCAAACTGAGCTGTTAAGCGATATTTATTCTTTGAGTACCGAAAGAGTTTATCATTTTCAATTTTATAATTTGGAAACAGTGAAGGTTCAGCAGACACCTTTTTATATAACTCCAAGTACCACGGATCCTGGGTCTGGAGAACATCAATGAGAGAAACTTGTATCCGGGATAAACAATCAGGAATTATATGTTCTTTACCCTTCCTATGTATCAGTTCGAATTCGAATTGACTTAGTCGACACGCCCATCGGTTTAGACGACCTGATGGATTTTTCAAGTTAGAAAACCATTTAAGAGACGCATGGTCCGTTACAATGAAACACTTCCTACCCTCGACATAGGCACGGTATTGCTCTAACGCGTATAGAACCGCGAGTAATTCTCTCTCCGTCGCAGAGTAGTTAGTTTCAGCCTTGTTAAGTGTGCGACTGCAATACGCTATCGGATGGTCAACATCGTCATGCTTTTGTGTTAGCACAGCGCCTATAGCGAAAGAAGAGGCGTCGGTGTGAATATAAAAAGGTTTATCAAAATTAGGACACTTTAAAATAGGGGCAGAGACTAAAGCAGCCTTAAGTTTATCAAAAGATTCGTTAGCTTCGTCCGACCACTCGAATTTTGTATATTTACTAGTTAATCGTGAAAGTGGACGTGCGATTTTCGAAAAATTATCTATGAAGCGTCGGTACCAACCGCACATGCCCAAGAACCTTTTTATGCCCTTGGCATCTACAGGCGTAGGAAAGTTTAATATGACATCGACTTTAGAAGGATCGGTATGCAAACCAAATCTGTCGACTATATATCCGAGATATTTGAGTTCGGTTCTACAAAAGAGTGATTTCCTCATATTAATAGTTAAGTTAGCCGCCTTAAGTTTTTCAAACACGGCTTTAAGAAGTCGCAAATGCTCATTGAAGTCAGAAGTACATATTATAATATCGTCTATATAACAAAAGACTTTATTGTCAAACTCCGCGGTGAAAAGCGTGTCCATTAAGCGTTGCATGGTGGCAGAAGCTCCCACCAATCCAAAGCACATCCGGTTATAGTGAAACAAACCCCTTCCGGGTACAGTGAAGCTAGTTTTTTCCTTAGAGTCATCACTGAGCGGAATCTGATGATATGCAGCACTTAAGTCCAGAGAGGTAAGATATTTCGCGTCACGAAGATTATCCAAGATATAGTTTACATATGGTAAGGGATATGCATCGGATTTTGAAACTGAGTTGACCTTTCTACTATCGAGGCAGAGTCTGAGATCACCATTAGGCTTTTCAACCATTACGACCGGAGAATTCCACGGGGAGTGAGATGGTTCCACAATACCCGCTTCTAACATGCGATCTACCTCTTTCTCCAGAGCAACCTGCTTATCAGGGCTGAGACGGTAATATTTTTGTTTTATAGGAGGTGAGTCACCGGTGTTAATCTCATGTTGAATTAAAGGGGTTTTACCCAGACCAACTTTATCGGTATCGATTTGGTCATAAAGAGCTTTGACTTCATCCAATTGAGTCTTTTGTGCTGAAGGCAAAGAATTTAAATCAGTGAGGCCGGATTCAACAGGCATTGATGACATGCTAGCCACATTTTTATCTGGTGACAAACCAGAAATAATTTCCGGAGCTAAGTTAAAAGCTTTCCAAAAGTTAAGGCCAAGTATCAGAGGAGTATTTATATTAGGCTGGATGTCAAAGTGAATGATTTGAATACGACCATTATAATTAATTGGCAAAGACATGTATGTAGTGCAAAGTAATTCCTGTCCGTTAGCGACTCTCAGTTTTACAGGAATTTTATGAGTGAGAATAGGTAGGCCTATAGCAGAGAGTTTTAAGTGACTGTTCATCCCTAAAATACTACCACTAGCACCACAATCAAGCAAAGCCTTAACTTTTAAGTCCAATATGTCGAGAAGTACGTATAATCTGGTATCTCCCTTTGGAGGTTCAAAATGAATTGTCTTCTTTATATGAGAGGGAGTAGAATTTACTGTAGGTGTTTGGTTGTAGAAGACAAAGCTATTTAGTTTTTTTGAAGGTAGAGCACATTTCGGACATTCCGGAGCACGAACGCCTTTTTCACCACATTTAAAGCATACAATGTCGCGGGAATTCCTACACCTACCAGTAAAATGGTTTGTCATACCACAGCGAAAACATGCTTGCCCATTCGCCGTATTTCCAACCGAGGCGACAAAAGACCTAGGAATAGGTTGAAAACCAGAAGTCCTCTGGGAAGCACCTTGTGTATTGAATTTATCTATCTTTGTATTTTTATTCCGGGAAGAAAATATATTTGGTTTAGAAGAAAACGGTTCGTGGAACTGATTAGCTCTAATCTGTGCCAATTCAATTCGTTTACATAAAGTAGTTAATTGTGTTATTGAAGTTATATCATGCAAAGCTAGTTCTTTACTGTATTCTGGTCGGATGTTGCGAGTTAAAATATCTAATTTCTCCTCTTCAGGCACCTTCCTATTTAGTCTTTCAAACATTCCCAGCACCTCAGACACAAACGCTACTATAGTTTCCTCTCTTGCTTGCGTGCGCTGACGGATTTCCTGAAACAATTTGTGGTCTAAATCGGGAATATCGAAATCCTCGCGAAGAGCTGTGACTACCTGAGAGTATGTGAAGAATTGGTTACGCTTCGAGCGGAACCACGATAACGCCGGGCCTTCTAGAATTTCCGGAAAACCGCGGAAGATCTGTTGCTGAGAAATTTGCCTAGCGAGTCGTAGTTCCTCCAACCGTGCTAAAAACAGCCGAGCGCAAGAGTTGCCACTATATTTTAGATTAAAAGAATTGATATTAAAGTGTTTTTCGGTTTTATAGACGACTTTTTTAATAACTTGAGAAGGGACGACGTCAGACCCAGAGTCACTCTCGACACCATCAGATTCGGAATCGCTACCCACCTGTAGACGATCCACAATAGCGTTCAAAGTTGCATGGAGCACCTGTACGTCCTCGTTGTCTTGTGTCAAACGTGAAATGCGACAAAGGAGGTATTTGCAGCGCGATAATAGTCGAGATCGAGAAGAAGAATTTAGATCCGCTCGCGAAGCACTCTCAATTTCCTCCACCTTATGTTGTATGACCGATACTTCCAACGACACGTCTGAACTTCCAGAAAGATCGAACTTTACACCACCTTTATTAGCTAGCTCTGCAGTCTGCGCAAGCACCTGTTGTAAGCTATGACGACGAGACACTGGATTTACTTTACAACCTCTAATGACTAGTTCATGAGTGATTTCGTCTTTTTTCATATGTGCAATACGGCAACCGGCTAGTATAAAGTCCATTTTTTTTTATATATATATAGTCGTGCAAATAAAAACTAAATAATAAGTCGGTTAAGAATAAAACCGAAGTCCAAAACAGTAAAAGCTTGCAGGAACTCTTATTTCGCTGGTATTTAAGAGACTTATGGTTTAATAATTATTAGCAACCCAAAGCGTCCGAAAAAAAATATTACAGGTTTACTATTAAAATATGACAAGTTATTTTTTAAATATCAGAGAGTCTCAATAAGAACCGCTAAGCACACAGGTACTAAACCAGAAAATAAATTGTGTCTCAGTACAACAAAAGTAAAGTTTTAAATTAGTTTAAGTAAATTTACCAATTTAAATTCAGTAAGGTTTTGAATGTCTAAGTTTACACATTTAAAGATTTAAATTTATAGTTTAAATCCCGATAACATAAACGTTTTCCATTTTTTAGGTTATTTTACTTAATACTAACACACAAAAGAATATCCTATACACTACTCAGTTACATAAAAGCAGTACTTATTCCAAAGCAACCTGTTAATTAAAAACAATTTTATTTAGCAAATTCTCAAACTGGCCCCACGTTGGGCGCCACTGTAAAGTCCCGAGCATGAGAACAGGCCGTGTGATTCGAGGGTGTGGCCAGAGCAGTAAAGCCTCATCAAATTTATACTTATGAGCGCCAGATGAACTCACCGACAAAATAAGAATTCGCTAAATAAAAGTCATAAGATCATTAATAGGTAAACATTTATTTCATATAAAGGGGTTGATCCTCCTTAAGTAATTTTAATTTAAGTGGTAATAAGGTTTACACTCGTAATAGAAAGATAGAATAGAGTATACCTTGTGTGGTCTTATGCACACCTTATAAATGTTACTAAATGAGTTATAATCAGTATCTTAGGCTTATTTCGGTTGCTTTGGTACTAAAGGTTGTTTATAAAAAGGATAGAATTTACCAGATGTCCGAAGTAAGAGTTACACGAGTTGTTCGACGTGAACCGTGGAGCTTTCTACAGAGAACATCACCCGCAGGATCCCGAACACGACGAGGTTGGACACAGCTTGGCTACAGGTCAAACAGCGCCCGTCGTTACCATCAAATTGTAGCAGTATCCGCCTTGAGGATCGCGGCACCCGATGTACCCGCAGTTAAACCCCGTTAATTAGGTTTATCCCTTAGCATCCGAGTAGATACTGGGTCACCGTATAAGAGTGAAGCGGCGCAGTAAGTTGGAAAGTAACTTGATAATTTTTCATCTGAGAGTAACTGAAATTAAAACAAAATGTTTTGAGAAACATCGACATAAAACGATGTCGCCGTTTCGAACTAGACACGGTAAATAGGTTTAGAACACTCACCTGAGTAGTGGATAGACATAACGTGGGCAAATAACGTATTGATTTCCCTTAGGACCTCATGTTGGGCGTGAAGCTAAGTTACGCAAATTTGGGCCGAACGCTGAAAAGAATGGAACAAATTTGTTATAACGTCCCAATAATAGACATTAGACGACACCTCTTCGACTCAAAACTCACCCCGAAGCGAGAAAATTGATCCGGAAATAAAAGTGTAATGTGCTCACATTGCAATGGATAATCCGAATGCTGGCGAGATCGATTCCCTAGAAAGATCTCGAAAAACTACTTGTCATGCGTTCCGTTCTGTCATTGCCATTAATGATTCATTTGGCATGACCGACCGAAAACGAAGATCTTCCTTTTGAAAATTTGACACAATTAAGGAATAGGGAAAAGAGGGAAACTCCAGACTTCTTCCTCCTTTTACCGTAAAGCATTACTAAAATAAAAGGCGAGTGAGTGTGACGGTTATCTGTATAACGGAACGCAACTTGCCTGAAACGAAACTAAAATTACCCGTGTTGCCAGTTTACTACTGCGTTTTGTTCGCCACGGAAAACCAATAATGATCAGCCAAATTGCAAGTATTTTGAATTATGTATTTTAGAATTTAGTGAAAATTTATGATTAAATATTCTACGTGATGCTCAGGTTAGAATAGATTCATGTGGAAGCTGAAACGAGATTAATTGTAAGAAAAATATACGGACGACTGTCAAATATGACAGCCGCGGATGAACTCCAGAAAGGCCAGCAATGAAGGATCGAAACGTTTACCTTTGACAGTAGATTTTTGACCAAGAACAATTTGTTTGTTGTTGAAATTTATTTGTGCAATAATAAGAGTAAATAAGTACCAACGTGTTGTGAAAATGATGAGAAAGGATTGTATTGAAGTTACGGCATGTATTTCTTCTCCAACTGCGGCACTACAGCCCAAAAGGAAGCAATGAATTGACTTTGAAAGTTACATTCTCGTCTGAAGTTCCTGTAAGTTCTTTTCCGTAGTAAACATTAATAAAATCTATGAAATCTAGACTAAAAAGTGTTACAATATCATGAACATTAATAACGTACTCGTAGGTTAGGTTAGATTTGTGATTACCAAAAAAAATTAACTCAGGCGACGAGAAATGGGCGGTTTTCAAAAAAAGTGTACATAGTTAAGGGACCGTTAATTTTGGTAAGGTGAGTCGCGAAAATTAACTATAACGTTTTAAAACAAATGGTGGTATCTCAGACAAAACTCCTGTAGCAAGTGCGACCATATTACTACCGGGTGAAGCTTGAATCTGCTTCGTTTATTGAATTTGAGATACCTCCAATTGGCTTATGAGGGCAATATATAAATGAATAATTAATTTTCGTGACTCACCTGTCTAAAATTAGAGTTTCCTAATTTTAGTCCTTAACTATGTACATTTTTTTAAAAACCGCCCATATGCATTTCGATAATAGGTACCCCTCAAACACGTATCTTGTACTGAGTTGACAAAGCTATCAAAACGGGCCATTTAGAACGGGCTTGAGTATAATGCAGACTTTTCCATAGACACAAATGATCCAAGTTGGCAGTATATTCTAGTCTATGGGTATTCAATTTTAACGATAGTCAACAAGAACAACCGTCCTAATGTTTATTTTATTAAGAAGCAGTAAGATACGGAGGAAAGATACCCTCTACCGCTAAAAATACAGGAGGGCAAGAGACGTCAAGAGATAATTTGCAGCCCTTGCGATAATGAGCCAGATCCTGCTGGGATAAATTTACTACATTATAACTACTTATCATAAAAATCTATGCCCCTAATTTCCTTTTTCCATGATGATTTTAATGACCAAATAAATTTAAATAGTAAACAATAATAAATCGTAAATTATTAGGGGCTTTATAAATCAAAAACTACCAATACAATACTAGCAATATTTCATAAGAACGTAATTTACTAACAAACCATAACAGACAGCTACAAGAAAGGATCAACCATTTTATGTAAACTGTTAGATTTTATGCTCAACAAAAGAATACTTGATCTTATAAAATTGATAATAGTATATTTTATGAAAATACTGTTCGTTTTAAATATATATCTACATAAGTACATTTTTTCGAAATAATCTTAAACATTTTAATCAAGCGAGATCTGTAACAATACGTAGGGCCGTCGTACCTATTAATAAACTAAACTCAACTCTAATGCTCGTCTCGAGATGCGTCAAAAATAAGTGTTATATGGTTTGACGCTTACATTGACGTATCTTGTGACCGGCATCTCGGCCAAGATGAGTTTATTAATACGGCCCTAAGTTTTGTTATAACTGTCAAAGAAAACTTTGAATCAAATGATTTTTTGATGACATTTTGGCGCAGTTCTCTTTTGAATACCAAAGAGTTTCTACTTACACTTCGAATAGTTTTCCGCCAAAATTATGACAGCAATGTTGCTACACCAAATTACGGTTGGTAGCAAAAAGGGCATAGATTAAAAATATAATGTTACATAGCGTCACTTCTGTTATTTTTCTGAGTTAGTTTACTTAATGTACTGAGTTGTGGGAAGGCTGTTTTGTTCTGTACAGGGTTGAGTTTGGAAGTTAAGAATATAAAAGGTTCGTATAAAGAGGCGCGGTCCATGGCGGTTACCTCGAAATGGCGGACCTTCTCCCGGGAACACCAGTTGGCGGCTTTCGAGCACGTGTTTTCGAGGCAATTCACATCGTCGGGGCCGGTGCGGTTCCCGATGACTAACATTACTACCTGCAATCAGGAAATTAAATAGTAAATATCGCGTCTTACAATTATTTGCCGCTAGATGGCTCGTGTGATTGGGTGCCTTCTCGGTATGATAAAAATGCATTGCATATTTAATAAACTTCATAATTCTTAACATCTTTTTTCTATTGCTCTAGTGGTATGGTAATAGTTTGACAAAAAGTCCAGAAATGGAATAAGATTTTCACAAGCAACACTAAGTTTTTTCATAAAAAAGTTCTGAAATGTTGCCGTACTATGGTGACAAATTATAATTTTCTACTCTTTTTTGGCTAAGCCTGTGAAATGAAATTTCCTCATAAATGAGTTAAAACTATTTTTAGTCAGCAGTGTCAGTACCCAGGCAACTAAAACCAACAAATACCTATTAATTAAAACTTGTGAAAATGTAATTATGCCAAGTTTTTTAACCTAAAAACCCACCTCTTTCTTATCCTTATTCCGGTCAATATCTTTCTTCAAGTACATGAGCACGTCCAGAGACTCAGGGCGCGTGGTGTCATACACCATCACATAGCCCTCCGCAAAGCCGAGGTAGTGCCGTTGGAGCACCTGATTGGCTGTCAGCTGCATCGTCGGGGATTGAGGAGGCCCTGCAGTGATTGATATCTTTATAGCTATTATACTGTCCTCATAAGCCAAAAGGCGGTATTTCAATTCACAAGCCAAAGCGGAACCAATCATCTCCCTTTATCCTCCTAAACCAGCCAGTTTAGCCAGTTTTTTGTCAGTGGGACTTTGAATCTACCATCAAAGTAATAAAGTTCAATTACGTTTGTTTGAAAATGCCATTTTCAATTTATTAAGAAAGGTAAATACACTTTATTCCTATTGCTGTACAGTTCAAATTAAATTGCCTTGATGATGTACATCCTACATCCTATTGCACATTGAGCCTTACGAGGTTAAGTTACACCCACACCAATGCTTAAAAAACGGTGACGGTACGGAATCGCAGTGACGCATCGTATCCATACCGTTTTTATCGCATGCCCTCCACACGGCTGCTTAAAAAACGGTGACGGTACGGAATCGCAGTGACGCGTCGTATCCGTACCGTTTTTGACGCATGCTCTCCACACCGCTGCTTAAAATACGGTGTCGTTGCGTAAACAAAAGACGGGGTCATTAGATACAACGCGTCACTGCGATTCCGTACCGTCACCGAATTTTAAGCAGCGGTGTGGTCGCAGCTTTAATAATGAGGTTGCATTTGCTGCAGGAGATTTATGTGAGATATCACTATTGGTCTTAGCGGGGCAGGACAGGTAAGAGATGAGATTTTGCTGCATCTATCATACAGGTACAGAGAGATGTGTGTGCTAAATTAGTTGCTTTGCTGTGATTACTAGTTGTGTAGGGATCGTAAGCTAAGCTAAGCTTCTAAAGCCCATACAAAATGTGACAATGTAATATGAACCTATTGTAAATGAAATGAAGTTATTTTTTATTTTGACAGTGTTCATAAAAACAAGATAATTATTCCATATTATTTCAATTGTAATGGATCTTTATTCCAATGGAAATTAGGTGATTTCTAAAGAGAGAAATGTGTTCATAATTGATTTAAGTCAAGTTAATATAAAACTGACAGAAGAAGTGGTTTCTGCCTACTCCTCTGGGAAAAGGTGTAATTTAATGTATGTATGTAGATATAAGCATTAGGCATGTTCTCTATATTTTTTTTTTAAATTAAATTGCATTAGAATTATCCTCTTTAAATTAACATTAAAAATATATGTGTAACCCGGTTAAATATTGCAATGAATTAACCTCAACAAACAATGGTATCAAACATTTTGATTATTAATTAAGCTTGAAAACTTTTGTAAGGTTAACAACACGCAAGCAATGGACATGGCAAACCTTCATGAACCTTTGGTGACATATCATTGTTAATTCCCGATATGCCAGAATTTCAAAATACATGGTAAACAATAATAAACTATACTTTATTTGGAATTCCAGACTCTTGTTAATATTTTTTTGTCAACTTCTAGTATTTTCAGAATCAGCATGTTTCATCACATATTTAAAGAGTTAAAAAACCGTAGTTACTAGTTACAATTAAGACTAATTCATAGCGAGGTTGTCCATCAGTAACTCATCGTTACCAATTACACAGTACAGTTGTGCTCAGTAGCATTTGAGTAGAATAATAAAACAATATTTTTCAAAAACCTTTGAACTCGCCTGTAAGCGGAGGCTCGAGGCCCGCTGTATCGTAGAAACACACTCGCTCCTTCGTGCCCCGATCCGTCTCGATGTTGGCTACGTAGATATCCTCTATCGTAGTGTAGAAATAAGTCTTCAAATTTACGTTCCCATATATCAACTGCTCAAGGATAGCCGTTTTACCGACTCCCTTCATCCCGCAGATCACGACTTTACTAGTTTTACCCATATTGCTAACAAAACTAAAGAAAAATAAAAGAAAATTTGGTAGCTACTAGACCACGTAACACTTTCACTTTTTCGACATAGTTTCAGAAAAGTGAGACGTCTTAAAAGTTGATATTATGGACCACTGGTTCACAAGCTAGATGTAAACCATATGGCCTCAGCCATTAAATTAATGGGAGTTAATAGTTTCGGCTAAATAAATAAATAAACACTTCTGCCCGTTCTTAATTTGACAGATTGACTGACGCCTGACAGAATGCCAAGTTGACAAATGTCTATCCTTTTTAAGCTACTCATTAAAACTCATTTTTTTTACTTGCGAAAACTTTAAAGCAGTCAAAAATTATTCCGGGTCACGTTTACTCCGCTGATTCGATGTACGAATCATATGTTCGTCATCAATACTTTTTTGACATTTTTAGTTTGACAGCATGGCTGCCACGGCTTCGGACTCTGAAATTATGAAAAGCGACAAATATTCAATTCTGTTGCCCACCTATAATGAAAGAGAAAATTTGCCGATCATAATATGGCTAATTATGAAATATCTGGAGAAAAGGTAAGCGCCTGCCCACTTGCAAACCGATCATGGAAACAAAACGCTTTACTTGCGAATGTTTGTTTATTTCGTATTTGTGTAACTATTTCGCAGTGGTTACGATTTTGAAGTCATAGTAATTGATGATGGGAGTCCTGATGGTACCTTGGACGTGGCAAAACAGCTGCAAAAGCTGTATGGGTCTAGTAAAATAGTGCTTCGTCCGAGGGAGAAAAAGCTTGGTTTGGGCACTGCTTACATGCACGGAATTAAGCATGCCACCGGTAACTTTATCATCATAATGGATGCTGATCTAAGTCACCACGTAAGTTCTAGTCGTTAAAACTTTCTCATGGCTAATTATCAGAATGTATCCTGTTAGTACACTTTATCTTTTGCCGACTTGTTTGCGCTCGAGAAATCAATTAGGTATTCCAGAAATGTTCTTCGAAAGCCCTGCCTAGTATTTTCGACCATATGTTTTTCTTTCTTTCTTTCTTTCTTTTTACGCTACGTGCTAGCCTAGTTGGTAGTGACCCTGCCTACGAAGCTAGCGGTCCTGGGTTCAAATCCCGGTAAGGGCAGATATTTGTGTGATGAGCACGAGTATTTGTTCCCGAGTCGTGGATGTTTTCTATGTATTTAAGTATATATTTCTCTATATAAGTATTTATCGTTGTCTAGTACCCATAGTACAAGCCTAGAGCTTAGTTTGGGACTAGGTCAATTTGTGTGAGATCGTCCCTTGATATTTATTTATTTATTTTATTTTTTCTAGCTTTGCCATAAGTTGTTTCATTCTTTTTGTAGCCTAAGTTCATCCCAAAAATGATTGAGCTCCAAAGAAAGGAGGACTTTGATGTCGTCTCGGGCACGCGCTACCGAGATGGAGGTGGAGTCTATGGCTGGGACTTCAAGCGGAAACTTATCTCCCGCGGAGCCAACTTTGTCACACAAACATTGCTGAGGCCAGGGGCTTCTGACTTGACTGGCTCATTTAGGTAATACTAATACAAAATTGGGGAAAAAACCCCTTTAGTTCCATGAATACCAACTTCAATTTATTTCCATAATGTTTTGGATTGTTTGCAAAGAACCTGCACAAATCATATTAGCCACATTAAGCGGTACTGTTTGATAATCATTTGCAATATGTGGCATTATCTATGTAAAGGGACCTTATTGTCGATGGCGCTTATGCCGCACCGCGTCACGCGACGTTGTATTTATATCGGAGCATCTTTAATAATGGCGGAAGCGCCATCGACATAATTATAACATATTTCATAGATAACGTCACATATTTGTTTGTAGTTCACATTTAGTTAAAATTCACCTGTCAATCTTTAAGTTATGCTGTGATAAATATTAAAGTTAACACATATTAACACAAAAAGAGAATCTATTTTTATAACTCGACAACAAATTTGAATATTGATTACCAATATGTAATTATGCCAAATAATTTAAAAAATAGGTTTATAACTCTTTATTTATTGTTTAAGGTTGTACAAGAAAGATGTCCTACAGAAACTCATAGACAGTTGTGTTTCCAAGGGATATGTGTTCCAGATGGAAATGATTATCAGGTGAGCCAAATTTGCTTTAAGATCTATCTCTATATCTATTGCAGTTAACCGTACCAATTTACAAAACTGGACATCATGGTGATCTCAGGGAAGGTCTGCGGTGGACGTCCTTCAGCGGATATGATAATAATAATTTAAAGATTATGCCATTATGATACTCAATAAAATTACAAAATAGTTTTAAAAGTAAACAATGCAATGTTGTATAAGAGTAGTTTTAATATGCATGACACTAAGAATAAATATGTTTTGTTATAATAAATCTGTAACAGCTCTATTTGTGGACAATCCCTGTGTTATCGCGCCTGTAGCACACTCACACCTAACACTGCTGTGATAACAAAAAGTAACTGAAACACTATATTTCAATAAAGATCAATTTTAATTAAAATATCTGTGTTCGGTCATGTTCCGTTGCAGTTTCGCAGCCAGTGTGCTATGGTCAACAATGCCTTAAATCAAAAGTTTCTGATGTATAGAGTACATTGTTGTAAACGCCGGAAAGAAGGCAATAGATGGAGGAGTGATACCATGTTTGGCGATAATACCACGCAGTCATGTGAATAAATTTTAATTTAATCTATACTATCTGATCTTCCTGCTAAATTGTGTTAATCTAGACTGAGTGCGGAAAGACTGAAACCCAGGGCAGCAAACACTCGAGCACTCGCCCGCGCTCGCAGCACATGCTCTCTGAGTCTGTGCGTTCCTTATGTCACACCTTTTTTGTTTCATTATTATTATTTTTTTGTACTTAGCACTTTACTGGTTTTGGGTGACAATAAATACTTCTTATTTTTTATTCATTTGTTACAGAGCGCGGCAGCTGGAGTACACGATCGGGGAGGTGCCCATCACCTTCGTGGACCGCGTGTACGGCGAGTCCAAGCTAGGAGGCTCCGAGATCGTGCAGTTCGCTAAGGCGCTCCTCTACCTGTTCGCTACTACGTGATTCTGTTGGTTTAAATGTAGTTCGTTTTCAAGAGAGATGAGCGACAGGTCAAATTAGGTTATTTTTATGAAGTGTCAAAAGGACAGGTTTTATGATTTATGACTTTTTTTTAAATGGGGGTTGAGATGGGCCTTATGTGCCGGTTGCTGATGTATTGTCGTTGCGTCCAGAAATTTCCAGATGCTTTGGGCAGTGAGGAGCTGTATCTCTTGTGGGTCCATGAGATGTCGCCATGGCACCTAGACACTTCTGTTGCCCATTAGTGGTCCATATTTATGATATACTGGAACCAGTATTTTATAAAAGCTATTCTTTTAACGTAAACATAAATCTAGAATTCTAGATAGTTTGGCGTATTTGTTAACTTAACCTACTCTTGTCTACAAGATGGCCGTTTAAATTGTTTTCAAAATAAAATTAGTATGGATATAATTCGTTTCAGCGCAAAATAAATTATGGGTAAAGATTATTAGGCGTAACATTACATCAGCAACGAAAATAATTATACAAAGTGCACTCGAAATAAAGTACAATCTATAGCCAAATATCAGCCTTCCTCGAGCAAATTCAAGTTGTTATATGATTTATGTGTACTACGTCACGAACTAGTAGTCCATTAAATAGTACCTAAACATAAAATTAAAGCGTAGTATTTTAATATGGACTCTACTGTATTGTAATAACGCTTATTTGTCTCTGTTCATTTTATACATGAAACATTCCATGAGATGCGTCACATTATGTGTCGACGGTAAACTATTACAACGTTCTATGTAAAAAAAACGTGTATTCTAAGTTGCACCTTGTGTCTTAATGAACTAAGTTCAAATTGACTTACATCAACAAACAACAATAATAGTTAGCGATATGTTAATAAATTTTAGTTATTCATGTGATTATGAATAATATTTTATAAATAAATGATATTTTTACTAAAGTACTTTGTATTTTTAGATCTCCTATTGTCACTTGGTATTTTGTTTTTCTATTCGCGAGTAGACTATAAACTGCTCATATTGATATCGATAACGGTATCAGAATAGCGTCAGCGGTGTGAAAACTGGAAATAGTTTTATAATGAGCGTTGCCATGGTAATAACAGTTCTTTTATAATTATTATATACCTAACCTAAACAACTTAAAATATGACTACCCTCATTTCATCATGTCAGCCGAAAGACGTCCACTGCTGGACATAGGCCTCCCCAAAGGCTCTCCACTCAGACCGATCTTGTGCTTTTCGCATCCACAAAAGCACAAGACCCTCATTTACCTATGTACAAAATTACCAAATCAAACGATTGCCTTAATGTCTGACTAATCTACGTAGATCGTTCCAAATTGTCAAAAAAACAAAGCAAATTAATGAAATAGGCCATTTACGTCCAAAACAAAGAATAAACTACTTGCGAAGTGCGGTTTTTAAATGTAGTGGTATAGAAAACATAAGAATCACTCTGAACTGTGACGCACCTGCGGTGCTTGTATTGTTCGTCACTTGCGATTGTTGTGTGTACAGTCGGCATATCCCAACGTGTCCCAAGCAGGACAAAGATGGTTTTACCTGGGTAGGGAACGAAGGAACCTGTGCGGCACCGCACCGACCGGACCGAACCACTTGCTGTGTCCTGCTACGCCCACGACGCAGCTGTACGTGTCCCGTTTACATTACTGTACGGAGTCGAAGGAGCTCGTAGAGTATATACGAGTTGAGACCGGAGTTACCCTGAGGGTCGAGTGGTTGGAACTCCGCCACACGGTTAATTTTAAGTCCTCTGTGGTGGGAGTACCGACCAATGATCTGTCGACCTTTTTAACCTTTTGAACGCCATATGTCGAATACAAAATGTGCCACCCACACGCCAAACATGTTTGCTATGCTATGCAAATTACACTTTATTGCTACCAAACAAAGTCTCTTTTAATCTTGAACTCTTGTCGGCTGTAGCCGACGTGGCGTCTGTGGCACGACTTTTAGTTGACAGCCAGAGCCGAATGTGGTGTTGAAAAGGTTAAAGGAGGAACTCTGGCCGAGGGGTGTCATATTTCGTCGATTTCGTGGCCGCCGACTAGCTGACACGGCGAATGTGTTTTAGTTGTTATGTTAATTATAAAAGTTGATTCTGTTCAATTTTATTCTATATGTTGTCTGCCATTGGATTTAATTTCAAACGCATGTCATATAACAGTCGAAGATGCGTCTGGTGATTCGTAGCGTCGATTTAGTGATATTATCATTTCATAGTGGGAAATGATGACAAAATTCTTTAACCAATAATCTATCTATCGCCAGCAACATTTGTTTTCTAAATACTACTATTGCTTACTAGCGGCATAAGAGTGTGTCATCATTTATAAACGCTATGTTGGATAAAAAAAGTGCTCGTGGCCGTACATGGTTATATCCACATACCACATACTATAAATATGCAAGGATAGTCATTTACGCACATCGGTGTACAATCATCCAAGACTAATTGTCACAAACATAATGTAGATACAGGTGTTTTTAACTAGCTCATTATTAAATTACCTACTTATTCATTCTACCACATAATCATGTTCAAGCTAGCCGTATTATTTTTCTTAGCTACCTCTTCAGCTAAGTTTTTAAAGCCCGAACATGACTATCTAGTGTTTGAGCAGTCCAACAGTATCAATGATGTGCCCAAGCGTTTTTACCGGAGGGGGCCTGTTGAGAGAGCCTGGGTCTTGGACCTGAATGGTGACGTCGGGACGGTGAGGTTGAGGGTGGCTCCGGAGAGTGAGGTGCGGGAGGTGTTCTCTGGTCCGAGATTTAGTAAAAGGTAAGCTTTTTGTAATTTTGGTTTTGATTAAGATCCCATTTGCAAAATTATATTGTTCGGCGGTTATCCACGTTGTTTGAATGATATTGTTTTCGATCGTATTATGTACCTACTTATTGAAGTTTAAAGAGGCTGCTACACGAGCAACTTATCACGGCAAAGAGAGGCCGGTAACTATTGCTGTTTTAGTTTGTAAGACGCTCATAGTTGCCGGCACAGATATAAATACACTAGATAACGTAAACACCTCAATCTATATGAAAACCAACCGTGTCACTTTTTGCTACCAACTGGGACACACCAAGAGAAGAGAATATTCCGTTTTCAGCGCAAAATCGATTCAAAGTCGTCGCTTTTTTGGGCTATTGCAGTTTATTATCATGCAACGAGGCATGTTCTTAATTTTCATGGTCGAAAGGCTGCAACAACACGCGCGCGAAACGTCAATAGCGACGGCCAACTCCCACGCTTGGTCGGGGTTCAAGTCCGGATGCGGACACGCGACGTAGATGCATTTGCGTTATCTATGTCACACCTTTAGAACAATAGTGACCTAACTGAGAAATTTTAAATTTCGAGTTATGTCTCTATAATATTATATTTATGACTTGAAGTTCGAAATCTAAAATTTTGAATTAGGTCACTATTGTTCTGAAGGTGCGATGTGTATTTATATCTGTGGTTACCGACCACACATTGCCGTGAAAATGTTGTTTGTCTAAACAGTCCTTAATAAAACGGTCTGGAGACGATATGGTTCATGACAGAGTGGGAACA
This sequence comes from Acleris literana, assembly GCA_946894065.1. NCBI lineage: Eukaryota > Metazoa > Arthropoda > Insecta > Lepidoptera > Tortricidae > Acleris > Acleris literana. Next base: position 6,423,559 of record OX335688.1, on the reverse strand, counting down.
GAGGCTCTTTTTATTTACCTTTCTTAATCTTTTGAATGGCAAGGACGGTTTCTGGATCATCTTGATTGATCGTCGGGTTTCTTGCGGCGCTTCTCAACAGTGGTCTCCTCTTGGGTAGCGCTGGTAGATTTCTGACATGTAAAAGTGCCCGTGTTGATAAAAAAACGATAAAAGATGTTTATTCAGTAAGTGGCCGTACTTACTGAATAAACATCTTTTATCTTTTTATCTGTGAATGAAATTATCCACCGGAAAGCACCACAACCCCGTCCCATTAGAATACTCAAACCAATTTCCAACACACTCGGCAAAACTTTATCCTTAACCACCACTTTAATTAAGTTAAATTGCATTGAAATCCGCCTACCAGTTACTTTAACTATGACGCCACAAACAAACAGATCAGGGATTATAAAACGTACTCTACCACTATCTAAAAACCTAGTCATCCAGATCTCATTCCAGGCCCAACCAGAAGAAGGGAACAAAGAAGAGTGACCCGCATGCGGAGTCGTCCAGCGCTGCGCCGGCGCCGGTCGACGAAAAAGCCATGCTTGCGGAGATTATGAGAGCCACTAACAAATTTGTGTAAGCTTTCAATTAATAATAATTAGCCATGTGCAAGTCCAACACTTGCGGACTGAGGGTCGATACTTATTAAATTTTCCTGTGGTCAAAAGGTCTTATTATAAAGTATATTTTAAATAGAATATATACAAACATCGATGTACTGACCTCCCCGCGCGGATGTCGGCTCCTTTACAGAGAACATTTTAACACTTTTACCATTTTTTCGATTGCAAATATCAAATTGATATCATTAATGGTTACTGTAATAGATGGATAGACGAACGGACGGAAACGAAGTCGCACCCTAAGCGGTTCGTTTTTGGTATTACTACCAAACCTTAACCTTTTCAACGCCACAGTCGGGCCGTCAACTAAAAGTCGTGCCACTGACGCCACGTCGGCTACAGCCGACAAGAGTTCAAGATTAAAAGAGACTGTTTGGTAGCAATAAGGTGTAATTTGCATAGCATAGCAAACATGTTTGGCGTGTGGGTGGCACATTTTGTATTCGACGTATGGCGTTCAAAAGGTTAACCAACAGAAGGCTACGTGGATAGAATTCGTTCCTTTGAATGCGTTTTATTTTCTGAGGTGTATCCCAATTGGGTGATGGCTGGTGTTTTAACAGTCTGGTCTTATTGTCAGGTTGAGTACCCACACCGAGCCCGACGCATATCTGGCGGACGCCACCGACGGGCCCTCACTGAAGGTAATTTTCTAGGAGTTTAAAATTTCGCCAAACTCACAACATTTATTTGACAAAAACACATTGCAACTCAACAAACATAATCAAACATATTCCTATCACATCTTTATGCTTAACATAACGATAAAAAACCTAAGTTTTTTTTTAATGCCTGGAAATATTAAAAAATATTTAGCCAATAATACCGCGTAAGTCAATGATTTAACGCGCGATAATTAGAAGTGGACGTCTTTCGGCTGACATGATGATGACGAATTAAAAGTTTATTCAATGTCAAACAAAGTTCAAAATTATACATTTATAAGCCATTTCAACTTGTGGATTATTGCTAGCCAAGTGACGTAATGATATAGTTCCCGTCACGTAAAATCACCGCTGGCGTTGTACCTACCTGCGCAGTCGTGCATTTATAGACGAAATTGGTGGTATGAAGAGGGCAGGACGGGGAAACACTCCGCCGGCATGCTCATGCGCGCACGCTATTGGTTGGCGACTGTGCACATGTACGCAAACTCATCCCCTCCATCGTGGCTCAGCGGCTTTTTTACGTGACTGGATCTGTACTAAGTATTTATTTATATTTCTGACAGTAAATTTGTATTTCCAGTTATACTTCAAAGATATGCACACAGCTCTTGTAGTAAGAGCGGGAAACAAGCAATGGCATTACGTCATCGGTCCCTCTCTATTCCCCGAGTGGTTCTACGAAGAGCACGCGGCCGTCGGCCGGGACTCGAGCGGAGAGTTCGTGGAACTACCCGAACACGTGAAGATGGAGTTTTATAGCGCCCTGTTCCATGTGTTAACTTTATTTTCTAGTTTCCCTGTATAGCGTTATATAGTAAGAGTTGTTTATGTATAAGCGACATTCCCGCGGGTCACGCTCATTTATTTTTATTAGCACTTGTGATTCAACCTTCAATTGTTTTTATTACCGCCAGTGAAAATATATAAATAATAAAATAAAAACCACAATAAAAAATAATAGTTTTATTGAAATTACATGAAACTAAATAAAGTACATTCCTATTTATCGGGAATACATCTTTTAAACATTGAGATATAAAATAAGTAAAATAAAATAAAATAATCCTTTTTAGATACTTTTCTAGCTGACAAATATCAATATCACCATCGGTATGGTACAGGCTCGGAATACATCAGAGCCTACAAGATGTCTCTCTGAATCTTTTTGTTTCAACGCCTACAACCCTTTGAACGTCGTCGTCGGCAAGTCACGTCGACGGATTTTTTACCCTTTTCATCTTTTCCGTCGGCATGTGACGTCCTGGCGTCTGGGGCAGCACAACTGCAGTCGACCGTGACGTTCATAAGGTTAACCATAGGGTTGAGTTCAGATGTTTGAGAATCAGTCCGCTCGCATAAACCTACCGTAATTGTTAAACTTGATTGTTAGAATATACAGGGTGGAATGTTGAGATGGGTCAGTAAGGGCACCTACTCCAAAATGTTACCGCCACGCGAAAATTACTTTAGGACCTTAGGAACTTTTGAATATATGTCAATCGACAATGATTTTTGTAAAGCTGAACTACCTAGACTTTATTTACATTTTTCAAAAAATGTGCGATTGTTAATAGTGAAACGTTCAAAGTTAAGATTGACTCTTAAGGTCATTTTCGCGTGGCAACAACTTTCCACCCTGAATGTATAAATGAATTAATAAAAATATATTTTCAAGACATCACATTTAAGAGAAACCAATATTCCATACTTGAATTCTTATGATAATTAACACGATCTTCAATGATCTAAGTAACATTTTATTAAAAATAAGGAGTACACAAAATAATGCAAATTAAAACTCCGACCATCTCCTGAGGAGCTCTTACCATGTTATAATACATTTTATTATATTATATACAATTTAAGATTTTATCTCCATTCTAGTATTGCTACATAGGCGTCTACTTAAACTGGATGAGAGGATAAAATATATAATAAAACTATGACATATTCTGATACGATTGCTTAGCTTTTACAACATTTAATATCAGCGATTACCACACGCGACTGAGTGAGATAGAAATGTTAAAAGCAAGAATAATATAATTATATTTCACTCATTCTCCATTCTTCTGTCTATTTCGATCACTGATTATCAAAGGTCAATAATATTTAGAAGTTATTATTTGCAACGGGAACAGATGTTTTCCGTAGTTGCAAAATATATTATTTTAATATAATAAGCCCCACTAATTTACTTGACTATCTTCAAGCAACTAGGACTACAAAATGCGTAGTAAAATTTATTTATTCTCATAAGTATTGCCTTTATTTATTTTTTATACAAAGCACAGGTTTGGCATTTTCATTAGGAGCTATAAATCTAATATATCAATAAACTTACATAAATTTATCACAAAGTTTTTCCGATTTCATAAATAACTACGATTTTAATATTTTTTTGGTGTAAAATTAGAAAAGCGCTATACAAAGGCGAAGAAAAATCCACGCAAAAAAATTGCAACAGAAAACTAATTATTGGAAGAGAAACCTTAGGTAATTAGGTACTCGTAACAATGGCATAGGGCAAATTATCCCGGACATTCGATATTTCCCAAGGGATATCAAAATCGAGTTCTACCCGGACAAAGTCAGGGGAAAATCTATTCGCTTTATATTAGGCACTTCAGTAAGTAGAAAAGCTGAACAATTTTATGTCATTTGCAAATTTCGGTATGATTCCACTCTCGTTTTAAAATATTACAATTAAATTATAAGTTTATTGGCGTGATATGGTTAGTGCAATAATATCATTACAGTCCTTAAAATATGTCTATACGTTGACTATACTCTATTTGCGTATGGATATAACTTAATGTAAACAAATAAAACCAGGTGAAAACCAGAAGTCGAAAACTTTGACAGTTCCAACAGGCGGTTTAACATATTTACGTGGTTTGGTTTGTGTATATTTTGATACCTGAAGAAATAGAGTGACTCTAGGTGTTATTGTAACTTACAAATAACTTCTTCGAGAGTTTGAATTACAGCAATGCCGTTTTGTATCTGTTTTAGAAAACGTTAAAAATCTTTACTCTTTACATGCCAGTTTCCATCAAAAGGGAGGAAGATTCTCACTTAAAATACAATAGGGTAAGGTCCAAAAAGTTGGGCATGCTAGCTCACTGAAGCTTGTGACTTGGGCATGAAACTTGTGGCACGAAAATGAGCCATACAATTGTAGGAATACTTTTTGTCGCACAACGGAACTTTTTTCGCCTTCGCTGTTTGTATGGTTAACTACGCTTAACTATCGTCCAAATTGTTGGCCCTCACCCAATAACCCCGGGTGACCTTACTTCATTCATTGTTATAGAGATTTTAAATCAAGAAGACTCGCCCAACCACTATCTTGACGTTGCACATAATGTAACGTTAAGTAGTAAAAGTTAAGTTTGTCTTTGTGTATTAAAAACACTATATTAGCTTTATGCGAATGATAATCTAACCTAAAACTTAACACTTTAGGGCTTAAAGCAAGGGTCATTATTTGGGCGTTTGTTCCGAATCACTTTCGTGGTCACATTTTTGTAGAAGTGGTTGCAGATTTAGATTTCGTTTCTGGTTAGGTATCTAAGTTTACCGGACATCTAACAAATATCCAAAAACGGCATGAAAATATACGCCCAATTCTTCAAAAATATGTCCACAAAAGTGAGGCGGTTGAAACGCTCGAATAATGACCCGCAACTATTCTATTATAAAGTAAATCAATCGCAGACTAAAGTTATGCTGCGGTTTCATCTCTATTTATAAAATAATAGTTATTTTATTTTTAAAATGTAAACTTTATGGTTAGAAATATTTTATCACACAAAATATAACAAGTAAAGATGAACGGATTATAAGTAAATGAAATAATTTTACAGGTTACAAGCCCATATTAACGCATTTGCTGTTGTCCCTCTATTCTTCTGTTTATAAAGCTGACATAACGTTAAAAATACGACAAGTCTAGAGGTAAAGACAATATAGAATAGAATACCAGCGTCGCTATTGCCTAACGCACTCGTAATCGCAATCGACTTCAAAGTGTTTTTATCAATTATATATACGGAGATATTCCGTTCGATTAAAAAAAATCGGCGGTTGAAGGATTAAATTTATTTAACTTGTCATTACAAATGAGCCTCTCGGCTTAACGCGAGCGAGAATAAACAATAATCTGTTCTCAATTTTTTACTGCAAACGCAACCTTATCCATATCCATGTAGGGTTGAATCTGCTATGCTTTTTAAGTTGCATATGCCTTACTTAGAAATGTATTGTCCAAAATGCGGATCAATATCATTGTTAGATAAATTCAAAATCGGCTACCACCTTTCGTTTTACAACAGGAATGTTGACCGTGTTAAAGATTAAACTATTCTACTATAGTTCGATTGATGTAGGATGATCCTTGTGACAGCTGTATTTTGTAATTTTAACCTTTTGAACACCTTACGTCGAATACAAAACGTGTCACTCACACGCCAAACATGTTTTCCATAATATGCTATGCAAATTACACCTTATTGATACGAAACAAAGCCTTTTTTAATCTTGAACTTGTGACGGCTGTTGCCGTCGTGGCGTCAGTGGCACGAATTTCAATCGACGGCCAGAGCCGACTGAGGCGTTCAAAAGGTTAAAAACAAAAAAGAGGTGATTAATGATTTAAATTACTTGAAGTCTCGTCGCAATGTTTGTATAACTATGTAGTATTTATGAAGAGTCAAAGTAACAAGAATACCCACGTGTTTATATGACTGCCCTCCTAAGCAAAAATGCAATAACTAAATTCAATAGCCAAAGCAGATTCAATTCTCTTCTGTTTGTAACTAGGTTGCAATTTCTACAGATGTTTTGTCTGAGATATCGCCATTATGCTTAGTAGGGCAGATGAGCTGGCAAGAAAGAAATCTTAAGCCAATGTAATATCAAGATTGGAACTTATTTAAGTGTTCGTTATAATTTTTGAAGTCATAAAGGGCGTTGTATTTGACAATAGAGTATTGTGACGTCATAGCTCAGTGCGTTAATACAAGCTATCATTTTGACACTCCATGAAAAGTAGGTGATTTGATTCGCCAGTCAACATCCCAATTGTATTGTAGTTTTTTACAATACAAATGTAACTGTCATAACAAGATGTTCAAAATCCGATTCCAGCGGTGTTCACCTGTGACCTGTGACAAAAATAAATTTCATTGAAGAATCTCGTAAATTACAAAAAATATATATTTTAAAATTAAAAAAATACGTGGTCCCATCTAAAGTCTAGACTAAGTCGAACTGTTATTTAGTAATTCTGAGACAAACGTTACAATAAAGCATCCCTTATGTTGCCGTAATAACACTCTTATTTTTGGGAAAGAGATTAAAAGAATGGCAATGCGTTTTTAGGGTTCCGTGCCCGAAGAGAGTATGTCTACGCTGTCCGCCCGTCTGTCCGTTTTTTTAAATGTGTTTTTACGGCGGATTTAGTAACATTTTTTTTTTAATGTAGTAATAAAGGGTTACAATTTTACACGTTAAAAATTTTTTTTTGGTGTACCTCCCCTACCCGTAACGTGGTATGTATTTTTTTTTCTCGTCTACCCCATAGTGTGGGGTGTCGTTGGATAGGTCTTTCAAAAATATTACGGGGTTGTGAAAACAATTTTTCGATTAAAGTATGCGTTTAGGAAATATTAAGCTTTAAAGCGCTAATTTTTTTAGAGTCAAGTGTCCCCCACTCCCACAGCCAAAACTACAAATACTAAAAATCTTTAAACTACCTATCTTAAATGAAAGCACATATAATGAATTTAATAGGAAAACAATCACGACTAAGTAGACTTCATTGGTTCTTGAGTTACAAACGGTTTAAATGTTTATACCTACCGAAAACTTATTTGCGGTGTTGGTAAACTGACCGCGACCTATGTCGATATATGGGATAACAGTTTTCCAACGGCAAAGTTAAGTTTGTCGCCAGGTCTAATTTGTTTGTAGTAACGGATTCGGAACCCTACACTGAACATGGTCCGACATGCTCTTGCCCGGTTTTTTACCTAAGAGCCCTGGTGCACAATCCCCTCACTGACCTTTACAGCGTGATGAAGATGCGGCTCCGGTGCAGCGCAACGGCGACGGCGAGCCAGAGCAACGCGGCGCCGGCATGCGCGGCCAGCAGCTGCGCGTGCGTGGCGGCCGGCACGTGCACGTGCAGGGGGAAGTGCCGCTTCAGCAGCTCGCTGCCGATGTACAGGAACAGCGCGTTCTGGCCTGGAGACGAAACGGTGTACCCTTCAATCACCTACACCCATTTCATACAATGTTTTACTTCGCCGAATTGGACGCCGAAGTGAACACGCACGCATTATTTTTTGGTGGTCACAGGTGTAACCTTATCTAACCTACGTAACCCATGCTTAAGATAACCTATAAACTATAAGGTTTATGCAATCGACGAAACTCGTGACCAAAATGCTCGCCCGTGTACTTAGCACAAAGAACACGATGATTGCCACATCACGCGACGTCGCGTGAAGCGGCTGTATACGCTTTGGCCAGTCACGCGACATCGCGTGACGGTCCCCTACGATATTGTCCGAGCCACAAAATTGCAGCCGTAGCGTATTGGCTTCTGGTTTTAGTTTTGGCCACTAAGGAACCCATATTTATTAGGGGGCGTGGCCTGTTGATAGCCATCTTGCAATTGTTTTACCTGCACTCAACAGTTCGCTCGCCGCAGCCGTACTGTGTGGATGTGTTGCTTTTGCTATTTTTTTGTAGTTTCTCGGCAAGTTTATGTATTTTTGGATAAAAATACTTAGTTTTTATAATGAGTAATAGTTCACGGCCGACAAAAAGGTGGGCGAAGCCCAGTACGTCGCGAGTTTCGGTTAGAAAACGACTAAAAAGTGTGGAAGTGGAAGAATTATCTTATATACACAAGTCAGACGAGGATATTTATGCAGAGAGTGATGTGGATGATATAGACTACGTAGCAGACGAAGGTGGTGCAAGTTCAGATTCTGAAGACGATGAGGAGGAGGAGGGGGATGAGCAGATGGAGGCTGAACAATGTCTCCCTGTCTCCAGTCGTCGAAATCCACCGTCACGTCGATTGTCGGTGCCTGTATCATCTACACTGTCCGCCCAAGAACAGCAAGATAGGCAGGGGCCTACTCAGACCCCAAGGACGATACCAACCGGGACTCACCAGCCTTCCAGAGCAGCATCTACGACACGTTGGACTACTAATTCTAGTTCGTTGAGAGATTTTCCTTTCACTAAAATAAATGGATTACTTGTGCCAGCGCCAGAAAATCCCAGAGGCTATGTTGATTTATTTCTTACTGATGACTACCTACAAAAAATCGTCGATTGCACCAATAGGCATGCAGAAAACATGAAAAATTCTTCGCAGCATCGCAAGTCACGTATAACGGATTGGAAACCGGTAACTGTGGAAGAATTTAGAGTATTTATCGGTTTACTTTACCACACGGGCACAGCAAAAATGAACCGTTTGGTTGACTATTGGAAATCGCACCGATTATATAAGTCAGTTTTTCCTGAATACATGTCAAGAAATAGGTTCCAACTTATTTTACGATGCCTTCATTTTGTAGAAGAAGGTGACGAGCCTGCCCGCATGAATAAATGCAAAATGATAATAAACACATTCAATGACACCATGGACAGGATTTATTATCCCGGAAGGAACTTGTCCTTAGACGAATCTATGATTCTATTTCGTGGCCGCCTGATCTTTAGGCAACACATAAAAGGAAAGAGACACAAATACGGGATAAAACTGTATGTACTGGCAGAACCAAATGGAACTATTATAAGAGTTCATGTTTTGGCTAGTACCATGGATGAAACTTCTGGCAAAAGACACACTGAAAAAATTGTTGAAAAACTATTGCAAAACCATTTGTATTCCGGCCACGCTGTCTTCATGGATATTTTTTATAACAGCTATAGCTTAGCCACAACATTATTGGACAAAAAAACTCACTGCACCGGCACATTGAACAAGAAACGGAAAGATAACCCATCGGAAGTGATTTCCAAGAAACTAAAAAAAGGTGAAAACATATCACGTTATCGCAACGGTGTTCATATTGGAAAATGGAGGAACGAAAGGGAACTAAATTATATATCCACGCAATTCGCGGATCAAATGCAGGAAGTTACCAACAAACGCGGCAATGTCGTTATGAAGCCATTAGCTGTCGTAAACTATAATCAGAACATGTCAGGTGGAGACCTGCTTGACCAAATGCTTAGGTACTACCCGTGTGAGAGGAAAACTCTGAGGTGGTATGTGAAAATTTTCATACATGTTCTGATGATGAGCATGATAAACGCTCGAATGCTCTACACCAAACACTCAGGCAATCCTAGGTTATCGTTGTATGATTTTCGAGAGCAAGTAATTGAGTCATTTTTACCGGAACGTCGAGTGGAACCACAAGGAGTGTCGCAGGCATCATCGCAGCAAAAAGAATATCACAGACTAACCAAAATTGAGAAGTCTAAAGAGCGTTGTTTTAGCACCGGTAGAAAAGCGACTGTTACAGCCAGAAAAGATTGTAGAAATTGTTACTCTAATAAAAAAAGGGTAAATACTACTACGGAATGCAAGCAATGTCCTAATTCCCCCCCGTTATGTATTGATTGTTTTTTTGACCTGCACAAGTTCGCTGGTATCTCTAATAAGTAATAAGTGAAAATATCAAAGTGTTAGTTCGTATTAGTTCCAAGAGTTGATGATTACTCAAATTGTACAATTATTTTGCATAGTATTACATAATTAAAAGAAGTTAATGTTATGTTGATGTTGATTATAATTACATAATCGCACCTTCAGAACAATATTGACCGTATACAGAAATTTTAAATTTCGGGTTAGGTCCTTATAATAATATATATATGACTTGAAGTTTGAAAGCTAGAATTTTGAATTAGGTCACTATTGTTCCGAAGGTGCGAATATTGAATGGTTTTTTTTTACTAAAAAAAGCTTTTAACCTTGGAAACAGAAATCACGCGAATCCAATTGCCATGTGGGCAATATGTATGAATAAAATACGTCGCAAATGGCCGATCACGCGTCTTGGCGTGACCAAAACATATCACGCGAATTCGCGTTATCGGACGTATCGGCAATATTCATGAACAAATGCGTCTGGTTTTCGCGTGATAAAAATATATTATATAATTAAAGGTTCTATATATAATAGTTATTTATGTAACCGGTACATAATGAAGCTTTTAGGTTAGAGCGCTCGCAAGCTCGCGCTCTAACCTCGGCACGCGTACCTTAAGAGCTAATTATGAACCGTTGTATACATAACTTTTTCTACAAGCTTAAAATGATAATTACAAAAATAAACAATAGCTAACTTTTCTCGTATACTTTACTCAACTTTTCAACTAGAACAAATTACTTGTTAGCAAAGTCATTTTCATTATTCCGATTGGCGTTAATAATTTGTGAATTTTATTGTTAAGTAAACGTTAACAAATTTCATGCAAATTTTAATAGTTACTAAAACAGTTCTGACAATTAATCACAAAAATTGTAATGCCGAATGAAACGCCATTTTGTTGACATCCATATTGAACGTAAGCATGGTAACCAAATAACAAATCGATGGATATTAGTAATTTATTAAAAATGCAATTATTTTTAGTAATTTAATAAAAATGCAATTTTATACATATTTTATACAGTCCCTAAATTAATTTTGTTTATAATATACGTAATTGTAATTGGAATTAAAATATTTTAACAGTTTATTATACAAATTAGGATCTCAAGTTCACTAAACGGCAAGACTGATATCCGGAATGACCGTAACCATGGTAATAACAATGCTATAATAATTATTATAGAACTGTTATTACCATGGAAACGCTCATTATAGAATTGTTTTCCAGTTTCGGTTACACTATAGGTGGTATTCTGATACCGTTAACGATATCTATATTAGCGGTTTATAGTACGCGAGTAGAAAAAAGTATAAATAACACAATAAAAGTCAAATTAAACGTTTTATTTTATTTTGGCCATTTGTATAAGTTCTGCATTTTGACTTGGCAATGAACGTGACAATGCTGCCAGCATTTTGGGAACAATGCCCAATTGTAGCGGTTTCTTAGATTAGTGTAGTTTTAAGTAAGTTTGTAAGTTCGTTCGTTTGTTTTTATTGTTTCTTTTCCACTTGTACCAATACACATTATGCTACAATTAGGTAATTAAAAGATTTTTTTTATCCATACCCCTATATGCGTCTTGCTTGAGCAGAAATTAACTTTCAATTATACATTTGATCAAATGAGTGTCGGTGGTTGTAACGTATCAAACTAACATTGTAAACGCGAAAGTTTGGGTGTGTGTGTTATTGTTAATCTTTCACGCTGCTACGGCTAGACGAATTAAGATGAAGTTTGTATGGAGATAGATTATACCCAGGTTTAAAATATAGGCTACTTTTCATCCAGGAAAATATAAGTTTCCGAGGGAATAACGATAATCGAAATCTATGCAGACGAAGTCGCTGGCAAAAGCAAGTGTTAGAATAGAAAACGGGGTTACTACTAACTAAGCTAGTCTTATTTTTGAGAGAGGAAGGAAATGACAATGCGTGAGCCGCGAAGTGATCACCAGTTGTCTAGACTGTTGTTTGATTGTTCTTATCCGTAGGTATTGTCTGTAGAGAGATAAGTCTTGCGAAGTTACCATCAGCATTTATCTGGAAATCTTTTCGCAAGGTCTGGAATACGCAGCTCCGTGTGCTCGAGGCATAGCCAAGTACTTAATCATATACCATGGCAGCGTTTGCCTAAGTTCTTGGCGCTGTCTTGTTATGGAATCATGAATGTTTTATTATACAGTTTAGACATGTCTGTATTGACCCTGATACGCCACATATTGAACCAGTATTCCTAAGGATTAAGTTGCTGCGATGATATCTTCATGTACAGACAGCAATGCAATGTTGTCTGCACAGGTCGCCGCAGTAGTGTTACTAGCAGTAGGTAAGTCAGCTGTTAAAATCAGGTAGAGCACCGGACCCAAGATGATGCCCTGTGGCACGCCTGATTTTATTTCATGCTTAGATAACCTTTCAGTAATAAATTTAACTTCATAACATCTGTTTTCATGGTAAGGTACGATTTCAAGATAAGGAGAAAGAGAGTGGCAGTGACTTTTTAATTTTAACAAGGTTTCCTTCGTGCCATACTATCAAATGCATGGCTAATATCTGATGTTTTGAAATCTGGTATTTTATATATCTTACCAGCATAGTAGAGCGGTCGGCCTCCCCACTTGGTCTTCAGGTCCACGATGAAGTACAGCACGGCCTGGATCATGAACGCCATAGAGGCCGTCACCAGACAGTAGGACACGGACCAGAGGTTCTTGTTTATGGGGATGGGCCCTCCGTTGCGGGTGAAGGCGCAGAGTGCGCCGCCTGTCGCGCCGAAGATAATGGACCAGAACACCCAGCGCATGATCCTAGCCCTGGAGAGAGCTTTAAGTTATAAGCAAGTCTAATATAACCTCGTAAGAACCACCATACTACAAACAGGGAGTTTTTTGTGAGTGGGACTATGAATCTACCACCAAGACAATAAAGTTCAATTACGTTTGTTCAATAATGCCATTTTCAGTTTAAGAAGATAGGAAAATAAACTTTATTCCCATTCCAAAACCGTTCAAATTACACTGCCTTGATTATGTACAACTCATTACACACTGGGCCTTACTAGAGCAAACTTTAAAAATCAGACTGCATATTTTGGCGCATACATCCATTTTATTTAGAAGAGCGGAACACTGACCTGGCGTGGTTATACGCGAGCATGACGCGCGTGGCGTGCGCGCCGGCCTGCACGACCAGCAGGCCCGACAGGATGCCGAGCAGGCCCTCCGGGTCGTGCGGCACGCTCGTGCGGTACACGGAGCGGAACACGCCGCGCTGGTACAGGTGCGACTCGCCGAACACAGATCTGGAACCAATACAATACAGTGTGCTTCTTGCTTTAGAACTGAAGTTAAAGTAAGACAGCAATCCACTTCTGCAATTTTTATTGCTTGTCTATACCCCGCTTAAGTTTTGAATGTTACCTACATAGTCTGTGGCAATTGAAATTGCCATATATGTAAACAAGTTAGTACTGTCTGACACATAACCTCAAATATTCAACGAACGTGGTTTTATTTAAAATAACGTATTATCAATAGTTATTTAACTTTAAACTTAATGTGAAAGTAAACATCAAGTGTATAAATCATTGCTAAGACCTCACTTGATCTTTAAAAGTACGTGATTAACATCGACTAATAATGGTAAATTGGTTCGTTTGGTTGTCACATCTTTGCCAATTTCAATTCGCTGCTCTCCTCGTGAGACACAATACCTATTTTTGGTAACATTGTAAATGCAGCCTTGTCGAATTAACTATAGGGTGCTTTTTATGTTTGGTGTCCTCAAGCAAGAACCTAGGGACTCAGGAGGATAGTATAGTGCATAGCGCCGGCGCAGCGAGTGTGCGACTGACCTGTCGATGTACCCGGCGATGCCCCCGGTGCAGTTGTCGAGCCGCTGGCCCTCCGCGGACAGGTGCAGGCCGCCCGGGCCCGAGTACCCGCGCGGGCAGCCCGGCGCCGCCACCGTCAGCGACACGCACACCTGGACACACACATACACATACACAACAACGAACATTGTCGCTTTGTGATTCACCATCGTCAAATCAGCCGAAGGATCTACTGTTAGACATACATCTTTCCTTAGGATCTATAAGACGGTCGGTTTTGTTATTTCACCATCTTGACAATAATACGTGACAGGTGACAATTCCCTATACATTGCAAAATTAACAAGCGTTCACATCAGTGGGATTCATACTAGCTACGCACCATGGTAGGTGTGTGATATAGGGGGCCGCTCTCCGTGATCTTAACCAGATAGATAATTAGACAAAGTTGCAGTACGCGCGCGAGTTCCTGCCATAGCTCCCCCTTTACCCGCTTTCGTCTAGTGCGGTCCTTGACGTGATGACGTGAAGCGGTTGGGCGATAAAGGGGCACTTGCGACTAGTTATTTCATTCTATCTCTTTTTTTCGTATGGCAAAATATGGGCGCCGTAGAAATCTTACCCAAGGCGCTGGTAGTAATAAAACCGACACTGTGACTACTGAATTCCTCTTTAAACATTATAGTTTGCTCGGATTATGTTAAGTCAGTGGATGTAGCATTCAACGAAACATCAGCACAAATGAAAGCTGAAACCGACACGGATGCCATATTCGCTGGCCGGCATTGCGCCGCCGGTGGTCCACAGAAGCATGGCTGCTGCTGTTGAGATGTGCCGCCAGGAGCAAGATGCGCGTGACCTTCTATATGGCCACCAAACCGAAGCCAGTCGGTTAAAAAGCCGTAAAAGCTTTCTCGGCTGTGTATGCCTCGTCAACAACGCCCTAAAAGCCCGTTCCCGTCTGTGTTGTGGCGCTTCACTACAGTCCCAGGCGCATCTCCTGCACCGCGTGCCCCGGGACATGCACGCGGCAGGACCTATATGACGTCACTATACCTGCCGCAAACCAGTGTGCCTACACTGGGTCATAAAACTTTAGAGCGAGACAGCGCATATAGCTTGACCGTTCACTGCCTTGTGAATGGGTTTCGAGGACGCGTAGAGATGTAGACGTATCACTATCAATACCGAGTAAGTACTCGTTAAATAATTCTTATAATATATTTATTGTATTTTTTAAACAATTAAATAAAATGGAAGATAAAATGCGAAACCCAACAAAACTATAAATTAACTTAAAAAAAATACTAATTATGAACATCATCATGTTCATCTTCGTCACAAGTTAATTCTCATATTCGAATAGACGTAAAGTTACAAATAGTTTTAAAATACAAAAAGATCACTAAAGCAAAATGCAATTCAAATGTCGATTGTTAATATTGTTGGCTTTTCTTTACCTTTATTCCTTAAATGTGAATCAATTTTAACATCCGTACAAAAAATATGATAAACTGAACTTCATCGATACAACGGATGGCACGCGCGCATCTCTAAATTTAATCCCCGCCTCGGGGTTCTATGACCCAGTGTGTCAATTTAGTTTGCGGCGGGTATAAAGCTACTCAAGTGGGACAATATTGGTCAGCTGACATCTAACACGCCGTCGACACGCTAAAAGGAAGAAATGACCCAGGTTCGATCTAGATGCATTGTGACTGGGCCTACAGGGTGGTACTCGATAAACTGTACATATTAAAAGGGAGGAAATTTTAGGTTCATTTATAGGTAAAACAATTTTTTTTTATTTTTTTTGCAACTGGTTTGTTTTTACAGATTTTCAAACTTTTTAATTAAGTTTGGGTAGTACAGTTACTTGTGACGGTGTAACTTTTGATCTAATAGCAGAAAAAAGATAAAACAAAATGCATATTATTGACATTAGTTAGGTTTATAATAATTGATAACAATATTAAACCAATTAAAAAAAACTGAGTAACTGCTTTTTTGTGGAAAATTACTGCAAAAATATCTTTCATAAAAACACGATTTTCTCAAAATTTTGCAGATATTTTACATTTTTTTTTATCGTTTTTAGATCTAAAATTAAACGAGGAATATAAGCAAAAAAAAATAGAATATAGGAAAAACGAGGAATATAAGCAAAAAAAAATAGTGGAATATCTACAACATTTTGAGAAACACGTGTTTTTATGGAATCAAAATGTCATTTTTGTGCTGAAATTTATTAAAAGAATTAAGAAAAAAAAAGTGGCTAAAATATATTTTTTAAATTGTTTTATCTATAAATTAACCTAAAATTTCATCCCTTTCAATATGTACAGTTTATCGAGTACCACCTGTTTATTAGCGGTATGAACTGACCTGCACAGCCACCAGCAAGAGAGTAGCGAGCCACTGCTGCCAACCGGCCGAGATGTCGCGGAACAGAGAGCGGCCTGGGAAACAAAATTAACAATAAATATCTAGCTCTTGGATATAAATTTATTGTAACAGCTTCAAGCAAGATACAATCCTATTAATTGGACTTTGACACTCGGCAATTCTCGACATTCATCGGAAGAGATCGGAAGTGCAAATGACACGAGACACATTGCTGCTTATTCATAATATCATAGTGTGAACTTAACAGTCCAAAACAGTAGATCACCTGCCACAATGTCATTTTTTTACGGTAGACCTATGAATAATACAGACGTGGCTTGATTGAATTATTAAATCGCATTACTAAAAACACAAATATTAAATTAGTAAATGTAAATTACAGATAATTTAATTCCAAGCGAATTCCTTTGATTTCGAAAGTTAACCCGTCACATATTATTTTATGTGAGTAAATTCTAGGATTTTCTATACTCTATGTGAAAACACGAACCTTTACGATTAAAACCGAGATGTCCCGAGTGTCAAAGTGGAAATAATCGTACTGTACATTGAAGCAAATGGTCTTTAAGAACCACGCGATACCTGGCGTGATGTTCTGGCTGGTCCTCATGAAGGCGCACTCGAGGGCTCCGCAGATCAGGTACATGGCGGCGAGGCGCTGCAGCACGCCCGGGAGTCGAACGTCGGCCCAGGCTACATCCACCGAGCCTAGCACTACGCCGGCTATGGACATTAGCAACGCGCGGCGAGCCACCTGGGGAAGCAAAATACGACTTGAGACCGTGAGTTTGTTGTACATTGCAAAGTCCACTAGTTCCTATAACACTGAGCTTCGTAGAAGCTACGCTATGTAAGGTCTGTTCATTCTTACTTGTCTTATATAGTTAACAACTTTCTAACCTCAAAATTAACCTTTTTTTGTCTAAAATAGCTCTTTTATCGTAAATAAAGTAAACTGAATAAACATTATGGACATCACTTGGCTAATGTATTATCTGTGATTGCTTCATTTTGTTTAAAATAGCTGTTTTAGCCAAAAACGGTTCATTTTGAGGTTAGAAAGTTGTTTACTATATAAGACAAGTAAGAATGAACAGACTATACATAAAAATGTAGTAATTTAGTTCACGCAGTTTCTGTAAACTTTGTTTTTGTACTTGTGTCTACTCGTTGCCACATTTAACTTTTCTTATTTTCCTCAATCACCCAAAGGTTAGCTGGAAGAGATCCCTTAAAGGGATAAGTTCGCCTTTGTACATTCCTTTTCTGTAAATATTGTATTCGAATTTCTGTGTTTTGTACAATAAAGAGTTTACGTTTACGTTACTATCAGCTTCGTGGCACAGGGATTGTTTTCCGCTCAACCTATTGGCGAAATGATCAACCACATTATTAAACAAGTCCCCCGCCGCCTCTGTCTGTATGTTAATGATAATGTCAAAAACTACAGAACGGATTTTCGTGCGGTTTTCACCATATTACATATTTTTTTACGGAAAGGATTCACATACCTTGAAAAGGAATACCACTAATCACGAAAAAAAATCGAAACATAACCGTTTGATGGACACTTAATTCTTATTTGACAGAAGATAAGGGTTATTCATTTGTTTTGCAACAATCAATTTATGACCGTATGAAATTTGAATTAAGAGTTACAGCCACCTGTCACCTGTCCTGTCAGCTAAAATTGTCCAACACTGGTGTTGGAATTTTATTAATTACTATGTAAAGGATCAAAATTAATTTCAGGTAAGAATAAATTAATTTAATTCAATTTTAAATAAATCTTTGGAGTCATGTCCATACTATTGCGGGTAATGACGCCAAATTGTCCGCTCCCTGATCATGATATATATCGGTGAACCCATATCCTACCTGTTGTAAAGCCGTGAGCCGGGGCAGCGCGGTCCGCAGGCGCGCGTTGAGCGAGAGCACCAGCGCCTGGCCCATGGCGAACGCGAACCACGGGAACACCACGTCGGCCACTGTCAGCCCGTTCCAGCTGGAGTGCGCGAACACCGCGTACCCGCCGCCGCCCGCGTTCACGAAGATCTAAACAAAAAGTGGACAAGCTTACAAATTGACCTAGTCCCAAACTTAGTTCTAGGCTTGTACAGTAACGAACTTTAATTTGGGACCCACCTTAGGTCCAAAGTCATTCTGAAATTCTACAACAATAAGGTTGAGTCTCCTATAAGTTACAAATGATTTGGCATCTCTAATGACATTGACGACTTCAAGCCTATTTTTCTTGAAATGGGTCACAAATTAACGATCGCGATAGTATGTACTATGGGTACTAGACACAGATATAAATACACATAGATAACGTAAACACCTCAATCTGTATGAAAACCAACCATGTCACTTTTTGCTACCAACTGGGACACATCAAGAGAAGAGAATTTTCCGTTTTCCGAACCAAATCGATTCAGTCGTTTCTTTTTTGGGCTATAGCAGATTATTATCACGCAATGAGGCATTTTCTTAATTTTCACGGCCGACCGGCTGCAACAACAGGCGCGCGGAACGTCAGTAGCGACGGCCAACTCCGACGCTTGGTCGGGGTTTAAGTCCGCATTCGGACACGCGAAGTAGATGCATTTGCGTTATCTATGTGTGTGTATTTATATCTGTGGTACTAGACAACGATAAACGTCCTTATGTAAAAATGAAAGCAAAACGCGCAGAAAAAACGCTGGTCTGAATATGTTCTAATTGATTTATCAAAAACCCACTCGTCTCTGCATGGCCGAGCCCACCGTGACCTACCATGAGCGCGATCGCGATCCCCCTGAAGATGTCGAGCGAGCGCAGCCGCGAGCGCGTGGGGGAGCGCGGCACGCTCGCCTCCGTCGTGAGCACGCGCGTCTCGGACCCCAGCTCATTGTCCTCTCTAAAGACAAACAAACACAATCATACCAACATAAACGTGAAACAGCTGGGGATGTAGACCAAATGATAATCGTTCCCATATGTAATATATAAATAAATATAGACCCCGTTATCAAGCGGGCAGTTTGGTGGCTATCTAACATTAAAACTTTGCTTGCCAACTCAGGCAATGAAACTGAAAAAATTTCACAAAAAATATTTGGAGTTGCCATTAGTGAAGTACTGTTACCGTAAATTACGAGACAGAGAGAATTTTAGGTTAACGTTCTCGGTAATGTTCTCCGTAACGGTAATTATCGAGAAAGTAGTCTAAGTTTCTCGAGAACTTTCGGTATTTTACGGTAATTTTTCACGATGAGAATGACTGTAAGTGCATAATTTCTCGGTAGCACATCACTAGTTGCCATACATAGCTACAACGTCGATACTTGGATAGGTTGTATTGCACATCACTAATGTTAGGGAGCCGCGAAACTGCCCGCGTGATAACGGGGTCTAGTGATAAAAGAAGCTTCTCCATCTTGAATTGCGCCATCCTAATTACAGAAACATGTGCCCACATTTGAATACACTGGAAAGATGAAAAATATACAAACATTTGCATTTCAATTTAGACATTGTCGTTTCGAAAAATGATTACCGTGAACAGTGCATGCATGCGTGCACAGCATGCTTTAATAAAAGCAAATGATTAAGACTTTTTACTAAAAAATAAAATGAACTTGGGAATTTTTGTTCATTAATTTTGGGTATGTTACCCTATTCTCTATATGGGTTTGCAGCCTGGATAATTTCGTTAAGACTACCCGAGCGTCCAGTGGCGTCTTCATTACCATTATTGTGCTTTCTAATGAACTAAAGTATTGTCTTGAAATCGAAGGATTGTTTCTTGTTGTACAAATGAAAAAAAAAGTATCTATTTAATACCTTTAAACGAGCAATTCTTGTATATATATATATATATATATATATATATATGTATATATGTATAATCTGAATCTCGGAAACGGCTCCAACGATTTCGATGAAATTTGAATTATAAGGGCTTACGGGGGCGAAAAATCGATCTGTCGAGTTGTCCTCTTCGGGAAAGTTCGTTTTCAACCCGAGCGACGCTCGGTCTTCCAGGTACTAGTTATATGACAAAGTTTAATAACCTTTAACCTTCGTGTAGTTACAGTAAAAGGTGGCCATTATTTTCCGTTAAGTTACTCGTAGTTCAATTGGTATTAACCTTTTCAACGCCACAGTCGGCTCTGGCCGTCAACTAAAAGTCGTGCCACTGACGCCACGTCGGCTACAGCCGACAAGAGTTCAAGATTAAAAGAGACTTTGTTTGGTAGCAATAAGGTGTAATTTGCATAGCATAGCAAACATGTTTGGCGTGTGGGTGGCGCATTTTGTATTCGACGAATGGCGTTCAAAAGGTTAAGTTACGTCATATACCCTATAAATTGTGTATTCATCGATCGATCGATTTCAAGACAATACTTCAGATTACTAAAAAACACAATTATAGTAATGAGGTCGCCACCGGACGCTCGGCGTGTTCCTAACCGAAATGTACGGCTAACACCCAAAAGTAGCGACACCCGGGAAACAATGTATCGCTGTAAGCCTTAGTTATGGACGTCATGGTGTGCTGTACTGTCAGATGCTCATAGTGCTCATGCTTCCCTACCCTGCGGGCCTGAGTTGGAATTCGGTGCTGAACCGGCCGATGGGCCGAGCGCTTAGCTTGGGACCCTCCCCGGATTTACTGTGCAAATACACAAATCAATACAGTATTGTCTATCGCTTCCTATATTTTTTTGTTTAGCTGAACTAACTAACGTGTTGAATAGCATTTATATACCTACATGGAAACTCGAAACAATATACCGTATTCTTTAATATAGGATTAGAGTAAACTTTACGAAACAACTATGAGTTATGAAATAGTTAATACAACTAAAAGAGTGAGTTAGTTAGTTGGAACTTAGAGCAAGAGAGACCACAAATATTAAAAAGTAAGTACTATAAATAGTGACTTTACGCTAAGATATGGAAGACGTGCCTATTCTTACCACTGTTGGTTGATCAAAATAGTTTAACATAAGGTTATGTTTACTTTTTATTCTTATGACATCCGCTGCTCTGCCATCCTAAATAAAAAGGACGGATGCGCAATTTGATAGTCAAAGCAAACTTAACACACCATCTTAAGAAATAAAGTCACAAATACATACGCGGTTCTATAATACATACGCCCTATTGAGACCAATCTAACAAATCCCAACTCATTCCGGTCACTTCCGATTCCATAATCAGATAAGCTCATACATAGACACCTTAACCTCGTAACCACCCACCATACTACAAACAGGGAGTTTTTTGTCAGTGGGACTTTGAGTCTACCATTAAGGCAATAAAGTTCAATTGCGTTTGTTCCATAATGCTATTTTTAGTTTATGAAGATAGGAAAATAAACCTTATTGTCATTGTAACACAGTTCAAATTAAATTGTCTTGATTATGTACATTCTATTGCACACTGGGCCTTACGAGGATGATATGTGGCATTATCTATGTAAAGGGACCTTATTGTCGATGGCGCTTACGCCGTACTGCGTCACGCGACGTTGTATTTATATCGGAGCATCTTTAATAATGGCGGAAGCGCCATCGACAATAAGGTCCCTTTTCATAGATAACGTCACATTAAGTTGATCAGGTTTATTCTAGATTTTAGCTCATTCCAAACACAGGAACTGGTTCTGAGGTAAATTGCAAGATTGCTAAACTAAAAACATGTGAAGTTATACAATGTCTGGTCGCAACAAATATCTTACCTGGCAAAGTATCTAGCATACAGCCTTCCAGCGATGATCCTCTTGCCTATCCCCTTCACGATGTACCATAGAGTGGCCATAGACAGCAAGATGACGACGGCGGTCAAGATCGGCAGGGATGCCGCGTCGGGCTCGGCCGTCATCCGGGGCAAGCACGTGTCTTTGGTGACCTCGGACAGGTTGAGGGAGTATTGGCCGAACTCGCCGAATTGGTACGTGCCTGAAAAAAAAAGTATTTCTTTAATACACATAGTTAAAAAATAAAACCGTGGATGTCAGAACTGAAAAGCGATTCTGTTCAATTTCCGAAAATTACTGAAATAGGCACACACAAAACAAAACAAACATAAACATTTAGATAAAAGCCTGTAATTGTCTTAAATATACCTACAAATACTATCTGGACGATCCATCCAATTCATTGGGGAACAGTTACGGAATTCCTATATATGTAATATATTATATATTTGATGAGTCATGTGATTATGTAATTATTCTTGCATTCATGTCACACTCAATTTACTTTAAAATGTGTTAATATTTCTCCTTGAAACAACTGTTTTCATATCTTTATATTATTGTTACACTAAAATAGGTTAGTACAGTATTCCCAGCTTCTTAACAGCTACCATGCTTGCACTCGCAACTGACAGCATATTTGTCACTTGTGTGTTATAGGAAAAACATAGATTGCTGATAACTATTAGGAAAATGGTAGCACTGTACAGTATTAAATATCATTTCAAATTTGAATATTGCCATGCTTGCTCGCTCAGGTGCTACACGATTTCAACCTATTATAGGGTAGCAGTGCCGTTTGGCACCGTATGAGTATGTCGTAGTTAGAATTTGTGCTTCATTGTTCTATCTATACATTTCTGATGTAAAATGAAAATGAAAATGTATTTAATCAATCTCACACACAGCCCCATCACCAATTTAAACTTATAATTTAATTATTGTTTAATCTTAACATTTAGGGTGCGGTAGTGTGACATCAATATGGGTCTTGACTCAGCATTGTGCTGCGACCCTTGTTAGTGCTGCAACGCTGTGTAACGCCTATTCCTAGAATATACAATTAGTAGATAATAAATGTTACACTTATCAATAGATCCTAAATTATTACAAGATAATAAATATTATTAATAGCATATTGTCACTGTTCCTTTTGAATTTAAGTATTTAAAAAAATATATATTTGATAGTGCTTATCATACGGGCATTCTTTGGTGGTATATTATTCCAACATTTCATAACAGCAAACCGAAAGCTGCCATGAAAAGCAGCTGAACAGTGTCTCGGGCAGAGAAGTCTGGTCGCGATTCGAATACCGTGCTGGGAAAATGTGAGCTTCTCGTATAAATATGGCGGTTGGCTAGTGATGTGCTGTCCTCGAGAATTCTCAACATTCTCCATAAAACTAGAAGCTTTGTTGGGGAATTTTTAGAATGGCACATCTCATCATCTAAATGCAACGAACGCCTCGCATCATCCTATGTCATATATAATTTCCTTTTACTTCCCATCCTTAGGGGGAAGACATGACCCACCCCCTCTTCTAGATTTCCCAATGAACATGCACAACAACTAATTTTTTAAAATTTACCCAGGTAAATCGCTAAAAACTACTTTAGTAAACTTGTTACTGAATACTCAAAAAAACTACCAAAAAGTACCTACATTTTACTTGTTGTAATTTGTATCTTATACAAACCCATAACAACATATTAAGTGTATCTAAAAACCTTGTTGACCAGTTAACATGAGCCATTCTGTAAACAAATACATATGCAAACTGTTTATACATGCATGAGTCATGTGACCAGAGTAATCAGGTTTCTAGATAACAGCACACGTAATTAGATTATCTGTGCTATGCTATTCCTGGTATAGTAATCCAATATTGCGTTGAATGTGACTTTAGTAAATACCAAGGCAATATACAAAATGCATCTAGGTCCTTATTGAAATCAGTTTATCCATATTCTGTAGGTATTTAATGCACTTAACCCCTATAGCGTCTGCGATTTTAGACTTTCATACATTTAATACAGATTGTGCGGCAATGATGACGTTGCTACCAACATCCGAGGGGTTAAACACATCACATCAGATGCCTAAATACTTTTTGAATATGATTTTGTATTTTTTTTTACTTTGTTTTTGATTAAAACATAATCTAAAGCGACTTTGACTTCAAAGTTTTTAACCACCTCTCTATCTGAGGGCTTATAAGTTTTATAAATCACCATGAATGACAATATCAATATACAACAAATGATTATAGGTTAATGTTACATAGAAGTGGCACCAAGACTTGTCTTGTTATATAATTATCTTTTCCAACTTCAATATTTGATAACATACTTTTACCCTGACAATGGCTGGCAAGTTATAAATTATAAACTGTCTATTAAGATACAATTCTAAATATACAGTTTTATTAAACATTTTTTTTGCAATCAACAGTTTTTAGATTGTTGAGGTATAACTCTGGACTGTTCAATGTATGAATATAGAGATAAACCAACTATATCACTTGTTTATGAAACAAAGGACTAAACATTTATTTATTGACTACTAGGTATATTATTGCAATAACTGCAAGAGTAAACAGAATGCAACCTTACGACACATCCCACCCTGCTGTGTGCAACGTATAACAACGGCAAAGAACAATAGCAGCTGCCCCCTCTACGTTTATCAAGAAAGGTACTTACCATTGCAAATTTGTCCGGCTCCATTTTCCACCGCATAGCGCAGGGGGCTCAAAGTTTTCAGCACAACACTCCCTGAAGTCGGTAACTCCTTCGTCGGGAGTAACTTGCAACCTTCGCATTCTTCGTACTGACTCCAAAAGATTACACTTTCCTTAGTTATTATTTCCAAACATGCCTGGTCGTATTTCAACGTCGTCCCGTTGCAGCTCCTTATAAAGGAGCCCACGTTCTCGAATTTGCCCAGCGACATTGTGTATTTCAACACACCATCGGATCCACGATATGTATTTGCAAAAAACAAAGCGAGTTTTCGTTGGGTATAGAGAAATAAATACGACGAACTGTCAAACAAAACTGTGTCATTGAACGAATGAAATGAATCATCAGCCAGTAAAGAAAGAAAGAGATAATGAATGACTACTGTCTATAGTGCATTGTTGACTCTCCCCGTCTCCCTTTTAATTTTATATTTTAAGTTATTCTGACTTAATATTATGATAATGTATAATAATTATGAGTTTCTATAATTTCACAAGAATGTTTAAAATTGTTTTATGATTATTTTTTTACTGTTTGGAATGCAAAATGTCCAACAGCAACATCGAAACGCAGATAACCTTCATACGTCATTGACATGTCAACACGACGTTCGTTATCACTGATAGGACAGCAGTTTCGGCCGCGGCGCTCTCTGACTACCCGTGTACTTTCTCTCATAACCATGGAACCGAAAATTAGCCTGAAAGACGAACCGGCGTTCCAAAAACTACGAGATTTTTACGCTCTTAATTCAGAGAAAATTAATATTCAACAACTATTCCAACAGGACCCGCAGCGGTTCCAAAAATTCAGGTAATTTCGTGTTTATTTTTTTAATGCTGTTAGTAGGCTTTGATTTTCTATGTGTTTAGGCCAGGTATGACTTAAAATTATTAGTTTTTTAATAGCGTATATAATTACATGCTATATAAGTTTTGTAATGTTCGTATATGGGTGTTGTTATACAACTTTGGAAGTTCTTTGAACTTGGAAGGTCGTAGCTATCAAATCAATGACAAGCTTTTTTGTACCCTTAAAATTGACCTTCATTGTCCTCAATGAAATGCAGAATCAAACGAAATATGGTGCAATGTACTTTGTACCTATCAACCTTGTGTAGAAATGTTTGCTACTTCTTGTTAAACATCAACAAATAATATGAACACCATTAAACTATACAAATGCAATAAATCATGAAGTATTAAGGAAGACTTAAGAATATTCATCCATCCATTCTTCTGCAAAATTTTAACATTAACCAAATATGTAAATTCTCTGTGAAGGTGAAAGTCTGAATAAATTTTTGTTTACTTTTACTTCTGCAAAATTATGTTTGTTTTTTGGTTGGTATCTAGGAGTATTGAAATCAGTCCATTGGCAAAACCTGTCTTTTTGGGTGGGGGTTATAATCTTAATAATCTTATCAGATCTTACAGATGGGCACTTTCAGATGCACTTCAACCCCTTTAGAATCTTTTGTCCATTTACCCCCTACACACTCAGCTGTGTGCAAATTTTCTCATGACAAACTTAAGTTAGAAAATCTCATTGTTACATGGTACCGCGGGGGTTTGAACTCGGTCGACCCCTAATCCACCAATGCTCTTTGGGTGGGAAATTATAAATATATGAACATATACATTTAGGCTTGTAGTATTGTTAGGTAATGGGCTTGCAACCAATCACCTGTCACTAATATACACATGGTAAATCGCCATAAGCATCTTAGCCCGATTATGTAAAATGTGGTTACAAAATTATCAACAAGTTTTTAGACTTGTTGGTAATTCTGTAGCTCTGCCTATCCCACTCTGGGAATGAAGGCGTGAGTGTATGTATGTATGTATTTACCATTGTCTACAACCTCCCACTGTCCCCAGCCTCCGACTGCCCACGCCCAGCGATGGGGAGATCCTGCTGGACTACTCCAAGAACCGCGTGGACGGCGCGATCCTGGCGCTGCTGCTCAACCTGGCGCGCACCAGGGGCGTCGAGAAGGCCAGGGACGCCATGTTTGCTGGTAAGGACCTTCAAAGTAAATGAAGCAATCACAACATCAACCGTAATATCGAAGGTTTCTCTGCCATCAAGTCAGAGTCGACACGCTAAGAAGAAGGCAACATCAAAGGTAACAATAATTGATAAAAAGATTTTTTGGAAAAGGTGCTCTTTTAAATATCATGCAAAGAGGTTTGTCTATAAAGCATTTTTTACAAAATTTTGAAAAAATGGTTGCTATCAGTGTTTGCTACGCCTGCTTTGGGCTAGTGGCATTTTGTTTGTAATCGCCTTTTTTTCTCTGACGTGGAAAAGGGCATGTGGCGTTAAAGCTATTAGGAGAAATTTGTTTATTTATTTTCTCAATAAATTAAATTATGAAAAAAAGTGAAAAATAACTATATTAGGGTGATGGCGCCGGTTTTGGACACTTTTAGCACCAGTAATGGACACTTAACTTCAAAAATTTAATAGTCTTAAATTGATTGTTTCAGCACAAATGAATAAGAGCGGATCCGCACTACGTCCGATCCGAATCCGATCCGAACCCGTGAAAATACGGATCTATAGAAAAATCGGATGACGGGTGGCTTCCGTCATCCAATTTCTGTATAGAACCGTATTTTCACGGGTTTTAGTATTGTTAGGCAATGGGTATTGTTACGCAAATCTTCTGTAAAATAAGAATCAAGTGTCCTGCACCATTGGTCCTGGTCCATTGCTGGTTCCGTCGCCCTAGCTATTAAGACTTTATAAGCATGATTTTTTCAGAACACCTTTTATAAAAAATACATACATACATACATAATCTCACGCCTTCGTTCCCAGAGTGGGGTAGGCAGAGCTACAGAATTACAAACATCTCTAAAAACTTGTTGATAATTCTATAACCACAATTTGCACAAATAGGCTAAGATGTTTACCAGCGTATTAGTGACAGGTTGCAAGCCCATCGCCTAACAGTACTACAAGCCTTTATTCCCTTAGTCGTCTCTTACGACATCCACGGGAAGACATGGAGTGGCACTATTCTAACTCGGCAACCACACGACACTTTTGACAATTATATAATTTGGCCTATTAACCTTTAGATAAAACAATCATCAGGTCAACATGCATTGTAGGCTTGTTTCAGATAATTTAAAGTGAAATAATCATGAGATGATGTATATTATGTATTGCCTAAGAAGCGATCTCGGGTTCGATTCCCGGTATGGGCAAATATTCGTGTGTTGAGCGCGAGTATTTGTTCCGGAGTCTTGGATGTTTTCTACTATAGTCTGTGCCAATTGAAATTGGCAAAGATCAAAAAAACAACCAAACGAACCAATTTAAAATTATTACTCGATAATCACGTGCTTTTAAAGATCAAGTGAGGTCTTACAAATGATTTATACACTTCTCTACCCTTACTTTCACATTAAGTTTAAGATTAAATAACTATTAATTACACGTTATTTTAAATGAAAACACGCTTAATGAATATTTGAGGTTATGTGTCAAATAGTACTAGGTATTTTGTTTACATCTTTGGCAATTTCAATTGACACAGACTAATATATTTAAGTGTATATTTTTCTATTTAAGTATGTCTGTCGTTGTCTAGTAGGTACCCATAGTACAACCCTTCGTTTGGGACTGGATGATTTTTTGTGAGATTATCCCGTGATATTGGATTTTTGTGAGATGGAGACTGATTGTGAGTAACTGTCTGGATTGCTACCACCATCCACCCCTTTAAACTACCGCCAAGCAGCATTTTTCGCATTGTAGTGTTCCGTTGTCAGACTACCGGTGAAATTACTAGTATAGATGCATTGCATCTTAGTCCTCAGGGTTGGCAACGTATTTGCGGTCTTAGGATTGCAGTCTTAAGATTGTAGTCTTGAGAAAACAAATGTCTTTGGGTCACAGATCCCACTTACCATCAGCTTGCCTGTGTGCTCACTCTTCCTTTTCGTTCCCTTAAAAAAATGACCCAGCCGAGAAAAAAATGCAAGTGAGCAGGTACAGTCAACCAATTTGAATCCTAGGCGACTATAGACTATGTTAACGTGACGTAGTCAACCAAATCATAAGAAGTCTCTACGTTTGGTTGACGTCACTTTAACAAAGTCCATAGTGGCCTAGGAATCAAATTGGTTGCCTTTACATCAGAACCGATCGTGGTGAAGATCGGGAGCATGCCGTTTGGCCGAATGCATCATTTCCCAAAAAGTTATTGTTATTCGTATTATTTTTGTTTAATATCCGAGATACAGGAACTGCTTGTTACGTCTATGACGTGATTCGATAGCTCGTTTGACTCCTCTGGTATAAAAAAAGGGGGCGACTGGAAACAACTTTTTTCTACATAATAATTGGGAAATGATGCATTTGGCCAAAAATATTTCGGCCAAACCTCTCCTGATCTTCACCATGATCGATTCTGATGGAATAGACCCAGTGAAGACCATCAATCCTATATGTCTAACTGTTGACGTACCTATTTCAGCTGACATGACGATGGTTCACCTATTCACTTGTTTCAGGCGAGAAGATCAACTTTACTGAGGACAGAGCAGTGCTCCATGTCGCTCTCCGTAACCGCAAGAACCGTCCCATCCTGGTTGACGGGGCCGACGTAACCCCCGACGTCAACGCTGTACTGGCACACATGAAGGAGTTCTCGGAACAAGTCATCGGCGGGCAGTGGAAGGGGTGAGTACAAACATAACGCAACAACCACGGGTCCATCCTAGTTGACGGGGCTGACGTCACTCCCGACGTCAACGTCGTGCTGGCACACATGAAGGAGTTCTCGGAACAAGTCATCGGCGGGGAGTGGAAGGGGTGAGTATCCACATGACGCAACAAGAACCGCCCGACTCTAGTTGACGGGGCTGACGTCACTCCCGACGTGAACGCCGTGCTAGGACACATGAAGAAGTTCTCGGAACAAGTCATCGGCGGAGAGTGGAAAGGGTGAGTATCCACATGACGCAACAAGAACCGCCCGACTCTGGTTGACGGGGCTGACGTCACTCCCGACGTGAACGCCGTGCTGGCACACGAGAAGGAGTTCTCGGAACAAGTCATCGGCGGGGAGTGGCAGAGGTGAGTATCCACATAACGCAACAAGAACCGCCTGACCCTAGTTGACGGGGCTGACGTCACTCCCGACGTGAACGTCATGCTGGCACACGAGAAGGAGTTCTCGGAACAAGTCATCGGCGGGGAGTGGAAGAGGTGAGTATCCACATGACGCAACAAGAACCGCCCGACTCTGGTTGACGGGGCTGACGTCACTCCCGACGTGAACGCCGTGCTGGCAAACGAGAAGGAGTTCTCGGAACAAGTGATCGGCGGGGAGTGGAAGAGGTGAGTATCCACATGACGCAACAAGAACCGCCTGACTCTAGTTGACGGGGCTGACGTCCCTCCCGCACAATGTATGAAACGTAAAAAAACATTGAAGCAGCTTATCGACTGTGGCGTTCAAAGGTTTTAAATATTGTTTATATAAGGTTGAAGGTTGTGTACATTTTCAGGTACACCGGCAAGCCGATTACCGATGTGGTGAACATCGGCATCGGTGGCTCGGACCTGGGCCCGCTCATGGTGACAGAGGCGTTGAAGCCCTACGCCAATCATCTTAAGGTACGTTTTACACCAACAGTTATAGAACAGGCACAAAACTTTTGAAATTGAGTTTCTTGACACTGCTCGAAAATATGGCAAAGATGCTCTACTTGCTACAGAAACATACTATCAGCCCAATAGACCCACCCTGACCCACCACAGAACGATGTCACAGTGACATTATAAAAGAATAATGTTAATAATTATCTGTGTAATATTGATCCTTTCCATGTTTCTCTTACTAGCCTTAAAAGGTTATTAAAATGTAATTTGTTTTAGTATCCTATATATATTTTGTTTAATAGTATCTTATATTGTCATCTCTAGTGATTCTTCACTTCATATCCATTGTTAGTTTAAACTTGCGCATTTTTTAATTATGTGTATTCATTAATGAACCTCCAGGTCTTTTTGATACTTATATTGTTTAGTACCGTGTACTCTATATCACATTCGAATATGACTGTATGTGTTCTAAATAAACTAAAAAAAAAAAGTTTGACACTTTATATGACTTGAGTCATAACGTTACTGTGAGACAGTTCTATGGTAGGTCAGGGTTAATAGCGCGAATAGACTGGGAATAAAAATTGCAGAAGTTGATTGCTGTCTCACTTTAACTTCAGTTCTAGAACAAGAAGCATAATTTGCTGTCTTTTTCTAACTTTAAAGTAAGAGTAAGACAGCAGTCAACTTCTGCAATTTTTATTGCCTCGCTTAATACTCGTACATACATTTTAACGAAGCTAAACATCTAGATGCTACTTCCTAAGCTATAGAATTAGTAGGTATATTTTCCGCAAAATATAGAAGAGTCAGTAAGTTGTTCTACCAAGTAACTGACACTTTAGCGCATGTTTATGAGCATGAGGGCATGTCTAATGATCATTTTACATTACACGAATTGCATAATTTCAATCTGTATAATAAACCATCGATATAATAGTCATGATCTCATGATGCATAAAACGAAATGCATAATTTCAAAAACTATAATGTTTATAAGTTAAAAAATAAATATAATACTTATTGCCAACTGTGGCGTTTAAAACTATATAAGAGCTCTTCTCGTTGCGACGGTCTCGCAGACCGTCTCACGAACTAAAGTCGGATCCGACAAGTTTGATCATGAATTAAGTTAGATCGTAAAGCAAACCGTACGATTAGACTGTCTGGAAGAGATCGCTATTGGCGATAAGATCAGCACCCTATTTCATATAGACAATTCGCTATACATTACAAAGTTAACAAGCTCAGGGGAATCATATCAGCTGCGCCATCTACACTTTAATGTCACCTGTCACCTGTCATTGTCGGGATGGTGAATCACAATAGGAGTTTATTCGCTTTGTAACATTTCTTTTGTATTTTCTTTCCGTGCGGTTATTCTATGGTTATCAATAAATAAAGAGTATTAACGCACACTTACATTAAACTACGAAAAACAGTGACACTAAATTACGAAAAATTCTATTTGCATAGTGACACTATTGCGGTTGAACATAATTAATTTTATAGTGTTACTGTTGGATTTAACGTGCTATTATATAGCCACAATTAAAATAAATCCCAACCTGTCAGGTGCACTTCGTGTCCAACATCGACGGCACCCACCTGGCCGAGGTGCTGAAGCGCCTGGACCCGGAGTCGGCGCTGTTCATCGTGGCCTCCAAGACCTTCACCACGCAGGAGACCATCACCAACGCCACCTCGGCCAAGAACTGGTTCCTCGATGCTGCTAAAGATGTGAGTTGCTGATGAGTTTTAATATAATCGCGTTGCGTGTTAGCTGTCATTATAAATGAAAAACTTAAGTAAATGACCTCTTGCATGTAGTTGTGTACAAAATTAATATGGAATTTACGTCAAATTTCAAATATAGAACGTCAAACGGTCTATACAGATGACCTGTTGCATGTAGTTGTAACATGCAACAGGTAATTTACTTAAGTTTTTCACCTATAGCGTTGTGAATTGTAAAGGTCAATTCGAGGAAGAAGAAGCGATACCTCCTCTCTACGTTAAGTTGCAGAATTAAATAATCCTAACTACAGTATTCCCAGCTTCTTAATAGCTTTCGGCTGGCTATCGCTATCACGCTTGCACTCGCAACCGACAGTATATTTGTCACTCGTGTGTCATAGAAAAACGACAAATGCCGATCACTATTAAGAAAATGGTTGCACTGTACATACATAGTTTTCCTCATTGCACTTAGGACTAATTTAGTTCTGCAACTTAATGTAGATAGGAGGTATTGCTTTTTAATCATCTATTTCTCCTAGTGAATAAAGAAAAATCAATATTCTCAACACTGCCCGGAAAACATTTCTGGTTTGGTTTGGTGTCAGAAATCATTTGACAGGCCGTTTTCATGCAAAAAAAAAACTTAGCGTTTTTCATACTAATTAAGTAAATAATAAATAAAATAGCAGCATTTCCTCGCAGTAGTTGTGAAAAGCGCTATGTCTGCCTCGGCATAGAGTGCAATTTATGGACTCGTCCAATACAGGGCCTCTATGCGGTTCGGCCCTCTATAAGGCTCTATATGACTCGTCCATAAATCGCATATTTTCACAAACAATGAGCTATAATAGTAATAGAAATAGAATTAGTTTATTCATGACAAACATTAACATTAATTGACACGTACAGAATTTTGAAAAGATAACTTTCAGAGCCAGCGCTGGTCTTCCGTTGTGACCATTTGGTGAAGACACGGCGCAATGACGCCACGATCGCACACGCATCAATTTACAGCACAATTAACAAAAATACTGATAAAAATAAAATTAAAAAGAAAATAAAAAACCGATAAAACATGCCGATAATCGACTATGGATTACACTTATTAACTAGGACCTCAGAATTGTGTCAGACTAACCAAGTTTGCCCACTTTTAGAACTTCCAAAGCATAACTTATTATTTTTTATTCGTGCAGCCATCAGCAGTAGCGAAGCACTTCGTAGCGCTGTCGACCAACGGCGAGAAAGTGACCGCCTTCGGGATCGACCCCAAGAACATGTTCGGCTTCTGGGACTGGGTTGGCGGCAGGTGAGTGGAAAACTTTTAAAGAAAGAGAAGAAAAGGGAAGCGTTTATGCACATTCATTTCATGTTTTAAACTTTCACGTTTACAACACATCATCATCATCATCATCATCAGCCCACTTTCGTCCACTGCTAGACATGGGCCTCTCCCATGGCACGCCACTGAACTCGGTCCTGAGTTTTTTGTTTCCAACCGCTGCCAGCCACTTTTTGTATGTCATCGCCCCACCTAGCTGGAGGGCATCCCACACTACGTTTGCCAAGCCGTGGTCTCCACTCCAGAACACGTCTGCCCCAACGATTGTCGGTTCTGCGACAGATGTGACCCGCCCACTGCCATTTCAGCTTGCTAATCCTTTGGGCTATATCGACAACCTTGGTTCTCTGTCGAATCACCTCGTTTCCGATGCGATCCTTCAGAGATATTCCAAGCATAGCCCACCCACCTACCTTAAATTGGTGAACCAATCGCACTGTCAGTGTCCACGTCCAACACATATTATAGCTAAAATCAGGTCTTAACGCGATAAAAACTAACAAAAAGACAGCATAGACTAAAGAGAATAGAATAAAGGGGTTTTGTTGGAACCTTTAGAATACGCAACCTTTATAATGACCGGTATAAGTTCTTTAGTCTTTTTCTGTTTTACTTTTTGTGGCTAAGATTGGCAAACCTTGGGGGAGGCCTGGTCCAGCAGTGGACGTCTTTCGGCCGAGATGATGATGGTGATGAGGAAGACCCTTTTTTAGCACCAATAGTGGCTTTTCCCGAAACGCTACTATCACTTCATATTTCCCAAGTGTGAAAGCCTTGATGTGATTAATTGACTAAATAAATGTTGTGAATTGATTCTCTAGGTATTCGTTGTGGTCCGCCATCGGTCTGTCCATCGCGCTGCACGTGGGCTACGACAACTTCGAGAAGCTGCTGGAGGGGGCCAGCTTCATGGACGAGCACTTCACCACCGCGCCCTTGGAGCAGAACGTGAGTCCATACTACTGTCTACAACGTTACTTTAGCATATTTTCTCTTTTGTTTGTAACCGGCGTCTTCGCCTCGGTGAATTTCTTCTTTAAAGAATAACAGCTAAGAGCACAGGGTCGAGCCGTTTTTCAAGTGATGATTTATGCGGCATATTTTTTTATAATATTGCTTTCTCCGTAAGCGTACCTTCCCCATCAAAAGCTAGCTAAGATAAATATTCGAAAAAAATACGATGTCATTTGTTTATTCACTATTCTCTACCAGTTAACCAATGGACAAATATAAACTCTTAGTATTTCATATTTGTTCCAAACTGAAAATCATTTCGGGAACAATACTCGTCCTCCTAGGGCTCCTATTCCTGGGCGGTTTGCCCTTCGGGCATGTAAAGATACCTATAGGACCAAATTTACCTTTTTTTGCGGGGTAAAAATGATTTCTGATTGAGGTTGACGAAAGCGAATAGCAGTGGGACGAAATTAAAGGGCCTCACCATAGCAAGCGACTGGGGCGCGAGGCTCAGGCGCTGCGCATTTTGTATGTTGTTGTTCGTGACGAAACATAGCAAGCGTCCGACCCGCCCCCGCGAAATTAGGCGGACGCCGCGCGCTCTTTTTGCGTCGTTCGGCGCTATGGGAGCAAGTTTGTACAGGATTATATTTGACGAAACATAGTTAGCAAGCGGATTCTCTGGGCTTTTTAGCGTTTGATACGCAGCGCCCGGAACGCGCGTCTCGGACGCTTGGTATGGTTAGTTCCTAAATCCATCCATCCTACCCGCCCGCTCGGGACGAGTAACATTGGACTAACCTTGCTCCGTGTTTTTATTCTCGTATGCATATTTAAATTTATCGGCATCGGAACGGCAACGCCTCGCCTCGGCACAAGCTAGAAGTCGTCCACTGAAAAATGCATCGTACTAACACAGATCAAAGCTCACTTTTCAATGTCTCAATTTGAGCTGATCCGGTGTCGAGCGGTTATGTCCCTTAGTCTCGTAGTAATACGGCGTTGGTCCCCAGGCCCCCGTGATCCTGGCGATGCTGGGCGTGTGGTACAGCAACTTCCACGGCGCGGAGACGCACGCGCTGCTGCCCTACGACCAGTACCTGCACAGGTAACCCTGCCATTAACACTGCAAATAGTTTGGTTAGCTGTTCATTGAGGAATTCAATATTCTTTATCTACACTCATATTATCAGTCCTCTATTATGCGTTCAAAACCCGTAGGCAATGACCAGCATTACCTGTGGTAGTAGGTGACAGCGATGACAGCTGTTAATTTTGGAAGATGTTCCAAATTTGGATCTCATTACCTTAGAATATTCGATAACGTAATTTCAAAATTACGTTACAGCTGTCATCTCTGTCACCTACTACCACAGGTAAGGTAATGCTGGTCATTTGTCTTTCGACTAATGAACCCATCTTAGAGTACTTAGAATATGTGTGTAGATAAAGTATTGTACGCGACTCTGCGTAATTAGCATTACGCAACCGTCACGTAAACTACTATTTCGTTCGTTTTGGATGTACTATATGTTAGTACGTGGCTCGCAGGGATATACTGCATAATTTTACAAGTTTTTTTTAATTTAACTTGCAATGTATGTATGTACGTACGGGTCAAAATCTTGCAAGTTAAATTTGACCCACTTCCTGGTTTCCGATGAAGCTGAAAATTTGCATACACCTTTAGTTCTGAGGACAATACAATAATATAGCGCCATCGAGCTGGTCTGATGATGGAGACGTAGGGCGGCCGTAGGAACTCCTAAATTACACACGATAAACCCGTCGTGTTAGGGCTCGTTAAAATCGTCTTGACGAGTAGATGACGACTGTGCCAAAAAAGTACAGTCGGCAATAAAAGCTTGTCCCAAATATGAATTTTTTGACAGAAACTTTTTGAATAGTAATGATTTTAACTCGGTCGCCATTACTGTCAACTAAATAAGAGCTATCAAAACGTTGACAATACGATACATCGGCCAAAGCAATAAAGTTATATCGTGTAGAATCTCAGAAAGCTGGTGAACAGTAGCTTTACAAGCTACCCAACATAGTCTAGATTTTATTTTATCTACACTAATATCATAAGTCCTCTATTATGCGTTCAAAACTCGTAGGCAATGACCAGCATTACCTGTGGTAGTAGGTGACAGCGATGACAGCTGTTAATTTTGGAGGATGTTCCAAATTTGGATCTCATTACCTTACAATATTCGATAACGTAATTTCAAAATTACTTTACAGCTGTCATCTCTTTCACCCATAATGCTGGTCATTTGCCTTTCGGCTTCTGAACCCATCTTAGAGTACTTTACAATATGTGTGTAGATTAAATATTGTAGGCGACTCTGCGTAATTAGCATTACGCAACCGTCGCGTAAACTACTATTACCCAGGTTATTTGTCGCAGGTTCGCGGCGTACTTCCAGCAAGGCGACATGGAGAGCAACGGCAAGTACGTGACGCGCGCGGGCGAGCCGGCGGGCTACAGCACGGGGCCCATCGTGTGGGGCGAGCCCGGCACCAACGGCCAGCACGCCTTCTACCAGCTCATCCACCAGGGCACCAGGTCCGAGAACCTTCCACAACCAGCTTAGTAACAAATCACGAACGATGTCCAATTTTTGGTATTTTGCCCTTATTTATTTGTTTTTATTAATTTAATCTTTATTGCACAAAAGAATACACTTAATATACAAAAGGCGAACTTAATGCCGTAAGGCATTCTCTACCAGTTAACCTTTGGGCAAAGCTGAGATTGTGGTGGCAGTGCAACATAGGGTCTAACATATGTATAATTTATACATAATAATATATACCTACATATCAATCCCTTCCCTTCTAAATAAAAAGAACGCATGAGCCATTTGTAGTCAAAGCAAATTTAGCCCTCTGTTTTAAGATAATAAGGTTACTTTTACATATACGGTTTGATGAGACATGCGCCCTTTTTTATTAGGAGGGCAGTATTAATTTCTTTATGATCGTTAACCTTTTGTACGCCGCAGTCGGCTCTGGCCGACAACTGAAAGTCGTGTCACTGACGCCACCGTCGGCCACAGCCGACACAAGTCCAAGATTAAAAGAGACTGTTTCGTATCAATTAAGTTGTAATTTGCATAGCATAGCACACATGTTCGGCGTGTGAGTGACACATTTTGTGTTTGACGGTAAGCCGTTCAAAACGGTGTCGTTAGCTTTATAGAAGCTTGTTAAAGTTAAAGAAATAAGGGTATAGGTGAAAAACTTAAGTAATTGACCTCTTGCATGTAGGTGTAACACATCTGTATAGACCGTTCGACAATATATATTTGAAATTTGACTAAAAATTCCATAGTCGTTTTGTACACAACTACATGAAGAGGTCATTTACTTAAGTTTTTCACCTATAATACGAGTTTATATGAGCTGTTACAGGCATCATCCTAGATGGAACAGAGTATACTCTATTCGGATTATGACAGTCCAATGTCCATGTGTCACTATAAGCCAAATACGTTTGCTATGCTGTGCAAATTACAACTTAATTGATACGAAACAAAGTCTCTTTTAATCTTGAACATGTGTCGGCTGTGGCCGACGGTGGAGTCAGTGGTACGACTTTCAGTTGACGGTCAGAGCCAATAGGTGTCAACATAACGCAGAATTCAGCCTTCATTCTTCATTCAACTTAAATTGTAAAAGTAAAACAGGAAATTAAAAAAAAAAACTAGTTAGCTACAACTTAGCCTTAAACGTTCGTTCGCAGGTTGATCCCGTGCGACTTCATCGCGCCTGCGCAGACGCACAACCCGATCTCGGGCGGCGCGCACCACAAGATCCTGCTCGCCAACTTCCTGGCGCAGACCGAGGCGCTCATGAAGGGCAAGAGCGCCGCCGAGGTGAGGCCTTCCCCTATGTCACCAATGTCACCATCCTGACAATGGGTAACACCCAAAAATTCCGTTTTTTTTTTTCTTCCAAATATTTATTTGTCCGTATTGTTCATTATTCCGTAAGGTATGTTATGCTGGAGCTATTTTAGATTAAATCTAAATATAGGTGACGTACTCATTGCTGGGGTGAAAAGTTGTATGTGCAACACGTGTCTTGTATTTGAATCCCTCGCTACACTTGTAAGAGAATCCTTCGCCTGCTCGGGATCGGGATTAAAATCAACACTTGCAGAACAAATCAACTTTGCTCTCTTGTTGCACAAATAATTATTTAGTAAGTACTTCTTAAAGAATATAAAAGCCAAAAGTGAGAACGTATGTGTAATTTTCAGGCGAAGGCGGAACTTGAAAAATCCGGCATGGCGCCCGAAGCCGTGGCCAAGATCCTCCCCCACAAGGTGTTCAAGGGGAACCGGCCCACCAACTCCATCGTGGTGCGCAAGCTCACGCCCTTCGTCCTCGGCGCTCTCATCGGTAAGACATTGCAAGGGTTTATGTAGTGTTACTCGTTTGTTCTTAGCCCATTGCGTCAGAAGTAGGGTTGTTTTTCGAGTGTTTGTAAGGTCAAGCGGGGCTATTCCGACAGAGGGGTAAATGCGTCACTTAATTCGGTAAGCGGCGCGGAGAGGGGAGTGCGCGTTACCATAGCGACCGCATTGTTACCTGCGCGATGACCGCCATATTGGTTCATGTTACGTGGTGCGAATTATATGTTTATTAATTAGGGACGCCCTGCAGTAGACTGCAGCCTAAACGGTTAGATGGATTTTAACATATGCGTGTCGTATTTTGATAAAAGTTAGTTATAGATTGACCAGAAAAATAAAACACCTCTAACCTCGTAAGGCCCACTATACTGCAGGTCGATTCACAAGAGCTGGCACGAATGGATTGAATGAGTGAACGAAAGTATACAAGTGCGTAAAATAATAACAGGTTTTCGGTTTGAAATTCGAACACCGGTTCAAAGGGCGGCACTCATATAGTGATAGGTGACATTACTTTTGTTCATTCCATTCGTGCCAGCTTTAGTGAATCGACCTGTACATACATATAGGAAGTTTTTGTGAGTGGGACTTTGAATCTACCCACAAGGCAATAAAGTTCAATTACGTTTGTTCGATAATGCCATTTTCAGTTTATGAAAATAGGAAAATAAACCTTATTCTTATATCTATAATATTTTAATTGGAATGTTTTTTTAAATAGTGTATCTTTTTAATAAATAAATAAAATATATATGACAATAATGTGGCGTTTTATCCTATTTTTTCCCAGCTATGTACGAGCACAAGATCTTCACCCAGGGCGTGATCTGGGACATCAACTCCTTCGACCAGTGGGGCGTGGAGCTCGGCAAGCAGCTCGCCAAGGCCATCGAGCCGGAGCTGCAGGACAAGAAGCCCGTGTCCTCCCACGACGGCTCCACCAACGGACTCATCAACTTCTTGAAGGAGAACTTCGCTTAGAAGTTCACGGTTGAGGTTTTATGTGCAGTGTGTTGTAGATGGGAAAGGGTCGAGAATATTCGCGATTTGCGTGAACAAGGTTGATGAGTGATCACCTTTACGTGTTTATTCTAATTGTCTAATATAGTAAACAGCTTTCTAACCTCAAATTAACTTTTTTGGATAAAACGGCTATTCCAAGTGACATCTAAAATGTTTTTTTGAGGTTAGAAAGTCGTTTAATGTTAGACAAGTAAAAATAAACACGATATAGTTGTTAGGATTTTTAGATGAAATAATTGACTGGCAACTCTGAAAGATGTCATCTAGTTTTGGCGGGAATAAGATTAGAAAAAAAAACCTAACAATTAAAGGCGTTTACACACCAACGTCTTTCACGCGAACCGCGATCATTCGTAACAGGGATGGCTTGAAAAGATAATGAATGGAGGCAGAATTCTTTATTGACATAGGTATTTTTCAAGGACCATTGAGGCGCCATCTAATGGTACCGAGGCTCTCAGATCCAAAATGCAATCTCAAGACAGCAAATGCATTGCCAACCCTAGGGACGACTGTGTTTTTAAAATGTAGGTGTGGATATTTGCTATCTTTTGGATTTTCATGTTATTTAAAAATCGTAATTAGAGAAAATTGTTAGTTAACTAAAACCAATAAACCGTCCAACATTGGAGAATTAGAATTCTGGCATTTTCAGTAACCGAACGTAAACTTGGTTTTGTTTATGATATACTGCACATAAAATTACGTAATAATTTATGGTAATTGTCACAATATGAATATCAAGTCGGTAAAGTGACTGGCAGTTGAGTTCAAAAGTTAGTCTATTAAGGGTTAGTCTATTGTACGAGACGGCCATTGGGAAGTCTATAGTTGTCTATGCGACGTTTTCTCATAGGTGTAGTTTTGCTGTTGCAATATTTGTATCACACGTACTTACTGCCCACACATGCTTTTTAATGGAAAATCAAATATTTTTGAAATATACGTTTATTTTATATGTT
Source organism: Acleris literana (assembly GCA_946894065.1). Classification (NCBI taxonomy): domain Eukaryota; kingdom Metazoa; phylum Arthropoda; class Insecta; order Lepidoptera; family Tortricidae; genus Acleris; species Acleris literana. The sequence continues at coordinate 6,382,757 of OX335688.1, read as the reverse complement.
ACTATTTATTTTCAAATGTATTTTTGAACAGTTTTTTTAATATATCACGTAAATGAAGTATTAAGTAGACGCTTGATAATGTATGGTAGCCATTTTGAATGTCTCATGTCTATCAGATCTAAAATATATTATATGCTAAGTTAAAGTGTTGTTTAGATGTATGTTGGTAATGTTTATACAAATAAATTTATTAAAATTAATCTTGTTTTAGTTCACCTTTTGGTTCAGTGACGTTAGGTAGCTCTTAATCACTTGAAAATAAGAGCTACAATCATTTGAACAATATGATGACAAAGTACAAGCAAGATGGCGTCAAACGAGAGTCAGAACGTGACGCAATAGGAGCCTTATTTCATTTGCGAATATAGATCATTTTTATGATGTGATGAGGGTAGTCAAATAAAATAAACATTAGTTAAGTAATGTTATTTATTAATAAAAATACAAATTAAATGCAAATCAGAAAGAGAACCAGCCCTCGAATAAAAGTAAGACTTGGTCATTAATATTATCAATGCAACTCCACAAGAGTTAAGAGTACCATTAACGGAATGAGGTAGGGAAAAAATTATGTATAGCTTGAGAAAAAAAAGTTTCGACATCGATACCGTAAACTCGGGTTACTTAAACCCTGGGGGGTAGCATTGCCCACCCTTAAAACTATAACTATTTAAGTGGTAATCATCTTAAATCGTTCAAATAATTTTAGAACTATATAAGTAGCTTGGTCCTGATGTAACATATCACGGAATAATTAAATTTTAAAGATGGTTTTTGGGGTGGGCAATGTTTCCCCTAGGGCTAAAGTAACCCGAGTTTACGGTATCTGTTCATGTTAGGTAGCTCATCATGTTAAGGACCATGTTAAATTTTACGCTAAAAAGGGCTATATTTTTTCCAATATTTTTTGCCAAGTATAGAGTTTCCAATCCACGACGACAAACTACTTCCAACATTGAATCAATCAAGTCAATTTAAATCGCGCGCCGTCGAAGATTGATCACGTGTGTATCATAAGCAGACGTGTGCTAACTTTGGGCACGAATACTCAAGTGATGTGGCAAAATATTTTTGCCACAAAAATTATATCGATGTTACTGTCAAGATCAAGAATTTAAGATGTTATTCAATAATAAATACTTTATAATCTCTAAATTTTTAAATAAAAACAATAAAAAAAACTATTTCGAAATGGTAAGTATTCATAGTAAACAATTCTATTTTTCCAAATTTGTATATCCACTTCAAATTATTATGGACTCTTATTACCTCAAATATTATTAACTGTGACAGACAATAAGTTGTCTTGACTTGTTTGAAATGACCAATCCATATAAGAAGAAGAAGACATCCATTTACTTATTATCTTAAGAGGCTCTATATCAGACATGACATCGAACCTCTTTATAGTGGAGAGGATTTTTAATAAGCACATGTTTAAATTTAAATTGACATCTTATTTATCGATATCAAATCCCTAGAACGTGCCCCGAGTCACACGTCTGATCATGAGAATAGGACAAAAGTTTAATTGAAATCTACGGCTACAAAATATAGTTACCCGCCTAGATGCACCCCCCAACGTCTGACACCCCGCGGGACGGTCGTGCGCGAACTTGTTGGACTATAATGCCGCTGTTTTTACTGTCAATTTTCTACTGGATTTTTTTACATGCTACTTAATAGAAAGTCTTACAATAATTCCATAATTACTATATAGTCAGGTTCCAATAATTCTTAACTTATTTGGGCTTCCTCCCTCGTCCCCCTGTCTTCGCTTTCTTGTTGGCGGTGTTTTTCTTGTCTTCCTCGGCCTTTCTTTTAGGGTTAGGTGTTGTTGATACCTTGAAAATGTACAATAATTTATCAGATTTCCTACATGACTTTAATAATAAGTTCTTAGTTGTGATTTTTGTTTTTTCCCGGCTGCGTCAGGAGGGTTATGTTTTTGGAGTGTATGTATGTATGTCTATTCTTTGGCACGCTGCAGCCTAAAGGACTTGATGGATTTTAACGTATGAGGTATCATTAGATTCGTCTTGGCTGTGGGTGTAACATATGCTATATTTTTTTTAATGAAAATGATGAGAGAGGGGGTTATTTTATATCGATGACAATATCAAAAAAATCCAGTCGGGTTTTTAAACTCTTGCTTTTTATATTTGTAGTTGTAACTTCAATAATCTATTTATTTTTAGTTCCCTCAAGTACCAGCGTTATTTCTATAGTTTTTTTTCACTGACCAGTTGTAGCTTTTTACATATAACATATAGCCATATAACAAAGAATGGAACTTGATACATAAATAAATAAATATCCGGGGACAATGTCACACCAATAGGAAATATGCATTTCTCTAAACTTATTACTACAATGGTGTTATACAAAAAGTATCTAACAAGAAATTTTACAATCGGTCTAAGAAGAGATCACCAAAAGTAAAATTAAAATCGGGCAAAAAATACGGATGATACAAGCATTATAAGCAGACATAGAAGTCGCGGTGGCAATAACGTCAATGAACTAGGGCCTTCCTTCCGATATAAAATGTATCGATAGCTGAATACTTGTTTGGAAGTGACATTTCATATAAGCTATAAAGTTCACCGGATAATTGAAAATTAACTAAAATGTCATGATTACTACCCGTCAATGTTACCTATATACTTTTTAGGAGTATTAAAATTCAAATAAAAATCAACCTTTACAAGTAAATATTTTTTTCATCAATTTCCATGCAAAGTAAACTGAAACCTAGAAGTGTATTACATTACTTTCATTCAATCAATTATGAACCTTATATTGGTAATAATAAAGTATTTTATCTTGTGTTTATTACTTCAAATATCATACAAATTGTTACGCATTGTTTCCATGTAGATGGGAGACGGGATCTATTATTTATAAGTTATAACAAAAATGAAAACAAACGTACCTATATTATGACTTTATCAACATATAAGAGTACAAGTCAGATTTATTGGAAACGAAAAATTGACTTTCTCTGTCATATCTTAAACATAATTATATTTATAGACGGTGATTTTCCTTTGGACACATGACATGACACACGACAAATGAATACACAACTGATTACTACACTGATGCAAGCTTTATATTATACGCCACTTTGCTTATAAATTTAGTACCTTGAACAAAACTATCGTTATGAATTTGATGGCAGTGTGTCAATATCACTATTCGAAAAATCGTGAGAATCAATTTCGATTTTGTAGCGATATCGTATCAGTAATCAGTTGGTGTATTACCACAGTCCTATTACTATTAATGCCAAATGACATGTGTCAAAAGTAACTGTTAGAGGTCACAGTCTATAATAAGAAACCCTTTTTATAAGGATTTAAACAACACTACCTCGCAAACAGAAAGTACGAAAACCGTTATCTTCCTTAATCGACCTATACGGACTTCAGTCTTGATACTGTATAAATTATACAGTATAATAGGTATTGCAAGTTGCATATTCATAACATACGTTATCTCATAGTCATAACATAAGAAAGTACAACTTATCGATAAAATAATATCGTGTGGAAGTCCTTAGCTAAATTTTATTCGTGCCACCGCGACTTCTATGTCTGGCGATTAGACAGGAAGATCCGATATGCACTGTGACATGTAACAGTTCGGTCATATAAACTCCTACTAAATCTTGGTTATTTTTATAGCAATTCAAAAAATGATTTTTCAATACTGTTTGTAACATGAATCAGCTTATATTGAAGTTGTGAAAAAATGGCATGAATATTCCCTATTGACCTATACCCTGTTCAGACTTACTTTTCTTATTATGGTAAACAACTTTCTAACCTCAAAATGAAACTTTTTTTGGCTAAAACAGCTCTTTTATCGTGAATAAAGTAAACTGAGTAATCATTTTGGACATCACTTGGCCAATGTATTGTCCGTGATTGCTTTGTTTTATTTAACATAGCTATTTCATACAAAAAAGTTGCATTTTGAGGTTAGAAAGTTGTTCACTACTTAAGACAAGTACATCTGAGCAGGGTTTAGTCCCAAACTAAATACTTATACATATAGCCTCGTAAAAAAAAGTACATATTTGCAAAGGAGATAAAGTAGAATGTCTTTATGAAAGAGAAATCAAACCTTGAAGAATCCATCAAGCCTGCCCTGCGTGGTCGTGGAGCGCGCCTTCATGAGTTTCTTCGCGCCGTTCCTCACTCGGTCTTCGTTAAACTGCTTGTCTCCGCACAGGAACTTGACCAGACCTTCCTCGTCGGGGTCTGTCCATTTCACCTGGTAAACAGAATCAGTCATAAATGTTGTACAGTCAGCATCAAATATACAGACACAGTAAAACTTTCAATAATATGTAAACACGACTCTGCTGCGAGGGAATAAGGGTGTATATTTATTTCTGAAACCTTGTTAACGTATATATATTTATGACGCTGACCGTACATTGTGGATATTATTACTTATTAGCTACGTAAACTCAGAGTGTTATTGTACAAGAATAAAAAAGAAAAAGAAAACACAGGCAATATAACACAACAGAAACAAGTACAAAGGCGACTCAAAATTAAGTCTTCGTCGAATATTAGGGTCTATGACATAGCTTAATAGTAATTGACCAAGGGTGAGCAAATTAACGTAAAAAAGTGACCACTTTTTTACGTTGATTATAACAAATTACTCTTTGCTTTCCAAAAAATACTTAAGTTTATTAGAAAACAATGATAGCGATTAAAGGCTATTTCTCATAGCATCTAAAGAGATTTCTATTAGGTGGCAAGACCACCTGAGGGCTCAGACAAGATGCACTACGCTAACTAACGTTTCTATTCGATTCGTTTTTAAACCAATCGCGTCACTGGTAGACCACGTGACTTTTCGTATCACGTCATCTTCCAGTGACGCGATTGGTTTAAAAACGAATCGAATAGAAACGTTTGTTAGCGTAGTGCATCTTGTCTGAGCCCTCTGTTGTACATCCGCTCTAATTTTAAGATTTTTTGACGTGATAGTCTTATAAATCGATGAACGCCGGCTGCACGCACGAAAAAGTGTCACGTTCCGCCTCATTGTCTCGTTCCGCCTGATCCGAGCGTGCAAGCGAGAGCGCGGAACAAGTGATAGAGAGGCACGATCGGCCTAAGCATTCGGCTTGTGTGTTTTCTTATGACGTTATCACGTAAAATTATCGTCCGTAAACCGACTTTATAGACAACCAGGCAGTTTTTTAAATTACATAAAGTATTACAGATTTGTAATAAAAGACAATGTCTTTTTTTTTCAGTATAACTTAACCGTCTTCGTACCATACTAACACACTAAGGTACCAAAAGCACCAACCTCAATATCCTTAGCATCTTTAACCTCCGGCGTCACGAACAGCCTCCTCGCCTGCTCGAAGTCCCAGTTCTCCGGTGGAGGGTACTTTTTCGTGTCTATGTTCTTGAGGATCTCGTCGAGCGAGCGGTGCTGGCGTATCAGCTCGATGGCGCGCTTGGGGCCCACGCCGCGGATCGAGCCGCAGTAGTCGCAGCCAAGGAGGATGCATAGGTCGATGAACTATGAAAACAAAGCTTTTCACATTACCTATTCGGAAAGGGGACTTTTCTTCCTTGCTAGGAGGGATCAAAGTGGCACTTTTCTGTGTCCTTGAACATTTTGGTTTATAAAATAGGTACCACAAATTTTCTTTTTAAATTTGAAAATATCAGCACTTTTAGAGAATGTTAATAATTAAGTTTGTTTCATCACTAAGATCTTTTATTTTCCTGGTGATGTGAAAAGCAGTATGAGTCACACGGTAGCAAAATTATTTCCACCTTGGGCGTTAACACTTGAATCCCTCACTACGCTCAGGATTCTATTTTAGAATCTCGAGCGTAGCGAGAATAATAGAATCGTTCGCTTCGTTCAGGATTCAATGTACGCCCTCGCCGTAAATTTGTCATTTTGCTCCCTTGTGACACAATCTACTATTGAAAACCCCAACATGACACACATTTTGTAGGATGCTGGCTGAAAAGTTGGAACGAAATTAAGTTGAAAACAAAACCCCAACATGACATTTTAAGACTAGGTACGCAGAGCGTCCAGTGGCGCCCTCATTACTATCAAAGGATGGTTTTTATTTTCCTTCAGATGAATTCACAATGTGACACACACTACTCTTTGTAGTTGACTGTACAGGGTTAACAAAAAGAAATATGTGACGTTGCCACCACTGCTATTGTGTAATGACTCTTAAGGAGCGGTACCTCTTTGTGTTTCAACTCCAGCCCTTCCAGCACGCGGTCCAGGTGTATCTCCTGGACGGGCATCTTCCTCGCCTCGGAGAAGGTCAGGTGGCGCAGCAGCACGTTGGATCCGAAGGTCAAGGCGTCCATGTCTTCAGTGGCTGTGGCGAATACTTTACCAGCTCTTACCTGGGACAAACAGATATTTAAGTAGAAAGTTGTAGAAAGTGTAGTTGATTAGAAATAAATCAATTGTTCAGTATAAACATTTCAAACTTCCCTATGGAAAACACCTATTAAAAAAAAGTGTGCGTCTCGGGACGCCCGACAGAAGTGATAACTTAAACTAATCTAAGTTGAACTATACCGCCCCGCCCCGCCCCGTTGCCGTATGCGCGAGAGAAAGGGAAGCCAGACAGATGGTGCCGTAACGGGGCGGTTTACCCTCCCATAAGAAGTTACGAGTATCACTTCAAAATCACACATCAGATTATTAGTTTGTGTACAAACGAGTATGAATAGATATTTTTTCTTAAATTTCTTTCCAAATCGTGAATCTTTACGATTTACTTTTCACCTAAGGATTGATATCACATTTTACACATTTTTTTTAATGTAATAAGTATTTAAATTATTAATTATTATTTTTAAATTATCACAAATCAACATATACTGTTACCTAGGTAGTCTAGGTACCATAACATTTCCCACCCTGTCCTTTCAAACTTTTCCCATGTCCCCCCCTACCAGTTCCGCACACTGCGCCTCAGCCTCACACGGAGCCTCCACAACAGGGATCCCCATCAGCTTGAGCAGCTCCCGGGCCTCCTCCCCGTGCTGCTTGGTCACCTTCACCAGGCGCCGGTTGAACTTCTCTATGGAGGCCGTGTCACCTGGAGGTTGCAAACGTATTTATGTTGTTAGTAGATTGCTGAGAATATATAAGGATTAAGAAGCTATGATGCTTCAATAGGCAGGACATGTCGCCAGGATGAGCAAAGAATGATCGGCTAATGGAGTAACAATTTGGAAACCATTCATTCAAAAAGAAGTCTGCAAACCAAGAATGGTACAAGAACAAGATATAATGAATATTATTGGAATAGACTTGAGCAATCGTGCAAAGAAACAACAAACCAGAAGAAGCCCAGAGCTCTAAAGCGTAGCAGGAAACTCGAAAATAGGCTTATACAGGGTGTCCCAGAAGCAGCTAAAAAGCCATCTTCAGTGATTTTTACTAGTTTCGGAGATATTGATCATTTAAATCTTAATTTCTGCAAAAGTTTTTAAACCTATTTGCCTGTTTTATTTAAATTTTTTTTTTTTAGTAATCACTTAAAGTTTGTTTCTCCATACTATGTGTCCCAGTGTTTGGAAAAAACAACTTTACGTGATTAGTAGAGAGGCCAATTTTCAGAACAAATATTTTTTACGGTTTACCTAACTTCTTAAGAAAAGTATCAGTTACCCGCTTCAGTAGCTTTCTGAAGCTCCTTCTCGGCCTCCTCTCGCCGCTCTGCCCTTTTATTGAGTTGGTGGGACTTTAGGTCTGGAGGTTTCCCGTCAAACACGTACACAGGCTTTATACCATTCTCAACCAGTCTGATGGTACGGTAGAAAGTACCCATCAGATGAGAAGTTGTTTCACCATCCACGGATGTCAACTGAGCTCCTATAAATAGCAAACTATGGTTAGTGTTGTAATATGATAAATATATAAGACTACTTATACCTATTTACGTGTCTACATATAAAACAATGCAATTACATATCATCGCTGCACGTGCAAAAGTCCCTATGTGTTCTATTCTATAAGGAGCATTATAAATCATAGACAGTTTAACCAAAGTTCGAAATCCTTTATGTGAAGACAAATAAATACATAGTGATTTTTGCAAGCGCAGTGATGATAAGTGGACTGTCTTATGATATGTACGCATCAGCTTTGAGCTGCTTGTGCATTACAAATAAATCCACACTAATACTATAAAGAGAAAAGATTTGATTATTTGTTTGCATTGAATAGGCTCCGAAACTACTGGATCGATTTGGAAAATTCTTTCACTGTTAGAATCCTACATTATCCCTGATGAACATAGGCTATGTTTTATTTTTCTGTGCAGACAGAGTCGCGGGCAAAAGCTAGTAACTAATATCACCTGTAATGGTGTTTATGATTCATCAAGTAAATATTGTTTAAGTAAAAAATTGTACTCCCAACTTCTAAATAGCTTTCGGCTAGCTATTGCTATACAGTGCCGGATTAAGCCATTGCAAGGCCTGTAACAAATTTATATAAAGTGACCCTTGTTTTGTTTTAGGTTATTTCTGAAGTGTAGGGTGCTAAATAAAACAGAACTGGTAGAAATACATGTCCGGGAGACGTGTTTGCGCGGGGCTTCCCAATTCGCGGGGTCCATAGTATTTGCTACTCTTGCAATGTGGCTAATCCAGCACTGTTGCCATCACACTAGTACTCGCAACTGACAGTATGTTCATCACTTGTGTTTCACAGAAAAACAAAGTTTACCGATAAATTAAGACACTGGTAGCACTGTACCTCTTAATCACATATCAATACTTTTAATTTCAATTCGCGTAGAGCATAATTGGCGCACCATTACAATTTTATATGCACATTCTCGACAAAATTATAATAAAGCATTCATAAAAATTGGTCACATAGTTTAGAAACTGGAAGTGTGTTTTTTAAACCGACACATTGACTAAAACTTTATAACTCCTTTTAGCTATAAAGACAAATGGATTAAATATAGTATCCCATCACGAAGTATCATAATCTCTAAGTCTACATTACGTTACCATTATAAATATTGTAGAACATTTCAAACCTTCACTCCTGACTGCTATTAGAAATTGATACAAGCTCATAGAAGCATCAATAGCTATTTTTCGACCTGAAAATAAAATTTAATTTAACGATACTAAAATTAACGACTATTTGCAACTTTAAATAGGTTAGTTTCTCATTGATTATTAATACATACCGAAGTAGTTTTTGATCTCCATTTCTTTAACAGCTTGCGGAGCAATATCTGCTATAAGTTTAGATAAGCCTAGAATACCCATATTGGCCTTTTATTGAGTGAACAAATGTTGAATTTCTTACAAAGCAAACGCTGCATAAATTCTCAGCACCTTGTGTCCTATCCTATACAACAATACAATACTGGAGGATTTGGCGGGAATCTTTGACATCTAGTTTGACATAAACGTAATAGTGTTGCTACTATAGCGTAGAACTCGATATAAATGAGATGTTTTTAACGATTATATTGCGATTATGATAAAAAATCAAGGTAGATTAGAGAGTTTTTCCCAAAGGAATTATCTTTAATAGTGAGAGCAGTGAATATCTAAAATATATCAAACAAATTTAAAACATAAAAGTACGCTACGGAACTTAATCAATACCTAGCGATGCTCGTGTTTTGACAACAATCAGCTGATAAGCGTTCACTAGCAGTTAGTAACTCTAAGTGGGGCGTTAGATCACGTCTTGTTTTTTCTTATTTGACTAGCAAAGGGACAGACAAACACAAACTTTAAAATGGGAAACTATTTTACCGTAAACATGGAAGAAAATTTCAAAAAGAATCAAGATTTTATCCAATCTATTAACAAAATCAAGGTCGGTACACGTTTGATTACTTTTCCTTAAAAATGCTGCTTTCAATTTAAGGTCGATGATTTATTATTTGATTTTTAGATGGAAAGACAAATACAACTGCAATATCAAATGCAAGAACGACAAATGGCATTGCAAATAGCTAAAAATAGAGACACCTGTCTTTGGCTCACTGTATTTTCCATTACCGCAACTACTGGCTTATTTACGGGGTGAGTAAGTAGGTATTAATGTTCTTATCGTACATATAATATTTAAACACTCGTCATAAGGTAAAAGTTACTATAAAATATTATGAGTCCGAGTTAGTTTTTAAGTGTAAATTGGGAAAACGTAATCAATTAATTCTTAATTTTTTTACAGACTCGGAAGGTATATAATATTATAAATCCATTCACTAATACTTGTCCTGCTAATGTGCATGCTTCTATAATATTGTTATACTTAACTATTTTCATTTTTTAAATTTCTAACTTTTTTAATATACTTTCCCTACATTTTTTCAATACCTATCGGGTTTCCAAACATTTGGCATCATCAGCATTGAAAGTTATATTCTAATAATTATATTACAATAATACCTACCTGAAATCTCATCTTAGTGATAACAATAAAATAAATAAGTAAAAATATAAACAACTGAAATAGACTTACAATGCTGGCGGTCTTTAAAAAAAATCTTACCCCTCCATTTAATCATGCCTCAAAAATAGTTTCAGGAGAACAAAGAGGCAATATCTCTTGATGCCACTAATACCGTTAACCTTTGTGACCCTATATTACTGGGACCTCGCCTATGGGAACAAAGTCCATAGGATCAGAAGTAAGTAGAAATATTCTTCGGTAGATAAATATACCTAGGTATAAGAAACTATCGTACAATATTAGTAGGTACGTAGGTAGCAGCGTCGTCAGTTTTTTTTTGCCAAGTAGGGATTTTGAAACATTTTGAGTGAAAAAAGTGGGATTCTTTGCTCGAAAGCGGGACATAGTAAAAAAACATTTATAATCAGAAGTTTTTAAATATTTATCATTTTATTTGAGTTTTAAATTACGTTTACCGTTTACGAGCCTGCCCCCGCGGGACGTTTAATTTAGATTTAAAAATCGGAACGTTCCGTCAAAATCGGGACGTCTGGCAACGCTGGTAGGTAGGTACCTACTTAGTCTGATTTAGAGTAAATGTGGCATTATCTATGTAAAGGGACCTTATGGCGGATGGCGCTTCCGCCATTATTAAAGATGCTCCGATATAAATACAACGTCGCTTGACGCAGTGTGGCGTAAGCGCCATCCGCCATAAGGTCCCTTTACATAGATCACGTCATAAATATTCACTGGAGCATATCACTTTGTACTTTGTAGCTATCCCACAGATTTATTCTTAAGTAACATAAATGACTAAATAAATGCCTCGTATTATATTTGGCTTAAACTGAGTTATGTTCGTAAATTAAATATGTCTGAAATAAGCCTTTATTGTAATTTGTGCTGTGGACTTATTATTTCAAAAAAAATAGTTATCATCTGATTAGTACTTATGTTTGACATAAAAAATGATAACAATAATCAGTATACGGGCTGACAGTCTATTTGATGTAAAACTATTAAAGAAAAACCATTACACTTTTTATATTCCTAATACAAAATCTGTTTATTTTATTAAGATTTTACTTTTTTACATCATGGATTATTTATGAGAAAATTAATATTAACTCTAAAGAACTTCTATCATTCTTATCACTCAATATATTACAATATTTACAGCTACGTCGAGTGCATAGTTATTAAAGAGTGTTGTAGTACGAGTAACATCGTTTTAACATTTCATTTTCAGTGGAAGCTGAGCACATAATGACCCACGAGGCCGAGTCCCTCGAGTGGCCCTGCGGCCTGCCGTCCCCGTCCTCCATCGATGTAGGTCGCGAAGACGAGGAGGAGAAGAAAAGAATTCATCCACCTCTTCTTTAAACTAGCCAATATCACTGTTCAGGCGCCTTTCATGTGCCTTTGGCTTAGTAGTGTAGAATGCGCTAGAATCTAGTTGAAATCTCATGTTGGGGCTATCCATTATGAAAATTGTGATGGAAATGGCCACAAGCATCAATAAATGGTCCACTGTTTAACAACGAAAGTTATCCACAAAATGATTTACTCCGCAAATTATTTGTACTCAATAGTCAGTAAGTAGGTACTTAAATTACGGATAGCCCTTTTTAAATTATATAAATATTGTATTTGTTTTAATTGTTCTTAGATAAATATTTGGAAAAGGCTACCCAAAGTAAATTGTAACAAAACGTAATCTTAAGTAAAAACTTAATCAAATGTTGCTGAAAATGTTTAAACACAGTCACTTTGAATCATCAAATACGCATCACACATACAAGTTAAAAAGTACTTAATAAAAAAAATGCGTGCAAAATAAGCTCACCTCTTTGTGTCCACTAAATATTAACAATTAATAAATTTAAAGTGGTGCTTGGTTTTGTGGCAGGTGGATATCAACAAGATTTTTCAAGTGTGTTTGAAATTTTGATGTTATGTAGGGTTAGTATAGGTCAAGTTCTAGAGTCACGATAAAGGAAGTTGCACAGAAATCAATAAGCCTCAATGGAAATACGTACATACATCCAGTTTGGAGAGTAGAGTAGACCAATGATATCGCTTCCACGACAAATAAATCATATATTTTTGGTCAATTTTTTTTCTATTTCATATTGTTTCATCATATGTGTATAAATGTACAATTTACTAAGTTAATTAAAAACACAAGCGATGGAAAATACTTTAATTTCAATGACAAAATATTAATTGTAATTTAAACTTAAAACATAAATAAAAAGGACAAAAATACAGCTGGAGAGTGATAAATTACTATCTTTAGTTATTGTACTTACAAAGCTGCAAAGCTACCAGTGTTACCGTAATTAAAAACATTTTATTTAGTTTTAAGTTTTTTTTTTTAATTATTTTTTAGCGTTTTTTATTTAAGAGTTGTTATTTTGTTTAAGTGTTATATCGCATTACTTGCAATACAGTTTTAGGCCCCATTTTTATCGTGAGCCACAACGGCGGAGCCACGAACTCATTTGTGATATTATTATCAATCACTCAATTTAACCTAAAAGTATTCAATGACAAATAACCTTATATTTATATGTACACGTACATATTGTTACTAAAAAGTTTACTAATAAATTAAATATAAAATATTAATATGTTTTTTATTTAAACACAATCCTTTAACGTTAATCATTATTATGAGGGTTTAGGAAAGTTTCATATCACGGACTCAAAAACATCTAACAAGCTCTAATACCTCTAGTTATACAATACAATACGATACAATACAAATCATATATTTCATGCAACGATACCCAAATTTACAAATACTTTACCTAGGTACAGGATAACATACAGGTACTTACATCAATTTGGTAATACACTTGACAGAGACTTGTCGCAGCAAAGAGTAGTAGTATTATATTTCGGCGTGGTGGTGTTTTTCAGTTCTATATGTTGGCTGGGATAATTTATAGGCATTTTTTTAGAAATCTTATAAAAATCTCGACTAAAAGTCGAGTTGTATTTGTTGGGGTTCAATTTAGTACCATTCCAAAGCTGCAATGTTCAACTTACAAGCTTTGTTTTTTATTTTTTGTCAATTGCTTGGTCTTTACCGTGCGTGTGGTTTTCTAAAAAAAGCTGCACGTTTTTGCAAATTTTTTATGAAATTTGAAAATTGTTTTAAAAAACCACACGCACGGTAAAACCAAAACAATTGACGAAAAATAAAAAAATACCGCTTTTAAGTTGAACATTGCAGCTTTCGAATGGTACTAAATTCGAAAATTACAGGTTAAGATTTGTTATAGTAATCCTTCTCCGAAAACCGTTCTTATGTATGCAGAACATAGCATGGCCCGCTATTTTGTTTTGATTAGTATATAATTTTCTCCCTCTTGTAACTTTGTATCTATAAGACGTACAGAATAAATACAAGTACAAAAAAAAATGTATTTATACTTCTCATAGACATTTTTGTCATAGAGTCAACTGTTGAAGCATTATGTAAAAAAGAACCAATTTCGGCCCCTTCAATTCATGATGGCGGCAAACGCTGTGACCCCTCGAGGTCGAAAACTTACATATATCATGACTAGCCTATACTTAAGCAATACAAATTAAAAGATTTTCTACACCACTTTTTGTAGGGCAAAAATACCTGCTGACTGAGCTAATAGTAGACATTCTGTGGTTCGGGTTAACAACGAGTACGACCTTCAGTGCCCTACTTTCAAAATAATTCGTTTATTCTTTGTAAAGTGACAGTCAATTAATCATGACAATCGATTTCGATTGTGACAAAGTATCGATTACACATAACTTAGCCCATTACTAGCGTTCGTTGACAGTTGCGGTTGGCATGGCAACTGACAGTTGTTTAGGCGCCGTAAACAAATGAAATTCGGCTACCAGAATTTCAAAATCTTAAGGAAATATTATTTGCGCTATAATATTAAACAAGCTTTGTTGTCTTAAATAGTAAGATGCGTGCTGTGAATTAAAGTATTCGTTGTCTAGTAAGTATTTCAAACTGTTTCCGAGTTAAGTTGGTTTTCGAATTGCATTTTTAGTTACGCGAAAATTTTATCGATTATTTCCGGTTGCTTAGTGTATTGTGATCAATAGTACATAAAATAGTCCTTGTGTTTGTCTTTACGTATGCAAATGACGGTATCGTCAAGCTAATTTGAATATTTTATGGCGGTCTCAGCAAGACTTGCACATTCGGGGTCGTAAATATTACCAGACTGACGTTAAAATTTACATTCTAGCTCGGAACTTTGCAGTACTTTGCGGACGTAAGAAATATACACGTTTTAAAAATGAACCAGACACAACAAGTGAAGAAAGATGAGAAAAAAAAAGAGCCCATAAACAAGCCTGCTCCTAAGAAGAGTCCAGACAAAAACATGTCGGAAATAGACGAGCACATACTAAAGAGGTTTGAAATAAAGAAGCGGCTTGGGAAAGGTGCCTATGGGATCGTCTGGAAGGCCTTGGACAAGAAGACCAAGGACACAGTGGCTATAAAGAAAATTTTCGACGCTTTTCGGAACCAAACCGACGCACAAAGAACTTTTAGAGAAATTATATTTTTACAGTCGTTCAGAAATCACCCTAATATAGTAAAGCTTCATAGTATACACAGGTAAGTTTGAAATCTCTCTAGTACCAGCCTATATAGTGCTTAGTTAAGGGCTAGACCAATTTATTTATTTTTACTGTATAAACTAATTAAATAATCATTCGCGGGACAAGATAGGTGGTCATATAGAGAAAACGCACACGTATGATAAATAAAACGGTCACGTGCGAGTCGGACTCGCAAACTGAAGGTTCTGAATTTAAGATAATATGCTTGGTAACCGTAAAAGAAAATAGGTACTCATTTTGTTATGAACGTTATTTATATATGCAATAAGGTCCGTTTTGACTAGCCTAAATTTTAATATCGATTTTTAAATTTATTTGTCATTTCTCAAAAACTGTAAATAATCAAGACTCCATTTTATTTTTCCCATAAAATATAAGTAATGCGTCAGGATTTTTCCAGATTTTTTGATTAATAAACTTCGGCGATAAGGGAAGGGGGAAGTTATTTTTTGTACATTTTTGGCTATAAATCAAAAAGTAAGTACAGTCAAGGACTTTAATTGTTATGCCACAATGGAACCCTGTCGCATAACGTTAATCGTTCATTTAAGCGTAATTTCTGTCATTTGGTGTGACGCTGTCATTATGACAGGGTTCCATTGTGGCATAACCATTAAAGTGCTTGACTGTACATAAAAAAATATACGTAGTTTTGAAATTTGCAGATTGAGCCCTTTCATATGACACCTCATTTGCTGTAATCAAACCACTTTCGTTTATGAACCCCCATTCTAGACCCCTTTTCAATTATTTGTAAAATTTATTTTAATTTTTTTTACTAAAATAAAACAGATGCTGGCAAGCAAGTTGTAAATTTCAAGTCCCTAGGTCCAGCGGTTTACGCTGTGCGTTGATTGATCAGTCAGTCAGTTTTACCCCTAACCATCCCTTCGGGGATAAAATTATCAAAAACGCTGTGACACGTATAAATAGATTTTCAATCGTCGACCTAAACACAAAATTTTAAGATTCTAATTTTAAAACTGACGGACTTTCATACAAATTTTCCTTCCCTCTTTTTACCCCCTTAGGGGCGGAATTTCCAAAAATCCTTCCTTAGCTATAATGAGATTTGAATTCGTATGAAAAATTACAATTTGTACGATTTTTTAAAAGAAGGTACCTACTAACTTTAAGTTTTAATAAAACGTGGTTTCTAGTAAGTAGCCTTGCTTTTTATTTTCTCGCAAAAGGTGAGAAAAGTAGAGTATTCTCCTTTGGGATAAAGCTGTTTTCGTCTTGGGCGAGGTTGAATCCCTCGCTGCACTCAGGACTCCGTTTTAATCGCTACGCTCTGGAGTTAAATCTGGAGTCCTAATTTGCTCACGATTCAATATTGCGCCCGTGACATAGAACAGTGCTTTATCCCCTCGATGTATAATCTACTATAATGCTCTGTGTTCAGAGCATCAAACAACCGCGACATCTACCTCGGCTTCGAATACATGGAGACTGACCTGCACAACGTGATCAAGCGGGGCAACATCCTCAAGGACATACACAAGCGGTACATCATGTACCAGATGCTGAAGGCCACCAAGTATATACACTCGGGGAACGTGATACATAGGGACCAGAAACCTAGTAATGTGCTTATTGATAGCGCTTGTAGGTACGTTTTGAGACTTCTTAGATAATCTTCACGAAGTCATTATTTCTGTGAAGCTATATTTCTTTTCGCATTTTTCCCATTCCTAATTTTACCTAATTTCATTTTTGCCCGGCCGATTTGTTACATGACTTTCCCAAAACCATTTTTTTCTTTGGAGATTATTTTCTTTTCGCGTTTTTGCCGCGTTTTTGGTTTCGGTTATGTTAGGATAGCGGAGCTCCGTCGACTCTGTCAAATTTGATTTTTAGCGAAAGAAGCAACTGGATAAAACTTGCAAGGGGAAAAACACGAATATGAAAATAAACTGCCGGGAAAAAGCGACTAGTACCTAATATCACGTTCGGGAAAAAATTATCTTCAAAGAAAAAATGGATTTGGGCACTTTGGGAAAGGCATCTAACAAATTTATGTAGCTTATGTAGGTACTCTGTAGTGTTTCTACCCGCGATTTGTCCGTGTAATGGAAATTCGACAAATTAAAACATTCTATGAAATTAAAGATTAAAGGGTAAACCATATGTAATATGTACCTACCTACTGTATCTGTACTTGCCGAGTATTGATATCGCACCACTCCTGTGTGTACTTTAAGCAGCATAGTAATACAACAATCGTGTGATTATAGAGTGAAACTAGCTGATTTCGGGCTGGCGCGGTCCGTGTCGAGCATGTACTCGGGCGGCGAGGACGGCTCCGACCCCTGCCTGACCGACTATGTCGCCACCCGTTGGTACAGGGCCCCGGAAATACTCATAGCCAGTAAAAAGTAAGGAAACTAAACATTTTCTCAACCTTTTAAAACTTCTTCAACCTTTGCCATGGTCAGGTCAAAAAGGAGTCAAAATTTAATCAGCAAAAACAATTAGAAAACTTTTAGAATAGTATGTAATATTAACTATGAACATGTTTGGTTATTAAAATTCAATTTATTCATCACCTCCGAAATCACTGAGATCATCATCATCGATCTCCACAAGGGCCATGCCTTTGTCCGAGTAAAAGTTGGAGCAAGAAAGTCCCGAAAGACGTTCGAAAACCGCCACTGTAGCGTCGACGCTGCGCGGGCGTTAATGAGACGCTGACGTTCGGAAATCGCTAGTTGTGAGGGGAACATAAAAGGGATCAAGTTGGCCTTTGTACTTGTTTTTTATAATTCCTGTGTGTTGTATTTCTTTTTTATTCTTGTACAATAAAGGGTATACATAAAATAATTATCATCATCATCATTTACTTAAGAGCTCTATGCGCTTGTCGGTGGATTAATTTCCATTCTTTCCTATTCCGCCTTCTCTTTAACACGGCACGACGCTTCTTTTTTTTTTTTTTAATTGGTCTCTGTAAGTTCTTGGCCTCCCTCTTTTAGCGCTTTTATATTACGCTAAAATTTTAATTAATGTCCTGTGTCTGTTTTGTTTGCAGCTACACGAAAGGCATCGACATGTGGTCGCTGGGCTGCATCCTGGGCGAGATGCTGACCGGCAAGCCGCTGTTCCCGGGCACCTCCACCGTCAACCAGGTGGAGCGCATCATGGCCGCGCTGCCCCGGCCCTCGGTCGATGGTAATAGTCCACATTATACTTCAGCTTGAGGCAGACAACGAGCGCCAGCTTGGCGGTTACACAGACAGCGTCGGGCTTCGGTCACATCGAACCTTTATTTCTAACCCCCGGAGCAAAGAAGGAGGGGGGAGACGGGGAGTTTAACATGTATCTGTGACAATCTGTCTTTGGCATCGCAGCTCCGAATCGAATGGATCGATTCAGACGCGCTGTTTTTCAAAGAAAGCTAGTTTAATCCGGATCGTTTGAAGCTGGGTTTCATGAAAATTGGACCATTTATGATATATGAACTCGGAAAGTAAGAATCACCATTAATTATATGCCACTAGTGTGCACAGAATACATACCTCAAGATCGAATATATTCTACAGATTTACTGATAACGACGTATGATCTGTCAAAGTTGACACCGAAAAATATGCTATGTCGCCGTAAAGATAGCATTCACGTTGCTTTGCAATTGTCATAGAATGTTTCTTTCAAACAAAAAATAAATGCTTCATTTGTAGACATCGCAGCAGTATGCAGTGGATATGGTTCCTCCTTGATCCGAGAGCAGGCTTCCGCAAGTAGTGGCGGGGCTACACTCACCAACCTGCTCGCTTGCGCGCCGAGGGACGCGGCTGAGATGGTGCAGAGACTGCTCCTGTTCAACCCCGCCAAGCGACTGAGCGCCGAGCGCGCTTTGGACCACGAATATGTTGCCAAGTGAGTGGAGTCTGTTAGGTTTACATACATACATACAATCACGCTTCATTCCCGTAGGGGTAGGCAGAGACCACTTCCTTACACTTGCTACACAAACTTTTCTTGCTTCCTCCATAGTCATAACCAGGGTTCGGAGTTTTCATAGCACGGTAAGACCTTCCTAAATGCTTATATTCGCCCTGAGCCCCTGAGTAAACCTGCTAAGCTAAGTAATGAAAGATTGCAATTATAAACAAAATTATTTTCATGTACATATTATTTGTTATTAATCTCATAATGTTATGAATATTAAAAGTGAAAGTTAATATCCATATTTATAATAAAATCAAATTTTGCAATTTATTAAACAAATGAGGATGAATATGAGTAAGAGTTGAATTTTAATGTTAATTTCGACTCCACAGCTCTCTTTTGTCTTATCGTGCTACGAAAACTGCGAACCCTGCCGATAAGTTGATAACATAAGTCTCTTCATACCGTGCGTCGGTTTAGGGTCACTTCTGACCTGGCCTTTTCTTAATAAGTCCCCGACCTGACAACATTTCCATTTATTCTTGCGTCATATATCTGTTTTGTTAATCTCACTTCATCCATTCTCTCCACATGATCAAACCACTTCAGCGTTCCTTTATTTATCCATGTCTATATCTTCTTTTTAACCACAACGTTCTCTTATTATACTGTTCCTAATTCTATCACACACGTTCACCCCAACCATACTTCTCAACGCTCTCATCTCTAATTAAGTTGAGGGTGCGCTAATCCTACTCTTATGGAAAATGTGTTGGAAAATTAATTTCAATATGATAGACACGAATCCCCTTGGGTGCATTTCGTTGGGACCTTGCATTGGGAGAGGGAGTGACTACCCCTATTCAAGCCTGTGAAGAGACTGAGCACCGAGCGCAAGTTGAGCTTGTTAATACGGGTATTCTCTTGGGTAAGCTACAGATATTCTCGGTTTCTTGCTTCTTTAGTGTGACAAGTTTAACGTATTTGCTGCCGGATGGCTTCCAGGTCTTTCTTTAGGAGCCGCATCATTTGATTTATTCTGCTAAAAATGTACACACACGCTAGAAAATTTATCAAAAGTCCGAAAAAGGTGTATACTACTACCAGCTATAACACGTTAGCCTGGAACCAAGGTCAATATGGTGCAGCGACTACTCTCGTTTGATCCAGCGATGAGACAGCGCCGGGCGTTTACTGGACCGTGTTGACAAGTGAAAGGAGTCCTTTGGGTTTCGGGTATGCTACAGGAATTTTCGGCCACTAGTTTGAGTGTAATCTGGTTTGGGTCAAATAAGTCAAATATGATCGTCATAATCTGGGCTGGGATAGCATTTCAGGTGATCCTAGCATAATGGATTTATGAGATAGAATTCACAACTCCGATGCAATGCGGTTTGTCCTGAGGCCCTAGACATATGCTTAACGATATCGAAAACGATTTTCTAAACCTGTCTGTGTATGGAACTGACATGAGCGCTTGACACGACCATCTGGTAGCTTACGTCAATGCTACACATTTTCGGTAACGATAGCGATCTCGCCACGCATTTTGTCTAAGGTCTAGGGCCACTGGTATAGATTGAAATATTAGCTCGTTGTAGATTCCACCGCGAGCGCGACGAGCCGACGCTCCCATCGGACGTGCTGCTGCCGCTGCGGGACGACAAGCAGATGTCGGTGGACGACTACCGGAACAAGCTGTACAGCATCATGGCTAAGACCACGCACGTCGCGCCCCCGCAGCCGAGGAAGGTGCACGCTAGGTGAGTCATCGGAGTGGACGTGTTGGGAATTGATTTTAGGGTTGTCTGAGCCTTTGTAAACCAAGTTAGTCGGAGGTGTAGAGGTGCCATTGCTGAATGCGCTGGCTCGTTATCCCGTGGCACCTCCCTAGAACACGCAGAAGAGTTCTGTTTTTCTTTTCAGGGTTCCGTACCTAAAAGGCCCCGGCCCAATTATACAAGGGGGCAGCTAATTGGCGGGGCCCTATTACTAAGCTTATTTATTTTTTACTAGAGGATGCCCGCGATTTCGTACGCGTGGAAATAGTTTCTCGCTACCCCCCTCTTTTAATCCCTTTGGAGATGAATTCCCAAAAATCCCTTAATTAATATAAATTGTTAAAATTAAGTTGAAATGTGAAAATACGTGTCAAATTTGGAATCCCTAAAGAAAATAACAAAAAATAAAAAACTGGGTGCCAGGCGGAGTTTGAATTATTATATTACCTGATAAAGTACTCGGTATGGTTAATAAAATATTATTTTCTTATAACAGCAGCAAAACCCATCCTCAGTCATCATCCATGAAAGCCACCAAGAGTTTTCACGACACGTCGGAACTGTCCAAGAGCTACCAAAACAAGTCGGCTCTCAAACAGAGCGTGTCGGCGGACCAGAAGCCGAGACCCAAGCCGAAGCATGTCGAACGCCCGGTCAAGGAATACCGTTCGGAACAAACCATGTCCAAACCCATAAGAGCTACGAAGCTGTTCGAGAACCACTGCGGCTGGATGGAGAGCACTTCCAACTGCCACGGCGACTATTTCCAACCAGTAACACGCCAGAGCCCTTCAGAAACTGGTGTCTTGAGTGGAGGCAAGAAACTTTCTGTCATTAATAGAAGGAATTCCACCTCCTTCTCAACTGTCACTATAGGAGGCGACGTAGACTACGGGGGGTACCTAGGGAAGAGCGTGAACCAGAGACACGGCGTCATCACGGCCAGCGCCTTGATGGATCTGCGCACGAGTATACGGTAGGTAAGTGACTGGGTGTAACTTAGGAATCTCAATTTTTGAGTGATTTATGTTTATATTTTATTGTTGAACTGACTATGGCTTTTCATCGAAGTAGTTCAAAGAGATGTTGTTATTTTGTTTATGCCGCATTTATTTTATAGTTGCAGTCTTGATGGTTGATTGGCTGCATTGTTCGCGGCTTTAACTCAGGGTTAGATGTATAACAGTTTTATTCAGCAAGGGAACGATTTGATGGTACGTCTAATAATGTGAATTTTCGTGCGTTTACTTTTTAAGTAGCCACTTGAATTTACTTCACTGGTATTCTTTAGAGACACTTGTCATGTAATAGCTAAATTTTTATTGTAACATTATACTTTAACTCATGACATTTACCTACTTTTCTCAAACATGCTCGGGAAGGACGGGTTTTCTTTGGTAAACGAAGACGGAAAGAGCGTCATTTTCCTATCCGCTGCGATATTTTATTTAAAAGTGCTCTCTATTGCATATAAAATCGAAAGGACCATGAAAAAAATCCCATACACCCGAATTGTGCAAATCTTAATACTCGTAGTTTTTAATAAAAGATTCTCTCGTAGAGTTGTCCCCGCTCGGTCTTTAAAGGGAGCGCTCCGATCTCGGTCAATTGGTCAAAGGAACTAGTTTGGTCTTTTAGTTCCTTTATGTCCTTTAGATCCGGAGCAAATTTTGAGATCTGAGCAGGACACGCTTTGAAATAGGTACCTACTATTGGTCTCGTTCACATCGACTGCGCTCTTTACTCGTTCGCTCTGCTTCGCTCATACGTATGTACAACAATTGCTACTGATCTAAAGGACCGAAGAACGATTAAGATCGTTTACGAAGAACTAGTTCGTTTCGGTCCGTGACGGGAATTCATTCCTTTTAGTTCTTAGTTACTGACAGGCACAAGCCTATTCTCTCGGAATTTGTCAAAAGCTTTTTACAAATGTATCATCCCTCGCATTGTTTGAGAAAAGCATTATACTTATATGCCTTGGCGGAAATGGGGATTGCCTGACTCGGATTTTAGCAGGCCTCGCCAAGGCTCTGTCCGCCAACCACCTCGTCAGGCAATTCCCTACTTTCCGGGCCTAAGCAATAATATACTACTGATGTTTAGTTACTATTTTTACGTGATAATTTCTAGTCATAATGATACTAGGACTATTTCCTGATGTAAACGCACTCAAAATCTTATGAAATTGTAATAATGAGCAATATTTTTACCATATTGTAGTTTTTACGACACTTTAGGTATTAAAGTTATAACTATATTTGATTGTCACTACCTAATCACACTAATATTATAAATGCGATCGTTTTTGTGAGAACAATGTGTATTACACATGTCATGCTAAAACGGTGGGGTTATTTCGGATAAAAATTTGGAATGAATTAAGGTAGCTTATACCCTTTTTTTCGGTGGGATGTCTACAGATTCCCATTTCAACAGAAGGCCTAGGCCTAGTCAACCGTCCCTGATTGGTCGGTCTTGTCTTGACAGAGTCGACGGAACTCCTCGCGGAGCTCCTATTTCTGGGTTGTTTTGGCCCTCCGGGCCTCATATAATAACGAACCTAACCTAACCGACGACTCTGTGAAATTTATTATCTGTAGAGGTAATCTGTGGGATTAGGAGTCTGTAGAACTGGGAATCTGTAATGGAAATCTGTTGAATTGGGAATAAGCCGTTTTACGCATACCATCCGGGCCCGGGGGAGCCAAGGCGGTTATGTGGGAGTCACCAACAGAGAGTGGTAGGAATACCTATTAAAACCCAGCGATTCTCGCTCCACGCCGCTGTTGGCGAGGGCCGCAGGTTCTGCTCGCGCATTCGACTCCGGAAGGTCGGGTATAAATCCGAAATAATAATAAATCCGAATAAATCCCGAGGGGTAGTCAGCGTGGACGACGTCACGGGAAAAAGGTAGTGTAACCATCAGGGATCGAAACCACAGATATAAATACACATAGATATCGCAAATGCATCTACTTCGCGTGTCCGAATCTGGACTAAAACCGCGCGGTGGTTGTTGCAGCCGTTCGGCCGTGAAAATTAAGAAAATGCTTCGTTGCGTGATAATAAACTGCAATAGCCCAAAAAAGCGACGACTTTGAATCGATTTTGCGCGGAAAACGGAAAATACTCTTCTCTTGGTGTGTCCCAGGTGGTAGCAAAAAGTGACACGGTTGGAATTCATACAGATTGAAGTGTTTACGTTATCTATGTGTATTTATATCTGTGATCGGAACATTAATTGCAAAACATAAAACTGTCGCAATCGTTACAGTTACGGACTATTTTTTACCGACATCGATAATTATTATTCTGAAATGTAAAAGGAAAACTGGACTCAGAATAGAAAATTTATCTGAATGATAAATCTTTAATATATTTTATGTATGTATATGTAAACACTTTATGACTTTAATACTTGTCGGGGGTTATTCAGAAAAGTTTATAAATATTCAAGTTGTCAATATGTATAGTGCGTACTTAAATAACGTCCCGCCTAGTCCAACAGTATAAAGTAAAAAATAATCTAGTTGAATTAGAATTTTGAATAAGCATAAGTTTTCTTTTCTAATGACAAGATATTGATAAAAAAAAACAACAATTGCGACAGTTTTATCTTTAACTACATCATACGCACAGATATAAATACACATAGGTAACACAAATGCATCTACGTCGCGTGTCCGAATGTGGACTTAAACCCCGACCAAGCGTCGGGGTTGGCCGTCGCTACTGACGTTCCGCGCGCCTGTTGTTGCAGCCGGTCGGCCGTGAAAATTAAGAAAATGTCTCGTTGTGTGATCATAAACTGCAATAGCCCAAAAAAGCGACAACTTTGAATCGATTTTGCACATTTTGCCATTTTGTGTAGCAAAAAGTGACACGGTTGGTTTTCATACAGATTGAGGTGTTTACGTTATCTATGTGTATTTATATCTGTGACCATACGCTTACAAATGGTGCGTATGTGGTTTATAGAGAAATATTGTGAAAAATATTAAAAAAACACTTTATTAACCTTTTTGACAGGTAAGTAATAGACATATAACAACAAAATATCTATTACTCATAATATATAAACCCACTTTATATAATTTCATTTCATATAACATTCAGTTAGCATAATAACGATTCGTATAACGAGAAAATATATAATCTCATAATATATAATGAACTACGGACATAATAAATTTTTGCATATCGATTAAATATCATGAAACCTATAACATACATTTTATATAACAACGAACAACGTAACGGTAGAATAAAGTAATTCTGTTCTGGTACTTCATCGGCCGCTGCCACGGCATGCTCGCTCCGCTCGCTCGGCTCCTGCGCTCTTATGGTCTCAATTCTAACCTAACCTAACCTAATGGGGCGGTAGTCACCTAAAATAGGCCAGAGGGGAAGTCAGTCTAAATTCATCACAGGCTTCAATATTTATCTTAGATCCGGTTTGTTTTATATCTTATGTAATGAATGATCATTGTTTCGTGCGTTGTTACGTATTATAAAAAATGTATCTTATGTATATTTTGTAGAAAATGAAATGGATCCAAATGTAAATTATATCATACGAAATTATATTTAATAAATGTTATGGGAGCCCTTTGTTTCCCATAGTTTTATTGGTCATAATGTAATTGTTGACATAATTTTTGATAGTCATAATTTTTTATATCGCTAAAACTGTAAACTTTTCAGAAGTTCTGAAATATCTAACGTGTATGTTAGGTTTGATTTATAAAAATCCTGAAAAAGTAACAGTTTCTTTAAAAAAACACGTTATGACTTGCGATGATTATGACCTAAAGCACATTATGACTTAAGTATGTTAGTCAATATAGACCCGAATGTTATACTAATTAAACGCAATACTAAATCAAATGTTGTTACACCTAACGTTCGATATATATCTCATGAACGTTTTTAAAATTATGTCATATTGTGAAGCAGTTCTATGGTGGGTCAGTGTTCCATCCCATTGTGCTGATAGTACGCTCTGACGGGACATTTCGAAGATTAATATTTCGGCGTCGAGTTGTGAAGTGAATTGGTTAAAAGAATCACCTCCCAGGTAGGTCTCTGCTGCTTTTGAAACAAACATCGAATCGGCGATTCTCTTCGTTCTTATAAGGGTCGATTTAGACCAAGCGAACGAACAAGAATTCTGTGCCTTATCTCTTACGTTTTCTTTGTAAAAATAGAGACAAAACATGTTTTAGAGCACTCCTTCGCTTAGTCTAAACGCACCTTAATACATATAAATAATGTTCGCTCTAGTGGTGCTAGCGGTACACCCCGAAATTCAGTAAAAAGCTGCAAATGGTGTTAAAAGCATGAAAATCGGAACGATTGATCTTTAGGCCATACGAATCAATTTGACCCGTAGCACGAAAAAAAACGAGAAGAGTTATGAAGTCATTTTTTTTTTGTATAAGAAAAATATTTTTGTTCTGAAACCTATCGTGTGTGGTATCTAATGAAAGGTCTTACTAAGTCAATTCTAAAAATATATCACATTATATTTCGAGTTCTTGTCTAGCTGTCATTTTGAAAACATCTGTCTATTTATTTCATATTTTGTAAATTACTTTATTGTTGATTTTGGTTCGCAAATCCAGCAACTTTGTGAAGTAATCTCCAACGCTGACGAAGAATATCAAATAAAATAACAGTGAAAAGTTGATTCTGAATGAGCAACCGGTCAGGAGCACTCCAAGCCATTGAAGTGGATGCCCGCCATCTTCAACAGTATCCTGGAAAGCGACAGCCTACTGGACATCTTTCATACCTCGGAGCAGCGCTTCTATAGATCGGCCAACCGATATTTGGAGACCATTATCACCCCAAGCTCAATACAATAAAGTGTTACATAACTTCATACTTAGTCCATAATATTTGTTATAATAATTGATTCTTGCTTTTGTGAATGTCTTTTTTTAACAATTAATACGTGTATCATACTGTAACTATTGAAGATTTTACAATAAATAAATAAATAATGGTGTGCCGACAGGGACTGGAAGACGCCGACGACAACGACGATTCACCGTACAATTGCTTATATATACTTGACATTGGCAAAATTACATAACTTGTAGACGCCATTAAAATTAATAAATAAATAATAATAATTATATTTCAGTCACTTGTTTTAAATTAAAATTAAAATCATTTTCAAAACATACCAAGTTTGGGCTCCTCCAGATATGATACGGTTGAATCATTATTCATTATTTGTAAAATATACCTAAAATGATATATAATAGCCTCATATCCAACCCCAAGAAAGCCATTTTTTAAACATTTCCATTTAGCATTTTTTTTTTATAAATCACAATAAAATCGCGATAAAATCACAATTAGTCGTCATAATAATATGTATAAAAAGTTCAATTTTAGACACTGAGGATGATAAATGCGAGAGGAGTTTTCAATCATATTTATATTATTTATTAATATTAACACCAAGGTTTTATGCTTTCTTTTTAAATATTTAGTTGATAGGAAGCGAATAAGTTAATATTAATAAATAATATAAATATTATTGAAAACTCCTCTCGCATTACTATTTTATCATCCTCAGTGTCTAAAATTGAACTTTTTATACATGTTCCAACTAATTGTGATTTTATCACATTTTGTAATATAAAAAAAAAACTAAATGTAAATATTTTTGTACATGTCCATGTACATATCATTTTAGGTATATTTCACAAATAATGATTCAACCGTATCATATTCTGGAGGAGCCCAAATAAAAAAATATATTTGAAAATTTCTTTTATTTTAACTTAAAACAAGTGACTGAAATATAATGATGAGATATATTTTTAGAATCGGGTTTGTAAGCCCTTTCATAAGATATCTCACACTATAGGTTTGAGAACATTTTTTTTATTCCCGTACAAAAAAAAGATGGCGTCATAACTCCTCTCCTTTTTTGTTTTTTTTTTCGTGCTACGGGTCATATTGACTCGTATGGCCTAAAGATCAATCGTTCCGATGTTCATGCTTTTAACACCATTTGCAGCTTTTTTTGGCGTACCGCTAGCACTATAGGCCATACCATAAGGCACTCAACACCTTGTAAAAGTTTACCATATGTACCTTTTGTATAAAATCGAATAGCGCCAAGAATTCCCACTGGTGGGCACTGGCGACTTAGAGGAGTAACTTCTTAATTAAGTCGTAAAAATAATGTACACTGC
This sequence comes from Acleris literana, assembly GCA_946894065.1. Lineage (NCBI taxonomy): Eukaryota > Metazoa > Arthropoda > Insecta > Lepidoptera > Tortricidae > Acleris > Acleris literana. Next base: position 6,354,763 of record OX335688.1, on the reverse strand, counting down.
CAACATTACCTCGAATTAAATTAATAAGCCCGGGTTTTATAATAACCACACCAAATGTCTTTCATTCTTTGTATATAACATGGGGTCGCACACTTTCACCCGTCGTCTGCCGTAAAATGGCGCGTCAAACGTCAAATTTAAATTTAGAACGGTTTTAAAAGATTCAGCGAAGGAGTATGTCTATGGTTTATTGATTATTGAAAAAACATTTTAGACACTATTGGACTTATTTTTAAGTCCTAAATCGAATAAAACGTTGACTATGTAACCTTGCACTGATCAGTGCTTACAAGCAGACAACGGGGGCTGCAATAATTAGTGCTTGTGGGTACTGAGTTATAACGTTTTCAAAACACACCGCACTACTTTTACAGCGCTTGGTTAAAAAGAGTTAACGTGGTGTCACCACGTGGCTACCAGTTTCTACAACACCACCAGCAGTTTTTTAGTTAAAATTGGATCATATTGCCAATCTGGCTTTGGAAAGCGCCCTCATTTTACCCGAATGCGCGACACAAAATGAAGAGTTAAATACATTGTTTACCAGCCTATATATATATATATATGTAATTTAATTATGTATGTTTGTGACGCTCTAGAAACTAATTAGTGTCACTAAAGATATGACAGTAATCAAAATTCAATATGGCGGCAACCAGACGCCAGACGCCATATTGTGAAAAAGAAAAAAAAAGTTCGAACTACGACAAGTGGGGTACTGAATAGGTATTTAAAAATCTTTTATTATTATGTTTCTTTCATCATTTTTCATTTTGAATGATCATTTAGGATTAACAACGATTTAAAGGTCTTGATATTGTGCTGGGGTGTGGATTGAGTAGTTCTTTTGGTCTTAGTTATGTAAAAAACTGACTATAAGTACTTACGAAGTAGACACATGTTTGTATTTAATCTCTACTGTAAATGAGTATATGTTTAAACACAATTTTAAAATGCCTAATTTACTGAACTTGAATTCTATATTCAACTAAAGTTATGACTTTCTGGTACTACTGAAATTTCTCAGCAATCGCCTTAACGCAAATGACAAAAGATTTATTTTAAAAGGTGTTCTTAATAATATCATGCTTCTAGACATTAATTGTCTAAAAAGCATATAATTTCATTCATTATTTATTTACTGAAAAAATGGCTAAAGAGCTTAAAGTCCACATGGTCTATTCTACGTCACTGCTAGTGATAAACTAAAAACAAAACGCAGTTTCAAAACAAAATAACGTCATTCTGACCACCTAGTCCAAAGCGGGCGTATCTAGCAAACACTGATAATGTTCAATAATTATTCTCAGAAAATAATAATAGAAAAAATATGTTTTTTATGTTTTTGAAACAAACCTCTCTAAGAATTATTTTTAAAAGAACGCTTCTTCAAAAAAATCCTGTTGTTAATTACAGCCGGCAACGCATATAGGCGTTCGGTTGACTTTCACCCAACGCTTATGTTCGTTTTAACTTAAAATCATTATTTTACATTTAACATTTTTACATTGTTACATTTAACAAGCCCACACACTGCTAACAGCGACGGAGAGATCCGGCGGATAGCTGTGGAGTTGTGTGGATGTATCCGCCATTGGCGTTAAAATGCTAAAAACCGTAGAAATACAAAAGTGATTTCCGAAAATAAAGCTCATTTATAATGTAAATGAATTAATTTAGTACAAATATAAATGTTTAACATCTAGCGTTGCTCTTCCATCGAAAAGCGCTGTAAGAAAACGATTGGGCACTGTATACCACTGGTAATCATTTAAGAGCTCTACACAAGTCTTACGACAAGATGCTTATCGCTTACGAAAACGATTTTCGGAAACTCAGTGTATGGAACTGACATTAAGCGTTTGACACGACCATCTGGCAGCTTTCGTCAATCTTACATTTTCGATAGCCATAACGATCTCGCCACGCATCTGCTGGCCTATTGCCTAACTCGTAATCGCAATCGACTTCAAAGTGGAACAATTGTTTTCATTTTGAAAGCAGACAGTCCTTCACATTGTCAAAATTAAACGATTGCGATTGCGAGTGCTTTCTGTCAGCCTGCGTGTCTATCAAAGGTTCTGTTTAGGTATTTACACGAAGACGATGTCTGGGTGAGGACCAAAAAGTTAGACCATAGTTAAGCGTATAAACGAAACAAACAACGAGGGCGGAAAAAGTTCCGTTGTGCGATGAAAAGTATTTATGCCAAATTTTCGTCGCTCAACTGAAAAATATAATTGAAAATTAAAGTGCGTGAGTTAGCATGCCCAACTTTTTGGACCTTACCCGTTTTTTAGACCGTAGTGATAAAAGGATAGATTGTGTTGTGGCACGAACTGTTTTTGTAAAGTTTCAGTTAGGTGCTCTTTTGTATGTATTTTACACCTCCAATAAATGATGGGAATTCGATGCGAGTTTTATTTTTTAATCCGACCTGAAAACCAATACCATTGTCTTTTTTGGTGGAAAATTGACTTTTTCAAATTTTTAGTTTTTGATTGAACTTGCACCCTTCAAGTTTCGGGATTCGTATGTCTTGTAATTTTGTATGTTTGTTCGAACACGACTTGTGTTTGAGAAGAATGGCAAGCCTGTCTCCACCGAACCTCGACGAGAGTGCGGATCTAGCATAAGCTTAATTAAGGTAAAAATATTCGATTTTACCCTTTCTTATTTTCCTTTTAACTTCGAATATGAGCGGATAAATTGTCAGGTTACATAGTTATTAGGGGGGAAATTGTGAGCTCTCCCTTTGGGGAGAGCTACTAATCGATCAAAGGGCGCGTTCACATAGAACGGCCGTTTTACAGGATCCGTTTTAACGGATCTTTTCACATTGTAATCTTCTTTTTTACTCGATCCAGAATACTGTTTTGTGTGTGAACTCGCCCATACAAATACATAAGCCATCAAGATCCGTTAAAACGGATCCTGTAAAAAAGGACGTTCTATGTGAACGCGCCCTAAGTGGGGACCGCCCCACGCCACTACCAAACCTAGTATCATAAAATGAGTTAGGTTTAGTTGTTCAGCAGGTCGGAAGGGCCAAACCACCCAGAAGAAAGAGTTCCGCGACAGCGGAGCGCCGTCGATTCCGTTAAAATTTTAATTATAAATAGAAGTCATTGGTCAGTAGTGCGGTTTAGTAGCGCCGCCATGGGGAAGGAGGGAACTAAGTGAGGTCTAAAAGTAAACAGATGACATTCGTATGTTTGCATGTTTTTTGTTCGTCAATGGGCGTTTTTTTTAAAGTTTGTACCTAAGGCCTAAAATTAAGAAACGTTAACTTTTCCGCTGAGTTACGAAAATTAGTCGTTTTTATATACTACCTCTCAACGCCAATTAGCAGTATCTCAAATTCAATCAATGAAGTAGTTTCAATTCTCACCTGTTAGTAATATGCTTGCACTTGCAGTTTTGTCTGAGATACCATCATTTGTCTTATAGTATAGCTAATGTTTGTAACTTAGCGGAAAGATTAGGTAACGTTTCATAATTTTAGTCCTTAACTAGGTACAAACTTTTAAAGATACGTCCCAACACCTTAAGTATTGTTAATCCGAATTATATGGAATTTGGTGGAAGAATGGTTGAGTCATGAGTGATCTGGACTTGGCGTTATGGAGTTAGGGTGCTTTTCCACCAGAGATGCGCATTAATGTGTTTTCGGGTCATATACAGATTTAAGTTACCGTCTTTCCTGTGGATATACCTACCCGAAGTTAACGTCTTTAAGGCCTAATTTGCTGGCTGAACCCACATCCTCATAAGCGCCGTCAGGTCTACTTTAGTCCTATCAAATAAAAACATAACTTATATGCACACAAGCCTTTAACTATTGACCACAGGAGAGAACTTTTGTTTTTGCGAATGTGTATGACCCTTTCATGTATTTGACAATCGGAGCGAGATGTCGCGAAATGTATGAAAACAGATTAATGCGCATCTCTGGTGGAAACGCACCCTTAAGGGGGAATTCACGTGGCCTCTGTTCATAACTTGATCCGTCAGCGTCACGGCCTGACCACGACCGCGCGACAACGGCCAAAAACAGATTCATAGCGACGATAGACACAGAATAAACATAGCTATATACATTTTGTGCCGACGGCGAAGACACGGTTTCTATTATGTAGAAACATTCTATAACTAAGTTAACTTAATTAATTAATTAATGCATAGAGACGATGGCAAGCGACCAGATGGAGCTACATTGGTGCCGTGGAAACTGGGTAGGGCACTGGTGTGGGACGCGACGTGCGTTGACACATTCGCAGTTTCCCATGTCCAGTCAACCCGTAATCGGGCCAGGCAGCTGATCAGGCCCAAACACTCAAGCGCCGAAAATATTCGTCATTATTAAATAATTACGAATTTGTGGCGCTTGCAGTGGAAACCATGGGAGCTTGGTCAGCTGATATGAAAAGCTTTATTAAGGCCCTGTCCTCCCGGCTCATAGAATCCTCCGGAGATCCTAGAGCTGGTGCTTTCCTCTCCCAAAGGATTGGGCTAGCTATCCAGAGAGGTAATGCAGCCAGTGTCACGGGGACCATGCCGCGAGCGGACCTGCTAGAGGGGGTGTTCTTTTTATAGTGGTGATTATTATTTATAACTTTAATATTTGAGTAGCTTAGTTTAAATTTAATTTAAATACGTTTAGTTTTAATTTTTAATTGTATTAATGTTGAATTCGGTACTTAGTTGGATGTAAATAAAACAAGTTTACTATGAAAATGGACAGAATTGGCAAAATAAAGTTAAACAAAATGACGCGCCGCAAAATACACATAAAAATAAATATAGTATGTCAAGTTCAAACAATAGATAAGGTATAACTACTGCTTATCCTAATACTGTCAGTGTTCCAAATATGCCTTTACGCTGTAAAAACAAAACGCTCCAAAAGCCAGTTTGTTAGACTGCGTTTAAAGGCGTTTCCCTCCAGCAGCCTTAGTTCCTCCGGGAGATAATTATAAATTACAATGCACATATTGAATACCTTCTTTTGTAGATCGTCTTGTGACTTCGAGGGTGATATCAAAGGTTCATTATTTTTACCCTGGTTTGCCTTACAAGAACTTCGCTTCGTGTCTTAAAGTACGAGTGATGTGATCTGACAAAAGTACATATTTCTCTTGTATAGGCATGGCAAAAGGGAAAATTCCAAGTTTTCTGAAAAGCAACGCAACTGTCGTCCCAATTCGTCACTATGTGTCGACCTTGACACACTTTTATTGTATTTTAAAACTCTGTCCACTTTCACCGCGTTTCCTCACAATATCAACCCGTCTAACACAAGTTTCAGGTGTCGACACATTGTGGCGCGTTGCGTTTTAATTACGAGTATGGTTTCACCTTAATAAACCACCACGTATTAAAAAAGAAGAAGAAGAATTGTCAAAATGGCATTCCTCTGTCACCGGATTTGGTATAATTTTACAAACTAAAAATAGCATAATGGAAATAAAATCAATTCTGTTTTTACTCGTTGCCCTGTTTGCGGGGTCCATCGGCCCCGCAGCAGGAAAGATCCCAACGCTCTCACAGGAAGATGGTCCGGAGGTCCTAGATGCTCAAAACAAAACTACCAAATTGAAGGTAGGGCGAATCTCCGGCATCCCCATGTTTGGGTTGCCTTTAATTACTTTTAACAAAAATATTTACACAGATAATATGAGGCAAGAGTAAATGGGTATGTTGAAAGAAGAAGGCCAAGGATGGCCAAGGCGAATGTTCCACGATCAGATCGGGGACGTATTAAGAAAAGGCCAAGTCAGGAGTAACCTTACTACAAATGTCAATGGCTCTCAGGTCCCACTTACCATCAGGTACCCTTTGCCTTCTTCATGCCAAAAAACCTTTCAGTTCATTCCCTTCAAAATGCTGGTGAGCAACGAGAGCGACACGAGCGAGTACTGGCGCGAGACCGAGATCCTGTCCCTCATGAAGAGTTTCGAAGACCGGATCGAGCAGGAGCGGTGCTCCGGAGACTCAAATTTTGAGGAGCCAGTTGTGCGGATCCCGAGCTTTCGGACCGTTCGTCCAATCTGTAGAAATAGGAATGGTAAGACATTCTAATCGTAATCATACAGCCGTCGGAAAGGAAAAGGCTTTTTTTGCTTTGGTTGGCTGATTAAACGTGCTTCTAAAAGGGCATTCCAACAGAGGCCTAGGGACAATTGTTGTACCCACTGACCAACTTTACTACCCAGCTTTTTATTCAGTTTATTAAACCAGGTTTCCTTGACTATACAATAAAATTATTACTTATGTGTCTCCTAGATTTCCAGATATGCCCGCAATGTGCCCACTTCACCAACGTCTCAGAATGTGAACTCTTTCAGGATTCTTGCAGGTACAGACACTTCCCATTTCATTCTTGATTCTAAAACAAAAATATAAAGCATCATCACATTTCTTCGATTTGTTTACTTAAAAATAAAATAAGGTTTGCGCTCTCCCTGGGAGAAACGGTTGAATGCGAATAATTCGTAGTACATACCATCCCTCATATCCCACGTCATACGATAAAAGCAATGTTGAAATATTGAGATCTAACATCCTGATTAGCCGGGTTTCATTACTCTATAAAACTTGCAACCCAACCAGCTCTTACACCAATAACTTAGTTTTCATAAGTTTTTAATTGTGTTTGTAGTAAAGTCGACGGAAACCTATATTCACTATGGTCCAAAATGGCCTTGCCCAATTTTCAAGTGATAGCAGGAGCCGGCGATTCTACGGGAAAGAGAAAGAAGTCGCCCCGCCCCCTCCACGTCTCCCTCCCCGCGGGACGATCGCGCATGAACTTGTTACACTAAAATTTAGTATTTCGCAATAACTTAGGTACTCTTTTTGTTTAGCGAGCGAAAGGTGCTGCCATCGGAGTACAACACTTACTGCGACAACAAATATGGCAAATGGCGCACAATTTTAATACCGGCCGACCACACGCAGTGCCGATGCTGCGACGAGTGCGTGTTTTACAGAGGTACTTACCCAAATGCTGTATAATGTGTCAGCTGGTCAGTCTATCCCGTCAGTTGGTTGAGTGACTGATGGTTTCTTGCTATTTTTAACTAGGGTAGATAACTTGCTCGCAACTTCTGCATCTTCTTTACATAGTATTAAACGAAGCTGCTCCCGCCGTCTGTCCCTCTGTATGTACCTACGCAGAGATCTTTCAAACTACACGACGGATTTTAATGCGGTTTTCATCAATAGATAGAGTGATTCAAGAGGTAGGCTTTTATGTACAATCTAGTTTATGTACGGGTGTTACAGAAAACTCACATAAATCTAAGCGGAGCGAGGGCGGGTCGCTAGTTTAATATAAAAACAATGATTTGGCTGACATAGTCTAATAATAAAAGAAATAGTCCAAAAACAAAAACCGACTACTAAAAAAGTATGAAAGGAGAAAATATTCTCATCTGTAATTGTTATGTACAAACTATTCGATATTTATCATCTAATAAAGCATTCAACTTTATATATTTTCATGTATTTAGGTAATATATATTAAGGCTGCGTCTCCACTGAAGCGGAGATGAGCGGAGTGGAGCGGAGCTGTGCCAATATTAACCAATAAAATCTAAACAAACGTGCGCAAGGCGCGCTCGACGTGACCGCATGCGCCTTCTATTGGTTAATATTGGTACAGCTCCACTCCACTCCGCTCGTCTCCGCCTCAGTGGAGCCACAGCCTTATAGTGATGTTTAGGGAATAGCCGTGGTCATATGCCACTTTGTCCTAAAGCTTATGATCGCTCTACTGTTAGAATGTATTATTTTGTTAGGGTAGGGCATATGACCGCTATACTTCGCCGTAGTCTGATAAAAAGACTATTATTTCTTATGTTTCATGAGCGGTCTTGTGTTCCTCAGAGCTGGACCAATCGTGCATGCATGACGAGTACGACTTTGATGCTGAAGAGTTTCTCCCCGTAACCACTAACGGTAAGAACCGTACAGCAAGGAGTATTCGCGATCCACCATGGAACCCTGTCGAAGTGAGGTGACGTGTTAAACGCCACGGTATTAAGTGTAGCTTGTTACTGTGACAGGGATCTGGGGTGGTATGCGAATCAGTTTCTGTGTCTCGAGATTCTAGCTCATATGCCTAATTTAAATTTGGCCAGCAAAAGCATGCTAGTAGAAGTATAGTTCATTTCAAATACCATGGCCCAATTCCACTTGAGATTTAACATTGAGAGTCATAATGTTTAGCTATTGTTGACTTATCGCTTTACTACCTGAGCACTTCAACTTCTTTCAACAATCCTTTGTTATCACTAATCCTATTGTTCACGCTTAATGACCGTCTCAAGTGGGATCGGGCCTTGGTATATGAAATGAACATTGACGAGTTGGTTTGTCACGTTTGAGGCGAGAGCTATTGTAATGACGCAATGTACTTCTACTGGCATGCTTTTGCTGGACTAATTTAAATGAGCTAATACATTTTAATGGGGATCATGCGTGCGTCAGGATTCCCACTCCGCGACTCACATAGCTATAAGTCTCTCCCCCATCCCAACCCCCATTCCTATTCCCCTTTTTGGAAAAACCCCGCGGATATGTAAACGGAGGAAGGACTTTCTCCTCCGGCCTTTCAGAACTGACTGGGGTAGTATCCACGGGAGTCTAAATTCTAGTTGGTAATAGGGGCATTGGTGTTTTTAGCCGGTGCGAGCCCGGCAGTACCTGGGCCCTCCATTCCCAGGTCTCCGGAAGGGATTTTCACCTCTGCCCTTATTTCTTAAAGTAATTAAAGTAAAAAGCTAACAAAAGCAAGGACTTTTGTCTTTGGCCCTTCAGGCGATTACCAAAAAAAAAATCAATCCTGAACTATATTTTAACGGAATGTATGGTCACGAGCTTTAATTTGTGAGTTGTGACCCATTTCAAGAAAAATATGCTTGAAGTCGTCAATGTCATTAGAGATGTCAAGTCATTTGTAACTTTTAGGAAATTCAACCTTATTGTTGTAGAATGTCAGATTGACTTTGGAGTTAAGGTGGGTACCAAATTTAATCTCGTGACTGTACAGTACGCGCGCGATCTGAGAGCAGTAGGTGCCTGAGGTGATGAGCGCCACGCCTCTCCTCTCTCGCCTGCAGACTGAATAGCGCCGTCCCGTACTAGCACACTCTTAAGCTCGGCATTCCATCTATTATTTTACATACTTCACCTTCCCTGCTTGATGAAAATATGAAAGTCAATGTCAATGTTGACTTTCATATTTTTCCTTCGTTTAGTTAATCTGGCCCCTTGCCTGCAGATTTCAGAGCTGGATGCAATCCATACTGGGGCCACCCAGATCAAGAGGCTATGGCTCTACGGTGTGACCAGGTTCTACGGAGATGTAAGAATAATTCCTTATGGTGAACTGCCCCGTGAATGAACAGGCAGTTGAATAAATTAGTTTTCACCTTAGCACCACAAAAAGCCAGGTTTTGCGGTTTAAAGACAGGAGACAAAGTTCGATTTTGCGGCGAGCTTGAGAAAAGTAACTTTTGACCCTATAATGTCATCGAGATAGAAGGTGGCCATAGGAACTCCTCAATGGCTAATAGGTTTCGTTACTCGTTTGGCTGCTCTTCACAAGCTTTTATTTGATCATGAATTAGGTAGTTAATAGTAATCAGTGATATCGGCAACAATAAGAGCGATGCCACAAGAGCGTTGCCTGTGCGTTGTCGTCGCCGATGCGTTGTTCTACATATAAATACAGATGTAGTGAAATATCCTTTCACATAGTATTTTCTCGGAAATGTTCGTATTTGTCATGCTACTTCAGTCTGACTCAGTACCCATCAAGCAACGTGGGGGAATGTCGCATCGCGAGAGTGATAATCGATATAGAGTGGTTAATACCAGAGTTTTTTTTTTTTGTTTTCAGTTCTTTTTAATAGTCATGTCGAAAGCATTAAGACCTGGGAAACGTTTAGATCGACAAGCCTGTGAAATTATTTTCAACGATTAATTATATTTCTTATTGTTTACCTACACCTATTCTCTATATAATTTGATCGTGGTGGTTTAAACATCTCAGTATGATATACTTCAAACTTGTTGTTTGACATTTGACACTGATAACTTAAGTATTCTATTTATTTAATACAAACATGTCACTCAATAATTCAATAATTCATAGACACGTCGGCATCATTCGGAAGTAGACGTGAGTTCCGAGTTTTCACGATGTGAAAGGATTATTCACTAGATCTGAGCAATATGCCACATGATGCGTTGAAACACTTGCGTTGCTCTATGTTGTCACAGCGTTGCGCGTCGATGCAAAATGCACTGGCAACGCTTTTGTGGCATCGCTTAAAGCGTATCTTTTTTTTTAAAGAAAATTTTACTATTGTCTTGGGTGTGAACAAATAGGATAAAGCGAGGTTTATTTTCCAAGGTGTTCCGGTGACAGTGCCACCTATACCCAGGGAGTCTTTGAATATGTAAGTATTTATTACCAGAACCCTGTTATCCAAATCCCGTGGCTATCCTTAACGAATTAAAACGCTAGGATGACCTCCTCTGGGTCTGCCATAATCTCTCAATTTAACATCACCGACACGACCGCTTTCATCAATTCAATACATTTACACGAGTACCACAGTATATTATTGTAGAGCCTCGGAAAATAGGGGATTGCTTGACGAGGTGAGAGGCATGAGTCCAGAACCCGTATTATGGTCGCCTTTATCGCGGTGGATAAAGCATCTGTCACTCTCGCACTTACATACTGGTCAGAAAGGGATAAACAAAAACATAATAGGCCCGCAGAAATCCCCGTGAGACCGGAAAGGGCGGTTGTCGTACTCGTATAATATAGTGCGGCCTAATTTATACTCGTTCAACAACTGCTTGCTTATTAAGGAGATCACACCGGGTTACTCACGTAAAAATTGTCGAAAAACGCTCGACATGTTTCGGGCTCGTCCGGAGTCCCTTTTCATGAGCAGACGCGGCCGCAGCACGACGAACACTGCGGGCCTGCGCTCTGTCAGCCCGGCTGCTCGGTGCGATCGGCGTGGCCGGCGAGAAACTACCCCCGTTTTCCTCATTATTGCAATTCTCAAAAGTAGGGTCGCATACAACACTAACTACGTCACCTGTTAATGACGCGTCCACACTCGCCACCGGAGCAGTACACAAAACCGTTTTCCAACTCGGAGGCACAGACCATCCACCATCACGGTTAAAATTCGGATGGATTCGGCTGCGGCCGCGTCTGCTCATGAATAGGGACTCCGGACGACCCCGAAACATGTCGAGCATTTTTCGACAATTTTTACGTGAGTAACCCGGTGTGATCTCCTTAATATGTCTGAGTCTCACGGAAGTTTTATGTTTAAAACTATTTGCTTCCCGGCCTCTACAATTCCTTTATGAGACCATCTACTACGTATTTGGCAGCCGCCGTTCATTCCGGTTCCTGCCCCCGACTGACACGGACTGCCCTGCGTCGTGCCGCGGCTACGAGTGCCCCGTGGGCATGTTGCAGGAGCACCACTGCCCCGTCGGCGCCTACTTGCCCAACCGGGACCTCTGCAACTGCTGTGGGGAGTGCAGCACCTACTACCGTCAGTTCCATACAGCAAATACCTAGCGACAACTTGTATCGACCAACTCGCCAGCGCCACCAGCGTCAGACAGTGCAACTAGTAAGTGTTCTACATAGCGTTAACGAAGTTTCTCCAGTCAGTTAATATACCAGTTCCAAATTCATCCCAATGGACTTCGGTCCTCAGGCAAAACACTCGCCTTGAGACAGATCTCTCTATTAACATCTCTTCGTACATATTGGTGACCACGTCGTGATAGTATACCTATACTCGAAACTGTAATTAAAGACAAACGTGGGTTGCCACTAAGTAAACAAATATTTGCCTTAGTATATTTCCACTTTTTAAAAGACCGCACTAAGAATATTTATTTGTAGGTAGTTTTAAACCTTCCATTTAAATAAACAAGTTAATTCAAGCTACTTACACAAATACAAGATGGCCTATTAAATATTTAACCATAGAAGATTTTTGGTAGCAAAACTGTTATTGCACTTGTAATATTTCAGGTATTAATAACATTTGGTACGATAAATAAACAATAGTTGTAAACAACGTTAGATGCAATTTAAATATTACTTACATACGTTTAGCTATTCGACAAAATAACAGGCCAAAAGTGTGTAGCTTACTTTATAATGACAATCATAGGGCATTTTACCAGCCATGACACCATGGGTAACTGTCAAGTTTAAATCAAGCATAAGTGTAAGGCATCCGAATTTAGCTTGTCATTTTGTTTGAGCTGATAAAAAAAAAACGCCATTGAACACACACACCCGCCCTTTAATTACTTAACACACTATATGAGAAAATATTTGTTTTGGGATATTTTAATGTTTTGAATATCGGGTAGAAAAAACATTGAATGCATATTCCCTATTGTTAAATATAACTTTTGATATTGAAAATGTTAGAATTATCTACAAATATTAACAACAATTTGATTGTCAATGCAAAAAGGTTGGCTAACTCTGAAATGTTCCATTGACACTGACATAAGCGACTTTGACACTTGTGACAGTGACGTATCTATCGTAGTTTTTTTGGTCTTAAATTACAGTTTCGAGTATACATTGCTATAACTCTGTTTCCTTGCTTGTAACTTGACAGGTTCTAACTGCTCATAAAAAACCCTTCGGCGGCTATCCCTGGGGATCGAAGTCCAACTGGATGAAGTTACAATTTGTAGGTACATTAACGATCTGGAGAGACCTGGATAGCCCGATGATTGCGCTGTCAGATTAAGTTGCGCTTACTGCCGCTGGAGGCGCTGTTGTAGAAGGTTGTCTACTTCGTCACAAGATATCGTTAGTTTCGTTAGTTACAGTACTTTTTAAACCCAGTATCGTCGTTAAATCCGACATAATTGACAACAAGGACTATTTAAAAGGAATTCTGAAAAAAATATGCTTAATGATAAATATATTGTACTTTTTCATCATCGACCGTTGAAAAGAGTATGTGTCATCGGAAAATTTGAGGTTTTATTTAATAAAGACACTAATAAACTATTGATATGTGGATCATCATCATCATCATCATGTCAGCCGAAAGACGTCCACTGCTGGACATAGGCCTCCCCCAAGGCTCTCCACTCAGACCGATCTTGTGCTTTTCGCATCCACCGCTTTCCCGCGATCTTTACAAGGTCGTCACTCCATCTTGTTGGAGGCCTACCTACAGCTCGTCTCCCGGTCCGCGGACGCCACTCAAGAACCTTCTGACCCCATCGGCCATCAGTCCTGCGAGCAATGTGCCCCGCCCACTGCCACTTAAGTTTGGCTATTCTTCGGGCTATGTCGGTAACCTTAGTTCTACTGCGGATATCATCATTTCTGATTCTATCACAAAGAGAAACCCCGAGCATAGCCCTCTCCATAGCCCTCTGAGTGACTTTGAGCTTCCTTATAAGGCCCATTGTTAGCGCCCACGTCTCAGATCCGTAAGTCATCACTGGCAACACACACTGGTCAAAGACTTTTGACTTCAGACACTGCGGTAATTTGGACGAAAAGGTGCTACGAAGCTTCCCGAACGCTGCCCATCCGAGTCGGATTCGACGAGTGACCTCTTTCTCAAAGTTGGACCTACCTAACTGGACCGTTTGTCCCAGGTAAATATAGTCGTCAACAACTTCGAGCGCAGAGCCTCCGACTGTCACGAAAGACATGGACGTTGGACATGACTTTCGTCTTGTCCATGTTCATCCTCAAGCCAACTCGGTCGGAAACTCCACTGAGGTCAGCGAGCATTGCACTGAGGTCCTCCATGGTCTCAGCCATGACTACGATATCGTCAGCGAATCGAAGGTGAGTGATGTACTCGCCATTTATGTTGATGCCTCGTCCTTTCCAGTCCAGAACCTTAAAAGCATCCTCCAATGGAGCGGTGAACAGCTTCGGAGAGATCACATCTCCTTGCCTGACTCCCCGCTGAAGAGGAATAGGCTTCGTGCTCTGGTCCTGTAGTCGGACGGACATAGTGGCGTTTTCGTACAGATACTTTAACACTTCGATATATCGGTAGTCAACTTGGCACCGCTGGAGAGACTGTAGTACAGCCCAGGTCTCGATCGAATCGAAGGCTTTCTCGTAGTCCACAAATGCAAGGCAAAGGGGGAGGTTATACTCTTCGGTCTTCTGTATAACCTGCCGCAACGCATGTATTTGGTCTACGGTACTATAGCCTTTTCGGAAACCGGCTTGTTCGGGAGGCTGAAAATCGTCAAACCTGCGCGCGAGACGATTTGTGATGACCCTCGAAAACAGCTTGTAAACATGGCTCAGAAGTGAGATGGGTCTATAGTTCTTCAACAAAGTTTTATTACCTTTCTTGAAGAAGAGAACCACCACACTTCTGTTCCATGCTTTCGGCGTTCTCCCTTCGTGGAGGACGGAGCTGAACAGCGTCTGAAGGGCCCTAAGGGTGGGTTTACCACCCGCCTTCAGGAGTTCGGCTGTAATTCCATCCTCACCTGGGGCTTTGCCATTCTGAAGCTGTTTGAGGGCCATACTAATCTCGTACAGGCTGACGTCGGGGAGATCTTCGGTATAGTGTCGGGTTAATCTAGCCCTCGGGTCTTTAGCTCGATTTTCGACGGGTGTTCGGGTTGTCGTGTACAGCTGTCCATAAAACTTCTCAACTTCCGCCAATAGCTCAGGTTTGGATGAAATGACTCTGCCGTCGTCGGTCTTCAGCTTCATCAGTTGGCTTTGGCCAACAGACAGATCCCTGGCAAACACCTTAGAGCCCCTGTTACGCTCAATAGCCTCTTCAATACTTTTAGTATTGAATCGGCGTATATCACGTTTCAGAGACTTCGAGATCTGTCTGTTGAGCTGCCGATAGCGACAAGCGTCACCAGAGGACTGCAGAATCATTTCACGCCTCACCTCCATGAGCCTAAGGGTGGAGTCCGAGAGCTTCTTGGTTTTTGTACGGCGGATCTTGAAGAACTTAGACCCGACCGTTTGGACAGCTTCCACGAACCCGTCGTTGTAATCGTCCACGTCGCTACCTAGGCACTCGAAACGGTTTTGAAGTTCGAGTTGAAAGCTCTCGGGGTTTTGGAGCTGAGCGGGTGCCGGGCGGAGCGTAGACTTCATCAGTCTAGACCTTTCAAGCTTGAACTGGATATTCAATGAGCCTCGTACCATACGGTGATCACTCCCGGTTTTAACCGCACTGATCACGGAGACATCATTGAATATGTGCTTTTTCGTCGACATGATAAAGTCTATCTCATTCCTCGTTACACCATCAGGACTCATCCAGGTCCACTTCCTATGCTCACGTTTCCTGAAAAAGGAGTTCATCATATAGAGTCCCTCCTTCTCCATAAAACTGGCCAGTAGGTGGCCCCGGTGATTCCTATGCCCCACTCCAAAATTCCCCACTCTCTGCTCTTCACCGTCTCGTTTACCCAGCTTTGCGTTGAAGTCCCCCATAACAACCGTGAAGTGAGTTTTGGAGCTATGCATGGCTCTGGAAACATCCTCATACATAGCCTCCACCTCATCGTCGGAGTGTGTCGAGGTCGGCGCATATACCTGTATGACCTTCAACGAATATCGTTGGGTCATTCTCAGTACAAGGCACGCTACCCTGCTCGACACGCTCTCGATCTTCACCACGTTGTTCACGAGGGACTTGTGGACGATAAACCCGACACCTCCCTGGGACTGGTGGTCGCCCTCCCGGAAATAGAGCAAGTTACCGGACTTCAGGGTAATCATGTCCTCCCCCTCTCTACGGACTTCTGACAACCCTATGATTCCCCATCGTAACTTGCTCAATTCCTCCTCCAGTTCCAGCAACTTTTCGTCGGTCCGCAATGTTCGGCAGTTGTATGTTGCCAGGGCCAAAGGTCGTCGTTTCTGGTAGCCGGGTCTCTGCCGGAGATTACCTAAAGCACCCCCTGCCCCGCCGTTACGATAGCCGCTACCGGAGCCAGGAATAGCGGGGCCGCCGGGGACTAGGGGTCTGGGCTGTGATATGTGGATAACATCGATAAATAGCGGTGTTCTCTCACTACAACTTTTTAAAAGTCGCCCCGACAATTCCGGGCCCTGGACATCATTATATTAGGTAATGAATAAAATGATGAAATTTATTAATTATTTCATCTCTACCCACCCTCCCATCGCTACTATGCTACAAAATATGCTTTTTGTTTTTCTCCCAATAGTAATCAATTTTTTTTCTTGTTATTTCTAGAGTTGGGCCAAAAGTGTGCTAATTACAAGAAGACTTTCCATCAAATGAACGGAAGCAAGGAAACGGAAGTAAGTATAGTAAAGTCACTCCAGTGAGTTAATTATAATAAGCTATTACCAACGACGGTGTCCCTAGGGAACTGTTTATTTTGAATGGATTATAAGTATCCTGTTCCCGGGCTGAAAACTATCCCTCCTATTCATAAATGCACAATAGCTAAAGTGTGCTTGAAATATGCTTTGTCCTTGTTTGTCTTTGTGACAACTACACAGGTACGGTCACGAACGTTAATTGGTGACCCATTTCAAAAAAAATATGCTTGAAGTCGTCAATGTCATTAGAGATGCCAAGTCATTTGTAATTTATAGGAAACTCAACCTTATTGTTGGAGAATGTCAGATTAACTTTGGACCTAAGGTGGGTCCCAACTTTAAGTCTTGAACTGTACATCGCCAGCGGACTTTTTACGGGACGGGAACTATAAATCGAATATCTTTTAATATGTCGCCTCCGCTCAAAAGGACACAAAAATGTGTTGATGTAGGTAGAAGAAGAGTTCCTGGAGCCAGGGTGTGACGACGCGCTGGTCTGCAGGCAAGGAGTCTGCCAGGACATCCATACGGTGCGCTCCAACCTGCTCAGCAGATCCAAGAGGCACGGGGGCAATGAAATTCCTTACGGTAAGTTGGTTTCCTAATTAACCTCCAAAAAAGCATTTGAGATAATCTGGGAGAAGGCCACCTACAGTCCACCCCCTGAGTTGGCCGTTACTTGTAATAGAAAATGGAATGTAGGGGTTGCCATGGGCACCAAAGATCA
This sequence comes from Acleris literana, assembly GCA_946894065.1. Taxonomy (NCBI): domain Eukaryota; kingdom Metazoa; phylum Arthropoda; class Insecta; order Lepidoptera; family Tortricidae; genus Acleris; species Acleris literana. The sequence goes on along the minus strand of OX335688.1, from coordinate 6,337,646 downwards.
GCGTTCATGCCGGACGATTGTTTTAATGTGGATCCCGTGTGGTTGCCGGGTTAGAATGGTGTCACTCCATGTCTTTCCGTGGATGTCGTAAGAGGGAATAAAGGGTTGTAGTTCTGTTAGGCTATGGGCTTGCAACCCGTCACTAATACACTGGTAAACATCTTAGCCTGAGGCCCTACTTTGAAATTCGAAGTTCGAAGTTACGATAGCTTCATCCCTTTCTCTCGATTTAGTCTCAAATGACGAGTGACAGGGATGGAGCTAACGTAACTTCGAACTTCGAATTTCAAAGTAGGGCCTCTGGTTGTGCAAAGTGTGGTTTTTAGCAGTTTAGTCAGCAAATATTTAGGGCTGTTGGTAATTCTGTAGCTGTGCCTATCCCACTCTGGGAATAAAGGCGTGAGTTTATGTATGTATGTACTTGTATGTTATATGTAGAACCTTGTAAGAGCGAGTTGAAGAAATTCAAGAAGAAGTACGGGGAGTCCGGCCATCTGCACTACGAGGCGCCGCAGTGCACACCGCTCTGGCTGTTCGCCCCAGTCCAGGTATTTGGCATCTTTTCGCATGATTTCCACCAAACGGCTCGCATCGCATTGGATCGGGAAAGATACGAACGGATGCGGCGACAGCCGATCCGTCTACACATACATACACTGAATGACGCCTTTTTCCCATAGGCGTAGGCAGAAACCACTTCTTTTCACCTGCTACGACCCTGACAAATCTCTTTCGCTTCTTCCATGTTCATACATCGAGTCATGCATGCACGTCGGTTCCCAATAGTTCTCCGATTTGATTCGAAAAAGTACGCATAGAGCGGCCCCTTCCGACACTTCCTCTCACTTTCGCTCTGTACTTATATCTCTTTCCTCAATCTTCTTTCATCCATCCTTTCCAAATGACCCAACCATCGAAGCATGCCCTTTTCAATATTAGTCACTAGATCCTCTTTTAGTCCACATTCCTCTCTAATGTTTTCATTCCTTACTCTATCAATCAGTTTCACACCACACATACTACGCAAATCCGACCCGTCTATTAAAATTATTATTTTTGTCTATTTATTACGGCGTAGCATACTTTCGGCTACGATCGCGTGTCGCGGAAGACGCCTGCGGTCAAGCTGCTGTGTGCGGCTCGGTAATATAGACTTTAAATAGGTACTGTGTGTATATGATTTAATATTGTATAAAGATTGTAAAATCCGTTTCGATCTGATGCGATGCTCTCCTCTCTACCAGCTCCTTGACCTCTTTATACGACACGACATGCACCTTCTCTTTGTTTTGGTCCATGTAGCTTCTTCTTGGTCTTCCTCTGCCTCTCCTGCCTTCAATATTTCCCTCTATAATGATTTGGATCAGCATGTCGTCCTTCAAAATTTGTTCAATACCAAACACCGGGCAAGTGCGAGTCGGACTCACCCACCGAGGGTTCCATACAAATTTGTAGGTACATATTATAAATAGTTCAGGAATTTCAAAATTTGGACCGCCGTTCCGGTTTAATTGTAGTGTATTATAGTTTTCAGATTTTTCCCTATACTTGTAGTATAAGACAGTATTACTTGCCAAATTCCATAGTTCCATAGTAACCGGAAAATACACTATAAATTTTCATTCCCTTGAGTGTCGAAATATAAGTTTCTGCCGCATAAACGGCCGTATCTTATTTTACGTTAATTTAGAAGTTTGATTTTTTCACAGCTTCAAGGGACTGTAGACTGTAGACTTGAGTATATGGTTTTAATTTCAACTCGATACCTCCACGCGTTTCCGAGATAAAGGGTTTTGACATACAGACGGAAGGATAACAAAGTGATCCTATAAGGGTTCCGTTTTTTCCTTTTACGGTTCCAAACCCTAAAAATGGGACAGTTTTACCCTACGAGTATTTACATACATTTTAGCATTGTAGTCTTGAATCTATAGTACTCATATCATATTAGGTACTAGGTGGATATGAGAGGGTTGTTCGCTGATATTTGTGTATTCTGTTGTAGTGCCGTCGCTTCGTGTGCTACTGCGCGCTGGAAGATGGATCCTTCATCGAAGGCATCAAGGTTCCGCGTGTCGAAGTCTCCAACATGAACTGCGGTAACTATCCATATCGTATCATCGTTTTCCTTGTCCATACCATTTAAAAAAGGTAAACTATCAACAAGTTCGTGCGCGATCGTCCCGCAGGGTGACAGACGTTGGGGGAGGCGAGAACACCGTAGTACGCGGCGCACAGGGGCGAGCACTTCCATTCCTCGCTCCTCTCCCGCGCCCGCAAGCGCCTAGATACCCCGTCCCCGCCAAGGTCTGATACCCCGCGGGACGGTCAAGCGTGAACTGGTCGGATTATCATCACTTTCACATCAGCCGAAGGACGTCTACTGCACATAGGTTCTAGGATCTCCCCGAGACGGTTGGCTGTGTGCTACTCGCATCCATGAAATCTTCGCCAGATTATAGTCTTGTTTAATATTTACATTGTATAAAATAAGTCACTTCCCGCCGTCTGTCCCTCTGTATGTACGGTTAGATTTTGCAATCTACGCAACGGATTTTAATGCGGTTTTGATTAATAGAGTGATTCAAGAGGAATACAGAAGCATGCCCAATTTAAGAAGCAGTTGATAACATACTTAGTAAAAAAATGTTATTATTCTGTCAATGATTTTTTTGACGACATTTAGGAAATTGTATTTGACATTAAGTATTGTATTTGACATTAAGTATTTTCTATTGATGTAATGTAATAGATTTAGTTAATTTTATGAACATTTGTACGCCAACAGGCAAAACGCAGAGATCTGTATTCCTATATTTAAGACCTAATTTAATACCTGTGATTTACAAATAAAAAATATTCTATTATATTCTATTCTAAGGTTTTTATGTATAACTAGATATCGCCCGCGGCTTCGTACGCGTAGAATTAGTTTTTCGCTACGCCTCCTATTTTAACCCCTTAGGGGATGAATTTCCGAAAACCCCTTCTTAGTGCACCCCTATGACATCCCAGGAATATACCCTCCAAATTTCACGTTCCTAAGTCCAGCGGTTTGGGCTATGCGTTGATATGTCAGTCATTTTCTTCTTATACATATTTAGATAAATTCTGGATTATGTACGAGTGTTACAGAAAACTCACATAAACTCAGGCAAAGCGAGAGCGCGTGAGTTAGTAATAGATACTTATGTATTTTACGTGTTAATAGATTGTGCGCGCGAGAAATGCCGCAACAATTCGGAGGTGGACTGCGACGGCTACGGCAACTACAGGTCTGCGCTCTTCACTCCGCATGTCGAGCGCACGAACGGTACGTCGCGTATTCACTAGATGCAGCCTCGGGTCGAGCGGCCGCAAGTGGAGACGCTGCCTCAACCTGAGGCACGCCGCGACACCAGGCAAATTCGTCGCCGCGAGCCGAGTCATATTTTGTCGGTTTTTTTGCCGTGCTCAAAGGAGCCTCAGTCCGAGCCATGCCTTTGATAGAGACGGGCGTGTAAACTGCGCAAATTGCGGATCGAGCTGAGCCGACTCGCTTCGAGTTGTTCCACTGTTCCACTTTTTAAGGGACTCCATATTTTACCACTGCCGTATCTGTATATACAGGAAATATGTACTTTTGTTAGTTCGCAACATTCATTGTTTAAACGGCGTGGTGAAGTTTTCCAACGGCATACAAGGGCCAAAATTATGAAACGCCTAAACCTGCTTGTCACAAGGCTATATACACCAAAAATGTATACAACATGTGCATTCAAATCTATAATGCCATACCTGATGACATACAGCTACTCCAGGGAAATAGATTTAAGAACAAAATGTCGAACTGGCTCCTAGATAGGTGTTTTTATAGTGTTAAGGACTTCCTCGAGCAATCTAATAAAATGTAATAATTAGTAATAATTTGTGATCTTTGACATTTAGTATATTTTATAAATTTTAACACTCTTATTTGTAATTTCAAATGTATTTTGTTATTTCTATATTGCATAAAATTAATATTTGCACGCTTGCTTGCAAGCTGGATACACTGGACACTATTATTATTTAAAATTGACTGTAACATCTTATGTACTGTATTCTGCAAATAAATGATATGGATTGATTGATTGATTGGTTGATCCGCAACGTGCCTCTCGCCTTTGCCTCAAAGCGAGCAGCCTCAAACTGAGGCTGTTTGCCTCAAACTGAGGCTGTTTGCCTCAAGTCGAGGCTGCTCGGCCAGGGTCTGCTCAAATAGCCGTGTATATTTGGCATGCAGAGCGGTGGTTTGGCATTTTCGCTTCACCATGTTCGTGCAAAATCATACAGAGCTATTCCTTTTAAACTGACTTGAAAGTACAGTCACGAGATATAATTTGGTTCCCACCTTAGGTCCAAAATTTGGACTCCAAAGTCAATCTGACATTCTACAACAATAAGGTTGAGTTTCCTAAAAGTTACAAATGACTTGACATCTCTAATGACATTGAGGACCTCAACCATATTTTTCTTGAAATGGGTCCCAAATTAACGCTTGTGACCGTACCTAGGTTCTCAATTTTTATAGTTTTTAGGGAATCCGTAGTCATCGAGGAACCCTAAAAACATGATTTTGTAAGAGCTATCTAATGATACCTCCCTCAAAATGCTAAAACATAAATAGGTTTCCCGTTGCTTTACTACATTTTTTAATTAATTTATTTATTTACAGGTACAGCCGAGTTTACAAATGGGTGAATCAACTTTTAAGGTCTCCCCATTTTTCAACATGTTTCACAAATTAGGTATATGCTTTTAGAAAAACTATAGATTTGCTAACGACGTGGCGTATACACTTATTAAATCAGACAAACAGGCTAACATTTTAAATGATTTTATTTAAAATAGTACAGTTTTAAATAATAATATAGCTGGTAACGCGGGGAAAATGTTATCCCTAGGTTTTGTATGGAAAATGTGCATTTTCCCCTGAGTTACCAGGTTTTTCGAAGATTAAAAAACATTTGAGGTGTTTAACGTGTAAGGTCTGTAAGTTTGGTGGTTTGATTTTAATATTCACACATTATTATTAATCATAAGTCACCAGGAAAGTTTTAATACCGCAAAAGAAAAGGAGTACGTAGGTACCTTAAAAGTTGATTCACCCAAATATGTGTACACTTTAGTACCTTGCCACTTTAATCGCTGTGCCAGTTCATAATATGGCAGTTTAAACACGACATAAATAGACAAGGTACTAAAGTGAACACATATTTATGAACTCGACTGTACCTACCCGGGTTTTTTTTCAATACTTACTTATTTTACAAATTTAAATGTAGAGTTATGCCAAAGCGTCGCTGTGTTAAACCGCGGACAGACGGACAGACGGACGGACATGCCAAAACTAAGAGTTCCTAGTTTGGCTACGGAACCCTATTTATCTATGTTAGATTACATTGACATAGTGTTCAACCGTTCTCGATGAACAACGATTAACGAATCTATAAGCTCCGTTCATTCTTACTTGTCTTATATAGTAAATAACTTTCTAACCTCAAAATGAACTTTTTTAGGCTAAACCCGCTATTTTAAACAAAATAAAACAATAACAGACAATACATTGGCCAAATGATGTCCAAAATGTTCATTCAGTTTACTTTATTTACGACAAAAGAGCTGTTTTAGCCAAAAAAGGTTCATTTTGAGGTTAGAAAGTTGTTTACTATATAAGACCAGTAAGAATGAACAGACCTTAATGGTCCACAGCCTTTACTAACTTTTCTATAAACTAGATTTGGCAGTTGCGATAAATAATATTAATATTTTTGTTTTTTTTTTTCAGTGTTGCCGGGCAAAGGAGTTTAATAATGATAGACTTTATGGTTATTTATTTTCCCACTATATTTTACTTTTTAATAGAAATCGTTAAATTAAAATATTGCATAATATGGAGGTCCTTTTATTTATACACACACCTTGTACACCTTGGTCGTTTTACGAGGAATAAAGGCTTGTAGTTCTGCTAGGCGATGGCCAACCTTGCAACCTGATACTAATACGCTGGTAAACATCTTAGACCAATTTGTGGAAAATGATGGTTTCAGAATTAACAAGTTTTTAGAGTTGTACTCGTAGGTATGTATGTATAATCAGGTGTTGTTTAATGATAAGACTTGGTGTGGACCATTGAATACTACACCTACTCCAAATTTGAGTCTGATAGCGTCAGCCATTGCCATTACAGAAATAAAAGGTCTTGACAAACGGACAGACGGCCAACAAAGTCATCTTATAAGGCTTCGGGATAATTGACGACACGTTAGCCAGCCTAGATGGTAGTGACCCTGCCAACGAAGCTAGCGGTCCCGGGTTTAAATCCTGTTAAGGGCAGATATTTGTGTGATGTGCGTGTGTATTTGTTCGTGAGTCTTTGATGTTTTCTATGTGTTTAAGTATGTACATACATACATACATAAACTCACGCCTTTATTCCCAGTTTGGGGTAGGCAGAGCTACAGAATTGCCAACAACTCTAAAAGCTTGTTGATAATTCTGTAACCACATTTTGCATAATCAGGCTAAGATGTTTACCAGTTTAAGTATGTATTTCTGTATAATCTATAAGTTAAGTTTTTCGTTGTGCCCATTGTACAAGCCTGGAGCTTAGTTTGGGACTAGGTCAATTTGTGTGACATTGTTCCCTGATATTTAGTATTCCGTTTAAAGTACCAAATGGTGCAAATCCCTAAAAGTTAAATAGATTCGATGAGATTTTGATTCATTCGCATTTTATACACTTTCGCAGATAATAGTCGACGTTCCTCCTACTGCGGAGCTCCTATTTCTGGGTGGTTTGGCCCTCCGGGCCAGCTGACGAACTAACCAAACATAACGTAAACCTACCTCTTATTTATTATACTAAGGGGTGCCTTGGGTCCGGAATAGAAATTTATCATGAGTATAAAAACTGCAAAAGTGTATAAAATGCGAATAAACAGAGATTTTGCCGGATCCCTCTCCCTATTTTGTTCTCTAAATGCTTGAAATGATTCTACGAAATGTTATCAAACTTCGTTCAATACAAACATCTTAAAGAATTCAAACCTTGGAAATACCGCTGTTGTTTAAGTCTTTGGGATTCAAAAGCAAACTTTTATTGTCAAACATGAGCTTCTATAAGACCCACCCAGCCTTCGAAGACGTACAGTCAGACGATTAAAGATGTTGTACCTACTTAGAAACTAGTCATGGTCATGTCATGGTGTATATCATTGAAGTTTATTTTAACGAAACTACCGTTCCCAATATTGAATTATATTAAACATATATAAAATGTTCCTTAATAGTGTCTGGTGGTTTGAATCATGTCAATATTTAAAAAGATAAAAAGATAAAAGTCATTTATTCAGTAAGTATGCCGCATGGGCACTTTTACACGTCAAGAATCTACCAGCGCTTCCCAAGAGGAGACCACTGCTGAGAAGAAACGCCGCAAGAAACTCAGCAGTCAGTAATTTTTTAAACATACACCTAACCTAACCTAACTTAACCTACGTAATTAATATTAAAGATAACCTGAATGTATCATGGTTTCAGTAGAGAATAGTGTTCAATGAATTAAAATTAAACGAAATAATACAATCGATGAAGTGAAATTCCACTAAGTGAAGGTTCACCGCCAGAAATGTATACCTTTTTATCTTGTTTGCTCATAAAGATATCTTCTCACACAATATATGCAAAAGAAGTAGAAGAAGATGAAAATAATGAAAGTGCAACAAAATGCCTGGGGTCCAGGGTAGGCTCGACCGAACTACATTTCTTTCTCTGGGAGACTGACGTGGCACACAAGGTAAGTCTTAATTTTTTAACTAAGTATAATGAAAACAAAGAGACATGTTAGCAATACTGCCATGCTACGGAAAAAAGCTAAACATCTTGCTATATTAATTGTATTGCAATTCCAACCTTATTATAACTCTTGAGAGTTTAATATGCTTCTATGAATTAATTGCATTTGTGCCTTTTCTCCGTATGAAGGCAGAATAGTAAAATTCCAACCTCTTCAGATATTTTTTTATGTGAAAAAGGAGGCAGACGAGCAAGCGAGCCACCTGGGGCACGTTTTATAAAGCTACAAGTTACAATTTTACAGGTCTAAACTGGCAACACTGCTCAAATGGCTGTGGCCCGTTTCACGAAGCAACAAGTTACAAATTACAAGCGGAACTCTCTTTCTAGGAAAAGGAGTTAGAAATAGACTTCCGCTTTTAATTTGTAACTTGCAGCTTCGTGAAACGGGCCTCTGGTCGTCTTTGGTCGAGGTTGTGTCAAATGGAAACTTGTAACCTGTAAATTGTAATTTGTAGCATGTAATAAAACAGGCCCTTGATAATAAGTGATGATCGCGACCCATAAACACCCGCAACACCGCTGCCGGCCTTCGAGAAAATTGTAGGCTCGTTTTTTGAAGGCCCTTATGTCGTATTGGTTCGGAAATACAGACGCCAAAAGCTGAGGGTTCTGTTAAGATGCATTGCGCTAACTAACGTTTCTATTCGTTTCGTTTTTAAATCAATCGCGTCACTGGTAGTTTTCGTATCACGTCATCTACCAGTGACGCGATTGGTTTAAAAACGAATCGAATAGAAACGCCAGTTAGCGCAATGCATCTTGGCAGGGCCCTCTGATTCCACTTAGATGAGGTGCCTGGCAAGAAGGCCCTCGAAAAACGTACGGTAAACGGACGGCATTTTTATATAGACTATATGGCATGGTCAACCGCCGCTCTAGAAGGGCGGGAAACCATTTCTGCAGAAATTTTCTTCACTAAATTTATAGGAAGGAAGAATAAGGCAAGGCCGCACCAATAGCAAGCAAACTATGTCATTGTAAAGCTGCTGTATTTGTGATTTATCTACACTAATATTATAAAGAGAAAAGATCTGATTGTTTGCATTGAATAGGCTCCGAAACGATTGGACCGATTTGAAATAGTTATTTGTGCAACAAGAGAGCAAAGTTGTTTTTTGCTGCGAGTGTTAATTTTGAATCCCGAGTAAGCGAAGGATTCTATGATTCTAGGTTAGAATCCCTTTGACAGGGTGGACCACAAAATATTGTTAGAAAAACTTGCCTTTAATGGTATAAGGGGAAATTTGTGGCGATGGTTTAATTCTTATGTCACCAATCGTACTCAGAAAGTTGTCATCAATGGTCACGAGTCCGACTTTGTTTCTGTCAGCTCAGGAGTCCCTCAGGGATCAATCCTGGGTCCTCTTTTATTCATAATGTTTATTAATGACATTTGCTCTTGTTTTAACTTTTGTAATTTTCTTTTGTACGCAGATGACTTAAAAATATTTCATACAATAGAAAATATTGATGACTGCTTCAAATTTCAAAAAGACTTAGATAGATTTTCCAATTACTGTGTCAAAAATAGATTAAACTTAAATATAAACAACTGCAAATTGATGACTTTTACAAAAAAGCAAAACGTTAAGCATTACGATTATAAGTTATGTGGAGTCTCCTTAGATACTGTTAACTCTATAAAAGACCTTGGAATCGTCCTTGATACTAAATTGCATCTAAATACACATTATAGATAATGTCGTGAGCAAAGCTTTTAAGATGTATAGATTCACCGTGCGCTCGTGTGCTGAGTTCACCCGAACCTCAACTTTTATTTATATTTATAAGTCACTTATTCGCTCTCAATTGGAGTACGCTGTACCCGTATGGAATCCTTTTTATAATAAGTACATTAAAGCAGTTGAAATAGTTCAGTCAAAATTTTTACGCTTTATAAATTACAAATGTAACCGTAGTAAATTGCCATATAATGAATTATTACGTAAATATGATTTAATCACTCTTAAGTCTAGACGTATGTATCTGGATACAATGTTGCTATATGACCTTTGTCAAAATGGATACGACTGTACTGCCCTCACTAATAAACTATGTTATAGGGTCCCACATAGGACGCACTGTCGTAAGCAATGTCGCGTTTTTGCAGTTACCACCTGTCGCACGAATGCTGGTAAACGGTCACCACTTTATCGACTTGTAGACACATACAATAAATACTTTATGCCAGTTGATATAATGTCTGTACGCAAAGGAAAATTTAAAAAAGAAGTTATGAAAATACTGAAGCAATGTCGCATCTAGTTTTAAGTCTATTTTGGGAACTCATCGGGTGATGTATGTAAGGTCGAGGTCATAAATATCTACGCATCTTTATGCCGCTTATAATAAGGTCCGTGAATACATATATTTGACGCGATGGATGTATGGATGTTGGTGCCTTTGACTGTACTAGTTTTAGTTTAAATTTAAGAAATTACGATATCCCACCATATCATAATTAGAAGTACGACTTCTAATAACTTTTGTTTTCTTTAGTAATCTGTGGTTAACGGTGTTGGTGGCACAATAACATAACTTGTTTGCACTGTATACGACTTAATCATAAGCCTAAATTGTGTTACTGTTTGTTAACCTAAATAAATAAATAAAAAATAAATAAAAAAATCCTAAGCGTAGCGAGGGATTCAAAGACACGAGATGTAAATAACTTTGGTCTCGTGTGACACATACAACTTTTCACCTCAGCAGCGAGAACATATTAAATGATTAATTTTATACTAATGAAGGACTTACTTTTGCAGCGAGAAAATTGCAGTCCGGAGCCTAATAAATATACTTTTTAAAGTCAGCGGTCAAAAAAAATTGGACTTTCTGGATTTGTGCCCTACTGACATTCACTTCAAAAATGCAATAAGTTTGGGATAGGTTTCAAAGTGCACGTCATCTTTTGTATTTATTGTGGTTTTCAACATTAAGTAAATACTCCACATTAAAGATGGTTGCTTCTTGATAATTCTATCAAGTACGCTAACAGTCTCAGAAAAGTGTCTCCATTGCTTAAAACTATCATAAGCTTTTAGATATTTTTTGCGAGACTTTTCAGGCAGGAAACTTTTTTACACGTTGCTTCAACGCTTCCGGAGTTAAATAGCAGACTTCGTCACTGGACTCACTCATGTTTAATTATTATTACTTTTATAATATCCAAAATGTATCGAAAGTAGATAGGTAGCGTAACAGAAGAGAATAAACAAAAACAATAAAAATAATCCGGCTATTTTTTAAGGATGCGTTCTGAAACTGGCCCCGCGGTTTATGTCACAAAATTCAAGATTGTTAGAACGATAAATAATATGTAGATACATGTGAAACTTCGTATTTTTTTCATAAATATTTTCATCATTTCATTTAAAAAAAAGTATAATCCGATTATGAATAAAAGAAATATAATAATCAATCACATTTAAAACTTTAACATATAATTTGCAATTTTACGGTTATATGTATCCGAACGTTTTATTGTTTGATTCTTTTTGGGCCTACTAGGTATCAAATTTGAAAATCGAACTTCGAATAAACTTGTTGCTATCTCTCGCTTTTTCTGTATCGAAGTGAAAGTGACAGAACAAAGTGAAGTTAAATTTTTTCGTATGTTGTGAATAGACCCAGCACTGCTCTCGGCATATAAAAAAAAAGAATTAAAAAGTTACTTTGTCTCACGCTCGCAGTAAAACCGAATTTTGCTCACTGTTTTTAAGCAGCAAAACATGCTTGTTTGAGCTGCTGAGGTGAAAAATTCTTTCCCCATTAGAATCCTACATTATCCTTGATGAACATAGGCTCTGTTTTTTGTTTCTGCGCGGTAGAGTCGCGGGCAACAGATAGTTTCTAATATTTTTATAGTAAGTAAAAGTTTTGCAGACTGACAATAATGGTTGTGAGAATCGTACCTTAAATAACCCAAATAGTTTTGAACTAATTTAATCGTTCAGCACTGAATCGATTAATTTGGTTTTTGACTTTAGCTTGCCAATTGTATACTTTTATGGATTTAACATAGGATACCAACCGGTAAGGCCGGTGTCTGACGCGCTACTGTGACACCGAAGCACCTATCTACGACCACGGCGAATCATGGGCCGAGTAGTGGCCATCTCGTCCTATTATCCGGGAAAATTTCCAGAGGATAGCTACGGAAAGGTCATCGTCACCGGAATCTTTATAAACGACGACCACGTCTTAACCTCGTTTTACCCCTTTAGGAATTTAAGATAACCTGTGTCGGTGGGGGTACTCAAGTAGCGCAGATGCTAGCTGTGAATGTGGAGAACCCTTGCAAACCATGTTACACCTCACTAACTGTCCCGCGTGCCCGACCACCTGCTCGCGTGAGGACTTACTTGTCAATAACCAGAGGGCTACTACGGTAGCCGCTTTCTGGGCAAGTAAGATTTAGCCCGAGTTCTTGCCGACACGAAAGAATCTAAGAAGAAGGAATTTATTCTACTCTATACATATATCCCTTAATATAGAGTGGAGTAAATTCCTAAAGGGGTTATAATACGAGGTTAGGACGTGGTCATCGTTTATAAAAATTCCAGGGACAATGACCTTTCCGAAGCGATTTTTATAAAAAAAAAACGGGTAATAGGACGAGATTGCGACTATATGTACACAATATTCATGATGAATGGATTGACGTTGGCAGGCAAGAAAGTGGATTATGTATTTGAACGTAAGCAAAATAAGAGATTGGTACAATGGCACAGCCTGAATTACCACACTCTCAGGTTCACGATCTTATGCTCATGAAGATAGCAAATAAAATGGAATTTGTCGTGAATTCATGTTTGGAAGTAATCGCGTTATAATGTGGCCCGCAGCGAACTGTACTTACAAACAATACCATAACAGATCAAAGACGATATTGTTTTTACCGTGTTGAATAGAGGCCCGGAGGGCCCTGCCAAGATGCATTACTTTAACCAGCGTTTCTATTTGATTTGTTTTTAAACCAATCTCGTCACTGGTAGATGATGTGATACGAAAAGTCACGTGATCTACCAGCGACGCGATTGGTTTAAAAACGAAACGAAAAGAAACGAAGCCTAATGCATCTTGGCAGGGCCATCAGGACTTTAGGCCTGCCTGTCGAATGAGGAAGAACAAGGCCTCAAGTTGGATTGGACGTCATCCTATTTTCCGTCATTCCTTCGAGATAATCGACGGTTTATTATTATATTGCTTATCTCTCTAATAAAAGTTTTATATTTGAATCTACTTCATTTTATGTTAAACTAGCACCCGCTCTCGCTTCGCTTCGGTTTATATGAGTTTTCTGTAACACCCGTCCATAATGCACAATGTTATTATACATATAAACCTTCCTCTTGAATCACTCTATGTATTGCTGAAAACTGCATCAAAATCCGTTGAGTAGTTTAAAAGATCTAAGCGAACAGACAGCGGGAGCGACTTCATTTTATACTATGTAAAGATAAGGGATTGCTGTACTAGCCAAATTTGAAAAATGGTAATTTTCCATCCTCGGTGCCAGGCCAGCCAGGTTGGCCTGAAATTTACGGCTTTTTATGTGGTTTAAAAATACGGCCAAGTGTGAGTCATATACGCACACGAACATGTTTAGTTAGCAATTTAATTAATTGAGCAGCATGTGTTAACATACATTAAATCACGCCTGTTTCCCAGAGGGGTAGGCAGAGACCACTTCTATCCACCTGCTACGATCCTGACAAATCTCTTTCGCTTCTTCCACATTCATACATCGAGTCTTGCATGCACGTCGGTTTCGGGTACTTAAGATCCGGCCCTTTTCCAAAAGTGTGTTGAAAACTCGGTAATATCGGTAACACATACAAATCTTTATAAAACTGGCCAAAAGCGGGTCGGAATTGTCGCGCCATGTCTCGTTATAAATGTTTTATAGCCGTATAACCCTAAAACTATAATTAATATTTGTGGCATTATCTACGTAAAGGGAACTTATTGTCGATGGCGCTAACGCCGCACTGCGTCACGCGACGTTGTATTTATGTCGGAGCATCTTTAATAATGGCGGAAGCGCCATCGACAATAAGGTCCCTTCGTAGATAACGTCACATTTGGTTTCTTGAGTTTCTTGCGGCGCTTCTTCTCCGCAATGATGGTCTTGTCCGAAGCGCTAGTAGATTCACTCCATATTACCGACGTGTAAAAGAGCCCTCATGTGGCCAATTTACTGTTTTTTTTTTTTTTTTTTGCGGAACCCTAAAAAAGTTTGTTGCGGCAAACCATCTCAGTCACTTCTCGTACCACCACAGGGCCCAGTTACAATGACATGATTGATAGATTTTTTGAATTTCATCATAGATTGAAAATTAATCGATTTAATCTGACAAGGGTTTGACAGGTGCCTCAAGGACTCCGTGACCGTATAAAAACTTTACTTTTCATATTTTATTAGTCTCCATTTGGTCCTTTACCAACTGTCTAATATGTATTAAGTCGGGCATGGGAAAGAATATGGAAAAAACCGCTCTCTATTACGGTTCAAAAGACAGCTCTTTAAAGTTAAGATGGGCAGACTGATAAACGAACGGACGAAACCGTATAATGAATCGCCGAAATGGGATCGTATCATAATATATAAAGTTCAAAATACATAATGGGTCATAATACATAACGGTTCATAATACATAACCGTGGTTTTTCTGAAACCGTAGAGTTTTTAGAGTTTTTAACTTTATGTAGGACCTATTATAATACGTACCCCGCTGAAATATATTTAAGCGCATTACTTCCGACTGCACCAAATTGGATGATACTTCATTTGTTGTGTTCTTTACTGTCAGGATAAGGTTTGTATGGCAGAAAAAAAATCGGGAACGTCTGATTTTTGCACAGGGGGGCCGCTGGTTTATAGCATATAGCTGTTGCCCGCGACTTCGTCCGCGCAGAAAAATAAAATATAGCCTATGTTCATCGGGGATAATGTAGGATTCTAATGGAGAAAGGATTTTTCAAATCGGTCCAGTAGTTTCGGAGCCTATTCAATGCAAACAAACAATCAAACCTTTCCTCTTTATAATATTAATTAGTGTAGAAGTAGAGATAAGCACTTCTTAACAAAGACAAACGAAATCAGCGACAACTTCGTTACTAAAACAGTAGCGTTTGTCACGTTGTGCGAAAAATACTTGGAAACTGCCGAATGTGGACGTCTTTCAATAGTAGATTGTACAACAAGTGCATAAAACGCATCATTTTACGCGAGACGTTTATCCATCCAAGCGAGCTTGCGAGCGAGGATGGATATAAAGTCGAGTGTTAAATGGGTTTTATGGACGAGTTGTACACTCTAATTTTCACTTCGATTGCGAGGAAATGAAACAGCAACATGTAAATTATTGTAACAAAAAATATTGACAATGACAAAATAAGTATGGTTCCCGCCAATTAACTTTTTAACCGACTTCAAAAAAAGGAGGAGGTTCTCAATTCGTCTGTATTTTTTATTTTTTTTAATGTTTTTTACCTCAGAACTTTCGACTGGGTGAACCGATTTTGAAGATTCTTTTTTTATTTGAAAGCTGGTGCTTCCAGATTGGTCCCATTTTTTTCAAAATGAAGATCTGATGGTGGAATCCATGAGGAATCGACGGAACTCTTCAAAATTTATAGGCACACCTATAGCGATTTTGGTATTTTTTATTGTAACTCGTGTATTTGGTCTTGGAAACCACTATTTGGTGAAGTGGAACTGATGATGAAGACCACAGATGGCCACCGGAACTCCTAAACGGTATATATTTCGAGGGTGGCGACAAGATATTTCGATTAAGGTAGTTGAGCGACTATGACGAAGCATATTTAGGTTTAAATATATGACTATGACTTTCCCACGGCGTTGCTTGTGGCGAGATTGAAATGTTCTATTGTTTCTTGAGAAATGGGAGAATAACAGCATAATTATGATCACTAAAAAGTATAAAATAAAAAAAAGTTTAAAAAAACAAAAACCCGCCTTCAAAAAGCAAAAAATAACTTCATTAAAATGGTAGGTAAATAGGTCAGTCCAACTGAAGTCGGCGTCCAACAATATTTTAACCAAAAGCAGACTTCAGTTGGACTGACCTATTTACCTACCATTTTAAAGAAGTTAATTTTTGCTTTTTGAAGGTGGGTTTTTGTTTTTTTAAACTTTTTATTTTTTTTCTTTATGTACGTGACATCTGACTTAGGTCGTTACATACTGCTCAGTTATAAAAACATTTTGTTTTTTATACCTATGATAACTTATTGTCATGCTTTAAATATATTGATTTACTCAAATATAATAATAATATAATAATAATTGCGACAAAATAAAAATTATAAGTTTATTTCATGAAGTTTTATTGTGTACTTTGGCTGTTGGTATCCTTGCCTTGGTCTTAGAATACTAACGAAACGAAATAAAATAAAGAGGTTATTCTATGGAGTTAAAGTTATTCGTGTGGCTGTTGGACCGATTGCCTTGGCCTTCGACGAAGATTTTACTTTATGCACTAGAGCATAAAAAACGACTTTATGTCGCCTACGCACGACATAAAGACGGACTTTTGGAGCATGAGAAGTGAAAAATGTATTAAAGGACATGGAGAATTCACTATCTCTTGCGTCAATCGAATCATTAAGTACGTTTCTTTGATTTTTGTTCTCTTTAACTTTCGTAAAATACACCTAGCTTAGGGCCCACGTGACAGCATATTCGCACTGCTAGATCAAAACAGTATCAACTCAAAATCCTTGCTAGTTTTGTTTCAAGTTCATATAAGTTGTATTAAAGTTGATTTTTAAACACAGTTTTATTTTGAGTTACTACTGTTATGATCTAGCAGTATGTTCAAGTTCAAAATATTTAAAATCTTCATGCTGTGCAGTGCAATAGAACAAGTTCGGAAAACGCAGGCGATTTTGACACTTACTTACATACTTTATCAATTTTATCATTATCTGCTCAGAAATAAGCGAAATAAGGCACAATTTACCGACTCACTTAACGCCTGCGCACTAAGAGCTAAACAGCTGACTGTTATGTCAATATGGCGACCAACTTATCCGAACGCGCGGGAAAATTCAGAACTAATTTTTTTACGTTATTGATGAACAAGCTTCTACCGCTTCAATCTTAAGTTTCATTATTTAAAAAAAAGTGTTAATGACTATGAAAAGCAGAGTATGAAAGCGAGATTGGTTTTTTGTGTAACCGATTTAACCTTCACCTAGCGGCTGAAAGCGGTATTTCTGTAACTTCGGCGTAGCTGCGCCCTTGTGCGTGACGTCGGAGCGGGCGCTCGCAGTGTTGCCAAGTAATAAGGAAACTGGGAAATTCCCACACATATAATATTACCTATGTGGGACAATGGATACACATTCGTGTAATCGTAAACCAGGATGCCTTATTTGTACTAGAGAATGATATGAAATACGCTTACATGAGAAGATAAATACATTATGCTGGCGATCCGGGGTTCAAATCCCGGTAAGGCCAGATAGTAAACTAGCTAAGTCTATCAAAATACCCACGTAATCGGCCCAAAAATTTACAACCCCTTACCTGACAGCATCATAAAATTATCAAACGAACATTCTTTTAAAAACGAATTGAAAAAAATACTTATTAATAACGCATTTTATGACATAACAGAAATCTTCGATAAATTCACTAGTAATATATTGTAATCACCTTGTAATATTGTAACGTATAGAAAAAATATTCTTACTTAACCGTTAATATTATTGTACCTTAACTTTAAATGAAATATTTTTGTAAATATGATAATGTGACATGTAATATTATGTAAAATATTATGAGTAAATGAGTATATAAGTATATTTGTGTGATGAGCATGAATATTTGTTCCTGAGTCTTAGATGTTTTCTATGTATTTAAGTATGTTTTTCTCTATATTAGTAAGTTTATAGTTATCTAGTACTCATAGAACAAGCCTAGAGCTTAGTTTGGGACTAGGTCAATTTGTGTGAGAGTCCCCCGTTATTTATTATTATTATTTATTTATTTATTCCAAAAAATATATTTCAATTTTGCATACCTTATTTAATAGTTTAATTGCTTTTCTCAGTCGATAGATTATTTCAGTTACTAAATGTTTATATTTTATTCTAGCTTTTTTGTTTATTTTTGGCTACTTATTTATACTTTAGATAATTACTGCTTAATTTAAGAAAATGAAAAAAAACCGATTATTAACCGATATTTACTGACAATGTGGCCGAGGTTCTTCGTTATCACTTACTCATTTGATAAATTAAAAAAAATACACTTTTATAACATAGGTACCTTCATTGTTTAGATTAGTTTGCTACTTTTTTCCTACAAAATTTCCTCCAAACCCTGGCAACACACAGAGCATCAGACAGTCGATACTGCGCGAGGGAGGAGGCGCGCGCGTGCCTCTCGTCAATCAAAACATTAACCGCACAAATATTGTGTTAAATAGTTAAAAATGCCTAATATTATAAACGAAGTTAAGTTAGACTTTAAGGATGTACTCCTAAGACCGAAAAGGAGCACGCTTCGAAGCAGAAATGATGTAAGACAATTTACCTACTCTAATTTTCTTTTTTTTCTAAATTGCGGCTCTACTGTAGATTGTATGATCAAGGTTGCACAGAGTTTTCAGTCTTGTGATGTAACTTTTTGGCGTTTGAAAAATGACATTCGCTCAGAGACCGATTTCATATTCGAATTTCAAATGAATATGTGGTTTTGACATTTTGACGGTTTATTTGTGGCCTGTTATTGTTTTGCCTTTTTGATCAGAGTCAACTTCGAGTTTACTTAATTTTATTTTTACAGTGGCTATTTGAATGAATTAAAGATTTTAACTAGACGTTTGACGTCTATGTGTGTGTCTGTCTGTTTCTGTTCCCAATGTATCATCGTAGTTCCAAAACCTACGAACCTAGTTTACCTGGGCTAGTTACTAGCTTCATATTAATCCGAATCGATTCGACAATTTTATTCAGAGCTGATATTCGACTACATTTCGACGTTCCGTATTATCAACGTTTTGATAGGTCTTATTTACTTGACAGTTATTGCGGCCGTGTTAAATACAATACCATAGCAGGTCATTGGCAATATGGAACGCACACATCAATCATTTTTAGTTTTTTGACCTAATAGTGTCGCTTGTTAGGGGCTAAAAACTATAGTTATGTCTTTGTACCTTGTCTAATATGAACCCTTGCGTTGTTGATGTGTTAGTAGAATAAATGTTATTCCAGGTTGACTAATGTTTGACCAAAAAACGTTTCACCAAATGATTCATTTCACAAACATATCATTTGACAAACCGCTTTTTTTCCGAAACTGTAAATATTTCAGGATTTTTAAAAAACAAACCTAACCTAACCTATAGCGTTCTACACGATGGTCCTGAAATAAATCCTGAAATATTTACAGTTTCGGAAAAAATTGCGGTTTGTCAAATGATATGTTTGTGAAATGAATCATTTGGTGAAACGTTTTTTGGTCAAACGACAGGACCCCGTTATTCCATTGCATTCATTTTTATTTTTTATCTTTTTTAATTGTTTCGTTGCCTGTACATTAAAGTAGAGTTTTTTTATAAATCTTGATCTTAATGTTTTTCTACCGTTATACTATAATTTCATCCTTATCTAATCGACTACAGCCTAATGTGAATCTAACGTCGTTTAATACTGTTATTAGGTAAGTACTTTGTAAATACAATATAAATAAAATTATGAATAACGTTGACGATGATGGCGACAATGTATGTTTTTTTCATGGAAATTTTGGGAATGTGTTTAATATTATTAACAATTGTGATAAATTTTCTCACATTGTTGGAGACAAGCACTATACAACCCTCAGCCGGGAAGGGAAGTTGCTGGACTCGTATATAGCGCGGCCTTGACTACGTCTCGGCCACACTAACTCTGCTATTGTCCCGCTACAGCCATTTTCCCGGTCTTTGGAGTAATGTACTATTACAATATTTTATGATTTTGATGTATACCTTTGTTACCTCAGCCTTAATAGCCGACATAGATTTAAAAACAAACCAAAGGCCAACCCCAAATAGCTAGTGACGTGCCAGAAAACGGTTCCGATTTTCCCAGCTCGCCTTGGAACAGCCGGAAGAGAACCGAAAATAACCGGTTTTTCAGCGGCCGTCTCCTTGGTTTTCACGTGATGAGTACATTTTAAGACTTGTGCACAAGTAACTACTGATATATGATATATTTCTTACCTATAGTATCATCCAAAACTCAAAAAAATGTGTTTACACCACTCTACTGTCGGGAAATAAATAAGCGATAACAATTTTACTTATCCCCAGGGTTGGGCCTGAGATTCTGCAGAAGTGTTTGAGGGCATCCATTTTTTTCCATCTATGTAAAAGGAAGAGGTTTGGTTAAAATAGAGTTGTAATTCTTAAAATACCTATATTTTTTTGGAGTGCAGGCATTTTTTAAAGTGAAAGGGTATAATAGAGCCGAAATATTTATTATAAATTTGTTCGTATAAACACCTAGTACCTGGAAGACCGAACGTCGCTCGGGTTGAAAACGAAATTTCCCGAAGATAATAAATTGACAGATCGATTTTTCGCCCCCGTAAACCCCTATATTTCAAATTTCATCGAAATCGTTGGAGCCGTTTCCGAGATCCAGATTTTATATATATATATATATATATATATATATATATATACAAGAATTGCTCGTTTAAAGGTAAGTTAAGGTAATATAGAATAGATTTACGTTACCTGTCGACGATCCAGTAAAAAAATAGGTACCTATTTCCGAAAGCCACACTTATTAGAGACGTGGGCCATATTAAAGCCCGTCGCGGGCCGCAATAATGCCTGCTCGTTTTACTGCTTCATAACATAACGCGGTAAAACAATACTGCTTTTGATGTGTTATCAACTTATCGTTTATTGTTTTTGAAGAGTTATTATTAATAGTTTACGCTGAGAGAAGACAGAGCTATACAACTGCTATAGCTCTGTTCTTTACGCTTGCCGTAAAATGAACTGCTTAGCTAGGTATGTCATAAAAACCCCCGGTGGAAGTCAAGTTGCTTAGTTACCGCATGCTGCAGAAAAACGGTAAAGAAAAATATTAGTTACGTGTAATATAGAAATCTTTTTTTTATAGTTTTGACATAATAAAACCCAATGTTTCCACAATTACACAATAAATATTGCACTCTTTCCAGACGCCTTAAGTGATTTTTGTGAGATGAGCACTAAGTAGTATTTGTTTCTGAGTGTTCGATGTTTTCTATGTACCTATTAAATATTGTACAAAGAGTACACATTAAGTGAATTTTATAATGGAAAAATGGTATGTATTTCTCAATATAATAATATCCTTGTCTAGTACCAATAAACCCATATTCCAAGCCTAGAGCTTAGTTTGGGCTAGGTCAATTGGTGTAAGTCCATATTGTCCTCCGACTTTTTTGTCTTTGATATTTCTGCCATAAAAAAGTAATCTCGTGTTCCAATAAATAAAGAATGGTACCTACAAATGAATGACTTTATCTTGTAAACTATAAGGTACAGCTAGATGTCACGTAGTAAACGAGTCGGATCAGACGAGTAACGCGTGCCGCAGAATGATTCAGTCAATGATTGCGTTATTACTGGTTATTACTAGTTATATTTTACGTGCCTAAGGCAAAGGTGGAGGCAACGTATTTCCGTGCAGTTAATGTCACTACTGTCTATAATTATGGCCATCGCGTCAAATTTATAATTATAGACCTTATTATCATTGGCATAGGGGTGTGTAGATATTTTTGACGCCTTGGGAACATATA
The DNA here is from genome assembly GCA_946894065.1 of Acleris literana. Lineage (NCBI taxonomy): Eukaryota > Metazoa > Arthropoda > Insecta > Lepidoptera > Tortricidae > Acleris > Acleris literana. The sequence goes on along the minus strand of OX335688.1, from coordinate 6,315,937 downwards.
TTATTACACTTTGACTGTTGTTACAATCACTGTACATAAGTGCATTTTTTTTGAGCTGTATAACAGTTATAAGGGTTTCCTTTTTTTTCTATTAGACCTGGTTTAATCCATAGAAAACAATATACAATTAAGTTCGTTAAAGTTATCATAATTATTATTTTCCTTGTTAAGTATTTTATAAAAAGAGAACTAAAAACTATCTGACGCAAACTATCGCAGTGGATAATGCATCCGTCACTCTCACACTTACATACTGGTCAGAAAGTGTCAGTTGTTTTATCCACATCAATAAACACGAGCATAATAGGCCGGGAGAAGGGTACAATAAGCCTTTAGAGCATCAACTCGTGTTTTTTTTCTGTTATATATAAGTTGCAACCATGTTGCAACTAAACAAAACCGGCCAAGTGCGAGTCGGACTCGCGCACGAAGGGTTCCGTACCATTATCTATAAAAAATCACGTTTGCTTTTGGGAGCCCCCTTAAATATTTATTTTATTTTAATTTAATTATTTATTTTAAAGTGAATATACCTACGACATATAACATAACAACATAACATTCTGTGAATATTTCAAGGTTCTACCTTTTGCCGTTATTAATATGGAGCAAAAAACGGCAAAAAAATGACGTTTGTTGTCTGGGAGCCCCACTTAAAAAAATATTTTATTCTGTTTTTAGTATTTGTTATAGCGGCAACAGAAATATATCATCTGCGAAATTTTCAACTAACTAGCTATCACGGTTCATGAGACACAGCCTGGTGACAGACAGACAGATGGACAGACGGACAGACGGACAGACGGACGAACAGTGGAGTCTTAGTACTAGAGTCCCGTTTTTACCCTTTGGGTACGGGGCCTTAAAAATGGTTGTATAGGCAGGGGTCGCCAAACTACGGCTCGCGGGCCAACTCCGGCCCGCGAGCCCTTCTGATCCGGCCCGCGGAAAGAAAGCGCGAGAGCCCACGATCAACGAACTACGCTGCCCTGCTAAGCCAAATAGCAGTATCTCAAATAAAACTCCTGTAGCAATCACAACCTCATTACTAAGAGGACAAGATTGAATCTACTCTGGCAATTGAATCTGACATACTGTTTATATGCTTATGACGGCAGTACGAGGGTCCGATTTTATAAAGCTACAAAAAACTAGTAATTAGTTTTATAAACCCCGCCTTTGACGGTAATTGGTCATAATACCTACTCATAATCATAGCCACTCATGTACATAATCAACACCAAGTGCGTTCCTTATGCGTTATCTAGGTACGCCCTGAAGACTAAGGTCCGTATTAATAAACTCATCTTGGCCGAGATGTCGGTCACAAGATACGTCAATGTAAACGTCAAACCATAGAACACTGTCATGTTTGACGCATCTCGAGACGAGCATTAGAGTTGAGATTAGTTTATTAATATGGCCCTTAGACTACTTAACTAATACTAATGTATTGGGGTAATATTTACCCCATGACCAGCCATGAAACCAAAGACTTGGCCCGCACGGATTTATATTAAGTGCGTTGTGGCCCTTGAGTCAAAAAGTTTGAAGACCGTATAGGGGATGGAACCAGTAATGGTCAAGAACCAATGGACACTAGATTCTTCTTGCAGCAATCAATTTACGACCGTATGTTCTCTAGCATTAAGAGTTAAGTATCTATTGGTGCTTGTCAGCTTAAAGTATCCAACGCTGGTAACATCACCGTATTTTTGTTTCATGTTTAGTTAGACGATGTTTAAAAATATAATTAAGTATATCAAAGCTTTAAGTAAAAATAATACAAAAATACCAGTAGGTACAGTCAACATCATAAATAAGTGATCATTTATGTACCTTGTCACTTTAACGTCGTGTTTGAAATGTCATACAAAATTGTGAAACGATTGAAAGCGACAAGGTACACAAATGATCACTTATTTATGCTGTTGACTGTACCTAGTTACGACCAACATTTAATAAAAGTGCATAAGCACAAAGTTAACGACGCCTATGACTGTAGCGGTTCCGGGTTCGAATATTCAATAATCGGGGCAAATCAAATATTCGTGTGACGAGTACAAGTATTTGTTTCTGAGTCTTGGATGTTTTCTACGTATTTAAGTATTTATTTATCGATAAAAGTATTTATATCGTTGTCTAGTACCCATAGTACAAGCCTAGAGCTTAGTTTGGGACTAGGTCAATTTGTGTAAAATCGTCCCTTGATATTTATTATTTATTAATTTAGTAATATGGAAAACCTTTTACGCATCCTTGCGGCTTATAATGCACGTGCTATAATACAAGTTGATAATGAATGAGTCATTATCAACTATACTATAACCGCAACTGTTGCGTAATATACCGGTTAATGACTGATTGCGTAGATGAAAGCGTGTGTGACTGAGGGCCGTATTAATAAACTAATCTCAACTCTAATGCTCGTCTCGAGATGCGTTAAACATGACAGTGTTCTATGGTTTGACGTTTACTTTGACGTATCTTGTGACCGGCATCTCGGCCATGATGAGTTTATTAATACGGCCCTTAGTGCGGGATGTAGTCAATGATCAAACGACATTGTCAACGGATTTTACTCACAAAATACGATCTAGTTTGATAACTACCTATATGTATAATGCATCTGTGTTACATTCGATTTTTAATTTCATTAGCATCAAGTCCGCCATAGTACATTATTGCCTAGGCTCGGAATGCAGGGAATTGCCTGACGAGATAGTTGGCGGGCCGAGCCTCGGCGAGGCCAGTTAAAATCCTGGTCAGGCAATCCCCGTTTCTCAAACAATGCGAGGAAATGATACAAATACATAATTATAAGTATTTTTAAAAATCTTTCACCTATTCGGAGGAAATGTTTGTGTTAAAAACTACAAGTATTAGTTAAGATAGTTTCACGCATAACGAGCCGCCGCTCGCACCGCAGAGCCCCGCCGCTGCCGCTCCTCACTGCCTCCACCTTCCGGTCCTTTGGATTTTATAAGCACTTTTACAAAACAATATGGACATGAACGGAAAGTGTTTTCATACGTTTATTTTACTCCTAAGAGGAAAATGCAATGAGGCACTTTGCGTCTTCGTTTTTCAAAAGAAAGGCCATCCTTTTCGAGCATGTTTGAGAAAAAATATTTCTTACAAGTAATTTAGGTTTGTCTTCTAAACACTCTTATCTTATCTTATCGCAGACAAGCGAACTATTTCAGACGATCTTAAAAAACCTGTCAAGCGGGAGTTGAACTCGCGCGCCGAGGGTTCAGTACCGCCGCAAGTTTTATTATATTCCAATTTCAATTCGACTCGAATCAGCGCTAGTCCGATGACCCTTTTTTATTACGAGTTAACTCGACTTGTTCCCTTTTTCACAGGACCGCAGTTGCCCGGCCGTTAAGAAATCAATCCTGACCCAATGCACAACCATAAAGTTTCTGAATATGGATAATGTTAACAGCAGTCAAACAATACTGTTATTACTATTCCTTTACACGCAACAAATAAGTTTAGCTTTTATTTACTTCTGCCAACATTATCAATGTTAGAGGCTCTATGGTCGTGCAATTTGTCAGGACGGACTTCTCATCGGCCGGGCACCCCATGTGCTTCTGTTTAGTCCACAATTTTGTATAGATGGAACTCTTCGTGCACAAGTCCGACTCGCACTTGGCCGGTTTTGTTTAGTTGCAACATGGTTGTAATTTATATATAATAGAAAAAAAACTCGAGTTGATGCTCTAAGGGCTTATTGTACCCTTCTCCCGGCCTATTATGCTCGTGTTTATTGATGTGGATAAAACAACTGACACTTTCCAACCAGTACTTAAGTGCGGAAGTGACGGATGCTTTATCCACTGCGATAAAGGCGACCATGACTTGACAGAAGCGCGTGGAGCTAACCCCATGTGCTTCTGTTAAACAGAATCTGTTTAGTCCACCAGAGTAAATACTCTGTAACCGAACAGAACCGAACAATTGTCCTCGCGTGTGATATCCATGGACTATTTCTCTAATAATTTCATGTTAAAACAAGCTTAGGAGTGAAAGCTATTAATTAAAGAAAAAAAGAAAAAAATAGGATCCCGTTTGGTTTCCGTTAAACTATGCTGGGCCCTTGGGCCCACAAGAATTTGGGGTCCGGAGGGGCTATTGCCTAACGCACTCGCAATCGCAATCGTTTTCATTTTGAAAATCGAAGGCTTATCTGCATACAAAATGAAACCAATTGTTCCGCTTTAAAGCTGATTGCGACTACGACTGCGTTAGACAATAGCGACGCTGGTCCTCACTGTTTCTGTGCCTGACAAAAATGGTTTGAGAAGTTGTCGGTTCTTCGGGGCCCCATGACAATCGGGGCCCCGTGTGCCTTTAAGGTTAAGACGGTATTGCCTTCAGGTACGGAACCCTAAAAAACATTTGTTCGTACTTAATGGTTTGTCAAACAAATCAAAGGTTAATGTACTTTATTAACATTATCATATCAAACGTCACGCGAACTCGTGCCGTACTGGATTGAACCGGTTAGCGAAACGGTAGGTACGGAGTGCCACGGGTATAAAGGTCGTGTAAACAGTGCGGTAAACGTATCGTACTACTCATTCACGTTGTAGCAACCATAAAGCGGCGAACCTGACGCTTCTACCTGACTGTTATCGAATGTATGCGCTGCGGGAAGAATAATGCAAAATTAGCTATTTTCGAAAATTGACAAACCGTATGGCCCTAGACAAGATGCATTGCGAGATTTGCGAGATCGTTGTCGTTATCGAAAATGTATGGGATTGATGTAAGCTGCTGGATGGTCACGTGAGATATATGGAGCAATGAAACGACCGAGTAGTGCAAATAGCTGCCCCCTATTTCACTATCCTGACAACGACAGGTGAAAAATGACATTTCAGCATACATGGCGCAATATACGTGAATCCCTCTGATGTGAAAACATGTTAAGTTTGCGATGTATATCGAATTATCACCTGTCACCTATCATTGTCAGGATTTTAAAATGGTTTATTTCTGGTTTTGACAGGCGGCATCGCGTTATGCATTCCTAAACATATAAGTTAATACAGGGTCTCCCCGAAACCGACGTCAACCCGCCTAGGGCTGATAGAGCAGCTAAAACGCTTATCAATTTAACCCCCATGTATGTCCAGCGATTTTTACTGGTTTCGGAGATATTGATCATTTTAATCATAATTTTTGTAATTTTCCGTTATGTCCATGTCACGAAAAATTGATAATTTCATGTTTTGTTTCATAAGTTTTTCAATGTCAAGAATGATTACGAATCAGCGAAGATTGTAAACCTATTTGCCCGTTTTTTTTAAAATATATAGTACCATACCAATAATTATTTTATTAATAAAAAGCTAGGGAATTGCGGAATTGGGAAATGCGACGTCGTAGATTTCGGCGTCGCGGCAGACCAAGGCGACGTTGGACGTTGGCGAGATCAGCTTGATGCTTTCAATCTAGACTGGTGGGAGACTGCCCATGATAGGGCTACGTGGAAGGAAGGAAGGGCTGGAACATCTTAGCCTAATCGTGCAAAAGGTGGTTACAGAATTATCAACAAGTTTTTAGAGTTGTTGGTAATTCTGTAGCTTTGCCTACCCACGCTGGGAACGAAGGCGTGAGTGTATGTATGTATGCATGTTTATATTAATTATATCAGCGGAAAGCCGTCCACTGTTTACAGCACTAACCTATAAAAAACTGCTAACTTCCTTACTAGGAATAACGACTTATCAGAAATCGTAGGGTGTAACTAAACAATGAACCAACTGTTTATTCAACAACGCTGTACTGTGGCTATGGTGAAAAAGGGTTTCACTAATGTTTTAACAAATCACCATTTGACAAACTATGTCATTTTACAAACTTTCATTTTGCAAAGACGTACTTCCCGCCAATTTTATTTTTTGTGGTCATTAATCTAACTTAACTTAACTTATTTTTCCTACTCCTGTACTTTTATCTGTCATTTATATAGTCACGGACACTAATATAAGAATATAGATAATATGTCCGCAGAACATTCCGTAGAAAAGTCTATCTAGTCTATTCCCCTTAACAGCACTTGTGCTTTTTTGAGCCAAAACGATATGCCTAGCTGCCAAAGCTTACACCTAGGTTAATTTAACCAATCAAAATACTTCACCAAATTAAACCACCAATCACAATACACATTGACTGTCAATCGAAACGTTAGGTTCTTTTTGGTATGTAAACTCTTTTACTAATTTAACTCTTTAAAAAAAACATTTTATTTGGTATCAACCAACCAGAACGCAGCTATATTAAAATCGACCAATCAGGTAAAAGAATTCATTTCTCAAATCATTAGGTGTTTTTTAGTCCCTATTTCACAAGTTAAATCGATTGTGCAACTTTAAAAAAAAATATGAAACCTGTCAAGTGCACATCAATTTAAAAACAAAGTTAACCATAGACACATATTTTATTGTTTTCGAATGTTTCTCGCTCGTTTGTTGTTCTGTGCTTCGTTCGTTCGTATTCTAACCTAGGTATATTAATTTTCTTAATTTAATTTTGCATTTTATTTGAAACCTAGTCGTAGAAAAAGTATTGTATGCAACGGTGTATAACTAAGTCAAAAAATACTCGTGGCGTCTTGCTTTACGATGTTCGCCTGCGGCTCACATCGTAACCACACCACTCGTCTTTTTTGACCTCTCTTATACAACTGTTGCATAAACTACTATTATCTACACTCATATCATAAGTCCTCTATTATGCGTTCAAAACCCGTAGGCAATGACCAGCATTACCTGTGGTAGTAGGTGACAGCGATGACAGCTGTTAATTTTGGAAGATGTTCCAAATTTGGATCTCATTACTTTACAATATTCGATAACGTTATTTCAAAATAACGTTACAGCTGTCATCGCTGTCACCTACTGCCACAGGTAAGGTAATGCTGGTCATTTGCCTTTCGGTTTCTGAACCAATCTTAGAGTACTTATAATATGTGTGTATATAAAGTATTGTACATACGAGACTCTGCGTAATTAGCATTACGCAACTGTCACGTAATCTACTATAATAAGCCCATGTAGCCTATGTAACCATGTAATGGTTTAAACACAATTACATTTTGCGAAATGAAACTTTGTAAAATGATATTATAGTTTGTAAAATTATAATTTGGTAAAAAGTCAGGATACCTTTAAATAAAAAGATATATGTCGACTTAGCTCATAATAAAAAACCGGTCAGGTGCGAACTGGACTCGCGCATCGAGGGTTCCGTACCACCCGAATCACACGCCCGGTTTTTATTCTTTGTCTGTTTTTTTTATGGGTAATGTTATTTTATATTTACCTAGATACGTTATCCGTGCGCAAAAACGTGCCTTTTCATGTTAGGCAAATGCCAAACTACCAATCAGTAACGCGTCAACATCTATAAGATTCCACACAGTATAACCTAGTTTTTGACGTGTTTCCTTACTGTCAGCGTTTTGATAGCTCTTATTTGCTTGACAGTAATGGCGGCCTTCTTCTACCTCGCGTATTTTCTTCTAGTTTAGAAGCTACGTAGCTTCGACTTAACTTCCGTGGGTTCGTGTTTTACCCGAGTTCGCGTACCTATTGAGTTAGGGCGCGTACACATAGCGATCCGTTTTACAGGTCCGTTATTTGATGGCGTATGTAGTTATATGAGCGAGTTCACACCCAAAACAGTATTCTGGATCCAGTAAAAAAGAAGATTACAAGGCGAAAAGATCCGTTAAAACGGATCTTGTAAAAACGGATGTTCTATGTGTACGCGCCCTTAGTTCCGTCAGTTCGTGTATTGTTATGCCGGTCGTTATATACACTTCGTGTATTAAAAGCTGTTTAAGGCAAAGTGCCCATACTTTAAGGGCCTAGAAGATACGAGAGCGAATCGAACCAGTTTTTAGTTTTTTCGTAACAGTGGTTATATTCACCTGCGGTAATCGTAGTAGTTTGATACTGACCTATCGTGGTGATTTATAAGTTTTAGTTAAAAACGAGTTGAAAAGAGGCCAAGTTTATCTTCTCTTAAGAACACCGTGTGGAATTAATCCGCTGTGGATTGGGAAAACGACAACACACTCGTAGCAGCTGACATGACACGAGTTTAGAGCTACAATGCGTATGTTACGAGTACACTTGAAACTAATACTCGTACTATTATGTGGCGCCCCATATGCAACGTTAGACCCTTATGTTAGAGATAATACAGGAATATTTTATTCGTTTTCGGTTCTCGTCTACGGATTCTATCGAACGCTCGTTGACATCATAAGGAGTATTCACTTGGTAAAATACTTATGTTTGCTCATTATTACGAGGTCACACCCATAATCCTTCACTACATACATACATAAACTAACGCCTTCATTCCCAGAGTGGGGTAGGCAGAACTACAGAATTACTAACAACTCTAAAAAGCTTTTCGATAATTCTGTAATCCTTTACTGTTAGCTCTTATTCTTCTAGGAGATGCAGTTGTGTGTAGAATTCAACTACGCTACGTTTTATACTATCCCAGCGTCGCGAACTCGAGCCCTAACCAGTGTTAGTTAGTTACTGTACCGACTAAGGCCCGTGGTGAATTCGTCGGACATCCTTTAACTTTTATCAAAAAATAAATATTTATTCGATTCCTCGTGTGCTCACGGTCTTCCGGAGTACAGGCCCCTCACAGGCCGGAGGCCCGTGGCATTTAGCCCGCTCTGCCAACCTATAGTTACGTCACTGGCGCTAACCCATTCTCCGCTGCATCGACCGTTGACTCTCCTTAACAATATCATGGTCAGCAACAACAAATTAGATATCTTATATAGCACTGAACCCCGTTTTTTGGCCCCACTGGGGGTGTATTGCGAACCCATTGGTTGTAATTATGTAATAGTTGTAAATGTATAAAATCAGTATCAACTTAGAATAGAAGCATTCTATGTCACCTTTTAACACGTGTAGCTAGACTGTTAGTGTTCATTGTTGGAACTACCTGCAGGCCGATTATGGTCGTGTTTATCGATGTAGATAAGCGTAGATAAAACATCTGTCACTTTCTGACCAGTATGTAAGTGCGAGAGTGACGGAAGCTTTATCCACCGCGATAAAGGTGACCATAATACGGGCCCTGGTATACATAAATAAATAAACTTCCACCCCGCTCACCGAGATATTACATCTGTACCTAGAGACAAAAAGTATCACTTTAGTCGGCCTGTGTCTATTCCGTTTGGCCAAAATATTTTGGTATAATGTATCATTTCCCAAAAAGTTATTTCCCGTCGCAGTTGATTTATTTCTTGTGTAGTCACTAGTGTACCTAACCTAACGTAATAGACGTAGCAAGTGGTTTCGATATCCCGGATATATAACACAAATAATACAAAATGCTTTTTGGGAAATTATACATTACCAAAAATATTTTAATGTTGCTTAACAAAAAAATAAAACTGTTTTGATGTTAAAGGTATGACTCATTTTCCGAACGCTCAACAGCAAATTTAGGTAGGTTTGTTAGATAATTTTTACAAAAGCATTTTTTCATAGTAGCGAATTTTCACATCGCGTTCTTTCATAGTAGCGATTTTTCACATAGCGTTCTTTCATGATCGCAAATTTATTTATTCGTTTTTCTTCATGTAGCGTTTTTTCGTATAGCGTTATTTATTGTTCGGTGAATTTACTATTCGCATTCTTTCCGTTCCTATTTTTTCCCAATCGCAAATTTTCCTTAGTAATTACATCGTAATAGATAGGTAGGTTAGGTTAGATTCGGTTTTATATCAGGCCCGGAGGGCCAAAATAACCCAGAAATAGGAGCTCCGCTATGCGGAGCTCCGTCGACTCTGTCAAATTAGGTTGGGAAAAAATGCGAGAAATAAAACAATCTACTGGTAAAACATGCGAAGAAAATGAACGCGAATATTATAAAACGCTTTATGAAAAATCGCTACATGAAGAAAGACGAATACTTAAAATTGCGATCATGAAAGAACGCCATGTGAAAATTCGATACTATGAAAGAACGCGATGTGAAAATTCGCTACTATGAAAGAACGCTATGTGAAAATTCGCTACTATGAAAAAATGCTTTTGTGAAAATTATTTAACAAATCGAAGCAGGGTTGATAAAAAACAAGATTATTTAAAAAAAAAGGAAAAAATCGGATTAATTTGATTTAAATCGATCTTTTTTGATTTTTTTTACTTGCTGTTCTTTTTTTATTTGGAAGTCATTTATTAATTAAATAAAAAGACATAATTACATCACATAGTATTCTTTAATTACATCACATATAATAAAAACAATTTTTAACAAAAATACTGTCATTTATTTAAATTAAGAATTAGTTTAGTTTTTTTAAAAGGAAGACTAAGTAGTTTTCTGTATGACTGGTTTATCTAATAATACTCCCGTGAAAGGCTCAACTTTTGCATTCAAACGAATACTTAATGCCACTTGAACACGTGTGTGTGCGCCGTAGTTTATGTCGGGGGAAGTCCCTTGACATATTTCGGCTGATTTAATCGCAGTAAAAAAGTATTGATTTAAATCATTGATTTTTATTAAAAAAACAATTGATTTTAATCGCGATTTAAATCATATCAACCCTGATATGCGGCGACTAAAGCTACGGCGGCGCTATTCGTTGCTAATAGTTTGCTTGGCCAAGAGCTTAAAGCGGTCTGCTCTTAGTAGATATACATGAGGGAAGTAAAGCTTAGTTGCGACGCCTTTAGCTCGGCGTCAGCAGTTTAGTAAGAGCCGATAAAACGTTATTGGGCCAGCAATGTTTACCCGATTGCCGAAGGAGGAAGGTGAGGTGTTTATCAGCCTATATGTGTTTGTATGTATGTTTGTTCCATTGTGGCGCTCGAGAAACTAAACGCGTGGATCGATTTTGATGAATCGATTTCGATTTGTCATAATCTTGTGAGTGGCACTAAAGATATGAAAGTAATATAAATTCTATGTGGCGACAACTAGATGGCATATTGTAAAAAAGAAAAAAATAAAGTCGACAAACTATGAAAAGGGCTTCCGATGTCAATATATAAGGATTAATAAATGTCAATATAATAATAAATTTACAATTCCAGCTCCATATATTCATCCATTGAGCTGCTGATATGATGAAATGAGCGAGGCAATATTTTTCCAAAAATATTTTTTTTCTCATAGCAATTTTTCCGATTAGTGATTATTCCGAATGCCTTTTTTCCCATTCTTAATTTTTCCTGGTCGCATATTTACCATTCTAGTTATTTTCCAGTCGCAAATTTCACCGTTGTAATTAGGCCGAAATATGTAGGTAGGTTTAGGTTATGTTAGTTGTGCAGCAGGCCCGGAGGGCCAAACCACCCAGAAGAAGGAGCTCCGCGCAAGCGGAGCTCCGTCGACTCTGTGAAAATGATATAACTAAGTATTCAGATAAATACAGATTTGTAAATTATGATACTGGAATTATTTCTAATGAGATAAAAATCTTTGGCAAAATAAGCTACTGAAAAAAATAAAGACTGGTAAATTTTGCGAATGGAAATATCGCTTGCAGCAAAATTCGATTTTCGGAAAGTCATCGCCACACTCGATGAATTATTATGCTGGCGTGATATGCTGGCGAGCTAACTAAGATTATAAGTATATTACGAAATACGGCTGTCACATGGATCCTCTTACATTAACCGAATTATCGACTATAGAAATCTGTCTAAATGTATAACTCTAACAACTAGGCGTACGCACGTACACGACACCATAGTTACGTCGTTATGGTTCGCAGGGTGCAAGTGGAACAACTTGTATAGGCCCTAAGGTAAAAGGTAAGGTAAAATGCTGCCGACGAAAGCAAAAGGCAGTATGAGCATCAACTTGATACTCTTGCACTGCATTTTTCTTTTGGATGGCAGATGGTAGTCGAGTAGTGTGTGGGAGGCGGCCTGCCGATCGATGCTAATCGCTCTAAACGCGTTTATTATCATCTGTACCCTTACCATGAGTTACAATTACCGTGATCGCTAGCGAGTCGAATGTTCAGGGTGGTGATTCTCTCAACAAGCAAATGTGATCGTTTGCTCGAGTGAAGGTCCAAGCGGCGAGTTTAAGTAGTCCCAACAGAGCGAACAAAACACATTTTAGCGCGTGTATTCAATTTGGCAGCATGACTTCACCAACGTATAGGCTCCCTAATTGACAATGCACGCGCTAAAATGTGTTTTGTTCGGTCGGACGGGACTACTTAAACAAGCCGCTTTTATTCGCTCGTCCGTTCGAACGGCCGCCGTTTTTTGAGAGAATAACACACCAGTCCCTCGCAGTATTCTTATAGAGTGCAATGGTCAAAGCATTCGACTTGCTAGCGAGTACGGTGATTGTAGCTCATGGCAAGGGTACTGACGACGGTCGGCACTATCGACCCTTAAATTATTATCGTCGAAATCCATTGTCGTATAAGTAACTAGCGACCCACCCTCGCTTCGCTTCGGTTAATGTGAGTTTTCTGTAACTCGTACATAATCCAGCATATATTATACATATAAACTTTTCTTTTGAATAAAAAAAAATAAAAAAAGACCACTATCTATTGATGAAAACAGCATTAAAGTCCGTTGCGTAGTTTATAAGATCTAAGCGTACATAGGGTGATGGAACCAGTAATGGACAAGGCAACAATAATGGACACTTGATTCTTATTTTACAGAAGATAAGGGTTATTCATTTGTTTTGCAACAATCAATTTAGGACCGTATGAAATTTGAATTAAGAGTGAAGTATCCATTACTGCTGCCTGACAGCTAAAAGTGTCCATCATTGGTGCCGTCTCCCTACAGAGGGACAGACGGCTGGAAGCGACTTTTTTTGACTACGTAAAGAACTAAAGATGTATACTAATATTTTAAAGCGGAAGAATCGTTCACAACAAACAAACTTGTTTTTATGTTGAGGGTAATCTCTGGAACTGAACGGAGTTAGAAAAGTCTTTTGCTAATAGGAAGCTCCATTATCCTTGATTATTATATAAACTCATCGTCATCGTCATCATCTTGTGCCCTGATCACAATCAAATACTCTATAACGGAACCATTTCCCCCATATTCATATTGGTTTCTTTTTAATTGTCCTCGCGTGTAATATCTGTGGTCTTATGTCTCTAATAAGTCCATGGGAGTTTATAAATAACTCAACATTGGCAAAATACACCGTAACAGGAGTGAAAGCCATTGATAAATATTAAAATTAGAATTAGAACGTCGTTATCTTTCGTACGATGCAACTTGTTTATGCTATCGTAACTATGGCAGTAGTTGTATTGTAGAGCGTGGGATACACCTGCCAATCGATTCTAATCGCTAGAGCTACACACGCGTCCACATCCCCTCTAACGAAAGCGCTGTCTCTTAGATCTATACAAATATTCATGTTATGTGTTATGTATAAATGTTTATCTACACACATATCATAAGTCCTCTATTATGCGTTCAAAATGCGTAGGCAATGACCAACATTACCTGTGGTAGTAGGTGACAGCGATGGCAGCTGTTAATTTTCGAAGATGTTCCAAATTTGGATCTCATTACCTTACAATATTCGATAACGTAATTTCAAAATTACGTTACAGCTGTCATCGCTGTCACTGTCACGTACTCCCACAGGTCACGCAGATGATTTGCCTTTGCTTCTGAACCCATCTTAGAGTAACTATAATATGTGTGTAGATAAAGTATTGTACGCGACTCTGCTTAATTGGCATTACAATACTCGTGTGATCTATTATGAAACTCGCCTTGCGGCTCGTTTCATAAACCACGCTCATGTTGTGATGCCTGTAATTACGCAACCGGCGCGTAAACTACTATAGTGTATTTAACTTTAAGTGGAAACTGCTTTGGCTTACTGTATTATCCTTTGTTTTTGTATAATGTGTGAATTTATGAACGCTATTTTTTTTGGTTAAAACCGCCGCAGTGACTATGTTTATAATAACACAAATTGAGAAAAAAAAACCCGCTGTCTATTAAGGTTCCAACGATACAGCTGTTTAAAGGGCGGACGGACGGACAGCGGAGGCGTATTAAAACGGGTTTCGTTGGTATCTTGGGATCCCTTCGGGAACGGAACCCGAAAAAAAACAACCACTACTTAATTTAATTTATATTTACGTAATCCTGTAACGTAATGATACGATTGAAAACGACCAAGTTTATAAATTACCGGGAAGACGTGATTATTTCGTAACAATATTGTTGCGTGAGGGAAAGTAATCGAGGTATAATTAGACGTCTTTATTTATCCCAGCTTGTATCCTGCGCGCGCGCCGGCGGGCTGCCAGCCCCGGGTGACATGCTGACATGGCACTGCGCGGAATACCTGTCCTAATATTTAAGAGGATTGTGAAGCTAATAATTTATACAAAATGCGGTAACGTTCCTCTCATAAATCTAGTCTGATATTTACGATTATTGAATATGTTGTAGATATTATAAATACTAGGTCTGTTCGTTTTTCTTGCGAAAAAAACGTACAGACCTATTTTTTTATAATACATTCAAAACAACACGTTCAAAATTCAGGGTTGCATGCAATGCGTTGCCAGCATTTGAAGTCTTAGGATTGCAGTTTTGAGATTGTAGTCTTGTGATTTCAAGTGTCTATGGGTCTCCCACTTACCATCAGGTGGCCTGAATGCTCGCGTGCCTTCTCCTTGACATGAAAAAAAATATCATGGAAATAGGACTTGATTTAGGTGTTGAGAAACGTTATAACCCGGAGCTAAATCTGTAAGGAATTTTTACCAGATTTCTGATGTAGCGTCGCCTCACATTGCTCTTAAGGGGTATAAATCTACTAATTAACTACTACCCTGATGACTGTACTGATGACGCGATTAGCTTAGTTGGCAGTGGTCTACAAGCCAAGTCTCGGGTTTGACTCATAGTAATGTAAAATATTTCTATCATGAGCGTGAATATTAGTTATTAAGGGGTTGGCTATGGCTCACCGAAACATATGTCCGGGTGTATTTAAATTCATAATTATCACAAATCCTAGTTACTATTTTTATTTCAGAACTTTTAAAACAAGTAGGTATGAGACTTTATTTACCAGTTGAAGTTTTTGAAATCCTGATACAAATACGATTTCATGATCATAGTCAACGGTATGTCTCTACGGGGTTCCTCCGACCTTGGGGCTTTAAATACATGGATCTTTTCTACTCCTAAAACTGAACTTCTTTTGTTCTGTAAGTTGTTAAATGTATGTCCAACTTCTGTCCAATTTTTTGTTTCATACTAGTTAAATGTAATTTTCAATGTATGTACGGGATTCAATTCTCCATTTTCCTTTAGCCCTTGTACCAAGGAAATGTCGCCCTCGTACCATGAGATAGTTATTATATGACTATGATTTAATACACAGATTTTACAATTACATTTTAACATCAATTAGTTATCTAAACTTAACTAAAACTAAACGTCAACGATATCGAAAATGTATAGGATTGACGTAAGCTGCCGGACGGTCGCGTCGAGCGCTAATTTCCAAACCATACATTTTATCAGTTGTCGACAAATTGTTTCGTTAAGCGTTGTCTATCCTCTTAGGTCAATGTGAGTGAGCGTATATAATTAGAAATCATTTATTCAACGTACATCTTAGCCTGATTGTGCAAAATGTGGTTACAGAATTATCAACAAGTTAAGAGTTGTAGGTATTTCTGTAGCTCTGCCTTCCCCACTCTGGGAATGAAAGCGTGAGTTTATGTGTGTATGTTATTCAACGTAAACACATGTTATAACTACCTATATGAAAAGCAAGCTTTAAAAACCACTGCATTTTTTATACTGTCGTCGATATACCTACATATGTTAATAATTGTCATTTGACCATTGTTGTTATTTCAATTTTAACAGTTTAGGTATCCTATGACACTCTCGCTGCGAAGACGAATCCAATGACACCTCATTTGTCAAAATCGTCCAAGCCGTTTTTGCTGTAGCGGGGAACATAGAACTGGACATACATGATGGTGAAAAACATAAACAAACATAGTCGAATAATAACCCTCCTTTTGGGCTCCGCCGCAGTCGAATAAAAAAACAGATGACAAGCAGAACAAAACATTTAACATGGCGTTGAAAAAGGCCCTTCTCAGCTTTGTGCCGCAGCGAGCCGCGGGGCTCGTTTTCAGAGAGACCCTGACTGACACACATGGATGGGATGACGACACAAACATTTTGTCTTTGACCTTTTCTTTATTACTGCAATCTACTTTTATTGCCAATAAGGAAATGTTTGGCGGCTAAGTGCCGTAATATCATTTTATCTTGGCGTCACCGGCGTGCCAGAGGTGACGTCACGTCTTAGATAGGAGCCAGACAGTCGCGGTCAACCGACATCTATGAGATACTCTATCTATAGATAACCATATGATTCTGGGTTAGGGAATCTTATCTTTGTACAGATGGGCCTTCATGATTCCTTTCGGATACACTTCGACCTCAGTTAAAATAACTATAGAGTTAGTAACTATACACATGTTAAGAATGGAATGACAGCTTCCAACTTACACTGTTATCTATATGAATAAAAATCAATGTTTGTGTATTTGTCCTCTACCTACGTGTTCCGAAACCATTGATCAGATTATGTTAAAACTTTGGTAGGGTGTTCTAGGGACGCTTGAGAGGGTTTCTGGCTAAAAAAACTCTACGGCAACTTTTTTATTTTACGTGGCATTCCAAACGCTTGCTGGCAACAGCTAGTGCACACATGAAAAAAACTTCGGGTTTGTAGTCGTATCTCACTTGTTCTCATACGCTCTCATGCTAGTCGAACTGACTTTACCTAAGCCCGATTTAGACCAAGCGAATGAACAAGAATTCTATGCACTATCTCGTACTTTTTCTTTGTAAAAATAAAGACAAAACATGTTCTACAGCACTTGTTCGCTAGGTCTAAACGCATCTTAAACCAGAAGCACTTTCAAAGACCTCTCGCACTGTACCTAAGTATAATTAGAAAAGTATGTCGTCTCCGATCCTTTAGGACTTTCTGTTACCTATAATGCTCGGGCGCTATGGTTGCGTCGAAGCGTGTTGATCGATACTTAATA
The DNA here is from genome assembly GCA_946894065.1 of Acleris literana. NCBI lineage: Eukaryota > Metazoa > Arthropoda > Insecta > Lepidoptera > Tortricidae > Acleris > Acleris literana. The sequence continues at coordinate 6,298,815 of OX335688.1, read as the reverse complement.
CCAAACGCGGCGACGGCGCAGCATCCGACTGAACCGGCTTGATCCGCCCTGTTGCTTGTGGTGGCTGGCGACGCGTACGACCGAGTCACGCACACCTGCAAATGACGTGATATATCTTTGTTTGACTACTGTTTATACTGTGTCTGTATAAGTAGAACAACTTGCAAGAAAATCCGTTGACCACACTTCGACTGTGACTGATTTCTTTTCAAATTCAAACTAGTTTTTATTATTGTTAATGGTTTGTTTGGTTTGCAGGTGGACCTCCACCGCGAGATTATTTTCCGGAACTCGGGGCAGACGTATCGCGGCGTGCCGGTCATGGCCAGCAACATGGACACCGTCGGCACGTTCGAGATGGCCAGGGAGCTGTCCAAGGTAACTGGGAAGTCGATAGGTTTACAAGTGTAGGAAGAGAGGTCAATAGATAGATCTCTCTCCAGGCGGGTGTTATGCCTGGGGACCGAAGTCCATTGGAATGAAGTTTGAAGTTGTATATATGTCATCTGACTGGAGAAACTTCGTTAGCGCTTTGTAGAACACTTAAGTTGCGCTGTCTGACGCTGGTGGCGCTAGCGAGGTAGCGAGTTGGTTGATACAAGTTGCCGTTAGATGTCGCTAGGTCGCCACACCAGCCCCCCTTTGAGACCGGAGGTTGATGGTGATGACGTGCAGTCTGTGCGTCGAATTGCCGCTTGCAAGTGCCAGTAGGGGATGTCTCCAGTAGTGGTCAGAGCCGCGTTGGCGAGCGTAGCAGGAGAAGAGGAGTGGAGTACACAGTGAGTCGTGTACCTGCTCGTGAAGTAGGTACTCGTAGTAGGACGCAGTGAGTCGCGTTGTTGAGTGAGAGTAGTATGCACACTGTAGACACCAGGCATGGAGATATATCAGAATGCTAGTGGTGCACAGTGCGGGTTGTCTGGCTTGCTGTGAAACTGCGTCATAGTTGCTTGAAGGTCATCAGGTTGCGTAATTGTCCATTGTCGAGGGTCACCAATGTAGGAAGAGAGGACAATAGAGAGATCTCTCTCCAGGCGGGTGTTATGCCTGGGGACCGAAGTCCATTGGGATGAAGTTGGAAGTTGTATATATGTCAACTGACTGGAGAAACTACGTTAGCGCGTTGTAGAACACTTAAGTTGCGCTGTCTGACGCTGGTGGCGCTAGCGAGGTAGCGAGTTGGTTGATACAAGTTGCCGTTAGATGTCGCTAGGTCGCCACACAAGCAATTTCAGAGGTCCCACACTCGAACCTAAAGCCGGGTACTCACTAGCGAGCTGTAACTGTAACCGTAGCAGTTACAGTAACGAGCTTCTAGTGGAGAACAGGCGCGGGAGCCGCGTACACATCACGATGCTACGTGCAACAGTAACAGTTACGGCTCGCTAGTGAGTACCCGGCTTTAGAGTAAGGCACTTGTCCTACTGCCGACGATGAGCAGGAAGGGAGTATAGCTAGCGATCAACTATTAATATATGTCTCTCTTTTATTGACACAGGATCTATATTTGTTTATTTCGACAAACTATTGGAGAGTTCTCGCCGGCAGTGTGAACAGCCAGCGATCAACTATTAATATATGTGTCTGTTTTAGTGCCACGGGATCTATATCTTTTGTTCATTCTTGAGCGAGAAAATTACCGGCAGTGGGACAGGTGCCCTGTAGGTATCCACCGGAGCTATGCGAGATAGCGGTGTGCGAGGCTAGGAAAATCAAGTAATCCTATTGGTGGATTTGGTCTTCGCGCACTGCTCCGCTGCCTCGCATAGCTCTGGTGGATACACGCCCTTAAGTGGATTGTGAAGCTAGATATTATGAAAAACTAGTCGGCACGTTTTCCCTTCCAAGAAAATCTTTTTTGGAAAAAAAAAACAAAAAAAACGGAAACGTACAAACCCAGTTTTTCATAATAACTACGACATATTTAAAATTCGTTGAAATCGGACTGATTTAGGGGGTGAGAAACGGTATCGCCCGCAGCTAATTTGCATGGCATTTTTTTTAACGGCTTCGCGATTTAAGCCTCCTAATCCTCTTAATGCTGATTCTTGCTGAATTCAAAGGAAAGGAATTTCGGAAATTATTCGGTCTCGTTGACCATCCATCACTACCGTTATAATTCTAAAATCGGACTTAATCACGTAAAAACATTACATAGTACAACAACATTGTATACCTAGCCCCGTTTTAGATTTATAACAGTACGTTTAAACATCTTGTAAACGTCGCGAAAGTTTAAAACATCCATCACTATTTATCTACGAGTAATTAAACTTGTGTTGGATCTTGTCATTTTGATTCATCGCCAAGTCATGTTGACCCAATAAAATCCGAGTTTTTGGCGTCAAGCGCCGAACGCTAGTTTGTAAAATTTATTAAAAATCGCGTAATTTTCAAGTTTTTGTCTGTACCTAACGAACTTCACTAAGTTTGATTAGATGAGCATATATTAAAACGTTTGTAAGTTCATCAATTAAGAAAATTTTAAGTCGATAAGGGAAAAAGAAGTTTAAAAAAACAAAAACCCGCCTTCAAAAAGCTGCTTTCTGCTTTTGGTTAAAACATTGTTGGACGCCGACTTCAGTTGGACTGACCTATTTACCTACCATTTTAAAAAAGTTATTTTTTGCTTTTTGAAGGCGGGTTTTTGTTTTTTAAACTTTTTTTATTTTATTTTGTACTTTTTAGTGATCATAATTATGCTGTTATTCTCCCACTTCTCAATTAATAAGAAACAATAGAACATTTCAATCTCGCCGCAAGCAACGCCATGGGAAAGTCATAGTCATATATTTAAACCTAAATATGCTTCGTCATAGTCGCTCAACTATCTTAATCGAAATATCTTGTCGCCACCCTCGAAATATATACCGTTTAGGAGTTCCGGTGGCCATCTGTGGTCTTCATCATCAGTTCCACTTCACCAAATAGTGCTTTCCAAGACCAAATACACGAGTTACAATTAAAAATACCAAAATCGCTATAGGTATGCCTATAAATTTTGAAGAGTTCCGTCGATTCCTCATGGATTCCACCATCAGATCTTCATTTTGATAAAAATGGGACCAATCGGGAAGCACCAGCTTTCAAATAAAAAAGAATCATCAAAATCGGTTCACCCAGTCTCGATCTGAGATAACAAATATTTTAAAAAAAACAGTCGAATTGAGAACCTCCTCCTTTTTTTGAAGTCGGTTAAAAACAAAAGTTGTCTTTCCTGTGGTCAATAGTCAAAGGCTTGTGTGCACAATTACACATAAGTAATTTTTATCTGATAGGACTTAAGCAGACTTGAGCCGTTCATGCGAATATGGGTTCAGCTATAAAAATGGGCATTAAAAACGTTAACTTCGGATATGTCCACAGGAAAGACGGTAACTTGAATTTGTGTATAACCTTTAATTGTTCCTATTTTTTACCATGTTTTTGTACAATTTTGATTGAAATGTATTATATTTTGTTTATTACTTATTTTTATTGATAATTAAAGAATTTCCCCCCAACGGTTCTAGATCAAAAGCCTTAATTAAGTATGAATATACGCGGTGGATGCGAAAAGCACAAGATCGGTCTGAGTGGAGAGCCTTGGGGGAGGCCTATGTCCAGCAGTGGACGTCTTTCGGCTGACATGATGATGATGATGATGAAATACGCTTAATAGAACTTTAATTACAAAAAAGGCCAGGCAATAACGCCATTTTTATGCATTTACCCGCCACCCGCCACTCACCACCGACGCAGTCGCTGCCGTAAGACATTGCTTTTTCGACATACCCAATACACACCATGGTATTTCACAACCCACGACCAAGTCCCGCCAAGTGAAATGCCAATTTAAGTCATAGAATATCTATTATAAATCATTAACAATGACTTTGTTTTCTATTTTCAGCACGGACTCTTTACATGTATCCACAAATATTACTCCATAGACGAATGGAAGAAATTTTCCGAGGAACACCCTGAATGCCTAGAACATATGGGTAAGTACTTTTTCCAAAGATCAGAAAATGAAAATTGTGCAATTTTGGGTCTTGTTCATTATAGTAGAAGCCGAGAAGCAAGGAGTTGCTGGATTAGTATCAGTATTCACATGTAAGACAGATTAAAGATAAAAGTCATGAATGCGTTATCGCATCTTACAGTCAACTAATTTGTTTTCTAGGCCATTGTGGACTATGTTAAAGTGACGTTGTCAACCAAAACGTAACAGACTTCCTATGATTTAGTTTACAACGTCACGTTGACAAAGTCCATAGTGGCCTTTACTGTATTTACTTGTCGGTCTAGACAGGGACGAAGACGTCGAGCTGATGCCGGTCGAGACTGGAGTTGGTGATGTCGTAGTTATTTAATACTTCACTTCACTGCGACATTGGTGTCTGTATACTTCCTTCCTTATTTTTATTACTGCCATTTTTAGGGTTCCGTTGTCAAACTAGGAACCCTTATAGTTTCGCCATGTCCGTCCGTCCCTCCGCAGCTTAGCTCAGAGACTCTAAGGGATCCGTTAGTGAAATATTAAGATTTAAAGTGCTAATTTTTATTAGTCAGGTCAAGAAAAAAAAAACAGGATTTTTGCGAAATTTGTGTAGTAGCGATGCGTTAGGTTCAACGACGAGCGAAGCGAGATGTGTTTGGGTTAACTGAGGCAATAACGAAACAAACCCGACAGCAGTTTTCCAATATTAGTATCTGAACATCAAAGTTTGCAAATAAATGACTCCGCAAGATGAACAATTTGTTATTTATGACTGTTTTGTAGAGGATATATCAATGCAACAATGGGTAGCGTCACAAGTAATACACATATTCATCTTTCTTCTTACTCATATTCATTCTTAACAGCATAAATAAGTGATCATTTATGTACCTTGTCACTTTAACGTCGTGTTTGAAATCTCATACAAAATTGTGAAATGATTGAAAGCGACAAGGTACATAAATGATCACTTATTTATGCTGTCGACTGTACCTAATGGTTAAATAAGTTTCTGTCAAAAATTTCATTTTACTTTTTTGCACCGTCGTCATCTACTCGTTAAGACGATTCTAACGAGCCCTCTAACACGACGGGTTTATGATGTGTAATTTAGGAGTTCCTATGGTCACCCTGAGTCTCCATCATCAGACCACCCCGATGGTACTATATTATTGGATTGTCATCAGAACTAAAGGTGTATGCAAATTTTGAGCTTCATCGGAACCCGAAAAGTGGGTCAAATTTAACTTGCAAGAGTTGACCCGTAGGTACATACATACATACATTGCAAGTTCAATAAAAGCTTGAGAAATGTTAGAAACTACGAGTGTGTCCCACACACGTGTGTATCACATTGATTTATGAGTTTTATTTATGGTTTTCAAATGTTACATCATCTTTTTAACGATTATACTTTACTATGGCATTGTTTTGATCGTATAGACGTATATACAATAATAAGGTTTGAATGTAATACAATTGATTTGAAAGATAACTAGAAATCTTTACGAAGAAATAAAACATTTTTTTATGGCGTGGTAAAGATATTCAAAATGAAAAATGATGAAAGAAACCTAAATAATTCGATGATTTTTAAATCACTATTCAATGATACTTGTCATACTTGGGCGACTTTTTTTTTGCACAATATGGCGTCTGGTTGCCGCCATATTGAGTTTTGATTTCTGTCATATTCAGTGACGCTCACCAGATTAAGACAAATCGATTGACATAAGAATCATCAAAATCGGACAACGGGTTTAGTTTTTATAGTGACACAAAGGAACAAACATACATATATAGGCTGTGAAACACATTATCCTCCTCCTTTGGCAGTCGGGTAAAAAGAAATGGATATGGGTAAAACGATGGCTTAAAGAACGGCATTTCCTGAGTCATTAAACCTAATTAATTTATTGAACTTTGATGATATCCGTCTCTATTCTTTGTACAAATCAATTAATCCTGTGATAAAATAGCGTTCGCGCTGAAATGCCATAATTTTGAGATACGTGTGCACGCGCTGCTTCTTCTGAACGAACTGGCACGAACTGGCCTCACGCTGTCGGAAACGGCGGCCACACTGTTCAAATCCGGCAGCTCCGACCGCGGTCAAGCGAAGCGGCCGAACGTCAAACGAAACTACACAGTCGGTCTCGACCAAGGCCACACTGTGTCGGAAGGGGTTGTTGTCGACCGTGTTGCAGGCGCTTAACTCACAAGTCTCAATACTTTCAGCGGCGAGCTCGGGCACGGCCGAGGTCGACTTCGATCGGCTGAGCGAGATCCTGCTCAACGTGAAGGAGCTCAAGTTCGTCTGCCTCGACGTCGCCAACGGCTACTCGCAGCACTTCGTCGAGTACCTGCGCAGGGTCCGAGCCGGGTTCCCGAAACACACCATCATCGTAAGTGGTTATTGATCGGCTAGGCGAGATCCTTCCAAAGTGAAGGATTTCAAGTTCGTCTGCCTCGACGTCGCCAACGGCTACTCGCAGCACTTCGTCGAATGCCTGCGCAGGGTCCGCGCCGGGTTCCCGAAGCACACCATCATCGTAAGTGGTTATTGAGCGAGATCCTGCCTCACGTATTAACTTGTTTTACTTATTCACAATTTTGCTTTTTTATCTTGTTGTCAACTGTTATGTCTTCACACATAAATTGAACATCGTCATTATAAGTGAATTGTACATTTAAGAAAATACAAAAAGATTGTGTTTGATACCAGACTGAGCTCGTATTCCAAATTTAATTTTTTCGGTTGGTCATTTAAAGATTGGCTCAGTTTAGAATTACTATGTTTTAACATTTATTACTGTTCTGTTTTTTCTAGGCTGGTAACGTAGTGACTGGTGAAATGGTGGAAGAACTCATCCTATCTGGGGCTGATATTATAAAGGTACCTACGACTCCTAATTTTAAGATTTAATCTGCAGCTGTAGTTTGGTCGATCGTGCTGGGTTCATAAATTTCGTCTTCGTTATTATGAACAAATGCTTTCACTTACAAGAATTCATGCAACAATGTATCACAGTGGCAAACAACTTCATCTGCCAAAAGTGGTGCGCTAGAACCAAAAAAACTCAAGTGGCAACCACAAGCAACAGTCATTGGTTAAAATTCATCATGATGCCAATATCACATTGAACAACCCAATTTATTTTCTCATATACTTACTTTTTGCTTAGCATACACATCGAAAAGGGTGTATGCACCCATTTTATTTGGCTGAAATCAAACATTTCCGAGTTGCTCTATAGTCTTTTGTTTTATTTCAGGTGGGGATCGGCCCGGGCTCGGTGTGTACAACCCGTATCAAGACGGGTGTGGGCTATCCGCAGCTGTCCGCTGTGATAGAGTGCGCGGACGCAGCGCACGGACTGAAGGGGCATATCATATCGGTGAGTGCTGAGGCTCTGCAGGTGTCTGTCCACACCGGACGAGGGCAGGTCGGGCTCGATATGTGAAGTCACTCTTAGATTGTCCTCGAAGGAAGAATGGAAACAAATTTTTATTTAAAGACGCTGCAATCAAGACTCGCGCAAACTATCTCCATCTCACGTTCTTCGTGCGGAAGCATATAAAGCCATCACTTTTGATTATGGTGTGGGCGTGGCAGCCTATGTGGCCCTGAAGAACACTCTAGTAACATAATTTATGTCTTGCAAGCTACGCAAGGAAAAATATTTGCAAACCTATAGCTTAAAATTAGTTTGGGACTAACTAGGTGAATTTGTGTTAAGTCGGGTACTCACTAGCGAGCTGTAACTGTAACCGAAGCAGTTACAGTAACGAGCTTCTAGAGGAGAACAGGCTCGCGAGCCGCGTACACATCACAATGTGCAATAGTTAAAGTAACGACTCGCTAGTGAGCACTCGGCTTAAGCTTGACCCGTTACGTGTATCAACTGCCCGGTTTTTCCCAGGACGGCGGCTGCGTGTGCCCCGGCGACGTGGCCAAAGCGTTCGGCGCGGGCGCAGACTTCGTGATGGCCGGCGGCATGTTCGCGGGCCACGACCAATGTGGTGGGGAGCTGATTACCAAGCCCTGCGGGAAGAAGGTCAAGCTGTTCTACGGGATGTCCTCGGCCACCGCCATGGAGAAACATTCTGGAGGCGTAGCCGAATACCGGTCTTCAGAAGGTAAGGTTTTGATTGCTAGTTTCAGCTGTAAAAGGGTTTCTTGCAGAAGCCATGGTTGCGTTACGGTTCTGAAGGTGTTGCAGAGTTTAGATCCTCCGAAAGTTCCTTTTTGATTTCCCGAACAGCGCAGCAAAAATCAAAATCCTCACCCCTAATACCTTTCCCCAGGTAAAACAGTGGAGGTTGAATACAGAGGAGACGTGGGCGCTACTGTAAAAGATATCCTGGGTGGCCTCCGGTCCGCCTGTACCTATGTCGGAGCCGCCAAGATCAGAGAGCTGCCGCGGAGAGCCACCTTCATCCGCTGCAGTCGGCAAGCCAACGACACCTTCTCATAACTCCTGGGACCCTAGTACTTTGATAATTGAATCGAGTTTGTTGTGCTGTTTTTAATATTCTCCAAAACAAAAAATGCAACAGCTCTCACGGAGTGACTTTCACTACCTTGCAGCTAGAGTCTGTCTAATGAAAGCTGAACCTGGGAAAAAGCGGCAAATTCAAAAAATCTTGATATGGTATTACCGATCAATGAAGGAATAAACGATATTGATACTTTTATTATTTTATTTATTTTGGTGGGCACAAAGGAAGAGGAAACGCGTACTATATTTTCATATATATTATTACGAGCGCTATATTTTGATGAAAAGCACTTTAGGTAAAATACGATGACAGTGACTGGAGCACATTTGGTTTTTCGAAATATATTTGACATGAAAATATAGTGATCTGCACGTGTAGCACAAGTTGTATTTTCTCGCTTGTCGCTCTGTGCGTCTCTATCGTAACAGACTAGATAGTAAGGGAGATCCGAGCGACAAACAAGTCACGAGCAACTTGTGCTAGTCGTGCTGTTGATAGATTTCATTGATACAAGAGGTTTTCGTCTGTGTCGCACACAGCATAATAAAACAATGATGATGAAGAATATTATATTCAACCTTTTTAATAAAGTAATTAGAGGTAACATTATTCTCATCACCCTTACACCTCTATCTAACGACAATTATATCTTGGAGAAGAAGCGCCGCAAGAAACTCCAGCAGATCATTTAGATCCGGCTTCATAGATTGGGTCTGCTTTGTGTTTATGTGCCAAGACAAGAAGTTCTGGTACAGTATAATATTCTTCAAAATCAATTTGTTTAGAACGCAGCCACTCTTTTATTTCGGCTTTGCGGGTGTTGGTATTTGGTACCTTATTAATTTGCACCGTGTGATAGCTAGCATTGTCCATGACAATGACACTTGGTTCACTCAAGTTGGGAATAAGCTTCTCACGTAACCACTTATTGAAATTTGTGGCGTTCATGTCATGGTGATAGTCTGCTTTGATTGATTTTGTGCTAAACGTTAATAAAGCATTAGGCACAAAACCATCTTCTGATCCAGCGTGAAGAATAATAAATCGTTTTCCAGCTGAGATATTGCCAACTACACCTTGGGTGGAAGGCCCCTGCCACGACTTTTTTGTTTTGTAGTTCTGGTGAACGTAAGTCTCATCCAGGTATATTATTTTTTTACCTTCAGCACGTTTTGATGCAATAGTCCTTAGGTAGCGGTGTCGCCAAGCTGCTATGTCAAAACGCTCAATAAGTATCGAACGTTGTTCAGTATTTTGTTTAAATTCGTATCCATTTGCCATTAGTATTCGGCGTAAAGTCTCAAGGCATCCGGTAAAACCGATGCTTTCTCTCAACTCTGCCAATAAGCATCTGAGTGTAGGCACTTGTTTTTTTACAATATAAAATTCATTTATTTTATTTCGGATAGCTTGGATGTCAAAGCTATCCAAATTAGACACCGTGGCCTTGTGAGGTCGCTTTTTTCCGGGAGTACTAAAGACACCGTTGTTTAATTTTCCCTCATTACTTATTCTTTTTAAAGATGAAACACTGATATCTGTAAGAAGAAAGAAAGTGTTAAATAAACAGAACACCATTTAGAAATACATTGTGTGGTTGCGCAGTACAGCCCCATTGTACAGTCCGACAGCCCTAAAAACATTTGGGTTTAGGTGAAATGAAATTGCATCGGTGAGGTTCTAATCGCAACGGTTTAAGAACAAGGAAGACTCATATAACCCGAACATCTTTTATATCTGGCCGATCAAAAATGACATTAAATAAATAGATAAGGTACTAAAGTGTACACATATTTATGAAATCGACTGTACAGTGTACATTTGGTTCATAAACAACAAAATGCTGTTTGCTCCGCACACAGAAAATACATATCAAATAATATGTTTATGATATCTTTTAACTAAACACCTCCTTATTGTTTTATTGAAACTATGAGTGTCAGTTACATTAATCATCTGTCTATTAAATTAATTTAATAAAATTGTGAATGCTAAGAGATTCAACATGATATAGGGACAGACAATAGGTACCTACACCTATTATATAGGGAAAGACAATGATAATTTTAGTAATTACCGGTCATTGAAGATACTTCTTCCAAATATTTCGTCTGAGTCTGGCAGGCTAACTCAGTTTCCTCAACCTCTTTCAGCTGCTTTACGTTTTCCAGCACACTTTTGTCAACGTGCACGTCCAGGTTTTCTGAAACGAATTTAATTTCGTTTAATTTCTTAATCTCATCGTATAATAGACAGAAAAAGGTAAATTAAACTTAGGATTGCACATAGAGAAATAAGAAGTATCAAAATGAACATGCCGTACTAAAGCCGTACTAACCTATAAATTTGGTCACCGTAACTAAACAATTAATTTTTTGCATCAATAATGCTTTTCTTTCTTCTTGTTTTTCTTTGTACTTCTGTATAATAGTATACAGAATCTCCCGGACACCGCCTCTTATCGTCGACGGCATGATTACTCCGTATTTTTATCAATTTAGATCTCGAATTGACAAGTTTCTAACAACAACAAAGTCCAAACGACATATTAAATAGTGTTGCCAGACTCGTCAGCCAAGAAAAATCCAGATTCAGCTTTCATTAGACAGACTCTACCTTGGCTTTTTGTGCTAACTTCATCCACGTATATTCAACCCTTTTTGGATTTCAGAATTTACTTAAAGTACTTAAACCTACCAAGTTCCAGGCAGCTTTACTAAAGGGACTGTGTAGAACTTGGGAGATTTTGACACCTCATAATTTGCCCTTGCCTATACTCTTATGTTGACGATGTTAAAAACAGAACAACAGACTCAGTTTAATTTGAATGAATGTTTTTATTTAATCGAAGTAAAAAATAGGCTTTTATGTCCAAAAGTTGTTTTTAAGTTTGTATAGCAACCAAAAATTACGAATCTGTATCGCTATCTCCTTTCCTCTTGGTGTTTAGTGCTGTCAGTACTGTTCTTTAATAGCAGTGACATGAAGACAACTAAGTAGGTAGTTTTATCTCACGACTACGGTTGGGCCATACTTGTAGTTGTAACACGTGTAGACACGCACACTACGGTGTCGCTTAGCGACGACAGCTACGCACACAGAGACAACGTGTACGTGCATCTACACACAAGTATAGCCCACCCGCATTCGTGAGATGTGATGACTGTAAAGAAGTTGGTTGTCAAACTCATACAAAATCTACTTTAATCTAATTTTCTTTTATTGTGTATTATTATTATAATAGCACTTTCTCAAACTTACTAGTTGGTACTTGAGCCTTTGTTAAATTCATGATTCACCTAATTTTAACTTTGTCAAAAATAAAAACTCCATACAGGCAGAGGCAGTCGTGTGAATAGTCACTAATTAATATTGATTCTTAATAGTATAATTGAACCAACTTGTAGATTTGGCAGTCAATAAATTAATTCAGTATTTACTTGCGTAGAATTATCCACAATCTTTAATAGTCGACAAAGAACAAATCTTATATTGAAATATGTACATTGAAAAAGGCAGAGTCAAACCTAAACAGACGCAAGTTTTTTCACGAGTGAACGAAATGGAAAAAGTAACGTCAATGAAAATGTATATCACAGTCACGCGTGAATAAATGTTCGTTCAGCTTAGGTAAACCAACTACCTACCTAATCCCATTTGTGCTAAGATTCATTATCTGTTGATGGACATGTTTCCAACTGTGAACAACTGCCATGTAACTGTAATCGAAGCATTATGTACTCTATTAGTAACCATATTAAATTTAAAATGCTTTTGCTGTTACTTTTCAGTTAGCCGCCTTTTTTGGTATCACGGCAGTTTGGGGCATCAGTAAACTGGTTTTATAATGATACGTTTAAAGAACAATCAGTCATAAAGAACACAAAATATTTAAATGTATAAATTAATCTTTATAAATAAATATTAGCCCAAGAAATCAACTCTACATATATCTACTCTTACTATTAAATCCAATTATTCAGCTACATAGAAATAGCCTAGGAACAAATCAAGTGCACTTGCTTTTATATCTTAGATAAATATCTAGCGAATTTTACCATGTGAAGGGAACAGCAAATAAAATAGTGATATATCAATGTTTAGTCGAAATCCGTGAGATGTAAATGTACGGGATCCCCTTTAGGCTGCGGCTCCACTGAGGCGGAGATGAGCGGAGTGGAGCGGAGCTGTGCCAATATTAACCAATAGAATCTAAGCTAACGTGCGCAAGGCGTTCTCGACGTGACCGCATACGCCTTCTATTGGTTAATATTGGCACAGCTCCGCTCGTCTCCGCCTCAGTGGAGCCGCAGCCTTAATCGAAAACATTAGTTTCATAGAATGTTCTACTTCGCCAATTTTTTTATTCTACGAATGCTTTTTTCTGCTGAAACCTATTGTTTTTAGGTTATCTTCTGGGTTATAGTCTGTTCCAATTGAAATTGACAAAGATGTAAACAAAACTGTTTGACACAACCACAAATATTCATTAAGCGTGTTTGTATTTACAATAACATAGTATTTTTAATTAATAGTCTTTTAATGTTAAACTTAATATGAAAGTAATGACAGAGTGTATAAGTCATTGCAAACACCTCACTTGGTCTTAAAAAGTACGTGATTATCGGGTAATAATGATAAATTGGCTCGTTTGGTTTTGTTTATACCTTTGTCGATTTCAATTGACCCAGACTTTACGCCGGTTAGGTTAGGTTACACCTGTGACTCCTGGGGCACGTTTTATAAAGCTACAAGTTACAATTTTACAGGTCTAAACTGGCAACACTGCTCAAATGGCTGGTCATCATTGGTCGAGGTTGTGTCAAATGGAAACTTGTAACCTGTAAATTGTAATTTGTAGCTTTATAAAACAGGCCCCTGCTCGTGTAAATGCCTGTCGATGAAATGAAAGTTCGGCGAAGTAAAACATTCTATGGATTAAAGGGTAAACCATGTTGTATAGTCAAGGTAAGAAAAGGTTCGTCACTTTTGGACCTTAAGAGCGTTAAAATAGAGTCGAAAAGTTTTTTTTTTTTAATAATTATCGGCGATCAGTCGCAAGACTATAAGCTGATTTGTTGAAAGCCATTTGTCTTTAAGGCGAAGAGGCCAGCGCCTCTCCTAACCGCTTACACAACATCCTTCCTTTTTAGTCTCTTTTCACTGAGGGAAGGTTCTAAGAGGTGTGTTGCTAATGGATTGGGATGGATAGATAGGCGCTTAACATATGCGGTCCTGTATCTCTCTATTTCGGTCTCGATTGTTGGAACATTGAGGTAATCATGAGTCGAAAAGTGACGAACCTTTTTTTATCATGACTATACACTATTCCGCGTTACTTTAATACAACGGAATACTTGTATTGTGCATAGTGTACGTCATCATATACTTAGGAATGTATTAAAGACATAAAAAGACAAGAGGTATAACTTAAAAAATAGCCGAAGATCTTGTGAAGCGGGTGAAGCAAATTTTCTGCTAGTTTTATCTCTAGCCTCACCGCACCTACTCGTATATATGCTTAGTTAGTTCCGGTTGTTTTAGTAATACCTTATAATAAAAAAAGAGCGCGGGAGTCGTAAAAGTTTTATTTTATATTCCGACTCTTCTTTCTAAGCAGGATACATTTTCCTTCATGTATTATAGCAATAAGTAACATACGTTTGCGAGGACGAGCTATCTAGGCGATAGCGGGGGCGGAAGGTAAAGCGGGGAAGGGAAGCAGCGTACTAGCAGTCGCCCCGCCTCCCCCAACGTCTGGCACCCCGCGGGACGGTCACGCGCGAACTTGTCGGACTATAAACGACACATGAACTATTGTGGCTTAAGCTAATGACACTCTATACTGAAAATATTCGGCCTAAGTTCGGCGGTATTACGCATGCTATGCTTTCTAAATTACCAGCTATACGTATACATTATCTGCGGAAAATTACGTCGCTTAATGTTATAGGCTTAGAACTTCTGCCGCGTAATTTCGCCATAGTGTGTCATTAGCCATAGGAGGATTGAATATTTAATATTTTAACTAAATTACCTCTTTATAGACAAATCTTTTCCTACTAGAATAATATATTCTAATTAATAGTGAGTGTATGAATGATTTACGATTTACGATTTATTTCTGACAGAACGCTAGTAAATCTGCAAATTCATATTTGTAAATGTATCCCAAATGCTACCTTACTGTGTGTATTTTGGGTTTTAATTTTGATTAACATGAAATCAATAAGTTTTCAGATTTTCACTGAGACTGAATGTGTGAGACCGGCTTTCTACCGCTATCACACTCGCTCTTGCATTTGACAGTATATTTGTCACTCGTGCCTTTTAAAATCGCGAAGAAAGCCGATAACTGTTAAAAAGTAACACGTACTACACAGTCGAAATCATTTTTAAACGTAGGCTACTAAGGAACCATGTCAAAATGAAGTTATAAAACAAATTTTAAGAAGTCTCATACCGTAAGATTGACAACGACACGGACAGAGTTTCATACCTAGTGGCCTAGAAATATTTGCACTTTGAAACCAATATAAGGTCGTTAGGAAGTGGTGGCAAAAGTGAAATACCACTTTCTTGGCCGACCGTTTAAAGGCCTTAAGAGCTCGTTCCCACTATGTCGTGTGTCGGATTCCGATTTTAATCGTATGTCGGCGCCTCTGTTCCCACTATGTCCGATGTCGGATTCCGATTTTAATCGGGTGTCGGCGCCTCTGTTCACACTAGTCGGCTGTCGGCCACTATGGCAGCCACGCGCGGGTGGAACAAGGGGTGCGGGCGGGGCGGGGTCGGCCCCGACATCCGACCAATCGGCAATCTTTGTCGGACGAGTGTGAATAGCTTCATATAAAACGTTCTGCCACTGGACCGACCGATTAAAATCCGGACCGACATACGACATAGTGGGAACGAGCTCTTATGGTTAACCATCATTTCAAGTTTATGTGCAGTAAGGTTTATTTTGTAAAAGATGCTGTGAAGAAGGATCCACTTAGGAAAGTAATCATTGTTTTTGCCGGTTTAAAAAGCACAAAATATATCTCTTACAACGTTGTTGAGTACAAGCTCGAATTATATTTTAAGATAATTTAAGTTTAAAAATCTGTTTTAATATATTTTTTATTTTTTAAATGAATGGACTGTGTTTGAGTTGGGTCACATTGAGCGAATTAGTATTGAGTATACTCATATTATTATTTATAGAAATTCGTTACTATAGTGCCCGGCCGATAAGAAGTCAATCCTGACACCTATCATTTCAGTACTAATTATAACCTCAAACACAAGAACAGCTGGCCTATTGCCTAACGCACTCGCAATCGCAATCGACTTCAAAATGAAAACAATTGCGATTGCGAGTGCGTTAGGCAATAACCCCTCTGGTTATAAACTGTACTGCGATGAAAGCTGTCAGTATTGACTTCTTAACGGCTGGGCTCTATAAATAGGTAATATTTGCTCAGTGTGGCGTGACTCTAAATCTAAGTTTCCTCAAATATACTTAGCTGTTATAATAAATAAATAGTTTTATTACAAACACTTTTATTTGTGAACTCCCTTTGGCCTATTAAACTATGAAGTAGGAAAATCTAAACTGAATTGAAATCCAACCCCGTAGATCGAATATATAATTACTTTATATTACCAATGCTACCAAATAAAAGACTTTTTCAATTTTTATTTGATTAAGTAAACAAACAATTAATTTGATATCTTGCGTTGGTCACAATCATCCGTCGAGCACAGAGCATTGCCGTTACTGAGACAGACGCAGATGTTACAATCAATCTTATAAGAGTGTCCCGTCGGACAGTTCCCACTCTGTATCATCGGGATGATCTCTAAAGAAAGTGGGTCCGCGGGCTCCTTGCAAAGATCATCGGAGCACACGAGCGTCTTCCCGTCCGACAAACAAGTACACTTGTTACAATCCTTCTTGTACTCGTGTAGTGGCTCGCAGTACCCGTGCAACGTGTCCAAACTGCGACTGCTGTCCTCGTTGTCTGAACACCGAGAATCTGACTCGCACCACTCCCACTTCTCGCCATTAGCCAACACGCACATACATTTCAGACAGTTTAGTTCATAGGCCGTTTGCAGCACGCAATCCTGAGTCGCTTGGTTTGCCAATGAGGCATTCTCAACACAGCTTTTCACAGTACAAGCGAACATCGGCGCGCCTACTTCATTTTCTAAACACACGCATAAATTACATCCCTTCTTATATTTGGTTCCTATCCTACAGTAATGATCGTCGAGCGGAGAATCGACCTGCTGTAGGTATCGAAGATCAATATCCATTAATCTTCTTGTAGATTTGTTGCCTTCCCCCAGGCAGCGTTTGGAAGAACAGATCATATTGCCGTTGCCATTGCAGTAACACAAGTTGCAGTCGACGTTAAATACTTTCAAAGGTTCGAAGTCTGTACAGTGTTTCTTTTTCATTTCCTCATTTGGTGCGCATTTAGAGCATAAGAGTCTGTTGTTTCTGAGACAAGAGCACACTCGGCAGCCGAGATGATATTTGATCTCTACTTTGCATTCTGCGTACAGTTCTTGAATGTTGTCATCTGTTTTGTTTGCGTTCTTGTCACTGTCAAGTTCTAAGACAGGGTCGTCGTTATCACAGGGGTTCTTGGTGCAGAGGGATTCGTTGAAGCGGCCGTCCGAGGGGCAGAAGCAGACGTTGCATCCGATGAGGTAGAGCTTCATAGGGGAGCACTGGGAGTCTTTGGTGCTGGGGGGGAGTTCTACGGCGTGGAGGATGCGGAAAATGTCTCGGCAGACGGGGTTGGGCCAGATACCGTCCTCGCCGCAGACACAGAGCAAGCCTTCCCGGTGGTAGTGCACGCCGGGCTCGCATGCTGACTCTGTCGACCTCCACACGCCATGACCTTCCATGCCTACGTCGATGTTTTTAATCGCATCTACGAAAAAATAAAAAGTACAAGATAGCTTAACGTCACAAAAAACAGTTTCCTTTCACTGCATACTTAAAATGAGGAGGTTCTAACTTTGATTGTATGTTTATTTTACACGATCTGCGTAAACCAGTCCAAATTGTTATTTTTGGAAAAGGGTACTTCAATTCCTGGTCGTTTTCCCATTCCTATTAATAAATTGATAAATAAAACACCTTCATACATTAAAGCGGAGAGCGTAGGCATATTCCGCATATTGATAGGGACCGTTGGACTCCCTAAAGAACCATAAAAATGAAGGTAACGATAAGTGGACCGTAACGTAAAGCATTTACATTGGTCAAGGACAGTGGACAGTGGACAAGTGACAATGGACAGTACAGTCGTGTAAACCGATCGGACATTGGCGAGTCAAGTTGCCTTGCCAGTGGATCCGAATCGCTTTGTATTTTTCCACTCCAACGTCCTTGGCACTGTCCTTGCCACTGCCCTTGACTAATGTCCATCGGGCTTAACTGACTCCTACCTTGAAAGTGTCCAAACAGGTCGACGCCGCTGCATACGCGCGCGTCACAACTGTACTGCATTTTAATTCCGCAGCGGCACAAATTGCAGTCGTTCATCGCGAGCGAATTAGGCTTGCAGTGCTCGCTCCACACCGAAGTCGCGACGGCTGCAAATCAAATTGAAATATTTATTTGCTAAAAGTGGGTAGGTATAGGTTCAAATAGGTTGTGGCGGGCTTTCCGCAACTCGACGACTCAAATGTGGGCCTATTTTGCGTGAAATGAAGTGGTAGGTGTCGCGAAGTCTCGCGATTTGTAAATATTTGTACATAGCAACATTACACAGAACCGAGATCCCGCCATAATCTTTGATTGTCTATGGTAAGAAATTACTCGCATTTTTTACATTCTTTACATAGTTTCATAGTTGCGAAGTGTAAGTGAAAGTGCTAATAAGTTCGATTCATCAAACTCCTGAGCTGTTATAGAAGCTAAGTACCAAGTCTAAGTACCAAGTCTAAGTACCAAGTCTAAGTACCAAATCTAAGTACCAAGTGTCTGAGTGACTATGAGAAGTAAAGCCAGTATTATTTTATGTTCTTGTTGAGAGAGTGGATGTTTAAGGCTCTGCGAAACTCTTACGAGCTGATCGAGCAATTTACCTCCATTCTTGCTAATCTAATACGCTTATTCGTAATTTACAGTATTATGCTTTTACATGTCACGCTACCAAGTAAATGAACGTGGCTGTGAAGCCACCACCTAAAGTATCTGGTAACGTCTAAATAACCAAGTATCAAAGCGTCAAACTATACTAACGATTGCCACCTTTCTATGATATTTATATGCCAAGTTTCACTGTATCCTTTCCACTTCTTACGCAAGGTATTTATGTATCTCAGTGGCCCTGGGTTCTGTCTTGTCAGTCCTAGTGAATAATGAGAGGGTGGCTGCGGTCACCTGGTCTGTAATGAGTACCAGGTGGCTGTGTTCAGTCTGGCCCGTAATGAGAGGGTGGCTGTGTAAGCCTGGCCCATGATGAGAGGGTGGCTGTGTAAGCCTGGCCCGTAATGAGAGGGTGGCTGTGTCAAGCCTGGCCCGTAATGAGAATAGGGTGGCTGCGGTCAGCCTGGTCTGTAATGAGATCCAGGTGGCTGTGTTCAGTCTGGCCCGTAATGAGAGGGTGGCTGCGGTCACTTGGTCGGTAATGAGTACCAGGTGGCTGTGTTCAGTCTGGCCCGTAATGAGAGGGTGGCTGCGGTCACCTGGTCGGTAATAAGATCCAGGTGGCTGTGTTCAGTCTGGCCCGTAATGAGATGGGATGGTTAAGTCCAGCCCTGTGTGTGATGAGAGAGAGAGAGAGGTGTGTGTATAGATTTGAAACTGATGTGGAAATGTTACAGGTTCATTCTAGTGATCATATAATATTATCATTAACAGTTGGTCTGGCTTAACATAATTACTTGACATTATGTGTGGCTTCAACTGTGGTCTTACTGCGGTTGAAGTCATAGTGTTTATTTTAAACTACAGGTGGTGACCAATCACAATAGCACTATTTGGGTGAACAACAGTTGGTGGCTATGAGCAATGATGATATAACAGCAGGGAGTGAGAACTTAGCAGGATCTGTCGCCAGGTATGAGATCACATTATTACTATTACTATTGCCATTGATCAATTAATATAATGAAACCATAATACGCGAAGCAGTTATAGATATAATCAAGAACTCATACAAATTAACAATAATAATTATTGTCGCCGCGCCGCCGTCTACTATTATGTGGTCCGAGGATCATTGTACGCCATGCGTGGCGTGAGTATGGCTAGACATAATGGTAGTACAGAATATTCCCCACACATAAATATATAAATATCTAAAAACGCGGCGACAGTAGGTATTGAAAGTAGGTCTTAAATAATAAATTAGTTTCATCCTCTTTCTACCTGTCAATAGGCGTACAAACGTCAAGTAATAGAAATACATCAGTTACCTTATAAAAGTCACCATGCCTTAGGCCGGCTTTACACTGAAACTGACGACTTACGCAAGTATCCTGTTAGAATGAGAAAAAAATATTTCTATCTACTTCTAACCAATAGCTGGGTCCCTACTTACGTAAGTCGTAAGTTTCAGTGTAAAAGCCGCCTTATATTACGGATATCAATTACAAATCACAATTTAAATTCAATTAGGTTAAAGCTAGCCTTCCGAGATGGGCTGCAGACCGCAACCACAGGCGACACTGCGGCTGGCCTGTGTAGATGGGCAGGCCGCAGTGTGGCCACGCTCGGAATCAATTTCATAGAGATTCATAAATAAAGCAGTGGTGTCGCTTGTAGTTTGCTGTTGCAGTTTGCGGTCTGCAGCCCATCTCAGAAGGCTAGCTTCACTATGTCATACGTCCAATAAAATAATGATTTAAATGTCAATCTAAAATGCAAAATCGTGGAGTCAGATATTACAAAGTGTGATAAAATCATATGTAGTTGGTTTCAACTAAAAATAATATAAATATGATTGAAAACTCCTCTCGCATTATAGTATTTATCATCCTCAGTGTCTAAAGTCGAACTTTTTATACCTGTTTCAACTACTTGTGATTTTATCACATTTAAAAAATTATTAAAATAATACTAAACGTAAATATTTTCAAAATTCCTTACTTGGGGTTGGAAATGAGGCTATTACGTATCATTTTAGGTATACTTAACAAATAATGATTCAACCGTATCATATCTGGAGGAGCCCAAACTTGGTATGTTTTGAAAATGGTTTATAATTTAATTTAAAAGAAGTGACTTAAATATAATCATGTGATATATTTTTTGAATCGGCTTAATAAGCCCTTTCATTAGATACCACACACGATAGGTTTCAGCACAATTATTTTTTTCCCCTACAAAATAAAGATGACGTCATAACTCGTCTCCTATTTTGTTTTTTTTCGTGCTACGGGTCAAATTGATTCTTATGGCCTAAAGATCAATCGTTCCAATTTTCATGCTTTTAACACAATTAGCAGCATTTTTTGGCGTACCGCTAGGACTATAACGCGAGACTAAACAACCATAATGACACTCGATCTATAGCCAACAGCGCTCCGCTTGGGTGGCTAAACATCTCGTGTCATTATGGCTTATTTTAGTCCCTTGTTGAACAATCTACTATTAAATCTCTGCTTTAATATAATAAGATGTACCTACGGGCCAAAATCGGCTGGCGGACTTTTAGTATGTAATGCCCATAAGAGCTGATCCGTGGATGTAGCCGCAGAACCTACTTAAGTTAGTTTAGTCTAGATAAGCAACTGATGGCTGTGGAAAAAGTACAGTCGGCATCCACATCATGTTCCAATATATTTTTACTTATTCCACTTACGTTTTTCATGCATTGGAGTCACAAAAGTCAACTGCAAAAACAAAAGCAGCACTTCCGTTATCATTGCAATGGCTTCTCGAAAGTCAAATTGCAGGCATGAAATCGTCACATAATTGTTCTTTCAAGCGTTGAGATTCTGAGATTGAATGGTTCAGGATGGCGGTACTAAAAATGTTTAATTAAAATTTACATTGTGGTGGGAAATTGGTTTTAGTGCGAGCAAAATTGCTTTGCTGTTTTGACACTGGAGATTTAGCATCTACAACACCCTGCTAAGGTCCAATGTCAAATTCCAATGGTTCCAAAATGAATCTTGTGCCAGTCAAGTTAAGTTTAAAGTCATTTTGACAAATTTCCTACATATAGGCCGCTGGGCCTTAGAAGGAACATTATGCATTTTCTCACACCACGAACGTATGTTCCACGAATTATGGGGTAGTAGTGTTAAGGAGGGTTCATCATGGCAAATGGCGGCAATGAAACTGGCCATAGGGTGATATTTTCTTGCGTGACCATAGAATATATTGTTGCCATTTTCAACTACTAGTGATATTGAGCTCAGTTTCTCTACAGTAGGTAGTTGCTATTAAATACAATTTAAGATTTCTATTACAACTAACCTTATTTCCTTTTTTAATTAATTATTAAAAAGCATGGATTATCAGTTCGTTTTATAGTGTTACGAAGCCAAACTAAGAACCCTTATAGTTTCGCCATGTCCGGCTGTCTGTCTGTATGTCACATTCACTTTTTCTCAGAAGCTATCAAAGTAACAAAACTAAAATTGTGTGCACATACAGATATTCATACCTCGCACTAAGATCAATAATCGGAAAAGTTTTTTTATGTTACTTACACATAATAAAACACCTTATGGCATCAAGTGAGATATCATTGGATAGACTAACGTGTCCCCCCCCCGAGCCAAAACTACAATTAATACAAATCTGAAATATATCCATACTAAGTAGACTTTATTAGTTCTTGAGATACAGGCGACTAAAGTGATTATACCTACAAAAAATCACCTAAGACAGTTTTTTGTGTTTGTCGTAACGGCCTCGGAACCCTACACTGACCATGATCCGACATGCTCTTTCCCGTTTTTTTTTTTATTAAAAGAGAAAGAGGTCCAAGTTCCAAGAGATATGTTTACACTTTTGCATCTTATTTCGATGCAATAAGGTGAAAAAATCTAAACATATCTTTGACATCGACCCTACTCTGCCTAACGTGCCGTTCGACGAGTTCAAGTATTGTTTATTGCTTACCTAGTATAAAATTCTTCATTCGCAAGTTTTCCTTTGTTAAATATCATTATACAACAACATTATATCATCATCATCATCAACCTACTTCCGTCCACTGCTGGCTCGGTCTTCAGTTTTGTGTTTTCAACCCCTCCTAGCTACTTACTTTTCGTTATCATCACTCAAGCTGGAGGCTGGAGGGCGTCCTACTCTAAGTTTGTCAAGCCGTGGTCTCCACGCCAGAACATGTCTACTACCCCAGCGATTGTCGGTTCTGCGACAGGCGTGACCGGCCCACTGCCACTTCAGTTTTCTTATCCTTTGGGCTATATCGATAACTTTGGTAAGAATGTGAGGTTATAATCTTCCATACTCGCTCATATATGTATAAAAAATGTGTACCAACCAAGAGAGATTTTCTCTACATAAACATACATAATCTCACGCCTTCGTTCCCAGAGGGGTAGGCAGAGCTACAGAATTACAAACATCTCTAAAAACTTGTTGATAATTCTATAACCACAATTTGCACAAGATTTTCTCTTACTTGTCAAAAAACAAATATAGGTGAAAAACTTAAGTAAAAGACCTCTTGCATGTAGTGGTGTCAAAACTTATATGGAATTTACGTCAAATTTCAAATATAGAATGTCGAAAGGTCTATACAGATGTGTTACAACTAAAAGCAAGAGGTCAATTCCTTAAGTTTTTCACCTATAGGTGCCTACAGTAGTTATGATATTAGCTAAATTAACCAAAGCGGATAGTAACAACAGCAAGTTCTTTAGACATTCAAAACTAGCTTAGTTGATGTATCTATCGTCTTGTCACGCTCATATGGATTCAAGACGCTTATGCACAACAATCACAATCTGGCTAGAAGCGACCAATTTTTTTTTCAGTGTGGCCCACTAGTTACAAGAAGACAGGAACGTCATGGCAAAAAAGCCGAGGCGGTCTCAAAACGATATGCTTTATTTGAGTGACGCATGGAAACTCATTATTGCTGATTATGGCCCTATTTAAGCCTCTAATAGAGTCTAGTCACATGCCTCTGGCCCATGGCCGCTGCATAGACATACTACGTGGCGTGGGTCTCACGGATAAACGCAGAGAAAGTGCACGCTGAGAGCGTTCGTGGCAACGGGAAAGTTGACCCCTGTAGCCGGGTAAACTGATCCAACGATCTGGCATGTACATACATATAACAACGCAAGATTCGATTGTTGTGGAAATGGACCAAAATTACCTTATAAGTATTCTTTTAAATCTAGGATGATCCCTATGATAGTCGTATTTCGTAATTTCAATCACTGTACTCACAAGCGAGGTATTTAAAAATATGCGATTAATTATTAAAATTCCTCGTGGAGTGGCCTAGCATTGTACAGAAAAGTAACTTCTCAAATTGTGAAAGTTTATTATGAGATATTCTTGGCAATTTCTAAGAATATTCTTTAATTTTGTATGGAAAGAGAACATTCTCAATGCTCTCAAATGTTTCCGATAATATTCTGAGTAATTTCTTGAGAAGATTTCTTAACTTCTGAGGATGTTCTGCAACTTGTACATTGCTAAGCGTGGCTAGGTTTGTACAGTCAAGGAATTTAATTTGTGACCCAACTTAGGTCAAAAGTCAATCTGATATTCTACAGCAATAAGGTTGCGTTTCCTATCAATTACAAATGACTTGGCATCTCTATAATAACAATGACATCTTCAAGCAAATTTTCTTTGAAATGGTTAGCAAATTAACGTCCGTGACCGTACCAGTGTATTATTTATGTAAAATTAAAGAAATAAGTGTAATACGTGTTATATGAGCTGTCATAGGCATCATCGTAGATTAAACAAAGTATAGCTCAATCCCTTTTCTTCCCCTCCTCGACTACGGCGACGTCACATATCTCGACGTCTAGAGAACTGTTTGATAAGCTGGAACGCCTTCAAAATGTGTGCATTCGTTTTATTTACGACCTGCGAAAATATGACCACTTGTCCTACTTCCGTACCGTACCCAGAAATATCTATTATCCTCTCGTTGCTTTTCAACACTTTGTTTATCCCTCATTCTACCCCTTATCTTTCTGAGAGGTTTAGCTTCATGGCGAGCGGTTCCCAGAATCGCTTGCGGTCGAGTGTTGACCTCTCTCTTGCCTCCCCAGTCCATCAGTCTAGAACCTACACTGCACCAACCTGCTGCGCGTTCTGTGGATTAAATCGATTTTTGAAAACGTTCCCGTTTCGTTTTCGTTCCGAACAAAATGTTGTATAAAGAAACGTTTTAAAAACGTTATTATAAATAATGTTTCCGAGCCCCTGGTTATAGTATGTCGTAATTTAATTTGAATATAGTTATGTACTTTTTGTCGTGGTGTCTGTGTGGCACCTTGTTTGGTGGTTAATTTTGTTTCCATAAGCGAGATCCTGTTACTGGCTTAGTTGATGCTATCTTATGTTTTTATATTGTTTTGTAAAGCTGTTGGTTCTCCTCGAATAAATAAATAAATAAACTGCACGCAGACAATTTGACAATTTTTTCAAATTGCCGCAAAGTAAATTATTTAGTTAAGTAATATTTCTCATCTAAGGCCTGATTTTTCAGTGTCCAGAGGGCTCAGACAAGATGAACTACGCTAACTAACGTTTCTATTCGATTCGTTTTTAAACCAATCGCGTCACTGGTAGACCACGTGACTTTTCGTATCACGTCATCTTCCAGTGACGCGATTGGTTTAAAAACGAATCAAATAGAAACGTTAGTTAGCGTAGTGCATCTTGTCTGAGCCCTCAGATAACAGTAACTGTTGGGTAAATTTTAGCTTGGTTCTTTTCTATGTCAAATAAAAGAAAAGGACCAAGCTAAAATTTACCCAACAGTTACTGTTATCTGGACATTGAAAAATCAGGCCTAAGTAAAATACCTATGTATTTCTTTTGAGAAATAATGATTCTTTAAACCGATATCTGTGCAGTACATGCAGATATGCGTGGAAAGACGAGAGGGAGACTTGCCCAGCAGTGGGACACTTTAGGATAACAAATAAATAATATATATATATGTGTATAAAAGTATGAATGTCGTTGCCTCTTATTTATTTTTTATTTTCCTCAATCACGCAAAGGTTAGCTTGAAGAGATCCCTTAAAGGCATTAGTTCAACTTTGTACATTCCTATATGGTAAATATTGTACTTGATTTTATCGCTCTTTGTGTGTTGTGTTTACATACGAGTGTAATTTTTTTAATAACTATTTTCGAATTTTCTGTTTGCATAATACTGACGGTAGCAGTTCGCTTTTGTTAACCGTTCTGGTATAATTTTGATTAGTATATCATAGGTATAATATTATAAATGTCATCTGATCATTAGTTCAATTCTGTTATTTAATTATGATGACCCACCAAATTATGAATTTAGTTTTTATACTTACAGATTGTTTATTATGAATTTTACGAGTAGTTAAGTGAAATAATGCTAAAAGTTGGTATAAAGAATGAACGGCACCCGTGTTTAACTTGTGTATCTTATGCGTGGGAAACGTGCGCCGCATGGGTTTACGGCTTAAATGGTTAATGTCGGCCTCGTCGCCTGAACTAATCAAACTATCGTTGCTGTAACCAAATACATTTACCTCAACATGTCGAAGATAGACATACATAGCATTCTTTTACCTATTAATACCATAAACACTATTAGGATTTTAAAATAACACGGGAAAAGAAATAGACAATTACGTGCATGTATTATTTGTACACATTAACTTACCATTTTTCATACAAAAACATCGATTGCATTTAACAGAAAACTGACTCTCAGGCTCACATTTTGTTTTAGAATCCAAAACGACTGTTTTTCTCATGTTAAACATCTGGCCTAGCACATTTGGTATTAATGCGCTAAAGAAAGACCCGGCGACTCCTGGACGTTCCGTCGTGGTAGTAGTGGTCGATGTAGTTGTTTGAGTAGCTCGTTCTACGACGATCTCATCAGCCGATTCTGATGAACCGTCATCGTCTCTCCCGCGACGGACTTCCTTTGCACTATCTCCATCATCATAAGGAAGCTTCGTAAACCTTTCATGTGACTCTCTGCCCCTCAAACTTTCAGAAACCCCTCTTTTATTTTCAACTTCATCAGATTCTTTGTCAGATTTCTCACTTGTCTCACGAGACAATTTAATTTCTTCGTTTTTAGCTTCTGGTAAACTTTGATCGTCACCTAATTCTAAATTAGGAATCTGCCAATCTTGACTTTTGGTGGTAGTTATTGCAGGCTGAGTCGGTGATGGTTTTGCTCCGCTCCTCAAAGCTAGTGCGTAGGCAGCTGATTTACCTTCCGGCACGAGTTCCAAGATTTCTCTTAAGAGCTCGGAGCCGCACTGAGTAAAGTTGTATAGCCCTAACTGAAGTGCTTGTTGACTATTGTGTCCGGTGTTACACATGAGTTTGTTGCTGGAGAGGCAATAGCAGAACTGGCAGGGGGCTAGGGAATACCACTGTTTAGAGGTACAGTCACCGAATACATTGCTGGTAAAAGTGTTCCTGCGGTGGTCTCCTTGAATTCCCGTATCACATTCATTTTTAGTGCAACGGTTGTCGTCTATCTGTCCGTCCTCGTTGCACCAGCAGATGTTACACTCGACGTGAATGTAGTTTTTAGGAGGACATCGCTGCTTTATGACTTTGCTAGCTGGTAGAGAGCGGAAGACGTCAACGCAAGATTGGTGGGGCCATCGCCCGTTAGGCTTGCAGATGCATATGGTTGCAAGCTGGTTGTAGATTCTATGTGGTTGGCATGAGGATTTTCTCAAAGTTTCTCGATTTCCTGTAAAAATAATATATATATTAATCAATTTGTCTACTTGTTTTGTTAGATACTTATCAAATAAATAGAGGCAGCATGTATTGAAAAAAATAAATGAGCAAAAATACTCGTATGTTTACATTTAAATATCACTCACCTGCTGTGTTTTTGGGACATGCTTTTGATTTACACTCGTACACATGTCTCTGAGTGCAAGTACATTTGTTGCATTCATTTTCTATAATATCTCCAACTTTACAACCCTCCAACTGTAGATTATTGCCAGAGCCTTTAGCTGAAAAACAATTATTGATAAATAAATTTAAAGACGATTTGAAATAATGTCATTCAGGATTTTGATCAATTCGGAATTATGACTCTTCTGAATTATGTAGTGTACCCATCGGTGCAAATCTACTAACGGGACTAATGCATACAATTTCGCCTGCTATTTACTTCTTTTACTGCACATCTTAAGAATTTATACAACAATATATTATTTATTGTTTCAACTTACTAATATGAGGTATGTTCGAGCCAACTCCCAATATTACACCAGTAACTATGAATATAATGAGAAACATACCTACTGACTAACGCCAAGTCCGTTGTTTAAAACTTAGAAATCATTGAAATGCTTCATGGTTTATGTACGTTAAAACAAACACTGTTTTAATCAAACCCACTATACCTATTGTTACAATTTCAAGTGAAATCTAGTTAAGATTGCATATCCGTTTGCTTGTGTAAACACTTCCGAATCAAAGACCAGTGGTTGGAGTTGAAGAGGATTGTGAAGCTAAAAATTTCCATACAAAATGCGAAAACGTTTTTCTCCCCATAAACCTATTCCGATTTTTACGATTTTTGAATATGTTGTAGATATCATGAAAAACTATGTCTGTACGTTTTCCTTTACACGAAAATATTTCTTAGAATGAAACAAATTGAAAAAAACAAAAAACAGAAACATACAAACCTAGTTCTTTATAATAACTAGAACATGTTCAAAAATCGTGCAAATCGGACTTGATTTAGGGGGTGAGAAACGTTTTCGCCCGGAGCTAAATTTGTATAGATTTTTTTTGTTAGCTACGCGATTTTATCGGCGCTTCACAATCCTCTTAATAGAAATCGCAAGATTTTTCTTTATAGCTTTGAGAGTTTTCTCAACCAGAGAGAGAGAGAATAAGTGGACTTTGAAGCTCATCGATCTTTGCAACAACTCAAATACTTTGACAAGTACCGAACCCAACCTTTTACTTCATCATCATATCATCATGTCAACACGTTCACTGCTGGACATAGGTACCCATATATATATATATGCTTTGCCTTCCCTAATCTAGTCTCATGTCACGTATTTGCTAAGGTTATTTTACTATCATTAATATTTAAAAAAAAGTTTATTAGCTCCCAATAAAATATCGGATCTTTAGAAATGAAAGACCAGATCAAAAGTTCGGTATAATATCCTTCAGAAAAGTAGCCTCCCTGCCTATACACTCCGTAGCCTCGCTTAGAAAGCAGTGTTGCTTGATTATCTTGTAGTCCTCTCCACACTCGCAGTTGTAGCAGTTGTCTACCACCCTGCCCGGCCTCTCGCATTTGTAGTACGTGTGCAAGTGAGAAGCTAGAGGTATTTTGGATTTGTCAGCTGTAGTGGTCGACTGGGTGTCGTCAGCTAGGCCTTCTTCTGATATGCCTGAGAAATAATATGCACACTTAGTATGTAATTATCGTTATCGCTAGCAAAAACTGGCAAAGCAAAACATACGACCGTCAATGTTGGCTCAATATGAAGCCAAAATGTACGGCCAAAAATGCGCATCTAAACAGTTGTAATAATATATTTAGCTAAGTACCAATTTCACCATACAATGTTAACCACTCAACAGATGATTAGAGCGTTAACAGCTGTCGAAATGTATGAACTAACAGGCGATTAACATTGATTAAATTTAACATGGGTTGGTGAAATTGGTACTAAGTATTTCATTTGTGTCCGTTCCCAAAATTTAAACCGCAGATAGATAAGGTTATTTCCGATTATAATTTAACATTTTCCACCTACAAAATTTGACAAATATAACCTTATCTCGGATTGCCCTCTTGCGGCTAGTACTTATTGGACATAATTATTTACAAAAAAAAACAACATCTCGTTTCGCGAATCTAATTATATTGTTATCGTCTAACTCCCAACAAAGTGTATCGTTATCTACCCCGTTATCGAAATGGGCTGCAAAACCAAAACTTAATGCCTGGGGCCCGTTCCAGAAAGCCACTCTGCAACTCTGCACTCTGCACTTTGCAAATCCACGATAATGCAAAGTGCAGAGCAAACGTGTTCCAGTAAACCCTTTGCGTAATTTGCAAACTCTGCAAAAAATTCTGTTCCTAAAAGCTACTTTGCAAATCCACAGATCCACACTTTGTATTTGACTCTGCCTCTTCAACTTTGCGATTGTCTTATTGAACAGAAATACTTTGCAAATCCACAAATCCACACTCTGCATTTGACTCTGCCTCTTCAACTCTGCAATAGCTTTGTGGAACAGAAATACATTTGAAGAGTGGGATTTGTGGAGTGCAGAGTTGCAGAGTGGCTTTCTGGAACCATTTCACTAATGAAAATGAGTCAAGTTTAAGTTAATACGCACTACTTAAGTACCTGTTCCGGCCCCAGGTCATAATCCAGGACATGTGGCCTTGTCTACGAAGCTAGCCGACCCGGGCACGATTCCCGGTAAAGGTAAATGTTTATGTGATGATCATTGTTTTTTGGGTATAGTTATTCCGTTCGGCCAAAATATTTTTGGTCAAATGTATCATTTGCCAAATTTTCATTTCCCAAAAACTTGTTTCCCGTCGCAGTTGATTTATTTATGTAGTCACAAGTGTAACCCAACCGAATAGATGTAGCAAGCGGTTTCGATATCCCGGATATAAAACAAAAATAATACAAAATGCTTTTTGGGAAATTATAAATTTGACCAAAAATATTTTGATTAAACGGCAGTATCCCCATTATTTTACATGCATTTAAGTATGTACCCATTTCTCTACATCAGAACCTTTATCATTGACTAGTTAGTTACTACCAGCCTAGACCTTAGTTACCTTAGACCCTCTAATACGTATTTGTTAGTTTAAACCCGAGAATTGCTGCGAAATTAAAAATCGAGCCGGGTACCTTCGCGTCTTCCCATTGGCAAAAAGTTGATGCCTGGATACGCTTGTTCGCAGTACTGGTCTCGCCTCAGAGGTCGGCAGTAGTTATTTATGTTGCCCAAGTACGGGCAAATACATTGCCTGCATCTGTCATGAAATAAAAACTCGTTAGATACGCCACCTGATAGTAAAGAGAAATGTGAGGCTGAAAATGTCCATACAAAAATAAATGTTTTAAACAACAAAAACACATTTATTTTATTTTACGATTTTTAGTGATCATAATAAGCTTATGTTATGTAGTCCCAGTCTTGTTGATATATAAAACTTTAAAGATATTTCAAGCTCGCCACAATCAACGCCCCCGGGAAAATCATAGTCATTTTTAAACAATTAAATGTTCTTCGTTGTAGTCGCTTAACAATCTTAATCGAGATATCTTATCGGGACCCTTGAAATTAGTACCGTTGAGGAGTTTCGGTGGCCATCTGCGGTCTTCATCATCAGTTCTACTTCAGCAAATGATACTTTCTAAATGCAAATGCTGGACTTGTTAATAAAAATACTAAAATCGCTATATGCTTGTCTACAATATTTGAGGAGTTCCCTCAATTCCTCACTGATTCCCTCATCAAATCCTTAGCATTGTACGACCATTGGGATATATATCGCATTTCAAAAAAAAAAAAACATACAAATCGGTTCATAAACGACGAAGTTATCCGCGAACAAACATAATATATATATATATATATATATATATATATACAGGGTGACTGCGGGTTCGTGAAGCAACAAAGTAAACTAAAACTCACTAAACCATTAGGAACATAACGTATACTAGATTTAAAAGCGTTAAGACAATTACTGTGTTTTTTATTCAAATAAACATTTAATTAATTCATTTTATTCGGGATCGTAGCCACCCTACATACTCAATTTCTTACTCGTCTAAACGTTCGATTTTCAAATAGGTTTTAAGTTTTTAACATGAATACGTTAGGTGACCATAATTTTAGTAATAATTAGAAACATAATATTATTTTAATAAAATGCTAAACTTTAATTGTTTCAAAAACCACTATACTAAGAATCTCAATCAACCATTTACTGAGTTGGGAAAATAAAGTTAGGATCACGACCTCGCAGTCATCCTGTATATGTGGCATTATCTATGTAAAGGGACCTTATGGCGGATGGCGCTTACGCCGCACTGCGTCACGCGATGTTTTATTTATATGGGAGCATCTTTAATAATGGCGGAAGCGCCATCGGCAATAAGGTCCCTTTTCATAGATAACGTCATATATGCGGTCGAATTGAGAAACCTCCTCCTTTTTTGAAGTCTTTTAAAAATACGGTAACGTTTCTCTCCCCTGAAACCTACTCTGATATTTACGATTTTCGATTGTTGTAGATATTGTGAAAAACGAAGTACGAAAATATTTCTTGGAGAGAAACAAATTAAAAATACCGGCCAAGTGCGAGTTCGACTCGCGTGGAGAGGGCTCCGTCTCCACACCATATGCCTGTCTGTTAGTCTGTCTGTCTATCTGTTCATCTGTCACAGCAGATTTGCTCCAAAACTACTGGACCGATCGAGTTGAAATTTGGTACAAATATGTAAGTCGGTGACTCAAAGACGGATGCGTAACGTAAATAAATGAATCTTGGACAAGGCGGCTACTTTTGGGGGATAAAATAGGAAATTAAAAAAACAGTTTCGCAAACTTTATTGTGTGACAAGTCAAATCTCAAATATATTTGTTTTATAACTTTAACATAAACAGTTTTGAAGTTATTTAAGAAAATAAGCGAAGATTGACCATTCCCCCCCTTATCTCTGAAAGAAAACCTATAACAAGTTTGAGTGTTCAGAGTAACATCGGAAAATTGTGAATCCATCCGTGGAGAACTGTAGAAATTGTTCATCGCCATAGAATAGAAGAAAGAAGATTGCATTTGTCTAGGGATCTCAGAGCCCAGTCAACAACAGACGGCCTGTGTGCTACCTCCTTCTTTTCATAAAAAAAAAAACATTTTTGTCTTAAAAACATACCTGATGATGTACATAGACCCAGGAGTGCATTCTTTCCTCTCCGCGCTCTCAGTAAAGTTGTTGACAAAGCATCCGTTGCTCTTATCGATTTCCGCTCGGCGCGCCTGGTCGATCCCGTGGTCTTCCAAGTCCGAGGTTTTATTTACATTGTACCAAGCGTCCTGCCAAAGACGAATAACTCATAGTAAAAACCTGATGAAAATCGCAACAAATACCTACAGATCAAAAGGTATGGAGACGCCACTGTAAAATACGCCTAACGATTGCAGAACAAAAACCCTAGAGCATAGTATAAATAGAATAGTGGTTCTTCTCCGGCCCCTTAGGAGTTTCTGTTACCTACTTATTGCCAGTCGGGAGATACTTAATACACACGCAACAAAATGCAGTGACAGCGCCGCCCAGGCTAAACCGGCTTGGTGCGTCCTGTTGAGCTTGCTGGTGGTACGCACACATGCAAACCGTGCGATATACCTTTGTATCAAGGCGAACTACTGCTTATACTGTGCCAAAAGCTTATTTAAAGTTCCTCTAGGGATCCAGTACGAATGATATAAAAAAAATAGGGACATTAAACAGTCTTGAATCTTGTACAGTCGAGTTTAAAGATATGTGAACACTTTTGCACCTTATTCCGTTGAAATAAGGTGCAAAATTATATTGATCCTCGACTGAACCAAAAATCCACCAAATGTTTTACGAAATAAAATAGTGAGTTCGGATTGTCTGATTTCATTCTTTCATTTATTTTCGTCGGGATTGTTGGTTAAACGTAAACGACCAATCCGGCAAAAATGTGCTTGGCCGGTTTATACATACTTATGTGATTTTTTGTAGTCGTGACTCGGACCATATATCTATCGATTTTTTCGAGCAGTCTTGTGAAAAGGAACACCTATATTATTATGTAACTTATTTATTATTATACTTTACTACGGCCTAGTAAAAGAGAATGTTTCTTGCCAACCTAATTTGTGACATGTTGCAGACAAGAAATACTGCCACCTATGAGTACCACTACCACCTATCTATATATATAAAAGGCAAACCTAACTGACTGACATATCAACGCACAGCCCAAACCGCTGGGTCTAGAGATTCCAAATTTGGCATGTAGTTTCCTTATGAGATCTAGAGGTGCACTAAGAAATAATTTTTCAAAATTCACCTCCTTAGGGGTTAAAATAGGGGGAGTAGTGGGAAACTAATTCTACGCGTACGAAGTCGCGGGCGTCCTCTAGTGAGTATATATGCTACCTATGAGTTTCATTAAGTAGATTTACGAATTTGCGAGTCATCTTGGACCATACTATTTTGTTAACGCCATCAAATTTCGAAAAGTGACATTATATATGAAATTGACATAAGCGGCCGACGCAATAGATGGTCAACTTACGACAATCCTATCCTATACAGAATCCATTTTCAAAAATCGTTAACGTTAGCGTTATGCATCTCGTCTTGGCTCCCTGTTCCCATTAGGAGTACTACCCAGTTACTGATTGACTGACTGACTGACTGGCAACACAGAGCCGAACGAAAATCATGAAATTTAAAATCGTTTTGTCTTCTACATACATATAGTCCGACAAAATCATATCCGTTGCAGAGTAACGGGGAAGAGACAATCTAGGTGTCTGGGAGGCGGGCTGTTTTGCGGAAAGGGAAGCGCGCCCAACTAGTCTCACGTTCTAGCGTTCACCTTAACTCCCTCCTACGTCTGTTACGAGAACGGTGACGACTAATCTTGTCGGACTATAATGGATCTAATGGATCATGAACTTACAGTATTGCTTTCGTCCCTATTCGACAGGTCCTTCGCATCATCGCAGAACATATTGGTGCACGCCGCATATGTCTTAAGCCCCATCTCCGGACACACGCAGAGATGACAGTCTATCCTGAACTCCTCGCCTGGAAAACACAAGTCCAACCTCCTCGTAGTATCGTCCGATAAGTGACTGCCTAAGATGCTGTTAGAGAGCTTGTAGATACTTTTCCACGCAGTCCCGGATCGGTGGCAGTTGTGCTCTGTACATGCCTTTCCCGCTTTGTTTCCATTCAGAGGGCAAATGCAGACATTGCATTCATGACTAAAGAGTTTCCCTGGAGTACACAAATCAGATCGGAGAAAAGTCTTTTCACAAAGATTTTTTGTGCATCGGGCCACGTTTTTCCTGCCGTCTCGTGGACAGAAGCAGATGTTGCAGTCGACTTCGTAGTAAGACAAAGGTTCGCAGTTGAACTTGTCACCGAGATCTACGGGCTGAGAGCTAGTGCACTTGTTGATGGTACACGCCATTTCCTTCATTCGGCCGCTTCCAGGACAAATGCAAAAATTACATCCAAGATTTATTATAGAGCCCGGAGTACATTGGCTGCTGTTTTCAACTTTTGTGTGCGTTTCCGCTTTCTGAGCCATTTGAACTGTTTTGATGGCTTCACAGTCGTCATAGGTGCACCATTTAGGGTCGATAGTCGCGTTTTTGGAGCAGAAGCATGTGTTACAGTCGAATTCTACGAAAGTGCTCGGCTCACATGTTGCGTTGAAATTTATACTTATTTTATGCTCTTTAAAAACAAACTCTGAATTTGGGTTTGAAAAATTAAATTTCTTTGGAGCGACAGGTATACAAGACTTCTTGTCTATGCTGCCATCGTCGGGGCAAAGGCAGTATGAGTTATTTTCAACGTATACTGAGTTAGGTCTGCATTTTTGCACTATTGAATTTTTGTCCAGTAACTGCATGTCAATTAATTGATCACGGTTACGCCCTTTAAAAACTTTCTCGAGAACATTTAATTTGTTTTTAAAGGTACAACCTTTAGTGCAATATTCGCTTAACGTTGAGCCGTTGCGAAGACAGAAGCATTCGGTGCAGACGGGCACCATTTCTCCAGGGTAGCATGTATTCTTTGTTACTTTGTAGTCAGAATTGTTAAACTGTAAGCAATAGAGTTCTATACATGCTTGCTCGTTGACAGTTTCTTGCGGGCTGCAGTCGCAGTACAAGCACCGAGACTGCGTGAACTGATACGGAATGCAGCTGCTCGGCTTGGTTCTCAGCACATTCAGTACTTTGAACATATTAGTACCATTACAAACCTCCTGAGTACAATATTTGTCATTAGGTATCATATCATCTGGACAAAAACATACGTTACAATTTTTTCTGTAATACGTCCGGGGCGTACATTTCCTAGTATCCGCCACTTTCGGCGGGCATGTCTCCACGCAATTATTTAAAACAAAATATCCATCTTCGGAGCACAGACATTGAAGGCAGGAGAACAGATACATGACATTTGGCAAGCAATGGTTTTTGTTGACAGATACCAGGACGTTTGAAGATGAAGGTGTTGTGACCAAACAGGCAGTATCTTTGGCACAGTGTGCTTCGGCCACTCTGCCGGATGCTGGACAGACACAGATGCTGCAGTCGACGTAGTAAATCCTGAATGGGGTACACCAAGCTCCGATGGAGCTTAAGCCGTCTTTTTTGGTGGTAGATAACGTGGCTGTACTGTCCGGACAGCTTGCAAAGTTGCAGATGAATTGACCGGTCTCTTGGCAAATGCATTGGCTGCACCCTTGCCATATAACCTTGCCTGGTTGGCAGTTTTGTCGGCGATTCACTCGCACGCAGCTAGCGTCAGTCCACCGGCCTCTGCTATCGCATGTGCAGATAAGGCCATTTAGAAAGAACTGCTTATGCGCAACACACGTACCTTAAAAAAATGTAGAAAATCAGTGAAAATTCTGAAGAAATATCTGGAAAAAGACGGCGTGGAATCATACTTACCTAAATTGGTTGTCGCATACTGAAGCTGCGATATTAAAGTTAGAAATGTCACAGTCCTGATCATCTCTAACTGCCTTAAAATATTCATGTCGTGTTATAGGTAAAAAGTTAAGTTTTAATTATGAATTTCACGCTTGAAAGCATGTGAGCCATTAAAAAATCCCATACAAAATGTTGATTTTAATTTTTCCGTCCCTAGGAATGTGTTGATAAGGTTTATAGTCTATTCTAGAAAATATTTGATTGTATAACAAAATTTAATTGAAAAATAGTGAGAAGCTATGTCAAATACCTACTACATTCGTTCCATAATGCCAATTTATTTTAAAAATGATTGATTGTTTATTGAATATCTTCATGACATCAGAGTGACAACAATAGGGGCTACGTTTCGCTTATTTATATACCTATATATTTTTCATTTACATTTCGTTATGTGTGCTGATTTGCTAAGGGAAACCTTCTTGTTTTAGGGTTCCCTACCTCAAAAGGAAAAAACCGATCCCTTATAGGATAGTCTGTCCGTCCGTCTCCGAAATTACTGGACCGATTGAGTTAAAATTTGATACACAAATGTCAGTACTCGTAGTGACCCAAAAACGGACGTGTTACGTTAAATGTCTGTATGTATTAAAAGCAGTAGGTCGAGCGCATGCGCGATTAACAAACTTACCAAACTACATCGAACTATTGGCCAAACGCACATTCAGGGTTCCCCTGCCAAGCTACAGATCAAGTCTCGCTAAGCGTTCACCAGACTATATGCAACGACGTATTTATAACAACATCTGCAAAGTGCTCAGCATCCAACACTGTACAATTGGTAAAGCTAAGGTGACTGTGAGGAAGTGGCTACTGACTTTATCATATCAAGACACAGAGGCCCTTCTACTTGCCAGCTAATGTACTCATACACACACACACACACACACACACACACACACACGCGCACACACACCCACACACATACACACACACAAACACACACAGTACTACACGGCGCGTGCGCTTATCTCATCACTCGTTAACATGAGTTAAATCCTTGCCTTGAAATTTATATTGTATAGTCCATTGGCTTAGATAGTGTCGCTACAGTCGCACGTACTTGTGGTTATTATAATAAAATACGAATATAATTCGATGTAAACTGCCAAATTCACTTGCGGGTGTTACGCCGCACCGCATATAAATAAAGTTTAGCAAACTATAACATATGTGACATATCAAATGACAGATTTTATTGAGAAAATCTCATTTATGTTTAAAATTTGAATATTAACAGTTTTGAATTTATTTAATGTATGTATGTATGTATGAATTTATTTAAGTAAATAAGCGAAAATTTACCATTTGACCTCCCTACTAGTTAGGTAATTAATCTGTGTAAAAAGTAATTAAGGTAACGCCACCAGGACTCGACAAAGGACCAATGTTCGACACTTGAGTCTTATTCAAAGAAGATAAGAGTAATTTATTTGTTTTGCAACAATCAATTTAGAACCGTATGCGGTTCTACGTGTCAGAAGGTGACGAATGCCTTATTGCACAGTCTATAACGACATCATAGATCGCAAACGCACATGTAACTACGATTTTTTTATATGTTGTTAGGTCTCTTGAGAGTAGTTAATACCCAAGTTTGCAACCTTGAAAACACTGTGCTACCCCCATGATTAATGGGGAATTATGGCACTTGTTTCAGTTTTTTCGAAAAGATACCCTAAGGAAGTGTTTTTCAAGAATCTTTGGTACTACTTTAATAAAGATAACTAAATTTGCTGCCATGGGTTGCGGAGATACAGCAAGTCGAAGATGGGCAATGTACGTAGAGCCCGCTCCTCAGACCCTGCTTAAAATGGTGACTTGCAAATGCAAAAAGAGGTTGCTTAGGGTCGTGTACTTGCAGACAGGCTGGGCTCAGGTGCTCTATCCTATGTTCCTTTTGCCACGGGTGAAATGGTAACAACGCCATCCCTATCGTCCTGGACGGGGAGGACGAGGATGTGGACGACCCAACACCATGAGCCGGCACGCCTCCACTCCAGAAAACATGTCAAATTTATACTTTTTGGTTTTCTTTAAGAAATACATTCATACATTATTCAGAACAATGTTTTTATCATTTAACCAAAATCAGATATTTTTATAGTTTTTATATTTTTGAGAAAACTATTAAAGCTAGAGGCACTTCTTTGATATTAAATTGAAGCTAGTTATCTCAACTTTTATTCTAGAACCATTAGTTTAGCCAGTACGTAACTTGGAAAATGCCCATAACACGAAATTTTCATTTTGTTCAGTCAGTCAGTCTTTGACTAGCTGTATCTCCGCAACTAATAAAGTCTTAACTACAGTACTCAAACTCAGGCTTAAATTGTAGCCAATTTAGTACGCTTTATTAAAATATCAAGAAAGATACTCGAAAAACACTTTCTTTATATAATTATTTCGAAAAAACTGAAACAAGTGCCTAAAATTTTCGCAGTTAACGAAACAACGCGGAAGTATGATCATTTCTTTAGTGTATGTTTATTTGAAGCCATAATTATACATCTAAAATGGTAAACTCACATTATAGCACATTTTTTTTAAAGAAAATCATCCCAAAAATATTCAGTACAATGTTTTTATTATTTAGCCAAAATCCGATATTTTACTATTTTACTAAAAACATATAAGCAAATCGTAGTTACATGCGGGTTTGCGATGTTTGCCTTTTTTGTGTTGTTATAGACTGGGCTATTATCCAAACTTTGTCACGCGATGAATGCAGCCATATTAGGGCCCATGGTCTTTGAATTTAAAAAAAAAAACGACTAGTGTCGAACACTGTTTTCGGAAAAGATGATTTTGATACCTCGTTTTATTGGAATTAGAAAAGTGAAAATTCATGGGGAGGGAAGATGGCCGATTAAAACAAACGGCCTTTAGTTTTGTTAATTTTGATTTACTGTTCTTATTTAGTGATTATAATCTCTCACTGACACTGGCGAAGTCACTTGGTGGACCGCCATTAATTTAAAGAAGAAGAAGAAGAAATTAATTTAAATTGGTATTAAAATTGGTGATGGTGATATTGAGGAGGAACGTACAACAAACAAATGAACTCAACTTGAATGCTTTTATTCATTGCTTACTTAAAATCTAAAGTTTCCAGGGTTCCATTCTGTTGATGAATAAAAGTGGGCTTCGTCGAGAACTAGGCTGAGGCATTTGTGCACATTCCATCAATTGTATAGCATACTTAGAACGTTTAAGGTTTTTAAGATGATCTGAATATGGGAGCCTGCCGTTTGGCTGAAATATGTTTGCCAAATGTATCGTTTCCCAACCTTTTCATTTGCCAACCAAATTGTTTTCCTGTAACTGTAAATATTTCAGTTCCATCGTGCAGAACCCTATAGGTTAGGTTTAGGTTAGTTTTTATAAAATCCTGAAATATTTACGGTTACAGAAAACAAAGCGGGTTAGCAAATGAAACGGTCGGGAAACGATACATTTGGCAAACATATTTTGCAGAAACATAGGTAACCCCCTGAATACATTTGCTTCCGCTGCCTGCCTTAGTCACTGCCGCGCAAAAACGTGGCGAAACCGTAACAGAGTAACATTTCTGGAGAAGAAAAAAAAAATTGAGTTACAAAAAAATACATAATAGAGTGAAAATCCTAAAGGACCTCGTGAAAGACCATCAGTTACATACGGCCAGCGGGCCTATTATGGTCCTGTTTATCGATGGTGATAAACGTGGATAAGACGCCTGTCACTTTCTGGCCAGTATTTAAGTGCGAGAGTGACGAAAGCTTTATCCACCGCGATAAATGCGACCATAATACGGGCTCAGGATAGAGCCCCAGAGTGGGGGCCCCAAAGCCCCCAAAGTTCGAAGTAATCTGTTGTTCCCAAAAACCTATTTCCGATTTATTCTCAAACAAAAAATGAAAGGCTTGGCGTTGGATCGTTGTGGGATACGCTGCCATGGATTGTTAACAAATTTAAAATATGGCGTCTATCTATTGCCATCGGTGTCACTACTAAGGCCATGTTGGGTTACACTAAAAAGAAGGGTGCTAGTAACATTCTAAGAGAGTTTATGTGGCACAAACGCAAAGCTCTATAATCGTCCGAAGCCAGTTCATTAGTGTTTGACCTCTTTAGGAGGAAAAGGGCACTGTCATTAAACGCTGCAATTTGTTTTTAAACCCAAAGGGTCGAGTCTCTGGCCAGCAAGAGCGTTCATCCCTTATAATTCCGTAAAGCACATCTTTATGAAATCTTATCGGATGCATGCTCTTAAGTGCCCTTTATCCAGGAGTTTAGCGGTTAGAGGCCGTTCTTCTCGAGGTGGAGGCGCAGCTTCTTGAGCCTCACGACCTGGTTGTAGTTTAGGCAGGTCTTCTGCGTACAGCGCACCGACTTGTCCTTCTGGCAGTAGCACTTGTTGCAGCCCTCCCTGTTGAACACGTGCCCAATAATTTATTACGAACACCCTCTCTTTACCCTCTGTTTAGACTTAAATTCTCTAAGTCATGAACATTTTGAGGTTTAGAAGTTTTTTCGGACCGTCCAAGGACGCAGGAAATATCTGAATTATTTATTAATGTTACGTTAAGTATGGTTTTAATTAACTAAGTAGTGATTATCATTAGAAGTATTAACATAGATAAAATTACCAAGAATTTTTGGGTTACGGTCATTTAAATCATTCTAAAGAATAAATGTACCCAGAATATACCAAGTCACTTCTAATTTTTCGTTTTTACTATAGTGTTTTTATTTATTATTTAAACCATTTTAAAATTTTAAGATAAAAAGTAATAGACATGTCGAGTAATTTATTTTACGTCACAAAGGAAAGCATTTTTTTATACGCTTGAGTGGTTCTTGCTATGCGTATAGATATCAGTAAGTGTCGTAGTTCATGCTGACCTGTAAACCATTCCCGGAAGACAGTCCTGCTGCTGCAGGTTGAGATGGTCCCGGGCCCACACCGCCTCCGAGTTAAGGTTCCCATGCAGTTGCCGCCTGCTGGTCGAGGCCACGCACCCTGGCACCGCCGCGCACCAGGTCTTGTTGGACTCGCAAGCGCACTTGATGCACTCTGCCTCCAGCCCTGCCATGTCGCCTTCCTTGCAGGGCGCTCCTGGAAGCCACACAGCTGAGGCTTAAGCGGTCTTCACATTGGATCCGGATCCGCACGTCGCTCCGGTGTGTGTGCGAGACATCTATCTATAGCGATGTCCCGCTCACACACCGCGTGATAACCTCGTTAGACGTTTCGATTGCGGTGGATTTTGGAAGGTCAAGATGGGTGCAATATCCCTTTTTGTTCCTGGGGAAATCCGTTATACCAAACATCCCGGGAAGATCGAGGGGTTATGTTGGAAAACCCCGTCTCTCATCGCTTACTAGATAAACTCTAAATTATGGATTCATTACCTAACCTAAGCCTTAAGTGAAATACCTACTAGGGTTCTAACAATACCACTAATAAATCAAAACGAACAAATTTACATACATTGAACCCCAAAAACATTACACTTCTATTTAGTTGCCATGCCTTGTCCTTACAGGGTTGTACTTGTTTATGTATTGCGATAAATAATTAAATAAATCAATAGTTTCGACAGTCGTGTAAAATGCGGTGTACTCTTTGGAACAATACATCTAAGTGATCGAACTAATACTTGTCGAATCTAATCGAATTAATACTTGCATTAGCCGGCATAAAGTTCCTGGATTCGGATCTACCTATATCATGATGGTTTTGTCCGAAGCGCTAGTAGATTCACTCCATATTACCGACGTGTAAAAGAGCCCTCACGTGGCCAATTTACCGAATAAATATTTTGAATTTTGAATTTGACTTTCGAATCCAGGATAAACGATTCGATCCTCACCTGATATGTTTTTAGCATTCAGCCGGTTGACGTCTTCGTAGCTGGGACATAATAGTTTCTCACACACGAGGTTCCCGCTGGCGAGACAGAGACAGGTGTTGCAATCGATGCGGTAGGTGACCCCGGGTTTGCACGGGGCAGCCTGGTGCGAGAGCGATTGAAGAAGCTCGAACTCTTCGGGGCTGTATACGCGAAGGGCGGCGGGGGACGTGG
This sequence comes from Acleris literana, assembly GCA_946894065.1. Taxonomy (NCBI): domain Eukaryota; kingdom Metazoa; phylum Arthropoda; class Insecta; order Lepidoptera; family Tortricidae; genus Acleris; species Acleris literana. Next base: position 6,256,309 of record OX335688.1, on the reverse strand, counting down.
GAGCTGCAACAATGCTGCGTTTAGTCTGGATCGGGAATCTACTTACAAAATAAAATATGACGTCTCATAATCAGTTTCACGTTTTGCTGCGTCGCACTAAATCTGATATACTATATTGTTTACAGAAGGATGTTTATAATCATTAGGTTCAAACTTCAATCGGGCAAAACTTTCAAAAGTCAATAGTCCAAGTACATAACATGACATAACGTTGCCCTAACACCATTTATAGCTTACCGGTATTAACATCTTTGCAGTTTGTTACATTACTGCACATTGGCTTCCCGTTATCTTCACAAAAGCATTGCCTACATCCTTTCTTATAGAATTTTCCCGGAGTGCAGTTCGTTTTAGGTGATTCAGCCAACCCTTGTCTGGTATTAGTTTTCTTTAATATCTTCTTCTCATTTAAACCCAGTTTCTTTAATTCTGCTGCGTTAAGACATGCCATTTTCGAACAAACCAAATTGTTTTGCCGTACACAGTGGCACGTGTTGCAGGCCATTCTGTACACTCTTCCCTTGACACATGTTTGGCCTTCGCGGATCTCTGGTAAGGAGTTGGAAGAGTTCCAGGTCGCGTGGGCTAGAAAATTCATAAAATTACAGTTTCGAACTTCGGGATTCTAATTGTTTCAACTACAACTTTGGACATTTATTTACCTAAGAGATTTTATACAAACAGGGCTACCCTAGAACTGAGTAGATTATCCTTATTTACGTTGCATATACCTATCAGTATCCAAGTTGAAAGAGAAGAGCCAAGAGAAGAACAGAATATGAAAAAAGAAAAGATGTACATAATATAAACAGATTATGGTTTGCCTTTTAAAGTTGATTGATAATCAAAGCATTCCATGGTGGTGCATGCTAACCGGCCGTTAAGCGAACACGCGCAAGTATTGCATTTAATGCGGTAACTCCGTCCAGGAATGCAGCTCTGATTTTCATCTATATCTATACCTAAATCTGGCGTACTCGAATTCGAAGTTTCTTTCTTGATTGGTATCGATGTTGAGATTTGGTCTTTGGACATCCTTCTTACATAGTTTTTTTTTTTATCCGGCGGCAGTGGAGAACACTTGGCATTCGGACACATCATGATGCCATCCACGCAAACGCATCGGTTGCAATCACTCCAATATATGTCTCCGATACCGCAAGGTTTTTTATTCCATTCCCTCCCAATATCTATGAGATTAACGGCGTGGCCAGAATGTATTCTCTGAAAGAATTTCCGATTGGTTTTGATGCAAAGGCGATCTACGAAGAAGTTGACTTCGCTACAGAAGCATAACTCATCATCTGTCCTTAGAGCATCTCCGTAGTGGCACTTTGAGGCTTTATGACCTTTGATGCAGTGTCGGTTAGAACACTTAGTAACGTTCAAGACTCCATTTGTAGGACATTCGCACAGGTTGCATCCAGCAACGAATATGGTACCCGGCTTGCATCCAATTTTGGAACTGGTTCGCTGACTTATAATATTTGGTTTGGGTTGCAAGGTATTGAAGTACATCGCGCATTTGCCAGATTGCCATTGGCCGGTGCGGGAACATTCGCAGGTGGAGTCTTCGGTTCTGTACATCACGAGCGGCTCACACTCTGCGCCGCCGCCGGCCCAACGACCTGTAAAAACAAATGAAACACCGTTATTGACTTGACAAAATACGGTGCTTTTAATAACCGTTTCTACCTTATCGATTCTTCTGTTTTGTGTTACAGATACTTGTTGAATCAACATGATATGTTTGACTACATCTGTGCCCATATTACACTCCTTAAATAATATTGTTTACGTCTCATCATATTCAATTTTGACGGACAAGGCCGTAACATTATAAGCAACAAGACTTTGAAGACTAGATATCTAGTGGAATAGAGGCCCGTAGCAGCTCAACACCCTGGGGCCTGTCTTATAAAACTACAAATTACAATCAACAGGTTACAAGTGTCCATTTGACACCACCTCGACCAATGACGACCTCCCATTTGAGCAGTGTTGCCAGTTCAAACCTGTAAAATTGTTATTTGTAGCTTTATAAAACATGCCCGGGTTTCTGCTTGACTTTAATAGCAATATGAAAAACGTTACAACGTTCTCATAAGCCGTAAGACTAAAGATGTGCCATTATTTCCTGGGAATCTTAAGTTTGAATTGGGAAGATTCTTGAGAATTTCTGAAAACGGCACCACTCGTTGAAAAAGACCTTGTTTTCAAAATTAAATTTAAATTTAAATTAAATTAAATTTGCAATTATTTTCTCGAACTCTTAGTGTTACTCGATAGTTAAAACCATGATAAAACTGAATTTTGGTATATTAATGCAAGTCTGATAACAATGCAATATTATGGTACCTAATTGAGAAAAGAGCTGACTTATAATGGACTCGAAGGCGTCCACTGGAGTCCGCTTTACCTGAATCGTTAGTTTGGTCTCGCTCGAGCAGATAAAGTAAAAAAAACCAGGTCTGATTTTTGGATACACACGTAAAAAATGTCTAAGGATTGAGAATATCCCTACACCAAAAAGAAGAAGAAGAAGAAATACATTTTCACATCACCTATTCGGAAAGGGGACTTTTCTCCCCTGCTAGGAATCAAAGTGGCACTTTTCTGTTCAAGGACATTTTGTACCCAAATTTGATAATTGGTGTTAAATTGGACAGTTTCTTGTTGTTAAATTTGATAATTTCAGCACTTTTAGAGAGTGTCAATTACACATGTTTCATCACGAAAAGATCTTCGGGAATTTGGGAATATTGTCCTCATAGGTGATGTGAAAAGCAGTATGTGTCACACGGCAGCAAAATTATTTCCACCTTGGGCGTTAACACTTGAATCTCTCACTACGCTCAGGATTCAATGTACGCCCTCGCCGTGAATATGTCATTTTGCTCCCTTGTGACACAATCTACTATTATTCACTACACAAAATACACACAAACAGAAACAAATAAAATAAAGTAATCAATGTGACAGGAACAGCACGGAGTGTGTCCTCACGATAGTGAACTATCAATGTAACAACGCAGTACAGTCAAGGAATTTAATTTGTGACCCACCTTAGGTCCAAAGTCAATCTGACATTCTACAGCAATAAGGTTGAGTTTCCTGTCAATTACAAATGACTTGACATCTCTATTGACAATGACATCTTCAAGCAGATCTTCTTTGAAATGGGTAGCAAATTACCTTCCGTGACTGTATATTGCAAAATATCAAGGTGATGTATACGGATATTTTTGATCCTTGGATTTTTTTAATGTGTGTATATTATTATCTAGATGAAGTTCAAAATACTAACGCCACTGTATCTTGCTATCTCAATCTTATCAATGAGTACTGAGGGCCCTGCAAAGATACACTACGCTAACTAAAGTTTCTATTCGATTCGTTTTTAAACCAATCGCGTCACTGGTAGACCACGTGACTTTTCGTATCACGTCATCTCCCCGTGACGCGATTGGTTTAAAAACGAATCGAATAGAAACGTTAGTTAGCGTAGTGCATCTTTCCAGGGCCCTCTGAAGCTAACTTAGAAACCTACGAAGCTTACTACCAGTTTCACCTAACGATGTTAACCACTTAACAGATGATTAAAGCGTTAACAGCTGTCAAAATTTATAAACTAACAGTCGATTAACATTGATTAAATTTAACATCGTTTGGTGAAATTGGTACTTAGATATACGAAGTTAACCGACAATCGAAATAAGATTTCGTTTCATTATTACCAACATCTGAAGGCCCTGCCAAGATGCATTACGCTAACTAGCGTTTCTATTCTATTTTAAACCAATCGCGTCACTGGTAGATGACGTGATACGAAAAGTCACGTGATCTACCAGTGACGCGATTGGTTTAAGAACGAAACGAATAGAAACGCTAGTTAGCGCAATGCACCTTGGAAGGGCCCTCTGGTTGTTTTATTTCACTAAAAACGGGTTTGCCATGCTTGTGTGTATAGATGCACGTGCACGTTATCTCTGAGTGCATAGCTGTCGTCGCTAAGCGACGCCGTAGTGTGCGTGTCTATACGTGTTACAACTTGGTCTATATTGACTGACATCATTATTTTTAGTCATAATGTGCTTTAGGTCATAATCATCGCAAGTCATAACGTGTTTTTTTAAAGAAACTGTTACTTTTTCAGGATTTTTATAAATCAAACCTAACATAGCCTTGTCTACACGTTAGATATTTCAGAACTTCTGAAAATTTTACAATTTCAGCGAAAAAAAAAATTATGACTATCAAAAATAATGTCAACAATTACATTATGACCAATAAAATTATGGGAAGCATCGGGCTCCCGTTACAACTACCAGTATGGAAAAACACTTTCGTGAGATAAAACAACTTTGCCTATATTCGTACGGCTAGATCATCGAAGGAGTCTTCTTTATTAACCATTTTTCTAGTACCTAATTTTTTTTAAACCAATTAATGCTGTTATACACTAACGGAAGTTTTAATATGTTTTGTCTACTTACTGCGTGTGGGCCGACAGCTGACTGTGCGACAGTGGTACACTCCTTCAATTGTGCAAACGCACTGGCGGCAATGACCGCGCACCACCGTGGCTGGCACGCACTTTTCCTCCGGCACCATCTTCACTGGCACCATATCCTCTGGCGCCGAATGATAATGTAAACGAGACAATAGAGATCTTCTAGATTTTTGCGATCTACGTTTTGCTCCAGCAAAGCAAGGAGTGCCATGACATTAGTGCGACCATGAAGCCCGGCGCACTCCGCGCTAAACCGTTGACTTAGAACTAGCTGCACACTATTATTTTGTCCCTTTAAGACCGTTAACAGATTAGTGCAGCAGCCCTAATCTGACTTTAAAGTGACATAGCATTAAAGTGTGCAGCTATTTAAGTATAAGGCCGAACCATACATTGGCTTGCATCTATGGGACTTATGTATGGGCTTGCGTGCGAATGGATACAAACGTGCGAACGTTTATACGATAAAAAAGGATAGAGAAGGCACGTTCGACCTACTACCTAAATGGTGTTTTGTTAAAAAGACCGTCTTTTGTACTTGTATGTACTATTAATTATGTAGTAGTGTAAAGAGGCCACATACGATGTAAAAAGGATACAAGAATCAAAAGGGATGGCTCTATGGGCTTCCGCGCGAAGAACGTGAGATGGAGATAGTATGCTCGCGCCTAGATTGCAGCGTCAAATTCAAATAAGTGCTGTTTATTTCTAAACCACAACATTTCCTAAAAAATATGGTTTACCGGGATTAAGAACTTATAAGTACTCAACTATTGAATCAAAAATCATCGTTACAAATCGTCGAACTCCGAAGATTCAACCAAAAAGGTGTCATGTTTGAAAAATAAAACCCATCATGATGGGTTTCGTTTCTAAATGTTGTTCCCACGTTTAAGTCTCAAGGAGATATGACCAAGTTTAATATATCCAAAGAACATACACATAGGCGTTATGGTTATAGAGATCCAGATCGAGGAACACTACTTTCTCTCTGAGTTTATCATATGTGGCTTCTTAAGGTTCGCTACTCGAAGAATGCTGCATCTCATGTAATATCAAAATGGAGTCAAGTCTCCTTGAAGGAACCCTTTTCGTCAAGCTGTTCTAATTTGACAATCATTCAGATGAGGGTGTTTAGTCATCCTATTATTAGGAGTTCAGAACCTGTAAGGGTCTGCTCCGAACAGGCTGGCCTTACGGTCAAACAGATGTTAATTGAAATATCCGGGGTATTTCGTACCCTGTTATTGGAGGGAAGATGTGAAGGTTCCCTATTATAATGTGCGGAACGCCCGGAACTCAATCTGTCTAGCTCCTGCGGGCTCCCGTAAGATTGTACAAAAAGTAATAGATATATTATAGGTACTAAGACAGATAAATAGTACGTTTGTATGTAAAATGAAGAAACGAAAATGTTGATCACTTTAGTTAGTTCCTTGTAATCTTCACTGGTATCTGACTATAACTGGGCTCTAGGTATAATCTTGTCTACGACTATAGAGGTAATAATCAATATTGCTTTTGACGTGTTATTATTGTTTTGCTACTCGCGTACATAAACCGCGAATATTGATATCGCTAACGGTATCAGACGTATCAGAATACCACCTAATTATAGCATAACCGAAGTGAAAACAATTCTATTATGAGCGTTGCCATGGTAATCAGATTCTGATTTATTACTCAATACAGGGTGTTATGCAGAAGGTTGGACAAACTTCAGGGACTAACTCTGTAGGTCATAATTATCAACTTTTATAATGGGACCAACGTCCAAATCGCGAAAAAAAAACAGCTGTTCCTAACATTTCAGCTGTTTAGCCCTCAAAGTGTCTGGAACCGGAGTTTTTTTTTTTCGCGATTTGGATGTTGGTCCCATAATAAAAGTTGATGAGTTTGACCTACAGAGTTAGTCCCTGAAGTTTGTCCAACCTTCTGCATAACACCCTGTATAACACAGTATAAATTACATGACACAGTTCTAAAATAATTATTCTAACTCGGCTGCCATTTACCTATTACTGTCAAGAAGGGTTTGCAAGATCCGTTGAGTTAGCAGGATCCGGATATTTCGGCTTTGGGGAAATGACGGATCCGGGTATACGGATATTTCGGATAATAACGGATGCCACATTTACATAAAATATACTTTGATTTAAAATAAGATTTATTAAGATTTAGATGAACGCACGACGCACGTAGATTTAAAACATGAAATCACCAATGTTATTTGCAAAAATAAATGCCTACCTATTAATCAAAACATGTTAAGTTATCTAAAAATTAACAATATTGTTATGGACAAATATAACCATACCAGTCACACCACACTTATTCTGGGGTAAAAAAAATCTGATTGTTTTGAAAAAAGGCGTGTGTTGTTTATTTAAATGAACAAGAACAATAAACTATCTATTAAAATTATCAACCAGTTGTAAACAAGCGCTTCTTCTCCGCAATGATGGTCTTGTCCGAAGCGCTAGTAGATTCACTCTATATTACCGACGTATAAAAGAGCCCGTATGTGGCCAATTTACTGAATAAATATTTTGATTTTGATTTGATTTTTGAGTTTTGATTAAAAGGAGACATGAAAAACTTGTCATAGGATTTAATTGCCCACCAAGTATTTTTATATATTAACCAAGACACGTAACATATTTTTTTTTAATCAAAATTCACCGAAGTCTTTCTTTTCATACTTTTTCTAATCTTTGTAATAACAAAACAATGTATGATATGAATTTAGTTGGTAGGTGTAATTTTAAATCACACATAAATGAATATACATTTAAGAACACTATACACAGACTGGTAGGTATTGGTCTCGAATTCAAGGTTTATTTTAATTTAATTACAAACTTTAAAGTCGTCTTATAATATCCGTAGGTTCCGAAATATCCGGATCCAAAGGGTCGTCGGATCCGGATTAAATTTTCGACGGATATCCGTATATTAAGGGTATCCGCGTATACGGATTACAAACCCTACTGTCAAGTAAATAGAATCTATCAAAACGTTGACAATAGGATTACATGTCCATAGCAATATTGTAGAGTAGAGGCTTTCAACATCAAACAAGAATGCCAATATGACGAAGTTCTATCTAAGTACGGTCAATATTTTGTTGGTCTTGAAAAAAATTACTTACCCATAGCCTGGATCATGGCCAGGAATAATACGAAAATGGAAGCAGCTTGCACAGGCGTCATGTTTGCCAAACTACTGCTAATGTTCAACTAAACACGTCCAAAGGGTAGACCTTGAAACTTAATTAGTCGTAATATTTTATAACCCATAAATTTCTCATTCCTTACGCAAATTACTTTTCAATTTATCGAGTTTTATAGGATTACAGATGGTACCAATCGGTGGCCCAATTACTTGGATTAGATTTTAACGATTTGTTTGTACCCGGTCTAGCTCTAGGATTGTACCTACTACAGGTTCGGTCGACTATAAAATATGTATCCACACCGATTAACATTCATCTGGCATAACTTTTTTTGGCATAATCATCATTTGGCATAATCAACTTTTAGCATACAGTCTTTTTTTCTGAAACCGTATACTTTTCAGGATTGTTATAAAATAAACCTAACCTAACATAATGGGTTCTATGCAATGATATTTTAAATAATCCTGAAAGTATACGGTTTCAGAAAAAAAGACTGTATGCTAAAAGATGATTATGCCAAATTATGAGTATGCCAAATGATGATTATGCCAAAAAAAGTTATGCCAGATGAAGGGTACCCATCAACATCTTCCTCCATTGAAATAAGGTGCAAAAGTGGATATATGTATTTATAGTCGACTGTATAGACAACTTAATACCGTCTTTACCATAAAGGAACACGGGGCTCGTGCCCATGGCCCCATCCTCAGGGGGCCCCGAAGGACCGACAATTTCTCTCACATTTTATTCTGGTTTTGTCACAGTTCTAGTGTAACGACACTTAACGAAAATAAATTGAACTAATACGCATAACAACTATGAGTAGAAACTTACTGTACCTCCCCTTACCATGAGTTACAATTAACGTACTCGCTGAGTCGAATACTCTGTCCCTCGCAGACCTAGTAGTATTCTTATACAGTGCGAGGGCAGAGCATTCGACTCGGTGGTAATTGTAACTCATGGTAAGGATACTGTTAATTTGTCGTCTTCGGGAAAATTTGGTTTCAACCCGAGCCACGCTCGGTCTCCTAGGCACTGATTAAATTATAGAGGCAGGCGAGAAATAAAACAAAATTAATTTCAAACACTTTATTCGAACTCAACTTATTAAGTATATTACGTATCTAAAAACGAACTGCAAGGCCGCATATCCGACGTTAGGGAATATGCATGGATTTTTTTAAATAACATTTCTCAACAAAATATGAAAATGCCGTAAAAGTGATCGCCAAAAGTGAAATTAAAATTAAAATCGGTCAAGTAATACGGATGACACAAGCATTTTAAAATGCTAATTAGACAGAGAGATTTGAAGTGCGCCGGTAACGTCATCGTGCAGTACGATCATATAAACTCCACGTAAAATTGTTTTGCTAGAAAGAGATAGGAACGAATCTTTGTTAGCTTATATCTTGGTTATTTTTATAGCTATTCAAAAAATGTTTTTTCTCACCTGTTTGTTACATGAATCAGCTTTTATTGAAGCTGTAAAAAAAAACATGCATATTCCGTATTTACAAACTAGTCTCTCAACACTTTTTAAATCTAAAGGAATGAATGAACCAAGTGTAAACTTTCTCATGGAAAAAATAAGAGTTAATGTTATGATTCGATATGTAGAAAGAGTTAAAGATTGTATCATAGCATTAACTGCCGGTATTGTTTAACGAACTTTCGCCAGGTGCTGGGTCTTTTGTTTTATACGAACGCACATACGCGTTCAAGGCACTGCTGCGTGAAAGTCAGGAGAACGCTTATATGCGTTGCCGGCAGTGAATGCGTTATACAAAGCGGTTCTGAAGCACCCAACAGTGTGTTGGATACAATTGTGATATGACGGAACTAACAGTATATTGCGAATACACCGTCTTTGACTGTACACTGTAAAGTACAGTCAACCTAGTGATTCCCGGGCCACTATGTAAAATAATGTTTTTTTTTATGATAATCAAGAATAAATTTAAAAAATATATTCGCTCATACTTTTCTACTTATCTTAGATTTAAAAAGGGGAAATATGTATTAATTGCCATCAACAAACAATCTTTTTTACTTTAGAAGTGCGAATGACTGTTTATTCTTATTTCAGGGCTCGGAACCGATTTCAAAATAGCGGTTAATATCGTTCTTAAAACCGGTATAATTTCGTTAATCTGTTAACCGGTTAATAAGATGAACGATTTAATAATATAAATTATTTAGGTTACCGGTAAATAGGAAGAACGAAATTGACAAACTGTAATGTTAAAAACCGATATTAACCGGTTAGACTCAGACTCACGCCCTCACGCCTCGCCGACCGTGACCTTCCAGTGACGTAACGTAACGTAACTTAAAATCACTAAAGTCGGAGCTAGTGTGTAAAGGAGACGTACCATACGTCGCTCTATCTCTATATACTGCAGCGTCAAGTTCAAAGTTTAACCGGTTAATTTTACTCAAAAGGTCAGGATATCGGTATAACCGGTTTTTTAACTAGCCGGTTCTTATACCGGTTAACCAAACCGTAACTGATTCAGGTTTGAAGTCAGGTTTATACTAACCGGTTCCCGAGCCCTGGTTCGTATTCATATATTCTTTTCAGTAGAGACGCTAAGATGTTAATCGCAATAAGTCCACAAACCGCAGCCATTGATACAGGCTTTAACCTTTAATTGACGACGTGGTTTCAGAACACTCTCAAAGTAACACTTAGGCCATGCGACATAAAGTTCAAAATAATAGTCATGACGTCTGTGAGACCAGTTCAGTTAAAGGTTAACTACAGTAGTAGGTACCTAATAAAAAAACAAGTCTATTGCAATAGATATTTTCGTAACAATACCTTGCTCATTGATTTGTTTATTAAAACAAAAAAAAAACTAACAAAGCTGCATTTCTTAGCGTACCTTTATTAAATAAGTACTAGTTAATATTTAGTTACAATGCATATAAATAACATTTGCGTAGATGATTGTTACGGCTTTATTAAAAAAATACACTGTTAATGTCTACTTACTGCTTCTACTAATATTTATTTTACGTCATACGTTTCTACCAAGAAGCTTATATACCTATTAGCTATGGGGATTGCAGATAGGGAATGCAATTTAACCGGTTATTAGACGTTTTTGTATGAAAATAACCGGTTAAAACCGGTCATAACCGGTTATTTGCATTCCCTAATTGCAGAGCACTGGATTGAATCTAAGAAGTATACCTTGAATTAAGTCTCGTACATATTTAATCTCTGTCTTTAGGAATAAACAAAAGATGTGAAAGATTGTTTTGTTTCTTATCTATCTTTTATGAGAACGAGATGCAAAAGATACAGTCAACCAATTTGATTTCTAGGCCACTTTGGACTTTGTTAAAGTGACGTTGTCAACCAAAACGTAAGAGACTTGCTATGATTTGGTTTACAGCGTCACGTTGACAAAGTCCAAGTCCAGTGGTCTATAAATCAAATTGATTGACTGTACGTGGCACAATTCAAGGTAGTTTTCCTAGCTTCAATTGTTTGTTAGCTGTGGACTCTCCATTAGGTTACGAGCTTCTTGGTTTCTACAATATTGTTCTGCTACTTACTTAATTCGACCAGCTTCTTTCAAGGAGTTTTGTCTAAAGTCCTGGCTGTCGACACGACTAAATCCGCACACTCGTAAACCAACCTTATAATATAATTATTCCTTGATTCATAGATACAACAACGATACATTGGTTTTTAGAGCAGCATCAAAGCGTACCAAGTAGGTGCTTTTTGCTTCTTTAAGAAAATTTTACAAAACTCAAGTCATCTAGTAATTGACGGGGACAAAACCTTTGATCTTCTGCAGGTATTTATAAAAAAAAAACAGAAATATTAAGCGTTCTAAAGCATCCCGTTTTTTAAAAATGAAAAATAATACGGTCACGAAGACTGTTTTAAAAAAATCTATGTAAATTAGTGATTAAGGACATTTTTAACCTGCAGATGCAGATAACCTGCAGAAAAAGGTATCCAGATTTCTCCAAAACTTTCCTTATAAGGATCTGAGATGTTTTTTGTGATGCCTTACTGCTATGATGCTCTAAAACCAACCTCAAAGCCTGTTGTTTATGAGTGTGCGTATAATACTAGCGGTTATGGTGCGAGCTCGTCGTCGCAGATGCGAAGGGTGCAGTACTCCGTCTTGCCGTCCGCGGAGCAGCTGCAGTCGTTGCAGTTCCGCTTGAACTGCTCGCCGGGATTGCAGCGGAAGCCGGACTCCGACGCTGCAATAATTGATCTTTTTATTATATTATATTATAACTAGTGGAAGGTCAATTGGTCATTATTACTCAACAACTTTGGTTCTTGAAGCTGATAAAACAGCGTCAAATCATGTCACGAGAAACAAATGACGTCGCAACTATTACGTAGCTTTCTACGACGGGGATAATAGCTATAGTGGCTGAATAATTAAAAGTTGTTAGTCATATAATAAGGAAACATGACGCCACGATGTAGGATTAAAAATAGCAAGGTACAGAAGGAGAGGAAGCGTTGACTGGCATCCAATCTATGAAGACTCGCTCCACCTGCTGCTCGCTGATTTTACTTTGCACTATTGCGTAATTGCACGAAAAATATTTTTTTCAATTTGATAACACTGTAATAGAGAACTGAAGCGTATTTTCTCACTTGGTGCAGTAGAGTTTTGATTGGCGGCGGCACACCGCTTGAGCGAGCACACGGCGTGTTTACCGTCTTCGGTGCAGCGGCACATATTACAGCCCATATCGAACACGCTGCCTGCCACGCACTCCATTGACACGTTTTGAACCGTTTCTGCAAAAAATAATGTGTAAATTATGTAATTAAATGACCATAACAAAAAAAATCGGACAGCAAATACATTTTTAACAGATTTAAAAAAAAAGGAGTTTCTATGTTTGACGGTCTGTACTTTTTTTATGTATGTACTCCGTCAATTGTGGACCGATTTTGAAAATTATTTATTCGTTTGATAGGGTACACTTCTGAGATTGTTCCATTGTTACTAAATCAGTGTATGATTAGGGGGATCCGTGAGGAATTGAGGGAACCCCTCAAGTATTATAGGCATTCATATAGCGATTTTGATATTTTCAGTAACAAATTCAGAATTTGCATTTAGAAAGTGTCATTTGATAGAGTCGTACTGATGATGAAGACCACAGGATGGCCAGTGGAACTCCTCGATCTACCTATTTCAAGGGTGGCGATAAGATATCTAGATGATAATTGAGCGACTATGACTGGTTTAAATTAAATATGTGACTATAACTTTCCCGCGGATTTCATATTAATTGAAAATTGGGACTACAACATAAGAGCAGGTATATGATCACTAAAAGGTTTAAAATAAAATAAATGTTTTAAAAAACAGCCGCAGTACATAACATACTTACCATTTTAAAAGAAGTTATTTTTGCGTTTTTGAAGACGGTTTTTTGTTTTTTACAACATTTATTTCACTCCAAACTGTTTTGCCAACCTTACTGCCCTATTAAGACATATGGCCGTATCTCAGGCAAAACTCCTGTAGCAAAAGGAACCTGATTTACTAGTGGGAGAGGTTTGAATCTGCTTTGGCTATCGTATTTGAGATACCGCGTATTGGCTTATGAGGATAGTATGGCTCTCTCACCTCGTTTCCTCCTCGTGCCACCGTTGTTGTTCTGCGCTCGGCAGTCGATGCGCGTGCAGGAGAAGTCCTGGCCCTCGTCGTTGCAGAGGCATTTGTTGCAGTCCATGCGGAACTCCTGGCCCGGCTGACACGTCTTCGGCGGCTCCTACTAACAAAGACTGCGTGACATCTCGGCCATGTAGGGAATATAACCAATATTAGTCCTCGTGGCTGCGTTTCCACTGAGGCGGAGACGAGCGGAGATGCGCCAATATTAACCAATAGAAGGCGCATGCGGGCACGTCGAGCGCGCCTTGCGCGCGTTAATTTAGACTCTATTGGTTAATATTGGCACAGCTCCGCTCGCCTCCACCTCAATGGAAAGGCAGACTAAAACCTCCTGAAGTCCCTTTTACTAAAAATTGTACATAATACGGCCATTGAAATAAAGATCTAGTGCAAAGGAAATAAAGTGGAGATTCTTTGTTCTTATGATCAAATTACAAAATTGACTTTATTTCATTCACAATAGATTCATATTCCATTGACAAATTTCGTTGTATGGTGGGCCTTAGGAGGATGGTCGCCTTTATCGCGGTGGATAAAGCATCCATCACTCTCGCACTTACATACTGGTCAGAAAGTGACAGGCTTTTTATACACGTTTATCCACATCGATAAACACGACCACTAGGCAGAGGTAAAAGTAACGTGACATCGGTTTAATGAGTTTTAGAAAGGTATTCGATGTGATCTGAATGTTTGTCCAGGAGGATTGTGTGGGCCAAAAATGTCGATACAATATGCGATAACGTTTTTCTCTCCTTAAACATACTTAGTCCAATTTTTACGATTTTTGAACATGATCTTTCCAAGAAAATAATTATTGGAATTAAACAATAAAAGCTAACGGATAAGTACACACCTAGTTTTTTATAATAACTACAACATATTAAAAGATCGTGGAAATTGGGCTTGATTCAGGGTGTGAGAAATGTTATTGCCCGGAGCTTTTGCATATAATTTTTTGACAGCAACGAGATTTGAGAGTCGCCAGACAATCCTCTTAATTCGAAAGCTAAATTACTTTTGTAAGATATAGTTATTTATTAAATAGTATTTGCATTGATTACATCAGAATATAAATAATTGATCAGATAAAGATAGTGTACGGTACCGTTACCTGAGGCGCAGCTCTCACCTTCCTGTATTTAGTCTTGTTCTGGAAACAAAGATGAAAATGCGGTTAGAATGTCGTTCCGTACTTGATTTTTACTGTACCCTTACCATGAGTTACAATTACCGTACTCGCTAGCGAGTCGAATGCTCTGCCCCTCGTACTCTATAAGAACACTGCGAGGTCTCTGAGGGACAGAGCATTCGACTCGCTGGCGACGTTAATTTTAACTCGCTCATCACTCATCACGTGGCTCTTCGTATCACGTCATCTACCAGTGACGCGATTAGTTTAAAAACGAATGGAATAGGAACGCTAGTTAGCGTTGTGCATCTCGGCAGGGCCCTCCTTTACGGCCACTGAACAGCGAGTTGAGGCGTATGCGTTTACAATAACACCTACCTTCCGTCAAATAAAAATACAGACGCCCTAGCCAAGATGCATTACGCTAACTAGCGTTTCTATTCGTTTTGTTTTTAAACCAATCGCGCCACTGGTAGATCACGTGACTCTTCGTATCACGTCATGTACCAGTGACGCGATTGGTCTAAACACGAAGCCTGAGCGCTTCTGTTAAGAAACAAAGTATTAACCATCACCAAAAGTATTTAAATCTTCAAACCGGAATATAAGAAGAATATAATGGGAATCGAGAGAAACCACAACAATTTTAAATATATATTTTATTATTTATCTTTACACTCACATTATTCAGACACCCCTTAAAAATATACATTATTTTAAGTATTAAGTAATTATTATGTAGATTAACGATTTAAATTGTTAATAAGTAGACTGACCAGTTAGAAGTGACACAAAAAAATGGGGGCATTTTTAAATTTAAAATATCACTATCTGGTAACACGAAATGCATTACGACTGGATAGGTACGCATAATGTGACAGCTTGTTTCATAGGTAAAATTGTTGCCATGTGAAGAATTAGAGAAAAAAGCTCTCGTCACGACTCGCTGGTCAGACTCTAGAAGAATATCCTTAGCCTATATCCTAAGAAAAAAAGACTACAGGAAAACCGCTACACACCAATAGAAAACAAAAGCCAACTATTCAAAAACTTACCCATTTTTAATAGAACTCAATCAAAATCATCGTTTCCAAAGAATATTAACTGTCGAAAGATTAGAAAAGAAATCCAACACTCTAAAACAGCCAAATACCAAAAGAAAACCCATCAAGAAAGAAAAATTGTTGGAAGCAAGCAATTTGATCGTAACTTGTTTATTGTTCACGCCCTTCATTTGTGTAGGTGCTTATGAGGGTTATGAAATGAACCGACGCATATAATGCGTACGAGTAGCAGTCATTTTTTTTCCATACAAATTTAGCTTCGGGTGACAACGTTTCCCACCCCCTTAATCACGTCCGATTTTCACGATTTTTAAATATGTTGTAGTTATTATGAAAAACAAGGTTTGAACGTTTTTTTTAAATCTTGTTTTACACATTTCTTTCCCAGAAATATTTTCTAGGAAAAGAAAACGTACAGACATAGTTTCCTCATAATATCCACAAAATATAAAAAAATCGTAAAATCTGACGACATTTAAGGGGAGAGATATTTTATCCCATTTTTTTATGGAAACTTTTAGCCTTTGGGCCGGGATTACACCTGTAAGTTGTTACGTAAGTTTTGAAACAAACATATCGCACCTTCAGAACAATAGTGACCTAAAACAGAAATTTTAAATTAGGTCACTATTGTTCTGAAGGTGCGTGCAAGAGACAGATGCAGATATTTGCCACTCACTCTTACCCATAGTTGCGTCTCAAAACTTACGTAATAACTTACAGGTGTAATCCCGGCCTTACAATAACTAAATGTAAAAAAACACACGTACTAAAGTTCGCCAGACTATAGAAGCAGAACACTGTACGTCAAAGCTCCACAAAAAGTTTGTTTGCATATCGTTAAGTACCTACCTAAACAAATGCATTAAAGCGTAGGTTATTACGGGTCCGAAAGAAGCGCATTGAGCAATAAACAAGAAAATCAAAAGTAAAATTATAACTGGCAGTTCATTTTGACATAACTACACTGAGGCCCTAGACAAGATGCATTCGGCGTTCGTTATCGCTGTCCAAAATGTACGGATTGACGTAAGCTGTCAGACGGTCGCGACCAGCGCCTACGTAAATTACATACTTTTTGCCAGTTTTCGACGATCGTTTTGCGTTAGCGTTAAGCAACTTGTCTAGCCTCACTGAACTTATGCCTAATCGATTCATCGATCGATGAATTGATATTTTGGCCACAAGTGGCCGAAAGAGGTTAAAACGTGCAAAACGCTAGTTGAGCCAGTCGTTCACACTAGCTGGTTCAAACCTTGCTATCCTCATCGAAGCAAGCGCGGCGGGTGCAGGAGAAAGACTTGCCGTCGGCGCTGCATCGACATGTGTTGCAGTCCAGCTCGAACACCTCGTTGGGGCGACACTCACGCTTTATGATACGAAGGTTCTGGTGGTGATAATGTGAAGATGACGAGGAAAGCCAGATAACACAGGACGATGATGCTTATGAGTTGGTTTTGGTTGATCTAAAATGCTTGCTTTGAAATGTTCTGGGAAAGGAAAAAGTGAAACCTGACGTATTTAGGAACTGCGGTAGAACATCAGATGTTGCTCTCATAAATACGTTCATTACCACATACAAAAACGTGATTCGGATACTAGAAATTCGAGAATTTAAAATCGAAATAATTTGGTATTTGTCAACAGCTTTTCGAAATATGTAGTTACCGCTATTGTTATTTCGGGGTTATATTTTCTTTAATAGCAGCTACTCTAATCTTTTACATTAATTCGCAAGTATTTTTCCATTATCTCCACCAACCATCGTCATTAGATTTATACGAATATTCATTTCCACTACCTCAGGCTTCCCTTCTTCAATCGCAGGCTCGCCCGTCAGCTCGGGCACGCAGACTCTCCTCGTGCAGAAGTAGCTGGTGCCGTCCTCGTTGCACCAGCAAGTGTTGCAGTTTTTGATGAACATGCGGTTTTCCACGCACACCTTCTTGGTGCCAGCGGGCTTTGCGGTGGGTTTCGCGGCGGACTTAATAGCCTAGTGATGGGAATGAGATGAGTTGTCACAACAGTTTTAAGATGACGTTGGGTGTATTTGTGAAACTGTTTATAGGTGGTTGATGAATTAACATGGCTAGAACTACCTCCGTAAGTTAAAATAGCGCAATTGTTATGGTTATGGATCGCTTATGGTAAGTTGAATCTTAATATAATGGGGAGAATGTCAAATCTACTTTAATAATAGATGTTGAAGGTAGATGAACTCTATTGGGTTAGAATAGTAAGAAAAAAACATACAGATGAAGTAAGATGCATGATATTTATAAACAGTGGACTGCCATAAACATTTGAGTATTGAGTTATGATTATGAACCCATTCAGTACCTACAAGGCTTTTCAATTGGTAAAAAGTTGAATATATTTTAAAAAAAGAAAGAAAGAAAAAGAAAAATACATTTATTCACTACACACATAAGACACACAGAAAACAAACGTAAAAACAGAAAACAGCAATAAAAAGAGTAGTGAGTGTGTCTTCGCGGCAGTGAATCGGACGCTGGCTCAGCATAATGCTGAGGTGTTAAACACCTGCAGCGCTGATTTTCAGCCAGCTCCGTTTGTGACAGACGGACGGTACGCTAAACGAATAAATAGTCTAGGTAATACAAAAATATATACTACCGAACAAATACTTATAGATAGTGACAGAATAAATACAAAAACTACATGCAAATACCTTACAGAAATATAATATTTAAAATAAATATACCTACTTAGCCAGTATACAGCGTCGACCATTTGGCACAATTCAATAAACAAAAAACAAAAACAAAAAGCAAAGAAAACTAAACTATAATTTAAGGACAAAGTGCTGGTTGGGAAATTATGATTTTTGGAGTGTCAACAAATAGCCTTTAAGCTTACGCTTAAAGGCTTTTTGTTTTATTATGTAAAACGCCGATAATGCTGTAAACAAACAGGAAAACTAAAATTTCAAAGTTTTTACATATTAATTTTTATTGTTTTCTATACATTAATTAATTACGGCTTATACTACTGCGTTATTATTTTATCGGATTTTTGTTATCCGTGGTTTCTTCACTTTTATACGGAATTATCCGTGTCATATCCTGAAACAAAAAACCGAGGTCATTTTTATAGCAACGCATCTCTTACCATTTGTTACTTTAAAGGACTGAATGTCAATAACCTCTAGTGGGCCGTCACTGATAATTACACGTATTTTATTACAATTGGTCTCAATACGGATCAGTCTTCGATGTCACCTAAACTAACATTGATATGAGCTTCATCGGCTGAAGGCCAGCGCAAACCGGCGGACGGCAGGGGAGTTTTCCCTTTAAATTCCCTCCGCCGCAATCCGCTGCGATGCTCCGAGGTCGGTCTCAAAGCATTGAAATTTATACATTGTTTCAATTGAAATAGCATTAAATATACATTGATAAATTTAATATTTCTGCCCCGGCCACCGGTTTGCGCAGGCCATTATGCTCGGTACGCTAATACGGCCCTCCTACGGAAAAAAGGCACATCTACGAGTACTATATGAATCGTATTGCACTTCCAACCTTTGAGAGTTTAATATGCTTCTATAAATTAATTGCACTTGTGCCTATTCTCTTTCGGAGGGCAGGATAGATTTTCACAAAACTAGCAACCCGCCCTCGCTTTGCTTCGGTAGAAACAAGATAAAACATAAATCTAATATTAGTCAAGGATAATCGCTTTACTAAAAAACTGTTAAACTCTGTTTACCTACTATTTCCAGAGATTACCCCCAACATTAAAAAAAAAAATTCTACCTCTATAGACGTCCAATTTTAACCAAACATCTATTCGCATTCTGAATATATTCTATTCGCATACTCCTGAGATCCGATAAAATAAATCTAATTCAATATTTCTCAGCTAGCAGCCTTTTTCACCACATCTGACTTGATCTGACTGAAGTCGGAGAAAAAGATTCTCAGAAATATATATGGACCGTCCAAAATCAAGAATCTATAATAGGATCATGATGCAACCACTCATATAATTTAACACTTGACATAGGTTTAACACGTGATATATTTTCAAATCCGAATCAGACGAGAATTACAAGACTGCCCATAAAGGATGGTGATGTTTTCAAGGATTTGCATGCTTCATATAAAGCAGAAAGTAACTGACATTGGGCTTATCAATAAATACTTCGACATCCTCCGAGGGAGGGCACGGTTTGCTGGCGCAGATGAAGTTGGTGCCGTCCACATTGCAGTGGCAAGGGTTACACATGGCGAAGAAAATGGCGCCGGGCTTGCAAACAGAGTGGCTCTCGATGTGGTCTACGCCCTGAAAGGTGAAGATAGGAAACGATACAGGAAAGATATATTTTTGAACTTTGATAGTTTTACTGTAATAAACCTTAGTAATTCTGAGAGGGACCCAGTTCAAGACGGTAAAAATTTACAATTATACGACGAGAGAGATAAAGAGAGAGAGACAAGAGTTTAGTTGTCTTTTTTGACATTGTTTCTGTATAAATAAAGAAAGTTTTTTTTAATGCTATACATATATGTATTTCAGAGTCTGTTCTGATGAATTGAGTGGTATCATACTTTCAATTCTGTCTCATTCAAAGAAGACAAGATCCAGTAATAATCCTATACTAATTTTACCAGTTTATTCAGTTTTAACATCCAAATGCTCTCAACAAGTGATACGTACCTCGTTTTCCATGAAGACCTCGACTTCTTTATCCACGTCTTCTTTGTCTCTGTCCATACACTCATTTTGCGTGCACGCATAGCTCTGTCCTGAGGCAGAACATTTACATGTGTTGCACTCACTCTGGAAGTCCTGGTTCGGTTTACAAACTGATCTCTTTATAATGTTATGTACATCATGTCTTTGACCAATATAGGGAGTTGTCAATTCTCTTAAATATTCCGAATTAATATCGGTATTTTCATTTGCTCCCGTGTCTCTGTTTTGAAAATCTTCAGTTGGATCAGTAGTCGCAACTGAGTCTTCTTTTTTCCCTTCTAATTCTTCTAGAACTTTAACATCTTCTTCTTCGATTGGTGTATCTAAGTCATTACGATCAAAGTCTTCTAAGTTTTTAAGACTAACACCAGTGAGGTACTCTTCTATTGGAACACTATTTAAACCATGGGTATGCTTGAAATCATTTCTATTTGCGTCAGGTTCATGTATGATATTGCTAAAAACTTCAGGTTTGGGCCTTTGATCCTAAAAAACGAGTAGAATTTAATATGTGAAACAAAACTTGATAAAAATTCAAGCAACATTATAATTATACAAATAACTTACCTTGTGTGTTTGTGAGTTTTGTGTCATTCCAACCACCAATCTCAGTAATCGAACACCGTAGTGCATAGTGTAATTACTGTGACCACGTTTAATTAGCTGATACAAATTAAAAAAAAACATGTATATGTATTATGTGCCTTTTGCTTTATTTCTAACTGGTCGGTGCAAAATAAAGTGCTGTTTTGATTTTGTGACATGAAACGTTTATATGGGACGTCTACAATTATGAACCCCAAATCGGGAATAACCGATAAAATGATGTTGATGATATATTGGAGCATTACACTATCAATATTATTGACAATATTATAGCTGGAGACATGTGAAACTACTGATAAACACTCAAAGTTAATTTGGGGTCCTAGTGAAAAAGGGTATAAGTCTTATGAAGATGAAGTGAAAAAGGGTTTAAGTCTAGGATACTCCGTTCATGTTATACTAGTACCCTTTTTTATTACAAGTTAACACGACTTGTACCCTTTTTCACTAGGACCCCAATAAACGCTCGTGTCGTATTACATTACGTGACTTAGGCTACATTAATGTTGGTTAATCAAATTGGTTGAGGGTTGTGACTCGGCGTGCGAAGCTAGAAAGTGGGGTCGATCACCTATAGGCGTAAATATTGGTGTAATGACAACAAATATATGTTCCTGGGTTATTGATGATTTGTATTTTTAAGTATGTACATTGTTGTCTAAATAGTACCCACAGTAACTAGAAGCCTTGTGCTTAGACTGGAACTTGTTCAGTTTATGTAAGTTTGACTCCTAATATTTATTTAATAACTAAAGGACGTCCCCAGCTTCGCACGTACAATTTAGTTACCTATTGCTATTTCTTTCCGTTGGTGGTAATTTTTCCAAAAACATTTTTCTAGTGCCGGGTACCCAAGAAATATTTCCTCCAAATATCAAGTCCTTTGGTTCAGTGGGTAGGGTGTTCTCTATCAGTCAGTCAGTCACGGAAGATTTTTACATTATATTGAATAATAAATCTGAATCTGATTCAAAATCATTAAGTATTTATTGAAAAAGTTATTAATAGATATTAGAAGCTTCTGCACGCGATTTCGTCCGTTATTATCGTTATTCCCTCGAGAAATATTATATTTTCCGGGATGAAAAGTAGCGTATGTGCTATGTGTTAATCCAGGATATAAGCATTCTCCATTCCAAATTTCCTATAAATCCGTGTAGCCGTTGCCGCGTGAAGGAGTAAAAAAGTACTCGTAACACACTAAATTCTGCATTTATAATATTAGTCGATTTGATATTGATAGTGTATGTCCCAATAAAACCGTATATTAGAGTGTTGTCTAGGTTATTTGACCGTCGCGGCGTACTATCATCAACGAACTAACAGATTCCATGGAATTGATCATTGGTTAGGTATTAAGTACAATTGATTTTGTGAATGTAATAATCTAACAAAATCCGGTTTTATCTACAAATGGCTCGTGCTCGTTAAAATAAACTAAATTTACATCTTTTGACTTACCATCCCGGGCTTTTCTTTAGATTCACCGTCATCTTTGTCACTGAATTTCATATCACCTGAAAAAAATTAAATGTTTAATATTTGTGACCATTGTCTACCTTATTTAGATTGTCAATGAGATTCGCAATTTTTTGGATCTTACGTTAATCCACGATGATGCAGTCTACTCTTTATTTGTTATTGCATGATTGCAAACACGAAATAAGGTAATTATAAGGAATGGGGCATGTCTTCGAAATCACCGTCTCCTTTATTCATAAACGTACAATAAACCTGTTTTAGTTAAAGTGCGCCTTGTTAACTTCTGTCAAATTCAAATGCCATAAAAAGAGAAATGAATGGAGCGTGACATGAGACTCTCCTCATTTAATTAATTATTACTTTATCAATTATACATCAAGAATCATCAGCAACATGCTTCGTCAAGAATTTACAATAGTTAATCAGCAACATGCTTCGTCAACAATGTATACATATAAACTAATCAGCAACATGCTTCGTCAACAGCGTACATTCGTCAAAATGACACATACAAGATATACAAAGCATATTTTAAGCATACTTGCACGTTAATGAATAAGGGTTAGCATACAGCCTGCATGGCAACGAATTTGTGTTTACAGCAGTGCGATGTGCGGGGCGGTGAGCGGAAAAGCGATTAAATCATGGCCAGTGAGGCTAGACAACTTAACGCTAACATCGTTTGATTATCGAAAACTGTCAAAATGTATAGAATTTATATTAGCGCTCGACGCGACCGTCCGGCAGCTCACGTCAATATATACATTTTCCATAAAGTTAACGTTCTCGCAATGCATCTTTTCTAGGGCCATAGGACGTTACGGTGTTGCTGATAAGCCCTATTATGCGCTCAAAGTAGCTTGCACACGCGAGAGTCAGTGAGATTAGTTTTTTGTGAAGTGAGCTTTGAAGCCAATAGACATTTGCAATTTTACAATGGCAATATCACGACTCCTAATGCGTTGGCAACTCTGAAGTTATCAATGTTATGTTAATTAACAATAGGTTTTTTTGAAAAGGTTCTAGGGTGACGGAACCAGTAATGGACAAGGCTCCAATAATGGAAACTTGATTCTTATAATACGGAAGACAAGGGTTATTCATTTGGAAGGAATATATACCTAGTTAAGTACTTCTTCCAGCTGATACGTGGGTACATAAACAACCCGCCACTGTTAGCTGTTATTCCCTGGCACGTTCCTCCTGTAGCCAAAGTACAGCTCCGTCCACGTCGCCGGCCTCTATTCGCCATCCCGCCGGCGCGCACGCGGGCACTCTCGCACTCAACACTGCACCGTGCGCTGACACTCCTCAACGACATTATGGACAGCGACAACACAGTAGACATATTTTTTAACTCTGAGTCTAGATTCCTTGCTCTAGCCAGCCGTCACCTAGAGTCTATTGTCACTTCAAGTTCAGTTTCTTTGTAGTGTTTGTATTTATGTACTTATAACTTAGTTTTAGTCAATATATTGTTTCTCCATTATTTAATTAACATGTTTGGCTTGACTGTTAATGTTAATTATACGATCACTAAATAAATAAATAAATAAATAAATTTGTTTTGTAACAATCAATTTAGGACCGTATGAAATTTGAATTAAGAGTGAAGTGTCCATTACTGGTGCATGTCACCTAAAAGTGTCCATCATTGGTGCCGTCACCCTTATAGTGTTAGTTATGTTTACAGAGGTTTGTCTCAAAAGCATTTTTTTTTTATTTACTTACAAAAAAATAATAATTTAATAGTGTTTGCTACGTTTTAGACTAGTGGTCGGAAAAACGTCATTTTGTTTGTATCCTCGTTTTGTTTATTCAAGTCTAGCACTGTCTGTGACGTAAAAAAAGACCATGTGGCGTTTAAGCTCTATAGTTACCAGCAGAAATTGGTTTATTTATTTTGTCAGTAAGTAATGAACAAAAAAATATTTGCTTTTGAGACAAGCATGTTTTGTTTTCACAAAATTTTTAAAGAGGTTTCTGTTGTCAATTTTATTGATTGTAAGTGTTACTCACTGGGAATGCCGACGCAGGCAATTTTGGTGCACATGGCGCGACCGTCGCTGGTGCACCAGCAAGTGTTGCACTCGTATCGCCACAGGCTGTGCGGCGCGCAGCGCAGGAGTGGCTCTGGGAACAGCAGAACAATACACCTTTAACGTGGCGTGGAAGGCATATCACACCATCTGAGGCCCTAACCAAGATGCAAACCGTCCCTTTACTTTTTCAAATCTGATCGAATAGTTAGATAGAAAAAACACTAATGATCCAAGGTTTAGAAAGACTACTGTCCTATCAAAATATTCGATCAGATAAGAGGTTAAAAAAGTAAAGAGACAAACGCTACTCATTTTTTCTTCTCTATCACTGAAAATTTATGAGATGACATTCTCGTGCGAAGCGATAAACCACGTGATCACCTGGCATCCCATACATTTTGAGTGATAGAAAAGAAAAACGTTAGTAGCGTTAGCATCTTGGCTACGGCTCCTGATGGAAAGTCGGCTTTGAAATGACACAAGATTGAAATCATTGCAAACAATAACTGCGATTGTGTTAGCGTAGCTTAGGAATCAAATTGATTGACAGACTTCAATAAACCATTCATCATAAATTTATCCAGACCCTTGACCCAGGCGGTGACCAACAACACACTGAGGTGCATGTCACGGTCGAGCGTAGAGCTGTGCCTTTCTCTAGGTTTCTCGGGAATTAAACTTACAGAAGACAAATCATTTCCAAGAATTATCGTGAATGGTACATCTCTAGTCAAGTGCGATTCCCTACCGAATCCTGCAGACCATAAGACCCACATTATGGAGGTTGGGCTATACCTGATTCTTGGCCAGGACAGGCCTTCTCGGTGCAAAAGCGCTGCCCCGCGGGGGAGCACACGCAGTCATTGCACTGGCTCCTCCAGGAGCTCCCGGGCTCGCAGTCGGTGCCCTGCGGCAGGTTCTGCTTCGAGGGAGCCGGGGCTGGAACTGAGAATAGGACATGCCTCTATTAAGAATTTTAATAAAGTATACCAGCTGGTTTCGTACCTACTTCGATGAAGTAAGTTTATTACTGCTACTACAGCAGTATTCGAACTGACTTGTTCCCATGTGAGGGTAAGTCAATCGGTTAAACTAATAACATAAACTGGCAACACATTCGCAATCCTTTTCCTTTTCTTTAAGTACCCCTCCAACTAGTTGACAGCTATCATATCCTGGAATTTATCTAGATACGACACAAACTTTCACGTTGGTGACCTTTTATGTATTAACCTCAATGCATCTGTATACCCTCGAACCCGTTTCCTAAGTCCATGCGCCTCAGACAAAACCAAACGACGTGAGTTCTCCATGCCATATAAAAGGATGTCCCTCGGAATCCCTAACGTTTATCCTAACGTTTAGTTTGTCCGAATTGTTGTTTGTCATAAACTGGTTTTTAGTAGAGTCTAATGACTTTTTAAGTTTTCCAGTTAAACGTACGGTTAGGTTAGTTCAGGGTTGTATTGTATTTAAGAACACTAAAAATATACACGAAAATTCGGACAAACGATGCATTAGGACAAATGACGGTTAGGGATTCCAATAACAACCCCATTTAAAAAAATTGTGTTATTCTTACCGGGTGTACTAGAGACGCATCCTATTAGCGTGCAGAGCCCCATCCCGTTATCGAGGCAAGCGCAAGTGTTGCAGTCCCGCGCGAACGTCGTGTTCGGCTTGCAGCGGATCGGCTCTTCTGGAAGTCATGACACAATAAATTAGCTGGTGCTCTTGGTAGATGGTTATTCGACTTTAAGCTTTATTGCCGGCGCCTAATATTTACGCATCATCGCTAGCTTAAGATGAAATCCATAGCCATCACTCCTTCGTCCATCTTGAACTATCAGTTTCCGAGTCGAAAATCTACTAGATACCTATCTAAATATGTCTCCTTGGAATTACCAATTTTATACATCTACAACAAATATTTCGTGAATGAAATGAATCATACATAAAGTACTTATAGCGAAGTTGGTTGCAAGAACCAGGCTACTTCCTATCATAAATATTCGGTAATGTCTGTTTTTTTTTTCATCTTGTTGGTAAAGAGAAAATTTTCAATGCTGAAATTTTGAGGGTGTCCTCAGTAATTTCCGTAGAAGATTTCCATAATTTCAGGTGCTGTAAAGTAGCATATCTGCTTTAGGCGAATCACAGAGCTCCATCCTGATGCACTGGGCGACTCCATCGCTAGAACAGCGACAGCGGTGGCAGCGGCTCTCCCACTCGCTGCCGGCGAGGCACTCTTACTGAATGTTTGTAAGTAACCTACCTGCTTTAGGCCAATCACAGAGCTCCATCCTGATGCACTGGGCGACTCCATCGCTAGAACAGCGACAGCGGTGGCAGCAGCTCTCCCACTCGCTACCGGCGAGGCGCTCTTACTGAATGTTTGTAAGTAACCCACCTGCTGTAGGCGAGTCACAGAGCTCCATCGTTGTGCACTGGGCGACTCCATCGCTAGAACAGCGACAGCGGTGGCAGCGGCTCTCCCACTCGCTGCCGGCGAGGCACTCTTACTGAATGTTTGTAAGTAACCCACCTGCTGTAGGCGAGTCAAAGAGCCCCATCCTGATGCACTGGGCGACTCCATCGCTAGAACAGCAACAGCGGTGGCAGCGGCTCTCCCACTCGCTGCCAGCGAGGAACTCGTACTAAATGCTTGTAAATAACCCACCTGCTGTAGGCGATTCACAGAGCTCCATCCTGGTGCACTGGGCGACTCCATCGCTAGAACAGCGACAGCGGTAGCAGCGGCTCTCCCACTCGCTGCCGGCGAGGCACTCTTACTGAATGTTTGTAAGTAACCCACCTGCTGTAGGCGAGTCAAAGAGCCCCATCCTGGTGCACTGGGCGACTCCATCGCTAGAACAGCAACAGCGGTGGCAGCGGCTCTCCCACTCGCTGCCAGCGAGGAACTCGTACTAAATGCTTGTAAGTAACCCACCTGCTGTAGGCGAGTCAAAGAGCCCCATCCTGATGCACTGGGCGACTCCATCGCTAGAACAGCAACAGCGGTGGCAGCGGCTCTCCCACTCGCTCCCAGCGAGGAACTCGTACTAAATGCTTGTAAGTAACCCACCTGCTGTAGGCGAGTCACAGAGCCCCATCCTGATGCACTGGGCGACTCCATCGCTAGAACAGCAACAGCGGTGGCAGCGGCTCTCCCACTCGCTCCCAGCGAGGAACTCGTACTAAATGCTTGTAAGTAACCCACCTGCTGTAGGCGAGTCACAGAGCTCCATCCTGGTGCAGTGAGCAACTCCATCGCTAGAACAGCGACAGCGGTGGCAGTGGCTCTCCCACTCACTGCCCGCGAGGCACTCCGCCTCCGACTTCGCGGGGGCTAGCTCTGGTGAAATGTCATCTGGATCTGTAATAGTAGTTTTCAACTATTTAACATTAACATCCTAATATAACTGCAAACTTTCACCTCTTAAAAAAAATAGCCACCAAAACTAGAATTATATTGTTTGGATGATTGCTCTGCTTAACGGTAGGCGTCCACTTAATGCGTCGTCGTCCGAACTCGGCCGATCGAATCAAACGTATGTAAAGGAACGAGAGCGCCTACACTGCTACCGACCGACGACGACCGACCGACCGACGGTAGCAGTGTAGGCACTCTCGTTCCTTTACATACGTTTGATTCGATCGGCCGAGTTCGGACGACGACGCCCGAACATACTTCGACCGACAACGGATTAGGTGGACGCGACCGTTACTCTGCTACACTGACGATACTTTTAGCAGTGGTACACTGCCTACAAAGGCTACAAAGCTGGCGTCTCGGGCATTCTCGGGTTCGTTTTCCGGTAAGGGAAATATTTGTGTGATGAGCGCGAGTATTTGTTTCCGAGTCTTGGATGTTTTCTATGTATTTAATTTATCCATGTCTAGTACCTATAGTACAGTCAACAGCATAAATAAGTGATAATTTATGTACGTTGTCACTTTAACGTCGTGTTTGAAATGTCATACAAAATTGTGAAACGATTGAAAGCGACAAGGTACATAAATGATCATTTATTTATGCTGTTGACTGTACAAGCCTACAGCTTGGTTTAGGACTAGGTGAATTTGTGTAAAAATGCCTTTGATATTTCAATGTAAAGGTAGTAAAGCCTTCTTTTTCCAAACCTTACAGGTTTTGGATACACAGGGTGTCCCAGAAACCGACGTCGACCCGCCTAGGGCTGATAGAGCAGCTAAAAAGCTATTGATTTAACCCCTATGTATGTTCAGCGATTTTTACTAGTTTCGGAGATATTGATCAATTTAATCGGATTTTGAGATTTTCCCTTATGTCTATGTCACCAAAAATCATTAATTTAATGTTTTATTTCATAAGTTTTTCAGTGGTATCTTACATAGTTACAATCATTACGAATCAGCGAAGTTTTGAAACCTATTTGCCCGTTTTTTAGGTATTTTTTTAAGTAATCCACCCTGTATACATAGTGCTTATATTCATAGGTATATTGGCAGGTATTAATTGCTAATTAATTACTAATTAGGAAGATAATAGAAGAGTACGTACAGTCCGTGTTAGATGGTGCTTCGGGTTTGTACTTCTCTCTCACTCGCCCTTATTAAGAGCGTATGAGAGCGAGTGGGAGACCAGTTCTAACCCGAACCACCCTACGAGCTAACGCATTGTACTTATGTAAAGTTAATTAAAAAAATCACATAAGTACCTGAATCTAATAGAAGATCTGTTATGCACGAGTTCGTTTCCGGGTCAGGTACACAATTTATAGCTGCGGACAAAAAAAAGAAAATATTAACTTGTGGACAATATATACATATATATACACACAACGATTATACCTTGTATATGACGCTAGTCTGAAGGCAAAGTAAATCGAAACACAATATTCATCGCGATGATCAAAAACAAAAAGTGGAATATTGTCTCTATACCTAATCTTGATCGTATATCTTAACCATATTTGTAAGGAATATGTAATATTACGTAAGTAAATAACAACAACTCTTATTTACTTGACGGTAAGAGCTACTATAACGTCTACAATATGATTACACATATTTTATCATAAAGAAGCAAGGCTAACAGAGTGGAATAGAGCATAACGCCTCAGTTAGGTACGGCAAGTGAAAGAGACAACTACACGTCCAGAATAAAATCGTGTGCGACTTTATCACTTTCAAATAGACGTATAAGTATAAGTCTTCAATTAATATTTTATTCTACTTGTTAAATTTTTCTGAGAACAAAATTCCAGACGTGTGGAGACCCTAGCGATTCTCAATAAGCCTCTTAAATTATCTGGCGAAGATGCAGAGGCCTATGATTAACTGTCAAACGCATAGGGTGCCCACAGTTTCTGTAATAAGTAGGAATAAGTTCCTGATACGTATACTACAAACTATTGGCTAGGCCCAACACGAGGTGGACCAAAAACAACCTGCTTGTGTTACCATGACATACTAAAGCTGTTCAGTTTAGGTTGAGAGAAAGGGACAGAGCTATATAACTGCTATAGCTCTGTCCCTTTCTCTCATCCTCGACTGAACTGCTTTAGTATGTCATGGTAACCCCCCAGGTGAAAGCTGTAATGGTCAGTGGGCCGATCGTTGGGATTATGTGTGGAGGTCCAGCAGTGGAGTGGACATCTTTCAGCTAGTAACGAATCATCAGATAAAACTGAAAGCTGTCCAGAATCCAGATCATTAAAATGTTATACAACAAAAATATTTATAAGCCTGAGCCTTAAGTAGAGAAAAAAAAAGTACATATTTTTTACAAACAATGGTATAATATAAAAAGAGGTAGATATGTTTCCTATACGGTATTCCGCGTGTAAAAATGGCCCGGCTTACGCACACATAATCAGTAAATATTGCAATTACACACTAATTCATAAATGTCAAGTGAAAGCAGGATGGTATGCTAATTTCCGGGAGCGAAACAGAAACGAGTGTATGTTGCTCTGCAGACTAGTTCACAGTTCCGTTGACGGCGCAAGACTAAGTAAAGGTGTACCAATTGGCTTGGTTTTAGGGTGCCACTATCGAAGTGCGTATAACATATCTACCTCTTTTTTCTATATTATATCATTGACTCCGATTTTGAACTTTTTTCTCTTTTTCTATTTCTATTTTAAACATTAAGCCTGGGTCGGATCATATTGCCTGATTGCCAGTTTCGTTTCATTAATTTTTTATGTGTCTGCACTGACTGAGATTGTTTGAAAGTGGTTTGTAAATTGATGTAGTTATCTTATATTATCTTATTTTACAGATGGGCGCTTTCGGATACAGTTCGACCCCTTTAGGATCTTTGTACAATTACCCTCTTACACATCCAGCTGTTCGAATGTGCAGATTTCCTCGCGATGTTTCTTCTTCTAAAGTTTACAATAACTCCTTTACATTTCAGGCTGTTAGGTTAGGGATATTTATATGTATTTTTAAATTGTTTATTTCAGTTTGCACCGCCTGCCTATTTCTATTGTTTATATTTAACAATCTCTTCTTTGTAAGGTTGTCTGGAAGAGATCGCTATTTAGCGATAAGACCGCTTGTTGACTCACTATGTAATCTATATTTTAGTTTCTTGTATATTCGTTACTTGGTGTATGTGGTGTTTCAATAAAGTGTTTTGTATTGTTGTATTGTAGTTAATGTTAGAAAAACTCGACATGGTAACCGCGGGGGTTTGAACTTGGTACGTTACGATCACGAGACAACCCCCTAAGCCACTAGACCACGACGCTCTTCAATCGATGCAGTTAATTCAGTCAGTATATAACGAAACGCACTGACAATCGAGAAAATCCAAGACTTATCCCTCGTTGTCAGCGATAGTGGCCACCGCGCGCGCGACGACAACTTGCCCTTTGGCCTTGGCAATTATTGCAGTTCTATTAATAGCCAGTCACAATTGCCCACAACTGGACACTTGTTTCGGAGAATGTAGGAAATAACTAAATATATCGCCTGATAAGTAACAGTAATAAATTATACTGATATTATAAATGCGAAAGTTTGTGTGAGTATGTTTGTTAGTCGCTGAAACGGCTCAACCTTTGGATGACATTTGGAACGGAGATAGCTGATACCCTAAATTAACACAGGAGCAACTTTTTATCTCCAAAAACTGCTCTCGTGAAATGCTAATATATAACTTAATATAATAGAATATCTTGATTTCGGGCAACAATATTTACCAATATTTACAGACTAACTTACATAAGAATAATTACTTAACATTATTAATATAACTATGAAAACAAATTCGCAAAGTCAGCCAGTTAATATGATATAAAAAATTTTTTTTAATTGTTTTACCTATAAATTAACCTAAAATTTCATCCCTTTCAATATATACAGTTTATCGAGTACCACCCTGTATATCACTTTTAATAAATTACGGCCCTATTATTGTTGGCAAAACCATATTGCATTGAATATGTTATCGTATAAAGAGAGTATGAGTATGCGTATGAGTATGAGTATGAGTATAGCCAACGTTACAGTTTGGTCGTTCTAAGAGGGCCGATTTGACAGCTGTCAACTCAGTACAAAATATGTGTTTGAGGTTATATTTTATACTGCGTTGACAGCTGTCAAATCGGCCCTCTTGGAACGACCAAACTGTAGCTCTTATTTACTTGACAGTAATGGCGGCGGAATTACAAACGATACGATAACATGCAATGTCAAAAGCAATGTTGTTTTGACGAGTAGAATAGATTCTGTTCCCCAGTTTGCGTGATGCAATATCAATTATATATCACTCAGTTGAGAGCTTTGCTCTTGTGGTGGAGTTTCCATTCTACCCTATACCGAACCAAGTATTTTTAACACTGACAATGCATGGTCTAAGATCCGAATAGGAGACGATTTGCACCGGGCTGTTTATTCGATGAAAAGTATTTTATATCAAATTTAATACGCTATGTGGCGAATAGGTAGGCTGAAAAATTTCAGTCCAGTACTTATATCATTAAAAAAAATATTAAAATGAACTTTTTTTTAAATTTGCAAGTGCTTGTTTAATAGGCAAATTACATACTAATCGAAGGTATGAAGTCTATAGAATATGCAAACGTTAGGTTTGGTGCAAATTATTAGTACCGACTTACCTGTTTATACCTGCCTACCCAATAGTTTGACGGGAAAAAAATAGGCAACCTAACGTTTGCATATTCTATAGGCTTCATACTTTCGATTGGTATGTAATTTGTCTATTAAACAAGCTATTGCAATTGTTTTAAACGAAGTTAAATATAATAATTTTTTAAATTTTTAATGAATTATGTACTGCACTCAAAATTTTCAGCCTAGCTATTCGCCATATATTACTTAGCATATTAAATTTGGTATAAAACACATTTCATCGAATAAACAGCCCGGTGCAAATCGTCTCCTATTCGGATATCCTAGTAGCATGTTCATTTACTGCGACTGTTTCGAAGAATCGACTACATTGTATTGTAAAAAGTAATACTGCATCCCAATTCAAACGATGACCTCATACTCGTATGTACAAGAACCGAACCTTAGCTTAATTATTAGTCAATGAGGAAAACCTAACCGGAGTTCCCATTAACACAATCGCTCTAAAAATCATTGGAAGATTTCTAAGAATAACGAGATAAATGCACAGTACCTTGTGTGTTAGAACAGAGCGGACTCATTATGTTGTTAGAACCACCGTTACATATTCGACCTAATTAGTAAATAGAAAGAGCTAATTTTTCCAAGTATCACTTTGAGAGGCACATGTGCCCTTTTCATTTGTCATGCGGTGGTGACGCTTCCGAGAGCGTCACAAGCAGAGAAAATAACTTATTAATTACCTACCTAAGGACATCGTCATAGGCCTCGAAATGTAATGCAGTTTAAAAAATCTAGCTTTTGTCTGTGACTTGTGAATATCCTCAAGAAATACTACACTAGACTTTAGTGAGAATCTAGTTAAAATTGTATCCGATAACTAGATGGCAAGTAGTGTTAAGGTATGATTCCGATGTTGACAACTGCGATGTTCAAAAAAGTGTACATAGTTAAGGGCAAACATTAAGGGACCGTTAATTTTGGTCAGGTGAGTCACGAAAATTAACTATACTGTTATAAAATAAATGGTGGTATCTCAGGCAAAACTCCTGTAGCAAGTTCGACCATATTACTACCGGGTGAAGCTTGAATCTGCTTCGTTTATTGAATTTGAGATACGTCTAATGGGCTTATGAGGGCAGTATATAAATGAATAATTAATTTTCGTGACTCACCTGTCTAAAATTTGAGTTTTTTAATTGTAGTCCTTAACTATGTACACTTTTTTTGAAAACGGCCTTTAAATAATAATTTATTGTTTTATATTGCAAATGCCCATGGGTCTTAAGGTAGCTTATGTGCGAGCATTATTGACATAAAACATAGCTTCACTCGATCAATACTATGTTTAACACGATTTCCCGATAAGGGTGTTAATACTCGTACTATAGCGAGATAAGTGGTTCGTAGTAACGCACAACGCCCGTTGTTTAGGCGTATCTTACTACGTGACCCGAGATAACAAACATTCAGTTTTTATTCGCTCCGGCATTAGGTGAACTCGTGCTATATGGAAATTATATTTAGGTTGACTAAGGAACCCTAAAAACGGAACATAGTGATCAAAAAATACCCGGAATATTTGAAGATCGCTTTTTAATGAATGAAACATTGGTAAGACGCGATATCTTGTGAATTTTCAATAGTTTTCCAGAGTGACAATGTTGCAACAAAACATTTTAATAAATTTTGTGTTAAAATCAAAATTATATGCAGGGCCATTGGAATGTTAAAGACACAAGAAATATGGAAAGTCTACTAAAGAAAGCGGCATTTTACGATCAGTATAAAGCTTTCGACGAGGGTCATGATAACATTGAAGATGATGAGTACCCCAGGGGAGTATTTTAGGCCCTCTATTATTTTTATTATATATCAATGACTTACCACGACCTAGTAAACAGAATTGCATAAATGTTTGCCGATGATACTACATTAATAATCAGATCAAACAATAAAGATAATTATAATAATGGGATAAATAACACTCTTAAAGGTATCATTGATTGGCAAAATAACAATAATCTGAAAATAAATATAAATAAAACTAATATTATGCAGTTGGGGACATACAAAAATACTGACATTGCACTTAATGTAAAATATAATGATAATGAAATAAAACAAGTGGAAACCACTAAATTTCTTGGAATCCACATTGATAAATTTTGCAATTGAAAATTTCATATTGCCAATGTCTGTGAAAGGCTGGATAAGTTTGTATTTGCATTAAGAAGATTAAGCAGAACCTCATCTAGAGACTTACAGCTTACTAACAGCTTACCACGGCTATGTATCCTCTTTACTTAGTTACGGTTTGATTATTTGGGGCAACTCTGTAGATGCACATAGAGCATTTTTGCTACAGAAAAAATGTATAAGAGCTGTGTGTAACACTCACTACTTAGAACCATGCGGGCCTTTATTCAAAACAATAAAAGTATTAGCACTTCCATGCTTATACATTAAACAGATGTGCATGTTTGTGAGAGAACATCCTGAATTTTTTGAAAAACAGATGGTCTATTACCCAAGATCAACAAGGAATAGGAACAAATTGTTCTTACCACGCTCTAGAGTCAAGCTTCACAAAAATAACTCTTACTGTATGGCTATCCAAATTTACAACCAGTTGCCTAAGTTTATTGTGGAATGTCCTGTGAGGCAATTCAAGAGAATATTTACGAAATGGCTTCTAGATAACTGTTTTTACTCTGTTAAGGACTATTTTTCCAATAAGTCAAATATCTAGTTTCTCTCCAATTTAATTTAAGATTGTATTAATTTATTTTGAATCGAATATAATAATAAATTAATATCTTGACAATTATAATAATATGATTAAGTAATAGGAGCATTTATTTCTAATGTAGATTAAGACTTTTGCATGCCAAATTGTGGCAGAACATATCCATGTACCTACTACTGACATGTATATTTATAAGATCCGTGTATGTACTTGCAATGAATTTAAATTTGAATTTGAATTTGACGGACGCCCTCAAACATCAACCACTGACGACAAAAGTGGCTGCCAAATTCGTGCCAAAATTGCCAATTTTTTAACAAAAGTAGTATCGCAAAGACCCACACCAACTTTCCAACCAACCAACCAAGCAACCAACTTTCGGGTTGAAGTTGCGGACGACCCAGAACTGCTAAACGAGTCATAACGGGTGATGACTCATAAATGTATGCATATGACGTCGAAACTAAGCTGCAATCATCTCAGTGGAAAACCCCAGAGGAGCTAAGGCCTAAAAAAGCATGTCAAGTTCGATCAAAGCCAAGGCTATATCTGTTTTTGGGGGTTACCTAATGATTCGCCGACAATTATTTCGTAGAAAGCTAATTTCTGCTGAAAACTTATTGTATTCAGATTATTTTTTGGTGGTCACAGGTCTAACCTAACCTAACCTACGTAACCCATGCTAAAAATAATCTGAAAACAATAAGGTTCCAGCAGAAATTAGCTTTCTACGAAATGAAAATTCTGCGAAACTAAACTCGGCGAAACGACAGGTCACCGTTTTTGGGATTATTTGTACGTCATGAATTCCTACCACCAGGTGAACGGTTAACGAAGTGGTTCATTATTGCATATCATAACATATAAAGTTCAAAATACATAATGGTCATAATATATAGATTAGGAAATGGTATAATTTCTGTAAATATTTCACGATTGCTTTAAAACAAACCTAGCCTTAATAGGTTCTATACATATTTCTATATATATATCATGACCCATTATGTATTTGAACTTTATATAAATACGACGATACGATCCCTTAACAAAGAACCTTGAAGTTTTACGTCGTTTGCGTGAGGTCATCCATAGAAAAACACCAGACTTGTGGAAGTTGTGCAAAAACAACTCCTTCCAATATCACCACAATAACCACTCTTTTGATTTTCTTGTTCTTGATTTTTTGTCAAGAAACTTGTCTAGATTGATGCGTCGGGCACCGTATTCGCCGGATTCGGACCAGAGGGCTCAGACAAGAAGCACTACGCTAACTAACGTTTCTATTCAATTCGTTTTTAAACCAATCGCGTCACTGGTGGACCACGTGACTTTTCGTATCACTTCATCTTCCAGTGACGCGATTGGTTTAAAAACGAAACGAATAGAAACGCTAGTTAGCGTATTGCATCTTATCTTGGCAGGGCCCTCAGCAGGCCTTTCCCGTAACTCATTCGCAATCGCGATCCTCTTCAAAACAAAACAATTGGTTTCATTTTGTATGCAGACAAGCCTTCGATTTTCAAAATGAAAACGATTGTGATTGCGAGTGTATTACGCGAAAGGCCTGCTGTTGTGTATAATTATACAAAGTCGTATCATAGTTACTGTTAACCAGTAATACAGGTCATCGGGTCAATTTTCTTTAAACTATGACTAAACCCGGTTGTTTACAAATTCAATAACACTTTAGTCATGAGTATTATTATAGATTACAGCAATCAAACTTAAATACTCGTAAGCGTTCATATTACGTATGGCTTTGGACGTTAAGAAAATTATCTGATTATAATGACATTATAAATTAACTCGCTTAAGCGCGCGACTCCGTCCGCGTAGAAGTCGTTTATAGCTATTCCCTCGGGAACTCTCCAATTTTCCGGAACAAAAAGTAGCCTATGTGCTATTTCAGATTATAATCTAATTCTGTGCCATATTTCATCAAGATCCGTTCAGCCGTTCGGCTTGATTACGTAATCTATACCTATAGAAATTAATATAACACTGGCGACGAGGATGGGATGCGCTAACGCACACATACATAATGTGTTATTACACTTTCACTGTTTCTCATTTATAAGAGTAGAGAGTATAGAGAGTAGTAAGATGCAATGCAAAAAACGAATGCAATGCCTAAGCCAATATTTCAAAATATGTTTACCTTTCTCAAGGCATGAAGAGTTTTATATGTAATGTAAAAGGTCTCCGATATTAATTGTTAAGTTACAGTTGCAATGCAATCTTGAAATTGCAAATGTTTATGAGTTTCAAAATCCAATTACCATCAGGTTGTATGTGTGCTAGTTTTCCTTCCCCATGCGATAAAAAAAGTTACTACAGAACTTGTTGCAAAAGAAAACAATAGTGAATAATCTATTGTTATAATGATTTCTAACTTAAGTAGGTACCAATTTCACCATACGATGTTATCCATTTAACCGATGATTAGAGCGTTAACAAAATGTCAAAATGTATGAACTAACAGTCGTTTAACATTGATTAAATTTAACGTCGTCCACGTATTTGGTCTCTGTAGTAATTTCTCTCTGTTAGATCCAATGATATAATATAAAAAGAGGTAGATATGTTAGCTATACGGTATTCCGCGTATAAAAATGGCCCGGCTTACGCACACATAATCAGTAAATATTTCAATTACACACTAATTCATAAATGACAAGTGAAAGCAGATGGTATGCTAATTTCCGGGAGCGAAACAGAGACGAGTGTATGTTGCTCTGCAGACTGGTTTACCGTTCCGTTGACGGCGCAAGACTAAGTAAAGGTGTACCAATTGGCTTGGTTTTAGGGTGCCACTATCGAAGTGCGTATAACATATCTTACCTCTTTTTACTATATTATATCATTGCATTGGTTAGATCTGACAAAGGCCTTCTGGTTTGAGATAAATCGGTTAAACTCGAACGGACCAAAGAGTGGTACCAATCCGATGGTATTTAGATCCTGCGAAGTCTACTTTAAACTAAAAGACAACGTGATCAGCATTAATCACTGTTGTGACGTCTGTGTCACGTTAAGTCATCACTGCGTATCTCAAGGAACGCTGTTTGGTCCTATTATGCTTAGTCGCTATAGCAAGGACACCCATTCATACCTAGTCTACCTTCTTTTTTTAAATTAGAGATAATGAAGCAGCTCTGCTAGTGGCTTAGCTACCTACAGTGGCGTACCTACTTGCAGCTCTGAACGGTCCAAGTTATAATGGTCGATCGTATTTATCAAGCGCAGTCTGCACTGCACTTATAACCGAATACGTTGCAAGATTATCAAGGTATCTTAATAAGCTGGCTAGTTGATCGTCACTCGCCAATTAAGTACTTAACAATTAGTGGACAATCGCGCGATGTGGGAAGCAGGAGCGGCATACAACCGAAAGGCTATAAATATTAGTATTTCCTGATCACTTAAGGCTTTTTAACATTGGTTTCCTAGTTGCTTCAGACTGATGAAACAACTATTTTTACACCCGGATGGCAAACAAACACTTAATGAGGGGATAGAGTTGTGTCGATTTCATTGTCTTCGTATAATGAAATGTTAGTTGCGATAGATCGTAACTCTGTTGTTTATTTAT
Source organism: Acleris literana (assembly GCA_946894065.1). Taxonomy (NCBI): domain Eukaryota; kingdom Metazoa; phylum Arthropoda; class Insecta; order Lepidoptera; family Tortricidae; genus Acleris; species Acleris literana. Next base: position 6,217,460 of record OX335688.1, on the reverse strand, counting down.
GATTTCACTGTATTTTAAAGGAAGCCCGGAAGTCGCTATCTAATTAAAGTTATAATTTACAACGTACGAATAAATATTTTAGCACTGCTAGGTATAACACGGCTTACACTATATGTACAATTCGACAATTATGACACTTATTTGCAAAGTTGTCGGATTCTGATGGTTAAAATATTTCCCTGCTATTAATTATTAAATCATCAACCATCACTAACTTTCAAGATTACACAAAAATTACGACGACGACGATTTTGTTGGTAGGTACTGTTGTTAGTGGCCTTAACTATGAAGGTACCGGTCTCGGACTTAATCCTGGTAAGGATAAATATTTTGTAATATACATACCTAAGTATGAGTATGTACTTATCTATTATAAGAATGTACTTATATCATTGTCTAGTTCCCATATTACAACTTACAAGCCTACAAGTTAGTTTGGGTTTTGGGCCTGATTTGGGGCTATTTATTTACTTATGCCATAAAAAACGAATTCGAGGTACCCTGTACATATGGTCCTTCGAGCCGGATTTTCTCTTTTCAAGTTAAATAATGCCACTGTATTGTCAGTTCATCTATTCTATAAAACATCTCCCAAGGTTCTCCCAGCATCATCACCATTCCCACGGAACCCTAGTAGGAGCGGCACAAAGGTTTCAACAACGTCACAGCCTTATCAAAGGTCACATCCATTCATATATTCACAGAAACTTATCAATACCATCGTCGAGGGCACCACTGTGTTCCCACAATCGAAAATTAATATGTGTTTATTGAACTTCTCCGTTTGGCCGCCGGCAAAGTTATTTTTGCCGATTTCTGGGTTATCTATCACACATTAAGTCACGCCAGATGGTGGCTTACGTCTGACGATCGGATGCTCCTGAATTATCTTTCACTACTTTCTATTGAGGCGACGCTGTAATCTGAGGATTTTTTGATCTACGGAAGCGTGTAAACAAGATGGGAGACAAACATTCACAGAAACAGAAACTCTTTGGAGATAGTGATAATAGCTAATCTGTTCAGTGATGAATTCAATCAAATCAAGAAGAAATTGCGGGCCTAGTATGGTTGCGCTTGTGATTATCGCGTGACAAAATGTGGGTAAAGCATCCGCCACGTCACTCTCGTCGTCTCGTTTACATGTCAAAAAGTGACGGATGTTAGATGACGTGATACGAAAAGTCACGTGATCTACTAGTGATGCGATTGGTTAAAAACGAAACGAATAGAAACGTTACTTAGCGTAGTGCGTCTTGGCAGGGCCCTTAGGCCCGCTAGTGAGGATGCATAACGTTAAGTTATCGATTTTCGAAAATCGATAAAATATATTGGATTGGCGTAAGCTGAGGGCCATGCCAAGATACATTGCGCTAACTAGAGTTTCTAAACGTTTCGTTTTTAAGGCAATCACGTCTCAGGAAGATCACGTGACTTTTCGTATCTCTTCATCAACCAGTGACGCGATTGGTTTAAAAACGAGGCGAATAGAAACGCTAGTTAGCGCAATGCATCTTGGCAGGGCGCTCTGATGACAGATCGCGAACTATGTCAACTCCATACATGTCGAGTCGATAGAAAACAGAAACTTTAGTTAGTTTACAAGTAATGTCATTTTTCTCAAACATGCTCGGAAATAACGGTTTTCCGATTGTAACACATGGACGGAAAATGCCTCTTTTTACTCCTAGGAGTAAAAAAACCATATGAAAATACTTTCCGTCCATGTCCATATTGTTTTTTCAAAAGTGCTCTCTATTGCGTATAAAATCGAAAGGCCCATGAAAAAAATCCCGTACACCCAACTTGTGGGGGCGCAGTGAGGGGCGGCAGCGCGGCGGGGCTCTGCGGAGCGGCGGCGGCGGGCGGCGGCTCGTTGTGCGTCAAACTATCTTAACTAATACTCGTATGACGCAAACAAACATTCTCTCCGAATTTGTCAAAGGTTTTTAAAAATACTTATAATCATGTATTTGTATAATTTCCTAGCATTGTTTGAGAAAAGCATTATGTATGCCTCGGCGGAAACGAGGATTTCCTGACTCGTATTTTAGCAGGCCTCGCTGTTGCTCGGCCTGCTAACCACCTCGTCAGGAAATCCCTTACTTTCCGCGCCTAGGCAACAATGTACTATTCTTTTGACCCCCAAGTCAAAAATTGCAAGTTATAATGTGTTTGAAACCTTTTGATGTCTGTGCACATCCGTCTGGACTTCATTGCCTAGATCTTGAACAAACAATGGATTTTAATAGGTTTTTATTCGAATGACGACGCTAAGAACCACCGCTAAAAAACCTGCTTTTAAATTTAAAAAAACCGCATCCAAATCGGTTCACCCGTTTAAGAGCTGCACAGACAGATCTGTGGCACCGCAGCTCTTCTTATAACACCCCTTTTTGCTTCGGGAATTAAAATAAAATATTTATCAACTCACAGACGGAGGTCATTATACAGTTATAACATAAACCAACAACTTTTGCACGATTGCTAATCAAGTCAAAATCCGCCCGATCAAATACCTAGTCACACCAACAACATTAACTGTTTCTCGTATCTAACTGGGACAGACTACAAAATTTTACTTTCTAACGGTAAATTTAAATTTTCCATCAAAACAAACAACGCTCTGGCCTAGTGGGTAGTGACCCTGCCTACGAAGCTAGCGGTCCTGGGTTCAAATCCCGGTAAGGGCAGATATTTGTGTGATGGGCACGAATATTTGTTTCCAAGTCATGGATGTTTTCTATGTGTATATATTTCTCTATGTAAGTATTTATATCGTTGTCTAGTACCCATAGTACGAGCCTGGAGCTTAGTTTGGGACTAGGTCAATTGGTGTGACATTGTCCCCTGACTCTTGATACTTAGTTTAGATTCTTAAAAGGCATAGCTAGTTCGCGGGTCCCGTTATAGTCAGGTTGGCAACAGTTTGCATAATGACAAGGGCTCGCGTGCACTGCTGGCCAAGATAACGGCTTGATCGTTCTCTTTTTTTAACAGTGACCAGATGTATTTTTTTAAAATGTATAATTTCCTTAAAAGCTATTTGTATTAATAACATTAAAGTTATATAATTTTCATTAAGGTGAAACATTACATTATGGTCCATTCCAACTGACTTGTCTTATTTAGTAAACAATTTTATTACCTCAAAACGCATGATTTTTGGATAATACGGCCGTTGTCTGCTGAATAAAGCAACTAAAGACCATATTTTGCACACCATTTTCCTGATTTTACATCATGGATCGTTTTTTTATGACTAAATTGTTATTTTAGGCGGAAAGGGAGCATTTTGAGGTTATAAAAGTGTTTACTAAATAAGACAAGTCAGTTGGAATGGACTTTACATATTTTAACCCCCGACATAGAATGTTATAAGTTTGAGGTTTGTATGTATGTCTGTGGCATAGTCTTTCTCTCTGTGACTCCCGTTGGATAGACCGATTTGGACGCGTTTTTTTTAAGAAAGGTTAATCGTGATGTTTCTTGGCGAGGTTTCATGAAAATCGGTTGGGCCATTTAAGAGATAAAGCTCTGAAAGAAGGGGTCAGCATTACATCGGTTTTTATCCATTTAATAATTCTGGGGACCTAGTAAAAAAGGGAAGAAGTCGACTTATCTCGTAATGGAAAAGGGTATATACACTAACGGAGTATACCAAACTTACACCATTTTTCACTTGATCTTCAGGAGGCTTTTACCCTTTTTCACTAGGACCCCAGAATTATAGTCAACCCTTGTATAATCTTAGCTTAGTTTGTTTGTGTTTGGTTGGATGTAAGTATAGTCGTTATCTTGTACCCTTTACACAAACCTAGAGCTTAGTTTGGCCCTCGGTTTGTTTGTGTCAGATTGTTCTATTTATTACCTATTTGAATTTTTTCCCTTTTCAAAGGATTCTGGCCGAGAGTTGTCATATTTCAGCGTTTTCATGGCCACCTGCTAGCTGACATCTTAAGTTATATATTCTTATGTAGATTAATCCAAATGGTATTTGTAGATATAGGCCTTGTTGCCTCAAATAAAGTTCTATTCTATTATATTACACCAAAAATTATATTAAATCCGTGTACAGTTGGCAGTGTCTCGACGTGTACAGGCGCGAGGTGCGAATACCAGCGGTACCGGCCGGACAAGTCGGGGGCAATAGCCTTCCTCAGCGCCCGCTGTCTCCGAGGATCACGCTGCCGCAACCAAAGAACGCGGTTAACTACAATGTTGTAGACAAAGCATTATATACTCTATTGGCAACCTCATTAAATTTAAAATGCTAAATAGATTACCATACAGTTAGTGCCTTGTTTGATATTAGGGCAGCACGTCACTTAGTCACCACACTAAGTATACCTACTATAGTCGTTTATTTTAACACTTCGATGAAAATATCCTTATAAGTTTTTTAGGACGTTTGCGTCAAAGAAAATACGGAGCATGACATGACCACGAATTTTTCTACGAATAGCTACACGATAATTTAAAATTTTAAAACTAATACCTGACTGGCGACTATGACGCACCCTTCTACATCCTACTAGGTATATTATATCCTAGTAATATATTTAAATGCGAAATTTTGTGTTTGTTTACTCCTTCACGCTGCAACGGCTGGAAGGACTTGGATGAAATTTGAAATAGAGATAGCTTTTACCCTGGATTAACACTATAGGCTAGGTACTGTTAATTCCGGAAAATTTAAAAGTTCCCGCGAGAATAACTATCGAAATTTATGCGGACTAAGTCGCGGGCCGAACCCAGTAAAGATCCTTAAAAAATATCTAGGACGTTTGCGTCAAAGAAAGTATGAATCGGAGGCTCATGATATGACCACGTTTTTTTCTACGAATAGTTATACGATACTTAAGTATAGAATGTAGAATTCTACATTCTAAATAGTTTACGACATTCACACGTTTTTGATGAATCATTATGGCACCCTTTTTTTTAAAATCCTTCCTATAATTTAGGGAAAAGTATCACTACATATCAGCGGAAGGACGTCCACTACTGGACATGGGCCTGTCCTCTCATACAAGAAAACCGATATTGTATACCCATTTTTGCAGCTTTGTACGGATATATATATTAAAACCCTTACGTACGTATTAGTTCGCAAACCTTAAACGAATTGTTTTATCATTGTTGGTAAACACTCCCAATATTTTCCACGCAACATTGACCCAGAGTCACAGTTAAACATCTTATTGATTATAGTTTACGACAGATTACAAGTATTACTTACGAGTTACAACCTTGTTTGTCATCTCCATTACGTATTAAGTCATCATTAATAAAAACATAATCTTATTTAGTATCTGTGGTGATAATATGTTGTTGTTTATGATTTGAGTTGAACGGGATTTTTTGACGTATGCATAAAGCCGGTAACTTATCCACTTAGTTTGGTTAAATTATCTGTTACACAATCGAAAAAACAAAGTTGCCGCTCCTGTGGTCAATAGTCAAAGGCTTGTGCGCAAGTTTTTGTTTTTTACAGGACTAAAGTAGACTTGACGCCGTTTATGCCTGCTGCTGGAATTTCTTGCCGCGCTTCTTCTCCGCAATGAATGATGGTATTGTCCGAAGCGCTAGTAAATTCAACTCCATATTACGGACGTGTAAACGAGCCCTGATGTGGCCAATTTACTGAATAAATATTTTGAATTTTGAATTTGAATTATATATAATGATGTCTTAGAGCTGATCTGTTAATAGAGATACAATGATTTTCGTTGTAAGTAGACTCACCAAATTTGGAATCATTAGATCGGTTTCCATAATTCTGATAAACAGCTGATGATTGTGAAAAACGACGTTTCGGACACATGTTAACAGAACTGTTGTTGATTAGGTATCTATGTAAATAAAGCAGAAACTGACTGACCGATCGATCAACGCACTGCCAAAAATCTGCTGGACCTAAGGAATTAAATATGGAGGGAGTATTCCTTAAAAAAAAAGGTGCCTTTGTCGTGCATTAAGAAAGATTTTCCGAAAATCGACCCTCAACGGGATGAAATAGGGGGAGTGGCGGGAAGCTATTCTATGTGTGCGAAGTCGCAGGCCCTAGTTTTAATATACAAATGATGTTAAACTTTAAAGTAGGTAACTAGAAAAGGAAAGCTAAGAATCATACTTGATGAGGGCTGCTGCAGACTTGCTAAGAGCTGATGATGGTGCTGAACAGTCAGTTACTAAGGCGCATGCTTGTCCCTAACATCATGCACCCAATTTAGTCAATTGCGTCAACTCACCCGTTCCGTCGAGACGTTTTTTTTCACACGCAGCTTTAGGCTTTATTAGGCGCAGTTTATTTGTACGAGTGCCACTTTCAATTGATTTTAATTATTGGTCGCCACAGTCTATAAATAGGCGGGAATTGTTGTCAAGGTCGGCTTTTAAAAACCAGAGTCGTCCGGATGGGTGAGATATATATATAAACAAATGTTAATTTAAAAAATACAAAAAAAACACCCTTTAGTCATTAGAAAATATTTGTTGGTTTTTATTGTTGGCATATACATTGCTCAAGGGGTAGTAATTGGGTAAATAGTTTGAAAATAAGAATAATCGAAAGCAAGATTTAAAAACCTTTTTTGATATTGTCGTCAAAATAATATATATATTATTAAAAAAGAAACATTACTTTGATTAATATACTCGTATCTTAGCCTAGTCACTCCCACATCTAACGATACCTCGTATGTTAAAATCCATAAATCCGTTTAGGCTGCAGAGCGTACAACAGATATAGATACCCATACATACACCCGAAAGCATACACCTCCTTCTGAAGTAGTCGGGTGAAAAATAGTCGTGGTGACAAGTCAACAGGTGGAACCACAATAATTATTCTCGAATCGCAACATCTACATAAAACATATTTTTTTGGTATACATTGGGTCACGTTGCCAATTTCTATAAATGGGTATTGTATTTAGTTATTTGAGCGCCTCAAATGTTTGAGGCGCGCGTAGTGATTAAAAAATAGTAATGAATCATATTAATCTATTGTTAGCTGCCCAGAGAACCCCTCTACGTGATCCTCCCTTAACTTAAACTCTTACGAACAATAACTGTGTACACTTAATTACGGAATGCCTGGAGGAGACAATACGTACCGCTATTGACAAATTCAATTAGTTGCAAAATTTACCTTACTGATTTACTTACTAAGGTGTATTTAGCACCTTATCTAATATGTTCGTTACGCGGTGTTGTAGTTGTAGTATCACCGAAGATATCGGCTGTGATATCGGGCTCGTGACAAAATTATTTTCTGGCTTGAAATATACCCACAGTTGAGGCAAAAAGCGTATCATATCTTTGGTCGACTAAAATATTTAAGAGGATTGTGAAGGTGACAATTTCCGTCGAAAACGCGATAACGTATCTCGGGCCTTAAACCTAGTTAGATTTTTACGATTTTTGAATATGTTGTAGAAAAGTAAGTAGGAGGGTACTTTTTCGAATCAAATCGGAGAAATACTGGAAAAGGGCCGGATCTTGTGCCCGAAATCGACGTGCATGCATGACTCGATTCATAAATGTGGAAAAAGCGAAAGAGATTTGTCAGGATCGTAGCAGGTGGAAAGAAGTGGTCTCTGCCTACCCCTCTGGGAAACTGGCGTGATTTAATGTACGAGGGGCGGCTGAAAAGTAATCTACCTAACAATGAAACAAAAGACTGTCGTGGCTAATTTTTTTTTATTTTTCTATATAGTCCCCTGCTAGTAAAATACACTTATTAAATTTTTCAAATATTGAATTTAAACCATTAAAAAAAAAATCTTTCGGTTTGTCGTCAAAAAAGTCAGTAACCGCAGCCTTCATTTCGTCATCGGTCATAAACCTTCGTCCCCTGAGGTCTTTCTTGAGAAGTCTAAACAGAAAATAGTCACAGGGGGCTAAATCTGGACTATAAGGGGGGTGGTCAATGGTTTCGAAGCCATTGTCTTTAATTGCTAGCTTCGTTGTGCGGGCGGTATGCACTGGTGCGTTATCGTGCAAAATCAGAATACCTTTGTTTAGTTTACCTCGCCGTTTTTCTTTTATTGTCTCTCTTAGTTGGTATAGTAAGTTTGAGTAATAATCAGCATTCATTGTAGTTTTCTTCGGTAAATAATCTATGAGCAAAATCCCTTCTGTGTCCCAAAAGATTGTAGCCATAAGTTTACCTGCCGATGGACAGACCTTGAATTTCCGAGGCGGCTTCTCATCCTTAAATTTCCACTGTAACGACTCTTGCTTACTTTCCGGGTCCCATTGTCGAATCCAAGTCTCATCACATGTTACAATTCTAGAAATTATTTCTTCCTCTTTCCCTCGACTCATCTCCAAAAACTCTTCGCAACATTTGACACGCCTCTCCATGTCAAATGCAGTCAACATTCTGGGGACCCAACGTGCACTAACCTTGGACATGTTCAAATGCTCATGAATTATTTCATTGACTCGCTCTTTACTGACGCCCACATCTCTAGCTATCTCCCACTGCTTCACTCGTCGGTCCTCTAATATATTTTTTTTCACCCTGGCTACATTTTCATCGGTGACGGCCGAAACTGGTCTTCCGCTACGAGGATCATCTTCCAGACTCTCACGACCTAACTTAAACTGCTTTGACCAAAACTTTATAACAAATTCGGAAGAACACAAACTGCCAAACACACGTAACATACGCTGTCTGATCTCCGAAGGCGTATTCCCTTCTTTAGTCAAAAACTTAATCACCGCACGCTGCTCGATTTTATCCATTTTCACTTTTTCTACCGACATGTTTGAAACAATTGTAGGAGACAAATAAACGTGATGCAATAAACAAATGAATGTAATACATTTTGAAAATAGAATAACAAACGAATATAAATCCATACCAGCCAGCATTATTTTTGTATATATTTCTGACCAAGGAGATTACTTATCAGCCGCCCCTCGTAGGTATGTAAATATTTTTTGAAAAAAAACAAGGAGTAAGAAAAACCGGAAACGTACAAATGCACTTTTTCATGATAGTTACAGCATATTCAAAAAACGTGAAAATTTGACTCGATTTAGAGGGTGAGAAAATCACCTGGAGCTAGATTTAGATTCATGGAAAAAATTGGACAGCTACGCGATTGAGTGTTTTTACAGTGTTCAAGATTATTTGAAATTTAATGTTAGTATATTGTGATACGTATTTTTATTTGAATTGTATATTATTATTATTTTTTTGACATATTAAGTAGATTTAAAATGAACAAAATATTTGCACGCTTACATGCGGGCTGAATACACTGTGAACATTATTTTGTAACACCTTAATTTATAACTGTATTCTAGCAAATAAACTTATTTGATTTGATTTGATTTGATTTGAGGCGTCTCTTCACAATCCTCATAAGGGTCTTATCAAGTTTAATTTAAAATAAGTCTTAGAATCGCGGAGAGTTTGCTAGCCCGTATTCACCAACAATCCCTGTCGCCGGGTGTCATTCGCGATCCATAATATCGTTTGTCCTAATCGTCATTTGTCCTAATGCATCTATTGTCCTAAACTGGTTTTCAGCTGAGTCAGACAACTTTTTAAGCTTTCCAAAAATACCAGCGGTTGAGTTTAGGTTAGAGTTGTGTTATAATAACAATAAAAAGTTTTAAATAAACATCAAGCGGAAATGGTATGGACAAACGATGCATTAAGACAAATGACAATTAGGACAAACGATATTATGGATTCCAATATAGACCCCCTGCCGCCATCTTGTCCAAGTCTTCAATCACCTACATACGTGTTGTAAATCGTGACGTGGCAGTGTGACTTAGTTCAAACAACCGATCTAAATTTAGATTGTTTTTGCATTCGCAGAACTCTGGTCATTAACACAGGAATTCTAGTTTAAGGTCAGACCGGCCATTATAATTGGCGTTTGTGACGTATCACGTCTTAAGTTGTAGGTACGTCTATTGCGGACCAGAGGCAGGAACAATGGGAAATTAGGTATGCGCAACACGTCGTCGATATAGGTAGTAGATAATACTCACATTAATCCTTATATTTACAAATATATTAAAGGTATGGTGTGTTTGGTTGTTCCGCGTTGTTCGACGTCTGATCAGATCGATGTCAAATTTGGTAAAGAGATAATTCATAGCTAGGAGACAGACATAGAGTACAGTTTTCGATATATCGACATACACTAACTGCGCAGACGTAGTAGTAGTAGAAGCTAGTGTATAATAATAGAGGTAATGATCTTAATAACAAAATTACACCAGTGCTGGAGATTTACCTAGCAGGCACTACTTAAGATCATTATATTAATCTTTAATTACATAGTATAAAACAAAGTTGTTCGCGTCTGCGTCTCTTTTTGTCTGCCTGTATATCTGGTAACTCCTCCTAAAGCACGCAACGGATTTTGATGCGGTTTTCGTAATTTAGATACATTTTCACGGAAGGTTTTCATTTATAATAAATTCTGGTTTGTGTACGAGTGTTACAGAAAGCTCACGTAAACCGAAGGACGGATCAATAGTTGCAAAATAAAAAATGTCTTCTATTAAATAAGAATTAAAGTGTCTTCTTTTCCCATTAGGTTCTGGTGCCATTACAACCACTACGCCAAGTGAACTGCCACCATTAGGTACAGAACTACAGACTTTACTAGTTTGGGCTCGTCCAGAAATCATGTGATCGTTTATGGGGGGGTGGGGGTCAGAAAAATATCACAAATGATCACGATGGGGGAGGGGGGAGTCCGAGAAGACATCACGTGTAATTTTTTTACACAGCAGGAAAGTCAAAAAGTAACGAAATTACTCAATAATTTTCTTATATCAAAATAATCCGCTCTGAGAGTGTTTATCCAAATAATTATTATTCATTGTACCAACTTAAAAACATTAATAATGAAACCTTATGAAAACCCGTGAACATATGTGAAAACACGTGGACCGAGGACGTGATCTAGCGTAAATTATAAATTTAAAACCATTTTTATTACGTTATTGCTGTTTTTTAGGGTTCCGTACAAAAAATAAAAAAACTTAACCCTTATAGGATCACTCGTGCGTCTGTCTGTCTGTCCGTCTGTCACAGCCAATTTGCTCCGAAACTACTGGACCAATTGAGTTGAGATTTGGTACACTTATGTAAATTGATGGCCCAAGCACAGGTGTGCAAAGAAAATATTTTTTTTAAGTCATTTTGGGGGACTATTTAGAAAATTAAAAAAAAAGTTTTGCAAATCATACTTTATCATACGAGTATATCAAATGAAAGGGCTCGTTATGAGGATCTCAAATATGAAATCTCAAACGTGAAATAAATAGTTTTGTTTTATTCATGAAAGAAGACGAAAATTGACCTTTCCCCCCCCCCCCACCGATCTCAGAAACTACTGAGCCTAAAATTTTGAAAAAATAAATACAAAATATAGTTCATTGCTTGTAGATTACAGGAAAACCTATAAGAATTCTATCAAAAATAAAATTCGAAAAAATTACGTATGTACGTAACCCTCTTCACGCGAGTGCAACTCGCACTTTGCCCATTTTTTTTTTCAGAATATGTATTATTACGGGGGATTTACTAACAAATAAAAATAAACTATATAAAGAGGGGTCCCCATACATAGGTACATAATCAACGGATCGGTCCGGTAACCCCTTCAAGGGGTTTTGAAAGGGTTTTGGAAGGTTTACAAAGGGTTAAACACTTTCAAACGGGGTTACCGGACCGGTCCCTGTACATAATACGTTTTTTCAGAGTATTTTTATTTTTGTTTGTATCGTAAATCGTAAGTCAAGTGTGAGTTGGGTTCTCGCTGATTCGCTCGCTGTGCGACTCGCACTTTTTTTATTGTTAGTATATCCACTGTAATAACACACTCTGGAAAAAAAAACAACCCGCTATCTATTACGGTTCAAAAGATACAGCTGTTTAAAGTTAGGACGGACGGACGGACGGACAACTTAGGCAAATTAATAGTGTCTACAAAAACGAGTTGAAACAATAAATTGGGGTTAATAAACTGATTCGCATTTGAACCGATTTTACCAAAATTTGTTTTGCCTCATTTCGACCCCTTAACCCCTTATCGCTATAAAAAACCCATTCTTACAAACATGGTCTTATAGTTCCTCGAAAAGAATAGGAAGTGTAAAAACAATGAATACGCTTCTGTTATCACAGTTGCGTGTTATAATTAAAACATTATATAGAGGTAGCTCTTGAATGTTAATCGCCGTATTGTTATAACAGATTTTTGTCAGTGTGTTTGTTTGTTTGTCTCTAAAAGGGGTTTACCCTTGTTTTATAGATACTTATTTCTTAGAACGTATCACTTCGCAGAATTTTCGTTTCATAGAAAACTAAATTCTGCTGAAACCTTATTGTTTTCAGATTATTTTTTGGTGGTAAAGACCTAGGTCTTTATAATAACTAAAACATATTCAAAAATCGTGCAAATGGGACTTGATTTAGGGGGTGAGAAACTATTTTTGTGACAGCTACGCGATTTTAGCGGCGCTTCACAATCCTCTTAAGATAATCTGAAAAAAATAAGGTGTCAGCAGAAATTAGCTTTTTTGAAATGAAAGTGAAGTGTTATGGTCTATTAAAGAAGGGGACCCCGGGACCCCAGGGCTAAGAGGTTCTTTCGTTGGTGCTAGCAATGTACAAGTTGCAGATCATTCTCAAAAGTTAAGAAATGTTCTCAAGAAATTACTGAGAATTATTATCGGAAACATTTGAGAGCATTGAGAATGTTCTCTTTCCATACAAATTCATGAATATTCTTAGAAATTTCCGGGAATTTCTCATAACAAAACTTTCACAATTAGAGAAGTTACTTTTCGGTACAATGCTAGTTGGTGCGTGATGCTCATCAGATATTTTTGAACTTTCTTGTACATTACACATTACATTAGAAATAAAATCAGGTCGTGACCTGACGAAAACAAAACGAATAGTTGGATTAACGACGAGGTGAATGTTCGAGTACCTATACTTACCTGTCGTTAGTTTTTATGGCGTCAAGACCTGATTTTATTTCTATTATGTACGAGCATCACGCAAAAACGAATAAACCTATCATTAAGGACCTTTTTATCATCGGACTTAAAAATAGTTTACATTAATAGCTTTTGTCTGCTTCTCCGTCCGCTTAGAAGTCGTTTATCTCTCACGCATAAAAAGTAGGTACCCTATATGTCCTTCTCCAGGGTTCTTGTGGTGACCAACCACTTAACCCATCATAAGGCAAATATCAAATTTGGTAATAAGGCACTGGTCTCACCGCCGGCGAGTAAGCGATGAACTATCGGCGATTTTACTGCGAGAGAGAGAGATATAAATTTATAGTTCATCGCTGAGCGAGTGAGCCGATGAACTATAAACTTAAACCTCTCTCTTTTATTTACACCGGAGCGATTATCTTTTGTTCGTTTCTTGGGCAAGAAAATCGCCGATAGTTCATCGCTTACTTGCCGGCGGTGGGACCAGTGCCTAAAAAGGAATACTTAAATAAGTGCGAATACAAAAAGTCCAAAATTGAGTTTTTTTTTTTTTAATTTTACCCTACAGAAATTTTAACTTTTAAAACAATCTCACTAAGCGCTAATTAATCCTTAAAATAAGGGCTTAATTTAAATAAAGTTGAAATTTGGAAGGATAATTCTTGGATATCCTAGGATGCACTAATTGTAAGTAGGGATTTTTGGATAAAACATCCCCTAAGGGGTTACGAGGAGTAGCGGGAAAGTATATTTCTACGCGCATAAAGTTGGCCTAAGTTTATTATTTCGTAAATTAAATAAAGAGAACTATTCAATATACGAAATAATAAATGCACATCCTTGGAATACAAATGCGTTACCAAACCTGAGAACTAAGATGGACGCGATATCAATAAAACGGGTCAGAGTGCGTTTTTCATATTAAAAAGGCTATTTCAAAACCTAGATTCCTCGCCAGGGGATGCTTTTAGTGAAATCTGATGATGGGTACCCCGAGCATCGATACAGGACTTCCAGACTGCCTAGGATACCCAACTGATTGAATCTGCGGTTAATTCCAGAATTGTGCATGTTCAGAATGACATCTAAAATGGCAATAAAATGTAAGGAAATCTAAATGCTGACCCAAATTCTCTCGCTGTAGTGTTAACTGATTGTGCGATCAGTTAGGTATCTTAAGAACTTTTGCGCTCCTCTATTGAATCTCGCAGTATCCACCATTAAACCTCACTCAAAACAACCCCTGGCAAGGAGCCAAGGCTTCGAAATAGCCTCGTTTGTATGAAAAACGCACTCTGTCCCGTTATTTTTGTTCCTGAGTGTAGTTCCGAGATGGACCGACGATCTGTACCCTTACCATGAGTTACAATTACCGTACTCGCTAGCGAGTCGAATCCTCTGTCCCTCACATAGATTGCGAGAGACAGAGCATTCCACTCATACTCATACGAATTGTAACTCATGGTAAGGGTACTGGTGAAGATCGCGGGAAGCCGATGGAAGAGAGTAGCACAAAGCCGGCCGTTGTAGAGATCCTTGGGGAAGGCCTATGTCCAGCAGTGGACGTCTTTCGTCTGGTATGATGATGATATTGATGACGATGATGATGAATAGTTTAACATCGTTATTAACCTCGTAAGACCCACCATACTACAAACAGGGAGTTTTTTGTGAGTAGGACTTTGAATCTACCAGCACTGCAATAAAGTTAAATTTTGTTTGTTCCATAATGCCATTTTCAATTATGAAGATAGGAAAAGAAACTGTATTCCAATTGCAATACAGCTCAAATTAAATTGCCTTTATTATGTACATCATATTGCACGCTGGGCCTAACGGAAACGAGGTTAGCCTTCCATTTCTTAACTCAGAACTAGAAATTTCTGTTCAAATTCATCATTATTCTTTCATGCACAATATAATAGGGAAATCTGAAAAAATATTCGAATGTTTTCACTTTTATTAGAAAGAAGAGGCAATTAAAGTAACTATTTTCCTTATTTTGTATATGTATTGTATTTTGCGGTTGACCGCATTTCTTAGTAAGTAACTATAAAACATTAAGCCTACGGGGATTTCATAAACGCATAATAAACCTATTTTAGAAGTATTATTTGTCTCATTCTGTTAAATTCTAATGCCACAATGATAGATAAGAACAAATCATTATTTATACATACATAATCTCACGCCTTCGTTCCCAGAGTGGGGTATGCAGAGCTATGTACAGAATTACAAATATCTCTAAAAACTTGTTGATAATTCTATAACCACAATTTGCACAATTAGGCTAAGATGTTTACCAGCGTATTAGTGACAGGTTGCAAGCCCATCGCCTAACAGTACTACAAGCCTTTATTCTCTTAGTCGTCTCTTACGACATCCACGGGAAGACATGGAGTGGCACTATTCTAACTCGGCAACCACACGAGGAATATTTATATACTTTCATTAAAATAGGTTTATTGTTCATTTACGAGTAAACGGGTTAAACTTTGTAATTAAATCTAATGATGAGAAGCAAGTGATATGGCTGATTAGGTTAAAGTTCTCCCCCACAAGTGTTTGTTAAGATTTGAAAGATGTAATAATAATAACTCATTAATTTAAGCATATTTCTAAACTCGAATGTGAGAAATGATTCAGGAAACCTTTCTCCAAATGGTTTTCTAGTTTCTATTTCTCCAAATGGTTTTCTAGTTTCTATTCCTCCAAATGGTTTTCTAGTTTCTATTTCTCCAAATGGTTTTCTAGTTTCCATTTCTCCAAATGGTTTTCTAGTTTCTAAAAAAAAACAAGCGCTTCTAGTGACTCACGGCCAATCAGCGAAAACTTTCGAATTTCTAATATTTTACACATGAATAGTGTTAAAGGCTAAAAATATCAAAAGAAAATGAGTCGCTTACGTCCTTGAAATTTGGTAAGTATACGAATTTAAAACTTAATTTGTTTGAAAAAGATTTGTTTTGCATGGACTTATCCGAGTTTGAAGTTAAGCGACTCATAATTATGTTGTTTCAATAAAATAACGTTGTGTAAATGGAAACCCATCATTTATTCGAATTTCACTTCATCAATTGTATCATTGCATCGAATTTCATTTCATCCAAACCATGATTTTAAAAATAATGACGTAGGTTAAGTTTGACTTGTGACTACCAAAAAAAAAAACTAACGACGAGAAATGCCTTTCGCTGAAATGAAAATTCTGCGTAATGATACGTACGTTAATTGGTGTTCGATCGAATCGATAAAATACTAGGGACCCGTGTAAATACTTTATTACTTAGTGACCCGCCCTCGCTTTGCTTCGGTTTATGTGAGTTTTCTGTAGCACCCATCCATAAACCAGAATTTATTATACAAATAAACCTTCCTCTTGAATCACTCTATCTATTGCTGAAAACTGCATCAAAATCCGTTCAGTAGTTTAAAAGATCTAAGCGAACAGACAGCGCAAGCGACTTCATTTTATACTATGTATAGAATACAGAATAAAGAAAGAAGAAGAAGTACAAAACATTGAAATACCCTATGGTTCTTAAACTATCATTACGTTAGAAACTTTTGATTTGAAAAGTTAGTTGATTAGCTATAATATAGAATTGTTTTTTAATTAAGTAATTATCAAAAAACTTAGTAAGTACTTATTTGACCAAAGTAACAAATGATAGGGTTGGCTCTCACTTTAGAATTTAAGCATTATGCTCAATATTAATCCTTAACTTTACAAAAATAAAGACGAAAATAAATAACAGCAACAGCTCAAATAACACGCTCTACCATAATTTATGCTCTTTAAGGAAAACTTATTTATTGCTGGCCTATATTTATTTACTGATTTAGGTATTTTACGCGGGAATAAAGGATAATTAGTTAGCCCATTAAAACTTTACTTATTAATGGTATATTAAACAAGTAACAACTGGCTTTTAAATTATTTTATTCTCAAATTAACATCTAAGTACTCGTACGTATACCCGGGAACATCTTAAAATTCCGAAATACTTTTTTCCGAATATTCATTTGTCCGAATTTTCATTTTACCGAAAGCTATGTTACGCTGGAGCTATTTTGGATTAAATTCATAATTGAATTGTCATACGTAGGTTAGATGAGGTTTGATTTGTAAGCGATAGGAAAAAGTTAAGTTTTCTATCATAAAATTGCGCTCGGAATTATAAAAATTCGGAATTTTGATTAATTCGGAATTATGACTCTTTGGAATATGTAGTGTATCCACGTTTACCCATATAAATTGTCATTTTACAACTATTTTCATTAAAAAAATCATCATCTATAAACAACACCGACCGACGGAAACTGAGTTTCTACAAAAAAAACTGGAATCGGAACCACTTTTTTAAGCATCTAGGCACCAACGAACTTACCGCAACGGTATCGGTAGGAAACCTTTTAGTTCAACTTAAAATAAATCTAAGTCTACCTAAACCGCAAGTAAAAAAAATTGCCAATCACTTAACCCGTTATAGGGGAAATATCAAATTTGGTAATACAAAGGGGTACATACATATTTGTGCTTATTATTTATAGCTTAACGTGTAAATAAGTGAATACAAAAAACTATTATTTTTTAATTTTACCATGCACAAATTTAAACTCTTTAAACAATCTCACTTAGCACAAATAAAACCTTAAAATAAGGGTTTAATTAAAAAAAATGTAACATACCACCTCCGTCCCCTCGCCGGGCCCACAGCAAGCAACACGCAACAATGTACCACTTCATCACTACAGATCACACACGACCGCGCCACGGAGCGTCCAGCATGCGACTGAGCCTCCTCTCCTCACACGCCTTTATAAACCAACCTATATTCACTCGGAAAATACACACTCGCAAACTAATACGACAATACACTCGATAACCGCGGGCACGCGACGGCAAAGATAACTTGGTGCTCATTATCGTTTTTTAATGATGTACGGACGCCAAAACAAGGGTGATAAGATTTTTTGACGTAGACGGGAAGCTTTACAGTTAGTGTAATAAGTTCCGGTGTTTAACCCAACCGAACCCTTTGAAGTTTAACCCACGTAACGCCACTTTCTGTCAAATTTAAATGTGATAAGGCCAAAGCATGGCCCATGCTGCATGGGACTTGACATGAAGCTAACAACATAGTTCTGCTGATAAAGGTTAAATAGTAAAATACTCTTTAACCGAAAAGTTGTCTGTCAAAAACTCGACATTGTCGAGATACACCCTAAAAAACAAGGAGTGAAACCCATTAAAAGAAAACAAAATTAAAAGTAAAGGTACTTTAAAAAGCATACTTTGGCTACTTATAATGCGTAAATAAGAGGGTAGGTAAGTGGTTTGTTGATTTAATGGCGATTACATTATGTTATGTTATGATATTACAGAAGGATTTCTTCAAAGTTCCAATTAAGGTTAAACATATCTACATTGCGATCGGGATCCGGTGAAGATGGCGGGAAATCGATGGATGTGAGTGGCACAAAACCGAGTCGTGGAGGTCCTTGGGGAAGGCCTATGTCCAGCTGTGGATTTCCATGGGCTAGTGATGATGATGTTCAATTAAAGTGCTATGTTGACAAACGCTATAGACTGAGTGATGCCGTATTTGCGTTGCGGAAACTGAAGAGGCTAATAGCGGATGACGCAATAAAAAAATGGGACGCTCTTATGGGGAAACTCCACGGATGCCAATAAGGTGATGCTTATGCAAAAGAGTGCCTTACACACGTGAGCTGGGATGAAACCTAGGCACTCTTGCAGGGGTCTTTTCGTAACGCGCTGCATATTGACGCACTACTCAGTTTACATTTTCTAAATATTAATGTTCGTAAGAAATAATAGGTCCTCCTTCGCACGTGCTATCTTGGCTAGGAGCTCCGCCACACCGGGCGTTTGAGAACAGAGGGCCCTGCCAAGATGCACTACGCTAACTAGCGTTTCTATTCGTTTCGTTTTTAAACCAATCGTGTCACTGTTAGATGACGTCATTCTAAAAGTCACGTGATCTACCAGTGACGCGATTGGTTAAAAACGAAACGAATAGAAACGTTACTTAGCGTAGTCTTGGCAGGGCCCTCTGTTTCCCGTCGCATAGCATTTGCGAATGAGAAGCCGCGTGTCATCGGTCTCACGTACCTGTGCACGTACTATGAGCGTCTACCCGCTAAACTTAAAAATGTACAACCTGACGAAGCATAATAAAGGCGGGAATACACATACCAGTAAAACGGAGCAGTAGCTCGCATGCTAGATACTAGTATGTGCAACTAACTGGCACACTGTGGATACATTTGCAAGTAAAACTTGCATACAATTTGCGTCCTTGCATGCCTGAATTTTCCAAGACGTATACCTACACATGCCTGTAGCTGGCAAACTTGTATTCTAGTTCACGTGTCAGCTTCACGCATTTGTTATGGAAAACATTCGAAGTGAATTAAATAGTATAATTTTGCTACTAGCTATAGAATGTGTGGCTAAGTTAACGAGGGAAAAAAAGGAGAGAAGAAGAAGGCACCAAAAGCGACAACTCGTCAGCTACTGGCATGCCCGTAGCTGTCACGTGCGTTCACACGTGCCGGTTTTGCAGCCCCTCGCGTCCCCTCCCTCATATTGCATGCTAGTAAATCAAATTGTGTGCTAGCTACTCGCTCGCCGGGTACAGAGGGCTCAGACAAGATGCACTACGTTAACTAACGTTTCTATTCGATTCGTTTTTAAACCAATCGCGTCAGTGGAAGATGACGTGATACGAAAAGTCACGTGGTCTACCAGTGACGCGATTGGTTTAAAAACGAATCGATTAGAAACGTTAGTTATCGTAGTGCATCTTGTCTGAACCCTCAGGCATGCCAGTTAATTTATACAAATAAAAGTAGCTGGCACGTGCAAGGAACTGGTAGGGTCATGTGGGGTAACTGTGCGCAGCGGGTAAGTGTGCGCAACCCCTTTATTTAGGAATGGGGATGGAGAAGTTTATGATAAGTGTAAGCAAATTAAAGATATGTTGGTGTAGAATTAGTTTATGCAAGAAAAACCCGGAGGGTATCATTCATTTACTTGAAAAAGAAAATATTCAGAATCCGGTGCCGTAAAGGTAAAATTTGCTGTCATGGCGAAAATCGACATGAGTAAATTAATTTTATTTCTGTTTGTAATGTATTTAAGCCTTCAATATTGCATAAAATTTGAAGCTATGTTATGTCTCAATAAAGTGAGGTAAGTTTGATCAAAATCAGTCTGCTTAGTATAATAAAAAATCGACAAACTTCACTTAGCTGCGCACACTTACCCGCAGTATGGGTAAGTGTGCGCATTTTGAGCTGGTTGAATCAAGGCGATTTTTCTTCGAGGTGGCAAGGTTTTATTGATAATTTCTTGATTTAATTATTATTTTAATAAATGCTTCGCCAGATACCTATTTTCATTTTCCTTTCATGCTTATAGTTTAGTTTTAATACTAGTTTAAAAATAAAGTGCGCACAGTTGCCCCACATGACTCTATGCAAGTGTGCCAGCTACAGGCATGTGTATTCCCGCCTTAAACATCAGCTTAGAAACCTTTTATTAGATAATCCATTATTACTCCGTGGTATGTAGAACTGAAATTGTAAAATTATTATTATTTACATTTATTAATCCTCACAACTAAGTACAGAATTCAACATTAATACAATTAAAAATTAAAACTAAACGTATTTAAATTAAAATTAAACTAAGCTACTCAAATATTAAAGTTATAAATAATAATCACCACTATAAAAAGAACACCCCCTCTAGCAGGTCCGCTCGCGGCATGGTCCCCATGACACTGGCTGCATTACCTCTCTGGATAGCTAGCCCAATCCTTTGGGAGAAGTAAGCACCAGCTCAATATATAATATATGTCAATATATGTCAATCCTCATATATTGACATCGGATAAGTGACCAATTATTAGACGTTTAATTGTTGTTGTTTAAATTATTTTTGTATTCTTTGATTATTAGTATAGTTCATTTCATATACCAAGGCCCGATCCCACTTGAGACGGTCATTAAGCGTGAACAATAGGATTAGTGATAACAAAGGATTGTTGAAAGAAGTTGAAGTGGTAGTAAAGCGATAAGTCAACAATAGCTAAACATTATGACTCTCATTGCTGATGGTCTAAGATCCGAATAGGAGAAGATTTGGACCGGGCTGTTTATTCGATGAAAAGTATTTTATATCAAATTTAATACGCTAAATAATATGTGGCGAATAGGTAGGCTGAAAAATTTCAGTCCAGTACTTATATCATTAAAAAAATAATTAAAAACGATTTTTTTTTTTAAATTGCTTAATAGACAAATTACATACAAACCGAAAGTATGAAGTCTATAGAATATGCAAACGTTAGGTTTGTTGCAAATTACTAGTACCGACTTACCTGTTTATACCTGCCTACCCAATAGTTTGACGGGAAAAAATAGTCAAACTAACGTTTGCATATTATATAGGCTTCATAATTTCGATTGGTATGTAATTTGTCCATTAAACAAGCTATTGTAATTTTTTTAAACAAAGTTAAGTTTTATATTTTTAATTAATTATTATACTGAACTGAAATTTTTCAGCCTACCTATTCGCCATATATTACTTAGCATATTAAATTTGGTATAAAATACTTTTCATCGAATAAACAGCCCGGTGCAAATCGTCTCCTATTCGGATCTCCTACTATAAGTCTCAAGTGGAATCGGGCCGTGGTATTTGAAATGAATCTCAATATAATTTCACATTTTTTGACATGCAAGCAATTTATATTGTAATATTACATTAATGGATACATAAACTAAACAAAACTAAACGTTATCTCTAAAGAACACAAGATACAATGAGTTAATAAGATTTAAGTAAAAGTTTTAAAAGTTCATCACTTTAAAAATGTAATTTAAGCATAATTGATGTAAAAAAATATCTCATGTATTTAATTTTAATTAGGTATTCGCTGAATTATAGCTAATCAGTCAACTTTTAATTATTTTTAAAGATTTCCGGGTAGATATTCGCTTATGGTTTCTGAAAAACCAAACTAGGTACAGAAATCATATACAGAAATATAAGTAGTACAATTACAATTAAAAACTAAAACTAAACGTATTAAAATAAAAAGAAAATGCTTTTGGTTGTCTATTAAAATTCAAAAAGTTTTATTAAGAATTCTTTTACGGAGGTGTAATTAAATAAAGGAAAACTAGAATACATATATAATACGTACGGCGAGTAAGTATAATATATAACAATAAAAAAATCGTGATAAGAAAATAGCACTCTGCAATCTCCTCCACTCGAACCCAAGACGCTAGCTTTATAGAAATGGTAACCCACTAGGCCACCCGCGTCTCCAGATTTGGTCCTTCGAATCCGACTTTGCTTTCCAAACGTTGATCAGCCAAATTTAAAAATACCTCCCTCATTTTTTACTGAGTCGGTTAAAAATAACGAGGTCCTCGGTGCGCCCAGTTCGTAAGTTTTTTAACTTATTTCTTTTCCCTTTTGTCATTCCTTTGAAAGTTTCGGGTAACTTTTAAAGCCCACTCCGAGCTTTCGGATCTAATTACTGCGGACTTTTGAAAGTTTTCTTTTTAATTTGCCCGTCCCCTTGCACTGTAGGTATTCTTTAAAAAACGTCGGCCCTGACTTCTGAATATCGTAACTTTGACCGCGCCGAGCTTAATTTGTGTATCTACAACAATTTGTAAGTATTATATATCTATACAGTATACATACACATACACATACAGGATGTAACATTTAAATCGGTCAGTATAGGAAAGTCTAAAACTATAAGACATACGACGATCTATTCTTAGGAACTGCATTCATACATATATTATTTTAACTTGTGTTCAGCTCGGGAATCGAACCCGGACGTTTTGAAAAATAAAACTACATAGCACTATTTCTGTTTAGATTATCGATTGTGTAGGTCTTAAGCAGTAAATGTTACTATAAAAACATGATGTCTAAAATTAATAAAATGTATTGTTTACTGCTTAAGACCTATAAGTCCATTCGCTTAGATAGTGTCGCTACACTCGCAGGTACATGTGGTTATTGTAAAAAAATACGAATATAATTCGAAGTAAACTGCCAAATTCACTTGCGACCCGCAAAAAATATAATATAATATTTGTACTTTATTAAAATAACCACAAGTACGTGCGAGTGTAGCGACACTATCTAAGCGAATGAACTATACAGAATCGATATCTAAATAGAAATGGTGTTCGTTTTATTTTTCAAAACGTCCGGATTCAATTCCTAACTACTAGTTTAGTACTAGTACTAGTTTTTTTTTTAAATGTTTGAATGCAGTTTTCCTTCCTACTAAAAACGATGCCATGGTTCGTAAGAACAGATCTTCGTATGTCTTATAGTTTCAGACTTTCCCATACTGACCGATTTAAATGTCACACGCTGTGTATAAAAAACTGACTGAATGACTGATCGATCAACGCACAGCCCAAACCGCTGGACCTAGGGGCTTGAAATTTGGAGGGAATATTCCTCAGATATCCTGGGGGTACACAAAGAAGGGATTTTTGAAAATTCATCCCCTAAGGGGTTAAAATAGGGGGAGTAGCGAGAAACTAATTCAGAATTCTACGCGTACGAAGTCGCGGGCGTCCTCTGGTATCTTATAACCGTAGTTAAGTACCCACAATGGTTGAAATACTTCGAAGTACGACCAAGATCATGGCACGCAAAACATGCAGTTTAATTGCACTGACGGGTCAAGTCACGCTCGCTTGTTTTTCGTTGACAAGCACGTTGGTGAATTGTTTAAAAAAAGGTTTGATTGGAATTTTCCCGCAATTTTGGATATTAATATCAACTTACGACTAAAATGACAGCTTACTAGGGTTGACATTCTTTTATAAATGCATAATATTAAGGAAATGATCGTCATGATGATGATGTTTGATCGTATACCTTTTAAAATTATACAAGTTGTTTTTATGTTGTACTATGTTGATACCTAGACAGCATTGTGCGGTGGTTTTCAGAGGGGACGGACTTAAAAACTAACTTAAATATCTAAAACAATAACAAATTTATGTATAAAAAAAAAGTGTGCGTCTCGGGACGCCCGACAGAAGTGACAACTTAAACTATATACCGCCCCGCCCCGCCCCGCTGCCGCATGCGCGAGACAAAGGGAATCCAGACAGACTGGCGCCGTAACGCGTTACGTAACGAAGCGGTTTACCCTCCTGTAAGAAGTTATGACTTCAAAAATCAAAAACCCGCCTTCCAAAACGCGTTATTTTTTGCATTTTTGAAGTCTGTTTCTGATATCTTATACTAACCCTTGAAATAGGTACCGTTTAGGAGTTCCGGTTTCAATTTGTGGTCTTCATCATCTGTTCCTCTTCACCAAATAGTGCTTTCCAAGAGCACGAGTTACAACGAAAAATACTGAACCGCCTGTATAATATTTGAGGAGTTCCCTTGATTTCTCCAAGATCCTGACGTGTTGACAGCGGGACCAACCAATCGGTTCAGTGGTCTTAGAGTAATCGCGTAACTTCCTCCTTTTTTGAAGTCGGTTAATAAGGGACATAACGACAAAATCATCAGCGACAGACAATATTTAATAAAATACTATCAAACATTTTGATGAATTTTTATGGGGGTCATTCTAAATTCCCTAATATTTGGTATCACTTTCATGTAAGCAAACACGCTGAATTCATTTTTGATGTTTAGTTTTCGCAATTTCCTGCAAAAAAGGAATAAATTAACTTCAACGCTTTCTCTCGTTTTTTTTATAAATTTTGAACAGTTTTTTTCATCTGGTAACCCTAACTGTGCCGTATACGCGTTAGAACCGGCGCGGGCGCGCTGTGCGACGTTAACTGCGTTTTTACGGGCCCGCAGGAATGCGCGCGGTTAAATTTAGAGTCCTCTTTTTGCGCCCAGTTTGGTAGACTTTAGCCGGTTTGCCAACTGCATCTGTTAATATGTAATTAACACTGGTAACTGCCAGGTCAAAGTAGTATTTGGGCGTAACGTTTGCCGAATGCACCCAGGCAAGTGAGCACAGGTATTCTCTGAGAGGGTGCCGAAGGTAGCGTGGATGCGTTTCGAAGCGACTGGTCAGAGATTCCTTAGCAGTGGGACACTAATTTAGGGCATTAAAATATAATTGGAATAGGTTTTTCCTGTGACTTCGAGAATTATCAAAATCACTGGAGTCGGGCTTGACTGTTGCCTTCTGTCTGCAAAAGTTAATGACTGCATAGAAATCTACAAAATGTATTTGGGTGGGCCTCGACGCCACCCCTTTATTTATAAAGGCATTACAAACCTATTTTAGTTACAGTATTCTTTGTCACTTTTGTCAAACCGAAATGTCATAGTGACAGCTAAAGACAGCAAATTCAAGCAGACTTTAGGACTTGACAGAAGCGCATGGAGCTAACCCCATGTGCTTCTGTTTAGTCCACCAGAGTAAATCTCTTTAACCGAACAATTGTCCTCGCGTGTGATATCCATGGACTTGTTTCTCTAATAAGTCCATGGTGATTGTCTAAAACTCGATACTGATAAGAAAAAAAAGCAGACTTTAGCCACTGCGCCTTTATGAATACGAGGTTAGGTGAATAATCAAACGTCATCGTATTTTACTTTCTCAGTTACATTATCTATGGTTACAAAATACGATGTCGTTTTAGAGTACACTATTTTTACCCCTACAGTCATCATATTGTTTTGAACTCGGCCGCCATTACTGTCAAGTAAATAAGAGCTATCAAAACGTTGACGATACGAGAAAACGTCAAAACTAATATACAGGGTGTTACGCGATAAACTGTACATATTGAAAGGGATGAAATTTTAGGTTAATTTATCGGTAAAACAATTTAAAATTTCGCCACTTTTTTTTTTTCTTATTTTTTTTAATAAATTACATCAAAAATGTCATTTAATTTTC
This sequence comes from Acleris literana, assembly GCA_946894065.1. Lineage (NCBI taxonomy): Eukaryota > Metazoa > Arthropoda > Insecta > Lepidoptera > Tortricidae > Acleris > Acleris literana. The sequence continues at coordinate 6,191,493 of OX335688.1, read as the reverse complement.
ATAAAAACACGATTTTCTCAAAATTTTGTAGATATTTCATTTTTTTTGGTTATTATTATTCCTCGTTTAATTTGAGATCTAAAAACGCAAAAAAAAAATTGTAAAGCATCTGCGAAATTTTGAGAAAATCGTGTTTTTATGAAAACAAAATGATATTTTTGCAGTAATTTTCCACAAAAAAAGCAGTTACTCAGTTTTTTTTTATTGGTCTAATATTATTATCATTTATTATAAACCTAACTAATCAATACCATGCATTTTGTTTTATCTTTTTTGGGTTACTAGATCAAAAGTTACAACGTCACAAGTAAGTGTACTACCCAAACTTTATTAAAAAGCTTGAAAATCTGTAAAAAAAACCAGTGGCTATTTTTTTTTTTAAATCGTTTTACCTATAAATTAACCTAAAATTTCATCCCTTTCAATATGTACAGTTTATCGAGTACCACCCTGTATAGTTTTACCTTGTTAAAAGGTCCTGTGACCTTTTTAGCTGTCGGCTGCCATCTGCGACTGACCGGCGGTTGCTAGGCCGTTTTTGGTCGTTTTGGCGGGTCGTGACCGCACGCCGCGAATTTTAACCGAACAATGAAGAATGCAGAACAGAACTATATTTGGGCACGGATTTATTTATTTTTGTTAAACGGAGCTGCAATGACCACGTGCAGTAGACGACAATTTAAATGTAACATAGTATTTTGTTCAAAGATAAGCTAAATTAATTACATTACTAAAGTGCTGTCTACATGAATGCCAGTAATTTTAAGCCAGTTAGGTACCTACCTACTATTGCAGTGACAGTAACAAAACGTTCGTGAAAAAAAAACACCCGTCCCAGGCTTCACGAAGCTAGTACGGTCACGGAAGTTAATTTGCTACCCATTTCAAAGAAAATCTGCTTGAAGATGTCATTGTCAATAGAGATGCCAAGTCATTTGTAATTGATAGGAAACTCAACCTTATTGCTGTAGAATGTCAGATTGACTTTGGACCTAGGGTGGGTCACAAATTAAATTCCTTGACTGTACCTACGCAATGCCAGGACAGCGAATTTACTGATGGGGGCCGCTGATAGCTCAAAAAATAGAATGGCAAGCTATTAAAAACTGTCCTGGCTTCAGCACTAGCTTACTAGCCCGGAAGTAAGCTAGTTCTGCATGCATGAAGATAGACTCACTAGCTTGCTAGTTTACTAGCACTACTAGCTATCCTGGCTTGAAAAATTAGCCTCGTGTAACCCGGCCATAAGGGTGCCTTACCACCAGAGATGTGCTATGCAGCTATGCTGCGAGGATGTGAAAGCTACGCGTTTCCACCAGTGCAATGCTATGTGGACCAATGAATATGATTGGTGGATATCAACACATCCATAGCAACGTAGTAACACATCTCTCGTGGAAAGGCCAGAGGGCCCTGCCAAGATGCATTGCGCTAGCTAGCGTTTTTATTCGTTTTTTTTTAAACCATTTGCGTCACTGGTTGATCACGTGACTTTTCGTATAATGTCATCTACCAGTGACGCGATTGGTTTGAAAACGAATCGAATAGAATCGCTATTTAGCGTAATGCATCTTGGCAGGGCCCTCAGTCTGTGCGGATCGCAATCACTATCTTATCCTTAAATAAACCTTACCAACCAAGCAACAGTATTTACATTGAATTGTTAAGAGTGGATGAGACAACCTGTAAAATTACTAGCATAGATCGATTCATTATATCTTTGTCTTAGTTAATTAACAACAGTGTTTGACGACTTGTCAGCCTAGGGGCCTGTTTTATAAAGCTACAAATTACAATTTACAGGTTACAAGTTTTCATTTGACACAACCTCGACCAATGACGACCAGCCATTTGAGCAGTGTTGCCAGTTTAGACCAGTAAAATTGTAATTTGTAGCTTTATAAAACGTGCCCTAGGTGGTAGTGACCCTGCCTGCGAAGGTCCCGGGTTCAAATCCCGGCAAGGGCAGATATTGGTGTGATGAACGCTAATATTTGTTCCTAAATCTTGGATGTTTTCTATGTATTTAAGTATGTATTTCTCTATGTAAGTAAGTTTGTCGTTGTCTAGTACCCATAGTACAAGCTTACAGCTTAGTTTGGGACTGGGTTAATATGTATGAGTGAGATGGTCCCCTGATATTTATTTATTGACAACACATTTGTAGTCTTGGGAAGAGAAATTTATGGGTTTCTGATCCCATTCATCATCAGGGGCACGTTTTATAAAGCTACAAGTTACAATTTTACAGATCTAAACTGGCAACACTGCTCAAATGGCTGGTCGTCATTGGTCGAGGTTGCGTCAAATGGAAACTTTTAACCTGTAAATTGTAATTTTTAGCTTTATAAAACAGGCCCCAGGCGGTATGTTTGCTCGTTTGCCTTTTCCATCCATAAAAAAACCTTCTATCGTTCGTTAACTTTTTTTTGTGAATACTAGGTAAACAACTTAACTTTGTAATTTGCTTGCAGGAAAAAGATTAATCTAGATTTACCTACTTTTTCTTAACTTTGGTTTGATTGTATCAAAATGTATGGAACTGTCAGTTTCAAATCTAGATTTAAGACATAAAACTAGGTTATTTCTTATGCAAGTGGCAATAAATCTCGTAAATGACAATTACTTACATACCTCCAAAACCCATAGGGAGTGCCGCAACACCATTTATAACTCACGTTTTATTTAGTGCTTACTAGAAACCCCCGGTTTTCTGTAACACATCACATATTTCATTGCCATCGAAGGAAAGAGGCAGACGGCCTGACGGATGGGAGTGGTCACCGCCGCCTATGGACATTTGCAACGCCGGAGGTGTCAATGCGTTGCCGCTCTCGAAGTTTATATAGGTACCCTTTTTAACCAGATTTTTTCTCTAGTTACATAGTTGAAAGAAAGTCCCATGCCGCGTCTGACTGTCTGAATGTTTGCGATAATCTCTAAAATTACTTTTTTGTTTTTGTTCGGGTTTATAAACCGAATCGAAGCGATATAGTTCTACATAAAAACCTCCCGTGAAAAATTATGTGATGCGAAAACTGCATCAAAATCTGTTGCGTAGGTAAGGAGTTAGTGAATTTACACACATACAGACGCGGAAAGCGACTTTCTTTTATAACGGAGGTATGTATCTACCCATAGTACTCATCCTCCTAAAGTTGAGTTCGGGACTGGGTCAATTAATGTGCGACTTTAACTTGCGCAAAAGGGAGTTACTTCCCGCCTACCCGCTCCCGGGACTATATTTCTATAAAAAAAACCGTTTCCTCACCACCGCTTCGCATAAACACAATTCTTCGTTTCCTGTAACATGATTTTCGTCATTATCCCGTTCTAAATATTCCATTTATTGTTAGAATATTTGTCATATTTTTACTTGGAACATAGAATTCCGACGTGACTGACTTTTATTGACTAATTAATTACGCATGTACCTATGCTGGGTACTTATTTCCTTTCCTAGTAATTAATTAGTAACATTATTTAATTAAGACTCAGGGTTATTTTTTTGATGTCCTGGAGTGGGCAAACAAACAGGTCACCTGCCCCCTATTTCACCATACTGACAATGACAGGTGACAGGTGACATTGCAGTGTACATGGCGCAGGTTATATGAAACCCAGTGATGTATCTGAGTGTTAGCAATGAATACAGAACAGGGGGCTGATGGCAAGTGGACTCTGAAGTCCTAATAACTACGGTCTATAAACGCATCTTGAGACTGCAATCTTATGATAACAATCTCAAGACTACAAATGCATGTTTAGTCATTTTATCAATCTTATCCCCGCACCGAAACAAACGAATCACGATTTATACTCGAAAATCTAATTTAAGATCAAAATCCTAACCTCAACGGGCGCACATTCGCTGTGATTACTGCATTTTGGTTTAAGTGTAGGTACTTTTATCAATAAAACTTACCCTAATATTACTGGTGACACGAGTTCTCATTCATGTTTTTATGAAATAATGTTAAAATAACGAAATAATCAAGATGGGAACTGTCAGATTTTGGTCTTTAATTCGATTTTTGAGAATAGACGAGTTTTACGCGAAGTCAAGGGAAGCTGTTTCTTTTTTTTTCATGCGTTTGTTCTTGACTAACTTTTGCCCTTGGAGGACGGAAGATTTAGTCGAAGAGGAAGCGACAGCGAGCTCACCCAGAAGATGCCTATTCACCCTATCTTTAAATAGGTTCAGATTATATGCATTCGGAAATACAGACGCCCAATGATTTAATATAAAAAGAGGTAGATTTGTTACCTATACGGTAATCCGCGTGTAAAAATGGCCCGGCTTACGCAAACATAATCAGTAAATATTGCAATTACACACTAATTCATAAATGACAAGTGAAAGCAGGATGGTATGCTAATTTCCGGGAGCGAAACATAGACGAGTGTATTTTGCTCTGCAGACTAGTTCACGGTTCCGTTGACGGCGCAAGACTAAGTAAAGGTGTACCAATTGGCTTGGTTTTAGGGTGCCACTATCGAAGCGCGTATAACATATCTACCTCTTTTTACTAAGTATATTATATCATTGCAGACGCCATACTCTTTACGCATTAGTTTAATAATTAAACAAAAGTCCGTGTTCACATAATAAATGCTAAAATGTTTATTAAAACTAAACGGAAATTCCAGTACACACCGGAACCAAATGCTGATAGGCGTGGGAACATCCTCTAGCGTTAATAATTAAATTACTCATTGAATTGGTTCTTTGCCTTTTGGCAAAAATATATTTATTATTTGCCAATTCGCTTTTTTTCCTGTAACTGTAAATATTTTAGGATTTTTACAAAACTTACCTAACCTAATAGACACACGATGTTTCTTCTACACGATGGTATATATTTACTGAAATATTTACAGCTAACGAAAAAAAAGCGGGTTGGCAAATGAAACGTTTGGGAAACAACACATTTTGCCAAATGATTTTCGGCCAAAAGGAAGGAAGAAGACTTAGGTAGGTACTTCGACATTATTCTGCCCTCATAATCCAAAAGGTGATATCACAAATTCAATAGCCAAATCAAATTAAATCCTTTTTCGTTAGTTATGTGGTTTCACTTGCTACGGAACTTTTGTTTGAGATACCGCCATTTGTCATAGCTGGGAAATGGCTATCCTACTTGAATCTTCCAGCCATTTTGCTACGGTAGACGAAAATGTATACAGCTCCGTCATGCCACCGGGAAAACAGCAAAGGCTTTGGCATACCGAATGTATCAGGAGCAACGCAGTTTGCACGCAGGTCTCGTGTTGACTACCTATAGTGTTTATATCTACTTAATGTTATTCTGTTATGCATATAAACATAGGTATGTGCATATGTAGTGTTACCTCACCCGACTTAAAATATAGTAATCATATGCTTGGGAAATTGTACCATCGAGTACCTGCTCCGGCTCCGGTATAAACCCTCTAAAGGTGCGTCATATTTGTGGCTATAGTTTATTTAATAATGGCCGCTCTGGTAACGGATCCTTAAACATTGATAAGCAATATCTTAGAATCTGTTAGAAATGTTAGAATCCTTGAATACATTGTTTTATGTCAAAAAGGTGCCAGACGAGCAATCGAGTCGGGAGAGAACACCCAACCTGAGAGGTACCTAGAGTGAATAATTACTTTGGTGATAGAATTAAGGATTAAGCATTAAGGAAACGTGTGTCACATGTGTTGATTAGTTTGCCCGAGGATATCCGGCAGGAGCCAAATATACGTTGATGTAAGAGGCTAGTCAATATTTTTTTATTACACTCACTTCCATACTAGACATAGCTAAGTATATTTAAAAAAAAAAACAGATTTATTCACGGACACATTCCTGAAGTCAAACTGTTGTAATAGTTTTGCAGGGCCTTTAATATTATTGTACCATGTTGTTTGTTTTTAATAAATAAATGGTCGCTGCCAGCCTTTGACAAAAGAGTAGGCTCGTTCTCTGAAGGCCCTCAAGTCGTATTGGTTCGGAAACACAGACGCCGAGCGCTGGTTACGCAGATAAGGTGCGTGGAAAAAAGGCTCTCGAAAAACACACGGTGGTGGTTTTCCATCAAGATGTTGTTAATGAAATGATAGTTTGGTACAATTATGTCCGTAAATGCACTCGAGGTCCAATCCATCTTCATTAGGCCTTCTACGCAGTCTTTCCCTTGACGGTACCATGTACCTATTAGAGATTATAGATAATTTGCTCTAAGTGTCATAATTAATATGTACTTATAAGTTATATAACCGGTTACAAGAAAAACTATTCTTACTTTATGTCCCATCTATCATCGTGTTACGATTGTTTCTTGTTTGTTTATCAACGAAGGTTTCTGCGTAGTTATAAATATTGTATGAGTGAATTTTAACGACTAAGGAAAGTAGTTATGTCATCTCTTATATACCTAATCTAAGAGCTTATTAAGTATTAAGATACTTAAAGGTTCTCTTAAAGGAACTACCGCGAATAAATAAGAATTTCAAGAATTTTAATTTTTGTACCCCTATAGAACTCTGTCGCAGAAAGCTAATGATTAATTTCGACGTAAGTAATTATTTTTTCTTGACCTGGCGCTGTCATTAAGATAGGGTCCCATAGTAGACAGTCAAAGTCCACGATAATTGAAGAAATCCGCAGCCGCTCAACACTTGGATGATTGTTCTGTAACATACCATTTTCAGTTGTTTAGAAATAAATAAATGAATAAATTGTTGATCGAAAGCTCAACATGTTTCCTTGCCTTACAATGTTATTCAAGCAATTAGATCGTATTAGTAAAAATATGTTAATCTTGCACAATTTATTTTAATGTAACCTACCTAACTTCGGATCTTGTCTTTACTTATACAGATAGGTCCCGTCAGATACAATCAGTTAACCAGAATGTGCAGGTTTCCTCACGATGCTTCACGAGAAACTGTGATTTGGGAACCTTGTTACCTTGCGATCAGAGGGCCCTGCAAAGAAGCACTACGCTAACTATCGTTTCTATTCGATTCGTTTTTAAACCAATCGCGTCACTGGTAGACCACGTGACTTTTCGTATCACGTCATCTCCCAGTAACGCGATAGGTTTAAAAACGAATCGAATAGAAACGTTAGTTAGCGTAGTGCATCTTTGCAGGGCCCTCTGGAGTCGACACGTCAAGCTATCAGAGACGCGCATCACGGGTAGCAGCACGGCTAGCACATGTTGTCCGCGACTTGTTTGTTGCTCGGACCTCCCTTTCTATCTAGTTTGTAACGATAGAGATGCACTGAGCGACAAACGAGAAAATACAACTTGTGCTATCCGTGCAGAAGTTGTATTTTCTCGCTTGTCGCTACAACATGTAACACATAAGCATAAGCTTGTGGTGCTGATAAGGTATTGTTTTTAACTCGGCCGCAATTACTGACAAGTAAATAACAACTAACAAAACGATGACAATACTGGTCAAACACGATATTATTATGGTTTTTACCACAGGTTTTTACCGCCTAGATTCGAGGCCCTGGCATAAGAATAAACAATAACTACACGTAGAAGCGAATCTCCTTTACCGAGGCTCCTAATGCCGCGCTTTAAATACCTACTTCCCCCTTCACGCCGCTACGCCCCTCTGTCTTCCGCACCCAAAGTCAGGGCTGTCAGTTGTGAAATATTTTAATCGGTTTATGGGTGTGTTATAAAACTTTAGTCACGAAATGTTATTTATGTTTTTCTTCAACGTGAAAACATTGTTGCAATATGAGTTTTTTTACATTTACGTTAAATTAGGTACCTAATAATACTTTTTGATGATATTAAGATTATCTCCAGACAATGAAATGGCTTATGTGGCTATTAATCATCTATAAAACACAGAAACGAGTCTATAAATAAACAACCTTTTAAGCTCAATAAGTTTTATAGTTTGGGATCCGGAGTTACTTTTTACGTTCCTTTCCGGACCATTAATTAATTTTTTTATTAAGTTGAAAAAGCTTTATTACAAAATACTATTCTTATCTATAAATTCGTTTTTAAGGTTTCCGGTTTTTTTTCTTCAACATCTAGGGGATGTACTAATTAACAAATAAAACTCCTTCATTCAATCAATTATTTCTAATTATTTTGCGGTAAATAGTCGTTCATTTTTTAAAACACTATCTTAGTTCAACCATAAATACTAAAATCAACACAAATACGAAAACCAATTCAAGACACAATAAAAATATATTGGTCAATATGTATTCCGTCTGAGACGCCCCTGGCTGATTAGACACCTCAGGTGTCGCCAGGTGGTAGGTATTTAAGGCGCCGAGCGCGCGTCCGGAGCCGGGAGTTTCGCTTCTACGTGTAGTTATTGTTTATTGTTATGGCCCTGGCTAAGTGCCTATTTTCCCAATACGCGTCAATAGCGCATAGCGACTTCAGTCAGATATTCCGAGCCTGTTGATCTAGTTCCATAAGTCCGGTCTACGTCCGGTCGTAGTTATTCTCATAAGATGGAGAGAGTAGAGGAAATGTAGATAATGTCTTTGACGTCGCCCATACAGTAAAAAGCACTGAAATACGGCTATTGCGCCAAACGTAGTATTATATTCTCTTTGGCGCCAAATATTATGTTAACATAAACGATGTCAGTGGAACAGGGGCGTGTAGACATAGCTGCAGAAGTCCGTTAATCCGCTAATCGTTAATTAACGAAGTTAACTTTTCGAGTAACGGATTAACTTTTAAGTTAACTTTAAAAACCTATAACGGACTTGTTAACTTCCGTTAACTTTCCTTAAGTCCGTTAATCTTTAATACCTAAGTACCTACTCACACCAAGGCCGCGCGCCGCCGTGCCGCGCCGATCACGTTCCGACTAGTTTGCGTTAGGTTTGTATGAAGTGCAACTTTACATAGCGCGAATCGTCGCGCGCTTGTAGGTACTACTGACTAACGGCCAAACCCTATATTCAAACCGCGGATAGATAAGCCTTACTACGGGTTAAAATTTGACATTTGCCCATACAAAATGTGTCAAATTTCAATCCGAAGTAAGCCTATCTATCCGCGGTTTGAATATTGGGCTCCGACATAAGAGTCTAATATTGCTTACCCCGTGAGCATTTGTTTAGTACTGTTACGCAAACTCGGATAAACCAAACAGAAACAGAAGATCAACGAGAAGCAAAAATATGTCTAGAAATGCAATTGAAAAATTCATTTGATGATGGCACTTTCTTAGGGGAACCAATTTTAATAAGATTATTCCTCAAATATAACACTAGTATACTTTCGAGTGCTGCTGTGGAACGCCTGTTTTCGGCGGGAAAAGAAAAGTATTCTTTCTCCAAAACAGGGCGTCGCTATCAGACGACAATTAATATGCTCATGTTCATGAAGGGGAACATGCACCTTATTGCAGATGCTAGCGAATTATATTTTTATTGGCCATCCATTTTTAATGGCCATCATTGATTAGTAATGATTTCCATGTTAATTAGTAGTCTTTAATAAAAATCAAAATTTATGATTATTTCTACCAGTTTTATTTATATCTACGAGTTCTATCTATTGCGTATATTTAGGATTTCGAGTTAACGATTAACGATTAACTTTAACTTCCGTTAAGACTTTTGAAAAGTAACGTTTTGACGTTTAACGAAGTTAACTTTTTATTTAACGGATTAACGATTAACGAAGTTAACTTTTTGATTAACGGTGCCCAGCTCTGCGTGTAGATACATGTGATGTGGGATAATATAATGTATTATTATTACTAGGCAAAAAGAACTTTAATATAATATTCTTATGAAGCAAGCACATCAATAAGTAGCCGATTTTGGTAAAAACAATTACCATGTTGCCAATTTCAATCAGAACAACTCGCTTATTTCTTTCAAACTTTTTGCCATACTAGAATTCAAGCCTAAATAGGGTTCTTTAGAAGCGTACTAAATGTGCGCTTTATCAGACTATTCCAGATACAGTGCACCAACGCACCAACTATCATCTGATTGACTAGACCTCATCTCAGCTGTCAGTTTCACGCCAGTTTTCTGTCAAAGCGCACGTCATCACTGTTATCAGTCAATAAGAGAACCCACTAAACAAAACAATGTTTTGGTGAAATTGTTAATTTAATGTAGTCGTTTATGCATAAATATCAAAAATGGATGAAGGAAACTCCATCATTTATGGTTTGGAACACCAGGTAACCTTATATACACGAATAAACCGCATTAATGGACCCTTTTAGTAAGACGACATTTCTTCGATCTTTTTAATGTACAAGTTTAAATCAAAATTCATGTTTTATTAATGTGTACCTCCGTTAATTTCGTAGATCAGTACTTTAAGTATAATTTTATGCTTATTAGATATGTTTTATTTTTATTTTATTATATGTTTTTCACCACAGACCCGAGCGCTGTCGCCGCAATATGGCGAGAGCGATGCGATTCGCTTCCTCATAGGCACGCAGAGTTTAAAGCCCGGCACGAATCAGGTGCATGTTGTGGAACTAGAAGAAGATACTGGGGCTTTGCATACTAAGGTAAAATTTATTCATGCATTTTTTATTTAGTGTAAACTACGCGCTGAAAAGTAAATTGAAAAAATTTGAATTATCAATTGTAACAGAATATTAAATTATGATAGCTATTGTGTTAAATATCAAAATATAATTTTTATCATAGTTTCTAACTCAGTACCTTTCTTAATAAATCTGATTAGAACCAAGATAAAAAAAAATGAGTATGGTATGTAAGAATAAGGCTAGTACCTACTTTAAGGATATTATTTCGCTGTATACCTAAGTAAGTGTACTGTTGTCTAGTATCCATAGTTCAAGCCTGCCGCTTGGTTAGTTACCAGGTAAAGGACAATGCAAGATCTTGGCTTAAAACACTTAAAAAAAAAAGCCTGTGTATACGAATTATGTTGATATGACCTGTTTTGTATGAGGTTTAAATTCAGTATTATTTTACTTACACATTTAGGGATAATTATAGAAAAATAGAGCCATCTGTTAAGATACTTTGTAAATAAGGCATATTGCAAGTAATGTGTTGTTATGATTATTTGTAAATAATTATTTTAGACAAGTTCTTCAAAAAAACTAATACCTACCACAGCATTGTTTTAAATATTTTTCTACATCAAATAAATCCAATTCTATAATTATTCGTCACAATTTTTTCTCAGGCCAAAGCTTCTATGGAGACCTGGCATTGCCCTTTGTGTGAGATTTTTTACTGATATTTATTGTTATTTTTGTATTTTATTTCATAGTTATGACTTGTTTTATGAATATTAAAAACATTACATTCACTCTTTTAATTTAATGTAGTAAATGATGTTTGCTGGGTGTTGACGCATCAATTACTATGAATGCGTTGCCAGTAAATAATGTCAATAAAAAAAAAAAAACGGTGGTCAATTTGGCACTAGGTTGGGACCTGTTAGGTTACTTCATTTTATTCAAAATATGCCGAAAACTAGCATTCGAGGTGCCATTTTCGAAAAAAAATGTTCTTGTATCTAGCACTCATAAATTGTATTTCCTGTAGGTGTTTAAGCATGAGATTGGGGAGATATGGCAGCTGCGTTGCTCCCCGCACGATGCGGCCACCCTCCTCACCGTCCACAATGCGTATGACCCCATCACACAACAGTGCGCTATGGGAGTCTCTGTTTACAAACTACCAACTGTTGAAGTAAGATCATTGTTGAAATGTATAGTATCTTTAATCCACAAAGATGTATGTTACACATACATAAACTTCCTGCTGCTTCCCTTTTTTCCGTGCCTGAAGGGAGTGTAACAGGACCTTATTGATAAGACTACACTGTCCGTCCGTCTGTGCCAACTATAAAGATCTGTATATTTTGAACAATTGTTTCGTAAAAACAGTAAAACATACAAGCATTAAACTTAATATATGGCATTATCTATGTAAAGGGACTTTATTGTCGATGGCGCTTACGCAGCACTGCGTCACGCGACGTTGTATTTATATCGGAGCATCTTTAATAATGGCGGAAGCGCCATCGACCATAAGGTCCCTTTTCATAGAAAACGTAACAATTATAGTACAAACCCTAAAGAAACACATAAACAAAATGTTAAATAACAGTGCTACTAAATTGCTGTTGTCATTTTGTACGTTTGTAGGTAATACCCAAAGACCTGGATGATCTCAGCGCCCTGCAGAGCAGGAATGCTGAGGATCTCGTTCATGTCACCACCATTACACCAGATGTAAGTGTTTAAGCTCTTGACTCTGAAATACAGCTGCCATCATTGGCATTATAGTTAGACAGAAGTGATCATTTTATTAGATAGATTAGATAGATATTAAATTTCATATATTAATTTGGATAATATATAAATATACATAGTATGATAAAATAATTCAAAATCAAATTTGACATTGGTAATAAAATAAAAAAGTTATAGCCTTTTAAAGTTTTTTGTCCATCTCTTTCTCACGAAACGATGTTTTGCGTGTAATTCATATGGCGGTTGAGTAATATGACGTCATATTCCTGTATTTTCCTCTCTGTCTAAAAGCAAGTTTTAAACATTTATCTTTCTATTTTTAAAGATATTGAAAAACGACTTATACTAGGCTATTCGGAAGGTAAAAAAGCTTCAATTCAAGTACTAATAAAAAATTAGGCAAATACCCTATTCTGTCTAATAAAAGGGACGCATGTGAAATTTCATAGTCAAAGTAAATTTAACCCTCCACCTTAAGAAATAAGGTCACTAATACATACGCGGTTCTTTGAGACGTGCGTCCTTTTCTCTAAGGAGGGCAGTATTGGTGGTGAGTGGGCTCTAAGGCACTTTTCCCACTGCCGGCGATTTCACTGGAAGCAATTATCTATCGACTATTTTCTCGCTTAAGAAACAAACAAGAAACTTTGAGCTGATCAAACACCTCCATGCTAATCAGTTCACTAGCCATCTTACCAAAGCTAATCTGTACGAGATCCTAAGGCTGCGGCTCCACTGAGGCGGAGATGAGCGGAGTGGAGCGGAGCTGTGCCGATATTAAGCTATAGAATCTAAACGAACGTACGCAAGGCGCGCTCGATGTGACCGCATGCGCCTTCTATTAGTTAATATTGGCACAGCTCCGCTTGTCTCCGCCTCAAAGGAGCCGCAGCCTAAAACTCATTGACTTTTTGCTTTTTATACTCATTCCATCTTGGTCTTCAGAGTTAGCAAGGTTGCAAATCTTCATAGCCCGCTTACCATTAGGTAGCATAGCTTCTCCATCCTTCCTCCCATTTCAGTGGTGATAGGACCCTTTGCAGGGTCCGTCCAGATCTCTACCACCATCCCATCCTTCAACCTACCGCCAAGCAGCAGTGTTCGCATTGTTGTGTTCTTGTGCGGGGATAAGACAACCTATGAAATTACTACCTTCGCGGCATTATTTTATCCTCAGGGCACAGCTTGAGAGCAGTTCGAAAAACACCGGTTAAATATGGTTCTTAACCAGGTTCTTCGGAGCGGAATAAATTCGCGAGCGTTATCATCGCTGGGATTAACCTGGTTTTTTTGGTTTATGATTCAAATTCAAATTCAAAACGTTTAATGCACTCAAGTAGTGATAAAAGTTCTTATAATATATGCACAGTTAAAACGTGAACCCTGCAAGGGCATCGCAAACTTACCTAAAACTAATAGCCTAACATTACTTAATTATAATATTTTATTTTACTTACACTTTTTCGTATGTACCTTAACATTAAATTACATTTAAGAAGTAAGTTTCCAATTAAATAATGTTTACAATATTCGAATATAAACCCTGTTCAGACTTGTCTTATACGAGTATGGTAAACAACTTTCTAACCTCAAAATGAAACTTTTTTGGCTAAAACAGCTCTTTTATCGTAAATAAAGTAAACTGAGAAAACATTTTGGACATCACTTGGCCAATGCATTGTCTGTGATTGCTTTATTTAATTTAAAATAGCTGTTTCATACTAAATAGTTGCATTTTGAGGTTAGAAAGTTGTTTACTACTTAAAACAAGTGAGTCTGAACAGGGTTTATACTTAACTATTTATCTAATAAAAAATCTTCTCCACTGTTTTGATACAGTGACGCTTTCTCTTTCTGATTGTTCCTGCACTCGGATGGCGTGGCGACTTTGGTGTTTTAAAATGATAAGGCTCGACTTAAAGCTGAACTCGTAGTAAAAATCTTGCATCATCATGCCCTCAGAAACCCGAAGAAGAGGTCCGTTGCGCAGAGTGGCACTCGACAGACCCGAACCGGGTGGGCGTCGTGTACGAGGGCCGCATGAGCGTGTGGGACCTCACCGCGGGCGCGGCCGTGGCGGCGGCGGCGCCCGAGGGCCGCGCGCGCCTCAAGTTCACCGCCGGCAAGTGGAACCCGCACCAGGGGCACTGCCAGGTTAGCATACTGACTGTAAACTTGTACAGACTAGAGGCCTAGGGCGTGGCATGCGCGGCTCGCCCTGTTTCTCCAAATGCGTACGCGCTTCTACCCAAGGCGTGCCTCAACCTGAGGCTGCCGCGCAGCTGTTTGACCGTGCTCAAGGGGCCTCGTCGTATGTGCCTCGCAAGTTTCAACGTCAGTTTAGCAGGTTTTAATTGAGGCAATGAATCATAGACATTACCATAGAAAGACATTGTCGTCAACTTCATTTTAATTTTTATTCGAGGACGCTTACAGGCAAGTTTTTTTGATATATTAGTAATACGGTCGCATTTGCTACAGGAGTTTTGTCTGACATACCACCGTTTGTCATATAGCAGTACCTATAGTTAATTTTCGTTAGTCACATGATTAAAGTTACCGTTTCTTACACTTTTTTTAAAACCACCTAATCACATTGGGATGAAGGGGCAAAATACCATCTCTTGACCCAAGCCAACCTCAACCTGCACGCGGTCATCCTGCTAAACAACAGAACAGGCTCTGGCGACCGGCCGGAGGTGGGCAGCAGCATCTCCGGTGCGGTACTAAATCCTGCGATCGCCAACCCGCCTGCCCAGCGTGGCGATTATGGGCATCACCTCACATGGCAAGCACACATATACCACGGCTGGCAGCGGTTGGAAACAAAAAACTCAGGACCGAGCTCAGTGGCGTGCCATGGGAGAGGCCTATGTCCAGCAGTGGACGAAAGTGGGCTGATGATGAATCACATTATCAAATTAAAGATGATCAATTTAATGGTTGTTTCTAGTTTGCAGTGCTTCAGGACATGCACATAAAGTGCTACGACACCCGCACGGACGGGAATAAACCCGCTTGGAGCATAGACAACGCGCACAGACAACTGGCCAGAGACCTAGACTTCAACCCGAACAGGTAACCATGGAGAATAGTGGAAATGAGAGCTAATAATTTGGTTTCTTTTCTATACAATACGAAAAACCTTGCTTAATTTATATGCCCAGTATTTAAAAGATTTTTTGACAATATTCATTACCAGTACAAGTACATACATACATACATAATCTCACGCCTTCGTTCCCAGAGTGGGGTAGGCAGAGCTACAGAATTACAAACATCTCTAAAAACTTGATGATAATTCTATAACCACAATTTGCACAATTAGGCTAAGATGTTTACCAGCGTATTAGTGACAGGTTGCAAGCCCATCGCCTAACAGTACTACAAGCCTTTATTCCCTTAGTCGTCTCTTACGACATCCACGGGAAGACATGGAGTGGCACTATTCTAACTCGGCAACCACACGAGGCAGTACAAGTAATGCTTACAATATTGAAATTCGCTTATATTGTCGCTAACGTCCATACCACGTTGAATACACCGGTTCTCGTCCGATCAACGAAGTTAAGCAACGCCGGGCGCGGTCAGTACTCGGATGGGTGACCGCCTGGGAAAACCATGTGCCGTTGGCTTTTTGAAGTTTCTATAACCATTTCTATTGTTTTTTTTTTATTAGACAATTTCACGTGGCCAGCGCCGGAGATGACGGAGCTTTGAATATTTGGGACTACAGAAATGGAAAAGAGCCTATATTCAGTAGAAGCGACCACTCTCATTGGTAAGTTGGTATTAGCCGACTGTTTTATCTCGTTTACGTAACAGTGAAGTGAACCTAGTTTAGTATTCAATTCAAGTTGAGTTCATAATTATCTTGAAACACCACCTCACCTTAACCATACCGGTTTTGACCTGTTAACGTATTGTCAATGTTTTGATAGTTCTTATTTACTTGACAGTAATGGCGGCCGAGTTAAAAACAATACCATAACCATACCATACCATAACGGGTATGATTTGGATTTTACTGCCTAGAATAGAGGCGCTGTTCTTGGAATATGGTGGAAAATGTAGAAAACCCACCCACCAGGCCCACCCATACTACCAGCTTTTTTTTATCTTTTATCTTTTTATCTTTTATCTTATATTTTACAGCTACTATTGAGTTCACCCATACTAAAATGTACAGCTACTATTGAATTCACCCATACTCAAATGTAATACAGGGTGTGGACGGTGCGCTACAACTCATACCACGAGCAGCTGTTGCTGACTGGCAGCTCGGATGCGCGCGCGCTGCTCACGGCCGCCGCCAGCATCTGCCGGGACCCCGACGCGGAGGGGAAGGGGCCAGTGTGAGTCTTACGACCGGTGTCCTATAACTGGTCCGAAATTTTGTTTCCCAACTGTTTCATTTTCCCGAAAAATTCATAAGTTAACCTTTTTGAACACCACAGTCGGCTCTAGGAGACATCTGAAAGCCGCCACCGTCGGCCACAGCCGACACAAGTTGGAGATTATAAGATACTTTGTTTCTTTTGAATTAAGTTGTAATTTACAAAGCATAGAAACCTGTCCGTTTGAGACGGGCATTTTGAGCAACACCAGTTTATTAATATAGCCTTTATTCTATGACTATAAGGTTGAGAACTAATCCCGTGCTTCACGGGCAACAACCAAAAAAAGTTTTGGTTGCCATTTCACTCTGAAATGCACCCTCATTTCTTACAAACTCTTTTTAAGCGATAGATTCTCAACTATCATGTCTAGAACAGCAATTTCTTCCAGGCTGGAAGACGGCGTGCTCCAATCGTACGAACAGCACGAAGACAGCGTGTACTGCGCGGAGTGGAGCGCCGCGGAGCCCTGGACCTTCGCCTCGCTATCCTGCGACGCGCGCCTCGTGCTCTCACGCGTGCCGCGGCACTTCAAGTACAAGCTGCTGCTGTAATCCTACCGGCTGCGCCAGTTAACATTAGCCACTATAATTTATAAAATTTGCTACTACTGTGCTCTGCTAGAATATGAACCACAGTCAGGACTAAACAAATCACGATCTGGCTTCTTACTTTTGTGAACGCCATAGAGAACTGAACGTCGTGCCAGTGACGACAAGACGGCTACAGCCGTCACAAGTTCAAGATTAAAAGAGACTTTGTTTAGTATCATCAGTTCTTATTTGCATAGCATAGCATACATGTTTGGAGTGCGACACATTTTGCATTCGACATAAGGCGTTCAAAAGGTTTAAACAATAAATAAATCCACCATATCGTGGATGAAGATCGTTGATAAATTCACAGAATATTTTAAAATCTTTTAAATATTTGATTTGTCAAGGAATCAGATGATCTTGCTGGCAAGGCGGACAAAATTAAAATCGTCTTATTTTATTTATTTATAAGAGGGCATCAACTGACTGACGGCGGTCAAGTGCGAGTCGGCAAGAAAGAGCTCTGAAGCAAATACCTGCGTTGGTTAATTTTACTTAGTATTAAAATATTGTGCAATATATTTCTTTGTACATTATTGGATTTTGTAAATTCCATACCATTTGACTCGTCTTATTTAGTAAACACTTTTTGTTTATGCATCTTTTCGCCTAAAATAGCAATTTAGTCATAAAATGCTTTATTCGCCAGAAAACGGCCGTTGTAGCCAAAAACTATGCATTTTGAGGTTATAAAAGTGTTTACTAAATAAGACAATTCATGGTATGGACTATATCCTTGTTCACTATAACTTTGTAAATTAGGTGCACAGTCAACTATACAATTTACGAAATAAAACATTATATTGCGAACAATAAATATATTTACTAACTACATCCTCTGAGCTACCCTATTTGCTACGTTTCTTAAATTTCCGTACACTTTGGAAGGAGGTGAGCCCATAATGAGGTTACATATTGCTCTTCTAGCTAAAGCAATGTTTTGATAGCTTCCCAGGATGTGAATCTTCGAGTCTGCAAGCACTATTCTGGTTTTCGTGACATTTTCTATAGTGAATTTCGTTCGGCCAGCCTTTCCTGCTAAGCGACCAATGGCTCTTCCCAGATGGTCACCTTGGAGAGTTTTGACATCCTTTATTTCAAATGATTCCACAAAGAGATCATCTAACCTGAGCAGAGCTAATGCATCTTCTACATCAAAACCAAAGATGAATGCCTGGAATGATAAAAACATGAACAAGTTAACTTTTTAAACCGCACATTGAATGTGATTTTTAGACGGTTTAGATGCCAGTTGCTAAACCTCCAATAGTTTGAGGGCTGTAGCTTGTAAATCCGGTGAAGTGACACATTTGTTATGTAGTTACTTGAACACATTTAATTTTAACTGGATTGAGATGTTTTATAATTTAAATTATAATTTAGATATTATTCATATTTATAATCTCTTTTTTTTTCAGTAAATTAATATTTCTTCCAAAAATACTTATAACTTTAAATATGCAACAATGGAAGGTCATTAAAAATAGTTACCTTAACAAAGTCCGCAGCCTTCTGCAAGTTGGCAATATCTTTCGTTTCCGGGCCAACTCTAATCTCTACATTCCGTGTCTTGGTGTTAAATCTCACTTGGAGGAACAGGTGCTCCACAATTGGTGTGAAGATCTTCAGCCAGGCTTCTTTCAGGGGTGTGTATCTGAAAAAAAAAAGTTTCTATAATATTGCTGCTTAAAAGATTGCTGCTTTTCTTTGTTTATTTAAACAAATAAAAGTGAGAGATGCTTCTCATTTACATACATTTCATTTTAAAAAAAAGGAAGGTTTTTATGTAGGATAAATTCTAGTTTAAGTACCAAAACAAAGTAAGGTTGCTAGTAAATTATAATATAAATCATTTTACACAAAATTATAGTAGTTGTTAGGAAGTTAAAACCATGTTTTTAGTGCCACCCTTCTAGCTAATTCAGCATGAATATCTTATCTCACAACTCTTTAAATGGGTACCTATTACAAAACAAAAAAAAAAAGATTCATCCAGTAAATTGTTTAACAGTATCTATGCTGGTGCCTCTTTTTAAGTATACATGATACTTGTGTTAAGAGAACACCGCTCCTCCACCATTTGTATCTTACAATAAAGTATAGGTGTAAGTAAATCTAGCGGTTGGCGAAAGCCTTACGTTTAACATAATTTAAAAAAAAACTAAGAGTCTTTGTTTTATATTCACTAACCGTCACATTTACCAAGATATGGTTAATGTGCTTAGACAGAACAGACATCGTTCTAATAATAATTAAATGGTAACAATAATTTTATAGGTTATGTACCTGTGAGCTGGCACCGCAACTTTTCTCATGTTCACTTTAGTTTCATTGGGCTCTTGGTTCTTTTTCGGCCTTTTGGCTTTGGATCGTGTGTGTTTAGGCTTCCCCTGGATGCCATTGTGTTCTTCCACTTCCATAACTTCGCCAGATTCAGACACTGCTCTTCGCTTCACATTTTTGAGCTTCACCGGATTTTTGGCAGGCAAAAACTCCTCGACGTTTATGTTTTCAGTCTCCATTTATATTAAGTCGTTACTAGACAGCGCTTAACAATTATAATTGAAAGATATTATGAGGTAAATTATTTATTTATTTTTAACTACGAAAACACATGGTTCGCTAGTGACAGCAGCTGTCAAAGGAAAGAAGCAAAGAAAAGAAGCACAGACTATATACAATAGGTACTCATGCACGGTTAGTTCATCGCATCTTGGCGCGGCGTCCTGCCAAATCTTCATCGTCTCAATTTTTGGGCTGATGACAACCCACGTATTTTTCCAACCTGCCCTCAGATTAATAATTAATACTAGTAAGTACTAATTAGTCTGAGTAATCAAGGAATCTACAACAATCATTTATTTGTGATACACAGGTCGGTTACATACAGAACCTGCAATTTGTTTGTAGTCAGTGCGAAAACCATTGCCGTTACATCACGCCGCGCAACGCAATGCAACCCGTGAAAGGTCAAACTTAAATCGTGGTTTATCAACCGAGAACTTTAAAGAGACATACCCTATAATCTGTGCTTCTTCTTCTTCTTGAGTTGTGAGTTCGTGAGTTGGCTACGTCCACGTTCATTTATAGTGGTTTTAACCGACCATGTTTCCCAATGTTTCGTTTTTGGCAAGACACTGCGCCACCCGATGCGATGGATTGACCGTGAATGTCCATTTAAAAAATACTTTTTTTTTTTGGATTTAAAGTTTAATGAGATTACCTATACGATAACCCATTTATGCCGCATACATTTATGAGCTTGCTTATTTTATTTTATTCCATTTATTTAAAATTTTAGTATACTCGTTGACCACAGATTATAAAACCTGAACTGATTATGTCACAGTTTTAGAATATACAAGTTGAAATTTATTATTATGGTTTATTGAGGTAAGGACCGCTTCAAATATTTGCATTTTATCTTTTTTTATCATAACTTCATTTAAATTAACTTCGTCACAGGTTGATACCTCAAAACCAATATGGCTGGTCTTATAAAAACTTCTGTGATCAAGATCATCAGCCCTAGCCATGGGGGCAAAATATCTGCGTGCACCTTCGTTCAGCACCGAAACATCATGGGCAAAGCACTGCGCGAGTCTCTACCGCCGCCGCCGCCGAAGCCGAAGCCCTTCGACTATGTGAATAAGGACTACGGGTACCTCACCAGTCTCTTTGACAGAACAACCCACAGGTTCGATGTGAACTCAAAAGTTATTATTGTCGAGGGCCCCGTGGCGGCAGGGAAGACCAAATTCGCTTCATGCCTTGCAGACGACTTAGGGATGAAGCATTACCCTGAGGCGAACATGGATATTCACTATATACAAAACAAAGTAGACTTGAGGACATTCAACGATAAAGTCCCTGAATCGACCAGAACCTTTGACCATGTTGATTTCAACCTCGATCCGAGGCATACTTTGGCTGGAAACTTCCAGATTGAGATGTATATTGCTCGATTTAGCCAGTATATTGATGCTTTGGCCCATTTACTGAATACTGGCCAAGGTGTTGTATTGGAGAGGTCTCCATACTCTGACTTTGTGTTTCTGGAAGCTATGTATGCCGAGAAGTACATCAGCAAGGGTGTTCGCTCGGTGTACTATGAACTGAGGCATAACACACTCGAGGAACTGATGAGGCCCCATCTTGTTATTTATTTGGATTTGGATGTTAATCGCGTAAGTTCTTATGTTGATAATCTATGCTTGATTCTTGTTTCATTTTTAGTTTTCATGGTTATTAACCGGTTGTTGTAATTTTTAGACCTTAGGATGTTATATGCCTGTGCATAATGTTGTGTCATTTCTCATAATTATCATCCAGATGCCAAAAGCCCTTCCCTTATAGCATCCGTATGCCGAAAGACCTGATTCCCTTAGCATCCATATGCGAAAACACCAATAACTATAGATAAGGCCTTTTTGGAACTTGCTATCTGCTTCACAAAAAACATCCGTTCCAAAATAACAGTATGCCAAAAGACCCGTCTCTCATAGCATCTGTATGCAATAAGACCCGTTTCTCATAGCATCTGTATGGAAAAAGACCCATCTCTCATAACATCTGTATAGGTACCAAAAGACCCATTTCTCAAAGCATACGTATGCTACAAGACTTGTCTCTCATCTTATAGCATCCATATGCCAGAAGACATGACTTCTCATAGCATCCGTATCCCAAAAGACCCGCTTCTCAATTTCTCATAGCATCTGCATGACTAAATACCGACAGCTCCACCTGTCAAGTTCAAGATTAAAATATATTTTGTTTCATAGCAATTCAGTTGTAATAATATTAAGATTTCAACTATTGAAGAAGGAGTAACATGCTACTTGGCAAGCTACAAGGATGGACTAAAAATCTACCTGAACCCACTATGGAAAGTCTTATTGACCCCAAACCCGATCAAGAGGCTCAAAAGATCCAATGTGTTCTGTATTTGAGGGGTAATAGGCAGCCCCAGAACCGAACAGAACAGAACTTGACAGTGATGCCCCCTTTCCACCAGGTCCAGGGTTATGAAATAAGTTTTTTTCTTTAAACATATGCATTTGGCGCCCTTTAAAACTGCCGCCCGGGGTAGGGTACCCCAGTTGCCGCCCCCCCCCCCCCCCTTAATCCTGCTGGGAATAGGACAGTGGCCGTATTTGCCGAGAAAATCATTACTTCACTTAAGTCATCCGCTCATAGTCCAGCTAGCCGAACCAACTGATCGCAAATTCATACTAGAGAAAGAAAAAAAAACGTGTGCGTCTCGAAACGCCCAACAGACGTGATAACTTAAACTAATCTAAGTTGAACTATTTAATATTGAAATTGTTTAACTGACTGCAAACTTACACAAGTTGTAATTTGCATAGCATAGCAAACATATTTTGGCGTGTGAGTGACACATTTTGATTTTCAGGTTATGGATGCTATACAGTGCCGCAACAATAAGTACGAAGTGACAGGGAAGGCGCTGTCTCAAAAGTTCCTTACTGAGATGGAGTTCCAGTACAAGAATCGGTACCTGCGGGACATCGCTACCCATGCGGAGCTGCTTGTCTACGACTGGACAGGAGGCAGCGAGGTGGAGACGGTATGTTATTTTCACTCTTTTAGAGGGTGGTGGCAATAAAGCAAGATACCCACTAGCAAGCTGTAACTGTAATCATTGCAGTTACAGTAAAGAGCTTCTAAAAAAAACCTTGCTACTTGGGCCAGGCATTACGCTGCGCCGCGAATGGACAAACAAACCTTCATTACAGGGGAAAATCAACCAAGCAGTGAAAGCAGTGACATCATAAGTGAGCTAAAATATATTTTCATCACACTTGCTCGTAAATAGTGTCCTAACATGCTAGAAAAATCGACCGTAAATACAAAATAATACCCGCGGGCCTTTTTTTTACCATTACGCCCTATCGTGCCTTTTTTTTTAAATTATACGTAGACTCAAACTATCATAATACGCCAGGACCCCAATTCTTGTGCCATTCGATATGAAGTTTCATTTGAGATGAAATGTCAGTTGCATACAATTTTCAAAAAATCTCGCATAATAAACTATTGATCTCGACTGTCACTAGAATCGGACTCCTGACCACGTTTGACATTATCTGTGGTAAGTCATAGACAATGATGTAGTCTGCCGCAAATTTATAAATACTGATTATAAACTGTGTGATTCCAAAATAATAATTAAAAGGGTGTCTTTGTGCACATATTAAAATTTATATATCAATAAAAACATGTCGTCATCAGAAGAAATGGATAATGCGACTCCGCCGGACATCGCCAACGCGGCTAAAATTATTAGTGAGAATCGTAAGTTAAAAATATGATCTTTTTTCTGATTTTATTTCATTTCCTCGCAATTGTGATGAAAAACATTGTATGTTACACGGGTGGTAAAGGAAATACAAAGCTCGAGTCATTAAAGCCCTCAACCTTCGGCTTCGGGCTTCTAACATACTCTCGTTTGTAATTCTGCCTTTACCACCCTTAATACACAATGTACTATTGTCATTCCATATGGTTGACTACGATTGGACAGAGTCCATTTACATCTTAGATGAAACAAACCGAGAAAGATATTTCACCAGGCGCGCGGGCTTGAGCACCCTAATCTACTCCGAGTCAGTTGTCCGGCCGCCACCGATGTCAACACAGTGCGATCGACATTAAATATATCTAAAAGCATGCCGTATTGCTGAGCTTTTGAACTGATTTAATAGTTCAAAACATAAAAATAAATCACACCGAATCACATTTCTTTCTTAAGTACAAATAAACGTAAAGAAATAATATTCTCTAAAGAGATATATCTACAGTCAACATCATAAATAAGTGATCATTTATGTACCTTGTCACTTTAACGTCGTGTTTGAAATGTCATACAAAATTGTAAAACGATTGAAAGCGACAAGGTACATAAATGTTCACTTATTTATGCTGTTGATTGTACGTAATTATTTGAATTGTTGGCCTCTATGTTTGAGCGAGCGAGATAGCGTAATATAAAGTTTCAAGTCAACGTTATCTTCGCGTCGTTATTGAGAGACATGGCATCTCACTTACGCAACGATGCTACTCCATCAATTTATCTATTGCTCCTTAGTGCACGTATATGCCATTCCTTTACAGCTGTGTGGGGTGTTAGCGAATGTAGGTGTTGCGGCACGCATTATTTTAGTGTCTTGAACGGCGACAACATGTCACTTTTTCTCAAACATGAAATGAAATATTGATGTTATGTTCCTTATAATAGGCCGCGAAGTATGACGTTTCAGATGCGGCTAGGACAAGAGGTCGTTAATGAAATTTCATACAAATCGTGCAGGCCTAGACCGGCAAAGTCCTCTTTTTTAATTTCCATTCCACATAAATTTGTGGCACAGGCATCATGACATTCTGCCACTATGCGTATTAAAAAAACAATAAACTTTTTTTTTTTAGTGTAAACATGGCGGCTGTGTTTATGAACAGGCTAGATAGCTGTTTTTTTTTTAAGTATACTAAGCCGTGCATTCAACCAAAGCGTTTGCATTTTTATTTAAAGTACTAGGAGAACAAAGGTAATTAGGGGTGCGTAGCGCAACTTAGATCGCAGGTGGTGCGCTGCGGGGCACCGGCGGGCGGGCGGGCGCGCACGACATAGAGCGGATGACTGAGCACTGTAGGACTAGGTTACTTCTAATGTTTTCACTTCTCATGCTCCAAAAGTCCGTCTTTATGTCGTGCGTAGGCGACATAAAGTCGCTTTTTATGCTCTAGTGCATAAAGTAAAATCTTTGACGAAGGTCAAGGCAATCGGTCCAACAGCCACACGAACAACTTTAACTTCATAGAATAACCTCTTTCTTTTATTTCGTTTCGTTAGTATTCTAAGACCAAGGCAAGGATACCAACAGCCAAAGTACACAATAAAACTTCCTGAAATAAACTTATAATTTTTATAATGTCGCATTTATTATTATTATTATATTTGAGTAAATCAATATATTTAAAGCATGACAATAAGTTATCATCATAGATATAAAAAACAAAATGTTTTTATAACTGAGCAGTATGTAACGACCTAATTCAGATGTGAAAAATAAAGAATAAAAAAGTTATTTGGCGGGGAACCATACTTATTTTGTCATTGTCAATATTTGTGTTATAATAATTTACATGTTGCTATTTCATTTCCTCGCAATCGAAGTGAAAATTAGAGTGTACAACTCGTCCATAAAATCCATTTAACACTCGACTTTATATCCATCCTCGCTCGCAAGCTCGCTTGGATGGATAAACGTCTCGCGTAAAATGGTACGTTTTATGCACTTTTTGTACAATCTACTATTATGCACTCCTAGTATTTGACATTGTAATTTTTGTTTTAACTTTTTTAATGAACTATATTTTTGAGAAAAGCACTATACATACCTCGACGGGAAATATGGGGTTGCCCGCCTCAGACCTATCCGGCCTCGCTTATAGTCTTCGGCCGGCGACCCCTTTTGTCCCGGCCTCTGTAGTAATGTACTATAACTGACCGTGAATAAGTACCATTGCAGTAAAATCTCCTTCAGGTAGTAGAGGACATCGAGAGAATCAACTTCGACAAGTACCAGGAGCGCATGGAGCCCAAGATGAAGGACTGGCGGCTCCCGCGCGAGATGGACTGGGCCGACCAGCGGATGCTGTACACCAACCAGAAGCATTACCTGATGAACCTGTTCAACATCCCGCGCCTGGACGTGCCGGAGCTGCTGACTGGGGCTGAGGACGGCTACACCAGGGACGAAGTAGGTGTTTGTGCATGGTGAAGACTAGGGAATCCAATCCCTCAAACGTAGGATCCCGCATATTTTTTAAGGGATCAGAAATGCGGGATTACTCAGGCTGCGGCTTCATTGAGGCGGAGCGGAGCTGTGCCAATGTTAAACAATAGAAGTTGAATGCGGTCACGTCGAGCGAGCCTTGCGCACGTTAGTTTAGTTTCTATTGGTTAAAATTGGCACAGCTCCGCTCCACTCCGCTCATCTCCGCCTCAGTGAAGCCGCAGCCTCATTTGGGATCCTACACGTTTTAGGAAAAAAAATATGTTTAGGAGAAATGGACTCGGATGACGTTCATCAGAACGTATCATATTTATTAGTTTAGTAGAAGAAGATATTGTATTATATTATATTGTTCCTTAAAAGAAGCTGATTAATTACACCTCTAGAACAAAATATAACGTTGCGCGGTATTTGGTGGTGGTTGAGTACAAAGAGTATATCCAAGGCACGGAACCGGTTTAAAAAATACCGGTTCATACTGGTTTATTTCGATTTTGCTCCGAATTTTTATAGGGAACGCGAACGTTTTGAGAACTTTATATTAACCTTAATTAACCGGTTTAAACCACGAGCGGTGAGTCGAAAAACTAATGGGTTCGTTACAACTTGTTTTTTTGACCTGTGATGTGAACACGCGCGCGGTATGCGTCTGGCTTAACCGGTTTTTTTTTAGCTCAAAACCGGATAATTCGAAAAGAACTTTGTATAAAGGTTTCTTCAAAAACCCATTTGTAAAACCGGTTTATGCAAACGGAAACGAAATGAAAAGATTTTGCGTCAAGTACCTACATAATGACGGTTTGAAAATTTAACCGGTACTTTTTCATTTTATTTATTTAACCTTTATTGCACAAAAAATGTACAAATGGCGGAATTAATGCCTAATGGCATCTTATTGTATTGTAATAATGTTTATATTGTTTTTTTTCTCAGATCGTGTACGCCCATCCCCGGCTCCGCAACACCCCGGGCTACGAAATGGGCGGCGAGGTTTTTAAGAACTACTTGCAAAAATACGAAACTCGTTTCTAAATAGACAAACATTTAGTTGGTGAATATAATTATTATTTATATATGCGATTTTAATTTACATTCATCCAATACAGTACTCCCAGCTAGGGAATGCAAATAACCGGTTTTAACAGATTTTAACCGGTTATTATCATACAAAAACGGTTAATAACCGGTTAATTTGCATTCCCTACTCGCAGCTTCTTAATAGCTATCGGCCGTATATCGCTATCACACTTGCACTCATAGACCGGGACATACTGACACAAAATTTCCTGTCATTTATACCAAGTATGGCGACCCTTCAAGGGTCTAATTACGTAATGATAAGGAAAATGATGGTCATAGCGCTGGTACCGGCGGCCCAAACGCGTAGGCGTTAATCGAACGTGTCGGATAAATTACGAAAGTCGAACGATTTGTAACACAAAAATTCTTGTATTTTCCGATAGTCGATGAAAAAAGAGGTAGGCGGTAGCGTAATGCCATACTTCTCCGGTGTGGCTTACATGACGATGATTAGCTGTGCAAAAAATTAGCCTGGTACAAATGGTTGGATTGTTTTTTTTTAAATTAACCTTTTGAACGCCATACGTCGAATATAAAATGTGCCACCCACACGCCAAACATGTTTGCTATGCTATGCAAATTACACCTTATTGCTACCAAACAAAGTCTCTTTTAATCTTGAACTCTTGTCGGCTGTAGCCGACGTGGCGTCAGTGGCACGACTTTTAGTTGACGGCCAGAGCCGACTGTGGCGATGAGAAGGTTAATGTGTTTTCGTCGGTATATGGCGGGCTGTTCATGTATTATTTTATGTCGTTTTTTATTAACCTTTTGAACGCCACAGTCGGCTCTGGCCGTCAACTGAAAATCGTGCTACTGACGCCACGACGGCTGCAGCCGTCACAAGTTCAAGAATAAAAGAGACTTTGTTTCGTATCATTTGAGTGGTAATTTGCATAGCATAGCAAACATATTTAGCGTGTGAGTGACACATTTTGTGTTCGACGAAAGGCGTTCAAAAGGTTAAATATTCTTATATTAGAAAAAAAATAGGGAAAGAAAAAAAGAGAATTGAATAAACAGTAGAATAGAATAAATTGCATGTTTATTAGTAAGATACAATCCGTATAAAATATAACTTTTTACACACAGCACCACAATCATAGCTTAAAGGGTAAAATTCGGAACTATCCGAATAGGATTCAATGGGTACATGTTATCTACACACATACTGTTGTTTTATCTCACGAAAGTGTGTAATCTTGTAAAACTATATAGCTCTAGACATGTTATAGTATTATCAATGTCTCGATAGCTCTTATTTACTTGACAGTAATGGCCGCCGAGTAAATACGATACGATTACTGATGTGCCAAAGGATACTTTCCAAAATTGCGGAACATTTAGGAAAATTTCGGAAACTTCTCACAATTTTGTATGGGGATTGAAACTTTCCGTTTAATAAATTTAAATTTCCTATATTTCTAGTGAAAGTTTCCAGGAATTTCTTACAACTTTTCCAACTTTTTGGAAACTCCGCAATTTGTTTTACCAAGTAGAAAAAAGACCCAGCAGCTCCTGAAACTATCCGACAAAATACGATATTCAATTTTTATTCACAAATTCCATTAAAAGTGGTGCGCGTAATATTTAGTTCGTTATTTCTGGATTTGCAGTTGGCGCCACAACACCACGCCAGTCTACACTAATAATTGTGGCGTTATCTATGAAAAGGGACCTCGTCGTCGATGGCGCTTACGCCGCACTGCGTCACGAGACGTTGTATTTATATCGGAGCGGGATAGGAGCATTGTTAATAATGGCGGAAGCGCCAGCGACAATAAGGTCCCTTTTCATAGATAACGTCTCATATTATAAGAGGAAAAAAAAAAAAATTTTGTATATGTCAAAAACTAGAGGACCAATTTCAAAAATTCTCTCACCATTAATGTTACATTATCCCTAGGCTACTTTTCATCCCGTAAAAATGAACGGCTCCCGTGGGATGACAAAAATACGAATTATACGCGGACGAGGTCGCTGGCAGAAACTAGTCATCTATACATGACCAACATTCAACTCGAAATAAAACCTTCTACGATGAAATTTAAAGTTGCTTTTTATCTACTAGACGGGCGTTCCGTGGCGTACAGAGCATGACACTTCATTCGTAGCGTGGCGGTCAAGAGGTTAAGATATAGAAATCCAAACTTTACTTTCTCAACCTCGTATCTGATCAAATAGTTTGATAGGAAAAGCACTCATGTTACCTAAAGAACATAGACTACTTTCCTATCTTATTCGATCAGATGCCAGTGGTAACAGTGTGAAAAAAAATCCAGTTGTTACCAGTAGTAACAACTTGGTGGGAATAAGCAGTTGCTTCATTTAAAGAAAAAAAAAATTGTTTACTACTTTTTCAAGTACAGCTAAATTAATTTACTATAGACATGTCACGTTGTGATGATTAGTATATTCTCTCAAATTAAATATGAATATAAATCTAACATAGTTAAAAAAAAAGTAAAGCCCCTCTTGCATGTAGTTGTATACAAAACTAATATGGAATTTACGTCAAATTTCAAATATAAAATGTCAAAGGGTCTTTACAGATGTCTTACAACTACTTGCAACAGGGGCTTTACGTATGTTTTTAACCTATTTATACTTGAAATTAAATAACCAGTATTGACTACATTATTGGTATATTAGTTTAAAATTATACACAAAATAGCGTTGGAATGTCATTAATAAATACATTTCAAATCATTCGTAGTACATTTTTTTTACATAGACAATAAAACTTGTAAATTAGAAGTGCTTTTAAATTTACATCCAAAAAAGTAAAATATATGTGTATAACAAAAACTCCAAAATATAATAACAAATATCCTCCATTTTGTAAACCTTCTCATTACCATGATAAGATAATACAAAATAATCGAAACACGCGATATAACAGCTAATAAACAGGATATTTATTCTACTGTAGCCCATATTGCTTTGATATCGCAATCACACTGACGACATTATGACAGCTAGAAAAGTAAGTAGTATAAAAACCCATGGGGCCTAGAAAACGTGCATAATGCTAACGTAAATGTTTTGCGAAAACTAGCGAAATGCATGATATTGACATAAGCACTCGACGCTATTATCCGGCAGCTAACGTTAATCCATTTTCGATAACGATTTTGCAGAATGCATCGTGTCTAGTTTCTAGTCTACAGTACGAATTCCAACCTTATCGTAACATCCGAAGGATAATTTCGTGCTGTCAAATGTGACATCTCCATTATTGGCAATGAAAAGGTTAACGAAGGCGTATACGCATGATTCAATAGAGTGAACCAACTTTATAGTTGAAACTTCTATGCAATATGAGGCACAGTGGTGACAAAATATGTGACTTACAATTTCACTGGACGTTTCGTATTTTTTCTAGTATTAAAAAGGCACAACCAACTTAAGTGCGAAATGTAAGGCAATCGCACAAGTATAAGATAATAAGCTAATTAATATTAAAATACTCAACAACAAAAAGGGTAAACGATAAAAAGGTACGTCATTCATTCACCAAAATGATGGGACTTCCGGATATTAAAATAATGCTCGGAGTAATAATTATAATTAAAATATCTTGCCATTTTTGTCCAACTATAGTTCTCGCAACTTATGAATCTACCGGACAGATGTCATCCGAGTACAAATTATAACCTCAAATCGAAGAATACACATTCTACGTTGACAGATGTCAGGATTAACTTCAAACTTGCGGGACCTATAGTTTGTTTGATACAAATTTAATAAAAATGTACATAATTCTACATTAAAGCTGATAATTCTGCGCTCAGTTCATAGTAAACGTTGAGTTGTTAGGTATGTTCCACAGCAGCGTCATTTTTAACAATACGAAGGACCGCTACTTTTTTACAGGTATATTAATATTGGATCGATTCAATTTATTTTTTGTAGGTTACGGCTCCATAAAGACTCGATGACTCCGCCAACGCCAATGTCAACAAAGGCACGTGATTATTGAGATTTTGGCCGGTAACTTCCAATGGCTGGTTCACTAAATTTCATTTTACGCTGTAAATATGACGCCTAAATGTGAGAGTACTATAATTGTCATTGACGTTGAAAAGGTCATGAACAATTTCCAGGCATCATTGATCATTATCCGATCAACGTCAATCATTAAAAATATCGCTGGAAAGTCCCTGATATTATTTGAGATTAAAATGACCATGAATCAATAAAACATTGACACCTGCCCCCTATCCTGACAATGACAGGTGACCGGTGACATTTTAGTGTACATGGCGCAGCATATATAAATCCCTGTCATCTGAATGATGAAACCTTGTTAACTATTTTATTACATTAAAGTTGTCCCTTTCTCTCAATAACGGCATAACTAAATAGTGAAGGAGAAGTCTAGGAATCAGACGGCTGTCACACGAGGAAATTGAGACTTACCACAATGAGGCATACGGCACCATCAATATTATGGTCAATATTATTTATTTACGTCTATCAGATGAACGCTCGTATTTGATTTGGTAAAGTTTGTGTTTGCCCCAATAACTAAGTATAGGCATTGAGGTTATTCTTTGCAGTATATAAACTTGACAGTTGTTCTCAAACTTTATAGCGGTGGAACATTTGAAAAAATTCATATTTTACTATACTTTTCTAAAAGTGATATAAAAAATAAAAATGGGTAGGTATGTAACATAAAATTATTTATAGCTGAAAATTTAACCTGAAGATATGTTGATATTTTCAGCGGAGCCACACATTATGAATAACTCTCCTATGCCATTGTTATATTCTTTGACTTGTGCAGTAGTTAACGTTCGCAGAGTAACTTGTCTACCCACTGGTCATATCTTATACACTGGAATCCTACCGATGTATAGGCGTATGCTAGAGGTCCAGAAGGTATGGGGAGTCCAGAGCGCCCAGGCCGGCGGCGACCCCGCCCTCGTTGGCGTCCGCTAGCTTAGTCCGCAGCATGTGGCCCACCTGGCGGTTGTAGAGTATCTTTTCCTTGGTCCTGTAAAGTCATGTTAGGTCGTGAAGCCATAAGAATAAGGAAGGATATGCATGTGAGGTGAGGTAGGGAAAGAGACAAAGGGAAGCTAGAGTTTGATGTACAATATTCTCAAGTGGCAACCACTACAGCAGTTTTTGGGAAAAACTTGGATCATATTGCCAATCTCATGCCGAGTAGTGCCCACATTTGATTCCAAACTTTATTGGCCAGGGTATAACTAAAGTATTCATGTTACATAAACGTGGTCCTATGAGATTTAAGGATAAGAAAGGATTTACAGGTGAGGAGAGAAGAGAGAAAAAGGGTAGCTAGAGTTTGATATGGTCACAGGCTGAACTACAATATTCTCAAGTGACAACCACCACAGCAGTTTGTGGGTAAAAGTTGGATCATGTTGCCAATATGCCAATCTTATGCCTAATAGTGCCCACATTTTATTCCAAACTGTTTAGGCCAAAAAGTTTTCATGTCACAGGAAAGTGGTTTTAAGAGGTTAAATATCTTACTTATTGATACCAACTGTAGTTATAGAACTTTAACCCTTTCGACGCCATGTTGACATGACAGCTTAAATAAAAGTAAAACTAGAGCGAATGTCAACCTTGCCTCATAGACGCTCAGGTTTATTTCGCGCTGGCAACCATGATGAAAATATCCGCCACTGGCCTTAAACCAGCGTTGCGAATATATCCTTCAATAACGTTATAATACAAAACAAAGTTAAGTTATTAGGAGCGCGACCTGAGAGACGTGACGGCCAGGGCCGTCAACGCCGCCGCTTATTGGGCATCATGTATCTAAGGGTGGTATTCCACTTGTCCAAGATCTTTGTCCAATGTGTATTTGTGTCTCACAGTTTGCTTAAAACAATGTGAGACGTAATGCACATTGGACAAAGATCTTGGACAAGTGGAATACCACCCTAAGGAACCTCGACTCGAGAAGACGAAAGGTTAAATGCAAGTATAGGAAAAAAAACTATATTTTTAAATTAACTTTTTAACTCCACTCCCGTATTTTCATTTGTTTAAACTTTTGAACACCTTACGTCGATCAGACGCCAAACATGTTTGCTATGCTATACAAAATACACCTTATTGATACCAAACAGTCTTGTAATCTTGAACTTGTGACGGCTGTAGCCGTTATGGCCGCTCAGGTTCACTTTCTCCATATTCCCATTTCGTCCACATTCTCATCTCGGCCACATTCCCAACTCGTCCACATACGAATCCCAAATTGTCCACTACCTGGCTCGTCCATATTCCCAACCCGTCGTCATTCCCATCTGGTCCGCATTCCCAATTAGTCCACATTCCCAACTCGTCCTCATTCCTAACTCGTCTACAACCTAACTAGGACTTTAGGGCTGTTCGATATCAATTTGATCACTCGGTTGTTCACTAGTTGTTGGGAATGTGAACGAAATGGGAATGTGGATGAGATAAGAATGTGGACGAGATAGGAATACGAGATGGAATTGTGAACGAAATGGGAATGTGGACGAAATGGGAATGTGGACAACATGGGAATGTGGCCGAGTTGAGAATGTGGACGAGATGGGAATATGGACAAAGTGAACCTGAGCGGTTGCATCATTGAAAGGTTATTATGTTTAAATGTCATGTTTTTCCAGTTATGTATTTTTTCTCAAAAATGTCTGGAAATGTTGACATTACTATCTACATATTGAGACGCAAAGGACATAGTTTACTGACTGATCTCAAATTAAAAAAAAAAACATTGCGTGCTCGCTACACAAGCCATATGTTGCATACAAATTCCATTACTATCTAGCTTGTAACTTTTTAAAAAGTGAAAAAGCCCATAATAAAAATGAGGGCACAGGTCTTATACATTCAAATTTTATTCGAAACATAACTTTTTTATCTGTGTCTGGAATAGCTTATGTTTTTTTAAAAAACAAGTCTTGCGATTGTCCTTGTCATAAACAAAAAGGCGGTAAAGAGTGATAGTTTTTTCACATGAAGTTTGTTTGTATGCAATTAAAAAAAATGAGTTCAAGCGATGAAGATACTTCAACACAAAAAAAACTTGCGATTTTTGAGAAAAGCACTATATTTGCCTCGGCAGGAACAGCAATTGCGGGCTTCGTATTTTTAAAAGGACTCGCAAGCTCGTCCGTTTAAAACAATACTCGGCCCGCAATTGCCTACTTCCATGCCTAGGCAATAATGTACTATTGTACGGCGTTCGATAATAGTACATTATTGCCTAGGCATGGAAGTAGGCAATTGCGGGCCGAGTATTGGATTAAACGGACGAGCTTGCGAGTCCGTTTAAAAATACGAAGCCCGCAATTGCTGTTCCTGCCGAGGCAAATATAGTGCTTTTCTCAAAAATCGCATGAAAAAAATTGCGTTGGAGTCAAATCTTCATCGCTTGAACTCATTTTTTGAATTGCATACAAACAGAAACTTCATGAACAAAACCATCACTCCTTACTGCCTTTTTGTTTATGACAAGGAGAAACGCAATTTTTGTTTTAAAAAAAAACATAAGCTATTCCAGGCACAAATAAAAAAGTTATGTTTCGAATAAAATTTGGATGTATAAGACTTGTGCCCTCATTTTATTACGGCCCTTTCCACTTTAAAAAAGTTACAAGCTAGATAGTAATGGAATTTGTATGCAACATTGCGGGCTTGTGTAGCGAGCACGCAATGTTTTTTTTTTTTTAATTTGAGAATGTCAGTAAACTATGTACTTCGCGTCTCAATATGTAGATAGGAATGTCCACATTTCCGGACATTTTTGAGAAAAGTAAGTTATATTTACCCGATGATGACCCCGAAGATGCCCAGCTCGGACACCAGGTCGGTGAGCTCCGGCGGCACCGCCGCGCCCGGCCGCACCACGTACCCCGACACCTGACGCACATACCACTATTACTTATTTTCTCAAACATGCTTACCTTTAATTTGGCAATGTTCAGCACAGTGAACATTCCATACCCCTTCGAGTGGCAAGCCGCCGTATAACGGCTGCTGTCAAAAAACAATTAATACTTTATGACATTAACTCAAAATTCAAATTTAAACTAACTATAGTTTTCTTGCCGCTTGAAGGGTTAAAGTTCACTTTTTTTGTTTGGATTGTGTTTTTATTTGAATGCTGATTCAAAATCAAAAAGGGCTTGTATTCCCGACCTTTTTTAGTTTTGCCAAATTAAGGGTTAGAAATATGACAACGCAATGTTTACCTCAGCACCTCAAAAAGGCAGATTTTGCAAAATTCGTACGTAGATCAATTATTCTAGGTGGTTAGTCCAGGCTGCAGGGGTTTCTGCTTTACAAAAGGTGCGAGCATATTTTTTTTCTATATTATTAAGTCCAAGTTTTCGACCTGTTTATCGATATTTATTTTGTATCTCTTCCCGATCAAAGTAACAAGCGGCGGAAAACAATATTTTTACAAAAAAAAAATCAACGCATCCCTCATTTTCCGGCTCTGCCAGGAAAGGAGACAGCAGTATCATGAATTGTATGCTAAATAAAGGAAACTGGAGAACATGATCTGAGGAGCGCTAGGTTTGGGGGTCATAGTCCCCCTGCCAGTCTAAATCCTAGATTAGTGATGTGTCGTTGCCAATTTCCCAAATTCCCGGAATACTGCCACCGGCAATATTTCCGGCAACATTGGCAAGTTTCCGGCAATATTGCCAAGGCCTTTTTAACGATTCCCACTACGAGCAATATTCCCGGGCACGGCACATCACTGTCCTCGATCCACCCCAGCACCACTCGTAGATCACTTGGGTTTTTTTTCGGTTTTGGGCGACCCTGCTTACCAAATATTTACGTTGTCACGTAAAAACTAAGCAAGAAATCTTCGGGATTTTTGCACGGATAACGTTGGAGGTCAAAGGAATTGGAGGTTGAAATTGACAAAGGCTACAATTAATTTTGCGCAGAAAAATATTTTTTACGCAGAGATAATTAAAAATTAAAGTCACGACCTGTTTAAATGGTATCCACGACAGTCGATATAGACTACTATGGGAATCACTGGTTTAAACCATCGCAAGCCCAAAGCGGGTATAGTTACCAGCGGCGGCAGGATCCTCTCCATCAGGATGTAGGCGGCGCGCTCGCGGCTGTGGCGCATGCGCAGCAGCGCCTCGCGCACCTCCGCGCCGTACAGGTTGTTGCCGCCGCCCTCGCGCTGCGGCTTCAACACGAATCTGGAAACGTTCCAGCTATAGGCGTGCAGCTTATTTGAGTGCCGCGGTAAGCATGAGGTGCGGGGAGAATTTGAAAAATGTTGATAAAAAAAACACAAAAATTTCGGAACTACGACGTGTCATAATGTTTTTTTTTTACTTTGTTATTCCAGTTTTTCAATCCATAGAACTAGATTATGCCGGTGGAAAAAAAATATGGGCCCTGGAGGGGAACTAATAATCCTTAGGTAAGATCATTTTACTTAAAGGACACGTTCTTTTATATTTAAATAGAAACAAAACTGCATTCAAAGATTTTCTAAAATGCGCTTGTCTCATCCGGAACCGAACCAGCTAAAAATACACACTCGCCATAATTGGGTCAATCAACTTTTACCCACACTTTTATTTTACCGGATTTTAACAAATATGTTTGTTTTTAAATATAATATCACTTCTTATTTTCGTTTTTAATGATGTAGTCAATTTACTAGTTTATCAATCTATCTTTGTCAAGTACCTACCCATATCATAATTTCTAAAATGTGTGAAAATTGGGTAATTACGTGTCTACTGAGTTACTGTCCGCGAATTTGTGTGATAAATAGTGAATTGTCAACTGAATTACCACATTTTTATTACATATATTTTTAAACAATACATTATAATGTGATTTATAAAAGGAGTTAATGATATTACTACAATTCTAAAATAATTTAGCTTACAATAAGTCCTAACCTAGTCCTAAGTAGTAAGTGGACAACAGACAGAAATGCGTGAGTAAAAAAAGTTGATTGTCCCGATTAACTAGATTTTACGATCTTTTTTATTTCTAAGACTAAGAGTTCATTAGAGAGATATTACCCAGAACAATAATCCTATCGATTAGTAGAATAAAATAGCGAGTGCTTATTTTTTGAATTTTTAGCTGGTTCGATTCCCGGGTGAAACAAGCGAATTTATTAAATTCCTTGAATGCCGTTTTTTTCTTTTTAAAAATGAAATAATGTTTCCTTTAATTGAAATGATCTACCTTAACCCTTAATAAGGCTATACATATATTTACCACATAACAATAAGTTGAAATTGAACTTTACTACCTACATTTTATGATACAATTTTAATTGTATTTTCCTGAAATATAACATCATCTGTTGTATTAAAGTTAAAATACTAGGCCAAAATGAATTACAGTCAGTAAGTAAGGTCTCTTCCAGAATCGTATACCTCCGATGACATCCAGCGATGTGTCCAAAGAAATCATACTGATCACAGGGCGCATAGAGCTGATTGGAACAAGGCCACAAACATCTTCAGGCCTAACAATGTTAAATGGGCTATTGAGAAATTCCAGCCATTTAAATCAGCGGGAGAAGATGGAATTTTTCCGGCCCTTCTTTAAAAGGGAGAAAATATCCTCCTCCCGCATCTGGTCAGAATATTTCGGGCAAGCTTTGCCTGGGGAATAATACCAGAACCATGGACACGAGTCAAGGTACGCTTCATACCAAAAGCAGGGAAAAAGGACTACTCTCAACCTAAATCCTTCAGACCGATCAGTCTTACATCCTTCCTACTCAAGGCTATTTCGGGCAAGCTTTGCCTGGGGAATAATACCAGAACCATGGACACGAGTCAAGGTACGCTTCATACCAAAAGCAGGGAAAAAGGACTACTCTCAACCTAAATCCTTCAGACCGATCAGTCTTACATCCTTCCTACTCAAGGCTATGGAAAGGATTATAGACCAGCACATCAGAGCTAGATATCTAATAGCTAAACCCCTCAGCTTAAATCAACACGCTTACCAAAAAGGGAAATCCACAGAAACTGCCCTCCTCGATCTGGTCGACAAGGTGCAGAAAACCTTAGAGGATAAGCAAACAGCCCTATGTGCTTTCCTTGATGTGGAAGGTGCCTTCGATAACACGCCCACAAATACCATTCTAAATGGAATGGCATTAAAGGGTGTGGACGGTACCACTATCAACTGGGTTAAGAATATGCTCTCTAACAGGGTGGCATCTCTAACTCTCAATACAACTGTGCTTGAATTTCACACCACAAGAGGCTGTCCACAAGGAGGCGTCCTATCCCCATTATTGTGGACCCTAGCAGTGGATCAACTACTTGCATTAATGACGGACCAAGACTATGACATACAGGGATATGCCGACGACCTTGTAGTCATAATCAAAGGCCCCAGCCTCCACACAATCTCATGTTTAATGCAAGGAGCTCTCAACACCTTCAACAAATGGTGTAAAGAAAACGAATTGTCCATAAACGCAAATAAAACTGTGCTAGTCCCCTTCACTAAGAAAAGGAAGCTCGAAAAGCTACTAAATCCTAAGCTTAACGAACAAACAATACCATTCTCAAGTGAAGTGAAATACCTAGGGGTCACCTTAGACCAAAAGTTAACGTGGAACTCGCACATAAAAAACATAACCCAAAAAGCCAAAATGGCTATGTGGACTAGTTGTCGAATGGCGGGGTCAAGGTGGGGCCTAAAACCCAACATTGCCCTCTGGCTGTACACGGCAGTGGTAAGGCCTATAATCACATATGCCTCCGCTGTCTGTTGCAACAAAACCAACCAAAAGACAACAATAACCACCCTGAATAGTCTGCAACGCACAGCCTGCGTAATCGCAACAGGAGCTCTATCCTCAACACCGGGAGCGGCTCTGGATGCACTGCTAGACCTAACACCACTGCACCTACAAGTGCAAAAAGAGGCTGAGCAGTGCATATACAGAATCTGCACCACAACAAGGAAGAAATGGAGCTCTCAAGCACTGACCAAGCTCATGGCATCGGTGTTTGAACACAAAACCCTATGCATGCCAACTGATGACATGCATACTGAATACAATTTAAAAAAACTGTACTCAGTGGAGATACCCTCCAGAGATGAATGACTGAAAGGCCAGTTAGACTACAAAGAGGGTTGCCACATTTGGTACACGGACGGTTCCAAAAAAGGGAACGATGTGGGGTGCGGCATCTATGGTGAGAGACCAAGACTCAGAGTCAGCGTCAACATGGGTACGGAGGCCTCAATCTTCCAAGCGGAAGTCTTCGCCATTAACAAATGCGCGGAAATCAACCTTGAGAAGAACCATAGACACCAGCACATCTACATCAACTCGGACAGCCAAGCTGCCCTTTTGGCACTAGACGCATTGGAGATAAACTCTAAACTAGTCCAAAACTGTAAAGAAAACCTAAATGCCCTAGGAAACTCCAACAAAGTAATACTTAGATGGGTACCAGGGCACTCCAACATTGATGGGCAGGGGTCGGACAAAACGTGCGGATGACGTTAAAATGACGTACCTAATCTTGCACACAGGATGATGTTTGTATTTTAACTTCCGTGTGACATGTAGTAACGAAGAAGTAGTAATGAAGTAACAAAATAAATCCATAGTATTAATAATACAGGTGGTAGGGTGATGTAGTGAATAAAATAAATTTCACGAAACTTGTTACCATAAGGTACGATTATTTAAAATTAATTAGAACAAATCTGTGGGAACCTCAGATAATTAGATTTAATACTCAAAGATAAGTAGGTAGGTAATACAGTAGGTAAGATTCATCTGATTGACAATGTCAGTCAAAAACGTACTTACTCATTTCAAGTGGCGATATCGTTTAATAAGAAGGTTGATAAATGATAAGATTGATAAGTGATAATTGTTTATACATACATACATAAACTCACGCCTTCATTCTTCAGAGTGAGGTAGGCAGAGCTACAGAATTACCAAGCACCCTTAAATAAGTTGTTGATAATTCTGTAACCACGTTTTGCATAATCAGGTTAAGATGTTTACCGGTGTATTAGTGACAGGTTGCAAATCCATGATTGATTATGAAAATCAAAAACACTATTTGAAATCATCCTATAAGTGGTTTGACGTCATCCGCACGTTTTGTCCGACCCCTGTTGATGGGAATGAAATAGCAGATGAACTGGCTAGGAACGGTGCTGACAATCCCCTGGTTGGCCCGGAACCGTTTTGTGGCATCACAAAACGAAAAACCTATTCTCTGCTAAGCGACCTATATAAATCTAGGGCGATCGAGCTGTGGAAGTCCACAAAAGGACAAAAACACTCGAAATCACTAATTACAGGGTTCAAAAGCAAGTTCTCCAAGGAGATTCTAAAACTCAAAAGAGAAAAGACTTGCGCAGTGACTAGGATCCTAACTGGCCACTGCAAATTGAACAAACACTTGTTTCTAATGGGTATGAAACAAGAAGCGGCATGCAGGTTCTGTCAAGAAACAGAGGAGACAGCTATGCACATCCTCTGTTCTTGCGGACCACTAATGCGTAATAGAAGTATCTACCTAGGGCGACATATCATGGACCCACAAGAGATACAACTCCTCACTGCCCAAAGCATCTGGAAATTCCTAGACGCAACGGGCCTTTGCGGTGAACTTTAAATTAAGGGCTGCCACAAAAGATCAGCAAAGGTCGAAGTGGCTCACAAGGCCCATCTCAAACCCCCCAATAATAAAAGGTCTCTTCATTCTTACTTGTCTTATATAGTAAACAACTTTCTAACCTCAAAATGAACCTTTTTTGGCTAAAACAGCTGTTTTGTCGTAAATAAAGTAAACTGAATAAACATGTTGGACATCATTTGGCCAATGTATTGCCTGTGATTGCTTTATTTTGTTTAAAATAGCTGTTTTAGCCAAAAAAGGTTCATTTTGAGGTTAGAAAGTTATTTACTATAAATAAGACAAGTAAGAATGAACAGACCTTACTTACTGACTATATTTCATTTTGGCCTAGTATTTTTACTTTAACGGATCTTATTAAGGGTTAGGGATTTAAGATAGTTCCCCTCCAGGGCCCATAATTTTTTTCCACCCTGTATAATAAAG
The DNA here is from genome assembly GCA_946894065.1 of Acleris literana. Classification (NCBI taxonomy): domain Eukaryota; kingdom Metazoa; phylum Arthropoda; class Insecta; order Lepidoptera; family Tortricidae; genus Acleris; species Acleris literana. The sequence continues at coordinate 6,150,262 of OX335688.1, read as the reverse complement.
TTGAACATGAGCCAACACCCTGTTAGTGTTGTGTGGCACCGACCTCTCGGCGTCGGCGATGGCCATCTCGACGGCGCGCTCGCCGGTGTCGTCGAAGTCGAGCGAGTAGAGGCCGGTGAAGATTTCGCGCACGCGGCCCGTGCTGGCGCCGCCGCCCATGAACTTCTCGAGCACGCCGGGCGCCGCCAGCGCCTGCTGCACCTTCTTGGTGCCGGCCAGCTGGTACTGGATCGATGGGCATTTTATTGCGCTGTGGCAAAATATATGATTGTGAGTCAAGACTAGTGTTGCCTGCGTCTCTATTGCGTAACGCACTCACAATCGGCTTAAATGCGGAACAATTGTTTTCAATTTGTATGCAGACTCACCTTTGGAATGTCAAAATGAAAACGATTGCTATTGTGAGTGCGTTAGGCAATAAGCCCTGAGGTCTTGTCTTGTCATAAATTGGGACTTGGGTTTTCAAATCGTGACGGAGAAATCGCGCGAATTACGGCCCTCTTGCAATGCCAATTGTGACCAACCGTTTTTGGCCTTCTCGGTTGTTATGAATTAGTATCTTCTATTATGAACACTGGCGATGAGCTGATAATCGGGACATTTGGCATCCGGATCAAGGGTAAATCAGGACATCCCGCAGAAATCGGGACGACTGGCAACACTAGTCAAGACTGATTGAGACTGCTCCACGTATCAAAATATAAATCTAAAATGTACCTATGTGCATTGTCTATTTGGCCCCTCCATATAAAAAGTTTTGAAACGATTTCGTCTATTTGAACTTAAAATTCTTATGTAGTTGAAGATTAGAAAGGAAGAAAGAAGAAATACCTACATTTATTCACAACAAAAGCATAAATTAAGTTAAAATTAATACACAAATATAACTATACAGGGTTGCTGAGTTGTTGGGCAACAGTTACTCAAAATCAAAAGGAACGTTGTTTATGAAACTTGTTGCCATCCATTGCTATGACGAAACGTTTGTCTGTGTTACAAAATTATTTGTTAACGGAAAAAAAAAGAGTATTTCTATAGAAAATTTCAAGTAGCCAAGGTATTTATTATCGCCCAACTATACAACTGCATTAAGCTCTGCGATGAAGAGGACAGCAGAGGGCTCAGACAAGATGCACTACGCTAACTAACGTTTCTATTCGATTCGTTTTTAAACCAATCGCGTCACTGGAAGATGACGTGATACGAAAAGTCACGTGGTCTACCAGTGACGCGATTGGTTTAAAAACGAATCGAATAGAAACGTTAGTTAGCGAAGTGCATCTTGTCTGAGCCCTCTGAACGGCATACTCACGTGGACCGCTCGACGCGGAGCCTCGCATCCCACTCGCGGGAGGAGGGGTACTGCGCGGGCTCGTAGCCCGATCTGTAGTAGGCCACGGCCACCGGTCGGTTTTCACTGAAACAATAAATCATCACTGTACTGTACACTCAAGTGTATTAACCTCGTAGGGCCCACTATACAACAAACAGGGAGTTTTTCGTCAGTGGGACTTTGAATCTACCATCAAGGCAATAAAGTTCAATTACGTTTGTTCGATAATGCCATTTTCAGTTTATGAAGATAGGAAAATAAACCTTATTCTTATTGCAACACAGTTCAAATTAAATTGTCTTGGTTATGTACATCCTATTGCGCACTGGGCCTTACGAGGTTATGGTAAAATTCAAAATTCAAAAATTCTGTAAATTGGCCACATGAGGGCTCTTTTACACGTCGGTAATATGTAGTGAATCTACTAGCGCTTCGGACAAGACCATCATTGCGGAGGAGCGTCGCAAGAAACTCCAGCAGAAGGTCAGCGAATGAAGGGAGAAAGCAACATTCCAAAAACATGTTCAAATGCAAGGTGCATTCCAGTGTAATAACAACTTGGTACAGATGTAGTGAAATATCCTTTCACATCGTATTTTCTCGGAAATGTTCGTATCAAGACCACGTGGGGAAACGTCGCCAGAGTGATAATCGATATAGAGTGATTAATACCAGAGTATTTTTTTGTTAATTAAGATTAAGTTTGTTTTCAGTTTTTTTTAATAGTCATGCCGAAAGCAATAAGACCTGGGAAACGTTTAGATCGACAAGCCTGTGAAATTATTTTCAACATTGATTTATATTTCTTCTTGTTTACGTACACCTAATTTCTATATATTTGATCGTGGTAGTTTTAACATCTCGGTGTGATATACTTCAAACTCGTGGTTTAACATTTGGCACTGATAACTAAAGTACTCTATTTATTGAATACAAACATGTCACTTAATAATTAATAATTCAATAATTCATAGACACGTCGGCATCATTCGGAAGTAGACGTGAGTTCCGAGTTTTCACGATGTGAAAGGATTATTCACTAGATCTGTAACATATTTACGAGAGGATTCTTTCGATAGGTACATATTTTTGCACTTGACTGTACTGCCCGCATACGGAGAAAAGGCACAAGTGCAATTAATTCATAGAAGCATATTAAACTCTCACGGTTTATAATAAGGTTGGAATTGCAATACAATTCATATAGCAGATGTGCCTTTTTTTCCGTAGCAGGGTAGTGTACTAGACAGGAAAGAAGTCAATCGTGACACATTGCACAACCATGAAGTTTTTAAATAATGATACTGGTGACAGCAGTAAAACAATGCTGTTACCTATTACTATTACGTGAACATTATAGTTACTATGGACCCGTCTGAAAATTTGGCAAATGAACACACATAGAAAACAAAACTTTGGACTGACGTAAGGCTCAATTTACAATAGAATGTACATAACCAAGGCAATTTAACTTGAACTGTGTTGCAATAGGAATAAAGTTTATTTTCCTATCTTTATAAAATGAAAATAGCATTATCGAACAAACGTAATTAAACTTTATTGCCTTGATGGTAGATTCAAAGTCCCACTCACAAAAACTCCCTGTTTGTAGTATGCTTGAGTAGGCGATGAGTTAGTTACCCCACAATGCACAAAACTGCTGAATATGTTCGTTGGGGTAGTACCTACGCCTCATACATATTTTTATCTACACACATATCATAAGTCCTCTATTATGCGTTCAAAACCCGTAGGTAATGACCAGCATTACCTGTGGTAGTAGGTGACAGCGATGACAGCTGTTAATTTTGGAAGATGTTCCAAATTTGGATCTCATTACCTTACTATATTCGATAACGTAATGAAATTACGTTACAGCTGTCATCGCTGTCACCTACTACCACAGGTATTGCTGGTCATTTGCCTTTCGGCTTCTGAACCCATCTTAGAGTACTTATAATATGTGTGTAGATAAAGTATTGTACGCGCTCTGCGTAATTGGCATTACGCAACCGTCACGTTAACTACTATTGCGCCCTGGCGTGTGATCTACGATTATAAGCTTACAGCGGTACGATGCGCGGAGCGGAGAGCGAAAATAACAAAGGTATAGAAATCGCCTCAAGCGGCCAGCTTCAACATCTCTATGCTCTTTCGCCGCATCAAAAGTCAGAGCCAAAGTATAAAATCAAGAAAATAAAATTATAATGTTCAACAAACTCACATTATGAGTTGATTCTTCTCATTAAGTCGACCCTCTTCGTAAATTTCATTTAGTGTCTTTCTGTATATCTGAAAATATAATGAATGGTTAAACTCAGCAAGGACACATAACCAGACTTAAGCATTATCTTAGTAATTTGGAACTTTAAGAACTAATAAGCAGTATTGAAATTTAATACCCAAAGCAGATTTAATTCTCTTCTGTTAGTAATAAGGTTGATATTATTACAGGAGTTTTATCTGAGTTACTGCGTATTGGATTAGCAGGGCAGAGCGTTGGTTACTAACTTGACAAACAATGTTTGATTTAAAGATTGCGAGATCGAGTGAGAGGAATGTGAATAGACTATAGCAAAAATTCAACCCCCCCGACCAAAAAAGAAGGGTTTTACGTCTTTGAAGGGGTCTATATTGTCTGCAATAATTATTTTTAGTCATAATGTGTTATAGGTCATAATTATCGCAAGTCATAACGTATTTTTAAGAAACTAATACGTTTGCCGGATTATTCTCAATCAAACCTAACCTAACCTATCCTAATCTACACGTAAGATATACAGGGTGGTACTCGATAAACTGTACATATTGAAAGGGATGAAATTTTAGGTAAATTTATCGGTAAAAGAGTCTTTAAAAAAAAGCCACATTTTTTTTTACAGATTTTAAATTTTAAATTACAGCAAAAATGTCATTTTGTTTTCGTAAAAACCCAATTTTCATTAAATTTTGTAGATATTTCACCAATTTTTTTTGCTTATTTTATTCCTCGTTTAATTTTAGATCTAAAAACGTTAAAAAAAACATTGTAAAATATCTGCAAAATTTTGAGAAAATCGTGTTTATGAAAACGAAATGATATTTTTGCAGTAATTTTCCACAAAAAAAGCAGTTACTAAGTTATTTTATTTTATTGGTCTAATATTGTTATCAATTATTATAAACCTCACTAATGTCAATACTATGCATTTTGTTTTATCTTTTTTGGGCTATTAGATCAAAAGTTACACCGTCACAACTAAGTGTACTACCCAAACTTTATTAAAATGTTTGACAACCAGTAAAAAAAAACCAGTGGCAAAAAAAAAATGTTTTACCGATAAATTAACCAACAAATTTCATTCCTTTCAATATGAAAATCCTGAAAAATTTACGGTTTCAGCGATATAAAAGATATGACTACCAATAATTATGTCAATAGAATAATTATGACCAAAAAATTATAATTATGGGAAACAACGGGCATTATGGTTATACAGGGTGACTGCGGGGTCGTGTGGCAACAAAGTAAACTAACACTCACTACACCATTAGGAACATAACGTAATAGATTTAAAAGCGTGAAGATAATTACTTTGTTTTTTATTCAAATATACATTGAATGAATTCATTTTATTCGGGATCATAGCCAACCCTGCTTACTCAATTTCTTACTGGTCTGATTGTTCGATTTTCAAATAGGTTTTAAGTTTTTAACATGAAAACTTTACTGCCCTACTAAGCATAATGGCGTTATCTCAAACAAAACATCTGTAGAAATTGCAACCTAGTTACAAACAGAAGAGAGTTGAATCTGCTTTGGCTATTGAATTTAGTTATTGCATTTTTGCTTAGGAGGGCAGTTTAGGTGACCATATATTAGTAATAATTAGGGAAATATATTGAATGAATGTTTATTAAAAAAAAAAATTGTCTTGACGCTTTTAAATGTAATACGTTATGTTCCTAATGGTGTAGAGAGTTTTAGTTTACTTTGTAGCTACACGACCCCGCAGCCAGCCTGTATATGTATAAGGTTAGTAAAAATTAATCAGTAAATCAAGACTTATCTGTAGCTCTCAAACCAGTTTACACGAAGGCCTTGTGAAAGGGTGTAAAAATCTCCCCCCAACGTCTCTTCCAAAGCAGGAACGTATGCTGCCCTGCTAATCCAAATGGCGTAACCTCAGATAAAACTCCTGTAGCAATCGCAACCTTATTACAGCAAGAGAAGACTGATTCTGCTTTGGCTATTAAATTTGACATACAGCTTGGCTTGGGAGTACGGCACTCGAAAATATATTTCGATATCGTTGACACAACGCTGCTTAAATACAAAAGCGCCACAGATCAAAAATAAATATAGTTTGATTTAAAACTTAAAGTAAATAGCACTCCGATTTTAAATGCAACACAAACACATTTTAGTTTGGGTCGCTTTTGTATTTAAGCAACGCATATAGGTATGGAGGTGTAGAAACAGATTGTAGCTTATTTTTTTACGTTTTCTGACATCTACTAAAAACCTTGAGGTTTTTAAAATTCTCCATTTCAGTTAAAGTTTCTCTGAGAAGACTCACCATAATCTCCGGCCTGGTCTCCGATATCTCAAACTCATGGAACCTCTGGTCGCAGATGTTGTAGGACACCTCTTCGACGACGAACAGAACCACGGCCTCTGGTACTCCGAAGAGATCGTAAGCCTGGGTTATGCCAGAGCAGAGGCCAGACAGCGCTTTGTTTTCAGGCATCTAAAGAAAATAATCAATAATAATAATCAGGGAGCGAAACTTTGGTGTCGGTGACGTCATTATGACGCAAATTCACATATAGGATGCTTTTATATAAACAATATTGCGACACCCCACTGATTCTTAATAATGTAAATATTAAAATAATGACAAAGACGATATGAATAAAATATTTTGTTACGTCATGTAATTCTAACGAAAAATATTCTTTCCGCAAGTAAAACATTACTTAAATTAAATTTCGTTGGATTTCAAAGTATGCAGAACGCTTAAAATTCAAACATAAAATCCCATGTGCTTGGTTGTTTTCAAATGTTTTTCTAAATTCCTTACTTTTCCTGTAAACATTAACAAAAAATTAAATATAAGTATTTTACTGTCTCCAACCATTTTCTTTTTAATATGACAATGACAGTCAAATACCTTTTTTTATAAATACCATTTGCTGTCTCAACTCAAGTGTCAACATCGGTAAACTAAAGAGTCCAATAAGTTGTTATTAGTGATGAAGTAAAATCTAGATAATAACACTCTGTATATAGCTTGACATCATACGCCTGTCATCGGCACCAAAGTTTCGCTCCCTGATAATAATATATCTTGACAATACCATCCAAAGGGTCTCAAGGCCCGTATTATGGTCGCCTTTATCGCGGTGGATAAAGCATCTGTCACTCTCGCACTTACATACTGGTCAGATAGTGACAGTTTTGTCCACGTAAATCCACATGAATAAGTCCGACTATAATAGATCGACGCAGCAGACTTTACCATCACCTGAACCATTTTTTCTACGAAATTCGAAACTTCCGATGCCTCGTCCCTCTTTCACTTGTCATTCAAAACTTCAGGAGGAAGAGATAATTTAATTTCGATTTTCTACGTTTAAGGGCCCACGATTACCTGTGTAATCGTGGGCCCTATACAAGTCATTAAAAATCTTGAGACACTAACAGATTTCTTTAATGCCATAAATAACTACCCAGAGCGTTGCGTTCATTACGCAGACAGATTCCTAAGAAAAAAACGTTGTTTTAATCTATTCGGCCGTTTGAAACGTTGTTTAAAGACAAAAAATATCCATACATCTCATCGCGCCCACTTTTGCAATTAGGTATCCTTTAGCGTTTTTTCGCGACTCCGCCTCCTACCGCATAGAAATTGTTTATCACTATTCCCTCAGGAACCGTCTTATTTCCCTGGATTACAAAAGTACCTATAGCTATCTCCATGCAAAATTTTACTAGAATCGGACCAGCAGTTTAGCTGTGAAAGCGTAAAAATAAACAAACAAACACAATTACTTTCGCATTTGTAATATAGTTAAAAATACTTACATTTTCAAGCTTATCTGAGAAACCCAACTGACGTAACACGTAGCTGAAAATTATAAATATATTGTTATATTATCGGAATGACAAAAAAAAGTTTTATTGGATAACTCATCTATTAATTACATGCAAGGTAACATGATAATAAATTTTGAAAAGTAGCATGAAGCTATTCTAAAGAGTTTTGAATAATATTAATAAAAAAAACGAGTAGTAGATAATGTATGAAAATTACAGTCCGCTGATTACTGACATTTCCATATAATAAACAACACATAAATTAAAAAAATGCTTTTCGGAATAAGTAATCCATATGTGACATGTGGGACTATGTTAAAGTAAGAGGCTGGCAGAAGAGTGTCGCTTATTAGTTATTACATTTTGCTAGTACCTAAAATAATTTTTGTGTAATTTATTTTAAGATGAAACTCTTCCACCGCCCTCTTGATGTGAATAACAACGTTACACACGTATTGTAAAAGTTTAACACATCGCACCTACAGAACAATAGTGACCTAATTGAGAAATTTAAAATTTCGAGTTAAATTCATGACTTGAAGTTTGAAACCTGAAATTTTGAATTAGGTCTCTATTGTTCTGAAGGTGCGACATATTACGATTAATTCCATGCAACAAATAAAACTCGTGCATACTTAACGAAAACGCTAAAAACATTATCAACACAACAGTAACTACTCTATCATGCCAACAATATTAAACTAACAAAAAAATAATTAAAAAAACTGTTTTATATCTCATGCTAACGTTACAAGTAGGTCAGAGCACACGCGAAGAAAAAGGCAAAACAATAGAGTCTAAGGAAAATTAAATAGCTGGATGATGAAGAACTACGGACTAGAAATGAGTCGTAGGTAAATACTCATTATACCCGTCAGGTAAATACTTGGTTATACCCCAAATACCGTGGTAATACCTAGATTATGCCTACAGATTGGGTAAAATTTAGGTATTTACCCAGTATTTTAGGTTTAACTAGATCATTACCCAATCGGTAGGCAAATGGTTATTTAATTATATTCTAGACTATGTAGTCATTTTTTTTTCAATGCTGAACAAACATCATAATGTATGATTTTCGAAAAAACAAATATAAATAAAAGCTTAAATAAACAGAGTAGAAAATGTCTACCTTATCGGGTACAACATCTCACCCTCAAAGAGGCAATATGATATTTTCGAAAAAAAGTTAGCTATGGGATGTAGCTACGTTCAATATTAATCTAACTTATTTTAGAAAATAAAAAAGTGTGAATCCCAAAAATAATCATATGTACAAAGGTAGAAATTGCAATAGAAGTGCATTGTACTACGGAAGCCTAGTAATATGAAGCAAGTAACCAAAGCCGATGTTTACAAAAACAATGCTATTATGTTATGACACTATGATTGAAGCATCCCGGAATGAATTTACTAAACAATTGAACGGAGAAACGGTAATACTCATTTATGAAACTAATGCCCCGTACATGCGTCTATAGTCATAACAGTCAATGTATTGTCAAAATGTCTTTAAAATGTCCTTTACCTACGTTAAAAGATAGTTGCGATGTTCTGAAGATTATTTTACTTGTAATTATATAGGTACATTAAAGATAACGAGTTTACGCAATGACTGGTACTATTGAAGCATCAACGTTCATTGACCTATATAAACACAAGTCGGCGTTATTGGATTATGACCCTCTACTTCTTGTATTTAAGTCTTTCTTTACGTTGTAGTCACATTAATGTAGTACTCGTATGACAATTAGTATTTTTTGTTTTGTTATGATTTATATTTGTTTTTAATTTAAAGCGTTCGTTTTTACTGAATAAATAACTTACAAAATCTAATATAAACATATTTCAAGCAGTTTTATGTCACAGATTTTATTAGTAAAAATATATGTGCCGAAATTTTGTTTCTTAATAATCAATCAATCAATCAGTTAAAGGCCTTACCGTCTATTACAAACGATTTATCGCTTACCTAGTCTCTTTATGGCAACATTGTTGGTAGGAAAATAAACCGATGCGAGAGAGAAGTAGGTAGGTACCTAGTCAACAGATTAACCTAGCTGTATTTCATTTTTTATTGCCGCGTTTAACATGTTAATCACAGACAGACACTTGAATAAATAATATTTGTCTTAACGCACTGATTTTAAGTCAGTTCTTTCTTCCTTTATGTCATACATACGTGAATTGTCATGTAAACGAAGCTGAAAGATCCCAGACAGCTAAACATCTGAAACAGCTGAAAAGTGTTCTCTCATTGCATGAATTTAACCGACATCAAAAAGAGTAAGTAACACCTTTGATGTCGCTTAATACAAGTTGAAAGATGTGTACCCCTGACCAAACCCAGCAACGACTGGACAGACAACAAAATTTATAAAGAAACTCTCGCGGCATAACATGTACACAACATCCTGACAGTGGAGCGTCCTTGAAAAAACTGCACCGTAAATTTCTGCTGGTAATATTACTAAAAGGATTGCATTTAATTGTATGACACAATTTCTATATTAATAAGTTAAGGATCAACAAATCTCACTCAATCTACTTATTTGCCAAAAGAAAACGAAGCAGCATTTTTATTTATAGCAGTGAAAAAATCTTACTAAACTATAATAAAGGAGTGACTAGGATTATTAGTAAAAGAAGAATTTATCTGTCCCCAAAACTTTGTAGAGAAATTATAAATCGTAACAAAGGCATTTAAGTTAAGTTGAGCACCTATACGATACAACCAAAACTTTGAAATTTTTAGGAGTAGATCCAGTTTTTTTAAAACTTTAGTTTGGAAAAATTAGTGGTGAGAAAACAAAGTTCAATTTTGTGCCAATTTATACAGCCATAACAAGAGTAACCGATAATATGCTATAGAGTCGATTTTGGAGCTTTTATATAGGAGCCTTTAATGTGTACATGTTACATCACGGCACTGACACGTAGGTGTGACAGGTAACATCTCTCAAGTGTTGCCAACTCAACAAAGCACTAAAAAAATACATGCACGCAAACATTTTCAAAACTACTTCCACTTATTCTAATACCAACATAATATAAAAACAAATAAAAAGGTGACGTCAAAAAGCAAAGCGTACAGTGCACCAAACGTCAAAATAAAGATATGGATAGAAGCAAGTCCATTGTGATGTGAAAGAGATGGATGTATAGCGTGCATTGAAGAAAGGGACAGCCACATGAGAGATGTCGACTGATATTCGCTGCTTAGACTCAAGGGTATCTGGATACTTTGGTGTTTTGTCTTAATGTGATGGTCATGTCTGTGGAACAAATATTTATGAGCAAAATGTAGGAAACAATCCAAAGGAAAAAGGCTAGTAACAATTTTGTCTCTGTTTAAGTCATCTTAAGACTCATTTTAAACGACGAAAGATTTTTGTACAGCGAATACAGTACCTAAAAATGAAAAGGTGAACGATGGTGAAAACAATAAACATCCAGACAGTGATTTCTTATATATTAGATGGTGTAGTCAGTTTAATTAATCGTAAAACAAAAATAATTAAAAATATTTATTCAGTATGTATCTCCTTAACCCGTCGGTGGCAACGGCGTCATTTCCGCACATTCCATAATAAATTTATGAACGTCTAAAGTCGCCGACGCTCCAGGAGTTAAGGACTATATTATTATTTAAATTACACATGACTCACGCCATCTATTTAAGATAATACATAATATATATTTTTACTACTGGCCACACCACAATAGACATTTACTCCACAACACGCACGTGAAGTACGAAAGCTAACACAAAGTATCCATTTACCCTATCATAGGCCAACTTTATAAGACAAACAACATTAAATATACTTTTAATATGACAGTTATCTGTCACTATAACTCGAAAGCCATTAGGCCGGCTCTCCCATGGCTAACCAATCACTATAAGCGACACGTCGGAGTGCAGTTAGCGAGGGTAACTATCAAATTATCAAAAAACCTATTAAACGAGAGCCGTAACATTTTACCGTCGTAAAAAAGCCAAAAGGTTTCAAAATTTGAATGCTTCTAAACCAAATTAAGGATCAGCATACTTGTTTTAACCAAACAAAGAATAATTTGCATTTTTCAGCTCAATTTACATTTAAATATAAACTTAATAACCGTACCGATAATTTTTGACTGTAACGTTTTCTCATTTACTTATCACAAAATGCGGTCAAAAAATTTTGGTTAATCGATGTTTAAAAAAAATACATACTTCATTTAACTAAATCAATCGTATTGCACACTGGCCACTCCGACACAAAATTAAAAATAAAGTTGTTTGTTTTTTAAAGTTGGCCAACCCAAGCAGCGACCACTGAACGCATCTGTACCGAGACATGGCGGGAAGATGTGTCGTCACGGCGCCAAAACTCGCGGCCACCGTATTAAACTCCACTTGCTTTATTTTGTTGTCGGGTGCTTGCATCAGGTAGTCAGAGCGGAACAGGCCCAGCGAGACGGACTGAAATGGTAATTATGTTATCATTGTCCAATCCTTGCTTAGTTTGCTAACCTAACCCAACCCGAGTAGGCTCTATCCGGATAACAGCGAATATACAATACATGTAACATTATTGTTTTAAATTGTGCATCGATTTTTTAGTCAGAATATGTGAAATAAGATATGACTTTTCTTCTAAAAACGGTTCAAATGTTCGAGTTTAGACAAGAGCGCTTATTCCTATCACTAGGCAAATACTGCATCAAGTTAAGAATCTAATTATAAAAAGTTTTTAGCATTTTACATGCAGACTCGCTGCTAGAACTCGTTTAACATTTATCCCACATAAACTATCACATTTTTCAAGACACAAAATATTTTGTTTTAATTCTTGTGCAAATAAATAAATAAATATGTCAAAAAGGTGGATGTCTTAATTTTGACTCAAATTTATGTACCTTCTTCACCTATTTAACTGAATAATAATTGGATTCAAACTAAAACGAAGTAAAAGCTATTTTTAATTTAAAATTGTAGCATAATAAATGTAAATCTTAAAAGGAAGATTATTTACCAAACCAAAAACAAATAGAAAATGTAATATAAAATTAAAGATTTCGAATGACCAAAACAACTAAATTAAAAAAAAAAAGTTTAAAAAAACAAAAACCCGCCTTCAAAAAGGCGGGTTTTTGTATTTTTAAACTTTTTTTTTATTTTATACTTTATAGTGATCATAATTATGCTGTTATTCTCCCACTTCTCAATTAATAAGAAACGATAGAACATTTCAATCTCGCCGCAAGCAACGCCGTGCGAAAGTCATAGTCATATATTTAAACCTAAATATGCTTCATCATAGTCGCTCAACTATCTTATTCGAAATATCTCGTCGCCACCCTCGAAATATACACCGTTTAGGAGTTGCGGTGGCCATCTGTGGTCTTCATCATCAGTTCCACTTCACGAAATTGTGCTTTACAAGACCAAATACACGAGTTACAATGAAACATACCAAAATCGCTATAGGTGTGCCTATAAATTTTGAAGAGTTCTGTCGATTCCTCATGGTTTCCACAATCAGATCTTCATTTTGATAAGAATGGGACCAATCGGGAAGCACCAGCTTTCAAATAAAAAAAGAATCATCAAAATCGGTTCACCCAGTCAAAAGTTCTGAGGTAACAAACATTAAAAAAAAAAAAAAAAATAACAGACGAATTGCGAACCTCCTCCTTTTTTTGAAGTCGGTTAAAAATGGTTTTAATTTAATTATAAGTAACCATTGTCGTGTTGTGATTAATAAATGGTTGGTAAAATAGGTATTTTATATTTAAAATTATTTTGTAATAAGTGAGGTTTTACTAGGAATAAACGCTCTTAAAATACCATCACCCGGTAAAACTAGAACAAACATGGCACCTAGTCGTTTAAAACATATTGCGAATGTGATCATATGCGATGATGATGTAGCGCAAATAGGATGAACGCCGAACAACCCCTTTCCTCCATGTCAATTAATCTGCACAATACGAATATAATAATACAAACCGTATCCCCTGTCTGTTTTATCATATAGCAGATTTCATACAAACATTTTCATTCAGCTAAAAAGTTGAACCGATTATCTTAAAAATATCAAATATTACCATCACCTCAACTATATAATGAAGCAAGTAAAGCATTTATTACTATTATTACAAGTAGAAATCATTTGAGCTTTGAACATATTTTTCTAAAAGCCTAACCTACATACCACCAGCGTATTTTCTAAGAAATTTCCCGCAGGCCTACAATATTATGGTCGACTTTATCGCTATAGACAAATGTCCATAAAACATCTGTCACTTTCTGACAAGTATGTAAGTCCTGATTTACACTTTGCGCAAAGAAAGGACAGCAAGCAAGCAATGCTTGCTTGTTGCTTGCTTGCTGTCAAGTGGCATAAGTGCATCATTGACAAATGCTTTATTCGCATTTTATCCACGGCGATAAACGAGGCCATAATTAACCATCTGCACTTTTACTTATTGTATATACTATATACATTTGTTAAAACCTGCCATTCAATTCACGCTTACCAAGTAAGACAAGTCAAAATAAACAAATAACTTTTAAGATTGGTTTATATTCAATGCTTTATTTCCAAATGTGTCGGTTAGTGTAATCGGAAGTTGTGTTCGGGCTGAAACATTAGAATGTTGTCGTGTAAATATACATACATAAATGTATTATATAAAGTAGGAACTTTATCTTTCCAGACACTTTATCAGTCAATAAGAAATCTATTGACCAAACACCAATTAAATACACATTACGACCACGTAGATCAAAACTGTCCATTTAAGTAACAAGTGTTTAAAAAAAATGTAGATTAAATAGCATTGTTAGAGATGTCAAGCGACGTTTGGCAACGTTGCGCCACTTCGCAGAAACAGCTGTCAACCAGTGTCGGGCATTAATACGCAAGTAAATACACAGCTCTGTAAATCACTTGCAAAAAAGGAAGAGGTGGTCGTGGGTACACAATTTACCTAACGGATATTTTTGGGTAAATACTTGCACGCATTATTTGGGGTAAATGCTTCCCACTTTCGGTTGTTTCCCAGTATAAAGTAGTTTAATTGAAAGGTAACAGTTTCAGATCTAATTTCGGCGTGATTTTAAAAGTCAAGTTTTTTTATTCACGCAATACCTAAGTTATCAAGTTCAGTCACATCGTTATGTTTCTATTAGTCTTGTTACGAGGACATACAAATTAGTTCATACAATATCATACCTTAAGTTAAAACTACACTTATATTATTCTACATAGTGTAAATTAAATTATTAAAGCGAGTTTAGTTTTTAAAGATACAGGTTATAAAAGGGTGCCTTAAACATGTAGCATTTACTACCACAATATTTAAATATACAGCATAATAAACGCCATTATCATTAAGACACCTTTCATAATGATTAATAAATATAAAGTTATAACAGCATCGCCGCTTATCTCAAACGAGATAACGTAAAAGTACGTTGATTAGGGCGCTTTATAGCCGGAGTAAATTGTTCGTTGATGATTTTTGATTTACCTTCCTTTCTTTATGATCTCATTTTAGAGACTAAACATAAGTACATTAGAGTCATAATTATTCTATTTTGAGCGTATAAATCGAACTAACCAACGTTCATTTAGGACAAAATCTACAAAATAAGATAAGTACCTACCTACTACATTTATGTACAAAAAAATCTTATCTAAAACACAAACGATGCACAACTGACAAACACGGCATCTTAGGCTAAAAAAAATATTCTAAACTAAACTAAACTAAACCTGAAAAATATTGGTTGCCAAGAAATTTCTACGTTATCTTCGTGTTCCCTTTCCCTCTCTCTTAATAACATACTCACAGGAGAATGAAAGAAATAGAGCATTCGAATTTCATAATGAATGCTTACTAAACTGCCAGCTCAGTCAGGTGTGCAACGTTTTTTAATTTCAACTTTGCCAGTTGACAGCATGCCTTCTTTTCTAACTACATAGTGCACTAGGACGTTCGAGTTTAAAGAATCCAGTAAAAAAAATAGAACAATCCATAGGTACGTTGTTAGATTAAACACTTTCGCGAGGATCTAATTTATGTTGTGGTCAATTTGATTTGTTAATTGATGAAACGTTCAATGGCTAAATTTGGAAGGATGAAAAAAATAACGCTTATTTACAGCGTTTCTTATCGTGATAGTTTTTCTTGTAAATTCGTTATTCCAGATTTTGCGTTTTTCAGTTTTGGTTGTAGGGGATGGGCACAAACTTTAGAGAAGCTTTAATGTTTTCTAAACTACTTATTGAGTTTTTGTGACGATTCGTCTCAACATTGGTCGCCTCTTGGAAAACTCAGAGATGTAAATTGCCCACAGGGCCTACTTCCAGAATCAAGATTTTAATTCTCTTGGCGAAACGGTAAGAGTTCGTATTTGAATACGGAACTCTTAAAACTCAATTCTAAAAGATCTAAAACATAAATAAGATCCTCTCTTAAAAGTTTTACATAACAACGTTTCGTATGACTTTAGTGGTCTTCGGGAGGACACGACAAACGAAATCCTTCATGCGCCTTGAAAAACGCCAAGTCATGTTATGATGTTTAAGACTAAGTAGCATAATTTTTAATAACTTTAAAATACCGTGTAAGACTGGATATTATGTACATATCGTGAAAATCAACCATAACTTTTACCAAGCCAAATGAGGTAAAAAACTTGTTCTATAAAGCGCCATCTCACCTTTGGACAAGAACCTAATCCTGTGTCTTTCATATTAAAGGACGTTTAGTTTAGTGACTAATCTGGTGGCATTATTTAAAAAAAAATACAATTTCTCCCTACTTTTTAAAACCATTGTTTAAAGGCAGCTTATGCACTTGTAATTGGGAATAAGCATGTTTTTTTTACAGCTTCAATAAAAGCTGATTCATGTAACAAACAGGTGAGAAAAAACATTTCTTGAATAGCTATAAAAATAAAAAAGATATAAGCATTCTAACAAAACATTTAACATGGAGTTCCTATCTCTTTCTAGCAAACAGAATTTTACGTGGAGTTTATATGGCCGAACTGCACAATGACGTCACCGGTGCACATCGGATTTCTCTGTCTAATTAGCAGGTTAAAATGCTTGTATCATCCGTATTTCATGACCGATATTAATTTTAATTTCACTTTTGGTGATCTCTTTTACGGTATTTTCATATTCTGTTGAGAAATGCGATTTAAAATATCCATGCTAATATTCCGGTAATCTTCCCAGGGCCTATATTCTAGGCGGAAAAAACCATTCTTTGACGTGTTATGGCCCCCGCCATTACTGTCAAGTAAATAAGAGCTATCAAAACGTTAACAATACGATAACATTACACAGGCAATATGGTTTTTACCGCCTAGAATAGAGGCCCTGATTTTTACACGAGAAAAGGATAATTCAGGATAAATAATTTTGTGCCAAATATCACCCGTGTTAATGCATTTAAACAACCAACTTTTCAATTCACAGACAGGTATTAACCGGCAATCTAGAGTTGTCCCGCGTGGTCGTATTCTCTTAAGGCGATTTAGGTACCTACCATTTTTTCCGAGCTGCTTCGTGCAAATCTGTGACCAAATTAAAAATACAGGAACTTTCATTTTAAAAATTCTTTAATGGGAGAACTAAACCTCGCCGGTTAAACATTATTCCACGAATTGAAAAGCTCGTTTTTTAAAAGAAGCATTTAACAGACCCGTTTAATGTACAATGCAGCAAAACATGTTTATATACAATTTAAGGTTATAAAGATTTGAATAATTAGAAAGAAAAAAAATATTGTCTAAGCAGGTTGATTTTGGTCTGACTACCCTCCAAAGAAAGACACAGGATCGCGTTCCCAACCTGCCGCGCTCATCACCTCTGGATCTCCCTCGACACAGGTCCAAGATGGCCGAACCCCGACGCTATGCTGTTAATCTCCACCTGCTTCCACGAGCAGTAGGGCGTATGCTTGCCGCAATTGCTCTCCGTATGCGGGCATCGCGACTCCAACATGATGTCCGAACGCAGCATGCCTAGCGATATCGGCTAAGATGGACAGGTTTACGGGTCATTCATAAGTCATTGGGGTATTTTGGGTAAGGGTAATTTGAGGCGGGTAAATACCCGCTGTACCCGTAAGGTAAATACCGGGGATGTATCGAGTTATTTTACAGGGTAAATACTGGACGAGTATTAACTATGGAAATACCTTTGGTAAATACATTTTTGTATTTACGTTGCGATAGATACTTAGTTTTATTCATTTTACTTTTTCAACAAAGCCGAAAATAATCTTATGCTACACCTACACTACTGCTTTGTAAAAGAAAATAGAGTTTGAATGTTAATCTTTACATAAAAGGAAACGAAATAAGGTTGAAATAAAATCTTACTTTGTATGTTTCCGTCTGTGTATATGTCTGTCACATTGTCGCCCAATACCAAAACAACTTATTTTCTAGTTTTTTTAATGATTTATGGATGACCCTTTATGAATGGAAAAAGTGATTAGCTTAGCAAACAACAAAAAAATACTAAAGTTATGCGTACAAACTTAACAAAAATGCAAGTACAACAAGTATTTAAAAATATCTAGTTCGGGTAAAATTAGAGTTGCATAATAATGGAGGGTAAGAGAGACAGACCAACAACCACTGCACACACCCGTAGGACGTTTAAAGACTTGTTGCACTGTTAAGTTGTACGGTGCACATTTAGCATAACTTTTTTGCACATAATGTAATGTAACATAATTAGATTTTACCTAAAAAAATTATTATTATTTAGTACAGATAGGTCTTGCAACTATTGTCAATATCTTGCGATTCAAATTATGCAAAACGTCACATTATGCGTAGGATACTTATGCGAAACAACAAAGACCCGACTATGTATGTATACTCTCCATGAAAAATCAGAAAAGACTGGTTCGTGTGTTTGGTAAGACAAAAAAGATAATATAAGAGCTAAGTAGAGATAACAGAACAATTTACACTACAACGTGTCTGGTACAAAGTTGGTAAATAAATAAATGAACAAATTAAAAGGTCTATGTACTAGGGATCAGGACCTTCCGATTGATATTACACCTCCGGTTCCGACTCCGGTTCCAATACTTTTTAATCGGACCCCGCATCGCCCTTGCTTATACACACAACTCATTTCTACTTCCGCCTCCGACTCCGATAAACCAAATTTAAAAACTCGTACTCCGACTTCGATAAAACCACCTTCGTAACCTCCCTAGTACAGTAAAACCGGAGTATTAATAGTACTTGGTTCTCTATCGCTGTCACACTCTCTCTAGCATCTGTCAAAATATTTGTTATGCCAATGTGAAAGCGATAGACAACCGACCACTATTAAGTACCATTGCCTTTATAACTACGTGTTTTCAATCCACGAAGTCCCGCCAATCGGCTTTCTTAGTATTTCTATAAAAAACGAGTGACAGATATACTTGCTTTTGTGCGAGTGTAACAAAGATAGTTAGCCGATAGCTATTAAGTAAATGGTAGTACTGTACTAGATAAGGTTTTTTTGAGTATACACGTTTTTAAGTTTATAACATAAGTATATGCTTATTTTACGAGTAAAAATATACACATATAAACGACATATATTTACGAGTAATATGCAGCCGCAATATGTTTAGTAAATATATTCACTGCAAAGACGGTTAATTGAATCCAGAATTAAGCTATACTATAGTAAGTAAAAAAAACGTGTATTCTAATGTTATGACAGCTGTCATTCGCGTACGCCACACCTTAATTAGGTATTATATTATAGTTGCATGTATGTGTGCAGAAATCTTATATCAACTCACGTGGCACGTACCTACTTAACTTACCCGTATCATATAAAGTATTCAACATGTCTTTAAGACTGGAATGCAACGAGCGTCCAGTGGCGCCCTGATTACTATAATTGTGTTTTCTAATAACACGTTCCCATGGGGTTACTCGGAAACACCAATAAAATAACAAAATTCCGCAATAAAATTATGACGTGATCGAAATAATGGGTCATGACAAGATTAACGTAACACCGAATTCGATTTGGGGATTAAATACTCGGTGCTATTTTCTCGTAGCCATCTTAATATGTTATTAAAACAAGCATCATTTCTAAATAGGTATTTAAAAGCACTCGTCAATCAAATCTGTAAAAACATCACTACATTTTCATCGACAAGAATTTTTCGAAAAGTAAAATCTTATGACAACCATTTGTCAGTTCTCATTGTATTTAACCGAAAGTGCTTTTCATTAAAAAAGACAATTTTTAAATGAGATTCTACCACAGAACAAACATTTAGACAATGATTCATGATTTAATGATTGTATAAATAAATAATATGAATATGACCGTGCTCAAACTACAAAAGTACGAGGTTATGGAGTAATAATAGTAAATTTATCTGTTTATATGAGTGCAAAACCGAAAAGATTCGACTATAAATACGTAGTTTCATGAAACAAATCGCTCGTAATGTGTGGTAAGATTACAAAATGTATTGAATAAGTCAATGCCTTCATTAATAGTAACTACCGAAACGAACCAGACCGCAATGTTGCTTGCTAGATTGTCAGATGTCTATAAAAAGTTACAAACTTACGCAAACTATTACGTTTGTTAGCAAAATCTAACACTTTCCCCGTCGTGTTCATCGAACAGTAAAATAGAAATCTAAATTCAACTGCCGAATTTTGAAATATTACGCTAATAAAGTTTTTTGATAGATACTTAAGTTCTCATAGCAGGATAAAATTTTACACAAAACTTTACGGAAGCATCATTTAAATTACTAAAAAAAAAATAGATGAGTATGAAAATATTCATGAGACAGATAGAATAACATTAGCATACATTCAGGATCATAAAACAATTCAATAAATATACATTTGAATACTTAACTGATTTACAATACATTGGCATTGAAAGAAATTTGTTACACACCTAGTATTGTGTCATTCTTTCGGGAAACGGCCGAAATAATGTGTCAGTAAATGTATCTTTACACAACTAGTATAAAACAGTCGCTTCCCGCCGTCTGTCCCTTTGTATGTACGCTTAGATCTTTCAAACTACGCAACGGATTTTAACCGATTCAGTGCGGATGCCACGCCAGGCGTGGCATCAAATATTTTTAACGTGTGGCAGATGACACGCTAGGCGTGTCATCATATTCTATGGCATCGTCCTAATAGAACGCGATTGCGCATCATCGCAAGTTCGCGCGACTGTTTATACGACTGTTTACATACAAAAAGTCGCGCGAACTTGCGATGATCGCGCAATCGCGTTCTATTAGGACGATGCCTATGGCGTATGGCACGCCTGGCGTGTCATGAAATAATTGATCGCCGCCACAGCCAAAAGTTTTCGAAAATGGAAGATGCAACGAATCGGTTCGCTTTTCATCATTTGATAGAGTTATTCATTTTCCGTTAACATACAAAGTAAGTATACTTAGACTAGTAAGTATAGACTAGGTACCAGCAATAACATAGTCAACATTGCACAGCACACAACACATTTCTGTGTGCCATGCTAGATAAGACATTATTACTGGTTACTGCAATGTTTCTATATATCGATGGAGAAGGAAGGCAGCACATACCTGAACTATTCCCTCATTGCGTACTTTGACCCATATCTCGTACAGGCTTGCGGTGAACTCGTCGACTTGCAAGGCGTTCAGAAGGGTGCTCTCTAGGAATTCCTCGTCATGGGCCACCTGGTAACAAATACAACAAGGTCACACTAAGTGTGCCAACTGGACCCTGTTAATAAGCATCCGCTGCCGCTAGCTCTAACAATTATTTTTACTAATTTTATTATTTTATTACCTTGTAATGTGACTTTTAAGTATTATTGTATTTTATAATAGAAATAATAACCTTCTGCTGGAGTCTCTTGCGGTGCTTCTCCACCGCAATGGTCTTGTCCGAAGCGCTAGTAGATTCACTACATATTAATATTACCCATGTAGAAGAGCGCTCATGTGGCTAATTTACTGAATAAATATTTTGAAATCTGTCTGTCAGGGGGTTGTATCTCATTAACCGTATTAACTAGATTCTTGAAATTTTCACAGAGTGTGTTACTATAGCCGCTATAATAACCTGAGGGTGGCTTACGCCCAGCAGTGAGACAGAAACAGCTAATTAAGATAAGATAATAACACTAGTTTAAAACTCGCCCGTACGCTCACGGCTACATACATTTTTACTGGAAATTAAGAGATTGAATAGTTACAACTTGTCGTTAGTAATGCATTAGCAAACCCAGGATAGCACTGACTAAGTCCCAGAGACCCCTTACAACCGTTTTTGTAAAATTCAAACCCCAAAGTGAAAGAAAAGGAGGAAGGAAGAAGGACTTTTGTTAGTTTCTGTATGAATATTTGGTTGACTGGTAGAGAATTTAACCAGTAGGCATTGTCTGCCATTTGTACTTTTTTTTGTACAATAAAGGTTAAATAAATAAATAAATAAAAGGATAGCGGGAGTTCTCACGGGGATTCTCTGGTATAGTGGGAATCCTCAATTAGTCATATGGGACTCAGAATGCCGTCATCCGGAAACAATACCTACGGAAACGTGAATGAAAAATATAAATATCCTGTTATGTTTAAGACATTTGTCACCGCAAGTAATTTGCCATTGTTTCATAATGGGATTTACTGAATACTCATAACATAACATAGCCAATTAATGTATCATTTTTTATAATAAATACTCATTATCGTAAACATTTTTGGTCTTAATTTTCCTTTTAGTAATAAATCTTAAATAATAATAATTGTTTTAGTTGTTGCTTTTCCGTACAGAGGACAAGGAAAGACAATCTGAGTTGATGACCAACCTTCCGTAGGTAATTACTCCATCGTTTTGCTGGCAAAACTTAATTAAACGATTTAATATTTGTAAGAAAAATAATTGATGTAATAATGAAACAAGAAAAACAATGCCCTTAGCCTTAAAAAATCCACCAAAATCCTAACCCTGGTCATCACAGCAGGAAAGACCAAGACTCACAATGACATTTAATTTTAGAGCAGTCTCTAGCTCCTACCTCCTCCTCCTAGAACTTTATATGTGCTATGCTACAATGTAACCACTTAGTAATTTAATTATTTAAAAACCAATTAGTAATTTAATTATTCTTTTTGTACGCCGCAAGGCAGAGCATAGAGTTCGCTTAACCTAATCTAAGGACTATTATGTACTTATACTTACCTATGTTTCACAAAATAAATTACTTCCTTACTTACTTACATTACTACTTACCGAAACAGACTGGTGACATCCCTGTTTATGGAAAAACAAATTGATAATTACCTTATGCATGAGCTCGTTTAGAACTACCTGCAGTTCTATTGCTTTGTTGAACTCTGTCCGGGGAAAAGGAGACGGCAGCAAAACAAATGGCGCAATCTATTAACAAAAACAATATCACATAAATACCATGTATAACATACATGACACTTATAGACCTCAATGTTATGAGAAGAGATCAGAATTCTCGTGGCAATTTTAGGCTTTCATAAAAGATAAAAAAAAAAGATAAAAGATGTTTATTCAGTAAGTAGACCGCACGGGCACTTTTACACGTCAAAAATCTACCAGCGCTTCGCAAGAGACCACTGCTGAGAAGAAACGCCGCAAGAAACTCAACAGTCAGCCGTTTTTTTAAAAAATTACTTATACAATTATAGAACTTAGCCTAGCATTATATAAAACAATGAATTTAACATTAAAATATATATATCATGTGTAGTTGAGCAGGAAAATGTGTCAAAACTCAGTATGTTCAGATGAACTCTTAAATAGTAATAATAATAATTATATATATATATATATACTTACCCATGACGGTGCAAAACAACCACAATAGTGACTCATAGTGACTTGAAAGGGTCTAGCAGGCTAAGCTAACAAGAGTGGCCCCCATGAGGGATTTGGTTATACTTTTAGGAGGAATAGTGGCAGGACTGAACACTGTATGCCTAATATTAGCCTCCGGTCTTCCTCTGTTTCAGATTTGTTCACGAAAATGTTAAAAGTTCTAGGTAATTCTTACACTGTCATTTTAAATAAAACCGCGCAAGCAAGAGAAACCAAATAAAATCACTATTGTTGAGAATAGAATGGGGTTAATATTTTTACTGACTGTAATTTTTTGCTTTTTTCGTGAGGGTACACCTATAAAAAAATACGTACTAGCCACTATTGTCAACTACGTATACATATAAAACCATTTTCAAATATTTGGTGCCGCATGTCAAAAAAAACATTCTCATGTCATATCAATACAATAATAGTAGTAAATGAGTAGAGTCCATGTAGGCTAAGACTATGCTACGTTTATTGATCTATGTATGAACAATCTGGATGAACTAAGAATGCAAGACTCCTACCCTACCCTACCAGTAATACCTATACTAAATATGATTTTATTACAATGTTTGATTGTTTTGCTGCTTCAGCTCTTATTAAGCTCCAAGCATACATGAAAACCTTTGTTCACCTGCTATACAACCTTATCGTTATACATTGAAAACGTCAAAATCTCAGGAGAGGAGCGTATTTCATCACACAAATATCAGTCACTATCAGGAATCGTACCCGGGACCGTTAGCTTTATAGGCAGGGTCACTTACAACTAGGCTAACCGTATCATCACTTTGTTGTCGGCAGATCATTATTAAATGCGGAATCAATACAAACATACAGGCCACCTGATGATAAGCAGGCTCTGACACCAAGGACGATACAATTTCAACCTTGATGACTTGAGATGGAATGCCTTATTGCTAGTAATTTCACTAGATGTTTTCTCCTGGGCCATTACACAACAGATTGCCATGATAAAAAGCTTATTAAAAAGCCTCTTCATATGAATTTTTTTGCATGTCTCTAACATATATCAAATAGAAAAATATAAAAAAAATATCAGGGGACAATATCACACCAATTGACCTAGTCCCAAACTAAGCTCTAGGCTTGTACTATGGATACTAGACAACAATATAAATACTTATATAGAGAAATATATACTACAATACATAGAAAACATCCATGACTCAGGAACAAATATTCGAGCTCATCGCACAAATATCTGCCCTTACCGGAATTCAAACCCAGGACCGCTAGCTTCGTAGGCAGGGTCACTACCAACAGCGCGTCATCAACGTCAACCTAGACTGTCTTTTCCTAGTACCCAATCAATAACTTTACTCATTTATTATATATTATATATTATTAGTAGGGATCAGAAATTTGGATGCTTTGGACCTACAATTAGCAAATTTCCAGAAAAAGCTCGGCAAATATGAAGTCGGCTTCTTAAAAAATATTATTTTAATTATTTAAGTTCCGGGATTCCGGGATTGTATAAAACATCAGGAAATAGTGATAACTGTCAAAATATTTAGGCTATGACTATTTTCAGCAATTTTGTTCATATACCTACACGTTGGTAAACAGTTCAATTTTGTATGACTACCTATGTATTCATTTCGTGATTGAACAAAAATACTAACATGAATACCATTCGTTTTCATAAGAATAATAATATGTAACTTAATAAATTTAACAAACTTATAGGCTTATAGGCTAAGATGTTTACCAGTGTATATTAGCGACAGGTTGCAAGCCTTAGTCGCCTCTTAAGACTTCCACGGGAAGACATGGAGTGATACCATTCCAAACCGGCAACCACACAGATACCTAGGAATCTATAGTTGTATCGAAAAACATACCTGAATGGCGTCTTTAGTGAAGTGTTTCCTGTCCCTCATACCGACACCATGCATCAGGGCCCAGTCTTTAGCCTTCTCTATCACGCCTACTAGGTTCTTATGATCCAGAGGCACTGGGATGCACGAGGATAGCCGAGCTTGAGACATTTTGCGCCTAGATAGACCAGCAACAGGTAATTTTATGACTTTACTTCCAATAGTGCTTAGCTTGTACTTGGCTATAATTTGTTTCGAATATTTTTTTTGCTGATTTATGTTGTTTTTTAACCGACAGTCAGCGCACTTGACACCACTGAGTCCACTGACAGACAGCTGACCTAGCACTGACAGAAACCGCGTAAAGTTTTGTGTTTTCATCAATGCATCATCCATCAATGACTAGTTTCCTTAGTCATATATGATATTGTTAATAAATTGGTGGGGCCAACATTTAATAAGACCAACATCTCAATATTTAATAAAACGTCAAGATTTTTAAAAAAGGAAATGTTCTTATCGAAATCATTCAATTACCTACCTAAGTAAAAAAAAAAACTAAGATTGCAAGATTTGCAAGTTAGGCAGGCAGATAGAAGAGCTATTTACCTTATAATTTATTTTAAATAAACTGTTTAAGATAAAATCTGGCTTTTGGGTATAATTAGTCTAAATAGGTAGGCACTCAAAGTATTCGCCAGACAGATCATTGTTAACAAATTATTAACGAAAAAAACATTTGATTATAAAATAAATTAAATTACTCAGTTCATGTTAAAATAAAATCATATTTGAATATAAGTTTTTTAAGCTTTTTAACAGGCATTATGATAGAAGTTTCTTTCGCTTTTCCCCTAAAAAGTACAAAGACAATAGTGTTGCCAAATATTTAAATAATGGCTAAATTTGGCAACTTTATTAGGTAAAGGAACAAAGAAAAGTGTGTATAGGTGTATGTTCTAGATTGTCAAAAAGGTTTTGATTTGGTCCCTTTCGGCACCAATAATATTCCCTGGGCCCGTATTATGGTCACCTTTATCGCGGTGGATAAAGCTTCCGTCACTCTCGCACTTACATACTGGTCAGAAAGTGACAGATGTTTTATCTACGCTTATCTACGTCGATAAACACGACCATAATCGGCCCGCAGGCAGTGTCTTTTGTCGAACGCAATAAAAGTAAACAGCTGCGCTTTAGGCTCTCACTTAGGACACTTCTGATGCCGGCACCACACTTCGCTATTCGCTATTCGTTATGCGGCTGCGCCGCATTTGTTAAATTATTTGCTATCTCGCTTATGCGTTATGCGTGCGAATAAAGAAAACATAGACGAATAAACCCTCCACACTTCGTCGAATGTAGGCGCATAAGCCGAATAACGAATAGCGAATAGCGAAGTGTGGTGCCGGCATGAGACGCACAACGAAACATAGTATCTCTTAATACATAGTCTGTGAACGAAACCCCTATAGAACTCTATATAATTCTAGTACTAGCAATTTAATTCAAATAAAAATGCGCATGCTGCGTTTCTACAGCACGAATCGATAAAAGAGGTTTATTCAGTAAGTAGACCGCACGGGCACTTTTAAAAGTCAAAATCTACCAGCGCTTCCCAAAAGGAGACCACAACTGCGCTGCTGAGAACCCAATATAATGTAGCCATATATGTATATATGATATAATGCGTAATTCTTAGACCGAGTATTACCTAGATAGGAGATCTTTGCTTTCTATCTCACTTCGCGTATACCTTTTTTTCCAGGCCGGTTTAGGCAAGAACCGGTGGCAAACAATGGAGTGAATTGCTGCTTTTTTTTTGCTGCTTTTTTAACCTAATCTAACAACTATTATTTATACTTTCCTATGTGTCACATAATAAATTACTTACTTACTTAACTATTATAATTGTGTAAAATCGGACAGAAAAAGTTTTTTTTTTAAGTAGTGTCCGAAATGACGCTTAACAACACCATCCGGCCAACCGGCAACAGAAGTCTGTCTAATGAAAGCTGAACCTGGGAAAAAGCGGCAAATTCAAAAAATCTTGATATGGTATTACCGATCAATGAAGGAATAAACGATATTGATACTTTTATTATTTTATTTATTTTGGTGGGCACAAAGGAAGAGGAAACGCGTACTATATTTTCATATATATTATTACGAGCGCTATATTTTGATGAAAAGCACTTTAGGTAAAATACGATGACAGTGACTGGAGCACATTTGGTTTTTCGAAATATATTTGACATGAAAATATAGTGATCTGCACGTGTAGCACAAGTTGTATTTTCTCGCTTGTCGCTCTGTGCGTCTCTATCGTAACAGACTAGATAGTAAGGGAGATCCGAGCGACAAACAAGTCACGAGCAACTTGTGCTAGTCGTGCTGTTGATAGATTTCATTGATACGAGAGGTTTTCGTCTGTGTCGCACACAGCATAATAAAACAATGATGATGAGGAATATTATATTCAACCTTTTTAATAAAGTAATTAGAGGTAACATTATTCTCATCACCCTTACACCTCTATCTAACGACAATTATATCTTGGAGAAGAAGCGCCGCAAGAAACTCCAGCAGATCATTTTTTCCAATCATAAAATACAATTATTCTTAAAAGTAACATTACAAGGTAGTAAAGTAATTAATAATTATTTCTAACAACACAAACTTAGTCGTTACAAATGTACGCTCAATAACATTGAGTAAATTAAAAATAGTGACTAGGAGAACAACATGACGAGGTCTCTACGTCAGGAACGATAACTAAAATAACTAACTGGAAAACAGGTTCTTGCAAGCGTGAACAGACAGGACCCCACTGACAACACCCGTAAAACCGATGCTTTCTCTCAACTCTGCCAATAAGCATCTGAGTGTAGGCACTTGTTTTTTTACAATATAAAATTCATTTATTTTATTTCGGATAGCTTGGATGTCAAAGCTATCCAAATTAGACACCGTGGCCTTGTGAGGTCGCTTTTTTCCGGGAGTACTAAAGACACCGTTGTTTAATTTTCCCTCATTACTTATTCTTTTTAAAGATGAAACACTGATATCTGTAAGAAGAAAGAAAGTGTTAAATAAACAGAACACCATTTAGAAATACATTGTGTGGTTGCGCAGTACAGCCCCATTGTACAGTCCGACAGCCCTAAAAACATTTGGGTTTAGGTGAAATGAAATTGCATCGGTGAGGTTCTAATCGCAACGGTTTAAGAACAAGGAAGACTCATATAACCCGAACATCTTTTATATCTGGCCGATCAAAAATGACATTAAATAAATAGATAAGGTACTAAAGTGTACACATATTTATGAAATCGACTGTACAGTGTACATTTGGTTCATAAACAACAAAATGCTGTTTGCTCCGCACACAGAAAATACATATCAAATAATATGTTTATGATATCTTTTAACTAAACACCTCCTTATTGTTTTATTGAAACTATGAGTGTCAGTTACATTAATCATCTGTCTATTAAATTAATTTAATAAAATTGTGAATGCTAAGAGATTCAACATGATATAGGGACAGACAATAGGTACCTACACCTATTATATAGGGAAAGACAATGATAATTTTAGTAATTACCGGTCATTGAAGATACTTCTTCCAAATATTTCGTCTGAGTCTGGCAGGCTAACTCAGTTTCCTCAACCTCTTTCAGCTGCTTTACGTTTTCCAGCACACTTTTGTCAACGTGCACGTCCAGGTTTTCTGAAACGAATTTAATTTCGTTTAATTTCTTAATCTCATCGTATAATAGACAGAAAAAGGTAAATTAAACTTAGGATTGCACATAGATAAATAAGAAGTATCAAAATGAACATGCCGTACTAAAGCCGTACTAACCTATAAATTTGGTCACCGTAACTAAACAATTAATTTTTTGCATCAATAATGCTTTTCTTTCTTCTTGTTTTTCTTTGTACTTCTGTATAATAGTATACAGAATCTCCCGGACACCGCCTCTTATCGTCGACGGCATGATTACTCCGTATTTTTATCAATTTAGATCTCGAATTGACAAGTTTCTAAGAACAACAAAGTCCAAACGACATATTAAATAGTGTTGCCAGACTCGTCAGCCAAGAAAAATCCAGGTTCAGCTTTCATTAGACAGACTCTAGAGACAATGTAATGCCGGCACCACACTTCGCTATTCGCTATTCGTTATGCGGCTGCGCCGTATTTGTTAAAATACTTGTTATCTCGCTTATGCGTTATGCGTGCGAATAAAGAAAACATAGACGAATAAACCCTCCACACTTCGTCGAATGTAGGCGCATAAGCCGAATATCGAATAGCGAAGTGTGGTGCCGGCATTAAAGGTTCATCCGTTCTTATACCACCACGTAGAAATATACTGATGTCAAAAATAAATCGTTTTCTAAGTTTCCTAAGTTAACTACTTAACTCATCACACACTCACCTTGATGTCTAGGGAAATAGAAAAATTCAACTGTGTGTGTGTGTAATTAATTTTAACCAATTTAAATGATTTAATCATGTGTCCCAGCCATTCGAGCAGTATTGCCAGTTTAGGCCTGTAAAATTTTTACTTGTACTTTTATAAAACGTGGCCCTTTGGTTCGAATTTTTGCCGCGCGTTTGGGTAGTAAGAATATAAAAAAACGACTTTCAGGACCGCACCAGCGCTGTGCCGAGTCGACGTTTAGCTTAACGTAACAAAATATAATATAAATATGAAACAATAGGTTTATTGAGTATCTGTTAATATCTCCGTTTTTAATAGGTAAAAGTGCAATAGCAATTAATTCGTCGCCATCCATGATAAACGTTATTTCACTATAGGCCACACTATACATACTAGCATACTACATACTAGCAGGGGCACGGAATACCTAATACGGAAACCGAATGTCTGCGCTAGACTCACGGCATTCCGAATCAGGAATTCTAGCCAGGAAACCGTACGTGTGTGCCTAGCCTAAACAAAGTGGGTGAGAAAAAGGAAGCGGAGGCCTACTCTGAAATCGAAGTTTACTCGAACATCACTCGTCATTCGAGGCTAAATCGAGAGAAAGGTATGGAGTTAACGTAACTTCAAACTTCGATTTTCAAAGTAGGGCCTCTGATGACGAGATGTGACACCGAGCGCAAGTGAACTTTACGAAAATAAAATACGACGCGGTCAGTTTACGAATCTTAAAAATGTTGTACAACAACTTGAAGTGCTGGAAAAAAATACTCATTTCATGTTGAAACTTAAACTTGTTTATAAATATAAAAAAATATGCATGTTAACACGGTTAGGATGGGTTATCGCAATCATTGGCTTTAAATGTTAAATTTATGTTGGCAATACCATAGATTACTTTGCTGCATCAAGCGCGCGTAAACAGAGCCCTCTGTGGATAGTCAGTCAACCAACTTGTTATCTGTGGTATTACCGGTTAGTCCGGTTACGTACGTTATTTATTTTATTACCTAATTACCTACCCTGACGCTAGTAGTAGTCCGGTTGATTTATTTTATACTTCATTCACTTGATATTGGCGAAATCACTTAAGAAACGGCATAATTGAAAAAGATAGAAGAAAATTGATAAAAGACGTCCAATAGATATATTGTTTGTTGGTTGGTTTGTGGTTTGTGATAATTATTTCTATAAACAAGGTGGTCGTTTTTTCACATTAATTCTTGTCATCGAAGCAGGTATTGTGTACATTGGCTTCTGTGCTTATTCCGTTTTAGAATAAATCTTCTTTTTGTTGTCCAACGTCTTCTAAGTTTCTCGTAGGGAAAGGTATATCACAACAAATAGTTAATCATTGAACTTCTCTTCGTCGCTTTTTAGTCATTTTACTTGGTTATCATACGAAACGTGTATGAAGATAAAAAAAAGAAAGAAAATGTGTTTTCGGTGGTCGAGGAAAAAGTATATCCGCTTGCGAAGTAATGATGTTGGAATAGGTTATCATTGTTGCAAAAATGTGGATGGATGGGTTTGTCAGTCTTGGTGTTGTAGTAATTTGAGGTTTTGAGTTGTGTCTTACATTATGGTCTTCTGCATTTTTTAAACTCCCACTGTTCGATACCTATATGCCTTTCCAAGGTTCTTTCAATTTGGTCCTATTATAAATAAGTCTGGTTTATAGCGGGCCAGCATTAAAAAAAAGGTTTTGTGGTACATTTCTATGTTTTTGAATCGGATGCCTTTGCGCAATTAAGTACAAGTTAGTACTTAAAAAACTATTAGTGAAATGAATAATTAAATCTATGGTGGTATTGGAGTCATAGTAATGGAATTGTGTTGTTGTAGAAGTTTCTGTTATTGTAATAATTATCTCACTGTCATATTAAAGTGATATCTGAAAGATGTTTGCTCTCAGAAGCTTCTTTTAAGCAATTCTGGACGCTTGTATAGCATAAGTGCCAGTGCAGCATACTTGCATTTATAGTTGCGTAAAGTTTTAGTTGGTGTGTACAGTTGGTCAATAAAAATCATGCAACAGGGGTCCATTTCATGAACGCTTGTAACTTTTAAATGGAAATCTCTTTTCAACAACTTGCATTGAAAAGAGACTTCCACATGTAATACAACTTATAAGCTTTCATGAAACAGGCCCTAGGTATTGGTAGTTTTATGTATTTTGGTTTCTACGGAGTCAAGAGATCATTTGAAAAGGTTGTGGTTTGCGACCCATTTTGATTTCTGCCTAAAGTTCTAAATTTGATTCAAAGTACAGAACCATGGATTCAAATTATTCTTTCTGGCAAAAATGTAATACAAACATGCATAAAGGCATGTAAATAGTTAACTAAGGAAAAAGTAACAAATTCAATATAAAAAAGGAAATAAACAAAAAAAAAACATTTATTCAATAAACACAATCAGAGTCTTAAATGACTAATTTGAGTGCTTGTTTTGAAATCTTTTAATATCTTATCTCTATCTAATCGAATGGGAATAATCAAGTGAAGGGATTTTTAAGTGTCTTCATTAGAATCATTACTTCCCAAGTTATAATCTTGAGACAAGAGTCTCAAAGGCTTCTTTTGCACTAGTTGAAGAAATTCTTATTGCCTTGTATTGGTTGTAACTTGTAAAGCAACTCAGGAGAATGAGAGATGATCTTTTCAACATAAGCATTATTTTCAAGAAATAAATTTAATTGAGCAATGATTGCTTGATGATCTCTTTTGCGGATAGGCCCTTTCAAACCTACAGACCACTTCTCTCCATTTTTGTTGTAATGATATTTGCGATAGGTTTTGATTGTTGGGCTGGGTTTCTAAGTGGAAGTGATTGTGTTGTTTCTTCATTTCCTCAATCCATTTTTCAATCTGGTAAAAAAATACCTAAAAAAAATGTGTTGGAGAAGGTTTGGTATAATGTTGAATTGTA
Source organism: Acleris literana (assembly GCA_946894065.1). Lineage (NCBI taxonomy): Eukaryota > Metazoa > Arthropoda > Insecta > Lepidoptera > Tortricidae > Acleris > Acleris literana. Next base: position 6,117,717 of record OX335688.1, on the reverse strand, counting down.
TACTTGAGTTTTATCATAAACATGTTTTTGTCTACATGTATTTCGTCATAACTTTTGGTCTAATATTCAAAAATCTTGAATTGAAATGACTAAAAGGTTTAATCTTTAATATTTTTAGATGTACAAGATATCTTGCCTAATACGCTGAAATCCTATTATTTAAATACCGTGAAACCTACTTACTTACTTGCCACTTTAGACAGGCTTCAAAAATACAAGTGGAGTTCTTTTTTTTAAATACACTGAACCCGACTTCCAAGTTAAATAATTTATTGAAAAATATATTTTGGGAAGACTTTCTACATACTATTTAATTTACATTATATTCAAAGTAAATAGGCAAAAGGGACAAAAATATAACATGGTAAACCTAACCCTACTGTGTGGTGACTTTGCCAAGGTTTTGTACAGTCAACGTCAAAAATATTTTTACATTATTCAATGGAATAAATCGACTGTACATCACACTGTACATGGATGATTTCGAACCATGTGTCTCGCAAAATATAAAACTGAAGTTTTTTCAAAAATAACAAATGTCGCGTTGACGAATACGTTTACCTTTCATTGATCCCTCTTCTGACAAAGTAACTTTATCTTGCAACAGTCCTTGTTCAGTTTCTAATTGTAGTTTTTTTTTAATTTTATCTTCTATTTCTGCATCGACTTGTCGGTATTGTGTTGTGTTCTGTGTCATGTTTTTATCCTTTTCATCAAATTGTTCATTTGACTTTTCATAGTAACGTATAAAAAAAAGAATTGTTAGGATATTTAAAAGAAAGACGGTATATTAGTTCATTCGTTTGAATTTGTACTAACATAAAATACAGGGTGTTTGGTAGAGCGTTGTCAAAAGAAACAGGCGAGTAGAAGAGCCCATTAGGTATCTATTTCAGGTTTCCATTTATCTAAGGGCTATTTAATACCGATTTTTTAAATTTTATTAAAAGACGCCAATATTCGAAGTGCAAAAATTTAAACGCGTCAAACGAAATGGTAGTGGGTAAATAAGAACCTATCAAACATGAGCACTCGGGGAATTACGATGGTAAAGAAAACATGACATACACTGTGTTGTGATTTAAAATAACCAAAACTAAAACTGGTCTTAAGTACTTAATAAAATACTACTAAACTATCATCTTGGTCCCGCTAGGTCAGAGCCGGGCAAATTAGAAGTCACAATTTTTAATAATGTGCGGAGTTGTAAAGTGCCTTAAAATTAAGGGGATACAATCAAAACTTACAATTTGTCTTTAAAATCCTCCATTATCTGCACGATTTCATAAAAAATATACATCACGGTTATACTATTAAAAAAAATCTTTTATTACATATGAAGATCTTGACATAAAATTGTAGATAGTTTTTATCCAGTGCCGGATTAGCCACGTAGCAAGAGTAGCAAATGCTACGGGCCTCGCGCATTGGGAGGCCCCGCGCACCCACATCTCCCGGACATGTACGACGCTTGAAAGGCGAAATGGGATAAGCCACCAAATGGTAACTTTACAGGAGAGCCAAAGAACCGCACAATTTTTTGAAAAAAAATCACTAAAATTTATTTTGCTGGCCGATTTTAAAAATTCAGCTTTGTACATGATCATGGTTTTACTTTTTATGTACTGTATTTAATAAATTACCCAAAAAGGTATTATTTTAGGAGTTAGTGTAGCTTACGCAAATTGATCCCAAAAACTGCAGGAGGTAAAATTATCTAACCAAAAAATTAGATGAAAAATTAATCAAGTAAAAGAGTCTAACCGGGGAAAGGATTTAAAAGATAATTATGAAAAACTATCCAACCGCAAATGTTTCAAATGTAATAGCGAGGTTAGATTATACAAAAGTCATTATTAGCCAGAAATTAAATCAAGACAAATAATCTAACAGCTATGATCGACAACTTTAAACTTCTTAATATTTTATCTAAGCTACAATTTACCCCTCATATTAATTTCCTTCTAAATAAATCACCACGAAAATTTAAGTTATTGATGAAAAAAGGAGGTAAATAAAACAACTGTTACGAATATTAATGGGTCTTTAATTAAAAGGAACTGAAATAATCTAAATCACTAAACAAATATAGGTACTTCACCTATTTCAAATAAAAATAAACAAATAAAGTCATCAGTCAACAAATAAACACAGTCATCAGCATCAATAAGTCATATTTATAAAAAATTGGTCACTCCAAACCTAATCACTATCATAATGAGATCAAAAAATTGTAGTGTGTTGACACTCGTCTCCCCTCCCTTTTATAATTATAAATGTCACAATGTGTGTGGTCTATGTCATAGACCTAAGTAACATGTACTACAAAAAATATTATGATAATAAAATCAACAACATTATAAATCAATATTTTTTCAATATGAACTTAACATTTAATTGACCTTTGTTGGTCAGTGATATCCAAAATTGTTTAAAACTAACTATTTCGAGGTAATGGCATACTACAATACTACAATTCACGCATAAACAAAAACAAACGGACGTAAATCTACCGTAATACCAGTTAACAATTAACAGTCTTTATAATTATTTTCTTAAAAGCACAAATAATCACATTTTTTTCTTAAGTATATTTGGCTCTGAGTATCTATGATCAATTGTCAACATCTTCTATGTCTGACTCAGGCAGAGTATCTTTTATGGAAGTTGCAGTTGTAATTGTTAAAAATTCGTTATGAAATATTGCAGGTATAACATTGTTTTTGCAAAGCTTGCTGAGATCGTCATATTTGGCTTTTGATATAGGGAGTAAATTTTTGTAACACGTTGTAGGTACAATTTTAGTTTTGCATTGCACTTCCACAGTGGTTGAGTCATCATTGAATACTTCAAGGTTATTTTTGAATCATCTTTTCTTTTTAATGTAGCTATACGTATTCTACTGACTTTACCCGTTAGATTTCCGTTGAAGTATTTTTCACTTACTCCATCCCATTTCATGAAATCTTTGTAAGTAACCAAATTAACATTATAAGGCAATTAAGGCATTGGGTTCTGCCTAGCTGTAGAAAATATGGTATACCACTGTGATGGAGCGTAAACAATGATGTTTTTAAGATTACGTTCGATCACCGCGTGCTCCGAATCAACCGGCATGTATGTATGTCCTGTCAGCAAAAAAATCATTTGGATCGTTTCCAAATTCTTGCACAATTGCAAAGTTGAATGGATCATAGCCATAACAGTTTTATTGCGATTTTGACCTGGGCAGCAATCACAATATAAAAGCAAATGTTTTACTGTGCCCCGGTTGTCGATCATTTGAATGAAGTGTTAAGTATGCTTGCTATTTCATTTGCCCCACGTTTTCCGTTAACCTCGTCCCAATAAAAACAATAAACATTACGTGTATTGCTTTCATAAAAGCAAAGGTTATAAACAGCTAGTTTTCGCGAGTAATATAATAACATACTTTGCCCGTGAGGAGTGTTCAACACCTTCTCTAAATCAAAACTCACGCATAAACTGCTTGGATCAGTTAAATGAACATTTTGATGAGCCTTAAAACGATCATAACTGCTTCTTTTCTCCTCTTCATGCTGTAGCTTCTCTGCTTCTATGGTTGCATTATTTTCAGTAGATTTTTCGAAATTGAGACATTTTACACATTTGTCTTTTTTAGGGAAATGGAAAGCTACATTAAAATCTTCTGTAAATATATTACGGAATATTCTATCACTCACTATGTCAATGCCTTGCTCAACATACCGGTTTTTATAAACTTGGTACAGGCTTGTCAAGTTTTTGTATTCCTGTGGCAAATAAGCACGACTTGAATCTTTGCGACAATGGTGGGATGGTACTGCAGGAAGGCTTTTGATGAAATTAATCGCCATGATTTTGGTAGCTTCTTTACACTCGCGAGCAAAAAAATCGACTCAAGCTGCACGTTTGGGTTCTCCGCCCAGTATCTCTTGACCCATCCAAAATATCTTGAAAAATATGGTATCAAACGAAAGCTGATAAAGTAACGATTTCAAAAATGTATAATTTTCAGTCATGCCAGGTTCCACAACTGATGGGGCCAGGTTTTGCAAAGACGAATAAAAAAAATACTATGAAAATTAAAAGGAAGTCGTGAAATAAACGGCATTTTAAGAAAAATAAGATTTTATTTGTTAATTTAATATTTTGTATTTCCACCCCTAGCCCTTATCACAGCATCCAGGCGGTTTTTCATCGATCTGATGAGCTTTTTGTGAAGCTCCTGGGGGATGACATCCCACACCTCCTGCAGAGCTGCCTTCAGCTCCGTAACATTTGACGGAGCTGGTTCTCTCTTCCGAACTTGTCTTTTCAGGTAGTCCCAGACATGCTCAATGGGATTCAGGTCCGGGCTGAGAGCTGGCCAGTCCATGGTGGGTATGCCGACCTCGGCAAGGTAGGCCCGACTGATCCTTGCGGTATGACAAGGGGCATTATCCTGCATTAGGACGAACCCCTCGTCATAAAAACCGGCGTAAGGAACAACATGCTCCTCAAGGATCTCGGTGATGTACCTGGCAGCGGTCAAACCACCGCCACGGCCCCCACCAGGTACAAAAACGAGCTCGGTACGCCCTTCCATGGAAATGCCCGCCCACACCATGACGGAACCCCCTCCATAGGCAACTGTTTCCCTGAAACAGCACTGTGCGTACCGTTCCCCTGACCTCCTGTAGACCCTCCCCCGTCTGTCACAGCCATTCAAGCACACCCTGGACTCATCGCAAAAAAGAACTGGGGTCCATTGCTCAATGGTCCAGTTTTTGTGCTGATGAGCAAATTCCAGGCGTGCTTGGCGGTGACGTGGGAGCAGTCTGGGGCCCGTGGCGGGCCGTTTCGGGGTCAGGTTAGCTTCCTTAAGCCTTCGCCTTACTGTCCACTCGCTGGCAGTAACCCCTCTTACATCCTGAAGATGCTGCTGGATGGAAACGCCGGTCTGGTGCCGATTTCTGAGAGAGGTAGTGACCATAAAGCGGTCATCCCTCTCAGATGTGCACCTCCAGCGGCTAGAACCTGGTCTTCGTATCAAGGCCCCAGTCTCCCGATACCGTCGGTAGACTCGGGATACTGCTGACTGGCTTAAATTCAGCTGGTCAGCCACAAAGCGTTGGTTGTGTCCCTCTTCCAGCAAGGCCACGACTTGGGCGGCTTCAGTCATGGTGGTATCCATTTTCTCCAAGGCTTCTGAGTAGGGTCGTTAGCAGAGATGTGTACCGGTCAACTTCTGATAAGTGACTGATGACATTTCCCCCTCCACCCCCTTATTTATAGGGGTCAAAGGGGGCACGACTCGTACGTTTCGGAACGAGTAAATGACCCACATATCGGAAAATAAGGCATAACTTGAAAAATCGTGGATGGATTTCCACGGTTTTTTATTTTTTTAATCGTTACATTATCACCTTTCGTTTGATACCATTTTTATTAATATATCATGGATGGGTCAAGAAATACTGGTCGGAGAACCCAAGCGTGCAGCTTGAGTCGATTTTTTTGCTCGCGAGTGTATATATCGTAGATGTTGCGGGTTTCTTCGTAGAGATTGTCACTTCTCTTAATTTAGATGCTGCTTCTGGGTTTTTCAGCATATACTCAATTACGGCCGCAATATCATCGCGGCCATCCTGCTTAAAACGTTCTGCTGCAGAATATGCCAATTCATCAGCGTTTTCGGATTGTAAGTCACTCGATATTTTTTTCTTCTGTTTGGTTCCCAGATATTCGAATGACTTACGTTTTGTTTTAGTCATTGTTAGTCCCGTATTGAGGTCGAAGGTTCTTCATAGTTTAAATCACCTGATTCTTGGGTGGGTGAATGGGTTCGCCAAACTACGAAGCTTGGCCAATCAACACTTTCCATAAGCTAATGTTAATAAGTACTTCTAAACTTTTTCGTATCTCTTCGGCACTTCTGCCATCTTTCCAGAGCAGCTCTTGAAAATTTTTCTTCGGCAAAATTCCTTGAGGATATCATAGTCTTCTTCAGATAGTTGTCCATTGATTTTAGTATCCACTTCTTCCAGCAAGGCTTCGTGGTTAAACGAAGGCTCCTGATTTCTCGAAATCACGTACCAAATTAAGTTGCTCGTTAAACCCTCCATTGCTTGCAGTTAGTGATGTTAGCAGTTGAAATGTTCCAGAAGGAATAAACAATAAAATTTAACTGCAACCTATTTATTGCTTTTTTCTAATGAGAACCCATTGAAATCTGGGTAATTATCATCCTTAAATAATTATAAAAAGATAATATTTAATTTATACTTTTACTTAATGCCAACTCATTAGGAATAATTAAGAGAGTAGTTTATTAAATTTTTACTTTTCATACACTTAATGAGCACTTAATGTTGCAGGGCCAAAAAGTTAGATATGTCATTATTCCAATGAACTCATTTTTGAAAATCAATCTCATCTAAAGCCATTATTTAATTTTATTCCGTGATTAAACGTGTCTTGCAAACTTAAATACCAACTAAAAACCAAGTTTTCCCTATATAAAACGTTTTTGATTTTTAAGTGCACCTGACCGGGAAATTTGAGTACGCCGAAAAATTATAAATAATTTGTACTAAATACGTGTGGACGGATATTACGGGAAAATGTGCACTTTCTGAGATATTCCGTTTTTTCATATGCGCTCCATACAACATTTTCGTAAAAAAATTATTACTCGGCGGTTTTCCAGCCAAATTGACCCATATTCATTTTTTTACCTAATTATGAGGAGTAGATACTCGTAAATGATCTGGGCTTCTGACTTGGTGGCATAAACCAAATTCATCGCACGTCCCCAGACATAAAAATCAAGCGGTGTGAGGTCCGGAGACTGTGCGGGCCACGGGTTGGGTCCACCTCGTCCATTCCATGATTATGGGAACACGTTGTCTTGGTGCTCTCTCACCGACAGTCTCCAATTTGCTGGGCACTCGTCTTGTTGCAAAACAATCAGTCGGTTTTCCTCTAATATCGGCAAATGAGCGACTAATCTTGGAAGATCATTCTGAAGGAATTCTAAATAATTGTCACGTTTCATCAAATGACAGCCGCTCTGAGTGTTGCCTGGTGATATTTTTTTGCAAGTATTTGAGCAAAGGTTACGTTATTCAACGTTAATAGCGAGATTACAAGTAGACGATGGATTTTTGATCGAAGAAAATTTATGGTATCATTTTTGATACCGTATGCATCTAAGGGTTAAGCTCAGCGTAGCACGTAGTAGATGCGGCTTTTGACGTCGTAGAATGTGACCGTAACAGGAAATTCTGCGCACTTTGACTAATTTGGTAATCGTTTTCCCCCCAAGAACCTGATGGATTTTGTGTCTAAGGGGGTCTTTTGCTGCCTCCATCATCTTCATGATGTGGCGCTCATATTTTCTTAGTCTTGACCTGTTGGCCATTGTAAGTGCCATAACATTTAAGCCACAGATCATAGCCGGCGAGATTACCATTTTAAACATCAGCCGCGCAATGCGCCATTCGAGTTATTACTGTTTGACAAACTTGGTAAGGACCTTACAATTTTTAATTGCTTTGGCACATCTGGTTTTAATTGAAACTTTTGGATTGTGAGTCGCTGTAATATACGACCCCAAATATTGTATTTGCTCGACAGGTTATAGCAATATCCCTCCCATAGATTTTGATAGCTGCTCGGTTGCAGGGGGGCCAAAGGGGTCCGTAATGACTAGTTTAGTTTTGGTGTCGTTTATGACAAGACCAATGGTTATGACTCATAACCATTGCTCATAACTTATGAGCAAATCTTTCATTTTCTGCACTATGCGGTGTAGGGTAGTGCAACAGTCGCCCACTATTATAAGATCATCTGCAATAGACAAGATTAGCGGTAGATTGACCTTAACGTCCTGGTATAGCTTCACCACATCCTTCCTCTTCTTCCTCTAGGGGTCGTAGCACATCATCCATTAAAGGTGTAAATAATCTGGGCAACAGGGGGCATCCTTGTTTGACTCCTTTACCCTTGTTGATGATTTGTATGTTTTGAATAACCACGAGATGAAAGTTAGTTCCCGCAACTAAGCGCATACAAAACAAGTCGTTCAGATCTACATTTTCGAATGTTGTTTACTTCTAAGACTACGGAGTGTAAATAGAGGGTCCTCTGTTCACCTTTTGTTCAGAAATGCTGCCTGATAGTTTCCAAGAGCTTCGATTTTCGCGTCTAGTTTTCTTAAAAGGAAATTGGCGTAGATACGGTATCCTACTTTGTAAATCGATATTCTTCTGTAGTCGTTGACATGCTGACATTCGGTATCGGTGCCTGCTTTGTAATGAGCCAGTCTTATGGTATTTATTTGGTTTTTCAACCAGGCTTCGCGCATTATTTTGGTAACCTGTTGTATAAACTCACTTGGTGCGGCCTTGTATAATTCCGGGACTATTTGGTCCGTTCCGGTGTCTGTCCCTCCTTTCAACTTACCCACTAATAATGTTCGTTACTGTTTCAATATCGGGACCGTCGTCTTCCTGTACTCGGTTTGTGCTGTGGTCGACTGGTCTAATCGGATCTCCTTCGCTTGTTTTCAATACAGAAATTCAATTGGACATCAGAATATATCTGTTATTGACTATTCTGTTCTCTGGTTTATTTTTAAAGCTGCGAAAATACTTGTTCGTGGCCTTCATTGGAACTGCTCTGTGCGCTTGTGTTGTAATTTACATTATGTGTAAGCATATTTAATGCACTTAATCAATTCAACAAATGGATGTAAATGATTAAATCTTTTTCGCCTCCTCCATTAAATTTGACGAGCCAATTTGTAAAATCCCCTTTATCTTTGTGGAAGGCCCTTTTCAAACTTCGCGCTAGTCAGAAGTGACTCAATCCGCTGAATGCGTGTTCCAACTGGTGCCACAAACCTATTTTTGGAATCGCTGTGGTTAACTTTTTTGTGTATGTAACCATGTTCGGGAAGACAATTATATGCTCTCAGCATCAGCCGTCGTCTCCCTTTGCACCTTCTCATATGAGTAACCACTAACGAAATTGTAGTGGCAGAGCCAGGTGCACATTCTCAAACCAGGTATCTTTGGGGCGGCTGACGCTTTTCGTTCTGCAATTGCCTGTGCGTTACCTGTGGTAACAAAGTGGGAATATTTGCTTTAATAACGAACAATGCAATAAAATCTATGATGTCAATGTTAAGCTACTTTAAGTCAAGGGTTTGACTCGCAATTTTGAATCCTAATGCAATTTAGATGATGGTGGAAGGTGGATATCCTAATGTTCTTGTTTTACATACATTAATTATTGCATCCATTGTTTTTACTGTGGTCTTACAGAGTAATAAAATGCTAATCATGTACTCTATTAGGGTATAGCAATATTAAACATTTACACAATAATACACCAGGGGCTAAGTACACTGGTTTTATTGATATTAAAATATTTTTCGAATATGGCCATTGGGGCACTTTGATGCACTAACCCTTCGTCTGTGGCGCGGAGCGAAATTTACATACCGTCGTCTGTGGTTGTTTAGGATCCTGTCTTTACTACTGTATGCGGCGCGGATCGAAAGGGTTTGGCCGGTCTGCTATAGTAAAATCGCCCCTGGCTGAATATGAAAACTGAATATGCACGTTTATTTGCCTCATTGTCAAATATAATTTTACTGAATATTAAGCCTTAAATACTTACGATAAGCGAAATATTTAAAAAAATAAAAAAACAGTTTTTAATTTATATTGGCCAAACTACTTTATCGATTGACACGTCCTTCGAATATTTTATACATGTATTTAAGATACATTTATAAAAAAAAAATTAAAGTCCTAGCTTCTTTTGAAGTCAACATTTTTGTCTGTTTTAGTTTTTTTTTTTTTTTTTTTTTTTACTTGCAAGTTAGCGACACCTACCACATTTTGATATAATATAGACATTTTAATATTCTATTACATATATTTTTTTCAAAAATATTAGTTTGGATCAACAAAGTGGAAATAAGCTATTTGTGTAAAAGGGTGGAAAAAAAGAACACCCATGAACGCCATCTTCCTTAAATAATGGAAATAGGTAATTCTAAAAAAAAAACTTTTATTATTGGAAACATTAAATACTTTTGTAATTCGCTCTGATACTTAAGAAATTCATACCTAAGATGCTAGAAATGGGATCTAAACAATCGCTGTAGAAATGGAAACCTACTTCACAAAACTCCCTTTGAAACTCCGTGAAAACCTCTTTGAAATCAGTTCGCTAGCTTTTGATTTTACACGGGCAGATACTCGTATATCTTAACTTTTTATGTATACAGGGAAGAGATAATTTATTTTATTACATTTTTCTCCGTAATATATTTTCAGTGAACGCCATGTTTATTACTCATATAGGTACATACATCGGGGTTTTCGGTGCGGGATTGATTTTATGCCTACTCTCAAACATTCCCGCACCGAAAACCCCGATTTATGCTTATATACATGTAAGAAAAATGCTCTTTAAGTTTATAGCACAATTGTATTATTAATAATTAAAAATTAATAGAGAACATGTAAACACAAGTTTATTTATAGAATAACAAAATAACAAATACTCAGGATGCTTGCAGTAAGCTAACTATATCATCTAACAGACCCTAATCGTTATCACTGTCACTTTCTATAGCAATATTTAAACCATCGTTGTTAAATAAGGAGCTAAGTTTCAAATTAGGACGCAGGATTTTTGATAAATATCTGCCGTATGACAGATAATATACAATAGCTGCAATGTGTGAACAACAGCCCACCGTCCTTAATCCATTTGCACACTCACAGCAATAATTTTCAATTGCATCTATACCACTTTTATCTGAATTATACATTATAAAACATTTATATTGCTTTTTTGATATGTGCCGTGATTGTATACATATTTTTAAAATATTTGATTGGTCTTTTACATATGCCATGTTTAAGTTCCCTGTTTCATCCAAAACCTCGGCTAAGTATGAAATGGCTTGGCCGTATTGATAACTGCCTGTGAATAAAAGTTTCATATCGTACTCTGTTAATTGCGGAAAATCTGAAACGTCATTAGCTGAAATGCTTTGAAAAGGAAGTTTTTTTCGCAATAAGCCTTTTTCTTCCACTATGGCAGCTAAAACATTTTGATCGCATTTTTTTATGCTCATTCTCTCGAAAATAGCGGTGGTCATATTTTTGTCCGAAATTAAAGATTTTCCAAAACGGTTAAAAAAATATGAAGTTATGCGGCACAAGCTTTGTATTTTATCAAGCATCTTGTTATCAAATGTCTGGTCTAGTTGATTATATTTTTGTTTTAAGGCACCATGAACTGCTTCCACGACCCAACGAACTTTTGTAACATACCGGGACTCATTGGCTTCTTCGGTGGTGAGCTGTTTACGTTGTCCTTTTAGAGCGGGCATCATTACTCGGTAACCTTTAGATTCTAAAAATCCTACTACATCCCGGAAGCCTCTATCCAAGACAAATATGTCGCCAGGTCTAATAAGATTTTTCAAACTGGGTATAACTTTTCGCATAATGCTTGCATCGTTCTCAGTAGCGTGGAAAGGTCCCAACATGTCGACTATAAAACCATCTGTTGTACATATTGTGAACGGCTTGCATAAATGTGTTTTTTTCTGACCGGAATATGATTTTCGTTGATACTCATTATTGGAACTTTTTTGGTGGTATATATATGTACCATCACAAATGAGTATCAAAACATTCTCCACATTGAAAAGTTTTTTTGCTAGTTCCGTTGTGTGATTGTCAATAAGCCATTGGCGACTAAATACATTGACACCAAATTGAAATGGAAGAACGTCTCTTTCAAATGAATCAATAACATTAGTCACATATTCTGACACTATTTGGTATCTAGAGAGCTGCAGTAAAGTACCGATTAGTCTGTTACTATTGCCAGTACGTAGTTTGATTAAAAAAATCACAACAGCTTGTATAATGTCACGTTTTGTTTGTAAAGAGTGCAATTCGTTTTTAATAATATCAACATGTTCCCAAGTAAATCCCGTTAAAATAGCAAAATGGTCATCGGAGACAGATTTATTAATTATTTTCTCAATTAAAGGCAGCTGTGTTTCAGTGACTAAACAACCAAATAGCTCTGCTATCTCTTTAACATTTACGGCGGCTGTGGTTGAATAGACTTCGATCAGGTTTAAATCATGTTGATAGAATTGACAATTAATCAAATGTGATGAGCAGCATCTATTTTCTGTTGGAATATAAATATTTCTTTTAGAGTAAACTAGTAATCTTGCCTTTTTAGGTACTGTTTGTAAGTTGTTTGATTTAGAATGGCATATGAAGCAGTACCTGTGAGTAGACACTGTTCGTTGAAGTGGTAACTCTATCCTCTCAACTGAGCATCTACTACTAACATTAAATGCGACGACTTCATTTTCACTGCTAGAATCGCTGAGAGTAGTCCGTTGATGTAAGGTTGAACTTGAGGGCAAAATTGGTTGTTTAGTACGGTAGGCTTTCGTGCGGCAACATGAACATAAAATATCACCATGTTTAAAAGTCTGCAGTAAAGAATCCGAATAGAATTTTACATCGGCAGAAGACAATAAAGTTTTTTTCACACCTTTCGTTTTACAAAATTGTTTTTTGCAACTACTGCAATTACGAATAGATTCATTGGACGCTGACATACTTTAATGAATAGCACTTACGTTTTGTAAATCTATTACAAACGATTAGGTATCTTATCAATATTTATCTAATTATAATTATTATTGAATAGGTACTAGAAGTTGCACTTTAAATGTGCATATGTCTGTAGAATAATTTTCCCGCACAAAAACTACAGTACAAATCACTTAATGTAACTGTATTATCTTCCTCACGACTTGTGCCACATGTTGAGCATATGTTCAAAAGTCCGATTCCTTCCTCCTCCAGAAATACTTCATCGTTGGGTAGGCAGCTAGAGTCTGGCCAGTATAAGTTGGCAATGGAAAATAGCGGCAAATTTAAAAAAAATAGGATTGGCAACCCATTTTTTGGCAAAAAGAAAACCTGTCACAATGACGTTTTGCACTGGTAACCCTGTGAATTAATGGAATAAATAAATTTGATACTTGTTATACTTTTTATTAGTACATTTCTCTTTTCAGATTAGTGGTCAAACTTGCACATGTTTCGGAGTGCTTTGATGACGACTTTGAAAATTGTGTCATCTTTCACATTGAATTATTTATATATTTCTTATTACGATAAGAAATATTAATGAGTGTTACGTTAGAATAATTCACTGCGGCTATGTATTCTTTATACTTAAAACTTGTGCAAGATTGACCGTTAAATCTATTTTTTAGGGCCTGTTGTTTGATCAATAGTTAACTCAACTAATTGTTAAAATTCGATAAAGGAATCGAAAATTTGACACATTTCCTTGAGATTTAACCATTAGTTACGATTTTTAACAACTAGTTAGTTTAACTACTGATCAAAGAACAGGCCCTTGGGGTGGTAAGCAATTTCTTGTTGACTGTGCAGTCAATGCCCCAACCTAAGGACCAACTCCGCCATACTATACATACAGGGTGGAAAAGACGAACGCTACATGGACGGTAACTATCTTAAATATTGGAAATAGCAAGTTCTACGCAAAGGGGACTTACTTTTATTTCTGAAAACTAAAAAATACTGCATTATTGCATTTTATTTAAGGTAGTTGCCGTCCATGTGGTTTTCGTTTTTTTCCACCTTGTATAGAACTCTAGGTGTATAGAGAAGTGGATAGTTATGTTAGGCAACTGACCGTCCATAGAATAATATTTTTTAGGACAAACAAATCACAATACCGTAATGTTTAAGGCCAAGAAAAAAACACCTCAGTTTTAAATACTTTTACTTATTCTAGGTCAGATTCCAAGTATTCAATGTCTTCATAAAAATCTGTGTCATCATCATCACTATCACTTTCATTACCTACATTAATAATGAATGGCTCTAACTCATTGTCCAATATATTGTCTTTTACTCTATATTGCTCTTCAACTCTCAGAACATGGTCTGTGCATTTCTTCCAATCCTCTGTCTTAACACTGAGAAAACATTCTTTAATTAAGTTTTCCATTTCTGAAGCAGGAACTCCCATGTTTCTACTAGCTACTCTTCTTTTAGCTAAACTCCATATCATCTCAATAGGATTTAGGTCACAGTGATATGGAGGAAGCTTCAGGACTTCATGACCATGTTGTTTCAAAATTTCTTCAGCTTCATATACTGGTACTTGTTTATTTTCATTAATTAGGCATAATAATTCTGCCTTGGTGAAACATTCCTCAAATGGGATATTTTTGCTTCTAAGCCATTCCTGTAATGTGGCTTTTAAATTTTGCATTGTAGGTGCTTTATTTAATTGTTTCATATGGTAGCTTGCATTGTCCATTACAATGACAGAGGGTACATTCAAATTAGGTATAAGTTTTTCTTTCAGCCATTTTGTGAAATTTTCTGAATTCATGTCATTGTGATAGTCTGCCGATTTTGATTTGGTGCTGAACACCAGGAGTCCATTGGGTACAAAGCCATTTTCAGAACCGGCATGTACTATAATGTATCTCTTCCCTGGTGAAATTTTGTCTGTCACACCACTGGTGGACGGACCTTGCCAGGATTTTTTAACTCTATAGTTGAGATGTACATAAGTCTCGTCCAAATATACTATAGGTTTTCCTTCTGCTCTTTTTGCTGCAATTGATCTAAGATATTTATGCCTCCATGCTGATATTTCAAATCGCTCAATAAGTGTTGACCTTTCATTTTGATTGGTTTTAAATACAAATCCATTTTTTAGCAGTATTTGCCTTAAAGTTTCTCGGCATCCCACAAATCGAATTGCTTCTCGGAGTTCTGTGAGTAATGTTCTCAGCGTAGGAACCTGTTTTCTTACTATGTAGAACTCATTGATTTTGTTTCTGATAGCAGAAATGTCAAAATCGTCAAGGTTTGATACAGTCGTTTTACGAGCCCTTTTTTTACCAGGTGTATTCCAGACACCTCCATTTAGAGATCCTTCTTTTTTAATTCTGATCAACGTCCTAACAGATACATCTGAAAAGAGGAAAATAAATTATGGGGATATTATTATATGATCACTACATAACTACATAGTATAAAACAAAGTCGCTTCACGCTGTCTGTCTGTCCCTATGTATGATTAGATCTTTAAAAATACGCAACGGATTTAGATGCTTTTTTTTTTAGATAGAGTGATTCAAAAGGTAGGTTTTTATGTTTATTAAATTCTGGTTTATGTACAGGTGCTACAGAAAACTCACATAAAACGAAGCGAAGCGAGGGTAGGTTGCTAGTATTATATAAAAGAAAGAAAGATAGATTCTTATAATTATATGGATAATGCAAGCAGACTAGTTATGATCTGTAATTTTATAATTTACCTATAAATATCACGATAAAAGTAGTTTAGGATTGGAGCTGATACGCTGATGTAGTATTTTAGTTAATCAATAACAACACGAACCTGTCATGGATGAAATTGTTTCCATATATTTCGATTGGGAATGCAATACTTTATTTTCCTCAATTTCTTTAAGTTTTCCAACTGCTGCTGTGATCACTTCGCTATTCTCCAAGTTAGCTGAAACAATCACGTAAAATATGAAACACACGGTACTTCAAAAATAATGTGATGTAAAATAAATAGTGTCGATCGATACTTATCAATCAAAGTATCAAAACCAATTTGCTAAAGAACCTACCTGCAGATGCGATGATCGTATCTAAGTATTGCGTTTTCAACTCAAATTCAGATTCAATTTCACTTTTCACATGTTGATACTTATTGATCATAGTGTGCAAGATTTCCCTCGCACTGCTTTTGACTATTTTGGGCATGATAAAACGTTTTAATCACAAAATTCCGAACAAAAACAAACAGTGTCTATAGTAGCAATGGCGATTTTTGACGGAATAAAAATGTTGCTACAATTTAATTTAATTTACATTGCTGCATGCCGATCTGATTTATAGGGTTGCCAAAATGAGGTTTGCTTTACATTGCTTGTGACAAGTTACGCTGGCCAGACTCTAAGAAACAAAGCGACCTGCATATATTTCGGCAGGTTTACTTGCTCAAACACTTTGCATTTTACTACATCCAACTGAAAAATATTATTTATTATGTAGATTAATTACTTCTACATCAATTCACAAAAGATGTATTTAAAGAAAATATGAATTTGAGGCTTACGTTATTCGGCAGGGATTGGTGACTATTTTCCAAATAATCTTCTGTCCATCTGTTCATTTTATCAACAATTACATCGTACACTATTTTGTATAACGTCGGGACACGTTTTTGAAACAATCGTTTTAAAACTGTATTTTTATTTACAACTAATTTTGTATTATCCGATGAAAACATTTTTCTTGTTCCCGCCATTTTTTTTTTTAAGAACGTCGTGCCGTGTACCCCACAGAGGTGCATTCTTCTAAAATAAAAAGCAAGATTTAAATAAGAAGCCCGCCGTGTTCGAAATTCAAAATGAGAGTCTTTGAATTTAGAACACGGTGGAACAACTTACTTTCTTTGTTTACGTTTACGGAATCAATTTGAATACCACTCCTATACAAATAGCTTATTTCCACTTTGTTGATCCAAACTAATATTTTTGAAAAAAATATATGTAATAGAATATTAAAATGTCTATATTATATCAAAATGTGGTAGGTGTCGCTAACTTGCAAGTAAAAAAAAAAAAAAAAACTAAAACAGACAAAAATGTTGACTTCAAAAGAAGCTAGGACTTTAATTTTTTTTTTATAAATGTATCTTAAATACATGTATAAAATATTCGAAGGACGTGTCAATCGATAAAGTAGTTTGGCCAATATAAATTAAAAACTGTTTTTTTATTTTTTTAAATATTTCGCTTATCGTAAGTATTTAAGGCTTAATATTCAGTAAAATTATATTTGACAATGAGGCAAATAAACGTGCATATTCAGTTTTCATATTCAGCCAGGGGCGATTTTACTATAGCAGACCGGCCAGACCCTTTAGAGACCGTCGTCTGTGGTTGTTTAGGATCCTGTCTTTACTACTGTATGCGGCGCGGATCGAAATTTAGAGACCGTCGTCTGTGGCAGTTTATGACAATTTCGCACGCGATCCGCCGGCGTTTAGTATATGTTGAAAAAATAACTTTTTTTGTATGAAACTTACAATTGTAGCGGTTGTTATCGAAATGAATATAAATTTGCTTGTTTGTTAACAATAATATATACCACGAAACTAAATACTTAATTTTTGCGAGAGGTTTGAATCCGATGTTTGGTCAAAATTATACACGCATAAATAAAAACCACTTTTTGAAATGTATTCTTGTACTTTTTTCTATTTTTCCGCATTACCCCGTAGGGATGAACTACTAGGCAATCTATTTCAGTGAAATAAATACGCTGAAAACATAACAGTAGAAGAATATCTCACTTTGAAATTTGAAATTGAGAAGTCGGTCATTCGCCATTTTGCATGTTTTGTGACCCCGGTTTTCACAATGATTTACGTGTGAAAACTTAGCGTATAGTAATGTTTGTTGGTAACTTATCTAGAAAATCTATTTATATTTGCATACACATCAAAAAACACATCAATGTATGCAGAAAAACCTATTTTTTCACTGATAAATACAAAGAAACCGCTTTTCGATAAGCTTGACTTTATAACTGATTTACTCAACCAATCATTGACCCTGCTCAAATAGCGGGATGTAACCATAGACTGGAGAAACAGAGCTTTTCAAGGATGTGTCACACTGCCTATACTTTACATTGAATGAATAATAAAATAACAAAGAAAAACTGCGAAGTTTATAATGTCCATTACCTCCTCCAATGAAATCTGCCCATGTGTGTGTGAGCATTTTATAAACGTTCTCTGTGCATGATAAGGATCCTGCCTTGGTTGTTCACCTGTTGTCTGTGCATGATAAGGATCCTAACTTGGTAGTTTATCGGTTGTCTGTGTATGTTGAGGATCCTAACAAGGTTGTTTATCCGGTGTCTGTGAATGATACGGATCCTGTCATACAAAGGGTGTTTTATTTTAGGAATGGTAAATTGTTACACATTTTTGTCAATTAGTTTTTTTCTGTTCATTTATTATGTACTGTATTGTATTACATACAGGACTTTTATCACAAGCTAAAGTGCATGGTGAATTCTGCCTATAGCACTGAGCGGCTTTTTTTCTATACCTTTCTTAGACGCATGATGCGCGAGTAAAGTTGTTTATTATAGGTAGACTCATGTATTTATTAGATAGTGGCGTTAGCCTGTAATTACCATTATTATATTAAAATGATCCTATGATATTTATATGTGATTAAATATAACTAACGCCAACCGGTGGCTCAGCCCGCGTGGAAAAATATGACTCACGGGAACCGTACATTTGTTCAGGATAAAAAGTATGTGCTATTAGACTATAACTGAACTCTGTTCCAAGTATCATCCAGATCGGATGTTTGGGGCGTGCTTGAGTTACAAACATCCATCCACACATAAAGTTTTAAATACAGCTAATTTTATTTTATCGATAAATTTGAATTTATATTTATAAATAAGTTGTGGGGTTGTATGTATGATTTTTTTACGAGAAGTTGTTGAGTCGATTTGGATGAAACTTCGTCGCACAGAGATTAACAATAACTTGGATTCGCTTGATACGTTTTAACGGAAAAACTCAACAAAAACACAGTTGCGGGCGAAAGAAAAGAACCAGTTTTATTATAATATAATGATATAATTATGCACAGTTGTTGTATACATTTTGTTATCCGACGAAAAATCAGAAAAGGTAGTCAAATCAACGCATAGGTATAATTAAGGTCAGTGTGCCTAATTCTGTCGTAGGGGTAATTCCGTCCATCGCGTTTTTTTTTCAAACATCGTACACAATTGACAATTCCTTTGACAAATCAGCGATTCCTTTTAAAAACAAACTAAATAGTTTTAGCAATCAAAAGCAATTGGTTTATTTTTCTCCGGTTGAAAAAAAAACAGAAATATACGCTGGACAGAATTTTCCCTATGACAGAATTAGCCATATTTTATACCCTACATACCCTAAGGGCAAAGGGTGGGAAAATACAGGTAGCTATTTTAAAAATAATCAAATATTAAGTATCTAGTAATTAGTAAATTAGGTATAGGAGCATTATCAGATTATCACAAAAAAAGTGTAAGTTGTAAAAAAAAAAGTCGGTGTCAGTTTCGTAACGACAATTATGATACCTTATACTAAAAATGAATTCTATTTACCTGTGAACAAAATTAATTTTTAAGTATAAGGTGGCCAGTTATTGACGATTTACCCAACTAAATTCTTAAACTAATGGAAAGTATACCCAAGTAATTTTGAGTCGTATTTTCAGAGATTGTTTTGTATATATTTTAAACATTTCCTAGCGTGTGGAATTCGACCCAACACTGGCCCACACAAAGAAACACGTTACAGGTAGAACATATAATATTCGATGTTTTTTGAACCTTTTTTGCTGTACACCTGACACAACGCCCTCTTTTTAATTTATTTTTTTTGGCGTTACCACGTTCTGCTTCGGGAATCACTCTTTGATCCGGGTAATGGCCCAAAGACAAATTTAAACGATCAATCTTGTTATGAGGTTCTCGAAGCACAACGTCAACGCCAAACCTTCGGCACAGTTCTTCGGCCAGTGTCACTCTAAACAACCTTTGTGAAAGTTTTCTTTGGTTTGGGCCAATGTTAGCACAGTAAATTACGTAAGCATTTAATACTGAAATGTTTAATAGTCTACGGAAAACTTTTATATACCATTTCAGGCCTCTTTTTCTTTCCAAAAGGTAGGATGACAATTTTTGATCCTTCAGATCTACTCCACCCATATAGGAGTTGTATTCGTGTACAACCACCGGCTTATCGCACGGTTGACCGGCTCGGTGCCCCGCACGCATTTCATTGTTGTGATAAGTCGACACTGTAGTGACGAGTCGAACATCTTTCCATGAAACAACAGATACGTCACCGCAGTGTCGACTTATCACTTGTCCCCTAGGGACCCGCTTCTCGTTTAAAGTTTGTATCTCTCGGGGAGTTTCTAGTCGTCGCCTGTTTAGCGTCCCTACTACGTCTGTACGATTACGCTTGAGGAAACGGGCAAGCGGGACAGAATTATAAAAATTGTCCATAAACAGGCAATATCCCTTACCAAGGTACTCCGTCATCAATTTTAATACAATTTTGGCTGAGGCTGAAGTGAAACCCATGATCGGAGCCAGTGGTGTTGTCCCTTTACCCGCGTATAATGCTATTTTCAAACAATACCCACTTATCGCTTCACAGAGTTCGTATGTCTTAATACCGAACCTTGCTGCTTTGGTCCGGATACACTGAACCCAGCTCAGGTGCCCTTTCCATAGCAGCAAGGATTCGTCTATTGAAAGTTCTCTGTGAGGCGAGTATATTGCCTGAAATTTATTATTTAAATAATCTAATAAAGTGGATACTTTTGCTATTTTTTTGTCATGTCCGTGACACATGGGGCTAATGGTATCATTATCAATGAAGTGCAGGAATCGCATCAATAACCAAAATCGGTCGAGAGTCATTAGTTTACGGAAACCTGGCATGCAGAGCCTGCCCGTTGCCCAATAGTCATCAATGCGATTCCTGCAACACAACCCCATGAATATGAAAACTGCTATTAGGCGGTATATTTCGGAACAAGAAGTCTCTACCCAATCATTCAGCCGTGAATGGCGGAGGATACCTGTTTCCGAGGCAGCGGCAATTTTTTGCCAGGCAAACAAATTCGTTTGTTCAACTATCATATCCATGACTGGCTGATCCCAAATTTGAAGGAACAAGTCAATTGGAGTTGTTCCTTCAATTTTTGGACCAACCAGTTCCTCGAACTCCTCTTTTCTACCACGGAACGACTGAAAGTCCTCCTCCCAAATGTAGGTATCAGGATTGACAACTTCATCTATTTCTTCTGCTTCTGCTTCATTGTCTTCTTGAAGAAGCTCTTGGAGTTCTTCCTGATTAAATAACTCTTCATCTGGCTCACTTCCCGAGTCAACTTCTAACTCACGGGCTAGAGCTTCCCCAAAAAAAATTCCTCCGTCCTCATTGTCCTAAAAAAACATGCATATGAAACCCCCGAAAATGGAAAGCCTTTACCGGGACTTTATTAAGGTCAAGTTATGTCTGGTTAGTACATACAAAAAGAAACAAAATCGATTAAAAAAAAACAAATAAAACCTGCGAATAATAAGTGCATGTTAGGAAGCAGAATGTGAAAAAATACAGTACTGGCCAATAATATGGGTGCCGTTCAATCTTTATACCAACTTTTAGCATAATTTCATTTCACTACTAACGAAATGTATAAAAAACGTTTAGCATAAAAACAAATTGTTTAATTTTATCAGATATAAGGCCAAATAATATAATACTCATTTATTATAACAGTGATTTTCTTGTTGTTATGCGTTGATTTAAATTTCATCTCAGTAGGTTAGGTGAGGTTAGAACATAAAGGATGTTAAAACTTGTGAGATTCCGATCGGACTTGAAGACCTGGCTGTATTTAATATTTACTGTGAGATACTGCATGATATTTGACACTAAAAGGTGATATATTATTGACCGGTACTGTATGTAAAGATGCACTATACAACGAGCTCAACGTGGTAAACAGACAAACGTGTTAATTCAAAAGCCATCCAGTTACATCCACCAACCACATTCTGAACAAACCAATGCACTTAGAAATAGATAACAGTGAAGTATATAACTGTTATCAAAATGCCCATAGGTACGTACTCATTATGCTGGAGACACTTCACGAGCGTTGAACATCAATTTTGATCCATGTAATACTGAAAGTTAAGTCTTAGTATCACAGTAATCTGTTTTGGTCTTTCGGAATAGATCTGTAGGCCTAGCAAAGAGCCAAGCGACGTTAGAGTTTTTCCATTCCATCGAGTTGAAATGTATGGGATCACGTGGTTTATCTAAAAGAAACGTTATACATTTCAACTCGATGGAATGGAAAAAATCTAACGTCGCTTGGCTCTATGCTAGGCCTACTGGCTATATGTAGAAATATACTTACATATTCCTCTGAAAACAGGCGACGCACAGTGGTGCACGTTGTATGGAGCCGCGGAATTAATTGTTTTTTTTTAGGTTAATGGATAAAAAAACACATTTTAAATATATTTATAAGTATAATAAAATCATTCCTACTAATATTTAAAATAATACCTACATTGATTGAATTTAAAATAAAATATACATGAAATATACTCAAGTCAAAACATAATTAATGTAACTAATGTAACATTAATGATTAAACATATTATATTTATCACAGAGTTGAATAAAAAGGCAAATAAATAAAAAAAAATGGCTTTTTAATAAAAATCAATCCAACAAAAAAAAATATTATTCGGTATTACAAGTTTGTATTAGTAAAGATTTAACTTCGTCGTTTAATTGTAAATCTATTTTGGATTTTTTAGCTCTAAGACTATTAATGTAAGGATCGGAAGAAGTCAACAGCATATGCATAATGTCCTCATTGGTCGATTCACGTGAACACTTCCTGGAATGAAATAATCTGTACCGACGATAATCTTTGTTCCGTGCTTCTTGTGCTTCTTCTGTCAACATACCTATAGGCAGTGCTGCAGCGGATATTATTTTACTTCCATGGGTAAGTATTTTGTGCACGGTATTTGGCATATTATACCAACTGTATAAACTAATATATAATTCAGCAGTTTCTTTGCAATAATTGCCAAATTTTTCAGGATCAATGGGGGCACTTGAATTAATAGCTTGTAAAATTATCGAAAAACGGTGAATCAGATCTTTGTCTACTCCAGTTATCTCAGCAGTTAAGGTAGGGTTATTAAAAAATCTCCTAGAGGTATTACCATCATTGGACGATCCCATGCCTTGCTTAACAAAGTCGATTTTCAAACCCAGTTTCTCAAAGAACTCCTCTTGGATCCTTTTTTTCTCCGCTTCTTTTTGTGGCCGTGTACTTGTATTTGTACGCCAACTTTCAAAACTTTTGTTATATGCAATATGTAGAATGCACTCCATAAACTTGATCCTTGCATGTAATGGCGACAAGCCGACCTTGAAGGCAGATGTGTCCTCCGTTTTGCTTCGTACTCGATCCAAATCATTCATTTCAGAAGGTTTTGCCTTGCATATAAAGCACACAGCATTTGAAGATGTATCCGTGATAGTTTGGGCTATTTTACCATCTATCATAGTAAAATGAAGTTCGTGATTAATCTTAAATGTTTTACCTCCAATGCAAACTATACTTTCATTTAAATTGGCTATTTCGGATTCCATTCTGGATATTTCGTTCTTCGTTATCTCAGTAGTTTCCTTGGAGAATTGAAATTGTACTGGTCTGCAGAACCTAGTAGAAGATGGATTTTTATTTTGCCAATACGTTAAGGATTCTTGGCTTGTTTTGGGATATAGGCAAAGGGGGACTAAAGACGTCAAAAATATGCTTGCATCTGTGACATTCTTTTCATCAAATTTCTGTTTATATTCACTGTGACCAGATGAGCCGTCACAACCCCATTTCGATATTAAAGTGATTTCTTCACTCATACTAGCAAGCTCTTCCTGTGTTTTTGATTCTAGAATTCTAGTCGCTGTATGATCAAGTAACTGTTGCAATCCCACACAAGCATAACTTTCAGTTAAATCTAGGTCGGCAGGGTAACATTTTTTCTTCGCGTCATTTACTTTATGATAATTTGGAAATATGTCATATCCGAGATCCTTGGAGGCTTTTCTAAGAACTTCATATTGATGTTTTGAAAGTGAAGCATCTAGCATCAGTGCTAAAGCCTTTTCTGGACTAAACTTTGGTCTTACCGATTGATCTTGAACCTTATCCGCAGCCTTCTCTAGTAACTCCTTAGAAACACTCTCACACAGGTTTTTTACTTTGTTTCGTTTAGAACGTTCACAACAATCTTCAAAAGATTTTTCTGGACGGCCGCTTCGAGATCGTTTTGAAGGTCCTGGTTCTGTATCATGAATATCTATCTGTGTATCCTGAACAACGACCGAAAATGTCCCAGCTAACCACTCTTTATTTTTAGAGATAAAATATTTCTTTGTTCTTGATGCTGCATGCCACCTTTTTGTAAAATTAGGTAAAAAATGTTTACTTAAATCTTCGTAAATGTTTTGTAACACTGTCTCTGAAAGGTCTGGATATTTATTTTTCAAGTTTTCGATACACTTATGCACTTCCCGATTACTCGATAGAATTATATCAACCAATTCTACGTAAGAAATGTTGAAAGTTGCCATAATTATTGAATTAGGTGTTGCTTTATTGAATTTACAAAAGTAAATGATGCACAATATTGTTAATACCCTATTTATATTATTTTAGAATTTAATAGTCTTTGTAATTACCCTCATTACCATTGATAATGCATATAAGTATTTTTCTTAGAAAAATGAGCTCATTAGATTAATGGGGTAGTAATAAAAAGTTTGCAAATTATTGCAGCTAGAACCAATTAAATAATGATTAAGATTAAATAATGTGTAAATATTGTTATATTAGAGCTTGAGGGTCGCTGTAGCTAGAAAGTTATAGCCAATGAAATGTAATATTTAGGCGATAAATACTATCAACTTCTTACAGCCCTAAAATTACACATAATTTAAGAGAAACCATAAATATTATTTCATTTACAATAGGAGGAATAATGTTTCTTGTATATAAATAAAACATGTTAAACAAAATCAATAACTTGAGAGGAATACACCCTTTGCAAATGCAAGGTATTTTAACGTTTATTTCATGCGAGTTCATTTGTACGAGTTTGACGGCCTAATTTCTTTATAAAAATAATATATATACGCAATATTTTATTAGATCATAGGTATTTGAAATGTTTTATGTACAAATCAGATAAAAAATGTGACTACTGCTGACTATCCCAAAATTGAATTAATTCCGCCGTTGCCCCACTGTGCGACGTGGTGTAAATGTGGGGGTCTGCGTCTCGACCTCTATGTCGTCACCAACAGCTAATGTTTCCGGCCGATAAGTCTGTTAAACAAATTCTTAATTCAAAATAACAACCAAAACAAATGATAATAAAAAAATAAAATACACGTATTTTTACTTACATGCATTCTCCCCGAATTGCTTCGTTCTATGATAACGTTTTGGCCTTCCACGACATTAATAGTGCCCTGAGGCGTTATATGGACAGGCAAGGCTAAGACCAACGGTCGTCCAGCAGGCGTTGAAGGGCAAGAACCATCCATTTTATCCTAAAAAGGGCAGATATGATACAAATGTTACAAATAGTTGTGTTCAAATCCGAAATTCCTATCGCCAATAGCCTCCTAGAACCTGTCGACCCTGACCTGGTCATCATCAGGTCAATAGAAGTTGATTTTATGAAATTGCCATCAAAACTAAGCATTTGTGATCAAATCCGAAATTCCTATCGCCAACAGCCTCCTAGAACCTGTCGATCCTGGCCTGGTCATCATCAGGTCAATAGAAGTTGATTTTATGAAATTGCCATCAAAACTAAGCATTTGTGATCAAATCCGAAATTCCTATCGCCAACAGCCTCCTAGATCCTGTCGACCCTGGCCTGGTCAACATCAGGTCAATAGAAGTTGATTTTATGAAATTGCCATCAAAACTAAGCATTTGTGATCAAATCCAAAAAAGTCATATATTATTACATTTATGCTGAATTTATTATTATGAATATACATCATTCGTTTCTATCGATCATAACACAAACGAAACACCCTGTACGCTGTACTTTCAAAAGTCAACCGTCGATTTTGAAATTGACAGTCTGTCGTGTATACATACGACGTCCTCCATTTTGATGTTGCGCGTGTGTGCGTGTGTTATTCGATACAGCTCGATAAAATTACATTTTGGCAAGTTTTTAGGAATTACTGAGACAAACCGAATAGATATTCAGATTCTCCATGAAATTTCCTTCAATATCATATAACTGTTGAGATTTACGAGAAGAGCACAACTTCATAACAATTGAAAGAAAAAAGAACAAAAGGTTATGTGAAACAAAATATTAATGGAGGTGTTGAAAATAAGATAATTTGAAAATGAACCACATTTAGCACTTTAAATTTATCAAAACTGAATTTAGATTACATAAAGAACAATAAAATATAACTTTTACTTATATTTATTTCTCGTTTTCCGTTATTTTTGCACCTGAGACGGCTGCCACTTGCACGCGTTGGTAACAGTTTTCGGTGTGCGAGAGTTCCGCTTTACAACCGAATGAACGAATGAATTTTCGAACTGATGCTTGTCTATGATTTATCGCTTATCCAATTTTAGTTCAATATAATAATAGACCCTCGAACTTTAGAGATAAGGTATTTAATCGCAAAAAAATAGGCACAGGTAGTAATGATAAGGATCCTCATTATACGCATACGATGGTAAAAACAGGATCCTAAACAACCACAGACGACGGTTTTTAAATTTCGCTTCGCGCCACATACAGTGGTAAAGACAGGATCCTTTACCAACACAGACGAAGGGCTAAGGCACGGGGCACATTGGTGCTATCAATATTTAAAAAGTTATTTTTGACTGTTTTGTTGTCATGATGCTGAAAGAGCTGACGATATGCACTATTTTGAGCTTTAAATAAATGAGTCGTAATCAGGGCGTAGTAGCGAATGGCTATGAAATTTCCCAATGCGGTTAAAATTTTCTTGAATTTCCTTTGAGTTTTGATTTCCTCTTTGTAAAGGTTCTTGCGCCTGCATGTGGAACCAGACACTCTTGAGCAAGACGGCAAAGGCTGCTTCTTTTCCTTTTCTAAATCGAAGATTGCTACCCTATTTTCTGAAGTGTGAACTGATTCATTTTCGTCCTTTGTAAGTTGACGTTTTCTTTCATACAGGCCCAGGGCACCGTGCGTAAGCCCCGCAGATTTACAGTTGATTGCATTCGATCTCTACGCTCCCCAGTCATGCATCAGAGCTAGTGCGCAAGGAAATGAAGAAAAACAAGAAATGAACGAAGATAATTTGTATTCAATTGCTTTTCCCTTGTCATAAGAGAAATAGAAGAATAGCGGCGTTATTGGGTTCATTCATTAAATACACAGAGACTGTTAGAAAGTCAATTTTATCGCTTGTGTGCCAAATTACGCACGTATTCTGTTTTTTTTTTTTGAGTTTTCCGGCCAATATCTTTTGACATATTAATGTACAAGTTTTTAGTTTAGCAACTGATAGGAGCCAAGTTTTTCAAAGATAAATTGCAAATATCTTGGAAAAATCAATACAATGGAAATCATAAAATCAAAGGCATTTTCTGAAATATAAGGCTGTGCTTATTAATTAATATCTTATTATAGCGTTCTGGCGGATTTTCATGGACCTTATCAGCTTTTTTTATAAGTTACTGGGGATGGCATCCCACACCTCCTACTGAGCTGTCTTCAGCTCTGTAACGTCTGAAGGAACTGGATCCCTCTTCCGAACCTGCCTTTTCAGGTAGTACCAGATATGTTCAATGGGATTCAGGTCCGGGCTGAGGGCTGCCCAGTCCATAGTGGGAATTCCGAAAAGGTTGGCAAGTGTCGGCAAGGTAGGCCCGTGTGATTTTTTGCCATATGACGAGGGGCTTTATCCTGCATCAAGATGAACCCCTGGTCATAAAAAATGGCGTAAGGAACACAGGAAGACAGGGAAACTTACCGGAACAAGTTTGTTAAGCAATTCGCTCATTAATTAAAAATATAGATGGGCTGTCGTTTGTGTCCGTTTCCAGCGCCCCAGTGCCACTTCACTAACTTTCCTGTAAATCATATTTTTTCTAAGAATGCTATCAGATATGAAAAACATGACTTATATGTATGTCGGAGAGTGGGGCTTTTTAACGGCACACAGAGGAGTATTTGTGTCAAAAAACCGATCAAAATTATTTAATCGGTTTTTGTGTTTTGTGGTGAAATAAAACATAGTAATTGACTGTAAATATGTATTAAAAAGAATCCTGCTATGAAATATCGCCACAAAAACAACTTTTCACATTAATTATGTCCAATTAATCTGAGTTATCATTTTCATCGCTATTTTGGTCATTTGAAAGGTCATGTTGAGATACTGGTGTGTATTCGGCCATTAGACCAATTGCCTCCCTTGTAAATGGTATACTTTTCTTTCGCTGCTTTCCCCTTTTACAACTGAGGTATGGGTCGGAGCTCAATAACAGTCTATTTAGTACATCTCTATTACAATCTATTCTTGAAAATTTTCTTGAGAAATTCAATCTGTATTGGCGGAAATTCTTATTCCGCGCCTCAGCTGCCTCTTCCGAAAGCTGTCCTATTGGCAGTATGGCATGAGCTATGACCTTGGCACCATGCATTAAAACTTTATGCATTGTTGGTGACATAGGGTACCACCCATAAAGCTCAACGTACATTTTGCAAGTTTCGTGTGCGTAAGCTGCAAATTTGTCAGTGTCTATACTAATTTTATAGAAGATGTCAGCCATTTTTCATTGCTTTTTAAGAAGCGCTCTTCTTTGTATTGTGCATTTTTCCATAGTATTTTAAAATCACTCTTAAAATATCTTAAAGCGCGATTTAAAACATTTTTTGAATGCTCGGGGCAA
This sequence comes from Acleris literana, assembly GCA_946894065.1. Taxonomy (NCBI): domain Eukaryota; kingdom Metazoa; phylum Arthropoda; class Insecta; order Lepidoptera; family Tortricidae; genus Acleris; species Acleris literana. The sequence goes on along the minus strand of OX335688.1, from coordinate 6,088,988 downwards.
TGAGTAATTTGAACCAATTTTTGTTCCAGCAAAAGTAACTTTTGCTCCGATTTCTCTCCTTTAAACTCTTGCATTATCTCAAACAATGCTTTTTTAGGAAATTCCTTAATCATTTCCGAAGAATCTGTGGAAAAAGAAAACAAAAATGTATAATTCAAACAATTCAAGTTTCTGACCCTTTGTCTTTCACCTATTGAAAAACAAAATGGCGGAAGAAGGCGGACAGTTTTTCTTTTTAATTCAATCCATATTGACCCTAACTTTATTTTAGTGAGAAAAATTTTATCCGACATGGCCCGACACATAAACAAAAAGACTATTTTTGGATATTTTACTGTCGAAATATTGAATTTCAAAAAAGCATTTTGAACTGCTTTAAAATTAGTCATTTATTCTTAAAAACAGTAAAATAATATGACATTATAAGGTACATACCTTCATCTTCCATGATCGAAAGCTGTTTTAAAAAAAAACTGCCACAAAAAACACCACTGCAAAGAGAATACGTTGCAAAAACGAGATCGCCGAGAACAAAGACGTGCACTTGTGACAATGACTAAGTTTCGACTGCCCGTGAGCAGGGGTCCGCGAGCAACGGGGGTTTTTATGGCTTTTGTTTGATGGGCCGGTTATTCAGGTATGTAAAAAAAAGGTTCGGCAGTGAATTAGACTAATTTTGTTATTTTGACTTTTAAGCGGTTTTTCAATGCAAATACTCCTCTGTGCGGCATGAGAAGCGCCGGGGATAGTATCCATATTTGTGGGCGAAAACGGAGGGTAATCACGCACTAAAATTTCTTTTCTCTAAAATTAATATTAATTATCACGAATTAAATTAATATTAATTAAAATTAATTATCGCGAAACGGAAACGAGGCCGCGGGTCAAGTGGTATAAGTACACACACTCGCACGGTCGAGTCACGGGGCGGCGAAATAAGTTATTGGTCCTGGACTTGTTGTAAAAAATATATTTAAGGATAAAAATATACAGCGTTACCAATAGGTTTGTAGTCGCGACAACAATCGGCTTATACTAATTAATTGCTACCTTATATACTAAATTAAACATTAGTCAGCACTCTGAGCATTCACGTGCTTAGGGTAGGTGACGAAGCTAAAAGGAGTGGGTTCACCAGCCTTAACTAGCGCGCGCCCCGTCTCAACCACAGGCCGAAGAATAATACCAATGTCCACCCGGCATCCAAGCCAAAACTTAGAACAAAGAACTATATAAAATTTCATTACATACCAAGACCCCCGACAACGTTCTACAGTGTTATCTGGTATGAGTACACTGCCCCGTTTCACCGAACAAAGACTTCCTCTGTGACAAACCACAATCACAAAGCTAATGCTGTTAATGTAAACATTGGGCCCGGAATGCGCGTCACCTACGCACGCGCCCAGCCGATGAAATATTATAACCCTCTCAAACCGAAACGGCGATTCTGACTGTCACACGTCCTCGTGTGCCACCAAACACGTCACATAGCGTCTGTAAACAATAGTCATTCTCCCTTGTAATGACAACCGTTGAAGATTGGAATAATTTATTCACTGTCGTAAATTTGGGAAGCACCAATGCCAAGAAAAGTATGCTCTTATGCTAGGGTCGTTCAGTGCAACATGTATTGACTCGTAGTTGTTTAATCTGTGTGCAATCTACTGACCGTCAAAGTATAGGCAGAGCGCTTAATTCCCAGTGTGGAACAAATCTATCAACTACCGCATAAAATGATAACCATCTGGTCTTGCTAGGATGTAACATTCGTAGAACATCAAGGTCCAAGAATGATTGGAATTAAGCTAATTGTGCTCTTCTTTTTGCACTACAATTAAAATAGGCATAAATATTTCTTGCTAAGTCTTCTGGAGTCCTTGGTAGCTCTTTGCAAGCTGCAGAGACAAATGGATTAAATGTCAAAAAAAAAGGTTCACATTAAAATATAGCTTGTAGTCTTACAATATTACTACCCTCCTGTATTTCATGCGGCGCTTCTTCTCCGCAATGATGCTCTTGTCGGAAGCGCTAGTAGGTTCACTCCATATTACCGACGTGTAAAAGAACCTTCATGTGGCCAATTTACCGTTTTTTCTGTTATTTTTTTTAATTTTTTTTTTATAATTATATTCTCTAGGGGTAGGTCAGACAAGATCACGTGGAAAGAGGGCTGCCCTGATTCGGTTATGGGTATTTTTTCAATATTCTTAATTATAATAATAATAAAACACAAAGAATTTTGAATACGCTTTATTTCATCAATTTTGTACACATATTTTATAGCATTAATTAATTCTTCGTAAAGATCCAGATGATTAACCATTATTCGCCGCTCCACGTATACTCACAGAGCCAGCCAATCGGTAAAATTATGTTTGTTTTGCTGTTGTCTCAATTGTTTCTTTAAACCTCTCCACTGGCTCTCAATTCTTTGAGTGTGTGTCCCCTCTGGTGCCACAAATTTGTTGGTTAGGTCACTATGATTCACCCTTTTATGGATATATCCATGCTCAGGAAGGCTCAAATATGCCCTCCAATAATCAGTGTGAATTATAAGTGGCATCAATATGTCCGTAGACCTTATATTATAGGGACACACCTCAAGTCGCAGATCGTCGGTGCCGTCTCCAATCATTCCGAGGACCCAATGCCCTTCGATACGTCTTCAACGGTTGTATTTTCTTTTTCGAAATTTTGATTCGTCTATTTGTACTATATTGGTTAGGGTGATAAATAAGAGATATGTTTATAAGTGAAAATAATAAGTATATTATTTTCACTATATTATTATATTATTTACTAGGAGAGTCGTGTATTCCACGTAACTGTACGATCGATACGGGTTGACCCGGGGAACAAACTGTAAGCAAACATATTGCTTTAAAAGAAACCCTTATAAAAACAAGGAACACTTGAGACTGTAAATTATAATCCATGTGAGTGAAAGAGAACGTCTAGCTAACTACTAGTGTGAGTAGGACGGATTTATTTATGTGAATTCCATGTACTTTGTTAGGGCTCCCTATCTTGCCTTGGGCCCTTTGGTTTTCCAGTTGGTAGATCGCTATTGTCTCCCGGCAATAGCTAAACCATTCTGCCACAGTTCTGGCAGAAAGTACTGTCCCTTCCTCGTATGCGAGGTTCTTACTCGTCTGATGGTAACTCAGTGCCGCACTAAATGCGTACATTAGTTGAAATATTAGCATGAGGGACAATCGAGCGTTTCTCAAACCAAGTCCCAATTGCACGGGAGACTGGCTTGGTGCGGCAGTTGCTTTTCCGGACCACAAATCAAAATTCATAAAAATTGCATATTAAAGTCAAAATGGAACAAATTATTCTTAATGTTTCACCTTGTCAATTTTTGCGTATTATTTTCCAATTTATATTAAAACAAAAAAACCAATATCATGAACCGTTCATTTCCGCAACCTGAAAATGCCAAAACGCTTTCTTTTTATGAGTATTATCTACAAAAAATATATGGAATAAATCGATGGTCTATAATGGAAAGTTTATCCGTAATTTTGCTTAAAACACAAAGATTTTTCAATACAGCTTTATTTATTCTATTTTATATACATATTTTATTGCTGTAATTAACTCCTCGTACGGGTGTCCAAATGATGTACCATGATTCTTCTCCTCCCCGCATACTCACAGAGCCAGTGGGTAAAGTTCTGTTTATTTTGTTGCTGTCTAAATTGTTTCTTCAATCCTCTCCACTGGCTCTCTATTCTTTGTGTGTGTGTGTCCCATCTGGGGCCACAAATTTGTTGGTTGGGTCGCTATGGTTTACCCTTTTATGGATATATCCATGCTCAGGAAGGCTCATATATGCTCTCCAATAATCAGTGTGAATGATGGAGCCTTCCTGAACATGTTTTTTTATAAGTGACACCAGTATGTCCTCAGACCTTAACTACATTGTCGGGACACACTTATAGTAGCAGATCGTCGCTGCCGTCTTCTATCATTCCGATAACCCAATGGCCTTCAATTTGTCTTCCCCGGTTGTATTTTCGTTTTCCAAATTTAGATTCGTCAATCTGGACTACTTTGTTCGGGCCCCCTTCCTTTGGGCCCTTTCATTTTCCAGTTGATAAATAGCTACTGTCTCCCTGCAATAACTGAACCAGTCAGCCACAGTTCTGGAAGACAGTATTGTTCCATCTTCAAACGCCAGCTCCTTCCTCGTCTGATGGTAGCTCAGACCCTCGCTAAACGCGTACATGATTTGAAAAATCAATGTGAGGGACAGTCGAGCGTTCTCGAACCAAGTCCCAATTGCACGGGACACTGGTTTGGTCCGGCAGTTGCTTTTCAGGCAACGAAATTTGCCTACTTGCCCAGATTGCACGGTGAGTGACATTGGCTTGCGGTGGTGAGCGCACATTTTTTCTTTGGCAATGAGCCCTCTCTCCTCTGCAAACTGGACGCATTGATCATGCGATCCCAGTTTGGAGAAGATTTTCCACCAATTCCACATCGATCTCAAACAAAAAGTATTTGAAATGAGCGATCGCTGTTTTGGGAGGGGGGATGGGGGGGGGGGGTTCACAAACTAAAAATTCATAAAAATTGCATATTAAAGTCAAACTGCGAAACAGTTTTTAAAATTTTTGCATTTTTTTAAATGTAGGGGTTCCACAAATCCAAATTCATAAAAATTGCATAGAAAAGTCAAACTGCGAACCAGTTTTTAAAACTTTTGCATTTTATTTTTATTTATTGAAATAGACACGACAACTTAGACATCTGACATGAAATTTTTTGCGTGTAACTTTCCGATTTATATGAAAACTAAAAAAAAAACTCATGAATCGTAAATTTCCACAACCTGAAAATTCACAAAACGCTTTCTTTTTATGAGTACAAAAAAATATGGATACTGAAATCGATGGTCCATAATGGAAAGTTTATCCCTTCTTTGGCACGATAGGCTTCCTCCTTCATTTGTATGTGTTTTTGATAGGTGTCTTGATTGATGTTTCCACTTTTGAATGCAGTACATGTGTCGCACTGGTCTTTCCGAGGCTTATATATAGATATCTTTTCCCTCTTCAAAATGACACAAAATAACTTACGGTTTGCGATTGCTTTGTTATTAGCCTCACACCATTTCTTGTATTCTTTAAACATATGCGTTTTACTTCAGAATAAGTTTTCTACATACACTCTAGTAGAAATAGACCTATAGTAGTTGCTAGTGTAGCGCTCCATAAAAATAAAAGGTACGGAACACTACACGGGATGGTTGTGATAAAACCATCAGCACGTAAATTTGGACCTGTATAAATAAAATAAAACCGAACGAAATTCAACAAGGTTATATAATAAGGAGAACACACAATGATAAAATTAAAACAAACTACATACAATGTAACTATAAAAACAAGGTCACTAGGCTGTTACGGAACTTAGCTTACGTATTAAAACAATTTAACACAGAACGGTCTGCGGGTTATCACAATAATAAAGTTTTTCTAGTTTAAAAACACATAGCCTAATAAAGGGTGAAAGACCACCTTGGAACACGGTCAGGCCAAAACTTGTATTCAATTTAAAGGTAATTCTGATTCGAACTAAAACAACAAGAATCTGTTAAAATGCAAGAAGCGCTTCATGATTAAAACTGATATGTTCGAAGTATTATAAAACTGGGATAACAAATTATGGTTTTGATCGGTAAAAAAAGTCTAGGGATTCTATAACATTTATCGCCAAAATGAAACCGAATGAATAACCTTAGGTAGGTTAGGGGTGAGTTCGCGGACTCAGATTGGAATTTAATAAGGGAAAAATCAACGAAATAGTAACTGTCCTGCGAAAAATCCGCCGTTGCTTGTCGCCGTGTGAAGATGTAACCTCCCTGCGTTCGTCGCAACCGTCGCAGCGGGTAAACCTGCGGGCGCTGCCGCAAACGACGACCCGTTGCCAGCGAACTTGACGGCGAACCGCACGTTGAATCCAGACGTCCAAATCTTCAGTCGGGGCGTTGAGTCGGAAGATATGGGGTAAGCGGAGGTGCTGCAAAGGACACCTTTACTCACAAAATTGAACGAGAAGGACGGAAGAAAGGCTTCCTTAGATTGGAGGACTGTGAAGACTTGTTCGGCAACAAAAACCAACTCACCCGCTATCCGGACACACAGAAGACAACAGCACCAAAAACGTTCAGCCCGCCATTGAGACTACGGCGTAATAGTAAATGTCTTCATGTAACTTAATTGCCGGACGCGGCATTCGAAGCTGGCTTCAGTTATAGAGAAACTTGGGATGACTAGAAATTATTAAATTTTTCTGTTGTATCAAGGCAAGAGTACGAAAATGAATGACATTCCCAAAACAAGGAACGGATCTAACAAAAACGAATTCAAAATTCAAAACTGTCAGTAGAAATTACAAACTCTAACCGGTCAATGAACAAGTCCGCAATACCAAAAAGGCTGAGAAACGAAAAAGGCGAAATAAATAAACAATAAATAACGCGAACCAACGCGATTTGTAGCGGTAATGCTACAATTATCCCCTCACTAGAACAAAAAAACAAAAAAATTGACAACCCTAAAATAATACTGAAGTGACATCCCTAAAATTTCCAAAAGTGACAACCCTAAAATAATATCGAAGTGACATCCCTAAAATTTCCAAAAGTGACAACCCTAGAATAATATCGAAGTGACAACCCTAAAATTTCCAAATGTGACAACCCTAAACATCGAACACGAAACACCAAAAACACACTTTAAAATATAAAGGTTAAACACAAACAGCATTTGTCAAAGTCGACCTTGATAAGGTTAACCTAAAATGAAAAACAAAACTACAGACGCGACGGAAATCACACCTGAACACCAAAGATCGCTCACCTAGTATAGATGAACCAAAACGATCTTGATACTAGACTGACTAAACTAGGACTAATTCAGACTAACTGCAGCCACCTACCCTAAAACATCTAGCCTAACACATTAAAACTATTTTATTAATAATACAGCCTGCTGGAAAAAAGCACCTCTATAACTAACTTACACCTAGTACAGTCAGCCAACAAAAACTGCAAAAAAAGTGTTTAACAGACCATTATTACAAACCTACGCAAAGACAAGAAATAACCTACTACAAATACCATCTAGAAACCCTAACAAATATCCGCGACGAAAATTGAATCAAATTATCCTAACACTAAAAACTAAGGATTATACAAATCAACCACCACAATATACACAAAGAAGCCTATCAGAACTATCAATCAAAAAATAATGGTATAACGAATTATCATACTGGGTATACCAAATGACAGAACAAGTAACACGATCGGGATAAGTACTCTAACCGAAAATTCCAAGACACTAGCTCTTAAACTAAGGCATACCAGTGCACGAAGTTTACATACCAACCATTCCGCTACGATACCCAAAATCACTGATTAAACAGTTACCGAAAACTATCTAACCGTTGACCCAGTAATATAGCCCAACAAAACAATTCCGTCTTGGAAATTCGCGCGAGAAAAACCACAAGTATCAAGACCTGTTATTGCACTATAGTTGAAACGATGGCAAACAAATGCCTAACGTGAACAAAGTGATAGGTGATTAACAAACTTCGAACTTTGAATAACAATATGTATAGTCAGACCGAAAAAAGTGAACACGGAAAGGAAAATTCCCTCAACAAAAGTCGACGCAGAAGAAATTGGGGATAAAAAAAACCGACCACCAAATCTATCTGATAGCAGAAATACACTGAATGCAACAAGAAAGGTGGAACGAAATTTACTCTCAATCCGAGAGTTGGAAGGAAGAAGAAGAAAGAAGTAAACTCAAGACCACCGCGAGGGCGGCCTAATGCCCTCGCGGCATCTCCCACAAAACCTCCACGGAGGGGGCGTAAGGCCCTCCGTGGAGTAAACTGAGGAAACACCTCGCAACCTCCGCGGAGGGGCACGACGCCTCCGCGGAGGGGAAACAAGGAAATATATAACGGAACCGCTCCACGGAGGGGGCGCAAGGCCCTCCGTGGAGTAAACCGAGACGAAACACCTCACAACCTCCGCGGAGGGGCACGACGCCTCCGCGGAGGGGAATCAAGGGAAAAGTGCAAACAGAACCTCCGCGGAGGGGCACGACGCCTCCGCGAAGGGGAATCAGGGGAAAAAAGCACAAATTGCAAAAAAAACGTGGAAATATCTTATATTTCGTACTATATAAAAAAAACGACTAGCCAAGATAAAAAAACCAAAAGGGGGAAGACGTTGATCACAATGGAACCTTTAGAATTTTGGGAGATTTGAGAGAAAAGGGAGAAAAAGGAGGAGGAAAGAGGAAAAAAATAAAATAAACGAAAATGACAAAACAATTACTTAAGGATATCCTTAACGTGATAGTTGCCACTGTGAGGTGAATTCACATCCTTAAGTACCAACACCTGTGGGGAAATAATACGTTCGACAGTACACTTAATAAAACGCGGTGCGAATTTTCCTCCGAGGAATTCGTCCTGACCGGCCCGGGCAAAATTTCGTCTCCAGACGACATCGCCGACGTTATATCGAACCGTAACTCTGTTGCGATTGTACCTAACAGCGTTACGTTGAAAGGCCAGAGACATTGCGTCCGAAACCTTGGCATAGACCTCCTGAAGAGTTTCCAGCGATGTAGCGCGTTCGTTCCGACTGTGTTCCACACCTGGGTCCACAGTCTGAACATTATAACGCTCATGCGTGGATAGTACTTCACGGCCATACATAAGGAAGTTGGGCGTATAAGAAGTAGCAAGATTCATACACGAGTTTAAGTATAGCGCAACCTTAGGAAGTAACTTCGCCCAGTTACGATCGTCATCGACCAACAGGATACTCAGAGTAGTAATTACACTTTGGTTGTATCTCTCTACCACATTAGCCTGGGGTGAATAATACGGGGTAAAGATTGGGCCAGGAATTCGATAACCAGACAGAAAACGCGAAAATTCCGTGCTGCGGAAAACAGTTGCGTTATCGCAAAGGATATTTTGGGGTGTACCATATCGAAGAAAAACTTCCGACTCCAGAGCTTTCGATACATTCAGAGCACTGACAGTTTTGAGGGGAATTAGCCAAACAAACTTTGTGAAAACATCGACCATAGTTAGAATATAACGGAAACCATAATATGCAGGGGGTAAGGGACCAATAAGATCGATAGAGAGCAAGTCCAGTGGTGCGTTAACTGACCTAGGATATAACCTGAGACCATGTGGTGTGCCATTAGCAATTTTAAACGCCTTACAAACTTGACAATCAGAAAGTACAGTCGCAACCGTACGATACATCGACGGCCAATAATAAACCTCCCTGAGTTTACTATAGGTTTTCATCACCCCTGGATGTACATTAGGGAAGTTGTTATGAATCTCGAGGATAGCTTCCCTAGTCTTCTCAGCTGGAAGAACAATACGCCAAGCGTTATCTCTTAACGGAACGTCTAATGCCATTTTCCGAAGAAGCATGCCATCACGTATACAATACGCGGGAAAGATCTGGGGGGACGTTTGAACACCATTATAGATACGTTCATACCAAGGATCGGTGGTCGGATTACCACCACGGCTAAAAGAAATAACGCCAACCTGCGCTCTGGAAAGTGCGTCGGGAACAACATTAAGAACACCACGTCTATGAACAATTTTGAAATTGAACTGGGAAATGATTGTCGCCCATCGAGCTAACCTGCCACTTGGATTATCTAACGTCATTAACCACTTTAAGGCGATATGATCTGTGACAATAGTAAAATCAACCCCGTCAAGATAACCACGAAAGTGTTTAATAGAATCGAGCACAGCGAGAAGTTCTCGTTCAGTGGTGCTATAGTTCCTTTCTGCCTTGGAAAACAGACGTGAATAATATGCTATAGGATGCTCTACACCATCGATCTCCTGGACAAGCACAGACCCTAAAGCCATCGAACTTGCGTCACACTGAAGAATAAAAGGACGCGTGAAATCAGGACATGACATGACAGGTGACTTCATCAGAGCCGACTTCAGCTGAAGAAATGCCGAGTTGGCGGCATCATTCCACTCGATAGGATCTCTACCCTTCTTTTTACCAATGAGGGCAGTCAATGGAGCGATGATAGCTGAAAAATTATCCACAAATCGACGGTAATAAGACGCCATTCCGATAAAGCCTCGGAGAGTTTTTGCTGTTGTCGGTACAGGAAATTCGTTAATAGCATCGAGTTTCTTCGGATCGGTTTGCAGACCGCGTTCGTTTACGATATAACCCAGATATTTTAGTTCAGGTTTACAGAACTCGCATTTTTTCAAGCTGACTGTCAGACCGGCATCTTTAAGACGATCGTGAACCTTAATAATGAGACGTAGGTGACTCTCAAAGTCCTTGGAAACGAGGATCAGATCATCGACATACCCGAAGACAAAGTCATCAGAATCTGACGTATATTCGAAATTAACGATTAGATCGGTAAGACGTTGCATCTCAGAAGCAGCGTTGGTAAGACCGAACGGCATCCGAGTAAATTCAAAAAGTCCGCGTTGAGGAACAATAAATGCTGTCTTCTGACAACTAGCGTTATCGGCTAAAGGTATCTGCCAAAAGGCACTCCGAAAGTCGAGGGTCGTGATAAATCTCGCTCCGCGTAGGTTATCAAGGATATCCTGTATACGAGGTAACGGATACGAATCGCGAATGGTAACGCTATTAAGTTTGCGACTATCAACGCAAAACCGAACGGAGCCATCTTTCTTGGTAACCATAACAACAGGGCTCGCCCATGGTGACTTGGAAGGACGAATAACACCCATCTCTAGCATTTTGTCAATCTCCTCATTAAGTATCTTCAACTTCACGGGTGATAGCGGATAATATCTCTGCCTTATTGGTGAGCCTTCAGTTACGATTTTATGGGACAACCATGAGGTACAACCTAGACCTTTTTGATCTGACGAGATATCGCAGAACTGTTCGATGACCGACTGCAACCTAGTTTCCTGATCAGGTGACAATGTCCAACGAGGATGAACGTAACGTGTCTCATTAGAAGCAACCTCGGGTATAACGTTATTCTGAACCGAAGGTACAAAAAGATTGTCAGAATATTTGCCATGAAAAGCGTCCGTAATTAAAGCAGTAAGGCCGTATTGGTTCCAAAATTGAATACCTAAAATCAATTGAGTAGGCAAATTCCTACTAACTAAACAAGGGTGTTGAACCCAGCCGCCTCTAAAAAAAATAGGCAGGTCAACACCACCAAGTATCTCAATAGGAGAACTATCTGCAGAAATAACTGTCGGGCGTAAATCGGTACTAAAAGGGATTTCCAACTTATTTAACAAAAAAACATCTACCAAAGAAACTTGAGCACCGCTATCTAAAAGGGCCTTTATACGGGACTTTGCCAAAGTAATCTCTAAGAATAATCGACTGTCTGGCGAATTAGTAACAATAACTGGTGACACATTGGGTGTGCGTGCGTCACCATTTACGCGTTTTTTGGAGGATTACAATTCGCACAATCGCGTGTGATGACACCTGGACGCTTGCAACTAAAACATAAAGGACCAGGCACAACAGGACAAGCGCGATATTGATGACCTGACGTGTTGCACTTCAAACATAATGGGGGTGAACTTTGGGCGATATCGACATTAGTAGAGGAACAGACTGCACAAACCCTATGCTGGGGCTGGAAAGCCTCGAAATTAGCTGTAATATGTAATAGCGCGTCAAGATCAGTCAATAAATTCGTTGCTAAGCAAGGATGATAGCGTGGATGTAAGCCGTACTTCACGATGGTGAACAAATCCGCTTCGGGAACCGGAACACGTAGTTTGGAGTTCAGGTCGCGGGCAGAGATTATAAAATCCCTCGCCGTCTGGGTTGGTTTCTGACGCAATTGACGCAATTCTCGTTCGATTTTGAAGTCATAATCAATGACATCAAAAGTGCGAAGGAACGCCCCCTTGACCTGATGATACGTCAAGCCGGGACACCTTATTGATCTAAAATATTTAAGTGCACTGTCCGAAAGAAGTTCATGAAACCGACGCACAACGTAGTCTAGCGGAACGTCTCGGGCCTCTTGTTCCTCTTCAACGCGTTGGAAAAACTCCCTAACACAGGCTTCACCATCAAACTTAATGTTCCACTTGAGGAGGGACTCCTGTTTGGAACAACGTCGACTCATCGGACATGTCAAAGGCGTAGGCTCAATGGCATCTTGTGAATCATAAAACTCATCAGGGTTCTTAACAGGAAGAGCTGGTGGGGTCAAACGCTGCGGCGTCACCATAGCTGAATCTGACAACTCCATTCTAAAGATTACACGGAGGGAGAAAAACAACAAACACAAAACGATCAAAAGATTAGAACTCTAACACGATTGGAAGCCCCTGTGAACAAACAACGTAAGGTATGGTAGAAGAAAATCAAAGCGACTTACCTTGTTTGTGCCCTACGTCTTACAAGCTAACATCAGAAAGGGAAGGGAATAAAAACACCAAGTATCTTTATTTGCAACCAATAAAACACAGTTTTTAAAATGGGATGGTTTAACACTAATTTTTTTTTAAAAATTCAATATAAATTACAGATCAGAACAAGAAACACACTCCCAGGGATTAAGTTCGAATCCTCGGTGAAAAGATGCAAGGCGCAGCCAAAGCCTCACAACAGCAAAAAGGTCGACGGGTGTGTAGATCTAAAACACAACATAACGGATTAGTAGTTAAGGAAAAAATTATTGGACAGAATGACCAATTCTTCCACTGACGACACAAAAAAAAAAATTAATGTTATCACCAAAACAAGTAAATATAGAAAAAATCACTTACCTTCGGGCGCCATTTTGTAGCGCTCCATAAAAATAAAAGGTACGGAACACTACACGGGATGGTTGTGATAAAACCATCAGCACGTAAATTTGGACCTGTATAAATAAAATAAAACCGAACGAAATTCAACAAGGTTATATAATAAGGAGAACACACAATGATAAAATTAAAACAAACTACATACAATGTAACTATAAAAACAAGGTCACTAGGCTGTTACGGAACTTAGCTTACGTATTAAAACAATTTAACACAGAACGGTCTGCGGGTTATCACAATAATAAAGTTTTTCTAGTTTAAAAACACATAGCCTAATAAAGGGTGAAAGACCACCTTGGAACACGGTCAGGCCAAAACTTGTATTCAATTTAAAGGTAATTCTGATTCGAACTAAAACAACAAGAATCTGTTAAAATGCAAGAAGCGCTTCATGATTAAAACTGATATGTTCGAAGTATTATAAAACTGGGATAACAAATTATGGTTTTGATCGGTAAAAAAAGTCTAGGGATTCTATAACATTTATCGCCAAAATGAAACCGAATGAATAACCTTAAGTAGATTAGGGGTGAGTTCGCGGACTCAGATTGGAATTTAATAAGGGAAAAATCAACGAAATAGTAACTGTCCTGCGAAAAATCCGCCGTTGCTTGTCGCCGTGTGAAGATGTAACCTCCCTGCGTTCGTCGCAACCGTCGCAGCGGGTAAACCTGCGGGCGCTGCCGCAAACGACGACCCGTTGCCAGCGAACTTGACGGCGAACCGCACGTTGAATCCAGACGTCCAAATCTTCAGTCGGGGCGTTGAGTCGGAAGATATGGGGTAAGCGGAGGTGCTGCAAAGGACACCTTTACTCACAAAATTGAACGAGAAGGACGGAAGAAAGGCTTCCTTAGATTGGAGGACTGTGAAGACTTGTTCGGCAACAAAAACCAACTCACCCGCTATCCGGACACACAGAAGACAACAGCACCAAAAACGTTCAGCCCGCCATTGAGACTACGGCGTAATAGTAAATGTCTTCATGTAACTTAATTGCCGGACGCGGCATTCGAAGCTGGCTTCAGTTATAGAGAAACTTGGGATGACTAGAAATTATTAAATTTTTCTGTTGTATCAAGGCAAGAGTACGAAAATGAATGACATTCCCAAAACAAGGAACGGATCTAACAAAAACGAATTCAAAATTCAAAACTGTCAGTAGAAATTACAAACTCTAACCGGTCAATGAACAAGTCCGCAATACCAAAAAGGCTGAGAAACGAAAAAGGCGAAATAAATAAACAATAAATAACGCGAACCAACGCGATTTGTAGCGGTAATGCTACACTAGGCACCTTGGGTAAAAGCTCTAACCACTCTTTAACTGACACTGATCTTCCTGAGGTAGAAGCTACATTTTTTGAGGTTGAACGCGTGTTTTTTGTTGGTTTCTCATTAAGAATCTCCGTGTCGTCACTTATTGCCTTTATCCATTCTATTAAAGTTTGATTGTTAATGTCAAGTGTTTTCAGTAAAAAGCTTTTACAAACCCTCACTAAATCGCTTTTATCATTTGGTAAGAGACAATCGAACCCACATTGTTTTTTAGGATTAGATTTAGAAGTACTCGTATTTCGTCTCCGAGGAACTGGCCGAATACGAACCAAGTTTTTCAAATAGGCTTTTTTAGCTTCCCATGTTTTTAAACTCCAAAAATAATCGAAAACCGTACGTCTTTGCTCTTCATTGACTGCTGCGCAAAGAAAAGTTCTCGGAGTTATGGCTACATCTAATTCGTGAGTGCAAGGCTTAGGTCTCATTTCCCTCTTTTGTTTTTCTACAAAATTTAATACTAGTTTATCATCGTCTCGGTTTTTTTCTGATTTTCTTCGCATATATTTCTTTCCGGTAACTCTTTAGCTTTTATTAAACTGTCTGTCCTTTCTATGCTCATAAATATCTTCTTGAGATTCGTCATCAATTATTTTACTTGTAATGATAATCTCACCGGTTTGGTCATCCAATATAAAATTATTGCTCTGAATTCTTGTATCTACCTCAGCAGATCCGGCTATAAACAATCCAGTTGTCTCATCTAAATCCATGTTATTATTTGATCCAACTTCGAGTAAATTTGGTCCAGAATTAGAAATGGATAAATCTGACCTAACGAAGTTAGTTGATGCTATTGTTAATTCTGGGATTATCATGGTTTCATCAATACATTCTGTTGTCTGAGGTGTAACAGCACGTGGTTGATCAATGGGTAAGCTGATAACATCGAGCAGAATATTATTATATGACTCCAACTCAGCATCGACACTGTCGGTAAAATTTAAAGATCGAACTGGTGAACTGAACAAACTGTTTTGCGGTTTTTGGGCTGAACTTTGGTTAATCGTATTATTATTATTATCCATGTTGCTATTTGTAGGATTGTATGAATTCGATAAAAATACTTCCGAGGTAAAATTTGGTTCATTGATAGTAATGTTGCCGGTACTCATATCCACTAGAAGTTTACCTCGCCGTCCTTTAAATCTGGATGCCATCTTGGCGTTTGAAGCACAATTACTTCTGTTTAAAAATTACCTAAAATGCAATAAACCATCCAAATTAAAGCAAAAACCGCAACCAGTAAAAAAGTGCATAAAGATAGGAAGAAAACATTAAAGCATGGAACTCGGTAAGAATTATTATACCTGCATTAAATAATATAAGAATTAGTATGTAAGTACGAGCAGGCGAGAAAGTTAACAAAAAAGGAAACAAAACGGTAGGTACCAAAAACAATACAATATTATAGGTAGGTACCTAGAACGATTAAATAGTAGGTACCTTCTCAGTTTTTTAAAATTAGATTAATGTTATTATCATTCAACCGCAAATTATAACCCTCTCATAACAATTAGCAATCGTAAAACGTAAACACTTGCGCCAAAAAGTACGTAATACGTAAGTAGGAAATGAATAGAAAAGGCGAAATTATAAGTCCACACCACGTAACTATCCGTTCATTACACTGTTATGAATAAACACAATAAAACTTACCAGGATTTCCAACAGATTTCCAATGATTTTGGTTAATTTCACACCACACTAACCTTGAGTCAATTCACCGGTCCGCCAACTGAACGTTAAATTCAAGTTCTGACAAGCAAAGTCTGATATGTGCAATTTTCTTATTTTTTTAAATTGTTATGTGTTCTGAAGACACTTATCAGCTTTTTTTTATTCGACGAATCGCATGTAATAATTGGTAACTCTGTTTTAAAGAGGAATTTCGACATATCAGTTTTTGCAATGCGTGGGGCTTTGAAAGTTAAGCAAGATAGTATAATAAATAAAATAACGAAAAATGCACATATCAGATTTGGCAAGCGCAACGACGTTACACAGAACTGTAAATCCCCGGCTATCCACTCTGAATTTCTGGCCAGAAAGTATTCACGGGCTCTTCCAGATTCATTCCATTTTATTCCAAGTTTCGATGAAAACCTGCTAATAACTTTCTTGACCTCTTTCGTGGATACCTCGGTAATACCCGATAGATCAAATTTTGCCATCAAAAACTTGTAAAGCATGTTATTTTGGTTTTCTTTCGCAAGTACAAGCCACTCTTCAAATAACTCCATTTTTGGGACAACATGATGGTACTCTAAAAGAAAATAGAAAAAAAATAGTTTTGAAATTTTTTGCAATCACATATTATAATATGTTAGGTAAAGGTTGTGGCTAATACATATATAAAATTCAGACAGGGGACTAGTGGGGACATTTTGTTTCAGATCTAAAGAACATGAAAAAGTTGAACATAAATCATAAGACTAACTTTGCGACATTTTTTTCGGATACTATTTTTTTTAAATGTAAAAACAGTAATACATAAAAAAGATACTGACCTTTAACTTCTAAATCCATCACTATATTATTTCAAAATCAATATATATGTCACTGGAATAACGTGCCACAACAGAAGCAGAAAACCAAATAATTTTAAATTAACTTACCCGCTTTCTTATATCTTGACCTTAATTACTCATCATTAGGTAATTATCGTGCAAAACAATTATTGGAATCGTAATGACCAAGGGGTTGTTTATCACTTTTAGAAAGCATTTCCGAGAAACGCGTTAATGACTTTTGTCCAGCTACGATGTTCTACGCGGAACACAGTGCGGTGCCAAGTCCGTCGTAGCGTCCACTAGACTGGAAAAAAGGTCGCGGTAGGCGGTCCAAAATTTTAAACCCCCATCAAAATGGGGCAAGTCCAAGGTGGGCAAACGTCCCAGGAGCGCGAGGGGTGAAGGGAATCGCGTCTCCACCGTCGAAGCACCCCGCTGTACCTTGCTAGCAGCCTGCCCAACCTCATCCAACAATTCATAAAACTGTGTGATGTCCGCTTCCACCGATTATTCATCCACCTTATCGCCGAATGCCAAAAGCTCTTTTGAACTACCTCACCCCGGGCTGGTAACTCAGCTGATCGACCTAGGGAACCTTTCCGGTGTTGTAGGACAGCCACGCTATTGACCGCACCCAAATAAAGTTCCACTCGCGACAATTTACCCGTCCAAATCTTCGTTAGGATTAGTAGACCACGATAATTACAATTATTCGAGGGATGTACGCAGATTCTAATCAACTAACAACTATTTCTTTATCTCTTAAACAAAAACCACGTTAAATCCTCAAAATTCACAAAGCAAGTGTCAAGTACAAGTGACAGCGACGTGAATTGGTTCGGGACAATCCGGACAATGCACATTAAGTGATGTTTTTGTAAATCTGTTCTTTTGCCGTCGTTTATTTTCACGGATAAAAAATCTTTCTTACCATGTATTGTTGTTTCCTGGAGTTTTATTGACCATTAGTTAGTTTGACTACCGATCAAACAACAGGCCCTAAATCATAATCAAATCATTGTTGTGAATCAATTAATTACCTACCTAAATGTGATGCACTATCTTCGCATTGAACAGACAGAATATTTTCCTCAGTCTCATTGCAAATAGCCAATACGTTGTAACATTTTTGATGGACATTAAGCTCCGGTGTTATTTTAGCCTTTTTTTTCTATTTTTCTTACCTTTAATAAAATAAAATAAAACAATTTTAGGGGGGGCGAAATAGATCAACGTCGGGTAGGGAGATATTAACAAGATCAAGGAAATAATTGGGGGAAAAATCAAGGGCTAAGAGCTCGGGAGGTGATAGGGGATAGTCTATGTATGTCTCGAGGTCTGTCTGTATTTCGTAGTCCAGCAAAAGGTTAAGGAGAGAAGGATCTAAGACGGTATCAGGAGGTAGGGAGATTTCAGCAGGTTCGGCATTATGGTCAGGAACAGGAGTGATGGAGAGATCGGATGTTGGGTGTGTAGTCTGTGGAAAATTAAATAACAACTTATTTATTGATTTCATACAACGAAAGTATGAAATAACGGTGAATATAGGATTTTGGGTAGACTAAGTTAGGATGTTTTAAATAAATGGAGAACACTCAAGTCAGGGTTGGATTTTGGGAGAGGAAGTTCAGTGGATTTATTGAGTTTGGCAGCCTGGAATAATAATAGTATATTACAAATTTTCAATGATGAATAACATTGGAGAAAAAGTTTTTTTTTTATTAACAGTCCACAGCTGACTGTAATCGTCAAGATATGGAAGATATAAGAAAAGGGGTATAAAGACATAATCGCGGAAAACTTCACAAGAAATATGTTTATGATTTAAAACTTAAAGTTAAGAAATTACTTCTTACAAAACAAACTCTAGAAGAAAGAAATTTCAAATTTCAAAAAACAAATACTAATTAAAAATTTACAGCCTTAAACGGAAACATATATATGTATATATATATACCTGACGTTTCCTTCTTAACACGAAGTTCCTAATTTTCCTTTTTATGTCGGACATATCTAATTGCAAGCAACTTATTTTGTTGCATTCTTTGAGTAGCAACTCCCGGCATCGTCTCCTAATTACATTATCTTTAAAGTTCATGTTAGTATTATCGTACAAACAGGGATAGCGAGATAAAAGTTCTTCAAACTGAATGTTCGCCATTGTTTTTTTTTTTGATACACAAAAGCACTTACAAAAGAATAATTCAACAAGTACGTTAGAGTCAACTAATTTAAAAAAGATAATAATGACGCCAAACATTAAACACAGAAATGTCAACGTTGGGAATATTCGAGCTACAAGAAAAACACGATCAAAGAATTGAGAAGCGTAGTTTAAAAATTTAATTACTACATATAATTATCAAAACAACCGTTGTGCTAAAAGAGAAAAGAATACATATAAATATAACTTTTAAACAAAATTAATTTTTGTTTAAAAAAAAAACCAAGTTACAACTAAGCAACGAAATAGCGAGTTAGACATATCGCTGCTTTTAAACGAAAGGGCCACAAATCAAAATCAAGTTTTTTTGAGGACAGCACAATTAAAATTTTATTTACTTTTTTTATTTGTTTTTGGGAACTCCTACTTTCAATGCTTTTGTGTTATAATACTTTCGACGCGTATTTTAATTCCCTACCTCTGGTTTATTTTTAATTTTAGGTAACTATAACCCAAACACGACTAGCAGCACATAAGTCCGTTTAGCATATATTTTTTTTGTAACAAGTAAATAAATAACTTAAATAAAAGGCCACAAGTAGAAAAAGTAAAGGTGTTTTATTAAAAAATTTCATCACAACCATATTGAATGAAGACATTATTATAATAAAAAAAATAACAAAAAAAAATCTTTCCTTTGCACATTGTCATTTTTTATACTACCTAATCAAAAACTTAAATTTTAATCACAAAAATAGTGTTTTGGCACCATACAAAATAAGTAGTTAACAAAAATAAATGCTTTAAAACCTCAACAGGCATAAATTCACACTAATTATAGGAATCACAATAATCATAGCTTTTTATACAATTATAATACCTACCTAATATGGATACTTCGTACTAGTTTAACAAGAGATCAACATTTTCACTTAAGGTATAATATTTCTTTAAACCTAGGTGGTTTCTAAGTAATTACTAAATAACCGTTTCAATTATTACTATGTTGTTACCTATTATAAAATCAGTCTTCGTCAAAGGCAACGTATTACGTTTAAAGATTAGAAAAAAAAGCTTTGTAATATTGTGGTATCACATTTTTTCCTATTAGGTTAAGAATGCCCTTTGTTTTGGTTTCAGGAACTTTTAGTTTTTGTGCATATAATTTTTTGAGCGTTGTGGTTACTACAGTATTAGACTTAGTTTGTCTTTTGGTCAAAATGGAAACAGTCTTAAATTCTGCGTCGTCGTAAGAAGTCTTAAAAAAAAACTTGTGTAGGTTTCCTTTTTCAACTTTTAAAACTTTCATGTCTGTCCATTTCAACCTTTCTCCATCTTCCGTGACGGTGTAATTACCAACAGCCAAAGGTTTTAAGTCAAAGAAACTGTCATGCGTCAGTTCTTTAACAGTGTAAGGTGTGCCTTTTTTCTTAGCCGTTTTAATTAGTGTTATGTATTGAGCTGGCACATAAATTGGCGAGGGTTTCAATGCATTTGAAATATTCCTCCCAATTACGGAATGTACCGAGTCACCTTCATTTTGGGTATGCCCCTTAACCAAAAATTTGTGTGTTATACTTCGTAGTTTTGGTAACTCACGAATAGCGTGTTGGTACATTGCCAACATAAATTTATGTTTTTGCTGGCCACAGCAATTGTTGCTATAAAAGATTACATCAAAAGCTTCATTTGCTTTATCATGCAAACTTTTTAAGTACATAAATACGCATGAGCCTAATTCGTTGACCCCTCGAGCTCCTTCTCCTTCATGCCAAACAAAACAAATGGTGCTTTTTGTCTGAAGCTCAGTGATAGTAAAATTTAATAGGTTTATTTTGGAGATGTAGTAGAAACTCGAAACATCACCTCGTGGACAAGGCATTACGGCTTGTAGGTCATAGACTGCCACTATAAAAGTATCGCTGACATTTTCTTTATCTTTCTCCTTTTCGGCTCTTGCAAGAGATTTCTCTTTTAGGTGCAGTTCGTATTTTGGTTGTAGTGACTCCTTATCTTCAGCATTAGCATAGGCGTTGCAGTCTTCGCATTGGTCTTTTTTCGGCTGCCAAAAAGAGATATTAAATTCGTTTTTAAAGACGTTGTAATATATTTGGTACGACGCGTAGTCTTTTCCCTCAGATTTACATTTTTCAACATAATCTCTGTGTAAAGCACTGACGTTGGTCCCACCTTCTATATACTCTCGCTTCGATTGAGCACGGCAATAATGGCTCTCAATCCGTGGAATTGAGTTAATATGCGTTTTAATACCATCAGTTAAATAAGTCTCCGTCTTGTTGTGGCTGCCATGTTTTCCTCTGTTGTCTTTTGTTTGAGTTCCTATGAGGTTGGAATGTTTTTTTATGAACAGTTCTGATAAATTTATCAGAAATCGCGAGAGTATGCATGAAGAAAGTTTTGCACACTCGAAGGCGGGTCTCATTTTGGGGCAAATAATATGCGTGATTGAGATTTCGATTATTGTCAACACGAAGATATCGATACTTTGGGGTAATCTTGGTCATGTGCTCGTGCACAAATTGTCTCTGAACACGCAAATCAGCTGTTGCCCAATACTCTTCAAAAATCTACAGCCGCTCTTCATTTGTGAGTTTAGTAGAACATTTGAGTTTGCATTTGTCAGAACAACCAGTGCCCATTTTTTTGGCATCAATAAGCTTCTTTGATTTTGCCAAAGATATATAAGCCTTACCACTGTTTTTTAGAAGTTTTGCCTGGTTTTTCTTCCATAACTCCGGATTAGCTTTCCTTTTACGAGACCTTTGTCGAAAATCTGTCTCAACACAAGGAGACCGTGCATCGACGCTGGGTGGCTGGGTATCGACGCTGGGTGGCTGGGTATCGATGCTAGGTGGCTGGGTATCAACGCGGGGTGGCTGGCTATCGAGATCGGTTGGCTGAACATCTATGCCTACTAGCTGGCTGGCCATACTGTACAACTGCTTATCAGAGCTTATTGCTTCGATAACATTATTGCCTGAAAAAAATAATTATAGGTATTTATATAGATCAATTTTACCTTATAAAAGATGTGAAATCAGTTCAAAACTAAACGTCGTTGCTTACCTGAGCTCGATGAGTGCATATTACAAGCTCCAGAAGTGCTAGGCTTTGGTGAATAATCGTGTCGTTTAATGGGCCTTGTGAAATCATTGTCTGAATCCAACTCAGATGAAGACTTAATTTGGTAGTCAGGATCTTTTACGCTATCGTCTGATGAAAAGTCTTTTGTACCATCTGAGCTCGTATATTTGTCAGAATCACTATCTGAACTTGAGCTAGAGTCATCGTCAGAATCTGAGCTAGTCTCTTGGACAACAATGTTTATGTTTTTAGGACACTCCAAGCCTTTTGTGCCATCAAAATCGTCACCATCACAATCTGAGCTAGTCTCTTCGACAATCACTCTGTTTAGTATTTTAGGACACTCTGAGTCTTTTTCATTTATGTCATCAAATGAGATATCAAAATCATAATCTATCTGACTAACTGCTATGGAATTAGAATCAACCGAATCATCGTATAAGTCGGTAGGTGTACGTTCACAGCTAAATAAAGAATGGGAATCATGCTTTTGTAAATGGATGGGTGAAGTTTTGCTTTCCTTTGGTACAGGTACAGGTAAATCTTGGTTGGGTTCTTGTTTTCGTGGATGGATGGAATTATTAGTTTTAGGTAGAACCATGTTTAAAATTCTATGTGATCTGGTACTCATTCTGCAAGTAAAAATAAATACATAAACTTAGAGGTAAGATCGGGGTCAATAGAAATGATAAAAGATGTAAACAAATCAGTACTGGTTGACACATAACCTCAATATTTCTACAAACGGGTTTGTAACTGAAAAAATATAGTTAACAGTTATTTAATATTAAACGGAATTTAAAAGTAACAATCAAGCGAGTACATCATTAAATATACCTCACGCGATGTCCAAAAATACGTGATTATGATGGAATAATGCTAAATAGGTCCGTTTGGTTTTGTTAACATCTTTTGTCATCTCTATTGACTCCAAATATAGACATGGCGGGAGTCACTGTGCGCCTCAGATTCACTTGAAGAAGGTTGTAGTGGCGTTTTGGTAAGTATATTATTTTTTTTAAATATTTTTATGTGTTTTATGTGTGCAATAAGGTTTAACTTTCAGGAACGCCACATCATGTAGGAAGGATGAAAGATAAAAGAACAACGAAGAAATTAATAATGAAGTGTGCCGTTGAATTCAGGACCGTTACAAACCCAGTTCGAAATAGTAAAAGTAATAGATATTTGCGGTTATTAGTATAGTTAGTAAAAATATAGATAAATGGTAAACGTGTGTTATTTTTATCACACATCATAAAACAAAGGATTCCTTTACCAAACAGCAACCCCAAATTATATCAAAGCCATTTTGTCTTAAAAGAGAACATCGCAAGCACGACAATGTTTTGAGCAAACCAGACATTTCACAGAAACAACCTCTTAAGCTTATAACAATAATAATATATTAGGCACTTTTTTTATTACTAAACGGACACTTTCCAAAACATGTCACCTTTGACTTAAAAATAATCCTGTGTTTATTTGTTTTTATAAGCAAAACGAACACTTTCAAAAACTTGGCACCTTAGTCTTAAAAATAATCCTGTACTTATTTGTTTTTAAAAGCGAAACGAACACTTTCCAAAACGTGGCACCTTAGTCTTAAAAATAATCCTGTACTTATTTGTTTTTAAAAGCGAAACGAACACTTTCCAAAACGTGGCACTTTAGTCTTAAAAATAATAGAGTACTTACTTGTTTTTTATATGCGAAACGGTTGCATTCCCAAATGTGGCCCTGTTACCCATAAAATTCACTCAAAAGATGTGTAATTTTTCGGAATGTGGCCCTTTATCCCAAACTGACGTGCGCTCGCGCTGACTGTCGGGTCGCAACTACAGTATATAAAAAACGTACTCTGTGCAACTAAAAAGATGGCCGCTTTGCTCTGAACCACAATGACCACAAATTGCAACCATGAATCGTGTATAACTGTTTAAATGTGTTAGGGCTTGCTTTGAACTGAAAACTGAACTTGAAAAATATGCTTAAAAGTAGGAATTAATTCCCTCACGTTTTTATTACAAAACAAAATAATCCTTTTGCCGTCATTTTCATTATTGTAGTCAGCTAATAAGAAATCTTTAAATTTCTCAGGTATATTGACTTCCTCACTGGACATAAACTTTTTTACGCCTAGAACCCTATTTCGTTCATTGTAAGGCCCGTTTTGACATTTTGGAATTCGGGAATCTTGTCAATCAAATCTAATCCTTCGTTTTCTAGCTTCCACACCATATCATCATACTGCTTTTGTATGGATTCAAAATTAGTGCTGGTCTTTTCCTTTAGCTCGTCAAGTTCTTTCTGAATTCTATTTTTTACAAAGTCTTGTTTGCATGTATGTTCTTTATTTTTAACAATATTATTTCTCGTAGATAAAGTTATACTGCCTGAGCAACCGCCACTGCTGTTATTAGTGCAGAGCCAGTACGTATTTCCATTCGAATAATTTTTTTTTCTATGGTATGACCAACCGTTTAATAGTAAAGCCACCCCTCCTCTCCGTGTTCTCACAAAGTGTAGTTCACTCTCACTCATTTTTACATAAAAATTTCGCAAACCAAGGCTAGTTTAGACAGTAAAAACATTAAAAGCCATTAAGCCTGTGACTGACAATTGACATTGACAAATAAAATACTTTATCAAGTGGCCAGTTAGTAAGCAGTTTGAAGTGGTTTTACATGAGTTACCTACTCCAAATGATGATAAACATATTTACTCAGATACGTATGAGCAATAGATATTCTTTATTAGTAGCTTCAAATAGACAATTTCTTCCCTCGAAGCTATGGTTACGTATGAAGAAAAATAACTCTTTGTTCGAAACCAGTATCGTACAAAGATCATTTTTTCTTCCTTCGTTACCAGTTACGAATGGTCGGTTACGTACGCGGCCGAAGGGGGAGAAGGAATGCGAAAAAAATATGTTGGAGCTTCGATTTTATAGAGGACTGTAAAAAGGGTGTCGATACACATTCGTAGTCTTCCCCAAGAAATCTCTGTCATGAGCGGCGGTGGCAGGAATGTCCGTTGCAAAACGATTCAAATTTTAAAGAAAACTAAATCAACTCACCAAAACTTCAGCGCCACAGGATAATCCAGGCATTTTGTATAATATAAGCACAGCACAGCAAAGCAAGAAGTCTTTACAATAAAAGAGGAGCGAGAAAAAAAATGTCATGCACACGATTCAGCCATATTGAACATACTGACTATTAACCCTCTGTTATTCAAACACGTCATTTTACACATTTCAAATTAATTTGGGTAGAACTTATAAAAATAAAAAACTTAATTTCTCGTTATTTTTTTAATTATTATTTTGTGAAATAAATCAAAAAAAGGGAGCGTTGCTCGTAGGCAACATTGAGGAAAAGCCCCAAATATGGACTACCATATGCTATTTATTAAATAAAACACAGGATTTTAAAGTTAAAGAAATGTATTAAAAACGAATCAGTCCAAAAATTATCTGGTAATCTTAGAACTATAATAAAAATGTCATAAAGAAACAAATTGTTAACAAAAATTTCGTACTTCTAAAAAAACTCAAAATTAACCCTTTCTAAAAAGGTAACATTATATGGACCACTATGTTTATAATATGGCCTAGGGGTGC
Organism: Acleris literana; assembly: GCA_946894065.1. Classification (NCBI taxonomy): domain Eukaryota; kingdom Metazoa; phylum Arthropoda; class Insecta; order Lepidoptera; family Tortricidae; genus Acleris; species Acleris literana. The sequence goes on along the minus strand of OX335688.1, from coordinate 6,063,361 downwards.
TCAATATGGACCATAGTATCTAAGGTAAGATAATTATCACATTTTTTTCTTATTATATATTTTTTTTTTTAGGAACTTGTAATCAGCCTTATATGTGGAAATAATAGGTACTATTTTAAACGTCTCCACCGTATATGCTTACTAATTAGAGCAATGTTCACATAAAAATGAAATGCCATCGACACCAGCACATTCTTCATGAGCCCATCGCTCACAAGAAGGACACTGTATCCATTGTTCTCCACGAGTGTCATCTGAAAAGAGACTGTAACAGTATAGACATTTAGCATTGTCATTATCACTTTCATCGGTGTCATCATTTACTGAAAAATCATCGTCTTCGGAACTAGAGGGCTGGCCCTTTCTTGTAGTCTTCCTTTTCTTTTGAGCTGTCTTTTTAGTTTTTTTTGCTTCTCTTTTAGTTTTCTTTTAGTTGCAGCCTTGTTTTTCGTTTTTTCCTGTTTCTTCGACGCATTTGTCTTTTTAGGTTCTTCATCTCTTTTCTTCATTCCTTTCTTAGTTTCAGCTTTTTTCTTTAGTTCTTTTTTGTTGGATTCTTTTAATTCTTTTGCTATATTTCGAGTTTTTTTCAATAACTCTGCGTCTTCTTTCTTTTTAATTGATGTTTCTAAATTTAATTTGTACGGTGACGATGTCAACAATGTAGATTTACTGCTCTTTCTTCCTCTGTTACTAGATTTTTTAGTTAGTCGTGGTACATCAAATAGCTGCTTTGGAGAAAAGTAAGTAGAAGTAGATGGACTTTCATTATAAATAGCTTTTGCAGCGACGCATGACTTCTCTCCAAGCAAAATTACAGCTAATGCCAACTGAATATGAGAGCTTGAAGGAATAATCTCATCCGTCTCTGCATCAACTTGGGGTTCGCTAATTATTGTTTGCTCTTGACTGGTGTTGATTAAATTAGCTTGCTGAAAATGGGAACTTGAGAGAATAATCTCACCTGTCTCTGCATCATCAATAAAATCGTGATCTTGAAAAACGTTTCTGTTTAATGGGCATATTCCAGTTACACGAAAACCATTGATAGCAAGTTCAGCTCGCTGTGCTCTTATGTAGGCACGCCCAAACAGTTCTGCAATGTCGTACTGTGTAGCTGCTTGAGTTTTATTTCGCATCCACTGTCGAATTTCCTCTGCCAGGTATTTTTTTAGTGGACCCATGTAAGTGCGGTCAAGAGGCTGCATTTTATGGCTTGAGTGTGGCGGTAAAGACAGCAGTTGTACATGGTTTTCACGTGCTAAATCAATCAGTTCGATGTTACGGGTATGACTAGCATGGCCATCTAAAATCAAGAGTACAGGTGAAGCCCCGGATGGCTTCGCATGCTGTAAAAAGTGCTTAAACCATTTCGTAAAAAGGTCTGTTTGGATCCAGCCGGATGGATGACATGCATGTATTGCACTAGGTGGGGCTCCTTTCATCAATAGAGGATGGTCTCGTTTGCGGGGGAAAATCATCATCGGTGGAATGAATGACCCGCTAGCACTCATACACATAACACATGTAATGGTAGCACCTCGCTCAGCAGATGTGGTGGCTACGACCGATTTTTTTCCTCTCTGCGCCAACACTTCAGGCATTTTATTAGGCACAACTGATATTCCCGTCTCATCGACGTTGTAGATATTGTTGGGAGTGTACTTGTGTTTGTCCATTGCGTTTTCTAATAAGCTATAAAATTCATTAACACTTTCTTTATTAAAGCCTTTTAATCTGGCAATAGATGTTCCAGTGGGCTGCCGAAAAGAAAGTTCTGGGTGGCGTCTCAAAAATAAGCGCAGCCACGTTCTGCCAGCAGTCTGGTTTTCTTTGGAGAAGGGATGGCTTATGTTATTTTTTTCAGCTAGTTGAAAGGCTAAAGACTTGATGTCTCTCCGAGTTAAACCAAAACCTAATGCCTCCAGTTCAAGTACATATGCAGCCAAATCGGCCTCCAAATTGACTGGAAATGTTGCTTTTCTCCCCAATTTTATGTTTGTCACATCCTCCATTCCCATAACTTAATTTTTTTTACATAATCGTAAAAGAGTCGTTTTTGGTACGCCAAAAGTTTTTGATGCTTTTAAAAATCCCATTTTCTTTTCTCGTATAGCCAATATAGCCATAGCCATGGAATCTTTATCCCATTTTTGCCTTTTTGTAGGCGCCATAACCTTAAACAAATCAAATATTAAAGTTAACAAGTGAAATAAGACACGAGTCCATATTACGACCATGTTCATAATATGGACTACTATTCCATATTTGAAACTACACTATTGGTCCATAATATGAACAGGTGACATTTTGTCGTTAAATATTTTTCAAACAATACTAGTAATACGTGTCGTCACACGCTACAACAAGAAAGTTTACTTACAAAATAACATTTCTAGGACACGGGGGTACAAGAATAAACGATTGTCATTAGAGAAATAATAACCTTACAAAACTCACCGAAAATTTTCATCAAATGTGACTAAAAACTTCAATCGACGATAACTGACACGTACGCGCACTGAGCTTCACGGCGAACCACTGGCGGGGAGCCGCGCCTCAATGGCGTCGAAAGCGGCCAACTTCACTTCGTTAGCAACGCCACCTAGCGAGATATTTGTGTGGTCCATATTATGTACCTGGTCCATTTTTGGGGCTTTTCCTCTAATTAGTGTAATGAAAATAACCAAAATCTCGCTTATGTACTTATTCATGTATAATGTTTATTATGAAAGATGATAGTTCCTGAAACAATTTTTGTTCTTAGTGTAGCATAAAGCTACGCCGCATTTCCCACATAGGGTGTGGGTGAATCCGGTACAAGATGGAAACTTGCAGCGGATTTTCTTGTCTGCCCATTGCGGCCAATGCCCGATTTGATCCTGTCGAACTGCTTGTGGTGGGGCGTGCTGAGCAGGTCCTTTATGTTTTTTAGCCTGGATTTCGTTTTCTGTGGATCGACGAGTTGTTACACAAGATTTAGTCCCCATTTGACACAGACTGGCGGCCACGTCCAGACGGAAATCCGCCGAAGCTTTGATTAATTTTTGAGGGAAATTTTTGCTTTTGCATACCCTTTTATACAGCAGCCACGCATTTGCCATTGTCGACTCACCAGTTTAGTAATTGTATCTGTATAAATTGTGTGTGCTTCTGTACTGACTATTGTGTTTTTTAAATCTCAATAATTAGCGAATAATATGGTGCTGATGAGTCAAACTCTTTGGACAAGGGTAGGAACTGAGGAGTCAATAAGGCAACTACCTTTTCGTCGACTACAGCTGTTGTCTTCGGACAAAATGTACCTCCTCCTGTCTTGTGCAATTCTGACTGAAATAGAAATTAAATTAAACAAATAATATGCATATGTTGCACAACAACGTAAAATAAAAATATACCTATTGAAAAGTGAAAAACTACTTGATAGTTGATTGGTAAACATTTTAGAACAATATGCCTTGGATAATTTTTAACAGTTGTTTCAGTAGGGATGGTATAGTATGGTTTAAAATGTTAAAGATAATAATATAAAATAACACACAGCCGTACCATATCATCACTCATATTTTTTCTTGCTTTCTTCTTTAAATTATCATATAAAGCAGGTAACGGGTTTTCAGTCCGTACTCCCGTTTCCAAGACAGCATTAAAGTTATTGGTTAATGCTATCCAAGCTTGTTTCTTAGATTCCACAGAATATCCGTCCGACTTTTTGTTGTCTATAATAGGGACGAATTCTTTCTCTCTGAATTATCGCTCTCCTTCATGTCGCAAGCAATTATTACTTACCCGGTCAAGAATAGATCTGATTTTCTAGTACCTATCACCATTATTGAAATTGTAGTCAGAAAAACGTAAGGTGCACATATGTGTCATAATATTTTTTATTTCTAACACTTCCATTAAGGTTGTTTTTTAAGAGCTTAATAATTACTTTATCTCATATTACTTAAATTACAAGCCGCAACTATATTAATGTCACAACTTACACGAATATTTCTATTGACTGTTAATTTTCTTGTTCTTTTTTGTCAATTCACTCACTTTACACTCAAAACGCACTGCACGCATGTAACACTTTATTAATCTAAAAGAAGTTGCACTCGTTATGTATTTCCTTCTCCGTTGCTACGCTCTCCGGCGTAGGGAGCGGAATCTAGCTCTCTGCTGCTCCATCCACCTTTGGTGGCACTTCTTGTAGATTTTGAATTTGATGTATCTAGCAATCACTGCTAATTTTATAACGGTCAAAATCTAAACTCTTTCTAAGTGACCTCGAATATCTTTTAAAACAGCATCATTGCTACCTCCTGCCACATTGTGGGGAATAATAATGTCCTCTTTTGCAACTTTCGAACTGCACATTTTCTGTATTTGTTGCTTACAAAAAACGAAAACCTTTTCCGTTGTATGAATTGCACTTTTGACTTCGGTGTGGTGGACCCAAGTCTCGTCCATAGTTATGAAACGACCAAGAAAATCTTGTGAGTCGCATTGAAACAGATCCATACAATCCTGTGACTCTGTATGGCGGGTGCGTTTATTTTCAGCTGAAAGCAGTCTAGGTACCCACCTTGCAGACTTAAGTCTTTTCCTGCAGGATTTATCATCATATTCAGGTCTAATTTGTATAACGCATTATAGCGCGTAGCTGCGCAAACCGGTGCTGCAGCAGGTGAAGGTGAAGTGGGTGTAGTGCCCAGTGGGGTTGATGTCCGGGGTCTGTGCACTTTTGAAATCTTATTCAACTGTTCGCTTTATTCGAGGTGCCTCGTGGATTCAGATTTGGAAGGCGAGAGGCGTGTTACACTTGCTTGCACACGGTTAAGGTACTGATACACATGCTCTATAATAGCATGCTTAAAAGTGTGCTTATGAGCATGCTTGGTTTGAGCGTGCTTATGCACTGTTCACATTTGCTACAAATAAGCATGCTAATTTTGAGCATACTCACGAATAAGCATGCTCAAAGCAAATACTCCGAATACACATGCCATTTAGTAGCGTGCTCTCTGCCACGAACGATGGACGACGTAGCTTTCCGCCTAGAGCTCAATAAAATAATTCTTTTGGTGGCGATACAATGCATCACCAACGTTTTGAGAAATAGAAAGAAGAAAAAAAGCAGGAAGATTTGGGTTCGTGATTGGTTGACCAGGAGACAAGACCTTGGAGCTAGTGTACGTTTGATAAGAGAAATGCGAGAAGAAGATATTGCGGGTTATAAAAATCATTTGCGTATGCTTCCACATCAATTTGACTTTTTACTAAGCAATGTTGGAAGTGCTATACAGAAACAAGACACTCACATGCGAAATGCTATTCCGGCTAAATTGAAATTAGAAGTGACATTAAGATATTTAGCAACTGGAGATTCTATACATACATTGGAAGCACTATACAGAGTTGGAAGATCTACTATATCGCAATTTTTACCAAAAGTTTGTGAATACAACGCTTTGAAGGATTATGTGCGGGTAAGTAAAAACAATGACAATTTTACACATTTATTACAAAAAAGAAACAGAAACATTAATCAACCATTGTAGCCGTAGCGTAGCTGAACCAATAAAATGTACCGTCATGTCATGTATTATAGGTACATAAAAAACATACTAATACTACATAACACAAGATTACGATAAGTTCCACGCTTGGCTCAGCACATCTTGCTGTTGTGAGACTGTGTCAGTATTTATGGGTATATTAATCATTTGTGTGTCCGAAGTACTAATTGCTGTTTGAAGTGGTGTATTTGAGACAGAGTTTGTTGTTATAGTCTGTGTGTATGGAGATAGAGTAAAGAATGAATTCCTTGTATGCATTTGTGTGTCAGAAATCAGTGATGTTGGTAGTGTTGTATGTAAAACAGAGTTTGTGGTTAATGTTTGTGTGTATGGAGTGTAAAATGAATTCCTTTGTGATACTTCAGACAAGTTTTGACACTGCTGGCGGCGTCTTGCTGCAATCACAATATTTTGGATCTCAGCTTGTACGTTAAGTGCTTCATACAATGGCAGGCTTCGTAATTGAGCAGCAATGTTATGTCCAAAATAATAGAATTCGTCGTGTTCAGTAGCCATATTTATTGCAGAACTCAGGTTTTCCAGTCGGTTCAGTGCCACATTAATCGGTTCATCTTGTACGAATCGTCGTTTACGCCGTGTCGATGTGACACTAGATGAACTCGATTGTGGTCGTTCTTCTGGTATATTGGCGGGAGGTGACATTACGTTCATCGATTCTGGCGAGTTAAGAGATTCTGATGTGCTTGCAGTCGATGCCGGAGAATCCTGTGCTTCCGAATTCTGCGATGAATTATCGGAATCCTGAAAATAAGATATTCATTAGGAATTAAAAAATAGTACAACCTACATTATTTATTTAGGTATGTTTTTTTTCAGATTCCAAGCCACGAAGACTGGAAACGTATTGAGCATGGGTTTCGTACAAAATGGAATTTTCCGGGCTGTGTTGGAGCGTTGGATGGCAAACATATAAATATACGCGCTCCTGATAACACTTCAGATTACTATAACTACAAAGGTGCCCATAGTATTGTACTCTTGGCATTAGTTGATGATGACTATTGCTTTTCTTACATAAGTATTGGAACTAATGGAAGAGCTTCTGACGGGGGTGTTTTTCAGCGTTCGAACTTATCACAAGCATTAGAAAATAATACTCTTAATTTACCGGAACACTCAGTTATTTTAGCTGACGCTGCTTTTCCTCTAAAGTCTTACATAATGAAGCCGTACCGAACTACTCCAACACGCAGAGAAAAAATATTTAATTACCGGTTATCTAGAGCAAGACGAATCGTTGAAAATGCGTTTGGAATTTTAGCAACAAGATTTAGAGTTCTTCTGACCACAATAGATATGAGTCCAAAAAAAGTTGATAGTATTATATTAGCTGCGTGTTCTTTACACAACTGGCTTCGAAAAACATCCGACATGTACATCACGCAAAGGTGTGTACACTTTGAAGATATACAACAAGGTGTTGTGATACCAGGAGCTTGGAGAACAAAAATGCAGACGGCTTTACAAAATTTACCACCACGCAGAAACCGTGCTTCGCAACAGGCAGAGGCAATAAGGAATACGTATGCGGAGCTATTCGAAACGACAGAAGCGGTACCATGGCAAGACTTTATGATATAAATAACTGAAACTATAAATGTGTTTAACTTGCAAAATTTGATTACAGACAAATAAACAAGCAAACAAACATCAGGAAAGGTGCTAAATAAAAGCTTGTAATAATACAATATTTATAAATAATACAGATCTTACAATGTGTTTCTATTTAGTTAGTCCTAAATAGTACTGTTTACACTCAAGGAATTTTGTTTAAGAGTTTTGAACCTTATTACGAAGCTGTAAGGAAGGTACATGTAATGTTATTATGCAGTAAATGATTTTGATGAAGAAAAAATGTAATTGTGTGTTCAACTTTAGTAAAGTATAGATTTGTACTAACTAAGATAGTATAATAAACTAAGAAATAAGATAATATAACAACTCTTCCACCATGGTACAATGAATAAATAAATTACAAAAGTGTCCCCTAATTAAAGTCTGTGACCGTACGGTTACAATAAATATACAATATGTAATAGAAAGTTCAATCAAAAAATATCAATTTTATTTTTAGATCATCGCACCTTCAAAACAATAATGACGTAATTCAGAAATTTTAAATTTCGAATTGGGTCTCTATAATAATAAATTTATGACTTGAAGTTTGAAAGCAGAAATTTTGAATTAGGTCACTATTGTTCTGAAGGTGCGAATTATGTAGGTAAGTTTGAAGTTAATAATCTATATGTATCCATGCTTGTAAATGCGAAAGTGTGTCTGTCTGTCTGTCTGTTACCTCTTCACGCTTAAACCGCTAAACCAATTGAAATGAGATAGTTTAAATCCCAGGGAAGGACATAGAATATTTTTTATTCCGAAATTTTGAAGAGTTCCCGAGGGAAGCACGATAAATGACTTCCACGCGGGCGGAGCCGCGGGCAGAAAGCTAGTAAGTATATAAACTCTTCCGTTACTGACTCACTGACAGACAACGTTCAGCCGAAACTACTGTGTCCTATCCCACAAAACTTTACAAGTGTGCAATTCGACAAAATTGTAGCATTGTAAACATACATACGAGGGGCGGCTGAAAAGTAATCTACCTAACAATGAAACAAAAGACTGTCGTGGCTAATTTTTTTTTATTTTTCTATATAGTCCCCTGCTAGTAAAATGCACTTATTAAATTTTTCAAATATTGAATTTAAACCATTAAAAAAAAAATCTTTCGGTTTGTCGTCAAAAAAGTCAGTAACCGCAGCCTTCATTTCGTCATCGGTCATAAACCTTCGTCCCCTGAGGTCTTTCTTGAGAAGTCTAAACAGAAAATAGTCACAGGGGGCTAAATCTGGACTATAAGGGGGGTGGTCAATGGTTTCGAAGCCATTGTCTTTAATTGCTAGCTTCGTTGTGCGGGCGGTATGCACTGGTGCGTTATCGTGCAAAATCAGAATACCTTTGTTTAGTTTACCTCGCCGTTTTTCTTTTATTGTCTCTCTTAGTTGGTATAGTAAGTTTGAGTAATAATCAGCATTCATTGTAGTTTTCTTCGGTAAATAATCTATGAGCAAAATCCCTTCTGTGTCCCAAAAGATTGTAGCCATAAGTTTACCTGCCGATGGACAGACCTTGAATTTCCGAGGCGGCTTCTCATCCTTAAATTTCCACTGTAACGACTCTTGCTTACTTTCCGGGTCCCATTGTCGAATCCAAGTCTCATCACATGTTACAATTCTAGAAATTATTTCTTCCTCTTTCCCTCGACTCATCTCCAAAAACTCTTCGCAACATTTGACACGCCTCTCCATGTCAAATGCAGTCAACATTCTGGGGACCCAACGTGCACTAACCTTGGACATGTTCAAATGCTCATGAATTATTTCATTGACTCGCTCTTTACTGACGCCCACATCTCTAGCTATCTCCCACTGCTTCACTCGTCGGTCCTCTAATATAATTTTTTTCACCCTGGCTACATTTTCATCGGTGACGGCCGAAACTGGTCTTCCGCTACGAGGATCATCTTCCAGACTCTCACGACCTAACTTAAACTGCTTTGACCAAAACTTTATAACAAATTCGGAAGAACACAAACTGCCAAACACACGTAACATACGCTGTCTGATCTCCGAAGGCGTATTCCCTTCTTTAGTCAAAAACTTAATCACCGCACGCTGCTCGATTTTATCCATTTTCACTTTTTCTACCGACATGTTTGAAACAATTGTAGGAGACAAATAAACGTGATGCAATAAACAAATGAATGTAATACATTTTGAAAATAGAATAACAAACGAATATAAATCCATACCAGCCAGCATTATTTTTGTATATATTTCTGACCAAGGAGATTACTTATCAGCCGCCCCTCGTATGTAACACAACGATTACAAATTAGTATTCGTATCAAGTTTGTAGTACACAAATAATTCACTCTTGTGGAAGCGTATCACAAAAAAGTAAGGTATGTCACGACAGATACAAAATTGTAGAATCGCACATTTGTAAATATGCAAATAAAAAATTGTAAAGTTACAATTATAAATTTGTAACAATTTATTTTGCTTCTATGATTTTTTATAATTATGTAGGCCTATGAACTTACCAATTCGGTTCCGACAGTTTGCCGATATTCGCCAGCCGTATCTCCCATAAACGCGTGCATTTCTTGAAACCATGGCATCGACGGACGGTACACGCCAGCAGCCCCCGCGCCGGAACGCTTCGAACTTTCTATTTTTTTAAGTTCATTATGATAAATAGACCTTAAATTTTTTATTTTGGTTTTGAAGATCTTTAAAGTTAGAGTAGAATCATTCATATTGCTTAACAAGTCGTCGTAAGCATTGTTTCTTGCGATGTTATTTTTATATTGAGGTGACCGTGGGTTCCAAAGGCATTCATTATTTCTGTATAAAGTAATAAAACGTATGGTTTTCTCGTCACCCCAGCGAGACATTTTGGCAGACGCAGGCACATGCACCTGTTGCAAACAACAGATCGATACTAGCGTGCTTATTAGCAAACGTGTTCACACTTGCTATTACCATTCCCCTCTCTACCCCCGCCTCAGGTAGCACGCTCAAAAATAGCAGGGCGTGCTATCTTTGAGTATGCTACTAAAAAGCATGCTAATTATGAGCACGTCGTAGACACACATGCTAATAGGTAGCATTTGCTCAATAGTAGCATGCTTTCGTGCTAGTAATTAGCATGTGTATCAGTACCATTAAGCACCTTTAAAGCGGTGTGACGTCGTATCGAAGTTTGCAATAAATCATTTAGCTCATCCATTTTAGATGCTAAAACTTCAAGCTCCTTCACTGACGACACCCTCATAATCCGCGACCTCATCAGTTGGTGTCTCGGTATTTAATTTCCTGACCTGACACCGCAGGTGGACAGTCGCAAGCGGGCCGCCAAGTCTTACTTTTGCCTCATACTCAAGTTTTTAGTAAGTTAAATGTAGTGGGACGTTCGTCCATTGTTGAATTCGACATTATTAGAATATTATATAAGTAATGTGTGAGAAATAAATTTGATTATTTAAGTCGGTGACAACGAACAACAATGAGATGTTTTCAAAGTAATTATTAATATGTTAAGGTTATATTCGTTTATTATAGCGAGCTATTGAGTAAGTAATTAAAAATGCTGATGTTATTTAACAGAAAATCTCTTTTTCGTCATCTCTGTTTTCCACGATTTTAGCCAAGACTCTTCTTGTGGGTTCAAAATCGTCCCACAAATCGTTGGACTGAACTAAATTTCATTTTATTACCAATAATTTAGTGTAGAATATTATATTTTTAATAGTGTAGAATATTGTAGAATATTATGATTTAAAATCAGTTTGGCACAAAGTGCATTTTGCTTTGTATGGAACACTCATAGGTCTAAGCCATAATTTGAATTTATCGTCGTTTCAAAAAAAGGACTGTGATTAGTAATGAGACCTAAATCTCAAGTTCCTCTATATAAAGTTACTTTATTTAACTTTTGCCTTGATGACTTAATCAAGGAATCTTTTTAGCAATGTAGTGCAGCCGAATCACTAAAAACTGTTCCATTGTGCTTTTAATTAATTGAATTTGATGGCTGCAAGAATCGTTTTTAAATGCATCAGTCACATCTTTGAAAGAGGTAATATAACCAAAACATTTATTTGCAATGAAAGCATGATTTTGTTTGCTTGTTAGGGATTTCCCTAGACTTGTTTTTATTATATTTGTTAGCACAGTTCCGCTTTTAAACATAATTTAAATAGACCTACTGATGGGTATACCAAGCCATCAGTCTTTAGGCACAGAAACTTATTACAAAAAGTAATGATGTCTGTTGGCATAATACCATCCCTAAACAAAATGTGATCATAACAATAAAATCAAAATAATATTTTCTTGTGCAACTTGTGAAAAGTGATTCCATCTTTTTTGTTGTGCTTGTCCGAACGACTCACACACCATTTTACGGCACAACAAGGCATATTTATTGAAACCTAACGTTTGCTTTATTTAACAGTTTGACACCTGTTTGACACGGTGGCCATGTTTGAACTGAACGGCTGCCAGGCATCCTTTTTAATCCCCGCCTATAAGTGCATCCTTTTTGTGGGGCCACTTTCCGGCGCTGGTTAGACTTCTATACTTTTATCGTTCGCTGACATATCCGTAATTGTCTCGCAGAGCTCATACGTTTTTATGCCGAATCGCGCTGCTTTGGTACGAATGCATTGTATCCAGCTTAAATGTCCCTGCCAAAGCAGCAGCGATTCGTCAATAGATAGCTCTCTGCGAGGCGTGTAGACAGTACTAAACCTATTGTTGAGATAATCAACAATTAGTTTATTTTTTCTCTCCTCACCAGTGGTACTTAAAGTTGCATTGTCCACGAAGTACTTTACAAAGCATTAAAAGTTTTTTGTTGTAAAGGCTGAGACCTTGCCAGTTGAATAATACGTAAACTAGATGTCGCCTGAATTTTCACTGGAACAAATGTTTTTTATCATTATGTGACAAAGATAACGTACACACTTAGGTTAACGTATTTTTTGTCCTTTACAAAGGACTTTCGGTCTTTATGGCATAATTAGGTATTGTATGTAAATAAAACAAATTTTTTAATTTTTTAATGTATTTTAATGAAATTTCAACAAATGAAGTACTGACTATAATCATATTTATTTATATTATTAACATATCAAAATGTAGGCACAAGACTACACAATAAAAAATCTTTTTATTCATATTTTTCATGAAATAAAACTTAAATCAAATCTACATAATTTTAACAAAACTCAAAACAATCCAACAACCTATCTAATTGAGATCTTTCATTGCAAATAGGAGTAATATTGTAAGACCCTACCTTACATATTTAATAATTATGAATAGTACATGGCTTTAATTAAATCTTAACATGTTTATAATCAAAACAGTTTAATTCTATATTGGTCAAATCGAGATCATTCTTTGCGAATAGGTACAAAATTATTACAATTGCGAACTGTGAAAGTCCACAAAACAATTGCGATTTGGTGTCAAACACAAATACAGGTTACAATTTATGCAAACTACTGTGTGTTTTTTTTACGCATGAAGGATTTCTGCAGCGTTGTTGTTTGGATCCCATGTCAGGCTATGATTAGCTGCATGAAGTCGTTTAGCCACGGGAGGTAAAGGCACCACAAACTGTCTGCCACGCTTCCGAGGCTTATCTTCTTCTTCAGTGTCAGAAACATCTGTTAAATCTGTGTATGTGTTTTTGAGTATCAAGAACTATGAAAACTCCATTTTAAACTCCCGTAACTTTAATATTTTGTGAACAGGTTTTCCTAATGCTCGATTATCCTCTTTGTATTTAATCCACGAGTTGACAATTGCGAGATCTAACATGTGGGAGATAAAACTCACAGTCCATTTTTTGGTACGTATTCGTGCCGGACACAGCCAACAACCGGTCTGCGAGGTCCACTCCTCCCATGTTAGTGTTGTATTCTCTAACAATTTCTGGCCGTTGCACCGGAATGTACTGTTTAAGCTTTTTGTCGTACCTTTGACACTCGTCCACTGTTTCCGCGGCATAGACACTAGAAGCAAACATAACCGGCTTGTTATCGTACCATTTTGTTATTGCAATGACTTTATCCTCTCTCACCAAGACATCATGGCTTCCTCGACCTTTACGTAACATACATTTGTCGCTTTCGAGATCATTTCTCAGGTATCCAGGAATTCTATTTTTCATAATCGTTCCCGCACACTTAAACCCCCTTGAATTCAGTTCCTCGATGAGTTTCAAAGTTGTGAAGTATCGGTCACAATAGATAATATGACCAGGCACCAAGGTTTCAGTTAATTTTAAAACTACGTCCTCGCACAAAGAACGTTTCATGCGAGACTCTTCAAATGTAGTGCTTCCTTGGTAAACCAAAATGTCACATACTAACCCATTGGGATTCGCGAGAACGAAAGCTTTTAAGCCAGTTGGATGAGGCTTTCCTGGGCAAAATTGTCGAATTGCACAAGCACCCGTAAAAGGTATAATCATTTCATCGATTGATATTTTGCGTTCCCGGTTTTGTGCGTGGCACCCTCGGATTAGTCGATTTAAAATTGGCCGAACTTTCCACAATTTATCATTCTGCTTTCTTTCTGGAGTTACATCGATATCAAATACCAGCTTCAATGAGTTCCGTAGTTGTATGAATCTGTCACGAGACATGGCTTCAGTTATCATGGGAATAGCGTATTTACGATTCCAGTACATCCTTATATGCGGGTAGTTGATACATGACATAAGTAAAGTTATACCCACATATGTTTTGCATTCCTCATAGGATAATCTAAGAGGCTTACCAGATTTTTCTATTGCTGTCTGGTTAGACTTTTCTACGATTAATTGGTACAACTCGTCATCTAAGTATTCTTCCACATACTCGTTGATATTTGATGGATCCTGAATGGATGGCAAGTAAGATGGTACAGACAAACCTGGCAAATCAACGTCGAATTTATCACGACGCCACAAAGCTGCATCTTGTGGACGCCTCGGACCTTGACTACGAGAGCCACCACGAGTACGAACCCCAGAGCGAGTGCGTCCTCTGCTCCGACCTCGACGACCACTCCTGATGAGGCCACGTGTGTGCCCATGACCTGTTGGTAAATTACCTCCATCTTCGCTATCATCGCTGTCGGAACTGTCGCTCGAATTTTCATCTGCCGAAGATCGGGATCCATTGATCAAAGATGTAGACGCAGTGTAATCTTCGTCCTCACTTGATTCTTCAAATTCGGAGTTATTTAATAATTCCGTAATATCGCGGTCTTGTAACGCTGAAAATAATATGTAGGTATAATCACTACTTAGTACTCGTACTAACGCCGAAAGTGATTTACGTAAGATCAATTACACAAACTTAAAACATAAGTAGCGAACGAAGTACCTTCCTATAGGTTTAATATATTTACGACGGTTTATTTACTGTATTTTCATTATTTTTTCCACAAAAGCACATAGTTTCGAAAGAAAATTAAAGTTTTTGCAATTTCATAATTAACCTAAATAAAAACAAGTGAATTTAAGAAAAAAAAATGAAGTTTTACTTACCGCGTCGACCACGTGCCGCCATCGTTGTTTACTCTTGAGGACGCGTCGCAATAATGGCGGCCACTAGGTATAACATTGCTGCCGAACTCTAAGGACAAACTATCGCCATTGCTTAAATTTGATTGGCTGCAACAAATCCCGCGTCCAATACTTTTTTAGCGGGAAAAAACAAACACTCGGGACTCCGTTCAAAAGGACGCCAGGTGTCAGGAGGATAAAGCTCGTCTACCGTGGTGTCAACCCATTTGTTACACCGTGAGTCAGCGCTGATAACGCCGGGGTGTTCGGTTAGCGGAGCGATGGTCTCCCACGCGTACCTTTTGGTCTCTACCGACACAGATTCGATTAAAGTCTGGTCCCAAATTTGAGTAAATATGTCCAGTGGAATGGTCCCTTAAATTTTGGGACCAGACTCTTCCCTGAATTCCTCCCTCTGCCCTGTAAATATGGATAGGCCCCTGTGGCATCGGCCTGAAGATGCTGGCAGCATTTTCTTGCTGAATACTTAATTATTGTGTAAATCCACAAGACACTGTTAAAGGTTAATTAATTGCTGTAAATACAAGATTAGGATTTTGCTAAAGTTAATAAAATAAATACAACATGCAACTTACCACTTGGCAGTTAATGCTATGATATCCTTTTCTATTGTAGAATAAAACAGCTGGCGCTGTGGGGTCTTCTCGTGGAGGTGTTGCAATTGCTATGTGGGTGCCATCAATTGGTCATGCTTCATATTTTTGTTGTGTGGTTTTTATATTTGTTTTGATAAATATAGACTATTTTAATAAACTAATTTCGGTATTTTTGTTTTTAATGAATCCTATCTACATTAAATAAATATATTAATTTATTGCTGACGTGACGTCATCAAACGCATAATGGATAATGTAGTCTTCGCCTGCACAAAAAAAAATAGAGTAAAGTCTATGGTGTAGTCAACGTCAAGGTGTCAACGTCACAGCGAACGGCAAACCTCAAAAAAATTTGAAATCACTAACTGAACAATAGTAGTCTTTGTAACTGAACTTGTTTGAAATGGAAGGCTACGAGTGTTTCGTCCCTTTATGTCCGAATAACAGCAGGGATAACCCGGATTTGTTATTCGTACCAATCCCAGAACGACGGCGAGAGGAATGGTGTCGTGAAGTGAAGCAAAAATACTTCAAGAACTATTTGCAGTTTTGTTGTGAAGATCATTTAAACGTATGTACTTATTTAAAACAAACACATTACTTTTACACAATGGTTTAACAATAAAGTAACCATTGAGTACTCGTATAAATTAGATTGCATTTATTAATTATTATAATATTGTTTTATTTTGCAGCGAGAAGATATCCAAAATTATCACAAATGCAAGCATTCATTATGAGCAACCAGTAATGGCACGAAGTGCTCAGCTTCGACGCATTCCGTTAACTGTGGCTCAGAAGAGATCTGTTTTGTGTGATTTACTACTTCAACGTGAAGATACACAAGAAATATCAAAGAAACAAAAGTTAAACCAAAATATAATACCTAGTAATTCAGGATCAACATTACCAATCAAAGTGAATGCTGCAATGCAGTGTGAAAAGATTGTGTGTTTTGATAAGGGAACAAATACACACTTTAAGAAGAAGATATCATGCCAAAGTCCAAGAAGCAGTACCTCATTGTGGGAGGAAGAAGTTGTCAATGTACAAGAGGCATCTAGTCCTTCAATAAGTAACTTTCCTTCAGAAACAGAAAGTGAAGAGATTGTTTCAACTAAATCTAATTTGAAAAATCTATTTTTAGCACTAATCTATAAAAACCCAAAAACTTATTTAGGTTTGCCTCAAAAATATGTTTGGTTAATAAACACTATAGTAGAAAAAAGTGCAATAAAAACAAGTATTATGTCTTTGATAATTACATTATTCAAAATCAAACAGAATGACACATTGGATAGAATGTGTGATCAATTTGAAATAACCCGACCGAAGATGACAACTCTTTTCCAACAAGGTGTGGAAGTCTTAGCAAATTATTTCCAGAATTTTATATTCTTGCCAACAGCCTTACAAATAAAGAGAAATTTACCTCTAGTTTTCAAAATTGATTATTCCAACGTGCAAATGATAATAGACTGCTTTGAAATTCAGATAGAAAAACCCACGGATCCTTTGAGGCAATCTCAAACCTGGTCTCAGTATAAAAGCTGTAATACTTTAAAATATTTAATTGGTTGTACTCCAAGTGGCTTTATCAGTTTTATATCCAAAGGATATGGTGGGCGGATTTCTGATAAAGCCCTTGTGGAAAAGAGTTGCCTGATCGAATGTCTTCCTGTTAACGCAGTGATATTAGCCGATAGAGGATTCAAAGAAATTGAGTCTGCATTAGTAAGTAAGAATATAAAACTATTGCGTCCACCAAGCGTTTATGCAAATCAGAAACCTTCCCGTGAAGAAGTCATTAAGAGCAAAACTATTGCAAGTTTGCGAATCCATGTTGAGCGGATCATCAGGCGAATTAGAGAATTTAAAATCTTAAAGCCCCACTCTGTTGTCAATCACAAACATGTAGGCTTCTTGGATCAAATCATAATGATTGCTTGTGGGCTGATAAATTTGCAGGGTGATTTAATAAAAATAAACTGAATTTGTAAAGACGAGTTGTTTTATTTTAATAACAATAAAATATGTTTCTGTGATACACAAGGTAGGACAAAAATTAGTATGTTAGTTACATTTGGCACTTAACATTATTTTTGGATATATAAAAGTTTTCCAAAAAGATTCTGCTTTGCTTATTAGATCATTGATATATGGTTCATCAAATTCTACTGGATAAATATGAACTTTCTTAGTTGTCTCAAATAAGGGATCTGCAACACAAAATATACCTTTTTTAAGGCTGGTTGCTTTCATTTGCAGATTTATTTGTGCTTTATATTTAGCACTTATCTCATTGTTTGTAACATATGATTGAAATGTTTTGGCTGTGATTGGGCATTTGATTTCAATTACATAATCTTCAGTTACTCCATCTGGTGAAGCACCCATCAAACTATTTATTAGAATAAAACCTGATGATTGCACTTTAATGTGAAGTTTTTTCTCTATTTCTTCAATAACTGGCTTTTCCAAGACTTTACCCCTTTTAATAGCCTTCGTTTCGGGCACTTTATATCCACCTAATATTTGTCGGACTAAAGTGCCATCTGTCTTGCAGTGAGCAGCTTCATACAATTTTGAAGCAGTGAGCCGTCCCTGCCGCATATAATGACAATATTTACTATTAACCTGATTTGCTGTTTCTTGGTTTATTGTTTCTATAACATCTTTGCCTATTTTGTTATCTAATGTGTCTTTAAAATATTCAAAATCATAATTATTTTCCTTTTCAAAAAAATCTACCGACATGTCAAAGAGATTAAAAGTAGTTTTTTTTAATTGATGTTCTAAATTACATATTAGTGAACCTTTTGCATCTCTTTCCACACATTGTTCATAAAACGTTTGTATAATTGTAGCATCTCTTGGAGCCATCTTAATTTTTTTAACATTTTTGTATACATCTTCTGCCAAAACATGATTGGTTCGTTCAGATGCCGAAGTAGGCTTAATCCAGAAGCATTGTGTAGATGTGCAGGAAGGCTCACAACTCTGCTTTTCAAGCCAAAATAAAAGCAGTAAAGAATGCTTGCAGCCACCTTAAAAAGAAGAGGTAGGTATAAATAACTGATTAATTCGAGAAGGTTAAATCGGAAACATCCTGCCAATTTTTTATCTTTGTAAGTTAAAAGTAATACAATAAAACACTATAAAAAAACTATAGCTAAAAAGGACTTTTTTTTAATCAATCAAAAGTTACGCAAGGAAAGATAATAGATTTTACCTGCAGAAGCTGCACAATCAGAACAGTTTGACTCTAAGATTTCGGCATCAGTTTCCCTTATTTTGGCCATTACTGTATATGACTTTTGTGTCCTATGCTCTGGTACAATTCTGGCTTTGACAATACAGATTCCCAAGCTTCTCTGCACTTCCACATATCCCACAGCTGAGGACAAGTAACTATCCCGGGATGACCTAAAAAGGGGAGAAAACAAATTTGACTGCAATACTATTTGATTAGGTATCAAAATAAAGTTGTTATGTTTAAGTCAGTAATTTACTTATATAAGAGCTTTAGCTCCTCGTATTTCAGCGATGTTGTGGTTGCTAGAATTCGTCATGAACTCCAGTATCATGACATTGTCCACTTGTGGCAAATTGCGAGAATCGGCTTTTTCGAAATTAGCCGTCCGTTTTGCCATTTTCAGTGCCGTTAGAGGATCAAATGCTGTTTAAACCTTATATATTGTTACTCTTTGTGCTTAAATAACAAATAAACAAACAAACTACAAAACGAAACGACACGTCAATGTCAAGTTTGAGTTTGTTTATTAGGGTAGACTGGGTACGGTTGAAACAATTTTTCTTTGATGGCTCATAGCATCAGCATTATGCTATTGAGGGTTGAATAAAATGTCAAATATGTGAGGGCATACATCTGTCTTGAATTGTGTACTATTGTGTTATGTCCAGATATATTCATTTTCACACAGGAGCAGTTTTAAAAAAAGTCTGTCCTCTGTTACAACCGACCCCATACCAGGGGCGGTTGTAACACAAATAAATAATTTTCAATATGGGTATTTAAATCTGCTTTATTGCTCATTCTCGTATTAATCAACTCAGTCTCAAATAAGATCAACACTTATAATGTATTAAACACTTAAAATAACTTCATCAAGACAAATAAAGGTATTTAACAAGAAATCAAAGCATTTCTTCTTTAAAAAAGTTACCCGGAACTAAACAGCCTAAGTAATTATAAGATCCTATTTTATTGCTTATTCCCGGATCAATTCACTCAGTGCAAATTAAATTAATCAATCAATACTCATTAATACTTACGTGTGTTTCAACCGTACCCACCCCCCTCTGACGTCAAAGAAAAATCATAGTGGCGAGACTAAGAACGTAACACAAAAAGTAATCATTGTTATTTTATCATAAACATCTGACAAATGACCAGAAAAATATTCAATATTCAATCGATAGAATTCAAAAAGTTATTCGACAAAGATATCAACTGAAATTACTAACTTTTGATTACCAAAATATAATAGGGTCCCCTGCAGGAAACTACAACGAGCGATAGTTGATGCAATACTGTGGAACTTGTTCGCACTAAAATGCCACGCATTTCTTCCATTATACCCCTCACCCTACAGCTGATAGTTTCTCGGATATTCGCTTTGTTTCAACCGTACCCCGTTACAACCGTACCCAGTCTGGGGTATAGACTATAAATACGTCAGTCGGTTTTTTTCTTAATAAGGCAAAGGAATCATTTTCATTATTCGTTTCATGACTCATAGAAAGGTCATTTGAAGGTCAAAACATTTCAACGAATATCTTAATAATGCAAGACTTTTTTTAAAATCTGATATACAGAAACTGTACCGAAAGCTTGTTTCTCGAAATGGTTTTGAGATTTCCATACATATTTAAAAAGTTAGCATGGCTAATTACTCCCATATCAGGAATGCAATATTTTTGTTGGAATCTAAAATGGAGATTTGTTATTGTTAGTATAGTGTTGTTTAAACTAATAAATACAAAATATATTATGAGATTTGTGAAATTCATTATTTTACAAATAAATTCATGATATGTTTTAAACTACTTAAGTTATAAAACATCTAAAAATGTTTAAACATATTGGCTATCCTCTTAAATTGGCCTCTATTTTCTTGTCCGATGTAGGAAACACAATTTCTTCTGGCATCATTTTTTCTATTATAAGATTTGTCATATGGTCCAAACTGCGACTAACCGATGGTTGGCTTTGGCCAAGAACATTTACCTTTAAATACCCTGGGATAGGGCCTATGTCCAAGTGTCCATTTGAGTTAAGTTTACCTAGGAGTTCAAGCACTACCTGCTGTGGTAACCTAAATAACTTTTTGAAATTAGGTCCACTTAATTCATAGGGATTAGAGTCATCCCTCAGAGCTCTTAACTCCCTCCCCTGTGAACTGTACAAATAAAACAGGACTATGTAACCATGTTTACAGATTAAAAGCAGCATTTAAAAAGTTTGGTTAAAATAAGATGCTAGTTACAATATACATACTGGCAGATCTCTATCAAATGTGGTTTTTATACAGGCACAGATCAAAAAGCCCGGTGTTTTAAAGTTATTCACTATTAAGTTAAGTACCAATTTCACCAAATGATGTTAAATATTTTAATCAATGTTAATCGACTGTTAGGGCCCGTTTTTTGATGAGTAGTTAGCTCAACTAATGTTAAAATTCGAAAAAGGAATCGAAAATTTGACGCATTTGCTTGAGATTCAACCATCAGTTACGGTTTTTAACGATTAGTTAGTTTTACTACTGATCAAACAACAGGCCCTTAGTTCATACATTTTGACAGCTGTTAACTCGCTAATAGTCTGTTAAGCTGTTGGTGAAATTCGACATAAGTACACGGTTTGCATCACTTGTTACTTGACACAAGAATGCTGCAATCCTAATCGCGATTATCAGGACTCAGACAGGCACTATACAAAAACATACATCAGGCAGGAAATGTAGTATCATTTTTGATTTTCAAATAAGGCCGATTAGAAAGTATGGCACCTCTTTAAAAAATAATTATACATATAGGTTTTCAGTATACTAAAACTTGCAAATTTTAATTAGAAAGATTAAATTCGTATTTTTTTAGTGCAACAGACAGGTTAAGATTCTAATACATTGCGATTAAAAAGTGTGACAGACTAGGCTTGTAACAAGGCGCCGTTAACTAGTCTTGGGGTATGGAATCCCAAAAAATACACAGACCTAAAAATTAGGTTACTAACTATTACAAAAATCAATTTAAATTTCCTACTAGTCGTCCATCAACGACCACCAGACTTTGTTATTCGTATTCTTGAATTAGAACAATAAAACTTAGTTACTTTCATGTCAATATATTTTGTAGCCTCCTCATACTCGTAGAACATAATAAGGAAATAAATGTGTCTTGAATGAGTACCTCGCTGCTAGGCTCAACAACCTTCTCTAGGCAAGGGCAGGATGGCGAACATTAAAAAAAAAAAATGATTTCCTAAACTTGGCTGACCTCCTGTACTTGTCGAGTGCTATACCTTGCATTCTCGGTAAAGGAGGAGTTAACCTTTCAAAATAAGAGCCTCTTAAAATATTGTTGATTGTATGAGTAAAATTATGAATCTGGATACGACAGCCGATATTTATGAGAAACTCAGCATCGGTCCAGTGTTGTTCACAGCCGAACCAATCTGTAACCATTGTTCATTCAGAAATTTGGTACGGATATTTTTGATAATGTCCTGACAATGTGCAAATTGATTAAGATGTTGATTGATAAGTTCAACCAATTTTCTAAACAGTAAAACTAACTTAATACAGTGATATTTAAAAATGTTGCCCTTCAGATAATGGTGTTCGAGTGCAGATATAAAATTATGGATGTCGCCATGATCCGAAGTCAAAAATGTTTTTTTACAACTAGTACCTACAACCGAATATCTGTGAAAGCCTCCTAGAAACATAACCAGCAGGATAAGCAAAAATTTGAGAACTAATGCGTTCTCGTCGGGCCTGATCGAATAAAGAAGGTATTCTCTCAGGCCCGGGTCGCGATTGCGGCATATGAAGTAGAAGGATGCTCTCACGCGCTGTTGGACGTTGTGGAGTCTGTAACAGATGAAGGAAGGACAGAGTCAGGTTCGACAAAAACCTTCAACGGGACCACTAAACATTGTCCCGCAAAATCTTCGCAATTAAAACGAGAAGAATGTGATGCTAGAATATCATTTAATAGTAATGATTTAAAAGCACACAAGACATCTGTGGGCCCTGCAAAGATGCATTACGGTAACTAACGTTTCTATTCGTTTCGTTTTTAAACCAAACGCGTCACTGGTAGATCGTGACTTTTCGTATCACGTCATCTACCAGTGACGCGATTGGTTTAAAAACGAAACGATTAGAAACGTTAGTTAGCGCAATGCATCTTTGCAGGGCCCTCTGGGCGGTTGTTGCTGTAATTAAGGGCTCTAAAACAACCAAACATATTTTCTATGGGATCTTGATTAAGATTCCTAGAGTAAAAAAAAAAATTGCCTCTTTTAAATCTGACCAAATTTTGATGAAACTTTCTAGAGTTGTGATCCAATTTTGGACACTCTGTACCTGAATTCGTTTGTGAATTTTGTGATTTGCCGGAAGGGCCTGTCCTGAACTTAAATTCGTGGTATGTAAATCTGTAAGGATACTTATGGCCTCTTTCCAAAACGGGACAGGTGCGGATTGACCGCTAACTTCCCGCATGGCTCCCCTCATCAAGACTGGTGGAAAAATATTGTATCCGAAGGATGTGGCATCCTTCCTACGGTCATCGGCAAAGGATCGGCGGGATGACGTAAGATGCATTTCGAAACGACTGGTCAGAGATTGGTAATGTATCTTTGTATGTATGTATATATGTATGTATGCACAAAAATCTATATTTCTCTTTATTGCAAAATAAATCAAACTAAAAAATAAATAGTATTACAAAAGCGAACTAATCTCTTCACTTAGAGACACATCACAGAAAGATCACAGTAATAGTTGGAAATCTCTTTGACCCTTGCCCAATAGTGGAATAATATCACAGGCTATTAAATAAGAAACATAACTCAGTTATAAAACTTGTTTTGGGGGAAAACTTCTGACATACAAACCAGTCAAATCAAATCAGTGTTGCCAACTCTGTACTTAGAAATAGAGCTATTAAGTTGTAAAAAAAAAGCTAAATAAGAGCTACTTTTGTGTAAGAAAAGGAGTTAAATAAAAAAAAATCATAATCAGTATTTTAAATATTAATCGACACATTTTTATCGTATTAAAGTTTAGGTAATAGGTACTAATTAATTATCCTCGTCTGAACTATGATATAATAAATCATCCAATACCATTCCACTTGTGCTTGGTTCTTCAGCTACTGGGTTTTCATAAGTTGCCATGCTACCAATTTATTCTAAAACATCCTTCGGTAACTCGTAGTTGTGGCAGCATTTTGTTACTCGTCGTAACCCTGACATGATAGTGAGAATGGCATTGGTGTTTTCATTTCTCAGTCTATTGCGGCTATTGTTTTCAAATATTTAGTTGACTGAACACTCTCTCAACTTCGCCGTTAGACCATGGCAAAAATATCATGGAAAGAGTGAAAGAACACAATTCTTTAAAAGGGTTGATGTCGGACGCATTTTTGTATCGCAATACTTCAGACCGAAATATGATTGTGTTATTCTTATTTTCCCACGGTACTAGGGATAACGAAAAATAGC
Source organism: Acleris literana (assembly GCA_946894065.1). Classification (NCBI taxonomy): domain Eukaryota; kingdom Metazoa; phylum Arthropoda; class Insecta; order Lepidoptera; family Tortricidae; genus Acleris; species Acleris literana. The sequence continues at coordinate 6,039,272 of OX335688.1, read as the reverse complement.
CAAACTTAAGTGGTGGTGGGCGGGGCACATTGCTCGCAGGACTGACGGCCGATGGGGCCAGAAGGTTCTTGAGTGGCGTCCGCGGCCCGGGAGACGAGCTGTAGGTAGGCCTCCAACAAGATGGAGTGACGACCTTGTAAGGATCGCGGGAACGCGGTGGATGCGAAAAGCACAAGACCGGTCTGAGTGGAGAGCCTTGGGGAGGCCTATGTCCAGCAGTGGAAGTCTTTCGGCTGACATGATGATGATGATGATGATGATGACTAGGGATATATTATTCCATGGTTTGAAACCATCCCTGTTTTGCAAAAGAGGGCTGTAGGTACTATATTTCAACTTGTGGCTCGCTGGCAGGAAAATCAATTTTCTCACTAACAATATAAAATCTCGTACTACTTACTTTGTCTCACCAAGAATTTCATAGTTCCACATACTCGTTCGCTCAACGCTTGTGTGCAGTTAGGAGCCTTCATCTTCTTTATCCGTGAAAATTAAACGAAACTAATATAAATACCACAAACGTTGGTTATGCTGCGCGTTGATTGATTTATTTATTACATTTTTATTATGTCTTTTTTGAACACTGTTCATTGTATAATATGGTGTTGTTCCTTCGCAAAAATAGTACGCAATGGTTTGCCTCCAAGAGCCACAGATATCTCTTACCATAAACACAAGGACATGGTCGGCAAATTAGCACTCTGCCTCCTCACCAAAATCAACGAACCCGTCGATTCGGTCCTCGGACTCGATAAACTCCAAGTGTGAAGTTATCGACATTTTGTCAAACACATTGGAGCAAAATTTCTTTTGCCGCTTCCAGTGCTTGACCGACTCCTTTAGTTGAGTGAATATTTTAGGATTCACACCTGGGTTAATCCGCACATTTTGAATAATTTATTCAAAATACGTCTAGATGGCAAAATGAACATCTTTCGCAAAAATTTGTACCCCTTTGGGCTTTGTCCCGACAGCGAAAGAGCAAGGAGCTTTTCTTCAACATTAAAGCGCCTTCTCTTGACGTGTCGATTGTATTGGGACATTTGCCTATTTAAAAAGGTTTGTGCTTGAGGAGACATTTGCTCAAACATCTTCCTAAGATATCTTCATAGGACTACTGAAGACGACGCTTGCATTTCATGATTTCTTGGCACTTTTTGTACATTTTTGTGCACTTTGGAGTCCTAATACTATTTGTGAGCCTGATTCTTTTTTGAAGAAGATTGAACTCCTGAAATTAAATAGTTAAACATTCGTTGATAAAATTTAAATAAATATAACAAGGCTTTTTAAAACTTTCATCCCTTAAAGTCGCAAAACTAAATGAAAAGAAACTGAAATCTAGCCTCATAGGATTTCGCCTATTTACACAATTTTGTTTAAATAAAAAATACAAAAAGTGCACCTTAAGAAATGTGTGGTATACTATACAACATAACTCTTAGGGTAAACAACGCATTTTATTACTGACTACACCTCTTACTAATAATAAACTCACGATCTAAAGACCAGTGATATTTTTCAGGGATACTACCACTTTGGCACATGTCTCGCAGGTCTTTGAATTTATCATAACTGATTAGAAGTGGTCCTTCATAGGCATTTTTAAGTTCAAATTCTCTTGCAAATTGATGAGTATTACGAGATGCACACCTGAGAGCCACAATTTTTTTTGATGGCTTATCCAATTCATATAAGTATATACTCAATCCGATCGTATAACTTTGACCTCTCTAATGCGATTCCAATAAATCTTCTCATTTGAAGTATTTTTTGACCAATTCTTGCTGGGTCAATAATGATTTGAAATAATTTAAAATCTTTATTAGCCATTTCTTGTACAATATAAAGATCGCCATCAGATTTAGCCCAACGTACTGCACGGTATCACTCCTCGGGAACATAAATCATTTTACCCTTACTAGCTCTTTTGATGATGGCATGGACACTATCACCCTCGTTTTCGGTATGTCCTTTTTCCAAAAACCGATGGCTGACGGTGGTAACATCAAATTCTTTGGCAGCAAGCATGTAAAGTAAAAAAACAATACGATTTCTATTTTGGCCACTGCAATCGTCAGACCAGAACCGAAATTCTTCGACACCTTTTTGTGCCTCTTCTTTTATAAATCTATTAAGTCTACTGGATACCTCATTGGCTCCTCGTTTTGCGACGCCCTCATACCACATGTAACAAAGATGTTTATTTTCAGTTGGTACATTTCCTACCAAAAATGTCTTTGGACGTAGCATGTTGGGGTGGAAGTTCTCCATATCATTTCCGTACGATGTAACGATGTAGTTGTTACGCTGCTTACCTGTTTTGCAATTTATAGACAAACTAGCCTTAATATCACTTCACTTTCACTTAAATTCACTATGATAAAACAGATCTTACATTTATTGTCTAAGGTGATAAGTCGTATCTACGTGCTCATTTAGAGCCTTAGAGGTATGCTTATCGGACTTCGTGCTGTCACATCGTGTGAAGTGAAAGAAAGAAAGAAAGAAAATAATTTAAGAAAGAAAGAAAGAAAGAAAGAAAATAATTTTATTTCTGCAAAATGATACATTTTTCCTTATAGCTAACAGTCTGTACCTAAAGCTAATTATGGTAGAACACTTAAAACTTAATCTTAAGATGACTTAGACTTAAGATTTTTATTATAATGTAACAAATTGCGAAAAGTGAACCCACTCAGCATGGTGTCGCAGCACTCAGGAGTGCCACGACGCTGATCTTCCGTGGATCCAGCATTGTGATACACGGGACAGCAACCGGCAACGTAGTCGCACTGAACATATTATAATGTTTTCGTATCGTTTGTTAGTGAGTTAGCGTAGTGTGTAGTGTTTAGTGTGAGTGCGTTAAAATTAATTGCGATACTAGGGTTCGTAATTAGGTATGTTCTGTTTTATGCCACTATACTATGCTATGCACTTGCTACTAATGATATTATCTTAAATTAAGGGTAAAAGCAGTTATGGTGAGGTGAATAAATATTTTGTTACATGTATAGATGTAAGATATAATAAACATATTGTTACATGTATATTCAGATGTAAGACGGCTATAAGCAGTTTCGTTGTAGATCCATTAAATGAGTTTTTAATTTATTTTTAAACTGGTATAAAGAAGATGCTTTCCTTATCGGAGGAGGGAGATTGTTCCAGCATTTCGTGGCTGCGTATCGAAAGCTGCCACGGAATGCAGCCTTCCTACATCGAGGATATATTAAAACGGGGGCCAATCTTTGATGAGAACGGGGAAACAATAACTTGTCATAGAGATACGGGGGTTGTTTAATCCGAATAACGTCGAACAAAAGCAAGGCCAAGTGCAGCTTCCGACGAGCCTCCATTTTCCAGAGCCCGCCTTTATTGAGAAAGGGCGTGACATATGTTCGCGATGGTATTGGGAAACAAAACCTGGCACAGGCGTTCTGTAATCGCTGAATCAATAACTTGGTTCTAGAAAGCAAGCACTCTCCAAAAACGGAATCGGCGTAGGTTAGCTTGGGAAGAATAAGGGTGTCGCAAAGTTTGATGCGCATGTCGACGTTGAGAAAGTTGCGAACCTTATATATATACACTTAGACGATAAAAGCAGTTACGGACCGTATCAAGGATGTGGCTTTCGAAGTGCAGCGTGCCATCCATAAGGACTCCTAAATTTCGTGCCTCTGGTACGTAATCCAGTCTTTTGCCCTCCAAGACAACGATAGGATTCTGGTTTATCACCTTCTCTATCATGTGCCTAGTACCACATATGAGAAACTTGGATTTAGAAGGGTTCCGAAGACCATTCTGGTAAGACCAATTAGCGATTCCCTCCAAATCCTGATTCAGTTTTTCAACTGCAAAACTTGACTCGTTAGGCTTAAAAGAAATATAAAGCTGCAGATCGTCAGCGTACAAATGGTACTTGCAATTTTTTATCTTTTGAACTATATCTGCACTATATAAAATAAAGAGGATGGGTCCGAGTATTGATCCCTGAGGTACACCTCTATTAACAGAAGTGGCGTCTGAGGTAGTAAATGACCCATCAGGATTACGCACCTGAACTATCTGAGTACGACCACTAAGGTAGCTATCGAACCATCTAACAGTACTCTAGTCAAAACCGTAATACGTGAGCTTGGAAAGCAACAGACCAATATTTATGGTATCGAAGGCACGTGAGAAATCAAGCAAGGCAAGGATTGTACTCTCCCCCTCATCGCGTGCAGCCAAGATATAGTCTAAGACATTCAGCAATGCAGTGGTAGTGCTGCGCTTTTTTCTAAAGCCTGATTGCATGACGGGTAGGATATTGTTATCTTCAAAATCAAAATCAAAATCAAAATAATCTTCTAGGAACTCAGTTAGCTGCGTGCAAACCACTCGTTCAACTATCTTTGACATAAGTGGGAGAATGCTTATTGGTCTCAAGTCCTTGACGTCTACCGGCGAAGGTTTTTTTGGAATCGGTTTAACGAGCGCAACCTTCCAAGCATCAGGAAAAACACCAGTCTGTAGGGATTGATTTACTATTAAAGTTATCACTCGTAACGTACGTGGGAGGACCAAAAGTAACATATCAAGAGATATTCCGTCGACTCCTTGAGCTTTAGTTTTAATTGACCTTATAATATTAGCGACCGTGGGCTCGGAGACAGGTTTTAGTTTAAGTGAGGCATTATTGTCAATATGCTTGTTGCAAATTGAATTAAAATGAAATATATGTTACATAGAAAACATTTACGAGGGCTGCTACTTATGTAACCGGAATAGAAAAAATAACAAACGTATATGACTAAATATGGTTTTATTGTTTTTCAAAATATTCTCCCTTATGATCGATGCACTTTTGCATACGTTGAAACCAATTTTTAAAACATTTTTTCCACTCTGACTGAGGTATCTCCAAAACGTGCTGTTTGAACGCGTCGACTGCATCTTCACGGGTCGAAAATCGTTGACCTTGTAATTATGCATTATTCAGCTCTAATAAGGTAAATGTACGTTTCGACGAACGCTTAAGACCTGGACGCACGTTTATTTTTTTAATAAGGTCTGGGATTTTGATACGATAATGATCAATAGAATAATAGTAACTTAAATAAATTTGTCATCATTTTAATGTACCTGGAAATAAATTACATGGTTAGAAATATGTTTAAAATATTTTTAAAGGTTTTTGAATCACTAAACCTGGTTTGTACCATTAACCGAACTAAGAAACTTGATTTGCACATAATACCGAACCGGGCCGCCGCATCACCGAACTAGACAAGAAATGTATGAAATTTTGGCGCTGAGTGGTGCTCAAACTTTAGTAAAACAATAGGCATTTGTATTTTATTTCTTATGATAGCAATTTAATCATGGTCACCTTTGACACACGTCATGCTGTGTAATGTAACCAAATTGAATTAAATAACATTTTTTACATATAATTTGAAAATTATTAGGTATCTGGGTAGTTCTACTTTTAAGGTCTTAACCATGGAAAAAAATGAATAAAGCTATTTCATACATGTCATGTGACTAAACTGTGGGAAAATTACCATAGATTCGGTATTTGTTAACAAGCAGCTCAGTTTTTTATTAAAATTTATATTTTTTTGCGGATTACTAGATTCAGATGGAAAATAATGTATCCTTCGTTACGAAATTCAGTTGTTTAACGCTTGCATAAATTAAAAGAAATTTTAAATGGTTATTTGTGTTTATTATTATAAAATCCAAACTTTAATCAGTCACAAACATTTTGGTCTTTATAATCAGGTAATAATTCCGTATAAAAATTTAAATTTGTCTCTTTCGTCACATTTACTCCTTTCAAACTTCGTAGCAATTTTTTTTTTCACTTTTACAAAAAAATATTAGAAAGAGCCTTATTACATACTAAACAACAAGTATTACACGACATAAAATGAGTAGCAAAAAGGACTTAACGCAACAATTTTGGTTTTTAACACCACTCTTTATACGGGGACAAGATCAAACTTATTGTTACAAAGGAGACGTAAATGTGACGAAGTAGACTAACAAACAATTATAACTTAAAACTAATGAGATTCTCAGCTTCTTTTTTCATTAATCACAGGTAAAACTTGCTTATTACTAAAATAAAAAAAATAATATGTGAGGAAAATCAGCAAAAACCTACATTAACAAACTAAACAAATAACATTTAGGGAAAAAAATACATTTCGAAAACTTCCTCCACTGATATACTAAAGGAATACAAAACTCTCGTACGTTTTTTAATAACTTGAGGTTTTTCTAGTATTCTTAGCATGTCATCTAAGTGCACAAAAGATACATCACTTTTATCTAAACGAAAATAAGGTCTATGTTTCATCTAAACATCTTAAAAATATAACTTTGGCTTCGAAATCATCAAACTCTGTCTATCAATCCTACATAATTGTACTGCTTTCGTTTTTCGCTAATTTTTTTTATCACAACATAAGTCCCGATAGATAAGTTTCTGGGGTGGATAGTAGTTTTATCTAGGCTGGTTCCACTACTATTACAATTTTTCGTGTTCCTTTCGCGTAAAGTAGCCAATGGTTCCTCGTCTGAACTATCGCTGGAGTCATAATAAACTCTGTTAAATATTTGTCCTGTTCTTCCACTTGATATGTTTGTAATAGTAGTAGAACCACCCTTCACGAAATCAGTTTCAGAGTTATTTAAGGTGCAGTCTCCATAGTGTGTGTTGCAGCATTTTCAATGTTCTGGGCTTCTTGGGCGATGAGAAATTTGTGCGATTTATTAGGAACACATGAACAAAACCCGAAAATCTCTCCATTACTACAGAAGCAGCTCTGCTCGCTATAAGTCACTTCTCCACGAGAATTAGACGATATGTGATGTAAACGCATCGTGCCTGGAACTGGTCGTAATGTAGCCGGTATCTCCCTAGATACTTGATCTATTTGGTCTTGACTGATTACAAACATCTTCACGGATGTTGCGTCTTTCAATAGATCGTAAAATTGAGTCAGATTTGCTACATCACGTCCATGAGCAACTAGCCTATCGGCTGTTCTTTTGATGAGGCCTCCAATCCCGTCAGCGGCACCCTTGCCGTGCCCAGATTCAAAATATGACCATGTCATATGTTTAAATCCATAATCGAAAAACTTGGTTGACATTAAATAAAAGTTTTGCTTCTGTCTGTACTGCGTACACGGGCCGTCAGAGAAGAAATGTATGGTTTCGACATTGGGGTATTTTTCTTGCACATATTTTAAAATTGGGTCTGTATGTGCCCAGATTGCTGCAGGACCATGAGCTAGGCTACAAGACACCGTACAAAAGGAAACTGTTTCATTCGTCTCTGCTCCTTCTGGCTTTGCGTACAAAACAACAGTGTGTAGTGTTAGCTGATTACGTGAGCCTCCAAAGTGATGAGCTTGGATTTCTTCACTATGCTTGCAATTATAATTCTCGCTGAAATCCATATGAATAGCAACACTGTTAGGCGTGAGATTTTGAATGCAATTTCGATAGGCTTTATGTTGTGTGTAAACGTTAAAAACATGTTTCTTAAAATCCGCAGTCTTTTTCAAAATTATTAATTAAGTCAAAATAATTTTCCAGTCTGTAATTCTTTAACATTCTTTATAACTTTTCGAGTACCATTTGCCGTAGTAAAATCTTCTGTCTTACGTATCCACTACCACCATGACACATTTTCTTCTGAATTAATGTTTTCTAGATCAACAACTTTGTTTTTTTTACATTGTATACAGTTTCCAACCATACACTGTTTTTGGTTCACATTACACACAACAGATTCCAGCAAATTATTCAAATTATCAGTGTTGATAGCACCTTTTTTTCTTATAGCCGTTGCTTTGAACTGAATATTTGTGTGTTTCTTACACAAACACGTATCTCTTGCATTTACTGATGGAAACATGTCATAGAATGGTCTCATTTTTGCAAAGTAAGCTAATGAACAAGGTACGCTGCATTCTTTTTTAAAGAGACGGTACAAATTGCTAACTGTATTCAAGAGAAACCTTTTCTGTTTTTTAACCTTATTTTTTGTTACGGTCTCCTTCTTACCTGCAGTTGTTCTCAATTTCCTATCAACTGCCTTAATTCTCTGTTGTTGGTTGTAGCGTATACCCAGTGCATCCATTCTTATTACATTTTCAAGGCCCGCTTCCTTCACTCTATCTGACATTACAGTTTCTTTAAGTACTCTTCTATCTTTTCGGCATTTTAAGTTCTTGTAATTTTCTTTAATGCTGTTACAAAAGAACATTATATTCTTCAAACTTTGCTTGAGTCCTTTGTAGTTTTTTTTTGTACTTTTCATACATTCGTCTCCATTTGTCATTTTCAGTTTGTAGCTTTAAATTTTCTCGATATAATTAACTTCTATCTCGTCTTACTTTTTTTCTTCCGCTACTTACGATAGGCGAGGCTGGCGGTGATGGTGGTGGATCTAACGTTTTTTCCTGTTCCTTTTGTTTATCTCTGTACTTTTTTTGTTTTATTTTCCACTTTCTGTTCGCCAATCTTTTTTCTCTGTCATTCATATCTTTCACTAGCGTTTTGTTTTTATGATAGCGATCTCTTGCCTTCTGTAAATATTCTTCATATTTTTCCTTGTCTTGCTTTTTTTCAACCTGCAACAACGTTGTTTTTCAGCTGCTGACAACGGCATGGCTTATAGGTATTTATTTCTGAAAAGAAAAGAAAGCAAAACTTATATGTAGCGTCCTATAAATGAAATCTTCCATAAATGTAACCTTCGTCACTTTCATGTCTCCATCGTCACATTCTACCTGTGCCGAAGGATACGTGTGACGAAGTATACAATTTTTGAATAAGATTGTTACAAATCGTGAATAGCTAACACTTAGATAAAAAAAATACTTTACCGTAAAGATTGCATATATATAAATCATATAAAAGCTAAAACGATTAAAAATTCATGAAATACATACCAAAAAACGCTGTGACTAAGGATAACCTCAAAAAACACACGCCGCCGGTCTTCGTCCTTGATGTAAAAGAAGTGACAAGCTGTCAATGTCAATCACTTGATTTGAGTTTCGCTCTATGCTCTATGGTCTTTGGCGTTTCGTTTCACTCAAAAACTTAACACATTCACATATTTTTTTTAAAACTTTAGGTAATATTTGGCCGTCGTGACGATGGATACTCGAATTTTCGGGACAATCTGTCGTCACGGCAATAATAAAAAACTTTTACAGATAAATTAAATTAAACTTTCTCGTTACCATGCTTACCAATTTATCTCTCCATGTATTTATTAATTTGTGTGACTTTAATAAATTATTTTCATAATAAACGTAATAGTTCCAAGCAACACTAATGGGGACATGCCGTTTTAATTTTGTAACAAAAGTTTGACTCCATTTTTATAATAAAGTTCAAATTAATTTAAAGTAAATTTAAAGATGGTTATCTAAATACAAGTTATTAAATTAATTTAAATAAAATAAATGATACTTCCTCCATTCTGTATTTAGTATTAACCTTTGTTACAACGGGGACCACCTTAATTTTATGAAGGACTTTAAAAGTAGAACTACCCATTTAAGTATGAAAGGAGCGATTGAGCTTGGTTGAATGTATTCGAATCACTGTTTGGCGAATCCATGATTGCTTGCATGCACTCTTTCAGGGGCTCTAAGTTGTCGTTTATAACTATCACTGTCCGTGTATTATAATTCCATCTAGTCTGTGGAGCGGCTGGTATCCTGCGGTTGACGATTTCCTTTAGGAATTCCGATCGTTTCGGCGAACGCGTAAAAAACGACGGAAACGCGTGCAGGTTGCAAAAAAACTTCTTACGATATTATTAATCGATGCCCCTCTTTCTAATATCAGATTGAGTTGGTGTGCATAACAGTGTACATAATATGCATATGGGTACATATCTCTTACAATTTTCTGCACACCATTTGAATTTCCACTCATAACTGAAGCTCCGTCGTAACATTGTCCAATTAATTTATTTTTATCGATATTTAACGAATCCAGCTTATTCAGTATCTCTGCCGCTAATATGTCTGCCGTGTGCCCTTTAGGTTGCAAATATTTTATAAATCTCTCATATATTTTACCATCATGTACATATATGTTAGTTTTATTTAACACTTATCAAACAAACGTCAAGTTACACGTTTGACGTTTTTGTAAAGTCACTCAAATGACGTTTTGGCGTTTGGTTTTTGCTTGGGACTTGTACTAAGAGATGTATTTTTCCTACAATATTTCTTTTTTAGTTTCTTTATAGTTAATGTCTAGTAGTAATTTCATGTTCCTCTTTTTAAAATGTATACACAAGTTTCCTTTAGACTTAGGTATATTTAACTTTTCTTAATTATTATATAGTGTTGTAACCAGCTGCTGGCGAGTAGATGAGGGTACTTGGCATTGAGGCTGCTTGCTCGCCTCTTGGTTAAGGATACATTATTTTTGGTATATAGTGTTGCGTTATTATTATATATTTATATTTTATATCTATAGATAGCATATAGGGTTTCTCATTTCTCGACCTTTTTTATTTCCCGGAGCACGAGAATTCTCGACCACTATTTCCCGGGAATTCCCGGGTTGTCGAGAAATACGGAAATTTTAAAAAATATGTGTGATTTAACAATAAAACTTCGCTTTTTATGCAATATTCAACAACATTTATTAATCAACAACGTTTATTTTTAATGTCATGTGACTATAACTATAGAAAACTTTAATAAAGCTAAATAAACTCTAGCGAGATCTTTTAATCATTATTTCTACAAACAATTAGAACTAAATAGTCTTTTTCTTTGGAATAAACAAATAAAATATCTTCTAAAAACAATGTCATCATGTCACCACAATAAAACTTAGTACCTTACATACTAAATAATTTACTTTAGTCTCTGTCTGTTCTACAAACTTTTCAAGTATGTAACATAAAATGACAGTTTTTCAATTAGGTATAAAAAATAACAATCAGACTAGCTTAATAATTACGACACGAGTAAGAAAGATACCTTAGTTTAGTCTTTGTATCAACTTTTCAATATTTGTTATAAATGGACAGTCTTTTCGTTACTACGTAACGTACGTAAACATAAGAACCTAATAAATAATTAATAATCTTAGACTAATTACAATCACAATTTAAAGCGGAAACTGCTTCAAAATCAAAAGCTAGCCCACTATGTCTTGTTATTAAGGAAATAAGCCTTTAAAAATACGAGGGCATTTATAGCATCATCTGACAATCGGTTTCGTATTTTCGTCACAAAGTTTCCAGACAAGGAGAAAACCCGTTCATTTTCTGTCGACGTAGGCTTTACTGACATAACAGCTTTATACAAGTTTTCCAGATTTGGTGTTCTTTTGCCAGTTGATTCATATAACTGAAACTCTTTTTTAATCAAGCTTCTTGTTAAAACAGTTTCAATATTGCTCGTAGTGTCTGTGGCTGCCATTTCAATAGCCTGTTTTAGTTTCAGCTCAAAGGATGTAGCTTGCTCGAGTTGCTCGTTTTCTGATGTCTGTATTAGAGTGTCATCTTCATCTAAATTAGAGCTGCTAGGAAATAATCTATTGTACAGTTCTTCTGTAAATCGTATCAAAGCTGTCTTGGTGCAATTGCGTGTACCACTTTCATTATAGTTCTGAAATATGGTTGGGTTGTGAAGGTATTTAACTAATGTAATCAAGTTAATATTGCGCCTATTTTCAATTTTGCTCATCAGATGGTCCACGAACGTTGTGGCTAAATTGTTTTCCATAGACTTTAACTTATTTATCAGCACGTCTATTATTGCCTCCGATGTCAAAATAGTGGCATCTTTCCTCGATAACGCTTCAACAGACAACTTAACCGGGTGTAAAACTGCCAACAATGACTCTAAAACATCAATGTTGGCGTCTCGCCACATTGAGGACATATTTAAATCGATCAATGCCTTTTTAATTGCATTTTTCAGTTTAAGAAATCGTTCCACCATCTGCATCATCGAGTTCCATCTTGTACGGACATCTAATAATAAATTCAACTCATGGCCGATTTCTTCTTTGACGTGTTTTTGCAGCGTGATGTTTTTCAAAGGACTCTTCCGAAATAATTTGACCAAGGCTCGTGTCTCTTCCAAAACTTTATTGATATTTTGGGTATATTGTACATTATTTGTTATATCAGATTCTAACTCGCCGTCGTCGAATAAAAAAATTTCATCATCACTGTCTTGTCCAGAAATGTTTTGTTCTAAAGCTTGATTTGTTGGTTCAGTAACATCAACGTCGATCGTATTGTTTTTGTTGCAAAATGTAGCCAACACAGATAAATGGATAGCGTGATTTAAGCATAGGACCATTTCAGCAGGGCTTTCGCGTCCGAACTTTACCATGACGTTTGGTCCATCACTAGTCACAGCTACGACGTCTTGTTCAAAGCATAATCCAAACTCTTTTAAGCGATCTTCTACGATTTGCCTCGTCTCCGTTGCCCTACATTGACCCGGTATGAAAACAAGTCCTAAATTATGAACCACGCCGTCTGCATGATGGAGACAAAGGTTGAAATACCTTCGATTCCTCAAACTTGTCCACTCATCGATACTCAGACTGAATCGAGCTGATTGGTCATTACGTAGTTTGCGCAAAAAAGTAATGGTTTCTTTCTTTTTCTCTTCATAAAATTGAAGTATTAAATTCATGACTCCAGACTCATTTTTGGGTAACCTGAAACCTCTTTGCTCTAAAGATTCCCTTATGAAATCACTCCTCGTAATTTGGCGAATTGTGAGGCCATCTTTTGCTGCTAATACGGAAATTATTTCCCCGAGAGACTGTTTGGGTTTCGGTTGAAATGTAAGAGTCTGTTGAACTGACGTCTTAGGTTTTTTAGGAGCCGACGGCTGCGCGTCTTCAGCACCAGTAGCTCCAGTGTCACAGCTGGCTGAAGTGGATGGCATTGGCTCTGTTTCACTTTGAGATTTTATCGAAATCTTATGTATATGTTCAAGATGCCTTACTAGCCCGCTTGTATTCGAACCTTTCATTGAAATCTTTTTGGGACATTTGAGGCATTGTGCGGCTTGTATGGACGACGACTTGTCATCTTTAATTTTAGTGAAATATTTCCACACTTTAGATTTCTCCATCTTCAAACTGTTAAACAAAAAATAATAAATAGTTACTTTACTTTTAAGGGAGAAAAGCGAAATGATGACAACGACTTGAGCATTTAGTTCATAAATAGAAATGGAACTAAATTTCATTGGAAAAATGAATAAACATAACGACTTCACAAATTATCAAATCATATAGGCAAGGCAAGAAACACACTCATGATTCGTTTCATTTAAACTGAAACTCAAACGATCATATATTTTGTTCAATACCACAAATACCCATATAAGAATTGAAATAAAACGGAAAAAGCAACATAATTATACTAGTCTATAAAGAGAAAGTAAATTACTTACATTAGAGAAGTCGCCCGCTTAAATTTATACACTAATTCGCTCCGAGAACGACGCACACGCGCTCCGCCGCCGAATTCAAAATGGAGACTGGCGTGTACGAACGGAACGGGGAGGGGGCGGGGCACTGTCGGTCACTCACACGCCGCGTGGCCGCGTGGCAGAGCCGCGCGCGAGCGCAAACGCTTTATTATGTTTTTAAATTTTTTGACTGAATTTCTCGATTTCTCGACCACTTTTTTCTCGTCTCGAATAAGGCAAAATTTCCCGGGAATTCTCGGTTCGAGAACTCTCGAAGAGAAACTCTAATAGCATAATAGTACCTGTAATGTCCGATGTATTGAATATCAGCACGAACAGCGATTTTTTCTCTTTGTTTTCATCGGGCTCCAGTCTTTATGATTCATTCAGCGATGACTCTGACATGCCTGATTTAGGTGATCGACTGAACTGCACCTTTGAGTCTTGTGGTAAATTTTTTAATGTGGCTCACATAAATGCGCAAAGTGTTCCGGCTCACTATACTGCGTTGCTTGCGTCCTTTACTTCTAAAAACCTTCACGCTATCCTTATTTCCGAAACTTGGCTCAAGCCCACTTTAGCTTCTACCCTCTATCAATTGCCCGGTTACCGCCTGTTCCGTAATGACAGGACCGGAACTAGGGATGGCGGATGTGGCACTGTCCGTGGTGGAGGTGTTGCCATATATCTGAGGGATGATTTAGTCTGTCAAGTAGCTGCTCAGTCTCCCACTGTCTACTCGAACTCACCTGAATTTATGTTTCTCGATATAACTCTTCATAGTGCTAAAGTCCTTCTGGGAGTTTTTTACAGCCCTTCTTCAAATGTAAACTACTTTGACAATTTAGAAGATACCCTTACTAATCTTAGTCCGCAATTTGATCATCTCATAATCATGGGTGACTTCAACACCTGCTTAATTAAAAATGATGTCCGCTCTAATAAGCTTCAAACTTTAACCTCTTCCTTAAATCTTAGTATATTACCTTCAGGCCCTACACATTTTCCGCATAACGGACCTCCTTCTCTCCTAGACCTTATTGTGACGTCATCTCCAGATCTTGTTCCCTTTCACGGCCAATTCAACGCCGCTGCTTTTTCGAATCACGATCTCGTCTACGCTACTTTCAAAATTCGGCCTCCTAAACGGAGACATAAAGTTATCATGCGTCGGAATCTCCAGGGCATAAATATGCAGGCGTTTCAGGAAGATTTGTGCAATGCGGACTGGCCTAACATTGAGGCGCTCGGAGACATAGACCTTGTACTTTCGGCTTTCAGCTCCACATTTTTATCTATTTTTGATGTGCACGCTCCCTTGAGGCCGATGAGGGTTAAACATTTTCCAGCTCCATGGCTTACGCCAGATATTAAAAGTCTCATGGCCAAAAGGGATCGGGCACGTGTCAGACTACGGCATGATCCATCGGAGGGAAGTCATAGAACCTACTTATTGTTGCGTAACCGCTGCAATAAGGTGTGTAGGGATGCCAGACGTAGATACGAGTATATCCATGAGTCTATGGAAGATTGTCCCTCCTCCAAACTGTGGAAATTTCTAAAGTCGCTTGGGGTAGGCAAATCACAACAATCTCCTTCTAACTCTCTAGATTTAAATGCTATTAATAGCCATTTTTCCACTCCCCCCGTAATTTTTAACCCTTCTGTCAAACAACTCACTCTATCTTCTCTTTCTTCTGCCACACACCCTGACTCCTCTACTTTTGAGCTTGGTAATATTTCACCGCAAGAAACACTTGCCATTCTCAGGGCTATTAAGACGAAAGCTGTTGGTGAAGATGGCCTTGGCGTGGACATGCTCATGCTCGCGGCAGACCGTATTGCTCCCATCCTTTCCAGCATCATCAACTTATCTCTCTCATCCGGTACCTTTCCCTCAACGTGGAAATATGCCCACGTGATTCCACTTCCTAAATCCTCTATAGCCCATCCTCGTATGCTCAGTACCGTCCTATCTCCATTCTTCCAGTTCTTTCGAAAGTTATCGAGCATTTCGTGAATCGCCGTCTCCTATCCCATCTCAATAGGCATAACCTCCTTAATCCCTTCCAGTCAGGCTTCCGTCCCGGGCATAGCACTGTCACTGCCTTGGTTAAGGTCACCGATGACATTCGTCTTAATATCGAAAATAAAAAGCTCACAGTTCTTGTCCTACTGGATTTCAGCAGCGCTTTTAACACCGTTGATTTCGATATTCTTCTTGGAATTCTTAATACTCTTAATTTTTCTCCTTCTTCTCTTTCATGGTTTCGGTCCTACCTATCTGGGAGGCGCCAGCGTGTCAGGGTTGATGACAAGTATTCTGAGTGGTGCGAACTCTCCGCTGGTGTTCCTCAGGGCGGGGTGCTTTCTCCTCTTCTTTTTTCAATATTTATTAACAGTATCTCCCAGTCACTTCGTTCTTCCTACCATTTGTATGCGGATGATTTGCAAATATATTCTTCTGCCGGTTTTGATGATTTCCCTTCCTTGGTGGAGCAAATTAACAGCGATCTTGAATCGATACGATGCTGGGCTGAGAGATTCGGTCTACAAGTGAATGCCAAGAAATCGCAGGCTATTGTTCTTGGTAGCCCTCACTTTATTACTAGACTGTCTGAGACCGTGGTACCTAATGTTCGCTATGATGGGATTCCAATCCCCTTCTCCTCGACAGTCAAAAACTTAGGTGTTACTATGGACCAGACATTGTCCTGGTCAGCTCACATCAGTACAATAAGTCGCAAACTCTTTGCGTTACTCCACTCCCTGAGGCGCCTGCAGAATTTCCTGCCTTTCCCGACAAAACTGACACTTGCGCGTTCCTTATTACTCCCGCTTCTAGATTACGGCGATATAGCGTTCTTGGACTTAAAAGAGGAGCTGCTTGACAGACTAGAGCGTCTGCAGAACGTTTGTATCCGGTACGTTTTTGGGCTGAGAAAGTTCGATCACGTGTCGATGTTTCGTACGCAGCTGAAATGGCTTCCTATCCGCCGCCGTAGAGATTTACATGTACTTTCACTCCTTTTCAATGTCCTCTTCCTTCCTTCTTCCCCTCCCTATCTTTCTGAAAGATTCAACTATCTGGCCTGCGGCAGTGGTCATCGCCTGCGTTCGAGCGCCAATCTTTCCCTTGCGGTTCCGTCTAATAAAACACGTTTCTATGCCAAATCCTTCACAGTCCGTGGTGTCCAACTGTGGAATGAACTTCCGTTGTCCTTAAGGCAGTCCCCTTCTGTAGTCTCTCTAAAGAGGAATTTAAAAACTTTGTGGCTGAATGAGTCGTGAAGTCAGGTTCCTATAATGATTAGAGTTGTTATTTATATATTAATGTAAGTATATATGTATTTATATATGTATATATGTGTGTATTATACATGTACGTTTATATTAGTTTGTGTACTTGCTAATTTGTTTAAAATTTATTTATTTATTTATAAGTATTATCATTTCTTTTTACTTTTTGTGCAAACTTGTATGTGTCCAACCCCATGCATTGTCCTTACTCATTTGCTTCAGGGTTAGCTGGAAGAGATCCCATTTAGGGATAAGTTCGCCTTTGTACATTAATTTAGTATTATAATTGTAATATTTATATTTTTGTGCAATAAAGAGTTTACATACATACATATCTCACAATGAACACTAAGGGTCACTTGCACAATCCAGGGTTAAGCCAACTAACTCGGAGTTAACCGTCTACACAGAGTTAAACTAATAACTTGTCTTGCACCATTAAAGGTTAAGGTTTAACTCTGAGTTAAACTGTTAAATATTTAACCCACCGACGAAGCAGGGTTAAGTCTGGGTTAGCACCGTAATTTCCTTAAAAAAATCTTGTCGCGAAGTAAAATTGTTGTTTCTGTTTGGATTGACGACATAAGTAACTATGATAAATGATTTGTTATTATTTTCCGATGACGATGAAGAGATCATCGAAGATTTCACAGAAGGTTTCGACTTGAAAAACACAGTGCAATCTATTTATTAAATAAAATCAAACACAGATTGCAATACGCACATCACGACAACTAGTAAGTACTTAACAAGTAAATTTACTTAATCACAGATTCAATTATATGTATCTACCTATGTGCCTAACGTGGATGGACCTAACGGCTAACTACTATTTTATTTTCAGTGACGCCTTATCACCAATGACTCAATTACTGTGCACACTACGATTTTTTGCCACTGGAAGTCAACTTCTGACATGTGGAGATTTCATTGGGGTACATGAATCAACAGCATGTAGAACGATTCATAAGGTAACAGATGCTATAGCCCGGTTGTACCCAGAATTCATAGCTATGCCAAGCACAGATGAAGAGCGAAGACAAACAGCAATAATTTTTTATCAAATTGCTCGGTTTCCATGTGTTATTGGAGCCATAGACTGTACTCATGTACGGATGAAATCTCCAGGTACCTATAGTTCATTTACCTATTTACCTACTTACTTAAGTCAAGGTCAATAGAAATGATTCAATATGTAAACAAATCAGTACCTACTGTTTGTCAGTGACAAATTGTCACATAGGTACCTAACCTCAATATTTCTGCAAACGAGTTTTGACTTAAAAAAACGTATAAGTAGATAGTTAATAGTTATTTGATCAAACAAAAAGTAAAAGCAACAATCAAACGTGTACATCATTATATATACCTACCTGAGGCGATGTCCAAAGTTCGTGATTTTGGTGTAAGGTCCGTTTGGTTTTGTTACCTACATCTTTTGTCATTTCTATTGACCCTGACTTTTAGTCTGTATACCTGTATGATCTCACACGAGAGACACAACATTGAATGTGGTAGACAGTAAACACAAAGTTTACATTTTCTTTATTTCAGGAGGAGAAACTGCAGAAATATATCGGAACAGAAAAGGATACTTTTCAATAAACACCCAAGCAATATGTTCTGCTGATTTACTGTTTACCGATGTCGTAGCACGTTGGCATGGGTCTGCCCATGATTCTCATATTTGGGACAATAGTAACCAACGCCGACATTTTCTTCAAGGGACATATGAAAATTACTGTCTACTTGGTGATTCAGGATATGCACAAACTGCATTTATGATAACACCTCTAGGAAATGTGACCTCTCCTATTCAATCTCTGTATAATGAGTCACAGATCAGAACTAGGAATGTTATTGAACGTATCTTTGGTATTTTGAAAAGAAGATTTCCTATTCTTAGCAGAGGTATTCAAGTCCATTTAAGCAGGGTACCGGGTATAATCATTGCTACATGCGTGCTGCATAATATAGCTCGTTTGCAAAATGACCTAGAACCACCTTTGGACCCAGAATACCCACCTATACTTGACGATACACCCAATGAGACGTCAGTCTTACCAAATTCATCAGGCCCAAATACAACAGGACATAATGCTCGTCAAGTGCTGATTGAGCAACATTTTGGGGGATTAGGTTAAGGCTAATAATATATTATATTGGTGTAACATTAAAACATAGAGATTGAGAAAATACATTTGTTTTATTAAGTTCCAAATTGTCTCATTTTTTCATTAAATCTGTTTCTCCTTATTGTTTCCTCCATCTCCATTTCTCTAAGCTTTTGATTGTGAATGTACTTTTTTTTTGCATCCTCCACCTCCATTGCTCTCAGAATACGGTTATAGTCTGCCTTCTCTTGTTCTTCTTGCATCTGAGTTTTGATCAACTCCTTCTGTAGCTCCAGTAACTCCATTTTCTCAGTCGCAAGTAATTTAAATTTATCAGAAACTGTCTGTTTTATTTCAGTTTCTGATTTCTGTGTGCCTGAAATAAATAGCTATTATTGGTCAACCTTACACAAATCATCCAAGTCGCACTATCTCAATATGGCTTGTGCTGTGGGTGTGGGATGGGATTTTTAAATAATTTTAATATAATATCTCTATAAAGATGAAATGTCCTGGGTCTAGGGGAAATTGAGTCAGCTGACCACTATGATATTTCTTTAAATTGAAGGAGGTGTCTACTCATGTTTTGTTGTTTATTAAAAACCAGTGTAAACAGATTAGAATATACAGACAAACCACTCACAAGTCAATAAATTGTGTGGCTTTCTTTTCAAATTTGCTCTATTATTGCCAAAATATGTCTCGTTGTCCTGGCTTTTAACATTATCTCGGGTCTCTTGCATATCCAGTATTGTAGAATCTGAAAAATATGTTATTTGAAATACCTTCTAAAACTGAAACCTAGTTATTTGTGAGATAATGTAAATACTATGAAAACAAAAATGCAGAATACAATAATTAAATTAAATAAATCATATTTTACCTGTTCCTATATTTTGTATTTCTATTGGTGGTTTATTTTGGGATGCCATAAGGGTGCTATCTCCGTCATAAATTGTGTAAATTCCATCCAGAACCGGTCCCACAAGAACTTTTACTTTTTCCAATACTGGATCTTCGGTAATGCTAGGTGGTGGCCCTCCTCCTAGTAGAGAATAAGACATTATTAACCTGAGACAGACTCAGTACCCATTTATTCATAAAAAATAACATTGTTATTTATTTAAGTAACATCCCTACATCTTTAGGATTCCACACCCTCGAGAGTCAGTCAGGGTCCTGTCTCCGGCTTCCTACAAATAAATTCATAATTTATAGAAATAGAAAGAAGTGTTTCCACACAGTTACATAGTCAGTACTCACCTGTACCCATAATAGTTCTTTTGAAAATCCTGTCTCTTGGGGTTGCTTCTTTAGTTAATGCAGCAAACATTTCTTTACATGTGTCCTCCGGTGCACCTGTATTTGAAGCAACTTTTTCCCAGTCACAAATTTGGGAAGAAGTGCCACACTCTTCTATATTCTGCACCAAAGTAGCTCTATCGACTGTAAAGGTTAAAACTTTTTAGATACTTATATAATAAATCGATATAAAATACGGTAATAGTAAGCAAACATAGGTTTAGATAGGTCATATTACTAACGGCCAAACCCTATATTCAAACCGCGGATAGATAAGCCTTACTACGGGTTAAAATTTGACATTTGCCCATACAAAATGTGTCAAATTTCAATCCGAAGTAAGCCTATCTATCCGCGGTTTGAATATTGGGTTCCGACATAAGTAGAGTTTATTAACAAAGGAAATAATTAAAAGTGTAATTGGGCGGATCAACTATTCCTTGTACATAATCAACTTTTTAGTGAAAAAAAAATAAGTACTTTTATCCTCGCAATATTATTTAATATTGATAATATTACTTTCGGAGATTGCAAATATATCTCGAGCATCGCTCGTTCTAGTGTTTTGATTGAATTATTACACAAATTTAATGGCACACTCACGTAAAACGTCTACTGAGTCACGGATACGGATTTCTGGATTTTGATAAAGAAACTTCATTTAATTCTAAAATTATTTCTTTTATTATTGAAAGTAATTAATAATGAACACAGTTACGAAATAAAAGGTACAAAATTCAGTCTCAATTTCGTAATACTGGGGTTGGTTTTATCTCCTGAGTCACATACCTAGTTTGAAGTGAATATTTTTTCACATAAATCAGTATGCACTCAATATAATTAAACAAGTATAGTGATTTAACCTAACAAAGTTCTAAGCAAAACATTATTTGCATATAGTTTTAAAATAGTGATTCTTAGAAACTGTTTAAAAGCCCGTTATCTGTTGCAATTTAGGGGGACAATATTGTTAGCGAAGAGACAAAACATGTGACTCAAGAGACACAATTCCAGTAACTTTGAAGATTAGGAATCAAAATATTATTACTAGATGTCTAAACGAGTTACAAAATAACACTTATTATTATATAAATCTTCCATATTATAACTTTTATTATTCTTAATTGTGAGATCAACAAAAAACAATCAGTCAACTCTAACTACTAATCATAACAATTCTTAGATTAAAGTATTATCTAAGTAATAAGCACCAACTTTGTTGGGTTTTAAACAATTAAAAGCTATCTAATAAATGTTTTACAAAACAACATAACCAAAACATTATCAAAATGTCGTGTTCACACACGAGGCGTGATTAGTAAAAACTTAAAAACTGAAAGTACTTAAGATAATTATATGCATTACTATAAGTTCTGAGATCAATCATAATTCACAAGTCTTTCTTCAATATTTAAAAAACAACTTAACATTTTTTTTATCACATATTATTATTTGTCAAGAACATAATATAAAAAGCTAAATCACATAATGCTTGAGCATCAACAACAATCGTGCCATCTTTATTTTGAAACTTCCACATTCTGTTTGAAAATATAATATTGTACGCCTCGCTTGATAGTAATATTCGGTTTATCCAAAATTGTAACTATGTCTGTATAGTCAATATCAGCTATATCAGATTTGTCTAAAACAAAAGTACTTTTATTTTTAACATAACGTAAAAACGTGACTCGCATATCACCGTCCTCGTGCAGCTCATCGACTGTACAGACATATTTAAAAGTTTTACCTTTGCTAGAATTTACATTTACTAATAGAAAGTCTCCACGCTGCACTCCTTGGTTTTCTTTATCCGTTGCATTTGCTGATGTACTAGGTTGTGAACGTGTTTCTTCATCGTCATCGGAAGTTTCAGGATAAACATTATCATACCAGTTTTTATTGGAGCCTTTTGTAAGCTCGAGTAATTCAATCTCTTTAAAAGGTGAGTTTTGCTCTGGTTGCTTTTCGGGAGTCCTGTAATCTCTTAATATCTCGTATTCGTCGGAGCTGAGGCTACTTTCAATAATACTATGTTTCTTCTTTTTGTTCTGTTTATTTTTCTTGACATTCTTGGTTGCAGGTCTAACCGGTTCATAATTTTTCGGTGAAAGACATTCACAAAATCCTCTACTGCAGAAACAGCTAAGGTTCCTGTATTTTAATTTTCCAGCAACGGTTGTAAAAGTTTGGTGTACGTTTTTCGTGCCTGGAAGAGGATGAATATTTGGAGGTATTTTATCGGCTATTTTCGCAATGTCTTCGGATGAAATTTCGTAGAGTCTAATCTTGCTTATATCTTTTAGAACATCGTAAAATTGCTTGCTGTTTGAAATGTCTTCACCTCGAGCTACTAACTCATCTGCTGACCGTTTAAGATATCCGCCTATTCCATCGGCTGGCCCTTTTCCATGGCCAGCCTCAAAGAAAGACCAGGACATAGCACAGAAGCCGTGTTGAAATACCGCGGTAGAGCTCAGGTAAAAGTTATGTTTCTGACGGTACTGACTGAAAGGCCCGTCACTAAAGAAATGGATGGTTGTAATGTCTGGATGAGAACTACGAATATCCTTTAAGACTGGATCTAAATGTGCCCATATAGCTGCGGGTTGGTGATTAGTGTTTGATGACACAGTGCAGTAGGATTTGACTATTCTGTTGTTTTCTGCCATGACATACACTACAACAGTGTGAAGTGACACTTGTTGTCTGGAACCACCAAAGTGATGTGCTTGTACCTCTTCATGATGTTTGCAGCTATAGTTTTCACTAAAGTCCGCAACCACGACGGCTTCAGTATGTTGCAGATTGTCTATAGCTGATCGAAAACTTTGAAATTGAACTTTCATGTTGTACACATGTTTTTTCAATAGTTTTAGTTCCGTATTAAAAACAGACAACAGCTCTTTTACTGTACTTTCTTTGTCTAGTTTTACATTCTTAAAGGCTTTCATAGGTTTTCCGTCTTTCTCGTACGTCTCCTCTAGGGTCTGGTGTCCAACAATGAACCACCAAAAATTTGTAACTTCATAAGTCGGTTCTATCTGAACGCATTTAAACATGTTTTTGTGGGCCCATTAATAGGTTCTTGGGCTTTAATTTGGCATCAAAATTATAGACCAAAACCTAATAGGAGTCGAGATTTTGACTTGAAAAAAAAAACTAAGAAATGGTTCACTGTGTACCAACACAGGTACACACTGAACCGGCGTTAGGTCTACAATGAACCGGCCTTGTACACAGTGAATCATTACATTCATTTAATTTAAATTACATATCTGTCTGTAAACCAATGCAGTATAATTGAAGGAAGGTAAATAAAACAACATATTTATGATACAGAAAAAATATATTTACTTACATTAGTCTAGCTAAGGTTATATTTTACTTAATATTCTGTAACAGTCTCAAAGATCAGTCTCAAACTTCGTAATTCTAATTGCAAATATACTTAATATATATCACTTCTTTTGTATTATGTCTCAAATAACATTATCAGTCTTCCATAATTCGAACGTAGATATAAGTCTGATAATACGAAAACTAAAAACAACTTCTAAACATTCTAAATAGAAACAAAATATAGATTTGTTCTTATTAAACCTAAAAAAAACAAACTTCTAAACATCGGAAATGACAACATACTCGTATCACAATTATTCAAGTAACAGTATTAACTTCTTTTGTATTATGACTCAAATAACATTATCAGTCTTCCATGATAATACGAAAACTAAAAACAACTTCTAAACATTCAAAATAGAAACAAAACATAGATTTGTTCTTATTAAAGCTAAAAAAACAAACTTCTAAACATCTGAAATGACAACATACTCGTATCACAATTATTCAAGTAACAATCACATAACAAATTAGTTCAGGAACTTTTATACTTATTTAATATAGGATCGAGATCGCTCAAAAAAGTTAAAATGGAAAGTAGAGAAGAGATAGGTTTACTGGAAATGTAAATGTTGCTTGCCGACGGCTGCTACCAACAATTTTCGGCTTAGGTAGTATATATTTAACATCTTTCTTCCCAATGCCTGCGTTATCCGGCTCAATAGGTTCAGCAAACTTGAAATGCAATTTACTTTTTAACTTTAAATACGAAACAAAATAATCGTAATCACTTTCTTCAGACTCTTCAAATACTTTAGCCACATAGTAATAATTTTTTTTCTTTTGTGATTCTATTAATATGATGACATAATCTCCCACTCTAGGGTTTCGTTTTAGGGGTGCAAAGTTTTCATCGAGTATGATTTCATCTTCATCGCTTTCATTAACAAATTCGTCTCCTCCAGATGATTCCCCGCTTGCTTCAAAAACTTCATCATCACTAGAATCATCATTAGAATCATTTATCAGATCCTTCGTTTTTTTTTGACTTACTTTGCTCATATTACAAAACAAGTTTCCTTTTTTCACCTTTTTATGGCTTTGTTCTTCCTTTTCGCTATTTCCTCTTTTTCGGGAGTATCAGTAGCTATCATACTTTTCCCTAACATTCTACGTTTTCTAATGTTCTTACGTGGTGGCGCTTTTAAAGGAGGTCTTATCATTTGCGGCGTAATTAATGTTTTAGAAGATCCTGCTACTGGCTGTGGACAAATTACTTCAGAAACTTTCAACGGAGTATTTGGTTGTTGTGGCAAATTGTTCGTAATTAGCAGGTTGGGAACTTGGTCAGATAATTGAACAGGAGATATTGCCTCATAATTCGGTCGTTGAGATGTATTTATATCTTGACGCTGCTGTGGTCCATCCTCTGCCGTTGAAAGATCTGGATCGAAATGTGTTGGGTTTTCTGGAAGTGACATTACAGGCATAGTCTGGGAGTATGACGAGGTCTCTATATTCGTACTTTCATTCGTTTCTGTTGCTGGGTCTGGTCTATCTGTCACTGTACTCGGTAGAAAATCTTCCTCTGTAAATATTGAATCATCAAAGGGATGAATGCCACATTTTTTAAACGCATTTGTGATGTTGATAGGTGTCATAGCTTTCAAATAAGCCTGTCCAACACATTCGGCAACGTGGTAGATGGTAACTGCTTCGCCTGGATGTCGCAATAACCATGAGTCAATGGCTGCATTATAGAATGATTTAAAAGGACCGTTTAAGCCTACATCTAACGGTTGAAGTTTGGCAGTTGTGTGGGGAGGTAATGTAAGGACAGTTACTCCAGAAGATTTAGCCAAGTCCAAGGCTTCTAAAGACAAATGGCTTTCATGATTGTCCATTATTAAAAGAGCTGGGTTTTCTTTAGAGGCGGCAGTATGCTTTATGAAATGTTTTATCACCTCAACGAATATTTCCGCATTCATCCAACCCGTAGGCGCGGCTAAGCCAAGAGTTGCAGGAGGAGCACCATTTAACATATGGCTCTTGAAATTTTTCCTTGGAAAAACCATTGCAGGAGGTAACGCATGACCAGTCGCGGATACAATGCAACAAGTTGTTACTAACACACCTCTTTCACCGCTTGTTACCTTACATACGCTTTTACCTTTTGGTGCTAAAACTTTTGACGGGCGCTGAACGGTCGTAGTAGATGTTTCATCTAAGTTATAGATGCGGGTGCCATCACCAAACGTAGGATGCCTCTGCATAGCTTCCTTCAAATTGTTAAAAAACTTTTCAACATTTACCCTGTTAAAAGCTGTGGCACGAGCTATACTGCAAGGTTCGGGTTTTCTGAAGCTTAAATGACTGTGACGATTTTTGAATGATCGTAACCATTCCTTTCCGGCAATTTCATTTTTAGCCCAAGATTCAGGACATTTTATATTATTTGCAACAGCCATCTGATATGCCAATTGTCGAATTTCCTTGCTACCAAGGCCATAGAACATGAGTGCGCATTCCTCGATGTAATTTAGCAGGATGCGTTCTTGTTCGGAGGAAAATACTGTGTTGACCTCATAATTGGGCACTAAATTTATATTTTC
The DNA here is from genome assembly GCA_946894065.1 of Acleris literana. NCBI lineage: Eukaryota > Metazoa > Arthropoda > Insecta > Lepidoptera > Tortricidae > Acleris > Acleris literana. The sequence continues at coordinate 6,013,112 of OX335688.1, read as the reverse complement.
ACCGTTTTTGCTGTTAAAAACATACCTCCTCAGTGTGGGGTACGGCAACTGACAGTCTTTAGCAGCTTTACGAATGCTTACGCCATGTTTCACGAGAGCGAGAGCCATTTGCATAGTTTCTTTGCTATGGCCACCTTTTTTCCTTTTCTCCACTTTCAATCGTCCCATTCTAAAAAAGAACGTTTAATTAATATAATGTAAATAAATTTCAGCAATAACATCAGCTTAGCTAAGTGTTACTACCAATAAAACAAACATCAATTAAAAACGAAAGTGCAGTACACAGTGAACCTACTAACGAAAAAAAGCACTGGCTCATTGTGTACTGACGGTAAAAATACATTCATGTGGTTCATTGCGTACCACACCTTTGTGGCTCATTGTGCACGAACTACAACTTCAGAGGTTTTAGCTTAGGTAAAAAATAAACGCAACAAGATGGCGGGAAATGGGCATTCGGCAATTATAGCCAAGTAGTTATTCTGTAAAATGAATTATTTTCATGTGGTATTATTAATAAAAAGCTTGTAAAAAGTAATAACACAAAACTTACGTTTTTTTTTGTTTTGGTGTCGAAAACCACAAAACACGTCACCACACGTACACTTCAGGCGCGGGCCGGCCGTCGACTGGGGAGCGCGGGAGGGGGCTATATTGGAGCGTATTTTTGCTAATAGCACGGTGTGGCAACGTCGCAAATTCAAAATAAACCGGTGGCTCAATGTGTACTACTGGTTCATTGTTGGACACCTGACCCTACTCTTCCCCACTCTTTCCACTGAATTTTATTGTTATTTTTTTCAGGACTTTCAGATTGTATGATTAAATCAGAACATCGATCACACGTTCCGTACATGCAGGCTTGTACTTTTGCATCGCAAACTGTTGCGACAATGAGCTGGTTTATATCGTGGGTCTTAATAATACCCTCAGTTTTTAATGATTTTGCCTTGTACGTTGGGTTAGTGTGGGTTTTGCAGAGGCACATTTCACGTCCACTCACGGAAGGTTTAAGAATATAGAAGGGCTTGTTCTTCGTAAAGTAATAGTACGAACATTTAACTCCGGAGTTTTCAGACAGAAAAGTTTTGTGCAAGTGTTTCTGGGTGTCAAGCAAAAATCTTTTTTGCACTTTTTCACCTTGCTTGGTAATGGTTTCTTTTTTACCAGCGGTGGCTCTTGAAACGTCTTCTCTGAGAAAAAAATCTTTTATCAATTGTTTCAACCTTGTTGCCGATGTTCGCACTTTCAAAGTATCTCTTATTTTTCCTGTTAAACCCAGCGATTCTTGAATCATTTCCTCTTTTCTTGTGTCATCAACATTCTTGAATATGTCCTTCAGTAAATTCTTTTCTTTGTGAGCCTTAATGTTTTTATACCTTTCTTTTATTGCGTTGGAGAGTTCTTCATACTTAGTGGTAGTTTTAATTGGTTTGGGTTTAACCTTTTTCTGAATCCTCTGTAAACGTTTTTTATATTTGTGTGACTTTTTCTTCAGTTGGTCTATTTCTCGCCGTAATTGTAAATTTTCCCGGAATAATTTTGATCGGTCTCGTCTTACTTGTTTGCGACCTACATTCTTTCTGGTTGTGCTTTGAGAACTGTCGACGCCAGAAACATCTTCAGGTACCATATTGGCATGCTCTATGTTTTCTGGCTGAGGGACATTAGGCTCCATCATCGTCGGAGAGCTTGGAGGGGTGTTATTAAGAACACGGTTTAAATTTTTCCTATTCTTTCTTAAATTTCGCTGTCTTAGTTTCCAAATTATTCGTGCATTGTATTTTTCTTGGGGTGTTAAATCACCGATAAGTCTCTTTTTTGCATGATAATGTCCTCGTTGCTTTTTTTTGTAATTTTCATACTTTTCAGGGTCAAGTTTAAGTTTTTCTTCAGAGCGTTTTTGTCTTTCTGCAGCTGAAAGCGGCATTGCTACTGAAACAAACGAACCTACTTTTAACCTAGGTACTGTCAATGTGTCTTTACTTTATAATAATATTAATAATAGTGAAAATAAGGTAAAATGTTATTATTGTAATGCAATTTATTTTCAAATTATAGTGTCACCGTCACATAACATCCGCAAACAGGATACATGCATAAAAACTATGAAATTTGAGGTAACAGACACAAAAAAAAGTATCCCGCTTTTGTACTAGTTTAGCAACTGAAATACTAATTACCAAATTGTTTAATTTAACGCAGTATGTAAGGATTTAAGGGTAATACCTTAAAAAAAGTCTCTTGAGTCACGTAAAAAGTCTTCTGAGTCACGGTTTTCGTTACTAAGGTGACTGTGACTAAAGTGACATTTTAACATCGTTTTGTTGTTTTGGTCGCAAAACAATATATACTACGGTAAAAACATACACCTCCAGCATTTTAGACCTAAAAGACACTAGATGAAGAAAAAAAAATATTAGAAAGAGGTACACTTACCGAAATTCGAACGTTACTCGGCCGACACACAATAAACACACGCTACCACCTCGCGAGTCACGGACGAAATGGCCGAGTCAGTCTGAACGTATAGCAAACGCAGACGCCATCACGCGATACTTAGATGCAGCTCCTATTGGCTAAGCCGTTCATAGGCTGTCTCGCTCGCAATTAGCAAAACAAAGTATCCGGTGACTCAGACGACACGTGTTATTTCACCGCCTTGGGGACATAGTTTTGAAAAAATATTTTGTATAATTCAAATACGTAATATCGTGCTAATTAATAAGAATTTAAATTAAAGGTACTAATATGTATATAAAAACCTCTAAATATAGAAAGTCGTAATGGACTTTGTTTTCAGAATTTTCGATAATAGGTAAGTTAGTCCCTTGGGGGACAGTATGATTTAGTATGAAACAAAAATTTCGTCACCCGAGTCACGAAAATTTTTCTTTAAAAATGGAAAAAGTTTGACTTACAAAACTAAGGCAAACACAAAATAATAGATCTGATTAAACAATTAATATCTTATTCCATGTTTTATGTAATAAAAAGTAGGGTTTACTATTTTTAAAGTGAACGGGACGCGTTTATACAAAAAAAAGTTGATCCGCCCAATTAAATGTCATACCTGGAATATCCATCTTTTCATTAGACGCGTGCTTTTTCGCTTTTTTCTTAAATTTTTTGTATGTTTGTTGCAAGGCTTCAACAGTACGAGAACAGCCTATTGTGGATGAATTATATTCCTTCATCACCTCGAGCCATGCTTTTTGTTTTTGCAGGAGATTAGCTCCGTCCGTTTTTTTGTTTTCAATGACATGTTTATATTTGCTGACTATGTCACACAAAAGTAAATTGTCACTGGGTGTGAAATTTGGAGCACGCAAACGAGGTTTTTTTTCCATTTTTCTTTGAAATCGAAAAACCGCTAAACACAGAGTACTGCAAAGACTACTATTGTACTAGTACTGCCGTTAAACGAAACGATAACTGCTAAAAAGTAGAGTGAATGACACAAGATAATACACTTAAATCAAATGTCATGCCATGATGCTGTAAAGAAAGAAAGTCGTATACCCCGCATTGTAGTGTAAAAGAGATAGGCATGTATTTTCATTCATTGTTCGTGCTTTCATAATTAGCCGGTTTATAGAACGGAATGGAAATGTAATAATGTTGCTTGCATAAAATAAAAAGCTGTCAGGTTAGCTAACTCAAAGTTAGTTTGTAATGGTGCAACATAAGGCTCGGGTTAAAATCGTAATGAGTTAACCCCGGGTTAATTAACTCTCGAGTTATTTAATTAACCATTGGTGCGGTGCAAGTGGGCCTAAACTGTTGAATTGTAGAACAATCGGTAGTCTCATCTGCCTGAATGGCAACAAAGTTGGATTTCTTAATTTGTTGTTGTATTTCACATGTGCAAACCTAGTAAATGGCGTCTAAAATATCGTTTTGAATTGAATTTGACGTACCTTTAAAAACGGAGCTGCTGGTTAAATGCTGCTTCATGGCCAAATCAATCTCGGCTACAAAATCTACCCAACCTCTATAGATTCCGGGATTTAGGGATTCCGAAGACTCATCGTGCCCCCTTAAAGCAATTTGAAATGCACCACAAAATACTACACAATCTAACCTTCGTAAAATATGCCTATTTTCGTCGACACGGTCATTGAACTCACGTATAGACTTTCGGTACGCGGAATCTAGTGCCTTACGAATGTCTTGTCGTCCGATAGACGCTAACTGCAGTTCATTCAACAAATGGTACCGAGACTGTGAATGTTTTTTTATCTTGATTGAAAGATGAGCTAGGTCATCAACGCCCGTTTCAGTCCAAGCAGTCTCACCTCCGCCGGCCGCGCCCGCTTCAAATAAAAGACACGGAAAACAAAATAGTTTGTTACTCTCATCGCAACCACACAACCACGGTGTTTTCACATATTGTTCGGATTTAAACACACGCGTATATGTTTTGGTTTTTGTCGTACATTTTTGCGTAAGGTCAAGTTCAGGCCGTGGCGGTCCCTTTGTCCCCTGATAAGTACAGGCTATTTCAACACGTATTAAATGATTATTAATTAGAAAATTCCCGAATATGCATTTGCGCGCAAGCATCTAAGTTGACTAAGTGTTTGTTTATATAGGAGTGGCAACGTCGCGTGCTGTCGCATGGCCGGGCGGCGAGAAAATTAATCGGCAACGTCTCGCGTGACGTGAGCGGCGCTCCGAATTTAGCTATTTTTTCATAGGACATCTTTTGTTTCACGCGTACGACTCTGGCGAAATTTCTCATTCACTCCCATTGGATTTCGTATTAGGCAATGTACAGAATCTTGTTTCATTGGAGCGCAATCGTGAGCGCTCCGCTTCGCGCCTTACCTGTGAAATGATACAGTACAGGTGTATGGGATGGGATGATGGGTATAGCTACTTATGATCTTGTAATGTGTAATGATAATGATTGTATTTGTATTTACAGAATTTTTTTACGGTAGATTTTAAATAGTGATATTGATAATGAAATTAAGGAGTAGGTATAATTTAATTATAATTATTTATGGGAGTTCACTGCACCAGTGCTCATTAGAGCGGCCCGCCGCGTGCCAGAATATCATTTAATAGTAATGATTTAAAAGCACACAAGACATCTGTGGGCCCTGCAAAGATGCATTACGCTAACTAACGTTTCTATTCGTTTCGTTTTTAAACCAATCGCATCACTGGTAGATCACGTGACTTTTCGTATCACGTCATCTACCAGTGACGCGATTGGTTTAAAAACGAAACGATTAGAAACGTTAGTTAGCGCAATGCATCTTTGCAGGGCCCTCTGGGCGGTTGTTGCTGTAATTAAGGGCTCTAAAACAACCAAACATATTTTCTATGGGATCTTGATTAAGATTCCTAGAGTAAAAAAAAAAATGCCTCTTTTAAATCTGACCAAATTTTGATGAAACTTTCTAGAGTTGTGATCCAATTTTGGACACTCTGTACCTGAATTCGTTTGTGATTTGTCGGAAGGGCCTGTCCTGAATAGGGTTGCCAGGCCATAAAATGCAAAGGCCGGACTGCGCACTATATAAGGCCGGACATTTTGCCCTAAAAGCCGGACATGTTTTTTTTATTGCCAAACAATGTTTTTACAGCTGGGCTGTTGAAAAAAGTATTTATGCGTGATGTAAAGTGAGGATGAGATCGAAGATGGAGTGTGCCAGATATATGCATATTCAAAAAAACATATTTAAAGATGGACATAATATTTATAATAAAAAAACTCGTTTACGAATTTGAAATGTTTATTAAGTTACACTATTACAGTTTTACTTACAAATGAATCATCAGTCTTTTGTACATTATTAAGTATTATTAAAACTAAAAAACAAACGAATATAGCTCTCTTTTGGCATTCTTAATACTATAAACTAAAAAATATAATAAAGCAAATAAAAATAACCATTCTTCTGGAAAGTAACAAAAAGATAATATTAATTTTACGGTTAGGTAAGAATTTACTTTATGGTAGGTATTTATGGAACAATTTAAAATCTTTAAAAAATAACAAAAAACTAGTTATATTTGGCATTTGCACCTACTTTGTCAAGAATGTCGTTGTCCTTAGAAATCATATCGTAAAATTCTTTACATGTTAATTTTAAATTGCATAATAAGAACATCATCTTAGCAATTGTATCTGTTTGCAGTCTACTGCGTTCCTTTGTCCACTGGGCGTTTATTAAAGAGAAAACTCTTTCAACGTTGGCATTATGGCCTGGTATTGCAAAATAATATTCTGCCAACTTAAGCAGTTCCGAATAAAATTCTTCATTATTAAATGATTTAAAATACGAGGTCCACTTCTGATGTGCCAACAGCTTTTTAAAGTCAGAGTCATCTTCGTGTTGCTTTAAAAAATTTATGAAGTTTTGCCACTGATCAAAAAATTTATTGTCATTTAACTGTACATTTTTCCTAGACAAAATGTCTATCGTTTTTGCCCCTTGTTCCCAGCTTGGAATATTAGCTAAAGCCATCCACTGAAAGTGTTTTAAGTTAGTATAAAATTCACTGGTCCAGGAATTCAGGTAATCTTTGGCAATATTGTACATTCTTCTCATGTTTTGTTTAAAATCTTCTACCTCATCCCGACGAGCCTCCGATAAACGCCGTAAAATTTCGGTCACTTTTATTGGGCAAAAATTTTGTTCCAATCTTTCGTTTATATTTTCCACTATTTGCGAACACTGCTCAATTACTTCATTGACAGAAATATCAGCAGTTTCAGTGCGTTTGATTCGGCTTTGGTATATTGACATGAAAGAATGTAAGAGCCATAAATAACACTCAGAGAAGTCATTTTCGAAAAACATTTGCAATGTTCTGGCCGGATAACTCAGTGAAAGAAAGTATGACTTTAATGGCTCTTACATTTGCAAGATTTTCTCTATGGCCGGATAAAGAGAGAGCCAGCGGGTTTTTGAATGACTAAGCATACGTTTAAAATCAATTTCTAATTCTGAACAAACTTTTTTTAAAGCTTCAGTACGAACTGTGAAGCTGGCAAAATGGTTGTGCATTTGCATCACTATGCTGTCTACACAGATTGGTAAAGATTCGATTGCGTGATGTACGGAATTGCTGAAGATATGTGCAATACATCCAACACCGACCATATCATCGTTTTGAGTGACTGATTTGAGTCTACTGTAGACGCTGTTGGTCCCACTTCTCTCTCTACCGCCAAAGTTAGTATTGGTGTTGTCCGCTGAAAAAGCAATTAATTTATCCAATAAGTTTTTGTCCGTCAAAATGCCGTGTATGTAAGTAGATATTGTCTCAGCAGTCTCGTTCGGTAAAGCCTGTAGTTCCAGTAATTTAACTTGAATTCCTCCCTTTTCAGGGTTGAAATATTGTATAAGCACAGGAAATAGCTTAATAGCACCATGGTTGCTACTGTCTGTGGAGGCGCTCAAGTATCTGATTTTTGACACTTCTTTTAACATATTTTCTTGGGCAAATGGGCCTAAAACATTTTTTAGGATAGCTTCAGCTTTTGAGCGGGAACAGGTTACATCTTTTGCGATTTTCGAATCTGGATATATACTCTTGCAAAGTGGAGCTGTGCAATCGAGTGAGTTAAATGATTCGTGATGTTTAACGGTATGATAAACCAGAGTAGCTTCTGTGGCCCGAACGCTCCGTTGAAGACTTAAGTTCGCATTGGATTCCATGAAAATATCAATTCTTGATGTAGATGCCGTACTACGAATCTTCATTTTGTGTTTTTCGGTATTTAAATGCTTTTCTAAGTCAGCTTTGCCCTTATTAGCAATGGAAATTATTTGATCACAAATTACACATTTTGCGTCCCATGGCTCTTTGCCAGATTTGAACATCTTGTATTGACTTTTTAAACTGTCAGAAAATATACATTTTCTTTTCGACATGACTAATAGAGAGATCTGAAACAAAGATGTTTTACTTGTATTTGAGGTATGTCAATAACACATTAATGCTACAAATAGGAAAATATAAAACTAACTCACCAAAAATACGGTCGCCGCTAACTTAAATACTTAATTGAACGTGAACACACGCCAAGGACGCACAAGCGCCACGCGTTCCTAGGGCAGACTAACGGGCGCGAACCTACCTGCGGACGGCGCGGGCAGCGGGGCGGGGTATTTAGTCACGTGCACGCCACGTGACGTGCCGCGCGGCGCGGGCGGAAGACAGTTTGCAAAAGCCTGACAAAAGCCGGACAGGCCGAACACGTACATATTTGGCCGGACGCGACCGCAAAAAGCCAAACATGTCCGGCTAAAGCCGGACACCTGGCAAGCCTAGTCCTGAACTTAAATTCGTGTAATGTAAATCTGTAAGGATACTTATGGGCTCTTTCCAAAACGGGACAGGTGCGGATTGACCGCTAACTTCCCGCATGGCTCCCCTCATGAGGGGACTCTCATGGTGGAAAAATATTGTATCCGAAGGATGTGGCATCCTTCGTACGGTCACCGGCAAAGGGATCAGCGGGATGGCGTAAGATGCATTTTGAAACGACTGGTCAGAGATTGGTAATGTATCTTTGTATGTATGTATGTATATATGTATGTATGCACAAAAATCTATATTTCTCTTTATTGCAAAATAAATCAAACTAAAAAATAAATAGTATTACAAAAACGAACTAATCTCTTCACTTAGAGACACATCACAGAAAGATCACAGTAATAGTTGGAAATCTCTTTGACCCTTGCCCAATAGTGGAATAATATCACAGGCTATTAAATAAGAAACATAACTCAGTTATAAAACTTGTTTTGGGGGAAAACTTCCGACATACAAACCATCAGTGTTGCCAACTCTGTACTTAGAAATAGAGCAATTAAGTTGTAAAAAAAAAGCTAAATAAGACTACTTTTGTGTAAGAAAAGGAGTTAAATAAAAAAAAAATCATAATCAGTATTTTAAATATTAATCGACACATTTTTATAGTATTAAAGTTTAGGTAATAGGTACTAATTAATTATCGTCGTCTGAACTATGATATAATAAATCATCCAATACCATTCCACTTGTGCTTGGTGCTTCAGCTACTGGGTTTTCATAAGTTGCCATGCTACGAATTTTTTGTTAGACATCCTTCGGTAACTCGTAGTTGTGGCAGCATTTTTTTACTCGTCGTAACCCTGACCTGATAGTGAGAATGGCATTGGTGTTTTCATTTTTCAGTCTATTGCGGCTTTTGTTCTCAAATATTAAGTTGACTGAACACTCGCTCAACTTCGCCGTTAGACCATGGCAAAGATATCATGGAAAGAACGAAAGAACACAATTCTTTAAAAGGGTTGATGTCGGACGCATTTTTGTATCGCAATACTTCAGACCGAAATATGATTGTGTTATTCTTGTTTTCCCACGGTACTAGGGATAGCGAAGAATAGCCAAACTTAAGTGGCAGTGGGCGGGGCACATTGCTCGCAGGACTGACGGCCGATGGGGCCAGAAGGTTCTTGAGTGGCGTCCGCGGACCGGGAGACGAGCTGTAGGTAGGCCTCCAACAAGATGGAGTGACGACCTTGTAAGGATCGCGGGAACGCGGTGGATGCGAAAAGCACAAGACCGGTCTGAGTGGAGAGCCTTGGGGGAGGCCTATGTCCAGCAGTGGAAGTCTTTCGGCTGACATGATGATGATGATGACTAGGGATATATTATTCCATGGTTTGAAACCATCCCTGTTTTGCAAAAGAGGGCTGTAGGTACTATATTTCAACTTGTGGCTCGCTGGCAGGAAAATCAATTTTCTCACTAACAATATAAAATCTCGTCCTACTTACTTTGTCTCACCAAGAATTTCATAGTTCCACATACTCGTTCGCTCAACGCTTGTGTGCAGTTAGGAGCCTTCATCTTCTTTATCCGTGAAAATTAAACGAAACTAATATAAATACCACAAACGTTGGTTATGCTGCGCGTTGATTGATTTATTTATTACATTTTTATTGTCTTTTTTGAACACTGTTCATTGTAGAATATGGTGTTGTTCCTTCGCAAAATTAGTACGCAATGGTTTGCCTCCAAGAGCCACAGATATCTCTTACCATAAACACAAGGACATGGTCGGCAAATTAGCACTCTGCCTCTTCACCAAAATCAACGAACCCGTCGATTTGGCCCTCGGACTCGATAAACTCCAAGTTTGAAGTTATCGACATTTCGTCAAACACATTGGAGCAAAAATTTTGCCGCTTCCAGTGCTTGACCGACTCCTTTAGTTGAGTGAATATTTTAGGATTCACACCTGGGTTAATCCGCACATTTTGAATAATTTATTCAAAATCCGTCTAAATGGCAAAATGAACATCTTTCGCAAAAATTTGTACCCCTTTGGGCTTTGTCCCGACAGTGAAAGAGCAAGGAGCTTTTCTTCAACATTAAAGCGCCTTCTCTTGACGTGTCGATTGTATTGGGACATTTACCTATTTAAATAGGTTTGTGCTTGAGGAGACATTTGCTCAAACATCTTCCTAAGAGCTGTTTTCATTTAATTTACTTGTCAGTCTATCTTCGTAGGACTACTGAAGACGACGCTTGCATTTCATGATTTCTTGGCACTTTTTGTACATTTTTGTGCACTTTGGAGTCCTAATACTATTTGTGAGCCTGATTCTGTTTTGAAGAAGATTGAACTCCTGAAATTAAATAGTTAAACATTCGTTGATAAAATTTAAATAAATATAACAAGGCTTTTTAAAACTTTCATCCTTTAAAGTCGCAAAACTAAATGAAAAGAAACTGAAATCTAGCCTCATAGGATCTTGTCTATTTACACAATTTTGTTTAAATAAAAAATACAAAAAGTGCACCTTAAGAAATGTGTGGTATACTATACAAAATAACTCTTAGGGTAAACAACGCATTTTATTACTGACTACACCTCTTACTAATAATAAAGTCACGATCTAAAGACCAATGATATTTTTCAGGGATACTACCACTTTGGCACATGTCTCGCAGGTCTTTGAATTTATCATAACTGATTAGAAGTGGTCCTTGATAGGCATTTTTAAGTTCAAATTCTCTTGCAAATTGATGAGTATTACGAGATGCACACCTGAGAGCCACAATTTTTTTTGATGGCTTATCCAATTCATATAAGTATATACTCAATCCGGCCGTATAACTTTGACCTCTCTAATGCGATTCCAATAAATCTTCTCATTTGAAGTATTTTTTGACCAATTCTTGCTGGGTCAATAATGATTGAAATAATTTAAAATCTTTATTAGCCATTTCTTGTATGATATAAAGATCGCCATCAGATTTAGCCCAACGTACTGAACAGTATCACTCCTCGGGAACATAAATAATTTTACCCTTACTAGCTCTTTTGATGATGGCATGGACACTATCACCCTCGTTTTGGGTATGTCCTTTTTCTAAAAACCGATGGCTGATGGTGGTAACATCAAATTCTTTGGCAGCAAGCATGCAAAGTAAAGAAACAATACGATTTCTATTTTGGCCACTGCAATCGTCAGACCAGAAATTCTTCGACACCTTTTTGTGCCTCTTCTTTTATAAAACTATTAAGTCTACTGGATACCTCATTGGCTCCTCGTTTTGCGACGCCATCATACCACATGTAACAAAGATGTTTATTTTCAGTTGGTACATTTCCTACCAAAAATGTCTTTGGACGTAGCATGTTGGGGTGGAAGTTCTCCATGTCATTTCCGTACGATGTAACAATGTAGTTGTTACGCTGTTTACCTGTTTTGCAATTTAAAGACAAACTAGCCTTAATATCACTTCACTTTCACTTAAATTCACGATGATAAAACAGATCTTATATTTGTTGTCTAAGGTGATAAGTCGTACCTACATGCTCATTTAGAGCCTTAGAGGTATGCTTATCGGACTTCGTGCTGTCACATCGTGTGAAGTGAGGAATTATTGTCAATATGCTTGTTGCAAATTGAAATAAAATGAAATATAGGGTACATAGAAAACATTTATTACCTCTTAAACATTAAACACAGATTTCCAAAACAGCGGCATTTTCTCGCTTGTAGACTTCCGCTAGGGTGTCCCCAGTCCCCAGCCTTCTTCGACCTGTTCAGTAGTATTCTTTGCCATTTGACGTTCCTTTGCTATTGCTGTCGCCCGATTTATTGACACCACTGCTGCAGCCATTGCTGCCCCATTTGTTACTACTGCCGCCGTTGCCACCGCTGCTGCTGCCTCCGTAGCCATATTTGTCACCGTTTGAAGAATATTTGTCCATGATTGCACAGAGTCTCGTAGTCTCCTTCCCGTAGCTTAATAATCCTAGCGTATCTTAAAGAGATATATATATATATATATATAAGATATAACGCCTGCTATACCTAGGAAAATATAGCCATAGCCATAGTCACTACTAGCGACTATGGCTATATTCCTGTATTCCTATAGAATATGGAGTACGAATAAGGCTGAGATTTATTTTGAGTAACTTTTATTATGGCATGAAAGCTGTTGGGTCATTCTCTGACGTTTTATTTCAAAAATGTTAGAAAATAAAAAATAATGCTGTTCAGTGTTAGAATTGGTTATATTGATAATTTTTTATTAGGACAGGATCAGAATAGGCGATTAGGATTCTTGTTAAATAACTATAACGTCCTCCAAACCTACCGCTGGTGGGTTAATAAAGGGCCCATGCCCATACCATAACCCATATACCATACAATGGTCATTGTGTGCGTACAGCAGCCTATAGTGCGTTTACCAATAGGGCACGTGCAGTAATAATGTGCTATAGCTTGTCGTCCACCCACTACTGGATCAATCGCTATGTAAACGTTATATGTTTTTAAAGCAATGTGCCTCGATTGTATTCGCCCTCTTAATATTAAGAAGTCTCTCCCACCTATCTCTCGAGCTTCTCGTGCGTGTATACCTACAGCGAGTTCTACAATAAAAGCACCATTTGGTTGTAGGTGTTCCCAATAGTAACTTGTAGCCTGCTTTATTTGATAGCTTCCTAACGCAAACAGCGTTAATTCGTCTTCAGTTAATCTGGGAAACTGGTTGAATTCAGGCATGTTGGCTCCCAATGGTTGAAAATGAGCTCGTCTTCTATTATAATTGTTATGAATAACAAGATCAGCAAAGCTCTTTCGTGAATTATGTCCAGGAATTTACGTGCATGCATTGTCAATCAAGGTATGATATTCATTGAGTAACGCTGCCGCTATTCTGAAGGAGTCCATCATATGACTGAATGAGCGGTTACTATGGACAATTCTGAGTAGGCGAAAATCTCGCTTGAATCGACCGTTTACAACCTCTACTACCCAACGACAAATGGTAACAAGCCTGGATTTGTTAGCTTGATCTGTTGTCCGCTGGGTTTCATTACGCTATCTAGTTTCTGGCATTTCAGCCACATAAACACATGCTTCGAGGGGCCTTTTGAGACTCTGAAACCACGATCCAGTATGAACACATCACCAGTCACCAGGCCTATAAAACCGGGGAAAAATGCCTTCATCATTTATGGCATCATTTAAAATAATCATTTATATTATTTTTAACAAACTCTAAACACCTATGAAATATTTACTTGTATTATGAGTAAATAATATAAGCAAGCTGTTTTTTTTACAACAGAACCACAATTTTACTTGAAATAATAGCTTATAATACCCGTAAAATTTCTAGTAACTTTTATTATTAGTAACAATGTACATGCAACAAAACACTTAAAAAATTTACTTGTAATATGAGTCTATTTCTCGTATGAATAGTCCAATGTTTTTATGCAACAAAAGCATACTATTTTATATGCAACAGAAAAAACTCAACTATTAAAATATTTTTTGTGAGTCTGTTATCATAAGTTTATAGTAGCAGTATTTTTATGCAATAGGCCCCTAGAGATATCCATTTGTAAGTTCCCTCTAGTTTCTTGTTTTGTTGCACGGAGAGGCCTAATGAGATCCAGTTCGCCTTTTCGCTGAAGATGGACCAGGCAATTCATCGTTACCGCAATCACTGTCAGTGTTACCCATTATTAAAAACAGCAGCAGTCAAGTCCTTAAGTTAGTCACTCCGAGTTCGATGGATATTTTCTTGCTGAATAGTTAATTATTGTGTAGATTCATAAGATATTGATAGAGATTAATTAATTGCTGAAAATACCAGATAGGATTTTGGTAAAGTTAATAAAATAAATACAGCATGCAACATACCACTTGGCAGTTAATGCTATAATTCCCTTTTCTATTATAGAATAAAACAGCTGGCGCTGTATGCACGTGGAGGTGTGTTGATGGCTATGTGAGTGCCATCAATTACTCCTATAGCAGGTATTCCATATTTTTGTTGGAATCTAGTATGAAGATTTGTTATTGTTAGTACTCGTATATATTATGAGATTCGTGCAATTAATTATTTTAAAAATATATTTTCAATAAGTTTTAAACTACTTAAGACATAAACAATTAAAAATGTTTATACATTTAAGATGCTTACCTTCTTAACTTAAATTTGCATCTATTTTGATTTTGTTGTCCGATGTGGGAAAAACTTTTTCTTCGGCTTATTTTTTTCAATTGTTAGGTTTGTGACATGTTCCAAACTGTGACACCGAAGTGAAGTGCCTTAATAAAATAAAACAAAGTATCTAAATATTCACTGTATTTTTATTATTTTACCCTGTAAATTTGCGAGAGCATAGGCAGTGGTCACACTCTCATCAACATATCTTGTATGACTGATTAATACAGAGTGAGGTTTCCGGAAAGTAAACTCCCTCACCCTCCGTATCACAATTCCTTTCTACGGCTAGGCACCATGTCGCTTTTAGAGCTTTGGTAAGGGCAAGAATGTGACATTGGAAAAATTGGGATTGTCTCTTCAAATTTATCGTACTTCATCCTTGTAATATGCTCTATCATAAGCAGCATTTGCAGCACTAATACTGATGTATCCATTATATAAGGATGACGATAATGTAAACAACTTGTATCGGAGTCCAATAAATTACTGTAGATTATTGGTTATTAGACCAAACACTATCAGAAAAATATATATTATATACACCCTTTCAAAAAACTTTACTTACCCAATTGTAATTGCAAAATTTTAACCTGTCATAAATCATTCGACTAATAAGATCTTTTGTACTTTTTTGCAGCTGATTCTCGATTTTCACTATGAACTTTGCAACAACACGTATTATTATGTTCACTGTTGCTTATGGTACTTGAGTATCAGCAGTCTTTTTTAATGCTATGGGTCCCAATTTTCTGAAGAGCCCGTTGTACATATTTTTCACTAATTTGCTTACTGTCAGTACTTTAATGAAGCCGAACACGATTACGACAGCTTTTATTTGCAAACTCTCACGAGCAAAACATAGTTTTTTTATTATATAAGTGCGTAACTCGTGTAAACGCGTGGTTATTTGATCAGTTCTAAAGAAAGATTAGTGGGGAAGTCCGGTTGTTGCAACCCTGCTGCTGAATGTTTGTTATTGCTATTGCAAATTTTAGTGACACGTTATTTGACATTGATTGAAAGGTAGTCTGAGTTTCGAACATTTATTGCATTGCTTCTATCTGAAAATATGATGGCAGCTTGCCTGGTAAAAGTGGTAAATAAATCTATTTCATCTTCTCCATCCAGGTTAGAAAACAATACACTTTTGTACTCTTTGCTGCCGTGAGGCATCTAGCTAGATTATGGTATGCGTCCGAAAGGTTCTTCGCTGGCCTGGTTAGCTGGTTGCGGATATAAGTCGGGTTGCTGCCACCACTTCTCGTTGGAGAAGAAATTATATAAAGACTATATACTTTTTAAGAAAATATAATGGTACAGGGATAACTATGCAAGATGCAAGTTGACGTTACAAGTCAGTTGCGGAGAATAGACTGAGTTAGAGTCGCAGCTCCAGGGCTTATATACTAAAGTTCTGTAAGTGACTTATCGGAATTGGTAATGAGTCACAAATCACCTGATTTGTGATGGAAATGAAGTCATCTTAAGGTGGACTTCCGACCAGCGCGGCTCTATCGCAACGGCCGCAGCGTCTAAGCCGCTGCGTCACTGTCGCAGCGGCTAAGACGCAGATTGGCTTCCGAGCAGCGCGACTCCGGCGTCAGTCACAGTTATAAGTTCATACCTGACGGTTGTGCGGTACAATAGGAATGAACCGATCAATTAAAAAAATATTATTAGAAGAAGAAGAGGATGACGATCTTTTGCTTCGTTACTACTATAGCATGGAGCGAAGCCCAGCAGACCCAATTTTCAAAAGTCGAAAGGATGAGGGCACTTATAACATCTTGATAAATAAGCATTTAAATGAGAACGACGAAAAATTTAGGAGTTTTTGTCGGTTTAATAAAAATCAGTTTAATTTTATTTTATCAATGGTATATGAAGACCTTGCGCCAAAAACATCAAGAAACTGTATTGGACCTGAAGAAAAATTATTTTTAACTATGAGGTATGTATTTATTAGCATATAAACTTAAAGTAAATTATTGCTATTCTTAAAAGCAAATCAAACATAGATCAGTAACTTTATGTAACATAAACTTACAAGTAAATTATTGCAATTATTATTATATCATGTTATATTAACTTAAAATTATTGTAGTTCTTCAAAGCGAATCAAAGACAGATCAGTAGCTCCATGTTCTTGAACATATACCTCTGTATTGGCCTCTGAAATAGGATAGTATATGTGGTGGATGTCTGTGGACGGATGGGGAATATTGTTCTGATAAATTTGTACGGAATTTAAGTTTGCCGAATTCGAATAGTGCACAGAGGTAGCTGCAGGCGCTTGTGACATGGAGACAGTTGTCAGCGGATCAGTTGTATTTTGTACAGGAGAGTAGGCGCCTTGTTCTGGTACTATGTATCCAGGCGAGTATGGACTCGAAGCAGACGAAATATTATGGGATGGAGACGGCTCAAGACTTAACAATTCATATTTTGTGAGGACACCATAAAGTTCACTCTTTGCTTTAATTCTCAAGATTGGTGGGAGCATTTTCAACACACTTTTTAAGTGGTCTGAAAACGACACCAGTTCATCATCATCGCTTATTTTTTCTAAAGCTTTTTGCCGAGACTCTTCTCTTTTTTGCAGGTAATTTAATATGTCGTTTTTTTGCCTCTTATTGGACTTAGGAAATTTTGCAGAATTCTGTACATTTTTGGAAGGAGTGGGTGTTGTGGAGGTAGTAGTAGTAGTACAACTCGTTTTTGCAATATTGTCTAACTGCTTTTGAAATTCCGTGACGTTCTCAATCTGTTTTTCAATATGTGAATCAGAAGATTCATTCAGATCATCAGGCATTTGGGTATCCTGCGTAGAATAATAATCATTTTGGACATTGCTTAATGTTAACCGTTCCCTTGGCGCTGTCTCTAAGAAAGATAACAAATTAGCGTATGTATAAAATTTTGATCTAGGGTTTTTCGGCGCTGCTGATCCAGTTCCTGATTTATTTTTACGCTTTTGACGGAAATACGTGTCCTTAATATTTTTCCAGCGCTTCTTACAACTATCACCTGAAACATTACAATATGTTAAATATTTGCAAAATATTCTAAGTAGGAAATTATTATCAATATCGGTTTACTTGTAAATAAAAAAAAATGTAAATGCTTATTCGTTCGCATTCGCCTTTATTGATAAATAAAGTGACCAAACGCACTGAAGCACAATCGCACATACGTACACTCACACATACTATAACCACACGCAACCAGACACAAATTTATAAAGAATTTTTTTTTCAGATTCATGGCAACAGGGGAAAGCTACGCATCTTTATCATTTGCATATAGAATATCGGATTGTTATATTTCTCGAATTATACGACAAGTTCTTAAACTACTAAAGGAAAAACTGACGCCTGTAGCAATGCCACCTCCTACTAGAAATGATTTCAAGCGAATCGAAAAGGATTTTTGGGAAAAATGGAATATGCCAAACTGCGTTTCCAGCATTGATGGAAAACACGTTCGCGTTCGAGCGCCAGCGCACAGCGGTAGCCTTTATTTTAATTATAAAAACTATTTTTCAATTGTAATGCTTGCTTTAGTGGACGCTAACTATAAGTTTGTGGCTCTTGATGCTGGCTCGTACGGCAAGGAAGGTGATAGTAATATATTTAGGAAGTCCGCAATAGGAAATAAAATAGCAAGCAACAATTTCAATATTCCTGAGGCAAAAGCATTGCCCGGCACGAATGTGGAGTTGCCTCACTTTTTGATAGGAGATGAGGCGTTTGCTTTAACCACTTATATGATGAAACCCTTTTCGAGAAGAACAACGCTTGATCGCGGAATGGAGATTTTTAATTACAGACTATGTCGCGCTCGTCGTGCTGCAGAAAATGCCTTTGGGTTACTAAGTCAAGTTTTTAGAGTATTTTATACTCCAATTGCAATAGCGCCAGATACTTGCACTGACTTAATATTTGTAGCCTGCTGTTTTCATAACCTTCTACGTAATGCATATCTTGAAGATACATCTAGCCCATATTATGTACGCAACGAACAAGAAAACCCTACTGAGAATATGTTTGATCTAGCAGAGGTACAAGAGGATTTTCATACGATGCTATACATGTTCGAAATCAACTCAGTGTATTTCAACACTGAAGCTGGCCAAGTATCCTGGCAAGATAACCATATTTAGTTTTAAATAAAAGTATTATTTAAATGCACTTACCGCTTTTATTTAATAATCTTCCAATTTCACCCCAGATTTTGTCCTTTTTAGGTTGGTTTTTGTAGCCCGTTTCACTTAAATCGTACAAAATTGCATGTTGAGACACTAAATTTATTAGTGCCTCGTCTTGCTCATCCGTAAATATGTTACTGACGTCCATTTTTTAGATATTCTCTCGAAAATAACCCGATAATAACCTAAAAACCACGTGCTTTCGCAGCGAGCCACGCGACAGTGCTTGCGCGAGCATTGCACGGCCGCTACGGCCGCGCGTCACTGACGCGGCGCCACTGTCGCTGCGACAGTGGCGCTCCGCTCGAACGTTCCCTCATACATTTCCGTACTGTATAATTAGTTGATCAAAGTAACTTACCTGTAAGTGAACTTCGATCACAATTATATGAAGAAGACGCCTCCTCTGTGTTTACTATGTAGTCATGTTTATGACGAGCCTTCACCACGAATGTTAAAAGCACGAAGTGTAGAAAAAAATAAATTTCAGCTGGTATCCCTAGTTTATTACTGGCAACACTGCATGTATCTGGCTAATCATTAAGTTTAAAGTGTTATAAAATAAAAACAATTTGTAAGTATTAAAATTAAGCAATCATTGAAGGGTGGGAATGGGTTGGGTTATACACAGAGGAGGCGTCTTCTTCATATAATTGTGATCGAAGTTCACTTACAGGTAAGTTACTTTGATCAACTAATTATATTCATTGACGCCTCCTCTGTGTTTACTATGTAGATGTTGAAAGATTAGATTGATTAATTTTAATTATTTATTATTTTAATGTAGAAATTAGAGAATTCAACCAACAATTTAACAAACAATTAGTTCTAAAAGCTGACAAAAAACTTAGGTTAAATCAGACAAATCTAATATTGTGTAATTCACACAAAAAATATTTTCATTACACTACAATCATATAATTAATCAATGATTTTAGGGCCCAGAGTTTAGGCTATTAAGAATGCTTAAAGAAAACATATTTTCATTTATCAAGGGTCTATTATAAAAATTAGCAAAACATTTTGAGGCCTCTGTCCAACCTGCTGTTTTCCTGATATGGTCAATATTAATGCCACTTCTATAAGCATGTGATGTTGATGCATGTCTAGTGCTATGGGCACTGAAAATGGAAGTATCAATACCTGCTTCTAAAAGGATATTTTTTACCCATCTTCCCAACGTTTGAGTTGATGCAGGGGTATGTGGCTTTTTGCTGATAATAAATAATCTATCAGACTTCCTCAGATGCCTTGTTACATCAATGTAATCTTTTAAAGTAGTAGCCGGACAGATGCTTACATTTTCATTGAAAAAAGGAATTATCAAAAGAGGTTGTGATTTATTAATTCTAGAAGTCTTAATTTGGTCTGGAATCTTAATCTTAATCAGTTCTTCATTAATAGTAATATAACTTAACTTAATTAAAGACATAGTCTGCAATCTATGAGCTGTAATTAGAGTTAAAAGCATAATCAATTTCTTTCCTAAAATATCCAAAGTAAGATCAGTATTTGGATATAGTTTCGAGATATGATCTAAAACTTGTCTTGGGTTCCACGTTTCCTCATATCTTGGTTTGTTAGGCCTCATCTTGTAAATTCCCGTAAAGAATCGCTTAATATCCCTATGCGATCCTAAATCCTCATCCAACAATAGTGACAATGCTGATCTAATAGAGTTTAGGGTTCCATAAGCAGAACCATCTTTGAATTTTTTTGTTAAAAGATCTAGTATTTTTGGAATTGAAATCAAGAAAGGATCAACTTTTTCAGTATTACAAAAGTTCCACCATTGTTTCAAACACGAATCATACTGTTTTAATGTGGCTTGTGATAAGGAATTTAACATTATATTAATACTGTCATTACTTAAACCCTTTTCTAGGTACACTTTGCTGATAACACTGCGGCAACCAGAGTAAGGGTTTGGTATAGCGGATGCTGGTTTCTGAAAGGAGAAGATAATAAGTCTCTAGATGGTTTGAATTTTATAATGTGTGATTTTATTAAAGACATAAAAAGAGGAAACCATGCTTGGGAAGGCCAGAAAGGAACAACCATTATGCCTTCTGCTTTATCAATTACAATTTTTTTAAGGCACTTTAGTATAACTGAAAAAGGTGGGAAAGCATAAAACTGTAGATCTGTCCAGGATAAGGTGAAAGCATCTACAGCAAAACAATTAGGTTGCATATGCCAAGAAACAAAAATTTTACATTTCGAATTTTCTTTTGTAGCAAATAAATCAATATCTGGACAACCAAGTTCTGACTTTATTTTATTAAAGGCATTATCATTTAGTTGCCATTCGATTTCTTCATTTATGATCCTAGATTCTTTATCTGCGACATGGTTTTCCTTAGACGCAATATAGGACGCCGTTACAAATATGTTTCTGGATTCACAAAATTGCCAAATTTCACGAGCTAGGTTGTTGAGGTGTGGGTATTGTATACCTCCCATTCGATTTATGTAAGCTATAGCAGTTGTATTATCACAACGTAGCAATATTTCACAATTATTCATATCCTTAGCAAAACATTGTAAACCAAAAAATACTGCCTTTAATTCTAAATAATTTATGTGGCATTTTTGTTCATCTTTACTCCAAAACCCATGTAACTTTTCAGAATTGCACACAATACCCCAACCTGTTAGGGATGAATCCGTGTAGATTTCTAATTTATAAATACCGTCTCTTATAGGATTATTAGTAAAAAATACATGTTCTTTCCACCAGACCAGGTCACATTTTACAACCTCATTGAGAAATATCCTAGCTTCAAAGTCATTATTATTATTTTTCAGAGATAAATATTTGTAACGTTCTAGTCTTTTGGTATACATTAGGCCATAAGGTATTGCAGGACATATAGATATTAAACTTCCAATTAGTGACGCAAACAACCTTATTGTAGTATATTTCGATTTAATAAATGACTCTAATTTCTTTGAAATAGAAGTACGCTTTTCTTCCGGTAACAATAACCTATAATTTTCACAATCTAGCACAAAACCAAGAAATTTACATTGTTTGGATGGTTTTAAATTGCTCTTTTTCAAATTAATAATAAATCCAAGTGATTCTAGAACACGTTTGCTGGTTTCAATGTTTCTTAGACATTCATTTGCAGTATTTCCAATAAACAAAAAATCATCCAAATAATTCACTGAATTTAAACCTTGTTTTCTTAGATAAGAAATAATAGGTTTGATAAGTTTTGTGAAAACATATGGTGCAGATGAAAGCCCAAAAGGTAAGACTTGAAATTCATATATTCTTCCCTCAAACATAAATCTCAGATACTTGCGACTGCTTGCATGTATTTTTAGGCAAAAATAAGCATCTTTTAAATCCATTGAGCCTAAGTAAGAGTTTCTATTAATTAGTTTAATTGCTGTTCTGATATCTTCTAATTTAAAATGAGAGGTCTGTACATGTTGATTGAATGATTTTAGGTTTAAAATAAATCTAGATGACCCATCTGGTTTAGGTACCAGAAAAATTCTGGAAAGGTATTGACCCTGAACAGCCTTACAAACTTTAACTGCACCAATATTTTCAAGCTCTTTGATAGATTTTTTTATAATCACATTTTCCGATTGACTGAAATTAGAATTGTTCGAGAAAGATGTTTGGTGAACATTACTTAAAAGAGGTATTTCATAACCAGACCTAATCCACTGTAAAACAGTGTTATTTTTGATAATCGAAGCCCATTGGTCATAAAATAAGGTCAATCGACCTGCTGTAAATACCTCTAATTTTTTCTGTATGATTGTTGGGCAGGGCGTCTGCCCCGCGGTGCTCTGGTGTTGTTCCAATGAGCTGCAGCTGGAGCTCGAGCTGAATGAGATGTTGCTTGCGGTCTGTAGAACTTTTTCTGTGCAGCCCGGATCTTTTTTAGATAACCCCCTTGTTGCCCGCCCGGAGGTGGAGGGTACTGAGTTGAGGTGGACGGGCTCCAATAGTTTAAAGTCTTGTTTGTAAGAGGTCTTCTTAGGTCTTTTGATGTTCGTTCTAAATCTTTAGAACTTTTTATAACTTGGTTTAATTCAGTTCCGAACAAGTTTTCAGTAATCTCAGTATTTTCTAATGCTTCTTTTAAATTTTTATTTAGACCTGGAAGTATTATTGCTCTTTTTGTTTGTGACTCTAAATATTGCAAGTCACACAGCAATCGTATACTGTCGCTTACAATATTTATGTTTTCTTGATCTTTTTTGTCAATCAGTGATTTTAGACTTTTGTTTAAATTAGCTATTATAAGGCCAATTTGGTCTTGTTTCTCTGTGATTTTTTGCTCTCTTATTTTGGAGCTGTTGTTTAATGTTGATAAGATTTCTTTATTCAGTTTTGGGGATTTTAAGAAACAGTTCTTGACTGTTGGGATTTTTTCTATAATTTTCTTTTAACTTTCTTCATTTAACCCTTTGGACATTAAGTCACCCCATAACTTTGCCAACTTGGGGTTTAATTCCATGGAATTCTCACTAGGGCATGGTTCTCCTACTAATTTCAAAATATCTTCTTCTTCTTCCTGTTCATTTTCTTGAATTTCATCACTACTACTATCACTAATCAGCCTTATACGCCTTCTCTTAATCTGACTTTCATCCTCAGAATCAGAGTCTGAGTAAATAATTCTTTTTTTATTTGATTGAGGATCTGAGAAAGAAAAAGCATTGTATGTTATCTGCCCAGTGATACCGCGAGTATTAAGGGAACAAACTATACGTGTTCCATACTTGTATTGATAAATATCAAGACAGTAGAGAATGTCTCGTGTATCCGCCCAGTGATACCGCGAGTTTATTTTTGAGTTATTAGTATAGTATATAGGTATTAAGGGAGCAAACAGTATGTCCCAATTTTATTGACAAGTCAAAAGTATGTCTCGTGCACCCGCCCAGTGGTACCGCGAGCATAATAGAAAAAACTTGGTTAACTTCCGTCAATTATCCAGTGGAAAGTTAAAACCAAAAAATACTCGTGCACCCGCTCATGGTGCCGCTAGTATAAAGTCGTTATGTTATAAATCAACAAAATAATGTAGATTCAAGTGGTTATAGAACCGTTAGGCAAGTAAAGCCTGTAACTGCGTAGTAAAAATACGACGTCGTAGGTATATTACCGCACGAATTTCACACAACTATGGAAAAAATTACCTTCGTCTGAGTCATCTGAGTTGTCCAAAAGGTTTAAAAGCTCCTTCAACTTATTTCTTCTGCTCATTCTTGTTTTTTAAACGTTATTTGGTAAAAATAACATTCGTTGCTTCGGCACGAAAAAACACAATGATTAGCCAGATACATGCAGTGTTGCCAGTAATAAACTAGGGATACCAGCTGAAATTTATTTTTTTCTACACTTCGTGCTTTTAACATTCGTGGTGAAGGCTCGTCATAAACATGACTACATAGTAAACCCAGAGGAGGCGTCAATGAATATAATACTATCGCTCTGTCGCCGCGTCACTGTCGTTGCGTTAGTGACGCCGGAGCCGCGCTGGTCGGAAGTCCACCTTAATATTCATAGAAGGAACGTTGGTTTTCCTATGACATTTAATAATTTAGAAATCTGTTTGGTTTGAGATTCCGTATTTAATGATCAAAAAGATATATGGTTTTTAAATGCCCATGAAGAATATATGGTGCGACCACATAACTCCTCCCTCCTTAAGAGTAAAATTAGAGTTATACGAAAAATTTACGATAAACACAGTGAACAAAGTGGATTTTAGTCCGTTAATAATTATCACTTTCTTGATATCTATCCCTTTACCATTCTTAATTTTAATTACAATCTTCATAAAAACTAAAGTTCACTGCTTGTCCCTTTTAAGGATTTGATTCGTTCAAACCCTTTTTATCACTTTCACTGTAACACTTCACTGATATTCTCATTTTCACATCGTATTTGCTGTAATTTCTTAGTTCCAATCGTAGCAGGTACACGTTTTTCGTAGCGTAATATAGTATTCCTTAGAAAGTAATTCCATCATTTTCGTATTATCGCCGTCCAAGGGCTTTTGACGATTTTCATTTTCCTTTTTATAAAAGATCTAAGACAGTGTGCTTACAAAATTTACGAGGTCAACATTTTTATAAATCTATGATTTTTTAGAATTTTTTAGTACTTTAAGTTTAATATGATAAAATTAATTTATTCTATGTCATACTAAACGCGAATAAATTCGATTAATTACTTATGAATGCGGGCCCTGCATTACTCTAATACATCAATTATCAATCGTCAATCATCATCAATTTACGTTTTGTAAAAATTTAATTATAGATATAAACTTTTTATTTTATTTCAATTATATTTATATCTGAAAAGCCGTCATTTTTCTTTAATAAATCAATTCCATTGTTTAATTGTGTAACTTTATTTGGTCTTGTAAGATTTCTTATTGGTACCGTCGTTTCTTGTTTATAATTTTTTGTCGGTAAGACATTTCTTTCCGGACTATCAGTGACAACAGTTCGTTGATATCATGGTTTGTCTTTTGCTAATCTTTTATTAACCATTTTGGTGTATATGATGTCACCTGGTTGAAAATCGGTACTTGCTGATGCGAATGGTTCTAAATTTTGACGAGATTTTTCTTTAAATTATTTTATCAGAATAAAGTAGTTGTTTATGACTATTAAAATATTCATTCATCAAATAAGTTTTTTATGATTTTATTACCCAAAAATGATCGTGTGCTACCCGTGTCTATCAATACGTTAGCATTTATTTCTGGTATTATAAGGTAAATAATTAATATCCATCATGCTTATATTGTTGTGTTTGATACCGACGCAGTTATCTGAAAATTCGGGATGTTGTTTTCCGAGTCTTGGGGTGATACTGCTTGTACACGTCGTGAAGTTCCTGCATGAGTATGGTAATTCGTATTGCTTTGTTGCCTATGCGAAACAGAGGGACTTTGAAATTGGTTTCGCTTATTTGTAAATCTTTGATTAGGCCATTGTTGGGATCCAGATGGCCTAGTTGATGGATTGAAAGGAAATCTTCGCACATTTTGCGTTTGATAGTTTTGTGGTGTATTCCGATTGAAATTCGAATTAAACCTTGGAATAAAGTTTGAATTATTTTGACGCGGAGTGTAACTAATCAGAACGCGTATTGTAATTACGATTTGGAGGTGATGTGACTCTTGGTCCAAAAATTCTATTGTGATTAAAATTGTGAAGAGTATACTGCTTTTGGAAGTTTATCTCTTCTGTTACTATTTGTAACGCCTGTTCAATTGATTTAGGTTGCTGAAACAGCATGATTTGAAGAAGATATTGGGTTAAATTGTAAAGAAAGACTTGTAAAGCCGTGTGATCATATATAGACATTTTAGTTTGCTTAACTATGTCTTCGTTATTTGCAACTATTTTTGCGAATAAGTTACTTTTAACTGATTGAACTCTATTATAAAAATCTAAATAGGATTATTTTGGTTTGATTGCCATTTGTTCCAATTCAAAAATAAGACATTCCTCCGACTTTTGATCTCCAAAATGTTGTTTTAATATTTGTTTTAATGAATTCCAATCCACAGAAGCTTAATTATTTTCACTTATATGCCTGCTTTACCGGTCGGTTTAGTTTTAATTTTTTGCATTTAAAAAAGTTTTTCTGATTGATTCATTTCCCCTAGTGTCGTAAAGACATATTCACATTTTCGTATGATCATGTTCAACATTTTAGAATTTCCATCGAATGATAAGATAATATAGATTAATTCAGAAATTACCCATCTGTTTCCTCTTCCTAAATTCTCTCCTCTATTTAAAAATGGAATTGGTAATGTTTCACGTCTTGATGGCGGTTGTCGTTCGTTGGCTGTGGTTGATGCGGGCCTTTTTATTAAGACTTAGAGAACTGTTTACTTATTAGTTCTAGATTAAATGTTTATTTAATTGTGTGAAAGTGTTTGCTTCACCCTGCCGCTGCAGTAATCTTACAATCGTTTATTATTTCACAAAAAAACTCATGTACCTTTTTTACACCGTTTAAACGGAGCTAGGCCGCCTTTACACCTGTAAGTTTTACTTACGTAAGTCACTTGCGTAAGCGACTTACGATAAATTTTCAAGTATAAACACTCGTTGTAAGTTGCGTCGATAAGCTATGAGTCGCTTCCATAAACAAACACGAACGTGTTTAGGCTTGTAATTTTCTAATTTACGAAAGTAGTAAGAAATTACAGTAAGCCACTTACAACGAGTGTTTATACTTGAAAATTTATCGTAAGTCGCTTACGCAAGTGACTTACGTAAGTAAAACTTACAAGTGTAAAGGCGGCCTAGCTCCGTTTAAACGGTGTAAAAAAGGTACATGAGTTTTTTTTGTGAAATAATAAACGATTGTAAGATTACTG
This sequence comes from Acleris literana, assembly GCA_946894065.1. Taxonomy (NCBI): domain Eukaryota; kingdom Metazoa; phylum Arthropoda; class Insecta; order Lepidoptera; family Tortricidae; genus Acleris; species Acleris literana. The sequence goes on along the minus strand of OX335688.1, from coordinate 5,986,022 downwards.
CAGCGGCAGGGTGAAGCAAACACTTTCACAGAATTAAATAAACATTTACTCTAGAACTAATAAGTAAACAGTTCTCTAAGTCTTAATAAAAAGGCCCGCATCAACCACAGCCAACGAACGACAACCGCCATCATCTTTCTTTTTTTCCAAGCGTCTCCCCCGCGCAGCCCTTCCGCCTGTCAGCCAGTGCGTTTTTTCCCTCGTTTCCGGCGTGGATGGAAGCACTGGCTGAACTCATACAGCCTACTGCTCGACTCCGTGACACGTTGCGTTATTTTTGGTCATCATCAACAGCGGTGCCAACACGATAACATAAATGTAATTGTGTGTATTTATTTAATTATGGCACAGTTACATACATAATCATAGTTATGTAAGTAACTAATAACAGTAAATACGCAATTTTATGTAAAAGTAAATATCGAAACATAAACATAACTGTAAAAGTAACAATTCTGATTGATCAAAGAACATACTGAATAGGTCAAAGGCCATAGTTTTAAGTTTCGCCACTGCTCTCATCGTCATCAGTTTCTGCTAAAGTATCTATGTGTTATCATCTGGGAATGAGGTAACGTTAAATATCCTTTGTATTTAGAATTCCATCAGAATAATAATTCTGAGATCAGGATGAGGTCTCTACATTAAAAACAATACAGATATTAAAGAACTAAAATCCCTGCAAACGTGAACAGACCGGACCCTACAAACAGCACCCGTTCACGAGTATGACGCATAATAATATCTCAGCCATCGCCTCCCTCACCCATGTGTTCGAGAAGATAGCTTGAAACGCTAAAGTAATCTTACATTACAAGAAGCATTGCGATGCGTATAAAGCCGCATCGGCACTAATCGGGATTCTCCGAATTCATCAGGATGAAAGGGTAACGTAGAATCAGCGTCATCATTGACGAGCTCATCGGGCGGGGGTAGGCGCGCATCCAACGCCATATTATGGAGGACACTGCACGCGACCGTGATGTGGCTCGTACTGTAGGGCGCGTATACTCAGCAAGCACCTCCAACGCGATTTCAGCAGGCCGAAACACCGCTCAACGCAGTTTCTGGCCTGCACATGCCTCCTCGTGTAGATTTCCTAGCGAGGGCGAGACCCTGGTACGGCATTCAGAATTGGCGTCATCAACCAAGGTCTCTGAGGATAACCTGAGACGCCTTAAACAAAAAAATAATCAATTAAATTGTTTTTTGATAGCATGAACTACTTTTATTATCTGTGCCTATTATCATGAATAGAGTCTCAATATACATACACCTGTATCTAACAAGTTCAGTTAATAATCAGTTACATTTCTCATTCAATAAACAAAATTACTTCAAATAATTTGTCATGATTTGGATTGTAATGGTAAAAAAACAAAAGTAAGAATTCTTACCTAAAAGCCATACTTGTTCACCATTCTGGTGAAGTTCCCTCAAGTACGACTCTACTTGACTTGAGGACCATATGAAAGAGTCGTGCGTAGCCCCTCCAAACTTCGAATTTACATTTATGATCATTAGATCCGAATCACACACCTGTATATAAAATAGTTAAATTATAGTTAATAATACAACATAATTGTACATTATTAGTATTTAATTTTTAATAAATTAAAGGCTAACTTCAGAAGGTTTATTAGTCTTCTTTCTTTTTATATCTAAAAATGTATTGCTGTTTGTTATTCTGGCTCAACAAATATGAATATTTTTTTGTTTTCACTTTAATACAGGGGTAAAGATTTAAGTAATATACATACAGCTAAGTGAGACTTCTCGGTAAACTATGCAATACTTGAAACTGTCTAAGAAGTGTTCTAGATAATGTCTAGATCATGAAACTTTCTATTAAACAACTGTGTAAAAACTGAACAATGTATGGTTTTAAAATTATTGTTAAACACAAAAATTGAATTTTGTAGATATTTATTAGCATTAACATTTATACTGCAAAAGTTAATATGTATATTACTGAATGTTCACTGTGGATCCGGTCACCTAGGGCCACTTCCTTTTATGGCCACCGTGTAAATTCCTACATCGGCCATTTCTTTGTTAGTAATTTTTTTGTTACGGCCACTTCCCCGAAAGACCACATTACGAATTCTTATTACGGCCACTTCCCCGAAACACCACATTGCGAATTCTTATTACGGCCATTTCCCCGAACGACCACTATGCTATTGTTTTTGTTTCCTCGGTTTTCGCACCGTGTGATGGTACGGTACCCTACATTGTGCGTGGTCCGACACGCACTTGGGCGGTGTTTTATTATGCTAGGTCAGCACGGATAAGTCCGGCATATTTTATTCTTATGAGAAGTCCGTCATATGTACGGTAGGATCATCATGTTCCGAGCCAGGTGACGCATAATAATTTTATTAGAAGGAACACTATGTTTGGCGAAACAAATGTATAGACAAGGTAAAAAATAAATAATAAAAAATGTGGTCTTAACGGAAAATATCAAGTTTATTACGCAAAACTTAAAACAGAACTTCTAAGGTCAACCTAGCACGTAAAATTAAGAAGACATACAATTAGTCATAGGTACGAGTTATATGGAGTACGTAGGCCAGATAGTGTTTTTTTATTTAAATTATTATTTCTTATTGCCTTTTTTATCCTTGTCTGGTTTAAGTAAAAGAGTTAGGAAAATTATTTTATTTAAAAATGACATGGGAGTTATTTCATTGGCTTCCAGTTTTTTCAAAAGCACTTTGTATTTCCGGTCAAAGATTATAACATCTGTGGTTTTCTGTTTTTTTTCTTTTGAAAAATATGCTGAAAAACTTTGTTTTCATGATGAAACGCCTCTTTCCTCAAACATTTTAAAAACAGGAACAAGTTCGGCGTTTTGGGTAGTATCGTGTTTAAACGATGGTGCCAACCCTCAATGGCGTTCGTAGTCCGAAATTTGTCTTCGGAACAACAGATTCCCTCCACCGTTACTTTGTTGAACCAAAAGACTTCAAAATATTTTTTAAAATTCAACACAACGGTAGTCATTGGCTTTGGAGTATCGTTTAGCAGCGTAGACCATGTTTGTTTTATTTTATTAGCCGGCAGATAAGGCAGATGGGTAACTTTTCTTGTCAACCTTCGTCCGTACGGTGTTTTGTTTAAGTTAAGCTTTTTAGCCTTTCTCCTTACTGCCCTGCTATAGTGAACCTGGCAACCGGTTACAATGGCATGCGGAAAAACTGCACGAAAACTGTTTAAAATCGCCAATTCGTAGTCACATTTGAATCTGACAATGTTGACACAAAGTTTTTCTTTCAACGCATGAAAGAATCGTAAATACGTCTTCTGTTCCTTATTGGGGAGTAATCCGTATATAACTGGAACGAGATTTATGGTCTCGTCTGTCGAATTATTATCTAAATGAACCGCAAACAATTGATAAAATGGATGTGGGGCAGCTTGAAATGTTCCATCCGCGTAATAAGATCCGTCCAGATTCTTAATTAGATCTTTACCCATTTTAGACGCAAATATTAAGACCATCTTCGTATACTAAAAAATCTTTAGCTAATGTACCTTTAGCTATACGAACGTCTGCTAATTCTCGAAAACTGAGTTTGTCGGTGTCCAAAAACCTTTTTCTAGCCGCATACAGTCCATTTTTAACCGATGAAAACAGTGGGATGTACTTAGCAAATCGTTGGCCTTTTCTACCTATCAAGTTTTCCACGTAACTCTCGTAAATCTGTTGTACTGAGGTCAAGTTATAGCATACTTCTTTTTTACAGGCATCTGACATTATGTCTATTTATCTTTTCACGTAGTTTGGTCTGCACTGGTGATTTTTATTCACACGTAATACTTTTTTTCCTTTTGGATCAATTGTTATTGACGCATAACAGTTGCCTCTATCGGTGCATCGCCAAAGTGTTGTGCCGTTATGGTTTTTCTTCCCCGTACGCAAGTTATATTGGTAGCCCTTATGTAATGCAACGGGTTTACCTTTTCGACTTTTTATGAACTGCAATTCGTCTTTTTCGTCCATGGTAATCAGTGATTTGCAGATCCTTATGTGTTTTTTTTATATTTAATGTGTACAATGTGTGTGAAATTGTCTTGGGCCACTGACACTATAGAAATAAATCACAATGAAAAGTGTTTCATTTGACGTGTGACAGAAAATAATCTCCAACTAGCCAGTTATTACATAACCAAATGCAATAAGGCGGCAACATACTAAATGGTGCAGCAGCAATATGCTGGGACAAATCGTAGAAGAATGACATTCATTATTGATTGGTGGTTATTCGAAAACCTGACGAGGATTGGTTTACGAGGAAGTTTATCATTAGACCCCGTTATCTTGTCGCACTGAAATCATTTTTCAGTAGTGCTTGATTAATTTTTTTATCGATCTTCTTGATATCGATATTTATATAATACAATTTAATTTGAATTTACCGCCCAATGTGGAACTTGTCATCACGAAAATCCCTAAATAACTCTTAGTTACACTAACGTTGTACAGTTGTGGACCGTTTATTGTTATTATTGTAGAAAAACTATGATAAAACCTAACTAACGAGCACCCTACACTTTTATGTCATCGTTTATTCTTGTTTATATTTTATACAAAAACAATAGTACTGACTTAGTGTCTCCTTTTTGGAATTATCAGTGAGATATTGTGTTACCCGAATAATCCTCGAGCAGTGTTGAAAGGGAGTCGAGGGAACGAATAAACAAAACAATGCACGCTATGGATTAAGGCACTTTTATTGCAGTCGTCTTCCAAACGCGGTTAAGTACTAATTAACATTAACACCCCGGCTAGGTACGGGCGGTAAACATTTAAGGTAGGTACTGTGGGCTTGCTGGCGGAACTAGGAGAAGCTAACACCTGTTTCTCATGCTTGTCGACAAAGTCATTTTTAAAATTAAATTAAATTAAAGGGGCGCCACCTGCTCAGATGCAGGATTATTATTATTAAATTTAGGTAGGATATAATGTACGTCACCGACTTCAGAGGGATGAATACACCAGCCGGGCGAGGGCAAGGGCTAAGTCAGGAACCACGCGGCGCCTGCTACGCCCACCTCATGCTCCGCAGGGGAAATGAAGAGCCCCTCTATCCTTCCAGGACCACGGGAAGCACGCCGTGCAACCGTTGGTAACGCCAAGATCGAAGTAAACGCAAAAATAAAACCCCTGAAACAACGCAATTTGTCTTAGTACAACACTCACCGAAATGGGTCCTTGCCGAGGGCCGGTATAACTGCAGGCTTTTAGCAGGTGGATACATACCCGAGGGGAATACAATACACGTATTGTGACTGCTGTGCTGATGTCAACCCTTGGGGGCTTGTTGAAAAAAATAAATAATGGCGTCGGCACCAGCCTCAATCCTCTTGAGGTTAAATGAGGTCCGAAATGCACCGGTACTGAAAATAAACACCCACAAATAAGCTAGGTCACTTAACACGGCAAATAAACTAGAATTTAAGCTTAGATACTCACAAAAACTCAGGATAATTCGAGCTTGAAAATATAGCGAACCGGCCGGTAAAAGGCTCGGAGGAAGAAAACAAAACAGAGACGACTGACAGCTTGCCATCCTTAAAAAAAACATATCAACGCCGAAGGAATTGAAACGATGCTAGACTTCCAAATAAAATGTGCAAGTACCAAACGGATTAAAAAAAAGAACAATAACGAGGATGTAATCCTAATATTTCCAAAATTGTTATTTTAATACTAAAGATAGGCGCTAATTTACTGGTGGCAACATTACATAAGTTTTGTTCTTAATACCGCACCGGCGCTAGAGGACGAAGGCAAGGCGACCATTCTGCCACAGAAACGATAAATCGGTAGCAGGGTAAATTAAATTGCAAATTAAGGGATAGGTGAGGGGTTAAAAATATATACGTTACAGTACCTCCCTACCCAAGGAAGATTTTGCGCCAAGCAAAATTTCAAGCTGGTCCCCAGCCTAAACAAAAACAAGAAGTCCGAGAAATCACGAGCCCAAACCTACTACGCGTAAACATCTTCCATCAAAACATCATACATCATACAATGGACTTTGCCCCAGAGAGGGAGTCCTTGAAATCATAGGTTCGATGCTGGGCTGCTAACGTGAAACACAGTGGCCAGCTTCGAGCCTACTACGCGTAAACACCTTACATCAAAACATCATACAATGGACTTTGCCCTAGAGAGGGAGTCCTTGAAATCATAGGTTCGATGCTGGGCTGCTAACGTGAAACACAGTGGCCAGCTTCGAGCCTACTACGCATAAACACCTTACATCAAATGGATGTAACACACCCACCGCAACCATCAACTGAGACACTGGCGGCACAACGAGACGTAGTCAGCGCCGGGTTGTGCGTCCAGGGTCCACAGGAACACCAACTGCACAACATCTTGCCCCTGCGTATATTGGCAAGGCAAGTTACAGCAATAACCCCTAAAAAGGAAATATGAATAAACAATAGAGAACCCTAAAAGGGAACTACGAGAAAAGTGTACACGGCTTGCACTCGCCTTTATTGGCGATGCAAAACAAGTCTTCCACTAATAATGTGGGGGAAAAATAATTTTGTTTCAGAATTGCAAGCTTCTGAAACAAAACCAGTCCTCGCCATCAACAGGAACAACAACAAAAATATAACCCTGTAAGGGAAACAATAAAGAAGGGAAACAATTCTATTTCAGGATTGCAAGCTCCTGAAATAGACCCATCTCACACCATCCTTACAGTCCACAAACGGATTAAACCCGGGAAGAGAACTTAAAAACTTAGATATGTAACACCAAACCGAACCCACGCGATTTCCCAGTTGGTCGTACAAAGTGACGACATACTGTACGCCATCAAATAAACTTAATGGTCCCAACCATGAAAGGTTGAGTCTTAAATCATAGGTAGGAATCGGGTCACTAACGTGAAGCATGACGGTTCGACTCCTAACCTACTACAGCTTAAAACTAGTAATATCTGCCAGGTGGAGGCACCATCAGGAAGACCAGGAAGGGAAATACTGAGGTAGTTTGCTAAACGCAACAGAACTAAGGGTATAACCGCCCAATCCTAACAGATTCTGTCAAAATCCTTAACAGTGAATGTGAAATTGAAAATATGTGTTGCTATTAACACAGCACAAAATCTAATAAGTTCCTGCAAAGCGAAACAGCGCGTGCCGCCCTTTCAGGAAACCAAGGAAATCATAGCTTGGAACCGGGCCACTAGCGTAGAACATGATTGGTCGATCCCCAGCTACTACAGCCGAAACACAAACTAAAGGGCAGTCAAAAAAAAAACTACCACGACCTAATCAATTGGAGGTCAATTTGACCGTCATCACACAAGGAAATAACAGCCACATACCTAAACGAGATATTAGGCTTGGATGTTCACCAGAATGTTAGTGGAAGGTTGCAAGCCCTAACCCTAACATTACTACAGGCCTTTATTCCCTTAGTCGGCTCGTACGACATCCACGGGAAGACATGGAGTGGCACTATTCGGTCCCGGATACCACACAGGTGCTTACTATAAAACCCAAAACTACTTCCTCGTCGGGATACTGGCGGCACAACGAGCAGTAACTCGACAACAGGCTATACGTCCAGTCTTCTCAACGGAAATCACAGCCTTTGGCCAATTAAATTCTTACCCTAAACATTACTCTTGAGATTTTGTATATGCCAAGATCCCAAATTCTTACCGCTAACATAATCTTCCAAGTCATACACTAATGGAGAATGTTTGCAGATCACCCTACACTTTAAAAATTTAGGCGCTAACTTGGTCATAAAAAACTTAGCAGCGTCACTCAAGGGGAACGTTTTCTTCCAAACAATGTCACCAACTTCATGCTCTGCGGTTTGTCGTCCTTTATTATAATTACGAGCCCCCTTTTCGTGGGCTTTACTCAAGGCAGACTGAACTTGGTCGAAGACGTCACGCAGAACCCCTAACTTATCAGCGTAGTCATCGCATGAAGCAAACGATAAATCAAGATGGGAATTCGGCTGGCTACCATAAACTTTACCACAGGTAACGGCTTCGCGACCATGTACTAAGAAGAACGGTGTAAATCTGATCGACTCATTGACGGTAGTATTTAAGACGAACTGAACCTTAGGTAACGTCAGGTCCCAGGATCGATGGTCATCCTTTACCAGAATAGATACGGCGGTCATCACGGTTTTATTGTATCTCTCTATCGTATTCACTTGTGCACAATACCGTGGAGTATAATGGACCTGAGGAATAGAATATTTCTCGAACAAGGCTTTAAGCTCTCTACCAGTGAATTGCGTCCCATTATCCGCAATCACTGTACGGGGCACTCCATGCTTGAGAAACACTTCATCCTCCAGACGTTGTGCGATATTTTTACCAATAGCACGCCGAAGGGGAAACAACATAACAAATTTTGAGAAACAACAAACCACAGAAAAAATATTCGTAAACCCAGCCCGAGTTCGAGGCAAAGGTCCGATTAAATCCATGCTGATCACGCTGAACGGGCGCGAACAGCGTTTAGGTTCGCCCATAAGACCGGTAGGTGGTCTCTGCGAATGTTTATATGCAGCGCAAGTATCACAACCTCGTATAAAGTTAACCACGTCTTGATACATCGAAGGCCAGAAATAATTGAAAGACAGGCGTTTGTAGGTTTTAAACACTCCAAGGTGCGAAACGTCGTCGCAATGACAGGTTTTTAGCAAGTTTGATCGTTGGTCGGAGGGAACGACCTCCTTCCAATCAAACTCGCTAGGGTAATGGAATTTATTTTTAGAGTAACGTAGAAGTTTATCATCTTTAATTATAAAATTTGGACAAGAAGTGGGAAACTGTTTACACTTCTCGAAAAGCTTATTGTACCAGGTACAGGCGTGTACCTCAAGAACGGGTACCGCACGAGACAACGCGTCCGGCACAACATGTTCCTTCCCTTTACGGTGCACAATCTCAAAATCATAAGGCGACAACCGACATCCCCAGCGGGCTAATCTCCCTGTCGGGTTGGCCAAGTTGAAAAACCACTTTAAACTGGAATGATCAGTTACTACCTTAAAACGAGGACCTCCCTCCAAGTACGGACGAAAGTGTTCAACGGAAAAAACGACCGCAAGCGCTTCCCTTTCAGTGGCCGAGTAATTGCGTTCAGCTCGATTTAATGAACGGCTAGTAAAAGCTATCGGATGCTCTTGACCGTCTGGCGATAACTGTGATAAGGTTCCACCAATTCCATAACCGGACGCATCGCAATGCACGAGGAACGGCTGGTTAAAATCGGGGCAAGCCAGGATGGGAGCAGAAATTAAAGCGGACTTCAACTCTTGGAACGCCTTGTCTGCTTCCTCAGACCAAGAAAATTGGGAAGCACCTTTACGGGTGCTAGTCAAAGCATTAAGAGGTGCAACAATAGCGCTAAAGTTCTTTATGAATCTACGATAATACGAAGCCGTTCCTAAAAACATTTTAACTTCCTTACGATTGTTAGGAGAGGGGTAATTGACAATGGATTGTACCTTAGAGGAATCCGTGCGCAAACCACGTTCATCAACTACGTATCCTAGATACTTTAATTCGTTACGGAAAAATTGGGACTTCTTGAAGTTAATGGTTAGGTTAGCAGAATTAAGACGATCCAAGACGCGCGAGAGCAACGAAATATGCTCTTCAAAAGTTCGACTTACAATTACGATATCGTCTAGATACACAAAAAGCCTGTTATTAAATTCTGGACCAAACAACTTGTCCATTAGTCTCTGCTGTGTGCCAGGTGCTCCAGTTAAGCCGAAACACATGACCTTAAATTGGTATAAACCGCGTCCGGGTACCGTAAAAGCAGTACGCTCCCGAGAGGCAGTATCCAGAGGTATTTGCCAAAAAGCACTCTTCAAATCAATCGAAGACAGGAACCTAGCATCTCTTAATTGATCCAAAATACCCGATATATAAGGTAATGGATAGGCATCATGTTTACTCACATTATTCAGCTTCCGGCTATCGATACAAAATCGCAACTCACCGTTTGCTTTAGGTGTGAAGAGAGTGGGATTGTTCCACGCACTAGTGCTAGGTTCAACCACATCTTGTTCCAACATCTGATCTAATTGTTTATTAAGCTCAGCTAAGCGGTGAGGTGAGATAGGATAATAACGCTGTTTTATTGGGGAACAATCACCAGTATCAATCTTATGAGCGATCAAATTAGTACGGCCTAAGCCTTTCTTTTCAAAAGAAATGCATTCAAAACTTCGTATCATATTATCAGCAATCGTACGCTGTTCTGAAGTCAATTCATCAAATGAATGTAAACGGACCTCCGAAACAGAGTTTCCCGAGAGTATGTCTCCTGGTGTAGCATAGTCACGAAATAGATTTGGAGCAATACTGAATGCTTTCCAAAAATTAACCCCTAGAATCATGGGCGTAGTCACATCCGGTATATTGTAAAATTTAATAACCCGAGTCAAGTTGCGAACCTTAACCGGTAGGGAAAAACTACCACAAACCTTGGCTTGGGAATCATTAGCGGTGGCGATGTACGCAAAATCATCACAACCGTCTAAAGTAGCACCCCAAGACAAGAACAACTCGTATAAGTCAGATCCTAGAATGGAGATCGAAGATCCCGAATCTAACAAACCATAAAATGGAGTATCATATATCTCAACCGAGACATGAGGACGATCGTCAACACGATCCAAAATATTCCGAACCACCGAAACGTTAGGAGAGACAAAAGTGTTTACCTTTTGCAAAGAATCAGTATTAATAGTAGGCTCCACAAAACTAATAGCAGAGTTCTTAGATTTACTAACATAAGGACTCAAGGTTTTATGCTTTTGGCGGTTCGGTCTCACGAGTTTTTTGAATTATCAGGAACCGGAACCTCAGCCGTTGAAGTAGAACCCGAAGCGCGCGGTGAACACGTCGGACAAGAGGGATAAGATACGTCAGGCTTCCCGCACTTGAAGCAAACCACCCGTCTTGAAGGACAATTCCTCAAATCATGCGCATCCACCCGACAACGCGGACAAAAACGCTTAATAGTGTTCGCCTCGACCTTAGGACGCGATATAACCCTACAACACAAATCCGCCGCAAGGGTAGTTGTGGAGGGTTTAGGAGGTTCGATGAACGAATTGGCCCGCTGCCAACTGTCCTCCAAAACACGGCACACATTTTTAAGTTCCTTCAGAGATGAAACCGAGTAAACAGCCAAAGGCACCGAATACTCCGGCCGCACATTAATAGAAACTATGTCGTATTTTTCGTTGTCCGAAAGAGGTTGAGTTAACCTGCTAAAGTAATTCTGCATAATACTAATGTAAGTGGATATGTTCTCGTTAGCTCCTTGAGTACGGTTACGGATTTCCTTCAGAAGGCGCCGGTCATAGTCAAAAGGTAAAAATTCTTTAAGCAACACCGTCTTAAGTTGCTCCCACGACTCGATGTCTGATTTGATACCCCGATACCACAAGAGGGCGTCTCCCTCAAACAACTCGACCGCCGAAGACAACAATCTACCCTCCGGGATTTGACGGGAACCACGTAATTCTTCCAAACGCTGTAAAAACGCCTTAACGCATGATTTACCGTTAAATTTTAAGTTTAGAGACCACACATTTTGATGTTTATTGACGCAGGCTGCAGCCACCGGATTAACTTCGGTGACAACAGCCTCCATGGCTTCTCCTTCCGCGTCACCAAAATTAGGAACGCTCGACTTGAACACTGAAAACAAATTGTCTAACTTCCTTAAGATGCGCATAAGTCTATCCATCAGTCTCGTATGCGAGGCGATCTCCGTCTCTGAATCAGGTACCGTACGCGTTAAGCGGTGAAACAAGTGATGCCCTAACGCTTGCACTCTATTCAATGATTTTAAAGTCGGAGTAGGTTGCGTGACAGTAGTCAGCTGCTCCAGTTCATCCAGCTTACATTTAATAAGGTTCAACTCCGGTTCGACCTCGCCCTCAAATTCCAATATCTCATCGGAAGGTACCTCCTTACACAATTTACTAATTTGAGCACGTAACGATTTAACATCGTCCATGGGTGTAGCATCCCTAATAGTCACTTCATAAATTAATTCATCTTTATGCAGCAAAGTAAAGATAATTGGACGTTCCTCCATTATTTATAAAGTTATGCAAATTATTCGTAAAGTTATACAAATTATTTATAAAGTTATACCAACGAACAGACAATCAATAGTACACTTTCAAAGATGCATATAAAATGCCTTAATTCCCTAAGGGAAATTGGCAGAATTACAGAAATAACCTTTAATGAATTTCAAGCCCAGTACAGTAGCAAGCGCATTTCCTTAACGACAGAAATATAATCATGTAGGTTTTAATGGGTTTTTTTTTTCTGAAAGGCTGTACCTTTCCAACAATAATAATAAGAATAATGCAAATTGTACCAACAAAAGTAATGTTTTTTTTTTTCATTAAAGTCGACTGTACTTTTTATCAATAGTAAGAATAATGCAAATGGTACCAACAAAAGTAATGTTTTTTTTTTCTTATAGTCGACTGTACTTTTTATCAATTGTAAGAATAATGCAAATAGTACCAACAAAAGTAATGTTTTTTTTTCTTTAAAGTCGACTGTACTTTTTAACAATAGTAAGAATAATGCAAATGGTACCAACAAAAGTAATGTTTTTTTTTTTTCTTTAAAGTCGACTGTACTTTTTATCAATTGTAAGAATAATGCAAATGGTACCAACAAAAGCAATGTTTTTTTTTCTTTTCTCTATAAGGTCTACTGTGCTTCCAGGAAATCACCTATTACCTGTTCCAAACTCAGGTTGAGTGAACTTGGAAAAAATGACAAGCTATCCTTTTCTTTTTTTTTTATCTTACTTTCCAGAGATTACTTGTTACCTGTTCCAAACTCAGGTTGAGTGAACTTGGAAAAAATGACAAGCTAGGTATCTTTTTTTTTTTTATCACTCGTACTTTCAAGAGACCACTTGTTACCTGTTCCAAACTCAGGTTGAGTGAACTTGGAAAAAATGACAAGCCATCTTTAATTACTCTTTTTTTTTTTTTTTAGAGTCGACTGTATGCTTGGAAATTGTCTCAGTAAGGGTTGAACAATACTACCAAGATAAAGACCTGAACAACGTACTATATTTTTTTTTGGTGTACTTTCGAAAAAAAACAGCAAGTATTAAGCGATTGATACTATACCAGGCACAATGAACAAAATTTTAGAACAAAACAAGCATATCCATATATTCTCTGAAAGCTGACGATACTTTCAAAGAGAAACACTCCCCAATAGTAAGGAGTGGAGATTATAATCCCCAAATAAAGAATATGATATGTATGCTATTTATCTGGAGTGACCTTACTATTGAAAACACAATAATACTAAGTTACTCTACACAAGTTTAAGTTTATTTAAATCAAAGCACCTTATGCTGCCAATTATCACTGTTAACTGAACCCTAAATATGCAAAGTAATTGCGGATAACTTTCAGACAGGAAACAATGATACATTTAGTACATGATATGTAAGCCGACCAAATTAGGCAAAGCCTTATCCTACAAAATTATAATTATATTTATCACACTAGTTTACACTGTATAAACGGCAAAGGCAAAAATATTTGTAATTGCATTCCAACTTGATGCCCTTAAATACAAATTTATCCTAGTAATAGTTACAAAACAAGCATATGAAACAGGGTTAAAGCCACAGGAATGAAATGGTATTTAAATTAATAAATTATATAATTATGAATTTAAAGCTTTAATCCTACCTACTCGTGCTACTACTGTGTCACAAGAACCCAGCAAAATAGGCCCCACGTTGGGCGCCACTGTTACCCGAATAATCCTCGAGCAGTGTTGAAAGGGAGTCGAGGGAACGAATAAACAAAACAATGCACGCTATGGATTAAGGCACTTTTATTGCAGTCGTCTTCCAAACGCGGTTAAGTACTAATTAACATTAACACCCCGGCTAGGTACGGGCGGTAAACATTTAGGGTAGGTACTGTGGGCTTGCTGGCGGAACTAGGAGAAGCTAACACCTGTTTCTCATGCTTGTCGACAAAGTCATTTTTAAAATTAAATTAAATTAAAGGGGCGCCACCTGCTCAGATGCAGGATTATTATTATTAAATTTAGGTAGGATATAATGTACGTCACCGACTTCAGAGGGATGAATACACCAGCCGGGCGAGGGCAAGGGCTAAGTCAGGAACCACGCGGCGCCTGCTACGCCCACCTCATGCTCCGCAGGGGAAATGAAGAGCCCCTCTATCCTTCCAGGACCACGGGAAGCACGCCGTGCAACCGTTGGTAACGCCAAGATCGAAGTAAACGCAAAAATAAAACCCCTGAAACAACGCAATTTGTCTTAGTACAACACTCACCGAAATGGGTCCTTGCCGAGGGCCGGTATAACTGCAGGCTTTTAGCAGGTGGATACATACCCGAGGGGAATACAATACACGTATTGTGACTGCTGTGCTGATGTCAACCCTTGGGGGCTTGTTGAAAAAAATAAATAATGGCGTCGGCACCAGCCTCAATCCTCTTGAGGTTAAATGAGGTCCGAAATGCACCGGTACTGAAAATAAACACCCACAAATAAGCTAGGTCACTTAACACGGCAAATAAACTAGAATTTAAGCTTAGATACTCACAAAAACTCAGGATAATTCGAGCTTGAAAATATAGCGAACCGGCCGGTAAAAGGCTCGGAGGAAGAAAACAAAACAGAGACGACTGACAGCTTGCCATCCTTAAAAAAAACATATCAACGCCGAAGGAATTGAAACGATGCTAGACTTCCAAATAAAATGTGCAAGTACCAAACGGATTAAAAAAAAGAACAATAACGAGGATGTAATCCTAATATTTCCAAAATTGTTATTTTAATACTAAAGATAGGCGCTAATTTACTGGTGGCAACATTACATAAGTTTTGTTCTTAATACCGCACCGGCGCTAGAGGACGAAGGCAAGGCGACCATTCTGCCACAGAAACGATAAATCGGTAGCAGGGTAAATTAAATTGCAAATTAAGGGATAGGTGAGGGGTTAAAAATATATACGTTACAATTGTATCGACATTTAGATAGTCGATAAAAAAACATTCTCGCACTACTGAAAAATAATGACAGTGCGACAAGATAACGGGATCTAGTTATCATATAGAGAAGTCACAGTTTGAGGATGTGACCATAACAGGAAAAGGTCGTTTGAGGAAGTTGGCCATACGAGGAAAAGGTCGTTTGAGGAAGTTGGCCATACGACGAAAAGGCCGTTTTAGGAAGTGGTCATAAGAGGAAAAGGCCGTTTTAGGAAGTGGTCATAAGAGGAAAAGGCCTTTAGCGGATTGTGGCCTTTCGGGGAATATTGTTTCTAAGTGGCCATTAAAGGAAGTGGCCCATTGGGGAAGTGGCCGTTCATAACACTTGGCCTTATAAGGAATGTGGCCATAAGTGACCAGATCGTTCACTGTTTACACTTACCATTTGGACATTTAGGGAATGATACCCTTTCCTATTAAAAAATTGGAGTTCATCCACCCCTTACCAAGGCAATGTGGGTGCAATCAATGCACCCAATTATCCCAGGCAGATTGAATTTCCGTTGAAATCTAAAATAATTTTGATTGTTACAATGATTCACAGCTTTTAATAGGTAAATAAGGTTTAGCTTAGCCTTAGTTATATTGAATAGTAGGTAACTATACATTCCTTAAGGATAACTATTTGTGTGAAAATGCGAATTCAAATGAGGGTAGAATTTTGTTCTATTTTTAACTATACAACTTACTGCAAAGGGTTCAACAAATTGGTCCAAGTTTTTTTATCCTCATAAGCCCTGTGTTTTCTTAATAGCGGTAGTCCTAACTACCGAATGTCTATACCAAATACATATTAAAAATGGTGCTTTAGAGTCTATTAATTAGTGCTTTAGAGTTAAAAATATTTTGTACGATAATGAGTAGAGTCAGGTCTGAACTACTATCGTTAATTTGTACTTTTACAACTACGCGGGGGCTTACGAGGTTAAATATACTTTTGTGTTCATTTTCACTGTTAACCACAATAATCACCATTATCATCAACATGTTTTCAAAGGGCTCCATCTAGAATACTCTACTTACATTTGTCTGGAGATCGACCTCGCTTCTTGTGTTTGAGGGAACATAATCCATTTTCCCACAACACTCAGGTGGCTGAGGGCTTGAACAACTTCTCTGATGCAGAGACTTGTTGTCCGCTGCGTCAAGTGCTGAGAAACCCCAACCACCCTTTGGTCGGACCCCGTAGCAAAGAATGTTAGAGCACATAGAACCTGCAAAAAATAATAACTTTGAAATAGCGTCTACATTGATGTATCGCAACTTTGTACTTACTAATCTATACTAATATTATAAAGAGGTAAAGTTTGTGACGTAAGGGGTAATGGATACACTGAACTGATTTTGAAAATTCTGTTACCATTAGAAAGCCACGTTATTTATGAATGTCATAGGACTCATAGGCTATAATTAACCCAAAAAAAGTTTATTGCCGAACTAAGTGGGCACGGGAACAGCTAGTAAATAAAAACACCATTCCTACCTTTACGTCTAGAGGAATTTCCCTGGTTCCTCTCAACGGGGTGCGTTGTTTGAGCTTGTCGCACAGTCGATTAAAAGTTCACTTATCCAAACGGAAGCGCTGACGAAATAAACTATCGGGCATGGCATCTATCTCCTCCAGATTAGCGCGTGAATAATTTCTTTGTTGGCGCGTCCGCCAACAAACTTCGTTGTGGGAGGCCCACAAAAGTCTCAGCGAATGCATTATTCAGATCACCAACAAAAACAAAACACTTAAAACACAGAAAAGACTATAAGTATATAATATGGTTTACTAAAGTTCGTAGGTAGGTACTGTTACCTGAATAATCCTCGAGCTGTGTTGTAAGGGGGTCGATGGAATTAATAGAAACAATGTACGCTATTGATTAAGGCATTTTTATTGCGGTCCTCTTCAAATCTTAGTTTTGCATTAATTAAGTTTAACACCCCGGCTAGGTACGGGCGGTCGACAGTTTCGGTATCAAACGGATCTAAAAAAAAGAATAATAACGAGGATGTGATCGTAATATTTCCAAAGTTGTTATTTTAATACTAAAGATAGGCGCTAATTTACTGGTGGCAACTTTACATATGTTTTGTTCTTAATACCGCACCAGCGTTAAAGGACAAAGGCAAGGCGATCATTCTGCCACAGAAACGATAAATCGGTAACATGGTGAATTAAATTGGAAATTAAGGGAATAGGTGAGGGGTTAAAAATATATACGGTACCTCCCCACCCAAGGAAGATTTTGCGCCAAGAAAAATTTTAAGCTGGTCCCCAGCCTAAACAAAAACAAGAAACGCATAAACACATAACATCATAAAATGGACTTTGCCATATAGGGGATGTCCTTGAAATAGTAGGTTCGATACTGGGCTGCTAACGTGAAACACAGTGGCCAGCTTCGAACCTACTACGCATAAATACTACTAAATCAAATGGATGCAACACAAACTCCGCAAAAACATCAACTGAGACACTGGCGGCACAACGAGACGTAGTCAGCGCCGGGTTGCGCGTCCAAGGTCCACAGGAACACCAACTGCACAACATCTTGCTCCTGCATATATTGGCAAGGCAAGTTACAGCAATAAACCCTAAAAAGGAAATATGAATAAACAATAGAGCACCTTAAAAGGGAACTACGAAAAAGTATACACGGCTTGCTCTCGCCTTTATTGGCGATGCAAAACAAGTCTTCCACTAATAATGTTGGGGGAAAATTATTTTTTGAGAAATGAGAAGCTTGTAATTCTGAAACAAAACCAGTCCACGCCATCAATAGGAACAACAACGAAAATATAACCCTGTAAGGGAAATATAAAAAAAAGGGAAAATAATTCTATTTCAGGATTGCAAGCTTCTGAAATAGAACCATTTCACGCTATCCATACAGTCAACAAACGAATTAAACCCGGTAAGGAAACTTAAAAAAAAGGAAATTTAACAGTCAGTCGTTTTAAGACAACTACGAAACTGCACGCTCTAAACACAACAACCACTAAACCTAACCCACGCAATTTACCAGTTGGTTGTACAAAGTGACGACATATTGTACGCCATCAAATTAGCTTAATTGTCTCAGCTATGAAAGGGGAAGATCTTAAATCATAGGCAGTAATCGGGTCACTAACGTGAAGCATGATTGTTCGACTCCTAACCTACTACAGTTTAAAAACTAGTAATATCCGCCAGGTGGAGGCACTAACTGGAAGTCCAGGAAGAAAAATAATGAGGTCAGTTGCTTAATACAACAGAACTAAAGGTATAACCGCCCAATCCTAACAGATTCTGACAAGATCTTTAACAGTGACTTAGAAATTGAAAATATGCGGTGCTATTAACACAGGACAAAATCTAATAAATTCCAGCAAAGCGAAATACCTCGTGCCGCCTTTTCAGGAAACCAAGAAGGAAGTCATAGCTTGGAACCGGACCACTAGCGTAGAACGTGGCTAGTCGATCCCAAGCTACTACAGCCGAAACTCAAACTAAAGAGCAGTCAAAAACTACCACGAACTAATCAATTAGAGGCCAATTCGACCGCCATCCAATAAAGAAATAACAATGCTATGTTGAGCGTTACGCTAAACATACACCCACATACCTAAACTAGATATTAGGCTTAGGTGTTCACCAGAATGTTAGTGGAAGGTTGCAAGCCCTAACCCTAACATTAATACAGGCCTTTGTTCCCTTAGTCGGCTTCTACGGCATCCACAGGAAGACATGGAGTGGCACTATTCGGTCCCGGATACCACACAGGTAAATGTTATAAAACCCAAAATTACTTCCTCGTTGGGATACTGGCGGTGCAGCGAGCAGTAACTTGACAACGGGCTACACGTGCAGTTTCCTCAACGGAAATCACAGCCATTGGCCAATTAAATTCTTAACCTAATTATTACTCTGGAGATTTTGTATATGCCAAGATCCCAAATTCTTACCTCTTACGACGCTCTCCAACTCATATACTAGAGGTGAGTGCCTAAAAAGGACACGACACTTTTCAAATTTCGGCGCTAATTTCGCCATGAAAAACTTACTGGCGTCACTTTGCGGAAACGTCTTCTTTCAAACAATCCACTCATCATCATCATCCACTTCAAATTTTGCAACCCGTCGACCCTTGTTGTATTGGCGAGCACCTTTGTCATGAGCCTTAGTCAAGGCAGACTAAACCTTATCAAAAATATCGCGTAGGCCGCCTAACTTGGAAGCGTAATCATCTCGCGAAGCAAACGACAAGTTCACCAGTGATGACCTCTGGTCGCCGAACAACTTGCCACTGGGAACAGCTTCACGACCATGAACCAAGAAATAAGGGGTAAAACGGGTAGACTCATTAACGGTGGTATTAAGAGAAAACTGTACTTTTGACAAAGTTGTATCCCACAAACGATGATCTTCCTTCACCAAAATAGACACAGCCGTCATTACTGTTCTGTTATATCTTTCCACTGTGTTAACTTGTGGGCAGTAACGAGGCGTGTAGTGGACTTGAGGAAAGTCGTATTTCTGAAACAGAGCTTTTAACTCGCTGCCAGTGAATTGCTTTCCATTATCCGCAATCACTGTACGCGGTATGCCGTGTCTAAGAAAGACGTGCTTTGCTTTTTGCGGTCGTTGTTACAACAAGCTCCATCTCGCTCGAATACCTCCTAATCTGATTCCACCCACGTTCCACGCCATGCAAAACAAGAAAAAGATATAAAACTTTAGTTGATAGAAAGGAATCTAAGCACTGTACTGAGGGCTCAGACAAGATGCACTACGCTAACTAACGTTTCTATTCGATTCATTTTTAAACCAATCGCGTCACTGGTAGACAACGTGACTTTTCGTATCACGTCATCTTCCAGTGACGCGATTGGTTTAAAAACGAATCGAATAGAAACGTTAGTTAGCGTAGTGCATCTTTGCAGGGCCCTCTGAGCCCTCTGCTGTTTACTGCACTGCATAATGGTCGGATTCTTTTTATTTACTATAGTTTTTTTTATCTTTGTCTATTTTTTTAAGAATAAGATTGATTGATTGATAACGAATTAACGATGATGCTTATTACTATTCTATTATTGAAAATATGTTGGCAAATTTTAAGGTGTAGTTCAATGTTCAGTCTGTCAGTTCAGTCAAGGTCTTATTAATTGTAATATCAATACTAATACTAATACTTAATACTAAATTTACGTGTAATACATAATTTTACGTTTCATAAATGATAATTTTTGTTCCATTGTGATTTTGAAGATATGTATTTTATTGAGCTCTCACTCAAACTCAATATTCGATTTGGTATATGAAAAACTTAGTGACTGTGATTATTAATAAATAGTACCTAAATGTTGGTGTGAAATGTATTGATGCACAGCTGATTAAGACTTAACCGTTCGATTAATTGTTAGTGTACTCGGCCCTAATATTTGTTTTATTACCTATTTCAAGAAAATCCACATAACAATATAGGTAAATAAATGATGGTTTCAAAGGTTATTTTTAAGTTTCTGTAGTAAAAATATAAATCAAAATCAAAAAAATACCGACAACACCGAAAATACCGAAAACCGTTGAATGGAGATACCGAAACCGAAAAAAAACCGGTATTAGAAAAAGGCTCCGGTAATCCATGCTCTAGAACAAACCTTAGGATCCCCCATAAAACCTGACGGTGGTTTCTGCGAATGTTTATACGCAAAACACACATCGCACTCACGTACAAAAGGGGTTTGGGTAAAAGTGTTGTCATTTGTAAAATTCATACATTTTCAAGGTGAGCGGCCATTCGTAAAAGTGATAAATTATGGTAGAATTATAAAAAATAAACATATTTTGTTATGTAATGTAATACTCTTTTAAGTGCATCGGAGCCGAGATATTTAAATATTCATACTTGGGCGTACTTTTGTACTAAAAACTGAACACTTAAATCTTTAAAATCTCCGCTCCGATATTATTTAACGCCATAAATTATATATATCTATGTGTATTTAGAGGTCCTCTAAATAACTATATAAAAATTATCCGTGGCCGCTGAAAAAAAAATGTCAGTATTCTTCAAACAAATTTACCCAATGCCCTTTACTACATCTTGATACATGCTCGGCCAATAATAATGTAACGATAAACGTTTATAAGTTTTAAAAACTCCTAAATGTGAAAGATCGTCGCAATGACATGTTTTTAATAATTCAATACGCCTATCAGACGGAATTACCTCTTTCCAATCGAATTCGCTTGAGAAACGAAATTTATTTTTCGAGTAACGGAATATCTTATTATCCCTAATACTATAATTTGGACAAGAAGTTGGGGATTTTTCACACTTGAGAAAAAGTTTGTTATACCAATCGCACGTTCGAATCTCCAATACGGGAACAACACATACGGCACAACGTGTTCTTTACCTTTACGATGGATGATTTCGAAATCTTACGGGGACAAATGACAACCCCAACGAGCTAACCTACCATTAGGATTGGTTAAATTAAAGAACCATTTAAGACTCCAGTGGTCTGTAATAACTTTAAAACGTTGACCACCTTCCAAGTAAGGTCGAAAATGCTCTACTGAAAAAACAACAGCAAGTGCTTCTCTTTCTGTGGCCGAATAATTTCGTTCCGCTTGGTTCAAAGAACGGCTTGCAAAGGCAATCGGGTGCTCACGGTCGTCATCAAGAACTTGTGTCAAGGTTCCACCGATTCCGAATCCTGACGCGTCGCAGTGCACCATGAAAGGCTTAGAGAAATCTGGGCAAGAAAGGACGGGAGCAGATACAAGGGCGGACTTTAATTCCTGAAATGACTTATCTGCTTCGTTCGACCATAATAACAACGGAGGAGCATTTTTACGCGTGCTAGACAACGCGTTAAGTGGAGCTGCGATAGCACTGAATTTTTTAATGAATCGACGATAATAGAAAGCTGTTCACAGGAACATTTTAACTTCTTTTCGATTGGTTGGAGTAGGGTAATTAACAATACACTGAACCTTGGAAGGGTCCGTGCGTAATCCACATTCATTGACGACGAAGTCGAGATATTTCAACTCGCTACGGAAAAAACTGGACTTTGTAAAGTTGATAGTTAATTTGGCCAATTTGAAACGCTCAAAAACATGAAAAAGTAGCGATATATGATCCTCGAAAGTTTTACTGACAACTATAATGTCGTCTAGGTAAACGAAAAGCCGACCATTAAATTCTGGTCCAAACAATCTATCCATAGTATCCATCAATCGTTGTTGAGTAGCTGGCGCGCCGGTCAACCCGAAACAAATCACTTTAAATTGAAAGAGTCCGCGGCCAGGTACGGTAAACGCGGTACGCTCTCGTGATGCTTTATCCAACGGAATTTGTCAAAAAGCACTTTTTAAATCGATTGACGACAAAAATCTAGCGTCACGTAATTGATCAAGGATACGAAATATAAGGCAGCGGGTAGGCATCAAGCTTACTCACAGCGCGTGATGCCCGCCACCGTTAGATTTAGGAGTGAAGAGAGTAGGGTTATTCCACGCACTCGTGCTAGGCTCAATGACATCTTGCTCTAACATTTCGTCTATATGCCTATTCAGCTCAACTAAACGGTGAGGTGATATGGGATTATATCGCTGCTTGAGAGGCGAACAGTCACCAGTATCGATAGCGTGAGAAAGCAGATCAGTGCGACCTAGGCCTGTATGCTCGGACCGTGAGGGGATAGCGAGGCTTCGGCGGGGAGTCAGGCGTTTCCTCCGCTCCAGGAGTTCTCCCTGCATTCCTTCGCCTAGACTTCCGAGAGCCAGCCGGCTGCCATTGGCCGACGCCCGCCATCTCATCCATGAGGCTTAAGCCCGTGGGACTCATCGCAACGGCTGCTTGTAGGTCGCCACCCATGCCTTCGAAGCCTCTGACCACTCTCGAGTAGTCTTTCCGTTTCCGCTTTGATGGTCTCCTGCATTCCTTCCAGCCCTTGAGCCATATGGTCCACCTGTTCCCTCCTGACCACTCCATGTACCTCCTGCACTATTCCATCTAGGGTGCTTTGGAGGCCAGCGATGCTACCCTCAGCCCTAACCCCACTGGTAACTGCGAGGTCACCGGACACGGCAGCTCGGCAAAGGTCCTCCCGCATTGCCGCCGCCAGCTTTGCCTCTTCCCCGAGCTTCTGTCTTAACCTCCTGACCTCTACAATCACCAAATTTTCGGCAACCTGGGTCCCCCTCACCTAGCGATTCCTTCAGGCCCTAGATGCTTTCCCGGAGCGAGTCCAGGTTTCCCCTATCGGCATCTCCCTCTCCCGCCACCGGTGCCCGGGGCCTCGTCCCACTCACCATGGTAGTCGTCATTCGTTCTATAGAATCCCCGATGTCCGACACCATAATGACTCTTTGTGCCCCCAGCTCCTTGACTATCTGGTTGAGGGTTTCCCGGTCGCGGTCAGTGTCCGTCCTAAATTCACCCATCATCCTCTCTAGGGCCCTTGCGTGCGCTCTATCTAGGCCTGCCCTCTTTTCTCCTGAACTATCTTTGCTTTCTGGTGCTCCATCATATGGCGAGATCGAGAGTCCGCGAGTCTAAAGACGATCTCGTAGAGCGCCTGCAGGGACTCCACCACCGTATCCCTCACCGTCCTCTTAAGGTTTCCCGTGGACTCAACCGCCTCCTTTGCTGCCAGGAGGATCCCATTTGCTGTCTTTGGGAGTTCGCTCATTATACCCCCTCCGATTAGCCCCGCTCCCGTCGAGCAAATAGACTGGTCGTCGAACCCCACCGAGACCTCCGCCAACTCCTCCATGTCAACCGGTTCGCCCGCAGACCGGGCGCGCTCAGCCGCTCCCGCCAGTGCCGCCTCCAGTATCTGTGTTCTCACCCTGAGGTGTGCTGACTCCGACCTGGTACCCGAACGTACCCCGGGACACAGACCTGTAGGTGTCGAGGAGGCCGCGGGCAAATCCCTCATCTTGTGGGTTTATCATGCTCACCCCGGCTCCCCTCCGCTGGTGAACTGTTTTGGTGTCGTAGTTTCTAGTTAGTAGTTGCTCGAGGCTGGACTCCTCCTGAGGGTCCCGATCCGTCCACGTTACCTCTTCCATGATGTCGGGAGAAACCGCAGGCAGCTCAGCCTTTACTCGGCCAGCAGGCTCCTGTCCAGTCACAGAACCCCCAGGCTCCGATCGCTCCCGCCCGACCGAGGCGGCTTCCACGAGTTCACCCGAACCCCTCCCCCCACCGCGCAGCCCTGGTGCAGCATCCTCGACGCCCCGTGGAGGGGGAGTGGTTTTGGGCACCTTCAGTACAAGCCTAGTTTTCCCTAGAGGTTTCCCCACAGGCTTCCTCTTTCCCTTCCCATCCCCCTCCCTAGAGTGGGCCAATGACATAGCGGTTAACGGAACACAGAACGCGGCGGAGCGGCAGGACGCGACGTAACCCCATTATTTGTAAAAGTCGGAGCAAAGAGGTTCCGGCGGAACGGCTTCAGGTAGATCGGAGCCGGTGGAACCAGTGGAACCAGTGGGGACGGCCGATGTTGGCTCCAGTGGGACCGAAAATACAACGGAATCTTATTTACTTAGGTTACGCATAGCAACACAAGGAAATTCAACAACGTAACCACTTAAATATCTTGTAACTTAGACATACATATTAATCACTAACTTTAATGAGTCCATGTCCAGAAGTCTCACGTCAGCAGGCCCTCAGGTGTCGTGACGAATTGAGCGGGTCGGTCCCCGCACATAGATGCCCCAACCCGTTGCCCCTGCAGTTCTCGCACCTTGTAAGTACGTCTCCACAGAAGAAGGCTCAGGGGTGGACCCAGCTGCCCTTTCCGTTTGAGCTAAGTACCAGATCTTGACTCACCCCGAGTTTTCCGTCCTCGTCCCGGAGGCTTCACTTAATCTTCCGGCGCTGCAAGAGGGCAGCGGCTCTGCGTCCCGATGTTCCCGGCAATCCGCCTCATGCGAAGGTAGCTCTGGACCCCAGACCCGGAGCCTCGCCGTCGCCGCGGAACAAGCTAGCTGTGACACGGTGATGTGGCCCGGAAGCAATGGTATGACTTGGTGATCGGATGCGGGTCCCCCTGCGCAGGGTGGTGGTGCGCTGGCAGAACGGAGCGCAGTTGCGCGCTGGCGCTGCGATACCCGGTGCAAACTATCGCGGCGGAACCGGTGGAGCAGAGCCCGGTGGAGTACTGGCGCCGCGGAGCGCAGTGGAGCCGTATAGTGCCGTAGTGGTGGCGCCCAGTAAGCCCGGTGGTGCACTGGCGCGGTGGAACCCGTGTTGCCAACTCTAAAATTTGTCGGATGGTGGAACTCTTCGAAAAATACGGTAGATTTTCCAAAATTATGTTGTAATTTATATTTGAAATACGGTAGAATTACCTTGCCCATTTATTTTTAAGTTCATGATTAGAATTGAAATAAAACTCATATTTTTATTCAGAATCAGATAGTATTATTGTTTCAATATTTTTGTACATATCAATATTATGTTTCTCAATCATATCTTTAGTGGGATTAAAATCAATACAATTTTTTCCGTGTCGCTGTATGGCCTGCTGCGTTAAAAGGTTTCCCCTAATGGTTTTCGTAAGGAGTTTACTCCGTTTTCTCGTTTTGATGTCGTTGACTCTGCTGAAGACTCTTTCGCACTCGGCATTCGAGTGTGGTAGAGACAAAATGGCCAACTTAAACTTTGGCAATTGTTTGAAATGGGTTGATTGGGCATCCTCTTCACTAACCCGCATTTGTCCTACCTGAGAAAAAAAATATGATTAGGGTCCCGTTGCTATAACAATGGAAACTAATATGAATCAAGCTTACTTGGAAACTTACCTGGTGCCAAAACACGTCAGGAGGTTGACTTAAATCCAAATCTTTCTGGTAAAGGGGCAACTTCCGCCACTCATCATCTAGTTCTTGTTGATCTTGGATTGAAGTTGGGGAAATTCTAGGCAGTAATGGAAATAACGTTGAAATTGATTCTTCTCTGTCATTTGAAATCACTCTGTCTAGATCAAATTTTGCTATTTCTGACATAATTTTGTCATTAATAGAGTATCGTTTACGAATGCCAACACAAGCTCGAACAATAAAAATATTGCACATCTTTCTCAGAGTTAACTTTCTTTCATCATCTTCAATAGAATCTAGTTCTTTCTGGACACCTAAACCCAGATATATATCTTTCAGGTCTTTGTGATTTATTTCTGCAGTTGGATCTAAAAGTTTCAATAGGAGCAGAATTTACATAGTTACGGTTTAGAACCAATAGTAACAGCTCTTTATAAAAAGCTGTCATTTTTTCATCTAGTTTTGTAATCAAAACAGATTCGCTTTGAAAATAGCTGTTTAATTTCGTAAATTTTGGCAACATCCAAGCCAAAAAATAATAATAGGCCTTCATAATAGGATCATTCAGGAATGAATGAATATCACGGCACTCCGAATCTTCCAGCCATTTGCTATCGAAATAAAGACGTAACGCATCCCATTGTTCAAGAATCCTTTGGACTACTGCGTTTAGGGACAACCATCTAGTTTGTGCTGGTCTTAGAATTTTATGCACATCCACCTCAGCAAAATTCTGGAACTCTTTAAACTCACTCTGCCTTTTACTACTGGATTTAAAGAAGTTGTAAATATTTCGAGCCAGTTTTTCACAATTAGCAGGAAGCTCTTTACATGCGTCACTAGCGCAAAGATGGAGGGAATGGCAAATGCATTTGATCACTATTATACCTGGAAAATGTTGACGAAATCTACTTGATACTGAGTTATTTCTTCCCATCATTGCGTTGCATCCATCAGAGCCGAAACCTATTATATTTTCCATTGGAATGACAAACTTTTTAAATGAATCAATGACAGTTTTATACAGTTTTTCGGCGTTTGCAACGTGATCGGTTGTTTGTTCATCAAATAATTGAATCAAGTCCCAAAACCGAGAGCTCACTTTTTTATTCGTTGGATCATAATACCTCACCACTACAGCTATTGTCTTTACAACAGCAATATCTGTGCTTTCGTCCATCAAAATTGAAAACTTTTGTGACTTCAAATCACTGATCAGGTTTTCTTTTTCAGTTTTACCAATACAGTTATTTATTACAGCTTCAACTTTAGTTCTTTTTAATCTAATATCTTTGGCTATCTGAGAATCTGGGAACAACTTAGGTAATAAATCCGCTAAATGGTCCATGACATTATGAGATATTTTATGCTCAGCAACGAAAGCAGCTAATTTTATTTCAGCAGTCTTTACCAATTGCTTTTCTGTAGTTGGCATGGATTTAAATGCACTTACCATAGACTGTTGTTTTTTGGATGTCGAGGCACTACATCTTTTTATATTATTGATGTGTTTATTCCCATTTTGGTGGCGTTTTATAACACTTATTTCGGCAGTAAAAGATACATTGCACACATTGCAGGTTGCCTTTGATAAGTCCCTGTTATCTTTTCTTAGCCAGTCACAATATTCTTTATTCAGCAACCATTCGTCCCGAAACTTTTGCTTACAATAACGCTTTCTTTTAGCCGGTACTTGTGTTAGGCTTTCTTCTTTTTCAGAAGCGCAGTCGCTATCAGTATCACTCTCCATATTAAAAAAAACTCAGATCACCGATCACCACAACACAATAAACTACGCTTGCGCTCTATTAATGATTTAAAACAATTTCAATTCAGATATTAATAAACCAGGTAAATTAAAAAGGTTTAAGTTCAAATAAAGAGCAATGCAATCGACATACCTACCATATTTGTGTGCATAATACGTATCAAGCTATTGGGGGAATTCCCGAACATAGTAAAAGCGAAGCGTAAGGCAGTGTTGCCGTTAAATAAATTGCAAAATAACCAAAAGTGATAAAGAAAATAACAATTCAATATCTCGAAATTATTTTAATTGAGATACACTTATCAAAATTATCTACTAGATTTAAAAAATAAGATTCATTCAAAACTTTCAATGGGTATTACGGTGTTTTTTGCTACCGTAATTAGTTTGCTACGGTAGGTGGTAAATTGAGGCTGATTACGGTGTTTTTACCGTAATTACGGTGCAGTTGGCAACACTGGGTGGAACCCGATGGAACCGCAGTGGAACACTGGCGCCGCGGAGCGCAGTGGAACCGTATAGCGCCGACACGGTGGCGCCCAGTAAGCCCGGTGGTGCACTGGCGCGGTGGAACCCGGTGGAACCGTTCGCCGCGGAGCGGTGGCGCAACGCGACGTCCTCGGTGTATGCTGGAGCACGACTGGGTTAGGTTAGTCGACTGTATGTTCGGAAATTGTCTCAGTAAGGGTTAGACAACACTACAAGGATAAAGACCTGAATAATGCGCTTTGTTTTATGAGTGTACTTTCAAAAAAAAAAAACTCAGTAAGTAGTAAACAGTTGATACTATACCAGGCACAATGAACAACATTTTACAACAAAACAAGTATATATTTATATATTCTATGAAAGCTGACTATACTTTCAAAGCGAAACACTCTGTCATATCTTGGAATTAAACACTCTAATTAATTAATGAGGTTTATTGAAGTACACACGAATTACACACACAATTAACGAGCCGCCATCTTGGGCAAGAGAGAGTAGTGAGAGAGCGAGACAGACATATGCCATTCAGGGTTACCACACTCTCCCCACCTAACTTTTTTTAACTCCCCTTGACATTTCTCTCTCTCTCTCTCTATCCAATAAAATAACAATAGTATATATACTTAGTTACATTTACAACCTGCTAATACAAAATGAAATGCACCTCCTAAATTGTTTTACAAACAGTTATACTACAGTTATTCCGATAGACAGTTACTGCAATTTAACAATTGATTTACATGTCTTTTCCATTTTCCCCCATCTACGTCTACAATGTAGGTAGTGTCGGGTACACATTCCTCAACAATTATTCCTTGTATCCAAGGGTGACGGTCCTTTCTGTAGTCTTTAACCATGACCTTTTCTCCCACCATGAATTTAATGCTTCTATTTCCCGAGGCCATTTTACTTTGTTTAGCTAACATTTCTTGCGTCCGTTCGACTACTGGTGGAGGCCTAAAGAGAGAAAAACGAGATCGCAGTTCTCTATTATACATTAGTTTAGCTGGAGTACTGTTTGTTGTAGCCTGAGGCATGCTCCTGTAGTCTAAAAGAAACAGATTAATCGCTGATTGGACGCTGACTTTGCTGTCTTGTTTAATTTTCAATACATGTTTCTTAAAAATCTCCACAAATCTTTCGGCCGCTCCATTTGTTGCTGGATGATATGGTGGAGAAAAGGTATGGTTGATTTGATTCGAATTACAATAATTCTTAAATTCTAAACTGGTCCATGATGGTCCATTGTCCGTCACCAAATGTACAGGAAAACCATGCCGTGCAAACATACACTTTAACACTTCAACAGTACGGGTTGCAGTGATTGTACTCATTTCAACTATTTCTGGCCACTTACTGTAACTGTCTACCACTATCAAATACATTTTATTGTAAAATGGGCCACAATAATCGGCGTGAATACGGTACCATGGTGATGGGGCTAGCGGCCATGCCTTTTGAATACCTTTACTGGGGTTACTTCGATTTGATAAACAAGTCAGACAGTCCTTTGTGATTTTTTCTATTTCTGCATCTATGCCTGGCCACCAAAAATAAGATCTTGCCACCTGTTTCATCCTAACCGTGCCGAAATGGCTCTTATGCAGTTCTGTCAAGATTGATTGTTGTAATGACGTTGGAACAATGATTCTATACCCCCAGAAAAGACATCCCCTGTCATAGCTAATTTCGGTTTTTTTGTTGAAAAATGATATTAATTCTTTATCTAACATTAAGTCTGGCCAGCCATCCATACAATACCTTATTATTTTTGTTAAATTTACATCTTGTTTTGTTTTTTCTTGTATGGTTTTCCAATTTATGGTATCTATTTCACAATCTTGTATATGATATACATTACTTATTTCTGCATCAGAACAGATGGGGTGCAGGTCTGTTTGAATGTTGTAAGCAGTAGTAGAAACGCGTGATAAAAAATCTGCCGGATTTGCATTTGTTTTTATATATCTAATCTTGTAATTAAATGCCGACAAAAAAATTGCATAGTGTTGCAATCTTTTTGCTGCCATCTTTGGAATTGCCTTATTTGGACCAAAAATGCGAACCAATGCAGCACTGTCAGTTTCCAACTCAAAACTTCTGCCATACGTATAGTTATAAAACTTGGTTACTCCAAATATAATTGCCATTGCCTCTTTATCTATTGTTGTGTATTTTTGCTCAGTATCATTGAGTTTTTTACTTGCATATGCAATTGGTTTTACAACACCGTTCGAATCTCTATTTGATATCACTGCAGCCAATCCGGTTTCTGATGCATCACAAGTCAAAATTAGAGGCAAGTTTGGATTATAGTGGTTTAGGTTTTCCATATTAGCCAGCTTATTTTTTATCATTACAAAAGCCTCATCACATCCCCCCGTCCACTTAAATTTGTGGTTTTTGGTACATTCATACAATGGTGCTATTACACTAGACATGTCTTTCAAAAATCGTGCATAGTAATTAAGTTTCCCCAAAAATGAGCGTAACATAGTTATGTTAGTTGGGGGTTTTGCATTCAGCAAAGGTTCAATATTCGATTTATTTACACTTATACCATTTTTATCAATCCTAAACCCAAAAACATCAATATATTTTTCGAAAAATTTGCATTTTTCCAATTTTAACTTAAACTCACACTCTTGTAACTTTGTTAGTACCCTAGTTAAAATAGCCATTGTATCATTCAAATCCCTACCACTAATGTATATATTGTCTATGAATACTGCAGTATTAGGTATGCCAGATAGTTTCTTGCTCATGAGCCGCTGAAACGAGCCTGGCCCCGAACTCATACCATAAGGCAAATAATTGTACCTAAATGTGCCCGATTCTGTGACAATCACTGTACAATCCTTCGAGCCTTCATCTAAGGGTGCCTGATGATAGGCCTCTTTCAGGTCCAGTTCGCAGAAGTATTGTCCCTTACTTAGTGAATTGAATATATCCTCAACATGGGGTAAGGGAAAATGATCAAACTCCAAGTGTGGATTGACTGTTAATTTATAGTCCCCACATAATCGCACAGACCCATCACCTTTCAGGATAGGCACCACTGGTGTACCCCATTGACTGGTCTCCACGGGTTCAATCCTATCATTTTCTAAGAGTCTAGTAAT
This sequence comes from Acleris literana, assembly GCA_946894065.1. NCBI lineage: Eukaryota > Metazoa > Arthropoda > Insecta > Lepidoptera > Tortricidae > Acleris > Acleris literana. Next base: position 5,954,710 of record OX335688.1, on the reverse strand, counting down.
TTCGGCTTTTACCTTGTCTTGAAGCGCAAATGGAACGCGACGCACTGGTAGGCTCTTAGGTTTAGCATCTGGTTTTAACTTGAGACTGACTGTTTCACCCTTAAAATTCCCCCATCCTGAACTGAAAACTTCTGCGAACCTTTCCTTTATTTCAGCTCGGGCTTCTGAAACATTATTTACTGATTTAGACAATGTATACATATTATTTGTTATAAATGTTGGAGGCCACAACATCAGTTCTTTTAACCAATCTCTTCCTATAATACAGGGAGAGTTCTTTGTAACAAATACATTCAATAGTTTTGTTATGTCATTAAAATTTACAGTTAAGTTTTCCAGAATACCTAACGGCTGAGAGACAGTTTGATCAAAATTCCTGAACCTAATGTTAGCTTTTTTTATGTCTATGTCCGGAAACAATTCATCTTTTAATTTCACAGGAATCACTGTAACATCTGACCCAGTGTCCAATTGAAAATTTACAGATTTACTCTCAACTTTTAGTTCTAAAAAATGTGGTGGTACTTTACTTACATTGACAGAATACATTTGATACTCATCAACATTAGTTCTGCTTCCACTTTCCGGTTGGTCCATTTCATTCTCTTCTTTTTCTAAATAGTTGATTTTTCCTGCCCTCTTCTTCGGACAAACTTTAAATAGGTGGCCTTGTTGACCACATTCTGAACAATATTTCTTCTTAAGACGACACTCGGCACGAATGTGGTTATCATTACCACAGCAGAAACAGCGTATAGATCTTGACAAATTTGGTTTTCCTTTAAATATCTTTTTACTGGCTATTGGGCCATCATTCTCACGCTGCTGATAGTAGACTTCTGGTGTTCCTGGGTTGTATTTGTTGTGATTGGACTCCAACAACGCTGCTTCCACTGACCGGGCCAACGTTGTGATATTTTCCAGTGACATGTCCGCATCCGCTTTTAGTAACTCGAACTTGACAAGTTTCGAACATACACCGTCTACCAATTTCTCTTTTATTTGCTCATCCATGTCATTAAAAGCACATTTTCCCGCTAATCTACGTAACTCCAACACGTAATCCTCGATTTTTTTATTCTGAATTTGGTTCCGGCCTCGAAACACTGCCCTTTCTAAAAACACTGATTGTTTTTTTACGTATTTATTTTTAAGTACGTCCACTAGCTGAGGATACGGCAAACTAGTAGGTTTCTTGGGCGCACACAGCAGTGTCAAGGTTTCGAAGACTGGGGGCGTCAGTTTGGTTAACAGCAGTGGCACTTTCTTCTCCTCTGCAATTTCATGCAAGGTCATGCAACATTCAAACTGCTGTTCAAATGTTTCCCATTTTTCACCGTCGAAAGCTTGTAAATTAACGTTAGCCATGTCGCTTTTCTTTTGTTTAACTTCGTTGTCTTGTCGATCCTTGCAATATTTCACCAATAACTGTCTTAATTCATCGACTGTGACAGTGTCTCCATTATAATCTATGTTTAAATTATTTAACTGTTCTTGTAATTCTATTTTTGACAACTTATAAATCCAAGTTGTTTTGTTCCACTTCTCTTTTGTGTCACTGCCCGACATTTAATTTTATGTATGTCTAACTTTTATTTTAGGTTAAGTCAAAACAATAACATCACGAAGTTCGCTGCTCTTCCCACAGATGCATTCCTCCGTCGACTGATTGTTCGACGTGAAGTACGCCTCGCCTTGTTACTATCTTCACACCAAAGCGCACCGGCATATATTTTATTTCACGATACAATTTTATCTTCGCGAATTTCTTGTCGCTAGTTATTTTAATATGTGCACAGGTTCTTTATCTCGTCGCCAAATTGTCATATCTTGGAATTAAACACTCTAATTAATTAATGAGGTTTATTGAAGTACACACGAATTACACACACAATTAACGAGCCGCCATCTTGGGCAAGAGAGAGTAGTGAGAGAGCGAGACAGACATATGCCATTCAGGGTTACCACACACTCCTCAGTAGGTAAGTAGTGGAGATTATAAAACCCCAAATAAAGAATATAAACCACTAAATATGCAAAGTAATTGCGGATAACTTTCAGACAAGAAACAATTATACATTTAGTACATGATAGGTAAGCCGACCAAATTAGGCAAAGCCTTATCCTACAAAATTATAGTTATATTTATCACACTTATACGTCACCAACTTCAGAGGGAGGAATCCACCAGCCGGGCGAGGGCGAGGGCCAGGTCAGGAACCAGGCGGCGCCTGCTACGCCAACTTCATGCTCCGCAGGGGAAATGAAGAGCCCCAATCCTTTTCCAGGACAACAAGCACGCCGTGCAACCGTTGGTAAAACCAAGATCGAAATAAAAACAATCCCCTGTAACAACACAACTTGTTTTAGTACAACACTCACCGGAATGGGTCCTTGCCGAGGGCCTGTTTAACTGCAGGCTTGTAGCAGGTAGATACATAGTCTGGCAAACGAAAGCTGTCCCAGAGAAACTGCGGCAATTTCAAAAAATCTGCAGCTGAAAACACTGACTGTAAACTGAATAAACCGGAATAAACGAAGTTGATACTATTTAATTTTCCAGAATTGTTAAATGTTTTTTTGATGTTTTTACATCAGTATAGATTTATATTTATTCTTCCGAGAGATTATTATTAATACCTTGTATGATGTTTAGAGTTAGAAATAAAATAAATATTTGAACTAAATAAGTTTCATTTATTTACTAGAACCTTTATAATTCCAATTCAAACATACATTTTCTTTAAAATTTAACTTTATTCAATCAGTAGTATCTTAATACTTAGATGATTAGAGACTGTAACTTATAATAACAACCATTATATAATTGTAATCTTATACCGACATATTTTTAAATAACTTCTGCCTGCGACAAAATCGACCTGGCATAATTTTCTTCCACCAGAGTATCATTTAAAACCGGTCTATTATAAAATATACCGAAGACTTAAGAGGCTCCACTCCAGCCGGCTGTTTTTCTTATCAGTTGGAGATTGACTCCTGATCTCAGAGCGGCTGACGTGGAAGCGTGTCTGGTACTGCAAGCGGAGTAAATGGATGTGTTGACACCACTCTCCTCGAGAGTACATTTAATCCACTTACTTAGTGTTTGAGATGATACTCGAGCGTGTGGTTTTTTAAAACTCACAAACAAATTATCAACCTGTTTATCTCTTAAGGCTTCTGTTTTATGCAAGTAGGACAAAAGAGTTTTTGCTGGACATACTTCGGGGCGATCCAAGAAAAAAGGCAAAATCAGAATAGGCTGCGCCTTATTCAAGCCGGAGGTTTTTATTATGTCCGGTATTTTTATACATATTTTAGTGTCATATTTTTCAATGTTACATATTTTTATAATGGATAAAGTCTGCATCCTATGAGCCGTGACCAGAGCTAATAATGTAATCAATTTCTTAGTTAGTACTTCTAATGATAAATTTTCATTTGGGTGTAACGTTCCTAAATGATTGAGTACAATGGACGTATCCCACGTTAAATTGTATCGAGGCATATTTGGATTTCGCCTATAAACTCCTTTCAAAAATCGAGAGATCAAATCATCATTTATCTGACATCCTAGAAGTAAACTAAGGGCAGATTTATGCGTATTTAAAGTACCATATTTTACGCCTTTGTTATAAATCGAAGGGAGAAAACTCAGAGTAATCTGAGTAGTTGTATTAAAGTAATCGTATCCGTGACTATTACAATAATTGTACCATTCCTTCAGACAGGACTGTATTTGCGGAAACAGAGTCTAACAAAACCTCTACAGCTTCGACCGGGGCTCCTCTTCTTATAAACGCTTCCCGCACAAAACACCGGCCATTAAAGACAGAGTTTGTGCAGAGGATGTTGATCTCTGGAAGGAGAGGAAAGTAATTCTTGATTAGCCTCTAAGATTATTAGTTTTGAAATTAATAAGCGTTTATATAAAGGGAACCAGGGTTGGTTCGGCCATTTTCGCACTACTACAATACCACAGGATTTTTCTGTCACTATTTTTGACAAAACTTTCAGTATCAAACAGAATGGGGGGAAAGCATAAAAGAAAAAATTATTCCAATGTACAGTAAACGCATCAATAGCAAATGAATTCGGATCACCATGCCAAGAGATATATTTGGGGCATTTGTTGTTCAATCTACTTGCGAATAAATCTATTTGCGGGGTTCCCAGGTGCTTTGATATTTTTTGAAAGCTATATCATTTAATTGCCATTCTGTATCAGTATAACACCGTCGTGATTCAAAATCAGCGATATAGTTATCAGCTGATTTTATGTATGAAGCGAAAACAAAATTATGTCTTGATTCGCACCAGTCCCATATATCTCTAGCTACTTGATTTAAGTGTGGGAATTGGATTCCCCCCATTCTATTAATATACGCTATCGCAGTTTTATTGTCAACGCGAATAAGTAGTTCTGAGTCATAAGTGTCCTTTCCAAAAAAAAACAATGCAAAGAAAGCTGCAAGAAGTTCTAATTCGTTAATGTGTTTCTTGGCTTCACCGACTGACCAAAAACCACTAGCCCTTTGACTTCCACAGGCTGCCCCCAGCCCGTTTTTGAAGAATCCGAATAAATTTCTTTAGCATAATTATTTTTCCGTATAAAATTAACTGAAGTGTCAATATGGTCTAACCACCAATTCACATCACTTTTTAAACTTATTGGTATTTCTATATATTTATCATAATCATTGTCATCTTTTAAGTGTAAAAACTTAGTTCTTTCAAATAATTTTGTGTGAACCCAGCCATAAGTTATTGCCGGACACGCAGATATAAGAAGACCAATAACACGTGCAAACGCTCTAACAGAGCACCTTGAAGTTTCTTTTAAGCGTAACAGTTCTGATTTAATTAAACAGCGCTTAGACTCCGGTAGGGAAATCGTCATATTTGTAGAATTCAGTACAAAGCCAAGAAACTTGCAAGATTGTTTTGGAATTAGTACACTTTTCTTGTAGTTTATGACAAAACCCAACGATTCATAAATTTGTATCGTAGACCACAAATTATTTTCACATGTTTCATATGTAACACCTAAAAGAAAAGTGTCATCTAAATAAATTACTGACAAATTGCCTTGACGTTGCAAATATTGTATAACCGGTTTCATAATTTTGGTGAAAACATACGGTGCAACATTTAATCCGAAAGGCAGAACGGCGAATTCATAAAGTTGAGATTTGTATTGAAACCTAAGATATTTTCGATATTTCTTATGTATGCTAATATAATAATAATCTACACAGCACATGTAACAATCCTGTGATATTAATTTTATGGCCGTCCTAAAATCTTCAATTTTAAAATGAGAAGTGTCTATAAACATATTTAAATCTTTTAAATTTAGAATAAGTCTTTTATCTCCATTTGGTTTATCTAACAAAAAAATCTTAGACACAAACTGATTATTACATGGGGAACATTTTGTAATTGCTTTCATCGCAATCAGTTTATTTATTTCCCTTGCAAACTGTTTATCTTCTTCTAAATTATGAGGTCGCGTGATGAGAGGTTCAATTTGATACGCTCTCCGAGAAAAAGGGATTTTAAAACCTTTAACCCACTACAATATATTCGCGTCATCAGTTATGTTCCGCCAATGAGAATAGAAATGTTTTATTCTACCAGTAGGTTGAATTACCTGGTTGTCCGCTAATAACGTTTCGTTGGCAGCGGTGGTGCACGCTGGCTGCGGTTCGGCGGCGGCCGCCGAGGCGCTGGAATCTGCGGCTAGCGCCGTTCTCGGTACCCGCCCGCCGTCATCGCAGAATAAGTTGTCCGACGCGACGGGCCCCGCCAGTTTAAAGTATTCGGCGTAAACCGCTGTCCTCTCGGGCCGGCAACGCTGTCATACGTGTTTCGACGTGTTGTCGGCTTGTTTGTTATTTTCAGATCTATAGCTGACTTCGAACAAGCTTTAACAGCTTTAAGTTTGTCAGGCAAAGCTCCTCCGAATAAAAGATTGTCTCTTGTCAAGTTCTTAACAGCAGCTTTGGTGTTTTTATTAAGATTTTGGGATAAAAGAGATCGTCTAGTCATCGACTCTAAATTGTGTAAACCACACAAGATTTGAGGTATTTTACAATTTTGTCACGAATTTCTTTTTCTGGTATTTTTAAAGCGATCTCTAGAGCCTTACCAACGCAGGTTACGCCTGAACCAAGCTGTCCCTGTATTATTTCTAATTTTTCGTCGCGTTTTAATGCTGATTCCGGTACCGCTGCTTTTATTTCTTCATTAAGTTTAGGTGCTTCTAAGAAAGTACAATTAGCGGGCGGCAAGTATTTATTAAGTAAATCTGTTCGCCGTTCTTTTTTGACCCCATTTCGTAGTATATGGTTCCATCGTACCGCTACATGAGGGTGAATATCTTCGCCATATTCCGTGTTTAACGTCGGGTCTTCTCCCAAAAGGGATATTACGTCATCCGAAAATGGATTCGTTTCCGATGGTAACGTCAAATTATTTTCGTTGGTTACTGATAGATTATTCTCTGCATCGGTTACTGAACCAACTGTGGCAACTGAAAAATATAATAAAAAAGGATTGATGTCCCGTATGACCAATTTTGTAGTATAAAAACATTATAATATAATATGTACCCACAGTACCCACCAGTAGGCAAAGTACCCACGCTTACCGTTGCGTGAGACACTCGGTCGTCGCTTGCAACGTACATTATTGTTAAGGCAAAATACCTAGCCACAGCAAACTCGAAACTACGTACAGAGTGCACTTAACAATATAATCGTTATTAAATATGAGGTTAAAATTATTGCGTGCAGGTACCTGCCGGTCGGCCATTGCGTGGCACATTCAGTGCGCACTTGCAATGCCAATATTTTTATGATTGCGTATGCCATCCAGACAATACTTGCAACCTAATTCGATCGAAAAATTTGTTTGTACAACATAACATACCTACCTTCGTTATTTTCGTTGACTGGTTCAGATACCGCAGAATCCGATGAAACAATCCGACGACGCCTTTTAGGTGGAGTCGACTCATGTATAGAAGATGAATCCGACGAAGATAGTGTTCGGGTCCGTTTTAGTTTTTTCTTAAGGTGTTGTATTTTCCTTCTTATTTCTGACCTTTCCATATTATCCATGGTGCGTGTGAGCAACGGCGCACAAGAAAATTATAATGAAAAGATTGGCGGGGCGCTAGTTGCCGCCGGGGTGATGGGAAGTGGGAGGGATAGAAATTGCGTTCCTTTTTACGTTTATAAATATGGATTCCAAAGGGAGTCTTTAAAATCTTGTGACAACGGCAGTACGAGTTCATTACATACAAGTTATTAATAATAATCTCTCGGAAGAAACCAGCGAAGTATAATCAATGTTTCAGACTCGTTTTCATCAATACCATCCCTTAATTTGTACTGATTTTCAACATTTATAACGTGATCAGTGTATTTCTTCCAGTCAGTAGCAGTTACGGATTGAAAACTTTCTTTTATAAAATTTTGCATTAGGAGTAGTGTCGGGAAGCGCGGCTCTACTGCCGAAGCCTCCGGCGACCGCAGATGCTGGGTGATGCCAAGCGGTGGCGACGTTCACCTATCGCGTAGGACGGAATTCCGTGCCCGGCCCCTGCGGGCCCGGCGCCTTTCGCGATGCCAAGGGGCTTCACGCTTCTCCATTAGAGGAGTCCACGAGTTTCTTCGGTTTGCCCCGCCCTGGTAGCCTTACCAGGGTTGACGGCCCGAAGGCTTTCCGTACTGCTGTTCGAGCGAGGCCCATGGCCCGGCTGCGTCATCAGCTTACCATCTCCGTGTCCGTGTGTGAAGATCTGCTGTAAGTGCACAGACTTTTCTAATATGTTGGCCAACATCTTTTAGGGACAGTGCACGTCCCGCGATTCTGAACGTAGTGAGACAACCGCGTCTCCTCGCGATACAGCACCGCCGCTGATGCTTGTTTAATGTAAATTGTCCTACGAATTTTGCATGTTCATATTATACATGAAGTTTATATAACATTTGGCCTTTTCATTCACTCTCCCAATTATTATTGGGAGATTTTATTTCTCTCATAATTAATATTGTTATACTATTAAAGGATTTATAAACGGCTACAGTACAAAAGGTCTATTGTTAAAGAGCTAGTCTCAAAAAAGCTGTTATAATATAATTTCAACACTATTTAATTCCAATTAAGGCTCTATAATTGTGATATTATAGTTATTTGAGTAAGTCCCCAAAAATTTGGAAGTGTGTGTGTGTGAATTGTATCACACTTATACTTACCTCTATTACATGGGGTAAGTAAAATGTAAGTCTTCCTTTACGTTTTAGTATACCAAACGTTTTGATCTCACATAATATTTTTAATTATCTTAATAAAACAACTTTGTTTTTAGTTGAAATGTTCATTTATTAATCTGTCCCGACGTGCCACTGCAGCTCGCAATAGCGTCGGCTCGTCGGACGACGAGCTCTCTCCGACTTCTTCGTCATTGATATCGGCTACCTCTCTCAGCTCAACCCTGCCAATCATTATTAATATTGTCATTATAACATAATAATATTACAAATGAAAGCCCCTAAAGTCTCAGAAAGTCCTATACGGAATTTCATACGGTTTCCACCGATATAAAGAGCGACTACCTAGGAAGGTTAAGTGCTATAATTTTATGAACATTAACCCGTGCGGAGCCGAGGCGGGTGGTAGTTAAAAAAATACATTTTTGTGCTATTTGATAACACTAAATCCTCACAAAGAAGTTTCTTTCTTTATTTACTTACTGGATTACCATTATATTTTTGTTTAAGAATTTTGTATAAATGTACGTAGTATTTTTTTACCAACTCTTATTTAATAATCTTAACTTTTATTTACCTATAGCCTATAGTGTTTCATTATGTTATATAAGGTGCAACAGGCATATATGATGCGGTTCGCAGTCAGGAGAATAGTGGAGGGACCGATCTATACCCAGGCACCTCAAGGACCCCTTGAGGTACCCGTTCGTCCACTCCACCACGTTGCGCGCCTGGCAGTGCCAGCGTGTGTAGCGGTCCTCCGGGGAGTGCGGCGCCGCGCGCAGCACCGGCGTCATGAGCCATGGCTCGAGGGCGTAACCCGAGTCTCCTGCATTTACATACATCTTGTTATGTTAATATCAAATTTGTCAACAGATTACAGAATCCTTTAAGCAATTTTATAGTACATACCCAGAAGGAAATAACTCCCTATGCGGTTTTTTCATACTGCCGGCGCATTTCGGCGCAAACATTTGAGTTTTTGAAAATTCTTCTGTCGTGAACCCGGCCCGGATACTCCGCATTAACGTGTAAAACGGCAGTCAACATCTGTGTCCTGAAATAAAAATAGATTAAGAAGTTTCTGTCTACTACCAACCAAAACTCAATCAAAGTGCTAAATACTAAAACTTACCAACTGCACATTTATTGTGTGCTTCCCCGTTCGATTAATGTATTGCAGCCCATGTGGACGATGCGGGGGGAAAATCGAAACATGGGTCCAGTCTACTGCACCCGATATGCTTGGCACTCCGACTCCACAAATCCAGAGGCCACACTCCTCCTCTCTATCTCGGAGCCCGGGAATTTCATCCACATATCTTTCAAGCTGTACTAAATTAAGTATTTATTTTAGATCTTTACATTGCTTAACTCTTTTTCAGCACCCGGTAGTACAGGCATTAAAATTATCTGAAGAATATTATATCCATAGAAAACTTGTCACGTCCTACCGGGTGGCAAGTAAAAAAACTCAAGAGAAGTTTAAAAAAAATATTGAGAGTACGCCGGTAGTGGGAACAGAAGAGGGTAGTAGGTTCGTAGGGGGTGGTCTGGTTCTGCGAAGCGAGCTAGCACTTCCCTCGCAGTTTAGTGGCGCGGAGCGGCGGTGAGGAAACCGACGGCAGCCCGACGGTGTGCGACGACAGGACGCTGGCGTCGGGGGTAGCACCCGGTGTGTAGCACCGGATCCCTCTCGACGATTCTGGTCGCGTATGTAGAGGCCGCACCGGCCAAGTGGTGAAGTATTCAGGCGTAGAACCCGCGATCCGGGTTATGCTTCCAGCGGAGCAGTAGGCAACCGTGGATGTAGGTACCACAAGCCGTGGACGTAGATATCCCAAGCCGTGGACGTAGATATCCCAAGCCGTGGACGTAGGTACCCCAAGCCGTGGACGTAGATCTCCCAAGCCGTGGACGAAAATATCCCAAGCCGTGGACGTAGGTACCCCAAACCGTGGACGTAGATATCCCAAGCCGTGGACGTAGATCTCCCAAGCCGTGGACGTAGGTACCCCAAGCCGTGAACGTAGATATCCCAAGCCGTGGACGTAGGTACCCCAAACCGTGGACCCTGGAAAATCCCAAGCATTGGCTGTATGAGCCTGGTGTCCAGCATTGGGATAGCCCTTGCCAGCCGCCGTTGTGGGGTGAAGCTCCCGAGGGAATAGCTACTTTAATTTAATTATTAGCGATGGCAAGAACTACCGGAACAGAGTTACAATTTATAAAGAAAAGAAGCTAAGCCAAAAGAACAAAAAGAACAATTTAAAAGTTATTAGAAACAAAAAGGTTAGAAGAACAATTTGGAATAATCTAGAAGAACACACAAAGGCAACTATAGGTAAAACACAATAACACTACACAGCAAAATAGATTAAGGATAGGATAGCTAGTTAATTCGTTGCACTGAACTTACCCGATTTGGGGAATAGCACTGATATTAAAATACTTAGTTATTAAACAGCGTAGATGCAAGGTGTTTGCGTAGTTGTTGAGGCGGTAAAGAGGGCGAGTCGAATGAGCGCGGCCTTTTTATAAACTTTGGCCCTTTTCGGTTAATTTTGAATATTTAATAACGAACAAAGGAAAGTTAGCAAGCCTAATCGCGTCATGAGCTAAAGTAACGGGTCATGTAACTACCACACCAACATACAGATGCCGTCAAACTTCTTGAACACTAGGCGCGGTGGTGGGGGAGAGTTTGCGCATCGTACACATACGTGCAAAAAAAGTACCTAATTTTTATTTCAAATCTCGGTATAATTATTGAGCCCACAACACAAGTCTTAGTGAGCTTATTGTGGGACTAGGTCGATCCGTGTATAATCACGCCTTTTTCCCGCAGGGGTAGGCATAGATTACGGATTTCCATATACTACGATCCTGACATACTTCCTTCGCTTCACATACTCTCATAACCCTCTTCATACATCCTGATCAGTTATTTTATACTTTTATATTTATTTATTTATTTAATTATATTGATAGTTGTATGGAACACAAGTTGAGAAATAAAACATAAGATATATATGTTTCAAATGGCTGTTATTGAAAAGTCTAAAAATGTCATGTTTGCGGTATTCAGTCTTCTTCTAAAAAGGAAATTCCTTCCATTAAGTTAGTTCCAGCGCTGGTACTAGGTCTTGGTTCAAGGGAGTTGGAGCTAGTTTGTGTATCTTGACTATCATTATCTTCATCATCGGAATCACTATCGGACCCTTCGTCGGAGTCACTTTCGTCATCGGCATAAATTACAAATTCGTCAGTGACCAAATCTATCACGTGGTCATTTTTTATATACTCTTGTTCGATGTCTTTAACCTTGTGGCACAATTTTTCCCATTCGATGGGACCCATTGACGCAACTTTTTCTTTCACGAGGTCGATTACCTTGGTTATGTTCCAGTTAACATTTTTGCTGCCAACATAACCCTTAATTGCTGCCCAAGCCATCTCGATCGGGTTTAGGTCAGGGTGGTAAGGTGGTAAGCGGACCACTGAGTGGTTGTGTTCGGCTAAAATTCTGTCAATGCTGTAATTCTTGTTTTGTTGTTTGTGCGCTAGTACCAGTTTGTATAGCTGTGGCTTGTACATTTTTTCATCATACTGTACTCCTTTATCTTTCAACCATTGACGCATTACAGCTTTGTTTGAGTTTGAGGTTGGGGCAGTTTCGAATTGCTTGTTATGGTACGACGCATTATCGACCACGATTACTGAATTTGGAGGCAGGTTTGGTATCAACTGATTGCGCAGCCATTTTTCATAATTAATGAAATTCATGTTGTCATGATAATCTCCACTTTTTGTGCCCGCTTTAAACACGAGTAGTGCATTTGGCACAAATCCGTTTTCGGAGCCAGCGTGAACTATTACCACGCGCTGTCCTTTCGAAATAGGTTTTTTTAAACCTTGCGTAGACTCGTCGGTCCACGCCTTGCTGCTTGCATGTGACGAGTCGACATATGACTCGTCAGTGTATATTATAGGTCTTCCTTCTTGCCTATATTTACAAATTTTCTGTAGATACTCAATTCGTAACAATCGTATGTTACTTTTTTCTATTAAAAGTTTTCTGTTGTTTTCAGTTTTTTTCCACCTGAAGCGTAACTGTTTTAAAATTCGACGCAAACTTGCTTGCGAGCCATCAAAACTTATATCGTCTTTTAATTTTTTTCTGAGTTTTTCTACGGTGGGGAATTCGTTATTTGTTTTATGGTAATTGTGAATGCACCTCCGAATAACCGCTTGATCAAAACTATCAATGCCCGTTACTTTCTTTTTGCCAGATCTTTTTTTTCCTGGGGTTCGAAAGACAGTGAGCAAGTCAGAGCCCTTCGCTTCATTAATAATTCGGCGGACTATGCTCACAGACGTTTTTGTGGCGTTGGCAGTGTTTTTCACAGTTTCAATAAAACCCTTTCCGTCCTTCTTAAAAAAACAGTACACATCGTACACCATCTTCCGCGCTTGTCTTTTTAAAACTGTATTATTTTGACGTGGCATTATAACGTCAAAGTCAAGCAATAACTATAACAATAAATAAACTCAACAAAAAAATTAACAAGAAACTCAACAATAATGTTCAATACCTATAACAATACTTTAACAAAAACTCAACAATTTTTTTTAATAAGAAACTCGACAATATCAATTGGCTTTATCACTGCACGCAAGTGTACGCGGGAGGCAAAGGAACGTGAACGTGGCGCGGAACGCAAACGTCAACTGATTGACCAATCGTGCGGACGCGACGAGACACCCCTGCCGCCCGCCACGCCGCCACCGCCCGCCCCCTCCCAACGACACCTAAAAATCGCATCTGCGCATGCAAGGTCAAATGTTCAAGAAGTTTGACGGCATCTGTATCTGCCTACCTCTCAGGGAAACTGGTATGATTTAATGTATGTAAGTTCGTTCGTTTGTTTTTGTTTTAAGTGTGTCACTATTTAAATCTAAGTTTTTATCAAAATCTGATCTTACAATGTAAATTAAAAATGTAATTACTTAAATTAAAATTATAACAGAATACTAAATCAACATGTCCTTTATAAACCTTATTGATAATCGAAATAACTTCTTTTCTCTTTTACCAATACATCTAGACCTTAACATGACTTTGTAGAGTCAAACCACATTAACTCTGCATTTTCTGCAATGAAGTGACAACGGTGGGTTTCTTATGTGGTAGATAATAAACAATATTTTTCTGTGTTGATGTGCAAATATCTATGCAAAGTTATAGTGGTTTAGTCTAGTTTTATCTGTTTAAGGTATTGTGACATAATAATAATGATGATGATTTTCCTGAAGGACGGCGCCAGAAGGCAAAAAATAGATACTAATGGCACTTTAACTAAGAATTTTATTAATAACACACACACACACACACCTATACACACACACATACACACAAACAACCACAACATCACACTTGCCTGTTTGTGCAAAATGTGGTTACCTACATCATGAACAACAAGTTATAGAGTTGTTGGTAATCTAGCAGAAAGTTGTTCATATTCGTGGGTAGAACACAGAGGTGATCATTTTATTCATGACTTAGATTTCACCCGGTATGTATTATCATAATTTATAGCTCACTACCAAACCAAAAGTGAAGGTTAACAATATTAACTTAGCTGGTAGAGCTATGGGGTAAAGATCAATATTTAGGTATGCCTTTACTGATACAAAATGTTTTTTTATACTCAGTGGATACAGTTAACTTGTTAAATAAAATAATAAAACATTTGATTGAAGAAGGAAAAAAGTGCCTTGTGATGTGATAGTGTGTGTAGGTTTGTGTACGCATATTATGCGTGTGTGAGTGTTTGTATGTGGGCGCGATGTACCATACGGGTCAAAACACAATGTTATGAGGGAGAGTAAAATATGCTCTGAGTAGTTATAGCGTTTGAACTAACCGCTTGTATTTTTGCAGAGTCAGTGAAAGTTTTTAGCACATATTTTATCATAATTGGTGTTGATCCTGCCAAGATGTAAACAATTATCATAATTTGATAATTAAAACATACTTAAGTGTTCATTTTCTATTCTGTCTCATAACGATATTAAAGTATCTTTTGACAGCACTGATCGTTTGCGTGCGTTTCGATATGCTTCCTTGTATGTTGTTTAATATTTGAGTAGCTTAGTTTAATTTTAATTTAAATACGTTTAGTTAATTATATTAATGTGGAATTCTGTAAATATTACGTTCTATGATTATATTATAACCATAGCCATATTCCCGAAGCATAATCGAAACGCACAAAAAGACCAACTTGTCATCGCATACATTTCATGTTGATGGAATGGAAAACGCTAAGTGGCACTTGGCTAGACATAAAAGATAAAAAATATAAAATAAATTTATTCAGTAAGTAGGCCGCCCGGGCACTTTTACACGTCAAGAATCTACCAGCGCTTCCCAAGAGAAGACCACTGCCGAGAAGAAACGCCGCAAGAAACTCAGCAGTCAGTCATTTTTTAAACATATTTCTTATTACAATGGTACTACTTAGTCTAGCATTATATAAAGCTATAAATATTAAATTAAATATAGTATCAAATAACATGCGTAGTTCAGCAGGAAAACATGCCAATTAAGAATCTTACGAGAGAGATAGAGAAAAAAAAAACACACACTTATGTGTATATAAGATGGTGCGAGACGACCACATAAAAGTTTCGATATGTTTTCCTACATCAACGGTGTCCCCTAGACAAGATAAAGATTTTGCATTTGAATAAATTATTATTGACTAAGTTTCGGATTTAGGCCATGCATTTTTTAGATAGTCCTCGATCCTATAATACGCTTTAGACATTAACGACCTTTTCAAGTAATTTTTAAGTGCTGGAAAGGGTAACTTTAAAACTTCGTCAGGTAATTTATTATAGAAATGAATGCATTGACCAACAAATGATTTATATACTTTACGGACGCGGAATTTTCGGATAGCGATTTTATTTTTATTTCTGGTATTTAAATTATGTATATCAGAATTTTTGGTGAAAGAATCTAAATTTCTAATAACGTAAATAATATTCTCATAAATAAATTGAGACGCTACAGTCAAGATATTAATTTCTTTAAAAAGTTCTCTTAAAGAGTCACGGGAGTTTAAGTTGTAAATAGAACGAATGGCCCTGAACATATGTATTGGTTTTGACATTGTGACAGCACTGATCGCTAATTTAGGCGTTTCGATATTCCATGCCTTTCCGGTGGCGAATGCACTAGTCCCAAAACGCACTATTAGTCAATACACTCTTATTTCGAAAGCCCCTCTTCTCATAAGAAACTAGGCCCAAAACACCATATTTCCAAAAAGGCTCATTCTTGATTTACACGAGAAGCATTGAGAACTAGTCCCAAAATACACCTTTCCCAAAATACCCCAAATTGTGTTCGACTGTAGGTGGCGTAATACTTCATTCTCATAATGCATAGTTCTCAAAACACTCTAGTTCCAAAATACCCTATTTTTTTTTTCTTTTACTTTCGAATGACTCTTTGAAATTGCTTTCAAAATATGCATTATTTAGATGCTTTTGAGGATGCGAATTTACTAAAATAGATACCCTATTATTTCCCTAAAAGGACGTCAGTGCCGCCAAGATTTAGTGTTCTTTAAGTTCATCAATGACAAAAGACATTTTTCTATATAACATTGTTACGAAATCCTAAACTGAGCATGGCCCGACATTCTCTTGGCCAATTTTATTATATGTACTTAAAACATAATTATAACAACACCGTAGAAAACGGTATTCGTAAGGCATAATACTATGATAGTTGAGACCTTAATCGAACGAAATAACGACTGACTTAAATGAAATAAAACTATATAATAAAACTCACATAGGTATGTAAATAATAAAATCAAAAGATAATGAATTAATTATTTATTTACACATTAAAATTATATACTTATTCAATGAAACTTAAATTAATTACTTATTATAAGGCTGGAACATGTTTGGAAACTTTGCGGAAACTATTATAAAACGTAGATATTTATTTTTGTCTGCATAATCATAAAAAAAAAAGTTTAGATCAAACCTGTTTCAATCTAAATAAACAAAAAAGCTTTTAATTAATTTTAATTAATTAATAAGAAGGTACATATTCTGTTTTCTTAAAGTTTGTTTTACTTCCTTACAAATAAAATGAACCTGCTGCTTACTTAAGGCGTTTTCGGAGAATCTGCATGTTTTCCAAAAAGTGCATTGAGTCGATGGCACCTTCACTTAGGTCTACGAGCTGTCTTTTGTAGTGGCGATCGAAAACTATATCACTTCGTTTCCGTCTCGCCCCACCAAATAAGTAGTTAGTTATACGGGTATTTTGGTACCGTGCTTCTGTTTTCAACTTATATAAGAACCTTATGAGTGTGGGCTTATGTGGCATCCGAATGTTAAGCCTCCTATGCCAGCCCTCCACAGGGTTATTACTTCGGTGCTTGTCCTCGCTACAACTTAACTTTTCTGGGCCCAGTCTCAGCCAAGTGTCTTCCATATATACTATTCAAAACAAAATGGGGGCCATTTAGTATTTTATATGTAACATGAAAATAACAATAGTTAGTGTTATTTTTTTATAAGGTGACAATAAAACAAAGCTTTTCTTTTCGTTTAGGCAAATTATTCGTTTAATTAAGTTAGCATTTGTTTTGATTATTCCAGATTAAATTAAATTAGTCCATCATCAACATAGCACCAAATAAAAACACTTCACAAAAAATAAAAAAGGAAAGATAATTGCATATTTTTTTAAATCTTAAATAACGTGTATGTCCTCCTCGCTTGTTTATGCAGTCCTGAAGCCTAGAATGCATGCTCTCAATGAAGTTCCTCACGTTTTCAGGTGGTATCTCTTCCCATGCACGTTTCAGAGCGTTAATGAGCTGCTGTTGGTTGTAAATCTCTGGCTCTCTCTCTCTAATCCTTCGTTTTAATTGGTCCCACAGGTGTTCTATCGGATTAAAATCCGGACTGTTGGCTGGCCACGGTAGCACCGAGATACCAGAGTTTTCAAGTTCAGTCCGAGTAACTCGAGCTGTGTGTGGACAGGCATTGTCTTGCATCAGGATGAAGTCAGGACCCACTCGCTGTGCAAAAGGAACCACATGAGGCCTGACGACTTCCTCGATGTAACTTTGAGCAGTTACGGTGCCCTAATTTAAGATGGCAAGCTCAGTTTTGCCGTGTACGCTAATGCCACCCCAAATCATAACACTGGGACCACCAAAACGATCACTTTCGTGGATGCAAGCTTCTGAAAATCGCTCGCCGCGTCGTCTCCATACTCGAATCCGTCGATCGTCACTAAAAAATTTAACTTTACACTCATCTGTGAAAAGCACCGATCCCCACTGATTTATGTCCCAATTCAAATATTGCCGACAGAAACTTAGGCGACTTGCACGATGAACCCTAGTCAAAGGAATTCGTACAACACGTCGTTTAGACCATTGCTGGTCTTCATGCAGCCGATTTCGTATTGTTTGGTCACTAACACGAGTACCCGTCGTAAGCCGTAAGCGATTTTGTAACTTGCGAGCCGTTACTGAGCGTTCCCGTCGTGAACTTAACCGGATGTAACGATCCTCTTGGGCCGTAGTCACACGAACTCTGCCTGAACCAGGTCTTCTTGCAACACTACCAGTCTCTTGGAAGCGATGCCATGCATTTTGGATGGCTCTCCGAGAAAACCCTAGCGAGGAAGCCACAAACCGCTGCGAATGACCTTCAGCTATCATTGTGACGGCCCTGGTACAAGTTATCGGGTCCATATGTCTTCGTAATCGTGGCATTATTAACACAACAGAATAAACTAGGCAACTCGATAAAAATAAATTACTGCTTTAGTGACATTTTAGAGAATACAACATCATTTAATGTCAAAGAATTCTTAACCTGAACTCGGTTTTTTTTCAATCCAAATTTTACTTGTATTTAAGGATAGTATTTAAATTTAAACACTAGCACTAAAGAGGCTTAAATAGCGAAGGATGCGTAATATCAATAATTGGAAATAGTTATCAATAGTTTGTGTTTATAAATTACGATTGAGCAGAAATATATGGCACCTATTTTGTTTTGAGTAGTATACTTTTTGAATTGCAATACTGGGGTGGTAACCGGTGCCGGTGTTTTCGCAAGTATAGTTACCCAACTATTATTTATCTCCGACTCAGGTAACAGAGGTAAGATCGCACAAAATTCCACCATTTTTCTTCCTTCCTTGGTTGCACTGACTTTAATTACTCTGGCCTTTTTCCACACTGCCCGATTGTAGTGGAAAAAACATCCCGAAAGTTTAACTTCTGGAAAAGCGGATCGGCAACCATTCATTTGAGCGAGTTCGTAATCGCACTTAAATTTGTTTATTAATACGCACAAATTATCCCGAATTAGTTTGAACAATCGGCGGTAAGTATGCTCTGTTTTATTGGGCAGCAAGGCAAACAAGACAGGCACCACATTAGTCGTCTCGTTGCTCTTGCCTATACCGGCATGCACTGTATAGAGTTGTTTGAAGGGCTTAGGCACCCTTTTATAAGTGCCATCTCCAAAGTATTGGATGGTGTTACTGTTGGAATTTACCATGAATTGCTGTGAATGTCCAGTCGAAAATACAAGTATTTTGTATTCATCGCCATCTTCTACTACCATAAAGCCTTCTTTGAGTATTTGCGGTACCTTGAGATCTTTCAGGCGGGAGAATTCGGTGTTGTTTAGGTCTAAAGCCTTGTGTCTAGCCCTGTACAAGGAGCTTTTCACTTCTTCATATGAACACATGCTGAACGTTGGGTCAGCTTCATGTAATACAGTCACTGCCTTTTCAAAAAAAATATTTATGGGACTCATTTTTACTGCGACTACTTCTTTACACGAATTTAATGCAATATCTCTTATATTCTGGTTGTCATGTCGTTTACAGGCATGCTCGCTGACTTTTAAAACTGAATCTTGATTTGCATTCAATGTGATTGAGGCGTAACAATATTCACTACGATTCGCACACTTGTAATTTACGGAACCTTTCTTGTTTGTATGGTTCCAGTTATATTTATGGCCATCATATAATAAAGCCGGTCTTCCTTTTTAATAAATTGTAAATTAGAAGCCATTGCAAGACGATTGAAAATCAATATATATATATATATATATATATATATATATATATATTAAGGTTTATGTCATAAGTTGACACTGAAATAATGTAAATGGCCTGAATTAATTTTGACAGGAAGCGTCTATAAGTGAGACTGGCCAAGAAGTTTTTAAACAGTTACATACCTACAGGTGTAATCGTTCAGTGTAGCCCGACGATTATTCCGTGAATATAACAGATATTAGAAAATTTCAAACTGGTATCAAAAGTGCGTTACCAAATGAGTAAAATTTTACATTAATAACTTTTTAAGAAACGTAACGTGCGTTGAAAGACTACAGTTTGTACGGTCTAGTCATTTCACCGCTATCAAATTCATTCATGAATTGTTTTATTTTATCCACTTATCGATAACAATCAATTATCATTTTCAAGTAGTTACACGATCTATTATTATCTGGCGGTTTTAAATGAATACAAAAGTGAGATATTAAATAAATGTTAGATTTTATTATTTCATACACGGTAGTTTTACTATTTTATTACAGTTTATTCGTGCAAATAATGAATCTCAAGCGGTTTTATCTCTTACGACACCGACGTTCTTTGAGGAGTGAAGTCGTCGTCGTACTTAATGTACGGAAGCGTTTAAACTTAATACTTTTAATATTTCTAGTTTTATTTAAAAAAGTTATTAATGTAATTTTACTCAATAGTTAACGCAAAATTATTGAAATTATCTGATATCAGATATATTTACGGAACTATCGCCTGGTTACACTTAACGAATACACCTTGTATATAGCTCAAAATAATATTTCAATAAAAACTGTTTTTGCAAAAATACTCTTGGAGTCAAACGGGTAACGGTTACGGCTGAAAGCAATTTCAAAGAGTCATTCGAAAGTAAAAGAAAAAAAAAATAGGGTATTTTGGAACTAGAGTGTTTTGAGAACTATGCATTATGAGAATGAAGTATTACGCCACCTACAGTTGAACACAATTTGGGGTATTTTGGGAAAGGTGTATTTTGGGACTAGTTCTCAATGCTTCTCGTGTAAATCGAGAATGAGCCTTTTTGGAAATATGGTGTTTTGGGCCTAGTTTCTTATGAGAAGAGGGGCTTTCGAAATTAGAGTGTATGACTAATAGTGCGTTTTGGGACTAGTGCATTCGCCACCGGAAAGATTTCAACTAGATGGAATGGAAAAACTCTAACGTCGCTTGGATCTTTGCTAGGCCTACAGATATAAATGTTATTGACATCACGGTGTTCCAATATAATAAAGCACTCATAATGTCTTCTTGTTTTCGGCCGTCGCACCATAGTACATTTAGAGGTATGTGTTGGTTGGTTATTTTTCTGAGGGGCGCAAAAGATTGGTTGTACGCAAAGAGTATAGTAACTATAAGGAAAAGAGTGGCGACTCTATGGCTAAACTTGCATGTATGGGAAGCGCGCCATCTAGGTAATGTTTGTTGAACTAAAACTGTACTATATATGCGTACCTAGATATATTCTATAGTATTACCGCCGAAATATGCATGCATTGCTACTCTCCATAGAACCGTTCATATTAAAGTGACCTACAGGTCACTTTATTATGACACGGCTCTGTGGAGGATCACAATAACACAATATTCGGCCATACATTAAGGATACCTACATGTTTCTCAGATTGAATTTTAAAACGCAACAATTTGCTTTAAGTTAAAGTTAGTACTTTTGCTTTAGTTTCCCAGACAAAAAACATTTGCTCTAACTGAAATATCTAAATTATCTGTTAGATTAGGAACAAAATGAAAATGAGAAAAAAAACTATATAATCAAGTAACACGAAATTTTGTTTATTTGATAAGTTACAAAACATATTATAGGGTTTACTTACTTGAATAAGTTTTAAAGTATTATAAATAAAGAAAAAGCAGTTTACACTAATTGGAAAAACGCTATGGTTTCCTAGGATAACTATATTTTTTGTGCTTATTAATAGTACATTGTTGAAGAGGATAGAAAGTACGACATTTTTGGACGAGTCATATAGAGGGCCGAAACGTAGTTGAGGCCCTCTAGTGTACGAGTCCATAAATTGCACTTTCTACCGAGGCAGACATAGTGCTTTTCACAACTACTGAGAGGAAATAAAATAAAAATTCATTTTAATTCATGTTAATGTGACGTCACCGCCAATTTTACCATAGATCACTTTTTTTTAAATCTGGACCCCTATTCTCGTGGCACTCTAGATTAATAAAGTAACATGCGAGATGAAAATGTCAACTCCATATAAAATTGTATTTGTTTCGCCATATCTTCCACGTAATTTTATCTCTAGTGGTTCGAGATTCGGAGCCAAGTTAGAATTACATTTTTAAAAAAAGCAGTGTCATAGTTTTTAGTCTGTGTATCTTTTAGCAAAAATACACCTAATATATTACGACACAAAATGGTGTGTTCTGATTGGTCGATTTCAATTTTTCATTTTAAGGAGCTATTACACAAAAATTGATTGATTGATTTTATTGGTCCTTGAAGTTGGAAAACAATGTTCTCGGCCAATCAGCAAACACGCCGACAAAAATATTCTTGGTCTGTCCCTATAAGTGACGTTTTGTGACCCCAAACAAGACCATCTATGGCCATATTTCCGAGCAGTGTTGTGAAAAATATATTTGAGCTGCCTTTTTTGTAAAATCATCACCATCGTATGTCATTTTACCGTCCAGAATTCTATTTACTGACTTGCACCAACTATAAATAATTTTATTTATTTTTACGTCTATAAAACACTCCTTTAATTTTTCTTTGCGATTTTCACAGTCCATGAAGGAAAAATCTGTAAATATTTCAATGCATGATTTTATTCTTTCTTTGATACCTTTTTTATGACATTCATTGTTCAGAAAGGCAATTGTCGTTTCCTGTACTTCTTGAAAACAAGCTACTAGGCAATCCGAGGGATAGCAAAGCCATTTTTTATTTGTGGTATATTCTTTAGCTCTTATGTATTGATTTCTATCATTCTCCGAATTGCCTAGTAGCCTGCTTTTACAATGTTTGCACCCTTTCACTAACTTTTGTAAACATTTCGTCAAGGCCCACCCGCAAACTTAAGATCTTTGATCTGCCCCTAGATTTGAAATATTCATTGTATTTTGGATAACATCTAAAGGCAGATCAATAGTCATATTTTGGGATTGCGAGGGAGCGTTGTTTGGTTTATTTTTTATTAAAAAAGATAGGGACTGCAAACAGTCATTGTCGAAAATTTCACAGTTCGAGTTTATTGCATGACTGCTACTGAAATTATTTAACAATAATGTTTTAAACGCTCCCTCAATTCCCACGCAATTGGGAGAAATGTTTCGTGCACCTAAACTTCGAATGCTCCCAAAGAAGTTTTCGAGTGGATCTTGATTGAAATTGCGTGTGAGCATTGTATCTAAATAATATTTTCCGGACAACAACTGCCATAATGATTTAAATCCTTCGATAGTTCTTATAAAGTTATTTATAGTTGGTACAGATTTTTCAGTTTTCCTGCCATCACTTTTTTTTTTCCATTAATTTGATACTTTTCAACACTTTCAACGCTTCCTGCCACAACTCATGGTGTGGCGAATTTCGCTTTACAGCACCCCTGTATGTTTTACCATTGGGTGCTGAAAAGCTTGAAGCGTTGAAAGTGTCGAATAATTTATCTATTAACACTTTGTATGTCCGTGCATTATATGTAATACACTGAAGATCTAGCTCGGTACGTCCGTGCATGATATATAATGCACCAGTGTATATACCTTTTTTTTAAATAATATCTCAACGGAATTAAGAGATGTAGTAAAGTTCTGAATTAAAAGGTATAGACGGATAAATGACGGAGTTTTAAGCACAATGGACTGCTGAGATAATTGCATATTTTATTTAAATTCAGAGTGGCTAATCAAAAAACTATGACCAAGGATCAGTACTTACACGCTTGATTGTCCGTGCATTATAATGTAATGCACCGTCAAACTAGGTCTGCCACGTCTACGTGACGTCAGAAATAGATGATTCTATACATTTGTGCATTACATGTAATGTACGGACTTTGCGACCCATGACAGAGGCGAAAGCGAGGGACAATGAACGATAGGTCAACTCACTCAGTTGTTTGATACCGACGACTAGTGTTGTTCATGGTGTCCGTTTTATAAAATCGATACCTGCTAAATACAGCGAAGCACTAAGTTTAGAAAAAATATTTAATTCCCCACGAGGTAGCAGTCATTAATGCATTATTATTGGTTCATCCTAAAGTTCAAATTATTGGGTGTTATTATCACTGGCACAAATGTATGTGGAGAAAAACGAAATCGTTAAGAATGAATAAAAGCAAAGCTGAAAGACGCATTGTGTCACTGTGTGTTGTATTGCCGCTTCTACCTCAGGAAACGCTGATAAATGCTTGGCAATACGTAATTAAAGAAAGTAAAATATTTTCCCTTTTTACTACCAGAGCTCACTGTAACAACTGTGGAAAAACATTACCCGTGTTATAACGCAGCGTTTTCTTTCTTTCTTTCTCTAGGACCACGACGAAGACCTATTTTTGTCTGTCCTACTTTATGTTTACATGCAAAAACCCACCTCCTTTAAACAAGGGTAACAGTAACACGCGTTTAAATAAAACAAATAATTAATTCAAAGACAATAATAAACTCAAAAAACATTTTACTTAGGTGCTCAAACACAAACTGAACTATTAAAATTAAAAAAACAATTAAACACACCAATACAATATCGGATCATGGTCCGGCCGTTACATTTAAAATAAATCACCACCGCAGTCTTTACAATATAACGCATTTAACGCTATATTATCTACTGAATGTCGTGCTACTACATCTCCTAAATCGTTCATTGCTGCATATTCACTCCCACAAACATCACATTTGCCTCAATACTTTAAGCCTTCGTCGTGTAAAGATAATGTTTCCTTGGGTAGAATTTTAAAGAACAAATCTGTCCATATAGTTCTCGGAAGGCCAAGATTCATTACGTCACATTTTAAATCGTGTATCTGAAATAGGTAAATAGTTGAATAACAAAAAAATATACGTGCACAAATATCAAAGGGGGCATTTCACGCCAAGCAAGCGGACAAGGAAAAAAATTGAGGTCTTGAATTTTGTTTCTATTCCGGTCAGTTATTTATCCAACGGGTATTTTTTCCAACGTCGAACCATATTCAAATATGTTGTTACTTAGGCCATACCGATGTAAAAACTTTACTTCCGATTTCCGATTACCAAAAGAATTACCAAATCAATCAAATAAGCATACTTTTAACTTTCTGAAACAATATCATTCGTACTTTATTTATAAAATCCTTAGTTCTAGTAAAAGGTTTCAAATAGGCTTTCCTTCGTTACAGTAAATTCTTTTATAGCCCATAACTACAAAATAAAGTGTCGCAGGAGAAAAATATGTATGTACATAGTACATATTTATGCTTACTGGAACTATAACTGACCAAAATATAAACAAAATTCACGACCTCACTTTTTTTCCTCGTCCGCTTGGCGTAAAATGGGCTAATTAAGTCTTGTATCTTGTGCACCACGTACATTGTCCAAAAATGACGGTTCATATGCTTTTAATTGCTCCTCGATATAAGGTTTTATCATGAGTATTATTTTCTCTAAACTCAAACTATATAGACTTTTTGGGGTCTTTCCAAATAACTTAATAATTAGTCCTTTTTTTGAATTCATTTCCCAAATTTTATGCACAAATAATAAAATCGTTTCAATTCTTGAATGACAACTAAAGTACCTACATACTTTTGTTTCTTGTTTTATATGTCAGCTTATAATTCTGTATTAAAGAGGTTCTAAATCTAATAATGGGCCTCATCGTAGCATGGGAGACAAAATACTTTATTACACGTTATACATTTTGTTTGTACTTGTTTCGCCCCTTTTCGGGCCATGTTAGCAGTCTTTTGTTTAGCAATTTTTTTTGTAGCAACCAGTGCAGCGTCTTTGCACTATTTTACCATCGAGTTTTCGTGGAATATTCGTCAATTTATGAATCATATTCAGGGGTGTAATTCTCTCAACAAGCAAAGATGAGCGAACGCAAGAGTGAAGGTCCAAGCGGCGAGTTTAAGTAGTCCCGACAAAGCGAACAAAACACGTTTTAGCGCGTGTATTCTCAATTAGGCAGCCTTATACGTCCGACCCATCGTTCACCAGAACTTTATCACGGTATTCAGTCGCAATGTGAGGCATTGGTGGACGTATACACGAGACCACAGATTAAACAGTGAGTTTACTCAATTTCCTAAAGCTGGTTCACATATACCGTGCTTGGTGTCGGAATGGTTGGTAAATTGGTAATAAATAAAATTGTTTCTAGTTTTTCATATCAATTTGTATAATTAACTAATTAACATTTTTTTATACGTTATAATTAAAAAAAAAGGCTTTATTTTGTTTGTAATATTTATTGCAAAAATTACCACATGACTACAATCTGTTATGTCTTGACAGTTGTGAAGTTAATTATGAGTTCGGCTTCACAGTTTGTTTACATTACACATTGAGGTATATTAACATTACATATGAAGATTTTCCCATATACGGCAAGTAAAACTGGATCCGACACCGACGCCAAACCAAAGTCTCTAGTGCAAGACAAACGTGCAGACTAGCTAACAAGTTTATTACCCTAGAAATTCATGTACCTAGTGACAAAATACGGCGTGTCCACTTGGCAAAGATACGGATTAAAGCCAGCTGCGAATGTGGTTGTGATGCGAGATCGGTAGAAGATAATTTATCTTCTATGATTGCCAAAGACGAAATCCTCTTACTAATGATATCCCTAGACATATTGACTTTAAATCTCTGTTAGGTCGGGTATAAAAATATTTTTAACATTACATTCTATCCGGGTAACATTGATTTCTGAGGTAACATTATATGACTTAAAAAATAGTTTCTGCTAAATATTTTTGTTATAGCATGATCAATGATATCTTATATCATTCTCCCTTATCATGCATTTAATTCACCAATCACAAATACTTCAATGATTAGGTATTGTATTTTAAGAATGTTTTATCCTACCCAAGTATTCAAAGTTACTGGTTGTGACTAGCAATGAGAATAATAATATATATATTGTCTTTTCCATTTCCCATCCTAAAGTATAATAAATAATCATTAACAAGAACATTTTCCCTATCAAGTCTTAGCCTCTTACTTTATTATTTATTAAAGCCTATTCTCCTAAGCAACAGCCCACCTAGGCCGAGCTCAGTGTTGTTAGGTGCTTAGTTTTAGTTTCTTTCCTCTATTTGATCTCACCTTGAGGACTTTGGCGGATGATATCTTCTTTAACTATCAATAATCTGATGATTCCCCCCCGACCCTATAACCTTTCACACAGCATTACAATGCAATTTTCATATTCATCTCATTAATAGTACATTACATACAATTCATATTAAAGAAGGAAAAGATTCAATGTTAGTAGCGGTTTTACAGTCTGTTAAATAGCTTATAGAAATCTTACATGAGCATAGCGCAATAGTTCCCTCCATATAAATATTACCTTAACCTAGTAGAACGTCACGGTCTGGAGTGGCAACCACATACTGGAAGGAAACGTTGTGGGCAACAGCTGAATGTGAATAACACAGGACTCAACTGTTTCAGTTGATGTAGAGATAAAATGAGTGTGTTCAAATAACAAAGTATTTGCAGTTGCCTATTGTACCTAAATTTTGTTAATTGATTTTCTATTATTTTGAGCACAGAAGAGATAAACATATGTATATCATACCTATTCCCTTAGAATAGGGAACAAGTAGGCCATATGAGGAAAAATATTATGTGAAATCATTTTTTATATTACCTACTGACAGAGACACTTAAGGTCTGAAAGATATTTGTGAAATTATTTATCACATGTTTTTTCTTTACTGTAAGAGCTCTAATCACGACGCGTTGGCCTAGTTGGTAGTGACCCTGCCTACAAAGCTAGCAGTCCTAGGTTCAAATTGACGCATTTTTAACCCAAACAAACCTATGTGAGTAAAATTAACCTAATTGGGTATTTGTTTTTATTTATATTTGTTCAAACAATGATTAGTTCAAACAGTCATTAGAAATTATGACTTACTTTATCATTAGGAATAAGCATTATCAGTTGTAGTAATATTAGATCATGTTAACACATTCATATTCAGATTCATATTAGAATGTGTTAATGTTTAGTACAAGTAAGCATTAGGGTATATAACTATATAGGCCTACTTATCAATTAGGACATACAAGTTTAGCTGTCATGACATTAGCGCTAGTGAAAATTACATCAAAAGTTGGTATGCCTAATGAAATTACCTTTTATGACATTCGGTCTAGTGGGGGCGAACCAATGTATAGGTATAATTAAGTTAATAAAACATAATATTTACTATACAAATACACATTTTATTGATTTAACATCTAACATATTGATATTAGCTATACCAGAACATTTAAAGACAGAGAGAAATGAAACAACAGTATATAATTTTTTACATTTTACTATAATATATACAATACAACACTAACATAATAAGTTCGGTTAATATTTATGTACTTATGTTTATGTGTATGTATGTATTTATGTACGTAAACACTGATCAGCGGTTCCCAAAGAGGTTGATTTTTTCTTGAATTTCCTTTGAATTTTCTTTTTTTTCTTTATATTGGTTCTTGTGCCTATAATTGGAACCAGACAAAATGGTAAAGACTGCTCTTTCTTCGCTGTTGTTGTCCGAATGTTTGTGATGGTGGCCATGAAGTCTGTGATGGTTGCTAACTGAAACAATTACTTTTCACCTGATTGGTCATAAGGGGGAGGAAGGGGGTGGGCTTTGCCCGAAGGCTTGCTTCATCAGCCTTTATGCCGCTTACGCACGAGACCCTCGCTAGTTTTCCGGCCTCAGGACCTCCTACGCAAACCTTCAACCTCAGCAGTCAGGCTTCGGGACAGATACTGGTTAGCAACTGCTCCAGACCTTTGGGTAAGACCAGCCCCTCTGCCCTAGCGTAACCTATCAAGCACTTAAGGAGTGCCTGATTGTGTTACAGCAGGCAAGGTCTGCTCTAACTTCGCGCCTTCAGGCTTCTATATTATACTCTAGGGGTAGGGCAAACAAGTACTGCAAAGAATCGGGGTAGATACATTCGGGTCTGTTACTTTAATATGACTATCATGTCGTTTTCATAAAATATCCACTAGGTTACTACTAATACTAAAATTATTTGTAATACAATATTCTTTTAATGACATTGAAATCAACCCATGACATTAAAAAAATCTCAAATACATACAAACAAACAAAATACACAAGGCAAGCAGCTGTTGCCTGCGACTCCTATATATTACTTTTATTTGTATAGAAGCCCAAACCATCAACATTTTAAATGATGTGTTATAGGATTTCAAACATAGAATTAATCAGAATAGAGTAACACACTCCTAGATTAAAACAGTATTAATTCAAAATAAAACTGTATTTCAAAATCAACTTTAAAACACATTAACCTAATCTATCGGCAAGCTAATTGAACGTAACTTAAATTAAGTATTACCATATAATTAAGTATAAAATTATAAGTATAACCTGACTTTATTAAACCTAACCAAACTTTATCAAACCTACATAAATAACATCCTTGAAGTAAGTACTTACACACAGGCACAGGAGATGGTGACATAGTTGGTAAATGCCACTGAATCTGGTGTAGGTTGGAGAGGCGCTCCGAAAGCGTTATGGACGCTCGACATAGACGGAGTTGCGCGTTCAAGGGGCCACTTTCACACACGGAGACGCCGAAGAGGATTTCGTAACAAGCGGGTCACTACAGACTTGCACTACACTCGACGGCTTCAGACAGCGAGGCGGTGGAAGACGGGGCCTGGGGCTTCGGTAACACCATTGTAGTCACCGAGTACCTATCAACACGAATACGAAAAACGCTCTCAACTCAACTGCCAGTACAAACAAAACAAAACAATGACCGACTGACAGTGCGTGCAAGCAAAAGAAAGACAAAGTAAGATGACATTTGTGATTGCTGCCTGCGGTACAGATTAATAACCACTACGTACCTATGCTGGGTGCTGGCATTGCTGCGTTTCGTTTCACGTGTTTCACAGATTATTATAGCATATTAGTGATGTCAGCCAGTTTACATCTTTAGCTTACAATGAGCTTACAGTATTCTTCATTAAAAAAAACATTTAGATACGTCAAATATTTTCTGAGATATTGAATTAAACTTCGTATGCGGTGCTCGAAACCCGAACTCATCTCATCGTAGCAATACATGCCCTATATGAGTACCTAAGTTCCCAGGGCTATATCTTTTCAACCGTAAAGGGTTTAACTTTAACTTTTACAAAATATGTTTTACTACAAGTTCTATTGTGTAAAATGTTAAAATGAACAATACGTAAATGATATAGCAAGAGGTGTCCTCATACAAGGATCTTAAAAGATTTGTTTTCTTATTTGCATTTTTATACAGATTGTATTTTATAACGGCTGCTTATTTTGATGCTATTTAAAGCTAAAATTGTAGTGTAATTTTTATAGTTTACGACTAAATAGCAGTCTCATGTAAACCTGCTACAAATATGTGGAAAAACAAATTTAATCAGCATGATGTTTTAAGCAGTCACCCATCCTGTTTTAGACTAGGTACTGAGCGTTTCGCTATAGATCGCGTCAAAAATCGCTTACTTGTTCGGCCTCTTTTAATTCTTTCTGAGGCCGGGAAGAGTAACCCAGTGTTAAATTTTTGGTGCAAGTGGCCCTTATAAAACTCATTAACAAAAACATAACCTTAGCTTGGTAAAAACACATTTTAGGTTCTCTCCATCGTTTGTCTTCGTTAGTGTCCATGATAACTTCGAACTTCGATTTTCAAAGTAGAGCCTCTGGGTACAAAAGTTATCGTCGAAGCAGGCAATATCAAAAGTCCGGTGTGGGTAAGCAAGCAGTCCAAAAATTAAAAGAAATCCAGAGAAAATACCGAAGAGCGCGAAATCACAAGCTAAGGTTATGTTTTTGTTTATGAGTTTTATGACAAGGTTTTATGGTAAGGTTGGTATGGCACATCTTTCACTTTTTTTAAATATGTAACGGACTAAGGTTAGTGTCCATTTTAATCCATCCCAAATTTAATAAGCTGTTTTTATTTTTTATTATTATACGACGCAACCTAAAAATCTGATGTTTTTTTAATTACTTAGAAGCCTTATTTCCTACCAAAGAAAACATATCCAAGTATTTTAAATCGTTCGGGGAACAATGATATTTTATATAATTATCATTGTCGGGGAACAAGAAAATTCTAGGCATTGTTGTACGAGACATCGTTTTGATAATGTCAAGTTACAAAAGTAATATTTTTCTTCCACATGTTTGAACAATAACTGTGTTCCCGAGTTTTTAATCGACAGTTAAGATAGTACGGTCAGCTGCAAAACCCAAGTCTATCTATTTAGATACTTACGTGAACTATATAGCCATGAGTTATATATAAGCTCTATATAGGTGGAAAGAACCCTTAGGCAACCAATATAGAACCACGGGGAGCAAAATTGCAGCCTATTTTTAACCGACTTCAAAAAAAGGAGGAGGTTCTCAATTCGTCTGTTTTTTTTTAAATGTTTGTAACCTCAGAATTTTCGACTGGGTGAACCGATTTTGATGATTTGAATGCAGGTGCTTCCCGTTTGGTCCCATTCTTATCAAAATGATGGAATCCATGAGGAATCGACGGAACTCTTCAAAATTTATAGGCACACCTATAGCGATTTTGGTATTTTTCATTGTAACTCATGTATTTGCTCTTAGAAAGCATTATTTGGTGAATTGGAACTGCTGATGAAGACCACAGATGGCCAACGGAACTCCT
Source organism: Acleris literana (assembly GCA_946894065.1). NCBI lineage: Eukaryota > Metazoa > Arthropoda > Insecta > Lepidoptera > Tortricidae > Acleris > Acleris literana. The sequence goes on along the minus strand of OX335688.1, from coordinate 5,923,333 downwards.
AAACAGTATATATTTCGAGGGTGGCGACAAGATATTTCGATTAAGATAGTTGAGCTACTATGACGAAGCATATTTAGGTGAAGTAGGAGAATAACAGCATAATTATGCTCACTAAAAAAGTATAAAATAAAATAAGTGTTTAAAAAAACAAAAACCCGCCTTCAAAAAGCAAATAATAACTTCTTTAAAATGGTAGGTAAATAGGTCAGTCCAACTGAAGTCGGCGTCCAACAATATTTTAACCAAAAGCAGGTTTTTGTTTTTTTTAACTTTTTTTTAACCGTGAAACTATGGTAGGTGGGTATGGTTTCTTTGTAAATTTCGATGACCTATTCCCAGTTGTCCACACCCTCGAAAATAGGTGTGGACAACTGGGAATAAAAATTCTCAGTTGGCCACAGTGTGGATAACTGGGAATTTTTATTCCCAGTTGTCCACACTCTTTAATTTAACTCAACTGAGTTAGTTTTTATTAATGTACTTAAGTAGATATATTCGTATTTATATATTATACCCAGGGTCAGGAAAATACAAAGAGTTATTTAAGAGTACCTAACAAACGTTTACTTATAATCTGGTTTATATATCTGGTCTAGTTTTAAAGATAATATTAGCAAAAAATACATGTATTCGTGATTATTTTCATATTTGTAAAACATTTTTTTGTAATATAATTGTAGGTTACGTACAATGTTAAAGAACATCGTCACAACTATCAAACGTCTGTGATTGATTATGCGTCAGTGTGATAAAATTCTGTTTAAAATAATTCATTTTCAAGGACTCCTTTTTGTCAACATGTCGAAACAAAAAAGATCTTACAGTGATTATTTTCACTTATTTGTTCCCTATTTGGAACTAACAGGTCTGAAAATCACTTAATTGTATCTTGCGAGTGGCAAAGCAGTGAATACTATTACCAATACTAATTATTTGCTCTTTTGTAGATCGCCCAGTGCTCGTGAATTAGGAGTCCTCAATAATGTTCCAAAATCCTAAGTTGTTGTTGTAAGCAAATCTATTCGGAATTCATTTCTGATGAGTTTAATGTCTAGAACCTTATATCAACAGAAACAAATGTTCAAAACAAATTTACCTATATCAACAGAGTGCCGCAGGACGAATAATATATTTTGACAGAGGCAATAGGAACAATAAAAATTTATGTCCTAATTTTGGAACTGTTAGATCGTTAGTGGTTTGAAATAAGTGAAAATAACAGCGACAGTCTCGTGTATCCCCTCCCCTGCTACATCCCCCCACTGCTATTAGTCAGTTCACTTTCGTCAGAAATCATGATTTATTCCGCAAAAGTAGGTAGGTTAGGTTCGTTAGGTATGTTTAGATGCCCGAAGGGCTAACCGCCCAGCGGCAGAGCTCCGTCGAATAGGCATGATTTTACGGCCCTTCTAGGCCTTAAAGTTGCAATCACTTTAGGTTCCAAAAGGGGCGTAAAAAAATCTCTTTAGCCACTATTGGTGATATACCAAACACTGTTAAACCACTGATTTAGAACATAAAGCTATAAGATAAGCTGCAAAATTCACTAATGTGCTGCTTGGGAATTGCATGGACAACTTAACGTCTATAATCCTGTGAACACGTGAGGCCACGTTCGTAAGAAACAACCTATATACACGGCGATTTTTAATCGGTGATCAGGAGTTGAAAAATATTAATTACCAACCAAAATTGAATTCAATGGGTGAGGTCTCACGCAATTACCTCACTGTTTAATTAATTACACTTAATGATATTGTTAAAACCAATAACCACCGAAGACATGGTCAACCTACATTCATTATTGAAGTGAAGTGGATACGACACGTCAAGTGGCATCGCTTTGGCGGGGAATTTGACAGATCTTACGTCAATAAACTTTAACTTTTGAGAGCCAGGTCTACCAACCTGACATGACAACAAAATTACTTCACCCAAAGTCAACCAATTGCAGGTCATGAAACCGTAACCTAGCGACAATTGTTAGCGTACGGAGAAATTATGATTGGTAATTTCGAAATCGGAAAAACGAAAAACCCACGATTTTATCCGAACGCTGATAGTTGCTACGGCTACGTTTAAACAACAGCTACTATTTATTAGTCATACAACGCCCAATCAGCTATTCTTACTAAACACAGTCGTTATTGGTCGTTTTATAGGGTTGCTATGGCCACGTTTCAACAAAACTACCAATTTTCATTGACGTTTACAGAAAAATATTTTCTTCTTTTCTTGATTAAATAGCATCTGTCTCGTAGAATATTTTGCCAGTGTCAATTAATAAAATAATGTCAATGGACCTAAATTCTTTAACCTTAATGTTGTGCATACGTGGGTCATTATTTGGGCGTTTGTTCTGAATCACTTTCGTGGTCAGATTTTTGTAGAAGTGGTTGCAGATTTCGATTTAGTTTCTGGTTAGGTATTTAAGTTTACTGGACATCTAACAAATATCCAAAAGCCGCAACAAAATATACGTCCAATTCTTCAAAAATATGTCCACAAAAGTGAGGCGGTTGAAACGCTCGAATAATGACCCACCTAAGAATTTCTAAACAATTAGGAAGTAGGGTGACAATTAATTTCGATAAAGTTATTTTCAAAACAAAAATTAGGTATTACAAAAGAAACAAAAGGTTGGTTTCATAGAACTGCGACTGTAACGTGACCGACATCAATTACTGTATTAGAAAAATTGGTACCTGATCACCAATAAAAAATCACCGTATATAGCGTTGTTAACTGAGGTAATTCAATTATTATTGTTTTTTATAACTTTTTGACGTTAGTATTAGAATTGATAATTTCGCCAGTTTTCTAGAAGGGCCGTTGGCTTTACCTTTTCAACGCCACAGTCGGCTCTGGCCGTCAACTAAAAGTCGTGCCACTGACGCCACGTCGCCTACAGCCGACAAGATTTCAAGATTAAAAGAGACTTTGTTTGGTAGCAATAAGGTGTAATTTGCATAGCATAGCAAACATGTTTGGCGTGTGGGTATTTTGTATTCGACGTATGGCGTTCAAAAGGTTAGTTACTTGATACCCTGCTTAACTCGGGGTCAGTCCGTGGGTCGAAAGATTCGATTCTGACAATTATATTTTTTTAACTTATGTTGTTTCACAAAATAAATGAATGTATTATTTTTTTAATAATCATCGTTTTCAAGAAACGATACAACTTTCAATAACTTAAAATAAAAAAATCTTTAAAAAAATCTTTGTTTCTTATTATAAGTAAAATATTTATTTCTTTTAAATTTTTATTTAGTGATCTGTAAACTTAGATTCTTCTTAATATTACCTTTGTAACAATAAAACGACTACCTATTACTTACCATATATTTTTGAGGTACCTAATAGCGTGAGTATTCGTTTCCGAAATCGAAAGGAATATGCTCACCGCAAGTAGAACGTAGAACACGACTAATCCAGACTCGTATAAATAATCCAGCTCCTGTTCCGCGTAACTAAGGCGCGCTAACCTAACCTATCAAGGTGACATTGACCTGATTGACCTATAGTACATTACTACAGAGGCCGGGACAATAGGGGTTGCTGGCCGAAGACATATAGACGGCCGAGCAGAGCGAGGCCGGATAGGTCTGAGGCGGGCAACCCCATATTTCCCGCCGAGGTATGTATAGTGCTTTTCTCAAACATATAATTCATTAAAATAATTAAAACAAAAATTACTATGTCAAATACTAGGAGTGCATAAACATTAAAAGTAACCTATGCAATGCAATTTATATTACAATGATGAATAAATAAACTAAACTAAAGAATTGATAAGAGATAATTTAATAGTTTTGTTGTCATTACTTATTAATGTTAATGAATATTTTCATCTATAATTTTATAACGCTCTGTGGCCTGTTTTATAAAGCTACAAATTACAATTTACAGGGTACAAATAGAGAATGTCAGCCAGTTTAGATTTTTGGCTTACCGTATTATTCATTAAAAACTAAAAATAGCTTTAAAAAAATCATTTCGATACGTCAAATAGTTTTCGAGATATTAAATTTTAAACTTCGTATGTGGCGCTCGAAACCCAGCGGCTAGCGCTCACGAATGATGACGTCATCGCTTAGCAGAAGTACGCGCCCTTATATGAAAAAGTTAGTTTACAGGGCTATAACTTTTTAACCGTTATAAGTAGCCAGTTGATTTTTTCACAGAGTACGTGTTATTATAAAATCTATCGTTTAAAATTATACAATGAACAATAAATCAAATCCCATGAGGGGTCCCCATACAAGAAACATGAAAATAAATCTTTTTTTTTTAGCATTTTTATATGGATTGTATTTTTATAATGGCTTCTTATTTTGATGCTGTTTTAAGCTTAAATTGTAGTCTACTTTTCATAGTTTCCGACTAAATATGTGACAAAACTGATTTTATCAACACGATGTAGTAGCGTAGTTTAAAACAAGATGGGTGACCGCTTAAAATATCGTGTTGATAAAATCAGTTTTGTCACATATTTGTAGCAGTTTTACTTGACATTGCTACTTAGTCGTAAACTACAAAAATTAGACTACAATTTAAGCTCAAAATAGCATCAAAATAAGAAGCCATTATAAAAATGCTTGTAAAATGCTAAAAAAAAATATTCATGTTTCTTGTATGGGGACCCCTCTTGGGATTTGATTTATTGTTCATTGTACAATTTTAAACGATAGATTTTATAATAACACGCATTCTGTGAAAAATTCAACTGGCTACTTATAACGGTTAAAAAGTTATAGCCCTGTAAACTTACTTCTTCATATAAGGGCGCGTACCGCTGTTAAGCGATGACGTCACCCCAGCAAGATGGCCCCCGCGCGCTTTAATATTATTGACCCAAATTTTAAACGTTCATAGAATCAAAACTACTGAGTCTTTTTGAATAAAATAAAAAGTAGTGTTTGTTTATTTATAAACTTTACTGCTACAAAGTTTTAAGCGATTTGGCATACTTACTGACATTCTTCATTTCCATTTGGCACAACCTTCACCAATGACGAGCAGCCATTTGAGCAGTGTTACCAGTTTAGACCTGTAAAATTGGTACTTGTACCTTTATAAAACGTGCCCCTGGTGTCATCTGTTAAGTTACAAATGACCTAAATAAATAAATCACAAATTAGTTAAATAGTTACTGAAAAAAAAAAACACCAAGAGAGCAGGCAGAAAATCATATTCGAAAAAAAACTTAAAATCAACACACAGTTATTCATAAAATTAACTACAAATAATAACAATTATAAAAGCAACCATTTAAAACTAAAAAATATTTTTAACTTTTAACGTATTCTCGACTTGAATTAGCCGTCAATTTGTCTAAATATGTATTAAAGTATTTAGTAAACCTGTTTTTACTCTAGATATTCTATTTATAGCTAGTAGCGACTGCTGACTTTTACTCCCTTCTTACCTACCGTACCACCGCCCGTTCCCCTAGTGGTACGATGGGTAATAATCTTTCCCCACGGTACCACCATTAATAGTGATGTCAAACATCTATAATAATATACGTAGGCAGGTTTAGGTTATGTTAGTTTTGCAGTAGGCCCGGAGGGCCGAACCACCCAGAAATAGGAGCTCCGCCGTAGCGGAGCTCCGTCGACACTGTCTAATTTCAAATAAATAAGTAAGTATTTCTGGGTGGTTTGGCTTAAAAGCCTCTATTTGAGACGAATATAAGGCTAGCAGCAACCCGGACACTTTGTAAAGTTATTTCTCAACAAGGGCCTTACAGAATCTATCAGGGGGGTTCTCTCATGCCAGTAGGTTGAGTACTTGAGATGTTATTAAATGAAACAATATACTTGAACACTAGGTAAGTATAATGAGCATCGAGCCGGTACTAAATAAGGATAGCTTAAGCGCAACACGGAGTAAGAGTATTAAGAACAAGAACAAGACACCACCGGACAGAAGGGTAGGCAAATTCAGAGTCCCCAAGCCACACACACAACACAAGGCAAGTCCTCGACGAAGAGCGACGACCACGACTACTGCTGGCGTCGGTCTCTTCGCATGCAAGCAATTAGTAGCGACGGCCACGACTACTGCTGGCGTCGATCCCTTCGCATTCACGATACCACGAACTGTACGTCGGGGCTGCAGCTGCAGGGCGAGTTGACCTTATAGGCACCACCAGTGCACATACGCGCGGGACGGCGGCGCTTGGTCGCACGGGCGCGGCGGGCGTGAGTCACACTCTCTCTCTCTCTCGCACTCGCGACGTCGGCGGTCTCGCTCAGAATTGGCAATTGGACGCGCGGCGCAGCGGGTGCGCGTCACTCTCCTCGCCCTCGCAACGTCGCCCATCTCCCTCAGACAGGGCATGAAGTAAATCCGGACCACGGTGTCTTTTACGCCTGTATCATAAAAGAATAATAGATTAATTTAACTTTATTAAATAGATATGAAAATTAAACTATTCTTTAAATAGTAGGCATTTTTGCTTTTTAATAATTAAAAAAACAGGTCAAGTGCGAGTCGGACTCACGCACCGCGGGTTGGGTATTTAAGATAATATGCTTGGTAACCGCAAAAGAATATAATAATTTTGTTAGGGTTCCGCAGTCAAACTAAGAACCGTTATGGGTGATTCTTAAAAATATTCCACATAACTTCAAAAAATTAAACTTTTTTTTTTCACGACATATTGCGACGTACATCGAAAGTATATACCAAAAGCATATTTTCGATGCATATGAGCAAGCTTAATTCTTTCAGGAAAGGTAAAAAAAAATGGTACATAAACACGGATGTGACAGGTTGTGCCACGGTCGTGACATTACTGATCGTGGCTGTGACACTGTATGACATGGATGTGACAGTTCTACATTTTTCACTCTAAATGTTAATATTAATTTTATTAAACTTATGTCATCCCAGTTTAAAGTGATTGAAAACAATAAAAGACACTTAATTGGTTTAATCAACAGTTTTTATTTGTTATGACTACTTTGAGAACATCAAATAATTAAATCACACAAAATTGAGATCTTGTCAAAATACCGTCAGGTACCTAATCATCTACTTAATACAATAAACCAGCCTTTTATTCTTAGAACTATTTGATCACAGGCAGCATTGTTTCGATATCACATAGAATCTACCTATTATTAGTAAACATAAAAATCGAGTATGAAATCGGGACTCATTCTTATCCTTATCCATTCACAGTAAAGTTGAGCAAAATGCTCAAAGTAAATGCAGAGTTTTAGCTCTACACACAACTAAAAGTAAATCTCTTATAAAAAAGTAAATCTCCTAAAAAAAGAAAACAATATCACTGATCAAACATCTCAAAAAAAAACTTATATAGTTATAATATCCAACAAATTTTAAGGTTTGTTTTTTTCATAAAAGAAGTGTAATCCGATATTTAAAAAACAATACTCTCTTATATCTAATGACCCGCAAATCATGTCAAAGCCTCCAACTTTTTATTTAACAGGATGATCAAATAAAGAAAAATCAAATTCGAAAATTAATTCTCCTCTCCTACCTGGAGTGGGTTTTTTTAAAACAGCGACAATGTCTTCGGCGTCAAGATCTGCACAGTCATTGTTATTCCAGATGAAAACTGTGGCTCCTGATCTCACATTATGATATTTCTTTTTGGTAAATTTAGTGTAGTAAGGTGCATCAGGTTTGTCCTTATTTATACTAACAATTTGACCCACAAAAAGGGAAACCACATTCTTTTTTCCGGAAAACTTTGCTATTACCCACGTCCCTTCTTCCAAATTATTTGTATTAGCTTTGGGAGAATTATCACCTTGTACAGGTTCAATTAAATTGGGGTTGGTCGTACTAAGACTTGATCCTACATCACGTTCAGTGGTCACTCTTATTATCGGTCGTCTTGAACTGGGATAGTGAGAACATTGATGTTTTATTTCACAGGAAGCACAAGAAAGCTCTCTTATATTCAGCATTGTGGGTTCCTCAGTACTCCACGTTATTTGATGCATTTTTTTTGTGTCTTGTATGGTTAAAATCTTAGTACAATTTTGAAGTAAATCCTCAGCATTTTTAATTTCTTGCTCACTCACTTCATATATCAAAACATTGCAGTTAGTTTTGACAACTTGGACAAAGGTTTCATAGTCAGGGATATCATTACCTTTAAGAACATGATTATTAGCAGCTCCTTTCAAAGCCGCTCCGACACCATCTGCAGGGCCTTTACCGTGGGCTGTTTCAGTAAAATTCCATGTTGCAGCAGAAATATTCAATATGCGGACAAGGTGTTGAGTGAAAAGATAGAAATTGCTTTTGTTTTTGTATTGACTGCTAGGGCCATCACTCACAATGTGTAAATGAAAATGAAAAAATGAAAATGAAAAATATATTTATTTCGTTAAAGCTTAAGTGTAAATTATTACTAGGTGGAGACTTCCTATTAAGTATGCAATACCTGTATCAGGAAGCCCCGCTCCTCCATAGCAACTAGTTTTCATATAGAGAAATAAATGTGTGTGTGTTTGTGTGTGTGTGTGTGTGTGTGTGTGTGTGTGTGTGTGTGTGTGTGTGTGTGTGTGTGTGTGTGTGTGTGTGTGTGTGTGTGTGTGTGTGTGTGTGTGTGTGTGTGTGTGTGTGTGTGTGTGTGTGTGTGTGTGTGTGTGTGTGTGTGTGTGTGTGTGTGTGTGTGTGTGTGTGTGTGTGTGTGTGTGTGTGTGTGTGTGTGTGTGTGTGTGTGTGTGTGTGTGTGTGTGTGTGTGTGTGTGTGTGTGTGTGTGTGTGTGTGTGTGTGTGTGTGTGTGTGTGTGTGTGTGTGTGTGTGTGTGTGTGTGTGTGTGTGTGTGTGTGTGTGTGTGTGTGTGTGTGTGTGTGTGTGTGTGTGTGTGTGTGTGTGTGTGTGTGTGTGTGTGTGTGTGTGTGTGTGTGTGTGTGTGTGTGTGTGTGTGTGTGTGTGTGTGTGTGTGTGTGTGTGTGTGTGTGTGTGTGTGTGTGTGTGTGTGTGTGTGTGTGTGTGTGTGTGTGTGTGTGTGTGTGTGTGTGTGTGTGTGTGTGTGTGTGTGTGTGTGTGTGTGTGTGTGTGTGTGTGTGTGTGTGTGTGTGTGTGTGTGTGTGTGTGTGTGTGTGTGTGTGTGTGTGTGTGTGTGTGTGTGTGTGTGTGTGTGTGTGTGTGTGTGTGTGTGTGTGTGTGTGTGTGTGTGTGTGTGTGTGTGTGTGTGTGTGTGTGTGTGTGTGTGTGTGTGTGTGTGTGTGTGTGTGTGTGTGTGTGTGTGTGTGTGTGTGTGTGTGTGTGTGTGTGTGTGTGTGTGTGTGTGTGTGTGTGTGTGTGTGTGTGTGTGTGTGTGTGTGTGTGTGTGTGTGTGTGTGTGTGTGTGTGTGTGTGTGTGTGTGTGTGTGTGTGTGTGTGTGTGTGTGTGTGTGTGTGTGTGTGTGTGTGTGTGTGTGTGTGTGTGTGTGTGTGTGTGTGTGTGTGTGTGTGTGTGTGTGTGTGTGTGTGTGTGTGTGTGTGTGTGTGTGTGTGTGTGTGTGTGTGTGTGTGTGTGTGTGTGTGTGTGTGTGTGTGTGTGTGTGTGTGTGTGTGTGTGTGTGTGTGTGTGTGTGTGTGTGTGTGTGTGTGTGTGTGTGTGTGTGTGTGTGTGTTAATTACTAGGCTAGGTTTACTATGGACTATGCTACTACTACTTGTTGTAAATGTTACAATGGATTTTAACACCACAAATATACACTTATTATAGTAAATTACATTACCATTACATAAATTTTATTTTATTTTATTTAACACCATTGCAGCCAAGAGCTCCAAAAACTATGCTATGACCCGATATAACAGTGCTTCAGTCTCGTTATAACTAAGTGTTTTGAGCCACTCAGACATACTTTTTTTGCATTTATACAATTGTAACTGGTATACACATAATTTTTCGTTTATTTTATTATACAAGTGAGCTGATTGTGCTGTAAATTGTCTTTTTGCAAATGCTGACTTAGTTGCTGGGACGGGGGCAACGCTGTGTTTACGTCTACGTGTTTGTGAAATAGGATTGTATTTTAAGGTTTTGTGCACTTTTAGCGTTGCAGAAAGAATGTACAGTTTCCTCATTGATAATAAGTCACTAAGCTGGTAAAAGCTGGTAAAGTTCATCCGTTGGGAATCTATAAGGTTTAGAGTGCATTACCTTTATAAGACAGCGTTGTCCCCTTTCAACCTCCAAAAATTTAGTTTTTGCTGAACCACCCCATACCGATATACAGTAGGACATGACAGATTGTGCTAAAGTTAAATACAGTTGATTTAAAAGTTTTTTTGTGGTTATATGTCTAAGTTTTTTAAATATCCAAATTAGCTTACGTATTCTGGTGTTAACGTATTCAATATGAGTATACCATGACATGCGTTGGTCCAGCATTACACCCAAGTATTTTGTAGAGTTAACTTTCACAATTTCTATACAGTTACAAGAAATATGGTCAGAATTGATACAAGTATGAATTTTTAGATTTTTACTGTTATTTGGTTGTGAACTATTATATTTAGTGAAGCACATATAATTCGTTTTATTAATATTTAGTGTTAAAAGATTACATTTTAACCAGGAGAATACTCTGGTCATACCTGTTTCTGCACTTTCAAACACAGACTCCCAGGATTGCCCCTCAAAGACTATGACAGTGTCATCAGCGTAAGAAAAGGTGTGCCCACATTGCAGTTTAAGGTTTGTCAAGTCATTTATATAGATCAAAAACAATGTGGGCCCCAGAACGGAGCCCTGGGGGACGCCATAAGTTACGTCAGCTTCCTGGCTAATAAAATCACCAATTTTAACTTTTTGAGTTCGCCCCTGCAAATAGTCACTTAGCAAATTTAGCGGGTTTCCTCTTATACCAATCCTCTCCATCTTGCGGGTAAGAGTGGAAAGAGAGACCGTGTCAAAAGCCTTTTTTAAGTCTAAAAACACTGCTAGACACTTGTCACCATTATCAGTCCTACCAGCTATCAACTTAGTTAGTTCAAGTATTGCATCTTCAGTAGATTTAGTCTGACGGAAGCCAAACTGTTTATCTGATAAAATATTAAACTTGTTAAGGTATGAAATAAGGCGATTATTAATTAGTTTTTCGATAACTTTGGAAACAGCTGGCAGGACCGATATTGGCCTATAGTTATTGACATCATCTCTCTCCCCAACCTTATGAACTGGCGTAACTATGGATTGCTTAAACTGTGTTGGAAAGATACCATCTTTAAAGCAGAGGTTAGCCAAGTGACTAATTACTGGAGCAGCTTGAGCCACGACCATTTTTAGGAATTTAGTTGTGATGCCGTCCCATCCAGCGGCACCGTCCGATCTCAAGCCCATGACAATGCTATATACTTCCTGAGGGTCTGTATCTAAAAGTACAAATGAGGAGGCTGTCCGGTCAGGTTCAGTTTGGTTATAGTCCAGCAATTGGTCTACGCTTCTGTTAGGGCATTTTTTGAGAATATCCTCAGCTAAAGTCTTGCCCACATCAGCAAAACACTTGTTAACAGAATTGACTGAGTCATTTGGTGTTGATTCGATGGTTAGCAAATCGAGGTTAGAAGTCTTAGTAGATTTGTAATGAATTATTTCTTTTAGTGTTTTCCAAAGTTTTTTAGAGTTTTTAGAAGCATTTGTTAATTGTTTTCTTTCGTAATTACGCTTTAATTTTTTAATTAAATTATTACAAAAATTGCGGTATCTTTTGTACGTGATCCTAAGAATCTCATTATATATTTCGGATCGTACCTTTAATTGTAATTTATTACGATTTCTTATACATCGCAGTATACCAGGAGTTATCCACGGCTTTATCGTGCGCTGGTTTCTAGGTATAGGTTTTATAATCCTGCTTTCCTCTAGGGATTGACTTAGTTTCTGTATCAAATGATCGGCAACAAATCTCGGGTCACTACTGAAAAGAAGGAGTTCAAGGTTTTTTTCCATAAGTTTTTTAATTGCTTCTTCGTAGTTAGCGGTACTTTGCGTTTTTGATGTGCGCTCTTTTGACCTGTTATTCGTTAGTGTTAAAAGGATTGTAAGATGGTCTGTAATTGAGGTATTTAGAATAGCGCAATAAGCCGAGGATTCATAACTATTTATTTTTATCATAATGTGGTCTAGGCAATTTGTTAGTCTGGTTGGATAAATGTGACCTGGTAGTATACCATGTGTAGAAAGCATATTTAAGTACTGTTGTCTATTTAAATTTGTATATTTTGATTCATTCTGTCTGGGGATGAGGTTAATGTTAATGTCACCGGTTATTATTATGTTCGATGAATGATTATTTTCAAGGTAGGTATTTAAGGAGTTGATAAAAGTTATTGCGTGTTAAGAACGGGTAACGGTAAGTTGGGGTTAATACGACATTCAGTCAGAATCAAAATCAAAATATCCACCTCAAGTTTTAACTCGGAGAGACTCAATATTAGATCATCGAAATTACCATATACACTCCTGATATTTTGCGAAACTATGGTTAAGTTTGATTTATCTACTGGTACATATATATGGAGATCCTGAGGGTCACACTGTACGGAAACCGCAATTTGAGAGTTGTCAATTTCATTTAAAATATTAGTACTACAAATCATAATGGATAAATGCAGAAAAACAAGGGGTCGTTTAGCAGTGGTGAGTGTCTTTGTTTTGTGTGTAGTACAGAATTTATAATGTAGGTTAACGTTATATTCAAAGTGTAGCCCGGCTGGGTATGCGGACCCAGCTTATACGTAGTATACCTTGTCGCATAGTAGCCACTTTGGATGTGTATACTACAATACAGTTTAAGTGTATTAGTGAATTTAAGTTTTAATCTAGTTTTAATGTGTTTTGTATGTTTGTGTGTGTGCCTGTCAGAGCGCTTATGATTATTGTGTATGTGAGTGGAGTGTGTGTGTGTGAGTGTTAAAGTATAGCATGCAAAAGACAAAAAGTAGTGTATAAGTGCGAAAAAACTACGATACAAATGGATAATAATTAACATACTTATCACTATTTGAAGCAGCGATAGTCAGGTTGATCTTGAGAGCTGTTTTATTTGTGACTCGCTATTTACGAGAATGATTTGAGAAGCATCATCTTGCCTTAGATAAACACTGCCATACGCTGTCCAACAGTATTTAAATAGATTTTGGCGCTTAAGTTCTCGGGCTAAGAAATAAAGGCGGCCTGCTTTCGGGGTTAGTTGCTCAGATGCATATACTGGGGTCTCTTCAGAGTGACGTAGTCCTAGGTGTTTTGCTCGCAGTTTTTGACCACTCGATGTATTAAACACTTTGCACTTACGAAGTATCTCGTTTTTTATAATGGTGGACGATGTCTCAATCACTATCGGAGTTGTTTGTGAGCGGTCTTGCTTTCCTCGGACTCGATACACGTCTCTGATGTCAGCTCTCGTCATTGCACATTTAACAGATTTCGATAAATTTAATACTATTTCTATGAGGTCCGACTTTGTCTCTCCAGAGTTCTTAGGAACATTTTTTAGCTCAAAATTCGATTTTCGGCTGTTTTTGAGTAGGTCTTCAAGCTTGTCTTCTAACACCACAATGTGTTTCTTGTCCTCAGCAGATTGATTTTCCAAAATTTATATTTTTTTAGCACCTTAATATTTTGATTTGCCGTCAAACGCATTAAGGCTATCTTCAAATGAGCATGTACTGCGGCCGCATCATGACGCAGGCAACCAGAAACAGAACAGAAGGGAATGGTATCCACTTGACCAGTGACGTCCGATAAGTAATATAAAACTCCTGTGTGAATGGACACCTGCTGACGGGATGCTCCAAAATGTACCGATTGAATTTCCGAGAAATATTTGCATGCGTAATTTTCAGAGAAATCAATCCTTACCAAAATTTCCCCTGCAGCTAAATTAGTCTTGATATGATTAATTGCTTGATATTGGTTACGTATATTGAATATGTGCAGGAGAAATTTGGGTAGAATTTCCAGGAAAGCTTCAACCAGCCCCTTTTTGTCAATTGTTAGTCTACATTTAACTGTTCTTCTAATCATTTTGATATTCCCTTTTATATCTCGTTCTTCATTTTGGCTCACCCATTGATGGTATGAAATGCTTTCGTTTTCGAATGTCTTAAAGTTAGGAGTTTTATGAAGGCACTGAGAGCATTTACGACTCATGCAGTTATATGAATTAGTATTACATACCACACTTTCTAATACGGGGTCTCCATTTTGTATGATTTTTAATGCTTTTAATCTGTTTAGCATCATATCAAAATTTTCATGAAGTACACACAAGCATGTATCGCGATCAGTTAATTTTGCCTTAACAATCCAGAATGGACGCAAACGACAAAAGCTTGCATAACTTACACGCAATGTTCTGTCTGATAGGGTATTGTACTTTTTGTGAAGATTTTCCATAGTGTCGGTAATATACCTTTTCTGTTTCTTTATTTTATGTCGCGTAATAGTATCTTTCACTCCAGGGCTTATCATAGAATTCTCTTCACTTCCTAAAAACTTTTGAACCGCTAATTTTCGGACACGCCATATATCTTTCAAAACTGTTTGCCTTTTCCTGGCTTCGATCGGCATTTGAGAAACTTTATTTAGCAGCCTATTCGTTTTGACTTGAAGAGTATGTATTGTTTTCTGCAGCACTTTTATTTTCGCTTTCTGATTCATTATTATAACATTGGTTAGTTTTCTGCGTTTTTTATGTTCTTTTAACGCTTGGCACCTTTGTCTACTCATAACACTGTCTCGAGAACTGATGGATGATGGAGTTCCACCTCGTTGTAACATGGTAGGTGTCTCGTCTCTCCTAATCTCCGGTGTTGCATAGCGATCTCTTATTGGTGAAGAGACGCTTGGATCTGGCACCAGGGCTTCAATCATTTCCAAATCAGACGGAGGAGTGTTTTCTCTAATTAGTTGCATTCCGCGTTCTCTGCATTTTTTTAATGCTCTACTTTTTCTGGTACGTTCACGCCATTTCTCTCGTTGCGTCTTCTGATCACGACGTGATAAATCTTTTATCGACGGTATTTTATTTTGCTCCTTCCTTCTTTGACGCCGTGCTCGTTCTTTTTCTTTTGCTTCCTCGTATTTAACTGGATCTGCTTTTATTTCAGCGCGTCTCTTTTTTTCATATTCACGTCTTGCTTTTTTTTTTGCTTCTGTATTAATCTTCTTTCGCGGCATCTACAGAAAGTAATAAAATAAAATAAAAAGATGTAAAAATAGTTTTAGCTATGGAAAACAAGCCTTTTCATGTGATACTCACTTGGTATAACCGCTTTACTTTAATTCTTTAAACCCTCTTTTAGACCCATTTCCAATTAATATTAAACTTTTTTTGTCTTTTTTTATTTATAAATAGATGCGGGCACGCAAGTCGTGCAACTATGCCAAATTTCGATGCCTTTAGTAGTTGCTGAGAAAATCTGCAGTGACAGACAGACAGACGGACAGACAGCCACCGAATTCTTACCCATAAGGGTTAGTTTTTTAAGTTTTTTACCATTCAATTATTGAAATAACATAGAATGTAACGACCACGCGTTGTTATGTCACGACCATGTACTCAAACAGTCCATGGTGGTGACATTTTTTACAAACCATGGTCGTGACAATTTGAAACGTGTTCGATATAACCTATAAACTAGCCATGATTTAGCACATCTTAAGTAATTATCTTAAAAAGCACTGTATGAGGTACAAATTATGTTTAAAACAATAGCGTGGTATTTGCACTTACCTTCAAAAATCGTACACGGCGTTGACGTGTTAAGGTTGTCCCTTTTTTCAAATAAATAAGATGTTTTTTTTTGCGAGACACACACTACATTCAGCCCTTAGCAAAACTGACGTAAAGACAGTGTTTCTGTTCTAAAAAATATTAAAAAGGGTTACTAGCATGAAAGATACTTTTCTACCGAGTCCCACATTTTTAAAGTATCGCACATGGTCGTGACACAAAAATTACTCACAAACTTTATGTTGCTCAAAGTCATAAATGGATCTTTTTTATTTTTTATTTTTTTAACAGCTATTTAGAACATAGATTAGTCTTCCGGAATTGCTGTAATATTACGCGAAAAAAAACCACAGTTCAACAGAAAAAAATATATTGTTTCCAAATTTGGCAATCTCACACTACACGGTCCGTGACATTTTGGAGTTATATATTTTTTTAAACAACTTTATAATAATTTTACGTCAAAAATTATATTCAGACATGATGTTACAGGTAATTTACTAAGTAAATTGATATAAAGTTTACTGATATCTCTGAAAAAAATATTCAATTCTTACAACTCACACAAAAACACGTAAGAATAAGAATCACCCTTATAGTTTCACCATGTCCGTCCGTCCGCAGCCTAGCTCAGAGACTCTTAGTACTAGAAAGCTGTAATTTGGCATGAATATACATATTAGTCACGCCAACAAAGTGGTAAAATAAAATCTTGAATTTTTTTTTTTACTTTCCTTCCCCTACATGTAACGTGGGGATGTTTTTTTTTCTCGTCTACCCCATAGTATGGGGTGTCGTTGGATAGTTGTTTCAAAAATATTGCGGGTTTGTCCAAACAATTTTTCGATTAAGGTATCCGTTTATGAAATATTAAGCTTTAAAGCGCTAATTTTTGTTAGAGTCAAGTGTCCCCCCCCCCCACTACAGCCAAAACTACAAATACTAAAAATCTGAAAAATATCTCAAATTAAAGCACATATAATGAATTTAATAGGAAAACTATCACGACTAAGGAGACTTCATTGGTTCTTGAGTTACAAACGGTTTAAATGTTTATACCTACAGAAAACTTATTTGCGGTGTTGGTAAACTGACCGCGACCTATGTCGATGTATGGGGATAACAGTTTTCCAACGGCAAAGTTAAGTTTGTCGCGAGGTCTAATTTGTTCGTTGTATGTAACGGCTTCGGAACCCTACACTGAGCATGGTCCGACATGCTCTTGCCCGGTTTTTACAATACCTATAAGATACCATCAGTGGCCCGTTTCACTAAGCTACAAGTTACAAACTACAAGTGGAACTATCTTTCTAGCAAAAGGAGTTAGAAAGAGACTTCCGCTTGTAATTTGTAACTTGTAGCTTCGTGAATCGGGCCTCTGATATCTTCAATAAGCCGTTCAATAAATTTAAAGGCTTTTTGTGTTCCTGTTTATTATGAACTTTATTTTCTATGCAACAAGGTCCATTTTGATTAGCCTACATTTTAATACAGATTTGCAAAGTTTTTTGGTTATTTTTCAAAAACTGTAAATAATGAACACCTCATTTTATTTTTACCTTAAAATAAAAACAAAAAAACCGCCTTCAAAAACGCAAAAAATAACTTTTAAAATGGTAGGTATACGTCAGTCCAACTGAAGTCGGCTTTTGGGTAAAAATATTGTTAGTCGCCGACTTCTATTGGACTGACCTATACTTGGTTTAGGCCACCAATAATTGTAAATTGTCTACTTTTTACACGTCCTATAAAATTATATGTTAATAACTTAATAAATAGTTTACTTAAATAGGTTAGTGTAGTAACCATTACGTTATGAGTAATACATTTTAATATAAACGCTGTTTAAATTCGGCAAATCGTACCAATATTAATTAATTAACATATTTTCAAAAATTTATATTTTTTTTCTTCATACTAAAAATACGTGTCCAAAACTTACCTTAAGACTATTAAGTGCGAGATTATATTTAAAACAACATCTTGTACTGAATGGAATAACTTTAATTTACTTCATTATATTATTTTCTCGGTAATAATGACTGTTTATTATTAACGTTAATTGGTTTCTTACATATAAAATATACATGGAACGCTTGGTCCGGCAATATATTGTCTCGAGAGTTACATTGCGAGCGTTACCAAATATTTGCTTAATTTCCATGTATCCAAAGTCCCAAAACCAGTGTTAATATGGCAAAACTAATGCTCGTCCTGCCAAAAATTCAAAAAAAGAAATGTCAAACAATTACCCTCCAAAAATTTAAATTTAGTGTGTGAAGATTAAGTTGTCCACGTAAGTTTATTGAATTTACATACTGATTTTTATGTTAAATTGTAATTCTTTTGTGTTTTTATCACTGTTGCTCATTGCTACATTCGTACTATTGTGAATTAACCATTAATTGAGGCTTTACAGTGGATTAATTTAGAGACATCACAATTTTAGGGTAGAGCCGCAAGCTTTTTCTGTCGCGAGATTTACCGAGTGTTACTAGGAGAGTTACCAAGCTTTGCTGCGAGAATTACCGAGAGTTACCTTAAGCTAGTTTCACAGGAAGTTAAAAATATTAATAACCCTTTACAGTGTTACCATTTTAAAAGAAGTTATTTTTTGCGTATAATGGCGGTTTTTTTGATATTTAATACATTTATTTTATTTTGTACTTTTTAGTGATAAGCAGTGATCGGAATAGGTAGAGCTAATTTGCCTAAACTTGACGCATATTCATTCATGCGTGAGAGAGATGGGAATACATTATTGAATGAACATGCATCAAGTTTAGGCAAATTAGCTCACCTATTTCCGATCACTGGTGATAATCACAGTTGGCCCAGCGCAGCGGAGCAGTAAAGACTCTGTGTCTAACGTCTCTCTGATGTAATTGAAAAAAAATTTGCTAAAAGTTAATAAGTGTGGTTAAAATTTATACCTGATTAAAGTGTGTGAAAATAGTTATAGTTATATAGTTTAAAGTGCAAAAATCGATTGAGTATTACAAGCAATATCGATAAAACAAATTTAAAAATAATTGTAACCGTCTAAATAACTGACCTATGACAACCCGCGGTGAGCTCGCATCTATGAGTTATCCCCTTTCGCCGAGCGGTACGTAACTGGTACACACCATTTTGAACCCTCTGGCTGAGAATTGCATAGAGATAATAAGCCTACTAACGCCCTATTTCAATGGCTTTATTACTTGCCCGCTTGGTCGAGTCGTGAAGAGGTCGGTCTATGTTAGCTGCGACCGCTGCTGATGATCCCGGTTCGAATCTCACCGGTGTAGGAAACTTTTTCTGTTTTGTTTTTGTGCTTTTTTATAAAGTAGAAACTATACAAATAAAGGAACAAATATATATATATATATATATATATATATAAATATAGAGGGCGAGAATAACTACCATACTATAAACTTCAAATCATCAGAATGTCGTTTATTGATTATGTCACTGTTAGAAGACCTACAGCAAGACCAAATTATTCTGATAACACAATATTTGATTCTCAAAATGTGCTCAGCAGTAGTCATCTGAGTCTACCGAACATACCAATCGGGGACTCCTCCCTGCTGAGAGAGCTGAAAGATCAGGTTGAAAATCTACAAACTGAATTGGAAATTGCAAACGAAGAAATTTCTAAACTTACACTTGAAATCTCAGAGTTAAAAACGTCAAACGATGACTATAAAAACAATATCGCTTTGTATAAAACTGTCACCGCATCGGATATAATAAAACAAAAAGTAAGTGGTCCAAACATGCTTTCAAGGATGTCTTTTACACCTACTTATAGGAAGATTAATCAATTGTGTACAATGAGATCGTCGAGTACACAGCGCTCGAGCACGGTTTGTAAGATGTTAGAAAATTTTCAGTCGTCAAGGTTTTCGACAGAACAGAATACCATAGTATCACCATTGAAAAAAAGCAGAAATGACGTAGATGACACTTTAATTTTCGGCAGTCGCAATGAACAGACCATAAGTGCATCTACTCCTATAAAATCTGTCTGTCCCGCTACAAGGGCAAAAAATGACTTATATCGTCCGTTATCCACAACAAGTCATACGCCGGGGTTACAAAGAAGCAAACCAAGTGACGATAAGCAACTGAGAAGAAAAATATGTATCATCAGCAGCAACAAGACAAACTCAGTACTCAGGACGGCGAAGAAAACTTTCGGCGCGGACGAGATATGTTATTTTCTTACTGCTCACTGAGGAATATCTCGACTATTAGAAGGTATCGATAGCAAACTTAAGCACTTCACTATGAAGGACTATTGCTTTATTCTGATAGGAGACGAGGATTTCAGTAGTACATGTGATTACCAAAAAATTGTTGATACAATTAGGGATCAATTTCTGCTCATAAAGCATACAAATGTAATAATTTGCTCCCCTACTTTCAGGTTAAAAAAATATTGTGAGTTGTTCAATAAATGAATAGAGCTTTTTAATAAATTTCTGAATACAGATGTTTTTAGACATCAATATGCTTATTTATTAGACTCGAACGAAAATCTGGACTACTCAAATAAAATGTTCTGGACGAGGACCGGACAAATAAACAATAAAGCTTTGTCAAGTATTTTTAAGGATTTGGAATTTTATGTAAGCGAACTTGATTGCTATAATGTTTGTCTGTCTCAGACCAACGGATTATTGAAAAATGTATCAAAATTAACACTAGATTTAAACTCCTCACGTCCTCCAAATAATCACTCTAACAATACTTTTTTAGTACAGGGTCAATTTGTACCAAAAATATCGTAGTAAAACAAGCTGCTGAGTTGTATATTTTTTATCAGAACCTATGTGGTATCACAAATAAAAAAGATGAACTTGAATTGTACTTGCATGATCTCACTGCTACTCAGCATTTTCTAAACGCCATCTCGGCCCCCCTGTTTAGCTTAGTAGAGCATAGGCTTGCGACTTTTAATACAAGGTCGAAAAAGAAAAGAGGAGGTTCACTAATCTTAGCTCATATAAACAGACCGAATGAGGACCTCACAATTTGTAAAAGATTATATAAAGAAGAATATTTTGAGATCTGTGGAGTTAGGACTTTGGTACCGGTGTGAACATAATTTGTTGCTATCGAAATCCGATGGATGCAAATTTTGATCTCTTTATAGACAGACTTGAACAGCTGCTAGAACACTTCTTTAACAAAAAATGCATAATTTTTGGTGACTTCAATATAAACTTGTTGATTGAAGATAAAAAATCTGTAAGCTTCTTATCGTTGCTCGCTTCTTATAGTTTTAGACATCTTATTTCAACTGCTACATTCATACGAAATGAGACACAATCGTGCCTAGATAACGTCTTGACTAACTTACCAGACATCTGTGTAGCTCCTCCCCTGGTGGACCAAAATGGTCTGGCTGATGGTCACGCTGGAATTCTTGGTACTTTCACAGTAAATGAAATTGGCAAGTCGAATAATGAAAAAACGTTATGGAAAACAGTTAGAAAACTTAATACTGTCGGTAAAATTAAGTTTCGTGAAAGAATTGTAGGCGAAAATTTGATAAATATTGGTATCAATACTTTTATTCAAAAATTTAATAGGTTATTTAGAGAAAGTTTTAAAAAACAAAAAGTAAAATTGCCCGCAAAAACAGGGTCTAAAATAAAATGGGTAACTAAGGGAATAAGAGTCTCTAGTAAAATGAAGCGTTTCCTCATAACCCATACAGAAGAAAGTATGTTGGTATTTATAAACGTGTAATTAGAAACGCAAAAAAGTTGGGCGTGCAGTCACAAATAGAAAAAGCAAAGGACTCCTCGAAGGCAATATGGAAATTAGTACATAAACACCGCAACAAGGTTATTGAAAGATCAAAGGACAATCAATTCTTAAAATTTAAACAGAAAAATGTGACCACAATAACAGTAAATAATCCCAGAGACGTGTGTGATGTTTTTATAAAAAAATTCACTGAAAACAACGGCACCGACGATCTTTTACATAAAGCTCTCCAACTATTACAGTGTCATACCACTAGAGTGCAAGATGACATGCTGTATGAGCCGGTAACTTTGGTCGAAATTAGGTTCATAGTGAAGAACTTAAAACCCAAAACCTCCAGTGGGTATGATGAGCTACCTATTGCTGTAATAAAAGAAAATATTGACGTACTTGCAGAACTACTGGCCTGTTTGTTTAATGAATGTATTGTAATGTATTGTAACAAGTACCTTCCCAGATCAGTTCAAGGTGGCAAAAGTTCTAGCAGTACATAAAAAGGGGTCCAAATTGGATCCAATAAACTATAGACCTATTTCTCTCCTGCCATCACCCTCTAAAATTCTTGAGAGAATCATGAAAGATAGATAAATGAAACACCTTTACAAGTATAGGGTATTAAGCGAGAGACAGTACGGTTATCAAAAGAGTAGGGGAACAAATGAGGCAATTACCGCTCTTATTGGGGACATAGTTCATCAACTGAATAACAAAAAAAAGGTTGCAGGCTTGTTCCTAGATCTGAGTTCAGCTTTTGACACAGTGGATCATAAGATCTTGCTCGCAAAGCTGGAATACTATGGGATTAGGGGGAAAATGTTGGCACTTTTTCGTTCTTATCTAACAAACAGAAAACAATTTGTGGAAATAAAATGGATACAGGATAACAACGAAACAGTCCATAACTCGAAAATTGCCAGATTGGCAAGAGGTGTTCCTCAGGGTTCCATACTGGGTCCTGTCGTGTTTATAATATTTTCAAATGACCTGGTCAGTTAAATGGAAGGATCTCTTCAGGATACGAAACTCGTAGTTTTTGCTGATGACACCCATGCAATCATATCTGCAGGAAGTATCTCGGAATTAAATGACAAGGTAAACAACGCACTGAAAGCCTTTCACAACTGGTTCGAAAATAACAACCTAAGACTGAACTACAGTAAAACCAATGCTTTGCTTTTTAAAACCACTGCGAGAAACAATGATGTGCTGCAAATCCATCAACCAAGTGAATGCAGTAAAATTCCTCGGTGTTCGTATTTACTCCAGCTTAAACTAGAAAACCGAACTGTCAGCGATCGCAAATTCCGTGAGTTCTGCCTGCTACGCACTAAGAAGCCTTAGAGAGGAGGTAAACATGTCCCAAATCAAAATGGTGTACTATACACTGGTGGAATCGAGATCAGCATAAAGTTCTGGGGACATAGCTTTAAGTATAATGTTAGCACTGCTTTTGTTGCCCAGAAGAGGGCTATCAGGATTATGGCTAGAATACCTCAGAGTACATCTTTTAAGAAATACTTCTTGGATTTTGAAATTCTCACTGTTCCTTGCCTATACATCCATATAGTTCTCTCTGACCTTATGAAGCATATCAATAACATAGAAACACCCGAAGAGCGAAAAAAGCGATTGGCGACACGGAGGAAAAACCTGCCACAGTCCACCAAAACTAGGCTTAAAGTATTAAAGCAATCGGCGGGCTACCAGGCAATTGTTCTTTTTAATAAGTTGCCTGTTGAAATGAAGTTGCTTTTAAATATAAATATATTTAAAAATAAGCTTAAAGCATTTTTGATAGGGAAGTGTTTTTACTCAGTTGAGGATTTCTGTGAGTCGCGTAATTAATTAATTAATTTATTAAATGAAAAATTTAAAAAATTGCAAACATGTTAAGACTAACTTTTTTTTTTTTTATATATATGGTAAAATGAATGTTTTAAATATTGTGTATTTTTTAATGATCTATTAAGTAGGTATGTATTTTAAATTAATTTGTGAATTATGTAATGATAAGATATTTCAAATGCAATGTATATTGTTTCTGAATAAATGACTATGACTATGACTATGAATCTGTTATGCAAATTCTAGACTTGTTACTAAAAATACTAAAATCGCTGTATGTATGCCTATAATATTTGAGGAGTTCCATCAATTCCTCACGGATCCCCTCATCAGATTTATATTTGGTTACAATGTATGTTGGTATGCTCTATCAAACCAAAAAAGAATTTTTAAAATCGGGGAACTCTGTAAAAAGTTCAAACCGAGAACCTCCTTTTTTTTCAAATCGGTTAAAAGACTAAAACCTTCTCCTAAGTGTTACAAATACTTTTCTGAAAACCGCATCAAAATCGATTCAGCCAAACGCGAGATAATCGCGAACAAGCATACATACATACAGGTCAAACTGAGAACCTCCTTCATTTTGAAGTCGGTTAATAAAAATAATTAAGTATCTATACGTCAGGATTAAAGAAATAAAATTGAATAAGAAACTTCGGAGATAAGGGGGAGAGGGGGGGGGGGGGAACGGTCATTTTATGTAAATTTTTGGCTTTACATCAAAAAGTACATGAGAGGAAATAAAAAAAAAATACATGACACCCCATTTGCTATAATCAAACCACTTTCATTTTTCAACCCCCCATTCTAGACCCCTTTTCCACTTATTATAAATTTAATTTCATATTTTGTATAACTATGCCAAATTTCAAGTTGATAGCATTTGTAGTAGCTGAGAAAACCTGATGCCACATACAGACAGACAGACAGACAACAAAGTCTCACCATAAGGGTTCCTTTTTTACCATTTTGGTACGGAACCCTAAAAAGTAGGAACTGGAAATGACACATGAACAAGATTTTCAAAGTTTTTTTGTTATTTCTCGAAAACTGTAAATAATGAACACTTCATTTTTTTTCCCCGTTAAATATAAGTAGTTATCTAAACGTAAGGATTTTTCAGATTTTTTGATTTATAAAAATCAAAATCAAATCAAAATCAAAATATTTATTCAGTAAATTGGCCACATACGGGCTCTTTTACACGTCGGTAATATACAGTGACTACTAGCGCTTCGAACAAGACCATCATTGCGGAGAAGAAGCGCCGCAAGAAACTCCAGCAGAAGGTCATTTTTTCAAACATAAAATACAATAATACTTAAAAGTAAGTTACATTACAAGGTAATAAAGCAACAAATATAAATTATTAGAACTATCACATATAAAAAAAATACAAATTCAAAATTAAAAACATTACAAATAAATGTAAAAATTATCAAGATTACATGTCAAATACATGAAACTAAAAATAATTACTAGGAGAACAACACGACGAGGTCTCTACGTCTAAACTTAGGAGATAAGGGTCACGGGACGGAGGAAAAAATGATGACTATTGAAATAATGACCAAAGACTGTCATGACGCGCAACGATTATGAAAAACAACAGTATGGATAAACCAAATCGAAATATTGACACATTTTTTTTTACATATAGTGGAATATAGAACCACCTCCTTTTTTGAAATTAGTTAGAAATGCAACAGCAAGACTTGCCTAGTTAGCATACCTTGAACATTAACCATCAGAAGAGGAATATTGTTTTTGTTTTTTAAGTTGAAATTTGGTACACATATGTGATGTGACATATGTAAATTGGTGACCCAAACAAAACACCGACGTGTAACGTAAATAAATCACTTTTAGGGGGTAAAACGGAATATATAAAAATAAAGTTTTGCAAACTATTATTGTCTGATATATAAAATAAAAGGGCTTGTTGTGGGTATCTTAAATATTTAAGAAATCCATGCATATTTCCTATTAGTGATATCCTTGAAACTTTGAAAGATAGCCATAGCACGTTACACTAATGTAAAACTGAAAAGTTTTTTTATTTTAGGTGTCCCCTTATCTCACCGACATCCATTTCATAGAATGTATCACTTTGCAGAATTTTCTCCTGAACCCGTGTTGATTTCAGGTTATCTTGAATATGATTCACGTAGACTAGGTTAGATTAGACTTGTAACCATCACAAGATAACCTGAAATCAACATGGGTTCAGCAGAAAATAGCTTTCTATGAAACGAAAATTCAAAGTGATACATTCTGGGTGCGTCTCACGAGACATAACTACAAAATCAATATTTTCATGATAATAATATTTACAAGATATAATAAATGTTAGCTAAAATAACAAAAACAATTTTTTAAAGGGAATAACGGTCAAATATCGTTATATTAATTTTGAATGTTTTTTTTATATAACACTCGCATTGTATAATTTCAGTTCGAATAACATAGATAACATATTGCATATATTATATTTAGTATAAGGGTTATAAGATCTAATATTGTATACTATACTCAATAGGTACTGAAAGGATCGCTTACCAGAAAAGTGAAATTTGGCAAGATATCCTAATATTGAACAATATGCATTAGCGGCTTTGCTCCCGCCTTGGCCTTTGAGTTGTTTTTTTATCTGCCTAGAAAATCTTGCTTGTAATTTGTTTTAACTATCCAGAAAATGCAATGAGCAAGATGAATCAGGGTAGAACTGACTAAGGTCTGTTCATTCATACTTGTCTTATATAGTAAACAACTTTCTAACCTCAACATGAATCTTTTTTGGCTAAAACAGCTATTTTAAACAAAATAAAGCAATCACAGACAATAGACTAGGCTAATGAGCCAAGTCA
Source organism: Acleris literana (assembly GCA_946894065.1). Classification (NCBI taxonomy): domain Eukaryota; kingdom Metazoa; phylum Arthropoda; class Insecta; order Lepidoptera; family Tortricidae; genus Acleris; species Acleris literana. Next base: position 5,897,129 of record OX335688.1, on the reverse strand, counting down.
TGTCCATAATGTTTATTCAGTTTACTTTATTTACGATAAAAGAGCTGTTTAAGCTAAAAATAGGTTCATTTTGAGGTTAGAAAGTTGTTTACTATATAAGACAAGTATGAATGAACAGACCTTAGTCAGTTCTACCCTACGTGCATTATGTTTTTTGATGTTAGATTCATTGATTTATATATGTTTTATATATTAGCTGTCATGTACGAGTACATTATACGCTTTAATCGTTATAATAATTGGTATTATATATTTCGTTCATTATTTCCAGTGAATGTTATACTAAACAGGTTTATACAATGTGAGCGTATATATTGTAACTGTAATATTACATAACATAACATAATCTCACGCTTTCGTTCCCAGAGTGGGGTAGGCAGAGCTACACAATAACAAACATCTCTAAAAACTTGTTGATAATTCTATAACCACAATTTGCCCAATTAGGCTAAGATGTTTACCAGCGTATTAGTGACAGGTTGCAAGCCCATCGCCTAACAGTACTACAAGCCTTTATTCCCTTAGTCGTCTCTTACGACATCCACGGGAGGACATGGAGTGGCACTATTCTAACTCGGCAACCACACGAGGATACTGTAATATTATCAGTTCTTATATCTCGTATTACTTACCCTTGTTTCATCGACACTCATTTAAAAGAATGTATGGGTAAACCTAAACCTGTATTTAAATTATGGTACTTACATGAATGTTAACTTACTTTTTCTATGTTTATTTGTTTGTTTGTGTCATAACATAACAGACGCGACGCACTCAAATCGGCGGCTCTACTTTCTTTACTGTCGCAGAACTCTGTCAGGCTCACTTCTTCTCGATTCAATCGCCAAGAGGGGTAGGCATATTCTTGAAATTAAGACTGTAAGGTCTGTTCTTACTAGGGCTTGCAAATATTCGATAGATTCAGATATTCGAATATTCGACTTTAAATTTATAGGTATTCGAATAATTCGAATAATATTCGAATAGTCCTAAAAATTTAATAAAAAACGGTATACACCATACTGATATAAATTGCAGTGACTGAGTATAATTTCAATTACTATTTCTTTGATAGTATGACCCAAGAAAGCGATAGAATCATCTTTTAATTCATAACAATTATATAGGGAACCAGTATTCACGTAACAAAAAAGTTTAATTCTAATTCAGTCCTTACTCAGTTCTCGATAGTTTCGGTGGTATTTTTATCGTTTTGAAAGAAATAAAAATAAAATAATTTTGATTGACATTCAATTCCGGAATAGTAATAAAATTGTAATACTTATCAGAGAAATAGGTCCGAAAATACCGGGATTTCGGTATGCGCGCACCCTAGTACGTAGGTGACTACGGAAATTAAAGGAAGTATCATCATCCTTGTTCCTCGTAGTCGGTATTTGAAGATTACCATCAAAATATATTATGTTAATATCGCTACTATTCGCACGACATGGTCATGGTGGGTGGGGGGATAGTGGGAATGAGACAGACAGTCCCAGATAGTTTCCGAGTAGTACCTAGATGACGTTACATCAATAAATTTGGAGTAATCAAAAATATTCGAATATTCGAATTTCAATCACCGCATTATTCGAATATCTGAATGTACCGAATATTCGAATTATTCAAGCCGCAGCCCAGCAGGCAAGCCCTAGTTCTTACACGCGTCCTACAAAATAATATTACACTAGACTTCTTTCTTTAGGCTATTTTTTTTTTTTAATTTTTGTGGCCTGGATTCTAAGTCCTTTAAGCCATTTCTTGGTTTTATATAGTCTTATTTGAAGATTATTTGGGGTTTATTTTTCTTCGTTTTAAAATATAGCACTAAATTGTTTTCACTGTATTTTTAATATATTTAAAAATTGGTACGAAACTTTCAGGCATTTTTAAAATGTCAGTTAAGCGGCGGGGGGTATTATTTTTAAACACTTCACTTAATTCACTCGCGAGAATTAGTCTTTGGAACGCAAATGCAGGGCAACTGAAGATAATGTGTTCAATGTCACCAATGCTACTATTTTGGCAATGAGGGCATGTGCCGTCCGAAATGATGGAAAATCTTGCCAGATGTGCAGGTGCACAATTGTGCCCGAGCCTCAATCTGTTGATAGTCGTTATGAAGTGTCGGCTTCCAGTCTTCATCCTTTCATACCAAGGCTTTCCTGGCAGGTCAGTTTGTATGCTACCATACCACTTTCCCTTTGATTCTTGATCTTTGAACCATATGTTCTTCCATATCTTTCCAACCTCTTTTGTAACTTCGGCATGACAATCAGTCATTGGAATTCTAGTACTAGGCCTTACATCTAACTCATTAATACCTAAATATGCTACTTTATCTACAATCTCATTTCCAGTTATTCCAGAATGAGACGGGATCCACATAAAATTAATATTTACATTATCCAATTCAAAGTGAAGAAGCGCTTCTTTAATCATATGAAGTATAAAGTTATTTTTATAATGAAGTTGCCTATTCTCTAAACCATATATAAGACTAAGTGAGTCAGTAAAGATAAAGAAATTATTATATTCTGATATCCTTCTGATGCATTTGAGGGCTTCTAAAGCAGCAAATGCTTCAGCTGTGAATATACTACACATATCATGTAGCCTAAAGCTCTGTACAAATTTTGTCTGAGGATCATATACTGCGCTTCGAACATGTGTGTTTGTCTTACTACCATCTGTATACAACTTATAGAAATTAGGATATTGAGCCAAGAAGTGTTGAAAATCAATGTTATTACAAATAGACTTTGTACATACATTAATGCGAACAAATTTACTGGCATAACTATTATCATAACATGGCCACATTGATTTTATATAGACATTACAGAATTTGTGTTCTACATGACAAAGTATTTCCATCAACTGAGGGACTTTATGTATGATCTGATCATTGAAGCCTCCCTCTGCCACTGTCATAGCAGAAGGAGCTCCAGCTGAAAAGCATGAATTACATTTAATTTTTTTAATAACATCTTGATTATCTTTCGTTACTAATTTATAAAAGAGCTAGCAGAACCCATCTCGCAGGTAAAGGCATAATTTTAGTTTCAACTTCCATAGCTCTTATAGGAGTTGAACACATTGCCCCTGAAATTATTCTCATGGCTTTATTTTGAATAAGAGTTAGCTTATGAGTATGGGATGAGTTCATATGTGCTAAAAAGCTATAGTCAAAGTGACTTCTAACAAGTGCTTTGTAAATAACTGATAAAATTTTTGGGTCTGCACCCCAAGATATTCCAGCAAGACATCTCATAATATTTAATCCTTTCAAAGAATTATGTATAACATGTTTAAAAAGTTGATCAAAGCTCAACTGATTATCAATGACTACACCTAAGAACTTATGAGAAGTAACTTCCTTAATAGTTTCATTATTATATACAATATCTACAGGAGATGAATCTTTGCTTAATATCAACAAACTACTTTTTTCAGGGTTAATTTTTAAATGCAAATTGTCATTATAATAGATAAAAAGATCTTGTAATGCATTATTGATATGCAACTTAGCCTCATCTAAATTTAAATTACAAGTATATAGTACAATGTCATCTGCAAATTGCAGAATATTTACATGAGAATTATGTACATAAGAATTAATCTGACTTGTGTACAAATTAGGAAGAGGGGGTAACACCGGATAGTTAAGAAAAAAAAAACGCAATTAATTATAACACGAAGATATATTTCAATAATATCTAATATCAAAATCAACTAGTAATTGATTATAATTTGGCACGAACTTATCGAGATCAAGTTATTACTTAAGAGATCAATCAACATTTGCTTAAAGTTAGTAAATCCGATTTCACCCCTTATATATGGGTAAAACCAGATACCACAATTTTAATGGTGGGGTGAAAACAGATACGAATCATTTACAGTTATCACACACAAAAAACAGTAATTCCTGTGAATTACACCCGGTGCAACCTTCGTGGGCCCATTTCAGACAAACCGTACATTGAATCCAGGCATCTGTAGATTTTGTACTACTATATTTTTCATCACAAATAAGACATTCAGTATCATCTTCATCTACATTCTCTTTATGTTTCTGATTGTGTGTATTTTTACCAGTTTTTGATTTTTTTCCTCTTCCTTTTCCCTTGAGTGAAGGTGTTTGTGGTGCTTTAGTTTTATTCTGTAATAATTCATTTTTGTAAGGAGACTCAGTCAATATGGCAGTTTTACCCCGGCGAGCTGATGGCTTCCTATTTCTCTCCAAAGTGCGAGGAATGGGCATTATATCTTTTGGTGTGACCACGAATTTATCTTGATGTTTAGAACAAGATGGCTGAGGTGATGGTGTTTTGTGTCTAGAGTCGTTTAATCGATCAGAATCCTGCGTTTGACCAGTAAAAGACGATGATCCCTCTTGCTCGCGTACCATATCTATTTCTTGAATAATAGTAGCTTGGCTCTGCGGAAAAGATGATGATCCCTGTTGCTCGCATACCATATCTATTTCTTGAATAATAGTAGCTTGGCTCTGCGGGTTGTCAGGAGGTTCAACAGTGGATGTTGATGGATTTTCCTCCACTTGCATCGTTTCAATTGGAGCTTCACACCTTTCCGTGGTCTCGGATGGAGCAAAATCGGCGTCCGTAAACGAGTTTGGATTGAAAGGAGCGATTCCTGTTTTCTTGAAAGCAGAAACTGCATTATGCATGGTAGCTGCTCTTTCAAAGGCTGATCCAAACAACAATGCAATTTGAAATTGTGTCACTACTCTGCCGGGGTGGTTCCGCAGCCAGGTCTGAACCGCCTGAGAGTAAAACGTACTGAGAGGTCCCATGAACCCAACATCTAAAGGCTGCAAGCGATGTGTGCAGTGTGGTGGGAGACACAGCATATGAACACCGTTATCTCGAGCCAATTCAATAGCATCAATATTTTTTGTGTGTGTTGCATGCCCATCTAATATTAAAAGGACGGGAGATTCTTTGGTTGGTTTCACATACGAAATAAAATGTCGTAACCATTCCGTGAATATATGCTGCTGCATCCATCCGCTAGGGTGACACACGGCAATTGTTCCTGTAGGAGCTCCATCTAGTAATTCGTTCTTCATTCTCACACGAGGGAAAATCATTAACGGCGGTACGTAGTGCCCCGATGCTGATAAACAGAGAGCAACAGTAACCAGCTGTCCTCGTTCTGCTGAAGTCAGTGTCCCAACTTGTTTCTTGCCTTTTAAAGAAATAATTTTACCTACTTTTTTAGGTACCGATGTCAATCCCGTTTCGTCCATATTATAAATTTTTGATGGAGTCAACTCATATTTGACATAAAGTGATTCCAAAAGCTCATAGAATAATGCCACCACGGGCCTATTAAATCCCATAGCTCTAGCTGCTGAAGTTGGTTCTGGACGTCTTAGTGACAGTTCTGGATGCCGTTTCATAAAGCTGCTTACCCAATCAACACCAGCAAGGCCCGTTTCATGATTAAACTTATGTTTCAATTTATTTCTTTCAGCAAACTGATAAGCTAAACGTCTTAAATCAGTTTTTGTTAGACCGAACAGGCGGGCTTCCATAGTTTTTATATGTTCGACAAGAATACTCTCTAACTCATCGGTAAAAACACATTTCATTGTACTTGGGCATTTCTGAAAAACATCGTCTTTTGAAGCCCCTCCACGTACTTTTCTTACTCTGTCTTCGAGAGATGATTTTGGTACATGGTACGTATCAGCAGCTCGTAGATATCCCATTCTGCCTTCTATCACCGAATTGATTGCTAATAGCATGTCACTTTCAGACCACTGTAGTCTGTTAGATTGCTTGACGTAATTTCGCGGCATTTTTAAAATCGTCTGTAACAAGGAAATATTAAGGAATTATAAATCGGTAACATAATAAATGATGGGGGGAAACCGGATACCTGATTTCACCCCGTCTGCTTCTACCCAATGGCCTTGATTTTGCAAATGAAAAAAATTACGCAATAGTTTAACGGTCGAATTAAGTAACAAAATTAGAAATCATTACTCAAATAGTCACTGCTTCGACTTAAATCATTACCATGCATGTTATTAAACCGATAGTGATTTGATACGCGATAAAATAAGTAGAAATATTACATCAATTACCTTTGTTTACTTTTTTTCTCAACTGCAACGTAACACGACGCACTTCGCCGGCCGCCATTTGCACGCACACTAAGCGGCCTCCGCCCGTGCTGTCTAACGTGTCTAAGCGAGTCAGCGATAGCAGAAATGTGAAATAGCACGCTATCTGCTTTTACCCACTATCTGTTTTCACCCCCCCTTCCCCTACAACAAGGGAGACAGCGTTGCTCCTTGCATGGTGCCTTTAGATACTTCTCGTGGCCCATGCAAAATATTATTATGCTTTATATACAATGTTCTATTATTTAAGAATGTAAATACCCATTTACATATTTTGCCTGGAATTTTAAGACTGAATAATATTTTAGTAAGAATAACAGGGTCCACATTATCAAATGCCCCTTGCACATCTAAAAATGTACAAACAGCATGAGATTTATTTTGTTTAATTTTTTTCAGATCTGAGATTAAAGACAGGAAACTGTCTGCACAACTTCTGCCTCGACGAAAGCCATTTTGGAATGAGGGCAAGATGTTATTTGCCTCTACATACCAATCAAGTCTTGTTTTAAGCATATTTTCAAAAATTTTGCCGACACATGAAGAAAGAGAAATTGGACGATAAGAATTGGCTTCATTTGGTGGTTTGTCTGGTTTTAATATTGGTATCACACATTGTGTTTTCCAAGAGGTGGGTATAATTTGTTGCGACCAAAGTATATTCATAATTTTGAGTAATGTTTTCTGTCCTGTGTTATCTAATTTTTTAATAAGTATATATGGAATGTCATCTAAGCCTGGAGTAGTATTTTTCCTGGACTGTAAGCTTACATTAAATTCTTCCCATGTAAAAGGTTCGATAAGGTACTTAGTATTATCTTCATTATTATTCATTTCAAACAACTCCTGAATTTAACTAGATTCTTCTACAGAACTATTACCTTGTGTTAACTTAGACATAAACGGCTCTACAAATTCATTAGTTTTGGTTTTTACAACAGATTTAGAACCTTTAAATCGTTTTATATAATTCCAAATCCGGCTAATAGGAGTAGTTCTGTTAAAAGAAGCACATAAATCATGCCAACTATCAACTCTTTCCAGTGCTAAAGTTCTTTTTTTAAGTGCATCTAACTTTTTATACTCTATATAGTTTTCAATAGTTGGATTAGCTCTATAAAACTTAAGGGCCTCATATGATTTGATAACACTTTCCTCACATTTGGAATTCCACCAAGGCGCTGGTGGCCTGCTAACAAAGTTAGATTTCTTGGTAAATTTAGGTATGCATTGCAATTTTAAATGATTAAGCTCAGAACAAAAACGTTCATATGTATCTATTGGTTCATTTTCATTGAAAGTAAAATTTGAAAAAATATCATTAGATAGTTCATTATATTTAATCCAATCAGCTTTTCCATATAAAAATTTGTCAACCGGGCTATTGACTTCGTACTTCTGAGAACAAATAATAATATCTACTACAGTAGGGTAATGATAACTACCCATAGGGTCATCATGAAGCTGCCATTCACATAAAGGTGCTATACTTGCACTACTAAAACTAATATCAATTGCAGATGGATTACGATTTGGATAAGTAACAGTTGTTGGTCTGCCATCATTGAGAATACAAAGATCCAGTTCATCAATAATGTCGTAAAGGGCATGTCCACGAGATTTAGTAGCCAAGCAACCAAATGCAACATGATGCGCATTAAAATCGCCTGAAACTAAAATTGGTCTTGGTAAAGTATGAATAATATTCTTTAATCTATTTAATCTAATGTGTCCACCCCTTGGAGGGCAGTAAACGCATAAGATAGATAAAGGCCCTCTGTCCGTTTCTAAAGAGACTGCAATATTTTGAATTTCCTCGTAAAAGGTGGTATGTATATATTTGTGTTTGTATATATTTTTAATAAGTATGGCTACTCCTCCATGTTCATTTTTAGCATTTTTGTAGTAAAAATTGTAATTAGGGATTGTAAATTTTACTGTAGGTTTCAACCAAGTCTCATTAAGAAGACATACATCAACATTAAATTTTTGTAGAAAATTAATTAATAAAGGCGTTTTATTTCGAACGGATTGAACATTAAATTGTGCGATTCGTAAAAATGATTCTGTAAAATTAGGGTCCATTATTTGATATTTTTTAATAATATGTCCTTTATGCGTTGGTTGTTAATTGGACTGTCATCAGTATTATTCGCCAGCTCAACTAAGGTGCGGACTAAGGAACTTAAAAGTTCCGAATTATTAATGAGGTCTGATTTTAAATCAGGCTTTTTAGCTGCCTCCACTGGTACAACAGCGGTGGTAGGTTTGTGGGTATTTACATTTTTGATTGTTTTAGGTTTATCCAGAGGTGGAAAGTCGGCATGCCGAGAATCAACCACTGACGCATAGGTAATTTTTTCCTTCTTTTCCATATTTTTTTTTAATTTTATGGGACACGCTTTACTGATGGCCAAATGGGGGCCGCTGCAATTGACGCAGCATAGCTGGTCAGTTCGATCACAATCTTTGTAAAAGTGCTCACCTGAGCAGATGGAGCAACGCTGCTTACCATTGCATACTTTTGCACTATGGTTAAATTTAAAGCACTTGAAACATTGCAACAGCGGTGCAACATATTCGAATACTCTATACGAAAACAAGTCGTATTGGACACAATCGGGTAGAGAGTTGGATAAGAAAGTTATGCTCACAGTCTGGAGCGGCACCCTCTCCTGTCCAACCTTTTTCGTAAATCGCCGTATGGCGATTATGTCATAGTATGACGACAACTTTGTAAATAGATCTTTATTAGATATATTTGTCGGCACAAATCGGATTATACCAATTTTTTCAATTTGTCTTGCTGGTATGTATGCTTTTACGGAATATTTATTATGGAACGACTCGTTGCTCAAAAAGTTATTAGCCGTATTCGCTTGTTTAAAGTTTACCGCGAGTTTGTTTGCATTTACTCTATTCACCGTCACAACACCTTTCACTTCATTCGCAAAAATGTGATTCAAGTATATTGGGCTTTTATTGCCGAGCTTTTCCTTATTTACACTTTCAACAAAAACCTTGAAGTTTGTGGTCGCTAAATGTTCCGGATATAGTCTTTTATAGTCAGGTTTGAAGTATGGTACGTAAATGTTCTCACCCCCGCCGCTTTTTTTTTCAGGTACCTCATACGGCCGTTTCCGAGGAGGACCCTCGGAATTCTCGCCAGGGTCATCATCCCCAGCCATTTTGGACTGTTATTTACATATGCACAATATAATATTAGTATTTACAACAATTAAATAAATGTTAAAACTCTTTGAGAAAAAATATTTCCGCCCTCTTCTTTCAAATTCCCGCCAAAGAATCTTCTTTAGGCTAAGTCGCTATCTAACCACAGATTATAAATTATAACCTGACAGAGGCCCTACTTTAAAAATCGAAGTTCGAAGTTACGTTAGCTCCATCTCTGTCACTCGTCCTTCGAGAATAAATCGAGCGAAAGGGACGGAGCTAACGTAACTTCGAACTTTTTTCAAAGTAGGGCCTCAGTAGACAAGTAACACAGGTAAACAGTCAATTTCTAACAACCATGGTCCGCTTCACGTATTGGGTGTTTTAGTGTACTTCATTATTTTTGAAATTTCATAATTTTATGCAAGCGATGGCAGCGAAAATTAAATCGCACTCGGTTTCCGTTAGGTTACGTTCGTTATGCCAATTTCTTTGTAAAAAAATGTTTTAATGAATAATTATTTAAAAAACAATTGTGTTCAAAAGTAAAGTAATAAAAAAATATAAAGATAATTTTACAAAACTATTATGTTAATTGAAATTATACTTTTAAAGTAAAGTTGACAGCTCGAACGATTGCGTGAAATGAAAAATTGCCTTGTGTCCATATGTCACACAACCGACATGACATGACATGACTGACTGACAAGCAAGACAAGGCAACTCATGACATAATACCCACCGATTACCGTATGAAAATTATGGAATAAATAATCTACTATTACATCTAAGCAATCCAGTTAAAAAACCATTTGAACAATGACATTATTGCGGTTAAGAAGTATTAAATTTGGTAGGAATGTCTTTTTTACATACCCAGTGTCACCGTTGAATTAAAAGTGCGATATGTTAAAAAAGCATTATATTTATAGCCTGACCAGTTGTGTACGGACTACAGACAGTACATACAGACTTACAGACCCTGGGAAAGTGTTGCTAATAACTGTGAATGTACGAGGGGCGGCTGATAAGTAATCTCCTTGGTCAGAAATATATACAAAAATAATGCTGGCTGGTATGGATTTATATTCGTTTGTTATTCTATTTTCAAAATGTATTACATTCATTTGTTTATTGCATCACGTTTATTTGTCTCCTACAATTGTTTCAAACATGTCGGTAGAAAAAGTGAAAATGGATAAAATCGAGCAGCGTGCGGTGATTAAGTTTTTGACTAAAGAAGGGAATACGCCTTCGGAGATCAGACAGCGTATGTTACGTGTGTTTGGCAGTTTGTGTTCTTCCGAATTTGTTATAAAGTTTTGGTCAAAGCAGTTTAAGTTAGGTCGTGAGAGTCTGGAAGATGATCCTCGTAGCGGAAGACCAGTTTCGGCCGTCACCGATGAAAATGTAGCCAGGGTGAAAAAAATTATATTAGAGGACCGACGAGTGAAGCAGTGGGAGATAGCTAGAGATGTGGGCGTCAGTAAAGAGCGAGTCAATGAAATAATTCATGAGCATTTGAACATGTCCAAGGTTAGTGCACGTTGGGTCCCCAGAATGTTGACTGCATTTGACATGGAGAGGCGTGTCAAATGTTGCGAAGAGTTTTTGGAGATGAGTCGAGGGAAAGAGGAAGAAATAATTTCTAGAATTGTAACATGTGATGAGACTTGGATTCGACAATGGGACCCGGAAAGTAAGCAAGAGTCGTTACAGTGGAAATTTAAGGATGAGAAGCCGCCTCGGAAATTCAAGGTCTGTCCATCGGCAGGTAAACTTATGGCTACAATCTTTTGGGACACAGAAGGGATTTTGCTCATAGATTATTTACCGAAGAAAACTACAATGAATGCTGATTATTACTCAAACTTACTATACCAACTAAGAGAGACAATAAAAGAAAAACGGCGAGGTAAACTAAACAAAGGTATTCTGATTTTGCACGATAACGCACCAGTGCATACCGCCCGCACAACGAAGCTAGCAATTAAAGACAATGGCTTCGAAACCATTGACCACCCCCCTTATAGTCCAGATTTAGCCCCCTGTGACTATTTTCTGTTTAGACTTCTCAAGAAAGACCTCAGGGGACGAAGGTTTATGACCGATGACGAAATGAAGGCTGCGGTTACTGACTTTTTTGACGACAAACCGAAAGATTTTTTTTTTAATGGTTTAAATTCAATATTTGAAAAATTTAATAAGTGCATTTTACTAGCAGGGGACTATATAGAAAAATAAAAAAAAATTAGCCACGACAGTCTTTTGTTTCATTGTTAGGTAGATTACTTTTCAGCCGCCCCTCGTACATATCTAAGTGTTCGCATATTTTCCATACAATTACCTACGAATATCACTTATCTTATTTGACTATCATTAAATAATTACGTAGTAAATTTTATTGCTTGGTAAACTTTATGAAATTAAATCTTGCTTTGCAACAGAGTTAAATTGTAGGTACATAATTTAAAACCTTACTTTACTAGTAAACAATAAGTTACAATAAAATTTATTAAGAGCTTTTTAATTGGTTCTCAATATTGGAAAGTAATATTTTTAGACCACCCACACAGTATATTTTGTGACCACTTTTGTATATGGTAATAACATTTACCAGTGTATATATAATAGGTTGGATGAAAAAGTATTCATACATTGAGTGATCCACCCTGGTAGGTATATAATGTCTGTATGTGACATGTCAACATCGAATATCAAAATATTATTAAACAAAATGCTTTACAATCCTTACTTTATTTTCTAAGTATTACCACCACCCACTGCCAAGCAGCCGTTTTCGCATTTTTGTGTTCTGGTGTGGGGATAAGACAACTGGTTATCCGGTGAAGTTACTACTGACCTAGTCCCAAACTAAGCTTTAGGCTTGTACTATGGGTACTAAACAAAGATAGATATTACTTATATAGAGAAATAAATACTTAAATACTCTACTCATTGTATTTATACTCTACTGCTAACCACATGAAATTTAAAATGCTTTAGTACATTATTTTGTACAGAGATCAATCCCCATTTCACTATCCTGACAATAAGGTGACAATTCAGTATAAATATATTAACAAGTTTTCACATCACTGGGATTCATATGCGCTATGTATACTGAAATATATATGTATATTTGAGCCCAGATCTTGGAAGTTTATTTGAATAAAAACAAATGAATATCAGGTGGATGATGTCACCTCAATTGACCTAGTCCCAATTTTTCCCATATGATTGCCTAAAATTATGATTTATTCGTTTTGACAACAAATAAAAAGTTCTTAATTTTTTTTGAAATTGTAGCTCTCATTTCGACACCCAATATGAATAACATTGTAATTCATTTTGACATGGTTTTCAACACAGCCATTTTAAAATTTTTGCAAACTTTATCATTTATTTTTAGCTACAGGTTTAAGTTGTTATGTGCAATTGCAAGTTTCATGATACCAATTTTAATCACTCTTTTAAATGATTGTGATGTATTTTTGATAAAAGCACTGCAAGTAAGATTTTTGCAATGTTACAATGTATGGATTTTAGGCACTTTTAATATGAAAAACATTGTAAGAATTGTAACAATGGGGTCATGTAAACAAATGAAAAAAAATAAATGAAAATGAGTTTTTTTTCGGGATGTTATTTTACAACAACGAAATAAAGTAACAAAAGGTAAATCTTGGACGTATATTATTGTAAGCAAAATTACAAGTTGTGTCAATGTTACATTTGGATGAAAATACAAAGTAAGTTAATAAAGGACTAACCAGAGATTTCACACGCAATACATTTTAATTCTTCTGACGTGTGGTATGTATGTGATTCATAATTTGGAATGTAATATCTTGTCATCCTTATATCTTTTTATGTATTTACATCGGGTATTATCAATAAGAAATTTATTATAACATTTTATACGAGTTGAAAAGTTCGTACAATAAAAATTAGCTGAAATTTAGTATATATAATACACATAATGCAAATTCAATTACAACCCAATAATATGTGGGAGAGATCATCTGATGATGGTAGTATTGGTAAAATAAATAACAAATCAATAATATAAGCGTTTTTTCGTAACAATTACGTTTAAGAAAAAAGTAGAACCATCAATTTGTGAACTAGTTATTTTCGCAAAACAGTTGAAGGCTAGGTACGAAAGCAACAAGCAATCGGTAGGTAAACCAACTCGTGACAAAATTATTTTGTTTTAAACCTTTACTGAGGTTAGCTCAGTCAAATTATGAATGCGTTCATTACCCAAATAAGAAATAAATTACCTGCTATAATATTTCTCAACCATGTCCCGTCTTCCAGTAGCAACTGTAAACAAACGTAAATACACTTATTTCACCACCATCACTGGTCACACAACACAACACCACCAACTTTCCTAATATTCAATTGACTATATGCCACCAACTCTTGTAAAGTCAATAAATTCACTCCACTCACATTTACACAACCAATATTTTAGATGGCGGCCATTGTTCGTCCGAGAAGTCAGGGTACGTTTCCACTCAAACAATGCTGAGTGAAAGAGTGAAAACGACACGTAACGCAGCTTCTGATTGGTTCATTTCTCTCTTCACCTTTGCTTCGGTCCAGTGAAACCGCACCCTAAACCAGCTCACCTCTAAAATAGGAGCGTTTCAATTTGACACTAATGACAGCCAAATGTGATCTCATTGTCGAACGATCGAACGAATTGAGAAAGTTAAGAATTGCGTGATAGTAGGGACAAATAGTTCCGCTTACGCCTGTGAGCGCTAGTATCGCTTCGGTGTAGAATGCGCAATAATTAGTTGGAAATTATGACATGATTAGCTACTGCCGTTGGTAAATTCGTTATGTATTAGGTCATTTTATTCGTAAAGTACCTTAAAATGCTACATACGTAATTTTAAAACCATTTAGTAAATATATAAATAAGCGCTGATTTAGAGCGTTGTGTGCAAGCCTTAGGTTACAAGCGTCATTTTCCTCTCCTGTCTGCTAAAGTGAAACGACAATGCTACCTAAGGCGAAGAGATTTGTCATATATTCGTTCGACAGATCGTTCACTTTTGCTTGTTGAGAGAATTACACCCCAGCAGTTGCCGTGATGGTGAGGGATCTCGTACATTTAACAACTTTTCCACTATAATTTCTTGACCTTTTGTAACGTTCATTATGTTATTGGTATTATTTATTTCCTTGAATATGATTATTGAATTAACAACTGCAATCGAAAGGAGATCCGTTGCGATTTTTTTGTACCATCTGCTCGTCTCACAGTGTACGATTTGACCAATCTAGGTGGACAAAAATCAAACTCGCAAGAATGTTACACTAAATGCCCCAATATATACGAAAACTAATAAATAAAGTAATAAAACCAGCATTTCTGTATAAAATCAATGATTTATTATTTTTTAAACAAAAATTTAATGTCAAATTCGTGTTTCAGTGACGATTTTCGTGGCAGTTTCTTTAAGGTTGTGATATATGGATCTGACGATATTAATAAATATTTCATCAGCTCATAATTGGTGTGTACTCTCGTAATTTTCATCGTGTGACCCAGCCTCACATGACGAATTTCTTTATTTTTGGCTTCTGATGCCTCTTCCGACATTTGCCCTATGGGTATTATACAGTTCTTTATAATTTCTGCCCCATGCACAAGAATTTTGTGAGGGGTTGCGGGCATATAATACCAGGGGTATAAACTTATGTACAGTTCCCGCGTTTGCTCACAATAGCACTGGAATTGTTTTGTGTCGATTTCATATCCACTTGCTATAGTTGCGAGTATGGTACCAAGACGCAAAATTAGGTTTTTGTCAATTCCAGTAACACACGCGGTTTTCTCTGGATCTTGGAAAAACCTTCTGGCCGTATTCCCGTCATTACTGGTCCCGAATCCGGGCTTGACTTTGTCTATAATGAGACCAATAGTTTTAAATTTTCGCTGGACTTCTTGTTTCTTTTTTTTAAATATTACTTTTTTGTTGTTGCCTCGTACTTGCCATTCACATATGTCTAGACGATAACATATATTTAATAAGCACTCCATCGTGCGTAAATATGCATGAAGACTAGAAATCCCCAATCTATAAAAGTCTTCATCCGGATCTCTAGGAATCGTTTTCAGGTTCATTTCTTTGGGAGTGGTATGACATATGAAACATTTCTGACTTGATTTGTTTCCTGATAAGACATTGCACACTTTGCCATCAATCATGGATAAAATCAATTCATGTTGAACGAAAATATTCCTTCCACCTTTGATCGGTATTACAGTGGCCACTAACTCAGCAATTTGTTTGTTTACTTTGTCACATTCTGCCCTAATTAATTGTTCAGTCTCTTTCTTGTAAATAAACTTCACTGGTCTACAAAATCGAGGAGACGAAAGCCGAGGATTTTCCCACATAATTTTTTTATCAGATTCACGAACTAATCTCATTGGGACTACGGAAATGATGAACATATATATTCGTCAGTATCTTCCTTATTTTCAAAAGGCTGTTTATACACACTGTGCCCGGAAGATCCATCACAGCCCCACTTGTATATCAATGCATATGCGGTGTGCGGGGTTGAGGGGAGAGTAGAAGGGAAACAACCATGTGTTACAACGAGTAGTTTAATACTGAAACCCTATACTAAAAGACAATGCTGTCCCTACTCTCAGTTACATGTATAACTATAATGTAATACTTAGTAGCTATCACACCTCATCACCGCCCTTTTTTTTTTTTTACAAATATAATATATGAAATATTTATGTTCTTAATTATTACGTTTTAATTTATTTAAAATAATACACATGAATAACGTGTTTCATTATTCATACTAAAAGGTTTGTTTACATTTTAAAAATAGCATAGGGCTGTTGCCTCGCTTGTGTTATAGTATCATATCATCGGTCATTTCTTGGAATGACGTTCGGTGTCATACATTGTTTAATTTTAAGTACTAGTGTAAGGTTTAGTGCGATTCTTATGAATTAACTCATGCTTTCCGTTCTTAACAATAATAACATTAGGTTCCTTATCCTCTAACACTTTGTAAGGTCCGTCATATAACGAATCCAATTTTCTTGCTGTTTCACTTTTCACTAATAACCAATCGTCTTTTTGGTATTTCACTTCGTGCACTTTTTTGTCGTAATACTTTTTTCGGCATTCTTTTGCCTTTATTAAATTGGCATGCGCGTCCTTTGACGCGACTTGTAACCTATATTTTAATTCTAAACTATAATTATCTATGTTATACAATGGTTCTATGCTATGACTTAGTCTACTGGGAATTTCACAAGGTTTACCGAAAACTAGTTCGTATGGTGCGTATTTTGTAGCCGTATGTATGGTACTATTGTAGGAGAAACACCAGTACGGTAACCATTGGCTCCACGTTTCTGGGTGTTTGTCGCATTGAATACGTAAGAAAGATGCCAAATGTTTATGTGAATTTTCTAACGAGCCTACTGTTTGATGGTGATAGGATGTTGAATTTAGTTTTTCAATTTGTAGTAGTGTGCAAACTTCTGTCATGGTTGATGACATAAATTCACTACCTCTATCTGTGACTATTGACCTTGGAATACCATATCTTAGAATAAAATTATTTACTAAAGTTCTTGCTACTGTAGTTGTCTCCTTATTACTTATTGGATATGCTTCTAGGAATTTACTTAAATCACACTGTAATGTGAGTATGTAATTATTATTTTCTAAATCCTTATCTATTGGTCCTACGATATCTAAAAAAATTTTTTCAAACGCAGTTGTAGCCGTGGTGGTAATCACCATTGGTTCAACTGTGTTCTTGGAGTATTTCATCTTTTGACATTTTTCGCATTTACGTATAAATTCTTTTACGTCATTCTCTATTTCCCGCCAGTAATACCGTCTTTTTATATTATTGGTCATCCTACGTACACCCGCGTGTCCGCTTGTAGGTAGGAGATGATAATCATTGAGAATAAATTTCTTTTCGCAATTATTATCAATTCGTTGAACTCCTCTTAAAATTAAAATTTTTGGCCCGTGCCAGGACTTGTCATTTTGGATCCTATCTATTAATTGTTTAATGAACAGTGCATTGCTTTCATTTTTTATTATACATATTTCATTGACGTTTATCTTTTTGCAGAAATTACTTAACTTTGTTGCAAATACGTCTCGCGTGAAATGCAATCTAAAATTAAGGTTAACGTAAATTATTTGTTTACTTAAAATGTATGAAAAACACTCGGTTTCTACATCTACATAATTTTTCCGCTGTATTTCTCTTAACTTATTTCCTTCTACTAAAATCATTTCTACTGAACCCACAGGTATCTTTAATATTTCTACAACTCGCGGTTGTTTTGTTTCCTTATCGGTAGTTACAGGGATCACTGCGTTTGTTGACTCTTTGTCAGCAATTCTTTTTTGTGCTCTCGTCATGACTGTCATAATTTTTGTTTTTAGGGTTTTTAAATCATCCGACGTTGTGGTTATTCTCGATAACGCATCGGCAACTGCATTATTTTTTCCCTTTACGTATGTTATCTTAAAATCGTATTCTTCTAAAGATAACCTAAATTTAAGTAATCGACTGGAGGGGTCCTTTATGCTAAAAAGATATACTAAAGGTTTATGATCAGTCATGATGGTGAATTGTCTTCCGTATAAATAGGGTCTGTAATAATTTATTCCCCAAACTATGGCAACTAATTCTTTCTGTATAGTTGGATAATTTTTTTCGGCTTTGTTTAGTGGCCTACTGGCATATGCTATTGGTTTTAAATTTTTGTTACATAGCACTGCCCCCACTGAGGATCCACTGGCGTCTGTTTGTAAAACAAATTCGTTATTTTCCGAGAAATCTGGATATTCTAAAATTGGTGGTGATATTAAAGCACTTTTTAAAGTGTTAAATGCGATGTCACATTCGTTTGACCAATCAAACGTTACATTTTTTCGACATAGATAGTTTAAAGGTGAAGTTATATCTGCAAAATTATTAATGAATTTCCTATAATAATTGCAAAAAGCTACAAATCGGCGGATTTCATCCACATTTTTCGGGACTGGGTAATTTTGTACTACTTTAATTTTTTCGGGGTCTGGCAAAATTCCTTTTTCTGATACTGAATGTCCCAAATAAAGAATCTCTTTTTTTAAAAATTGGCATTTTTCTGGATTCAATTTTAGATTGACCTCCCTTAGTCTTTCAAATACCGAAATTAAATTTTTATTGTGAGTTTCGAGGTTTCTTCCGAATATTACAAGGTCATCTAAATATATAAAACATTTTTCATAGGTGAGTCTTGACATGGCAACAGTCATAACTCTTGAAAACGCGCTTGGGCTTGTTTTTAGACCCATTGGCAATCTTTTCATCTGAAATTGCCCCGTATTAGTCGTGAATGCAGTTACTTTGCGACTTTCGGGATCCAAAGTAACTTGGTAATAGGACTGACTAAGATCTAAATGCGTGAAATAGATAGCCCCTGCGAGTGAATCTAAAATTTCCGTTATATGTGGCAACGGAAATCTATCGTCCTGTATGCAGTCATTTAATTTGCGGTAGTCCACAACTAACCTCCATTTTTTGTTCTCTGCACTATCAGATTTTTTAGGTACGAGCAAAATAGGGCTTGACCATTCACTTTTTGTTTCTTCTATAATGTCATCATTTATCATTTGTTGGATTTGTTTATTCAGTTCTGATTTCAAACTGTGTGGTATTCGATATGGCTTTGTATAAACCGGTTGGGCGTTAGGTTTCAAGCTTATATTTTGCTCGTACACTTTTGTTGTAGTAAGCTTATCACCGGGTACCTGGAATATGTCAGCGTATTTGGTGCATATTGTCTGTATTGTATTTCGCTCGCTAGTGTTTAGGTGATCCAATTTCAACAATGATAACAATGTATTCGCTCTACTCGAGTTGTTCTCACACTTATTAAATGTACACATTTCGTATTCATTTAGTAAATGTACTTTGGGTTTGATAATTGGTAAGGTTTTTTCTGTATCACTGGTATTTAAAATTTTAATGGGGATAACGCCATTTTTAGCCGTTACTATAATACTTGCCAAAAATAATTCTGACTGGAGTTGTTCTGGTAATATGACGCAGTCACCAGTTGTGTCATTTTCTAACTGTATATAGTGAATCGATTCACTTCGCGCTGGTATAATTAAAATATCGCGCGATACCTTTGGGGACCCGTACAAACGCAGATTACAGCTTGTTTTGTTTTGTTGAAGTATTAATGTTGAGTCTGGTAAATTTATTACTGAATTAAATGTGTTTAGAAAGTCTAGTCCAATAACACCATTAGATTTTGTTGGAAGACTGTCAAATACATAAAATTTATGTTTAAACGTTTCTGCATTCTGTGTTTGTAATGAGAGATACACGTATCCACTCGAATAAATTTTCCCACCGATTCCGTTAATAACAATGTTGTCATTGTATATATACACATGTTCCGGCAATGAATTCCTGGAAATTGCTGATAGCGATGCTCCGGTATCAAGTAAAAATGAGAGCGTCTTGTTGTTGACATGTAGAAATATGTATTTTACGTTGTACCCGGTATTTAATAAATTATATTCTTTAGTCTCGAAAAAACTAGTTTATATTATTTTCTTCCTCTGCATCCTCTGTCTGTGTCTCTTGGTCGGGTTGTGCAGAATACATATTTCTATTGTTCAAATGATCACTACCCCTACTGCGATTAAACGATGCTCGGCCACGACTCGGCTGCGCAGGGCCACCACGCATATACCTTCCGCGATTACTATTATTGTAATAATTTTGGTTATAGTAACCTCTCATTGGCTTATAATAATTGCCTCGGTATTGATTAAAATATCCACGATTAGTATATTGGTTTGTCGTGGCCCCGCGTCCCCGAGTCGGGTACTCATTATACTTCCCTCTCATGCTCAAAATCGAGTTCGAGGATGATGGTTGTGCAATTTCCTCGTCTTTGGCCGCTCGAACGGCGTCTTTAAGGTCGGAGTAATTCCGAGCTGAGATAATGGTGCTTAAACGTCTGTTACGTAGTCCGTCAGCGAATTTTTTTACTGCAAATTGCTCATTGATTGGCCGTAAGACTTCATAAGCCTTATCATTACAGTCTGCCTGGGAAATTGTAAGGTTGACAAAGAGGTCCTCAATTTCTGTAGCGAATTCAGAAATTGTTTTCTCGTTCTGACTGACATTATTTAGTTGTGTCAATAACGATGCTGCTGACTTTTTAGTTAGCAAATTTCTTTTTAAATCCTTAATTAAATTCTCCGTGCTACTATATTCGTTTTTTAATTTGAGTCTAGCCGATTTAGACAACCTTGTCTTTATTACAAATGAAATTAGCAACTTCTTACAATTTTCCTCGCTAAGACACGTTTCATACAATTCAATGCCATCTATAATTTTTTCAACAGTTTCTTCGTTATTATCCATTACGGGCACCAAACTACACGCCGTTTTAAAATCGAATTTCGCCATTGTCGAAATTTCTGTATTATTTCCTTCTGTGAAATTCCCGTAACTTAAAATGCTACTATAACTACCTTCTATATCTAAAGTTATACTATCAAATAATTTGTCTGTAATTTTCTTACTTTTTATTAACTGACATAACAATTCTTTAGCTTGTTGGTATAAGTGTTCGGCCTTAGAAATTGCTTCTTTTACGTACGTTTGATATTTCTCTCTTCGAGTTGGACCTAACTTTCGTAGCGATATTTGTATTTTACTTAGATTTTCGGAAATGATGAGCAATTTTTCGGCCATGCATAATTCTTAAACCAACATCATTAAAACTAAACTATAATTAATAAACATAAATGTAAAGTACTTGTACTCTCAGCAGCATGAGCGCGATTCCTCAGTGGCCGCTCACGTCCTGTTCCGCAGTCACTCGCCTTCCGGAAAGTCTGCCACGCCACTTGCTAAATGCGTTTTCCTCACGCACCTCGTTACGCACCCAGTCTAGGTGTTGATTCTTGACCCGTTTCAATATCACGAACAGGATGACCACGCCAATGACTGCCAGCAGCAACGAAACCAAAATATTGTTGGTCCAAGTGTGCGTTACACCTCCATCTCCATTCGGAATGGTATTTGCCCCAGCAGCCGCGTTTTGCTGCGCAATCACCACTTCTTCACACTTAGGGCATTGATTTCCCATTTTGTAACTTCGAATAAGACACGTAGCGAACACGAACAATGCGACTTGCGCGGGCGCCGAGCGTTGAATAACATTATGGACGATGCATATAAAGTTCTTTACATCAGCAAAATTTGTGTTGGTTATTGTTTGTTGAAATATTTTCGCCACAGTACGTATAAAATCACTCCTGCCAATATTAGTCCCCAGAAATTCAAATACCACACCGAAAAATTCAATAACTTTTCTCCCAATTTTGTTAATTTTTCACCGTCAGTTTGGATCATATTTTTTTATATATATACGTATTTATTGTAATTTATTTTCCCCTATTTAAATTTAACAGATCCTGGCAGGGTCGCCATGCGGTGTGCGGGGTTGAGGGGAGAGTAGAAGGGAAACAACCATGTGTTACAACGAGTAGTTTAATACTGAAACCCTATACTAAAAGACAATGCTGTCCCTACTCTCAGTTACATGTATAACTATAATGTAATACTTAGTAGCTATCACACCTCACATAGTTGTCAGTGTTTGCATCAGTAGCTATTAAAACTTCACCAAGAATATCTTGACAGATCCTTGTAGCGGTATGACTCAACAAAGCCTGTAACTGAATTTCAGCTTGTACGTCTGTCAAAATAATATTTTCAAACGAAGGATAACACCGCTTTTTTGCATCTTTAATTTGATCGTAGCACGGGTAAAGATGAAATCCTCTACTCTTTGCTTCTTGTTGTATATTTTTGTAATTATTTACGTTGAGATCGTTTGAAACAAATAAACACAAGGCTTCATCTGGGGTAAAAGGCCGCTGTTCTTGTTTTTTATCTACCCTTCTTCGAGCCTTTTTATAGCCTGTGTCTCGCCTTGGTGATGCTGTCGACACTTCCTGGATCAGTTTTGCAGCGTCTCTTTTCCCGCTAGAACGTACAGTTAGTTGAGCTGCAAAAACTATTTCTTCAGGGCTCCATTCATTTAATAGTTTAGTTTAGTTTAGTTTATTTATTAATCAATGTAATATTACAATATAAGTTGCATTGCATGTCAAAAAATACGAAATTACATTGAGATCGTCAAAACATAAATACTAATAATCAAAGAATACAAAAATAATTAATTAAAACAACAACAATTAAACATCAAATAAATGGTCACTCGTCCGATGTCAATATACAAGGATTAATAACTGTCAACACAATAATAAATAAATTTACAATTTTAGCTCCATATATTCATCCACAGAGTATAATGGATTATCCAGTAAAAGGTTTCTAAGCTGGTGTTTGTAATAAGTCTTGAATCTTTCGTTTCTTTGTTTTACTCGAACTATCTTCAAAGCTCTTTGATGGTCTGGCAATGCTTGTACTTGGCGTCGTTGGTGAATGTTCAAGTTCACGAAACATTGGAAAAACTAGATCTTGATTTAGCCATTCCTCGTAGGCACTTAGAAATAAGTCTAATCGTCTGTGTTTTCTAACCCACTTCACTCTTAACTTTTCACTTTCACTTTTCAAAACAACTTTAAGATGCGTCTCATCTTCTTTTTTCAAAGCCAAATTTATAAATTTTGACTTCACAAACTCCACCATCTTCTCTACTCTGCCTTTAGGCGAAGTACATCGCCAAAAGTCAAATATCAACTTTCGTTGAATCTGAGCACCTGTAAAGAAAAACGCCAAAAACTTTAAAATCGCACAAATTCGCACTTACTGGTAGCGATTTTCTGAAACCCTTAGGAGAGCTAAATATAATTAAAACTTTACTATGGCATTACTACGCTTGACAATCTACTAAACTACTAGGTAAAGTTAAAGATTGCACTATTTTCGGTTTAATTTTAAAGGCTTACTTTGGATGGTACTGTTAAGACATTTTAGTTTATTTATTTACATTTAAATCTCATTACAAACACTATAATTACCTCCAGTTGTAGAACCCATCACGAAAACTTTAAAAAAAATACACAATACTTTGTCAGACGAGGAAACACTTAAGCACTGCTACAGCTGCACTGCTGCTTAAGCTTGTACTGATCGAGAGCGGCCGGCTACCAGCTCAAAAGGGATAGTTTGGCCATTGTTTTAACGGGGACTCGCTGCAAAAAAAAACTTTGGGATATACCATCGGGTGTCGGCATTCCTTAAGAACATTGTTTGCTTACTATTTTGCAAATTAGAAATATTTTAATTTTTTACTTTTGTCCACCTAGATTGGTCAAATCGTACACTGTGCGTCTTGCGTAACGGTGAATTATAACTTGACAGTTGGTCAGCCAAGTCTATTCCCAATTTTGTTTTATATATAATAGTCCAAGACCATTTTGGGTTTCAGGATTGGTCTGTAAGCTTTTGACATTTCCATCTCCTTACCATGGCAAGTTGACAGCATGAGCACGTCTCTTTTATCGTGCCACTTCAGGACAGTCATATTGCTATTTTGCAAGACGGCAACTTCCCCCACCTTCAATTTGGCCTTTACAACCTCTTTTGGCAGATTTCGTCTATTCGGTCGAATAGTGCCACACAAATCAGTGTTTCGCTCTTTTAAATATGTCGCTAATGGTACACTGGTGTAATAGTTGTCTGTCACAATTAATCTCCCTTCGTTAAGTATATCATGTCCTAGTTGTATAACCAGCGAACCAGTTTTGTCAAGGGAGGTTATAATCTTATTTTCTGCTGCATAAACTTTATAATCCCACGTGTACCCTTTATCAGTACACATTTTGTAAATTCTCATACCGTACATTACAGATTTTTGAGGATTATATGTGCGAAAACTCAGTCTTCCTCTAAATTTTACAACAGATTCGTCAACAACTACTACAGGTCCTGGAGTATAAATTTTCTTAAAGTTTGAAATTATTTTGTCAATTAATGGTTGTATTTTAAACAGTCGACCTTCATCATGATTCATGTTATCGACGAAATGCCAGCATTTAAATATCAAAACGAACCTATTATAGGACATTTTAATTTCGTGAAATAATTGATGATAGTAGATTTTTTTCTTTTTCCAATAAGATTCTATCGTTGGAAACGGAATTAGTCCAGTTAATAATAATATGCCCAAAAATGAACACATTTCAGTCCTTGTCACCTGTGTCCATCTCTTTATACGAGAAAAAATCCGATGATTGTCTTGTTGCAAAGTTTGGCTTGCGTAAGTGTTTGTTTCCGTGACCATGAAATCAATAACATCGTCAGTTATAAGTAATTTGAGAAAAAATTGTGCACAAATCAGTATTTGCATCAAAAAGATCATTTTGACGTTTACCCAAAACAAAACCTGTAAAATAATTCCTTTCTAAAGGCCGTACACGCAAGTCCCAAGTGTCAGACGTCGTAATATTTTCTTCGACAACTTATTATCATTTATAAAATCATAAATATCATCAATAGTCTCTTCTAGTTCTATAAACTCATCTTCACCATCACTGTCTTCTAATATTCGCACTAAATCATCGTCTGATACAATTTGAGACATATTTGACTAGTACTACAAAGGGAAAATGAACAAAAAATTTACCCGCATATTCCAAAATTTTTGATAATTGCACTCGAATAACTGTCATGGAAATCTAAAACACACTGTCAATGTCATGCCACTGCAGTTTACTTAAAATAGTTCCTTATCCGTTTTCCTCATGCAATAAGGTTGTCTATCAAATAGACCGCTAAGTACTAATTGAAAGATTAGCGTGAATTGATCATGATTTCTCGAGTGGTTTAACGTTTTTGAACATCACTATTGGCCAGTAGTACGTACTCAGACGTCCGTGCATTACATATAATGCATTTCTTTAAACTATCTGATACCTAACTAAGAGTCTATAAACGAAATTTCCCTTATTCAAAATTCGTAACGTGACTTCATAATTATCTTCAAAATATGATATTAGTATTGGACATTTGGTGTTGGTATAGTAAATATCCTTGGGACAGGTAAAGTGTTAATAATATAAATGGATAAGATCCCGACACTCTGACGGTATATCTCCCCTTGCACAAAAATTGTCAGTAGCTACTGCCATACTGTGACTCAATACCTGAGCTGCGTTTTTCACCCTCATTTTCTTGATTTTTGTGGGATTTACGTGTTCATCCGTTAATTTGGGCGCAATACGCAACTCTCCGTGTGACTTATCAGCTTGATAAACCCACTGAACGTATTCCCACTTTATAGTTTTTAATTCATTTTCATGCATGTATTGCATTTCTTTATTTAACATATTATTTCTAATTCCTTTCAATAAGTGGGGAACATCGAACAGTGGGGTTATATCCTGATTATTAACATTAATAATATCCCTACGCCTTTCTTTTTCTGCAAGAAAATAATCCGTTTTAGCTTCAGATATTAAGTTATTTATCGTGCTTACATTAGCCGAACATTGGTCACAAATAGTTGCTATTAACTTTAAGCCAGTAGCTTGTACTTTTGAAATAACATCTAGTAAAATTTGTTTCAGTTTTGGTGATTTTAATGTTTGCGTAAAATAATATGCTACTGGCTGATGAAATTTTTTCTTTATGCCTTTCACCATGAAGACTAATGCATGATTAGCAAAATTTTCAGTTTTAACATTTCCGTAATTTTCTAACCCAATAAGATCATCTGTGTGAACATTATAATGTAATTGGGGAGAAATTGACATTTCATCAAATATTAAAGTACACAGACGATCTTGAGGTAGCATTTCAGAAACGGTACTCTTCAACTCTTTAAAAATTACATCATTTATACCCGGACACAATTTAACTTGAGCGAGCAATGATTTTAATATTTTTCTGGATGGCAATGTGAAATATTTACAAAATAATTTATATGCCTTTGGACTTTTTTTATACATTGAAAGAGATAAAATCTTTTCCTCTAGGGTAAATCTACGGACCTGTTTTTTCTTTTGCCCTTCTTTGAATTGCATTCGGGTAAACAATTTAGCAGATTCGGACATGTGCTGAGTCAATTATTCAAAATCCCTTTGTGCGAGCAGTTTTTCTTTTTGCCGTAGACGCAATTTGTAATTCTTAACCTTCAGACGCAGTCTTCTAATTTCATTATGGGTCTGCCTCACTTTCTTTGCACACCTTGCTCGAGTCCTTTCTTGCAGATATTTAATCGAAAGTTTTATCTGAAAAATTAAATTAATAATATACTTTCTACTGTACCAACACACTAAGTTTTAAACGGCTTCTGCCGATTGTTTGTCTTGCATGACAACTTAATTTACCTACTCATAATGTCAATAACCAATAATACTTAACGGAAATAGTCACCGCCGGTGACCTACCACCCAAGACAACATTGAAATAACAATGAAATAAATGTACTTCGATCAACAATACCAACTAGATAACTAGTCCTATACAAAATCAAACCTAAATTCTGTCGTCGTGAATATTCACGAATAAATTCACGACAATACGTCTGTTGCATTTCTTTACTAACGAACCGAGACAAACGTTTTAAAACAGTTTTAAGTTCAACCTAATAACAATCATGGTACTTAGTAATAAAGTTACAAATCTTCCAAATTTGATCTCATACCTTAGACCATTCGTCTCATAACATGAACACGTCAATAAATGACATCTGGTACTTACAAGCGAAAAAACGTATGTTAAATAAAGTTTATTGTAAAATCAATTCTCGGCTGTTTATTTAGTTCGCCTAATTCTGGACTCGACTTTAGAAAGCTGTAATTTGGCATGAATATACATATATATTATAGTGCCATGGTATAGTACACATTAAAATAATATCATTATGTAGATGGTTCTTACTGATTCTCAAAAATTATGGATCACCCGTCGTACAGTCAGCGTCAAAAGTAAGTGAACAAAAACAAGGTACCAAAAGTAATATAGTCATGTGTAGTACCTAAAGAGACACAACATTTAAAAAATCAGAATTATCTACATGTTTTAAGTTTTTAATAATGTTTAAGGTAATTATGCAAAAGAAAATACCTGGCTTTTTCCAAAAGAATAGATAATAATTTAATTTCAAAATTAACGGAAAGTGCAAAGGTTCATAATAGAATTAACGTATTTGATGACTTACGCATTGTTGTGTCGTGACAAATCCATACCGAGATTTTAAAGGGGCTACCACGAAAATCGAACGTCTAAAATATGTTAATTCATAATATAGCCATCTGTGACACTCGAATACATATGAACAAAGACGGCCATATCATCTCACAGCAGTTTTTTCGAAGTTCGATATGTGGTAGCTCTCCCTTGCGGAGTTGTTTATAAGTAAATATTAAAATAAAATCAATCAATTAATCGAATAAAAAAGTCACAAATTATAAATATTTCAAATAATTTTATTTACTAAAGCTAGTCACATATTCGATGCAATTACAATTGGTTCTATGACGACATTCTATAAAGCAGGGACTAGCACATAATTTACAAAATAAAAATACGGCATCAAGTCCGTCTTCTTCATAAATGCCTTCATCGTCCAAAAATCCATTATAAAGGCAGTTAGTGCATACGCCAATAAATAATACCATTTCTTTATTCAAGTCTAACTTAAAGTTTAGGTCCTGGATTACATCAAGGAAAACATCACGTAATACGCATTTTGGCAGAGGCAGCTGAAAAATCTTTGTTTGCCATGTTTTGATAACGTTTCAGGATATATCTTGCATATTGTCGTTTATGATAGCTGTGATTTTTGTTAAACACAGTGAATATAGAGAATCGACAACAAAAGCCATGTTTTGCACGTGTCAACACTTCACATTGAAGTGAATGAAGATAAAGATGTTTAGACTAAAGACTACCTATTTGTAACTTCAGATACGTACAGATGTAGTGAATAATCCTTTCACATCGTATTTGCTCGGAAACGATCGTATTTGTCATGCTACTTCAGTCAGCCCCAGTACCCCGTGCTAAGGCTGACTGAAGTAGCATGACAAATACGAAAGTTTCCGAGCAAATACGATGTGAAAGGATTATGCACGATATCTGTATTATTACTGACAGGTACCTGTCAAGGACTTTAATTGTTATACCACTATGGAACCCTGTCATAACGACAGCGTCAAGTGACGAGATAGAAATTACATGGGATTTTATCGTAGGTTTTATACGACAAGGTTCTAGTTTATTTTGACGTTGGTGATGGTCATATACTTTTGACTCAACCGCTATGTCAGACAATTCTGGCCATTTAAACCGTAACACTAATTTGAGAATTTCATATGCTAAGTTACATTTGATGTACGGTTCTATCAAAATAAAAATTACCAGCAAGTCGTGTCTAGTTATTTTTTATTGACCCAGAAACGTTTTTCAAGACGTGAAAATTCAATGAAACTGAAACTTTCATAATAATTTTAATAAAAACTACAAAAAACCATGCTCTTTAAATGGTTTAAAAAACATCACTTATCTCACCTCTTTTTAATGATGTACAATAATGTCATACAAACCTTACACAACTTCAAAAAATTTGTCAATTTTGTGCAATAGGAACGTGTTAGGCTAATTTTATACTTGTGCATGTTTTGTGTAAATAACACACTAACTAGGCAATAATCTTGATAATCAAATTTTATTCATATTTACACTCATCAATTACAAATTTGTACAAAAAAATATTCACAAATCTTGCTCAAATTGCCTTCCCTCATTGCGTATGCACGCGTAGGCCCTATCCCTTGTTTCGACCGTGGTGGTTCGTAATCGAACTTCTTCCTCAATGATGGCGAATGCTGCCTGTATGCGTTGGGATAAATCTTCCCTAGATTGAACTTCCGTGGCGTATACCTAATCTTTTGCCCGTCCCCAGATGTAAAAGTCCAACGGCCTAAGTCTGGGGAACTTGGCGGCCATGGGATGGGGCCATCTCTTCCAATCCACGAATTTGGGAAGCGTTGTCTAGGTGCTCCCTAACTGTTAATCTCCAGTGTGCCGGACAACCATCTTGCTGGAAGAAGATACGCCTATCTTCATTATAACGTGGTACCTCAGCAAGCCACTCAGGTAGGTCATTTTGCAAAAACTCGAGGTAATTATCCCCGTTGAGATTATTAGGTAGGAATTGGGGTCCAATAACCCGATCTCCAATGATTCCTGCCCACACTTTGATTTCATATCTCCTCTGAAAAGCTATCTGTCTTTTGACGCGTGGGTTTTCATCTTTCGGCGACCAGTGGTGCAAGTTGTGCAAATTGAGAATTCCTTCCTGCGTAAATTTGGACTCATCTAGCCATAGAATACTTTTTAAGAATTCCCGGTCGTCTAAATCCGTATGCAGCATAAAACGACAAAACCGGACACGGTTTGCAAAGTCGTTATCTTCCAGACCTGTAAGCGTGAAATACGCGTAAGAATGTTTTACTTACTGTCAAGACTTTTAATTTGAAATTGTTATGATTGTACAGTTTCCGGAAAACCTCTTGAACATTAGGTGGGGGAAAGTTTGCGTATCGTGCACATACGTGCAAAAAAAGTACCTACCTATACCTCGGACGTTATCATCTGAGCTCCGGGGTCATAAACTAATTAGTGAAATAATTCGATTGACGAAGTTACATTTCTAATGCTTTTAGTCGGTTCTTCCTCGAACAGTGCCAAAATCTGCTCATCAAGTTGAACATTGTGTCGCACCACAATCCCTCTTTGTTCTTTAATGTTCAAATTCCCAGTCTCGCGTAAGCGCCGGTAAGTGTTTTGAAACGTATGACGGGTAGGTAATCGTCATAAAGGTGCATCTACACATGTGACATGACGACGGACCGGACTACGTGGCATCGCTACAGAACATATTACGCTAAATGTGGACGATCTTGGTTCTGCTGACACGTTGACAAACCGTGTACGATGAAATGTTACAAGTGTAGACGTGGTGTCGAACTAGACTGCGTGGCATGGCATCGCTACAAGAGTCGGGCGGTGGTGTCATTTAAACTCCGACCAGCAGGCAGTTATGTCGTCGTCTGCAGAAGAAATAGCGAAAGTAAATTTATACTTAGCTTGTGCAAGTGCAGCCTTTATATTACTTTGTATTAAAAAGAAGAAAGAAAAAAGACGCAGGCGATGGAGGCACATTGAGTTTTTCAGAAACAGAAATACATATGGTGGAAATGCGTTACTAAGGGATTTACGATTTCAAGAAATAAGTGGGAAATATAAAAAATTACACGCTTGTCACCAACAGATTCTGATTATTTACTGAATTTAATAGGCCCAAAAATAAAAATAAAGTTGATACTCAACTGAGGGTGGCAATTTCAGTACAGGAAAGAATTGCAGTGACATTGAGATTTTTTGCAACGGGCGATTCTTATTCCTCTTTGCAATATTTATTTCGAATATCGAAGCAAGCAATAAGTAAAATGTGAGGCAATTGAGGAGTCAATAAAAGGATTAGTAAAGGTAAGAAATTTTAATTATTATTTAAAACAAATCAATCAATGTGTGTGTATATGTGTGTATGTGTGAGGGAGATTTTTTTTTAAGTTAAACGGTTTTATTGAAAATAATAAAGCAGATAATGTACTAAAAGCTAATAATAAATTGATAAGTCATAGGTACCAGTCATCATACCACTCTCCTCATCAGAGGGCTCAGACAAGATGCACTACGCTAACTAACGTTTCTATTCGATTCGTTTTTAAACCAATCGCGTCACTGGAAGATGACGTGATACGAAAAGTCACGTGGTCTACCAGTGACGCGATTGGTTTAAAAACGAATCGAATAGAAACGTTAGTTAGCGTAGTGCATCTTGTCTGAGCCCTCAGTCTAGGGCATTGATCAGACAAAAAAGAATAAAATCTTTTGGCGCGTGAAATTTCTATCTCGTTAACTGCTATATTATTACAAATGCTTTTTACATACTGACCCAACGATTTTTTTTTTGTATGATCAATGCCCTAGATTGATGAGGAGAGTGGTATCACCACTCTACACTCACCCACTCACTCTAGGTCGTGGATTTTTAGCTTTACATATTCATAAGATCGCTGAATGAATCTTGTGTATCATTGTTTTCAATGTAATCAGTATTTTCTGACGGAGTACAGGAGGCTTCACTCGGCACTGAAGATGGAGAAGACTGTACAGGTGTTCTTTTTGTTGTGTAGAATATGCACGTGGCTGTTGTTCTATAGAATATCTATATGTCGACTGGTAATCAAAAAAACCATTGTCAGCTTGAAAAAGAAGATTGCTTATTTGATGCTGAAGTGCGTTCTTCGTTCGTTGTGAATACAAACGGAACTTGCTAGCAATTTAATTTGCGTACGTCTGACTCTCATCCGCGTTCGAAGAAGCAGCAACATTTCTAGCTGAAATTTATTTTGCCGCAGTCGCTGCAGAAGAAAGCACTTCTAAAGTAGAATTAATCATTTGGCTATCGGAGTCCTTTCCTTTTTTTCTTTTTCGGCAACGGTGGCTTAAAGGTTGCTGTTCCAGACTTATTTTTATTGTTATTCGAGTTTTGGGGTCTTTCGTTTTCGGAGTTTGGACGTTTTTCTCCAATGGTTTGTGATTCTGCGTTTTGAGTTGGTTCATTTTGATCCTGCTCATTTTGATCTTGCTCATTTTGAGACTTCATTTTGAACCTCTTCAGTTGTTGAGTTTCTATCCAACTCTTCCTGAAAAATAATATATTATTAAGAAAAAGGAAAATAATGGGTCTTGCTAAATAAATGGGATGTAGGTAGTCTTATTTTTTATTTTTCAAATATTATTTTATACTAGCTGCGCCCCGGGGCTCCCGGGGGGTAGGAAGTTTGATGGTCGGTAGCTTGACGCCGCCGCCAGCCTCGGCCGCGCTGTGCGCCAAGGCGGACGCGCTCGTCGCGCCGCCGATGTCGTTGGAGAAGCGAGATTCATTAACAGCGATCAATTCCTGAGCAACACTGATAGCATGAAAAAACCTTTTTTCCGTGTGCTCTCGCTCGCTAAAATCCTCTTGGTCCTCCTTTTTATTTTTTGATTCGAAAATTTCTATTTGACTTTGAAGATTGTCATATTCGTCGAACATTAAATCAATTTTGTGCAATCTTAGTTTTAATTCATTGAAATTCGCTAATGTTACCTTCTTATAGTTCTCAAACTCTGACAAATAGTTACTAAAAATCCCTTAATCGACGACCTTTTAGCTCGTAAGTCTGCGTCAGCCATATTGTAAACAAACAAATTAATATAGGTCAAACGGTTATTTACGTGTTATAAATACCTCGTTATAGGCAAACCTATATGAAACAGCTGTTTGTCGGACCGGGTGGTAAGCGAGAACAATAGATGAATAGATCCCAAGCCGCAAGCGCAGGCGCAGGTAACTGCGGGGTAGTGGCGCGGGCGCGGAGCGGTGCACTCTGGAATGTTCGTGCGGTCTGATTTACTAATAGGTTTAAAAATTTGCGTAGCAGAAACGCAGCGAAGAGGATTTTGCTAGTTTGAAGAGATTGCAAAAGGCAAGAGAAACCTAAGGAATGCAACGCTTAAACAATTGCAACGCGTTAAAATTTTACTTTAAGTAGGCACTGATTGCGTAATAATTATAACCATACGTCATGCGAATTACTGTGAACTTAAATCTTTAAAAATTAATTATACGAAAACCAAGTAAAGCCACACAAGCCTAAAATATTGCAATGAGTTACTTGTTAATAAATTTTACGAAGTACCTAGTTATTTACTTAGGAGGTATTTATCAGGGATGTTACGAACATTCGCATTCGCATTCGCATATGCGAATGATTCGCATCATTTTAGACATTCGTATCGACATTCGCATTCGCAATAATCGATGCGAATATTTAGCGAATGCGAATGTGTGCACAGATCATGTCGTGACTCGCCCGCCGGCCGCGCGTCTTTTGTTTTTCGCGCGCAGATAAGCCGGCATTAGGTGTTTTGTTCGACCAATAGAAATCATTTCTCGCTCGCTAGGATTCCTTGATTGGTTTATCGTTTTAGTTGTCATGTCACTTATCAGTCTCCTCAGTATCGGTTGTAAATGTTGTATTGAAGTTGAATCAGTCGTTCCCTACGTGAATAAACAAACAGTTTATGAGTTTGTAAACTTTGTAATTGCTATTTTGACAGTTTTAATTTAAGTGAAGCATGGCACCGGGAAAGAAAAGTGAAATATGGCAATTTTTCACACCGATAGATCGAGACCGCGCTAAGTGCAATCTTTGTGAGAAAACTTATTCTACAGTAGGGCGCACTACTTCGGCGTTGCGAACACATTTGAAAACCGTTCATTCAAATGAATACGAAATGCTCATTCAAACCGAAGCGGAGGTCCAGGCTTCAAAATTGGATAAACCACAAGAAACTCCACTAAAAGAGGTAACCAAACAATTATCTATTGAAGAAACTCTAATGAAAAAAAAACAATGGGACACCAAACATCCATTATCTCAAAAAATCGACTGCCGAATAAGCGAAATGATAGCATTACAAAACTTGCCATTTAACTTTGTTGAAGGCGTAGGATTTCGAAGACTGATGCAGTTAGTCGCGCCCCAGTACACACTAAAAGGTCGTAATTTTTTCACTGAGAATACCTGTCAAGTTTTGTACCACAAAGTTGCTGAGAAAATTAAAGTTCTATTAGCCGATTTCAAATATATGTCATTCACGACTGACATATGGTCAGAGCCAAGTGCGAATGTATCACTTCTCAGTCTAACCTGTCACGGCATAACGGCCCAGTTTAACCGCTTAAACGTCGTTTTAAAGTGTGAGGAATTCGAAGGCAGACACACTGGCGATGCTATCACAAATAAATTTGAAGCAATGCTAATTGAATGGAATTTAACTAAGGAGCAAGTACACTGCATGGTGAGAGATGAGGGCTCAAATATGAAGCGTGCTATGACATTGGCTGAGTTTAACGATGTAGACTGTACCGTTCATAAACTACAAACAAATATTAAGAATGCATTAAATTCACAACAGTTTCTGGTTGATATGACTCAGAAATGTAAAAAGATCGCCACTCACTTTAATCATTCGACTATCGCCCAAGGTCAATTAGCCAAAATCCAACAGCGGCTGAACCCAGTTCAAACTCCACTGGCTGTTATGGGAGACTGTACAACGAGATGGAATAGCACGTTTTATATGTTCGAAAGGCATTTAAAACTAAAAGATGCTTTGTGCCTGTACGCTAACGACAATAACATTTTATGCATGTCATCTGAAGAATTGAAAGCTATGGAGTACTGCGTAACTGTTCTTAAGCCGTTTGAAGAAGCTACACGCAACTTGAGCTGCTCACACGCTTTGATTTCGTCCGTGATTCCAATTATTTACACTTTGAAAAAAAGTCTTGATGACATGGAGCTACCTATTGATAGTACTGAGACTGAGTACGAAACCGTTAATTGCATTATAATCAACTTTATTCGAGTAATCAAAAGCGAAATAAATAAAAAGTTTTACAACCTGGAGAATGATTCTTTGTTCACAATCTCCACATTCCTGGACCCGCGATACAAGCAAAAATTTTTTAGTGAGATCGTGAGAGACAGAGTCAACACTGATATTCTTCAATTAGCTCTAAGTCTGTCTAACCAGAGTAACCAGGATGGTGATAATCGGTATTCAGCTTCAGGTGCTAAAAGGTTAAGGACTTCAACAAGCAACATTAATGAGCCTTCTACAAGTTCTGCTAAAACTCTTCTAAGCAATCTGGCAGGAATCCTAGATTCCTCGAGCGATAGCGAGAGCCCCGAGGGTGTGGAATCTGGAGATGGAGATACTATAAGCTGTGAAATCAAAGCTCAATTGAAGGGATATCTTAAAGAAAAACGAGCCTCTCTTGATGAAAACCCTTTGGACTGGTGGAAGACTAAATTAAAATATGACAAATTGACAGATCTGGCTCGTAAATATCTGAGCGCTCCACCGGCCAGCGTTCCGAGTGAACAATTGTTCAGTGCAGCCGGCCTTATATACGAGCCCCTTAGAAATCGCCTCATGGGAGAAAAAGCGGCAAAATTACTTTTTCTGAAATATAACATGCCTCTATTGAACTTCGAATATTAAATTAATTACTTAACTACGAGTATAACAATACACGTACTGTATAATAAGAACTGATTTATTGTTTGTTTTTTTTTCATTAAAACGATGACTTAAGTTGACTATTATTTTTTTATGTGATTCCTTAACATTCGCATTCGCATTCGCATTCGCACATTCGCACTCTGAACATTCGCATTCGCATTCGCGTTCGCGAATGTGAAAAATATGACATTCGTAACATCCCTAGTATTTATGTACTTATTACCAGTACTGGCTTAAACAGTTAAGTAACGATTTAATTTTCCATATTACAATGTAACGTTTAAGTAATCAAAATTACTAACAGCAGAATTTAACCACTATAATGAGTTTTATTTATTTACCTCAAGTATTTTGATGAAAATGTTTGTCTTAAAGTGAGAAATGCTTGCACAGACGAAACTTTACAGGGCAACAAATAATATTAGTAGGATGAGGAACAGGCAAACCTCCCTTTTGTGAAGACTTCAGCTCGCAACCACACTGTCAATCCACATCCAACTTGATTTTGTTCCAATATCTTATAGGTTATGAATGCGCGATCACAGGCGCGATGTCCGCCATAGATTTTGTCAGCCTTTGTGTGCGCAGGTAAGTGCTACGCCTCCGCGTAGCAACAGTAGTCACGGTCGCCAAATGTTCAGTGCTCCTCAGGGTAATGGTCCATGAATTGAGACATAGGATAGTCTGAACGTATTTAATTCCAATAAAAGGATTATTAACAAAATATTGATATATGTTGCCGTTTCGGCGGTGCTCTGCTGTCTGTCAGGTGCGCCGGCCCTCGAAAAGGGGTAGCGAGATTGGTGACGTCACCGTGACGTCGTCTTGTTGTTGAAGGCGTCAACAATAATTTTTTCTCATTAATTCTAGTGATAGAATTGTATTGTGAAACACTTTGCATCAGCCAGTGATGAATATCATACTTTAAAGTTTTTCTAAACTATGATAATCAATAAAGCACTGGTTGATGCAAAGCGCTTCGTTACACTTGATACACATCGTATTAACTTGCGTCCGTTTGCCCGCCGCTTTGCATCGGACGCAACGCGGTCTCTTGTAATTAGTTCTCTTTCCCGTTACTGTAGCTGTCATGGTTGGGTAGTGGTCCCGCCCGTCCAAGCGCTGGACTAGGGAGATGTTTGGTCGGGGCACTACGACTGGCGTGCTTACCACCACTAGGGCCTCTGCCAAATTATAACGGAATGCCCGGTGAGTGAGCACCTTCAGGACGGGTGTTTTTTGATATATTATATAAGTATTTAAAATGCTCGTGTTCAGAATGCGAAATAATACTTTTCGGTACCATTTGCGGCCCCTCTTCCTTTCCATACAAAATGGACTTGACTTGGCGTCTTTCAGAACTACTCCACCAATTGACTGGTTATAAGCTTCAACAGCCACGGGTTTTGAAATGGTTTTACCGCCGCGTCGGCCAACAATCTGGTCGTCATTGTGGCTTGTCGACACGACGGTCACCAACTTTACGTCCTTCCATGTTGTAACAGAGATGTCACCGCTGTGTCCAACGTCCAAGAAGCCATCCATTAATTCGAGAACAACTTTGGCGGTTTTGTTGTCGAATCCATGGATGGCTCCTTCGACAAAAGAGGAATCTTTTCTAGCATAGATAAGGAAGCCTCGCACAACTCAAATGTTTTTATTCCGTAACGGGCGGCTTTGCTCCGGATGCATTGCATGAAATTAAATCCCGCGGAAACTGTTCTGGTCTTCATCAGACCCTTGAGTCAGCCGGTTACCAAACTGCTGATCAAACTAAACATTTCAGCTCAAATCACAAGTCTCTAGCTGTAACAGTGCCTTAGTTCCAGCGTATACTGTTCTGGCCATCATCAAACCCTCAAGTTCGCTATTGGATACATATTTATATTAATTAATCAAAAACAAAAAAAACACCAAAATCGGTCCAGCCGAGTGTGTCATCTCGCAGAAGGAGGCCTCGGAGCGTCAGCGCGAGGAGTCTCCTCACGCGCATCCGCTCCGGTGTAGACGGCGGGAGGTGAGGCGGCGGCGTTTTGCCGCCCGCCTCAACCCTTAGTGACTGCAGGTGGGGGATGGGAATTCCCCGCCTGCCGTAGGCTAGTCACTTGGCGGTCTGGAAGAGGGCCCAGGTCCAACCATCGCTGTTGCGCTCCGGGCTCCTCCAGTACCACAGACTCCCCCGTCGTCCCCAATGCGGCCACCCTCAACGACCTTCCGACACGGGATCGTCGTTGACATCCGAGGACAAGAAGGAGGAACCTACTGCAACTTGGACCCAGGGGAGTCACCGGTTCACCACGCCCCCACGGCATTTAGCGGGCAGAGCTGCGGGGCTTTTCTCCATTTATGGTACCGGCGTCGGTGCCGTGACAGGGCCTGAGAAGTTCTGGGAGCCTGGGGACCAACAGCCTGGAGAAATTGTCTCGGACATGGACACCGGCTCGACGTCATCAGCATTGACTCCGGGGGAGGACACCCCTGAAAGGGTGCAGAGGCTCCGGGCCCTATACTCCCTCCGCCGACCCGCCCCGAGGCGCCTTTACGCGCCCGCTCCGCCATCTGAAGACCGGAAAAGGGCATCGGAGCTGGAAGCCTACGCTGGCGGGGAGACGGAATCTAGCTGGGCACCGTCACCAGTGCCGAGGGGGACGGGAAAGAAGAGGACCGCCATTCCATCGGAGAGCAGCTTCGAGCCCAGACTGGGTAACAGACCCAGTGGAGGCCAAATACCGGCTCCCCTTCCAGCCCCACCCAAGGCCCTCACTAAACACAGAGGAAGGCCAAAGGGGCCCCCACGGGGAAATCAGTGTTCCTTCTGTGGCTATTTTTCTAGAGACAGCCACATGCTTCGCCACTTAAAAGCAAGCATAAGGGACCATCCGTACCCATGTGGCCCTCAATAGATGCCCGCTGGGAAAACGTCCCCCAGATGCGTTCCTGCACCAAGCTGAGAACACGGGCTGGGACTGGCTGAATGGCGCAGAGTAAGAAAGGAGGAAATTGTAGTTTAAGTTAAAAATATTAAATTGTTTGTTGGCTTTTGTTTTCTTTTCTTTGCTATCTTTGTTAAGTTTTATGTATTGTTTATAATTATTAAGATTATTTAGAATAGTAAGAGTGCCTTTTCATAGACTGTTAAAGTCAAAAATGTTCTCGTTATTTTGCCAGCCTTTCTTTTTAACGTCGTGCGGGTCATACCAAGTCTCGTCCAAATAAATGATGTGTCTACCATCCTCACGGTGTTTTTTTATTTTACGCAAATAGGTATCTCGGAGATTTATTAATCTTGGCGAATACATAACAACTTTTCTGCAGTTCAATGTTTTATACTCAAAACCCATGTTTTTAAGGATTTTTATGAAGTACGAAAGATTGTATGGAAATAGGGCATCATCCTTAGTTAATTCTTTGTATATTAATTCCGCTGTAGGTGATATGTTTTTTTCATAAAACTTGTTAATTGTCCTCACAATGAAATCTTCTGTAAAATTGAAAAAAAATCCAAATTTTATTTTGTTTCTTGTGTATGTCGTCGGGTGTCCTCTTTTCACAATTCTTGCTACAGTCTTAAAACTTCTCTTCGTTAGATGTGCTGTACGTTTTACACAGTGGCGTGCCTAGGGTTTCAGGATAGGGCAAGCCGAGAGATATGATTTTGTAGTTTTTAAAGTTATTGCGGATAAATGTCTCAATTCGCTTTTTACCAAAATTACTAAAATCGTTCGTGTCTTATTGCAAATAAAATTCATATGCCTTTTAATCGTGTCAGCTAAGTTATTTGATTTTTCATAATCAGATAGGTATATTCCAAACTTTTTGTCGTTCGATAATAATATACCTACTAGTGTTGGTAAAGACTCAAGTTTTTAAAGCCCACATTTGAAGAACTCGACTCATATTTACGGGACTTCGAACTTAAAGGACTTCAGAGTCTTTTAAGTCGTGAGTCGAGTCCTTTTTCGGGTCTTATCGAGTCCTTTACTCACAACTCAAGCTTTAGAAAAGACTCCAGCCATCGTATCTTCTATAGTCTTTTTTAAACTTAAAGCGTGCCTCAAAAAGACTTGAGTCCTATAATGAAGACTAACTTTTGAAGTTTCTGTCCAAAGATGAAAGATAATGACACAATGTCGTATTTTAGAAAAGGTTTGGAAGCACAAAGGAAGTACCTATGGTAGAGTGAGTAGGTATTATACTCCTCTTCTCAGATTTGTCAGCACTCTTTCGAAAAGCATATAAATTTAGTAATAAAAGTACTAATAAAACGCTAGCACAAGTTTCTTTTTTCTATACCAGTAGGCAAACGGGCACCCAGACCACCTGATGTTAAGTGGACTCTGAGGCCCATGGACTTCTATAACCGCGAGATTGCGACTTGCGTTGCCTACCCTGAGGACGAAGATGAAATGCCTCTATGCTAGTAATTTCACCGGCTATCTTATCTCTACACCGGAACACAACAATGCGAACATTGCTGTTTGGCGGTAGGTTATTGGCAAGATGGTAGTAACAACCCAGACGGACCCTGCACGAGGTCCTACTACCCCCGAAACTTCTTACTCGTATCGTCGTAGTATAGTCATTCGTGGCTATACAAAAACAAAGTTTCTTCCTTATTGCATACATATAGGTATTGAAGTATTTAGATGTTTCTAACGCTTACTGTACCTACTTACCAATATAAGATGTACAAAAAATTATACAACAAGTAGGTTTAGTTGTTATTTAATTAAATCAAACAAAAAAGTCTTTGTATAAGACACGTTACGTAAAAGAAAACAAAACTATAACATATGCAATACATATTTTGTTAGAAAAAATTTAACCAAGAAGAGAGACACATCGACGATCTAATTGTTTTATTGCCCAAACGGTTTCTCCTTTTTGTTATTAGATTGGCAGACTTAGAGAATGCTTGTTCGCTTGGTACACTTGATCCTGGAACAACGAGATAATCAAAAGCCATTTTTTTCAGCTGAGGCAGTTGATATTCGTGACTTTTCCACCAAGCCAGCACATTTGTGTTTTCTGGTTCTTGGGGTAGAGACAAGTATTTATCGAACTCGTCTTGGTTTATATCCTTTTTTTTGTAGATGAAAGACAGAAAGCAGTTTCCTGACGTATTCATCCCAACATTGGTTCCATCATCGTGATTATTTTCTAGCTTATAATCATCTTCAAATATTTTTTTTGTTTCAGACGTAGTTTCCGAGTTCTCCCATTCATTGAAATAATAACATTTTAATCTTGGATCTAATTGAAAGGAGACTCAATTGTATATTTTAAAATGTTTATTTAATAGGTAAACGTTATAATTCGCGAGTAGGCACTTCGTTGGCAGAGAGCACACGTGCTATCCTTCAAGGGCCGCGGAAGACTGCCTAAGGGTCCGGCCCCCGCCCGGCGCGAGCGCGGCGTCCCTCGACCCCCGCTCCCCTCGCCGTTGCGCAGGATGCGTGCTCTTTCAGTCGGCCATTCCTGACGATGCTGCACGTCCCGGGTAGCCAACACTTGCTAGAAATTAGACCATAAGTCACAGGTATGACACTTCCCAATGTGTCCGGCACTGTAAGGTGATGAAGACACGTATGAATATGTCTTTCTGTCACAGGTATGACACTTCCCAATGTGTCCGGCACTGTAAGATGATGAAGACACGTATGAATATGTCTTTCTGTCGACGACGCGCTAGGCATCTATCACGTTTATATAAGACGACTTATTAATATGTCTATCAGATGATGACACTGAAGGTGCCGACCCTGTTGTCTATCATCTGTGGATGACACTTTACTAATGTGTCTATCGACAGTGGCGACACTGGATGTCTATTGTAAGTGGCTGACACTTTATTAATGTGTTCATTGACAGAAATGACACCCCGTATCTACTACTAGTCTACGGAAGCCGTCCTTTTAAGTAACGACACCTATGTGGTATCTGTCTTATCATGCATGTTTGAGTTAGTCCTTTAATTCAGTAGGGTACCCCAGTAGATAGATTATAGGTTGTTCGGCCACAGATTTGTAGCTCAAGATAAATAAACAACATTTAGCAGTAATTACTATTACCATTAATATATATTAACTAAACTGTTGCAGCGGCCACAGGTAAGTGGCTCACAACACGTTACAGACAATTCAATATAATAATATAGTGAGTAGGTACGCTTACACATATTAAAATGGACAGTTGCAACGGCCACAGGCGAACGGCTCACAACAGTAATAACTACCTACTTAAGTATACAATATTGGCATGGCACATATACATCGCTGCCTTTATACGACACATACAGAACAAATAGTACTATTAATGTTTTAAGTACAGCACCAACATCTACTTGTACACTCATGCGTATCAAGCGAACTTATTTTTTTTTTTTTTTTTTTTTATATATACAGTGGTGGTCATATAATTAAGAACGCTTATTTAAAGGGAAGTTTTTTTCCAACTAACAAGTATAACTAACTGCATGTATTTTTTTATATTTC
Source organism: Acleris literana (assembly GCA_946894065.1). NCBI lineage: Eukaryota > Metazoa > Arthropoda > Insecta > Lepidoptera > Tortricidae > Acleris > Acleris literana. The sequence continues at coordinate 5,855,075 of OX335688.1, read as the reverse complement.
TCTCTGTATCGCAAAACTTTTGCAAACTACCGGTTCATTCGCTGATACAAATGATTGGCTAAAAAATAAATAGATAAACTTTTTACATTAGATCTGAACCTAGTATTACTTCTTACTGGCTGGTCACATAATTAAGAACGCTGAATGGTTTATTTTTTTATTAAAATTTAAATAGAGAACACTCTGTGGCTCTGTGGTTGTAGGTCACTATTTGTATGATTTTGGCGCCATTTAGTGCTGTAAGAGTTTAAAAGGTGATTGCTTCGTGTAAAAACAATGGGGAAAAATAAAAGTTGCAATAAATCTACAAGGGAAGTAATAATAAAACTTCGCGAGACGAATTGGTCATATAAAAAGATAGCCGACCATCTGCAATGCTCAAAAACAATGGTTTTCCACGCTGTGAAGCACTTTGCGACGTATCAAACTACTTCAAATGTTCCGCGTGAACCTAAACAGAGGAAGTCATGTCGTCGAGATGATCGAAATATCATTCGTTTGGCAAAACAAAATCCTTTTAAAGGGTCTAATGAGCTGAGAAAAGAATATTTTGGTGAAAACAATCCTTCAGCAATCTCGGCACGCACTATTCGAAGGCGTTTAGTAGAAGAAACGTTGCACGGGAGGATAGCAAGGAAGGTGCCCATGTTGAAACGGTGTCATAGGCAAGCACGGCTTGCATTTGCAAGAAGGTATGAAAACTGGACAGTTAGACAGTGGAAAAATGTTCTTTTTTCTGACGAGACAAAAATAAACAGGGTATGTTCTGATGGAAAACGATATGTACGACGACCTCCGAATAAAGCATTCGACCCTAAGTACACAAAAGTGACATTAAAGCATGGTGGGGGAAATGTAAAAATTTGGGGGTGCTTTTCTGGACATGGTGTTGGACCTGTTAAGTTGATAGAAGGAAACATGGATCAATTCCAATACAAAAATATACTGGAAGAAACAATGTTACCTTATGCTGAAGACGTGCTTCCGGTTATTTGGACATTCCAGCACGACAATGATCCAAAACATACTGCACGTACCGTTAAGGAATTTCTCACATCGCAATCAGTTTCTGTCTTAGATTGGCCAGCTAACAGCCCAGATCTAAACCCAATAGAGCATCTTTGGTGTGAAGTCAAGAAAAAGGTTTCAAATCGACAGTGTGGCAATTTAAGAGAGCTGTACGACGTTTTCTTAGAAGAATGGAAGTCTATCTCTCTTGCGAAATGTCAAAAATTGATAGAGTCTATGCCTCGCCGGTGTAAAGCAGTAATTAAAAGCCGTGGACACGCTACTAACTATTAATTTTTGTTTAAAATGTATTAAATATATTTTTTTCCTTTACGCACTTCCCATTAATGTGATTTATTTAGTCTAAGTTTCATATAATACAACTCTCGAGCAGTTCAATAAATCGTTCTTAATTATTTGTCCAGCTTTATTACTATTTGAATTTGTTACTATAGAGAAAAAATACAATTTGTAAAATAAATAGTTAGCGATTTTAATTTATATTCCTAATCCCGTTTGCTCTATTCATGTGGCTATTTCAAAACATAACTAGTTACTTTTAAGAAGGAACATTATAACTACACATGTCATGATTTAGATAAATATATTGTGCAACTTCAAATCGTTCTTAATTATGTGACCACAACTGTATATATATCATAATTTTTTTCACCAACGTCCTGTTATCAATCAGAATCGGAGGTAATCTCGCTAGGATACTGTAAAGGCTTAAGTTTGTCCCTGGCAAGGACATTTTCGTACGAACGACCACGAGAACTACTGTTATTTTTAATCAGATATCGATCGTGTGGTAACACCTTTTTCACGATGTACGGGCCGTCGAAACGTGGCATTAATTTGCCACTGCGCAACCCCCTCTTAAATATCTTACGCTCAGCCAGGACGAGATCACCTTCCTTAAATGGAGCGCCCTCACATCTTTTCTTATCGAATTTAATTTTCGATTTTCGAGCAGCCTCCCGTGAGCGAGTGATAGCGCCTGACCGTAGCGCACCGACATCAGATCTCGTAGGTACTAAGATGTCTCCTGACAGGCGTGGTCGGAAACCATATAACAACTCTAGCGGGGATTTCCCTGTGCTATTATTATAATTTGAATTTATGCCTAGTTGCACCTTGGGAAGATATTCCTCCCAACGGCCCTGCTCCTCCTCACCAACATAGGCGACTAGGGCGTCTAAAATTGTGCGGTTGAACCGTTCTATCTGCCCGTTAGCCCTCGGGCTCGCAACTGCGGTTAGTACATGCTTGATCTGCCTTTCACGACAGTATTGTTTGAATTCGTGGCAGTCGAATGCTTTGCCACGATCGCTTATTATGCGACTTGGCAATCCGAACGTCTTGATGAACTGATCAAATGTTTTTAAGACTTTATCGCAACTAGTATCGCGTACCGCCTCGATCCAGATAAAACGTGTGAACGCGTCTATTATGGCTAGAATATATATTTTGCCACATGGACTTTTACAAAATGGACCGAGGTGGTCCACGTGCACAGTGTGGAATGGTATAGATATTTTTTCTATAGGGTGCAATAGTCCTATTTTACGGCCCGTTGGTTTCTTTGCGTACTGGCATGAAATACAACCACCGACATATTTTTGTACAAATCGTCTCATACCGCTAAACCAATATTTTTCCCTCATGGCGTCATAGGTTTTGTTATAATTGGCGTGACCGTTATTGTCATGGAAAGTTTGTACTAATGACCAGCGGGACTGGCGTGGTACTACCACTTTATTTTGCCCGTTTATTATTCTAAATAATATGTTATTTTCAAAGGCGTAGTCCCGTGATAAACCGTTGATTTTACCTACAGACGTCTCGTCCTTTAGTTGTTCAATCGTAGCTCGGATTGATTCGTCATCCTGTTGCATGCTCTCTATTAAATCCTTATTTGTGCAACGCATAACAGACTCAACAGGATTGCGACTCAATGCGTCCACGTGGGCCATAGATTTACCCGCACGATATTCCACGTCGAAATTAAGTCCCTGAACTTCAAGCCACCACCTGGCGATTCGCGGGTTCAAGTCCCGCTTCGACCACGTCCACCGCAGAGCATTGCAATCAGTCACGATCGTAAATTTTAAACCAGTTAAATAGACTCTGAATTTGTGTAATGACATAATAACGGCTAATGTTTCTAATTCAAAGCTATGATAGCGTTGCTCTGCGGTAGTTGTCTGGCGGCTAGCGTAAGCGACTGGTTGCCATACACCATTTGGTGGCTTTTGACGCAAAATACCACCAAGTCCAATTTTGGAGGCATCGGTGTGAACTTGTGTTTCATACTCTGGATGAAATAATAATAGTACCGGACGGCTTACTAATGTTTTCTTAATAAGATCGAATGCCTGCTGTTGGTCGCTACCCCAATGCCACGGTTGGTCTTTCTTCGTCAGCAGTGTGATAGGTCGCGCAAGTGAGGCAAAATCGCGTACGTACTTACGGAAGTAATTTGCCAGACCCATGAATTGCCTAACCTGGTGTACGTTCTCGGGTTGTTTAAAATCACGCACTGCATTTCTTTAATTTCTTTTCTAGATTGTCTAGGAGCTCGCTGCGTATGCGTTTAATTTCGTCTTCAAATGCCACATTACCACTCATTTTCGTATACCTAATGTTCACGCGATTCACATAATAATAAACAAACACTCGCGTAAGAACACTACGACGTAATTAGTATTATTAGGTACTAAACTAAACGAAAACAATCAAATCAAACTAGCTAGTGCGTCTATATCGCGTTATATGTATTCACTTATCGCGTAATCTAAACAATAGGCGCAAGTTACGATCCCACTTTCTGAACTGAAAGGAGACTCAATTGTATATTTTAAAATGTTTATTTAATAGGTAAACGTTATAATTCGCGAGTAGGCACTTCGTTGGCAGAGAGCACACGTGCTATCCTTCAAGGGCCGCGGAAGACTGCCTAAGGGTCCGGCCCCCGCCCGGCGCGAGCGCGGCGTCCCTCGACCCCCGCTCCCCTCGCCGTTGCGCAGGATGCGTGCTCTTTCATAATACAACTGCAATTTTTGCAACTTTGGAGCGAAGTAACGATGTATATGATTGCAACTTGTTAATCATAGCTGTTGCACCATCATTTAATATTTCATCGCCCAACTTACTTGAAATATGCTTCAGGAGTTCGTCTACAATGGGAACGACACAGAATATGCTTGGATATTTCGTCATAGACATCATCAACGTTGCATCATAGAATGGCTTTAAGAATTTAAGCAGAACTTCTACTCGTTCCCAATGTTCAACTTTATATTTTTTAAATTCAGCTACGTTGTCACATAAATCATCCAATACGGACCTTACTTCAAAGGCCCGCAACAGCATTAAGTACGTTGAATTCCACCTAGTGGACATTTCCAAGAGTGACAACCTTTTCACACCGTTCACATCGCAATACTCAAAGTATATTTGTTTTTTCTTGGGTGAAAAGTTTATTATATTCACTAATTTAGATATATTGTGAATCAGAACACCATCAAGTTGTTCTAGACCACATTTGACAACGAGATGTAGAACATGTGCTAAGCACCGTGTATGAACAACACTTTCATAACCATCGTGGAGTAACGTCAACATCTGCATCATTTTTACATTAGTTAACTCGTTGTCTGTAGAGATCGACAATATTTTTCCTCTTAAAGAATATGTATCAAGAATTTCTGTTACTTTTGTTAATAAATGGTCACTTGTGTGAGGGTATGGAACTATGTCAAAGTCCAAAATTATGGCAACGAGACTATTATTCAGCATAAAATGAGCAGTCACTACAATATACGGTTTGTTAGTTACCGACGTCCAATAATCCAAAGTCATGGAAATTTTATTTTCAACTTCACTCAACCGGTTTATCAATTGGTACTGTGTGGTCTCAAAAAGTGTTTTAATGCTTAAGCTTAACTGATGACGGTTCGGTAGTGAATATCCTGGGTTAAGCTCACTTATAAACAATTTGAAATGTTCTTCTTCAACAATCCTGAAGGAATGGCTCCCATGTACAATAAAGTTGATAAGCAACCTATCCAGGTATATTTTTTTTTCATTGCCGCGTTTTCTCTGCTTAAGAGCAAAATTTGGCTGATGCACATTGCAATGTTTCTTTAGTATTGTGTGCGATGTTTTTATTTAAAAAAAATTATCACAACGTTTACACTGCATAAAATTTTCGACCCGTTGATAAAACGTAGTCTTCAGTGACGGTCCGAACTTACGTTTCCGCGGGGCAACAACAACAGAAACCGAAGAATTGTTACTGTTCGTACTGTTATGAGAACTCATTATTCTTCTTACATTCGGTCAGACACATTAAATATTATGAATGTTATAAATAGATCATGTACATAATTACACGAAACGACAACGACATATCAAATTTGACAATCATGTCTGTCAAAGTATTTACTTTTTTGTGTTATTTATTTATTCTCTATAGGTAACGGATAGTCGTGTTAGGAAAAAGCAAACGAATTAACTGACTGGCTATCAAAAGTTATGCCCACTTACGAGTATTACGATAATGTCATGAATACTAGCTTTTGCTCGCGACTTTGTAATTTGTTTTCCGCAATTATCTGAGGAATAGAGCAATTTTCCCAAGCACCTTCCCTTTATCGCATTCACTACCGGGATGCGTGGCCTAGGAAGAAACTTGTATGAAGTGCGTTGCCGGCAGTGAATGCGTTTATGTACCTAAGTTTGTTTTGGATTACATCAAACCAGCTTAACTGAATACGTCCACTAAAAGGCAGCTAGAGACTCAAAGAAGATTATAATGATATTTATTATCCTAGCCTTCTAGATGTACAAACTTGCCAGCGTCGTCTAGTTTAGTATAAAAATGTAATTTCCTATTTTTCCCTGATTCTTGCTAAATTTCTTCAAAATAAATTCAAATGTTTAACCGTGAACACTTATATCATTAGTCATTAGGAATGCCCATAAGATAGATAATGTCAAAAATAGATCTTCTGGTTTGTAATAAATTAAGGAAATCGGATAAACAGACAGAATTTAAAACCAATAAATGTACTGATTGCTACAGTACTTTACTGAGCAGGCAGCGTAATCTCAAGTATCTTTAAGTACATTTGAGTTTTAATCATATTCATAACAGTTGTTCAAAAGCCTTATGTGAAAACAAAACACTCGAGTCTTTATAGAGTACTCGAGTCCTCTATAGAGAACTGAAGTTTCTATAGAAAACTCAAGTCTCCGACACGTTGAAAAGAACTCAAGTTTCGTTTATATGACTAGAGTCTAAAAAACCAAGTCGAGTCTTATACATGAAGACTCAAATGACTTGAGTCTTTACCAACACCGATACCTATACTACAACAGCAGCAATATTGTGTTTTTTACACAGATCTAGGTATTGAACATTAAACCGTCTTTTACTTATGCGAGAAATGAGAAATAGGTACTGAAAATCTGATGTTTTATCAGCAAAGTTTAAAGAGTTTACCTTTCACTCGCCAAGCAAAATTTTTGCACAGTTTAAATAATCACAATCACAAGATACACAAGGGAATACTTCCTCCATTGCCAATCCAATTGAACAACACAACAAACAAAATACTTAGTGACCGCAGTTGACTCAAATAAAACAATTCACAATTCACAACAAACAAAACAAGTAAAATTATTGAAGTAAGTAAGCAAGCAAATAAATAGAAGTGAAGTCGGCCGTCAACGCGGCTCAACACGCGCATGCGCGAATTTCGCATTTTACTCGACTCGGGTACAACTTCAGACGCAAGCAGGGCTTAAAATCTCGTACTATTTGCTATATGAACCTATGAATAGTTATATCTCATTATAAGGTAGTTCTAATGCGTAAGAAAGAGATATACCGGTTAAGATAAAAGCCCCCCTGCAAGCCACCGCGTGCGAGCGGGATGACTAGCCGTGTCTCAAGCGAGTTCGGGTCGTCTCAGCGCGCAGCAGTGCTGCCCGCCGTGCGGCGGCGGAGCGCGATCAAATTCGGTACTACGCTGCTGTTGCATTATTTGAAAATTTTAATGAGAGCGCGAATTGAAATAGTTCGTGATCGTGACCTTTGATTTTTGATCGTTGTTATATTTGTAAGACAAGCCCGGCTTTTGGGCTTGTATGGAAGTACCGCCACTGGTTTCACAGCCGCATGTTTACCCTTTTCTCCGAGAACTGTTTCATAAACATCCAATATTACTTGTTGAGCAGCAGGGTGTACATGTTTATTCCGCGAGCTCCCACTATTATAGTCCTTACTTGCTGAGAGTCCACGTAATGTAGGAGGTTCGATATCTTCCCACGGACGAAACATTTTCCGTCGCAGAAAGTCCAAAAACACAGCCAGGGTCGTTATATAATTCACCAATATACACTCAGCCGAACAGTAAGCCAACAAAGTCCAGGAACACGTAAACAGGTCGTTAAGTTTGGGTGATATCGAAAATGGAGCAGAGGAATACGTATGAACAACGGTGACACTTGAAAGCGACTGACTCACAGTGTACGATTTGACCAATCTAGGCGGACAAAAATCAAACTCGCAAGAATGTTACACTAAATGCCCCAATATATACGAAAACTAATAAATAAAGTAATAAAACCAGCATTTCTGTATAAAATCAATGATTTATTATTTTTTCAACAAAAATTTAATGTCAAATTGGTGTTTCAGTGACGATTTTCGTGGCAGTTTCTTTAAGGTTGTGATATATGGATCTGACGATATTAATAAATATTTCATCAGATCATAATTGGTGTGTACTCTCGTAATTTTCATCGTGTGACCCAGCCTCACATGACGAATTTCTTTATTTTTGGCTTCTGATGCCTCTTCCGACATTTGCCCTATGGGTATTATACAGTTCTTTATAATTTCTGCCCCATGCACAAGAATTTTGTGAAGGGTTGCGGGCATATAATACCAGGGGTATAAACTTATGTACAGTTCCCGCGTTTGCTCACAATAGCACTGGAATTCTTTTGTGTCGATTTCATATCCACTTGCTATAGCTGCGAGTATGGTACCAAGACGCAAAATTAGGTTTTTGTCGATTCCAGTAACACACGCGGTTTTCTCTGGATCTTGGAAAAACCTTCTGGCCGTATTCCCGTCATTACTGGTCCCGAATCCGGGCTTGACTTTGTCTATAATGAAACCAATAGTTTTAAATTTTCGCTGGACTTCTTGTTTCTTTTTTTTTAATATTACTTTTTTGTTGTTGCCTCGTACTTGGCATTCACATATGTCTAGACGATAACATATATTTAATAAGCACTCCATCGTGCGTAAATATGCATGAAGACTAGAAATCCCCAATCTATAAAAGTCTTCATCCGGATCTCTAGGAATCGTTTTCAGGTTCATTTCTTTGGGAGTGGCATGACATATGAAACATTTCTGACTTGATTTGTTTTCTGATAAGACATTGCACACTTTGCCATCAATCATGGATAAAATCAATTCATGTTGAACGAAAATATTAATTCCACCTTTGATCGGTATTACAGTGGCCACTAACTCAGCAATTTGTTTGTTTACTTTGTCACATTCTGCCCTAATTAATTGTTCAGTCTCTTTCTTGTAAATAAACTTCACTGGTCTACAAAATCGAGGAGACGAAGGCCGAGGATTTTCCCACATATTTTTTTTATCAGATTCACGAACTAATCTCATTGGGACTACGGAAATGATGAACATATATTCGTCAGTATCTTCCTCATTTTCAAAAGGCTGTTTATACACACTGTGCCCGGAAGATCCATCACAGCCCCACTTGTATATCAATGCATAGTTGTCAGTGTTTGCATCAGTAGCTATTAAAACTTCACCAAGAATATCTTGACAGATCCTTGTAGCGGTATGACTCAACAAAGCCTGTAACTGAATTTCAGCTTGCACGCCTGTCAAAATAATATTTTCAACCGAAGGATAACACCGCTTTTTGCATCTTTAATTTGATCGTAGCACGGGTAAAGATGAAATCCTCTACTCTTGTTGTATATTTTTGTAATTACTTACGTTGAGATCGTTTGAAACACATAAACACAAGGCTTCATCTGGGGTAAAAGGCCGCTGTTCTTGTTTTTTATCTACCCTTCTTCGAGCCTTTTTATAGCCTGTGGCTCGCCTTGGTGATGCTGTCGACACTTCCTGGATCAGTTTTGCAGCGTCTCTTTTCCCGCTAGAACGTACAGTTAGTTGAGCAGCAAAAACTATTTCTTCAGGGCTCCATTCATTTAATAAGTCTTGAATCTTTCGTTTCTTTGTTTTACTCGAACTATCTTCAAAGCTCTTTGATGGTCTGTCAATGCTTGTACTTGGCGTCGTTGGTGAATGTTCAAGTTCACGAAACTTTGGAAAAACTAGATCTTGATTTAGCCATTCCTCGTAGGCACTTGTTTTCTAACCCACTTCACTCTTAACTTTTCACTTTCACTTTTCAAAACAACTTTAAGATGCGTCTCATCTTCTTTTTTCAAAGCCAAATTTATAAATTTTGACTTCACAAACTCCACCATCTTCTCTACTCTGCCTTTAGGCGAAGTACATCGCCAAAAGTCAAATATCAACTTTCGTTGAATCTGAGCACCTGTAAAGAAAAACGCCAAAAACTTTAAAATCGCACAAATTCGCACTTACTGGTAGCGATTTTCTGAAACCCTTAGGAGAGCTAAATATAATTAAAACTTTACTATGGCATTACTACGCTTGACAATCTACTAAACTACTAGGTAAAGTTAAAGATTGCACTATTTTCGGTTTAATTTTAAAGGCTTACTTTGGATGGTACTGTTAAGACATTTTAGTTTATTTATTTACATTTAAATCTCATTACAAACACTATAATTACCTCCAGTTGTAGAACCCATCACGAAAACTTTTCAAAAAATACACAATACTTTGTCAGACGAGGAAACACTTAAGCGATCGAAGTCGTACTGATCGAGAGCGGCCGGCTACCTGCTCAAAAGGGATAGTTTGGCCATTGTTTTAACGGGGACTCGCGGCAAAAAAAAACTTTGGGATATAACATCGGGTGTCGGCATTCCTTAAGTACATTGTTTGCTTACTATTTTGCAAATTAGAAATATTTTAATTTTTTACTTTTGTCCACCTAGATTGGTCAAATCGTACGCTGTGTGACTACCCAATAAACAGAAGCTGATAAAAATTGCACCATTCCTCTTTTACGTATTTAGGTAATTATTATTATAAGTGTGACGCACCGCACAGCTGCACTTCAATAAATGACCTTACTGATAAGACAATTACATATTTGTCTTGGAAACCCTTTGAACAATATCCGACAATAATTATCTGTTATGGACACTACAACCCGAACTACCTAGTTCCCTGGTTATTGACCGAGAACTCATGCTGAAAAGAAGACTCTCTGGCTAGTTTAGGGTTGTGCTCTGACCAATGATGGAAGTTTTTTGTATTCATAATACCTGCTCTTGTAAATTGTGCCTCGTCCATCCACAATATTTTCCCGATGAGTTGTGGATCTTCTGTCAAAAGTGCGTTCATTCGTTGGCAGAATGCAATTCGTGAAAAGTTATCGTGCGGCAAAAGGCCTTGCACTTTGCGATAATGATATGGATGTAGACCATACCGCTTCCAAACTCTCCAAACCTTATCGTGATTTACATTGTAAATTTGCCCCACACGTCTTGTTGACAAGGTCGGATCTTCAATTATTGCGTTCATGATCCCGTCTTCGTCCTGTACTGTCAAATTAATATCCCTTTCGTGAGGAGTCTTTTTTAAACCCTGATCTCTAAATCGTCGGTGTAACTGTAACAATAATAATTACGGTTTGTTTAACATAAAATAATCTTAACATAGTATAAATTAAAGTCGCTTCCGGTGTCTGTCTGTCTGTCCCTATGTATGCTTATATCTTGCAAACTACGCAACAGATATTGATGCGGTTTTTTTTAATAGATACTTAGAGTGATTCAAGAGGAAGGTAAAATAATAATAAAGGAAGGTAATATTCCCTCGGGAACCGCGTAAACGAGCTCCACGCGGACGAAGTCGCGGGCAACAGCTAGTTACTAATAAATGAAGGAATAAAGTACACATTAGAAATACTTACATTTATGAACGTATGAGGGCGTAGGCGTCCGTCGGTCGGGATAACGCCGCCTATATTCTCGTGCCGCTTCAGAAGCATTGCCGTCACATAAGCCGTAAATGAAGTGCATTTCAGCTTCTTCCTCAGGACGATAATTAAAACGAGGCATTTTTTATTTATATGATTTACATTTCCTTGACATTGTCAGTTTACATTGACACGTAGGTATTCAATATCACAGACATAATCATTAGTGTGTTTATGATTATTCGTAAATAGGTTTTACTAGCCCTCCTAAGACTTCGCGAATTAACGTAAAGCAAGATAGAAGATAGGGCGTCGTTATAGGCGGTTTAACCCTCTTTGATGAAAAGAGACAGCTTTCAAAATACAGCAGTTACTGAGGACTAGGAAAACCAGTTTTTTATAAACAGTGCTTCTTTACAAGCATCGGAGAGCGACATGTACTCCGCTTCAGTACTCGATAACGCAACGGTACGCTGTTTCCTACTTTCCCAACACGTAATAGAATTCCCAATTTTAAAAACATATCCCGTATAAGATCGTCTATCAATTTCATTAGAAGCCCAGTCTGCGTCTGCAAAACCCGTCACAGTTAAACCAGTTTTCTTATAGGTAATACAATAATCTACTGTACCTTTAAGATAACGCAACACGCGTTTAGCTGACTTAATACGCTTACTGCGTGACATATATCAGGACGCGAACAGACAGCTATGTACATAAGACAACCGATCAATTCCCGATACTCCAAGCTGTCATCCTTTTCTTCAGCTTTGTTCAGTTTTTGACACTGCATAGGAGTTTCTACAGATTTGCATTCTTGGATTTTGTATTTCTCTAATATCTTTTTAATATAGGCACTTTGATCTAGTGTGATCTTGCCATTTTCTTTCCTGATTCTTAATCCTAGAACTCTTTCTACAGGACCAAGATCTTTCATTACGAACTCTTTCATCAGCAATGATTTAGTTTTAGTTTTTTCCGCATTACAATTGCTAAAAACAACTAAATCATCGACATATAGTGCGATAATTACAAACTTTTCGCCATTTCTCTTCATGTATACACATGGCTCAGAGACCAATCTCTTAAACTTGAGTTTGTTGAGAAGGACATGATTGATCTTTTCATTCCATGACTTAGGCGCTTGCTTTAGACCATACACAGCTTTTCGTAGTCGATACACTTTACTCTCGCCTTTGACTTTTTCAAAACCTTGTGGTATTTCCATGAATATAGTTTCTTTCAAATCACCGTTCAGAAAAGCTGTTTTTACGTCCATGTGATCAATCTCCATGTCGTACTCCGCTGCCAAAGCTAATAACATTCTTATGGTTTCGTATCTCACTACAGGTGAAAAAGTTTCAAAATAATCCACTCCATACTTTTGTGTAAATCCTTTTGCCACTAGACGTGCTTTGTATTGTAATATTTCACCATTAAGCCCTCTTTTCTTCTTAAAAATCCATTTGGTCTTTATTGGCTTCACACCTTTAGGTAAATCTGCTAAGGTAAAGCACTTATTATCCAAAAAGGACTGATACTCGTCTTTCATTGCAGCTCGCCACTGCCTGGCTTCAGGACCATTCAACGCTGCTTCAACTGTTCTCGGCTCATCACTTCCGCACGCTTCCCCCATCAAAAAACCACACAGGAAGGAATCCTCATTAGCTTCCATGTATTCTGCTCTCGATATTCTGGTCGAGCTACTGGTTGAAGCCTCGCTATCATCAGCACCGTCAGTAGTCACAGAACTTTGTTCTGACTCCGCCCTGTTCTCGGATACACAAGGAGTCTTAAGTTCTATAACCACACCCGATTCCACTTTGGTGAGGTTCAGATTCTTGAGGAATTTATTCTCAATAAACTTAACATTTCTCGCTATTGTTAGCTTATAGCTCTCAACATGCAAAATCCTATATCCTTTTGTGTCTTCACAATATCCCGCGAAAATATAAGGTTTAGATTTGCGATCCAGTTTGTTACGATTACTTTGTACAGCATATGCTAAACAACCAAACACACGTAAGTTATCTAAGTTTAACTTACGTCCAGTGTAAATTTCTTCTGGAGTTGCACCTCTAACTGCCTTCGTAGGTGAGCGATTTTTTATGTACACCGCAGTGTTCGCAGCCTCAGCCCAGAACCGTTGATCCAAACCTGCTTCCAGAAGCATACAGCGCACCGCCTCCATAATCGTACGGTTCGCGCGTTCGGCAACTGCATTCTGCTGTGGACAGTGAGGAACTGTAGTATGATGTCGGATTCCACACTTGCTCAAATTCTGCTTAAATCTCGTATTGATGTACTCGCCACCATTGTCGCTTCTAAGGATTTTAATTTTTTTATTAGTCTCGTTCTCTACAATAGCTTTAAAATTTAAAAAACATTCAAAAACTTTGTCTTTCGACTCTATTGAATAACAAAATGTCTTCCTAGAAAAATCGTCGATAAATGTTAGCAAATATCTCGCACCACCTATAGATTTCACCGGCATAGGGCCGCACACGTCCGTGTGAACCAGGCCTAACAACTCACTTGCACGTGAAAAAGATTTCTTAGGAAACGGTAAATTGGTAACCTTACCTTCAATGCAGGTGATACATTGCTCGATCGTGGATACATCATAGTCGATACCAGCCGCCATACCCTTCTTAAGTATGTTCATGCTGCGACTATTCAGATGTCCAAGTCGACGATGCCATAAACCCTGGGATTGAACATCTAACACCTGGGTATCCAAGGAGACACTCACTGGCATACTGTGTTCGCGCGAAACAAGATTTGTAGACGCATCCCCAATTTCTAATTTATAAAGACCGCATACATCCCGTTTTGCTACAGCTACTACCATTCCGTTTTCGTAAATTTTACAAATATTCGATGTAAACTTTACTTCAAAAAAATTTCGTGTCAAAACACTGACAGATAAAAGATTAGAAGTCGTTAGAGCATTTTGTCCCGTAGCTTCTGCATCACCTCGTCTCTGTGCCTCCTGGAGTAGTTTAGTTTTCACCAGTTCACTTGAGAGAGAAAGGCTACTATGCTCTAGGGTCATAATGAGTGGGTCAAACTGCTTGGGGAGCCCACTGAGCATTATTATAGCAACGAACTCGTCTTCCAGAGGAGCGTTTATGTCTTGCAGTTGTTGGGCTGTTGTAACGTTGCATTTTCTGCGTGAAACGGAACCTAAAGACTGGGGAAATATTTAAGGTGTATATGGCATTACTGTTCATTACTTTTGAATGTCAAACGTCAACACCATAGTTTTGTAGGCTGGTGTTGCCGCGTTAGGGAAGTTACTATAGGATTATGGGATTATTAAATATTTGGTATAAATCAATAAATGGAGTAAATAGTTATTTACATTTATTCAATAAACAAAACAATTTAAAGATATCTTTTGGCTGTAATTGTACATACAAGAATTAAACAAACACATTTCAGTCAAAAGAACATTTAATGTAGTAAGTAATGTATTAATTAAGTACCTAATTACCCATAATAATCAGATTAAATTGTATAGCTACATTCTATGCATTTTAATGCATCTATATTTTGACTAGCTTTCTGCTTGCATAAAAATCAGCAAGATGATGGCCCATTATAAAATCAGACTTAAGCTGAACGACAGCAGAGGAGCCATCCTCGATAAAATAACCAAGCTCCTGCTGAGGAGATATAGTACATACTTTCAGAGATATTTCGGTGAAAGAAACTTGTAAGTATTAATTAATAACTTATTTCGGATGGAGGCATTTATTTGTTGCAATTATTCTGCAATTCTCTGACCATATGGTGAATTTTCAGTGATTGTTTCTCACACGTGGAGAGGAGGGAATGTCTTAGCGTCGAGATTACCAGGGGTTTTCCTTGAAGTTTTCCGGTACGATTAATAATTTTGTTAACCTAAAATGTTAGCCTCATGTCTCATATAGTTCTTAACCGTAGTGCTAATCAGAGCAATTTCTCTGTGTCTTTACAGCTGGACTGGGTTTTTGTTTTTAAGCGTTTCAAGGTTTTTTGTTTTTAAGCGTTTAGGGTTTTCTTAAGCATTTAAGGTTTCGTTAGCTTCGTTTAACCATATTCAGTATGTACTGATTTAAGTTTCCGTCTACATAGTTTCTGTTATTCTGTTTAGGTTTCCGAATAATTTAGCTTTCTGATTTGCCTTTATGGTTGGATGATTTATTTTGTAGTTTTGCATTCAGTTATTCCGTTTCAGACTCCAACTCTATTCAGGTTCCGTAAAGCTATAAAGTAGTTTATTCCGGCATTAAGTATTTGGCAGGAACACTCTTTAGATCTGTAAGAAATAAATTCATGTTTAGGTTCCTGATCATTCAGTAAATTCATAAAAGTAGTAAAGTAGGATATAAAGGTATAAACAAACCTTTAGTAGGCGTGCTATAGGCACGAGGATTCAGCAGACCTTCACAAGCTGCTGTGAGCTGCCCGAGGGTACTGTGGCTTGCAACGCAGTGTGCTGGGGCTGCGCCACCAGCTTGCCGTCCTGGTACTACATCGAGTAAATCGTCCAGGAACGAAGGTTTTCTTCAGATCAAGGTCTGTAGAAATTATATTTATAATTAGGGAATTAGGATATCAATAATAGTTATTTGAACTCAGATTGGAATTGGTGGCAACTCTATAAATAGGGACTAACAACTTACTATCTAAGAATTGTGAATTATAACATAAGAACCTTTACTTTATGTAAAACGACCAGCCTTCCGCTGAGCTAAACATATTTTCTGGTAGAGTAAGAATTATGAGCAAAGTTATGTTCACAATTTAATACCATCATGTATAGAGCTGCATAGGAATAAAGACTGTGATATTTACTAACCTGTTTCATTAAGCTCCTCGTCATACGTCCTAGAAGACTCCATATCTCTTCAACTTATTCTACAACATTTTGTCTCTTGTTTATTCCGTTTATATTCAGTATTGTCGCGTGTTGTACCTCCGGGTGGTACGATCGTCACAATTGGCGCCCATGTTCCATGTAATTTTGAGGATTTTGAGACCTTTTTTGATCATTTTTATGGAGTTTTCTTCGATTTTTATGTTTTGCCACCAACTGTCCAAATAGATTGAATTTTCTTGTTTAGAGACCATATTTAGCTTCTGTCTTATATTATTTAGCTATTTTGCACTGTATTTCTTGATATTTTTGTTTATTTCAGTTGTTTTCAGCATATTTTTTAACATTTTTCACATGTGAAATCTTGAAAACTTTGAGGTTAAAACACTTGTCAAACTAGATAATCTTGAAGTCTAGGTGTGTTCATTTTTTTTTTACGTGAGGGTTGCTGTGCTTTTTATGGTATTGTTATAAGCACGAGATTATTATCTGTGCTTTTAAAAATACTGTGATGTACTTTTTATCAAATTAATTAAAATTTAAAGCCATTTTGTATAATTTATAGAAAAGAATTTATAAAGTTAATTATAAAAGTAATGTTCAGTAAGAAAAGATTAATTTGAATTAAAAAAAAAAAACTAAAAAAAACATCGAGTACTTGTGTTGTGTCAAATTTTGACAATTTTGAAGGCCAGTTAGCTTCCTTTTGTATTGAATTTTGTTTGGCCTAGTTAATTTTGAAGAACAAATGATAATTTCACCTTAAGTATTGTTTTCATGAGTTTTTATAAGGAAAGAAAAGAACACATTTAGTAATTTGATAGTATTTATTAAGTATTACAATAATTTTAGTATACAGAAATTGTACTAAGATTTAGCTTTTGCCAACAATTCTGATTTGGAGTACATTGATAAAACATAACAAAATGGATAGAACTATTCAGTTTCATTCTCTGCATAAGGATGAGTTGATCTATGAAGTTGAGATAAGGTCGGAAACACCACTTAGTACTGTTGATGGTCTTCGGAAACAATTAAGATCTTTAAGTATAGAATGTCCATCGGAGGCAGTTCTTGAAACAAGTTTAAATGCAAAGGTTGAGTTACAGATAGTTTCAGACAAGTTAAAGCAGTTGACAAGTTTAGTAGACAAGTATATTAAAGACAAAGACAGTTTTTCACTAAATAGGTCTAAAGCATTAGGTGCACATCTGTATTTCAGACTGTTAAGAGTTCAAGTTGACCTTGATGTAGGCAACTTACAATTAAAATCAGAACTTAGTAACAAATTAGAATCACTTTTAGTTAGGATTGAATCATTAGTGCCGACTTCAGACCAAAGTGTACTTATTCCTTCAGAGGTCACTGAGATGCATGTGGAATGCACGGGTGACAAGAATGTTTCGAAATGGGGAGTCAAGTTCAATGGATGCACTGACCCCAGATCATTTTTGGACCGTATTGGAGAACTTAAGTTAGCTTTTGGTGTATCAGACATCAAATTGTTTCATTCAGCGGCACAACTGTTTACAGATCAAGCCTTATTATGGTACAGAGGTATAAGACAGCAGGTCTCTAGCTGGAAGGATATTAAGGAATTGTTGTTAGAGGAGTTTGATCCTGTTGACTATGACTACAGGTTATTAGGGGAAATTAGGTTAAGAACACAAGGTTCAAATGAACCTATACACATTTATTTTTCGGTTATGGCGTGTTTGTTTTGTCGTCTTAAGGTTGCGTTGTCTGAGGAGATGAAATTTGAGATCCTTTTGCACAATATTAGGCCAACATTAGCACAACATTTAGCCTTAGTGCACATAACATCGGTGTCACAGCTGAAGGATCATTGTCGCAAATTGGAAGGTGCTAAACAGCGTGCAGAGTTATTCACGGAGCCTTCCAAGACCGCCACAAACATTTTGACGGACGATTTTGTGTACAAGAGCAAGTCCAAGCCGGTTAATTCGGTAAATTCAGGTTCATCGTCGTCTCCTAGCAACTGCAAGAAAACGACTTGTGCGTTTGCGCAGCATAGTACTGCAGCATCTCGGAGTAAACAACAAACGCAGTTTCGATCCACACATGTACGTCCACCGGTCTGTTACAAATGTGGACGCACTAATCATGATTTTAGACTTTGCAGGGCAAGGGCCCGTGATGGTAAAATCAGATGTTTTGGTTGTGGTTTGACAGATGTTATTATTGCCAACTGTCCGAATTGTACTAAACGTATAAAGCCGTCATTACACGTTCCGACTTCAAAAAACTAGATTGTTTTGATCGTAGCAAATTTAAAAACAGTAAATCTATTTCAAAATTTTGTAATTATAATTCGATTGCTACGATCATGTTCAAACCAAATAAAGATGATATTCGGCCTTATTTGAAGTTTAAAGTTTATGACTTTGAGATTTTCGGCTTATTAGATTCGGGAGCTTCGGTTTCGTTTTTAGGCAATAATGCACATCTGGATTTTGAGAAATTTGGATTTAGGGTACAATCATGTGAGCCGACGACATGTAATGTTGCAAATGGCGTCGAAGTCCAAACAATTGGGTGTATTTTTGTTCCGTTGACATTTAAGGACGTCACACACGTCATTAAATTTTATGTGATACCCAGCATTGTTTCGGACGTCATTTTAGGTATAGACTTTTGGACATCGTTTCGTTTGGCGCCAGAGATATTTGACAACATTGATTACATGATAACGCCGGACTCATATTTTAAGAACATTAACGGTATTACGGATCGCGTAAATACTATTCAGTCTTACGACCATTTAAGTACGCCGCAGAGGGAACTTGCCGATGCAGTAGTAAGGAAATTTAAAGATATTTCGTTTGAGGAGAAAGGGTTAGGTAGGACCGCCTTAATTGAGCATACTATCGGGACCGGAGACGCTATGCCAATTAAGACCCGGCAGTACCCACTGTCGCCGGAAAAGCGTGCTGCGTTAAGTTCGGAACTCGATAGGATGCTGCAATTAGACGTTGTCACTCCATGTGAAAGCCCATGGAATAACCCTGCTCTTTTAGTTCGCAAGGCAAACGGCGATTGGCGTTTCTGCCTAGATTGTAGGAAGTTAAATTCAGTCACGAAAGGAGATTCGTATTCCATTCCGTATATTCCGCAAATTCTGGACAGTTTAAAGGAAGCGAAATACCTGACGTCGATTGATTTAAGTTCCTCATTCTGGCAGATACCGTTAAATAAGGAGTCGCAAGAGAAGACGAGTTTCACTGTCCCTGGTCGTGGTTTATTTAAGTTCAAGGTCATGCCATTCGGATTGTGCGGAGCGCCTGCTAGACAGCAGCGCCTCATGGATAGGCTGATTGACCACAACCTGACCAGTGACATTGAAAATGGTCTTGCCTTTTGTTATATTGACGATATTGTGATATGTACTTCTGATTTTCAGACACATTTAGTGCTTTTGAACAGGGTTTTGGAGAAATTGAAGATGGCGAATTTGACCGTAAATTTTGCGAAGTCCAACTTTTTCAGGCAGTCACTTAGATATCTCGGTTACGTCGTAGACGAGTTCGGGTTGCGGACTGATCCTGAAAAGGTTGCGGCCATCTTAAATTTCCCCATTCCTACCACCCCCAAGGAGGTAAAGATATTTTTAGGAACGTGCTCATGGTACCGGCGGTTTATTCACAACTTTTCGACCATAGCCGCTCCTTTAAATAGACTTACCGCCAAGGGAAAGAAAGTTCCGGCTTTTCGATGGTCAGAGGAGGCTGAAGTCGCCTTCAATTCGTTGAAGAACGCGTTGGTGTCAGCACCTATTTTGGCAGTGCCGGATTTTGATAAGCCTTTCGTAGTGCACTGCGACGCTTCTTCATACGGATTGGGCGGAATGGTCTCACAGACCATTGATGACCACGAGCACCCGATCGCGTACGTAAGTCGTTCCTTAAATAAGGCGGAACGTAATTACAGTGCTACCGAAAGGGAGGCTCTGGCCGTTCTGTTCTCAGTGGAGAAATTTCAGGCATATTTAGGATCTCGTCGTTTTAAGGTGGTCACGGATCACGCGTCTCTGAAGTGGTTCATGAACCTAGAGAACCCATCAGGAAGATTGGCTCGTTGGGGGTGTCGACTGTCTCAATATAATTTTGATATTGAGCACAGGAAAGGCACCGACAACGTTGTCCCTGATGCGTTGTCTAGGCTCATGAAGGTAGACGCCCTAAATATTGTGGATTGTGACGCCGAGAAAGACGAGTGGTATGAGAAGGTTTTGAGTGGATGTAGGACTTTTCCCGCTAACTTTCCGAATTTTTGTATTAAGCAGGGAAAGCTTTTCCGTTTCTGTAAAAGTAAGTATAACTTACTTAGAGAGTTTGATTGGAAGGAGGTTGTGAAGAAGGGTGATCGAAGGAGGGTGATAGAAGAGAACCATTGCGAGTCCACAGCCGCGCATTTTGGCGTGTTTAAGACACACCGGCGGCTATCTCTGACATACTTTTGGCCTGGCATGCACAAGGATGTTGTCGATTTTGTTAAAGGCTTGCGACGTGTGTTGTGCATACAAACACTCGCAGCGACAAACGCCAGGGTTGATGGGTCAGCCAAAGGTATGTCACAGACCGTTTCAGGTGGTCTCTATTGATTTAGTGGGTCCTCTTCCTCGTTCTCGTTCAGGTTTCACATTTCTGTTTGTGGTGACATGCTGCTTTTCGAAGTTCACGTTACTTTTTCCGCTTCGTCGTGCAACTAGCGCTCTAGTTGCTAAACATTTCGAGAATAACGTTATTCTAGCACATGGTGTGCCTGAAACCGTGATTGCAGATAATGGAGTGCAATTCACGGGATCAGAATTTAAGCTTCTTTTGAAACGTTATAACATTCCGAAAATTCATTATGGGCCTCGCTATACACCTCAGGTAAATTTAGTTGAGCGGTATAACAAGACAGTTATGACTGCCGTAGCGTCGTACGTAGAGGAGAACCACCGTTCTTGGGACGAACAACTGCACCGGATACAGTTCGCTTTGAACAGTGCAGTGAACGAGTCCACTGGGTTCTCTCCTTTCTTTTTGGTACACGCACGGGAGCCAGTCATAAATGGTTTGTTCTACAAGGACTCTGAGGAGGAGTATAGCGCAGCTATTCCCCGTGAAGAATATGCCGGTGAATTTGGTACCTTGAAGGGGATTTTCGGACAAGTACGTGCGCAACTTCTAAAAGCACATGCCAATAATGCTAGGCATTATAATTTGAGACGACGTTCTGCGAAATTTTCAGTAGGTGATACTGTTTGGAAACGTTGCTTTGTACAAAGCGATGCGTCTAAATTTAAAATGGCAAAACTCGCACCCAAGTACGAGAAATGTAGAGTTAGAACAGTATTATCGCCTTTAGTTTACGAGTTAGAGCGGATGGATGGACATCCGATAGGTTCTTGGCACATTAAGGACTTGAAAGTTTAACAGATATTCTGTACGTATAAGATTGTAGTTAGCATTTAGTGTTAAATATTTAATAGAATATTTAATCACAAATTGTAAGGCGTGATGAACAGTTATTACTGTATCACTACCGTTTAAGAGCGAGATGTATGAAAGTTAAAGTATGTTAGTATAATATTTAGGGCGTCTCAATCTTAACTCTATAACATCTTGAGTATTCAGTCTTTAAAATGTGGTTAAGTTTACCGTGTTAGGAGGTATTCCCTTATCATTATTACGTTATGATTTTTGTATTCGCATTCAACACTGACTGGTTGCGGTACATGTGTGGATGCGATTTTGGTGTATTTCGGTACTTTTCGTTATTCCGGGACGTACGCTCGGGATATTATTTTGTCTCCTCAGACGCGCGCTGAGATGTTTTGGTATTTTCGAATTGCTCAGATACAGCTTCGGTTAAGTCTGAGTAATATTGAGTTTTTTGATATTTTGGTAAGGGTACGGTTTAGGTAGTTTTCGATATTTCAATTTTGATAGAGTTTCAGACAGTAATCTTTGACTACTTATTAGGGTTTCGCCCGGACAAGAAGGGAAATATATTGTAGTATGCTGAACATAGGTCCTGGCTGTTGGAAATTAGCCTCTACAACACAACATTGCCGTTGTGTTGGAGAAGCTAATAGGATATTTTTCTGGTTTGTTAGGTTTCAGTTAGGTTTGTAGTGTAACATGGTTGTTACATAGTAGAGTTTTGTTAGGATTGCGTGGTCGTGTAGTTTAGTTTCGCAATATTTGGAACTTTAATGTTGAGTCACCAGTTTCTTCAGTCTTTAGGGGATGTTTATGATAAGGTCGCTGAGGGCAGCGATCGGTTTACCTACGTTAAACCTTTCATTGGGAAGGGGGGTATTGTAACGTTGCATTTTCTGCGTGAAACGGAACCTAAAGACTGGGGAAATATTTAAGGTGTATATGGCATTACTGTTCATTACTTTTGAATGTCAAACGTCAACACCATAGTTTTGTAGGCTGGTGTTGCCGCGTTAGGGAAGTTACTATAGGATTATGGGATTATTAAATATTTGGTATAAATCAATAAATGGAGTAAATAGTTATTTACATTTATTCAATAAACAAAACAATTTAAAGATATCTTTTGGCTGTAATTGTACATACAAGAATTAAACAAACACATTTCAGTCAAAAGAACATTTAATGTAGTAAGTAATGTATTAATTAAGTACCTAATTACCCATAATAATCAGATTAAATTGTATAGCTACATTCTATGCATTTTAATGCATCTATATTTTGACTAGCTTTCTGCTTGCATAAAAATCAGCAAGATGATGGCCCATTATAAAATCAGACTTAAGCTGAACGACAGCAGAGGAGCCATCCTCGATAAAATAACCAAGCTCCTGCTGAGGAGATATAGTACATACTTTCAGATATATTTCGGTGAAAGAAACTTGTAAGTATTAATTAATAACTTATTTCGGATGGAGGCATTTATTTGTTGCAATTATTCTGCAATTCTCTGACCATATGGTGAATTTTCAGTGATTGTTTCTCACACGTGGAGAGGAGGGAATGTCTTAGCGACGAGATTACCAGGGGTTTTCCTTGAAGTTTTCCGGTACGATTAATAATTTTGTTAACCTAAAATGTTAGCCTCATGTCTCATATAGTTCTTAACCGTAGTGCTAATCAGAGCAATTTCTCTGTGTCTTTACAGCTGGACTGGGTTTTTGTTTTTAAGCGTTTCAAGGTTTTTTGTTTTTAAGCGTTTAGGGTTTTCTTAAGCATTTAAGGTTTCGTTAGCTTCGTTTAACCATATTCAGTATGTACTGATTTAAGTTTCCGTCTACATAGTTTCTGTTATTCTGTTTAGGTTTCCGAATAATTTAGCTTTCTGATTTGCCTTTATGGTTGGATGATTTATTTTGTAGTTTTGCATTCAGTTATTCCGTTTCAGACTCCAACTCTATTCAGGTTCCGTAAAGCTATAAAGTAGTTTATTCCGGCATTAAGTATTTGGCAGGAACACTCTTTAGATCTGTAAGAAATAAATTCATGTTTAGGTTCCTGATCATTCAGTAAATTCATAAAAGTAGTAAAGTAGGATATAAAGGTATAAACAAACCTTTAGTAGGCGTGCTATAGGCACGAGGATTCAGCAGACCTTCACAAGCTGCTGTGAGCTGCCCGAGGGTACTGTGGCTTGCAACGCAGTGTGCTGGGGCTGCGCCACCAGCTTGCCGTCCTGGTACTACATCGAGTAAATCGTCCAGGAACGAAGGTTTTCTTCAGATCAAGGTCTGTAGAAATTATATTTATAATTAGGGAATTAGGATATCAATAATAGTTATTTGAACTCAGATTGGAATTGGTGGCAACTCTATAAATAGGGACTAACAACTTACTATCTAAGAATTGTGAATTATAACATAAGAACCTTTACTTTATGTAAAACGACCAGCCTTCCGCTGAGCTAAACATATTTTCTGGTAGAGTAAGAATTATGAGCAAAGTTATGTTCACAATTTAATACCATCATGTATAGAGCTGCATAGGAATAAAGACTGTGATATTTACTAACCTGTTTCATTAAGCTCCTCGTCATACGTCCTAGAAGACTCCATATCTCTTCAACTTATTCTACAACATTTTGTCTCTTGTTTATTCCGTTTATATTCAGTATTGTCGCGTGTTGTACCTCCGGGTGGTACGATCGTCACACTGTATCTAGAATTTTTGTAACATACGCCTCCATACTCTCAAACTGCTGTAAGCTTAAGCCAAATAGCATTCTGAGAAGACCTAATCTTCTACACAGACCTTTGTCCTCGAACGAATTCTGCAGATTCTTCCAGGCAACAAACGCAGTTTTGCAATTTCTGACAACTGAGTAAACAGATGGCTGAACACTGAGACAGATTCGTGCCAGCGCTTTCTCCTGTTTCTTCTTGTCGTCGCATTCTGGTTTATTTTTATTATCAACCTCATTGACACATTCAAACAAGTCTTCATGAATGAGTAACATCTTCATTTGGAATTTCCATGTGGTGTAATTATTTACTCCGGAGAGTTTTTCAATTACAATGGCTTGGTTGCTCATTTTCGCGATCTCGTAACTTTCACGTGATAAAGTAATAAATTATTAACCACTCGAAAAGACGACACGCTCTGCTACCATATTAGAGGATAGGATTTAGTTACAGGAAGAACCATAGGTAGTAATGTTATAAAGGAATTTATAATTTTTATTTTATAACAGCAGCCTAACGTTGCTAGGACACTCTACAACCGTAGACAAGATGTAGTTTAAGATCATAGAGGTTTACAAGCTCTAACAAGTTACAGTAATTACTGATGAGTTATCAGGTACAGTGAAGACGGATTGGTTGTGAGGTCCATCACATATGGGAGAGAACTCTTGGTTTGCACACTGGAAAAAAAACTCAGTATCAATCACCGCAATACAAAATTTAAAAAAAACAAGTAAAATAGGTACCGACTTCAAATTATTTTGCAAATAAATGCTATATAAAATACATAAATCTGTACTGATCATACCCTAAAGTAAATTACTATATGCCTATAAGAACACATAAAATCATACAACTACAACGTTCAATAGAGTTCTAGCAGAGAAAAACACACCTACATAAATAACTACTCATATTTTACATCTTGCAGTTCCAATAATATTTCATACCTACACACGGAATGAACGGATAACTTTACTTTTTTGATACCATTTAAATTGTGCTTTAATCCTAATTTTCACCGTCCACTTGTTTGGTAAATATAATTCTAATATAACTAAACCCTTTGTTTTAACCTAGTAGTGACTGATTAACACAATAACAGCAATACATACCAATTGTTCCACGAGCTCATTCAAATTTACTTCTTGTTGGCTGGCTTGTTTAGTGTTGGATGCTCCTATCTCTTCATCGGTATCTGTGTTTACCAATAAAAAAATCAAGTTCACGTTCAGCTTCCTCGTAAGTTGAAATATTACTCCTTTTTACCTGACACTTTATGTCTCGCCAATCAGGTTGTGGTAAGGAGTTTGCGGATTTCACAAGCCTTGTCACATTGTGTTTGGGCCATTTTACAACATTATTACATTCCCATGGCGAAGGAGCAATGCAGTGCATGTATTTTCCTTTCTCTAAAGTTCGTAATATTTTGTAGGGCATTCTGAAATAAAATTATAAGTTAATTTATTAACAGAATATTAAATACCTAATTACTTACATAAATTCAATAAATATTGGGTTCGTGGCATGCGGCTCTTATATCTGTACCTAAGTTCTCGCCAAACTTTTAGTCCACTCTGAAGTTGCTTCGCGCAGGTATATAGGTATAGAGAGATCATTTTGTTTACCTATATCTTTTATTATATAGGTAATTCTTACCCAATAACAGTAATAACATACAATATTTAAAAAATGTTTAGTAAAATATATAGGTACAATGTGCTTGGCTGTGAACCTGGATCAAGCAACTTCAGAGTGGACTAGAAATTTGTCGAGAACTGTAGGTAGGTATGTAAAATCAATATAAAACAGCCGATTTTTTAACGAAACATTCATTCATGTCTTAACCCAGTGTTCAATTTTTGGTGCAAGTGGCCCTAAATTTCAAATAAATAATTTCAAATAAGTAGGTACGTAAAGTACGTTACGTTATGTTTTAAGTAATTACGTAAGTAAGTAATTAAGGAAATAAGAATAGTGAGTAAAATACTTGTATAAATTTAGTTCGACGATCGTAATTATTACGCCAGTGCACGGCGAGTTGAGTGAGACTGACTGAAGTAGTAGGTACTTACTTGCACGTACATTCGCTGCGTAGGTATGTGAGATGAGAGACGAATACGAATGATCATTGGTCGGCACACTGAATGCAGTATCCGCAACAGCTACTTGACAATATGGCGCTTTGGTCTACTCTGCTGACAAAACAAATCTCATATTCATTATGTATAAGAATTATAGATTATTATTATGATTTAAATTCTTTCTTCGTACCGTTTTATAAGTATAACAAATTATTTATAATAAATCACAGGTGACTTAAACTATAGGTATTGTATGAATATAAAGTCTGGCCAATGAATCGTGGCATAAAAAAAGGTGGCTTTAAAATATCTCTAGCTGGAAACAAAATGTATAACAACTGTACACTAGTTATTTACCTACGTATCTTATATAACAGATAAAAGGCCCATATTATTGCATTTGGATGTGCAGAAATAGAAACTTGACTTTTTGGCAAATGAAATGATAAAAATTAGTTACTGTATTGGAAAAAGCTAAGTAAACCGATACGAAAATGATGAAATAGTCTGAAACTTTGGATAGGTATATATATTACGATGTACTTATATAAGTGGCCAGAAATTATATAGGTACACATATCAAAACAAATTAAAGATGAGAGTAGATTGAGAGGCGAAAGTTACAGAGACAAACAGTATCCAAAGCCTTTGGCACTAAAACTGAGACAACACTAAAGTACTACTAGTCGGCGTGTAATGTATTTTATAAGGAGTATGTGGAGAGTTAAGGACTGTCTATTTATAAAAATATACTTAATGCTTACGTTTGGATGAGCCGAAGTAGAAACTTAACTGAATTGAAGCGAAAATTTAGAAAACTTAAATGTAGGTACTATAACTATAATTTATAATTATAATTGAACACAGCAAAAAAGGTGTTTTTGAGACATTAAGAAGCCTATGAAAAAAGAAAAAAGTGTTAGTAAATGAGGTTTGAAATAACCGTCATGTGACGAACTGACGACGAAGAGCGACCACGAGACAGCAATAAATCAATAAAACAAAAACTATCAAGCGAAAAAATCAGAAATTTGGAACAAATAGTCTTGATTAGATGTATAGTGAAAATATTTAATAAAAAAGGAGGTTTTCACTTTATTTTGCGAGATATAGAAGAAGGAACAGGAAAAATATTCACAATTTACATTTTCAGTCATATCCTCTAAATTAAGACGAATTTCAGATAAAACCAAACGTCACGGGGATTGGCAAGTTAAGCCGGATATTTAAATATAAAAACCAAGTTCCTGGGCTGTCTCTATCTATGGGTCGTGGCTCAAGTGAAAAAAGATTTTTGGTTATAACTTTTGAATTAAAAATGGGAAAAATCTGAAATTAACAGTGAAGACGAAGGGTGCCAATAGGCAACTTTTGGTGTGAAAAAAAGTGGGGGTTGTCGATAAGAATCAGACAATGCACGCGTCAAAAGTTTTTTTTTTTAAACTTACTGTTTAAAGGTCAATCCTACTTCTGGGTAACACTTACGGTTAAAACCAACACCACCACAACTTAGCGCGCCACAAGCTGCACGTTTTAACACTAAAAACATTGTTTTACGACGATGTAATGCTATTTTAGCGATTTTTTGAGCGCGGAGCGATTAGAAAACGATGTTGTTCGGCTGGAGGAGCAGGTGCAGTGTTGCCATACGCTGAACTTCAAAATCTGTTCTGTTGTGAAATATTTCTAAATCTGTAATCTGTATGGCATCAATTACCTATAATCTATTTGAAATCTGTATATTATCACCACGGACAAAATAATTATTATATTGACGACAGTTAAAGTCTGAAGTGCTAATCCAATGTTCGAAATTCGACCGTCGTATACTGCCGTCCCGCTCACCCAAATATTTTTAACAGAAGATTGAGGGAGACGGTACTATACCATTGTCAAATTTTGAACTTCGGTGTAGTACTTCTGGTCGCGTCACAAGTAGTAGGTAATCGGCACATTCGTTACTGTTAGTGAAACGGCTAAAGCTATATTGAATGTAAAATAATAAGATGCGCCAACTTTCAAAAAATCTGTATATCTGTATAAAACTATAGCCAAATCTGTGATCTGTAATAATACCTTAAAATCTGTACAGATACAGATAAATCTGTATATATTGTGGCAACACTGAGAGGGTGCCACTTGATGACTCGATTTGATTGTGGTTTTGGGTAATCACTACCGTAACGCGGACCCCTAAATTCATTGCCCACCATGTTTAGGTTACGAATTGATCTGACTAAGGTTAGAAAAACAAAAGGAAACACGGTTTAATTTAAGTATTTTGCTTCATTGTGTTGTAATAATAGTTGCACGATACCTTAAAAATAGTATAGATAACGTTTTATTAGATTATTCTAAAAGTTTAATGTCACTCCATATATAGTAAAATATTCTTCTCAGCAAATAGAGAACAGACATAGGGCGCTTAAATTATTTGTTAATAATACATATGCTTATTCACAGTGTACTTACCTTCGCAGTACAAAGTCAACTTTTATCCACTTGCAAAACGTACGCTTTGGTATATATATCATTCACTTTTACAAATCCGCCATTCGTGATGGTTCCGACAAATGACATATTAAGTTTTATGTTGACGAAATAAAAAAAAGTACCTATCTTATTAGATGTAAAAAAAATCTTAGAAACTGAGGCCGTTTTTTAACCTTTGTAGATATATACTAGAACTGAAAGCGTTAATAATCACCTATTTGCAACCCTCTTAACACTTAAAGATATAGTGAGCGAGAGCGTAGTTCTACTGTACCGCTTAAGGAGTTAGTATTCACTTATTTGCAGCCTTCTTAGCACCTAAAGAGTTAATAAGCGTTATTTCACTCTATTTTACCACTAAAGGAGTTAATTTTCGCCTATTTACCACCTTTTTATCCCTTGTAGTTTCAGTTATCGCTATTATAACTCTCTTATAGTTTTATTATACCTCTTATTCCATTCCTTAACTCTGCTTCACCGCCATTAAAGAACCTAAGGTGATTAAAAAGTGTGCCCAATTCGGGGGTATAGTAGAGTTATAGCGCGCTCTAACTCCAAATCGTAACACTTATTTATAACCTTAGGATCTGGTTAGCGCTCTTATAGAGTTCCTATAACTCTTTTCTTAGCGCCTACGTGTTACTTGGGTAGGTACTTCTTGTGTTTGTGGAAACATAATCCACTTCCCCACAACACTAGGATGGTTGAGGGCTTGCTTCACTTGCCTGATGCAGCGACTTGTTGTCCGCTGCGTCAAGTGCTGCGAAACCCCCACCACCCTTTGGTCGGACCCCGTTGCAAAGAACGTGAGAGCACATAGAACTTGAAAAAATACTATGAATTAAGCGTCCACATAAACATACCGTACATATTTACTGTTACCTATGCATAATATAGTCACTTATAAAACACCATTGCCACCTTAACGTCGAGAGGAATCTCCCTAGTTCCTCTCAACGAGGTTTGTGCTCTCAGTTCGTGGCAAAGCCGCCGAAATGTGTCCTTATCAAGCCGGAATCGTTCCACGAATAAATCTTCGGGCATTACATCTATTGCTTCCAAATTGGATCTTGATTGGTTTCTTTGTCGGCGCGCCTCAACCTCCGAACTTCGTCGCGGGCAGCCGACAGCAAACGCAGAGAATGCATTTCGATGATAATTATCAGACACAAATACCACACCAAAGCACAAGCAGTTATCAGTACGAACTAACAACGTATGAAATCAGCCATTTTGAATTGTTTAAGCGCATTTTGAGCGCTTTTCTTCAAGTCTTCGGCGTTAGTTTTCTATATTGTATTGTAGAATATAGAACAGAATGCACGTTAAAAGTGCCACTTGGCTAGCCATTTGTCGATATATTCAAGACGAATAGAAAATAAGATGTTGGCTAGCACTTGCTCTATTCGTTTAGATAAACCACGTGATCAATGTGTAATCCCATACATTTCAAGACGATAGAACAGAAAAACGATAGCGGCGTTTGCATCTTGTCTAGGCCTACTGTTTAAGATTAAATAACTATTAACTATAAATCAAAACTCGTTTGCAGAAATATTTAGGTTAGAGTCTGGCTAATGAAAGTTGAGACTAGAAAATAGCGGCAAATTTAAAAAATCAACGTATTGCAACACCGTGTATAGTGCGAAAACACGATAGTGATACTTGAACAAAAATTGTAATGAAATGAAATAAATACTTTATTCGCTTTAGACATCATATAATTTTCTTACTACTTAGTATAGCCACGTATATACAGATATGTCGCTGTAAGTTTCAAAATTGCCCATTGTGGTAAGACAATATCCCAGTATAATGTATATGATATGACCCAAAAACTTGATCCCATTCAAGTTGTGACAACCATCTAACAGTAAAAAAAACACCTTTAGACAGATAATAGATTAAGTAATTACATTCTCATCCGTAATTAATCTATAATATGTCTAAGACAAGGTGGTTTTTTTTTTCAGATAGTGAGGCTAACTTTATGTAATGCCATTTGCACCTTTTTGTGAGGTTAAAGGCGTTAAAGCGGAAAAAGTACAGGTTATATGAAATAAAACTCTAACTTTGTTTTATAAGATAAGATAAGTTTATTATTAAGCTCAAAAGGTTTACAACTTACACATAATTTCTTAAATTACATTACATAGGATTCACTGTCCAAGAGTCTTTCGCCGATACTTAAATTAGGTATAAACCTGTGCCATA
This sequence comes from Acleris literana, assembly GCA_946894065.1. Classification (NCBI taxonomy): domain Eukaryota; kingdom Metazoa; phylum Arthropoda; class Insecta; order Lepidoptera; family Tortricidae; genus Acleris; species Acleris literana. The sequence continues at coordinate 5,824,076 of OX335688.1, read as the reverse complement.
AGTACCAGTTTTATTGTATATTTAAGAAGAATAATTAAAATCACTCTCCAAAATCTCAACTTCCATCGAATCCTCCGAAGTGGTCAAGCTGCTACTTCCCACGCTAATAATAAATTTATCTATCATGTCTTCTCTGATGTTGTCCCTGTCTTTGTATTGGTTTTCTACGTTAATGACGTGATTGATCATTTTTTCCAATCATTTGCTGTTACGCTTGCAAAAGAATCATGGATCAGTTTTTTTGTGTCTTGTGCTGATAACCCTATGTTCTTCTAGGCAATTTTCCTTTTTGCTAGACTCCATATTAGCTCGATAGGATTCAAATCGCAGTGTTATGGAGGCAGCCGTAAAACTTCATGGCCATGTTGCTGAAGTATGTGATCGGCTTCATACACTGGCTCTGGCTTGTATTTATCTACAAGTACTAACAATTCATCTTTTTTGAAATATTCTTCATAGTGAATATTATTAGCTGTGAGCCACTCTTTGATTTCGGGCTTATTTGTTTGAGTTGTTGGGGCTTTATTCTTTACAACACCATGGTAACTGGCATTATCCATAATTACCACACTAGGTTTGTCTAAATTTGGTATGAGTTTTTCGTCTAACCATTTGTTGAAGTTGCCAGCGTTCATATCGTGGTGGTAATCAGCGAGTTTGGATTTCGTGCTGTAAACTAGCAGACCATTTCGGACAAAGCCATTTTCATGCCCAGCGTGCACAACAATGAGTCTTTTCCCAGACGAAATGCTTTCAACTCTGCAATCTCCCGAAGAAATCTATGCCTCCAGGCAGCAATGTCGTAGCGTTCCATCAGAACATACCGTTCATTCTGGTTTTTTTTCAAAGTTATACCCATTCGCTTTTAAAATCCGCCTTAGTGTTTCTTTGCAGCCAAGGAAATTGATGCTAGTCCGCAACTCTGCCAGGAGGCTCCGCAGTGTTGGTACTTCCTTTTTGACGGTATAAAATTCAGCAATCTTATTTTTAATAGCGTTTATGTCAAAGCTATCTAAATTTGAGATTGTAGGCTTATGGGGCCGCTTTTTGCCTGGAGTATTCCACACATTATTGTTGATTTCACCTTCATATTTTATTCTCTTGAGGGTAGCGACACTAACTTCTGCAAAATAAAATAAAAGTATGTGGTTACATGGTCTCATTTTATAGATATTAGATAATTCATAGTTATTAGATAACTTGTTTAGACTAACAGGTTGTGCCCTTCGCTATAAAAAGCTGGAAGTCCCAGGTTTAAATCACCCATTTGGGCATTTATTTATGCGATGAGCTCAAACATTTGTTCTTAAGTGTTAAATGTTTTCTATGTAATTAAATATTCACAGTAAACACTTGCTTAGATAGCTTTAAAATAATTACCGGTAAGAGACGACAATTCTTTAAGGTATTTATTTTGATTTCTCATACACTACTCTTGCTCCAGGTCTTTCAAGCTTTTTACGGCATTCTGTATTTCCTCTACGCCTTCTACAAGCTCCATATTAGCCGCTGAAAGAAAAACAATAACAATCCATAAGTATTTTGGAAACAGTTACTTTCTTAGATATGTTGCAAATAAAGTATCAAAAATTACCATGGCATACTAACCTAAGAAATCCGGTATCGTACGTAAGTCATTGAGGTATATTAACTAGAGGGGCAGTAACCACGCATAACCCGTGACACTTCAGATGAGCCTGCAGACTCATAGCGGCCATTTGTCAAGTTAGTTGTCAAACGGACGCCGACCGTAAAAGAAGCTGCGAAAAATGGGGAAATTCGCGGTGTAACAGTGCTTATCAAAGTCTGAAAGACACACTAAGGCACAAATAATTACTTTTCACAGGTTAATACATTGTTCTGTATCTAAATTAATGTAATTAACAATAAAACTTTAATAAAATATCAGATATTATTATTATAAGCCCAGTGATGCAAGTAAAGCATTGTTTCATATCCCCGAGTTTTCGGGGGAATTCAATATTTTCGACCACCCGGGAAACACGTAAAATTAGTTATAATAATTAACGTTTCTAAACGTTTACACTTGTGGGCGCTTAACTTGACTGCTTGAACATTAACAAGTTACGTACTTAATAGTGGTGCGGTGTAGTCTTATATCTAGATATTTGAAGTTCTTAACTTTAACAAAAACAATCAAACTCAACAACTCAAAACCACAGTATACATATGTAAAGCTAAAGCAGTAAAGAAGCTAGGCCTACTTTTCGAGATAAATACCTATTCTCCAAATGAGCGTAAGGAATGTCCTTTAAATTTTTGTAAAATTAAAAAAAGTTGTTCTTTGTTGTATCTCAGCTAGTTAGAGCAAAATCGATATCTGAGGCTCGTTTCATGAAGCTACAAGTCACAAATTACAAGCGGAAGTCTGTTTCTAACTCCTTTAGCTAGAAAGAAACTTCCGCTTGTAATTTGTAACTTGTAGCTTCGTTAAACGGGCCACTGGTGTGGTCTGCGACAACGAATCCGTTAACAGATTGAGAGAAGTAGCCGCCATCTTGAACTTTTTAGTTTTTTCTCGAATTACTTCCGAAATTGATATCTGGGGATCTGTGTGACATCCGACCACGAATCTGCTGACAGTTTTAAAAAAAAGTAGCCGCCATCCCGAACTTTTAGGTTATACGACGGATTGCTTCCAAAATCGATATCTGGGGATCTGTGTAGTCTCCAACAAGGAATCCGTTGACAGAATGTGAAAAAGTAGCCGCCATCTTGAACTTTTTAGATATTGGACTGATGGCTTCCAAAATCGATATCTAGGGCACTTTGTGGTCTCCGACAATAAATCCGAGGACAGAATGAGAAAAAGTAGCCGCCATCTTGAACTTTTTAGTTATTCCACTGATTGCTTCCAAAATCGATATCTGGGGAACTTTGTGGTCTCCAACCACAAAACCGCGGACAGAATGAGAAAAAGTAGCCGCCATCTTGAACTTTTTACGTATTCGACTGATTGCTTTCAAAATCGATATCTCGGGATTTGTGTGGTGCCAACGTTTTAGCAAGTACAGAGCACGTAAATGTGGTTAAAATATTACTCCACCTTAAGGGCTGGGTGTTTCAGTTTCGCGCCTAAATAAAAGATAAAAGATAAAAGAGATTTATTCAGTAAGTAGCCCGCACGGGCAGTTTTACACGTCAAGAATCTACCACCGCTTCCTAAGAGAAGACCACTGCTGAGAAGAAACGCCGCAAGAAACTCAGCAGGCAGTCATTTTTTAAACATATTTCTTATTACAATGGTACTACTTAGTCTAGCATTATATAAAGCTATAAATATTAAATATATAACTACTATGATTTTACTGGCCCGTTCCTGCCATTTGCAAATTTTGCCTGGAAAGAATCAGATTTGGCAAGCGATGTGAATGACTGATACCTTAAAAGAAAGAAAAAAAGTTTATTTTTTTATCTTTTTAGGCACAAAAATGACTGATCCAAAATCTGAAACATTTTTAATAATTTCGAAAGCTTCCATTTTGTTTTTAATACAATAAAGACGCTTAAAACTTGTTTAATTTTGTCCAATAGACATTAAACTATCCAAAATAAATCATTTTGTTTACAAGGCAAAGCTTTTTAACACGTAATTAAATTCTTAACACGTAACTATCAAATTCTGGATATTTTCTGTAAAATCCTTAAATTTTCAATAAAAGAAAAACTACCAAATTTCGTTTAAGACATATACAGCTAAAAATTTTCAAAAATACCTCGTCTATCACCCTGTTTAAGCTATTAAGTTGTCATTCAAGTGTCAATTTCGGGAGTTATAGGAGACCACACAGATCCGAAATATCAACTTTGAAAGAATTCCGCCCAAAAACTGGAAAGTTCAAGATGGCGGCAACTTTTCCCATTTTGTCAACGGATTCCCTGTCGGAGACCACACAGATCCCCAAATATCGATTTTGGAAGCAATCAGTCGAATAACTAAAAAGTTCAAGATGGCGGCTACTTTTCCCAATCTGTCAACGGATTCTCTGTGGGAGACCACACACATCCCCAGATCGATTTTGGAAACAATCAGTCGAATAACTAAAGAAGAAGAAAAAATATAAAATGTAAAGGAAACCATTTGCAAACCAAGGATCGAACCCGGAACCGCTAGCTTCATAGGCTGGGTCACTACCTATAGGCTACGACGTCGTCAAATAAAATAATTGTAAATTTATTACTACCATTCTTGTAAGCGAAAAATGAAACAAAATGAAATATTAAAACAATGTATTAATTGTAACGATTCATATTATCAAAGAATTTACTCGATTTTTTGGGGGAAAATTTCATGTTCTAGGCAACACTGAACTTTTCATATCAGGTGAGCTCGCCATCTTTGTCTATTCCATATGACTGCTTTCTACTGTGTATTATTGTAAAAGAGATAGATATAGTTTTTTTGTTCAAATATTATTGGTTTCAAAGCTACGTCGCGATTATTAGTAGTTGGCACGTTTTATGCGTCGCTTTTGATTGACATTTGCTTCTCTAGTTAATATACCTCAATGATGTAATTACGCTGCTTTCGTATCCAAAATCTCTTCCCACTCGTCTCGTTTTTCTTTATATTTACCAATCATGGTAAAAAGTAACTGACGCGCATTACTTTTAATAGTTTTGTTCATAATTAACACCAAAAACGTTAATGAAAACCGCAATATTTTTCCCAACTGACACGAGCGACATGACAGTAAAGTGACGTTTAACGCAATTGACATTTAAATTGTAGTTGCCATTTAAAAAGTTTTTAATAAATGTCAGTCTCAACTTTCATTAGCCAGACTCTATTTGTCAAACAGTAGGTACTGATTTATTTACATTTCTATTGACCCCGGCTTTAGATACCTACTTACATCTTTCTCAAACTTTTGGCAGATTTATTTTAAACATATTTAATCTAATCTCAGCCTACCTCGTTTATTTCTTGCGGCCAGGCAACAACTTTGTTGAAGAGCTTCTCATTTGCTGCCTGAACTACACCGTGCACTGCCTTGCAGACGCTAGATTTCGAAACTCCATGCTTATCGCCGATTGCATGGTATTGGCAGCCAGTTCCCAGCCAGTGCATGGCTACACAAAGTTGGAGCTGCCATTTGACATTTTAGTCTTGTTCGGTGCGATATAAACATACCCAATCTGTGTTAAGTTGAATTTACCAGTCTCACGACGCACACACACATTGCTTACCGGTGACATCTGCCGCCGCACACTGGGCAGAAAATCTGCTTTCATAAATATCGAAGTTAGCATTTTAATATTTTTTTGCTTGAAATGGCTATCACTTGCCATTATTATGCTAAATTATGATCTTGGCATGATTTGGCACGAAAACATATGAGTTATAATTTTTTGCCTGTTAAAAAACTGAATATCTCGGGAACCGCAAAAAAAACACAAATATCCTTACAGCCGGTTATACTACAAATTATTCCTGATTTTTTGACGTACTGCACATTTCAGTGGTAGGTGCGGTTTTTTAAAAAAAAAAAACGAAATTTTTAATTCAATTTTTTCAACCCAGACGTCCTACTTTAAAAATTAAAGACAGAAATTCGTATGTTTTGCCTTTTCGATAAAGGATGGGGCATTGTATATCAAATTTTCATTGTTTTTTTTACATAAGTTAATTTTATTACATAAAAAAACAAATATACAGAACTATAACAACTATAAAGAAAAACAATTAATAAATAACTAAAGTATAAAAAGAACACTATAATCTTACAATATTTTTTTACTTTTAATTTATCCTTCTATATCACTGTCTTCTGAATCTAATTCGGAGTCAGGTTCTACGTCACACGCACCCAAAACCTCCATTTGGGGTTCCTCTAACTTAAGCAGGTCTATCGTTTCTATAAAAAAACGCCTGTTTCTTCTTTGCATCCAGGGTCGGTCTCATTGCAGTAATTAGAGGATCGGAGGATAAAATTAGCATGTTGAGAATATCCTCGTTGGATGCTTGTCTGCTTTTTTTCCTGGAGTTATGTTCCCTGAACCTCCTAAAATCTTTATTTCGGGCTTCTGAAGCTTCTTCCGAGAGACTTCCAATAGGTACAATGGCATGGCTGGCGATGATATCAGCTCCGTGAATTAACAATTTATGCACGGTTGATGGCATGTCATACAACTCTACGTACTTTTTAGCCGTCTCCAAGGCATACTCTTTAAAATTCGAAACAGCAATATGTTCCCCGGATGTTATTGCTTGCAGTATTACGGCAAATTTGCGTACGAGCTCTTCATTCAATCCAGTTATAGCCGCAGTTTTTTCTGGATTCTCGAAAAATCTTCTTGCTGTATTCCCATCGTTTGTGGTCCCCGAACCTTGCTTCACAATGTCAATCAAAAGGTTAAGTTCTTCTTTAAATCGTTCTTGAATTGTCTCGTTCATTATTTTTTTATGTTCGTCTCCCTTTGCAGCCCATTTCTTGAAGACGAGTCTGTATAAAATGTGTAGAAGACATTCCATTGAATTGATGCGGGCATGCAGTGGTGACAATCCAAATTCGTACAAGTCAGTGGCTATCGTCTTTGATGTAACAGAATTTATCTTGTCCCGCACCTTTGGGGATGTCTTCTTAAAAAGATCACCAGGAGTACTCGGGAGATAAAGACAAAGGTTGGGTATCACTGCGCGACATCGGGAGCTGCAGACGTGTGGCTGGGTTAATCGATCCGGATCTTCCCAGGTGTTCCACACGCCCTTGCCCCGTCAGCATGGCCGACACCCTGTGCTCCCAGAGGACTCCTCCATGTCTCGCCTGCAAACCGTAACCACCTCGACCGTATGGAAGCGTGTCCATTACTTGATAAAAGACAAAAAAAAAAGATAAAAGATGTTTATTCAGTAAGTAGGCCGCACGGGCACTTTTACACGTCAAAAATCTACCAGCGCTTCGCAAGAGACCACTGCTGAGAAGAAACGCCGCAAGAAACTCAACAGTCAGTCGTTTTTTTTTTAAATTACTTATACAATTATAGAACTTAACCTAGCATTATATAAAACAATGAATTTAACATTAAAATATATATATCATGCGTAGTTGAGCAGGAAAATGTGTCAAAACTCAGTATGTTCAGATGAACTCTTAAATTGTAATAATAATAGTATACATATACTTACCCATGACGGTGCAAAACAACCACATAGTTTTGATACATTCTCCTACAGAAACCGTGTCCCCTAGACAATAATTATACCTACAATGTTTAGATATTTTCCTGACTAAGCTATTACTAAGTTATTTAGGTGTTTAATTTAGGCCAAGCATTTTTATCTGTTAGATAGTCCTCGACCCTATAATAAGCTTTCGACATCAACGACTTTTTCAAGTAATTTTTAAGTGCTGGAAATGATAACTTTAAAACTTCGTCAGGTAATTTATTATAGAAATGAATGCATTGACCAACAAATGATTTATATACCTTACGGACACGAAATTTTTTAATAGCAATTTTATTTTTATTTCTTGTATTCAAATTATGTATATCACAATTCTTAACAAAAGAGTCTTGATTTTTAATGACATAAATAATATTCTCATAAATAAATTGTGACGCTACTGTCAAAATACTAATTTCTTTAAATAGTAATCTTAAGGAATCACGGGAGTTTAGGTTATATATGGAACGAATGGCTCTTTCTTGTAACACGAATATAGTCTGTATGTCAGCAGCTTTTCCCCAAACCAGAATACCGTACGACATAACACTATGAAAATAACTATAATAAACTAAGCGAGCTGTCTCAACATTGGTAAGTTGCCTGATTTTCCTAACAGCATAAGCTGCCGAACTTAATTTACCTGCTAGTACTGCTATATGGGGACTCCATTGCAAGTTTTTGTCTATAGTTATCCCTAAGAAAAGCGCCTTGTCCACCATCTCCAAACACACATCATTTAGAAATATACTAGATTTTACCGGTCTAACATTAGGCAAAACGAACCTAACACATTTAGTTTTCTTAGCGTTAAGTAGCAAATTGTTAATAGTAAACCAATTAAGTACTTTAACCAGCGTGGCGTTTATCCTACTGTAATCGACGGATTTTCGGTCCACCTTGAAAATTAATGAAGTATCATCAGCAAATAGCACAATATCACAAAGGTTATCTACCGTGGGTGGTAAGTCATTTATATAGACCAGAAATAAGAAAGGACCTAATATAGAGCCCTGAGGCACACCTAATTTAACAGTTGCTCCAATGGACTTTGTTTGGTTTACAACAACCGTTTGTGTTCTATCGCTAAGATATGAAGACATAAGATTTAGAGAATTATTTGACAGACCATAATGTTCTAATTTTAATATAAGAGTCGCATGATCTACGCAATCGAAAGCTTTGGAAAGGTCACAAAAAATTCCTATTGCATCACAGGATTTCTCCCAAATATTGTATATATATTTAATGAGTACAGATGCTGCATCAGTTGTGGATCGTCCTCTGGTGAAGCCGAACTGATTACTGTTAAGCAGTTTATTTCTATTGAAGTGACCTAACATATCTTTTAACATTAACTTCTCAAAAACTTTACTTAAAACCGGTAGAATAGAAATGGGACGGAAATTCGTTAAATCACACATGTCGCCCGATTTAAAAAGTGGTATGACTTTACTATATTTCATAAGATTTGGAAAAACCCCCTCTGAAATGCAATTATTGTAGATTAAAGCTAAGTGAGGTGCAATTATATCTATGACATGATGGATCACTTTAACTGACGCTCCCCATAAATCCTCAGTTTTTTTTAAATTGAGCGATTTAAATACCTTAACAATAGAAATTGAATCTACATGGCTAAAATCAAAGGTTACATTACATTTAGTAACATTAGCACAAAGTAGTTTTTGAGCTACAATCGCAGATGATTGAAGACGTTTCGTTGTATTAATAGCTATAGTGGAGAAATAATCTTCGAACGCTAAGGCCACGTCTTTGTTTGACGTGATTTGTTTGTCACCCTTGTTTAGGGTGACTTGATTATCACGAGTTTTAGATTTACCCGTTTCTCTATTTATAATTTTCCACACCGTTTTTACCTTATTATCAGAAGCGGTGCGGTGTGTGCCGTGGTAGTTGGTAGTATTCCGTTCGGGTTTTTAAGTCCTCGCGGTTTCCTACCATCCACCCACCACACTAGGTGGCGATACTCTAAACACCCCCGGTCAAGGGTTACGCCCAGGTATTTGACCTCATCAGACCAAGGAATGGGCCGGCTGAAGAGGTTGATAGGAGGGGGTACTTCAGAAGGATGAGATCTGAAAGGGGAGAAAAGAACCCGCATTATTGTCGGGGTTCACTTCACTTCTCCAAAGACGGAACCAACTACCTAGGTTGGAAACAGCGTCCTGTAGGTAACTGATAATAAAAGAAGGTTGACAGTGAGTGACGAAGAGTGCGGTGAAATCTTCGAAGATAGCAAGCTTTACCTTAGGATGCTTTAATGTCAGTCAGAAGTCTGTCCCAGGAGTCAACGTACAGCGTCAACCTCAACGTGTAGCTCCGTATAGCGTCATCGACTTCTTACGCCTAGGTACAACTGCCTGCGATGGGGAGAAAAATTTGGCCGATGCCAGTCTTACGCTTCTTCTTGGCTCCCGTGTACTCCTCTTAGAGAGTTGCTGACATGTGGCTACAAGGAGCATTTTTTTTAACGCTGTGGAAATGCGTTTCTCACTATCCCCGGCTTACAGTTCACCATGCTATACCTCGGACGTTATCATCTTGAGGTCTGGGGCCATAAAACCCTTTTGCGCACATCTCGCTCGCTCTTGGGAGGTTAGCAGATCTCTCGCTCGTACTTTGCAGCCACTTCTTAGTTTGTTCACTAATTCGTTTATGGCCCCAGAGCTCAGATGATTACTTCCGAGGTATATAGGGTATGACGGTCTCTCTTTTTTTTTCCCTTGGAGAAGTTTTCTACCGACTCATGATTTATGGTAAAGAAAAGCTTGATTGTATTTACAAAACTTTTGAAAACTATTTTCGTTTTATCCGATTTCGAACCTCCAGCCCATGAACAATTAGTTAAGAAGTCTCTTTAGCGCAAAGCATCTATTAAAACATAGGCATTGTTTATCCCTTTTCCTTATCCCTTACTGCATACAACCAATTCGGGATTCGATAATAAATTTTCAAATTTTACATGAAAATAGTATACCTAAAAATTTGACCATACTCGTACTCTGACACACATTCAGAAAGACTTTGATGCAAAAAAAAAAAACATTTATTTATTTATTATATATTGACCTTCTATATGATTACCTTCTTGCATAAGTATACAACCAATAGCATATTTAGAGCTGTAAGTTTGAAATGTGGCCAGCTACTTAAGTTTTTTATCAGAATAATAAAAAATGTTAATCTGTGCTTGTTTTTCTACACAAGTGCGGACTAGGTCATTGAAGTCCTCCTGTGTTGATCACGGTTGACGGCTGTGTTGGCCTATTTACGAGTATATAAGGGTACTCGGGTTCGGTGTCAATGACGTCGCTCATATGTCTTATTAATGCTTCAGCTCTTTTTAAATCAGGTAACAAACCCCATTTTACAACACAGTTCATATTTTTCCAATTTGCTTGTCGTATGGACCTCTCACATCGTAATTTTTCAGGTTTATGCTTACGCTGAAGGCACCGTACAAACGTATGTTTTACCGTTTTCTATCGTTTGAACGAATTTAAATGACATACTGAATAAAACTAATTTCAGTATCAATGTTTTCTTTTTATCGTGCCGATTTCATGTTTTGTTTGTTAATAACTTTATAGCACTTTATATTCACGGTTATATTTAAACAAAAAATTGTACTCGTGCATAAATACACGCTATTTTCTCTTACCAGTAACAGAATATCTGGGTCATAACATTAATCTTTCGATTTGTTTTATCCATACCGTTGTTTTTCATAATCGTTGCTCGTCATTTTGTCTTTGGTCATAATTTCAATAGTCATAATTTCCTTAACCCCTTTTTCATTAGTCATAACTATCGAATGCCATACCGTTATTGGTCATAACATTCAATGTGCTATTTGTATTGAATGGTAGAATTTCAAAAGGAATATTATTATTTTAAATAACGCTTACAAGATTGAAAATTACTTACCCGAAAATTTTAGTGCACTACTAAGGCGCACTATTGACCAATTATTATTTCTATTTCTAATTAAAATTTAACGGAGTCGACGGAGCTCCGCTATCGCGGAACTCCTTTTTCTGGGTGCTGAATAACTAACATAACCTAAACCTACCTCATATTTATGATACTAGTTTTGGTCAGTAGTGCGGTTTAGTATTGCCGTGGGGCAGTCGTCTTTCCACCTATAAGATAAGCTATATTCCCCTCCTTCCCCACGGCACTACTAAGCAGGGGTCACAGTTCTAACTTAACCTAACCTAACCTACTTTTCTGACAGCCGGGGGTTTTTTGTAGTATTCTTTCTGAATTTTAAAATTAGTCCTTTAAAACATTAGAGAATAAAATGATATGAATAAAAATAATAAATAGTAAATATAAAAATATGACCTACGATATTTATGAAAAATAAACGGTATGCCTTTTGATAGTATCCTGATCAATTTTATGACTTTTGTCTTGTATGATATGTAACATTATAGTACTTTATCATTATATCTATTTCGCGTTATACCTAACAACGATTATGACTATTGATTATTATGACTAAAAATAATATGGATACCAATTTCTGACTTTCGAAAATCGAAACAATAAAATTATGGGAGTCGAAGGGCTCCCAGAATATCTATGTAGTATCGATTGCAATGTGTTGGTAGGTAGGTTGGTAGCGTTAATGCGCGGCGCGGCACGTCCGTCACTCTGAGCTCGCGGCAACCGACTAACCAGTGTTGCCATATCTTGAACACAGAAATCTGAATTGCATAGATTAAAAATCTGTACAAAAATCTGTAAGGGACCAAATAATCCAAAATCTCTTTGAAATCTTCATTTATTTATGATATATTTTTACAAATATCTTCAAACAATTAAGTTATATCGAATTATAGCAGATTACTCTTAAGTGTCAATAGGTCGGTATTTATTTTCGTACCTCTGGCCTATACAACGTGTCCCAAAACTCAACGATAAGCCGGCACCAGAGGATGGAGCTGCTTATGATTAGTCGAGAAAAAATAAGGAAAAAAATATATCTCAATTATTTTAGAAATTACAGAAAAAAAATGAAATTCATCGAAAATCGACATCCCTAATGGTATTTTTAACGACCATGTCTACAAATATTCAAATATTACTGTTTTTTTTTGTTTTTGGAAACTTAAGTAGCCCTGCTATCTAACACAGTTCTTAAAAATACCATAATACATGTAGTTTTTACACAAAAAATAATCAAAATTCATTTTGTCCCTACAATTTTGAAAGATTTTTTCTTACAGTCCACTTTCAATCATCATGGTGTAAAAAAATAGTATCGACACCACTATGGCAAATATTTTCAAAAGTTGACGCAACTAACCAAGATTCCAAAATGGAATAATACTTTAGGAAACCTAGTCACAAAAAAAAACAACGAATTTTTAAACAAGAATCGACATTATTTAATGTTGGCGGTAATCACTTTTACTGTACCCAAAAAAGGATTTTTGTTGTTGATAAATGTTGAATAAATGCAAAGAAATTGTACAATTTTTTTTTCATTTTTTTTAATTCATTTACTACATTATTAATATTACAGTAAATGTTCAAATTGCCTGCCACCGGCATTAATACAGACATGACATCGCCTTAGAAATGATCGTTTTATCCGTCGTGCATATCTTCTACCATTGATATGATCCGCAGCTTGTGTGATTTTTTGGCGAAGCTCGTCCAATGTTGCTATGGGTTTTGAGTAGACTTTGTCTTTAAGACAGCCCCAGTAGAAGAAGTCCAGGGGGTTCAGGTCGGGCGAACAGGGTGGCCACAAGATAGGACCAAGTCGCCCGATCCAACGCCCTGGATACTCTTGGTTTAAGTATTCTCGCACTGCACGGGCATAGTGAGCTGGGCAACCATCATTTTGAAACCACATGTTTTGTAAATCACGTAAAGGCACGTCTTCTAATAATTCAGGCAAGTCGTTTTGTAAAAAGTTCAAATAGCCATCACCATTAAGGTTTCCTTGTAACTCAAAGGGTCCAATTACATTTCCATTTAAGATGCCCGTCCATAAGTTAACCTTGAATTGATACTGAGATTTGTCTTCTCTCATCAGGTGCGGATTTTCATTGGTCCAACTATGTAAGTTGTGTAGATTTGAATAGCCATCTTTCTTGCAGGTTGATTCATCCGACCATAGAACTTTGTCTAAGAATTGGGGATCTTCCCTGTGCTTTTGCAGCATTGCACGGCAAAATGCGACCCGATGTGGATAGTCCCGCGGTTCTAACGTCTGCACACGCCTGTAGTGATATGGGTGAAGTCTGTGACGTTTTAGAACTCGATGTGCAGAACTTTTTGGTATTCCCGTAGCTAGTTCTATGGCACGTACCGAGGTAGTTGAATCGTTTTCTATTTCATTGAGAACTTCTTCATCGCGTTCCAATCTAGTAGGTCTTCCAGTGTGTCTCCTGTCAAATGGTAAACGACCTTCCGCAAAGGCTAGATGTACATTAATAAACACTCGATAATCCGGATGTCTTTGAACATTTGGGTACCTTTCTCGATACAATCTGCTAGCAGCGTTAGCATTGCATCGGCATTCTCCATAAATGAGATGCATATTAGCGTATTCCAACGGTGTGTACGGTAGCGGCATGATAAACGCTAAACAATCCAGAATACGGAAAAAGTCCAATACACAAAACACAATCACAGTCCAAAATAATGCCAGGTCAGTACAGTTTGCAGATCACCAGTCCAAAAAGCAAAGCCAAGAGTTGTTAGTATGAGAGCCACATCAATTAATACGGAACGGTGCACAGCGAACAAAGGATCAGAGTGTACTGACTTGAAAATTGTATTAACTACCCACATTTTCCATTGAAATTTTAAAACTTGCAACAACAACCCTTTTCAAAAGTGATTAATATCAACATTTAAAAATGTCGGTTCTTGTTTAAAAATTCGTTGTTTTTTGTTGTGACTAGGTTTCCCAAAGTATTATATCATTTTGGAATCTTGGTTAGTTGCGTCAACTTTTGAAAATAATTGCCATAGTGGTGTCAGTACTATTTTTTTACACCATGATGATTGAAAGTGGACTGTAAGAAAAAATCTTTCAAAATTGTAGGGACAAAATGAATTTTGATTATTTTTTGTGTAAAAACTACATGTATTATGGTATTTTTAAGAACTGTGTTAGATAGCAGGGCTACTTAAGTTTCCAAAAACAAAAAAAAAACAGTAATATTTGAATATTTGTAGACATGGTCGTTAAAAATACCATTAGGGATGTCGTTTTTCGATGAATTTCATTTTTTTTCTGTAATTTCTAAAATAATTGAGATATATTTTTTTCCTTATTTTTTCTCGACTAATCATAAGCAGCTCCATCCTCTGGTGCCGGCTTATCGTTGAGTTTTGGGACACGTTGTATATCGGTCCCTCTCACTCTTTCGCCATATGAAATTCGTCCGTATTTATGATATAATATTGCTAATGAGAAGTACTAAGTTAATGGTATTTGCATCTAGAATAAAACGAAAGTTGAAAAAACATGTGTTTATTAGTTTAATTAATCATTACACAAAACTTAACGATATGGTAAATTTCGGGATAATGGATACTTGCAAGTATTACTTATATATACATATTTTTATTTATTTTACCAATAAGAGTTTTGTCCACAATAAATTTATAGCATGGTTCCTTGTTCAACAATTGTTTTGTTAATAATAGTCCCTCTAAAGTTTCGGTATTTAAGTGGTTACGTGTTTTCGTTTTGATTAAGTGTACCGATGAAAATATTCTTTCCACCGCAGCACTGGAGTGGGGAAGACATAATAATGTGGGTACCAGTTGTTTTAAGTGCGGGTAAAGCAAATTTCCGTCATTGTCTTTTGCAGTATAAACTTGTTGCCAAAACACTTCAGGGTCTTCTTCATTTGTCTCTAGAATATTATCATTCATTCTTAAATGACGCCACTCATTATCTAAACTTTGTAAATTTTCCTGTTGGACTATATTAGGGAAAATCCGTGCTACATGACTAATTGACGCTATATTCCGGCGTTGAACGTTAGTAGGGTTAAGAAAAATTAAACTTCTTGTGACTTCATTACTGAAATTGTAACGGGCTTTTATTTGTTTAGCTGCTTCTATGTAAAAATCAAGACACCACAATTTGAATAGTTTTACATCACTGGGCTTATGGTTGGGATCAGTTAAAGAGGTGGCAACATTTATGCCAAGATACAGTTCTTCGATCGGTTTAAAATGCCGCGGATTATCATGCTGTACATTCTGGATCTCAGTTCTTGACAAGTAAGCACTGTCAATGTAGCAATCCAGGAAGGTTTTGTAAGTATTACACACACTGTCATGTAAGGAATGTATTTGTGGCTTTTCTGACTGCATTGTTTTATTCAATTTGGTAAAAAAATCCAAGACGAATTCCATAAATTGCAAGTACATTTTACTATACGGGTTATTGAGCATTTGTAAAATTGATTCCGCTGAGTTCAAACGATCTGTAAAGGCAGCATCAGTAAAAAATAATTTAAGTGCTTCATATTGTTCTACGACTCGCATAACAGCACCACGCAGTGAGAGCCATCTTGTTTGGCATGGATGCAACATTTTATGAGGTTTCAGTGCAAGAAACTCTTGAAACTCTTTCAACACACCCGTTCGTTTTGGACTGGTACTAATATAATTAAATATGTCCCTTACCAAGCCTTCAGGTTCCCGTGGTAGTTTACGGCAGGCATACGATGCACACAATGCGAATGAATGGCAAATACATTTAATAATATATAGATTCGGTATATCCATAAGTAATCTACTCACAACAGAATTATGTTGTCCCATCATTGCATTCGCTCCATCTGCAGCGAATCCGACCATATTATTTTTATATGGAATATTATTATCTGTAAATAATTTTACGAGATGTGTATATAAGCTTTCGCCAGTGGCATCCTGTACAAGAACGAGTAAGGCGTCTTTCACTTTCATGTTTTTATAGTATCTAACGACAATACAGAAAAGTTTTACACTTCCCCTATCAGTGCTTTCATCAATTAGAATGGAAAACTTGCTAGTTTTCAAATCGGTCACAAGATTTTCTTTTTCTGTAGCACCGGTCACAGATTTGATTATAGCTGTCGTTTTCGTGCGACTACAAGCAAGTTAAGTAATAGCTTTTATAAGTTGCGGAAGATGCTCCATTATATTCATCGATAGATTATGTTCGGCAACAAAAGATGTTAATAAAATTTCTCCTCTCTTAACATCATCCGAAATGCTGTCCTTTTTAAAAAATTCTGTCACTGGCTTTTGTATGTTTGAGGAGCCAGGAGTCGATGCTAAGTGTTTGGCTGTTTTCATATGCCGTACTAGGTCATTTTTGCCACCACCGCCAATTGCAAGATCAGTCAAACAAAACTTACAATATGCGTAGTCCTCTCCCTTTTGACTCCTTTTTAACCATGACTGGAAACATTTTTCTTCTAGCCAGCACTGATTGAACCGTTGAGTTATACGCGACTTTTTAGATGCCATTATAATTATACTTAATAAATTTTTGGCTACGCGATCATTTATTATTATTTGTTTGATTTGTTTCACAGCGAAGTAAACGAAACGAACTGACTGAACTGAACTTTTAATTCAACACAACAGAGAATACCTACGTAAATAGGGTTATAACTTGGCCAATTATAATAGACTAACGAAACGTATAGTTCTTCAGAGTAAGCCGGCATACTTAATTTAGACGCGTATTTCGGGTATTTACTTAAAGCAAGATTCGGGTAATCCCCTCCCGCTAGCTAGCCTTGATCATTCATGTTGCCAGTAAAAAATATAGAAAAATATTCCTGACATATTATTAAATTTAAATTTTCTTTCTACGGTGTATCAAATTTAGAAAATCTGTATAGAACTACAATAAAACCTGTCATCTGTAACGGCACCCTAAAATCTGTACACATACAGATAAATCTGTATATATGGTAACACTGCGACTAACTGAACTAACCACACAACGGTCGGGGTGGCCGCGCACGCGCAGTAGTTACAAGTTCAATAGTTCATTCGTGTAAAGTTGATCGGTTAGGTTAGGTTATATTTTTTTTTTCGACGCTGGAGGAGAACTCTCATGTGTACAGCGGGACGGTCCCAACTGCATGCCCGACTCATCTGGGAAGGTGTCCCAGACGCCTACGGACTAAACTCCACCCCAGTATAGTGTAAGTGTGTGTGAGATGCTAGTTTTACAAGCGGTTCTATCGGTTTACAACTTGTGTCCAACAGCGTGTTTTGAGTGGTTGAGTTTTGTGATTTGGTGTTAAGTTCCGGGGATTTGAATGTGAAACAAAACATCAAATCATCAAATCACCAGGGTCTACCACTATAAAGGAAAAGTATTTCGTTAACTTTTTTAGGGGCTAAACGGTTTCGTCGATCATTACATAAAATCCCTTCCTTCGAAAACAAACGCTCTGATGGCACCGACGTCGCAGCAATACAAAGATATTTTTGTGCCAAGCTATATAATGCCAGAAGGAGATGTTTTTTCGTGCCAATATTTTAATGGGCCAGCTTTTCTCTCAAGAAAGGGCAATTCAATATATTGCTTAACCATCATTGCGGCTGAAGAAAACGTTGAGTCGAAGTTGCCTCACTGCTGGAGTCAATTATCTTTTTATCTACAATGCTCCAAATTTCCTCTTCTTCTTCTACAATGGCCAATCTCGAAGTTGTAGCACTTGGGTTAGACGAACTGGATGAAGGTACATCGCGTAAGTTTATAGAAGTTTCTTTTAAATTATCCTTCAGTTCATGCATAACCATTGGGCATTATGTACTGTCCAGTTACTTTCATATACTTCAAGTCTTTTTTCTATTACATTGGCAAGCATACGTTTCAAATACTGGCTCGATTCAGTCACTGGAGTTTTATTTTGTTTACGGCTTGTTGATGACCAAACACAAGAGGTATGACCGATGAAAGTGATGGGTATTTTTCTCCCGATAAAAATACAGTTATTTTTTCGAACGGATGAAAGAGCACCACTACATCTTCTATCAATACCCATTCACTGGAGTCACTTTGATTTTCAACAAGCGCTCTAGCATATACAATGTATTATTCCATCGGGTGCGAACGTCTTGTTTAAGTTATGTTATGCTGTCGAAATACATTTTCAGGTGACTCATTTTCTATCTTGTCGTTGAAATCCACTTTATGAATCCTTTTTATCAATTTTAATTGTTCAGAAGTATTTCTACCTATGATGTTTTGACAATTCAAATTGGCTATTTATCGAGATTGGCCATTGTAGAAGAAGAAGACGAAATTTGGAGCATTGTAGATAAAAAGATAATTGACTCCAGCAATGAGGCAACTTCGACTCAACGTTTTCTTCAGCCGCAATGATGGTTAAGCAATATGTTGAAAGAACAGCTGGCCCATTAAAATATTGGCACGAAAAAAGTCACTTTCCGGCATTATACATATAGCTGGGTACAAAAATATCTTAGTATTGCTGCGACGTCGGTGCCATCAGAGCGTTTGTTTCCAAGGCAGGGATTTTATGTAATGATCGACGAAACCGTTTAGCCCCTAAAAAGTTAACGAAATACTTGTCCGTTGGACACAAGGTGTAAACCGATAGCACCGCGAGTACAACTAGCATCTCACACACACTTAAACTATACTGGGGGAGGAGTTTAGTCCGTAGGCATCTGGGACACCTTCCCAGATGAGTCGGGCATGCAGTTGGGACCGGCCCGCTGTATACATGAGTATTCTCCACCTCCTTCGAAAAAAAAAACATTACATTACCTAACCTAACCGATCAACTTTACACGAATGAACTATAGAACTTTTAACAACTGCGCGTGCGCGGCCACCCCGACGACTCTCCCCAGCCCCACCAGGAAGGTCTCGAACTCCCGCAGAGGCCTATTTGAGGAGAAGTACACTGACACTATGACAGTATCTCCCCATTTGGCCGCCGCGAAGCCCGAACCCCCCAGTCCATTCCCGATAGTGGGGGTGGTAGGTAAATAAGCCATTCTTCTTGATATATTGTTGAACTAAATGTAATACTTCTGATCGCGACAGCCCCGAATCCCATTTTTCTATAATGCGAAGTCAATCTGCCAATGACTTTTCCTTTTCAGGCGGAATGATAAGTGGCCTACCAAGGCTAAAACTCAATTGCCCAGTTTTTCGCCCTGCCACTGAGTGTGGATGTTGGAATGCCATACAATCGTGATGCCTCGATGTTAGTCTGGTCTGTCTAGTCTTTTCTTTGAACTCTTGCAACAGCGATCTTCACATCTTCTTGAAAGTATGAAGCTCGATGTGATGCTCTTTTGTAATTCGCCGGCATGGTGAATCTGTAACACATATATGATTACCAATTATGCATTTATATATCTTAGAATTAATTAGATAAAAATAACGCAGCAGTTCATACAAAATTCAGCCATGTCTGAAGGTGGCTTAGGTGCGATAGACTTTTTTGTAGTAATGTTAGATGTGTGTGGAATTTTCGTTTCCTTGGCTGGTGTCCGTGGTAAATCAATAAAAATGCAGGAGGTCGTTTCGGTCGTGTATTTCACCAGGATCGCCGATGCAGAAGAGTATGCACTCTAGTTCTTGGCATCATAGTAAAACTACAAATTTTAACCTTTCGAGACTCTGACAAATATGGCGACATTCCGTCAAAACCAGAGTGTTTTTTTGACAGCGTCAGCTGGCTCCTCGGGGAGCCGACGGGTATTTAGGGTAACCGTAGCACAGGTGATTTTGTTTTGTTTCATTCTTTGAAAATAATTACGAGGGGTGATCCATAAGTTTTGAGAATCAGTAAGAACCATCTACATAATGATATTCTTTTAATGTGGACTATACCATAGCACTAATGAAACTTAAATTAGAGAAAAAAAATGTATACATTATTCGTTTGTTTTCCTGTGATAGCTAAACAAAAAACATCTGTATTCATAATTTTACAAGACTGCAAAAATAAGAGTTAGTTTTGTAATAATTTGGAGCTGTGTGGAAAAAGTTCTGGTACACTAATAAAAAATATTGTTATTGAAAATGAAACCTTGATTTATCATTATGATTTAAAGGATAAGTTATCATTGCAGTGGATTTTTTTATCTCCAGCTCTGTCACCAAAATTTAGGGTGGTTTTTTCGGCCTTTTCCAGGATTATTGAGGCCTACAAATAAATACTGCGACATTAGTTTTTAGCAATTGAGTTCAAATAATCTAGGAGAGTTATAGAACATTATTCTATCCTAATTATGGCAAAATAATAAAAATAAGCTGAAGAAAAAAAATTACGAATTTTCGGCAGGAATTGTGCTTCAGAGCCTTCTAATTGATAAGGGTGCTGCTCGTCGACCAAAGATCAGAACTGATAACCGCTCTCCCCGTTATTTAGCCCTAACTTTCGACTACTACTTCTCACTCACTAATGTTCAAAAACAACTACATAAAAATCACGAGCTGGTGATAACATAGTGAAGGTACAAAATTTGGCCATTTTGACCTCCAAAAGTAAAATTATTTTTATAGTGGTAAAATAAAACAATCGAATGACGTTAATAAGTGTTCGGAAATATAGAAAGTGTGCTCATTCCAATTAAAATATAACGATTTACATATCTCCCATTTTTAATACCGATTATCAAAACTTTTGGATCACCCCTCGTAGATTGTGGTATATCTTATATAAGTTATATATGAATCATTTTATATCATCATCATCATATTAGTCGAAAGACGTTCATAATACAATGAAATAAAACAAAAGTTAAATTTCTGATTTTGGGATTATCTTTAGGAAATAAAATACCAAATAGCAGAAACAATAAGAATATATTTAAGTTCTTAACTCATTCGAAAACGATATATCATAACAGAATCACGAGCGTAGCGTGTTCTAATTTGGAATCTTGAGCGTAGCACGGGCGTGAGCAAAACTGTGTTTTGCTTATTCTCGTGCAGTGAACAAAATACAATCTTCCTCACTGTTTTTGCGATGCAAATTACGCTTGTTGGAGCGGCAGAGGTGAGAATATTATTTATTTATTTATTCAGTTTAACGATAACTAACAGCTAAAAAAACATTATCGGACTTAGATAACAATACAAAGCCAACACATTACAAATTAATATTATTATTTTGAACCCCAAACTTTCGTGAGACTCAGACATATTAAATGTATAGAAGTTTTAAATCTTGCAGCTGATGGTATTCTGACCAACAACTCCCGATACACAATCCCACCTGGCAGGCACTACACATAATTGCGACCTGAGGGCTCAGACAAGATGCACTACGCTAACTAACGTTTCTATTCGATTCGTTTTTAAACCAATCGCGTCACTGGAAGATGACGTGATACGAAAAGTCACGTGGTCTACCAGTGACGCGATTGGTTTAAAAACGAATCGAATAGAAACGTTAGTTAGCGTAGTGCATCTTGTCTGAGCCCTCTGAGTGCGAACTGAGTGTGCTGTGCAGCGGGCGCAACGTCGTTTGCTCCTTTTCCTACCGGCCAATATCTCCGTGGGGATCGGGAAGTGGTCTGCCTGCTTGTCCAACGTAATAGATTTTTGGATCCGGTCCGGCATCCCTATACGCCTTATTGCAGCGGTTCTGCAACAATAAGCAGTTTCGATGATTTCCCTCCGATGGATTATGCCGCAGTCTGGCAGTCTCGTCTAGGTATGTATCGGATAGCATACACTTAGCTTTCTCAACCAAAGTCCTATTTAGTCGTTCTGATACGCCATTCTGTGAAGGTCCGTAAGGTATAGTTGTTTCATGAATAATCCCATGAGTGGATAAACAATTAAAAAAAATTGTATTACAAAATTCACCTCCGTTATCAGATCGCAAAGATTTGATATGTAAACCTGTCTGCTTTTCAACAAGATTTTTAAAATCAATAAATCAAGATATTACCTGATTTTGTTCTTCATTAAGTAGCAAAAAGTCCTTCGTGAGAGTCATCAGTGAAGGTTACTTAATACCTTATACCGCCCCAGCCGCACTCTGACATAGGCCCGCAGACATCAGAGTGCACCAGCTCCAATAGTTTCTCGGCTCGTTTTGCATGGCCCTTGGGAAAAGTTTTCAAAGTCTGCTTCCCCTCAATGCACGGGATACAATCCTTAAGCTGATTATCATGATTACCCTGTGTCACTATACCATCAGCAAGATTATCCTTGAGTGTATAAATACCTGCCGAGCTCAGATGTCCAAGACGTTTATGCCACACATCTATGGGCACACTAGCAGCGAGAACAATATGTGGCTCCCGCATGTTCAAGAAATCTAAAGAAGAAGAATGTTGGTCACTCTGCGAAGAAGAACAAATAGGCACACAATTCAATTTATATATACCGTTTATGCAAGATGCACTGGCTACGAGTATACACTAATTATTCTTACTGTCTATAAATGAGAAGGCAGGTGTATGAATGGCATTTTTGAGTTGTTGTTTACTTCCTTGTTTATTCCATTCGGAGGAGGCAGCAAAGAAGTAATCAAGGGGCCAGCTACTTTTATGTGCAATAAGTAGGCATTCAACATCATCATCTGAAAAATGTGAATGCCTACTTTTTTGTACCAGCGCATGGTTTTGTGTTCACTGATGTAGTACGACAGCAACTATTGTATTCTATTATTATTTCCGGTTTTATAAATGTGTGTCCCCTTGTGTTAATTACCGGTTTTAACTCTGGGGACAGTTTGATGCTGATCGTCATGCTGTATCAATGCTGCCACCTTTTCTCAATTTATTGGTTCACACACTTTTTGGGTTACCTTTTCTAAGGAACCGCAACGTCACTTGTATTCTTCATCAAGAACATTGTGAGCCTGACGCTATTATAAATGTTACCCAAAAAAATATGGCGGCCCTTTTGCAAAACCAGGTAGTCCTTGTCTGTCTGGCCTGGCCCTCCAACTTCACAGTCGTTCTTTCCTTTGTACATGTGCGTTTGGAGGCCAAGGCCTCCAGGAGTGGCTGTAACATAAAATTTTATTCCATATTTTGTGCCGCTTGCCCTGAATATATTTACGAATGCCACCACATTGAGAGGATCTCACCTGGGCTGTATATTTCAATCATTTTGTATTAAAATAATTAATAAGGGACAGCTAAATTATATTCGCCGAATCGTAGGCACCTAAATATTATAAAAAATCTGTTCCTCGACATGAACTTCCCGGCAAACAAATCATATAAATAGTGCCTCTTCCAGTCCGAATATCGGTTTAATTTATTGTTTAGGAATTCGGCCACATTTAAGGGTTGCAGTGGGATTCTCTTTGGGTTTTCGACAAGATGGCGTCGCTTTCTTAGTTGTAATTTATTTTTTGCATATTTTGTTGTTTAATGGATAGTAATGATGTATTCATATCCAGTAAATTAACATTCAAATGTGCAGTATAATGAAGAATTCAAGTTTGAACACGTTTCGCCTTTGGAAGGATTGCTCCAAGAAAATCCCATCTGGTCTTCGTAAAGTTACATCGCTTCACGGAGGCTAGAGGATCACCGTACAACGTCGACTTATGTTTTTTTTTGTTGATATCATTTACACCGATCACGTGTAACTTCCAACCTTGAAACTGGCAGAATTGTCCCACTGGACAGAAGCCATATATGAAAGAATTGAACTTGAAGGGTTGCAGTCTCTTTGTATACGTAGGAATTAAATTCATGGCTTTCAGTTCTTGCTCATACTCAAATGCTTGACTTTCATCCATATTGGGTTCATCCGTCTTTTTACCTATCCCTTACGTTTCCCTTTTTCCTTTCCTTTTTGGTGTAACTTTTCGAATAGCTTTATCTTTTGACTGGTTGTGCCATCCTTCATAGAGTATTTGAATTCCATTTGATTTAAATTCTTTTTTTATAAATGTAGCCACCCGAATATCCGTAAATTATATATTTTTTGATGTCTCTATTGTGAATATTTTGGTGATTAGCTATTGTCAATTAATAATGAAGTCAGGGTGTTCTATTACAGTGACATCATAAGGCTTGGGTTTTTTTTTCGGGCGCTCTCAAAATATAAAGCCCATTTTGAAGGAGTCTATACTATGATCTTCTTCACCTCAGTTTGCATCGTGGCATGCACAGAATCAGCTGGCATATACGTATGTCCAGGTACAAGATAATTTATTTAAATTATCTAATACTTTAAATAAAGCAAATAATTTATTTAAACTGACTAATAGAGTTCAGCAAAAAGTAATTTAGGACTGACAACACAGTAATTTTTTTATCTTGACCAGAGGGCCCTGCCAAGATGCATTGCGCTAAATAGAAACGTTAGTTAGCGCAATGCATCTTGGCAGGGCCCTCAGTGCATGAATCGCATTATAGAATATCGCAAGAAGCTATCTCAATACTACCTCTTTTGCCATCACAACCACCCCAGGTAAAACACAATTTTTATTTTTCTATTGATTTTGATGTGCCTGATTTTCAAGGTATTCATTTGTTTTCTTTACAATCATCCCAAAATAACTCACTGCATGCTCCAAGGGGTAGTTCAGTTTTAGTTTTTTCGCCGTTTCATATTCCCTATGCGTAACCCAACGATGGATAGAACTTTCTTCTGTGGTTAAATCGTGCCGGCAGATTTCGCTACTGATGTTACTCAAGATTTTGCCTAGTAACCACCCCGCGGTGTATGCGCGTGAGTGCAAATGCAGGCGCTCATGTCAGGCTTGCAGCTGAATATTTTCTTGGGCCATGACTTTTGCGTGCACATCACAGGTTGTAACCTCACGTTCAGTGTCTGGGACTTCTGGGTCCATGAGCAGGTACTTTTTTAAATTATTATTTGACGTTCAAAATCCTCCTCACAGTTGAAGTTTGTTGAATGAAATCTTATAAAACTGGTTATGAGGAGTGACCTGAACGTCTGTGGAAAGGTGTGGCAATCTGGCATTATTACTAAAATTATAGGCTCGCATTTGCCCAAAGAAGTTTTCTCAAACATGCTCGGAAATAACGGTTTTCCGATTGTAAGACATGGACGGAAAATGCCTCTTTTTACTCCTAGGAGTAAAAAATGTTAAGAAGAGTAGTATAAACCTACATACATTTAATACTTCTTCATTCTTTTTATAAACCTTTAGCTTGTCTTTATACATCCATAGCAACCGTTTTGTTTTCTTGTTGTCAATATATTTTTCTTGTCACGTAATCAACGATCTTTATTTTAACTGTTAAATTAGTTTTAACATGGTAGCAGAGCGTGGTTACCAGTGAATTAAAATATTTAAAGTCGAGAGTCAGTACCTAACTATCCTATTTTTCTAAACATTCCGGCAAGGAAATATCAATATGCAATCGCCAAAGTGTAAAATTGATATTGGCCACCTGGAAGGCACGAAAAACTGGACAACATGGAAATTTAAGGCTACGCTACTACTAAGAGGTACGCCCGGTGGGTTGGATGTGGTTACGGGTGCATTAGACAAACCCGTGAAACCTACTACTACCGATCCCAACGAAATTTCTTTGTACCAAACGGCTCTTGATAAGTACAACCTAATAGATAGTACCACATTACTATTACTTACTGCGAATATGTCAGACGAAACCCTTCAAAAGATCATGCGTTTCAACTCGTCTAAAGATGTGTGGGATGAATTACATCGTTTATTCGACGGCACGTCTGAAGATAAAAGTTACGTTCTTTGTATGGAGTTTTTTGGCTATCGTAAAGATCCTTCACATGACATTACGACTCATATCTCGAAAATCAAAACCCTTTGGTCAGATTTGAAAGCTGAACTAATGA
The DNA here is from genome assembly GCA_946894065.1 of Acleris literana. Classification (NCBI taxonomy): domain Eukaryota; kingdom Metazoa; phylum Arthropoda; class Insecta; order Lepidoptera; family Tortricidae; genus Acleris; species Acleris literana. Next base: position 5,798,064 of record OX335688.1, on the reverse strand, counting down.
AGATAGAGAAATATGACTTACCGGATATCCTTTTAATCTGTAAGATCCTCGATACTTTACCTGAAACCTTTTTTTCTTTTAAATCGAGTTGGATGCTAATGTCGAAGACGGACAAAAACGTAGAGAATCTGACGACGCAAATCTGTGCCTATGAGCGGTCTATCTCGTTGAGAAACGAAGGTCCTGCAGAAGCTCTAATTGTACAAAGTAATAAGTTGAAGAAGAAATGTGGATACTGTGGAAAAGTCGGTCATAAAGTGAGACAATGCCATAAATGGAAATCTGACGGGAAGCCATCTAAGCCAGAAAATAAACAGTCAAACAATCTCAACTCAATGCTATTGCCAATTACCACTGACGTAAATTCAATGCTTACAAACTATGATACTACAAGTTGGTTCGTCGACAATGGAGCAACAAGCCATGTCACTTGCCGAAACGATTTGTTTTCTAGCTTTGAGCCTTTTATTGATGCTCGGACAGTGACTACAGCTAATGGAGCTACTATCAAAGCTGTTGGCAAAGGTACTGTTGATTTAGACGCTGTCATCAATGGCGGAAAAACCAGATTAACACTCTGTGATGTATGGTACGTACCTGATATAAAGCAAAATCTTTTTTCTGTATTGGCTGCTCAAGATCGATTAAACAATAGTGTATTCATGTCTGAAAGAGACCACTGTTTGCTGAAAGTTGGAGAACAGTTAATACTGACTGGCAAAAGAGTCAAGAATGGAGGGTTGTATAAACTTAATGCAGTGACTATTACAAAGCCACCACCAGATTTGAACGCTTTGTCAACAGATAATTTGTGACAACTGTACCATGAACGGTTTGTCCACCAGAACAAGAAACACGTTAAAAAAGTTATTGAAAAGGAACTCGGTATTAATGTTCGTCTAGATTCTGATTTATGTACTGGATGTATTTATGGAAAAACACACCGGCAAGCATTTGGAACGAGAGAAAGAGCTGAAGTACCTGCGGAAATAATACACGCTGATGTATGCGGTCCATTTCCCCCTTCCTTCAATAAACATCGCTACTTCGTTCTATTCAAAGACGATTTCAGCAAATACCGATACGTTTATTTCATGCGACAGAAGTCGGAAGTTCACCTAAAGCTTCAACAAATGTTACAAGAATGTAAAGTGGCTGGACATGTTGTCAAAGAATTGCTAAGCGACAATCGAGGTGAATTTAATAATGAGAGCGTCAGGCATATTCTACAAAAAGCTGGAATAAGACAAAGGCTCAAGATGCCATACACGCCGCAACAAAATGGCCTCAGTGAACGTGAGAACCGAACCTTAGTCGAAGCAGCTCGGACATTGATGCATGCTCATGAAGAGTTACCCCAAGCTGCATGGGCAGAATTGATAAATACTGCTGCATACGTCTTGAACAGAACTGGGCCAACTTCAGAAAATGGTAAATCGCCATTTGAGTTGTGGTTTAAGAAGAAGCCAACAATCCATCATCTTAAAATAATTGGATGTGAATGTTACGCTCATGTACCTCAACAAAAGCGAACAAAGCTATCAAAAAAGGCCGAAAAGTGCATTATGATTGGATATGAGGGTGACGACGGCTATCGTTTACTGAGTAAAAATGGTAAACTCATAAGGTCAAGAGATGTTACTTTTAATGAATCAGTACTGACACCAATTGGCCAAGCCGGCGATTCAAAAGAACAATCCTCGGTTGAAATATACTTTCCTCTTTCACCACCTCCGATGTGTGATGCAAGGGAGGATGATCACACCGAAAGCAGCTCAGATCCCACTTCGAGTAGCCCTGATGAGCCTAGCAGCTCAGATCGCACTTCGAGTAGCCCTGATGAGCCTAGCTCGGCTATGCCTCCCACATCGTGGGGATTCAATTGTTAGACAAGAAGTAGAAAGCAGCCAAAATGACGTTACTGAACCATTTGAACGTTCATTAGAAGCATCACAGCCAGGGTCACCTGTTTATGCAGATGCTCTAGATGATAACATTGATAATGAATTACCAGAAAACTTAGATGATATAGCTGAAACCAATAATAGAATGACTCTACGAGATAGAAGTCAGATAAGACCACCTATTCGATTTGGAGATTATGCCATGATGTCAGCAGATGTTCTTAATGGGATCAATGAACCAAATTCATATAAAGAAGCAATGACTAGTTCCCACAAAGATCAGTGGGTCAAAGCAATGGATAGTGAGGTGAAGTCTTTAAAGGAAAACAAAACCTGGATACTGGTTGATCTTCCAAAGGATAGAAAGCCTATATCTTGTAAATGGATATATAAAATTAAAACCAATGCAGATGGCTCACTAGACAAATTCAAGGCAAGGCTAGTTGCTAGAGGATATACACAAAAAAAGGGCATTGACTATGATGAGACTTTCAGTCCAGTTGCGAAAATGACAACGATAAGATCTGTCCTAAGCGTTGCTGCAAATGAAGGATTAAAACTCACACAGTTTGATGTATCAACCGCATTCCTGTATGGTTCATTGACTGAAGAAATCTATATGAATCAACCTGATGGCTATTCCGATGGATCAAAGAAGGTGTGTAGACTGAAGAGAAGTTTATATGGTCTAAAGCAAGCACCTCGGTGTTGGAATAAATGTATGGTGGATTATCTAAAATCAATTGGATTTATACAATGTGATACAGATCCCTGCTTATTTATCCGAAACCGTGGGAATAGCAAAATTATTCTTGCTCTCTACGTAGATGATGGCCTTGTAGCTGCAACAAATCAAGATGATTCTGAAAAGTTCATTAGAGAGTTGAAAAGAAGATTCAAAATCACTATAAAAGATGCAACTTATTTTCTTGGTTTAGAAATAAAGGGCGAAAATGGTGATATACGAGTGTCACAGAAACACTACGCACAGAAAGTGTTAGATCGCTTTGGTATGAGTGATTGTAAGCCCACTACCACCCCTATACAGAAAGACAGTCTGTCAGAACCGGATAAAGAGCTGGTAGATTCTACTACGTTTCCGTATAGAGAAGCTGTGGGTGCACTTGCCTACCTGACTGTTGGAACCAGACCTGATTTAGCATACGCTGTAAGCGTCATATCCCGTACTTTAGAGAACCCTTCCAAAGAAGACGTCCAAAAGCTAAAACGTATTCTGAGATACATCAAAGGAACAATGGGATTTGGAATAGTTTTTAAGAAGGGGTACAAAACTGGAATACTGGAATGCTATAGCGATTCTGATCACGGTGGAGATCAAACTACTGGACGATCAACATCGGGAATATTATGCTTATACTCTGGAGGGGCAATATCCTGGACAAGCCGACGACAAACTTGTGTAGCAATATCAAGTACTGAAGCTGAATTGGTTGCTGCCAGCGAAGCAGCCCGGGAGATTGTCTGGATCAAGAGACTCTTTGGTGAAATATCTAACTTGAAGGAGATACCCAAGTTAAAAGTTGATAATGATGCAGCCATAAAGATCTCACATAACCCAGAGCTCCACAGGAGAACCAAGCATATTGCAATTAGACATTTTTATGTCAGAGAACTCGTTGCTAGTGGCGAAATATGCGTGGAGTATGTCCCCAGCGAATTTCAACTAGCAGATTTGCTAACGAAAGCATTACATAAGCCACGGATAGTATCAATCGCAATTCAGATTGGTTTGATAGCGTAAAGGTTGACAAAAAGGGAGGATGTTAAGAAGAGTAGTATAAACCTACATACATTTAATACTTCTTCATTCTTTTTATAAACCTTTAGCTTGTCTTTATACATCCATAGCAACCGTTTTGTTTTCTTGTTGTCAATATATTTTTCTTGTCACGTAATCAACGATCTTTATTTTAACTGTTAAATTAGTTTTAACAAAAAAACCATATGAAAATACTTTCCGTCCATGTCCATATTGTTTTTTCAAAAGTGCTCTCTATTGCGTATAAAATCGAAAGGCCCATGAAAAAAATCCCGTACACCCAACTTGTGGGGGCGCAGTGAGGGGCGGCAGCGCGGCGGGGCTCTGCGGAGCGGCGGCGGCGGGCGGCGGCTCGTTGTGCGTCAAACTATCTTAACTAATACTCGTATGACGCAAACAAACATTCTCTCCGAATTTGTCAAAGGTTTTTAAAAATACTTATAATCATGTATTAGTATAATTTCCTAGCATTGTTTGAGAAAAGCATTATGTATGCCTCGGCGGAAACGAGGATTTCCTGACTCGTATTTTAGCAGGCCTCGCTGTTGCTCGGCCTGCTAACCACCTCGTCAGGAAATCCCTTACTTTCCGCGCCTAGGCAACAATGTACTATTTCTATTGCGTCTGAATTAAAATGCTTCGTGCGCAAAATCTTAATACCTGTGGACTTGCCACAACGTATGCAGACTATTGATAGTTACAATCCAATTTTTTAAAGAAGGCACCGATGTACGTGTTACCTGTTCACTGTACTAGTGGACAAATTTCATGTTTTCCACTTTTTTTATGGCTTCTTTCCAAAAGGCGTGATGATGAGAGTTCTTGATGACCGCTCTCCTTATTTTTTTTCCTCTTGTCCTGAGAGCGGCTCCATTGCAGGAATCAAAGAGATCTTCGAAGAAGCAGACAATCCCCGCCGTATTTTTAATTGTCGCGCTCACTGCTCGTCCATCTGAGTAATGGGCTGAAATAGTAATGTTCACAAGTCCACTAATGAAACTTGTAATATACTGATTATCTTATCTTGTTGGTGGGGTCCTTACGGATACACTTCGACCCTATGGGACCTTTTGTGTAATTACCCCTCTTTTAGAGCTTTATCCAATGCAGCCTCCATCCCTTCCAAAAAGCGGATTGTGGAGTGCAATGGCAGTGCCTTGAAATCGTTCGGTTCTGGGTTACTCCGGCGAGGGCATCACATATACTGATTATACCTTGAAAGCTTGAATTTCACTCATTTAGAAGTACCTATGCTTTGTAATAATATACTAAGTGAATGAGTGATTAGTATTTTTAAGTAAAAATAATATACCTACGTAAACAACTTATATATAGAAAAGCAGTTAAGGATCGCTTATTACGGGTTAATGAAATTTGAATGAGTAATTTTTAATGTGGGTGTAACCGATAAAAACTTACAAATTTGTAAACCCGCTGTCATGAGACAAAACATCTGTACCCATGTGATCAAAGGTTAATACAATGATGATATTATATGTAATAATGATTGGAGCATACACCCAAAATATTTGTTACATTATCTGTACAATTAGTATAAAAAGCTACATTTTTTAAGTGTGCTTATAATAGGTAATATATTAGTAGTTCCACTCATACATTTCAATAATTCTTAAACTAGTATATATTAAGGACCTTCCGAATGGAAATATTATATTTTATCCCATGGCTAAACGGTAGGCAAAGCCGCGAGGACAGCGTGTACTTATTTAATAAACTAACCTTAATTTTGTCGATATTATTCGGTTGCACACGACTATCGTTTAATTTAATTAAGCGGGCTTTATTACAACAGATATTACGAAGTTGGGGACACTCCGGACACACTCTAACCACTTTTGGAGTCCTTTCTCAGAAATACGAAACCGATGCATTTTAACGTCCTGTCGTTTACTCAGACAGTTTTTTACACTGCACCTGTTGTCCATCGTGATAAATATCACTCGACAACTGGTATTACCGTTTTAGCTGAGAGGATAACTACGAATAAAATCAACGTAAGTTCACTCGATCAATGATAAAACAGTAATGAACACAAATGAAAAGTTTCAAAACACTGTCAAAACAAATGTGACACTGAGAGAAAACGCGGAGGGGGTGAAGCAGTGTTGCCAGATATTTTAAACCTTCCCCCCAGATGTATTTAAAAAAAAACCTATTTTCACGGGTAGAACCGATAAAAAACCTCTCACTATTTTTATCTGCGGGCCAATTATGCGTGACACCATTTTATCGAGTGGATATGTCTAAATTTTTAACAATGTCGTTTTTTTTATCAAAATCCCTAATATGGTTGACCATGTCGATAAAGTTATTGCGCCGATATAGTGACGACTATTGTGTTTAAGTCCAGTGTGACAAGAATCACGCGAGATTACTACTATTTAGCAAAAAAAGTTGCTAGTGACACGAAATCGATCCATTTTTGCATATGTTGGATGTTGAGTGGTGGACTTTATATAATACTTGTAAAATGAGTTGTTATCAAGCAGTCATTAAAAGGAGCGGACTAGGCATACTATTTAAAATGGTTGATTATCTTGACAGCTCGATTCGATAGTTCTAGGATCTGTGGTCCGAATTGAACGGGAATTCGAATGTTTATTTTTGCAAGAACTACGATTGTTTGTGTTTTACGAATTTATATAAAGAAACCTCCGTAAAGGCAGAAAATTTGAGGACAAAGTTGACACATCAACAATAAATCAAACAAGAAAAGTGTAAGTTTAATATAGTGAACTAAAATGAGCTTTTTCTAGTCGATTTCTTTAAGTATTTATTGTTACTCTTTAAAAATCATTTTGTGTTACAGATGCTGTTCGGCAATGCAAAACGGAAGCGTTGAATACATGGCAAGCCATCCCCCATTTGCCAACGGTGAATTTATTGGGCCACTCGGGTTCAGAGACACGAAAACTAAAGTGGCAAAATGTTCCTTCCGTTTTAAGAGACTTTTGAGCTAGACAAATCTGTGGCAGCTTGGAAAGTCGTAAGTACCTATTTAATTTGTTTCACACTCATTCACACCGGGTAAGTTTGAATACTTGGATAACATTTACCTATCGGCCTTTAAATAATACTAACATAAATACATATAACATTCCTATTGTGATAAAGTGTCTAGCAGAAGTAAAGTTACACTGTGTGACTGTACACATTTACTCAATAAGTAAATAAGCCTTTATTATTCCTTAAACATAGTTAGTACATGTTTGTTGTTAGTATTCTTATTTTATATCAAGGACCCCTGTCGGGTATAGGTATCCTCCATGTCTTTCCATTTTTTCCTATTCTTGGCACTGTTAGTCCAGTTTGCCCCCACTATGTTTGCGATATCATCTGACCATCTTGCCTTGGGTCTTCCTACTTTTCTTATATCCTCGGGGTCCCAGCCTCATTGTCCCTCGGTTGGTCCACCTCACCTCTGGAAGGAATAAGAAAAGTAGGAAGACTCAAGGCAAGATGGTCAGATGATATCACAAACATTTACTCAATAATAGAATAGATCTATAATAAATCAATGAACCGATTAAACCGGGTATGTAGGTAAATCAAATCAAATCAAATCAAATCAAAAAAGTTTATTTGCTGAACACAGTTTCTTAAGTGGTAGTAAACATTATTATTTAAACGTCCAGTGTATTCAGCCTGCATGCAGGCGTGCAAATATTAATAAAATGTCAAGTTAAATTCAAAGATATAAATATAAAATAGTAAAATAATAAAAATAAAATTCAGTTATAATCAAATGTCAACAAAATTAAAATAAAATTACAAATTAACATCAATATTACGCTCGAGAAAATCCTTAACACTGTAATAGCACTTATCAAAAAGCCAGTCTGTTAACTTATTCCTAAACATATTTCCCTGGAGCAACCGTATGTCCTCAGGTAGGGCATAGGGTAGCTTGAGCTTAAGCTATTTTTCATCAAGGAAAGAATCAGATTACCTGCTTTATTTTGTAATTCCTACTATTCATAAAAAACCTGGTTAGTGTGATTACTTCTAATATGAAAATGAAATAAAACACAGTGTTAAGTAAAATAATAATTTATTATGGTGAACCTTTTTATGAGTCACTTTTAATTAAACCCCTATTGCTGATAACTTCTGGGTGGCAACAACATAATTGCTATCTGCGGTAGTGTCCAGCTGTATTCTGAAAAATAATGTGTAAATTAGAAATATGTTCTAAACTCTTATATAACCTTGTTGGATCATATTATATAACACCAACAGGTCTTAATTATTTTGAACGCTCTTCAAAGTGTTACCCCTAAATAAGTATGCCCTAAGCACTGAATACCTTTTTACACAACAGAATTGAGCATATGAATAAGTACATTCATAGGCTTAAAATGCCAGTTGGTGTATTTTTCATCTGGACTATTCAGGCCAGAATTCAAAATAGGCACCATGATCCATGGCTCAAGAGAGTACCCGAGTCACCTATAAAAATTACAATATACAAATATAATGTATGTTCTTTTTTTTTCAGGCTAGAGGACACGAAAATTGTTACCGAGGTGGAGTTCAGAACACTATATAATATAGGTTAATTACAATTTATCTACGTTTATATTAAAAATTACAATTACAATAAGATCTTTTAATGCTAGTAAAAGCTTATCCCAAAGCAGAGAAATCAAAGGCCATTTGGTTTGATGCACAATTATTATACAAGTTTATTTAATAGACCGTGGTTTGCCTGACTCTACTAGAGATTTTGTTAAACTTGCACAGAAGAAACTATTTCCCAATGTGCGAGTTAAACACCCTTTTGAGGTCTATTTTAAGAAGAGAGATATTAAATATAAAGGAGTCATACATTTTGCCAGGGAACCTATTTTATGTGAATTGCAGAGTATTAGCATTCACTGCTAAAATGCTGCAATTCACATAAGCTAGGTACCTATCTACTAAAAACAAGTTATTAAGTTGAAACACCTACATCTACTCTTTTATACAATTATATTTAATTAATTGTTTGTTTGTTTGTATGTTGGAAGCTTTCTCTGATAGAGATATAGGCAAACTAAACTATAATTGTCTGTAGATTTCAAAAGGATGGATGGATTTTAATGAGGTTTTTACAATTAGAAGCTAGGTGATTTGATGAATATCGGTTGGGTCGTTCGATAGTTATCAGCTTTGAAAATAGGTGTCGCAATTCCATAGGGGATTTTTAATCTGCTTAAAGTATTTTTAAATTATTTTTTTCTTTTCTCTTATTTCATCTTTGTGTCTGTATAACCTTTTGCATTAGAAAGTTTGTGTGTATATTGGTTACTATTTAACTCTTAAACGACTAAACGGAAATGGATGAAATTTGGAATGTACATAGCTTTTACCCTGAACTAACACATAGGATACACCTTATAACTCAAAAAACAATCATTGTTCCTGCGGGGTAGTCAATGCGGATGAAGTCGAACGTTATAAATGCATAAGTGCAGTGAAGTTAGTAACTGTGAAACATGATTATATTTAATCATAAAGTAACAATGCAATCAAATTTTGTATACCAATTTTAACCGACTTTTAATTGTTGGATTGATTTGAAAAGCATACTTTTAAAGGTCCGATGACAATATAATAAAATGGTACCATCAAGCTGATATGATGATGGAGACCGAAGGTAGCTATAGGACTTTTGATAATGAGTTTACTATCGATGTTTGAAGTACAGTCGGCAATAATGCATGTTGTTTTTTTTTCTTTTACTTATGAGTTACTTTGACAATTATTTCCTAAACCCTCATAGTGCCATAACTAACATTAATTATACAAGTCTGTAGGTATATGTAGGTACTCGAATAGTCTATATATGTATGTTTATAAAAATTAATTGCCGCATCTATGACGGAGCATCACTTGAGAACGGCTCGACCGAGTTTGCTGTTGTTTGTTGTTTTCGTTATTGTTAGGACAATGTTTGTATGAAACGAAAAATCACCCGAGTGATACCTAGCACGAACAGCTAGTAAATAATAAATATTACTTACCTTAATTTTATTTACACGGGTAATTCGTCATTATTGTGCGGCTGGAGGTGTAATTAGAATTCGGCACATAACTGCTGTGCTATCTCCTTGCACCTCTGTATATTATGTCGAAACTCTTCCTCCTGAAGCTGAAAGGGGTTGGGAGCATCAATGATCGCCCTGCACAGCAGTTTCTTCTTTCTTTTTCGTCTTGCAGCGGGAGGCGACCAAGACACACTTGACATTCTACAAATAATGATTACCCATTATATTATAAGGTTAAACACCTTTCTTGTAAGTAACGAAGTCTTTTTTGATAAGTGAAACATTATAAAACCAATACTCACGCTGAAATTCAAGTTTTTTTCAAGATTAATGTCTTATCGTCACCAACACGGCACTCGTATAAACTTATTGAATTAAGATGTCAAAAGTCGATCCAAAGTGGCGACCCATATTAAGCACAATCGATAAAATATGACTTTTGCCGTATATCGTTGTCAAAAATGGATAATGCAATGTAACCAATGCCACCATGTTAGCATACGTCGACAATGATAAAATGTCGATGATCTTGAGATAAAAAGTTTTATTGCGTGGATAAGTGTCTGCATAATCGGCCCGCTGGATTATCTAAAAATATTTTTTTCGAATCGGTTCAGCTCTGAGGTATCAAACAATAGAAAAACACAACCGAATTTAGAACCTCCTCTTTTTTGGAGTCGGCTGAAAATATAAGGATTATTACATACAATCTACATAATATTCAGTTAATGAAATAGTAAATTTATATACAGTTTTTATTAGGTCTTACGGTCTTGGTATATCTTAACTACAAGTCGTAATGCTATCCCTACACTCTCGTTGAAGCAAGGCCAGGCAGGCTTGCCATCCTTCTCAAACGTATAATAAATTAGGCCTAACTTCGACGACGAGCATAAAAGTTTCCCTCAAATTAATGTCAAATACTTCATTTAATGCATCTTGTGATTGGCTCTTTTATTTATAAATAACGTAGGTCTGAAAAAGCCTAAACATTTCTTCACTTAGTTTGAAAGTTGCACATGATTCTAAACGGACATGTTTTAAACAATTCCTTACAAACAAAATTCTTTCAGTTCGTACCAGTAAGCGATTTCGAAGTTTGCTTTTAACTAGAGGTACATTCATTTCAGAAAATAACCTCTCAACAGAAGTATTAGACAAAGGACACGTCAATATTGTTAATCATAATTTTGCGATATTTTCAAACTTTTTCGACTCATTTCTTCTGTTGCACTGGACGTTGTTGCTACCTCGGGGCTCTCTAAGACTACAAATTGCAAATGATTCAGTCCAGAACAGCATTTGGCACGATTGTTGAAGGACCCGTCGCCCTAGAAAACTAGAATAAGGCCAAGAAAGATTTGGGCCCGCCAGTACTACTTTGAAAACAAGCTTTTTATATAGATGTATCGGTTTCGGACCGTTCTATCCGTTTCTCAAAACATCCTTTCCCAAAACATCCGTTCCAAAATAACAGTTTCCTAAATCCACCATAGGCCAAAAGATCCGTTTCTCATAGCATCAGTATGTCAAAACACCCGTTCTCATAGCATCCGTATGCCAAAAAATCCGACTCTCATGATACCCGTATGCCCAAAAGACCCGTTTCTCATGGCATCAGTGTGTCAAAACACCCGGTTGTCATAACATCCGTATGCCAAAAAATCTGACTCTCATGATACCCGTATGCCCAAAAGACCCGTTTCTCATAGCATCAGTATGTCAAAACACCCGTTCTCATAGCATCCGTATGCCAAAAGATCCGTCTCTCATGATACCCGTATGCCCAAAAGACCCGTTTCTGACGAACTCCCTTTACCTATCTTGCCATTCTTCAAAGACTTACGCAATATTTATGACCGTTCACAGCAAAATGGACCACGCTAGTAGTACAAAGCTATTGGTAATAAGTAGCTAAAACTGCATACTCTAATAATATGCTATTCGACTATCAATTGCTGAAAGAAACAAGTCTCTATATTTTTTAAATGTTTAAATTACGTTTATTTATTTACGTTACACGTTCTTGTTTGGGTCACAGAAATGCATACGAATCGAGGAATTGAAAAAGTAAACTGAAAAAGAAAGTTGAACTTTGGAACTGTTGTGCCCGACGGACAGACAAACACGAGAAATCCTATAAGGGCATCACTATTTTAATCGAACGCACGTAACCCTAGAAACCCATATATATTCTACTATATGTAACACAAAATACTAAGGCAGACAGAGGGATAATTCTACATAAATTAAAAACCATCAGTATTGTAACCCAGAACTTTACTCATGTAGTACAATAGTATGCTTAGAACATAAAGAAAGAAAGAAAGAAAGAAAGAAAAAATATTTATTTGGTGTCAAAAAAAAAAGAAAAGAGATTACACATGTGTTTATATACTCTAGAAATGCACCATAACGCTCGCTCGGTACAAATAAATAAAAATAAAACCACTTGTTCTCGATGACAACTTAAAATTAACTTAATTGTAAGTGCTACTTATTAAATGTTTTATTTTATTACAATAGTAGGACTCTTAGAACTTAACTGTCAGTATAAACGAAAAAAAAACCCTCTTGTTTTAGATGACGATGTATGTAACTTAATTACGAATACTGCTTCGTAACTGTTTTACTTCGTGCAAATGCCATACAATCAATTTCCCCATACTGTAATCTGTGTAACAGTTTGCTGTACTCTTCATCAAACAAGATATCATTCTTCCTCCTGTTTTTTTTTGATGCTACGAAAAGGCTGTTTATTAATTTTGTGTCAATACATTTCGCCTCTTTTCTTAATCTGTTAATAAACAGGAAAAAGTTGGGATGAGGGGGAATTCTGCTATTTAGGCGTCTATTCCACCCTTCAACGCAATTTGTAGTCCGGTGTCGTTGAAATGCGACACTTAATATAGTTGAAGGCATCCTTGGAAACCATTGACTCTCCATGTAATTTTTAAACAATGTGATTATCTCGTTTTCTTGATATAATTGTTTAATTATTTGCCAAGTTTCAGGAATATAATCCTCTGGTAGTAGTGGTATTTCAGCACAAAGATTTGCTATATTTCTCCCACAAGGTATTTCGTCAAGCTTCAGTTTTCTGGCGTGTTTCCACACTGCAGCATAATAGTGGTGAAAACAGCCACTTATCTTGGCGTTCGGGAAAACAACCCTGACTGCGTTCATTGGGGCTCTTTCGTAGTCTGCTTTGAATTCAACTATATTTATATTTAGTTTCTCCTTTAATATCGGAAAGAATCGCATATAAGTGGCCTCTGTTTTGTTCGGTAAAAGACCGTATATAACTGGTTTCACATTCGTAGTCGTTTTGTTGGAATTTACATCAATGTGAAGGGTATATAACTGGTAGAAAGCTCTTGGTACTGATTTAAAAGTTCCGTCGCCCATATAAGAGCAACTTTTATTAGTTACCATTTTTCGGGCGTGATGAGTAGCAAAAATAAACATCTTATTTGTTTCGCCGTCTTCACTGAGTAAAAAGTTCTCAGCCAAAATTTGTGGAACATGAGCATCTTCTGGAGTATTTATTTGCAACTTATCGCACTCTAAATCATTCTTCCTTGCCCTATATAGAGAGCTTCTAGTCCGGGCGGCGGCTGCAAATTACCTACCCCATCGAGTAACAGAAAAATATCGTCTTCCACGAAAAGAACACCTAAAATAGGTAAGAAAAAATGTGGTCTTCCGGGGCTCAGCTTGGGGGGTAATACGGAATGAAAAGATATATGGTCCGCTTCTGACCATAATTTTACCTCATTTAGTAACCAAATGAAAACTTTTCGTTGGTTTTAGACACGATTAATAGAGTCTAAAAAAACATGTCTGCCGAGCCTAGTCTTGGAGGGTTCCGCAGTCCAACCATTTTTAGCAGCCAGATGGGGAGGTCGATTTTACCCCATCGAGTTACAGAATGAAACCCAGTGCTCGTAGTACCTAAAATTATGCTCTTTAAATATTAATTGGTCTGCCAGCTCGCAACCTGGTAGTTTTTACAGTCCAACCAATTTTATAATATTTGGCTGAAATATTTTTTTTGTTAGCTTGGTTGCTTATTTGCTTTATTTTTATTTACTTTCTTGTCCCCGTACTTACCTAGATACGTAGGGTGGGGAAAGTATTGCAATGCCGAAAAAAGTTAAAATTTTAATTATAAATATCCTCAGCTTATATCGGAAAACCAAATGCTTCTTTAATAATTAATGATTATGGCGATAAATCAATTTTAATGTACATATTAATTTTGCATCAGTAATTAAGCAAGTTTTTTTTTATGATGTCGTTGATGGGTTACCTCGAGCCGCGAGATCAATCTACCTGCTTGCCGGCGGCGACGACGACGACGACCGGTTAGCTGCGCGCGGGGCCTGAGGCACACACAATTATAAAAAGGGGAGGCATATACTATACAACAAGGTGTTAGCGGGAAAGAAACGCTTCATCTCACCTCAACCCAACTGTCGAGTGTCGACATCCCATTCATTTCATTCATTTTTGTATCGTCTTGAAACTTGGACACTAATCGCTCGCTCGTGTGTTTATTCCTCATTTACTTGTTGAAGTTATTGCGTTTAAACAATGATATTACATATAAACAAGAAGTAGACAGTCACTACCGCTCCCGAGTTGAAACTTCATAAAAGACCCAATTGACCACTCTCGCTCTCAGTTCACACGACACATGGCGACGAGACTGACGTGAGCCAAGGTTGAACAAAAATAAGTAAAATGGCGTCGTGTGTATTTCGGAAGTGCACAAATCACCAAATTAAAGTGAATAAAGCTCAAGAGATCACATATCACGCGTAATTTTACTAAATATTTGATTTTACTTCGTATTTTACTTAAATTAAATATTTGTAAAGAAAACGCGTGCTCAATTAAGAAAAGAGATACAATTTTTAATAAATTGCGTGTATGATCTATCCTTATCAATCTTATAAGGATGGATACATAGATTAAAAAATCAGATGCGAAATTGTTGGTATCCATTATATCCGGGCGAATTAAGATGATAAAGTCGGTTGTGTTCCGCGATTTGGATTCTGGATCTTAATAACCATAACGCCTATATGTCTGTTCTTTGGATATATTAAACTTTGTCATATTTCTTTGAGACTGTTAAACGTGACAACACAATTAGAAACAAAATTCTCGATAGTTTTATTTTTCAAACAGGACACCTTTTTCGCTTGTTTTCGGTTGAATCTTCGAAACCTAACGATATCTAATGATGATTTTTGATATAATAGTTGAGTTTTTGTAACTTTCGCGCGCGATAATATGGCAAGTATTTATGAGGATGGTTATTAAGATCCAGAATCCAAATCGCGGAACACAACCGACTTTATAATATGTGGCCTCTTAATTCGCCCGGATATAATGGATACCAACGATTTCGCATCTGATTTTTTAATCTATGTATCCATCCTTATCATACACGCAATTTATTAAAATGTCTATCTCTTTTCTTAATTGAGCACGCGTTTTCTTTACAAATATTTAATTTAAGTAAAATACGAAGTACAATCAAATATTTAGTAAAATTACGCGTGATATGTGATCTCTTGAGCTTTATTCACTTTAATTTGGTGATTTGTGCACTTCCGAAGCACACACGACGCTATTTTACTTATTTTTGTTCAACCTCGGCTCACGTCAGTCTCGTCGCCATTGTTTCGTGTGAACTGAGAGCGAGAGTGGCCAATTGGGTCTTTTATGAAGCTTCAACTCGGGAGCGGTAGTGACTGTCTACTTCTTGTTTATATGTCATATCATTGTTTAAACACAATAACTTCAACAAATAAATGAGGAATAAACACACGAGCGAGCGATTAGTGCCCAAGTTCCAAGACGATACAAAAATGAATGAAATGAATGGGATGTCGACACTCGACAGTTGGGTTGAGGTGAGATGAAGCGTTTCTTTCCCGCTAACACCTTGTTGTATAGTATATGCCTCCCCTTTTTATAATTGTGTGTGCCTCAGGCCCCGCGCGCAGCTAACCGGTCGTCGTCGTCGTCGCCGCCGGCAAGCAGGTAGATTGATCTCGCGGCTCGAGGTAACCCATCAACGACATCATAAAAAAAATCTTGCTTAATTACTGATGCAAAATTAATATGTACATTAAAATTGATTTATCGCCATAATCATTAATTATTAAAGAAGCATTTGGTTTTCCGATATAAGCTGAGGATATTTATAATTAAAATTTTAACTTTTTTCGGCATTGCAATACTTTCCCCACCCTACGTATCTAGGTAAGTACGGGGACAAGAAAGTAAATAAAAATAAAGCAAATAAGCAACCAAGATAACAAAAAAAATATTTCAGCCAAATATTATAAAATTGGTTGGACTGTAAAAACTACCAGGTTGCGAGCTGGCAGACCAATTAATATTTAAAGAGCATAATTTTAGGTACTACGAGCACTGGGTTTCATTCTGTAACTCGATGGGGTAAAATCAACCTCCCCATCTGGCTGCTAAAAATGGTTGGACGGCGGAACCCTCCAAGACTAGGCTCGGCAGACATGTTTTTTTAGACTCTATTAATCGTGTCTAAAACCAACGAAAAGTTTTCATTTGGTTACTAAATGAGGTAAAATTATGGTCAGAAGCGGACCATATATCTTTTCATTCCGTATTACCCCCCAAGCTGAGCCCCGGAAGACCACATTTTTTCTTACCTATTTTAGGTGTTCTTTTCGTGGAAGACGATATTTTTCTGTTACTCGATGGGGTAGTTAATTTGCAGCCGCCGCCCGGACTATTCTGTGAGAATCAAATAAAGGCACGGTACTTTTTGTCATAAATTTGTTCTATTGGCATTAAGTTTTCGCACACATCAGTCTTGCATTTATCGATTATTAGACTGATCTCATTGTCTTCAACAATCGGGCTGCATGCGTGTAGTTTAGGCTGTCGTAATATGTGATCGTCTTTATCCAAAGTCACTGAAGTGGTGCAATCCTCACTAACACACCGCCAATAAGAAGAACCACTCTTTCTATTTTTTGTGTGTAGGTTATATCGGTAAATACCAATCAACAAAGATAATTTCCCTTTTTGAGTTCTTACAAATTTCACATCCATTTTGTAGTTTGCTCCCAATCAAATTGCAATAGACATGACATTGGCAATCAGTAAACACATGTCATCAGTTAACAAGCGGCCAGGTATCAAGTTTTATCTATACAAGTGGTACGAAAGTGTTATTGTAAAGAGGTTTCATAAATATACATAGAGCTACACGTGATGCTGAGGCAGCGTGCTCTCGAAAGAACTTAACGACCTTAGAATTGTTTTCAAGTCTATTTTAATAATATAGTTGGCATCAGCATATTAATTCAAACGTACCATTTGGGTAGAATACTTAACGGGAAACGGATTATTTAGGAAAAGGTAGTGATGGGAACGGATGTTTTGGGAACGGGTGTTTTGGGAAACGGATATCAAGACAAACGTATCTTTTGGCAGAAGAACATTTTGGGAAACATTTATATCGGGAAACGGATTATTTAGGAAAAGGTAGTGATGGGAACGGATGTTTTGGGAACGGGTGTTTTGGGAAACGGATAGAACGGTCCGAAACCGATGTATCATAATCTTTTATACTAGCAACCGCGATCGCTTCAGTACTTTAGAGGTTGCCCCCAACAAACAAACACAAAAATTATAATATTATTAGGTATGGATATTGTACATGAAAGTGACTTTTTTAAATATGCCCAGGAAACTGCTAGTGTTGGTTGTAGTTGCCCGCGACTTGCATAGAATGTGATTATCGCTATCATACATTAACCAGATATGCATTTAATTCGGCATAACAAGTAACTTCTACAGAGTCTTTGTGCAGGAGAACATTGGTCCATAGCCCTGTTGCGGCCCGTCTTCAAAAAATCTTCGAGTACCTGTAAAGACCTAGTAACTTTGCTGCTTTTATTTTACAGTTGATACTGAAATTATAATTTAACACTATTTAAGAACAAACCTTTTATGTATAGTAGTGGCAGTGCTTCTTTTTTTTGCTGCTTTTTATGGTTGTCCCGTTTCAGACGTAATGCACAATCGTCCCTGAGATATGTGCCGACAGCGTTAAATTTTGTGCTCACCCTTTTCTAAGCCCGGTGTTTTTCTGAGCTTGTAGTGATGTTCGTATTTTTTGTTGTAATGTTAGTTTCGTCTTTAATTCATATTCATATTCATTTATTCCATTAACACGGTAAACACAATATCCTACTTGACCTGTTATGGTATTGTTTTTAATTCGGCCGCCTTTACTGTCAAGTAAAGCTACCAAAACGTTGACGATACGATAACAGATCAAAAACGTTATTGTTTTTAGCGTTTTGAATAGAGGCCCTGGTGAAGTGCCCTCATGTATAGCTCTGTTTGACTCGAGGACCATATGAAGGAGTCGTGGGTAGCCCCTCCAAATGTGGCAAGAACATAGAGTATTTTTAAGTCCGAGTCACACACCTAAAATAGTTACATTATATTCAAAACATATAAACAATATAATTTGTATACTTTATAAGTCTTTTCCGAATAAAGGCTATGCTAAGTTCCGAGTAAATATATTTAAAAACCTTTAAAACAAAATAGTTTTTTGGGTTGAATGGAAAAATTAATACAATGATTATATTGAATTTTCAGCCATAATTAGAAACAGAAAGTAAAGTACCTATTCATAGAATCGGTATTATGGTGTACATTGTCTGAACTTACCATTTGAACATTTAACGAATGGTATCCTTTTCTGTT
Source organism: Acleris literana (assembly GCA_946894065.1). NCBI lineage: Eukaryota > Metazoa > Arthropoda > Insecta > Lepidoptera > Tortricidae > Acleris > Acleris literana. The sequence goes on along the minus strand of OX335688.1, from coordinate 5,779,546 downwards.
AAAATAATGATGCTCATCCACGCCTGGCTTTACCAGTGCAATGTGGGTGCAGTCAATGCAACCAAATACCCCTGGCAGGTTGAACTTTATTTGAAACCTGTAAATATTTTTGATAGTTACAATGGCTTTAGATTACAATAGGTGATTAGTTACCATTATTATATTATAAAAGGGGTAGGGCTCCAGTCTAGAATATAGGTACTTCTTACTTTTGCTTGCAGGCCGACCTTGCTACTGTGTTTGTTGAAATATTATCCACCACAACACAGTTTTCTATATTGTACTGTAGAATACAGAACAGAATACACGTCAAAAGTGCCACTTGGCTAGCCATTTGTATGGATTATGTCATTGTGACAGCTCAGAGCTTTTTTGTATTCGTTTTTTTGTATTAAAGACGATAAAAAATAAGCACGTTGGCTAGCCTTTAGCTATTCCTTTAGATGAACCACGTGATCAATTTGTAATCCCATACATTTCAAGACGATAGAACAGCGGCATTTGCATGTTGGCTAGGCCTACTGTACGGCATCCAAAATAGGAGTCATTGATCACGGTCGATGTGGATACCTCGAGCCGCCTTAAACAAATACACAACAATTTTAAAATTATATTGAGACGGCACGTTTAGTTTAGTTGATAGTGACTTGGATGCTGTCTCCTGGCTAAATTTTGACAAACATGGCTTGAAGCTTAGATTACATGGTCTCAATTGTACCCCTTTCTAACTTATAAAACTAAAACTTGCAAAGATCTACTTACAAACTTCTGTATCAAAAAATCTTCCATACTCGAAATAAATTCCGTCAAAAGCCCTCATTGGTTTTTCACACTAGTACAACCAAGAACACTACCTTTCCCTACATCAAACCATAATATACAAAGTTACCCTCATTGGTTTTTCACACTAGTACAACCAAGAACACTACCTTTCCCTACATCAAACCATAATATACAAAGTTACCCTCATTGGTTTTTCACACTAGTACAACCAAGAACACTACCTTTCCCTACATCAAACCATAATATACAAAGTTACCCTCATTGGTTTTTCACACTAGTACAACCAAGAACACTACCTTTCCCTACATCAAACCATAATATACAAAGTTACCCTCATTGGTTTTTCACACTAGTACAACCAAGAACACTACCTTTCCCTACATCAAACCATAATATACAAAGTTACCCTCATTGGTTTTTCACACTAGTACAACCAAGAACACTACCTTTCCCTACATCAAACCATAATAAACAAAGTTACCCTCATTGGTTTTTCACACTAGTACAACCAAGAACACTACCTTTCCCTACATCAAACCATAATTATACAAAGTTACCCTCATTGGTTTTTCACTCTAGTACAACCAAGAACACTACCTTTCCCTACATCAAACCATAATATACAAAGTTACCGTCATTGGTTTTTCACACTAGTACAACCAAGAACACTACCTTTCCCTACATCAAACCATAATATACAAAGTTAATTTCACAAACTATGAAATTTTCTCTTTTAAACCAACTACGAGTTTAATAAAAATAAAAAAACACTCATAAACTACTCCCGTTTCTTTTTTAAATCCACTGTCACATGACATCTTTCCAGGTTATTCCGTACATGTATCCCAATGACGATTAAACTTATAGCGCGATTTTTCTAATAACTCAAACTTACCCTTATGTGACTACTTTTTTTTTTAAACTTGGCTCTAATATATCTTTTTGAAATATTATAATGAATTTTTTTTCTGTTAATTTTTGAATTATTTACTATAATTTTTAAAGTCTATCCTCTGTATCAACCAACTTCTTCTAAAGTTTCCATTACTAAATTTGATTTACTAATACAGAAATTCCCTTGACTATTTGATAAAACCTGCATCAATTATAACGACTATTGCCTGGAAAAACAAAACCGAAAAAAATTACTATCCGACTCGGTTACGCTGTAATCACAAGAGCTGCTTGGGGTTCCTGAGGGCAGCGTGAGGATGAAGTATTTACTCTGTGACTTCTCACTACGAGAAAAGTTTAGCTTTCTCAAAATCAAAAGCTATACCCAAAAACTTAGACGTCAGGTAAATTATTTACTTTTCTTTTTCGATTTTTAAATGATATTTTTTTATAAATGTGTAACCAATTTCATTGTTAAAATTTTGTTGTACATTTTTAGTTTCAGTTTCTATTTGATTTTTACACCAAAAAAAGATTAGCTTTTCTTTTAGTTACAACTTTTTATCTTTCCAACAATCTTTTCTTATTTTATTTTTTTATATTACTATATAATACTGAAATAAATAAATTAATAATATTTTTCTGAATTTATTTAAATTACTACTTTGTTTAACTAAACTATTTAAAATTCAGCAAAATAAAAAACAACCTTCTGCAAAATTATCCCCCAGTAAATATTCTACCTTAAGTTAACATTCTTTAAATAACTTTCATTAAATTATCCCTATTTCCTGATTTTTATTCCGAGTTTAACTCAACTTAAACCGCATATTTTCTATAATTGAACGCCGGAGAGGCACTTCTGAATATTTAAATTGCGCTCACATCTAGCCACAATGAGGAAGGCCAGAGAGCTTAGTGTTATTAATTTTTATTTAACAGTTCCTGAACATATCAGTTTACAATCATCACATCACTAGACCTTTTATGTAAATTTAGAAATGAACTTAGATCTTTACACATATTTTGGCTACAGCCGCTATGCACCAGCCAGTCGCTGTAGGATGCGAGGAATTCAATAACAAGAAACCCTGCAGAGTTTCCCCGTTCCTCTTCTTCCTTTTCAGTTTGAAGCGGCGGTTTTTTGTATGGATAACTTTACCACAGAATGTACGTGTAAATTTCTTTGAAAGTGGTTTCAACATAAATGCTGTGACATCTTCATTGATCTTCATTATACTGTTAAGTCTTCGTGATTCTTCTTGTAACTAATAATCGAGCGCGCAGTAACTCGCTTGATAATGTTGATGTGATGCACAAGTTTCTAGGTTTGTTACAAGCGTTTCATACTGTGAGGGGAGTTCAGATAAAAGAATTTCAGCTACTTCTCCATCATCAATAGTTTTCCCTATATCAGCAAGTTGTTGAACCAACATCATGGTAAATGTGAGAAGCGCTATTCTATGTAGCTTTCTCAGTAGCATAACCTTTGCTATAATCTCCCTTAAAATATCGTTGATTTCCTATAATCCCTCTTTGTTTAAATTTATTGTTGTTTGTACTTGGTCATTACTTAACGTCTGATTTTGAGACTCGTCATTCATTGTTTTACTTATTGATGATTCCTCAATCGCGTCTGCGTCAAAAATATAAATATCTTTATTTAAACTAGATTGTTCATCACATGATTGTTGTTGTTGGCAGAGTCCAGTGCCCTATCCCACAAAACTTACAATTACAATTTTACAAATGTCAAGTTACAAGTTTGTAATAATACAAGTGTGCGTACCACAAAATATACAATTAACAAATTTGTAGTGGAAAATTCTTACAAATATGTAAATTGTATTGACAAGTCTACAATTTATTGTATCACAAAACTTTACATACGATACATGTATTTTCCGGAAAACGTACAAATTTGTGGTGGACAATTGTTTTGTGATACATTAAATTGTAGTAATAATTATACATATATGTAGAATTGTACCTACAAGTTAACAATTCTCTAAACGTGTGTCACACCCTCTTGCTACTATACGAATACTAGTAATTGCAGTATATTTTAATAGTACATTGTGTATTAAGGGTGGTAAAGACAGAATTACAAACGAGACTCTGTTAGAAGCCCGAAGCCGAAGGCTGAGGCCTTTAATGACTCGAGCTTTGTATTTCCTTTACCACCCGTGTAACATACAATGTTTTCATCACAATTGCGAGGAAATGAAATAAAATCAGATAAAAGATCATATTTTTAACTTACGATTCTCACTAATAATTTTAACCGCGTTGGCGATGTCCGGCGGAGTCGCATTATCCATTTCTTCTGATGCCGACATGTTTTTATTGATATATAAATTTTAATATGTGTACAAAGACACCCTTTTAATTATTATTTTGGAATCACACAGTTTATAATCAGTATTTATAAATTTGCGGCAGACTACATCATTGTCTATGACTTACCACAGATAATGTCAAACGTGGTCAGGAGTCCGATTCTAGTGACAGTCGAGATCAATAGTTTATATGCGAGATTTTTAGAAAATTGTATGCAACTGACATTTCATCTCGAATGAAACTTCATATCGAATGGCACAAGAATTGGGGTCCTGGCGTATTATGATAGTTTGAGTCTATGTATAATATTTAAAAAAAAAAGCTATTACGTACGCTAGGGCGTAATGGTAAAAAAAAGGCCCGCGGGTATTATTTTGTATTTACAGTCCATTTTTCTAGCATGTTAAGACACTATTTACGAGCAAGTGTGATGAAAAATATTTATCGATTCCAACCCTTTGTAAGTACCACGAAATGTTTAGTTCAAGTAGCAGTGATAGTGAAGAAGAATTCATTGTAAGACGTCCTAGGACATACAGAGAACGTATAAATTTAACTTTGACCATAACGGATTTTACATTTAATCAGAGGTTCAGAGTGAGTAAATCTACCGCAGACTATTGGTGGAAACCTTAGACATCCGACACGAAGAAGTCACGCTCTTGATCCTAAAGAACAGTTACTGACTGTTTTAAGATGGATGGGCTCAGGATCCCAATATCACTTCACTGGTGATGCTCATGGTGTTTCCAAAATGACAATGTGTCGTTCGATTCAGTCCGTATGTGCACAAATAGTGGACAAATTACTGGGAAGTGAAGTAAGATGGCCAACAAATGGAAACTTTTCATATGAACCCCAATTCTACTTATTTTTAATTTAATTTATACGAAATACTGGATAAAAAAAATGCATACACTTAAATTGAGAATCCGGTAAAAAAAGGTAGGTACTTACCATTGTACGCCTTTTCCAATTTTGCCACATAGTGTCCCTTAAGTATTTCCAATCTTTCTCCATTATTCCTAAATCATTTAAATTTTACGTGATCTCCTCCCATTTGTTTATTTTCACAGCGTGCGTTAATTTATCACTAAATTTACCAAAAATAATGTTTTTGTTTTCGTTTATGAGGTCTAAAATGGTCAGTTTAGCTTGCAAGTCCATCGTAATGTCGCAATTGGTATGTTGATACGTAGGTAATGCTCGTAGTTAGATCACTATAATAATTATAATTAATGATATTTTTTGCGTATTGCATATAAGGTGAAACTACCTTCAACATCAAAGAAGATAAATAAATTGTTACATATTTGTATGTAGTTGTAACATTACAATTTGTTTCGCTTGTATATTTACAAATCAACAATCCTACAATTATATAGCTGTCGTGACATACCTTTATTCTTTGTGATACGCTTTTACAAAAGTGACATATTTGTATACTGAAAACTTGTAACGAATAATTATTTGTAATTATTGTGGTACATTTTTTGTTTACAATTTGACAATTTTGTCGAATTGTACACTTGTAAAGTTTTGTGGGATAGGGCACAGATTGTATTGTGTCAATGCATGACGAGCATTTTGTTGAGGTACCAGAGGGGCTATTATTAAATAAGAGAAGTGGTCCAATTTTAAATAATCAAAACTATCCTATGAAATCACAAAGACTCCTAATCCATCCAATAACACCTAGTTAACTCTCTGTTCTTTTCCGCACTGAGGATCAGAACGAATCCTCCTCCTCTTACTTCCGCTCGGGCCGACTGGGGCATTCGGAGCGGCATTCGTTACGAACTTCCGTACAAAATAGAACCTCATCAATAATAGTAATTACTTTTATACATAATTAACAATAAATCTACAATATTATATGTTCTAATTAATTCTAATATATTGTTTCATTTAATAACTACCCTAAGAATTAGTCATGCGACAACACTATTGCTTAACGCACTCGCAATCGCAATCGCAATCGTTTTCGTTTTTGAAAATCGAAGGCTTATCCACAATTGTTCCGCTTTAAAACCGATTGCGATTGCGAGTGTGTTAGGCAATTGCGACGCTGGTCCTGGTAAATCCACTTCCACCTTTAAATAGTAGATTGTTCAACAAGGGACTAAAACAAGCCATATTGACAAGAGATATTTAGCCACGCGAGCGAGCAAGCGAGCGTTAAACACTCTACTTTTCACTTTGAATGCGAGGAAAAAAAACGATGTTCAGTGCCGGATTAGCCATATAGCAAGAGTAGCAAATGCTACGGGCCCCGCGCATTGGGTGGCCCCGCGCACCCACGTCTAACCTCTAAAAAAGCGGCCTGTACACGTAGAGTTCGGACCGCGGGAAACGCCACGCGCCATTCCAATCTTCTTGCCGAACCGTACGTGTAAATGCAACTGTAATAGAAAATAGTAAAAATGTACGGTTCGGAGCGAAGATTGGAATGGCGCGGTCTGATCTTTATGTGTAAAGACCGCTATTCTCCTGTTTTGGTACTTACCTCAGTATGCGTGTACGAGTACTCATATCCATCAGGTTTGACGATAGGATGAATAATCCAGTCGATATTTTCCAGCAGAATAACCTAAAACAAACCCCCACACAAAATAGGCGCATATCTAAGTCGCCCAGTTGCAGAAAAGAGCCCGCCACAACCTGTAACCTAAAGCGAACCGGGGTCTCTTTATAGAATTTGCTACGGAAACAAGAAAGTTTCTGACTAATTTGTTCTGCGGTTTTTTCCTTTCTTTTGTTATTTTTTTGTACAGTGCCGCTTTAAATGCTTGCATAATTGGCCAACAGGTTCAAACTTGAAAACTATTTTTATACTAATTGCACCATGCATAATAAAATAAATTCATCCTTAATATAATGAAATAGATTCATATTCGTAATTATTATTCGTGTTTCACGAAATTAAATAGTTTTTTTAAATATTGTTGCACAGTTGTCATTTTGAGGTTATTTCTATGGCCTAAAAATGGTCCATACACAATCACTGAAAATGGCAATAAAGGCAATAATCCTCCATTCACAAACACTGTGATTGGCTGTTTAGGGGTTTCCAAAGTAAATTAAAACAATATTACTTTAATCCCTAGAGATTAATAAGGAGCTTTAGTCCCGATGTGCAGAGACTAAAGTAATATTTTAAGAGCATGAGAAGTGAAAAATATTTTTTTTACAGTTTTACGGATTACTTGTTCTTGTAATTCTTACGCTACTGGGCCTTTTGTTCCTTCTTGTTGTTTGCAATCCGTATTCTCAATTATTACATTTTTCATATTAATGTTAGTGACAGGTTCGATTTCTCGATATATATTATTTTCCGGAGCACGACAATTCTCGTCTAACCATTTCCGGGAATTCCAGGATCTTCGAGAAATTTCGGAATAAACTACGAAAATGTAAATTAAACGCAAAATAAAACTGTCAAAACTATATTTAATCACTCATGTTTAACAAATACAAATAACTGTCTTTAATTAAATTTATGTTCCGATTCTTTTTTCAGGATGAAAGCATGTTGAAAAAAAAACGGAACATAAATTACCTTCCTTCTTAACTTTTAATCAGTCTTTTACTTAGGCCGCATTTCACCAAACTTGAAATAAGACTTACTCCGAGATTAGTCTATACAAATTCGGCGTTTAATCTAGGTGTAAGACCTTATTCCAGTTTGGTGAAATGCGGCCTGAAACAAATAAAACCGTGTACTAAAACAAAATAAAAAAAACTAAATGTTCCATCAAAATCACCAGCGATATCATCTTGTACTTCACGTATTTCTAAAACTTTGGGCGAAGTGATTGTAACGATTACACTTTACACACATTTTATTAAATGCCGGGAACTTGTTCAATGCATGATCGTAGCCACATCTTTTACATGAAATAATTTTGTTTACAATATTTCATGATGTTTTACTTTAACGTTTCTCTATTGAAGGTGTATTACCCGCACGATCTGAAGTAGTGAATCCGTGTTTGTTTTTGTTGTTCAATCGCATCGATTTTATTAATTTTGTTCTCTTCGCATTCTTCAGCGAGCCTCATTGTATTTGTGGATGAACAGATGTCTTCTATTTGTTTATTAGTACTTTGTGATGTCCGACATATCTCTGCTGCAGTTGCAAGCGTTAAATTTTTTGCTCTTGATAGTCTGTATTTAACCACGACATCCTGAATGCCATACATATACCATTCCATATTTTATGAGACTTTCATTTAATGTCCCAAAACCACACGACGCACTAAGATTTAGTTAAGTTTCCACCATTATCGTGTCGATTTTCGGCAAATTGACACTGTCTGCTTTAATAAATGTGCTTGACATAGCTGGATCTTTGTCTTTTTCAATTTTAAATGAATTTACTAACGCAATAGGTATGAAATATATAAGTTTTTTCGGAAGTAGAGTCGAGTTCAAATCGTTCTTTACAGAAAACGTAGAAAGAATGAATACTTGTCACAATATCACTCTAGTCAGTCTTGAGTTGATGACAGTGACAGTGATAAATGACAAGAAGTAAGATGACGTCAAGCAATGTGATTGGTGTTTGAATATAGGTTAAAAATCATTACTTTATTTTAAAGAAAATAATAAAATAACGACATTATTAAATTAAATAAAAATTATAATAAGCATTCTCGTCATTAAAAATAGCTATATACAAAGTATCTTTGTTTATTGTTACCACAGGCAAATACCCTATTCCACTATGTACGAGGGTTGTCTGAAAGGTTTCTGGCCTAACATGGAAAGAGGTGTTTTTTCGGTCCGATTCTTTTCTACTTTTCAACATAGTCTCCTTGTAACATTATATACTTCTCCCAGCGATGCTCCCATGTCTTCAACCCTTCCAGGTAGTAGTTGACGTCTTGCTCTGCAAAATAGGCGTCCACAGCGGTGATGACCTCTTCGTTACTTGAAAATCTCTGTCCACCGAGCCAAGTTTTCAGATTTTCAAATTGTCCCAGTGCTTTTGTAGCGCCTGATTTGTCTTGTTCATTTAATGTGAACGTGTTGTACAGTTTCAGGACTCGGTCACCAACGGAGCTGTGAAGTTTTCACATCACCAATCTTTTTGGTATTTCCGGATGCAATTAGATATATTTTAAATTTTTGTTTGAAAAATCTCCAGTTTGTGCCATATTTCCTCTCCAACATAATTCCGAAGGCACATTAATACCAGCCACATTTGAAACCGACAGAGGCTGTGTAGTTTTCGTGATTTTCGATCCTGAGGTTTCATCAACCATCATAATCGCCAATCGCGCGACTCAATGCAATTTTTATATAGTAAATTTCTTGGTATGCTTCCGTCCTTTAATTTACATGGACATTCGAGGAAATGGACCATGGATTCCAGAATGGTTAAATTAAAACACTCCCGCACATTGAAATAAACACACTTTTAATTACATGAATGTAAAGAACACAGAGATTAATAATGAACTTAGGGCAGAGCTTTTTAGTCACGGTAAGTATCGCGTAAGGCGTCGATGACCTCGGGTCAGTAAGCCTAGCAAAGATCCAAGCGACGTTAGAGTTTTTCCATTCCATCGAGTTGAAATGTATGTGATGACGTGGTTTATCTCAAAGAATCGCCAATGGCTAGCAAAGAGCCAAAGGGTACGCGTTAGCATGGAATATCGAAACGCCCAAAGTAGCGATCAGTGCTGTCACAATGTCAAACCCCATACATATGTCTAGCAAAGTGCCACTTAGCGTTTTCCATTCCATCAACATGAAATGTATGCGATGACAAGTTGGTCTTTTTGTGCGTTTCGATATGCTTCGGGAATATGGATATGGTTATAATATAATCATAGAATGTAATATTTACAGAATTCAACATTAATACAATTAAAAATTAAAACTAAACGTATCTAAATTAGAATTAAAATAAGCTACTCAAATATTAAACAACATACAAGGAAGCATATCGAAACGCACCAAGCGAACAGTGCTGTCAAAAGAATTGAATGTCTAGCAAAGAGCTATTTTGACAACCATTCTTTTCCATATTCCTCAGTTGATTAACGCTAATGTTCTCTCACAGCATTGGGCTCACGCTTAGAAGCCATTCCATTGGAATTTGTTTAAAATGGGGATTTTTAGTCAGCTGTGAGGGAGGATTACTTGTGTTAAATCAAGTTTTTTATGTATTCCTTGCGACTTTTTTTGGCTGCTAACTATTGAAATGGTTGACTAAAGCTGCAGCAAAACTTCTTAGCAGTCGTCTCCTCTCGGGAAGCGCTGGTGGATATTTGACGTGAAAAAGTTCCCGTGCGGCTACTTACTGAGTCAATCTCTTGAGATGAACAAGGGTAATTATTTTCGAAGTAAGTAAAGGAATGATGGGAGCTACGTTATTAATATATTACACTACTAGGTACTTACCTACATTGATTTGATAAGTAAGTAAATAAACACGTATTTCATAGATGGTATTTTTTCAGGTCCTGTTTATTTACCATAGGATGTGGCAACAGCAAATAGATGTCTTGAGGCACCCAGTAAACTAGTAATGCCAGCCCTCAACGAATGCTAAGCACAAGTGAGTGGTGGTTTTCCCTAGACGGCATCTTTCTTTATAAATGCATCTCTTTGTTCCCCTTCATATGCCTATAATGAATATAATGATAATAATATGAAGTAAAAATAAAACATACTTAAGTAGGTATTCATTGCTTTTGTGTCTCGTAACAATATTAAAGTTGGGGCCTCCTAGTAATGTTTAATGTTTAATGTTTAATGTTTATTTGGGCACAAACGGTACAAGTAAAGAAAAATTATTACAGAAAAACTTACATAACACATTGACCAGTGAAGTTGCCACAATTAACTAATACAGTACAGAGTAATTATTATAAAACCTATCTAAGTGTAATATGATAATTGTTTACATCGTGGCAGGATCAATACGAATTATGATAAAATATGAGCTAAAAACTAGAGATGCGCCGAATAGTGGTTTCACCGAATAGCCGAATACCGAATACTATTCGGTTTAATTCTTACTGAACCAGATATTCGGCCGAATTATTCGGTTTACCATTTCATTGTTTCGCCGCGTAAACGGTTATAACATGTACGCTACGTGTCGCTGCTGGCTAGATGACTAGCGGGCCGTAGCTCACCGCTTGCCTAACTATAGGTTAACCCATTCATTGCCGAAGACGCGAATTCACGTCCCATGTATGTGTAATCGTAATGCCGAGGACGCGATTTCACGTTCTCGAGTTATTTGATATTTTTTTTTGCTAGAAAACAACTGTACTTAAATGTTGATAACAAAATGTTACTGTCGCGTGGAAGGCGGCGGCACTGCGTGATGAGTAAAAATATGAGGCGTCGGCAATCAATGGGTTAAGAAATAAATATGTTGACTTGAGGTTTCAAAATAAACGTTGATTTGAAGTTTAATTGCTTTATTTTCTTAGCTTTATTCAACATATTCTTCATAGGATTTCTTTGACTTATAATATAATAGCCAAGTTGTATAGCGAAGAAAATAGATATACTTATACTGAATATATTCGGCACAAAAACCGAATAATTCGGCTGAATACAAATAGTGAAAAAGATGCCGAATACGCCGAATACCGAATACCAAACGAATATTAGGCGCATCTCTACTAAAAACTCTCACTGACACTGCAAAAATTAAAGCGGTTACTGCAAACGCTATAACTACTTGGAGCAAATTTTACTCTCCCTCATAACATTGTGTTTTTACCCGTAAGGTACAGCACGCCCAGTGCCCATACACATACTCACTCACACATGCATACATGCTTACACAAACACACACACTAACACATCACAAGGCACTTTTTTCCTTCTTCAATTAAATGTTTTATTTTTTATTTATTCCTTTAAGCGTGACCTTTTTATTGTACTTTCTATTTACCAAGTTAACTGTATCCACTGAGCATGAAAAACAAATTTTGTATCAATAAATGCATACCTTAATAAAAATCATTCGACTCAGAAACTTTAATATTCATGCAAATCACATAATTATTTATCTTTACCTCCTAGCTCTACCAGCTAAGTTGATATTGTTAACCTTCAATTTTGGTTTGGTAGTTAGTGAGCTTGCCTATGAATTATGACAATACTATACATAGTATTGTATACTATGTATTGTCATAATTTAGTAGTATACCATGCACTGTACGGTCGAGTTCAAAAATATATGAGCATTTCCAAGGCTTCAAAAATAAACGTACATAGAGAGGTACATATACATCTGAACAGACTTGTCAATCAAATCTATGTACACATATCACCTGTCATATTAATCTGAACATGCATCTCAATAATATCTAAGTAACGGAAAACTAATATATATGTACTAATTATTTTTCAAAATTATTTAGCCAAGTGAAAGTACATAAATATCTAAGCAAGTTTTTTTTCAAATATTTATAAGCATTTAGTGGCTCAAAAAGATTAATATGATAGGTGATATGTGTCCATATATTCGATCGACAAGTCTGTTCAGATGTTTATGTACATTTCTATGTACATTTATTTTTGAAGCCTTGGAAATGCTCATATATTTATGAACTCAACTGTAATATAAATTTTGTGTTCAAGGTGATCCAGAATACACACAGACACCGTGGATAATGATGCTGATTTCAAGGAAGGACCTTAGAGTGGTGTTTCAGCGTTGATGAAATCCTATTTATTCGAGATGCTTGCTAGAGGCACATCCAGTATTAGCACCATAGTGACATATATGTGTATATTATGTATATTGCATATCGCAAAATATGGTGTTGAATTTTACTCATTACACTGATGATAAGTCAAGTCTCTACTTTACACCGTCATAAGGCTGTAAAAGTTGAGGATGATGTCAAGTCGCCTTTCGGATAATAACAATTATTAATGATGCTTTTTAGGAAATTAAAAGACTTTAAATAATGAATATTGATTTATTTTCTTCCTTATCATGTCATAATGAAATGAAATAAGTTGTCTGGATAAAGTTACTTTGACTATATTAAACTAGTAAATATAAGTAAGTTGTTTTAAAAGAACTGCCATGAAAACCTGTATTAATTTAACTCACATCACATGTATAGTAGTTTCATTCAATCTATTAATTCATAGCAGCTTTTGTGAACTGACGTATAAGGACATAATCCAGGATTTATTAATTTATTTACCTTTAATTATTAACCTTTTCAACGCCACAGTCGGCTCTGGCCGTCAACTAAAAGTCGTGCCACTGACGCCACGTCGGCTACAGCCGACAAGAGTTCAAGATTAAAAGAGACTTTGTTTGGTAGCAATAAGGTGTAATTTGCATAGCATAGCAAACATGTTTGGCGTGTGTGTGGCACATTTTGTATTCGACGTAAGGCGTTCAAAAGGTTAAACGTACAGTAAGTAAGTATAATGCACTAAAGGGCGCTTTCCCTGAAAAGTGTACCCAATTAAGGGCAAAAATTAAGGAACTTTAACTTTATCAGTTTTGTGACAAAAATTAGCTATTCATTGACGGCCGCAATGTATGGCTAATTCTCGTCACAAAACTGGTTTATTCCCACCTGTTATCACTGGTAACAGCTGCGAATTATTTTCTCATCTTTTACCACAAAAGTACTAAGGTGGTAACAACAGGGAATCATTTTCCCATTTGTTACCACTAAAATATTTGGTGATAACTACTGGAAATGCCCTAAAACGTCTACAATTCATGTTATACAAACATTTTAAATTTAAATCAATCAATCATTTATTGTTGTCACATAAAGGCACATACATTGAAAAGAAAGGTGTTGTTATTCTAGATTAGTCAGTTCATGGACATGGACGCCCTAAAAGGGCACTACAATATTAAGATACTTAAAAGCAGGGTAATAACAAAGAATATAAACAATTCAATTAATTAACAAGTAAAAGCACTAACACACCAATTGACCTAATCCCAAACTAAGATCTAGGCTTGTACTATGGGTACTAGACAACGATATAAATACTTATATAGAGAAATATATTATACTTAAATGCTTAGAAAACATCCATGACTCGGGAACAAATATTCATGCTCATATAACACAAATATTTGCCCTTACCGGGATTTTAACCCAGGGCCGCTAGCTTCGTAGGCAGGGTCACTACCAACTAGGCTAACGTGTTGTCAAGACAGTGGTTGCTAGATTAGGAATGCTTGCGTTTTCCCCATTAATTTAGCAAAAATTCAAATAGTTTAAACAAGGTTTAAACTAATGTTATTAATTAATCTCTGTTCTATTCATACAAGTAATCTTTAGCACCATCTGTCACAACTCATAATACGATTTAGTATTCTGTTATAAATTTGTTAACTTAATTTAAGTAATTACATTTTTAATTTACATTGTAAAAACAGTTTTTGATAAAAACTTAGGTTTAAATAGTGACATAAGTACTCAAAATTAAAAAAGAAACGAACGAACTTACATACATTAAATCATGCCTGTTACCCAGAGAACATAAAAAATTACTTAAAACTACACTAATCTGACAAAACGCTATTAGTGAGCATTGTTCCCGAAATGCTGGCGGCATTGCTAGCTTGAATAGCAATTCTTAATCGTGCCAAATATAGGCCAGGATTTTGGTTACGAGTTGCGTCGGCCTGGCACATTGAGATGTCTTTAAAAATACGGTGTGCTCAGTGTGCGAAATTATTATGAAATTAAGACTTAATGAAACCTATACTAACAGCCTTAGATTTCCGTTTGATAGGGCTTTTCAACCGTATCGTATCTCTATCTCCATCCAAAATTTGGGTTATGTTGTGTATGCATTGACAGACTTGACTTGACAGTTGATGTCATTCATTACGTTGATTGACGTTTCAGTTATAGTTAAGCATAGACAGTTGTGGATATTTTGCCAACCTACAAATAATTCTGCGTGGAAAACACGACTCCATACTCTAAATGATCTTTGCTAAGAGTTTGTGATGGAATCGTGATGGAATCGCTCAGGCGTTCCGTTTTGAATGAGTGGGTACTTTACTACGAAACTTGTGCGTAATAGGCTCTCTACATACACGCGCGATCGCGCAAATGCAGTATAGTCCATTCGCTTAGATAGTGTCGCTACACTCGCACGTACTTGTGGTTATTGCAATACAATACGAATATAATTCGAAGTAAACTGCCAAATTCACTTACGGGTGTTACGCTGCAAGTGAATTTACTTCGAATTATATTCCTATTTTATTACAATAACCACGAGCATGTGCGAGTGTAGCGAACGCGTGAAAGTGTGAATGTGGAGGGCGTTCGCGGGTTCGCACCTTGTTTTCGGTATTTTGGCCCGTGTCAAAGGGCCCGCGAACGCGCGAACGAGGCAACAAGGCTCCACATTCCAACTTTTATAAAATATTAGCCCAATACCACTAGAATACCACTAATACTGTATAAAATATTACGAACATTATTCAATTACGATGAATACTCGTCATCCACCATCTTCGTTTCCTCCATTTCTTTTTAATTCGATTTTTACTTTTTTTTAATGTAGACCTAACGTAACGGCACCAATTATGGACGGTTTAAGAACCAAGCCTACTTTGTCAAGCTATTGCTCGTCTATTTTGTAAGTTTGAATGTTAGGAATTGAAATAAAATGTAGGTAAGTAAGCACTATTTATAAGGCATATACAAAAACTAAACATAAACTAGTTAAGGGTTTTGAGATAGTTGCTGGAAATCTGATAAAAAATCGAATACCTTCAAAATTCCTATAATGGACAGTAAAATTTCAGTTATGGACACCCAGTTATGGACACCTTTTTGGTTCGGTTATTTTTCCCAAAAAATACCTGCAGTTTCAAAATAAGTACTTATGTAGGATATACAACCGCAAAAGTATGTGATTAAAGTTTTATATTATTCTCTTTGTGCATATTATAAAATTTAGGGGTATTTTTGAAATTTTATAATATGTGAATTTGGACCTTAATTAATATGCTAAATATGTACTTAAGGCGTTCTATATGCTTTACGTACTTGTATTTTATAACCGCGGAATATTTTTATTTAATATTTACTTAACTATAAAGCTGTCCATAATTGGGTGTCCATTAATGGATTGAATGTACGAAAATAAATAAAGTAAATAATTGGATGTAACTGATGGCATAGTTTTATTTAAGTTTATAAAAGGGCAAGGCCGTTAAATTGGCCTCATGTCACATAAAAGTAACATAAACGTGTATGTAACAAAGTTACATAAAAGTATCATAAAAGTTGTGTAAAGGCAAATCCATAATGAGTCTTTTTTTTTCAAAAAATAAATCTTGTTTTTTTATTGGTCGGAATTGCGTATTTCCAAATAACAGTCGATAAAATATCAAAACGGGATGTCAAATAAATAAACAGATTGAATCCGTAACAATTTTACTGAACATCTTACAAACTTAAAATAGGACTATTATAAAAAATAAACCTAGCGCCACAAGGTAGGTACCATCAACGAACTTTAGACATCAGGGGTGTAATTCTGTAGATAACAAAGCAAAGGTGAGCGGACGAGTGATGTCCAAGCGGCGAGTTTAAGTAGTTCCGTCAGAGCGAACAAAACACATATTAGCGCGTGTATTTTCAATTAAGGAGCCTTATACGTTCGATCCACCGGCAGAAACCATGCTGCTAAATTGAAAATGCACGCGCTAAAACAGGTTTTGTTCGCACTGACGGAACTACTTAAACTCGCCGCTTGGACATTCACTCGTCCGTTCGTTCTTCGACCGTCGTTGTTGAGAGAATCACTACCCAGTGCGTTGCATGTCATTAACGTGGCCATTTAAGTTAAATATAGAATCAATAAATGTGGTACCTATTATTATGCCACATCATGACGCGCATTAGTTAAGTAATAAAAAAAAATTGAGAGAAAATAATACACCACTTTTCTGATATTTTGACTCAGGCGATTTTTATACTCGCAATTACAAAGTTTCTCTAGGCAAATACTTTTGTTAAACTAAAATACACAATGACGTAGCACTAAAATATATTTTTTATATTGTTAATAGACACATTCATGTTTTTTACCTTGAATGGCCAGATCATACGCTGGGCGAAAAATAAACATCAAAAATTATGATTAAATAATAAAATACAAAATAATCAACAAAATCTATTAAACTTTTAAACAAAACAGATCGGTAACTCTTAAAATGTATAGATGTACCTTATACATCAAAATAAGTAGTGTCAAAATCATTTCTTAACAGATACTCGTTTTTTTCATCATTTGTGTTTAAATCTATAGTTTTCACAATGGAATTGGAAGGAACCGTATCTCGATCTATTTTTTTTGCAACAACAAATTTCAGTGTAGGTTTTTTAACGGTTTTAAGAAAATTAATTGTATAATTTGTATCGTCTTCATTGGTGTTTATTTCTTCTACCCGTCCTATATAGTATCTCCATTTTTTGCGCATATAATATCTTACTAACACGTGCTGACTTGTAGCAATTGTTGTCTGGTAACTTTTACTACCTTGTCTTTCTATAGCATTTTCGTTTTCTTGTACTTCTATAATAACTTCAGTATTTTCGTTTTCGTTTATTTTTACAATAACTTCAGTGTTTTCGCTTTGGTCAACTTCTATATCGTGTTGAGGCTTTTTCACTTTGTTGACATCTACAACATCTTCAAACTGTGCATTTTTATAATTATTTCCAATTTCTTCAGTGCTTTCATTGGCTTCTATAATAAATACAGTCTTCTGGTTCTTGTTACGTTCTATAATATTTTCAGTCCTTTGGTTTTCATTAGATTCTTTGGTACTAATTAAATCTAGGTTACGTCCTACTTCATTTTTTTTAGTTTTTTCAAATTTATCTTCTGTTATATTATTCGTATCTATGTCATAATTATCTTTTCTTATAATGTCATCGTCACATTTTTCAATTAGGTAATTTTTCAAGATATTCAATTGTATTTTTCGTTTCTTAGAATCCGGTAAGACATGGTAATTTTCTTCTACTTCTGGGTTTTTGAAATTACTCTTTTTGTTGACTCCGGAACCACTTGCCACTGGATTCTTGTACGGGTCAATATTTTCCTTGGATATTGTAAAATCTGATGATTCTTTACCAAGGTGAAGGTCAAATTTTAGGGGAATATCTTTTAATTGTAGTTTGTCAAATTTTCTCAAGTCTGAATATTTCATATTGCATGGTGAACCACGGATATCTGATAATATAGTTACTCCTTTTTGTGCAGCTGTTCTGTTGTCTTTTTGTGTTCTATTTGGTACACGATTAGTATTTTCATCAGTAGTTTCTTCTAATACTTTTCCTTCTAAATGTTTGACTACCCTTTCTTCTTGACTTTTTTCCTGCATGTTTTCGTCTGAACCTAGTTCTTCTAAATAATCAATCTCAGAAAAATGGGTAGCATCACTGTCATCCAAATATTCGACTTCAATGCTCTCAGAACCAGTACTGCTTTCTGATGAAGAAAAATTTATCCTCGTCTTGGTTTTTTTACCAACTTTGTTTGTCTTGTTAAGTGTTTGCTTATTTTTGCGTAACGTATTTTTGGAAATTTCAAATTTGTGCAATTTTAAACAATAACAGTCACATTTACCACTCATATTTCCGCAAAAGCAACTTAAATCTCGAAAATTAACACAGTTTTTGTCATTGAATATTACTTGATGAATTTTTAGTGTATTTGGCAGCGGATGTATATTTTTGACTATGTCTTCTGCAATAGGTTTTATGTCTTCTGGAGGAATATAAAATACTTTTATTGATGTCTCTGATTTGGAAAGAATGTCAAATGCGGCTTTGGCATCGGAAATATCTGCTCCATGTGCTACGTTTGAATCCAAATTGCGCTTAACGGCTCCACCAATGCCGTCAGCAGCACCTTTTCCATGCGCCGCTTCAAAAAAGGACCATGTTGCATGGTTAAACCCATGGTCTTGTATTTGACTCAAGAGGTAAAAATTTTTTTTATTACGATATTGAGATGTCGGTCCGTCGGAGTAAAAATGCAATGTGTCTACTTGTGGATATGTTGTTTTTAAGTATTGTAGTATAGGTTCCAAATGTGCCCATATAGCCTCTGGACTATGTTTATTTTCTGGTGATATCGTACAAAATGATATTGGTTTTTGATCTGTAATGTAAAACACCCCAGTATGTAGCGTTATTTGGACCTTTGATGATCCAAAGTGCATAGCTTGAACTTCTGTATGCAATTTACAAATGTAATTTTCTGAAAAATCTATGTGTATGACTGTTTCATTCGGTTTTAAGTTGGTTATGCATGTTTTATAACTTTTATATTGGTGTGATATATTATATGAATGAATCAGAAATTGCTTCATGTCAGAATTTATTGCATGGATCAATTCTTTTATAGTTCCTTCTCTTTGCGTTTTCACCATTTTCTTTGTTATCTTTTTGTTTTCTAGTTCGCCGTACTCGTAATTCTGTAACTGCCATTTATACCATACAGTTTTTTCGTTAAAACTCATCTGATTTTCATCAGCGCTAATAACATTATCTTTGCAAGATTCACAAAAACCATACATGCAAACTTTGGACGATGTATTACAAACTAATTTCGATATCACATCATTGAGATCTTCGCTTTCAAGTACCCCAAGCTGCTTGAGTGTGTTTGCCATAAATGCCATATTGGAATGTTTTAAACAAGCACAAGTATCTCGGTCCGAGATTTTAGGTTTCAGTACATAAAATGGCCTATATTTCTTAAATGCGCTCAACGAAACTTTGCCGCCTTCTGTAATATATTTCTTATGTAACTTTTTTATGCTATCCAGAAGGTATCTTCTTTGTAATTTGACTTTATTTTTGGTTTTAAACTCCTTTTTGCCAGCGGTCGCACGACTATTGTCATCACGGTCATAAAACTGTTTGATTTCATTTAATAATTTGTGTTTCATGATCTTTCTGTCTCTATTTCTCCTAATGTTGCTTTTGAGTCCCAGTGTAGATTTGAGTCTTGTCATTAATTTGTATTTACCCACTATGTCGTTTGTAACTATTTTTTTTAAAGTATTTTTTTCTTTACCGACCGATTCTTTATATTGTTTTCTTAAAGATTCCGTCAAAACATTGTATTCCAGAATTTTTGTTTTTACTATTTCTTTTTGTGGGCTGTCAATATTTGGTAAATTCTCATTAATAAATCTTTCAGTTTGCTTTGAAGGCGTTTGATCACCTTGAACTTGGCTGTCAATTTCTTGATTTTGTGATTTTTTACTTTCTTCAATGTTTTCCAGTGTCTTTAAGAACGATTTATTTAACTCACTCATTTTTTTAGATTGACGTAAATATTTCATTTTTAAGGCTCTTAGTTCCTTGCGTAGAGTTGTAATTTGATTTTTGAACTCACGATTTTCCTTACGAAGTTTGTATTCCATACGCATTTGGAACCTCTTATTATCTTTTCTTATTTTTTTGATTGGATTAATCCTTTCTTTGTCTTGCTTTTCTTGTTTTTGTTTTTTCCTTTCTTCACGCCATTTTTGTCTCCTTTTTTCTTTTTCATCTTGTGTATATTGACTTGTTTTCTTTCTGTAGTAAACTTTAGCGTTCTCTGCAACCTTCTTTTTATTTTCTTCATATTTATTGGGGTTCTCATTTTTCAGTTTCTCCCGGTATCTTCTCTGCCTTTCGGCTGGAGTGAGTGCCATCTGTTATGGAAAACTATAACATTAAAATTGTTTCACTTTCAAACTATAGAGATAAATCTACTTATATACTCACGAGTAAAAATAACAGGTACTGGTTCAATACATTTAAAAAAAATGATGTTTTTTGTGCGTGAAAAACGAAAATTTCACTGACGTACTTATTCATTAATAAATCACTGAATCACTGAATCTAGAATAATCACAGAATTTAGAATAAAAAATCATGATATTAAAATTAATCAAATACGTTTAAAGCAAATAAAAAGAGTCCTTAATAAGAACTGATGTGAATGAAATGATAAAGAATCAGTCGGTAAAGAAAAAATAGATTAAAAATATAGTTACAATAAAAAAAACAATGCAAATAATTATTTATTCACATGGTCATAATTAACAACATGAAAAAAAAAATATTAAAGAAATTCGACAGTTAATGTTACTCTTTATATTATTATATTTATGTTCATAAAACAATGATGGACTAGGCTTTACACCACTTTTACGTAACGTTACATAAAAAAGCGTTACATACGTTACATAAAAGTCACATAAAAGCGCTTCATTTCGACATAAAATCCTAATTATAATGTACTACAACGAAGATAAAACCACGCACGTAGCCTCTTAGGACTTATCAAACATTAATATCACTATGTAATCTTCATTTTTAAACAAAATAATGCAAACTTACCTTTAAAATCACCAAAGAACGTGTTTTTTAAAAGTCTGTAAAATCACAACCGTTCACTAACTATAGGCGGACACGACTAAATATGGCCGACAAGAGATGAGCGGTGCACAGACTAAGTAGAAGATAGTGTTGCCAATTAATAAATTTAGATTCTTCTATGCGTTTTCTAAGTTTCAGTAAAAAATATGGTTACATAAAATGTGTTACATAAAAGCATACAATACGATAACATGATGTTTTTTAACGAAAAAAATATTATTCCTTTGTGTAATTTATTTGTTAAGGTAGTAAAACACTTCCTTGATTAATTGTTATAATGGAAAAAATATTGTACGTGCCTGATGAATATAACAAATTAAAAAAATGTGTTGTAATTAGGAAGAGAACATTTTGCACACTTTATTTTTGTACTGGGGATATTGTGTTCCCACATTATTAAAATACAAAATATATATAAACAAAATATTATACAGATATCTATGCATTAAAACAAATAAAAAAAATATTATTTAATGTAAAAGTAACATTGAAGTATAAATAATACAAAGCATTTTTTTTAAAACCAGCGGCACATTTTATTAAGAAGAAATAATCCTTTTTTGGCGGCCTTACCCAAAAATGACTTAATAGTTCCGTCAAACGTAATCAATAAGAACGAAACCAGTTACATACATCATTTAGTGTAATCAATATAGTCAAAACAGTTTTTTTTAACTAGTTACCTATAGAAATTCTAGTAATAAAACAAATTACTCGTAGGAGATCAAACAATCATAATCATCATTCTATGAGACGTAACCTACTTAGTTACTATTGACTAAAATTCAGTTTTATATACCTTCACGCTACTGCTTTGTAATTCAGTCTGTTTCGTTATATCTACCTAATTATTATAATAACCTAACTCACAAGTCAGGAGATCAATCAAGTAGCTACCTCTGAAATATTTTGTTTAATAAGCCTTACGTATTTAAAAACAAGCCATATACTTTTTATAAGACGTATAAAGTGATATTAATGAAACGAAATAGTTTACCAATAAAAAACAACATTTAACTACAAAACTAATTTCCTATCTACTTAAATCAAAATCAGTTACCTACTCATTCAGTGTTATCAAAACAGTCAAAACAGCTTGTTTTTAAAGTAGAAATTCTTGTAATAAATCACGAATTAGGAGATCAAACAATCATCATCTTCATTCTAATATCATATGAAATGATTATGATTTTAAATGAAAATCTCTCCCATATTCTAAATAAAGTAACCCATTGGATGAGTGACCATAACTTAACAATTAACTTCTTAAAAACTAAAATTATGACATTTTACCCCCACCAAAAAGCACCATTGGCCACAAATTTTACCTATAACGGCATTGCAATAGAAAAAGTTGATAATTTTACTTTGCTAGGTTTAGATATAGACAAACACATAAATTGGAAAACACATGTCAAAAAAGTAAATTCTAAAATTTCTAAATTCGTATATGCGCTCCGCGAAATCAAAAAGTCAACTGATCTCCAGACGGCCCTAGCAACCTACTATGCATATGCTTACTCATGGTTAAACTACGGCACTATCCTTTGGGGGAACAGTACCGATGCACCAACAGTATTCACCCTTCAAAAAAAACTAATCCGCATTTTAGTCAACATAAAGCAGACAGACAGTTGCCGACCGCACTTTCAAAAACTTAAATTACTTACGCTCCCAAGTATCTACATTCTACAGGCCTGTAGACTTGTACGCGAGCAAAAAGAGCTATTTATTAAACGAGAAGACATAAATAGAACTCGACCCATCCGTCATAAAAATAGGCTAATATTACCTCCCTCCCGTCTTAAAATCCTTTCCTCTGGCCCTCTCATAATGTCAATAAAAATATATAATCGCCTACCCGACATTCTAAAAAACGAAACAAATGAACGATCTTTTATTAACAAATTAAAACAATTACTGATTACAAAAGCCTATTATACCTTAAATGAATATTTTAATGATTTCTTTAAAAATGTATGAATATAATAATTAAAAAAATAATAAACGTAATAATAATTTAATTAATGCAACTTAACTCATGTAATTTTAATACAATGGAACAAAAATATTTAAGACTAGATTAAAATGAAAAAAATTAAAAAGAATATTAATGTGTTACGATACTTGTAAATAGTTTGTTATAGCATGACATTGTAAATCTAATCATAAATACCTATACATATAAGTCCTCCTCTCTCGTTGCTGTGCCCGACAGGGTTCATAATGCACATAAAATAACTGTATTCCAACCTGTACACATTATGAATTGCAATAAAGTATTGAGTATTGAGTATTGAGTATTGAATATAAGACGTACCTACTTACCTACTCGTAGTTATTATTGACTAAAATTCAGTTTTATATTCCTTCACATTAGTGCTGCGTTTTGTAAATCAGTCCGTTTCATTTTATCTAATTATACAACTTTAATCTAAATCACAAGTCAGGAGATCAACCAAGTACCTAACTAGTTAGCTACCTATGAAAGATTTAGTTTAATAAGCCTTACGTATTTAGCAACAAGCCCTATAGTTTTTATAAGACATAAATATAAAGTGATATTAATAAAATTAAGTAGTTTACCAATTTAAATCAACATATTATACGAAACTAATTACCTACTTAGTTAATTAATCAACTGTCTCTACCTATATTTTAATACCTCGGTAGATAATTATACATCTTAATCTAAATCACAAGTCAGGTCAGATCAAATCCCTAGAAGAAGCCCTATCTATTATTAGTGTTATGTATTAGGATTTAGGTATAAAACAAAATGGCACATAATTATTAGTAATAAAAAAAAAAACGAAAGTGAGCACCGTTAAAGATCTAAGTGATCTAAGACCCATCATGTATATATTATATTAGGTAAAAACTTCTGCATCTCTGCAACTTAAAAAAAACCTCTATTATTATGTTTAATAGGCGGACTTATAACTTCAACAATGTTGCTTACTTTGTACCAGATCTTATCTGGTCGATCTGGCTATCTGAAAATATTTCCAGATTTCCCAGATAGCACCATGGTACTGACTTCGTAAGATGCATTACGCGTATCTTTTTCTTCAACAATTCCAGGAAAATATTCCCCCTCGTAGTTAACTATTACGTAACACCCTTTTCTTAGGTTTTTTATTTTATTGTTAGCTTTAACAGAGTTTGCCATCTGAGCCAAATTCATATCTGATTCCGAGTCAGAATCGACGTCTTTTTTTGTAGTTCTTTTTTCTTCCTCTGTCCTGTCTGAGAAGATGCTTTTCCTGGTCTTTTCTTAGGAATATTTTCCTTTTCTTCGCGTTTCGCATCGTACAGATTTGAATCACTTTGTTCATCCAATTCGCTTTCACCGCTTTCTTCATAATGAACTTCAACATCTGTCTTCGGAAGATGACATTTGACGTACAATTTTCTTTTTAGCTTTTTGTGTAATTTTCTTTTCAAGCTTTTC
Source organism: Acleris literana (assembly GCA_946894065.1). Classification (NCBI taxonomy): domain Eukaryota; kingdom Metazoa; phylum Arthropoda; class Insecta; order Lepidoptera; family Tortricidae; genus Acleris; species Acleris literana. The sequence continues at coordinate 5,754,634 of OX335688.1, read as the reverse complement.
TTTAACCTGTTTTTCTTTTGTTATTTTTTTCTCCTGTCTCATCTTGGCTTTTATTTCCTTTTCTTCCAAAAGCCTTTTCTTTTCTGTTTCTTTTCTCTCATGATATTCACGCCAAGCTTTGCTTGTTGCTACGGAGGGTATTTTTTCTTTTATTCTGTTATTTTTCTTTTTATTAATATCATCAGGCCAAAAAAGGCACTTTTTAAATGGAGATGGCACCATTACGCCTAATGAATTACTAATCCGATGTTTTTGTGGAGTGCAACCACTTTTATTTGGATGCAACTGCGTAGTATTGAGTTCTGAAATTATAAAAGGACTGTGATCTTGCCTACTAGTCATTGGGAATGGTATCATATCAACAATTGCTCTGGACGTTGAATTAAGATTTGTTGTACTCGTTTCAGAATTAGCGTGGTTGGAGAGTGAATCTTCTGCTTTTTTGGGAGTGTTGAGACTATCTGCGGGATTTTCTAATGCCATAAGTAGGCTGGCTGATGTACTTTCTTGGTGGATATTTGTGGAAAAACATGGATCTTGCCTGCTAGTTGATGAGAATGGTATCATATCAACAGTAGCCCTCAACGTCAAATCAAGATATGTTGCATTCGTTTCAGAAATGGCGTGGGTGGAGAGTGAAGCGTCTGCTTTTTTGGGAGTGTTGAGACTATCTGCGGGATTTTCTAATTCCATATGTAAGTTATCTGATGTATTTTCTTGGTGGATATTTGTAGAAAGACATGGATCTTGCCTGCTAGTTGATGGAAATGGTATAATATCAACAGTTGCTCTCGACGTCAAATCAGTTTCTTTTTCAGTTTCAGAAATGGCGTGATTGGAGTTTTGAAACTTCTGCTTTTTTGGGAGTGTTGAGACCATCTGTGGGATTTTCCATACGTGGGCTAACTGATGTACTATCTTGATAGATATTTGTGGATTTATCAATATCAGGTTGTTCCAGCACTGCTCTTACATGCTAGTTGATAGGAATGGTATTATATCAACCGAAGCTCTTGACGTCAAATCAACATTTGTTGCATTCGTTTCAGAAATGGCGTGGTTGGAGAGTGAAGCTTCTGCTTTTTTAGGATTGTTGGGACTACCTGCGAGATTTTCTAATTCCATATGTAAGTTATCTGATGTATTTTCTTGGTGGATATTTGTAGAAAGACATGGATCTTGCCTGCTAGTTGATGGAAATGGTATAATATCAACAGTTGCTCTCGACGTCAAATCAGTTTCTTTTTCAGTTTCAGAAATGGCGTGATTGGAGTTTTGAAACTTCTGCTTTTTTGGGAGTGTTGAGACCATCTGTGGGATTTTCCATACGTGGGCTAACTGATGTACTATCTTGATAGATATTTGTGGATTTATCAATATCAGGTTGTTCCAGCACTGCTCTTATTATCATTTTCGGACTTTCACTTTGTCTGCAGGCCATCCCAGCTGGTGTGTTATTTAGGATGCCTTCTTCACAACTGAGTTGGCTGGTGCCTGGTGGCTGATATTCCACAATAGGCAAGGCAGATGTTACAATGTTATCAGAAGTTGCTGCGGAACAGGTAGCTGGATTTCCATCAGACGTTATTGTCATTTGTTTGGTATGTGCCCATATGATATAGAGATTTAAATCTTCATCAAGTGCCATGTTTTCTAGCTCGTTTCTACCCTCGAAGTAAAGCTTTCTGTACATGTCCAATTTGTTTTGACCAAAGGTCTTTGTAATTTGGGATTCAAGAAAACTTAAAAAATGTTTTCTTTCTTCATCATTCTTTTCGTTCAGTCCTTGGTTTCGATTTCTTATTTTTGTGAAATCTATATATTCTGGACCAAAAGGATATAGCCCTCCTCCTCGAAAACCGTTTTTAACACAGTCTTCTGTTATTTGATCAAGAGCTTTTTTAAAGACTGGTGCAAAATTTCCTTTTTTCAATTTTTGTCCATTATTTTCCAATTTCCAGTTCAGAACTTCTTTTCGATAGTATACTTTGAGAGGCTTAAAGACCGCTATATCCATTGGCTGCAGTATGTGGGTCGAGTTAGGGTACAATGCAATAAGCTCAATGCCGTTTTCAGAACAAAAAATTGACAGATTCAGAGTCAGGTGGGACTTATGACCGTCCACAAAGAACAATATTGGTTTTTCAATATTCATTTTTATTAACCAAGGATTGAAAACCGTGGTTACATACTCGTAAAATGTGTCGCTACACATCCATCCGCTTTCAGATTTGCCTATTCCCCAATCTTCCGGGACAGTGATGGAGATGTTTGCTGGGATGCGCGCATAGGCGGACACAATCATCGGCGGTCCAAAATTTCCCGCAGCATTTCCAGTAACCAGAACTGTCAAATTTTCTTTTTCATCCCCACTTGCCGAATAAACATGCTTCTCTCCTCGTTTGACAAGCACCCTCCCAGGTTTGGGCGAGAAAAAAAAGCGCTTTCATCAGCGTAAAAAATTCTGTTCGGATGCTGTAATATTTCAAGCAAATCCTTTTCCTTTAAATATTCTTCTACTTCATGAAACCAGTTGACAATTTGTTGCTCAGTTACATCGTTACGTGCTGAACTTAGGTTTTCAGCCAATCTACCTGCCAAAATCGGATGCCTTCTTAAAAACGATGTGAACCATTTTTTACCTGGCCTGTTTCCCGTAAAAGGCGTTGCTCTATTTTGTTCCATGACAATTCGCTGCACGCTGTCTAAAAGATGCTCTTTGTTTATTGGGAATGTTCTCTCGGCAAGTGCTATCACCCATTTTACTAGTAAATCCTCTTCTAAACTTGTTAAAATGGTATTTGGCCCCATATTGCATTGCATAGGACTTTTTCCTGTTAATTTATTGTGTAGAGTTATTCTAGGCACATTCCATTCCTTCGCCGCAGATGATATTGTCTTGCCATTTTGACAGCTGCTATGGCATTTGCCATTTGCTGAGGCGTGTAGTCCTTTTTTGGTGCCATCTAAAAAAAGGTAAGTCCAATTATCGCGAAGCCCTATAATTCCTATAAGTAAAAAAATGGATTTTTGAACAACTTCATTATTTTTCAACTGTATTACAATGATGTTACAGAATTAATAACATAAACGTTTTGAATTCATTACTTGTTGTTTTTTTTATTTTTTCGCTACTGTGTTAAAAAACGTTGTTCGATACACGTGCGGAAATGTAATTTTTCACTCGTCCCGTTATCTTGGTGCTCGTGAATTAATTACATACTTTCCGCACTAGCATTAAAATGTACTATATTGAATACTCTTTATTCATACAATAAAGTAGAAAGAATGAATAAAGTTCAATTTTTTGATCTTCATATTATCACTAAGGCAAAGATAAAACATTTTGACGCGAGTAGAAAAAAACAATTATGAAGTAGGAAACATTTTTTAAACATTAATCAACGGTAATGGAAAGTTTTTTTATTTTAATAATGGCAAGTCATCTCTTTTATTATAATTAGATCTACAAAATGAACATAGTTTCAACATGCATCTAATTGTTTAAAATATAACAAAAGATGTTGTAGAGCACATTTATAATTTCTTAAGCATTAATCAATGTTTTTTATTTAATATAAGGTGAGTTGGGGCTACACCTACAGGGCTATTGTAACTTTTCATACTAATTTTAAAAGTAGAACATGTTTTAGTATGAAAAGTTACAATATGCCCGTAGATGCAATAGCCCCGACTCACCTTAAGTGTAGTTATTATTGAATTATTGGTATCAACCTTTTTTCATATATTTTAATACTCTTAAGATTTATTTTATCAAAAGTGGACATTTTAATATTTAAAAAAACAGTATTATTGTACTTCCTAAATATGAAATAACTTTTAGATGATAAAAATTTATTTATGAGAACTTACTTATTAAGATCCTACCTCTAACAGTTTACTTATAATATAAATAATTAGGTTGGGTTATGAAAACAGTTTCTACAAAATATGACTTTTATTAAATTTGTGCATAACTCAACAGAAAAATAGTTACAATAAATTACTCAACTTAGCTACTTAACAAAAATTTTTTTTATGTAATTGTGCTATAAAAACATTTTTATATAATTGTGCTGTAAAAAATTGTTACTTTTGCCCTGTTTTATTCTTGTTAACACTAATCAAAATCAAACAGTACAGTACTCTTCCATGTTTTCCCCGAGCAGATTACTTCGTCAATCTGCATAAATTTGACCAGAAGCACTCAACATTTCTTTAACATTCCTCAACAGTCCTTGTTGCGCTCATGCAACTCCGCCACTTTTGTGCGACTGTACTAAGAGCGGCGACTGTACTGAGAGCGGCGGTGTAACGGGGGAGGGCTACATGGACAGGTCGGGTTGAGGGCCTGCAGCGTAGACGGGCCGGGCGTGAGGGCTGGGATACTGGACGGTACGTGCGCGGACTCATGAAAAACGACCAAAGGAGTGGCAATTTACTTTTTCACTTGATACATAAGCATTTCAAATATTTACATATTTAAATTTATAATTCTGTATATCAACTGTCAAAAAGACCCCTGTAGGTATGTTATTTCTTTCGTTGACGTGTCTAGTAGAGCAAAGCATAGACAATTAACAAAGCTTTTTCATTTTCAATGGAAAAAATGCCAACGTAACGGGAAAAACGAATGGAAAAGGCGATTCGATATTCCATTCCATCCGCGGGCTCTTTGCTGGCTTCGTAAACGCTTAGTTGAATTCGTTAGAGACGAAAACGCCTGGTAGCGTTGGGCTCTTTGCTAAGCCTACAGGTACGCGTTTCGTGCTTTATGCCTTGCCACTAGTCCGATGCTTCGTCCGTGACCAACATGGAGAATCCTTTGATGGCTTCGTCGTCGGAAACGTTCGTAGCGTCCTTGAACGTCTCGATGGCGTCTATAAATCCTTCAACAGACTCGTCGGGCTTACCCGAGAAGCTCGTTTTGCATTTGTAGAAGTTCCCGCTGTTATGCGGGTCGGGTGTAGACTGCCTTGAAAGAGTGCTGTCCAGCAGGCTCTCTTTGAAAGCTTGCGTCTGCGACCGCTGCAACGACTCCACCAGCGAGGTAACATCATCAGAGGTGAATGACGGTTCCGCGGCTTCTTCTGTAGCATTTAGAGATTGCCTTCGACGTGGAGGCATCTTTATTAATGTTTATAAACAAGGCGGCACAACGAAAAGTTAATTTAAAGAAGTTTTTCACTTAAGACTCGCACGCGTTACAGTTATTAATATTTGAAAGTTAAATCGAGTTGCGTCGTTGTTGCCCTTAACAGTACCTCGCCATTGACTTTTCCATCCAATCCCACTTTCTTCACTCTGGGCACTCGCTCCTGTAGGCTGGTTTCGAAACTTCTACTGCCACTCCCCCAAGCCTATTGCAGTTTGCGTATTTAAGTTTCACATCCCGCCTTGGGAACTCCTTGGTATCATGGCCCTCCCCACAATGTCCGCAAGTATGTTGGTGGTTGCAGTCCCTGGCGTAGTGTACGTTGCGAAGGGGTAACACTGGATGACCGGAGACTGGTCATATGGACGTAGTACTACCTGGAACTCGTATCCGACCTTTACCTTGTTGTCTCTGAGACGTGCACAGATTTCCGCATCAACCTCAAGGATAACTTTTGCTGTCTCCGGTATCTTACACCTATCCGTCCCTCAGCATCCTCCACGTCTTTGAGCAAGGGGCATTCTGCCTCTTTATTGAGCCCGGTATTTGGGAGTCAGTTCAATCAGTTTGGGAGCAGTCAGGCACTAGCCGTAACAGTGGCTTCCGCAGGCTTGTTGTGGTCGCGTTGAGGGTTGGACAATTTTTCTTATGGCCACACATAGAGCCTCCCTGTCTTCCTCATTAGCGAGTCCCAAGACTGAGGTTCCTGACGTTGTCCACGTAGACTATGCCTAGCTCCGAGGCATTCACCCATTCCTTGACCATCTGTATGACCTTCGCAGCGCTGTGGCCAGGGTCAGTTGACTCTACTGTTAGCGGGTACTGTGGCTTTGGTGGAAAAGCAGGTGTCTCCTCTGCCTGGGATTTCTTTCTTGCAGCTTTCCGTGGCGACTTACGAGAGCAGGCTATCTCCCACTGGCTGTGGTCTTTCCTCGTCCCTGCTGCCTCGACGCCATCCATAGTTTTCCTGAGTCCCGCCATCTCATCCATGAGGTCCAAACCCACGGGCCGCGTGGAAGCGGCCGCAGGTGTTTCCGGTTCAATCAGTGCTTGTCTTGTTGTTTCGTCCATGTAGTCATCTTTACATCGCTCTGCCTCTTACAAGGCTGCTTTGGCTATTATTATTCGACATTACCACCTCATCACCAGCATTAAAGGGTAGCGTCGAAACAGTATCAACATTAGCGACAAGGTCATTTGGGGGTGGTAGGCGCGCATCCAACGCCATGTTGTGAAGTACGCTGCACGCGACGGTGATGTACTTGACAACATGATGCTCGTATTGTAAAGTTTGTGCCTTGAGCAAGCACCTCCACCGGGGCTTCAGCAAGCCGAAGCAACGTTCAATGCGGTTTCTGGCCTACACGTGCCTCCTTGTATAGGTTTCCTCCCGAGAACCTGGTGCGACATCCAAAATAGGCGTCATTAACCACGGTCGCTGTGGATACTCCGAGTCGACTTAATACAATTACACAACATTTTTAAAATTATATTGAGACGGCACGGTTAGTTTAGTTAATAGTGACTTGGACGCTAGGAAGCCTTCGATCAATCCGGGTTTTGCTTGAGACTTTTAAATATTAGCTGGATATTATGCAGTTTTCACCAATATTTGTTTATAGTTTGAAACAGTTAAATAATAATTATATGTATTAAAAAATACACTTATATTCAATTCTTCATACATTTTGCGAGTTCATGGCCTACGAGTGTATTAATGTGTGTACATGGTAGCAAATAAAAAAAATGTTTTGAAATTGTTCGTATTTACCTTTTTTTTGTATTTTATTTACCTATCTATAAATAGAAAGTATTGAAATATAAAGTAAAGTACCTATTTATAGAATCTGTATATTATGAAGTACATTGTCTGAACTTACTACTCGTATTTGAACATTTAATTAACGGTATCCTTTCCGGTTGAAATATTGATGTTCGTCCACAACTGGCCTTACCAGGGCAATGTGGGTGCAGTCAATGCAACCAATTACCCCTGGCAGGTTGAACTTTCTTTGAAACTTTTGAATATTTTTGATAGTTAGAATGGCTTTAGATTACAATAGTTGATCAATTATCATTATCATATTATCAAAGGGGTAGGGCTCCAGTCTAGAATATAGGTACTTATTACTTTTGCTTCTTACTTAGGCCGACCTCGCTAGTTGTGTTTGAGGAAATACTATCCATTTCCCCACAGCACTAGGATGGTTGAGGGCTTGCACCTCTTGCCTTAGTGATTTGTTGTCCACTGCGTCAAGTGCTGCGAAACCTCCACCACCCTTTTGTCGGACCCCGTCACAAAGAACTTGAGAGTACATAGAACCAGCAAAAATACTATGAAATAAGCGTCCAAATCAGTATATCGTAAATTTTTACTGTTACCTATGCATAATATAGTCATTTATACAAAACCATTCCCACCTTAACGTCGGAAGGAATCTCCCTGGTTCCTCTCAACGAGGTGTGTGCTTTCAGTTCGTCGCCAAGCCGCCGAAATGTGCCCTTATCGAGTCGGAAGCGTTCCTGGAATAATGCTTCGGGCATTTCTTCTATCTACTGCAAATTTGCTCGAGATAAATTTCTCTGTCGGCGCCTTAACCTACGAACTTTATTGCGGGCAGACCATACTATCACTGCCTGGTTCTAACATAAATGTGCCATAATCAAGAACACTTCTTATTAACGCGTTGTAGATCAACTTCATCGAAAAGGGATGTGCTCCCCACCAAACGCCGGAGAGGCACTTAGAATATTTAATTTGCGCTCACATCTAGCCACAATTAGGAAGGCCAGAGAACTTAGTGATTTTAATTTTTATTTAATAGTTCCTGAACCAATACATATCAATTTATTGCTGTTTGCAATCATCACATCACTAGACATTTTATGTAAATTTAGAAATAAACTTACATCTTTACACATTATGTTGGCTACAGCCGCTATCCACCAGCCAATCGCTGTTGGGTGCAAGGAATGCAGTAGCAAGAAACCTTGCAGGTAATTCCAAATTTCTACCTCTTTTGATTGCAGCTGTATCAGGTATTTTTGCACCCATTATAGTAGCCCCCAAGGAACCATCTGGTGTATGCCAAACGCTTACTTCAAGTGCCTTGGAAGCTGTGATATGGCCATATCGCATCTCATACCACAAACTACTCGTGTTCTGCCTTCTTTTTGCTTGTTCGATGGTCTTTATTACAGCTTCAGTGAATGTTGCTTTCGCCAGGTCTATTAGTGCTGTGCAATGAATACTGCATCACATCACTATGTTTAAAATCATGCTGATATTGTAGCAACTCACAGTAGTTGATTTTTTTTTGTGGCTTCTGAAATAAATTCAGTATGAAGTGCTGATGTACTTTGTCTGTGACATACTTTTTTCTTAGACATTGCTGCGCAGTGATGTACTTCAGAGTAGTTCCTACTCTGGACAAAGTTGACCCATTTCAATGATAAACATGTAATAATAATTAGACCTAAAAATGTCTGGAATTTTTTTGCACACCTGCATGCAGGTTGAATACGCATGAACTGTATTACATTTAAGATCTGTTTAACCGTGTTCAGCAAATAAATAATTTTGATTTGATTTGATTTGATTTGACTTTTTTCAATAGCACTCTATGGAAGTACATGCAGGTTCCTCGGTGCGAAGATGGACCCACATCAAAAATGCAACAGCATGCTTGCATCCTCCAGTTGAAGCAGCACTGCGTTGCTTGATGAGCTTTGGTCGCAGACGGTATTCAGTATAATCGAACCGGACTGTTGAGCATGTTTTACAACACGGTTTTTATTAGTTGTTTCAACACCCTTTTTTTCAATTCCGTTATAAAATAATAAGCTATGGGTCGTTTAAAATTATTTTTAACACCTTTTGCCATGAAAACCAGTCTGGGAATTTGGATACGATTTTTTTTTTATTATTTATTCATTTAATAAGTACCTACAAAATAAAAATAAATATTAAACATTGCCCCACAAAACTGGAGTAACAGTTTGACTGTGGGAACAGCCGTCTCTCTAGGTAAGGCATTCATTAACATTAAATAACAGTAGGTAATATACTGTCCATACAATCAGTTATACTAAACATACATGATATAATAAGTAGATCTAGGTAATGCTTTTTTAATAGTCTCATAAATTTATTCTTATTTTGTCACGTCTAATTAATTTTCACGTCTGTTGCAAAGCCCTTCAAGGAAACACTTGTATTATAAAAAATCTGAGGTGTCTGTGACATTTCGTCGAATATGAGACTGCATAAGCGGAGAAACTTTTTATTGAACCTGTATTAGGCCACCTTGACTTCTTCTAATTCGGTTACAACTCTGTCAATAAGGACGAGAAATGTGTTTTGTCATTTCTCTGCATTTCTCACGACATTTCTCGCAGTCATTCTGATTTCTTCATCGGGTGTTTCATCATGAAACTTTTTTTCCGTTTCGATTGTCTTTTCCCATGTCTTTTATATATTGCTTTGACAAAAAAACATGCCACGCAACAACCATTACCGCCGTTTCCAGTTTTTCTAATTTCATAAGTATTCCCGTCGCTTGCTACGCGTGACAGGCTTTTCGGTACAATCATCCTTGATCGATTCCAAAGTCTTAACGATGACACTTTACACACATTTTGTCAAATGCCGGGCACTTGTTCAATGCATGATCGTAGCCATCTTTTCATGAAATGGTTTCGTTTACATTCTTCCATGACGTTTGACTTTGACATTTCTCTATATTTTGATTGAAATCTTTGTTTATAGCGGCCTTTTCTATAGCGTTAAGCAACAGGCTTGCTTTAGTTTCCTGCTTCTCAGTACCCGTACCCGACATACCCGTTGCCGTACAATAGTTTCCCAGCGACTGCAAAAAAATTGTCAAGAGGATCTACATATCCGATTTCCAGTGGTATTTCCGTCGGTTCCCGCCACCATGTTCATGGTACTCACTTGCTGCTGCAAAAGAGTTATTTGGGCCTACATTGCTGACAGCAGTTGTTTCTGCTCTTGTAGAAGCACTTTGTAATTATCAGAACTACTCTGCGTTGAACTGTACGAACCCCTCCTGCGGTGGACAGGCATCCGCTGTTCTCGGATTCTACTGGCTTCCCCCCTAATTGCTTCGTGCCACTCATCGTCCGCCCTTGGGTCGTCTTGCGGGAAGACGATACGGGTTAAGAGGTCAGCGGACGGATTAGGTTTTTTACAATAAGTATTAAATATAAAAGTAAAATAACAATACTAATACAAAAAATAAACATTATAAAAATCTAACCTACGAGTGCCGCCGGCAGCGGGGCAGGGCTCAAGCTACCGGTGCACGGTGGTTATTAGGGCTGCAGAGAGAGGAACCTCCTCACAATGCGTGCCGTGTTGAAGAGTTCTGCCTTCTGTATCTGGCCCTTGATTCAGCCATCTAGTTATTTATTTATTTATTTATTGGGAAATAAACAGCTTAAAATTAAAATACAAATTTGCTTAATACATGAGCCAAAGCAGTTTCCAGTAATGAAAAGAAAACAGAGTTGCTCAGAGAAAAATTAATTTAACTAAAGTAAAGTAATTTCTTTTTAAAGTACAATTGATTAACACAATCAACAAAGACAAGAAGCTTTTCCTACAATTTCCGTCCGAAATTCTCCACAAATTTGCCTCCGTTAAGCTGACGTCCATCTAGCTCTCAAAATGTGACCTTGCGTATCCTTGCGGTCCTAGATTATGGTTTTAGCTTCGGTCTCTTCCAAGATTTTAACTTGCAGTTCCTTCGGGCTGGGCAAAAAAAACATCACAAGATTCGATAGTGATCCTAAACCTGTCATAATTTGCTGGTAGGCTGTATAACATCATTATGCATAACAATTCGGGGTGGATTTTTACGTCCATATCCTCCAGCTTTCCTACAACGCTGGAATTGTATAAATGGTCTCTGATATCCTCTTGTGAATTCATCTTTTTGAGAACAAGTTGCTTCAACAGTGTAGTATTTCCTTGAAACTAAGTTCTTTGCCCTCTTCCTTCTTCAAATCAAAATTATTATAGAGGTATATTTGCAAGTCATCTTCTACGATCACGTTTAGTTATATGGCCAACTTTCTGGAATCTTTTTCACTGTCTAAGCCAGCAGCAACGAGATATATTTCTAAGTCTTGTTTGAATCTTTTCCAATAGCTCGGCAGGTCCCCCGACAAACACAACTTATTCGGAAGATTATAATTTGAAGCTGCCATTATTTGAGTTTTAAACGAGCTAGCTAAGCTAGCTAGGTAGCTTTTCTCTCAGGGCCTGTGCTTTGGTTTATAGATTTAAGTTTATCCCATAACTCTTTTGATGTTTGAATTACTTTTATCTGTTTCAATTCAGGTGGGGAGATGAGTAACATTAGCTATGATATGCCTTGCACATCGTTTTTCGCGAACGTATTTTTTCGTCGGCGGTCGGCGTTGCCAGCAGCTTATCACCACTGACCTTATCCCAGAGATCATTATTAATCAACACAGCCTGAGCTTGAAGGCACCAAGTGTCGTAATTTGATCTAGTTAACGTTTCGATACTTCGGTACCTATGTTGTTGATGCCATCTTTCGCCTACTTCTTTTTTTACGCAGACGAACATCACTAGCAACCACGCTCTGCTACCAATTGATGGTCGTGGTAATATACTACTACTAGCTTCTGCCCGTGACTTCGTCCGAGTAAATTACGATTATCGTTATTCTGTCCAATCCCAACCACAAATCATGAAGACGATGCTTATCTTTCAACGAAAAATAATTCATTGTTTGTTGAAAATGAGGCCATTTACACATGTCAAAATAAGAACTTTTCCGTTATCAGCTCGAAATCCTGACAGCCAATTGTTTTAAAAAAAAAATGTTTAATGCTTTATTCAGCCTCTAAGAGGATTTCTGCGTTCTCGGCTATGGCGGGCCCAAAGCAGGAAATTCCCTTGGTATGAAAGTGGGAATGTTTGAGATAATGAAACGTAAAACTCGACACATGTCTAATCTTTGATTTCGCGACGGGTGCGGCTTTTTTAAATCTATCGACGTTATATTAGTTACCGAGTCCAATACCGTCCGTATCCGTGAGTCCGTGTCTTAACTTTTCTCACCATTCTTTTTTAAAGCTGTCAAAAGTGACTCGTACAAAAGTGGAGCAAGCGGTGCGTCGGCCTGAAAATTACAATATTGCAGTCAACAACTTTTCTTCTCATGCCGCACTTACTACTGCAAAGCTCACGGTCGTTTTTTTTTTCTTTTTTCATCCTTTGAACGTATTTTGCGATGTTAGGTATAATTTTGCTGGCGCCGCGGTCAACATCACTAAAATTTTCAACCCAACGTACCGCTCAGAATTTTAAAGGGAATGTGTTTGACTAAGACAACCTTATAATAATCATCACGTCTAGCAGGGCTGTAGCAAAACAGGTAGTACAAAGACCTTAAAAAGCCTGCCATGTTCCAACGTGACGCTTTTATTGCTTTTTTGAACGTATTATGCAAACTATGTAGACCGCAACTACCCTTGTTTAATAGTACTAGTGCACCTGATTCTGCATCATAGCCGGTTTTCATTTTTGTTTTAAGTTCTTGTTAGAAGACTAGCGAAAGGAGAACAGCTTTCTTTAATTGCCTTTAGGCTTCAGGTGTTCAATAATATTCTTAACCTTCTCTCTTTCTACAGGGGCTAGCCTATAAGGACGTCTTTGAGGGATGCGGTTGGGATCCTTTAGTCTTATTTTATGGTCACCTGTTCTTACTCGTTTTGTTTGATTAGGGGTGAAGGCTTCTACATACTGTTACGTACGTGGGGGTAGGTAACTGATAGAAATGCACGAATACACCGATAATCAAAAGTAGACTTTAATTACGCACTCACTTAAACCGTTACAAAACAATTATCGCACAATATAAACTTCGAATACTCAGATGATCGCTCGGGTCGCTCTTATTCGCACTGATCGCTTTCCAAGTAAAGACTGACTCGTCGCAACCAGTGTCCGCCGTTTTATAGTTCCCGAGTCCGATTATTCTAGAACGCCTTCCGGAATGTTCTATGTACTTCGCCCCGCCAAGGTCGATCGAGACTGTTCGTTGCTGGAATGTTCTACGCCTTGCTACCTTGTTGTTTTTACGATCGCAATGACCTTGACTCATTGACGGGTCTGGATGAGTCTGGAATGTTCCGCGTGTTGCCGTCTCATTTCGTGTTATCTCTTTCACACGCTTCTGGAAGGTTCTCAGTATAGCTGTCTCTTTCTAATCATGCTACCTCTTTCACACGCTTCTGGAAGGTTCTCAGTATAGCTGTCTCTTTCTAATCATGCTATCTCTTTCACACGTTTCTGGAAGGTTCTCAGTATAGCTGTCTCTTTCTAATCATGCTATCTCTTTCACACGTTTCTGGAAGGTTCTCAGTATAGCTGTCTCTTTCTAATCATGCTATCTCTTTCACACGTTTCTGGAAGGTTCTCAGTATAGCTGTCTCTTTCTAATCATGCTATCTCTGTCACTCTTAGTGGAAAATTGCCATATACTGAAATGTACTTCAAAGGCCCATAAGGGGTCCTGAAAATGCCTGAAAATGGGTTTACAGGTTATGGCGTCATCTGATAGAGGGTGGCCTGAAACGGACTGAAAACATGTTTCAGGCGCCTGAAAACAACGGCAAGTTGGTCGAAATTCTGATAATCTGGTATGTGATAGAGCTACCTCTGAAACGGACTGAAACGATATTTCAGCCTGCTGAAAACGCTTCTAAAGCACCAAAATTAACGATAAAAGATGACACGCCTTATGCCATCGGCGTAACAATACTTTTCGAGAATATTTTTATTGACGTGAATATTTTCAGTGTCAGAGTTTAAGGAACTGAACTAAGGTTTCATAAAAAAAATATACAATATATCGGTCATCCTCCAGACAGCCATTTCTGTATGTCCTCGGGCTTAAAAAATATAAAACTATTGAATTTGGTATAATTTATATTTTTTGTTCCTAGAAGGTACCGGTATTGAGGTGGACATGAATTTTCAAGTAAATATTCAATACCTTTCTAGGAGAAAAAAAAAATCAATACCCCATTCTCCTAATTAACACCGCGCGTCCCACTTCCGAAATCACTAATATAACTATTTTCCCCGATCATATACAAGAGGAAAGATGAATGAAAGTATTTTTATTTAATGAAAGATAAGATATCCAAATTACAAAAAAAATACCAAATTTATTTAGTAATATAGCACTGAGATATAAAATAAAGAAACTTTGTCCCGATACGTGTACAGAGACAGATGTCTGTAATGCATTTTGCGTGAGCAGACACTCATGTCAAGACCCTCTTGAGAGAAAGACGTGTTAATGTTGTGTGGATCGCACACTACAAATGTAAGTATCTAATTCGCATGTTTTGGTTCTCGTAAATTCTAATTAACACGTTCACGTTTTTAAAATCAGCCAATAACTCTATAGCTCTGTAAATTATTGTATACATTAAGAACCTCAGTATTTAACAGTTACTGGATTATGTAGTTTATCACATGTACCTAAAAGAAGTTATATTTTTTTTATCAAGAATCCCTAATACACACGTCTAATTCACGGGCCAAAAATGAACGCGTTAATTAGTTTAAGAGTAGTAAAAAAGGTTTTTGGTACATAAAAGTATTTTATTTCTAATTGCTCGCTTAAGCTAAACCAGTTTAAATTAATTTACAGGAATAATCTTTTTACAAAAATGTAATTCCCGGAAGAATGATGGCATGATTAGAATGACATATATTATGTCAAACTGGTGTTATTAGAGGGGCCCTAACCTTAAAATCATCCTTATGATCGTATCTGTGTGTTAAGTGTTTGGACAATATGTTTTTTAGAGGTTATTTTATTTTTCCTAGCATATTTCTCTTGGAAAACATGAAAATTTTGCTGACCACATTAAAAAGTTGCATTTTGACAATAAGTGACAACTGTAATTCTAATCATGTAAGGAAAATCCTAGGGACCCGGCATCATTCTTCATATTTGTATAAATTATGGATTAAAACCACCCGCAATAATTAAACTACATACTTAAAGTTGAATGTCTGTATGTTATGTTACATAACCTATGTATGTAAAGCTTAAACGGCTCGACGCATTTTAGCATTATGAATTATGAGGTGTCCTTAGATTCAATAAAATTAACTAGTTTATTTATATCCTTTTAGTTCATCGGGTTTTTAAATTTTAAATTACTTTTTTTAAAGATAGATAAGGAATGTAAAAAGTAGGAGGAAGAAGTATTATTTTTTCTTTAGCAGATACGGCAATTTATTTGTTATCGTTTGTTCATAATACCTAAGGTATAATATAAAGTTATTAATTCTGATTTTTTTTATCGTTTTCATTGTTGATTATAGAACGATTATTTCAGTGAAATATTAGTTAGCTTATTATGTACGTATATCGTGATGCATATTTTATGTTCCTAATAGTTTTGACTTTGCAATATAATAAATATGATAAAATTAATAGACAGTCTGACAGTTTTCGTCTTATTTCTAAAAAATATATATTTGGCATGAACATTTATCTAATAAACGCGTAGTTTTTTTAATTCGCAAGCAAGTAAACCTAATTAACGCATCGCTTTTCTAATTCGCGCGTCACGCAAATATTAAAACCCTTCTAGTTAATTAACCGCTAATAATAATTAAGTGCCCAATAAATATTAAAGTTTGAATGGTCGATATGTTACTACATTTTGCATAAATTTTATCAAAAACCAAGTGGAAAAAAAGGGCGGTGTTAATTAGACTGAGAACACAATTCTGGAGAATGACCGATGTTTTTCGCACTGCTAAGAAAAACCATGACTTAAAATTGAAAGTTATAAGCCTGGTATGCGTAAAGAATCGACTCCAAGTATTATGTCATAACTTAGGTAATCAACAACATGCAGTTTTAAGTCAAATGTTACATCGTCAAGTTTTGCTGATGTATCAATGGCTTCGTTTGAGGTCATTGAGTCCCAGATAAGCTTCTTAATTTTATTTCAATATTTCGTTTCCCCTTTATAGAACCAGCAATTTTGCTCTTGATTCGGCACCTGTATCAATTAAGCAGTTAAGAGTCATATAACCTATTTGCAGCTGCCTGTGGCTAGGTGACGAGCTCTGGACGCAGTTCACGCAGTGCTGGGATGAAGATGGTGCTGCGCTGGCTGTGGGTGCGGGCTTGTTCTTGAACCAGCAGCGGGCAGAAGTATGTTGAAGTTTTTTGCAGCAGCTGCAGATTTCTTTTTTTGAGTTTGATGTTGGTTCCCGACCGGCAATCCCGTGATTTGTGTTCGATTTTCCCACAATTGTGGCATTTAATGGAGTCTGCATATCGAGGTATTTTAGCTTTTGGAGCCTCATCTTCAGCGGTATAAGTACCTGCAGGTCTTTTTCTGTTATTTGCAATTGTAGCAATTAGTGCAGCCTGAAATTGAGTTACGGAGCGTAATAGTTCTGCTTTGTAGAACTTTGGCCTGATTCCACATATTATTTATGGTGCATTAGGTGTAATTCTGGTAAATAAACGCCAAGCTTCAGTCACGCATTCTGCAATCATGCATATAATTTGGCATTATTAAATGTGTACTCAAGAAATTTATAGACACATACAATATGCGCCATGTTTCGCCACTAAATTGAGTAATTTTAATCCTTTTTCCTTTAATCTGTCTAAAACCTGTTACAAAATTTGTTATGTTCCTGCATTGTCTCTGCATGCACTAGTATGTCATCAGCATGTGTAACTACACCCTTTATTCCTTCAAATAATTGCGAAAACTTCATAGAAAAGTACTACGGAGCATAAGGTACTTTTATAAATATATACATACATACATACATATATACATATATATATATAGCGTCCATATATATACATATAGCGTCCTAAAGGTGTTATTATTGTTTTCAATTTGGCTGATTCTTCATCAAGGCGTTTGATGAAAACCTGAAGAGGTATGAAGTTTAGAAAAAAAATATTAGAACCTTTTAGCAATGCTAGAGTTACTTCTACTTTTGGAATTGGAAAAATTGGCCTTAATTTATAGACTTGACTTATTTTGATTGAGTTATGTGTAATCTAGGGATGTTACGAATGTCATATTTTTCACATTCGCGAATGCGAATGCGAATGCGAATGTTCAGAGTGCGAATGTGCGAATGCGAATGCGAATGCGAATGTTAAGGAATCACATAAAAAAATAATAGTCAACTTAAGTCATCGTTTTAATGAAAAAAAAACAAACAATAAATCAGTTCTTATTATACAGTACGTGTATTGTTATACTCGTAGTTAAGTAATTAATTTAATATTCGAAGTTCAATAGAGGCATGTTATATTTCAGAAAAAGTAATTTTGCCGCTTTTTCTCCCATGAGGCGATTTCTAAGGGGCTCGTATATAAGGCCGGCTGCACTGAACAATTGTTCACTCGGAACGCTGGCCGGTGGAGCGCTCAGATATTTACGAGCCAGATCTGTCAATTTGTCATATTTTAATTTAGTCTTCCACCAGTCCAAAGGGTTTTCATCAAGAGAGGCTCGTTTTTCTTTAAGATATCCCTTCAATTGAGCTTTGATTTCACAGCTTATAGTATCTCCATCTCCAGATTCTACACCCTCGGGGCTCTCGCTGTCGCTCGAGGAATCTAGGATTCCTGCCAGATTGCTTAGAAGAGTTTTAGCAGAACTTGTAGAAGGCTCATTAATGTTGCTTGTTGAAGTCCTTAACCTTTTAGCACCTGAAGCTGAATACCGATTATCACCATCCTGGTTACTCTGGTTAGACAGACTTAGAGCTAATTGAAGAATATCAGTGTTGACTCTGTCTCTCACGATCTCACTAAAAAATTTTTGCTTGTATCGCGGGTCCAGGAATGTGGAGATTGTGAACAAAGAATCATTCTCCAGGTTGTAAAACTTTTTATTTATTTCGCTTTTGATTACTCGAATAAAGTTGATTATAATGCAATTAACGGTTTCGTACTCAGTCTCAGTACTATCAATAGGTAGCTCCATGTCATCAAGACTTTTTTTCAAAGTGTAAATAATTGGAATCACGGACGAAATCAAAGCGTGTGAGCAGCTCAAGTTGCGTGTAGCTTCTTCAAACGGCTTAAGAACAGTTACGCAGTACTCCATAGCTTTCAATTCTTCAGATGACATGCATAAAATGTTATTGTCGTTAGCGTACAGGCACAAAGCATCTTTTAGTTTTAAATGCCTTTCGAACATATAAAACGTGCTATTCCATCTCGTTGTACAGTCTCCCATAACAGCCAGTGGAGTTTGAACTGGGTTCAGCCGCTGTTGGATTTTGGCTAATTGACCTTGGGCGATAGTCGAATGATTAAAGTGAGTGGCGATCTTTTTACATTTCTGAGTCATATCAACCAGAAACTGTTGTGAATTTAATGCATTCTTAATATTTGTTTGTAGTTTATGAACGGTACAGTCTACATCGTTAAACTCAGCCAATGTCATAGCACGCTTCATATTTGAGCCCTCATCTCTCACCATGCAGTGTACTTGCTCCTTAGTTAAATTCCATTCAATTAGCATTGCTTCAAATTTATTTGTGATAGCATCGCCAGTGTGTCTGCCTTCGAATTCCTCACACTTTAAAACGACGTTTAAGCGGTTAAACTGGGCCGTTATGCCGTGACAGGTTAGACTGAGAAGTGATACATTCGCACTTGGCTCTGACCATATGTCAGTCGTGAATGACATATATTTGAAATCGGCTAATAGAACTTTAATTTTCTCAGCAACTTTGTGGTACAAAACTTGACAGGTATTCTCAGTGAAAAAATTACGACCTTTTAGTGTGTACTGGGGCGCGACTAACTGCATCAGTCTTCGAAATCCTACGCCTTCAACAAAGTTAAATGGCAAGTTTTGTAATGCTATCATTTCGCTTATTCGGCAGTCGATTTTTTGAGATAATGGATGTTTGGTGTCCCATTGTTTTTTTTTCATTAGAGTTTCTTCAATAGATAATTGTTTGGTTACCTCTTTTAGTGGAGTTTCTTGTGGTTTATCCAATTTTGAAGCCTGGACCTCCGCTTCGGTTTGAATCAGCATTTCGTATTCATTTGAATGAACGGTTTTCAAATGTGTTCGCAACGCCGAAGTAGTGCGCCCAACTGTAGAATAAGTTTTCTCACAAAGATTGCACTTAGCGCGGTCTCGATCTATCGGTGTGAAAAATTGCCATATTTCACTTTTCTTTCCCGGTGCCATGCTTCACTTAAATTAAAACTGTCAAAATAGCAATTACAAAGTTTACAAACTCATAAACTGTTTGTTTATTCACGTAGGGAACGACTGATTCAACTTCAATACAACATTTACAACCGATACTGAGGAGACTGATAAGTGACATGACAACTAAAACGATAAACCAATCAAGGAATCCTAGCGAGCGAGAAATGATTTCTATTGGTCGAACAAAACACCTAATGCCGGCTTATCTGCGCGCGAAAAACAAAAGACGCGCGGCCGGCGGGCGAGTCACGACATGATCTGTGCACACATTCGCATTCGCTAAATATTCGCATCGATTATTGCGAATGCGAATGTCGATACGAATGTCTAAAATGATGCGAATCATTCGCATATGCGAATGCGAATGCGAATTTTCGTAACATCCCTGGTGTAATCACTTAAAAGTCTGATCTTACCTGCTTCTTTTGGAAAAACCAAAAGTGGAGAAACATTCTGAGTTGCCTCCTCAACTTTCCTTATAACATCTAATTCATAAAGTCTATCCAATTCTTCTTTAACATTATCTCATAAGGGTATGGGAACTACTCTGGGAGTACACCGAATAAAGCCTTTAGTTTTGTCTACTAATTGAATATCAAATGACTCCTTATAAACACCTAATTCATCAAAAAGCATGGGAAATTCCTTCTGGACGTTAACAGCACTCAAATGATGTAAATCGTTAATACCCGTAATCTTGATTATTTTCACGGCATCCAATGCAGGTACCCCCAAAATAGGAGGTTTTACATTTTTAACCACATAAATATCTCCACAGTATTGGTATTGCCCACCTTCATATTCCAAAACAAGTCTAAGTTTACCTCACATAATCAATCTTGTTTTATCTGGACCGCTGATGTTAATTGAAACTGGCACCAAACTGGCCAATTTTGACACAAGCTCCTCTGGAATGGCTACTATATCTGCTCCTGGATCGATAAAAAATGGAACGTTACTTTTTAAAATTACTTCTCTATATACGTCTACTTTTAATTTACATCTGTTACTATTTATTAAACACACCTTCAAGCTACGCTAAAGCCAAGCTAAGTTATTTGCCTCCGCTTCTTTTGTGTGACTAATCTGGCCCCCTTTACAACACCTAGCAAAATGACCTGCCTTCTTACACTTCAAGCATTGGGAATGGATAGCTGGACACTGCTGACGAGTTTTGTGCATTCGTCTACCATAAAACCAACATGTTTTATAATTTTGACTTATCTTGTTTATTTCCTTTTCATTGCCTGTGAAACTACTTTTACAGCTTGCTCCAAGGTCAAAGATACGTTAAATAACATTTTTTCTCCTGCTTTCTTACTAGATACATATAACAACTACTTGATCACGTAACATTTCTTCCTTAAACTCCTTGAACTGGCATATATATCTGCCAACACGCGTATTTCTCTGATGTATTCGTCCACCGACTCCCCCACTTCTTGTTTTCGGCTATTTTTGTATCTAACATATAGGTACAGGATTTCTTTTAGGGGTGAAATGCTCATCAGTGCGCCTTAATGCTTCCTCTAACGTACACTCTCCCCCGCCAGTGATGCTTAGCTGTATCGCCATGTCTCGGCTGTATGTCCTCGGCTTTTTCACCGATCAAATATAGTAACTGGTCTACTTCGTCCTTTTCAGTCGTGTTACCGCAATTGGAGACCGAAAGGAAGCGGTTAGCTCGCGTTCTCCACTTGATCCAATTCTCTGGTACGAAATCGTACGGGTTCGGGGCCGCCATCGAACATGGCGTGTTTACGTTAATTATCTAGACTGCTTCTTTGTCCTCAATCATCTTGGTATTATGTTTACCCCACTGCAACCATCTAGTATACATGAAAGTCTTTATTACTGTAACTAATGTTTTATATTAGAATACCGACCAGTCTTACATACAAGCGTCACTAAGCCAAGTGCCTTCTCGCCGACCTAGCTGTCAAACGTGCTCACACGTTCAGAAACTTATCACGATCTTACAACACTCATCAAATCTAATCAACTTGTCCGCATTCGCAAATATTAAAAAAAACCCAGTTCGCAGTGTAGACAAAGGGGTGCGGACAACTGGGATTAGCCGATTTCTTGGAGCTCGCGAAAAAAGTATAGTGCTAAACCAAAACCAATAGTGTATGTTATTTGTGTCCTTCGCAACCACATTTTTTGGCAATTTCGGAGTCTACACATAACACGGTCGATGTTTCGGTGTCGGACATTAGAGGAAAAAAATCCACGGCTTGTCCTCCGCTTCCCTGAGAGCTATGACCAATGATGTTGTGCAAACACGCAATGTGCCTGGAAGAGAACAGGCGAACTCAAAAACTTACTAAGGTCAAAATTGTGTTAAAAATGAAAAAGATAATAAAAAATTGATATGTATTTTTTTATTTTCATTACTTTGTCCTTACTGTATAGAAATATACAATATCTTACATAAGTACAATATAATTTACATTTTACAACTAACTATAGTAAAGGGAACATAAGAAGTCAAGTAAGACGCCTGTCATCCCAGTACAATTCATGGGTTGAAAGACTTCCTCCCCCTCCTCCTCTTCCTCTTACTATAGTCTGAATTAGCTAGAAAAAATACAATTAAAAATGGACGGACATCGAGATTCTAGTAAAAGCTAACTGTGGTCAGATTCGAGTAGTAATAGTCATACAAAATATTAGGATTGAAAACAGTGCGAGTGATTTAAGTCTGCACCGCCCATAAATGAAAAATGTGAACATTATGTTATGTTTTTACTCTAATGAACACTGTAAAATTAAGACAAGATTGTGTTTTCTAATAAATTCCTTGTCTTGAAATTGAAGAGTGGTTTTTTGTTGTAGAGGACACACAATGGCCTAAATGACACAGTTTAATAATCCACTTCGTGTTGTCAAGTTAACTTACTTACTCATAGTTCGATTGTTATCAAGTTATGTCTGTATGTTTTATAGACCATCATTTCATAGGACGTATCACTTCGCAGAATTTTCATTAAATAGAAAGCTATTTTCTCCTGAAGGCACTGGTCCCACCGCGCCGGTGAGTAAGCGATGAACTAACGGCGATTTTCTTGCCCAAGAAACGAACAAAAGATAATCGCTACCGTGTAAATAAAAGAGAGAGATATAAATTTATAGTTCATTCGAGTGAGCCAGCGATGAACTATAAACTTAAAGCTCTCTCTTTTATTTACACGGGAGCGATTATCTTTTGTTCGTTTCTTGGGCAAGAAAATCGCCGTTAGTTCATCACTTACTCGCCGGCGATGGGACCAGTGCCGAACCCGTGTTGATTTCAGGTTATCTTAAATATGATTAACGTAGGTTAGGTTAGGTGAGACTTGTAACCATCACAAGATAAACGGAATCAACACGGGTTTAGCAGAACATAGTTTTCTATGAAACGAAAATTCTGCGAAGAGATACGTTCGAATGAAATGAGTATCTATAAAACAAGGGTAAACCAGTTATGTCATATACCCTATAAATTGTGTATTCCATCCAAAACATCCTTCGATTTCAAGACAATACTTTAGTTTATCAGAAAACAATAATAGTAATTATGGTGCAGTTTTAAGATTGGTGCTTTTCACCGGTGAGGCGACGCGAGAAATGATTGCGCGAAAATGTAAAATTGTACTAAAAAACCATTTCCACCACTGATGCATGAGGAGGGAATTTCATCTCTTCTCGCCTCGCCTTGCTGTCGCTGGTAGAACAGCTTTAAACCACACTGTTTACGATCCGTAAAGGAGCTGCCGTCATACCAAAGCAGTACCCTAATTACCGTACTCGCTAGCGAGTGGAATGCTATGTCCCTCGCAGTATTGTTATAGAGTACGAGGGGCAGAGCATCTGACTCGCTCGCTAGCGAGTACGGTAATTGTAACTAGTGGTAAGGATACAGATGGCTCACTGCAATGTAGTAGTTGAAGCATTCTATACTCTATTGTTTACAACATACAATTTATTATACTATACGCAGTTAGCTGCCTTCTTTGGTATAACGGCAGTAGTAGAGTATCTACCTACATTTCCATACGAAGCGAATTTATACCCACGTGAGTATCTCGACCGTACGCTGCAGTGGATTCTGACTTTATATTAGCTGGGTCTCTATTCTATTGTGTAAAACCTAATTGTTGTTGATGTTATCTTATTGGCTACATGCTCATAGCTCTTATTTACTTGTCAGTAATGGCGGCCGAGTTAGAAAACAATACGATAACATGTCAAAAGCAATTAGGTTTTACCGAGAAGGATGAAGCCACAGGATTAGTGTTTCTCTTATATTTACTGCTTATGACTAACAAAGGGTTTGGTGTGATTACACTAAACATTTGTGACTTGAGCGTTATTTACTAACTAAATGCATATTAATATGTAACAACAGTAAATACAGTTAGTTAACCCTTAAATGCATGATGTAGAATGTATACTATGTAACAAACAACAACAAAAATTACCTAGACTCTATTCTATTCGGCAAAACCATGTTGCTTTTGACATGTTATTGTGGGGACCTATCGATGTTTCGAAAAGCTTGTCCTTATTGATCTTTTAGCCACGGTTGGCCTTTGTTTTAAAAAAAACTGTCCGTTCGTTAGAATTACTGCGATTCGGCCGGCATTATTGTCAAGTATAGATGAATTACCGAGAGCGTGGAATTGCATATGTAGGGGTAATATGTGTTTACAGGCATTCTATATTAAATTTCCTCAACTTCTCATACCATCAGCATAAAAAAAGTTTTGTTATATATTCAAAAGTAAGTACAAAAATGATGTCAGTGTCAAATTCTAAATACTTTTTTACAATGCAATGCTAAAATATACCTCTTATTTTAATGTATTCTCGATATTTTCAGAATTATTTTGACTGGGCATGTACGACTGTAAGTTACACAGTTTGCAGAAATTATGGCAGAAAGTAGCAATAGTTTTGGTCCGATTGAGAGTCAAAGTAAACAAATATGTCATAAATATTTTCAACTATATATAATTTTCTCAAAAATGTTCGGAAATGTTGACATTACTATCACATAATGAGACGCGAAATGCATAGTTTACTGACAGTTCTCAAATTAAAAAAAAAAACATTGCGTGCTCGCTACACAAGCCCGCAATGTTGCATACAAATTCCATTACTATCTAGCTTGTAACTTTTTAAAAAAGTGAAAAAGCCTATAATAAAATGATTGCATAAGTCTTATATATCCAAATTTTATTCGAAACATAACTTTTTTATCTGTGTATGGAATAGCTTATGTTTTTTTTTTATAAAGCTTGCGTTTCTCCTTATCATAAACAAAAAGGCGGTAAAGAGTGATGGTTTTTTCACATGAAGTTTCTGTTTGTATGCGATTTAAAGAATGAGTTCAAGCGATGAAGATTTTACTCCAACACAATTTTTTTCTGGCGATTTTTGAGAAAAGCACTATATTTGCCTCGGCAGGAACAGCAATTGAGGGCTTCGTATTTTTAAACGGACTCGCAAGCTCGTCCGTTTAAACCAATACTCGGCCCGCAATTGCCTACTTCCATGCCTAGGCAATAATGTACTATTTCATCTGCCCCATAAGCAATATCCAACCTTAAAGATGAAAATTTAAATAAATGATAGCGACTAAAAGCAAAAAAAGGAAATACATACTTATTCCAGTTGTTTAGTGTAATCTCATTAAATTAAGAAAAAACCAAATTGTTTTCGTTTTCATGCGAACGGTACAACCACTACATATGCAATTCCACGCTCTCGGTAATTCATCTATAAATAAGAGCTATCATAAGGTTGACAATACGATAACATGTCAAAAGCAAGATTTTACAGAGAAGAATAGGGCTGTGTCGGAAGCACGTACAGTCGAGTTCATAAATATGTGTACACTTTAGTACCTTGTCTATTTAATGACATGAATAAACCGCCATATATGTATAGTCACAGCGATTAAAGTGACAAGGTACTAAAGTGTACACATATTTATCAATTTGATTGTACACATTCGATCATGGCGTTCAATTCTTTTTAATACACTAGAATAATAAAAAGGTTAGTATACCATAATATGTTAGAGCTTAGTCTCTGGTTTAGGTGCGGGTTTCCGCCGGCGGCGGCGTTCGTAGTCGTCTAGCGCTAGGTGCGTCGCATGGGTCACGTGCGACGCATGCGACGCGTGGGACGCGTGCGTGGAATGTGGTGTGTGCGGCGTGTGCCGTAATTCCGAGTAGGTCTGTAGCTGTGACGCCACGGAGCAGTTGGAACGGTGGTCGCTGTCGTCGCCGCTGTCCACGTCGCCTGTAATTGCATGTTTTGTTAGGACTCTGGGCTGATTTAATGTAATATAATATAATGAAATTAAAAATTAACGATTATGAAAGAACGTGATGTGACAATTCGCTACTTTGAAAAAAATGCTTTTGTGAAAATAGTTTAATAAACCAACGGTTCCAGAAAAAAATCTCATGAAAATTCGGGCAAACGAAACCATAGGGGTATGTCCTGGGTAAAAAAACAATAATTTTAATTAGTCCGTCAGTAAGATTATCAAAAAATATTGAACACGTATTTTTTGCTTTATCAAGTCAATCAAAATTGACAAATATAACGCGCATCAAAGTTCGGGCGGGGGCTCGTGACGTCGCAACGTGGTATAAAGTGTGCCACGGCGTGACGTCACGGGAAACTTCATCGCACTTTATCTTCGTAATTTTTTGTTTAATTGACAAAAAAATATATGTGTTCAATATTTTTTGATATGTAGATGACGGACTAATTAGTTTTTTTTAGGACACTAGCCTATTGGTACCAGAATTTTGACTATGTGATAGGACCCAGACGCATAAACACACATATAGACATAGGCGTCAAAGTTAGGCACCCTTCTTATTGCGTCGGGGGTTGGTTTAAAGGTAAGAAGCGACACTGTCTATATGCATCAAATTTTCGCCCTCCAAGGGTAAGTGTTACTCAAGAGTAAACTCATTATCAATAATACTTTAGAAAAAAGGACGTATGCCTCATAGAACCGCGTATGTATTAGTGACCTTATTTCTTAGGCAGAGGGTTAAATTGTCTCGATTATTAAATTGCGCTTGCGTCCTTTTTAGGGCAGAATAATAATAAAAACTGACCGTCGCTGCTGTTGTTGCTGGGCGGCGCGTCGCGGCGGCGGCGCCAGTAGCGGAACTCGCGCGGCAGCGTGTACGACCGCGGCAGCGAGATCTGCAACGAACATTTTGTTAATACTTTAGAAAAAACTAGTATCCGATATTTCGAGATGTTTGAGTTTGAACTTAATTCTCTTCACATTTAAGTTTAAAATCGTACGTCATGAAATATGAGGTACGAGGTTTTTACAAAGCATTGACGATTTATTTCTTCAATCGGCGTTATCGTTATCTATCTAAAAAATAGCCTTATTCATAAACGCACAACAGCTAAAATATGCTAAAAATATCCTTTGTCCTTGTCATTTTGACCGTTTCACTTCGTTTGCCCGAATTTCATTTGCCATAATTGTATCACTTGCCATAATATTAATTTGCTATAAAGTAATTTTTTCTGCAACCGTAAACCTTTCAGGTTATTTTTACACGCCATCGTTAAGAGCTCAATAGGTTAGGTTAGCATAGTTTTATAACAATTCTGAATAGTTAACGGTTTCAGAAAAAATCATGCAAATAAAATTATAGCACATGAATTTCGGGCAGAAATTTTATTTTTAATTTGATGATTTATTTATTGTTATATTATAAGATAACCCATTTTGACTTTTGCATCTGACAGAAAGTGACAAAGCATACTTTAACTGAAATAATAAAGGGCTAAGTAAAAGTCATAAAAGTTTATTCCCAGATCACTATACCACACTTTTATGCATGTATGTTAGTGCGTAGATGCTGGAAGAATAACATCGTTCAATCAAACACCAAATTAAGGGTGAGTATCCAGAGGCCCTAATTTAAAAATCGAAGTTCGAAGTTACGTTAGCTCCATCTCTGTCACTCGTCATTCGAGACTAAATCGAGAGAAAGGGATGGAGCTAACGTAACTTTGAACTTCGATTTTCGAAGTAGGGCCTCAGAGCCGAGCGACGTAGCGAAGCGGTGAGCGAGGAAAAATCCACCAATAGGAGAGCTCCGCTGAGAGAGGATAGGAAAATTAAGTAATCCTATTGGTGGATTTTTTTCTCGCACTCAACATTGCTTTCTCGCACAGATTTGGTGGATATTCACCCTAAAGGGCCAGTTTTGAGTACGCGATGCGTTGTTTTTTGTATTACATTTGCATTCTCAAGGCAATTTTAAAACTGCAATCTTTTGACTGCAAATTCGTTGCCAACCCTGAGGTTTAATATGGAGAGCCTCTATGCTAGTAATTTCACCGGTTGTCTTATCTCCATTGGAACATAATGCAAACACTCCTGCTTGGCGGTGGGTTAATGGATAAGATTGTGGTAGCGATCCGGACGGACCTTGGATAAGGTCCTAACACCACCACTAGGTTGTGCGGCGCGTTCCGCAAAAAGTTCAAATATAACGACTTATAAGGCCTTTAAAGTTTTTACTGTCGCATTGTCGTCTTTGGACGTGTTGAAATAAGATCGAAATTAATTATCATTCACGCATGAGAGACGCTTGCGGAGATTATTTTTGTGGTGTTAATTAATTTAGATCATATCGCATCTTCAAAACAATAGTGACGTAATTCAGAAATTTTAAATTTCGAATTGGGTCTCTATAATAATAAATTTATAACTTGAAGTCTGAAAGCAGAAATTTTGAATTACGTCACTATTGTTCTGAAGGTGCGATATTTGCACACGTTTAAAGGAGCAGACTTTGGCAGTGAGAAAGACTCTGCGCTGTGCTTCGCTGTACAATTATGGACATTTACGGTGTTCCACTTGAGAAACGGTTGCTTTTTTCGTCGCAGCTAGCTATTATTAAAGCGTTCGGGTCATTACGCAGTGAAGGTGCAAACGAATATCGCCATAGACGTGGAAGACCGGGAATGTCCCTGATTGTACAGTCGACTACATAAAGATGCATCCACTTCTGGACCTTATTACAATGCAATAAGGTGAATAAGCGGATAAATCTCTTAGTAGTCGACTTTACGTGTACAAGTCCTAAGCGAGATAGAAGAGAGATAGAAGGGTATCGGTAGCGACCTGGCTGTCGATGTCGCTGGGCGCGCGCGGCGCGGCGCCGGGCGCGGAGTCCTCGCCGCTGCTGGCCGCGCCCTCCTCCTTCTTGCGGCTCCTGCAACATCCGGGGAACGAGTTAGCGATGATGGAGAACATTGCTCAGAAGCCTTAAAGTGTTTTTAAAAGAATTGACGAAATATGTGCCACACGTTAACTTTTGTTTTTTTAGAAAAGCTAGAAATATTTTTATTTTTGTTATTTAACTATTAAACTAACATAAGTAGCGGCTAATACAAGACATCTATACTCCAAACGTCATCAGTGTACATCTTGTAGTATTCTAGTAAGCTTGTTACATGGACATGACGAAACTTTATAACGGTTCCGTGTTTATTACTCATACTCATTTATTGGACTCTGGATTTTGGATAGGAATCTTAAAATGCTAGTATATGTGGGTCAAAATCTTTTTCGATGCATTGAAATTTGTCCTCGGGAAATGTGCCAGAGTGGTTGTTTTTGTAGGAAGTAATATTTTATTTTGTTTGACGATGTTTGACAGTACTGTGTTGATTCAAATAAAATAAACATTTATTGAGATTAAAAAAAATACTACTAAAGAAAAAATTACGATCGTGACAGAGTGGAATATTTCAGTGCATCGAAAAAGATTTTGACACATTTAGCATCATTAGAATTACAGTCACCTAATTTCGAGTTAGGTCTCTAAAATAATAAACTTTTGACTCGAACTCGAAAGCTGAAATTTTGAATCGGGTCACTATAACTGTAAAAGGCAAAAATCGTGGAGGACGCCCGCGGGCGAGACGGAGAGATGATATGCGCAGACGGGCCGGTGTAGGTCGGACGAGAGAAGCCGAAGATCGGGAGCGGGGGCGGGCATCGGGAGAGGCCAGCGGAGTGATACGGGCCGAGAACGATGATGATGATGATAATGATGGATCGCAAAGGCGGTGGTGGTATAAAATATAGTCGGTAGTTACGTGTAGGGCTGCGGCCAGTGGCAGCAGACGGGCCGGCCGC
Source organism: Acleris literana (assembly GCA_946894065.1). NCBI lineage: Eukaryota > Metazoa > Arthropoda > Insecta > Lepidoptera > Tortricidae > Acleris > Acleris literana. The sequence goes on along the minus strand of OX335688.1, from coordinate 5,724,986 downwards.
AGCCCTCGAGGTAGTGCGGCGCCAGCAGCACCTCGGGCGTGCGGCAGCGCAGCCGCCGCCGCTCGCCGCGCCGCGCGCCGCACGCGCAGCCCGCCGCGCCCGGCTCCGCGCCCGCGCGCCGCTCCGCGTACGCCCGCAAAGGGGACTCGCCCTCGTAGCTGTTCACGGCCTCGGCTATGTAGTTCCGGGGACTGTTCACGTTTCGAGGGCTCCCCGAGTCATAGTGGCGGCTGTCGTTGAGCAGGTACGGCGGGCGGATCGGCCTCGCCGTCTCGGTTCTCGAGTTTCCGGGATTCTCGTAGAAGGTTCTCGAGTCGTCGTATCTGTGGATCTTGAGCTCGGCCAGCTCGGTCTTCTGGAAGTGGGGGTAGCTTTTTATCTCCGTGTACGTCGGGTAGATGTTGCACGTGTGCGGGATCGGGTAGTTTTGGTACGAGTGCGTCATCTCTATGCTCGGCCAGGCGGGCTCCGCATGCGTCTTCGCCCTCGGTATAGGCTGTCGCTGGAGGCTGCTGTATATCTCCTCGGCGGCTACGGGGGTCGTTTTGGCCAGTTTGCCCTGTTTGATCTCCTCCTCTATGACCCTTAATTCAGCGAGTTGCTTCTGCTTTTTTTCCTGGAGCTTCTGTTGGATGTTGACACGGGAACCGACGCTTGAGCCTTCGTTTTCTGACGAGCCGCCCTGAAAATAACATTGTCATTCACCTTCTTCACTTGAATACAGGTATCTAACAAAAAAATATGATTATGGCAATTCACATAAATTAATTATCTATGAAAATTATATTAGATAAATAAATAAAAATTAAGAGCAATCTCACACAAATTGAACTACTCCCAAATTAAACTCGAAACTTGTACTATAGATACCAGAACAACGATAAACATACTCGTACTTATATAGCGAAATAAATAAATACATTATAAACAAACTATAATGCATTTGTTTAAGTACTTATCTACAATATATATTAAAAATTAAACTAAAACTGCCAATGAAAACTGTTTTGTCAAGCTTTGTAATATTAGTGTTCTGCTTGAATTGTCTTATTTTTTATTGAACAAATAACATTTAGCCAAGTATCATTTTTTATTTATAATCATTTTTCATCACACTTGCTCGTAAATAGTGTCCTAATATGCTAGAAATATCGACCGTAAATCCAAAATAATACCCGCGGGCCTTTTTTTACCATTACGCCCTATCGTGCGCAATAGTTTTTTTTAAAATATAATACGTGAACTCAAACTATCCTAATACGTCAGGACCCCAATTCTTGTGCCATTCGATATGAAGTTTCATTTGAGATGAAATGTCAGTTGCATACAATTTTCTGAAAATCTCATATATAAACTATTGATCTCAACTGTCAGTAGAATCGGACTCCTGAACACGTTTGACATTACCTGTGGTAAGTCATAGAGAATGATGTAGTCTGCCGCTAATTTATAAATACTGATAAACTGTGTGATTTCAAAATAATAATTAAAAGGGTGTCTTTGTGCACATATTAAAATTTATATGTCCATAAAAAACATGTCGTCATCATAAGAAATGGATAATGCGACTCCGCCGGACATCGCCAACGGGGCTAAGATTATTAGTGAGAATCGTAATTAAAAAATATGATCTTTTGTCTGATTTTAATTCATTTCCTCGCAATTGTGATGAAAAACATTGTATGTTACACGGGCGGTAAAGGAAAGAAATACAAAGCTCGAGTCATTAAAGCCCTCAGCCTTCGGCTTCGGGCTTCTAACAGACTCTCGTTTGTAATTCTGTCTTTACCACTCTTAATACACAATGTACTATTATTTTATTCCAAAAAAATATGTGACACGCACCCACTGTATGTATGTTTTCTCTAAAATTTCCGGAAATGTTGACATTCCTATCTACATATTGAGACGCGAAGTACATAGTTTACTGACAGATTTCAAAAAAAAAAATACATTCCGTGCTCGCTACACAAGCCCGAAATGTTGCATATAAATTCCATTACTATCTATCTTGTAACTTTTTTAAAAGTGATAAGGGCCGTAATAAAATGAGGGCACAAGTCTTATACATACCTATCTAAATATTACTCGAAACATAACTTTTTTATCTGTGCTTGGAATAACTTATGTTTTTGTTAAAAGAGAAATTGCGTTCCTCCTTGTCATAAACAACAAGGCGGTAAGGAGTGATGGTTTTTTCACATGAAGTTTCTGTTTGTATGCAATTCAAAAATGAGTTCAAGCGATGAAGATTTGACTCCAACACAATTTTTTTCTTGCGATTTTTGAGAAAAGCACTATATTTGCCTCGGCAGGAACAGCAATTGCGGGCTTCGTATTTTTAAACGGACTCGCAAGCTCGTCCGTTTAATCGCAAGCTCGTCCGTTTAATCCAATACTCCCCCGCAATCGCCTACTTCCATGCCTAGGCAATAATGTACTATTAAATGTTCCATCATAACAAAACCACTGGACTTTCTCGAAACTTTCTGTGTGATAGGGCCGAGATTCTAGGCGGTTAAAACCATATCGACTTAGACCTGTTATCGTATTGACAACGTTTTGTAACTCTTATATACTTGACAGTAATGGCGGCCGAGTTAAAAACAATACACGCCTAGAATCTCGGACCAGAGGGCTCAGACAAGATGCACTACGCTAAGTAACGTTTCTATTCGATTCGTTTTTAAACCAATCGCGTCACTGGTAGACCGCGTGACTTTTCGTATCACGTCATCTTCCAGTGACGCGATTGGTTTAAAAACGAATCGAATAGAAACGTTTGTTAGCGTAGTGCATCTTGTCTGAGCCCTCTGAGGGAGAGTAGAGTAGTAATGTAGGTACGTGGTGGTTGTGCGCGGCGGGCAGCGGGCGGCGCCAGAAGGCGGCGGGCGCGGGCGCGGCGGGCGGCGGCACGAACGTCGTCGGCTTCTTCTTCTTGCGGCCGTTCGCCGCGCTGCACCACAACCACACCATGTAAGGAAAGCGCTCATTGTCTTGAACCTTTACATAGTGCTCGGCCGTTAAGAAGTCCATCCTGACAGCTGTCATCGCTTTGAGGTTATAATTTGTACTGGAATGACAGGTGTCAGGATTGACTTATAAACGGCCGGGCACTGTAATAGGATTAGCAAAGTTGTATTCTATAAAAGTTTGCGACTGTAGAAATCTGTCAAAATGTATACAGGGTGTCTGGAAAACCTTTGGAGATATTTGGCGCGGTAATAGTTGGCACGATTCTGATCACGGGTGTATGGTTCATTTTTGTTTCTGTTAAGGTAAAAAAAAAGAAGGTTTAATTATATTCATTTTGTTCCTTAATGTATCGCAGCCGATATCTTGACCTTGACATTTTGATGTTGATACTTCTCCAAACGTTCGTAGTAACTAACGTCAAAACTCCAAGTTCAAGGTCAATGACCTGAGATCACACCTACGTTATTTACATGGTATGTAAACAAACAGTTCGCCCCATGTAAACAAAAATCAAGTTAACATTTAAAAAAATAATGATACAGTTTAGTGAAACTTACTGTATTTTCATTTTTGCAATTGGAACACTAACTGGTTTTAAAGGAAAATACACTAGATCTCTTGTTCATGCTTTGCCAAGAGTGATTATATCGTCCGTCTTGTCGAGATCTAACCATTTACCAATGTTTTCTGCTCTAAAGTGGTCCATATAACTGGTTTACAGCAAAAATAATTACGACTTGAATATTTGAAAATAACATAATTTAACAATGACATCTAATGACAGCCATAAATTCATAGACTTCTAAAAGTTCGGATAGACGATGGATATAAAGGTTGTCGCATAATTCATTACAATTTATGATGATGTCACACTTACCATAGAGAAACAAAGGGCATTGGGTAAATTTGTTTGACGAATATTGTCATTTTTTTCAGCAGCCACGGATGATTTTTACATAGTTATTTAGTGGACCTCTAAATACACATAGATATATATAATTTATGGCGGTAAATAATATCGGAGCGGAGATTTTAAAGATTTAAGTATTCAGTTTTTAGTACAAAAGTACGCCCAAGTATGAATATTTAAATATCTCGGCTCCGATGCACTTTAGAGTATTACATTACATAACAAAATATGTTTATTTTTAATAATTCTATCATAATTTACCACTTTTATGAATGGTCGCTCACCTTGAAAATATGAATTTTACAAATGACAACACTTTTACCCAAACCCCTTTACAAACCTTTCGCAGGCCATGGAATCGATAAACTTACGTAGTACAGCACGATAGCTCTTAGAAGGTGCTTCGGGTTTGTACTTCTCTCTCACTCGCTCTTAATAAGAGCGTAGGTATGGGAACGAGAAACAAGTTCAAACACGAAGCACCTTCTAAGTGCTCACAAAAAACAGGTTATATCAACATCCTTAGTATCCGCGGGGTTTTTTAAGTGTTTTTAGCCAGGATCTGGCATTGTTCTTTGGTAACATGATTCAATTTTTGCCCGAAATCTTCTGATTAATAAGCTATTACTTCCAACTAAATAACCACCATTAACTGCTACACTCAGAAACGTCAATTATATTTAATGCTTGTTTAGTGATGTGTTGTCTTATTCTCTTGCTATAGCAAACAAAATAACAGACGCAACTTTAATCAAGCATTCAATTTAATTGACGTCTCTGAGTAAATAATGGTTGCTACTTAAGAATACTGTAGTGTCACCACAGTGTGTCACCACGTTGATCTCTCGTATCGTATCGTATCGTAAGAACGAAGCTATCCTAAAAGGGGTGATAGACGGGCGAGTAAGTACGCCGTACTTTCACGACATTTGGGCATTTTCACGAAAAAGTGTACCCAATTAAGGACTGAAATTAAGGAACTTAAACTTTGTCGAAAATTAGCTATACATTGACGGCCACCAAAACTGACAAAGTTAAACTTCCTTAATTTCAGTCCTTAATTGGGTACACTTTTTTATGTAAATGCCTAAGTACGGCGTACGTACTCGCCCGTCTTCATCCCTTTATTTTTTCTTTCTTTAGGATACGAATATCTTTCAACAAGTTCAACAACGCGTATGATGCCAGCTTTAAATGTAATTCTGATAAAACGTAACGTGTACCTAGGAACGATTTTATTTTTACAAATGAATCCTAAACCTCTTTTCACAAAGAGTTTTCAAAGGTACAAGATTTAAAAAATTACTATGTCAAACCAAAGACTACTATTGTATACTGGGATAAACTGGTGTCAAACTATCAAAGCACAATCACAAATTAATGTTCGTTTTATTATTGTGTATTTTATTTGTATTAATCCCTGGATAGTGGACCAAATCAATAAAATAAATTCATGATTCATGATCGTTAAAGAAGTTTGATGTAAGTACGTGTAAAAGTGCTATTTTAGCTGTGAGAGAAGTTAGAAGAGTGCGCGTAAAAATCGTAATCGTAAGTTTCATTTTTAAATTATTTTACATAATAGCCCTTATCAGAGACCGTCTTATCATTCACATTACAGAATAATGTGTCAGTTTTTTAAACACCATGGAGCTTTTGACCATGATTAGAAACATTGTTGATAAGGAACAACTTGTTTATTACGTTGTGACACATGTTATGAATGAAGTAGTTAAGATGGGGTACACTGAGAGCATCGTCAGGAAAGGTGATGATAAATTAGCCTGCAACTCAGTCAAATATTAACTTAAAAAAAAGTTACCAGTATAGGGATGATCCAAATCATCCACCCTATCTACTGTTAAAATTTCTCCAAAGGTTTTCCAGACACCCTGTAGAATTGACAAAGGCACGATAGATTATGTTTTACGTAGCTGTACATATTATTTGTTTCTTGCAATCATTAACGTTCGCAGAAAACTTATCTTAAACTAGCTAGAGTATTATCGCCGGCGCCACCTATAAGGCTGCGGCTCCACTGACGCGGAGACGAGCGGAGCTGAGTGGAGCAAAGCTGTGAAAAGAGTTAAGTGATTCCACTGAGGCGAAGACGAGCGGAGCTGAGTGGAGCCGCAGCCTTAGCAGCATATAGGGCGTCCCAAGACTCCGCTTGACTGTTTCCCACTTTCCACTGAAGCGGAGCGAAGACGAGATGTGGATTTCAACTAATATGATTGGCCTCACTGGAGCCGCAGCCTAAAGCACCACGAAAAAGTAATAAATAATAGACTTACCCGATATTAACTGGGTTCGTGAAGCGACAGTTAAACACGCCGGGTATCGCCGCATTGTCGGACGAGCTCGACTGTTTACCTGAAAGAGAAAAGTTTAAATTCACATCTCATTGGTTCCGGACCACCGAAAAACGTTAAATAATAATGGGACTCCTTGGAATAGCATATGCATATTCTACTAGATTGAACTACTTATACGTTTTCACCGATTTCAGTACGGAGAACAGTCTTATTGCTCGCAAGTAAATAAACTTTTCTCAAACAAGCAATGAAATGTTGGCGTTATGTTAGTTATTTTTCATCACACTTGCTCGTAAATAGTGTCCTAACATGCTAGAAAAATCGACCGTAAATACAAAATAATACCCGCGGGCCTTTTTTTTACCATTACGCCCTATCGTGTTTTTTTTTTTTAAATTATACGTAGACTCAAACTATCATAATACGCCAGGACCCCAATTCTTGTGCCATTCGATATGAAGTTTCATTCGAGATGAAATGTCAGTTGCATACAATTTCCAAAAAATCTCGCATATAAACTATTGATCTCGACTGTCACTAGAATCGGACTCCTGCCCGTTTGACATTATCTGTGGTAAGTCATAGACAATGATGTAGTCTGCCGCAAATTTATAAATACTGATTATAAACTGTGTGATTCCAAAATAATAATTAAAAGGGTGTCTTTGTGCACATATTAAAATTTATATATCAATAAAAACATGTCGTCATCAGAAGAAATGGATAATGCGACTCCGCCGGACATCGCCAACGCGGCTAAAATTATTAGTGAGAATCGTAAGTTAAAAATATGATCTTTTTACTGATTTTATTTCATTTTCTCGCAATTGTGATGAAAAACATTGTATGTTACACGGGTGGTAAAGGAAATACAAAGCTCGAGTCATTAAAGCCCTCAGCTAGAATTACAGACTCTCGTTTGTAATTCTGCCTTTACCACCCTTAATACACAATGTACCTACTATTAGGCTTAAAAGTATCACGTTTCGGACGGAACAACTCGAAACTGTAAAGGAATTTCATACAAAATTGAAGGCCTAGGCTGGGAAGTATTTTTTTAAAATTTTAATGTAAGATTGCAGTCTTGAGATTGCCATCGTAAGATTGCACAGTCTCGAGATTACCATCGTAAGGTTGCAGTCTTGAGATTGCCGTCGTAAGATTACAGTAATGAATGTACTTTTAATATTTACAGTTAATGTATTTTTTATTTCATTGCATTGTTTGAGAAAAGCACTTTACATACCTCGCCGTGAAAAAAGGTTGCCAGCCTCGTAACTATCGGTCCTCGCTTCGCTCGGCCGTCCTACTTCCCGGCCTCTATAGTAATGTACTATTATTGTACAACCAATAATTCTACTTCATGTATGATTTTGTTCACAAAATATAGGAGCCAGATTAACATTACACCGTTAGTTTAGGTGAAGTGTAATTGTTTTTATGATACACAAGCATTATTTGCCGGCTACACTTTTTTTGGCACACTCTGAGAAAACTAAATTTTTTTCTAGCCTGTTGTTGTGTCCCACTGCTGGGCCTCCCCTCTTTTTTGCTACTCGTCCCTATCCGGAGCGCACTCTTGCCAATCCCTCGCAAACGACTCCAGGAGGAGGGAACTCTAACTAATCCAAATTCGGTGGGTCTAGTTTACGAACAGCGGAGATCCTGTTGCCATCTTCAATTTTTATCATTTCATCAGCTCTTTGGCACCGTAGTTATTACATTGCTATCCGGTTTACATTTTTAGGTATTGCTTAGCTTAACCTAATAAGGCCAGCTTGCTAGATTTTAAATCTTCATACAGAAAAACATGTGAAGTTAAATAAAATATTACGATAGAAAAGTTGATTAAGACGAATTTGAACAAAATCCTGGATAAAATAGATGAACCACTTAATTACGAATACATACATACATACATACATTAAATCACGCCTTTTTCCTAAAGGGGTAGGCAGAGATCAAAGTTATAAGTGTGTGTTTAGTTCGTTATGTACCGTTTTTGTTCTGCGACGAAGCGTTCGTGCTGTTAGTGCCCTGCTGGTTTTCTCCGAGCATGTAGCCCAGCCGCCGCACATGGAAGTACCTGCGGGAAAACGTTTAGTGTTTTTTTTTATTAGCCTAAACGATTTTCATAAAACTTGGCTGACAACAGCCGCAATATAAGCATTCAAATAAAAAAAGATAGATATCAGAATTTTAAGCTTGAATCTCTTTAAGGTTACAGACTTACAGATAATTCAGAGTAAGCGTGCTCTGTAAATATGAAGCTTCGATTTGTGTGTCAGTAACGCGACAGAAATCGTCCGACTGCCACACAAATAGGTCTGCTTTACGTTCGGAATTTTACGAAAGCCCGATTTTCTTTTCATACAACATGTAGGAGAATTTTATTATTTAGTGGTGTCAAAATGTATGGAATAGTCTGTTTTAATTGGATTTTAAGAGTAAAACTAGATTTATATTTTTGTTCTAAGCGGTCCTGAGCCGAGTGTACCTGTAGTACAGCAGCATGAACATCAGGCCGGAGGCGTACGCGGCGAGCGCGGCGGCGGGCAGCGCGGGCGCGGGCGCGGGCGCGGGCGCGGGCCGCCCCCACCACCACGCGCCCAGCAGCAGCGCGTTCTCCACGAACATCACGCAGTAGAACGTCACCTGGGGAGCACGCCATCACCATATTGCACTAATAATAATGTTAATGCAAAACCTATACTTCATTAGTTTAAGTGGTTAACAAAATGTAAACAAACAGCCCACGTGACTTAAACAACCGATCAAAACTGTTTTAGGGCTTTGACGTATCGGTGTTATGCATCTATTGGCTGATGAATTATATCACATGGTTTTGTTGTTTACATTTAGTTACGTACCTAAAAAAATGAAATATAAAGTAGCTTAGATATAGTATGACGCAATTTTATAGTTTATACCAAGCAAATACCAAGTTTTCCACAAAAAAAAATATTACGGCCCCGGCCGCTCGCCCGCGAACATTCGTCACTGACCATGGTCTGGCGCGCGCGCAGCTCCTGCAGATTCACATAGGCGAGCACGTAGACGGCGGCGACGAGCGCTGCGAGCGCCGCCTTGCGCGCGCGCCCCAGCCGCTCGCCCTCGAACACCGTCTTCGGGGAGATCAGCCACAGGAACATGGACAGCCAGTGCAGACCTGAACATCATTTACGTAAGAACCGATCAGGTGACGTAGGTTGTTTTAGTTGAAATAAAGTTCAACAGGATAGCAAGGAAGCTACTGACATTATTACTTATTCGCGTTTGTAATTTAAGACACAGCTAACAGTAGGAAAAGCTCCTCGAGATCCAAATTTTGCTTAAAAATCGCCGTTATAAGTTAAGTAATAAGGCTGTACCTATAACTAAGAACACCCAATATTCGTAGACTAGAGCGTAGGCGGTGAGAGCGCAGATCCGCGCCGAAATCGTCCCCAACCGCCACAGGAACTGAAACCGAACGAATACATTTAATTTCTATCTTGTTTTGTAAGCTGTTGGATCTCCAATAAATCATAAATAAATAAATAATAAACATAATTACAAAAAAAAACAATGAAACGCCTACAAAAACAAGTTATCTTTTACTTTTTTGAAGTGGTTCATTGTATTTAAAGATTTTATTTTTATTTAATACTTTTTAGTGATCATAATAATGACTCCGAGCCAGGTGAGCACGAGCCGGTGCACGTTCTGCAGCCGCACGTTTTTGCTAAAGCTATCCAGCGCCCAGCACACACAGACAGCTGCCCTGCCCTGCCTGCAACACTGCCCTGTCTCGTTCCACTGCCCTGTCTCATCCCTCTGCCCTGTCCCATCCCACGGCCCTGTCTCACCCCACTGCCTTGTCCCGCCCGACTGACCTGGAAGATGACTCCGAGCCAGGTGAGCACGAGCCGGTGCACGTTCTGCAGCCGCACGTTTTTGCTAAAGCTATCCAGTGCCCAGCACACACAGACAGCTGCCCTGCCCTGCCTGCAACACTGCCCTGTCTCGTTCCACTGCCCTGTCTCATCCCTCTGCCCTGTCCCATCCCACGGCCCTGTCTCACCCCACTGCCTTGTCCCGCCCGACTGACCTGGAAGATGACTCCGAGCCAGGTGAGCACGAGCCGGTGCACGTTCTGCAGCCGCACGTTTTTGCTAAAGCTATCCAGCGCCCAGCACACACAGACAGCTGCCCTGCCCTGCCTGCAACACTGCCCTGTCTCGTTCCACTGCCCTGTCTCATCCCTCTGCCTTGTCCCTTCCCACGGCCCTGTCTCACCCCACTGCCTTGTCCCGCCCGACTGACCTGGAAGATGACTCCGAGCCAGGTGAGCACGAGCCGGTGCACGTTCTGCAGCCGCACGTTTTTGCTAAAGCTATCCAGCGCCCAGCACACACAGACAGCTGCCCTGCCCTGCCTGCAACACTGCCCTGTCTCGTTCCACTGCCCTGTCTCATCCCTCTGCCCTGTCCCATCCGACGGCCCTGTCTTACCCCACTGCCTTGTCCCGCCCGACTGACCTGGAAGATGACTCCGAGCCAGGTGAGCACGAGCCAGTGCACGTTCTGCAGCCGCACGTTTTTGCTAAAGCTATCCAGCGCCCAGCACACACAGACAGCTGCCCTGCCCTGCCTGCAACACTGCCCTGTCTCGTTCCACTGCCCTGTCTCATCCCTCTGCCCTGTCCCATCCCACGGCCCTGTCTCACCCCACTGCCTTGTCCCGCCCGACTGACCTGGAAGATGACTCCGAGCCAGGTGAGCACGAGCCGGTGCACGTTCTGCAGCCGCACGTTCTTGCTGAAGCTGGCCAGCGCCCAACACACACAGACAGCTGTCCTGCACCGCCTCTCCCACTGCTGTCTCATCCCACTGACCTGTCCCATCCCACTGTCCTGTCTTAATCCACTGCCCTGTCCCATCACTCTGCCCTGTCTCACCCCACTGCCTTGTCTCGCCCGACTGACCTGGAAGATGACTCCGAGCCAGGTGAGCACGAGCCGGTGCACGTTCTGCAGCCGCACGTTTTTGCTAAAGCTATCCAGCGCCCAACACACACAGACAGCTGCCCTGCCCTGCCTGCAACACTGCCCTGTCTTGTTCCACTGCCCTGTCTCATCCCTCTGCCCTGTCCCATCCCACGGCCCTGTCTCACCCCACTGCCTTGTCCCGCCCGACTGACCTGGAAGATGACTCCGAGCCAGGTGAGCACGAGCCGGTGCACGTTCTGCAGCCGCACGTTCTTGCTGAAGCTGGCCAGCGCCCAACATACACAGACAGCTGTCCTGCACCGCCTCTCCCACTGCTGTCTCATCCCACTGACCTGTCCCATCCCACTGTCCTGTCTTAATCCACTGCCCTGTCCCATCACTCTGCCCTGTCTCACCCCACTGCCCTGTCTCACCCCACTGCCTTGTCTTGCCCGACTGACCTGGAAGATGACTCCGAGCCAGGTGAGCACGAGCCGGTGCACGTTCTGCAGCCGCACGTTCTTGCTGAAGTTGGCCAGCGCCCAACACACACAGACAGCTGTACTGCACCGCCTGTCCCATTGCTGTCTCATCCCACTGACCTGTCCCATCCCACTGTCCTGTCTTATTCCACTGCCCTGTCCCATCCCTCTGCCCTGTCTCATCCCACTGACCTGGAAGATGACTCCAAGCCAGGTGAGCACGAGCCGGTGCACGTTCTGCAGCCGCACGTTCTTGCTGAAGCTGGCCAGCGCCCAACACACACAGACAGCTGTACTGCACCGCCTGTCCCATTGCTGTCTCATCCCACTGACCTGTCCCATCCCACTGTCCTGTCTTATTCCACTGCCCTGTCCCATCCCTCTGCCCTGTCTCATCCCACTGACCTGGAAGATGACTCCAAGCCAGGTGAGCACGAGCCGGTGCACGTTCTGCAGCCGAACGTTCTTGCTGAAGCTGGCCAGCGCCCAGCAAACGGAGAAGAGAGACAAGGACGCCGAGATCACGTTCAGTTCCGCGAACGTTTTGTTGGCTGGAAAGTACACGGGTTGTAATTTTTACATGATTTAATTTGGTTTAATACTTTCAGCGCCGGCAGTGATTCACTGAGCCCTAAGCTATGCCGGGCGAAATTCTGGGGTCCTAGTGAAAAAGGTCATAAGTCTTGTGAAGATCAAGTGAAAAAGGGTTTAAGTCTAGTATACTCCGTTTATGTATTAACCCTTTTTTATTACGAGTTAAGTCGACTTACACCCTTTTTCACTAGGTCCCAAGAATTATCGTGGTCACTTATTTGTGTCACTGGCAATAGGAGTACGAATTACATGGACACAAATACGTGTCAACTGGCATAGTTTATAGGTTGCGTTTATTTTTATTTTGCGGCGTCAGTCGTCTTTCTAACCTGTAGTCGAATGGTGCTAGTGCTGGAAAAAATACTGCAAAATATTTGAAAACCGCCGATTTGTGTCGAAAAATGACACAGATTTGTGTCATCGGCATTGTATAAGGGTAACTTTTATGAAATCTAAAAAACTTACACATTTTAAAACCAAAGCGGAATTCGATTAATATTTCAATGACATAACTGTGCATTTAATTAAAAAAAAAAAATGAAAATTTGTCGAGAAAAAGGCTTGAAAATAAAAACACAACATATGTGTCACCGGCATAGGAGTCAGAATTTTTTGATCACAGACGTGTGTCACCGGCGCCGAACGTGTTAAATCGTGCAATTTTGAGCCAGTTCTCGTTATTATGTTAGCGTGAAGTTGGTATGGTTGTGAAAGAAATACGAAACTCATACTAACATTATAAATGTGAAAGTAATTTTGTCTGTGGTTTCGCGGTTAAACCACTGAGCGGATGTCAATGGAAGGTATGGAGTTAGCTTGAACCCTGAGGTAGGATATAGGGTACTTTTTACCGCGAGTAGCGATAAACGACTTCTACGCGGACGGAGTTGCGGGCAAATATTAAACAGGTTTATTTAAAAAACCATAATTTTTGTAAAACATTTATACGCCCACAGTGCGGCGGTACGGAACCCTCTGTGCGCTAGTCTCAACTCGCACTTGACCGTTTTTTTGTATTGTTACCGGCGGGCTCGTCGGCGGCAGGCGCGGGCTCAGCTGGCTCCTTGCACAGCACGTGCAGTTGCAGCAGGAGCATCGGCGCCGCCTCGCAGAACGCGTGCACCAAGCGCAGCATGCCTGCAGACAGCACCGTGAAGCGTGCGTGAGGTGGCCGGATAAGTTACGCAAAATATAAATCATTTATTTTATACTACATTTGATTAGTAAGCGTATAATTACTACCCTAATAAAAGGCGTGAAAGCCGTTCATTAAACTTTCTCAAAAAATCTGGGTAGTTATAGTTATTGAATGGTTTTTCATTACTGCCCTGTTATCAGGGTGGTAATCTGCCGTCGTACGGAAAAAAGAATCTATATATTCGGAAACTGTATAGATAGACTACCCAAAATTATTTCCCCCCAATATTTGTATTCAAATTCGCGTTTTCCCCCATCAATTAACCACACGCATTGATTACACTGTAGCTTTTTCCGAGTGGAATGTTTCAAATAGTAATTCCACAGAGTCGACAGAGTTCCGCTTAATTTCCGCGGAGGTTTAATTTCTGAGTGCTTTGGTCCTTCGGGCTTGCTGTAAAACTAACATAACCTAAACCTACCTACGCGTCTAGTAAAATTAACAAATGGGGAAATTTGCGAATGGAAAATGAAGAAGAAGAATAAACAAACGATTGGCAAATAAAGAAATGGGGAAAGACGCGAATGGGAATACAAACATTGGAGAATATTTAATTTTGGGTAGTTTATCTATACCAGGGCTTCCTGACAAAAAACAACCGCACATAAATTCAGAACATCGACCGAGAAGACGCGTTGCAAAACAGAGCCTGAATGTATCACAATATTCACAATCAATAAGTTATTATTATCACTCATGATGTTACATACATACGCCTCTTTCCCGTAGGGGTAGGCAGAGACCACTTCCTTTCACTTGCTACGATCGAGACAAACTTCCCTCGCCTCCTCCACACTCATAAGTCTCTTCATACACATGCGTCGGTTTAGGGTACCTACTCCTGACCTGGCCCTTTCTTAATACGTCCTCGATCAGATCGTGGAACGTTCGCCTGGGCCACCCTCTTCCAACATCCCCATTTACTCTTGCCTCATGTATCTGTTTCGTCAATCTCATTTCATCCTATCTTTCCACATCAACCAATGTTAAATTAACGCGTTATTTTTTTTTTTCGAAAATTCAAAGCATTACGCGCCGCCCTTGTCATCTTCCTACGCCCGCCTAGGGAGGCACGCCCCTTTGATCTATCTATACGCTCGACTCACAAAGATCGCGCACTTGGTGCTTGACGCGCTTGCGCCGGAGCTCGAGCGGCGCAAGCAGGCGCGCGTACCGCCACAGCACGCCCAGCTGCAGCGCGTGCAGCGCGCACACCAGCCACGGCGCGCGCCGCCGCTCCGCGCCCCACGCCGCCAGGTACCAGCGGAGCGACAGCACCTGCAATCAACATATTTATTTTTCTCAAAATGTTATGGAATCTGGCCATAACATCAGTAATTAGGAGCCAGTAGGTTGAAGTTCCTGGACAACTACGAGTCCTAAAAAGATTATAGTTTGTTGCCGTTGCCGCCCACTTGGCTACCTGCCTCTATCTTTTGTCCTTGTCATTTGTATGACACTGTATAAGTGAGAGAAGCCTATACTAGGTCGTTAAAGTAAATGGAGTATAGTAAAAGGGACGTGTTTATGCTAAAGTACAATGTAGGTTTTAAAGCACTTACTTAGATACAGTCGGCGAAAAATGTGGTCTACCACCCTACGGTTGAAGTTCATTTGCACGTCACGATACAACAAGTTCGATTTTCCCTTGCAATAATATTATGACAGTGACAAGTGACAGCGATAATTAGATCTCACAGAAACTTTTGTCAAAACTGGTAAGCCACTTTCTTGGCCGACCGTACACGATAATCATAGATTTAATAAGCAAAAATTTTGTAGTATTAATCAGCTATGTAGTTAACCTAAAGCGTCTTATATGGTAGTGAGGCTGAAAATTTCCATATAACGTTTCTCTCTCGTTAAACCTGTGAGGCGATTCTCGGTCGCAATCGAGATGAATTCCTATTCGAGATTCAATAGAAGTGACGCTGTCATTCCATGCAGATGCACGATGGAGATTCATCTCGAACGACCCGAAAATTGACATCCTGCCCCCTATTTACCCATCTTGACAATGACACGTGACAGGTGATATTTCAGTGTACGTGGCACAGCTTATGCCCGGTTCACATTATTCCAGTCCAGTAATCCAGCAGGCCAATCCAGTCCAGTGCTGGACTGGATCATATCGTTTACATTATTCCAGTCATTTAAGAGTTGCTGGAGTGATAACACTATTGTGACAATGATATCTAGAACTAAACGATCAATCCAGAACTGGAATTGGCTGTCTACACTATTCCAGTGGCGCTGTATTGGGCGAGCTGGAATGAAAAAGTAGACGGTCTTTCCAGTCACTGGACTGGATTGCTCACTGGAATGGGTACATTCCAGTGCATTCCAGTGCCGGTTCACATTATTCCAGTAGCATTCTAGCACTGGTTTGGGTCGCTCGACTGGAATGCTACTGGAATAATGTGAACCGGGCATTATATGAAAACCAGTGATCAGCATCTTGACTTGGCAATGCCCTGTCACATGTCATGGTGAAATAGGGGGCAGGTCACAGAACTATATCGGGATAGAAGGAAAGAGTTCGTCGATTTATATGAGAACCGAGCGTGTAACATTTTGCGTAGGTACTTTGACGTCACGCGAGTCTTTTAGTGATGTGCACAACTAAAACAGAATCGTTTCCAATCGTGTCATCGATCGCAACGGAATAGCAACGCAACGGAACATCTATAATCGGATGAGCTGTACTGATTATTGGCCGGTACTTTGATGTTGATGGGCCAGTAAATGTATCTTTGTGAAAATGTATAGAACAAATTCGGCTGTGTTTTGTAGGAAGCCAGTTTTTGCGACCCGTTGCTTCTATCCATCTATTTTTTATAAGAGGATCTTTCGGAAAACTGAAACAAAATTGCAATATAGTAAAATATTTTTAACTTATCGATATAAATCTATAATTATTATCCTTATTGCAATAATATTTAATTTTGACTACCTACTACTTCATCACTCATCACACGGCTACATAATAGTAGGTATAAATAAGCTTTTGTTGCCCACTATACTTTTTTTTGCAAAATCTTTATCTGCTTATCAAGAACTAACTCTTTTGAGTTCTAACACGGTGGGTCTTCGTTAAGAATAGCGGAGATCCTGTAGCCACCTTCCGACTCCATCATCAGATCACCTCTAAGATACGTACCATAATATTGCATTGTCATCGAGTTTACATGTGTGGTCCAAATTTCAGCCCATTCCGTTAACGGGAAGTGGGTCAAATTTATTTTGCAAGGTTTGACCCGTACATACATACATACATACCTACTTACATACAGACCTACATTGCAAGTTAAATAAAAGCTTGTAAAAATAATTATCATTTTTTCTGTTTTCAAAGTCGATTTTAATCGACTAAGAAATCGGCATTGAAAATCGCAGGGTACAACACTACATCTTACTTTTGACAGAAAAATGAGAATTCAACCTTGAACGCGTCTCGACAAGTGCTCGACCGTTTGGATTGGTTTATTTTCGTTGCTGGTTTTCAATGCGTGCCAAGTCTGGCGCGTTAAATTAAAGCAGCAATGGAAAAGTAGCATTAGACACAGAGTCGCCCGCTACTGTTTATATGAAATTAATACTGAGCAACAAAATAAATTGTTTTATAAATAATAACAGATATTTTAAGAAGAGTACTTACCGATGAAAGGAAATATCCTGTTTTACAGCTCCTACTTTTTTGGTGGTGTTTGTACAGTTGATTATCGAGCAAGAGGGCATTTTGTTTTTATATTCGAACGTCACACGCGGTTACCGGTCGAGAGCGGACTGATCATCGCGGCGAGCAATGGGGCTCTCGGCCCTTCTTTTCGGCACGCGAGGTACATACACTCTTTCATTCTATCTCGTTATAGTTCTGTGGGGCAGGTCCGATTGTTTTACAATTTCTGGATACCTATGTTGTACTTAGATAATTATGACAAACTAGGTCTGTACGTTTTTGTTTCTAAGAAAATCTTGGTACGAAATAAGCTTATTTAAAAACAATGGAAACTTACCAACCTAGTTTTTCATAATAACTACAACATATTCATAAATCGTGGAAATCTGACTCGATTTAGTGGTTGAGAAACGTTATCCCCGGAGCTAAATTTGGATGGTTTTTTTTTCACAGCATCACTGTTAACTGACCACTAGTGAGCCTTATTGTAATGTGACAAGATTGTGTTGCTGATATTACCGGTTTAGTGGCATGTATCATTAATTATTGTACTTAACACTTTTTAGTATTTCTGTAACAGTTTTCACCCAACGACTAATTAAGTCGCGCGACGCGATCTAAAGCAGGACCACGGTCGCGTCGCATCGCTTTGAGCTGTCATAAAATCGCGTCGCTACGCGTCCGCGTGCATTTTGCTAGCGTAGGGCACTGGATAATACAAACCTGTGATATAAGAAGCGACGTTACTACAATGGATATGGCTGCCGCGAACGTGCCCTTATAGCCGCGCTCCAGCAAAGCGTAGCTCATAACGACGTCGAACACCACGTCGCAGAAGTAGCCGGCCAGCGATATCACGTTGAACAGAACGTCGCAGAGAGGCAGGAATTCCGCCATTTCGTAACATGTCTCTTGATTATCTAGCTGTGGACGAGCACATAAAAAATATGGAGCCGTATGTTTTAAAAACAAATTATTTTTAATTATCCTATACCCGTTGTAACGAAAATTAATTTTAAAAAGTTAATGCATGCATTGGAGCGTATTGTGAGTGCGTTTTGTTTCAGCTATATAAAAAAAATACAAGTAGTGTTAATTTTTTCCCAAAAAAAAATAAAAATTTCTTCAGTTTCCAAGTTAAATAAGTAGCAAATAAAACTTAAATTATTTAAATCCTGTTTCAAAGCATCACAATTCGAGACCACCATACGTACGTAAAGCGCGCGATGCAACAACGACGAACGAAACGCAAACGTATTTATAATCTGTGTTCTTTATTGGATTGTTGACGTTTCCAAAGTAGGTGTCTATTTGTTTGTAAAATATAATCCTTTTTAGATTGATTGATTAGTGATTAAATACTATTTATTTTAACACAAGAAAATAACATTAATAATGTCGAATTACCCTGATATAATTGGTAAAATTGGAAAGGACTCATCGCGGGCCGCTTGTAAAAAGTGTGGTTATGCTGGCCATTTAACTTTTCAGTGTAGAAATTTCATAAAAGTAAGTATTCTTCTATTATTTTTAGTCGACTTGTTATTTCACGTATAATTTAAGCGATAAAACTATGCTCTCTTGACTATAAGGAATGGTAAGAATCCGATTACGACTAGAGTAGGTATTTGAAAGGTATTGTAACTATGTTGAAAAATATCTTTGGATATATTAAAGGCTTGGCTTGTTGACAACTAAATCTAAAGTTTACATGACCATCTTTTCCACATTGACAAAATACAAAAAATTACTTACCTGTATAGATGCAGTAAATAATTATTTGACACTGTATTTTGTTGGACAAGTTTGTATTTCTCTAGGTTTCTTAGCGTATTATTAGATTGTGTGACATTCTATAAACTTTTGGTAGGCAAGATAAGATTTGTATACTAACTAAACTGCTATTCCTGGGAGTTGGCAATTTTAAACCATGATGCTGTTGCCACCAACGTCGAAGGTCAACGCCCAATAAAGGGTAAAGTTCAATCAAGATTTTTACAATTTCGAGATTGATTGTATTGGGCCTAATGGTTGATGTTTCAGGTGGACCCAAACAAGGAAATAGTGCTGGACGTGAGTAGCACAAGCAGCGATAGTGAGCAGGACTACGCCACGCCTCTCCAGAGCCTCCGGGAAATAGAGCTCCGGAAGAAGTTGGAAGAGAAACTGAAGAAAGCAAAGGAAAAGCTGAAGAGTAAGAAGAAGAGACACAGGTATGTAACTTCATCATGCTTTGTTTTATGGGTATTTCTCAGAGCGTTTAAAACACGATCACAACCGTGGTCGCATTGTTGACGGCTTCCCTATTGACTAGAATGCCATTTGCAGCTATTCTGTAGAACTCAACCTCTGCTTACAATTCTTACCAAATTTGTTTAGCTTTTCCTCAGAAAATCGTCAAAATTGTAGCCATGGTTGTGACAGCGTTTCAAACGCTCTGAGAAATACCCTTATGTTATTTTTTAATTTATAAAAGCATAACTGAATAAAGTTTACCAATTCTCTTCCACCAACTGGCGTTTGAGTGTTACCTAGCGTAGCATTCCACTGATAACGCGTCTTCGGCAGGACAAGGGCACAATTGCACATTTTGTTATAATGTACATTGTGCCCTTGTTCTCCTCAACGTGCAGTTATAATGATGAAAGGTTTTGCAATAATCTTTGAAAATAGGTATGTATAAGTTTGTAGTGATATTCAAAATGGAAGGTTTCAACATTACATTTTTCAAGTCATCATCATCATCATCATTTCAGCCGAAAGACGTCCACTGCTAGAAATAAGCCTCCCCCAAGGCTTTCCACTCAGACATTTTTCAAGTAGGATATGAATAATAAATATCTCACTTTGAAACAAACAACATTTTAAGAATAAATAAAGCACATTAAAATTTTAACTGTACTAAGTATACATTTGTAATGAGTGTATTTGAGCTGGTCCTTAAGCAAATTAGCTAATAATTCCAACAGGCAGTTCTAAAGTAGAGATGGGCCGACTACGGATTTTGCCGACTGGCCAGTCGGCCGACTAATCGGTTTTCAATTTGCCGATTAATCGGCTGACTAGTCGGCAATGCCGATCGCAGGATTTTGCTAAGTTCAGGTGAACTCGGAAACGTTCATTTCGCTTCGTCCGTCGCGCTTTGTTATCTACCCCTACCAGGTTTTGACTAGTTTTGTTTAAGATTTTTCTGCACGACAAAAAAACAATTAGAACCCTAATTATAGTATTAAAAGGAACTACCTAGTACTTTTTATAACTATGTCGAAAAGAAAATCTAGTGTGTGGATATGTTTTGAGGATATTTCCTATAGGCAATAAAGTGCCGAATATTCGGCATTTTTTGCCGACTAGTCGCCGACTAATCACGGACTAAAAATGATGCCGAATAGTCTGCTTTTCCGACTAATCGTCGACTAGTCGGCCCATCTTTATTCTAAAGTCATTTTATCTTTTCATTTGTTATCAGGTCATCAAGCTCATCATCAACAAGCTCATCATCATCATCAGATTCTGAAAGCAGTTCAGAAAAGGAACGACACAAAAAGAAGAAGAAGAAATCTAAAAAGTCTAAATCAAAGAAGTCCCACAAAGAGAAAAAGAAGAGTAAAAAATGACTATATACGTTGGTGGTTTAAAAAAAAAAGTGTACATTAAATCTAAAATTATTGTTGCGTCACAAAAATTATTACTGTAAAGGACAAATGGTGATATCTTAGACAAGGTGAGGATTGACTATGCTTCAGTTGTTGAATTTGAGATACCGTCCATTGTAGTATGACTAATTTTCGTGATGCAACTGACTAAAGATAACATTTCTTAAATATGTACACTTTTTTTTTAAACATCCTTCTGCCTCCCGTATATTGATACCAATTATGTGTTCCAATTTATTATTTGGGAGTTTGGGAGTAATTTAATTTTAGTGTAGAATTTTCTGCTATACAGCCTTTATTGTAGTGTTATTATTGCAAATAAGTTTAAAAAAAAGCTGTATGAGTCCTTGCCTTATTTTATTTAGTAAAGGCATGGCTTGCCTTATTTTATTATTTTATTTTATTTAGTAAAGGCATGTGAGTTTGGTGGAAAATAATGTTCTTAAACAAGTAACACTAGGCTTAAATCCTTATTTACTAAATTCATAATACAGACACCAGCAATAATATATTATCCAACATAGCTGTCAAAAATATCTGATATGCCCTTATGCCTCTAGTAATAGAGACGTGTCAGATATTTTTGACCCCAAAGTTGTATAGTATTGCTGGTGAATGTACTAGCCCAAAACACATTTCTCAAGGATTATTTATAGTTATAATATAAGTTAACCATTTAAAATAGTGTTTGGTACTCGTGCAACAATGGATGTATGGTTGTGTCAATCAACAATAACATTATGTCATTACAAATTAAAAACAAAATAATAAGTTCTATAGGTTATTATAAGGTAAAGGCTGACTGATATTCTGATGAATTTGTACTTGTAATGATGATTAAGAAATTATTATTTTTCTTATTTATAAGTATCATAAATTTATAATGAAATAAATAAGTATTATATTAATATTTTTAGTTTTCTTTACCAGAACTCCATTTGTTGCAGTAGTTGGTTATACCAAAACGGTGATACCTAACACATAAATTTTTAGTATGTGTGTCACTCAAAGCAGTACCAGGTTAATTAATTAATAAAAAATAAAAGGTCTTCAAAAATACACTCTTCCTTAAAACAAAATATTAATGAATAACTTTGTATCTCCATTAAATATTTACATCTTAACGTTGCAATACTTGCGATAAATCACAAAATACCAAAATATTATGTAACAACAATATGTTTGATCAAAAGATATAGCATGGTGATGTGATACTTGATGTGATACTTGTGGTAGGATGGGTAAAATGTGGCGGCTTATGCCAAAACCACAAACAGCCAGGAGATAGAAATATGACACTATTCAGTAAGGTCCTATAAAAAAAATACAGGTAACTAAACTTTAAAAGTGGGAGGGTAAAAAGTAAATCAATTTAGTCTCTTGATTATGATTTAAACATGAAAATTATATTAATAAAATAAAACAAAAATACAAAAAGATGTATGAAACTTAGGAACTGATTAGTATCTAAGCACATGAGAAGTTAGTCGCAAACGTAAGTGGAGGTGGTGCAGGGTAGCGTGATCCCTAAAGTTAAGCCCAAAGTGTAGACCATATGGAAATGTGCTGCTTCTACTCTCAGTGCAATTGCAGCTTAAGTCATGGGTAGAGCAGAATTAAACACCCAATAAATAACCCTGAAATGCCATGTAGTTATCACCAAAATACTTCGGCATGATACCAAGTTGCGAAACAAGCACACTATAAAACGAAATTGTAGCCTGCACAAGTGTTTTAGCCCTTCAAGTGGCAAGCAGCCGTATAACGGCTTGAAAGGCTATAGAAGTATGGGAATGGCACTCAATTGGTGACTTGAAGTAAATGATTTGATTTGTACATTTCTGTTCAACTGAGCTAAAGGAAAATTATCTCTTACTAATTTTGATTACCTACTGATTATAGTGTTTATACATATATTGTCAATTTGCAAATTGCATTATTGTTTCTAATTTTATTTGAAAAAGCACAGAATATGGTAGTATTTGTAATAGTGTATCCTTCGTTTTTGTTTTCTTTTTTATGAATTAAAAATGGTAGTACCTATATAACTATAGCTACCTTATTCTAAATTCCTGGCAAAATGCAATGAATCGGGATTTATTCATGAAAGGTGTATATTAATTACTTCATTATAAAGTAAGATTCAAATACTTCCCGGTGAAATAGTATAAGAATACTAAGGGGATAATTTAACGTGTTTACAAATAACTTCATAAGAAAGTAGAAAGTTTATTAAGTACCTAAGTACTTTCCCGTAATTTTGACGATACATTAAATAGCTGTAATGACTGAAACTTCAGTATAGCTACTTTACATACGAGACATATATCAGACCTATATTCAATATTAAATAACATAAAAATGAAGCCACTTACCTTTATGAAACTAAATTCTTTGAGTGACTAAGGTACATTATTTTCACCAGGATTTTTATTAACTTATCTAGGAGTTAAACACGGACATGTCTCACGCATTGTATTATAATTTGATTACAGTTTTTGTTCACTTCCCACGGTTATCACTATGCACATTCTGCAAAAAGCTTAGCTATGTATTTTGGTTAAGTTATTCTAAAAACTTTCAATCAAGTTCACGTCAAAAGTTCATAGACGGTAGCGCCATCTAGTGTACGGTATGCTCGAGTCATGTGAAAGCTCGATACATCGTGGGTGCGTTCCGAACGGATGCGTTCAAGTAAAAACAAATTTAAACTACGTTGCGCCTTTGAGGAGTTGTGCATAGCTTTTTTTAGTTAAGAAATGCTTGACAACAAGCTGTTGATCAGTCATTTTTTGTAGGCGCTTCTGAGTGAAATTGGCATACTTTGTTGGACCTCTGAAACAAACCATTAGATTAATATAAACACTATAGGTACCAAAATAAATCTAAGCAACAAAATTAAGCAGCCACCTTGCAGTGTAATAATATATTAGTCTGTTTCTTTTCCAGAGTAAGACGTTTATGAAAATGGCGGTAGTATTTACAAATTACATCGTAGCAGGTACATACTAACCTCGAACAGTATACGTTGCACGCATTGAGCAGCCTCAGGAAGCCGGGTAAAGCGAATTCTAGGGATACCTTTTCCATGGCTAGAATCCTAATCAGTTGGATCGGATCGACATTCATGGCCGAAATATTGCAAATATTTCCCTGCGAAGGAAGGGTAGTTCTATGAATTTATGATAATGGGTAAAAATATGTAGACACACGGTAGTGTGTCCGGACAAGTTCGAAGAGAAAAACCAAGCAAAACTGCAATGTGTATGTATTCGAACCCATTCAGGCCCTTATAACTTTTTCCAAGTTCAGCTAGGAATCTGATTATATTTATACCTACCATACTTACATTACTTGTCGGTTTTCTTTAATATCCTACAGATTACATGATATTGTCGCATATTGTATTGAAAACTGCCTGTTATGGCTCTCCACTGCTGGGGCCTGTTTTATAAAGCTACAAATTACAATTTACAGGTTACAAGTTTCCATTTGACACAACCTCGAGACCTCGACCAATGACGACCAGCCATTTGAGCAGTATTGCCAGTTTAGACATGTAAAATTGTATGTGTTATGTGAAGCTTTTTATTTTTGTCCGAAGTTCTATTGCAGTAAGTTATTAACAAAATATTGATGTTTAATTTTGGGTAAAGCTTTAGTAAGTATAATCTGCTTCTAATTCTTGTGAGGGTTTATATGAAATAGAAATTATTTTGTTTTCAACACACTCACGATTAGAAGCAGATATATTTACTATGATTATTTATTAGCAGTGCTAGGAGTTATTTCTCACTTCCTCACCAGTGGCCAGTTTCACTAAGCTACAAGTTACAAATTACAAGCGGAACTCTCTTTCTATCAAAACGAGTTAGAAAGAGACTTCCGCTTGTAATTTGTAACTTGTAGCTTCGTCGTGAAACGGGCCTCAGGAGGGGCACGTTTTGTAAAACTACAAGTTACAATTTTACAGTTCTAAACTGGCAATACTGCTCAAATGGCTGGTCGTCATTGGTCGAGGTCTCGAGGTTGTGTCAAATGGAAACTTGTAACCTGTAAATTGTAATTTGTAGCTTTATAAAACAGGCCCCAGCAGTGGAGAGCCATAACAGGCAGTTTTCAATAGGTACAATATGCGACAATATCATGTAATCTGTAGGGTATTAAAGAAATAACACATATTTATCCAACAAGTTCTAGTATTATTTATTAGCAGTGCTAGGAGTTATTTCATATAGACTATTTTCTCCCTCAAGAAACGAACAAAAGATATACCTAGATCCTGTGTCATTAAAAGAGACACATATATTAATAGTTGATGGCTGTTTGTTCACACACACAGTCGCATAATATACCTATTACTAGTTGGTCGGTGGCTCTACTCGGTTTACGCTCATTGTCGACGGTGGGAGTAGTGCCTATGGCTCAAAATGCATTAACGCATTCACTGCCACCGACGCATATATGCGTCACCGTGACTTCCACCCAGTGCCATCAACGCATATGTGCGTTCTTACAGTAGGCAAGCTCCGTATAAAACAAAAGATGTGGCACCTGGCGCAAGTTCGAAAAACAGTACTGGCAGTGAATGCGTTAAGTAGCAATAAGTTAGTCTAACTGTAAACAATCTAGTGCTAACCTTGGCACATGAGAACTTGGACGGTTTCTAACATTTATGTTTTTGGTGGGATTTCATTTACGCATCGCTCTGCCCATCTCATTTTTACTCAAGTAAATAGAATGTAAGTAAATGTGTTACCTATTTATTCATGGCATTGAAAAAGAAAACAAAGCACACAGGCCCCTGATGGTAAGTGGGATCTGCTGCCGTCCTACCAAAGAAGGCGGCTTAACTGCATATTTACCTAGTATTTATATACCTATAAGCATTTTAAATTTAATTTGGTTTATAATAGAGCACATTAAATATAAAATGCTTAGGGCCTGTTGTATGATCAGTAGTTAAACTACTCGTAACTAATCGTTAAAAATCGTAACTAATGGTTAAATTTCAAGGAACTGTGTACTGTGTGTTTCGATTCTTTTTTCGATTTTAAAAAATTAGAATTGAATAGAATAGAAAATATTTATTCAACACACAGAAGAAGAAAAACAATAGAAAAAATATAAAGTAAAAGGAGGACATTTTATTGAATAGGACCCCTCTCAGCATTGTGTTGTGCCAAAGTGGAACTGCGGCGCTGATTTTCAGAGGGACCCTGGCCATTAGTTGAGTTAACTACTGATCAAACAACGGGCCCTAAGCATTTTATATTTAATGTGGTTACTTATAGAGTAGGTATATAATGCTTCGGCTACTAAGTACAGTTAGTCGCCTTCTTTGTTATTACGAGACGGTGTTATTAAATGACATACCAACTCTCTCCTGGTTTTTCCTGTCATAAAGCAATTAGGTTTACCATAGACAGGAAAAGATATTACTGAAATTTAAAAATGACAAAAAAATGGAAGCCTTAAACCCTAGGAGCTCTAGTTATGCCATATGGAGATATCAAATTTCATCAAAATTGGTACTGCATACATACATACATACCTTCACGCCTGTCTCCCAATGAGGTAGGCAGAGACTACGGAACGCCAGGTGCACCGGTCTAAACATACAACTTCCGCTTCCTCTACAATTCTACATACATCAATCGGTACTGCAGTATAGAGAAAAACAAACTCGCTTTCGCATTTTGAATTTAGTAGGTAGAGTCTGACCAGAGGCCCGTTTCACGAAGCTACAAGTTACAAATTACAAGCGGAAGTCTCTTTCTAACTCCTTTTGCTAAAAAGAGAGTTCCGCTTGTAATTTGTAACTTGTAGCTTCGTGAAACGGGCCACAAGGGCCTGTTTTATAAAGCTACAAATTACAATTTACAGGTTACATGTTTCCATTAGACACAAGCTCGACCAATGACGACCAGCCATTTGAGCAGTGTTGCCAGTTTAGACCTGTAAAATTGTAACTTGTAGCTTTATAAAACGTCCCCCGCGAGTGGTGACGCAAGCATTTTTCTCAAATTCTTCATATGGCAACAATTTTACCTATGAAATAAGCTGTCACATTTATTATGAGATGAGTAGGTCCCTATGGTCCCTATCCAGTCTCTATGCATTTCGTGTTACCAGAGGCCCGTTTCACGAAGCTACAAGTTACAAATTACAAGCGGACGTCTCTTTCTAACTCCTTTTGATAGAAAGCGAGTTCCGCTTGTAATTTGTAACTTGTAGCTTCGTGAAACGAGCCTCAGCTAGTGATATTTTGAATTTGCCGCCTTTTTTGTGTCACCACTCTGATCGGACTCTAGTGAATGGGGATGGTGAGACCTGTATAAGATCCATAACGTCCTCTTTCAGCGACTCCAACGCTATCACGAGGCTCTTGCCGGTGATCTCGCAGCGCTGGCTGATGCGGCGGACGCAGCGCTGGTACATCACTTTGGACGTGGCGTAACAGCTGTTCGCCCGCGGCCATGATGCTTTGGTAGCCTGGGGCAAAGACGCGTCGGTCGTTTGTCATCGGATAAGGTTAGGCTGCGGCTCCACTGAGGCGGAGACAAGCGGAGCGGTGCGGAGCTGTGCCAATATTAACCAATAGAAGGCGCATGCGGTCACGTGGAGCTCGCCTTGCGCACGTTAGTTTAGATTCTATTGGTTGATATCGGCACAGCTCCGCACCGCTCCGCTCGTCTCCGCCTCAGTGGAGCCGCAGCCTTCCGGTCACCACCAAATGGAGTTTTAGTACAGTCAACCAATTTGACTCTTAGGCCATTATGGACTAGCATAGGCCTTTCGCGTAAACACACTCGCAATCACAATCGTTTTCATTTTGAAAATCGAAGGCTTGTCTGCATACAAAATGAAACCAATTGTTTTGTTTTGAAGCCGATCGCGATTGCGAGTGAGTTACACGAAAGGCCTGTAGGTCCGTTACAATGACGTTGTCAATCAAAACGTAAGAGACCTCGGTTAACTGCACAGAATAAAGACTAAAGGCATAGAAACCGTAGGTACTAAATAAGCAGAAAATACATTATGGTTCACTTCTTTTTACTTATGGTTTTCATAGTGAGTTGGAAAGTGATGAATTTATAGCTGTTCTTTCGTTATTTGGTACATCGTCCCAAGTAAGGCGTGATTTGGACCTATAAGCACAGCTATAGTATTTGGACCTATAGACAAGGAAAGACAAATCCTTCCTATAGGAAGGACAAAAGTCCCTGTGTAAAACCTTGTGACAATGACAGTTAAAGAAGAAAAAACAGCCTACTTTTTGTTTATATTTATTACCGACGTGTAAAAGAGCCCTCATGTGACCTATTTGCTGAATAAATATTTTGAATTTTGAATTTTGAATTTTTTAATTTCTTCTCATGTAATACGTAATCTAAAAAGTAGAGAAAGATAGCTGACGCAAAGTACGTCTTATAGTCCGGTTTCTATGCTTTATGTTCTTATTCTGTGGTTAACTGTTCCAGGTGCTCTTAGTTGGACACACTATAACACCGTTAACAATAAGTCGGGTTTAGATATCTTGAGCACCCTATCTTTGATGATGTCTAGGTATAGTAGAAATTTTATAAGCTGGTCGATATCCACTTGAGAGTTTATCTTATACACAATGCCATTGTTCTCTTTTGTTGAAGGCTACCGCTAATAACAAATCATAGCAAGTAACACAAAATGCAAACAAATAGCTACCGTCTTCTACAAGTCACAAGGTAGAAATTGCAAAAGCTTAACTCATTAAGAAAGGCCTTTCGTCATTATCAATTGCTCGTGGACGCACTACAAAGCGACGATCTACCTGAGTACGGCTTTCAATGTCCGAGTGGCATTATCAAATTGTGACTTGTAGAAGACGATAGCAATTTGTTGTCATTTTTTGTTACTTGCTATGATTTGTTATTAGCGGTAGCCTTCAACAAAAGAGAACAATGGCATTGTGTATAAGATAAACTCTGAAGTGGATAACGACCAGCTCATAAAATTTCTACTATACCTACTGTAGCCACCAATAAGTTTCTGCTACCTGGAAGGGACTTGAGGCCCTAGATAAGATGCATTCTACAAAAGTTATCGTTATCGAAAAAGCATAGATTGAAACTAAGCTGCTTTGAGGCCGCGTCGAGCGCTTATCTCAATTCCATAGATTTTGACAGCACTCGAAAATATTTTACGTTAACGTGTGCTAAGTGCAAGAGATTTCAACTTTTAAGATCTAGACTTTATTGTAGGTACTTCACTTATCAATCATACTTACTGTAAATAAAAACCAGCCAAGTGCGAGTCGGACTCGGCGTACGAAGGGTTCATTTATTTATTTATTGGTTCCGTATCATTATCTATAAAAAATCACGTTCGAAGTATGGGAGCCTCCTTATATATTTATTTTATTTTAATTTAATTATTTATTTGTAAGGTGAATATACAACTAAATATTCTGTGAATATTTCAAACTTCTACCCGTTGCCGTTATTAATATCTAGCAAAAAACGGCAAAAAAAACACGTTTGTTGTATGGAATGAGCCCCCCTTAAATATTAATTTTATTCTGTTTTTTAGTATTTGTTGTAAATAGCGGCAACAGAAATACATAATCTGTAAAATTTTCAACTGTCTAGCTGTCACGGTTCATGACTCATGAGATACATCCTGGTGACAGACAGACCGACAGACAGACGGACAGTGGAGTCTTAGTAATAGCGTCCCGTTTTTACCCTTTGGGTACGGAACCAAAGGGGAGCATAAGGTGCACCCAACATAATATATTTGAAATTTCAATGATCTGATTCAACATAGTAGATCAAAATAAAGGAAAAATGTGATGTTCTTTTTAATTTACCTAACAATTCAGTAACGCGTGTTTAAAGCCTTTAAAGCGGATATTTTATTCGCACGTCATAAAGCAAATAATGCAAAATGGTTAATGTATTTTACATGTTGATCGGGAGTAAAATTGTTGCATGATCCAACAATGAACAGAGATCCAACGGAAATTAATATTTCAATGTAGTTTCCGATCATATCAAACAAGGGAGGTTTTTCCGCGAGCACGGGTAAACGGTGCGCTTGTTGACATTTGCATAACACTTTATTAACTTTAATACCGCTTTAATCAGCATGTATATCAATGTAAAGTGTCTACAGTTGCCAAAATGGAACACTGATCCACCATAGCACTGGGTCTCGCCCTAACATACAGGGGCACGTTTTATAAAACTACAAGTTACAATTTTACAGGTCTAAACTGGCAACCCTGCTCAAATGGCTGTCATTGGTCGGGGTTGTGTCAAATGGAAACTTGTAACCTGTAAATTGTAATTTGTAGCTTTATAAAACAGGCCCCAGGTATTACTAGTAACAGTTCCTATGTCCACCAGTGGACGTAGGGCTTCCAATCCCGGTATACCGGGATCCTGGTATTCCGAGATCCCGCGCTATTTTCCAGTCCCGCTTGTTGCGTTGCGGGATTACGAGCGCGGGATTTGCGCGACGCAATAGTTCGACCGACGACATATAGACATGTTATGTTTTCTTTAACTGAATGCTCACCAAACTTATTAAGGTTTAAATTAGTTTTTTCAACTTTCTGCTCAACATTTTCTTGGTTTTTGTTTATTGTAACTATGTTTTGATTTTGTTATTTTTTCTATATGTGTTGTTTCCTTCATCTCATATCAATAGTATCAATTTCTATGCGGGATCCCGCAAATACCGGGATCCCGCGGATTCAAAATGTTCAGTCCCGCAGATACCGAGATTGGCATATTTGCATAGGCTATTTGGCATAGGCTGCGGGATTGGAAGCCCTAAGTGTTATGGTACCTCTTTCATTTGCTTGAGCACCCGAAGCGCCCTTCGATGGTAGGCCCTGTAGGATCCCAGCAGCGTCGTCCTCACTTGGAGTACCAGGTCGCGTTGCGTGGGCACTTCATATGCTCCGAAGTTCCGGGGTAGCTCCTCCTCAGGGCAGCCGGGGAGACTCAGCGGGGAGAGGGGAGACTTGGTGGACGTACGCGTGGGCCTCTACAACAGTGAAGCCAGAATATATATACATGGACCTTTTTAAATCGCATTTCTCAAAAAAATATTATACCGTAAAAGAGATCAAATTTTTTTTTAAATCGGCCAAGAAATACGCATTATACAAGCATTTTAAACTGCTAATTTGACAGCGATTAGACAGAGAGATCTGATATGCACTGTGACGTTATGTAACTGTCGGCCATATTCCATGTCAAATTCCATTTTGCTAGAAAGAGATAGGAACAAATATTTGCTGGCTTATATCTTGGTTATTTTTTTAGCTATTCAAAAAATGATATTATTATATCTAAACAGCTTTTATTGAAGCCGATGTACACAATGCAATAAAATTGTTCTCTTTTGTTGATGGCTACCGCTAATAACAAATCATAGCAAGTAACAAAAAATGCAAACAAATAGCTACCGTCTTGTACAAGTCATAAGGTCGAAATAGCAAAATCATAGCACATTTGATAATGTCACTCGGACATTGAAAGCCGTACTCGGGTAGATGATCGTCGCTGTGTAGTGCGTCCACGACCACTTGATACTGACGAAAGGCCTTTTTTAATGAGTTAAGCTTTTTCAATTTCAACCTTGTGACTTGTAGAAGTCGGTAGCTATTTGTTTGCATTTTTGAAGTGATAATTTCTTAATGGAGGGTAAACCATTTCGTTACGTACGCGCGTTACTAGACAGCCTGTCTGGCTTCCCTTTCTCTCACGCATACGGCAGCGGTAGTAAGAATTTTTAAACAATTTTTAAAATACAACAAGATAGTGGAATCGGATGGGATTTGAACCGCGTCACCTTGGCGTCATAGACCTACCTCTTAGCCGCTAGGCCAATCGTAAGTTCCAGGTATGAACGAAAATGGTAAAAGGTATTTGATATTACCTGCTGACGTCACCTCGTATTGCGTTTCTAAGCATAAATACTGTTGACAGCATGTTGACAATGAGCATATAACCTAATATCACCGTTTTTGAAAGTGATTGATTAGTTTAAGTTATTTGTTACTGGTTCGATCGTCTTGAAAATCGATATCTGAGGGCCCCTTGGGACTACAAATGCGAACCCGTAATCAGATTTTAAAAGAGTGGCCGTTATTTTGAACTCTTTTTTTACTGTTTCGATTGTCTTGAAAATAGATATCTGAGGATCCGTGGGGACTATAAATGCGAACCCGTACTCAGATTTAAAAAAAAATGGCCACTATTTTGAACATTTTTGTTACTGGTTCGATTGTCTTGAAAATCGATATCTGAGGGCCCCTTGGAACTACAAATGCAAACCCGTAATCAGATTAAAAAAAAATGGCGGCCATTTTGAAATTTTTGAAGTGATAACTTCCTATGGGAACCCTCCCATAATAAGCTATCACCGCTTCGTTACTTAACGCGTTACGGCGCCAGTCTGTCTGGCTTCCCTTTCTCTCACGCATACGTCATCGGGGCGGGGCGGGACGGGGCGGGGCGGTATAGTTCAACTTAGATTAGTTTAAGTTATCACTTCTGTCGGGCGTCCCGGGACGCACACGTTTTTTTGTTACTTGCTATGATTTGTTATTAGCGGTAGCCTTCAACAAAAGAGAACAATTGCATTGTGTATAAGATAAACTGTCAAGTGGATAACTACCAGATTAGATTTTTTTTTACTATACATGCTAATCCCGTTGTCCATTGCGCGGCCAACCCTCGAACATATTTGCTCGCGTGGTAGCTCAGTGCAAATGGAAATAGGGCGTGCGTTTGCGTGCTTATTATAGCGTGCAGCGGGGTTCCAGCTTGATTGTGCTGGGTATGTCCAACTTTGAGCTGGAATTCCTTTTTTTACGTAAACAGAGTATAGAATAGATTTCGCCCGCGCGTATTCCTTTAAGATGGAGATAGTATCTATACATATAAGTATGGTATATATGCAAATTCTGAGTTGCCAACAGTTTGATAACTTTCGTCCCCAATAGCTACTTTTTACCCGAATTCAACAGCCGGTCGAGTTGCGAGTCGGAAATATAATTCTCGTGCTTGTGACATTCGTTTTAGAGCATAATACACTATAATTTTCATACGGCGTTGCTTTTTTTTATGGCATGGAGAAGGCACGCGAGCAGTCAGGCCACCTGATGGTAAGTGGGATCTGAGACCCACATTTGAAATCTCAAGACTACAATCTCAAAACTGCAATCCTAAGACTTCAAATGCGTTGCCAACCCTGAGGACTAATATGGAATGCCTCTATGCTAGTAATGTCACCGGTTGTCTTATCCCCACACCGGAACACAGCAATGCGAACACTAACTGCTTGGAGGTGGGTTAATGGATAAGATGGTGGTAGCTATCCGGACTGATCCTGCACAAGGTCCTACCACCACTAATGCTTACTGTTTTAAATCACATTCGCCACCACCCAACCTCGAAATGTGTGTACTTACGTATTTCAATATTGAAAGTTACAATATCGAACGGTCAAAATATCTACATTAATAATTTTTCTTCGATTAAAATGCCACTTCAAGTTTTGTCTAAATGTTTTTTAATATAAATATTTTTTACAGGAGGTATCAATCATATATTAGCAATGTGCTTCCAAGTGTTCTGAGCAGATACGAGAAAACTTTGTTGGTTGCCAATTTATGCGACTTGTAGCTATAATCCAAAGCTTCCTTGCCGTGTCAGATGGGTATCTGAAAAATATTAAAAAAATGTTCTAAAATTTTGCGAATGTAAAAAGGTAAATTTCAGGGATTATAAGAGTCAATTCCTAAAAAAAACTACGTCAAATCAACAAAACTTGTTTTATTACAAAATACCAAATAATATCATAATTATATATATCCCCGTATGTTGGGTAAAGTAAAATCCATTTTAAATGGATGGCAACACAAAATTGGTATTATACGACTAAATTTAAATGTCAGCAATCACACGGAGTATAAGAAAAATATGATATATTTGAACAGAAAACCGCTTCTTTTTATATTAAAATGTAACAAGGAGACGTTATTTCAAATAATTAGTTGTTTACATTGTCAATCAGGATTTAAAAGACCACAACAATAGTATAATGTGTCCACTTACGAATGAAAGGTTAGGTGCTCACATTTCCGCTCACTCCGGCTTTTACAGCCTAAAATACTACAGTTCACCATCACGCAACTGTTCTTTAACACACGAAACGTATCTTGTCCCTTGTAACTTGCGAAATAACTCCGAAAACAGCGAAAAGCTCATCCGACTCGCATCCGCTGTCAGGTTTGTCTGCCACATTTTTTTGTGCCAAACGTATATACGCGAGAGAGAGGGACAGGTAAAAGTAAGTGCATATCGTTTATACATACGTAATTATGTATAGACGGATCTCAGACTTCCCACCTGGTACTAATCCAATGCCCACTCTATTATATTTTCCCTCTACGCTTTTTAAATATAGTGGAGAAAAATATACTACCTAACTAACGGGTGACTTATGTGGAAGTGCTTCGTCGAACTAAGAAGAAACGCGAACGAATGAAACTCTTCACAAGCAGGAAAGTAACCTACTCATATTGGTCATGTGCTTAAGCACTCCAGATACGAACTTGTATTACAACTAATAATTATGGGGAAAGTGTCTCAGAAAAGAGTTGTTGACCGTAGGAAGAAGTGGCTGCGTAACATCCGGGAATAGACCGGAATCACGAGTGCCGCGGAGTTGTTCACCCTCGCGAAAGACCGGGAGAAGTATGCGGAGCTGACTGCCAACTTCCACTAATTGGAGAGGCACAGAAAGAAGAAAACAATATAAAAATATATCATACCATTCTCCTGTATCCGACGGTAACTTTTAAAAATGATTCCGTGGCAGTCTGGTTAGTACTTGCGAGCACCAAACTCTCAGCAACACCGATCCGCACCTGCCTCTTGACTTCCAATGAAACATTCGTTGATTTCTGACCAAAGTTGATATTGCTACTGGGGATTATCGAGCGTTCAGTAGTACCGACACCTTTATCAAGTCCTGCAAGCTCCGGCGAATCATTCTCTGATTCCTGTTTTACGGTGATATTGCTCGTTGTTGGGTTCATGGTAGTATCGACAATTTTACGTAGCTTTCCAACTTCCATGAGAGGGTTCAATGAATACTGATAGTTGATATTACTACTGGTTGCAATTAAGTTTTCAGTAGTAGCAACACTTTTTCTGAGCCCCCCGGTTTTCAATAAAGAACTCCATGGATTCTGACTGACTTCGTCAACGCTACTGGTAGTCATTGAGCTTTCAGTAGTATCACTATCTGCATTGAGCTTCTCAAGCTCCCTTAAAGGGTCCCAAGGCTCCTCGGTAACGATTTTATCGATGCTGGCATTAATTGAGTTTTTAGTAGTAGAGGCACTTTTACTGACCCTCCCGAGCTCCAGGAAAGCCTTCAATAGATTCTGATTGACAATTTTATCACTTCTAGTTTTCATTGAACTCCTATTAAACACGCCATTCGCATGGAATTTCTGAACTTTTCGTAAAGCATTTAATTGATCCTGATAGATGTTTTCATCGCTACTGGTTTTCATTAAGTTCGCGGTTATACTGAACCTTTCAACCTCCGATTGTGAATTCCAGGGGTCCTGAAGGACGAATCCACCGCCACTGGATTTCATTGACCTCTCAGTGGACGCGCTATTTGCCTGTAGCCTTTCTACCTCCAGAAGAGCATTCAATGGATCTTGATGGACGGTTTGATGACCCCTGGTTATCATTGAGTTTTCAGTAGAAACCACACTTTTACTGAGATTTCTGACTTCTAATGAAGCGTTCCATGGATCATGAAATAAGATTCCACTGCTATTGAGTTTCATCGATCTCTCAGTCGACGCGTTATATATATGGAGTCCCTTTATCTCCAGAAGATCATTCAGTGGATCCGGATAGATGGTTTTATCCATACTGGTCATCGTTGAGTTTTCAGCAGTAACGAGTCTTTTACTGAGCCTCCCGATATCTAGTAAATGATTCCATGGATCCTGATTAACGGTCTCATCACTTCTAGTTTTCATTGTACTCATATTAAATAACAAGCTATTTGCATGGAGCCTCTGGACCTCCAGAGAAGCTTGTAATGGGTCCAGAAGGACGGTTTCGTCGCTACTGGAATTTAGGGACCTCTCAGTAAATGTGGTATTTGCATGCAGCTTCTCAACTTCCAGAAAAGTGCTCAATGGATCCTGATTCACGGTTTCTTCTTTTCTGGTTCTTATTTCTCCATAATACGCGTTGTTTGCTTCGGGTTCTCCAGTCTCCAGTAGAGCACTCCATGGATCATAGATGATGTCATCCCTTCTAGCATTAATTGAGTTTTCAGTAGTAGCGACACTTTGACTGACCCCTCTGACCTCTGGTAAAGTATTCCGTGGATTGACGGTTCTATCTGTACTGGTTTTAATTAGGTTCTTAGTGTTAAAGGTACTTTTATTGAGTCTCTTGATCTCCAGTTTAGGATACTTAGGTTCATGGTTGAGAGTATTGTCTGCAACGTTCATTGGCGCTTGATCAATACCGAAGACATCGAACAGTTCGAGGGAGTTGAGCTCCAAACTCGTGGCAAGGCTGAGGACGAGCGGCAGATCTGGTGATGAAATAAACCGGTCAAGTGGGAGTCGGGCTCGCGCACCGAGGGTTCCGTACCGCCACACAGTAGGTATTATTATATTCCGATTTGAATTCGATTTCGTTAGGGACAATGAATACTTTAACTAAAATAGGTTTTTAGCGTGTTTATGAACAAAAATAATAATTGGGTACCTCTAGTTCAAATTTTCGTTTCCCAACTGTCTCATTTGCCAAGTTTTCATAACTTAGCAATGCTTTTTTTAACTGTTATTAGGGTTCAAAAGTTATACCCCCTTAACCCTTAAAGTTTTGCCATGTCCATCTGTCTGACATTTTGTACACATTTATACCGCGCACTCAGATCAATGATGATCGATCTCGTATCATCATCATCACAGGGTGGAATGACCTGCTCCGGCAGGGCGTCCTCCCCATCAGGACCAACGATGAAACAGGTAAAAAAAGTGGTATGGTTTTGTACGGTAGGTACGTACAGCCGTATTAATAAATGTGTA
Organism: Acleris literana; assembly: GCA_946894065.1. NCBI lineage: Eukaryota > Metazoa > Arthropoda > Insecta > Lepidoptera > Tortricidae > Acleris > Acleris literana. The sequence continues at coordinate 5,688,072 of OX335688.1, read as the reverse complement.
AACTTTAGTACCTTGTCACGTTAATCGTTGTGAGTATTCAAAAATGGCAGTTTAAACATGACATTAAATAGACAAGGTTAAAAATATTTGTTTTACTTTGCAATATTGTATGATGATATATTGTGGGATATTATGTGTATATCCTTATTCATTTTTATATTTGGGGGACCGTTTACGGGATCGTACTCGTATTATAAAATACATACGGCTCAAAATACAATGGGCCATAATTTTTCAATTTAATAATACCGTTCGGTGGTCTGGAACCCTCAGTGCGCGAGTCCGACTCGCACTTGACCGTCATACCCTGCAACGTCAATTTGACTGGCAAGATGAAAACACTGAAACACTGGATTCCTGGATTGATTACACTATCTATACAAATACTCAATACTTAATACTCAATCATTTATTGTAATCATAATGTTACATAGATCTTACTTGCTAGCTTAGAAGTTAACACTAGAATTCTAGGATCTTAGTGAAAAAGGTTATAAGTCTCCTGAAGATCAAGTGAAAAAGGGTTTAAGTCCAGTATACTCCGTTCATGTATATACCCTTTTTAGGGTTCCGTAGCCAAATGGCAAAAAACGGAACCCTTATAGATTCGTCATGTCTGTCCGTCTGTCCGTCCGTATGTCACAGCCACTTTATTCCGTAACTATAAGAGCTATACTGTGGAAACTTGGTAAGTAGATGTATTCGGTGAACCGCATTAAGATTTTCATACAAAAATAGAAAAAAAACAATAAATTTTTGGGGTTCCCCATACTTAGAACTGAAACTCAAAAATTTTTTTTTCATCAAACTCATACGTGTGGGGTATCTATGGATAGGTATTCAAAAATGATATTGAGGTTTCTATTATAATTTTTTTCTAAACTGAATAGTTTGCGCGAGAGACGCTTCCAAAGTGGAAAAATGTGTGTCCCCCCCCCCGTAACTTCTAAAATAAGGGAATGATAAATGTAAAAATAATATATGATGTACATTACCATGCAAACTTCCACCGAAAATTGGTTTGAACGAGATCTAATAATTAGTTTTTTTTTAATACGTTATAAATCGTAAACCGCATTTTACCTTTCACGGAACCCTTCATGGGCGAGTCCGACTCGCACTTGGCCGCTTTTTTTTTATTACGAGTTAAGCCGACTTTGTACCCTTTTTCACTAGGACCCCAGAATTATGAACCCTGATGGGCACCGCAAAGATGGGAGAGGACGACTTAATTTTCATTTACAAATTCATTAATGATGTACTAAGATTTTGATATCAGCAGTTCTTTAAGCTGGGTACTGACCAACGTTACGAGGTGTAATGTAACATGTTACACAGCGAGCATTCATGCAGTCAGTACGTAATTGCTCGCTGGTTTCGCTTTAATACTACGTACCGACTGCATGAATGCTCGCTGTGTAACATGTTACATTACACCTCGTAACGTTGGTCAGTACCCAGCTTTAAGTTTCTTTGTAAACATTATGTGGCTGGATTCTTGTTTCAGTGTTTCAGGTATTCTATTATACAGTGTGTTACCGGCATGAGGGCTTTCCTTGACATAGAGTAACAATGGGCAACTCCTTAATGTACCTACATGTTTATTTTAATTAAAACAATAAAAAATAGTACACACTTGTTATGTAACAAAAAATAAATTGCAAGCAATGTACACTGTGCGTTAAAGTTAATTAATACAGCAGCAGCCCAATATTTGACGTTTGACTTGTTTCGCCCCTGTACCAATGTATGCCTTGTACCAAGTAATAACGATACTGATTACGATACCTACACATAGCTCCATACGTTGATGGTAGTTAAAATCTACGAAGTTAAATTGCAGCGTTACATTAGTTAACTTCGACTTAATTATACCTGCAAATAATTACTTATACAACATGTTATCGTTAGTTAAAGCAGAAGCCCTCATGCCAGTAACACACTGTATATTTTAATAGACATACATAAAGGGCCAGAGGATAATTTGAGTTTATGGGGTGGAGCGACAAGCATGTTTCTACGATTGAGCAAAAAAAAAATAGTATTGAAGTACAGTTGACTACAAAGTGATGCATCCACTTTTGAACCATATTATATCGCAATGTTTGATTAACTGATTGAATGAGGTGAAAAAATGGATACATCTCTTTGTAATCGAATACTGTTAGCTACTGATCAAACTAAACGTTTACCTATCTTACGTTCGAAAAAGTTTTGTCCGCTGTTTCGTCTGTCCGAAAATCATTTTTATCTGATACCGTTTAACTTTCCTGGACTGTTATAAAACTAACCTAACCTAACGTACAGGTTCTGTAAATATCACTTTAAACATTTTGAATAGTTAATAGATCAGAGAAAAGTGAATTTCTGAAAAACGAAACAGCGAAAAAGTTTTTCGAAACATCGATAGGTTACCAACTGAACTCCTACACGACAAAAACAAGTTAACATAATATACTAATAACTAAACGTTAAAATACTTACATTTAATCATGTTATCGCCGGTAAGTTGTTTAGTAACTGAGCGAGTTGTGGGATCCGGTGCAGCGCAGCGCAGGCACGCTTTGGCGAGTTCTATACTTATACAGCTAATCGCGTCACTTGACTATATCGTAAAAGTAGTAAAGCGGTGAAAACAGTCGATTTCGTACACAATTGCAAAGAGAACTTGCTCAAAATGTCAGAATTTGAAACAATTTTATTCGTGTTTTTACGAAGATAACTAAGTATTCTATTCACGTTTGGGAGAGCTCAGCAGGACGTCGGTTTACACTGGGACGAGTGGAATGATAGAGGGAAGGCCCTTGCCCAATGTTGGGACACTCACTAGTAGGACTTTAAAAGATTGATCGAAAAGATCATGAAACCTCTATTATGCGTTCAAAACCCGAAGGAATTACCTGTGGTAGTGTGGTGGTGTGGTGGTGTGGTGACAGCGATGACAGCTGGTCATTTTGGAAGATGTTCCAAATTTGGATCTCATTACCTTACAATATTCGATAACGTAATGAAATTACGTTACAGCTGTCATCGCTGTCACCTACTACCACAGGTATTGCTGGTCATTTGCCTTTCGGCTTCTGAACCCATCTTAGAGTACTTATAATATGTGTGTAGATAAAATATTGTACGCGACTCAGCGTAATTGGCATTACGCAACCGTCACGTAAAATACTATTTCTGTATTTGTTTTAAATTGGCAATTATATTTGCTAGCTATTTAGACTTTGCCGATTTAATGTTAACGTAGTCTTGGTTATTTAAATTAATCTGGTAAATTATGAATACTATGACTCTATAACTGCATTTAATTTATTATCAGTGTCCATGTTTCATAGTTAAGTATACTAGTTAAAGTTACACAAATTCAAGTCACTACGGTCGGTTTTTTTTGTCTCTACCTTTGTCTTTAGATGCCGTTATAATCACGGCACGATCTTAAATGATCCAAATTAAAGACTCAGGTGATTTTGAAACAATGAGTTCATTATTTATGTTATAAGTTGTAACGTTTGCTTACACAATGTTTTATTTTGACTTAAATACGCTGTGTTGCAAACCAGCTCGCGGTTCCTTATTTACAAGTTGTAATTCCGGTGTTATCGTATATTGGTTCACACGAGGCGTTCGGCTTGGTGTGTCAACTACCAAGCGTTGTTTGGTCAACAATTGCTGTTATTTTCATAACTGCGATTGGTAACCATACGTCGTTGACTTTTTAATTTTCAGAAAAATACAGCACCTTCTTTACAGCATTCTTTTCATTCCGGCAACTCCCCACTATCTCTAGGAGCGTTTTAGTTTTTTTAATTCTGTGCGTTGCTCGGAAAAATGTATCTTAGCTGTTCCCTCTTCTTCTTCTAAACTTTACAATAACTCCTTTACATTTCAGGCTGTTAGGTTGTGGAACTCTCTTCCTTTGGAACTGAGACAGGCTAAATCACTTCCTATTTTTAAGAATCTTTTAAAAGAACACCTTTTGACATTTCGTTAGTTTGTTTTTTCTCCTTACCTTTTATTTTGTATTTATGTATTTCTTATTTACGTACCTTTTTTTTTTTTTTAATTTATTTTTCAAAGGCACATATACATAACTAATTTTAAAGTTACTCGCCAAACTGCTTACGCAGTTTGTTGGCGAGACAGCGCTCATTCTTTAATTTTATACTATGCACCTAAATGAGTCCAGTAGGTACCCTACACCAGAGAATAGGATAGAATAGAATAGATCCATACTTAAGTTGCAATCATTCCATGCTTTCCCTAAGATCGAACTGAGCTACAACGACAAATCTAATAATAACAACTCACAACAGCTGAAATCAAGGCAAGTTATCTAAAAATGCTTTCTTTAACTTATTCTTAGCGTCCACTAAGCTATACTTCTTATCCTCCCTTAACCATTCTATTTTATTATATATTTTTGGGACCAAAAATTTATCTGCTCTTCTACCATAGTAGTTTTTGACAAAATGTTGCACATATTTCCTCATTCTAATATTCTTTGTTACATATCTGCTCTGCTTAAGTACCTTGTACTTATTATTACAGTAGTTATCTACAGCTATCAAATATTGTACTCTTTGAGTCATAGGCAATATTTTATACAACTACCTATATGTATTTATTTATTTAAGGGATATTTATATGTATTCTTAGATTGTTTAATTCAGTTTGCACCGCCTGCCTATTGCTATTGTTTATATTTAACCATCTCTTCTTTGTAAAGTTGTCTGGAAGAGATCGCTATTTAGCGATAAGACCGCCTATTGACTCACTATGTAATCTATATTTTAGTTTCTTGTATATTCGTTACTTGGTGTATGTGGTGTTTCAATAAAGTGTTTTGTATTGTATTGTATTGTATATAATATCAATGACGAAACAGAAAAGATTGAACGACCAGAACCTCAGATTTCTTTTTTCCGTAACTTATGTTATGCTGGAGCTCTTTTAGTTTAAATACATAATTTAATTGCCATACGTAAAGTCGAAACCTTAATCTTTGAGACAACTTTGATCGATAAAGGGTTACAGGCCCTTCCCATCATGCATTACGCTAGCTAGCGTTTCTATTCGATTCGTTTTTAAACCAATCGCGTCACTGGTAGATGACGCGATACGAAAAGTCACGTGATCTACCAGTTACGCGGTTGGCGCTAGTTAGCGTAATGCATCTTGGCAAGTGCTGACTTCACAGCAATTAAATCACAAGTAATTTACCAACGTGAAGTGAGGAATGAGTTGTCAAAGTTGTCTCACGGATTATGGTTTCGACTTTAGGTTAAGTTAAGTTTGATTTATAACCGATATCAAAAAATAAACTCTATCAAAACATCATTCTGAATAAAATTCAATCAATTCGGAATTATAACTCTTCAGAATTATGTAGTTTAGACACACAGATGGACATAACGAAATTATAAGCGTTTTGGTTTGTAATTATAAGACTACGGAACCCTAAAAACTTGCCACTAGGTATCCCTAGGCAACCAATGCAACTCCATCTAACTAGTCGTCATGGTTACCAACCTATTTGATCGATGTCATAACAAGCTTTCAACCTTCACTTACGTGTCTAAGCTGTGGGTCTAAGATTGATCTCCAAATGGACAAACCTCTCAACCCTGAGGACTTCGCAGCCATGGAAGGCCAGCTCCAGCACTGCGTGGAGGCCGACCGCCAGTACAAACGCGTGAATGACGTCAAATGCGACGCCATACAGACTGCCAAGACGTACGAGGAGTTCGCGTGAGTTTAAACCCTAGCCTATCCTACATACATACATACATACCTTCACGCCTGTCTCCCAATGGGGTAGGTAGAGACTATGGAACGCCAGGTGCCCCGGTCTAAACTTACAACTTTCGCCTTCTCTACATTCATCAATCTCTTCATGCACGTATCGCGATCGTTAATTTGTGACCCATTTCAATAAAAATAGGCTTGAAGTCGTCAATGTCATTAGAGATGCGAAATCATTGGTAAGTTATAGGAGATTCAACCTTATTGTTGTAGAATGTCAGAATGAATTTGGACCTAAGGTGGGTCCCAAATTTAAGTTCGTGACTGTACTACGGTTTCGGGTGCTTTTGATTTGGCCCTTATTCAGTACATCGCGAATCTGATCCTTTTAATATTATAAGTGCGAAAGTTTCTGTGTGTGTGTGTGTGTTAGTTTGTTACTTCACGCTTCAACGGCTGGACGGATTTGGACGGAAATAGCATACACTGTATTAACATATAGGTTACTTTTTATCCCGAAAAACTAAAAGTTCCCAAGGGAATAACGATAATTGAAATCTACGCGGACAAAGTCGCGGGGAGAAGCTACTACGTACTAGTCCATAATCCTACTAACATTATAAATTCCAAAGTTTGTGTGTTTGTTTGTTACTCCTTCACGCTGCAACGGCTGGACGAATTTAGATGTAATTTGGAATGGAGATAGCTTATACCCTGGTACAACTTATAACATAGGTTACTTTCATTTATTAGTACCTACACTTCCCACTTCATTTCATAAATATAATTCAAGTCAGCATTCATTAGTACCCTGTTTATTCCATACACGTTCAATTTATTCCATCAAATATGTTAAACGCTCTTAACTTCGCAAACCTACTTACTAACTTTTTATCTATCGTTATTGGGTCTATCTGTGTAAGTATTCTCAGAAACAGTGAACACCCTCGCTCATTTCATCCTTGATTTCACCTTACAATTATATTTTCTACATCTTTGGAAAATAATACAAATATTTCTAAGCTATGTTTGCGAAACGCTTTACGGTCATAAGATGTTAATAATTGATCAATGCATCTATCGACGTCGATCTATCTTTATTATAGCAAGGTCAATCGATTGTATAAGGCGTTTCGCCTTTCAAACATGCTTGGAAATATTCGTAGTATTTTACAAAAATGAAGACACATAGTTCATAGTCATATTATATTGGTTGTTAACGTGGGTGCGCTTCAATCGGTCTCAAAACATTTTGCTTTGAGACCGATTGAAGGAAAGGAAGTTAAGGACTAAAATTAGGAAACTGTAATTTTAGTCAGATGAGTCACGAAAATTAGTCATTCATTTATATACTGCCCTCATAAGCCAATAGGAGGTATCTCAAATTCAATAAACGAAGCAGATTCAAGCTTCACCCGTTAGTAATATGGTCGCACTTGCTACAAGTTTTGCCTGAGATACCACCATTAGTTTTATAACGGTATAGAAAGTTAATTTTCGTGACTCAACTGACTAAAGTTACCGTATCTTCATTTTATTAGCCCTTAAATATGTACACTTTTTTTGAAAACTGCCCATGTATAGAAAAACTCATATACGTGTCCAACAACGTCTTGCTTTCCAGCCTCTACAATAATGCACTTATTTTTTACAGAGACCGCGTGGCGGGAGCTCACCTACAGCCATTACAGAAGGAAGATTTTAAGAAGAAGGCGAAAAGAGGATGGAACCAGTGCGTGCCCCAGGAGAGAGGGGACGAGTGATACCGAACGTGATAGATAAAGATAGCTTATAACTTTAAGCTGGAATTCCACTTGCGCCCGTTTCACTCGCCTTCGGCCTCGGACTGTCAAAATGAAAACGATTCCGATTGCGAGTGCGTTACCCGCTCAAAGGGCCCTGCCAAGATGCATTGCGCTAATTAGCGTTTCTATTCGATTCTTTTTTAAACCAATCGCGTCACTGGTAGATGACGTGATGCGAAAAGTCACGTGATCTACTAGCGACGCGATTGGTTTAAAAACGAAACGAATAGAAACGATAGTTAGCGCAATGCATCTTGGCAGGGCCCTCTGATTTGAAGCTCCGTAACATCCCTATCAGAGACACACGTCTTTTGTTTGATAAATGTGTCTGGTGTGTAGTGTGTGTGTGGAATTCTGGCTCTACTATTGTTTCACGTGCTTAGGACCGAGTTCACCAACAATTAATCGGACGGTTAAGTCTTAATCAGCTGTTAATCAATACATTTAACACCCGTTAAACCGCTTATCGTCCTTTTAATTGTTGGTGAACTCGGCCCTTAGTGTACTATTGGCCGTTTAGTCGGCGACAGTAAATAAATAATGTTACTTACACTTTTCTTCGTTTTTTGTATCTAATCTATAGGGTTAGGATTTTGGTGGCATATCGTGGGTCGAGTCGCTGTTTCCTAATTGTCATAATACATGACACTTTGATTTTGACCTCCAGTATGGTCATATTTCAAAATGAACTAAACACGTTTTTAGTTCGGTTATTCCATACCTACTAATATTTGCTTGTTTGTAATGCTTTCACAGCGGAGATATCCTCCATACCAAATCGTTTTAATTGATTTATTTAGCGGTTTAATGAATTTTAAAATATTAAAATACTGAAGGCAAGTTTGAAAGGATAATTATCAATGATAATTATCGTGATAATTATCATGATAATTATCATGATAATTATTGTGATAATAACAGATGGATAATTATCAATTGATAATAACAAAAAATTGCACTTGTAAAAGAGAACTGTATTCAAAGTATTAACTTTAATTATTGTTGATTTGTGTTGGATTAACATCAAAATAATAATAAATTAAAAATCTTTGTTTTTATTTACGTTTTATTAGAATTTGTTATAAAACAATATAACAAATTAATTTCTTACACGTGATAATTATCCGATAAATATCTGATAATTATCCGATAATTATCAAGAAGCATAATTATCTTGATAATTTCGAACCCATAAGGTCAAAATCAAAGTGGCATGTATAATACATGGGTATAAATAGGAAATAGCGACTCCATGTATTCTAGAACCACGATTTGCTACTAAAAGTCCTAAATCTATAATGTTTAGGACAAACGTGGGGCGTAAACAAGCTGCATGCATGATGCTTACGTAAACGATTTTTAAAAACTGTCAAAGATAGTCAAAATACATGGAATATACTTCGATAGCGATAATGTTCGCAGAATGTCTCTTGTCTAGGCCCACTGAGTCTATCAAAACTGGTATATACAGTAGAGTTCATATATGCGTACCATTTAGTACCTTGTCTATTTAATGTCATGTTTAAACTGCTATATATGAATTGTCGCAGCGTTTAAGTGACAAGGTACTAAAGTGTACACATATTTAGTAACTCGACTGTACTGCACTCTTAAGCCAATAAGCGATATCTCAAATTGAATAGTCAAAGAATATTCAATCCTCTTCCGCTAGTAATAGGGTTGCGGTTGCTACAGGAGTTTTATCTGAGATTCCGCCATTTGGATTAGTAGAGCAGCAAAGGCGGTTTTGCGTTTATCAAAAAGAAAACTAAAATATGTTGCCAACATTTTGACCTCAATAATCACTTATTAAATTCTTAGGACAACACGATACAACACAACACGACACAACACGTTTCAAGATGCCTCTTTACTTCAATTTAGCCCCAATACCTTCATAGCCTAATATTATGGCACACATATTACACACATCGCGATAGAATTATTGTGATAAAACTTCGTCTTCGGCCTGGGTGAATATTCGGGCGTTTCAACCACCCTCACTACCATTCTTTAAACATTGAAGAAAACAATGATAACTACCACCAACTTCTGCCGTAATTAGAAGCCGAATTGGGAATACTTTCCATTTATGCCAGAAGTTGGTGGTAGTTATCATTGATTTCTTCATTGTTTTGAGAATGGTAGTGAGGGCGGTTGAAACGCCCGAATATTCACCCGCCTACGGTATTGTGCATGGCTACATTGCAAACAAAGAAATGTCGCAATAGTTTATTGTGGAAAAATGGACGAAGCTGTTGTTCTTTATTTTATGGCGCTAAACAATTACTTTTTGAATTTGTGCAATCAGAAAAATAAGAAAAAAGTAAATAAAAGGCGGCAGTGGATGATTACTATTTTCATAAAGCAAGAAATAGGTAATTAAATCATCAGCAGCAAATTAACTAGCAAACAAATCAATCAATACGTCCGCAAGTTCCGCTACGCACGACACCTGGGGCCTGTTTTTTAAAGCTACAAATTACAATTTACAAGTTACAAGTTTCCATTTGACACCGCCTCGACCAATGACGACCAGCCATTTGAACTGTGTTGCTAGATTAGACCCGTAAAATTGTTACTTGTAGCTTTATAAACCGTGCCCCTGACGGCCGACTGAAGTATATCACGTGTAGCCACGCAAGCGAAGTTCATCGCGATAAAACCCTTTGATGTGCGCGAGTTTACCGATAGTGGAGCGAAGTGTCTGCAGCTTTGCCCGAAATGCCGAAGTATTTGCGAATATTCGGCTACACACATCGCGATAAAGCGAATATTCGCGTTATCGCGATGTGTGTAGTTCTAGCATTAGTGACAAAATTTGGATAAAACATCCGTCACCTTCTGACACGTAAATAAGTACGAGAGTGACGGATGCTTTAGCCACATTTTGTCGCGCGATAAACGCAACCATACTAGGCCGGAAGTCGGCCTCTTTGAATTTAAATACAATTAAAGAACTTCTTAGTCCAGTCTGTGGGGGTTTTACAAAAACGCGTGGCGGTGGGGGGGAGGCGTTAGCCGCCATCTTGAATTGAAGGTGCCAAAATTGTTTCCTCAACAATTGACTTTACGACAAAAGTGTCTATGGGAAGGAAAACAAAAAGAAAATTGCGCACATTTTGTGTATAAGGTTTATTTGTATGTCTTGCCGATAAAAAGTTACGAGTGGCGAAAAAAATATATTTCCATAAATTTACATACTTATTCGTCGATGCTTAACTTAAAAACCGCTAGTGTTTCCTTAAGTTTCATCACAAAATATTTTAAATTATGAGAGAAATACGAGAAAAACCCTTATTACTTAATACAAATTATAATAATTTATTAAAAAAGTATTTACATGAAATATGTGATTTTTTTATATTTTATTTATTTGCACAGACTTTGATTAGTTAACGTAAGCATGTTTGCAGTTTTTTTGTTTTTCACACAATTTCAATTTTGACACTTATGTTGGATTTACACTTTGCGAAGTGTAAGTGCGAACTTCACATTTGCACTCCACTTCGCAAAGTGTAAATCAGTCCTAAATCACGCCTTCTTCTTCGCAGCGGCGGCGGCAGTGGTGGATTTTGGGTTAGACTGGCGAATAATAACTTCTATCTTCGTGGACGGGCTCTCTATCTTCGGTTTGTAGAAGCGGTAGTCTTTTCGGTCCAAGGGCACCAAGAGCGTGTTGTGCCAGCCATATCTGGAATTAGGACAGGATCAGTACTTGGTTCACTGTTGGATCGCATACTTTTTTTACGCATAAAATCGTTTGACCTAAAACGGTTTTACAATAGAAACGGTTTTATTTTAATTATTATAAAAAACTAACCTAATCTACAAAATAGACGTTTATTAAATTTTGCAATTTCAGCCTAAAAGGGTGTTATGCGAAAAGATAAAACTAACCTTACAAACCTAGATTTTTATAAACACTACAATCATAGCTAAAAAAAAAATGCTGAGGTGTTATTGTTTTAAAACCGGCTATATATTATGTCGAACGGCCGATCGAGTGAGCGAATTCATACGAACGGGTTTACTTGCCGGGTAAAGCGGGTGAGCTGAGAATCGCGCGCTCTGACGAGACAACTTCAAAACGCTACAAGTCAAAAACCCTCGTTTCGAGAAAAACGCGTTTAAAGGTTTTAAAGTTTCACGCTAGAAATCACCTATTGTTTTGCACTCAGTTGCCGCGTGTTGAACTGATGGTGATGCAGAGTAGGCAAAACGCTGCAAGTGGCCAGTTCCTTGTTCCGAGGTAGTAGTCATTTAATGCTTACAGCGTTCTGTGGTGATCAGACGGCATTGACGGTTTTGGTATAAAACATCACAATAGGATACTTGACACATGTAATTAATGATTATAAAACGTATTTTTAAATATAGCTTATAAGTCCTGGAGCCTTAATAACTAAGTACATTTCAATGAAAATGATTGAATAAATTAATATTATTTTAATAAGTTTATGTATTTTTTATCTGTGAATCAAATGATCGAAACGACACCATGTTGCGAGTGACGTCACACCGCTATAGACAGCTGAGGTCCTACTTTGAAAATTGAAGTTCGAAGTTACGTAAGCTCCATCCCTGTCACTCGTCATTCCAGGCTAAATTGAGAGTAAGGAATAGAGCTAGGGAATGCAAATAACCGGATATAACCGGTTTTAACCGGTTATTTTCATACAAAAACGGTTAATAACCGGTTAAATTGCATTCCCTAAATAGAGCTAACGTAACTTCGAACTTCGATTTTCAAAGTAGGGCCTCTGCTGTCAAAATTGTCAATTGGAGGTTGTTTTTGTACGATTCGTCTTCTCACACATTCGTAATTTTTTGGCTTATTACTATAATCCAGATAAACAAAAATGGAAAATCATTACAGCAAAGCAGACAGTGCTAATTTGCCCAAAGTAGACTCATAAGTATATTTATGTCTCACTTGTTTGTTGCAAATCCCGACTTTTTTTCAGCTGAATTTAGGAATGTGAAAAGTGCACAGTAAGTATGAATAATTCCAACGTTTGTGGACAGTGAATAAACAGTTTTTCAGGAGTTTTGATTGTTGTACTGTTACAAAAAGGCACTGCATATACTTTATAAGCTGGTAAAGGCATTTTATTACTTAGTTGAGATATAACTCTTCGAGAGGCACGCGAAGAGGTTAGCTTGTTTGTAGCGGTGTGACGTCACGACCACAGAATATCGTGTTTTAACTCGAAACTGTATATACTTTTAAATTAAATTAGCAAAAATAAGAATTTCATAATAAGTAGACAAAAAGAAGATCTTTTTTTGGTTTGTTTTAGTTTACCACCTTCTACATACATAAAAACCGTTTTTTTTAAATTATCAAGTAGCCTATTGCAATCATAATGTTTTGGCTAGTCTTATGCAGAGTTACCGCGTTTTGACAGTTTTCTACCGCCTAAACTAGAACATATTTTTAAAAGTCCTTTCGAAGGTATGATAGAAGCACTCATGAGGAATCGTTAGATGCAAGTTAACACAAAACGCTGTAACTCGAGTTGCAGCGTTCTGCCGTTGGACGGCAGAGTTGGTGCGTACAGTTCAAGAACGAGTTGTTTAAGAGAATCACCTACCAGCCTATTTCACCATCCTGACAATGCCTCATGTATCAGCGTATTAACTTTACAATGTATCCCAAACAGGGAATATGAATGGATTTTTTAAATCGCGTTTCTCAACAAAATATGAAAAAACCGTTATAGAGATCACCAAAAGTGAAATTAAAATTAAAATCGGCCAGGAAATACGGATGATGTACAAGAATTTTAAACTGCTAATTATTTGACACTATTTGACACTCGAAACTTCGTTATACTGTATATTTTGATTTATTTTTGTTTTTCATGTCAAATTTCTATTTCTTTCTATTTCTAATTAGACAGCGATGAGACAGACATCCGATATGCACTTTGACGTCATGAAATTATAGGACTTACACCATGTTGGCCGTGGGGGGGTAGGTGTACTTGGCCTTGGGTCCTTTGGCCCGGGTCTGCGCCACGTTGTACGCGTACTTTTCCACTTTCAGCGTCTGCTCTCGTGACTCGTCCTTCAGCTGGTCGTGTCGCGCGTAGAACTTCGTGGCTACCGGGATGGCTGTTTGTGGATACAATTAATTAGGGTTTTTGAGAAAAAGTGACTAGGAAGGATTAATAAAGAAATTCTGAAGTGGTTTGATTTTGGTCATGTCACGCGTGTCGTAGTTTTTTAGGGTTCTGTACCCAACGGGTAAAAACGGGACCCTATTACTAAGACTCTGTCTGTCTGTTTGTCTGTCACCAGGCTGTATCTCATGAACCGTGACAGCTAGACAGTTGAAAGTTAAAAAAACAGAGGAAACTCCATGCAAAAGGACAACGCAATTAGCGTTTCTTTTTCAAACAAATTAAGTTTTACATTCGTGTAACAAATTTCATGGACATATCCGAGTTTGAAGTTAAGCGACTCATTTATTAATACGGGCCTTAGGGTGCGGCTCCACTGAGGCGGAGACGAGCGGAGCGGAGCGGAGCGGAGCGGAGCTGTGCCAATATTAACTAATAGAATATAAACTAACGTGCGCAAGGCGCGCTCGACGTGACCGCATGCGCCTTCTATTGGTTAATATTGGCACAGCTCCGCTCCGCTCCTCTCGTCTCCGCCTCAGTGGAGCCGCACCCTTAGTCTTCAAGTGCGTTGCCAGCCCTGAGGACTAAGATGGAATGCCTCTATGCTAGTAATTTCACCAGGTGCCTTATCTCTACACCGGAACAGAACAGTGCGAACTGCTGCGTGGCGGTGGGTTCATGGATAAGATGGTGGTAGCGATCCGGACGGACCCTGCACAACACAACGCCCTACCACCACTAAAACCACCAGTACAGTCTTTTTCATAAATGTGTGTACACTTTAGTACCTTGTCTATTTAATGTCATGTTTAAACTGCCATACATGAATTGTCACAGCGATTAACGTGACAAGGTACTAAAGTGTAAACATATGAACTCGACTGTACCAGTTTTCCAAAATCGCTAACTTTAGCTTTATGCATGTTAGGCGAAGGCCAGACGTACAATAAATAATTTGGTTCATCAATACGATAAAAACGGATGGATTACATTACATTCTATTGCCTCCTCTACAGCTACACATCGACAGATGCATCAGCCGGTAGATCAGCAGACGTATCCGCAGATAAATTCGCGATCCGTCCACACATCGGCAGACGTGTTGACAGACGCCTTGCATTCGCGCTTAAACCATTTGATCCGTGCCAAAAAAACCGACAACAAACGGACCGGTGGCAGATCCATCTGCCGATGTTAAATACCTACCGTCTACAGACGAGCAAATTACCCTGTCTACACCTCCGCGGATGCATTCGCAGATAAAATCTGCTGATGAATCTGTCGACGTGTAGTGGAGGCATATCCACGCAATACACAGGCAAGGCTACACGTTCAATATTTATCACGTCAGTACTGTTTATGTTTCGTAGAGTTCAAACATGTAATAGATATGGACGTAAAAACGTTTTGACATCAGTATTTATTTACTGTAATTTAGTAAATACCTCTATTTGTCACGAACTGTCATTAATACTGATTTCCGTCTCTACACCAGATCACACGATTAGTAAATACTACTATCTTTATACACCGTGCCCGGGACGTACCCGAAGGATTTTAACCATCGATTCTAGACCCTATTTTGGAGTATATAATGTGGTATAACACGTAGTCCAATATCGCATAATTTCCGAGATTTTTATTATTTAAAAAACAATTCTATAGTAGTTTACATGTTATACCACATTATATACTCCAAATAGGGTCTAGAATCGATGTTTAAAATCCTTCGGGTACGTCCCGGGCACGATGTATTGTACGTCTAACCTTCGCTTTACTCGCTCAGGTTCACTTTGTCCATATTCCCATTTCGTCCAAATTCCCAACTCGTCCTCATTCCTAACTCGTCTACAACCAAACTTAGGACTGTAGGGCTGTTCGATATCAATTCGATTACTCGTTTGTTCACTAGTTGTTGGGAATGTGAACGAAATGGGAATGTGGACGAAATGGGAATGTGGACGACATGGGAATGTGGACGACATGGGAATGTGGACGACATGGGAATGTGGCGGAGACGAGAATGTGGACGAGATGGGAATATGAACTAAGTTAACCTGAGCGGTCTTACTCTACACACACCATATGATACACTAGAGTCTATATTGGAATTACGATTAGGGAATCGTCATTTGTCCTAAATTATCATTTGTCCGAATTTTCGTTTACCCTAAAGCCATTTCCACCTGAGTTTTAAAAGTGTTGTTATAATACAACCCTAACCTAACCTAACCACAAGTATTTTTAGAAAGCTTAAATAGCCTAAGCAACGAAGACCAAAAACTGCCCTCAGGGGAAAAAACTTGTGTATTAGGGAATTTTGGCATAGTTGTAGGGAATGGTGTTTTAATCCACATACTAAAAGAACTAATGGGTGGGGGTGGAGCTAACGGGTGGAGTGGGGAGCAAAGTTCCCTTTTTTTAGTTGTTCGTAAATAACCCGTAAACGGTGGCCCATAGCAAAAAATGTTCCATTACATAATTAATCTAAATAAAATTCTCTACAAAAAAGATTCAATACACTTTTTGCTGGGATCAATATTTAATGAGATATGGAGGGAAAAATGATTCCCGAAAGGCCATAGTCGGGTGTGCATATTAAGTCGGCCCTCTTACATCAAATGGGCTCGGGTTTTTTTTGTGAGTACCTCTTATAGTATATTTATGGTCAGTATCAACATCTTAATTGTTACAGTTCTCAACTTATGATTACTTTATGTTTTTTTGATGTACTGTTTTTCGGGATGTATTCAAGCGATTTGCTTTAAATTTAAACAGCGATTTGCTTTAAATAAAAGCATAAAGTAATCATAAGTCGAGAACTGTCACAATTAAAGATGTTGATACTCAGCATAAATATTGTTCACTATAAGAGGTACTCACAAAAAAAACCCGAGCCCAATTGATGTAAGGGCCGACTTACTCTGCAAACCCGACTATGGCCCTTCGGGAATCATTTTTCCCTCCATATCTCATTAAATATTGATCCCAGCAAAAAAAGTGTATTGAATCTTTTTTGTAGAGAATTTTATGTAGATTAATTATGTAATGGAACATTTTTTCCTATGGGCCACCGTTTACGAGTTATTTACGAAAATAAAAAAAGGGATCTTTACACCCCCTCCACCCGTTAGCTCCACCCCCACCCATCAGTTCTTTTAGTATGTGGTTTAAAACACCATTCCCTACAACTATGCCAAAATTCGCTTATACACGAGTTTTTTCCACTGATTTCTCTTCGTTGCTTAGGCTAAAAAAGTTGTCTCTCTAACCTGAAACTGTTTGGGAGTTTTAATAATTCGGACAAACGAAGCGGTAGGACAAACGTTATTAGGGATTCCGTGGAATACGATACACTAACATCCAAAGTTTGGCCTGTAGATTTTGTAGGTCCTGAAGTGTTTGACCTCTCGGTAGATGATCTCGTTCAGCATGTGGATGTCGATGGGCGCCCTCGTGCCGAAGGTGCACTTTCCGGCGATGGTCTCGCCCGGCATCTTTGCGGCTTGTAGTACCAAGGATTCAGGTTAATAATTATTTCCAGTTCCAAAATTTAAGTGCCCCTGGAATAACGATCGCAATTTTAATTAAAAAAAATGTCAAGCAAGCATACGGACCAGAGGGCCCTGCCAAGATGCATTGCGCTAACTAGCGTTTCTATTCGTTTCGTTTTTAAACCAATCGCGTCACTGGTAGATCACGTGACTTTTCGTATCACGTCATCTACCAGTGACGTGATTGGTTTAAAAACGAATCGAATAGAAACGCTAGTTAGCACAATGCATCTTGGCAGGGCCCTCTGAATGGTAAGTGGGATCTTAGAGGTTGCAATCTTAAGACAACAGTTGCAAGACTGCGATTCTAAAGCGAAGTTTAGGTTAGCAATAATAATTGCAGAAGTTGACTTGTCTTACTCTAACTTTTAAGTCAGAAAAAGACGACGACATTGTGCTTCTTGCTCTAGAACTGAAGTTAAAATAATTCAGCAATCAACTTCTTCAATTGAGTCGCCTAACTTCAAACTCGGATAGGTCCTTAACATTTGCTATACGAATTTAAAATTTAATTTGTTTGAAAAAAAGACCCTAATTCCGTTGTCGTTTTGCATGGACTTATCGGAGTTTGAAGTTAAGGCGCTCAAGTTTTGCTAGCCCTGCTGCCATAATACCAAAGAAGGCGGCTTATTGCAATGTAGTATTCATACCATTATATTCTCTATTGGTAACCACATTAAATTTAAAATGCTTATACTATTACTATGCAGTTAGCCACCTTCTTCTTCCATATGACGGCAGCCTGGAGAACGAGGGTGGAATGCCTCTACGCCAATCATTTTACGCCTGTGGCAACAAGTGGGCAAACAGTGGATACATCTATTTGTACTCGAGTGTACAAGGTCCTGACCTACCTCCCTAGTTGGATGCGCCTGCGCTGTACACACTTAGGTAGGTACAGGCGTAGTGAATAATCCATTCCCATCGTTTTTTTTTCGGATAAGCTAAGGCTCAGGATGATTTCGGCCATAGTTTCATTTCGTCACCTTCTTAAGTCGGTCTCATTCGCATATGGTCTACTGTTTCGATTCGCCAGCATTCCTATATCGTCACTTCCCTATCTCGTCCGCTTTCTTACGTGGGCCACTGTACCAACTCGTTTACATTCGTAATTAGACTACAGTGCCAATTCGTCAACATCCCTTATTAGTCTACAATGTCAACTCGTCAACATTCTTATTTAGACCACAGTGCCAACTCGTCAACTAGGTATATAGTAAAAGTATTGAACACCCAGACTCGGGTACAAATATGCGGACCAATTGACACTGAGGTCGATACAGGAATGCGGACGAGTTGGCACTGCTGACCAATGAGCACTGAAGTCGATAAAAGAAAGTGGACGAGTTGGCACTGTGGTCAAAATAGGAATGTAGACAAAATGGGGTATTGACGATATCAGAAAGTGGACTTAGGAATTACATGCTGACGACATGGCATTGTGAGCGAGTTAAAAAGGTGACGAAATAGGACTGTGGACAAAGTCGCCCTGAGCCGAAGTTAATTGAGAAAGCAAGATAAATACGAGCTTATCCGACAAAAAACGATGGGAAAGGATTATTCACTACATCTGTACCTACATATCGACGATTAAGACAGAAAACGCCTGAAGCGATAATTTGTGAGCGATGGGCTGTAACAGAAAGTTATTGGATTTGTGTAGGCTTTTTGAACGGTATTAATGCTTTTCCCAAATATCTTAATAAATTTCGATTTACGGAAACTACCATTATAAACAGTTCCCGGAAGAATCTTTTAAGCGACAATTTACCTGAATTAAATATTGTTATTTTTGTTAGAAAAACCATTTAAGCGACTTTGCCTACAAAAAAATTACCTATCCGTTAAAAACACTTAAGCGCCGTTGTCAAAAACCTTAGCGATTTGCCAAGGGTGGGTGGGTGTACGTATAGAAAAAGTAATGACTTTAAGCGACTTTGGATACCTACATTTTATTATGCGTTGCATCAGGGTACGTTTTTAGGGTTCCGTACCCATAGGGTAAAAACGGGACCCTATTACTAAGACTCCACTGTCCGTCTGTCTGTCTGTCACCAGGCTGTATCTCATGAACCGTGATAGCTAGACAGTTGAAATTTTCACAGATGATATATTTTTATTGCCGCTATAACAACAAATACTAAAAACAGAATAAAATAAATATTTAATTGGGGCTCTCACACAACAAACGTGATTTTTTGCTCGATATTAATAACGGCAACGGTATAGTGTCTAATGTTGTATAGATAATGGTACGGAACCCTTCGTGCGCGAGTCCGACTCGCACTTGGCCGGTTTTTAGCGTGATTAACGTGAGCGTATTCACTTTATAAGTTAGAGGCGGGCTGTAGAAAAAAATGCATAGACTTAGTATCAACGCTTCCGCGGTAACTTGTGGCCTGCTCCTTACATCTCTTTGCATTTGATTGATGCCGCTCACCGCTCGTCGCCGCTGCCGCCGTCGCGCAACCGGTGGCCAACCCATAATGCTGGTTTCACACGAAGGCAGAACAACGAAGCAGAACAGTGGACAGCGGAGTACTGCTACTGTGTAAACGCATACGCCGAGACAGTAGTCTTTTAAAAATCCCCGTCGGTCGGACGAGTGAACGTTCAAGTAGTCCCTTCAGAGCTCATAAAACACATTTTAGCGCGTGCATTCTCAATTTGGCAGCAGGTCTACTGTCGATAAGAACATATAAGGCTACCTAATTGAGAATACACGCGCTAAAATGTGTTTTGTGCGCTGTCACGGGACTACTTAAACTCGCCGTGTTGTGGCGCGTTCACTCGTTCGCTCGACCGACCGAGCGCCGCTTTTAAAAGAGTAACACCCCAGTACTGTTTTGTGCGTTCACACAGTAGCAGTACTATGCTGTCCACTGCTCTGCCTCACTGTCCTGCCTCCGTGTGAAACCAGCATAAGCGCATACGACGCGCTGCCCTCATAAGCCAATAGACGTATCTCAAATTCAATAGCCAAAGTAGATTCAATCCTCTCCCTTTAGTAATAAGGATGCACTTGCTACAGGAGTTTTGTCTGAGATACCGCCATTAGCTTAACAGTGCAGCGCGGGTCAAGGTCCAAAATACCATTAAATATCATAAACGCGCGGAGCTTGAGGTACCTAATTAAATCACTTACCTTATAATAGTTAATATTATCTTTGTTTTGCATATGCCATTTGTGTGGCCGCTATGATTTCGCCAAATAATAATTCAATTTAATTAAAATTTTCTCGGAATGGTTTCAGTCCATACGGAAAATTTTGCCAGTGTCAGGGCCAAATAATAGTTATTATAAAAAATTTAGCTAAATACTGTGCTGTGTATAAACGACATGACATTCAATAGTCATGCTAACGTGTCAAACGTCGTGACCATAGTGTTATATTCTCTTTGCAAGAAGAGGTTAATTGCGCTTTTAATGTTGTTTATTTCTGATAGATTAGAAATAATGGGTCTCAAAGCAAGTGAATTACAAAGAGTCATATTGCACACCACAGAGTTTATGCTTGGGAGAAGGCACAGAGAAGGCCATGATGATGATATTCGAGCTATTCCAACACACATTTCCACACAGAACTGACATCACATAACTATACTTTTAGTATGTATTTATGTATACATAAATAAACGTATGTATTTATTTGCATTTATGTTTAATGTATTTTAGTTGCATGATGTTTTTTTTTTCTTTTAATATACGTACAATATTGAATCACCTACAAAAAATCCGATTTCCGCCCAAAGGTCAACTAGTAGAGAAAAAGGCATTAACCAGCATTTTGTACCGTGAATTTTTGTGTAATACAGAAATACAGATAACATAAATTAATAATTAAATATACATCATCTCAGTGTGATATTGTGATAGTAACATTACCAACACATGAACGGACCTTAACCAACCTCTACCGATCTCAAACCAAAAACAATCTCCACCTCCTCAGCCTCCGCAACCCAGAGCTTGTAGCGGGTATCAACTAGATATCAACGAGTATCAGCGGGTTAATTTTAATGGCCGGTTAAAGCGGTTAACCCACCGGCGGCGCCGGGAGATTACTCCGAAATTGCCCGCAAATTAAGTTACTTTTCACGGCCGTATTTTCAGGGCCTACGTTTCACATAGATTTTGTCTGTGTCTTCGTCCTCGTAGGCGTTTATTAATAAGTAAACTAATGCATTACACACGCGTCTGATGAAGACGCACAGGGTTAAAATACCACATTTTAAAATTTCCATAATCAAGAAATATGAATAAACCAGCACAGTTATTGCGAGGCTCCAAACTTTATCGTTAATGGTTAAGAAACGACAAACAATCGCCCCGTCCTTGTACAAATGCTTGAATTAATGGAGCGGTTAAATAACGCCGGGTGATCGACGCCGACGCCGGCGTCGGCTGCAGCGGCACCTGTTACGTCATTAGCGCGCTATAGTCACGTCGCCCTGGAATCTGGCAGGCCGCTCGCACACTGCCCTGCCTGGAAACCAGATTTCGATATTATTAAATTATATTATTAGTGAGTAAGTACCCATAGTTAACGACTAATAGTAGTTTACGTGACGGTTGCGTAATGACAGGCATTACAATATGAGTGTGGTTTATGAAACGAGCCGCAAGGCGAGTTTCATAATAGAACACACGAGTGTTGTAATGCTAATTACGCAGAGTCTCGTACAATACTTTATCTACACACATATTATAAGTACTCTAAGGTGGGTTCAGAAGCCGAAAGGCGAATGACCAGCATTACCTTACCTGTGGTAGTAGGTGACAGCGATGACAGCTGTAACGTTATTTTGAAATTACGTTATCGAATATTGTAAAGTAATGAGTCCAAATTTGGAACATCTTCCAAAATTAACAGCTGTCATCGCTGTCACCTACTACCACAGGTAATGCTGGTCATTGCCTACGGGTTTTGAACGCATAATAGAGGACTTATGATATGAGTGTAGATAAAATTAACAACGGTGACTTTTCCATTACGTCACGATAATTAACTATACTGCTATAAGACAAATAGTGGCATCTCAGACAAAACTCTTGTAGCAAATGCAACTTTTTTACTGAGGAGTGAGGATTGAAACTGCTTCGTTTATTGAATGTGAGTTACTGTCAAGTATATAAGAGCTATCAAAATGTTGACAATACGATAACAGGTCAAAAACGATATAGTTTTAATCGTATTGAATAGAGGCCCAGCACAGTTATTGCAAGATGCCTCCAAACTTTATCGTTAGTTAAGAAACGACAAACAATCGCCCCGACCTTGTGTGTCGAGTTCATAAATGTGTATATACTTTAGTACTTTGTCACTGTAATCCCTGTGACAACTCATATTATTATACGGCAGTTTAAACATGACATTAAACTGACTTACATATTTTTCACCAAAGACGCGTACTATCGCGATCGTTAATTTGTGACCCATTTCAAGAAAAATAGGCTTGAAGTCGTCAATGTCATTAGAGATGCCAAATCATTTGTAACTTATAGGAGACTCAATCTTATTGTTGTAGAATGTCAGAACGACTTTGGACCTAAGGTGGGTCTCAAATTTAAGTTCGTGACTGTACCTACTTATTATTAGTTTTATTAGCTAGCTGCATTCACACGCCACGTGCACAGCTTGGCGTTGTTCCATCTCGTTAAATACTCATAAAAACCCCGAGTTTATGACTGATGAACATTGACGTTATGGTTGAACATTGCCAAAAACTGATGAACTTGGCGCGAAGCAGCAGCATCCATACTGATGCGTTTCAGTGGAAGTGGAAGGCAGCTAGTGTGTTTATTAGCAATGATGAGCATTTATTGGTTTCCTAAGGGTTGATGATGCAGAGAACCTGCTTACCATCACGCGGAACTATGGAGTCTGTACATTTCAATTATCGTTATTACCTCGGGAACTTTAAAATTTTCCGACATGAAAAGTAGCCTATGTGTTAATCCAGGGTATAAGTTATCTCCATTTCAAATTTGATGC
This sequence comes from Acleris literana, assembly GCA_946894065.1. Lineage (NCBI taxonomy): Eukaryota > Metazoa > Arthropoda > Insecta > Lepidoptera > Tortricidae > Acleris > Acleris literana. The sequence continues at coordinate 5,664,841 of OX335688.1, read as the reverse complement.
AAATCCGTCCAGCCGTTGCAGCGTGAATGAGTAACAAACTAACATACAAACTTTCTCAATTATAATTTTAGTAGGACTATCGATGGAACTATGTCAAAGCGACGCATCAATTCTAATCGTATGAAGTCTCCTACGATTGGATTTGTAACATCACTTTGAATTAGTTCTAAAGTGGCCTAGGAATCAAATTGGTTGACTCGTACAGTCTAAGTCATAAAATATACATTCCTAAGGCGTCGAAAATATCTACACGCCTCTATGCCACTGATAATAAGGTCTATGTATACATATATTTGGCGTGTTTGCCATAAAGGTATTAGTGCTTTTGACTGTACCAGAAGCTTCATTTTGTTATTTCGATCCCTTTTTAGCCCCCAACGCAAAAAGAGGGGTGTTATAAATGTGACCGCTATGTGTCTCTGTGTGTGTGTGTGTCAGTCTGTGGCACCGTAGCTCTTAAACGGGTGAACCGATTTAGATGCTGTTTTTATTTATAAGCAGGTTTTCTAGCGGTTGGTCTTAGCTTGGTTTTATGAAAATCGGTTCAGCCGTTTAAAAGATATCAGTTCTGAAAGAAGGGGACAACATTATATCGGGGTGTTTTACCCGACTACGGCAAAGCAAAAAGGAGGGTTATGATTTTGATCGGTATGTATCTTTTTAACCGACTTCAAAAAAAGGAGGTTTTCAATTGGTCGGGTTTTTTTTTTTATGTATGTTCCCCAATTACTCGAAGACCAGTGGACCGATTTAAAAATTTTTTTCCTTGTTTGAATGGGTATACTTTCTAGTTGGTCCCATTGTCAACACGTCAGGATCTGATGATGGGATCTTGGAGAAATCAAGAGAACTCCTCAAATATTATAGGCACACCTATAGCGATTTTGGTATTTTTCACTGTAACTCGTGCATTTGCTTTTGAAAAGTACTATACGGTGAAGTGGAACTGATGATGAAGGCCACAGATGGCCACCGGAACTCCTTAACGGTATCTATTTCAAGGGTGGCGATAAGATATTTCGATTAAGGTAGTTGAGCGACTATGACGAAGCACATTTAGGTTTAAATATGACTATGACATTCCCGCGGCGTTGTCTGCGGCGAGCTTGAAATGTTCTATAGTTTCTCATTAATATTTAGAAGTGGAGCTACGTAACAGCATAAATAGGATCACTAAAAAGTATAAAATAAAATAAATGTTTAAAAAAACAAAAACCCGCCTTCAAAAATGCAAAAAATAACTTCTTTTAAATGGTAGGTCAATCCAACTGAAGTCGGAGTCCCACAATATTTTAAACCAAAAGCCGAATGCAGTTGGACTGACCTACCATTTTAAAAGAAGTTATTTTTTGCATTTTTGAAGGCGGGTTTTTTTTTAAACATTTATTTTTCCCTCATAACTTCTAAATTACTCATCATAATTTGACAAATGAGGTATCGTTGGAAGCGTCTTGATTGTCCGCTGGCTATAGGCTAGGTGACGTCACATGATTATTTAATAATAATAATAAATATCAGGGGACAATGTCACACCAATTTGACGACACGCTGAACTAGTTGGTGACCCTGCCTACGAAACTAGCGGTCCTGGGTTCAAATCCCGGTAAGGGCAGATATTTGTGTGATGAGCGCGAATATTTGTTCCTGAGTCATGGATGTTTTCTATGTATTTAAGTATATATTTCTCTATGTAAGTATTTATATCGTTGTCTAGTACCCATAGTACAAGCCTAGAGCTTAGTTTGGGACTAGGCCAATTGGTGTGACATTGTCCCCTGATATTTATTTATTTTATTTATTTTATTGACCTAGTTCCAAACTAAGCTCTAGGCTTGTACTATGGGTACTAGACAACGATATAAATACGTATATAGAGAAATATATACTTAAATACATACAAAACATCCATGACTCCGGAACAAATATTCGTGCTCATAACACAAATATCTGCCCTTACCGTCATTTGAACCCAGGACCGCTAGCTTCGTAGGCAGGGTCACTACCAACTAGGCCAGCGCGTCGTTAAATCTATCTAATAGTTTTACATATTCTATTTATTTTATTACCCGACTGCCAAAGGAGGAGGGTAATGTGTTTCACAGCCTATATATGTATGTTTGTTCCGTTGAGTCACTATAAAAACTAAACCCGTTGTCCATTTTTGATGATTCTTATGTCAATCGATTTGTCTTAATCTGGTGAGTGTCACTGAAGTTATTACAGTAATCAAAATTCAATATGGCGGCAACCAGACGCCATATTGTGCAAATAAAAAAAAAGTATGACAAGTGGGGTATCATTGAACAGGGATTTAAAAATCATATGTAGGTTTCTTTCATCATTTTTCATTTTGAATGATCATTTAGGATTTATAACGATTTAAAGTTGGTTAGCAAGCTTAGGGCCGATTTCACCAATGAAATTAAACGCGATCAATTTACAATAAACTCAGTTCACGTGTTAACTCGAGTTAAAATGACAGTTCTCGTATGAATCTGACCATTACTAAACTCGAGAGTAAATTGATCGCGTTTAATTTCATTGGTGAAATCGGCCCTAAGTCGGGTTTTGAAAGCTTGCTTTTTGTTAAAGTTAAGTACCTGAGGGCTCAGACAAGATGCACTACGCTAACTAAAGATTCTATTCGATTCGTTTTTAAACCAATCGCGTCACTGGTAGATCACGGACTTTTCGTATCACGTCATCTTCCAGTGACGCGATTGGTTTAAAAACGAATCGAATAGAAACGTTAGTGAGCGTATTGCATCTTGTCTGAGCCCTCAGTTCTATTTGCGCTAACGATTTTCGCACGTGTGAACCGCTACGTTGCCGGCACCCTAAGCGCCCGAGGTGCGACCGGAGTGTTTGCGGCAATTCCAATTATACGTCTCTTATGAAATAGTTGTCCGCCGATCGCGCAATATCTTCGATTGGAATTTTTAAGGCGCCGCGCGCGCCGGCCCCGGGGCTTTTTAATTTCTCAGCGGGACGTGTTTATTGAGATTTTCTGGAGGTTTTTATGCAAAATACGCGGTGTGTAAAGCCTTGAGAGGATAGGTAGAACCTATATTTGTCTTTATCTAACCGCCATTTGCAGACATATTTAACTCGGGAATTCTTTGTAAACTTCGGGGAGGGAAGATGGCCGATTGACAGATGTCCGGGATTTACTTTTGATTTATTCTGTTTACCAAGACCATAACTAAACAGTATGTCTAGATCGCTCTCAAAATCACATTTAAACTTCACGCGCCTCACGGTTAATGGCCTGTTGTTTGATCGGTAGTTAAACTAACCTAATGGTCAAAAAACGTTACTAATGGTTAAAATCTCAAGGAAATGTGTCAAATTTTCCATTCCTTGTTCGAATTTTAACAATTAGTTAGTTTAACTACTGATCTTTACTGACTTTAGCTGTGTGGTTGCCGGCTTAGAATAGTACCACTCCATGCCTTCCCGTGGATGTCGTAAGAGTCGACTAAGGGAATAAAGGCTTGTAGTACTGTTAGGCGATGGGCTTGCAACCTGTCTCTAATACACTGATAAACATCTTAGCCTGATTATGCAAAATGTGGTTACAGAATTATCAACAAGCTTTTAGAGTTGTTGGCAATTCTGTAGCTCTGCCTATCCCAAACTGGGAATAAAGGCGTGAGTTTATGTATGTAACTACTGATCAAACAACAGGCCCTAATAGGTACCTAAATAAAAAATCTGTTTATTATTATATATTTTTTTGTTACACCGGTCAGAATTTAATGACAGTGCCTTTCCTCTAAATTAGCAAATATATTATAATACAACAAGATATTACAAACTTTAATATTGTCATCCAACTCTGCGATAACTTAAAAAAGAACAAGTTTGCAAATTAACTCCGCAGTTTCCGAGAATCTTTCATGGTTTTGAGACGTAATTGGCAAAGTTCCCCTGTAAACAAACTCTTACATTATTTTCTTTTCCAAAAGTCAGATGCGAACGTACTGGAAGATTTTAATAATAAACAAAGCTTTCATTATTGAAGATAGGACAATAGTATTAAGTAAAGACAGGGCGATCAACACTGCGACCTTCTGGGCGCGAGTAATATAGTGAAACCATCGACACGAGAAGAAGAAGTAGGTAAAGTAAGGCCAACGACACGAGATAAAGAATGTAAACAAGCTAACAGGAGTTCATAACATTTTCATTTGAAATCGTGTCCTATACCTCTAGTAATAAAGACCTATCAGAGGGCCCTGCCAAGATGCACTGCGCTGACTAGCGTTTCTATTCGATTCGTTTTTAATCAATTGCGTCAGTGGTAGACCACGTGACTTTTCGTATCACGTCATCTACCAGTGACGCGATTGGTTTAAAAACGAATCGAATATAAACTTTAGTTAGCGTAGTGCATCTTGGCAGGGCCCGCTGTTTTATAAAGCTACAAATTACAATTTACAGGTTACAAGTTTCGATTTGACACAACCTCGACCAATGACGACCAGCCATTTGAGCAGTGTTGCCAGTTTAGACCTGTAAAATTGTAACTTGTAGCTTTATAAAACGTGCCCCAGAAAACAACTTCCAAAAATGGCGGCCCTAATGTTGACAACTTCTGTACTGACAGCTTTCCTGTACCACGAATCACGGAACGACAGCCGTCATCGACCAACTGAAGATATTATAGCGTACGAGAAATAAGGACAGATATAATAATCGCTCGCTATCGCAATATAACAGTCAGTTTGTTTACATTCTTTATCTCGTCTCATTGGCCATACTTTAGTAGCTTAATTATCCATATCACAGTCCATACTAATATTATAAATGTAAAAGTAACTTTGTCTGTTTGTTTAGCTTTCACGGCTAAACCGGTGAACCGATTTTGATAAAATTTGGTATGGAGATAGCTTGAACCCCGGGAAAAGATCTAGGGTACTTTTTATCCCGGAAAATTTGACAGTTCCCGAGGGAAGAGCGATAAACGACTTCTATGTTGACGGATTTATGGTCCACAACAAGTTTATTATAATAGGTACTGAAAACTAAGCTTTACTTCAACGCTATGTTATACACTTGTTTAAAATCAAGAAAAAAAAACACATTTTAAAATATTTTCTGTAAAATATGAACAAATTATGACCGCTAATCGCAGCTATAAAATCCGCCATCTTTAAAACCGCCATCTTTACGACGCCATTTCTAAATTGTTAGCGCTTTGTTCGACGCCCAGCGTGAACAGAATACCTTAAAAACGAAAACGAAGCAAGAATGAATACAATCAATCCATAGTTTAAACTTTATTTTAAACGGTCAAGATTCAAGTTTGACTGGCGATTTCATGAAACTTATTGCATTACTTGTGAACGATTTAATAGTTCGGCGATGACGACTAACAATGGCTTTTGTAATCTTAACGGGGTTCTTACGACCTGGAAACGGATTGTAGATATTATGTAAATTTTTAACATCTAAGACCTTAACATTTGATAAATTTATATCGCGATCGCCATTCTCTGCATTAGTGCTGTCATGATGCTACATCGATCTTCCAAAATCGTTATTTCGTAGTAAATAGTAGGTTTGCATTTTTTTAATAATGAAATTTTGAAAATCGTATCTTTTCCCTGACGCATTTTTTCCCTTCGCATTGTATCCCATTCCAGAAATTAATTTAATAGTTCTGACGGAGTCCCTATTTCTGGGTGCTTCGGCCCTTCGAGTGTAAGAGATGTAAGACAAGTATTTTGGGAAATACTGCCAAGTGTAAATAGACGCTATTTGATGCAATTTGACCAATACACGTGAAACGTTGCAAACCCAAATATGATTTCCTGAGGGCTCCAGATATCTTAGGTATAAATAGAAAAAAAAAACATAATCATATAATAATGTTCGCTAATTCACTAATAATTTAGTAATAGGTACAAGTTAAAACTATAGGTATTCTGAACCTGTATAGAAGGGGCTTTCTTATCCCGTAATATTTAATACTTATTTTTTATATAATTGTTTTAGTACAATAAAGTGTTTACGTACTGTCACGGAAGTTATTTTGCTACCCATTTCAAAGAAAATCTGCTTGAAGATGTCATTGTCATTAGAGATGCCAAGTCATTGGTAATTGATAGGAAACTCAACCTTATTGCTGTAGAATGTCAGATTGACTTTGGAACTAAGGTGGATCACAATTTAAATTCCTTGACTGTACCTACATACATACATATTTACGTCAAGTTCTGGGACACCCTGTATATTGAGTGAAAGATGCAATTAATATATATATTTGGTAAGTTCAGCTAAGCTGAATTTGAGATCACCCAATGGCTGACCACGGGTTAGCTCAAATTCTGCTTAGCTGCGCTCACACCCTTTTCATTACCGTAATCTGTGTAACCTATCTATGGAAAATGTCTAAATGTAATGAAATAAATGAATTTGTTTGATTTGATTTGAATATATTTGACGAAAAACCGCCGTACCTGGGAATATTTCCCAGCAGCGTGAGAACACTCAAAATAATGAGAGCCAACAAAGCGAGATTTTCACTTAGTTGACAAAAAATGATTAAAATAGTTAAGATATTAATTATATCAACCAAAGCTGATACTTAACGACAGCAATTTCTTTAGTGATTCAACTAACATCATAGTTGATGTATCTAACGTCTTAGTTGATGTATCTATCGTCTTGTTAGGCTCGTATGGGATCAAGACGCTTATGTACAACAATCACAATCTTGTTACAAGCGACCAATTATTTTTTTCAGTGAATATTGCCGTATTTTGCTGCCGGCAATATTTCTATGTGGGAATCGTTAATAAGGCCTTGGTAATATTGCCCGAAACTTACCTATGTTGCCGGCAATTTTGCCGGTGGCAGTATTCCGGGAATTTGGGGAATTGGCAATGACATCTCTATACACGCCATTAGTAAAGCTTAGGCCACCAGAAGCGGACTAACATAAACTGCTAATGAAATTCGATTTTATTCTTTGTCTTTGTTAAATCAAGCAATAGTTATCACTAATCACTTTAACCATGGCAGCTTTTTCTGGTATAGTCACCAGCAATAATATATTATCCTAAATTGGGCGCAAAAATATTTGATACGCTCTTATACCTCTAGTAATAAAGACCTATCAGAGGGCCCTGCCAAGGTGCATTGCGCCAACTAGCGTTTCTATTCGTATCGTTTTTAAACCAATCGCGTCACTGGTAGATGTCGTGATACGAAAAGTCACGTGATCTACCAGTGACGCGATTGGTTTAAAACCGAAACGAATAGAAACGCTAGTTGGCGCAATGCACCTTGGCAGGGCCCTCTGATATTTTGCGCCCAATGTTGGATAATATATTATTGCTGGTGACGGTACAGCCAAGTGCAAAAGATGTATCGAAAGAATCCTCTCATAAATATGTTACGAAGTTCTTATTACAATGGAATAAGGTGCATTGGGACATATTTTTTAAATGTTGTGTTCTCCCATATCTTGAGACTTGATTGTACCATACTACCACGAACTTTAGTAGTGTGGCCACCAAGAATCCCAGTCATAATGACCGCTTCAACTCACGACAGCAAAATGTTGTTGAAACTAATCATTGGCTTTCTGCGACAAGGTTCTATAGGAGCTCAACACTATAAACTCGTAATTACCTCCGGTACTTCTGTAGATGTTTGCTCAGATCTTTAAAAAGTTTAGGGTTAAAGATCTAACCATTAGGAAGTTGTACAGTTGACTACAAAGATGTATCCATTTTTCACCTTATTGCAATGTACTAAGGTCCAAAGGTGGATACATCATTTTGTGGTTGACTAACAGAAACTGCGCGGGTATATTTTTTCATCACACTTGCTCGTAAATAGTGTCCTAACATGCTAGAAAAATCGACCGTAAATCCAAAATAATACCCGCGGTCTTTTTTTTACCATTACGCCCTATCGTAGGTAATAGCTTTTTTTTTAAATATAATACGTGGACTCAAACTATCATAATACGCCAGGACCCCAATTCTTGTGCCATTCGATATGAAGTTTCATTCGAGAGGAAATGTCAGTTGCATACAATTTTCTAAAAATGTCGTATATAAACTATTGATCTCGACTGTCACTAGAATCGGACTCCTGAACACGTTTGACATTATCTGTGGTAACTGGTAAGTCATAGACAATGATGTAGTCTGCCGCTAATTTATAAATACTGATTATAAACTGTGTGATTCCAAAATAATAATTAAAAGGGTGTCTTTGTGCACATATTAAAATTTATATATCAATAAAATACATGTCGTCATCACAAGAAAGGGATAATGCGACTCCGCCGGACATCGCCAACGCGGCTAAAATTATTAGTAAGAATCGTAAGTTAAAAATATGATCTTTTGTCTGATTTTATTTAATTTCCTCGCAAATGTGATGAAAAACATTGTATGTTACATGGGTGGTAAAGGAAATACAAAGCTCGAGTCATTAAAGCCGTCAACCTTCGGCTTCGGGCTTCTAATAGATTCTCGTTTGTATTTCTGTCTTTACCACCCTTAATACACAATGTACTATTATGTTACGCTATCGCTGCCCACAACACGGTAAATGTTTTTTTTTATGATATGGAGAAGGCTATTCTGCAAACGGGCCACCTGATGGTAGGTGGGATCTGTGGGCCATAGACATTTAAATTCTCAAGTTTCTTTTTTCTAATACTAACCTTGTCCCGATAATAACGAGCCCAATAAAAAAGATCCGCTTAGAAACCTTTCATTGGATAAACCATTATCAGGGTTCAGATTTTCATAGCTTGTAAGATTAAAGCGATCTATAGAGTCGATATTAAAATTAAAAATTATTATTACATTATACAATTTTTATAACTGTTATAATAAATAAATAAAACTATAGGTTTAAGTGTTTTATTGTACTACCGGTAAACAAAATATTTAAATAAAGTAATCCTTTTTTTTAAACAAAAGTAATGCGATCATAATTATGTAGGTATTTAAATATCAATATCCATAAAGTAGGTATGTAGACATAAGTATAATACCTTTCATCAGATTATGTTAAAGTATAACCAGCAATTTATATAAATAGAAAGAATTGTTACTTTCTATGTTCATGATATGAATAAACTGTGGAATTATATAAATAATTGAGCATGAGTATGGGGTGTTTTTTTAATATAAATGTCGACTCCACAGCTCGCTTTAGTCTTACGGTGCTATGAGAAGCAAACGAACACACAGGCCACCTGAGGCCCGTTTCACGAAGCTACAAGTTACAAATTACAAGCGGAAGTCTCTTTCTAACTCCTTTTGCTAGAAAAGGAGTTCCGCTTGTAATTTGTAACTTGTATCTTCGTGAAACGGGCCACTGACGGTAGGCGGGATCTGTGACCCAAAGACATTTGAATTCTCAAGACTAAAATCTAAAGACTGCAAGTCTCAGACCACAAATGCGTTGGCAACCCCTAGGACTAAGATGGAATGCCTCTATACTATACTCCATTTACTATAACGTCCTAGTATAGGCTCCTCTGACTCGCACAGTGTCACACAAATGACAAGGATAAAAGATAGAGGCAGGTAGCCAAGTGGGCGGCAACAAACGATAATCTTCTCAGGACTCGTTCACAATGGTATTTAAATATAAAAAATTAAGTAGACATCGGTCCGTTTCACTAGCCAAGTCGACAAACGATAAACAATAACCTGCGTCAATGTGAGTGCGGCTTTAGCGGATTCTCATTAGCCAATCATGTTCAACTGCTCTATTGCAGTACTAGGTTGATAAAGTAAATGCGGTACAGTCAAGGACTTTAATGGTTATGCCACTATGGAATCCTGTCGTAATGACAGCGTCAAACCACATGAAATAAATTACTCTTAAATAAATGATTAGCGTTATGCGACAGGGTTCCATAGTGGCACAACAATTAAAGTCCTATAGTAATTTCACCGATTGTCTTATCACATCGGAATATCATATCACAATGCAAACACTGCTTGGCGATAGCTTAATTAAAGGATAAATAAGATGGTTATAATTGTTATTGGTTAAATACTGTGTAAGTATTTCTAAATAGACACCGATCATTATACAACTCCTCATTATAATATCCTCGCGAGGTTCTTGCTTGAGGACATAATACCAAACGTAAAAGGCACCCTATAGTTATTATGACAAGGTTGCAATTACAATGTTACTAAAATAGCTACCTAAGTAAATAATTTTGTTTGGTGGCTGAACAATGTATTATTATCATATCTATCACAGCACCAACCTTAAAATGTTTTTGTTTAGCCCATACATTGGATGACTGGTAGATGCCTAAAGACATTAAGTCCGCCGTTTGTACCTTTGTTGTATATTGTGCATATCATTTAAATCAGTGATCCCAAACAAAAGCAAACAAAAGCAAGGACTTTTGTCTTTGGCCCTTCAGGCGATTACCACAAAAAAAAAACAGTGATCCCCAAAGTGGTCTATATCTACCCCCAGGGGTCGACGACGACCTGCAAGGGGTCCACGTGAGCGGAAAAAATAAATAGGGGTCCATGAGAGGAAAATGGGGGTCTACGATAGTGGATCCCATTTAAAAAGGTCGTGACTTTAATTTTAGCTTTCCATTCATGGAATAATCCATATTCATACATAGATAGTAGGCAACCACTTACTTACGTAATAATTTCTTATAAATATACACATATCTATATAAATTGTGTTAATTTGCTTTGCGTGTAAGTTTTTAATTTGTAAAAAATATTTTTCTCAAAAATGTCCGGTAATCTTGACATTCCTATCTACATATTGAGACGCGAAGTACATAGTTTAATGACAATTCTCAAAAAAAAAAACATTGCGTGTTCGCTACACAAGCCCGCAATGTTGCCTACAAATTCCATTACTATCTAGCTTGTAACTTTTTAAAAAGTGAAAAGGGCCTAAATGAGGGCACAAGTCTTATACATCCAAATTTCATTCGAAACATAACTTTTTTATTTGTGCCTGGAATAGCTTATGTTTTTTTTTAAAACAAAAATTGCGTTTCTCCTTGTCATAAACAAAAAGGCGGTAAGGAGTGATGGTTTTTTCACATGAAGTTTCTGTTTGTATGCAATTCAAAAAATGAGTTCAAGCGATGAAGATTTGACTCCAACACAATTTTTTTATTGCAATTTTTGAGAAAAGCACTATATTTGCTTCGGCAGGAACAGCAATTGCGGGCTTCGTATTTTTAATCCAATACTCGGCCCGCAATTGCCTACTTCCATGCCTAGGCAATAATGTACTATTTCCGCGCAAAATTTTAATTATAGCCTCTATCAATTTTTGCCGACTAGACCTTAAACGTTACCCGTATAAAATCCCAAAGATTTCTTGCTTAGTTTTTACGTGACAACGTAAATATTAGGTAAGCAGGGGGTCCACCCAAAACCGAAAAATTGCCAAGTGGTCTACTAGGCAAAAAAGTTTGGGGACCTCTGATTTAAATAAAAAAGTAAGTGCAGCGAAGCAGAACCTACTTTTGTGTTGACACGATGAATTTTTAATTTTTGACGAAAAATAATTTGGAGGAACAATGTAATGTAATTGAATAAAGGTATAATAACGACGTTATTCGCTATAATATAATCTTACCCAAACTCTTTACCTGGAAATGATTAAAATCCTTCTTACTATGCACAAAGCCAGCCGACCGTGAGGGACCGCTTAATATTAATTTTGCAACTCGTGGAAAAAGATTCTTGTTTCACGTTTAATATTTAATAGATTTTTATGGGTCTGTGTTCGGTCAGACACAGTGTGTTTAACTGGGACATTAAGGGGAAAAAATATGCAAATCGACTGAGTTCCATGTAAGGATTATTTCATTTTATTGAAACTCACATACACAAACTTATTAAAAGCAGCTTTTTGCGTCAGAGGCTAAAAAACAAATAACTATCAGCTTACAAACCTTTCATTGGATAATCCAGTATCTCCGTGGATTAGTATCGTATTGACATTTATTAATCTTTTCACTTCTCATGCTCTTAAAATGTTACTTTAGTCTCTGCACATCGGGACTAAAGCTCCTTATTAATCTCTAGGGATTAATAGTACATATTGCCTAGGCATGGAAGTAGGCAATTGCGGGGTGAGTATTGGATTAAACGGACGAGCTTGCGAGTCCGTTTAAAAATACGAAGCCCGCAATTGCTGTTCCTGCCGAGGCAAATATAGTGCTTTTCTCAAAAATCGCAAGAAAAAAATTGTGTTGGAGTCAAATCTTCATCGCTTGAACTCATTTTTTGAATTGCATACAAACAGAAACTTCATGTAAAAAAACCATCACTCCTTACCGCCTTTTTGTTTAAGACAAGGAGAAACGCAATTCTTGTTTTAAAAAAAACATAAGCTATTCCAGGCACAAATAAAAAAGTTATGTTTCGAGTAAAATTTGGATGTATAAGACTTGTGCCCTCATTTTATTACGGCCCTTTTCACTTTTTAAAAAGTTACAAGGTAGATAGTAATGGAATTTGTATGCAACATTGCGGGCTCGTATAGCGAGCACGCAATGTTTTTTTTTTTTAAATTTGAGAACTGTCAGTAAATTATGTCCTTCGCGTCTCAATATGTAGATAGGAATGTCAACATTTCCGGACATTTTTGAGAAAAGTATTTTTTTTAATTTACTTTGGAAACCCCTAAACAACTAATCACGGTGTTTGTGAATGGAGGTTTATCGCCATTTTCAGTGATTGTGTATGGACCATTTTTAGGCCGTGGAAATAACCTCAAAATTACTACTGTGCAACACGATTAATGATGACGAATATGAATATATTACAATATATTAAGGATAATTTTATTTTATTAGGCATGGTCCAAATAGTTTTCAAGTTTGTGTCTGTTGGCTGAATATGCAAGCATTTGTGTCACTTTACAAAAATCTGACAACCGCGAAACAAATTTGTCAGAAACTTTGTTACCTACATATTTTGTTAAACATTGTAATTTCGTATAGAATGTCGTTTATTTTCCTCGCATTCAAAGTGAAAAGTAGAGTGTTTAACGCGAGACTAAACAACCATAATGACACTCGAACTATGGCCACTCTTGCTTGCTCGCTCGCTCACGTGGCTAAACATCTCGTGTCTTATGGCTTATATTAATCTCTTGTTGAACAATCTACTATTGTATATTCACATCGGATAAGTGACCATTTATTAGGTGTTTCATTGTTGTTGTTTAGTTTTAAAGTTGTTGGTAATTCAGTAGCTTGGGAATGAAGGCATGAGTTTATATATGTATGTTGACGATCTTAATGTAATTTCGTATTTTTTGACATACAATAAAATAAAAAAATTCTTAATTGATGAATAAATAAACTAAAGTATACTATTCAAATCAGTCGAAGCATTCCCGACTTTTTGCGAGACTAACGCAATGCAATTGATTTTTATTTATATAGATAAATAGATAAGGTCTGTTCATCCTTACTTGTCTTATATAGTAAACAACTTTCTAACCTCAAAATGAACCTTTTTTTGGATAAAACTGTGATTTTAAACAAAATAAACCAATCACAGACAATAATTGGCCAAGTGATGTCCAAAATTTTAAGTCGGTTTACTTTATTTACGACAAAAGAGCTGTTTTAGCCAAAAAAGGTTCATTTTGAGGTTAGAAAGTAGAAAGTAAGGATGAACAGACATTAGATATAAATAAACCACAAGACGAGTTTTAAGAGTTATGTATGCCTACAACACGCAACTTGTGTAAGTCATTATGGCCCTTAAGCTGACTTTCAAGTAACTTTCTTACCTTTTACGAACAAACGGAAACAACCTTCCCTCTTTTATCTCTACGCCACACACTGTTCACTTTTACAAACTTATCAATACCAACGCAAAAAGCATCGCTGTCAAACATTTCGTTCGATGGAATATTAGTTTCTTGGTTATCCATCAGCAAAGTTAAGTTGGTGATGCCATGGTTGAGACAGATTAGAGAAAGATGGCTGATACGTCACGAAATACATGTTGGTGCCGGTATACCTTTATTTGATCTAAAATCAAATGTTATACATAATTTCATTTCCTATCTATTTAAAGAATATAACTGCATTTATTTGTCGAGACTCCACGGGGACCCGCTGGACTATTGCCTAACGCACTCGCAATCGCAATGGACTTCAAAGTGGAACAATTGTTTTAATTTTGTATGCAAACTCGTCATTGGGCTGTCAAAATGAAAACGTTTGCGATTGCGAGTGCGTTAGGCAATAAGCCCTCTGGTGGTATTACCTTTTTTAAGGACTCTTCGAAAAGGCTAATTGAAACAACCGGAGATCACAGAGCTGGCAGCTTCCTCGGGCAACGCATAAGTATTGCTATACAACGAGGAAATGCTGCCAGCTGTAGTACTTTAGCGCTTTCACATATAGGCGTTTTTGTCGCGCGCCTGTAGCGCTTCTAAGTCGCGCTGCAGTAGCGCGACTCGTATCCATACATATTTAAATAGCGCTGCAGTCGTGACGTTTACGGCACGTCACCGCGATTCCGTACGTCATATTTTGAGCAGCGCTTTGGAGGGCTTGCGTTAAAACGGTACGGATACGATGCATCTCTGATTCCGTACGCGGTGTGGTCGCACCTTAACTCGGCTGTCATTACTGTCAAGTAGATAAGAGCTATCATAACGTTGACAATACGATAGCATGTCGAAAGCAATATGGTTTTGTCGGGTAGAATAGAGCCCCACTAATACGTACAGTGCAATAGCTCGTAGGAGGTGCTTCGGGTTTGTACTTATCTCGCTCGCTCACATACTCTTTTATTAAGAGCGAGTGAGAGAAAAGTACAAACACGAAGCACTTAAGTACTCACAGACTAAAAAACCTAAGAAGTGCTCTCGCATGTAGTAGTGAACTGTTCAAATAGACCTTCGATATTTGAAACATGTAATATAATGTACGGTCTGCAAACTCATTATTTCGCTAAGAAGATAAATACTGTCCACTTATAATTTAATTGTAGTGATAAGACTATGCGTAGTCGTAAATAATTGTCAGTGACAAGTGATTGCTTTCGCATTGCCTGTGTCATTCTCGATAATATTTAAAATAGGATATTAAATAAATGATATTACTAAATTTGCATTGTTAATCATCACAGATTACTGAGATTCTGTATGTCGGCGCTGCCGCTGCCATAGTAGAATAGGTCATGTCGGTTTTCTCTGCTTGCTCCATATAAGGCTAAGGGACTGTTGCCCTTTCCGCCATCTAAGGACGGCCATGGAAAACTTTTTGTCAACCTCAGAATTTTGCGTTTTTTTTTTCTTTTTTTCTCTCTCGTTTTTTAATCCTGTTTTGTGTTCAAATTGTTATGTGTGTGTAACCTTCCGTGGTTTCACCGGATGGTTCCAACGGAAGACCAGCGCTGACTTTAATGCCAGCATTACGCTGAGTTGGGACCATTTCCTGGCTAATTCCTTCTTGTACGTGTTAATCTGTTCTTTTGTATGTATGTCACGAATAAATGATTTTTCTTTCTTTCTTTCTTTTAAATTGATTTTAAAAGGGATTCAGGTCAAACAATATTATAGTTAAAATTTTGTAAAAATTAATGACGATTAATATTTAATTTTTATGTCTATGCCTAATTAATATGCCTATGTCCTATTTCAGACTATAATCTATCTCTGTGTCAAATTTCATTCAAATCCATTCAGCCGTTTGAAACTTTCGCTTTTATAATAGTTAGATTATATTATTTATTATAAACGTTTTTGTAAACTGTACACAACCACAAGAGGGCACTTCTTAACTTTTTTACTTGAACAGCTGTTGAAGACGAACTCGTAACTATGATATGTTTAACCTGAAATGGTTATCGGTTTAGGTATACTACTGTTAACGACATTTGGCCCATTTTAAAAGAGTCAGTCGCGTTTCTAAACAACTCACTAAAACGGAATATGCCCTTTCCTTTGTCTTTTAAAGACTATAAATATTAAATATCATGGGGTCAATCTCACACCAATTGACCTAGTCCCAAACAAAGCTCTAGGCTTGTACTATGGGTACTAGACAACGATATAAATACTTATAAAGAGAAATACACACTTAAATACATAGAAAACCTCCAAAACTAAGAAACAAATACTCGCGCTCATCACACAAATATTTGTCCATACCGGGAATCGAACCCGGGACCGCTAGCTTCATAGCCAACCCAACCAACACAACCAAATCTACCAACCAACTAGACGAACACGTCGTCGTACTATTGATTTCACGAAAGTTTGTTTAAATTGCATCAAAGGCGTACTTAAGAACTACGGATCTATTGAATTTAATAGAAACAGTTGCATACCTCGAAGTCAGATAAACAATAACGTGAGTCCATTCCAAATTATTCCTTACGCAAATTAAATAAGGTTTCAAATGCTTCGTAGCGATCGCGTAGCAAAGTTCGTAGCGATTCGTAGCGCATCTACGCCGTAGCGGAGTTTGCTAGAATAGTTTGTTCGAATGTTTGTCAAACAAGAGGTCGAGGTTCATTATTATGATCTTGGAAGTTTGTGATGTTAATACTGAAGTTGCGTTGAGCCAAGCAGATATAAGCCTTGTGGCTAAAATAAGAAATAGCCTTACTAAAATAATATAAATGCGAAAGTGCTTGTTGGTTTGTTCCGACGTGAAATTTGGTACAAAGGTATACAATTTACACCCCGGAGACAGACGAAGGGTTATCTTTAGGGTTCCCTACCTATCCCATAGGTTGCCAACGGGACCCTATTACTAAGCCTCCGCCTTATGTCTGTCTGTCAGCAGGCTGTATCTCATTAACCTTTTTATTGTTAAATAAATCAGAGCTACAATACCATTAAAAATATGAGGCCCTAACTTTAGCGATAGCGGCAGCGGTAATCGGCGAGCGGCAAATACAAATGCATAGAGAAGTACGCACGCACACATAGGGGTTATCATTTTGAGGTTGGCCAAGATATTGAAATGGCGACTTTGTATGAGCAACTAGTAGGTTACGTAAAGTTAAAGTTAATAAAAAAGTGACTTAACATCATTTTGTATCGATATTGCCCCGCCTTAAAACGTAGCGAACTAGCAACCCTGGGTTTGGTGATTACTGGTTCCGTAGCTTTGATATTATGTTTTCTTTGCATCCATTTTTCTTTTTAATATTAATAATCTATGTTTGTATCTGTCTTGTACTCATAGTATAAGGCTAGATCATAATATAATAATGCTTTCAGTTCACAAATGACCCTTACTACATACATACATAATCTCACGCCTTCGTTCCCAGAGTGGGGTAGGCAGAGCTACAGAATTACAAACATCTCTAAAAACTTGTTGATAATTCTATAACCACAATTTGCACAATTAGGCTAAGATGTTTACCTGCGTATTAGTGACAGGTTGCAAGCCTATCGCCTAACAGTACTACAAGCCTTTATTCCCTTAGTCGTCTCTTACGACATCCACGGGAAGACATGGAGTGGCACTATTCTAACTCGACAACCACACGAGGCCCTTACTAATATTTTATTTACACTCATTTATTTGAGTAACTCAGTAAACTTTCGTAAACGTAAAAACGTACAACCTTAAGGCATTAAGTTCACCATAATTATATACTTTATTATTATTCTGTGATAAAATATAAATAAACAAATAAATATTTCCTTTCTTTTTCCCGCTCCGCGTAACATTCATCTGTAAGTCCTTGGGTTGGCCGATCCGCCCGGTGCGTGGCCCCCCGAGTCCCCAGCCCTGTCGCCGCGCGGTCTCGGCTCGGCCTCAGTCGCCCGCGATGCCTGCGCCGGGACGCACGCCCGCGCCGCTCTGACTTCGGACAACTTTCCCGCGACGGTTGGGCAGATTGGGCTTTTTACAGGTTAGTTGTGTTGGTTTAATAGGAGATAGTTAGGCCTGTAAAAAAAAAATTTTTTTATAGTTATTTTATGTTACACTTTTTGACACGTGTTATTTTTTTATCGTGTGCGCTGTATAATCACTTGAAATTATGCTTTTGACAAGAAAGCAATAAAACGTGGATATACTAATAAGAAAATGTTACAGAATCAACAATAATACAATTAAAAATTAAAACTAAACGTATTTAAATTAAAATAAAACTAAGCTACTCAAATATTAAAGTATAAATAATAATCACCACCAAGCACAAAATGTTACATGTATTATTATTTTTATCAGTTAACTTTAAAAAATGGGAGGTGTTGAAATTAGAAAGGATACAAAATGGAACGTATGCCGGTTTGTTTGAGTTGTTTCAATTAAACACTGGCAACATTTAACAATAAAATTTATTTGAGCAATATATTTTTAAATATATGTAATTTATTGTTACGGTTATGTAAAATTCCTTTACTATAATTTATATAATATTGCACATTAAAAAAAAACTACACCGTTCCACCTGTTCGACCTATGTAAGTATGTATTTCTAAATAAATATTATCGTCCATCGTCCCGCGTTGTAGTCGTAGCACAAGCGTAGCACCCGTAGTACGCTGTTTCTACGGCGTAGCATTCATGCGTAGTAGCTACGAAACGAGAGCGACATGATCTTAGCAATTGGGGTTTACAAAAATGAAACGATAAATAACAGCAAGTTTTTTCATATTTTTTTTTAATCTTTCCTGTTGACAATTTCCTTAACTATCACGGTTATTAATTTATTATACAGAATGGAAATAACGAACGCAACATGGACGGCATCTACCTTAAATATTAAAATTAGCCAATTGTACAGAAAAAAGACTTTTATTTTTGAAATCAATTAATACTGCATTTATGGATTTTTGAAAAACGGGAATCGAACTGGTTAAATATGACAAAACACTAGACTCGTGTTTTTTACGGCCTTATTTAGTTTCAACGCGTATGTGGTGTTATAAATTATCTCTATCAATGACCATTTCGACCTGTATCATAAAACACGGCTCTGTTGTTTAGTTATATTCGACCAGTTTGATTCCCGGCTAAGGCAAACAAATTTTAAAAAATCCTTAAATGCAGTAATAATTGTTTTCGAAAATAAAAGTAAGTCTCCTTTGCGTAGAATTTGCTATTTCCAATATTTAAGGTAGATGCCGTCCATGCGGCGTTCGTTTTTTCCACCCTGTATATGTGGTTAATTATACAAATTGGGTTCTTACTGCGGTTAAAATTATTAGGCGATTTATTTTAATTTGGTAAGTATTTTTGAGGTATCTATGCTCTCACGCAAAATAGACGCATGAGTATCGCGCCATTATTATTTTATTAAGTAGTGTTTATGAACGAATTTTCTAACTTGTGGGTTTTTGTTTTCTACCTGTTCCTACGCCATTTTCCCGTTTACGATGAAACATTGGCAAGTTGTTGTGTGCCAGAGTTTTGTACAAAAAAATCATCAATAAAGTGCAAGTTGGACTCGCGCACTGACGGTTTCGAACCGCCACACTTAGCCGGGTTTTAATTTATGTTTTCCTGTTGAGTTTCCACTATGACATTCCCAATTTTGACGGATGTACGAGTATAATTGTATGTATTAATAATCACTTATAAGACTAAAGAGAATAAAAAAACCTTAAAATGAAATGTTTTTTGCCACGGGGGATCCCCTTATACTTTTTAATTTATTTATTATTTCTTACAAAATCTGCTGTAATGAAGTCAAAATCAAATATATCACTTGTTTTAATTGGGTAGGTGAGTTGTTGAAAATATATTTCACTAAAATCTACCGATTAAATCTAAAATATCGGCTATCTTTTACGGTTATCTTAAACGGATGGACGGATGAAATGGGATCCCATTTTACGCCATTTGTATACGGACCCCTAAAAGTATAATAGTTGTAGTATATTTTCTTTAAGATTTCAAACTATGACCTTAATAATTATAAACAATATAATTACCTTTTAACGACTTCATTCAATTGATAGGCTACGGTAAAAAAGAGACATTGGCAAGGAAACATTACAAACTGCACAATTATAAAATAACTTCATTTTTAAAATAAATAAATAGTTAAGTACATAAACACGAAAAAAAAAATTACAAAGTCATTTAATGTGAAACTACCATTGGAAAATTCGCCGACGTTGAGAATCAAAGACTAATACTATATAATAATAATAAGTATACTTACGGCTGTTGTTGTCCTGAATACCAATCTAAATATCGCTGCTTAAATAGAAAAGCGCCAAAAATCAAAAACAGATACAGTTCGATTTAAAACTTAATGGCAATAGCATTCCGAATTTAAATCCAACACAGACACATTTTGATTTGTGTCACTTTTGTATTTAAGCAACGATATATAAAAGAAAACGTACAATCCAAACCGCTGGACCTAGGGACTTGAAATTTGGAGGGAATATTCCTTGGATATCCTGTGGGTGCAGTAAGAAGGGATTTTTGGAAATTCATCCCCTAAGGGGTCAAAATAGGGGGGAGTAGCGGGTAACTAATTCTACGACGTCACGCGCGTCCTCTAGTTAATAAAGAAAAGGCATCGCATTTTAGTGTTTTATAAACAGCAGCACGAAATTGCAAATTAAGTTGTATTCATATTATATTTAAAAACATTCTATCTCAGTCTATCACTGACCGCCAAACCGGCTAAGAGCTCGAAATGCAGGGATTAAGTCGAACTTGACCTTTGTTTTAAAATGCATCGCAAACCGTCGCTATTGCCTAACGCAGTCGCAATCGCAATAGACTTCAAAATGGAACAATAGGCGAGTGTCCTAAAAAAAATCCAATTAGTCCGTCTTTTACACAATCAAAAAATATTGAACAAATATTTTTTCTTCAGTCAATTATACAAAAAATGACGAAGATAAAGTGCGTTGAAGTTTCGCGTGACGTCACGCCGTGGCACACTTTATACCACGTTCTGACGTCACGAGCTCCCACTCTGTGGGAGTGTGTGTGACTGTCAAAATGAAAACGATTGCGATTGCGAGTCAGTTAGGCAATAAGTCTGGAGATCCGGCATACAATATCCAGGGCCTCCGTTCAACTCGGTAAACCCATTGTTTTTAACGTGTTTTGGTACCTATTGTTTTTAACTCGGCCGCCATTACTGTCAAGTAATAACTAAATGAAAAATAAGCTTTAAAAACCCTACTGCATTTTTTATGTTGTCATTTATATAACTATTTTAATAATTGACATTTTGTCAGTGTTGTTATTTCAATTTTAACAGTTTAGGTATCCTATGTCACCCAGGATGGTGAAAGGATTCTAACGATAACATACACATCTAAATTGCCTCAGGCGTTTAGAAGTTACGGTGGAATAAAGAATCGTAAGTATACACATAGGTACATATTCGCAAGGGCTTGTTTACGGAGACGCGGGGTGTCGCGCGTAGCGTTGGGCGGCGCGGCTTGCACTAAATTCAAACATATGGCGTGGTATGAAAGCGTTTACGGAGAAGCGGTTTTATACGTGTTTGCTTCAAATACAGCGTTACTTGCGGCGGAGCCCGCGGATGGCATCGCCGCGGTGTATGCAGCGTCGCCAAGTCAATAACGTTCGTAAAGTTCCACGGCGGTTTAAAAACCATATTGCGTTTGATGTGTTATTGTATAGTTTTTGACTCGGCCGCCATTACTGTCAAGTAAATAAAACGAAAAGATGACAATACGATAACAGATCAAAGACGACATCGTCGGTGAAACTGCAAAACCGCATAAGTAACATTTTTAATAAGGAGCAAAATGCACCTTTTTTTAAGATTTTAAGGTTTATTTTGCTCTGTAATAAATTTGTTGGTTACGCGATTTAGCAGTATCACCGAAGATATGATTGTTACCGCCTAGAACTGGGGTCCTAGTGAAAGGGTACAAGTCGGGTTAACTCATAATAAAAAAGGTTATACACATGAACGGAGTACACTGGACTTAAACCCTTTTTCACCTGATCTTCAGGTGACTTATATACCTTTTTTCACTAGAACCCCACTGGCGCCTCTTTATCAAATTAAACGCTATAAGTCTGAATCCTTTACATTATTTATTTATTTTAAGAGGAAGTGACTGATTTCCAATGAGACACGGATAAATGATGCCGCTGACGAATTGACCGAGGCCTTGGAATCCACTTGGAATTATAACTAACACAGAGGCATTCTATCTTAGTCCATCGGTTGCCAACGCATTTGAAGTCTTATGGCCGTATTAATAAACTCGTCTTGACTGATGCCCATCTCGAGAGACGTCAAAGTAAACGTCAACCCATTGAAAGCTGTCATTTTTGACGTGTCTTGTGACTGACATCTCAACCAAGATGAGTTTATTAATACAGCCCTTAGGATCGCAGTCTTGAGATTGTAGTTTTGAGAATCCGAATGTAATATTGGTCTCAGTACCCATTACTAATTAAACCATTACTAATCTAGATAATAAGCATTCCATGTCTCCTTTTAACACGTGTAGCTAGACTGTTACCCCCTTACTAATAAAAGTTGAGTAACGGTGGTATAGCTATACAATGTTTTGTCCTTATCTGTCATTGCGACGTTTGAATTTGACAGATAAGGACAAAACATTGTATAGCTATATCACAGTTACTCAACGTTTTTTAGTAAGGGGGTAAGTGTTTATGATGGGAACTATAAGTAAATAAATAAATAAATAAATAAATCCCACTTACCATCAGGGCCTGTTTTATAAAGCTACAAATTACAATTTACAGGTTACAAGTTTCCATTGGACACAACCTCGACCAATGACGACCAACCATTTGAGCAGTGTTGCCAGTTTAGACCTGTAAAATTGTAACTTGTACCTTTATAAAACGTGCCCCAGGTGGTTGGTGTGCTCATTTGCCTTCTCCATGTCATTAAAAAAAACCATTAGTCCTTTCGGTTGTGATTCTCTCAAGAACGCGGTCGGACGAACGAACGAGTGAATGTCGTGGCGGCGAGTTTAAGTAGTCCCGTCAAAGAGCACAAAACACATTATAGCGCGTGCATTCTCAATTAGGCAGCAGGTCTTCTGTCGATAAGGTCGAACGTATAAGGATGCATGCTAAAATGTGTTTTGTTCGTTCTGACGGGACTACTTAAACTCACATCTGCGACATCAAACGTTCGTTAGTCCGACCACGTTTTCGAGAGAATCGCACCCCAGGGTTGGCAAAGCATTTAAAGTCATTGGATTGAGAATAGGCCTAGCTAACAAAGTCGCATCTTTTAGGTCCAGTCAGCCCAATGGAACTCTAACCCACCATAGAACGGTGTCACAGTAATTATAAAAACAGTTTGTTTGACACTTCTTGAGACTTGAATCATAACGTCTCTGTGACACAGTTCTATATATGGTGGGTCAGGGTTCCATTGGGCTAAGAGTTATATAGTTACTTATTATAGCGGCAATAAAAATACCCCTGTGAAAATTTCAACTGTCTACTTATTACGGTCATTGAGATACAGTGCGCTGACAGACAGACGGACAACGGAGGCTTAATAATAGGGTCCCGCTGGTACCCTTTGGGTACGGAACCCTAACATTAACGTTTTTAGGGTTCCATAACGACTTTTCGAAATTGTCAACAAAATGAACCAAATGCTTCGAATGTGAAATAAACATTCATTTATAACCAACAAACCATATCAAAAGGCTTTATTTGTTTTCGCGAGTGATTAATGCCCTCGCAGTCAAAGGCTAATCGGAATCCGGGTGAACAAATATTTATAATACATTGGAAATGATGGTGAAAATTGGGTTTTAAATTTTACAACGGTCCAGACCGTATTACTAAGCCTACCCTGTTTGTATGTCCGTCCGTCTGTCTGTCCTACCTTTTAAAAGGCTGTACCTTTTGAAGTGTAGTAGTTATTTGATATTTTTAAAGAGTGTGTAATATAACGGCTGGTTTTAATTAAATAAGACAGGAAGGGGGACGAGGGCTCATACAAGATAATTTTAAAAACGGTTTTTTGTAAAAGCGTTAAATTAAGCACGATTACAATGCAAAACAATAAAGAAAAACAGCAAGTAATTCCGGCGAAATAAAAAACCGAACGTTTTTACGGCACGGAACCCTCAGCAGCGCGCGTCATAGATAAGATATGATAAAAAAAATAGTTAAAATAATATTTTACTTGTCACATTTCACGACGATTTTACGACTCGCACTTGACCTGATTTTCATAATTTTAATTCTATTTAAACAAAATCTAAAAATCTAAAAATAAATATGCTGTGTCTAACTATCAAAACCTTTTATTCGTAGTCTATATCTACCAAATGTAAAATCGTAGCAAATAGACCGCGTAGCGCTGCGCTACGAGTTATTCGTAGCGCGTAGCAAAACTTGGCGTGACCGAATAGTGTCATTAGTCATTACAGTCAAACTGCATTTGGACTGTTTATGCAAAATAGCAGTTCGATGCGGATTGTATGCGGTAGGTAACTGAGCAATAATAGCGCTTATGGACGCCTATGAGTTTGCATTACTGGTAAAAACTGTTTGAATAACATATGTATATATGGCATTATCTATGTAAAGGAATCTTATTGTCGATGGCGCTTACGCCGCACTGCGTCACGCGACGTTGTATTTATATCGGAGCATCGTTAATAATGGCAGAAGCGCCATCGACAATAAGGTCCCTTTTCATAGATAACGGCACATATTTATGTATTTATTATGTTATTGGTTTTGGAATAGAGTATTAATCTATTTTTTTATTGTTGTCTTTGTTATCATTAATGGTTTGCTTTTTATTCTTGACTGTTTGTTTGTCATTAGGGTAATTATTTAACCATTTTTCTTTTTCAACAAGGGTTATCTGGAAAAATTCCTTGAAGGGATAAGTTCGCCTTTGTACTTATTTTTTTTGTTATATTTCCTGTGTTTTGTATTTATTTTTTGTTCTTGTACAATAAATAGTATACATACATACATACATTTGCATTCTCAACACTACAATCTTAAGACTGCAATCCTAAGACCGCAAATTCGTTGCCAACCCTGAACACCAAGATGGAATGCCTCTTTGCTAGTAATTTCACTTGTCGCCACACCGGAACACACCAATGAGAACACTGCTGCTTGGTAGTAGGTTAAAGGAAAAGACCTTGCACAAGGCTACCACCAGTAAAGACTAGTAAAAATTTGTATATTAAGCAACTGATTAGAAGGCTCTATTCTACTCGCTAAAGCCATAGTGCTATTGACATGTTTTTGTATTGTTTAAAATCGGCCGTTATTACTGTCAAGTAAATAAGAGCTTTACGATACTAATACGGTCACGGACGCTAATTTGTGACTCATTTAAAAAAAATGCTTGAAGTCGTCAATGTCATGAGAGATGCCAAGTCATTTGTAACTTATAGCAGACTCAACCTTATTGTTGTAGAATGTCAGATTGACTTTGGACCTAAGGTGGGTACCAAATTTAATTCTTTGACTGTACGTTTTTTATTTTGTTTTTTTTTGGGCACAAACGGTGCTATAAACTTACAAATAATACACTTTGAATAAACATTAACCAACAAAGTTGCCACTAGTTACAATATCATTCAAATAAGACAGAAACAGAGATCGAGCATGTTACACAGTAAGATTATTAAGGGCCCTGAGCCACAAGTAGATCGTAGATCCCTTAAATAAAAAAGAAAAAACATGGTAAAGAATAAAGAAAAAATATCTGTAAAAATAATAATTGGTAATTACGCAGTTACTAAATTAATAATAAGTTGCTTGAACTGACTAATGGCCTGTTGTTTGATCGGTAGTTAAACTACCTAATGGTCAAAGAACGTTACTAATGGTTAACATCTCAAGGAAATGTGTCAAAGGACAATGGGCAAAAATGTATGGAACGTGGTACCCGCGCCAATTGATATAATGTATATATCATTAGAAAGGTATTTTTATACTGGGCAAAGATAACCATATCGCTTATCTCTAATTGCTGTCGGAACTGAGTTATTTTATTTTGAATATACGTTGTTATCAATCAATTTCCTTTAGGGATACCAATATGAAAGAAAAGAAAACTTGTACTACATAACAAGAAATATCTAACTTCTTATCGGCCGGACACTATATTTATACTACTTAATATTAGGTACCTACATTACTAGTCAAGGCTACACTTCAGTGTTTCCGCTTCATAAATAAAATGGTTTTTTTTCTCATTAGAAAAGTGACAACATGAGGTGATTTTTGTTACATTCGTTTTTTTTTACAAATACCTAACTGTCCATGAATGAGGCTGAAGATGGAGCTCTCTGGTGCAGTAGCAGCCTATTCACTTTTGCCTAAGTTGTATTTTTAAGGAAATAAAGATGCCGGGAGCAGATTTTATTTCGCATAAGTTGTCATGTTCGTATATGAATATCTCCGAATGGACAGGGATTTGAGACAAACCACCATAGTAAACGTTGTTCCTATTGGTATGACCTACTCAATGACACTACCATTATTGCTATTGAAGCGGGTACCAAAATGCCCAATGTCCTTTTCGATTCCTTTTTCGAATTTTAACAATTAGTTGAGTTAACTACTGACACCTATTAATCAAACAACAGGGCCTAAAAGACATGTTAAATAATAGGTCAAAAGCAATAATTTATTGTTTTACCGAGCCCAGGAAAACTACATTATACTACGGCTGAGAATGCTGAGATACTAATACTGCCCTACTAAGCATAATGGCGATATCTCAGACAAAACATCTGTAGAAATTGCAACCTAGTTACAAACAGAAGAGAGTTGAATTTGTTTGGCTATTGAATTTAGTTATTGCATTTTTGCTTAGGAGGGCAGAATATTCTACACGATAAAACCGCATTGTTTCCGTATTGTCAACGTTTTGATAGCTCTTATTTACTTGACAGTAAAGGCGGCTGACGTCATAACAATACCATAACACGTCAAAGACAATATAGTTTCACCGACTTGAATGGAGGCCCGATTGCCGTAAGGGAGAAGTGTTTTTGACCTGCGCCTCAATTGAAGACGGTAAAAACAATATCGTATTTGATCTGTTATCAAATCGTCAACGTTTTGATAGCTCTTATTTTCTTGACAGTAATGGCGGCTGACGTCATAACAATACCATAACAGGAAAACTACGATATCGTTTTTACCGCCTAGAATAGAGGCGCTGTATGTATGTATATCTATTTCTAGGATATTGTCTTCTATTTCTACTTTTAATAGAAATATTGTGTAACTCGCTACTAAAAGCCACAATGGCTCTCGAATTACGCCCCCCCTCGCTTTCATTAACGTATTATGTTACACTAGACATTCTAGGCGCGTTCTAGACCCATCAGTCTGCTTTAAGATGAAATGGTTCTGAGAAGTTATATTACACGTTTTTTTTCTTAGTTGATGGCTTCACTCCTTTTTTTACACGTTGTATTTTTTTTGTTGGTAATCGCCTGAAGGGCCATACCCAAAAGTCCTTGCTTTCGTTTACTGTTATTAATTAATTACTTGAAATGTTTGAGAGCTATATGTGGTATAGCTCCATATCAATCATGTAAACCTATATTTAAAAAGCTAGGTATATTACCATTACCATGCTTATATATACTAGAAACCTGCATTTTTGTGAAAAAGCACTTGTACTTATTTAATACAGCTAAAAATGTCTTCCCGCGAAGTACAAGAAATCCTGGGAGGTTAGCTCACGATCGCGCCCCAAGGACATCGCTGTACCAAAAGCACTGTTACGCGATGTGCGTTAAATTATATAATAAGTTACCGATAGACATGCGACAACTTCATTTGAATCTGTTTCGGAAGCGCGTTTTAAATTTACTACATGACAAAATGTACTACGATATTAATACTTACCTTGTAGATAAATTTTGAAACTAGGTATAAGGAAAATTTGTAAACTGCATTAGGTATTTTGTAAGATACTAGATATAAATGAAGGAAATGTCAAAACGTGTAAAGAATATTAAATAGAGAAATGTCATCATTATTTTTGTAATTTAACTCACAAAAATATCTTATTTTAATTTGTACTGTATAATAATTTTAAAATGATTTGCAACGCCCTAAATAGGGTCCATGTACGTACTTATTTTATTTTATTTCTATTTTAAGACCACCTCATGTAATACCATGGTTATGCAAATACGTAATAAATAAATAAATAAATAAATTAGAAAAAGAAAAAGGGGCAGAGGTTAAAGTCCCTTCCGGAGACCTGGGAATGGAGGGCCCAGGTACTGCCGGGCTCGCACCGGTTAAAAACACCAATGCCCCTATTACCAACTAGAATTTAGCTTCCCGCGGATACTACCCCAGCCAGTGCTGAAAGGCCGGAGGAGAAAGTCCTTCCTCCATTTACTTATCCGCGGGGTTTTTCCAAAAAGGGGGAATAGGAATGGGGGTTCGGATGGGGGGGAGACTTATAGCTATGTGAGTGGGAATCCTGACGCATGCATGCTTACAGACTACGGGCTTCCTTTCTTTTGCCCGACAGTGGAAGGGTTGGGTCGGCGATCTTTTGTGTGGCTGTGGACACCAACACGGTGTATTTCGCCAAAACAGAGACACAATAAATTTAGACAATCACCAGAGTTTATTAAAGAAATAAGTCCACGTATATCATAAGCGAGGATAATAATTCGGTTAATAGTTGATTTTTAACCAAGGGATGAAAGACACCTATTTCAAAACAGATATTGTACCTTCTGCCTGCGACTTCGTCCGCGTAGAAGTTGTTTGGCCGCTCCAGCGGGAACTGTCAAATTTTTCGGGATAAAAGCTATCCTATGTCCTATTCCAGGACCTAACCTATGTGTGCAAAGTTTTATCCCTATCCGTTCAGTGCTTGAAGCGTAATTGACTAACAAACATCTCAAAATGGTGTAGTGGTGTAAGTTGGTGGAGGTGCTCTTTTGATTCCAATAAAATATTTTTATTATTTTTTATTTATTATTAAAATCCAAACTTTCTCATTTATAACATTAGTAAGATTTCGAGTGTGAAATAAATGATGACTTTCACCGGAGTTAAACATTACTTTTCATGTCGGCGATGAGGAAACATACAAATAAGACTCACTATAGTTTAACCAAGGAGTGGCTGTGTAAGATTTTAAAATTTCTCAGTACATTGGGTTTTTAAGGGATCTCTTCCAGTCGATAGTAGTCTTCAAGTCTATTATACTTGTTTACCTGTCTTGATTGACAAGCCAACATCCACCCGTCCTCTAAATCTTTAATAATAGGCGGAATAAGTACCTAGTGCAAAATGCCAGTTATATCACAGCCGATAAGCTTAGCCGGCGGAACCCGCATGGCGGCGGAAATGGCCGAACCACTCATGTTTAGGACCCGATAAGCAACCCGCGCCGGCTAATTCTTTTATAGTTAGTTAGTCCAAGAGCGAGGTATGTATGTACAGTATAGTTGATAAATGTGTATACTCATACTTATACTCATTTATTTATAATATTGTAAAATATCCTCGTGTGGTTGCCGAGTTAGAATAGTGCCACTCCATGTCTTCCCGTGGATGTCGTAACAGGCGACTAAGGGAATAAAGGCTTGTAGTACTGTTAGGCGATGGGCTTGCAACCTGTCACTAATACGCTGGTAAACATCTTAGCCTAATTGTGCAAATTGTGGTTATAGAATTATCAACAAGTTTTTAGAGATGTTTGTAATTCTGTAGCTCTGCCTACCCCACTCTGGGAACGAAGGCGTGAGATTATGTATGTTGTAAAATATTACACGTCAAAATAATGACAAAACTTTGGTTATGTTATAGTTAGTTGCTTTAGTACCTACTTAATTAGCAGTTTGAAATGCTTGTGTCATCCGTATTTCTCGGCCGATTTTCATTTTAATTTCACCTTTGGACATCTCTTTTACGCTATTTTCATATTTTGTTGAGAGATGTGATTTAAAAAATCAATGCATATTCGCTAACGTACACTGAGCATGATCCGACATGCTCTTGCCCTGTTTTTTTAATTTGTTTCCTCTTGGAAAGGAAAACGTAGATTTTAGGGTTCCTTACCCAAAGGATAAAAACGGGACCCTATTACTAAGACTCCGCTGTCCGGCTGTCTGTCTGTCACCAGGCTGTATCTCTTGAACCGTGATAGCTAGACAGTTGAAAATTTCACAGATGATGTTTGCGGCTATAACGACGAATACTAAAAACAGATTAAATATATATTTAAGGGGGGCACCCATACAACAAACGTGATTTTTTTTGCCGTTTTTTGCTCGATATTAATAACGGCAACAGGTAGACGCTTGAAATATTCACAGAATATTCAGTTGTTTATTCACTTTATTTATAAACAAAAATTAAGGGGGGCACCCATACAACAAACGTAATTTTTTATAGATAATACGGATCCCTTCGTGCGCGAGTCCGACTCACACTTGGCCGGTTTTTGTATCCTGAACATATTCAAAAATCGTAAAAATTGGAAATTCAAAACAGTGGCGAAGCCGCTATGGAGGGCAGCTAGTTTATCATAATAACATGGTTGAGGAGTTTATATTCTTTAAGTTCCGAGGCTATTTTGTTTAGCATCTGTTTAGCATGTGCCCTCGTGCAAACTTCGCCTTCGCGCATCCGCTCTAATGGTATTTGTGCAACGCGATGCCCTTGCGTTTATGCAGCTCTAATAATAGACCGTGAGATATTAGCTATTCCTCTGAGTGCTGCAAGAGTTTAATGAGATCGACCGATCGTACAGTCAAGGAATTTAATTTGTGACCCACCTTAGGTCCAAAGTCAATCTGACATTCTACAGCAATAAGGTTAAGTTTCCTATCAATTACAAATGACTTGACATCTATATTGACAATGAAATCTTCAAGCAGATTTTCTTTGAAATGGGTAGCGTGGGTAGCAAATTAACTTCCGTGACCGTACAGTACCACAGATTAAATAAGAGTTACTACGTAACAGATATTTCTCTGCGCGAGGTACGTACGATAATCACCGCCTCATGGAACATAGTTGCCGATGCTAATACATGAAGGATGCCCGCGCGCGGCGAGGCCAGCTCGCACGACCGGTTTTTGAGTGTCGAGAGTTCGAGACACGTCAAGCGAGATGCAAGTAGGCAAGTAGGTAGTGCATTCTATTCATTACGTCAAGTTGGGTTAGATTTGTTGTTGTTTCTTATGTTGTGTTGGTGAATTTATATTATAAAAAATTACTCATTAGTGCTGTGTGAGTGGATGACAAGAGAACTAAAGATTTAAAGTGATCAACACGAAACAGTATTCATCAGGTTAGAACGTTTTGATTACCAACCTACTTAGTTTACTTATTATAAACATGTTAGGATGATTAGGTACATATTCGAAAGGGTCTTAAGTAAAAAAAAATGATACCAAGAAAAAAATAACGAACACCAGTATAAAATTGTTACTTATTTTATTACAAAAATGTTATACCTATACCTTAGTGATAGCGAATTCATTAATACGTAAGTTCTTAGAAGTAAGTAGGTAGGTAAGATAGGTAGCTAACATAAAAAGGAGGTTAATTTTTTGACCCGGATTTATATAATATTGAGTAGTTTTTTGTGTAAAAAAAAAAAAAAAAAAAAACTGTTTTTCTTATAATAATGTATTCATATTAATATTTTAATTGTGTTGACAACCCTACCGTTCGACGTGCAAATTTAGGTATCACTATATGTTCGATGGAAACTTCGAAAAATGAATTTTCAACAAGAGTAAATAAGGTTTATTTAGGCGCGTTCGGGCAGCATTATACATATGTTTTATATGCCTACAATACGTTGTAGGTATTGATCGGACATACTTTGTCGTTTTGTATAGAAGAAAAATATGCCTGACAGTACGCCAAAGAATATGTTGAGTTGTTGATTACTTCTGTTAGACGAAGCGTGAAAAAGTAAGCAGTCTTTTTTGACACTGGCAGTTTGTATTGACTGTTTAATGTTTAAAACAATTAGGAAGGGGCGAAGAAAAAACCGGGCAAGAGAGGGCAAGCGGTGATAATATTTAATTAAATATTAAAATAAAATTTCTTTGTCATTAAGATACTTTTAATAGAAAAACACTGTGAAGGTATAGGTGGTATTGGTAGTTTCTTTTTACACTTCATTTTTACTTTCATATCTTTATACAGGGTGTGTTTTGGACTGAACGATTTCCTAATCGGCAGGCCATTACGCGCTACACTGTAAGGGGTATCGCTAGCAACCTTTACGAGTGGGGCACTTTTGAAACGCCACGCCATGAGCAAGGTTGGTAAATTTTTAACAATCGTTGTACAACGCTGATTCAACTTTTTAAATACGCCAAAGACAAATCTTGCGGTTTTGTAATCCATACCGTTATTCTGTAGCCAAATGCCATTTCAGAACGATTTTTAACATCAATAAAGTCTTCGGTAAACACGCATGGTAACCACAATTAAGTGAAATAATGGGAAAAATTGAAAATGCTATTTCTCTGACCTCCTAAGGTGTTTTATTTTTTTAATGTGATATTCGGATTCAGCATTAATTAAACGATCTCTCCTGTTTTGGAAGTTGTCGACCAAAAAACATCCTGTATAGCATAATACGAAGTCGCTTCCCGCCGTCTATCCCTCTGTATGTACGTGTATGTTTCAAACTACGCAACGGTTTTTATGCAGTTTCATCAATAAATAAAGTGATTCAAGAGGAATGTTTATATATACTATAACTGGATTATGTACGGGTGTTACAGAAAACTCACACAAACCGAAGCGAAGCGAGGGCGGGTCGCTAGTACATAGTATAAAACAAAGTCGCTTCCCGCCGTCTGTCCCTCTGTATGTACGCTTTGATCTTTCAAACTACACAACGGCTTTTAATGCGGTTTTTATTAATGGAGTGTCATCAAGAGGGAGGTTTTATGTATAAAATCACTGGTTTATGTTTACAGAAAACTCACATAAATCGAAGCGAAGCGAGAGCGGATCGCTAGTTTCATGTAATAATTACTCATCCAGGGGACGAACTATTAGCGCCGATGACGTCAATTTGCATATAGATTGGTGATTAAAAATGACTGACTAGTGAGGAAAGGGTGAAATTTGGTCCGGGATCGCGGAATTGATTTTGTAACTGTTATTGCACTTTCTGAGTGTATTGATACTGACATTCAGATGGTCAGTAGCGAAAATCATCGAGTAACATTATCACTGAAAAGAACTGAAGGCCCTGCCAAGATGCATTATGCTAACTAGCGTTTCTATTCGATTCGTTTTTAAACAAATCGCGTCATTGGTAGATGACGTGATACGAAAAGTCACGTGATTTACCAGTGACGCGATTAGTTTAATAACGAAACGAATAGAAACGATAGTTAGCGCAATGCATCTTGGCAGGACCCTCATTTCTTATGTTGTTATAATAAACGATTTTCGTCTTCTTCTTCTAATAACAAGTTGTATGATTAAATTCTATCCTGGCATTATTATTTTGAAGAATACTCGCCGAATTGACTATTTACTTTAAACTAAACAAAGAATGACATCTACGATTAAGTCAAGATATTCACAATGAAATGACAAGGTTCAAAGTGTTCAAACCTCCCCCCCTGGGGCTCCCCTCCCATGCGTAGTGTGAAGCTATAAACAATCCGAAAGGGTTGGTTTTGCAACTTGTTTAAAGTTAACCGTAACTTCCCCAACACTGCCTAAACGCTGATTTACCTAATCCGTAAATATTCTGCGGAATTTTCAAGGTCACTTATCGAACCCACAAATATCGTCACACAATTTCTTTTCTTGTTGGTTTGAATCGTCGACCCTATTAGGGATGGTTGTGGCTTCCGCCCTTTCAAAGAAGTAAAATCGTGGGTATCGGCACATTGGTAGGAAAACATTATTTTCTCAAACATGAAATGAAATATTGATGTTATGTTCCTTATAATGCTGCGAAGTATGACGTTTCAGGTGCGGCTAGGACAAGAGGTCGTTAATGGAATTTCATACAAATCGTGCAGGCCTAGGCCGGCAAAGTCCTCTTTTTTAATTTCCATTCCACATAAAATGAAAACGATTGCGATTGTTAAGCAATAGCCTAGGTTTGGTCTGAGGAATTTCCTCAGACCAAACCTAGGCTATTGCTTAACAATCGCAATCGTTTTCATTTTGGAAATCGAAGGCTTGCCAGCATACAAAATGAAAACATTGACAGCATTTAAAAAAAACCTTTTTGGTTTCTCGCCTTTAGCTGGTTAAAAATTTGACTACCCGTGTTTCTCGGTTTTTCTTTATTTAACTTAAATTCGTCGTAAATAATTTATTAAATAAATAGTCATTAAAAAGACCGTATATACAAAGTTAGGAATACTGATGTCGTGATCTTAGCATGATATAAAATAAAAAAAGTAAATTTAAACAGAAACATAACTGACTGTCATGTCATGTCACTTGTCAACAATAACAACTGTAATGCCGGCACCACACTTCGCTATTCGCTATTCGTTATTCGGCTTATGCGCCTACATTCGACGAAGTGTGGAGGGTTTATTCGTCTATGTTTTCTTTATTCGCATGCATAACGCATAAGCGCGATAGCAAATATTTTAACAAATACGGCGCAGCCGCATAACGAATAGCGAATAGCGAAGTGTGGTGCCGGCATAAAAACATAAATTCATTGACTTTGAGCAGATTGCGGCTATCCGTTTTTACAAATCCGTTAGTCACTTTCATTTTAAATAGCGTATATCAAAACAATACTATTACGAGAATCGAAAGCGTGTCGTTAGAATCAAGTAATCCGTCAGACAGATAAAAAGTGGACATGACAGTTGTATATTTTTTTCAATTCCTATGGTAATAAATGGACTAAGGGCTAAGTGTATTCCTAACATTCACAATCCAACTTTTTTTACTGTTTTTCCTTTATATAAAAACTACTGCATAAAAAATCCAAAAATATTTTAAATGGATTTATGCGTCGTTGGACAAAAAGTAAATATGGCGATGTATAAAAATGTCTACATATAAAATAAAAATTGGTCCGAGTATTAGAAAGCCAATACTTCAAAATGTCTAAGTCTTATCAAGTCGGAATATAAAAATGACTACTTTCAAAGTATACAAATGTCTAAGTCTTATCTTAGTGCCGCAACATATTTATATTTGGTCTAATATACAGGTGGACATTTCTATACTTCGTCGAAATTATATACGCACGAACTTATGCAAGTAGACATTTTTATACATCGCCATATTTACTTTTAGTCCAACGACGCATAAATCTTTAAATGTAATCAGCAGTGTAAAATCTACAAACGGTTATTT
The DNA here is from genome assembly GCA_946894065.1 of Acleris literana. Lineage (NCBI taxonomy): Eukaryota > Metazoa > Arthropoda > Insecta > Lepidoptera > Tortricidae > Acleris > Acleris literana. The sequence goes on along the minus strand of OX335688.1, from coordinate 5,629,560 downwards.
ATTTTACTGCCTTAGCACATATGAATTGTTGTCAATTGTTCCGCTTCGAAGCCGATTGCGATTGCGAGTGCGTTAGGCAATAGGCCCGCAGAAGCCGATTCAACCTGTCAACTATAAATTATTACCCTTCGATGTAATTTTCTACATATCATGCAGTCATTAGGGTTTAATAGAGTTGCTAGACTCAATTCCTACGTCTGGCGAAAACCTTTTAGGAGTCATTCTGCATTGCAATACGCAGTATATCAGGTAAAACTTTTGTAGCAATATCAACCTTATTACTAATAGAAGAGAGTTAAAACTGCTTTGATTATTAAATTTGAGATACTGCGTATTAGTTTAGTAGGGCAGCATTGTGGTCATAGGTCGGTTAGTTTATTCTAACTAAAATAGAAATTAGGGACAGCTTTTAGAGTATTCTGACGTATAAGAGTTTCTTAGTTATCTTATAAATAATATTATGTACAACTACTGATCAAATTTACTTAAAACTAAGTACAGAATTCAACATGAATACAATTAAAAATTAAAACTAAACGTATTTAAATTAAAATTAAACTAAGCTACTCAAATATTAAAGATATAAATAATAATCACCACTATAAAAAGAACACCCCCTCTAGCAGGTCCGCTCGCGGTCCCCATGACACTGGTTGCATTACCTCTCTGGATAGCTAGCCCAATCCTTTGGGAGAGGTAAGCTCCAGCTCTAGGATCTCCGGAGGATTCTATGAGCCGGGATGACAGGGCTTTAATAAAGCTTTTCATATCAACGGACCAAGGTCCCATGGTTTCCACTGCAAGCGCCACAAATTCGTACAAATTCTACAACTACTTAACTAATTATTATTTTAAAAGCCGGGAACCTTAAGAGAAAAATACTAAGATTATTTTTCCAATAGAAATCAAGGAAACTTCGATGAACATAAAAAATAAAAGAACTCACATAGACATAGCCATAGCTAAAGTCCTTCTTATATTATGTTCACAAATATAATAAAATCAGTCTTCTTACGTTTTTACGGAAACAAGTGGTTTTCGCTAGCTGTAATACTCAATGCATTACTTAAGTTATTTTGGATTAAAAAAAACATCTTTCAGGGTTTCGAACCGAAACGGGGTCAACGGGACCCTATGACTAAACTTCCGCTGTCCGCCTATCTGTCCGTCTGTCTGTTAGCAGGCTGTAACTCATGAAACACTTTTTTTATGGCAAGGAGAAGGCACGCGAGCACTCAGGCCTGACCCAGAAATTTGAAATCTCATGACTAAAATCTCAAAACTTCGATCCTAAGACTTCAAATGCGTTGCCAGCCCTGAGGACTAAGATGGAATGCCTATATGCTAGTAATTTCACCGGTTGTCTTATCCCCACACCGGAACACAGCAATGCGAACACTACTACTTGGCTGGGTTAATGGATAAGATGGTGGTAGCGATTCGGACGGACCCTGCACAAGGTATCACCACCACTGTAGGTAGATAGGTGAAATATTCACAGAGTGTGTATTTTTATTGCCGCTACAATTATACATTATAAAAATTAAATAGGGCCCATACAATACATCGCACCTTAAGAACAATAGTGACTTAATTCAAAATTTCAGCTTTTAGACTTCAAGTCATAAATGTATTATCATAGAGACCTAACTCGAAATTTAAAATGTCTCAATTAGGTCACTATTGTTCTGAAGGTGCGATTATAATAATGGTGGCAGATTTTTTATTTAAGTCCGAGCTACTTAGTTGTCTCTTTTACGCAAGAAATAGGATCCTAAATAAGGTCTGTTCATTCTTACTTGTCTTATATAGTAAACAACTTTCTAACCTCAAAATGAATCTTTTTCGGCTAAAACAGCTCTTTTATCGTAAATAAAGTAAACTCAGTAAACATTTTGGACGTCACTGGGCCAATGTATTGTCTGTGATTGCTTTATTTTGTTTAAAATAGCTGTTTTAGCCAAAAAAAGGTTAATTTTGAGGTTAGACAGTTGTTTACTATATAAGACAAGTAAGAATGAACAGACCTTATGTTTGAAAATAGCACTTCAGCAAAAGAATCTGCTGGGTAATTATCTCAACCACATTTTTTGAGCGGCGGACGTGATAATTGGGGTGTAAAGTACATGTATTGGAAAACTATTTATTTTATAAATAATCTTACTCAAAGTACCATATTGAGCCAAAGTTAAAATTATTATTAACTTATTATATTTATCGTAAAAAAAAAAATTCAATCCAAAATCAATTTTGGTGTCGTGTCCTGTACTTCCCGCATATACTGATATGTCGTGGTACAAACTTATTAAGCCTCAACTAGACTTATATTTTAGTTATCTATATTCCTTATTAGTTGAGGTATTTTAAAATGTATCAATTATTGCATTTGCAAGTAAAAGGAAACTGGGAGCAGTGTAAATAAAACTGTCCAAGCGAAATAGTTAATTTTGGTGGTGAATATTGAAATTGATTTTATGATCGAACGAAACGTGATTAAACAAACAAATATAGCGTCAGATGTTCGTTCAGTTTCACTCCAGCAATAGACGGTGAAAGATTTGTACCATCTTTCTGCGTCTTCCCGCTAAGCACATAAGTATCTAATTTTGGTGGTATGAAATACACTTTATTAATCGTGATAACTTAGATAAGTCATTATTTCGCAAAAAGTTTTGTTGTGTGATAGTTTTTTTAAGTATGTTTATTGTGTCTTTTTAACTGTAACGAGTTAAGTTTTTGTTAAACTAAAACATTTGTTTTTAATTTAAAAAAAATGTTAAATTTTATAATTTTGGTGGTACAATTTTGGTGGCTTTTGCAAAACACCAAAATTATCAAAATTTCTGGTCTCCACCAAAATTATTTAAACAACAAATAATCATTATTTATTATATTAGAAACTTACGTTTTGGATTTTCAAAAATAACAAGGAAGATTTCCTAACGATTATATTTTAATTAGCCCGATATGTTATTATTGATCATGAGTTTTGCTAAAAAAAGTAATTTTGGTGGATAATAACAATTTTGGTGGTACATAATTAGTAAAATTGTTATATCTTAAAAAACACTTGGTATAATAAAGGGCCATTTTAACACTGTTTTTATAATTACTAATGACGTCACTTAAACGTTTAATTGTAAACCCTACTAAGAAAATAAAAAATACCACCAAAATTAGGATAATTTGACGCTTGTTGAAATTCACCCTGCTAAACATCAATTCCTAAATTATTGTTCCTAGATTATTGCTCGTAGATTCTCTCAATAACTGAAAAAAATGATAAGTTTCTTCGTTCTCATTAAACCCTCTACCCCAGGGGAAAAAAAACCCTCACAGACGGACCTACAATAGAATTATTTCAATGAAGGTGCACTGCGGGCGGTTGCAATCCAATAGGGCTGACAAACACGTTTAAATCGCAATCCATCTAGACGGGGACAAGTAGAAGCTCTCAAGAACTAAAACTCAATTACTCGCGGTAAATTATTTGTTACGGAAGGCCGTAACAAATTGGATTTGCAACAACGTGACCATTTTTACCTGAACACAATTGACAACAATTCATATCTGCTAAAGTAGTAAAATAAAATACCGTTTGTAGATTTTATACTAAAAATATTACAGTAAAAATATTTTTGGATTTTTTTATGCAGTAGTTTTTTTTTATATTTGGGAAAAACAGTAAAAAAGTTGGATTGTGAATGTTAGGAATACACTTAGAGTGCCCTTAGTCCATTTATAACGATAGGAATTGAAAAATATATACAACTGTCATGTCCATTTTTCATCTGTCTGACGGATTACTTGATTCTAACGACACGCTTTCGATTCTCGTAATACTATTGTTTTGATATACGCTATTAAAAATTAAAGTGACTAACGGATTTGTAAAAGCGGATAGCCGCCATCTGCCCAAAGTCGACGAATTCATGTTATTATCATTATTTATTTATTTAATGGCAAATGGTAGTCTAATTTTTAACCAGCTATAATAAACGCGAAAAAACCAAAATCCATTTTTATTTTGGAATGTTGTCAATTGTGCAGTGGTTACAATGACATTTGTCTGTTCTAAACTCCTAGATCCCTACCAAATAGCCTACTTTGACCTTACAGGTTACCTAGTTATACATATACAGGGCGTTAGGCAGGTCGTACGATAAAAAAACAGGAGGATTGGGGCCAATTGGTACATATTTGCTTCAGTAGCCCCTATTCCCGAAATTTGACATTTTGATTCAATGTTTTTTTTAACGCAACTTTTACATCTTTTTTTATTAATGCTGTTGGTTTTAATAAAATAAATGTTTGCAAAAACAAAAAAATGCCTTCAAAAACGCAAAAAATAGTATACTCGGAAGTATACTCCATCAAACCAACAAACATAAAAAAAATACAGTGGAACGTACAACCTCCTCTTTTTTTGAAGTCGGTTAAAAAGAGAACCATTGATTGAAGTGTTGACGAAAAAATGTTCTGAACTCTCGAAGTTTTAATAAACATACAAACAATTGCAATATTTATCAGCTGTGTTTAAAAAATACACGCGTCAGTGCTTATAACGACGGTATACCAAAAAAAAAAAACATAAAACATAGAAATCATTGCTGAACTGTTATGTTGTCTTGCATTTTCCCAATAATGTCTGAAAAAGCTTTAGAATAGTGGCTACTAACTCAAATACGTTCCAATTGGCCCCAACTACCTCCCGTATACATTTGTCGAACGACCTGCCAAACACCCTGTATAAAAAATAAAACCGGCTTCATCGCTTTCAATCTATTAAAAAAATCCGGATATAATAGTCTCATAAAACGTTAATCTTGAAACTGCGTTCAAACTTCAAACAACATTTATTTATCGGCAATCTGCTGAGATTCTATACTTCCGACAGCCCTTGATGTAGTAATTTCCGGCGTTCTTTCAGGCCCTAGTTGAAATGTTGTTACCGTCTTATTCGCGGCGGGCGTTAGTTAAACGCTGAGATCGAAAATCAAAACGAGTTTCTTATTGATTTAGAAGGTTTTTAGCGTATATTTTGCGATGTTCACACACCTGGGGTGTTATTCTCTTAAGAACGGCGATCGGTCGGTCGAGCGAGTGAACAAGTGAACGCGCCACGCCGTCGAGTTTAAGTAGTCCCGTCAGAGCGCACAAAACGAGTACCTATGGTTCGGCGAAATATGTTCGCCATATTTATCGTTTCCCAAACGTTTCATTTGCCAACCCGCTTTGTTTTCTTTAACCGTAAATATTTCAGGATTTTATAAAAACTAACCTTACTTAACCTACAGGGTTCTACACGATGGTACTGAAATAAATCCTGAAATATTGACAGTTACAATAAAAAAAATGGGTTCGCAAATGAAAAGTTTGGTAAACGATACATTCAGCAAACATATTTCGGGCAAACGGCAGGCTCCTGCACAAAAAACATTTTAGCGCGTGCATTCTCAATTAGGCAGCCTTATACGTTCGATCTAATCGACAGAAGCCCTGAACCACTAAAGAACTAGCTGTTGTTACTCCCAACTTTGTTGTTACAGCAAGATCTTTCTTCTGAGCGACTAAAACATCAACAACAACATTACGACATTGAATTAAGATGCGCAAAACAAATTGGAATAAAGTCCCAGAGCGCATTTTCATTTGCACGTTGCGGTGAGCACTGCATCCAAAGTAAAAAGCCTTAAGTGTACTGAAGTTAATGTAAATTTAAACTTTATTGTCCCGTGTTAGGGTTCAAATTGCAATGTATTTTATTGTTAAACATGCGATTTGCAACCCCGGTACAGTTAAAACCACAAGAGACTGTTAAGAAGCGTTTTTGCTGTTGTTTCCTTTATAAAATTAGGTTAAAGATGTGTTTGAGACGGTGGAAGTCGGCTTTATGGAACCTGACTGGTCACAAAGGAGTGTAATATTATTTTATGTTTACTAAATTTAATCTTATTTATAAGACATTAAAATTGGCAAAGAATCAAGAATGCTTATTACTTAATGTACAGCGTTGCGATGGGATCGTATCATAATATTTCATAATATATTATGTGTGTACAGAACTTAATAGGTTAGGTTAGGTCGGTTTTATAACAATTGCAATATTAAAACATGGGATTAAAAAAAAAAATTATACAGTGTGTAAATGGAATACGAGCAAATATTTAAACTAAACTGTTTTGAAGAATGCCTGGACTCCTAGAAAATAACCGAAAATGGTAATCCGAACCTACAGGGAAATGGTTAATAATGCGACCAGGAAAGTGATAGCGGTTGAAACGCTAGTAGAACTACCCAAATGTGGAATTTCATTCATAACTCTTATTCATAGAACGCAATTAATTTTTAAAAGTCCCATCGAGCAGCAATGTATATTGTAAACGAAGATTTAAGTCTCAGTTAATTGCAGGTTAATTGGGCTATTTCTGATACATTGCGTGGCGAATTAATCTGTATGAAAAAAGGAAATACAAATTATGTTAACGATACACATGTTTTTATGTTAATTAGGATGCATATTAACCGTCGTTAAAATGTTTGCTCGTATTCCATTTACACACTGTATATTGTGACCATTATGTGTTATGGCCCATTATGCATTTTGAACTTTATGTTGTTATGATACGTACCCCGTTGCGATACGTTGCAATATATCAAAATGATGTCGGGACATTTTGATCCTGGATCCTGATCCTTGAGATCCTGGATCCTTGAGAGCTCAAAGCGTTCATACGGAGGGACAGACGGCGGGAAGCGACTTATTTTATTCTTAGTAAAGATGACGACGATGCGATAAAGTCAACATCCATATCAACGTGTTTTTTACCTATAATCAGACATAGAAATCTAGGGGGCAAAATTTTATGACAGATAGGGAATTCCTATATCGATAAACTCAATTATCGATGCTTGTTCTATATACTAGTAATCACTCCAAATGCTGTTTGTTAAAATATTATTAGATCAAAATTGTAAAAATTAAACAAATCAATAACGTACGTAGGTAGGTAAAGTAGGTAACGTAACCTCTTCTTCTTTTTTTTCGAAACAGTTTTTGAAACTTTACTCATCATAATTATTTTGTTCAACTACTATTGCTAAAATATCAGAATTTGTTCCAAATTTTCGGGCGTTAACTCTCCGTCTCCGTCTCCGTCTTGGCTGATAAATCCATTACAGGTGGCTAAATGACTTTTCAATTTCTGTGTAGGTCACAGGGGAGTAACATTTTTTTAAATATGCTGTGTAAACTTCATACTCGTCTTCAGGACAATACTAAAAAATAAAACATACAATGCTGGGGGCGATCACTAGTATATGGAAAAAGCATCGATAATTGAGTTTATCGATATAGGAACTCCCTACCTGTCACACAATTTTGCCCCCTGGATTCCTATGTCTGATTATAGGTAAAAAACTCGTTGATATGGATGTTGACTTTATCGCATCGTCGTCATCTTTACTAACAAGGAAAGGTACCGAACTGTCCGGCTCCGATTTGGTTTATTTTGATATATGTTAGAGAGTACTCTAAAATAACAGACACGTATTTTTTTTAGCGGCCCAACCTCAACCTGTTGGGAGAAAATGACCTCCAAAGTACTGAAAAGTGACTAAACCCTCTAACTTCTATAGAGAATTAAAAAAAACAACATGCTATTTTCCTACTTTTTTGATTATATGTTTAAGAACATTAAAAAATAATGAATACATGTTTTGTTATATCGGCTAAAACTCATATTTAAAAAAAAATACCAAATAATATTAAGTGTATCTTTTAGTATATAACTTTTGAAGGCTATTTTTTTTAAAATATGAGTTTTAGCCGATATAACAAAACATGTATTCATTATTTTTTCATGTTCTTAAACATATAATCAAAAAAAGTAGGAAAATAGCATGTTGCTTTTTTAAATTCTCTATAGAAGTTAGAGGATTTAGTCACTTTTCAGTACTTTGGAGGTCATTTTCTCCCAACAGGTTGAGTGTGGGCCGCTAAAAAAAAATACGTGTCTGTTGTTTTAGACTTTCTTTAACATATATCAAAATAAACCAAATCGGAGCCGGACAGTTGGGTACCTTCCTTGTAAGAATAAAATAAGTCGCTTCCGCCGTCTGTCCCTCCGTATGAACGCTTTGACTGCCCTCCTTAGAAAAAAGGGCGTATGTCTCATAGAACCGCGTATGTATTAGTGACCTTATTTCTTAAGGTGGAGGGTTAAATTTACTTTGACTAACAAATTGCGCATGCGTCCTTTTTATTTAGGAGGGCAGTTGAGCTCTCAAACTACGCAACCGATTTCAATGCGGTTTTCATCAATACTGCCCTCCTAAATAAAAAGGACGCATGCGCAATTTGATAGTCAAAGTAAATTTAACCCTCCATCTTAAGAGATAAGGTCACTAATTCATACGCGGTTCTATGAGACTTACGCCCTTTTTTCTAAGGAGGGCAGAATAGATAGAGTGATTCAAGAGGAAGTATTTTATGTAAAATAAATTCTGGATTGTGTACGGTTGTTACTGAAACTCACATAAACCAAAGCGAAGCGAGGCAGGCGGCTCGCTAGTCAAGTAACTAATAACGGGAAAGTTCACACAAAATAATGCGTACAGGCAATTCTAGGCGGTAAAAACGATATCGTAGTTTGCCTGTTCTGGTATTGTTATGATGTCAGCCGCCATTACTGTCAGGAAAATAAGAGCAAGGCGCAGATCTAGTGAATAATCCTTTCACATCGTGAAAACTCGGAACTCACGTGTACTTCCGAATGATGCGGACGTGTCTATGAATTATTGAATTATTAAGTGACATGTTTGTATTAAATAAAAAGAGTACTTTAGTTATCAGTGTCAAGCGTCAAAACACGAGTTTGAAGTATATCATACCGAGATCTTAAAACGAAAAAGGTGTAGGTTAACAAGAAGAAATATAATTAATTGTTGAAAATAATTTCACAGGCTTGTCGATCTAAACGTTTCCCAGGTCTTAATGCTTTCGGCATGTCTATTAAAAAGAATTGAAAATAAACTTAAGCTTAATTAACAAAAAAATACTCTGGTATTAACCACTCTATATCGATTATCACTCTCGCGATGCGACGTTCCCCCACGTTGTCTTGATAGGTACTGAGTCAGACTGCAGTAGCATGACAAATACGATCATTTTTTAGAAAATACGATGTGAAAGGATATTATACTACATCTGTATTAAGTCTTTTGTGCTAAGGTTACATTAAGAACATTGTTTTCGAATAGTAGAGACGATAACGTGACGTAATGATTGAAATATTTTGTTGTCTTCTTAATTCAAATTATTAGAGAATCGCCAAACAATTTTTATTTACTTCCAACTAAGTACAGAATTCAACATTAAGACAATTAAAAATTAACACTAAACGTATTTAAATTAAAATTAAACTAAGCTACTCAAATATTAAAGAAATAAATAATAATCACCACTATAAAAAGAACACCCCCTCTAGCAGGTCCGCTCGCGGCATGGTCCCCATGACACTGGCTGCATTACCCCTCTGGATAGCTAGCCCAATCCTTTGGGAGAGGTAAGCTCCAGCTCTAGGATCTCCGGAGGATTCTATGAGCCGAGAGGACAGGGCCTTAATAAAGCTTTTCATATCAGCTAACCAAGGTCTTTAAGATTATTTAATAATGACGAATATTTGCGGCGCTTGAGTGTTATATTCTATCTTGTTCTAAAGTGGGTTCGCGGCCTGAAACAAAAGACCGAAAGTCAACAAAGACAGTTTAATGAATTTAATGATCACTGTACTTTCAAAGGTTTCCGAGCAAAATCCTTTATCAAATTAATATTTTTCGCAGACGAAGCCTTTTTCTGCTAACCAAATTGTGAAAGGAGCAGGTATGTTTAATTTACTTACGATGGGTTTCATTTTTAGGGTTCCGTACAAAAATTAAAAATAACGGAACCCTTATAGGATCACTCGTGCGTCTGCCTGTCTGTCCGTCCGTCTGTCACAGCCAATTTGCTCCGAATCTACTGGACCAAATCGGGTGATTCGGTAGGATGGTGTAATCCTATGACCCACACACACTGTGCATTTTTTTTTTTAATAATTGTCATGTCCGGGGGATTTAGGAAATTTAAAAAAAAGTTTTGCAAACCTTACTGTATGTGTTGTGTGTTATCAAATGAAAGGGCTCGTTATGAGATATTTTTGTTATTATTGTAAGTTTTGATTTTATTCATGAAAGAAGACAAAAATTTGGCTATTCGTTGTAATTAATTATTTCTCAATCGCTCAAAGGTTAACTGGAAGAGCTCGCTTAAAGGGATAAGTTCGCCTTTGTACATCCCTGTTATATTTTTTTCTTTTTTATAATTTTTATCTTTTTTGTTTGTACAATAAAGTGTTTACATACATACATACAAAATAAAATTAAAGCCTAAAATTTTGATAAGAATACAAAATATTGTTCATTGCTTGTAGATTACAGGAAAACCTCTAAGAATTCTATCAAAAAAAACGTATGTAAGTTCAACTCGCACTTGGCCGGTTTTTTTATTACGATTGTAAAAGTCGATTAATTATATTTAACCTTGAAGCGAGTGATAGCAAAGTGATAGCTTTAGTGGAGGTAGACCTTATGCAAGGTCCGTCCGGAACGCTACCACCATCTTATCCTTTTACCTACTGCCAAGCAGCAGTGTTCGCTTTTTTTGTTCCGGTGTGGGGATAAGACAACCGGTGAAATTAGTAACAGAGAGGCATTTAATCTTGGTCCTCGGGCTGGTGTGAGCCATACTGCCCTCCTTAGAAAAAAAGGGCGTATGTCTCATAAAACCGCGGATGTATTAGTGACCTTATTCCTTAAGAAAGAGGGTTAAATTTACTTTGAGTAACAAATTGCGCATGCATCCTTTTTATTTAGGAGGGCAGCATAGACAATAGGAGTGTGACCTGGGTAAAAAAAAACTAATTAGTCCGCCAGTAAGATTATCAATAATTATTGAACACGAATTTTTTGCTTTTTCAAATCAATCAAAATTGACAACGCGAATAAAGTTCGGGAGTGGGGGCTCGTGACGTCACAACATGTTATAAGTGTGCCACGGCGTGACGTCACGCGAGACTTTTTTAGGACACTAGCCTATTTTATACTCGAGACTACAATCTTAAGACTTCAATCCTAAGGCCGCAAATGCGTTGCCAACCAGGATTAAGGTGGAATGCCTATATGCTAAGGTCGGATTTTTATTCCCACAGAAAAAATGTAAACAAACGTGTTGCCGTTAAGGAAAAACATTTGCAGTTTTCAAAATATTTAAACTTTCCACATTTATAAGAAATCGACTTTCTATAAAAAAACTATATATTGTAATCAAGATTGAAGAATTTAATTTGTCGATTGCGAACTTAATTTTGATATAAATTCTTTGTTGTATTAATTTAAAACGAGAAAACTGTTTTTGTATGCATAATTTATTTATTGCACTGGTATCATTGACTCGATACACCCGTGTCAACAAGTTGAGGGCCGCTTGATTGATGTGAGCCGTAACTTCACTCGCTTCGCTTCACAATTCGTGCTCCCGTCGAAATCGCTTTCCAGTGACTCATTTGTGCGATTTTAATTTCAATTATTTCTTAAATTTATTTTTATATCACGATACGAGCGAAATGATAACTTAATATTATATTTATTAGTTGCCCAATCTTTAAGATTCTCTGAAATGTCACTTTGGCAGTGACGTAACTTTGTTTACATTTTTTCTGTGGGAATAAAAATCCGACCTTAGTAATTTCTCAACAAAAACGTATTTTAACGTTACTCTTATGTAATCTGTGGTACTAACGAACTGTGTAGCCGGCCGTGCATAGAGCCCTAAAGGCTTATCGGACAGGGCGTCCGTACGTTAGGGCCTGCTACATTAACCACCACTGACGGGGTAGGGGGGTAGAGGCCGCTGTTCACGGCGCGACTTATTGCGATGTTACATTTTTAATTACAATACGATAATTTGAAAACCAAGAAAATTTTTGTATTGAGAAATTGGGTTACACCCATACCCATACTCATACTCATTTATTTATTTAATAATATGAAATATTCCATGTCAAGTTATTATTTGGAAAAAGTACAGTAAATAAATAATACATTTAATATAAAGTTATGAATATAATTAAAAATTAATAAAACTAAATTAATTCTAAGGGCCCCGGGGTATACTGCCAAAGATGCAACGACCAATATTCAATAGTCAGTCTTTCTTTAAAAAAAACGAGTTTAACTGTCTCATGTCATGAGTCACGTTTGATTTAAATGTTTTATAAAAAAAAAACCTTGCAAAATAAATGCTAGGAAATAAAAAGGTAACTGCAAACAAAAATAAATATATGTATTTTTTTAAATACGGTATCTTTTAGGAAAAATATAATATGGTACAAGTCTCAGAATTACTTTTACAAACTAATACTTATTAATTTATTAAGGTGGTAGGTAATTTAAAACAAATGGGTTAATAATAACATATTTTTTAAGCTCAATTGTTTTAGGGATAATAATTGAATACTAGTTTAATGAAGAAAAAACAAATATCATCATTTATTTTTTTAAACATCAACCTCAAACGCGACCTTCCTTGCGTTTTGCGTCTATTGCGTTCTGCTAGTGAATGGCAGGTCTCGCTGGCCAGCGCTTAGTGGGCGTTTTCTGGATAATGAACGGACCTGTCAAATTAGCCGTCTTGCCGCCTCCGATAGCTCTATCCTTTGTCTAGTCTGTGGTTTAATTACCTTGCTCGGACTTTCGTTTATTAATAAAAAGTACGTGAGAGACCGGGCGTCGAGTTGTAATCGATTTTTCACGAAGATGACAATGTGACAGATTGACTTCTTGACACGATAAACCCCTATATTATTACAATATTCAACTAAAAAGAGATGTTTTCAAGACAGCAATTACAAATAAACAAACAAATATATAAATAGTATAGATTGATTTAACGGCTTTCCCCAGGGTTTGTCCCTAGGACCCCTCCTGCATTGCTTGCATCTATCGGTTTCCCGCTAGCTTAACCACTTCGTCGGTCCCATCATAACTATCGGGTAGGTAGGAGGTATAAACACGTAAGTCGGTACTAATGATTGGCACCAATGTTTGCATATTCTAGTTATAACTGAAATTTTTCAGCCAACCTATTCGTCTATATTACTTACCCTATTAAATTTGATATAATATACTTTTTATCCAATAAACAGCTGGGTGAACGTCGTCTCCTACGAGGGGTGATCCATAAGTTTTGATAATCGGTATTACAAATGGGAGATATGTAAATCGTTATATTTTAATTGGAATGAGCACACTTTCTATATTTCCGAACACTAATTAACGTCATTCAATTGTTTTATTTTACCACTATAAAAATAATTTTACTTTTGGAGGTCAAAATGGCCAAATTTTGTACCTTCACTATGTCATCACCAGCTCGTGATTTTTATGTAGTTGTTTTTGAACATTAGTGAATGAGAAGTAGTAGTCGAAAGTAAGGGCTAAATAATGGGGTGAGCGGTTTTAAGTTCTGATCTTTGGTCGACGAGCAGCACCCTTATCAATTAGAAGGCTCTGAAGCACAATTCCTGCCGAAAATTCGTATTTTTTTTTCTTCAGCGTATTTTTATTATTTTGCCATAATTAGGATACAATAATGTTATATAACTCACCTCGATTATTTGAACTCAATTGCTAAAAACTAATGTCGCAGTATTTATTTGTAGGCCTCAATAATTCTGGAAAAGGCCGAAAAAACCACCCTAAATTTTGGTGACAGAGCTGGAGATAAAAAAATCCACTGCAATGATAACTAATCCTTTAAATCATAATAATAAATCAAGGTTTCATTTTCAATAACAATATTTTTTATTAGTGTACCAGAACTTTTTCCACACAGCTCCAAATTATTACAAAACTAACTCTTATTTTTGCCGTCTTGTAAAATTGTTAATACAGATGTTTTTTGTTTAGCTATCACAGGATAACAAATGAATAATGTATAAAAAAAAATCTCTAATTTAAGTTTCATTAGTGCCATGGTATAGTCCACATTAAAAGAATATCATTATGTAGATGGTTCTTACTGATTCTCAAAACTTATGGATCACCCCTCGTATTCAGATCTTAGACCATAAAGCCCAAGAACTGTTTTTTCTTTTCGTTATCCCGGGTTGATGTAAAAGAAGGGCAGATAATAAACCTTCAGGATTTTAATTTATTTTTATAAAAGATATATTTTTATCTTCCTGAGTGATTTGATTGGGTCCGTCTTGAAATATTACTCTTTTTGTGTTGCGGGTACACGCGTTTTTATGACATCTCTTACTTTCATAGTATCGCCAGCTGCCATTTTGATGGTCCATTAATGTTTTATGATGCGTACAGACCGACAGATTAATTTTATTTTTACACAACTGCGTCGAACTACAAGTTAATTAGTTCTAATCGTAGCACCCTCTATATTCGGAGTTTTATATCGTACCACCCTCTATATGTACCCTCGTTTCTTTGCGCACAAGGTCCGTCTGAATCGCTACCACCATCTTACCGCCAAGCAGTAGTGTTTGCATTGTTTTATTCCGGTTTAGGGATAATACAACCGGTGAAATTACTAACATATCGTCGCTTTACTTTCTCAATCTCGTATCTAATCGAATAGTTAGATAGGAAAAGCACTCATGTTCCCTAAAGAATAAAGACTATTTTCCTACGTAACTATTCGATCAGATACGAGGTTGAGAAAGTAAAGGGACGATATGGGCATTCCATCTTAGGCTTCAGGGTTGGCAACGCAATTGCGGTCTTAGGATTACAGTCTTAAGATTGTATTCTTAATAATGCAAATGTTAATGGGTCACAGATCGCACTTACCATCAGCCCCGTTTCACCGTCTAGACAATGACATGTGACTGGTGACAATTCGGTATACATTGCAAAGTTAACACGGTGATACATCACTGGGTACCATGTAAGCTGCGCCATGTACACTATGGGTCTCCCCTGAGGGCCCTGCCAAGATGCACTACGCTAACTAACGCTTCTATTCGATTCGTTTTTAAACCAATCGCATCACTGGTAGATGACGTGATACGAGAAGTCACGTGGTCTACCGGTGATGCGATTGGTTTAAAAACAAATCGAATAGAAACGCTAGTTAGCGCAATGCATCTTGGCAGGGCCCTCAGAGGGCTTACCTTTCGTATCACGTCATCTACCAGTGATGCGATTGGTTTAAAAACGAATCGAATAGAAGCGTTAGTTAGCGTAGTGCATCTTGGCAGGGCCCTCAGACCTATCGACGTGGAATCGGCTTGAGCCGATAAGAAAAAGTTTTAGGTCCGCGCAGTAAGAGTGAAAAGGGCGCGCTCGACTCGGCTCG
This sequence comes from Acleris literana, assembly GCA_946894065.1. Lineage (NCBI taxonomy): Eukaryota > Metazoa > Arthropoda > Insecta > Lepidoptera > Tortricidae > Acleris > Acleris literana. The sequence goes on along the minus strand of OX335688.1, from coordinate 5,614,145 downwards.
GCTCGATTCGGCGTTGCGAACGGAACGACGTTGTTTTCGCTCTTAATGTATGGACATAAAACTTTTTCTTACCAGCTCAAGCCGATTCCGCGTCGATGTGTGGGAAGACCCTAAAGTGTCACCTGTCACTGTCGAGATGGTGAAATAGGGAGCAGGTGGCAGGTGTGCTTGTTTGTCAAATCAATGCCATAAAAAAATCCTATAACTAACAAAGTAAATTTGAAAGTTTTTGTTTGTTTGACTCCCCAAGAGATCCTAGAGCTGGTGCTTACCTCTCCCAAAGGATTGGGCTAGCTATCCAGAGAGGTAATGCAGCCAGTGTCATGGGGACCATGCCGCGAGCGGACCTGCTGAGGGGGTTTTCTTTTTATAGTAGTGATTATTATTTATATCTTTAATATTTGAATAGTTTAGTTTAAAAAAATCCTGCGCTTATAGATTTTTATAATTTGTCTGCTTTAACCGGGAATTGAACTGGTCGAATATGATAAAACAATAAAGTCGTGTTCTTTTCACGGTCTTTATTTAGTTTAAAGGTGTATGTGTAATAGATATAAATGATCACTATCAATGACCCTTTCGATCTGTACCATAAATCACGACTCTTTTGGTTTGTCATATTCGACCGCAGTTCGATTCCCGGTTAAGGCAGATATAATTCAAATATCCATAAATGCAGGATTTATTTATTTTTTAAATAAAAGTATGTCTCCTTTGCGTAGAATTTGCTATTTCCAATATTTAAAGTAGTTGCCGTCCATATGGCATTCGTTTTATCCACCTGTATATCCAGCCTCAAGCCAAGATTTACTTATCACGGAAATTGTAAAGTAACTTGGTGTTGTTCAATTATTATCATAAACTAAATATAATCTGCGATTTTCTCCGCTTAGAATGCGGAAACAAAGTATCAAACTTTCTGTGATAAATACTTTTCCTACTTATGTCATCTCTGTAGCTCAAACTCCTTACCATTTCATATCGTCAGTATCAGTTAAATCGGTCCAGAGGTTTGGCCGTGACGGCTTATGGCACTAACCCTTAATTTGATTTTGTCCGGTGAAAAAAATTATATCAATTTACTATGTCATATTTATATCTCTTGCTATATGAAAATCGGTAGATAAATAAATGTTTATTGGTAGAAAAATAATATTGAAGCATTAAAACCATAATCATGCGAGTTGTCCAACTAAATGTCACGGGGTCGGACGTCAATTGTTTTTATTGAAGAATTAATGCGTTTATCTTTTGTTTTTTACTATAAAAGCATGTGTTTGCATCAAAACAATAAACAACATTATATTATTGAAACATGAAGGTGTAATACTAGTGAATTTTACTACTTTTTCTTATTTCAAACTTCCTCTGAATGTGTTGTCCGCCACACCGTACAACGCCATAGATTCAATGACTTATATAAATTACTGGTTGTCCGCCGTGGCGGACTTTGCCAAAGTTGTAGACTGATGAGTTACAAATAAGATTTTAAAAAAAACTTCAAAATATGAATATTTGTATGCGTGTACTGAAATCTGAGCTTAAATTTTTCATTTCCTTTAAACCAGTGAATGGTGTGGGACCATTCTGCAATTTTTTTATGCAAATGACATGCAAAGTCTGAGGCAGGTGAAGCTCCTGCTGACGAAAATTAGTCATAGAATATGCCTCCGTGAGATTCAGTTAATTATCTATGTATGATAAACTTCTTTGCACAATACGCTTTAATTATACAAATAATATGTAAAAACGGCGGACATAATCCTACGGTACTAGCTTCCAAACAACCATTTGATCTAAAAATTTCGTCGCGCATTAATTAGCTCCATTACTAACAGCTTATTTGGCATCACTATTATGATGTCTTGATATTTCAAATATTACCCAATTTAATAACGAGGTACAAAATTACGATCCGGCATGCAGTCTTGAAGTAACATGCAAGATATGGATGATACTTTGAACAAATAAAAATTACAATATTCTGTCTATTTCATCATTTCCATCTTTACCTACACTGACAAACACAGCGAGAAAAACTCGATCAAGGCACCCCAACGTCATCAGCAAAACACGTAAATTTGTAAAAAGTATTTGTAAATCCTAAATATTTATTTAGATCCTCCCGAAATTCATTTCTCATGAGCCTTTGAAGAAGTCTAAATGTGCCTCACGAATTTTAATTTTAGTCATTAATATCCACGGATCAAAAAAGTATTACAAAGTTCGCACACAAAACTGTTAATTACGCTTTCATAGTTTCATACAACATAAATATATACCTAAGTAACGTTATTTTAACATTTTCTTCCTTTTTTATGTATTTCTTTTATATCTAATAATTTGGCATTGTCCGGCACGGCGGACATATAATAATATCCCGCATATTTGGCAACGTCCGGTGTGACGGACATAGTTTTTTTAATTATTTTTTCTGTACTCCTGAAACTTTTATTAATCAACATATTTAATGAAATTTGTAATTTTACGGTATCGAAGTCTCTGCCAAATTAAGGGCTAACTTACTTTCACGATCACAATACTAGTCTTTGCTCGCAACGCTGTTCGCGTAGAAGTGGTTTCTCGCTTATCTCGCAGGAGGTAGGTACACTGATATTTTCCAGTATGAGGCTACATGTCATTCTCCTCTCCTCCAACCAACTCTTTGCAAAAAAAAACAAGTTAACCCTACGCTGCGCAAAAGAAGGAGATACCAAGCAACAATTAATTCGACAAAATGAAGTGCGAAATTCTTTCACACTAATAATATAGAGGTAGTTGCGTCGTAGTATGGCTTGTTTTGTAGAAATAATTGTTCAAGCTAATGGTGCGAAAATCCAAGCACCGACCTGTAATATAATAACCTATTCTCCAAAAGAAAAAGGCAGTATAAGTATACGAAGTCCTAGTGCGTATTCTACCTTTTTGTTTTGGAAAGCAGTACAGGCGTGATGTCCCAGGACAGTTATTACACGTAATAGTTGGTTCACAACTGGGGCCCTGGGCGTGTGACGTCACTCGACCGGGGGACGGCCTTGTCACCTTTGAAGGTAGCTTGTCATTTGGTGCAGAGCTTGCATGGACAATAGATACGTTTTTATTTTTCACGTATTTAATTAAAAGAGGTAATGCAGCCAGTGTCATGGGGACCATGCCGTGAGCGTACCTGCTAGAGGGGGTGTTCTTTTTATAGTGGTGATTATTATTTATATCTTTAATATTTGAGTAGCTTAGTTTAATTTTAATTTAAATACGTTTAGTTTTAATTTTTAATTGTATTAATGTTGAATTCTGTACTTACAAGGAAAGGTACCGAACTGTCCGGCTCCGATTTGGTTTATTTTGATGTATGTTAGAGAATAGTCTAAAATAATAGACACGTATTTTTTTTTAGCGGCCCAAACTCACCCGGTTCGGAGAAATTGACCTCCAAAGTACTGAAAAGTGACTAAACCCTCTAACTTCTATAGAGAATTAAAAAAAAAATGCTACTTTCTTACCATTTTTGATTATATGTTTAAGAACATGAAAAAATAATGAGCACGTGTTTTGTTATATCGGCTAAAACTCATATTTAAAAAAAATACCAAACAAAGTGTATCTTCGATAAGAAGTATATAACTTTGAAGGGTTTTTTTTTTATTATGAGTTTTAGCCGATATAACAAAACACATGCTCATTATTTTTTCATGTTCTTAAACATATAATCAAAAATGGTAAGAAAATAGCATTTTATTTTTTTAAATTCTCTATTGTAGTTGGGTAATTATCTCAACCACATTTTTTGAGCGGCGGACGTGATAATTGGGGTGTAAAGTACATGTATTGGAAAACTATTTATTTTATAAATAATCTTACTCAAAGTACCATATTGAGCCAAAGTTAAAATTATTATTAACTTATTATACTTATCGTAAAAAAAAATTTTCAATCCAAAATCAATTTTGGTGTCGTGTCCTGTACTTCCCGCATATACTGATATGTCGTGGTACAAACTTATTAAGCCTCAACTAGACTTATATTTTAGTTATCTGTATTCCTTATTAGTTGAGGTATTTTAAAATGTATCAATTATTGCATTTGCAAGTAAAAGGAAACTGGGAGCAGTGTAAATAAAACTGTCCAAGCGAAATAGTTAATTTTGGTGGTGAATATTGAAATTGATTTTATGATCGAACGAAACGTGATTAAACAAACAAATATAGCGTCAGATGTTCGTTCAGTTTCACTCCAGCAATAGACGGTGAAAGATTTGTACCATCTTTCTGCGTCTTCCCGCTAAGCACATAAGTATCTAATTTTGGTGGTATGAAATACACTTTATTAATCGTGATAACTTAGATAAGTCATTATTTCGCAAAAAGTTTTGTTGTGTGATAGTTTTTTCAAGTATGTTTATGGTGTCTTTTTAACTGTAACGAGTTAAGTTTTTGTTAAACTAAAACATTTGTCTTTAATTTAAAAAAAATGTTAAATTTTATAATTTTGGTGGCTTTTGCGAAACACCAAAATTATCAAAATTTCTGGTCTCCACCAAAATTATTTAAACAACAAATAATCATTATTTATTATATTAGAAACTTACGTTTTGGATTTTCAAAAATAACAAGGAAGATTCCCTAACGATTATATTTTAATTAGCCCGATATGTTATTATTGATCGTGAGTTTTTCTAAGAAAAGTAATTTTGGTGGATAATAACAATTTTGGTGGTACATAATTAGTAAAATCGTTATATCTTAAAAAACACTTGGTATAATAAAGGGCCATTTTAACACTGTTTTTATAATGACTAATGACGTCACTTAAACGTTTAATTGTAAACCCTACTAAGAAAATAAAAAATACCACCAAAATTAGGATAATTTGACGCTTGTTGAAATTCACCCAGTTAGAGGGTTTAGTCACTTTTCAGTACTTTGGAGGTCAATTTCTCCGAACCGGGTGAGTTTGGGCCGCTAAAAAAAATACGTGTCTATTATTTTAGACTATTCTCTAACATACATCAAAATAAACCAAATCGGAGTCGGACAGTTGGGTACTTTTCCTTGTTAGTTGGATGTAAATAAAGTCTTATTACTTTATTAAAAGATAATAAACGATTTAATGGCGACTCCTTCTTTTAAAGCTGCTGTCTCTTAAATAGCCCTACTGATTTTCGTGAAACTTAGCTAAGAACCATCACAATTCTTATTAAAAAACAGATTCAAATCAGTCGATCCATTAAAAAAACTGTCTATACTAACTCGTACAACCACTTGGGTAGGTTCGTTAGTTACCTTGTGACCCCATAGAGCGGTAATAGAAGCCCCGATAGCGCGGCTTCGACGACTCGACCTCGAACCCCTTGCCCGTGCTCAAAACTAAGTTCTACCAGAAATGTAGGTTAGGTTAGGTTAGAACTGCGACCCCTGCACAAAACAAAGTGCTACCGGAAAAATAAAAATAAAGTAGTTTAGGTTAGCTAAATAATAAAATATGTTTTTATATCAAATGATGATTATACCAAATGATGTTTATAATAAATAACTTAAATAAGTGATATGCCAAATGATAATTATAGTAAATAAAAATAGATATTTCAATATTATACCAATCGCTTATTATATAAAATGAGTTATTAATGTTGTATCCTTTGAAATTATATCAAATGAAATTATATTAATTATTTTCATACCAATCATTACACACCCCATTAATGATATTGACCATCATCACCTGTTTTTCCTCCTGTTGCGAGCTTGCTTTGGAAAATGGCATAATCATGAAAATTGATTCAAAAAGTTCTCGAAATGTGCAACCCCTAAATACCAACGAATTGTATTATAATTTTGAATAAGTAGGACCAAGAGTTAGATCGTAAAAATTGCAATGTGTCAAAAATACACATTGCAACCACCTCTTAACCGAAAAGTTGTTAAGTCCATGCTACTCTGTCTGTATACATAAACCAATATTATGAGTCAGAATAAAAATAATCCCGCAAAAACATTGTCGTCAACATAATTATATTTTTATTCATATCAATATTTTATCCTCATTGCTTTGATTAAAATATTACAGCCTATGTCACTCCCATAACCAAGACGAATCTAAAGACACCTCACTCTTCACAATCGGACAAGTCGTTTAGGCTACAGGAGGTCACAATGGAACGGACATACCCACATAAATACATACGTGCGAAAAACATTACCCTCCTTCTGGGTCACTTGTCTAAAAATAGGCGAAATCCTCATGTGCCACCAAAAGTAGTAATATCCAAAAAATATGCCAAGTTTGGCACTAGATTGTCTACAGTCAGACCAATTTATCGCCACTAAATGCATATTAACTTGTCAGTTTTCTCAAATACTTACCTACCCAAGAAATTAGAATATGACATTGTAAATAAAACTGCCAATTATAATAAACTAAAATTATAAAAAGATGCCTTTTTAATATCCAGGCGCAATTACTATAAATAAATTATTAATTCTGTAAATATTATGTTCATTTAATGAATAATGTACAACTTATTAATTATAAATAAAAAAGTGAGGTAGTAATTATTTTTCCCTAATGGCCAAATAATTTTATGTAAGTATGTCCTAGAATTTCCATGGATGTTTGTATGTTGGTTTCTTTGTGATTTACGGCTTGTAAAATACGGTAATAGAGTCCGTTGTATAGATCTTCGATTTGACATTCGAGAAATTTGGTTTCAAAAGCGCGTTGGCAATGAACAAAGTGGAATAAACAGAGTTTGGGCCTCCATTCTTCTTTCTTTCTACTTCTACCCCTATTGCAAACGTATTGTATAACGTTACCAATATGTTAGCAATCCGGGTAAAGACATTGTGGAATTCAGAGCCAGATCTAAATGCAAAATCTTTATCTTGTCTAGGGGACACCGTTGATGTAGGAAAACATATCGAAACTTTTATGTGGTCGTCTCGCGCCATCTTATATACACATAAGTATGTGTTTTTTTTTTCTCTATCTCTCCCGTAAGATTCTTAATTGGCATGTTTTCCTGCTGAACTACGCATGTTATTTGATACTATATTTAATTTAATATTTATAGCTTTATATAATGCTAGACTAAGTAGTACCATTGTAATAAGAAATATGTTTAAAAAATGACTGACTGCTGAGTTTCTTGCGGCGTTTCTTCTCGGCAGTGGTCTTCTCTTGGGAAGCGCTGGTAGATTCTTGACGTGTAAAAGTGCCCGTGCGGCCTACTTACTGAATAAATTTCTTTTACTTTTACTTTTTTACTTTTTAAAACACTAAATATTGGATTATCATCGGGGTTACCTATACCAAATTCAGCTTGCTCCAATAATGAAAACTCGTTGAAAATTGAGTTGCGGTAATTTAAACTTTACAAACTGGATATAAGGAGGTTTGTAGTACCTACCAAGTGGAAGTATAATTAGAAATTTTGTAACTTTGAACCTTATGGACAGTATCTGAACAAGGCGCGAGGGAATATAAATAAAAATATATGTCAATTCATAAGAGCTGGCATGAATGGATTGAACGTAAGTAATGTCACTTGTCACTGTGTGAGTGTCGTTCTTATACAGCTATTAAACAGGGTCCTCCTATTATTTTATTTTATTTATTAATAGAACTTTTTAACGGACGAGTGACCATTTATTTGATTTTTGTTTTTGTTAATTATTTTTGTATTCTTTGATTATTAGTATTTATGTGTTGACATGCAATGCAACTTATATTGTAATATTACATTGATTAATAAATAAACTAAACTAAACTAAACTAATCATTCAATAAAAAAAATTACATATTATCTGCCCATTATTAGAACTAAGCAGGTAAAACATATGTAAGTATTTTTACTGCGGCTTGCAATTACGGGTTTAATTACTTCCTGCGGATTTAATGCTACGAAGTAGGTATATTGTTTTACTAACAAATAATATTACGCTTTTCATTAAATTTTGGGCAGTTAAAACAGGATTGTCTAAAAACACGATTTTTACTTATTGAATCAACCTGTATGTAGCCATTTTGTGATACACTCATAGATATTTTCATTCACTCATTCGATCCATTCGTGCCAGCACTTGTGAATCGACCTATACATTGTGCATAGCAGTACGGTCGAACTCATACGACCGACACTCATTTCATACAATGTTTTACTTCGCCGAATTTTCATTTCATCGACAGGCATTTACACGTGCGTTATAATTTTTTGGTGGACACAGGTCTAACCTAACCTACTCGTAACCTACGTAGCCCATGCTTAATTAACTAGCGAAATAAAAAAAATACGAAGTAATAACCAAGGATTGGTTTGCCAAATAAAACTTCGGCGAAAAGTTGATTGCCAAATGAATTTGACAAAACATAATTCGACATAAAGACCGTACACCGTCAATGAAACACTGTTGTTAATTCACCAATCGCGTTACTTTGGATACGGTATTTAAGGTTAAATATTGTTAGGTTGTGTCACCGATAGGTATCGGGAAGTAGTCAAAAGTCGACCAAACTAGCTAGGAATACTTGTATTTTCTCACTTCTCGCTCAGTGCGTCTCAATCAAAGACTTGTAAGAAAGGGATAGCCGAGTGATACACAAGTCGTGGACCACTTGTAATAGCCCTCCAGATGAATAGGCGTCATTAACATTGAGAAGAATTTCCCAGAGTTTAAATTAGAGTTTAGAGTAGCGGTGACAACAATTCAAATCTGCTAAAGTAGTAAAATAAAATACCGTTTGTAGATTTTATACTGCTGATTACAGTAAAAATATTTTTGGAATTTTTTATGCAGTAGTTTTTTTTTTATATTAGGGAAAAACAGTAAACAAGTTGGATTGTGCATGTTAGGAATACACTTATAGTGCCCTTAGTCCATTTATTACCATAGGAATTGAAAAAAAAAGCAACTGTCAGGTCCATTTTTCATCTGTCTGACGGATTACTTGATTCTACCGACACGCTTTCGATTCTCGTAATACTATTGTTTTGATATACGCTATTAAAAATGTAAGTGACTAACGCATTTGTAAAAGCGGATAGCCGCAATCTGCCCAAAGTCGACGAATTCATGTTGTTACAGTTGTTATGGTTGACAAGTGACATGACATGACAGTCAGTTCTGTATCTGTTGAAAGTTACCTTTTTAATTTTATATCATGCTAAGATCACGACATCAGTATTCCTAACTTTGTATATACGGTCTTTTGAATGATTATTTATTTAATAAATTATTAACGACGAATTTAAGTTAAATAAAGAAAAACCGAGAAACACGTGTAGTCTAATTTTGAACCAGCTATAATAAACGCGAAAAAAACAAAATGCTTTTTTTTTAAATGTTGTCAATTGAAAGCTGAAACGGTAAGAATCTTATTCTTACTCGTAGTTTTAATTTTCCATAGGATGCAATGCTATAGTCATTACTCATTAGCAGACCTAGGAATATACGGGGCAAAATTAAATGACAGCTAGGGATTGCCTACATCGATAAACTCAATTATCGATGCTTTTCCCATATACTAGTGATCACTCCGAGTTTTGTTCGTCAAAATATTTTTTTATTGAAAGTATGCAAATGAAACAAAATAGCGATATAATTCTGGTTATTCTTTATCTTAAAAGGATTTTTAACCTTCACCATCATCATATTTTTTTTACTCCTAACAAATTCTGATCGTTTATTTTAACAACAATAAATGGGACAGTCATTCTGGAATACACAAAAAGGAAAAAAAATATGATATTGTTGAGAGAAGGTTAAAAAATCCTTTTAAAATAAATAAAAACCAGAATTATGTTGCTATTTTGTTTCATTTGCATACTTTCAATAAAATTTTATTTTACAAACAAAGTTTGGAACGATCACTAGTCTATGGGAAAAGCATCGATAATTGAGTTTATCGATATAGTTGTCATTTAATTTTGCCCGGTATATTCCCAGGTCTGCTCATTAGCTTTCGTAAATTGAAAATTGCCATTTTAAAACGGTATAAAACTACAAACCCTTACTTACGAGGAGTACCCTAAACCGACGCAAATGTATGATGAGACTTATGAGTGTGGAGGAGGCGAGGAACTTTGTCTCGATCGTAACAAGTGGAAGGAAGTGTTCTCTGCCTACCCCTACGGGAAAAAGGCGTGATTGTTTGAATGTATGTACGTTATATGTGAATAGGAGTACGACGGCGACTCAGACTGTTTTCTTTTCCCGCGGGAATTCGCACACTACAAGCGCCTAACGCTCCTACATCGAGGGCTGTAGGCCTAGCCACAATCCAAGCGATGTTAGAGTTTTTCGATTCCATCGCATTGAAATATATGGGATGACAAGTTGGTCACCTGGTTTATCTCAAAGAAACGCTAAATGGCTAGCCAATGGGGTCTATTACATAAGGTGGCATGTCCGAGTATATCTACGCAAAACAGATTAATATTTGATACTTTAACTTACCTGTATTTGTTAACAGTACAGTCAACAGCATAAATAAGTGATCATTTATGTACCTTGTCGCTTTCAATCGTTTCACAATTTTGTATGACATTTCAAACACGACGTTAAAGTGACAAGGTACATAAATGATCACTTATTTATGCTGTTGACTGTACCTATAATTGTACAGTCACGAACGTTAATTTGTGACCCATTTCAAGAAAAATATGCTTGAAGTAGCCAATGTCATTAGACATGTCAAGTCATTTGTAACTTATAGGAAACTCAACCTTATTGTTGTAGAATGTCAGATTGACTTTGGACCTAAGGTGGGTACCAAATTTAAGTTCTCGACTGTACATCAAACCATTTGATAATTACAATTTTTGTAGGTGTACTTAACCCTGAAATTATTAATCATACGAATTCAAACAATTCTTTTTTTAAATGTCGTAGTCATTTTGAAAAGGTTTTAAACAATGCCTTTATTTGTCGTTGCTTCGCCGAGCCGTCGGGATAAAAAATCTTGCTTAGCGTTTTAGCGTAATGAGTTTTTCTTCATGATTGCTTACCTCGACAAATATTCCCGACAGTCTCGAAAGTCATTATAGGTACGATGGGCTAACATCATTTTGATGTGGGGGATTCTTTTTTATCAAAATTACATTTGCTTGAAAAATAAGACTATAAAGAGAAGTATGTGTAGGAACGTAATGTTATCCGTACCTATACGAAATTTGGATTTGGATTATCTGCATGGTTTTTAGAAACGTTGCCTGGCAGAAGTTTTATAGAAAGAAGTTTTCTAACTACTTTAGGCGTGAAATACACCAAAGCGGCGCGGCGCAGGCAAGGCGTAGGCATGTGCCGCGCCCCAACCCCAAACCTTTTTCATACAAGATGTAAGTAAGCGACAAGTTGTGAAATACACACAAAAGGCGCAGCGGCGCCTGTAGGCGCGGAAAAGGCATGCCTTCGCCGCGTTCTCGCGCTCCCTTTCGCTCGCTGGCCTCTTCTGTATAATTTACCATCGCGCTTACGCCTTACCTGCGTCTTATCAGCGCCTAACGCGCCGCGCCGCTTCTGTGTATTTCACGACTTAGGGGTAGTTTATGAATTATGTTTTATTCTACTCCCTTTTACATGTATTGTAACCGTTATTTTTTCTTACTAAATTCTTAAGTTAATAATTTTAAAAATAATATGACGGGTTCCTTAAGTTCACCTATAAAATACAGGGGTTTGTTATGCAATTTATTTTATTGTGCATTTATGCGAAGGCGGAGTGTGTTTCCGCGTCGCCATAAAGCCTGGATTGATGCAAGATAAAATATTTACGGCCGGAGAGCATTTTAACATATTTTTTACAATCTTTACTCGCACTTTAGGATAGGGTACAACTACCTAGTTGGAACTATAGCCGGTATATGGATGGTGTTCTATCATATTTTTAAGATCTTTTGAACGCCACAGTTGACAAAGTCACGTCAACATATTTTCGTGTCGCAAACGCTCAACGTCAATGAGTTCGTCTACGCGTCATACGTTTTGCGCCAGCATAATGACGACGTCTTGAGAGCTTAGTAGCCAAGATGCTAACGCTGCTGAAGTTTCTATTTTCTATCGACTCGAATTGTATGTAGTGGACATAAGCGGTCGAGCGATCTGTCATCCAATCCTATACAATTTGTCGATTTTCTCAAATCGCAAACTAAGCGTAATGTAGGTATCTTGACCAGGCAACCTGACGTCGTGATCCCAGTTTTCTGAACGAAGAACGCTTAAGTCTATTAAAATATGCTTTCATCCATCCATCCAATCAGCATATAACCGCTGTAGGGTATAGGCCTCTCTTACGAGTATCACACCACTCTCCTCGGTCTTGAGCTAATAGTATCTATTGTCTCCCCACCGTTTTATGGATATCGTCTACACATTGAGCAGGTCTATCTACGGATCTGTTTGAATTACTTGGCCCTATGGCACTATGCTTATATTCGGTCATCGAGCGTTTAGTCTTCTATGGTTTCAGCCATGACAACAATGTCATCGGCAAACCGAAGGTGGGTGATGTACTCCCCGTAACATTGATGCCTCGTCCTTCCCAGTCCAGAACCCTGAACACATCTTCCAGCGCAGCGGTAAACAGCTTAGGAGAGATGACGTCTCCTTGTCTGACTCCCCACTGCAGCAGAATAGGTTCAGAGTGGCTAAGGTTGCGGGAAACCGATGGATGTAAGCGGAGCAAGACCAGTCCTACCTTGGGGGAGGCCTAGCCCAGTAGACGTCTTTCGACTGAAATTATGATGCTTTTTGTTTGTTGTCAGGTGTGAACATGGGTGGAGAGTAGCGGCCGGCATGGCGGGCATGCCGGTGCTGGGTAACAGCGTCGGGGCTGGTGACCTGCGCCCGTCGAGAGGTAACCATAGTATTTAGGTACAGTCATGGAATTTAATTTGTGACCCACCTTAGTTTCAAAGTCAATCTGACATTCTACAGCAATAAGGTTGAGTTTCCTATCAATTACAAATGACTTTGCATCTCTATTGACAATAACATCTTCAAGCAGATTTTCTTTGAAACGGGTAGCAAATTAACTTCCGTGACCGTACCCCATAAAGAAAAACCCTCTTATACATAAACGTACAATAAAGCTATTTTAGTTAAAGTATGCTTTGTCACTATATGTCAAATCCAGGTCACAATGTAATAGCAAATATTTATACAGTAGTGAATTTAATGTTAAGTTATAATAATTATGTATAGATACCGTAACTTACTTTAAAAGCTAGCAGTTCTGTCTGAGTAGTATTCACGGTTCGGGCAAGTTTTTAAATGATCATCGCGCTTGATGTATTTTATCATAATTACCTATGTGTAGTTAGATTCATCTTGGTTGTGGGAGTGACATAGGCTATACTATTTTAATCCTAGTAATGAGGGGGGGGTTAATTTTTTGTGAAATTCATGTAATATTATACAGGGTGGAAAAAATGAACGCCACATGGACGGCAACTACCTTAAATATTGTAAATAGCAAGTTCTACGCAGAGGAGACTTACCTACTTTTATTTTTGAAAATAAAAAATACTGCATTATTAGATTTTCGAAAAACATCCTCTTCCTTAACCGGGAATCGAACTGATCGAATATGACAAAACAATAAATTCGTGTTTTATAATACAGAAGAACGAAACGGTCATCGATAGTGTTAATTTATGTCTATAACACATACACCTTTAAATTAAATGAAGCCCGTAAAAAAACCCCTTCTTTATTATTTTATCATATTCGACCAGTTCGATTCCGGTTAAGGCAGGCAAATTTTCAAAAATCCATAAATGCAGTAATAATTGTTTTCAAAAATAAAAGAAAGCCGCCCTTGCGTAGAATTTGCCTTTACCAATATTCAAGGTAGTTGCCGCCATATGGCATTCGTTTTTTCCACCCTGTATAGACCACAATATCAAAAATGCAGTCGGGTTTTCAAAGCTGGCTTCTATTAGGTTTATTCGGCACCTGGGGCTCTATTTTACTCGATAAAAGGTTATTGTTTTTGTCATTATGATAGCTCTTATTTACTTGACAGTAATGGCGGCTAGTTAAAAACAATACCATAACATCTCAAAAGCAATGAGGCTTAAAAGAGTAGAAAAGAGCCCCAGATATTCATTCAACCGGCAGATGTTATGTTGCTTGGGTGCGGCTTGTTTAATATAAACCTTTTAAAACACTTAAATAATTTAAATTATCAGCTACTTATTTTGGGTCTATATTGACTGACATAATTATTTTTAGTCATAATGTGCTTAAGGTCTAATCATCGCAAGTCATAACGTGTTTTTTAAAGAAACTCTTACTTTTTCAGGATTTTTATAAATCAAACCTAACCTAACCTAGCCTTCTCTACACGTTAGATATTTCAGAACTTCTGAAAATTTTACAGTTTCAGCGATATAAAAAATTATGACTATCAAAAATTATGTCTATCAAAAATTATGTCAACAATTACATTATTACCAATAAAATTATGGGAAACAAAGGGCTCCCACTTATTTTCATTTATTTTTGTGAAAACGGCTGCGTTACCTGCTCTTTGATTCGTAATTACGTGTAATTCAAAAAGCGATCCCCTTGAACTGACGCCTCTCGACCTTTCGTCTAAATCAAATAAAAAATACACGCAAACTCTCTAATTCTGGCGTCGGCCCCTAAACAAACACATGCTTGATCAAATGCGAACAGATTCTGGTGAAATTTACTCTATTGGCTTGGTATGGGAAATACGTTTTGTCAATACTGTTGTGATGTTTTTTATATTTCTTTTTGCAAGAATGTCGGGAAGGTTTTGTTAATCTATCTATGTACACAGGGTAACCCTCAAAACAGCACCAAAACTAAGAGGGCTGATAGAGGAGCTCATAAACTATATAGGATTAAGCAAATTCGACTATGAAAATTTAATTATTTTCGAAATATTGGCACTTTTACAAATCTCGTGATTTTTCATACCTTTAACCAGTTTTGCCGACTGCAAATTAGATTTCCAAAATATTTAAATTTGCATGAGTTTTATAAAAGTGCCCATATCTCGAAAATTATGAAATTTGCTATATACAGAGCGAAAGTGAGTGGAGGGGTCGGAAGGGGTCGCCGTAGGCGTACTTTTTCGAATCAAATCGGAGAAATACTGGAAAAGGGCCAAATCTTAAGTACCCAAAACCGACGTGCATGAATGACTCGATGTATGAATGTGGAAGAAGCGAAAGAGATTTGTCACGATCGTGGCAGGTGGAAAGAAGTGGTCTCTGCCTACTCCTCTGGGAAACTGGCGTGATTTAAAGTATGTATTTATATGTATTTTGTATGTAACAAAATAATTCATCAATGACAATATAGCACGTATTAGGGTTAGGCCACCAAAAATTGAAAATTAAACTCTCGACTTCTCGAGACAGTGACACAGTGACGTACGTGACAAGTGGAAACGCTCAAGGCATTCACACAAGGTAACACTCGGTAACTCTCGTGACAGAAAAATCTTGCGGCTCTAACCTAAAGTTTAGATAGGTATCTCTAAATGAATCCACTGTAAAGCGTCAACTCATGGTAAATAACAACAGTACGAATGTAGCAATGAGTAACACTGATAAAAAACACAAAATAATCATAAATGAACACGAAAAATAGTATACGTATGAAATTTTTATTAAGATCAAAATAATAATTTAACCTAGCTTATGTTATGAGCAACTCTATCCGCTCTCTTTGGCGCTGGTTTTAGGGACACCCCTGTATAAACAAAAATGGTCTACATTTTTTTGCAATTTGTCTCCGGTTACAATAGCTGTCATTCTTTAAGTTTGTACGCCTAGATACACATACATTGCCGACTATAAATTTCCGTTTTAGCCTTAGGATCATCAATTAATCAATTTGTTGCAGACGCTAGCAACAGATCCTCCAGCAGTGGATCTCGTCGTGGTTCCTCTCCCCGCCAGACTCACGTGAGTTCTTCTACCCATTCCTGAGAAAAATGGTCTTGACAGAGGGACAAAAAGACAGACGGACAACCAATCTTACGAGGGTCCTATTTTTTCCTTCTAATTATGGAATTAATGTTCCTCTACTAACCTTTTTCTGTCTAAAGGAGTGCGAGGGAGAGGGTGAAGCCCCCCGCTCTGACCTGAACCTGCCTGCGAGGCAAAGCTGCACCCGGGACTTATACAATGCTAAGATGCCGACCATGGTAAGTCGAAAATAATCTCATGTCACATCCTAATACTTTTTGCGCCAAACATTATAGAAAACCGTCTCTGTAGGTATACTTACCTATAATGTAATGAGAATGATGTAACGCCCAAGCCGCCAAAAGAGAAAAACAGTGCGGGTATTAAACTATTTAGTAGGTATTACCAAACATTTTTCAACAACACTATGTTTTCATATTAAATCGGACGGAAAGTGGTGCTGTTGTGAAATGGAAATAAGATATAAAATATTTGAGCACTTGTTTAATTTATTATGTATCTAACTGTAATTTATTATGTAGCAGTTGGGAAGCGCTGGTAGATTTTAGACGTGTTAAAAGCGCCTTACGGGTAGACCGTCTTTATCATGACACAGAAAAGCACTAAAGCAATTAAACAACTAAATGGTCCAAGCAGATTTGATCTTTGAAGCAAAACTTATTTTTAGGAGTAAAACTGTTGTTTCATCAGGCAACACTCAGCGGCGGCAGTATAGTGACGCACGCGGCGCCTTCTTACGAGGAGCAGCGAGCGAGCCCCGCGCTGCTGAGCCGCACCACAGGCACCCCGGGCGGGCGCAGCGCGCGCGATGATGGATACTGCTCCGCCAGCAGCACGCCGCGAGCACTCGGTCAGTGCTTCACAGCTTGGTTCCACAACTATGTAGTGACATCTTCCTGAGAGGAGCAGCGAGTGAGCTCGGCGCTGCTGAGCCGCGCCACCAGGCACCCCAGGCGGGTGCAGTGCGCGCGACGATGGATACCACTCCGCCAGCATCACGCCGCGGGCGCTCGGTCAGTGCTTCACAGCTTGGTTCCACAACAATGTAGTGACATCTTCCTGAGAGGAGCAGCGAGTGAGCTCGGCGCTGCTGAGCCGCACCACAGGCACCCCAGGCGGGTGCAGTGCGCGCGACGATGGATACCACTCCGCCAGCATCACGCCGCGGGCGCTCGGTCAGTGCTTCACAGCTTGGTTCCACAACTATGTAGTGACATCTTCCTGAGAGGAGCAGCGAGTGAGCTCGGCGCTGCTGAGCCGCGCCACAGGCACCCCAGGCGGGTGCAGTGCGCGCGACGATGGATACTACTCCGCCAGCAGCACGCCGCGGGCGCTCGGTCAGTGCTACACAGCTTAGTGCCCCAGTGGTATAGTGAAATCTTCCTATGAGGAGCAGCGAGCGAGCCCCGCGCTGCTGAGCCGCGCCACAGGCACCCCAGCGATTGTGCTTATACGAGGGTACAATTGATATCATTTCAACTATTCATTTCGACTGAGAGGTATACAAAAATGTTGTACCTAAGTTTTTGTCACGAACGTTATTTTTTAGGAATTTAGGTATATTGTCCTACAATTACAAGTGTTCTCAGGTTCTCACAGGGTACATAATTCCGAAGAGTCAAAATTCCAAATTGATCACAATCCCGAATTTTCATAATTTCAAATGCAATATTAATGCTAATTTCAAAACTATCAATTTCCCATGAATATTTCCTTTTGATATAGCTAGTTTAGTGTTTAATCTTAAATTACGGCTTGTTTTTGTTGACCTAATAGTTACTGATTGTGTACAAATTGAGTTTTTGCAGGACCCTTTTTTTTAGTATAGATGCCTACCTATATGGATAGATGCTCCACCATGAAAATTCAAAGGAGGATATTTGCCCTTTGGGAAAAAACAATATACGCTAAAAACATATAAGCTACGATTGTTTATATAGGAGTATGGGGGGGATAGATGCCCCAAGGGCACGTATACCCCGGCGAGTATCCTTTTTGATATGGAACGGTGCCTTTTTATTTTTTATCAAAACCAAATACAAAAGAACGATAATTAATACATAGTCGTACACTTAATGAACCAGTATATTGATATAATAAAAACAGAACAGAAGTTAATACTCATTATAAAGTTATGAAACTGCAAATACTTCCGTTTGAAAATTTGAAGCACTTTTTGCGCTCATCGCGGAGATCTTCACACACACAAGCGAGACGCGTCTTTTCCTCGCGACGGCCTGCGGGGGCTGAGATGTGTGGCCCTTGCGCTCCCTATTTAGACTATTATTTCTTTGCTGCGATTTTGGGAAGTTAGGTTTTTGAAAAATAGGCGCCTATCCCTTTGCGGCATCTATCCCGGATTTACCCTAAATCAAACCTAACCATAGCTCCAGCATAACATAGATTTCGGAAAAATGATAATTCGGACAAATGAAAGTTCGGAAAATATAATTCGGAATTTTAAGGTGTTCCCGTTCTCACACAATTTCAAAACAAGTTTTTAAAAAAGTCCGATTTATTTCGTAATGGCTGTAGTTAAGATTCCAGTCCTCCATGGTCGAGAAAAGAGTCAAAAATGGCTGAGTGTTTGAACATTTCTTTTTTCATAATCACCTACCACCCGAGGGATGGAAATGCGACTTTTAGCCCGCTAATGAGATATGGAAATCCTTACTTTTCGAACAGGGGAGAGATGAAAAGTTAATTCCGATCTGCCTATATTTGCTTACGAATCAAACGATTTTCGATTGTATGCTTCTGTAAATATAATAGCCACAATTTCACAAACACAAATCGCCTGTAAACAGTATATGAAGTAAGTTCTAAATAAGTGGTCTTAAATCCCTTTCATGTGCTCGCTCATCTGTTTAGACAACCAAACAATTTAACTTTTTCTTCTCGTTTCAACTTAATATCTTTAAAGCTTTCCGTGTTTCAATTTTATTAAACTGAAAAGGTTATTAGATAAGGCCGGATGCTGAGAGGCAATAACACTGGCAACAAGGGTCTAGAATCTAGGTCTAGACTCAAGCTAGGTTAAGGTTTGAACAATATTTCCCTTTATTACGTATCGAGCTACTTAATAACCTAACCTAACCTTGTTTTCTGTTACTATCCTACTAATATTATAAATACGAAAGTTTGTGTGTGTGTGTGTGTGTCTTAGTTTGTTACTCCTTCACGCTGCAACGGCTGGACGGATTTGGATGAATTGAAATAGAGATAGCTCATAGCCAGGATTAACACATAGGCCGAATCTTAAGTACCCGAAACCGACGTGCATGCATGACTCGATGTATGAATGTGGAAGAAGCGAAAGAGATTTGGATCGTAGCAGGTGGAAAGAAGTGGTCTCTGCCTACCCCTCTGGGAAACAGGCGTGATTTAATGTATGTATGTAACACATAGGCTGCTTTTCATCTCGAAAAATATAAAAGTTCCCAAGGGAACAACGATAATCTAAATTTACGCGTACGAAGTCGCGGGCAGAAGCTAGTTAAGAATAAAAGCGCGCTGGAAAATATTAAAAAACAAAAAAAACTGTCGCGTTGTCCCCGGATTTATTCAATTCTAGAGCAAGAGAGACCACTGGAGTTTGGGCAGATTTTAACTGTGTTTAAAATAAACGAAATGAGCGTCTTGCATTCGAGGGCCTGGGGTCCTAGTAAAAAAGGGTACAAGTCGGGTTAACTCGTAATAAAAAAGGGTATATACGAGAACATTAACGGAGTATACAAGACTTACACCCCTTTTCACTTGTTCTTCAGAAGACTTATACTCTTTTTCACTAGGACCCCAGTAATTGTACTTAGTCGGTAAAACCATATTTTCGGGTATCCTGCCTTTTGGCAGAAAATCATTTGGCAAAATGTATCGTTTCCCAACCGTTGCATTTGCCAACCCGCTTTTTGTTCTGTAACTGTAAATATTTCATTTATTTCAGTCTCATCGTGTAGAACCCTCACAGTTACAGAAAAAAAGGCGTGTTGGAAAATGAAACGGTTGGGAAACGGTACATTTTGCCAAACATTTTTGGCATTAGGCAGAGGACCTTGCTTATGACACAAATAAATAAATAAAAAATGTCGCATAAAAAATACACGGCATTCATTACCACACAATTTCAACAGGTATATGTTATTATTTTGTAAAACGTTATGATAGCTCTTATTTACTTGACAGTAATGGCTGCCGTGTTAAAAACAATACGATATAGTATCGTATCATGTCTAAACAGAAAAGCAATATGGTTTGATCAAATAAAATAGAACCTCTGTTGCACAGACAGGGACAACAGTTTACGTTGACGACATAACTAGATTAAAGGAAAGTATAATTGTGTATTCGTTTTTGAGAACCCGATGTTCAGATATTTCTATATAAAGACTTTTTTTTTTGGTAATCGCCTGAGGGGCCAAAGACAAAAGTCCTTGCTTTTGTTTGCTTTTTACTTGAATTACTTTTTAATATAAAGGGGCAGAGATGAAAATCCCTTCCGGAGACCTGGGAATACCGGCACCGGCTACAAACACCAATGCCCCTATTACCAACTAGAATTTAAAAATATAAAGACGTTAGTAATTACTAATTAGAAATATTTACTGCATTAGTTATTTACTCAGGCATTGGATAAACAAAACAAAATTAATAAACAAGAGGTCGCTAACGACTCCGTCCGCGTACTAGTCTTTATTACTATTCCATCAGGACTTCGGTAAAAAGTACTTATATCCGTCTCGAAGCCCCTCTTCCCCCGGAGACGTGAAGACGGAACGCAAAACCGATCATGAGCAAGTCCGCACCGAAAAATAAGCTGCTGAAAAAAATAAAGCATGGTAAATTTTGCAAATAGAAAGATTGCTAACCAGAAAAAAAATATTTTGGGAAAAATATCGCCATACTCGTCGTTTATCGCTTTTCTTACGGGAACGGACAAATTTAGGTGCAAGCTATCTCCATAACAAATTTCATTTAAATCGGTTAAGAATTTGTGTCGACAAACACCAGAGTTACTTTCGCATTTGTGACGTTCCGCGGGTAAAGGTACCTTATGGCGGGTTTTAGTTTCGGAGATACGAAGTGTTTTATAAAATGGTACGAAAATAACTTGGTCTTTTTTGCTTATTCTCGAAGTATAGAAGGCTTAAAGTTTAATTTTAAATATTTTTCAATGTTTGATTTATGTTATTCAGCTAAAAATATACTCAAAAAGTTATTTCAAAATGTCCTTTTTTTTCAGAATGTATTTTGAAGAATATTTTCAATAAAAAATATCTCCGTAACTGCACAACTTAGGGAGTTGGTTGTTTTTGTTATTGATTGCTTATGAATTGTAGATTACAGGGTTATTCATAACTCCATACCGACCATAAGGTACCTTTACCCGCGGAACGTCACATTTTATAATATTAGCGTGGATAGGTTATGTGGTAAAGTAGATTTTTCGTAGCAATGTCAGCGTTTGAAATGGAAGAATGATTAAAGAATTGGTTCACTAGTGAACCGATGTTAACATTTTTTGCTCCGATCGAATGAGAAATTCGTCGAAGCGTGTTAATCGGTCGAATAAGAATGATTTTTTATTTCTGCCGGCTTGCGTCATATCGGGGCCCTCCGAGACCGCCGCAAGCCTTGATAATCTCTTTTTTAATTAATTGTAATGTGAGGTAAAATTATTAATTTTACCTTAAATTAAAATTATTTTTAAGCATATTGTATTTTTATCATCTTTCTATCTTGCCAAAGTTAACACATCAAAAATATACATTGTTAATTTAATCCTAGGTACAGTCGAAATCACTTATCTGTACACTTATCGCGTCAAATATATGTATACACAAACCTTATTGTCAGTGGCATAAAGGCGTGTAAATATTTTTGACGTCTTGGGAACGTATGTATGTATGTAAACTCATTATAGCACAAAAAAATAATTACAAATTCGTACATAAACTTCCGATAGATATATTTACGGTTTTACTGTGTCTATAGTTAAAATTAATCCTAAGCGGTTAACAGTTATGTTTTTAGCATCAAGAGATTCAGGAGTTTAGATAACTGTTTTGTTCGATATTACCCCTACTTCCATATACCTAATGCAAAAGTGTGAGTTTTCAGTTTTGTGCCTATTTAAAATAGCAACGCATCTACGAGAATTTTAGCTCCGTGGCAGCTTTGAAGAGCCGGAGATGCAGTACTATACTGCGTAACTAACTAATTTAATATGGAACATAACGCAGCTTACTGAGTTAGTAAGGTGCATTTTGCTCATCGTTAATGGAGAATGAGCAGAAATGTATAAACACTGGCCTAAACCAATAACAATAACACTATATCATCGGATATCCTTTTTAATTCTACAACTATTTTGTGTAGAGGGAAACCTCAAATAACTTGGAGAAATATTTAAAAGTCTGGACGCCTACATAGACGACGTTAGCATAATTACTTTGAAACACCTCTGTCTTTGCATGGTGATAACTTTTTTCACACAAAGATTTCGAACTACCTGGGGCACGTTATATAAAGCTACAAGTTACAAGTTACAATGCTACAAGTCTAAACTGGCAACACTGCTCAAATGGCTGGTCGTCATTGGTCGAGGTTGTGTCAAATGGAAACTTGTAACCTGTAAATTGTAATTTGTAGCTTTATAAAACAGGCCCCCTGTGGCCCGTTTCACGTAGCTACAAGTTACAAATTACAAGCGGAACTCACTTTCTAGCAAAAGGAGTTAGACAGAGACTTCCGCTTGTAATTTGTAACTTGTTGCTTTGTGAAACGGGCCTCTGGTCGCTATTGGTCGAGGTTGTGTCAAATGGAAACTTGTAACCTGTAAATTGTAATTTGTAGCTTTATAAAACAGGCCCCTAGTCGCCATTGGTCGAGGTTGTGTCAAATGGAAACTTGTAACCTGTAAATTGTAATTTGTAGCTTTATAAAAGGGGCCATGGTAATAGTTTTACAACATAGACTTACCTATCCATATATAGGCCAATTAGCCCACCGTCATTTGTTCGCTAAGCGGTTTAGCGATATTACCGACGAATAAGACTACTTTATCCCGAGTATTTACACAATAGGGTATTTGCCTAATTATTTATTAGCATTTAAATTGAAGCTTTTTACCTTCCGAATAGCCTAGTATAAATAGTTTTTTAATATCTTTAAAAATAAGAAAGATATAAATGTTTAAAACTTGCTTTTAGAATAGAGGAAAATAAAGGAATATGACGTTATATTACTCAACCGCCATATGAATTACACGCAAAACATCGTTTCGTGAGAAAGAGAGAGACAAAAAACTTTAAAAGGCTATAACTTTTTTTTTTTATTACCAATTTCAAATTTGATTTTGAATTATTTTATCATACTATGTATATTTATATATTATCCAAATTAATATATGAAATTTAATATCAGGCAAATACCCTACTGTCACAAGAATAGCAATAAATGACTTCTAAAAAGAATAAATGAAACAAAACTTGTAAATTCCTTATTTTGCTTAAGCAATTATGTGGTAAATAGTTTCCCAACATTTGATTACGTGTATTGTTTAAGCACAACTTTGGAGGTCAATCTCGAACGGCTTCCAACTAATCGGGAAATTTGCACCGCTCCTGCATTTCTAAGGAGTCTAACTTGGTGACCGAGAACTAAGTGCAGTATTCATGCCGTCCTTAGAAAAAAGGGCGTATGTCTCATATTTATTAGTGATCTTATTTCTTAAGATGGTGGGTTAAAATTACTTTGTCAGTCAAATTGCGCATACATCATTTTTATTTTGAACTATTCACGCCCAGTCAAACTTGAGAAGTCGGTTCTGAGAGTTTCATGTTGAGTCGTGATGCAGTTTAACTTAGAGATCTCTTAAAGGGATAAGTTCGCCTTTGTACGTAATTTATTTTCAATTAAGTGTTTTTTATTAAACGATTTCTTTTTGTGCAATAAAGAGTTTACTTACTTATACTGGTTAATTCAATATCAAAAGTTATTATAATCAGAATTGCATACATTTTCTTTAAAATAATATTTGGGACTGTTGTATAATTTTATAAACTCACTATAAACCTATTTTAGTTATTCTTTGTCGCTTTCTGTCAAACTCAAATGTACAGCGCATATTTCAAGTACACTTTAGTTATGGCACGTTTATAGTTGACTAGTACTTCTTTACCGACTTTAGTTAACATCGCGTTAAGTCATAAAAAGGACACAACTACTCATAATGTATACAAGCGTCCTATCTTCGGTTATATCATCATTTATCAAAAGGAATGGGGTTAATATAATAGAGCTGCAAGATACTTGCAAGTTACAATATGGGAATTAACACTTTAATTTTCTTAACTATTGAATACTAACAGCTGAGAAACCCTCACGTGTGAGTTATGTATATTACCTTGTTAAAAAACGCCAACGTCTTCATAGAATTTAATTTAATCACAAATTAATGCGGAAACCCCATTAATACAGTCGTAGTGTTCAACTAACAGCTGATAAACCCTCACGTGTGATTTGGTTAACCGATTCGTTGCGCCTTCCATTTTCGAAAACTTTTGGCTGTGGCGGCGAACAATTATTTCATGACACGCTAGTCGTCCCATACGCCATAGGCATCGTCGCACGACTGTTCGTATGTAAACAGTCATATAAACAGTCGCGCAAACTTGCGATGATCGCGCAATCGCGCTCTATTAGGACGATGCGGAAGAATATGATGAAACGCCTAGCGTGTCATCCGCCACACGTTAAAAACATTTGATGACACGCTTGGCGTGTCATCCGCACTGAATCGGTTATATATTACCTTATTAAAAAACGCCAACGTCTTCTCAGAATTTAATTTAATCACAAATTAATGCGGAAACCCCATCAATGCAGTCATAGAGTTCAATTATCCGCGAATGCCTCCGCGTCGGAATCCAACGCCGCATCAGCGTTCCATTTTTGAATTCCAATAGAGGTGGGAATTATTGCGAAATTTTTCCCCACTGGTATTCTATTATCCGATATTGCGGATTCACTCCGGTATCTCTATTAAGGGTTTCTGGGGAACGCTTGGTATTTTCGGCGTCTGCGACGGACACCGGACGGACGTGGTGATATGCAAGTGCTTGGGATGCATAGGCGTGTGTTTGACAGATTAGTTTATGTAATTAGATGGTTTATTAGGTGATATTGTTATGAGAATTTACGATTTAGATTTTGCTGTACCAAAACGAATATTTGAACTGGAGGGAAATATTATCGTCGTGAACTATATAAATTATGTCTGTATTCTTCTAGGTAATTAACATTACTTGTAATTAGGTTTTACAAGGTGTATGGCGTCATATCGTAATAGGGCCAAGATTAATAAATTTTGTATGTAGGATGTTTTTGTTTAGCAGGTGTTTTGGTATTAACCAGATTTAGTATGTTTTTGGCGGAAGAATCAAGTAGAGTTTAGGTGTCACACCGATACGTTCATAGACTGTTTTTATAGCGATCCTTTATCTTAAATCCTGCAAGCAACTTGACGTTATCTGCCCCAAAAGTTCGGGCCCTTATCATAAAGTAAACGTTTGAGGGACTCCTAAGACTTTTAAGGGATATGTAGGTAGTTAGCATATTGATAATCTGCTAAAACTACTTACTTAAAGGAATTAAGGAGTGTATTCATTTCTTTATTTGGTTTTCAGATCACAAATCAACTAAAGGCTCCGTTGTCACGCTTTCCTGTTATAAAAGTAAGTTTATTTCTTATTAATAAAATTATACAATAATCAAAAATACCTTCTAATTTTTATTTTTATTTGCACCCAGAGGAGCCTAAAGTTCAAATAGAAGAGGAGACATACCACAATGACGCATCGAAAAAGATAAGATCAACTAGCATTAAGCCTGGTAAGTCAGTTACTACGTTCAGAAAGATTTCTTCTCTTCTTCTGAAGGATTTTCATATGCATATTCATTTATTAATTGCTTATTCAAAAGTAATACAGATCTATGTTAGTGTCTTTAAAACTTTTATTCCTAGGTTAGTCCACGCGATACTCTGCAATGTAATTATCTAAATCTAAATTTAAGAACGGATGTTAAATAGTTTTTAATTTTAATTGAAAACTCAATGTATATTTATATGATTTTTAACATTTTACTCGTACCTACTTGTTTTTTTTCTGATTTATATATTTCCTGATCTTTATTGAGTTAGCATGCTCACATTTTGTTTTTATTACGTGTTCAAAGCTCTGGGTGAAAGTCAGCTGCAGTCAGTAATGCTTAGTTTATGTAATGTACTATCACTTTCTTTCTTCGCGATTTAGAGAATGACAGAATGTTGTAATGATTTGTTTTATAGAAATAGACGATGGCCGAGAGACGTGGGGTACGGGTGCTGACTTTCTCCTCTCCATCATCGGCTTTGCTGTCGACCTCGCTAACGTATGGCGCTTTCCCTACCTTTGCTACAGAAATGGCGGCGGTAAGAGAAATCTTTCAAAATTGCATATAAATACTCTTACTTATTAGGTGTTTAGGTTCAACCAAGATTGTTTAATAATTTTTTGCATTTTAAGGAGTTTTTTGTGGCAACATAAAATGTTGTGGTCCTTCGAAGCGGATTGTGTCCGGTTCGAAGGACCAACATGTGGGGGACGCTGGTGGATGCTGGGAAACTTATGGACTATATTAAAATATTTTTGAATCTTACATAATTGACGTGACGGCGCACTGGCAGCCCGAGGCAGAGAGATGCACAGAATCACAAATTTAGTGCTGCCACGAAAAATCTCCTTAAGTGTTTCTCACAACCGGTAATGTACGGTTTAAATATTCTCTCTCTACCTAGCTATTTTGAATCTCACGTAGTGGTGTGGTGGTTTTAGCTTTTCTTACTATAGGTAAATTTTTCTCTCTATCCTTAACATCGTCTTCCGATGCCTGAATCTCTACCATATCCTACAGCTGTGTTACCCTCTAAAAAAATTCACAGCCGAACCCGTGGACAAAGATATAATTTTGATGGAACTATATGCAGCACTGGCAAATTGTTAAACAGATAAACACCACAGCAATGCATCTTTCCACCTTGCTTTGGACCCAAATACTGGATTATATCAAAACGAAAGTACCTACACCTTCTAAAAACTCTTCAAATTCAACTTGGTCTCACAACATTATAAATAAATAAATAAATACTTTTAGTGAAAAACCGAACAGATCCCAAGGGAATAGTGGCGAAAAGTAACATTTGAAATAGTAGGGAAGGGAATAGTAGTGGCGGTCACTTGACAAATCGACAATCGAAACCTCAAATTCGATTTGCTGCTCTACCGATTCATCGAGTACCTACTTATGTTTTTCATTCGACTCAGCGATATTTCGTTAGCCTAAAATCGATACTATGATTTACACTCTTTTCATACAGAGTGATAAATTTTCCCAATCCTTGTAGAAAAGAACTATAATAATTAAGTTACTTAACAATTATAAAATCTGGACTCAACCCTGTTAATAAAAGCGTTAGAGAGTATTCAGATATTATTTTTGAGCATCATGCATTTTTTAATGTCCTTAAATTTCAAAGCGACAAAACACCATTTCGAAATCACTCTACCCTATATAGCTATAGTGTATTCAATCCACTAATTCCGGCCCCACTACTTAGCTTGTGGATTGAAAACACTAACACTGTAAAGTCGACTACAAAGAGATGTATCCACTTTTGGAAAAGTAAAGTAATTAGGTGAAAAAGTGGATATATCTTTGTTTTCATTATAAACCTGCGTTTAGTTATAATGTGTTGATATTCGTTTTCAGGAGCGTTTTTAATACCATACACGCTGATGCTAATTTTTGGGGCAGTTCCTCTGTTCTACATGGAATTGATACTCGGTCAATATAATAGGCAAGGGCCTATTACACTGTGGAAAATATGCCCTATTTTTAAAGGTAAAAACTTAAAAGTGAATTTTTTACATTTATTACTTATTTTAACAGTGTTTAAAAGTGGACTTTAGCCATCACCATGATTAGGCGATGCCTCCCGGTTTTGCGTCCGCTCTTGCCAATCTTCAATACCAAGACACTTTAAGGTCTTTCTGGACTTCAACAGGGTAATTTCGAGTGCATGTATGTATTATGTATGTCTATTTCTGTGGCCCGCGATGGATTTTACCGTACTCATATTACTAAGAGGTGTAGTTAGATTCGTCTTGGTTGTGGGAGTAATATAGGCTATATTTTTTTGTCAAAGTAATGAGAGGGGTTTTTTTTTAACACAATATACATTATATAGACGACAATATCGAAAATGCCGGTCCTGAGGAGCTATTGCCTAACGCACTCGCAATCGTTTTCATTTTAAAAGTCGAAGGCGAGTCTTCAAGCAAAATGAAAACAAATGTTCCACTTTGAAGCCGATTGCGATTGCGAGTGCGTTAGGCAATAGCGACGCCGGTTTTACAAGAATTCAAGTAAATTTAATGCCGAACTCCGAAAGTTAGTCTTATTAATAAAGCTAACCATACCATGGCATAACTTAAATGATATTCATGTGTATGGACGATTAAATGATAAACTTCTCTAGCGCTTCTGTTCCAGATGTTTAGAAACTTTTAACAGTCGTTTTTGTTATTTCTTTAATAATGTTTCTCATATACCGAAGAGATACTTTAAAAGAGAAAACTTCAAACGACATTTTAATATTCGCCAGTAGTTTTAATATCACCAGCTTCCCATTATAAAACGTCGCGTTCAGAAGCTCGCTCGCTCGTATGAATACGTTGTGAGCAAAGCTTATTAACTCTGAGCTTTGACTTTAAAGTTGACGGCATACAGGCAACAAAGTTTGTTGTTCATCTAATATATAAATATAGAGCCCTGTCGAAGAAAGACAATTATTACTTTAGATAAATTTGTGCATTTTACATTGATTTTATTTTTTTCAGGAGTGGGATTTTGTGCGGTTATGGTCGCATTCTACGTCTCGTTCTACTACAACGTGATTATCGGTAATGCAACAGTTTTTACACAATAACGGCTGCAACTTAAAAAAAATTGTAGTGTCATTTAAGACCAAACTCATTTTTACCAAGCTTTATACAACTATGATTGCCTTTATTATCTTTGTAACTAATTTCTTCGACTAATGGCTAGCCATTAACATTATATTCAGAGTTATTTATTAAAACCTAATTTGTAAAAAAAAACTTATACGTTCAATATTCCTACACTTTTTAACTATGAACTTGAAAAAGTCACGGCCGCTTGTTGTAATTACGTAGGTAATATTTCACGCGACATGTCATTTAGTCAGGGCTGTGCGTTCAGCGTGGTCCCTAGGGCCCCGCTGGAAAACTTCCAAATGTAAATGGCGGCCAACTAGCGACCGTGAAATGGGAATTACCAGGAAATATTTTTAATTGCCGCTTACAAATAGGTGACAAATTTTGTTGATATAAGTAATTACATTTATCGCTGCTAATTTTTATACGTTCTCCATCTCATTCTATGTCTAACCTTACTATACTTACTTCAAGTACACCTATGACGAATATACCTACTTAAGTTAATTTCAATCCATTGTCTTACCCGTTATGTTAAAATTAAGCGAAATTAATATTTTCTATTTCTATTTCTATTTATTCGTAACCTAATAGTTATTTAGTTGGGAAGTATATTTGTTGAGATACTCCACTTGAGATTTCCTCATCCTTAAGACTTTCATGATAATATTAACTGAGTAATCTTTTTGAAAGGTCCATTCTTAACTTTATAAAAGCGTCAATATAGGTGTAAGTAACTAATTATGTCACTGTATTATTTACGTATAGTAGGGATCCGAATAGGAAACGACCTTTTACCTAGTTGGTTATTCGATAAAAAGTATTTTATATCGAATTTAATATGTTAAGTAATATATTTATAATAGGTTGACTGGAAAATTTCAGTCCAGTCCTTATATGATTAAAAAAAACTGAAAATGAACCATTTTTTTTAAATTGCTATTGCTTGTTTAATAGACCTATTACATAGTAATCGAAAGTAAGCCTACGAGTATAGAAGCCTATAGAATACGCAAACGTTAGGTTTACTACTTTTTCCCATCTTAACTATTGGGTCGTAAGTCTAAGTCGGTACTAATAATTTGCACTAAACCTAACGTTTGCATATTCTATAAGTATGAATACTTTCGATTAGTATATAATTGGTCTATTAAACAAGCAATAGCAATTTTAAAAAGAAGTTGATTTTAGTTTTCTTTTAATCATTTAAGGATTGGACTGAAATTTTCCAGTCAACCTATTATAAATATATTACTTAGCATATTCAATTTGATATAAAATTCTTTTTACCGAATAAACAGCTAGGTGAAGGTCGTCTCCCATTCGGATCTTAGACCAGTACGAGTACAGTACAATAGCTATCGCATAGTTTTCGGGATCGGGTACAGTCGGTTAGGCTATCACAAGGGAGAGAGCGAGCGAGTTAGAGAGAGTCACATACCCGAGGCCCGTTTAAAGAGCTTCTAGATTGTGTGTCGTTATCCAAATGTCAACTTAATCAAGTTCTTTGTTATGATAACTTTACGTTTTACTAAAGGAATCAGGCCTATGACACCCCATTTTAATAATTGACATTCCAGGCTGGGCCCTCTACTTCCTGGTATCATCAGCTCGCTCTGAGCTACCCTGGCTGCACTGCGACAACTCCTGGAACACGGATCAATGCTGGGACGCTGCTCAGCACAATGTCACCAACAAAACTGAGGTTCCTTACGGGGGCCCTCTATCACACTTTACACCAGCGTCTGAATTCTTCCAGTAAGCTAAGCTCCTCGGGTCATTCTGCCACAAGAGACTTTATCCAAAACCTTTAAGTATTTAATCAAAAGGTAGATAATTAAACTCTGAAAACAATGGATCCTCTATCAGTCTCCTCTTCAGGCGTGCCAAAACCGAGAGAGGGAGGCATACAACTATAGTTGTATATGATGTGTCTAAGATACTCGTAATTTAAATTTCAGGAAAATTGCCCGTGATCATACCTATTCAATTCAATCAGACATCATCAAATACCCCTTTTGAAGGGGATGGAAACTTTTTGTGCTTAACCTATGCCAATCTATTACAGTCG
Source organism: Acleris literana (assembly GCA_946894065.1). Lineage (NCBI taxonomy): Eukaryota > Metazoa > Arthropoda > Insecta > Lepidoptera > Tortricidae > Acleris > Acleris literana. The sequence goes on along the minus strand of OX335688.1, from coordinate 5,583,061 downwards.
CAGCGTTCTTGAGATGCAATACTCCGAAGGTCTGAACGACCTGGGCTTCCCAAAATGGCAACTCGCTCTTTGCCTCGCAGTGGTGTATTTCACTCTTTACCTCTCGCTATTCAAAGGTGTCAAAAGTTCTGGTAAGCAGATCAAATAACTTAATACATGATATTATGCTACCCTTGTTTTCGCCCAAATCTTTTAAGTAAAAAAAATTTATAAAAATGTATTTAACTGACATAAGCTTGAAAATACCCCATAGTTTATATTAATTGCGTACGCAGTATAGATATATCATAATTAAAATTTTCCAGGACATATTGAAGGCTATTCACCTAAATAGTACTACTACTAACTAACAATCTGCACTCTCAGGTAAAGTCGTGTGGATGACTGCTACCATGCCCTACGTTGTGTTGTCGATCCTGCTGGCCAGAGGCTTGTTGCTGCCCGGAGCAACGAGAGGCATCGCTTACTATCTTCAACCCGAACTATCTAGGTTGATGGACACCCAGGTCAGCTAAACATCATTTTTGCGTAGAGTGTATTAGAGGTTAAGTTGCTCAAACGTTCGGAGGCAAATTAAAATGACTATTTATCTTGACGTTTATATATTTTTCAGGTGTGGGTAGATGCGGCAGTTCAGATATTCTACTCAGTGGGAGCTGGTTTCGGTGTACATTTGTCCTACGCAAGCTATAACACTTTTCATAACAACTGTTACAGGTATAATTTTCGTCATTTTCGATTACGACCAGTTTTTGTTTATACACAATAATTTTTCTTCTTTTTTTCAAGTTAAGAATTCGATTATCGTACTTTCAGAGACTGCCTGGTGACAACCCTTGTGAACTGTTTCACTTCGTTCTTCTCTGGATTCGTCATCTTCACGTACCTTGGGTTTATGTCCCATAAGCAAGGAGTTCCGATCTCTTCTGTAGCCACAGAAGGTATTGATAACTCAATAGATTAGTTATTTTTCAAATTAATGTTCTGAGCGTCAGAAACCTAACCTCAATTGTTGGTTAATCTTCACTATTTTCTTAATTTCAGGCCCTGGTCTCGTCTTTCAAGTATATCCAGAAGCCGTAGCTACTCTTCCGGGAGCCAGTCTCTGGGCGATGCTGTTCTTTTTCATGCTGATCATGCTTGGTTTAGATTCTGGGGTAAGGTTCCAATTCCAACTCAATATTTCACTTAAGAGCCACTCGGTTGAAGGTTTAGAAATTACCACTTTTTTCTATTCTGTTCCACCCTTTCCACCTTTTTGTGCGACACGACATAAACCTTCACTCCTTATTTTGCTAAAGTAACCAATTTTATGAACAATCTGAAAGGCCAGTTTCTATATAGTTAAGTATACACATCATCTTGGCCCTTTTAGGTAAGATTATCTCTATGGTTAGGCAATAATATTGCTTTCTCTCTTTTTGGAAGGTCAACTGGTAAGTAACTCAATTCTTCCATCTTGATTGCATACAAATGTTATATCATGATTTTCAGATGGGTGGTCTAGAATGCGTTATAACCGGTCTCCTCGACCAGGCGCGAGCGAGCGGCGCGACCTGGCTGCGTCGAGAACACTTCACGTTGCTGGTGGTTTGCTTCTCCTTCTGTGTCGCTTGCATCAACATAACACCGGTAAGAGCATTTTCGCAACACTGCTAGAAAATACGAAGTCAAAGATGGTCACGAAAGGAAATATATTATATGATGCAGCGAAGAATTTGTCTTAAAAAAAGTTTAGTTTAAAAGTAAGCAAACGTCTGTCGTAACTGTTTTTATACCTTTTTTCTATTTAAGTGAGTTTTTTGTTTTATTTTCATATACCTATAGTCATTATTTCGCTACCGGCAAATAGAGAAATCGATGGACTCATACTTTAAGCTTTTTCATCTCCTATCCATCTATTGCATACTCTCCACTTCTCCAGCCTTTGCAACAATAAAAAATTGAGAAGCGAGTAGTTTTATTTTTTGTTTTAGTAACATTGTTTTTAAATTTTCAGGGTGGGATATACATGTTTCATCTGCTGGATACCTACGCTGCCGGCATATCTTTGCTGTGCTCTGCTTTGTTCGAGGCTGTAGCAGTGTCATGGTTTTACGGTACATAAAATGTTGTTAGCCTTAAGATTTTACAGGTTCATTGCTTGTAAGAGCTTGGAATGGAACATCCTAAGAGCTACCCAGGTTCTTGTATAATTAATCAAGTTCTTTTAACAGGGTTAAAACGATTCTCTGATGACGTGGAAGAGATGCTCGGCTTCAGACCAGGCTTATACTGGAGGATATGTTGGAAATTCGTCAGCCCCATATTTATCATCGTAAGTATAACAGACTTTTGCTAATCACACGGTTGCTTGTTGAAATCGCCAACTTCTTCTAGATTTGTTCAATAAGTCTACTTTAATACTTGAACCTGGTCTTTCTTTGTTGTACCCTGTAAGAAGAACCTCACGTTTCCTGGTTCATAATATAACCCTCAAAATTTTCAGGGCGTGGTAGTCTTCGGGCTACTATACCAGCAGCCACTGCAGTACCAGCACTACAAGTATCCACAGTGGGCAGAGGTCCTCGGATGGGGGCTTGCCTGCTCCTCCATCCTCATGATACCGATCGTAGCCGTGTACAAACTTCTATCTACTCCTGGGAGTTTTCGAACGGTATTAGTTACTTTACTATTGTATCTATCATAAGCTGTAGTTTAGACACTATTATAATCAAATACAGTAGTTCAAATCAGCGTACTTACGTAAAAAGGCTGGGCAACTTACTCTAAAAAGGAAAAAAAAAATCTCTCCGTTTCTTTAGTTGGAAGCTATCAGGAATGAAGATACCATTTTGAATATGTAAGGAATCAATTAACTCACAACCCATGATAATTGGTAGCAGTTCATGGAAATATGGTTCTTAGCGCTATAATGCTTGAATTAGTGGATGCAAAACATTTAGGAGGAAATAACAGACAGTTCAGAAACTTAGGTAGTATGAAACTGTTATACATTGGGCACAAAAGGGATGAACGGGGAAAATTACACTGAAAAAAAATCGTGTCGCTTCTAACAAGATTGTGGTTGTTGTGCATAAGCGTCTTGATTCCATACGAACCCAACAAGAGGTCAACACATCGACACATCAACTAAAATTTTTGTTGAGTCACGAAAGAACTTGCTATTGTATTAATTTTTGTCAACTAATGGCCAAACCCTATATTTATACCGCGGATAGCCTTATCTATCCGCGTTAATTCGGGTTAAAATTTGACATTTGCCCATACAAAATGTGTCAAATTTTAATCCGAAGTAGGTAAGCCTATCTGTCCCCGGTTTGAATATAGGGTTCGGCCATAAGAGGAACTCTCTCCTGGTTGGCTCTCATTTTTTTGAATGTTGAATTAACTTGTATATTTTTCAGCGTGTGGCGTGCTGCATATCTCCGGAATCTGAACACGAGGCTATCCGGAGCGGGGCTCCAGTTAGTCGCTTCACTTGGAAACATTGGCTTTACGTTTAAATTTACCTAATATTACAATAGACCTTAATGTGTTAAAAACAAGGATCTGCTTATCAGGCGTCCTGAAATATTACATCAGGTGCCAAAACAGGGCAGGTCCCCAAGGAGATGTTTGGAGATCTTAAATGATACATGTACCTAATGTAAGACGTGAAACTGGTTCAAAATACAATGAAACATTAGAAAAAATAGTTATTTCAACTCTTTAGCTTATTTAGGGATTGTAGGAGAATTCCGCAAAAAAAAAACGTCTAAAAGAAAAAGGCAGTATGCGAGTATGAAGTCCATACGCGCATCGGCCTTTTTGCTTTGGTCGGCAGCAACGGAAGCTACTTGTAGTTTTTTCGGCGGGTGGCTGAAGTGATGCGAGATTAGTAATGCTCAAATAATGCATTGCAAAATTATATCTATTTATCTAGTTGTTACTTAAGAAAGTGTAAACACTTTTGTATATATTTTAAATTTATTAGAAAGTTTTAACTAAATGTAGGTACTTAACTCTATTTAATGTAGCGATGATTTGAAACTGTCTTTAGTAGTATGAAATATATATTATATCAAATTAAATGAATAAGTACTTTAAGTGCGATAAATGCTGTTTTTTAGTAAGTTTGTAATGCCTTTAAAACTTTTGAAGAACAAACGACGTTTAAAGTTCTCTAAAGCAGATTATTTGCAAAAGCTTGTACCACGTACATTGTTTTTCGTAGAAATGTTAATATTGTACATATAATAAAAAGAAACAACGTAACCATAATATTGGAACAACATGTCGTCCTATCCCGGACCAAACTTGCAAACAAATCTGTGACAAGCACAATAATTTTGTACATAATATTTACCTGATTAAACATGTATAATCAACATATATACTTACACTTTGCATTATATGCTTAAAACTATTTTTGTAAGAATTCTGTATTATGTTTGGAAACTTTTGCATTGAATGTATTGTAGGTACCTAAGCGCTAAGCCTAACTAGAAATGGTGTGACCTAATATTAAATTGTTTTTGCCTACCAAGTTTATCATAAAATAAGAAGAGCTATTATTTGTAGAACAAATAATGTCTGTGTTAGCCGCATAGGGTTTTGATAAGTAGGTAGATGTCGTACACGTAAAATAATATTTATGATAATACCAGTAGGAAGTCACGTGGCTGATATATAGTTAAGTACCGGTACAAGTAGACACACGTAAAAAGAGCCCTGAGCGACCTACCTGCGCAGTGAGCAAATTACGGACCAAATTGGTGGTGGCGACGGGGGGAGTGTAAACCGCTCCGCTTTGCTGCCACGCTATTGGTTTGTCAGTAGATAACATGCGCAAACATATCCCCTCCACTAGAAGCTCGGAACTCTTTTTACGTGTGTCGACCTGTACTGCGCTGTACTTTTCTTGACAATAGAAATGAAAACGCAATCACAAAACAGATAGGTACAGAAGTAAATCACATGTATGTACTTCACTTTTCATACCTACCCTCGGCGGTCGCTCTAGGGTTGTCAACTATGGCTTATGCACAAAACACAATCGTGGTAGTGGCACTCGTATCTAGTTGTAACAAAACTATAAACCTACCAACTATTACAAAACAAAAAGTTTGCAGAGCAGAAACGTACAAAATTTTACGTTTGTCAATGTTCACTATGGAAATTCCCTAATAACTTCTAAAGGATTACCCTAGTTACACAATTTCCATTGCCCCATCCGTTTTAGACCTAATGTTGTTCTATAATTGCATAAAAAAGTTCACAGACACGTGTCTCAAGCGGATGTCACTCGCGCTCGCACTGGTCCCAACCGGTCCGAGATATCATGTCCGTGAGCAGTGTCTATGTGTGCGTTGCTCGAGCGCAGTTTGTATGTAGATTGATTTCTGTACTTATCTATTTTGTGACGCAATTCAGAGGGGTTAATAATATAAAAACTCGGTTCCCGCCGCCGGTCCCTCTGTGTGTACGAGATATTTCAAACTAAGCAACGGATTTTAATGTGGTTGTCATCAATAGATAGCGACTCAAGAGGCAGGTGTTTATGTATATTAAATTCTGGAGTATGTACGGGAGTTACAGAAAACTCCAATAAACCTAAGGGTGGGTAGGTACTATGTGAAAGTTTGTGATTTAAAATGTTTAGATGTTATTTTTAAGGCTGCGGCTCCACTGAGGCGGAGACGAGCGGAGCTTAGCGGAGCTGTGCCAATATTAACCAATAGGAGGCGCATGCGGTCACGTCGAGCGCGCCTTGCGCACGTTAGCTTAGATTCTATTGGTTTGGTTAATATTGGCACAGCTCCGCTCCACTCCTCTCGTCTCCGCTTCAGTGGAGCCGCACCCTAAATGGTCGTTTTCACCACCAAAACATCATCCGAAAAGTACGAAAAAATGTCTTAACCGAACTTTGAAAAGACGTTACCCTTAGGGCCTGTTGTTTGATCAGTAGTTAAAGTAACTAATTGTTAAAATTCGAAAAAGGAATGGAAAATTTGACACATTCCCTTGAGATTTTAACCTTAGTAACGTTTTTTGACCATTAGTTAGTTTCACTACCGATCAAACAACAGGCCATTAGAAAACTGAAATCACGCTCCCTAGAAAACTAAATATATATTCTTTTATAAAGACAACCTTTTAGAGACGGCACTCACCGCTGTATTGCGCCCGTCATATAGCGGTGAGTACCGCAAACTCTAGCTGTATAAAACTGTTAGGTAACTGACTGACAGAAAAAACAACGCATAGCCTAAACTACTAGATCACAGTAGAAATGTGAAATTGTAAAGCCTGTAGTAATTTAGAGAAAAATCGACCCTATCGAGAAGAAGAGGGGAAAATAGCAGGAAACAAATCCTACACATACCTACTTAGAAACTCACGGATAGCATTGTACTGAAAAGTAACTTCTCAAATTGTGAAAGTTTCTTATGAGAAATTCTTGAAAATTTCTAAGAATATTCTTAAATTTTGTATGGAAAGAGAATATTCTCAATGCTTTCAAATGTTTCCGATAATATTCTCAGTAATTTCTTGAGAAGATTTCTTAACTTCTGAGAATGTTCTGCAACATTGTACATTGCTACTCACGGACAATGTTTGGGACATTAATACACTTATTTAAAATTTCTGAAACTATCTGAAACTTTTACGCCATCTTTGAAACCTGTTTTTTTACGGTACAAACACCTTTAAAGGGGTTCGCCTTCGTTTTTGTTAGGGTTCCGTACCCAAAGGGTAAAAACGGGACCCTATTACTAAGAATCCGCTGTCCGTCTGTCCGTATGTCTGTCCGTCTGTCTGTCACTAGGCTGTATCTCATGAACCGTGATAGCTAGACACTTGAAATTTTCACAGAAGATATATTTCTGTTGCCGCTATAACACCAAATACTAAAAACAGAATAAATTAAATATTTAAGGAGGGCCCGTGATTGAACAAACGTGATATTTCCGTTTTTTTGCTAATGTTGTACTTATAAATAATGGTACGGAACCCTTCGTGCGCGAGTTCGACTCGCACGGTAAATACGATATCGTATCCTGTAATGGAATTGTTTTTAACTCGGCCGGCCGCCATTTCTGTCAAATGAATAAGAAATATCAACACGTTGACAATACGATAACAGGTCAAAGACGATATGGTTTTTACCGCATAGAATCTCGGCCCTGTGTTTTGTATTTATTTTTTATTCTTGTACAATAAAGAGTATACATACATTATAATCTTTACTGACAAGAGAATAAGAGCTACCATAACAACCAATGACGTTATTAATGATCTGCGTCCGGTAGCATTTTATGTCACTTTAACGTCAAACGTAATATATGGATAAGTATGTGTTGTTATAGTAGTTTACGTGACGGTTGCGTAATGACAGGCATTACAACATGAGTGTGGTTTATGAAACCAGCCGCAAGGCGAGTTTCATAATAGATCACATGAGTGTTGTAATGCTAATTACGCAGAGTCTCGTACAATACCTACTTTATCTACACACATATTATAAGTACCTACTCTAAGATGGGTTCAGAAGCCGAAAGGCAAATAACCAGCATTACCTTACCTGTGGTACCTAGCAGTTGACAGCGATGACAGCTGTAACTTAATTTTGAAATTACGTTATGGAATATTGTAAGGTAATGAGATCCAAATTTGGAACATCTTCCAAAACTAACAGCTGTCATCGCTGTCACCTACCACCACAGGTAATGCTGGTCATTGCTACGGGTTTTGAACGCATAAATAGAGGATTTATGATACGAGTGTAGATAAAATATTGTACGAGACTCTGCGTATTAGTAATTAGCATTAAGTACGCAACCGTCACGTAAACTACTATTACTGACAAGAGAATAAGAGCAACCAATGATATTATGACAATGTGGAATAGTGGTCCTATTCGTTGCATAGTTAAGTCCAAGTAGGTAAATATTTATTCTCGATACATAGTATATTTTGTTGTTAAATAAAACAACCTATTAAAGATATTAATTAAACGATTATGATGGAAGTGTTTGATAGATAAAATAGTTATTATTATTATTATGTATCATATTAAATGATTCGTTCGTGTATTGAATAGCAATGCTCCGGGAGAGTTAAAAAAGTATATAATAAAGGATTATAAGTGTTGTGCGATAAATATATTACAAAATGTAAATAATTATATATTTTAGAATTTCTGCAGAATAAAATGTAAAACTGTGTTCATTCATTTATAAATAAATGTTCTAGATAACTGTAACATAATTGTTTCCTTTTAGAAATTAGATCACACATGCAATGATGAAACAGATAGTGCAATTTTGCGATAGGAATTGAATGATTATATATGTATATGTAAGCTCCTCCTCATCTTTAGGTAAAGGGAGCGTCACGATGGTCGAACTTAGGTGTAGGCGAGGATAGTCGGGCAAGGACAACCAAAGGCCTTTTCTAGATGTTTCACATATTTCTTGTTTAATTATCAAAATACAGTCATTTAATAAGAAATCCGCCTGACGACGTTCCAGGGGCACAGGGTGCCAAGGTCAGATGCAAAACTATCACGCTCGCGACGTACCATGTTTCACGACCCAGCTTCACCAGCGAAGTCTAGAATAAGAGTGTCAAACATGGCGACGCACGTCCGGGATCCTACTCCCAACACCACAGTAGTGCTAATGGATACTCCGTTCCTTTCACTCGCCCATCGTACTGAAGTCGAGGGAAAGTGACGGAGCAAGCGTAACGTTCGAACTATGAAAATAGAGGCCCAGTGCCCGAGTTACGTCAGAGTGAGCAGGACCATAACATAACTAAACAGTATGTCTACTCGCTCTCAAACCACACGCGCCGTCATATACATATATATCTCGAGAAGTTGATGTCTCGGATATAACGCTGAGAGTTGGTTACATTAGGTAATAATATCTACCTACAATAAAAAAAGTCGTTACATTTAAATTAACAATGAACCCTAATAAAGTACCTAGGTACCTTACCTTAGCTAGGCTAGGTACCTTATACAAAACTTGTCAACGACTTTTAGTCTTTTAGTAAGTATTTTCTCGCGTCCTTTAGTTCCCTCATTCGCCGACCCCGAAAGTCTTTTTAAAAACCGGGCAAGAGCATGTCTGACCATGCTCAGTGAAGGGTTCCGAAGCCGTTATTCACAAAAACTAACTCAAAAAACAACAAGTACCTATGAACTCTATATTTAAAGTTATTTGGTGCTGTCTTAGATAATTTTAGTAGGTCTAAACACTTAAGTCGCTTTTATCTCAGAGGGCTCAGAGGGCCCTGCCAAGATGCATTGCACTAACTAGCGTTTCTATTCGATTCGTTTTTAAACCAATCGCGTCCTGAGGGCTCAGACAAGATGCACTACGCTAACTAACGTTTCTATTCGATTCGTTTTTAAACCAATCGCGTCACTGGAAGATGACGTGATACGAAAAGTCACGTGGTCTACCAGTGACGCGATTGGTTTAAAAACGAATCGAATAGAAACGTTACTTAGCGTTGTGCATCTTGTCTGAGCCCTCAGGTAGATGACGTGATACGAAAAGTCACGTGATCTACCATTGACGCGATTGGTTTAAAAACGAAACGAATAGAAACGTCAGTTAGCGCATTGCATCTTGGCAAGGAACCAATAAAGTCTACTTAGGGCAGAGTTCACCAACAATTAAACGGACGATTAGCGGTTTAACGGATGTCAAATGTATTGACTAACAGCTGATTAAAACTTAACCGTCTGTTTAATTGTTTGGTGAAATCGGCCCTGAGTCATGATAGGTTTTCTCTTAAATTCGTTATATGCGCTTTCATTGAAGATATTTTTGGGGGACACTTGACTTTAACCACAATTAGCGCTTTAAAGCTTATTATTTCATAAACGGATCTCTTAATCGGTAATTTTTTTCACAAATCCGCAAATATTTTTGAAAGACCTATCCAACAACAACCCACACACTATGGGATAGACGAGAAGAGTCATTCAGCCTGTAGAGGTACGGTATTGGTAGTAGCGATGCGCGACTTTAAATGATACTAAATCGATTATTCGATTATTTAAATCATTCGATTCATTCGAATCACTTTGCAGATCATTCGATTATCCGTCGTACTACTAATTCTGAGAATCGTGGGTGATGGATGAGAACCACTAAGCCGAGTCGGCACGATGATTCCCGGGTCGAACCGAAGGGATAATCGAGACGATTAGTAACAAAATTTCGAATGATGCCGAAGTGCGCTCGTAAATTTGTAGCAGTGGGACAGAGATGATCTTATGTTATATTGTGTGAATATGAGGAATAGCCTACAAAACAAAAACACCCGAATATCTACGAAAGACACCCGAAGTTCGGTACTAAACAGATTAATATGCCACCAACGACTATTATTGACATTAGTTACTAATTACTAGTCAATAATCGATTACCAACTTATAGTACTAATTTCCTACTCGATTATTTATGGTAGTCATCTTCGATTATTCGATTAGTCTAATCATTCATAATCGCGCATCGCTAATTGGTAGTGAGGGCAGTAATGGCTGGCTATCAAGATTAGTTTCTAACAAAATTAGAAATAAACCAACAATCATTATAAACTTTCATTCAAACCGGTACCTACCTAATTGATCGTGATCCCTATAGTTAGGTATCAGTGGAAGTGTCTTCCGCCCTTCTGCTGTTTTAGATACTTTCTGCATGTAGGTATGTATAACAGGGTGAGTTTTGGGTACCTAGATAATTAGTGTAAAGGGCATTGGGTAAATTTGTTTGAAGAAAATTGTCTTTTTTTTTCAGCGGCCACGGATGATTTTTACATAGTTATTTAGAGGACCTCTAAATACACATAGATATATATAATTTATGGCGTTAAATAATATCGGAGCGGAGATTTTAAAGATTTAAGTATTCAGTTTTTAGTACAAAAGTACGCCCAAGTATGAATATTTAAGTATCTCGGCTCCGATGCACTTAAGAGTATTACATTATATAATAAAATATGTTTATTTTTAAATTTACCACTTTTACGAATGGCCGCTCACCTTGAAATTGTATGCATTTTACAAATGACAACACTTTTACCCAAACCCCTTTGTAGCTGTGAAAATATTAGCCATAAGAGTAAAATCTAATTACAAACAGCCACAATAGTAAAAACTAATTAATTCGGGTGATAAAGTTCTTCTTACTTACCTACATTATATCTTACATATTGCCTACATAAGTTTTAAAAAGCGTATGTCAGATTTGGCGGCACTGACTCTAATAAATTTTCTTATCTCAGCGTTAGGAATGTAAAAAACACAAAACACTTATTATTCATATTTATTAAATTAAGAAAAACTCTTTCACATCAAGTGTCAGACCTGGTGTAGACTGTAGACTAATGAAAACAAATCACAAACGATCGCAAAATTCACAAATTACCATAAAATTTGCAAAGAAAAGATTGAAATGGCGCGGCGGATGGCGGCAGAGTGAAATGTTACCAGGCCAAGCTAAGAAAAATGACTGATCCTAATTTAACAAACATTTAATATTATTAAATTATTATTATTCATTTAGTTTAACTTCATTCAAGACCAGTTGTGATATTTGTAAATTATGTGTAAAAACTATTTTTATGATTATTCCACAATTCTAAAACTACCTGGCAGCACAAAAAATATTCAGGTCCGTTGTACGCATAGATTATTATAAGTAATTCTTGAATACTTTTTTGATCATTTTCAGAAATTCGATTATTCGATATCAATTTTTACTTAAAACCAGCCATGCAAACTTTAAACTAAATTTAATGCGATAATATTTCTGAGCGGCATATTTATTTTTAGAATAGTTCATTGATTGATGGTATAAATAGAAAGCAAGCTACGGAACGTGCATTCAATGGCAGACTTGTCATGTTGATTCCAAGATTTCCTAATTTATTAGCTAAATTAATGGCCTTTATTACATATTCATAACAGTGAGCACCGGGAAAACTATAATTAAGTCAGTATCAATCGAGGCAATATACCCGAGTTGAATCTACAGCATAGTTTAAGTGTAAATTCGTGAAATAAATACAAGACAAAAATATCGTTTTAATAGTGTCTTAGAATCGATATAACTACAAAAATATTACTAGTCTCGCCGTGAATTCATTATCGCTATGTCAACAAAATTATGAGTTAACCGCTAATAGCAGGTGTGTGTAATGTTTAGTCGTAACAGGTGAAGTAGACGCATTATTTTCGCGCAAGTCGACGCTTGTACAAACGTATCGGTTATTACTGTTGTTTTAAATTGTGCCGTGAACTGTGTCGACCTTCGATTATCCAAATATATAAACAAAGAATATTCGTACGTGTTTGTACGTCATGATACTGATAAATATGTATATTAAATCACATTAGTGTAGTGAAACTAGCTGGTTAGCTTCATGCTTAAAAAAATGGTTTTAGGAGTCACAATGTCGCTTGATCGTGACGGAATGGGCGTGATGCCCAATGCGAGCGTGGGGGGCTCCGACCCTCGGTCGCAGCTCCTCCAGGAGATGAGAGAGCAGAACTTTGACATGATCAGGTTCGCCTCCTACAGAACAGCCTGCAAACTGCGCTATGTCCAAAAGAAGTGCAATTGTGAGTAAAGTATTATTTGTGTACTATAACCTTAATATTTTACCATTTGATCCTGTATTCTGGTTACATGTTGAACTGATTTAATGAGAGTGTTATTTGTACTGCAGTATATTCTTGTAATTAAAAATCTAATCACATTAAAAACTTCTAATCAAGATGCAACTGTTTTATCTATTAGATAATGTAAATAATTATTATAAGGGTCAACTTTAAATTAAATTCCTCCCAACATTTAATCAAACTATAAAAATATCACCATTTCTCTATTTCAGTGCACGTAATTGACATTTGGAATGTCATAGAGGCATTCCGTGAAAATGCTCTCAATACACTGGAGCCCAATGCGTGTGTGAATGTCACCCGTTTGGAAACACTGGTGTCCTCCTTATACCATAATCTTAACAAGAGGCTTCCACCAGCACACCAGGTATCGGTGGAAGCGTGTTCCGCACTCCTACTAAATTGGTTACTGTCTGCGTACAGCACTGGGTGAGTTTTGAGCAATGACTGAGAATTTTGACAATCTAGATCTAAACTTTACCTGTATCAATACTCTGTACCATTTCCGACTGTTACTTGTTTTGTGAGCCAAATAAATAAATAAATAAATAAATAAATTTGTAGCTGTTTTTCATTGTTGCTTTTATATGAAAAATATATAATATATAATACTAATATGTGTTGTATATAATGTAAATAGTTATTCGTATAATCTAAATTACTGATAATAATACTATTTCATAGTAAATAAGCTTGAAATATAGAAAAACACTGGGTATTGCAAGCCTGTGTTATAAGATCTGTATGACCTTGCAGTGAAACAGATACTGTTTGCTTATAGATTGTTATTTATGTGTCATAATAAAGCATAATTGATGTAGTATTATTACTCTTTACTTTAGATGTAATTTGATTCCTGGTTAGGGAAAATAATTTATGATAAAGGCGAGTATTTGTTTGAATCTTGGGTGTTCTCTATCTATATTAGTATGTTTATCATTGCCTAATACTCATAGTACAAGCCTAGAGCTTACCTTGGGACTAGGTCAATTTGTGTGAAATTGTCCCCCGATGTTTATTATTACGGATGCAACAATATTGCTATTACGATACAGATATGAATGACGAATGAATCTTATTAGCCATTTTGATTACAATTTTGATAACAAATGCATTACAATTAATTTATTTACATGGGATAATTGAGTAAAATCAACAATTATTTGAATTATCAAGATAATTTACAATCTAAATGTCATAATTGTGACCAATTTCAGGTGAAATTTTATTTAAAATGCATAACAAATTTAAATTATCTGGCTTAAGTCTGATTCTGATATCTTTATGGATAACACCAGCTGATTAAAACATTATTTCGGAATCCACAGAAGCTGAACTATTAACGAAATAGTTTTGAAGATAGTTTGTCAATTCCTCCATTGTCCTCCTGCCATCTCCTTCTTTGTCTGCCTCTTCTTCTCTTGTGGCTTGGTTGTCAATTTTACTTGTATGTTCTAACAAATAAAATGTTTGATTTTTCAGTGAGAATGTGGGCAAAATACGGGTATTCTCAATAAAAGTAGCTCTAGCCACCATGTGTGCTGGAAAACTGATGGATAAATTAAGGTGTAAGTGTTACTTTAGTTATTTACTTATATTATCTTATCTTGTAGAGATAGGCCCTCTTGGAGACACTTTGGATGTGTAGGATCTAATAATTACCGTTCTTACAATTTACACTTAACAGGATATGCAGGTTTCCTCACAATGTTTTGCTTTACTGTAAGATTATCATTACCACAGTAAGCACTTAGACGCTATTTGGTGCTGACCAACCTAGAGTAGCCGGAATACCGGTGCACTCACTGGTCAGTGCTTAGACATACCAAGGGTTAATACATTAGACATACTGTAGGTTCACCGTATTTCCTCTTTGTAAAGTCTTGCTTGCTTCCAGATATGTTCTCGCAGTTGTCGGATGGTAATGGTCACTTGCTGATGAAGCGACTGTCGGACTATTTGCGAGAAGTGCTGGCGTTACCAGCGGCTGTGTATGAATCTCCCTCCTTCAGCTATAACGACTCCTTGGCACTGTCTATATTTAATCAGGTAGGGGTGAAATCTAGCCTTTTTTTAATATTCTTGTTTATATACACATTCTTTGGTTTAATATAGTGCGAAAAATAATTAGAAAGAAGGACAGTAAACAATTCATCAACACAAATCATATTACATGAAAAAAATAGATGTGGTGAAGAGCTAAGACGAACTAGTAAAACGACTAGCATAGTGGCATAACATGTTAGTCTTTTTCCTCTTCGGCATTCTATAAGAACCAACTACTGAAATTGAAATTTCCAGAATGGCAAAATAACGGTGAACGATTTCCTGGACACTCTTATGTCAGACCCGGGCCCGCCGTGCCTCGTCTGGCTTCCACTGCTGCATCGGTTGGCGAGCGTCGAAAATGGTAAGGCTCAGTTAAATTTAATGAGTGAAGAAGACCAATAGAAAGTTCCTGTAATGGACACTAGGTACTGGAAAGCGCAATGTTGGCAGGTTTAGATCGACGATCTGATAAAGGTCGCAGGAAATAGGTGGATGCAAGTAGCACAGGACGGGTCATGGTGGAGATCTTTGAGGAAGGTCTTACATCCAGCAATGAACGTGTTTCAATATAAACTTTCACAAAACATCTGTCACTTTCTGACCAGTACGTAAGTGCGAAAGTGACGGTTGTTTTATACGCCGCGATTTTCCGGGCCCTGAACTATAAATATTTGTTCGTATGTCCAGTGGTCCACCCGATGGCGTGTTCGTCGTGCCGACAAAGCTCCCTGACCGGCTTCCGCTACCGCTGTGCCCGCTGCGCCAACTACACGCTGTGCCAGGACTGCTTCTGGCGCGGCCGCGTCAGCCAGGGCCACTCCAACGACCACGAGGTCAAGGAATACGCGCACTATGTGAGTACCCACAAACCTGGCTCTGCTCCACACGAGCGTTGCCGCCGGTGCGTCGTCGCAACGCTGTGATTTCAAAATAGAGCGACGCAATTGTTTCAACGCATCGTGTGGCATGTCGTTCTAATTTATATGTAGAGTAACCCAGCGGCGACATCGCAACGCAAAGGCAACCCTCGTGTGGCATCCCTCATAAGCGTTCAGATGTAGTGAATAAATATACGACATCTTGTTTGATTGGGAGCACAAGCAAACAATGAGAAAGCACGATGAATACGAAGTTTTTCGACAAAAAGATGTCGTGCGATTATTAATTATCAATTTATTGAAAGTGGCTTATATTCGTGTATGCTCCTCCGTTTTTACATTAGACATTGTATCTTCTGTGAATAAGATAAACTTTTGCAATATTGTCTTAGGAAGATCATTAATATGCAGTAGGAATAACAGTGGACCTAGGTTCATACCCTGTGGCACTCCTGTTTTAATCTAATGTAATTGAGTACGGTTGGTTTTTTTTAAAACTACGCTACGCTACCATCTTCTTACCTGTTAACCTGCCGCTAAGCAGCAGTATTGGTCCCGATGTGAAGATAAAATAGCCAGTGAAATCATCATTATCTTAGTCCTCAAGGTTGGCAACTAAAGATTACAAAAATATCCATAGACCTCAGAAAGAAACAGCTGAATGCGAATAGCAAACAGCCGAGATATTTTTGGGGAAGGCCTATATCCAGACTATGTTTGTTTCCCTTCGTCATCTATTTTTATATATCAAAATCTTCCGTGAAAAACCTTGATATTACATTGATCCTCAACGAGAAGAAAAAGGGGAGTAGCGGGAAACTAACACTACGCATACGAAGTCGCAGGCGTCCTCTAGTTCCACAGAACAGAAATAACAGTAGAAGTGTGATGTAAGCGTGTAGCGTGTGGCATGGTTATGCGGAGTTCCGCGCAACCTACCTTAGTTTCCGCGATCGCTTGGGCGTGAAAGTTGTGCGAATAATATTTCTAAAATAGGAAATAAATCCAGAAGCATGCCTGATTGCGCTATTATGGAATGTAAAAACAAGAGCCGAAACAAAAACATTTTCCATGGTGGCGTGTTGTTTTTATGATAGTGTGAGTATTGGCGACAACAGCGCCTCTATTCAAGACGGTAAAAACATAATCGTATTTGATCTGTTATCGAATTGTCAACGTTTTGATAGCTCTTATTTTCTTGACAGTAATGGCGGCTGATGTAATAACAATACCATAACAGGAAAACTACGATATCGTTTTTACCGCCTAGAATAGAGGCGCAGGCCTGATACGAAGCGAAGCTCATGGCACTTCCACTGTTTTTTCTTTTCTGTGTCTGGGTCCATATAAATGTGTATGTATTGTGTTGCAGAAGTCGCCGTCCAAGCAGATCGGCGCGACGCTGCGCAAGTCGTTCCGCTGCGTGCCGGAGCGCGCGCGCACGCAGGTGCCGCGCTACCCCGAGCGGCCCGAGCGCACGCTCGACCTCAGCCACATCGTGTGAGTGGACCTTACCTCAAACATGTTGCGACACCCGTGACAACGTGCCAACAACAACCCGTGTCATTGCCGAGTTAGAATAGTGCCACTACATGTCTTCCCGTGTGGTAAGAAAGAGGCGACTAAGGGAATAAAGGCTTGTAGTACAGTGAAGCGATGGGTTTGCAACCTGTCACTAATACGCTGGTAAACATCTTAGCCTAATTGTGCTGAATTATCAACAAGTTTTTGTAGTTGTTGGTTTACAAAGGTGGCAGTGGCTGACTACGTAACTAGCGGTCCCGGATTTGATTGTGGGTAAAGGAAAATTAAGCGATGAGCGCGAGAATTTGATTCTGAGCCTTGGATGTTTTCAACATATTTTTATAGACAATTATTTTTGACAACATACATACACATAGTACAAGCCTAGAGCTTTGTTAAGGATCAATTTCTACGAGGCATGTTTATTTATTTATTTCATTTATTCAAGAGAACCTTTTTCTCCATTTTGTGTGGAAAAAATGTTTACAAACAAAAAATAAGAATACAATTTCTTTAAAATGGGTCTTCCGACAGGCCGCCGTCGCCGGTCCCGGCGCACAACGGCTTCCCGGAATACGCGCCCGGCTACGTCAACACCGGCTCGCTCGACTCGCGCTCCTCGCGCTCCGGACAACGCAGTAAGTATACTAGTCGGTAAATTGTCAACTAAAAAAACTTTTTCTCAAGCTGACTGAATTACTTTTCTTTTGAAATATAACCCCGGTACCTGTTATTTAAGATAAAACTATATGGTTTTAAAATATAAAAGACAGACAAAGAATGATGGTCAAATTGGCCCATATAACCAATACAAATCTCATGTATACCACGTGAAAGCTAGTTACAGAAGCTCCATTTTCTAATATGGGAATAAACTACAAAAACCTCGGTGAAGAGAGTTATCAGCCTGCAAATATTCACACACACACACGTTTAATACTACATTAGCTGTGCCGCGCATGCGTTGCAATGCTATTTCCCGTATATCCGACTCACGCTTGACCAATTTTTTAGACTATACTATTCCTCATGAAACTGGCTATCATGTACAAAAAGATTTATTCCAATCCGACGGGTAGTTCCAGAGATTACCCCGTTTAAACAAACACACACATACACACTTCCACGTCAAACTTATAACACCCCTCTGTTTTGCGTCGCGGGTTAAAAAATATCTCGATTCTCCCAGCCTTCACAGTCTCGTCGTCATAATAACAATTACAGCAATAGTGGGATCAGTAAGCCTACATACGTTATAATTCTATTGGTGATTGCGCTGGGTTCCATACATTTTTGCCCATCATTCTTTACAGATCCCGTATGTACACATCAAATATTTCTTTTCAGTAAATCTGGTAACGTAGGGAGAAATCCACGTCCAACTTTATTATTGTACTTTTTGCTATTAAATAATTTTAAGTAAATGATCAGCATGCCATATCATAAATATTTTTTAGCTTTTCCCACACTTCCTTAGCAGAAAAATAGCTTAAAAGGTAGAGACCATCACACGCCTAACGGCTCTGTGTTTATTCGTAGGCATAGCAGAGCATTTGTCGCGCGGAGTGGACGACGAACACCGGCTGATTGCGCGCTATGCGGCGCGACTTGCGCACGAGAATCGCACCATGGTGAGTTTTATTGCATGAAAAAGGTATATAAGGACACACGCCGCTCTTTGGTGTTTTCAATTTACGATGACTCTCCCAGCCATTTAAATTATACTCATTACTGCAAAAAGGAAGCAAGCTACAATTATTTTGCAATAAAATGTCAACCCTCAGTGTTTATCATGATGGTTGACATTTATAGCTAAATCATTGTGGGTTGGTTCTTTTTTGCAGAATTACGTCCTATTTATAAATCTGGGGTCCTAGTGAAAACGGGTATAAGTCGACTTAACTCGTAATAAAAAAGGGTATATACATGAACGGAGTATCCTAGACTTAAACCCTTTTTCACTTGATCTTCAGAAGACTTGTACCCTTTTTCACTAGGACCCCAGAAATGTGCTAAGTGATCGGGCGGGATTTTGTTATTAAATTGTACACACTAATTGAAATGTACATACAGGTTAACGACGCGGTAGTCTAGTCGGTAGTGACCCTGCCTACGAAGCTAGCGGTCCCGGGTTCGATCCCCGGTATCGGCAAATATTTGTGTGATGAGCGCGAGTATTTGTTCCTGAGTCTTGGGAGTTTTCCATGTATTTAAGTATGTATTTATCTATATAAGTAAATTTATCGTTGCCTAGTACCCATAGTACAAGCCTCGAGCTTAGTTTGGGACTAGGTCAATTTGTGTGCGATTGTCCCCCCCTGATATTTATATTTATTTGATATTAGGTCGACACACGTAAAAAGAGCTCCGAGCGGTTAGTAGAGGGGATATGTTTGCGCATGGTGTCTACTAACAAACCAATCATAGATAAGAGTGTATTACTGGGAACCAATAGCGTGGCAGCAAGCGAAGCGGTTTACGCTCCCCCCGCCGCGCCCACCAATTTGGTCCGTAATTTGCTCACTGCGCAGCTCGGTCGCTCAGGGCTCTTTTTACGTGTGTCGAACTGTACACATGATGATTCGCAGCCTCGGTTCACACTTCTTTCTTTCTTTGACCTTTGATTTTTGATCACATTTTCAAGCAGTTCCGTTAAAATTTGGTTTTACTTGCAGCCTCGCGCTGGACGATCTGCCTCACTTACGCCAGAACTGGTAAGTCAAATTCAATTGTATGAATGAAGTGTCTGGTGGGATATAAATGACGCCGGGCTCTCCCGGCAAGCTCGTGGCCGCCCGCCCCGCGACGCTCGGGAGCCGCGGCTCCCCGCAGCCCGCCCCCGCTAACGGCCGTCACCCCGCACGACGATTGCTCAGGAACTTGTTGGATTAGTTGCCACTATCACCTTTCAACTAGCGCTAGTAACACTAGTTTCGGCACTAATAAAATAGCACCAACTTTTCTCTGTTCGAGTTTAGTTGATGTCCGTTATGTTACTGACCGTTTCGTTAAGTATTAATGTTTTTTTTTACAAGGAACAGCTCCTATCGGTCTTGTTTGAAATTCTGTACCATTTTTTTATGATAAAAAATGAATTCCGGATATGTCCTCTAAGGTATTTTTGTAACTGTCCGTTTTGTTACCATTGCGTATGTATTGTATGTTGGTAACAAAACAGACAATTTTTTTTGGGATTTATTGGGTATTTTCAGAATGGTCTCCACTTGCCAAATTTCAAGTCCTTAATTCTCGTACGTTTTTGTAACATGACGTTACATGCTGGTACGTCAAAATGCAGTTGACATTTCATTTTAAATTAAGTTTTTCCTCGGTTAAACAAGACTGGGGGTTTTAATGAGAACTGTTCCAGGGTCGCTCGTCGTCCGAAGGCTCGGAGGTGGACGCCGCGAGGCAGCAGCGCGAGCTGATCTCGCAGCTCGAGGCCAAGAACAGGGAGATCATGCGGGAGATCGCGAGGCTCAGGTATGATCATCATTTAACTTTCTAAAAAATACGAACTGAACTTAGTAATGTTCGCTTTTTTGTGGCGTGGAACACCGCCATTTGATGAGTGGGTCCACGAATCGGGTAGATGGGTTATTTATAGGGTCATGAACAATAGTAAAATTATATGAATATTCTTTTTTTTTTGGTACGTAATTTTGGTGGCATATCGTTGTTCTAGAATCCATGGAGTAGCTATTTTCTAATTATCATAATGCATACCACTTTGATTTTGGTTTGCAGCTTTGACATATTTTAAAATTAACTAAATACTATTTTAGTTCGGTTTATCCATACATATTTTTTTTTTTGTTTTTAACTCTTTCACTAGGATGAATGAATTTTAAAATATGACGATACTGAAGGTCAAAATCAAACTGGCATTACAATAAAATAATATATAAATTATTGCCTACTGAAATCAGGTAGTCTCAGTCTGTAGATTCTTCCAAATCTAGACTAAAGAGGTTCTGGCTTGACACTTGTTCTTAAACTTTCCTGCTTGTTGTATATATTTATGTACATACATACATACATACATTAAATCACGCCTGTTTCCCAGAGGGGTAGGCAGAGACCACTTCTTTCCACCTGCTACGATCCTGACAAATCTCTTTCGCTTCTTCCACATTCATACATCGAGTCATGCATGCACGTCGGTTTCGGGTACTTAAGATACGGCCCTTTTCCAGTATTTCTCCGATTTGATTCGAAAAAGTACGCCTAGGTCGGCCCCTTCCGACCCTCCCACTCACTTTTGCTCTGTATATCTCTTTCGTCAATCTTCTTTCATCCATCCTTTCCAAATGACCGAACCATTGAAGCATGCCCTTTTCAATCTTAGTCACTACGTCTTCTTTTAGTCCACATTTCTCTCTGACCTTTTCATTCCTTACTCTATCAATCAGTTTCACACCACACATACTACGCAAAGAGCGCATTTCAACTGCGTTTATACGACTTTCATGCTTGTCCTGCCACACCCAACATTCACTACCATACATCAGAGTAGGGATCAACACTCCATTGTGAACAGCCAGTCGCGCTTTTTGTGAAACGCCCCTTCTGCTCACAAAGGAGTACAGGGCCCCATTAATTTGGTTTCCAGCATTCACCCTCCTCTCGACATCCTTCTCACACTTACCATCTCTTGTAAACATACTTCCCAGGTACACAAATTCATTCACTTGCTCTACTAATTCACCATTTACATTTATCACGCACTCAGTCATCTCCTCGTCCTTCTCTATCACCATGACCTTGGTCTTGGCAACATTTACTTTCATCCCTTTTTGCTTAAATCCTTCATTCATCACTGTCATCATCTCCTGCAACTCAAGTACCGATGGAGCAAGTATAACTTGATCATCGGCATATAAGAGGCATTTGATTAGCAACTCTTCCATACACAAACCCTTATCATACTCTTTCAAATCTCGCATACAACTGTCCATGAATAGATTGAACAGCCATGGTGAGGCAACACAGCCCTGTCTAACACCTCTAGAGATATTAAACCAGGCCGAGTATGCCCCATTGATCCTGACACAGGCTCTGGAGCCCTCATAAAGGGACCTCAAAGCCTGCACCAGGTTGCTGCTCACTCCATACCTAGACAGCACCGTCCACAACTGCTTTCTATCTACCCTATCATAGGCCTTTTCCAGGTCCACAAAAGCACAGAAAACCTTTTGGTTGACAGCCAAAAACTTTTCTGTGATAGACCGTAGTGAAAAGACCTGATCGGTACATCCCATTCCCTTTCGAAATCCCGCTTGTACATCCCAGATTTTGTCATTCGTAACATTCAATACCCTTTCAATTAAAATCTTCGCGTATACTTTGCCGACAACACTAAGGAGGCTGATACCGCGGTAGTTTTTGCAGTCTTGCTGTGACCCCTTTCCTTTATACAGAGGGACGATAACGGCCTTGACCCAATCTTCCGGGACTCGGCCTCTACTCCAACATGCATTGAAAAGGCGGTACAACAGACTACCCACCACACCATCTCCTCTCCTCAGCATTTCTATCGACACTCTATCACAACCTGCCGACTTTCCCGCTTTCATACTTTTTAAAGCTTTCACGATTTCACTCATGCTAATCAGACTTTCATCTTCGCTATTTACATCCTTACTCATACTATCTGGCTCAAGGCAAACATCTTCGCATTCAAACAAGCTTTCAAAATAAGTTTTCCATCTATCAAGCATTTTTTCTTCCTCACATATCAAGTCTCCACACTCATCCCTCACGGCGCTTAATTTAGTTTTCTCTGATTTCCCTCGAGTCGATTTTATCAAGCTCCAAAAGAGTTTAATATTCGACCGGAAGTTGTCAGAAAAACTCCTATCATACTTTTCATTCAGTAAATCTTTCTTTCTAGCCACAACTTCTTTCACTCTTTCCTTTGATCTATTGTATTCTTCTTTCTTTCTGTCGCTTATATCTTGTGCTGGCTGTACAGCTACAAAATCCAACCAACACTTTTTCTTCTCTTTCACTATGTCATCTACCTCTGTATCCCACCATTCTGGACGTTCATTCTTGCTCTTTCTTCTCTTTACTACACCGCATACTTCAATGGCCGATTTAACCATGCCATTTTTCATAATCTCCCATACATTATTTATATCATTCTTTACTTCACCGTCATTCATCTTATTAACACATTCAAAACATTCTTTCAGCTTCCTTACGTACTCATCTTTTATAACTTGATCATTGAGTTTCTCTACTTTTATCCTCTCTAACGCAGTTGTCGGTACGGGAACACGATGGCGCCAACGTGTGAACAGACCCCTTACTCGTGTTACCACTAAGTAGTGATCTGAACCTACGCTAACCCCCCGAAATGCTCTCGTATCTACAACTTTGTTACGCAAACGTTCATCCACAATCATCAAGTCTATCATAGACTTCTCATTCTGACGTCTTCACGTATACTGATGAATCTCTTTGTGATCAAACAGAGTGTTTGTCACGCAGAGATTCTTAGCCAAACATACATTGAGAAGGCATTTGCCATTCTCGTTCACTCGCTCATCACCATGCTTACCTAGTACCGATTCATAACCATCCCTTTTCACGCCTGTCCAACCATTAAAATCGCCTAGTAAAATAATCCTTTCATTCTCCTTGCATTTTGTTGAAACCTCATGCAAACTTTCCCAAAACTTCTCCCGTTCCTTTTTTGATTTATTCATATCGGGGGCATAAGCCCCAATTACGAATAAACGGGTGAGACCTACCTTGAGTCTCACCCAGAGAAGTCTATATTTATGTATGTCTATATATTTTATCTATTCATATTTATAGCAATTTCTTTTAGTGTTGTACTTATTTGGCTATTCGTTGTAATTAATTATTTCTGAATCGCTCAAAGGTTAACTGGAAGAGATCCCTTAAAGGGATAAGTTCGCCTTTGTACATCCCTGTTATATTTTTGTCTATTTTATAATTGTTATCTCTTTTGTTTGTACAATAAAGTGTTTACATACATACATACATATATACATACATAATTATGAAACAGCGACTCCATGGATTCTAAAACCACGACATGCTACCAAAAGTCCTAATTCAATTAGCTATGAAGATACTCGTATTGTAAAGAACACTCGGCTTCCACCCGCTCCACATGGTTTGTGACAGTGATATAGGTATGCTCCCGTCCCCAGGCGGCAGCAGGAGGCGGAGGCGGCGGCGGGCGGCGGCGCGGCGCCCCCGCTGGTGTCGGAGCTGCGCGCGCTGCGCCAGCGCAAGGACGAGCTCGAGGGACACCTCTCCGCGCTGCAGGAGTCGCGCAAGCACCTCATGCAGCAGCTCGAGGGGCTCATGCGCATGCTCAAGGTGAGGCTGCGGCGGTCTAGCGACATCTAGCGACTACTCGCCTCGACCGACTCGCCACCGCCCCCGGCGTCAGACGGCGCAACTAAATCTGACAGTGCGCTAGATCGCGCTCTACTACAGGCCCCAGGCATAAAACCCGTCTGGAGAGAGATCTCTCTATTGCCTTCTCTTCCTCCAAAGCTGCCAGCGAAGACAGGAGGACTTATTTGTGTAAATAAAATCTGATGTAACTACTTGAATGGATAATACTGCTGAATAATACTGCCCTAAAGTGATATCTCAAAGCATATTCAATCCTTTTCTGTTAGTAATCAGGTTCCTTTTGCTACAGGAGTTTTGTTTGAGATACCGCCGTTTTACTTAGCAGGGCAGAATATTGAATGAGTTATTTTTCTAATAAGGAATTCTTCTTATTCTCAGCATATAATCGTCCATTGCTGAACATAATTCGCACCGCTAGATCAAAACAGTATCGACTCAAAATCCTTGCTAGTTTTGTTTCAAGTTCATAGAAGTTTTATTAAAGTTGATTTTTGAATAAAGTTGTATTTTGAGTTACTACTGTTTTGATCTAGCAGTGCGTATGCCTCTTCCATGGATTTCCATGACGTCCTTGATGCGGCGATTCTGGTCCAGGTCGGGCCTGCCGTCTTCTGGATATCGTCCGACCATCTGGCTGATAGTCTTCATCTATTTCGGCTTCCGGATCGGGTCTCCAATACAGCGTAGGAAATAGGGAATTGGTAGTAATCAAAATGAGTTCTACCACTAGATTATCAAAATTTCGACCAAGTTGCCGTTGTTTTCAGGAGTTTTAAACGTGTCAAGCCACCCTCTACCAGATTCAAGATCTCTGATCTTAGATTTATAGGCTTAACGTCCAAATTCATGGAAATTCCGAAGTATTTTTAATAACGGAAATACATCTAGTAAGAAAATAATAACGACACAAATTGAATTCTAAAAAGTTTTATTGTATATAATTATTTTTGATTTATGTAGAAGTATAGTTGACGTCAAACACATGTTTATATTTTTATTTTTCAATGAAATAATGTAAGTACACAGACGTGAAGGTTTTCGAACTTTAATGATTTTTCAACAGTAAATTCAACTTATAATGGGAGATAATGCAGAATAAAGGGAGAATATCGGGAACGTATTCTACGCGTAGAAAGTCGGAGACATCCTCTAATAACATTTTATAACAATCAAAAACATTCATTGCGATGAGCTTTTCAATTACAAGTGTATTTTACTTACGTTAGTAAATATTTAAAAATCGAATTTCTTGTGGAATTCCTCATAGTAGTAGCCGTGTTGTTTGTAGAAGTCGGAGAAGCCGCCAAACCAAAAACCGAGATGCGAATCGGATATCTTTTCGTAACCATCATACTTTTTAGCTATTTCCTCGAGAACATTGTACATATCCAATATAAAAGATTCTATAATTTCATCATTAAATTCAAAATACAAATCTGCGAAAGCATTCATCATTTTGTCATCTTTGATCTTCTTGTATGTTTCCATTAGAATTTTGATTAGATCCTCGTTTGTCTGTTCGTTTAAGTCTATTTGGGATATCAGCAAGGACGATGTTGTCATAATACAGTGAACGGTGTCTATAATGGAGTTTAGGCCGCACCTGATTACCTTTATTAATGATATTAGATCTGCAAGAAAACACGTTCATTAGTCTTTTTATGGGTTAAATAACACGGGTAATTAATTAAATAGAAAAAGTAAAATTAGTCTTCAGTTAAAAGAGTAGGAACATTGGAACCACCATTTATAGTAAAAAAATGCCCTCAAAAAGTTACTAATTATCTGTTTCGTAACTAAAAAATTTCGGTAACAAAACGGACAATTATAATATTTTTTTGGAAACATTATGGATTCTGGTTATTAATGCCCAAAATGATTAGTCCCTACCAACTGGTAAGTTTTCCCAAATATCAAAGAAAGAAAATTGTACAAAAAGGGGGAGACATATTCACACAACTAATTGAAAGATTATTTTCTCTCTTCTAAATACAAAGCTATCCATATCGCAAATGAGCTATGCATAATGATCTCTCTCGCACTAAGAGTTAGTGATAAAAATAAAAACAATCCAACTGCAAGTCATTATGATATATAACAAAAATCTAGTAGAAGTAAAAATGAAACAAATGCATTTTAATTGATCAAAATTTATTGTGTACTAAATGAAAATATAGTCAATTTTAAACAAATAAGGTTTACTATCCATTTTACATAACATATTTAAACATATTACATTATTTCCGTGGCTTACAAAGGTGTAACGATGTATTTATATTCGCATCGGTTTCCTCTGCACCAACTAAAAAGAAAAATACATAATTAAACAGTTGAATCGTGTTGAATTTCTAATGGATTATTTAACTGTTCCTACTTTATTCATACGCCTTGTACGTAATATATATTTAAAACTGTTCCGTTACTGGCAACGCACAGCTTCAACCAATTTCATTGTCATTATATAACCCTTTAGTAACGTAACGTAACAGGACACAGGAATAAGCGGAAAACAAATTATATGCGTAGTCGCAGGCATCCTCTAGGACAGCTGTAGTCAATAATGTTTTGCCATCGTTTTTTGTCGACAAAGTTCGTTTATATCTTGCTGTCTCAGTCAACTTTAGTACCCACCGATAAGCTAATTAACCCTTTATAAGGCAGAGGCGATTTAGCGACCACATATATTTATTTAGATTTCATTTTCATTTTACGTACTACAGGATATGATACATATTCCGTTGTTTTTGTATGAAAATTAGAATTTTACGTAGCTTAACTGTATAACTGGGGCCTTATAAAGGGTTAAGAAAGCAAGATCATTATCCTTACTAATACTAATATAAAGCGAAAGTGGGTTTGTTTGTTTGTTCTGTCCTCACGGCTCAACGCCTCAACAGAATGATGCGAAATTTAGTTCAGAGATATTTCTGGGATGGACGTAGTGTAGTTTTCATTCATAATAATCGAGCAGTTCCCAAAATAATAGCGATAAACATCTTCTACGCGGATGGAGTAGCTGGAAAAGGCTAGTAAGAATATATTTTATAACAGAGAGTTGTTTATTTAATGAAATATTACTTACGTGTTTATTTTTGAATAAATATCTTCAGTTGTTGTGGACTTAATATTCACCATCACCATTCCATGACATATCATCTGAGTCGACTGTATTGTTGCCATTATTGTCATCTTTATACTTTTTTGCTATTTTTTCGAGAATTTCATACATATCGTTTAAAAAACTTTCTACATTTTCATCTTTATAAGGCCACCACGCTAAATAACCAAATATTCTTTCATCATAGATCTTATTAAATGTTTCCACCAGAGCTTTTATCAAATCTTCGTTTGTGCGGTCGTCTAATTTTATCTGGGATATCAACGAGGGCTTAAAACATTGAACGGTATCCATGATGGAGTTAACACTGCATCTGAGTAACTTCATCACTGATATTAGATCTGTAAGAAAACACTCTATTTTGTTTTTATTCCTGTAGTTAAAATAATACAGGTACGGTGGGAAAATTATAAAAATAAGTACCTTTATTTTATTGAGGTTTAAAACATTTTTTAGGATGACATAATCATGATTATTCTGGACAGTAAAATAATACTTAAATGTCCCCTAAGAGTTTCTTGTTGTCCGTTTTGTTACAAAAACCAATACTTTACTCGGTAACAAAATGGACAGTTATTAACATTTTTAGGGAAATATCAGGAGTAATCCAACAAACCAATATTTTTTTCCCAATGTTTAGAAAATATATATTTGGAAATCGCTAAGTTAAGACACCAGGATGGCCCCATATGGTGGATTTTTGGTTTCATAACTAATTGTTTAAAAACGCAGAT
Source organism: Acleris literana (assembly GCA_946894065.1). Classification (NCBI taxonomy): domain Eukaryota; kingdom Metazoa; phylum Arthropoda; class Insecta; order Lepidoptera; family Tortricidae; genus Acleris; species Acleris literana. The sequence goes on along the minus strand of OX335688.1, from coordinate 5,554,669 downwards.
TAAAGTAGTATGCTGCCGAAATTAAAAAAATACATATTTATTTTATGGAGAGCGTCACACAATCTACTTCTTTTTCCAATAGTCCATTCCGTTAGCAGTTTATAATCGTCGAGGTTTACACTAAAAATATTTAATATATTATTTACTCCTTTTTTTACTAAAAAAGAAAATAAATTACTGAATTCAAATATAAATAATTTCAAAAATATAGACAATTGTGCCTGGTTACTAAATTGATTTAAATTATAGTTAAATGAAAATAACAAGTGAATTCTGACACCTGTCATTATAGTACAAACTATTTTAAGTGCATATTTTAATACATAGAAGCTTTATGTTGTTTATTCCTTATGTGCTCGCCTTCCACTGCGAGTGGAGCGGGCCCCGTACGGACTCGCTTTGGCTTACAACTGTGACTTAGTGTTTCCACGGCGAGCTAACCTCTAAAGAGGCTACATAATATGCTGCTACATAAGAATGAAAACGAATGTCTTTATATTAGGGTGTTTCACATTTGTATAGAAAAAAAATATCTTATTTTTTGCGGACGCCCTAACTCTTTCAATTATAAAGAATGAAAATGTATAGTATCAAGGTGAATGGACAATATTTAGAGGTTGCACAAATTGACCACTTAGGAGGAGCAGATTTTCAATGTTTATTATGTTTCCAAAAACAACAAACAATAACTAACTGTCCTGTCAAATTATGTCAAACACTAATGATATTGACCATCATCACAATTTTTTCCGCCTATTGCAGCTTTGGAGAATTACATAATCATGAATATTGATTCAAAAAGTTGATAAGGTGTGCAACTCCTAAATACGAACTAAATGTATTATAGTTTTGAATTCTGGTCTTTTAGATAAGTAGGACCAAGAATCGATCAAATTCATTAAAAATTGCAATGTTTCAAAAATGAAACACCCTACTTGCGAAGACCGTGAGATGGAGATGCTAAAAACGTGTTAAGTTTGAAAAATAAATCTATCGAGGATTTTGTTTCTAATCGTGTTTTTACGTTTAACAGTCTCGAAAAAATATGACCAAGTTTAATATATCCAAACACTGATAATCAATGTTTTTTTTCGCAAGAGAAATGAAAAAAAAAATGCTTTTGAGACAACCCTATATAAGCATGATTTTTAATTGAACACCTTTTAAAAAAAAAACCTATCGTCCATTGTACTACAATGACAGATGTCAGGTTTAACTTCTGATCTGCATTTTACTATAGTTAATACAAAATCAAAACATACCTTTCCAATTGTTAGCGTCGTCAAACTCGCAAGCTAGCAACCCTTTCACGCCTATGAACGTACATTCGAGAATCTTAGTATTTTGCAATGTGGAGTTCATTTCTTGAGAATTAGAACTGTCAGCTTCATCACCGTAATCCCTGTATAATGTAGGTTGTCCCATATGAGAGGTATCATCAGCTAATTTAATAGCTTCTGGTTGCTTTGCGGGATTGGAAACAACTCCCGTTATTGCCACTAAGAAGGCTAGTAATATGAATTTCATGGTTGTTCAATGTTTATGTACTGTACTGTCCCAATGGACAGTTTAATGAGTTATGTTAGTGTGGCGTGTGCTTTTATAGCTATAGAACTAGAGGCGATTATGATTAATTTATTATAAATAACTAACGAGGTATTTTAAAGGGTTCTCTGGTTTGCTATACAAATTAGTACCGTCGACGTCACTCGGCATGTTTTATGAAATCTTTAAACGTTTTAGTAGTAGAATGACTCGGTCGCAAAATAACCACTTCGCTTGCGTTACTAGGTAGTTTAGATTCGCCAGGTTCACATGCCCTAAGGGTAAATTGAAATAAAAATATAAATATATTGAATTGAATAGGAGCCCCGCTGTCCGGGGCTCCGTTGAGTTTGCTATGACAGACATAAAATGAAAATATCAATGTGGTATCAATTTTCCCACTCAGACATTTTGAGAACTTTGGCGACATGCGACGAGGTTTTTTTTTGCGACCCATTCATTCTATTTGTAACCCACATAAAGCCCCTAAATAACTTACTAGGAAATGTGTTGTTGATAATTAATTGTTAACATTCTTTGGGAAGTATGTAATAGACGTAATTTAATATTGAAAGTATTCCAATGACGCACTTTTTTCTACACGTGCATCATTAAACATTACAGATAATCATAAAATCAACTATTTACGATCCGTCATTTTTAATATTAAATACGTATATACCCGTTTCAACCCCTTATTTAGACCAAGAAATGTGTAGGAAAGAGACATTCTATCATAGTTCTGAGTATTTGAAACGTATTAGCAATTTGAAATTGCTTATGTCCATGGGTCTCAGAGCACACTTGTCACCCACACAATCTTTTCTATTCGGTAAAATATTATTGCTTTTGACATATTACCATATTGTCAGTGTTACTATAGTTCTTATTTACTTGATATTAGTACCGGCCGATTTAAAAACAATACGATGACATGTCAAAAGCAGGATGAGTTTTGCATAGTTAAGTATTTAGAGGACCTTTAAATACACACATATATATATATACAGGGTGGTACTCGATAAACTGTACATATTGAAAGGGATGAAATTTTAGGTTAATTTATCGGTAAAATTTTGTAGATATTTCACTAGGTTTTTTTTTTGCTTATTATTATTACTCGTTAGTTTTAGATCTAAAAACGTTAAAAAAATTGTAAAACATCTGCAAAATTTTGAGAAAATCGTGTTTTTATGAAAACAAAATGATATTTTTGCAGTAATTTTCCACAAAAAAAAGCAGTTACTCAGTTCTTTTTTTTAATTAATCTAATATTGTTATCAATTATTATTTGTAATTGTTTTATCTTTTTTGGGCTATTAGATCAAAAGTTACACCGTCACAAGTAAGTGTACTACCCAAACTTTATTTAAAAGTTTGACAATCTGTAAAAAAAAAACCAAAATTTCATCCCTTTCAATATGTACAGTTTATCGAGTACCACCCTGTATAAATTATGGCGTTAAATAATATCGGAGCGGAGATTTTAAGGATTTAAGTATTTAGTTTTTGGTACTAGAAGTACGCCCAGGTATGAATATTGAAATATCTCGGCTCCGATGCGCTTAAGAGTATTACATTAGTCTAGGGATCGGAAATTCGGATGCTTTTATTGTTTTGTTTTTGTTGTTGTATTGATGTTAAGTAGTATGGAGGCGGACTCAATTTAATTTTGCTTATTAATTTCCCGGGATTTCCCGGAATACCGGAAATTGGTATACATATACACATACGTATTTAAAGTATTTAAATAACATATTGTAGTTGTTTCTTTTTACAAAATATGTGGTTTGTTTAACTAACAGTACCTACACTATTATTTCACATCAAACTAAAATAAAGTTGAGTTACATATTATACTTATGAAAACTAATGGAACTAACGTTAGTATTTTTGTTAAATCACCAAATTAAAACAAACATACATAGTCATTCAAAATGGAACTGCTTACCAACGTATAGGTATGTTAACAAAATTGCTGAAAATAGTCATAACCTAAATATTTTGACAGTTATCTCTATTTCCTGATGTTTTATAGAATCCCGGAATCCCGGAACATAAATAATTAAAATAATATTTTTAAGAATCCGACTCCATACTTGCTGAGCTTTTTCCGGAAATTTGCTAATTGTAGGTATAAAAGTATCCGAATTTCCGGTCCCTATACATTACATAACAAAATATGTTTATTTTGAATCATTCTATCATATCATAATTTACCACTTTTACTAATGGCGGCTCACCTTGAAAATGTATGACTTTTACAAATGACAACACTTTTACCCAAACCCCTTTAGGAAGGACTCATTTTTAAAAAAAGTGCTTGAAGTCGTCAATGTCATTAGTGATGCCAAGCCATTTGTAACTTATAGGAAACTCAACCTTATTGCTGTAGATTGACTTTGGACCTTAGGTGCAGGGCCGGACTTAGAGGTATGGAGGCCCCTGGAGCGACAAAGAAGTGGAGGACCCTGATTATTTTTCAAAGATGCGCAGCAAATAATAAAAACCGCTCCACGAAAAAACTTAACGTACACCGAACTACGCTTTTGATAAACACTTAGTTTTTTTGCTGTGCCGTTCAATTCTTTTAAGATTTAGGTTATTTTTTTGCGCGTTTAAATACTTATCATCCTTTTTCAAATAAGTTACCTACTATTTATGTGGGCCCCTCTCTTGCCCCGCTTGCCCTGCCTTAAATCCGGCCCTGCTTAGTAGAGTTGCGGCCGCTCGGTCTTTAAAGGGAGCGCTTTGATCTCGGTCAATCGGTGAAAGGAACTAGTTCGGTCTTTTAGTTCCTTTAGGTCCTTTAGCTCCGGAGCAGATTTTGAGATCTGAGCAGGACACGCTTTGAAATAGGTACTATTGGTCTCGTTCACATCGACTGCCGTGCCGTGCATCTTTCTTTACTCGTTCGCTCTGTTTCCCTCATACGTGTACAACAATTGCTACTGACCTAAAGGACCGAAGAACGATTAAGATCGTTTACGAAGAACTAGTTCGTTTCGGTCCGTGACGGGAATTCTTTCCTTTTATTTCTTAAATTCCTGACCGACACATGCCTACTGCTTAGGTGGGTCACAAATTTAAGTTTATGACTGTACTGACTCTGACTCTGTCTCTGACTGTGATCTTGTGAGGGTATTTGAGGACGTCTATCACAAGTAGTGTGATTGGCGACAACGTGCACATACAGCCGCCATCAAATATATCGAAGCAGTCATGTGCTTTTTACACGATTGCCCCAAAAAAAGAGTGTAATGTTTTCAGGGTTCATATTTGTATGTATGTATGTAGGTATGTGAGTTTCTTTATTCCACTATAACTTCTAAATCCCGTGACCGATTTCGATGTGCGAGGTATCGTTAGAATCCTTACGTCATCCCGGGTGACATAGGATACTAAACTGTTACAAAATGACAATTATTAACATATGTAGGTATATCGACGACAGTATACAAAATGCAGTCGGGTTTTTAAAGCTTGCTTTTCAGTTATAAAACGTTCAGATTTCTTTTTGCACGTCGTTTACCACAATATATTTTGATGACGCTTGGCTCTTCCAACTTTAGCGGGCCTAGTATGGTTGCGTTTATATCGCGTGTCAAATGTGGATAAAGCATCCATCACTCTCGTACTTATACAACGTGTCCCAAAACTCAACGATAAGCCGGCACCAGAGGATGGAGCTGCTTATGATTAGTCGAGAAAAAATAAAAAAGATAAAAAAGATAAAAGAAATTTATTTAGTAAGTAGGCCGCTCGGGCACTTTTACACGTCAAGATACTACCAATACCAATACCAATAAGGAAAAGATATATTTTTTTCCTTATTTTTTCTCGACTAATCATAAGCAGCTCCATCCTCTGGTGCCGGCTTATCGTTGAGTTTTGGGACACGTGGTATACGTGTCAAAAAGTGACGGATGTTTTATCAACATTTTGTCACGTCCTATACCTACCTATATTAGGCCCCTAGGTGTCGTATGATTTTTTTGTACTCTGAAAAGCCGCGGCCTCATACATAGTCTCCTATTGTATTCCTTAACCTAACAATCCTTTGCTTAAAATGAAAGCAAGTATAAGGCAAAACCATTTAACGGAATAACGACTTTATGTGATAAGTTAGAAGGTTCATTTTAACTAAGCTTGGTCGGCGCTTGGAACTTTATGGAATTGAAGGCGACTTGGTTGTTAATCTACGATGCATTTAATTCCGAAAAGTAGGTAGTATCTGTGAACGAGCTTTCATTTAAAAATAACCATTTAGATTTACACATTGGTTTTGAGACTCTCAAGTCGATGGCGCTACTTCAAAAACGTCATATTTTGTGTATTTTTCAATCATATTTTATGAAAAGTTCGTACTTTTCTTGCTTTTTCAATTAGCTTATCCATGGGTATTGAAGATAACTGAGAAAGCAAGATAGATATGAACTTTTACGACCGACCGAATACTATGTAACATCCTCTGTCCTTGCGGACCATTAATGCGCAAAAGAAGTATCTACCTAGGGCGACATATAATATATACAAGAGATACAACCCCTCACTGCCCAAAGCATCTCGAAATTCCTGGACGCAACAGGCCTTTGCGGTGAGCTCTAAACAAAGCGCTGCCACAACAGATCAGCAATGGTCGAAGTGGCATACAAGGCCCATCTCAACCCCCCATATAATAATAATACTATGTATAGCATTATCATTGAGTGATATGTGTAGACGCAGCAGTCGTCGCCGCGGTCGACCCCCAACTCCTCCCCGCGGTCGACCAAGAGTCCGCCGCTGCCGGGCGCCCAGCCTCAACCGACGGCGCCAGAAAGGTACCTGCTTTTTACTTACACTATAAGTATAGTAAGCAATCCAAAGGTTAGGAAGTCTGAAACTTAGAGAGAGTTTATTGCGAAGTGGATGTCATTTTCGCAGCACTATGTATTTATTTAGCTTATAAAAATTGGTAGATTTAAGATAATGTTTAATTACATACATATATACATTAAATCACGCCTGTTTCCCAGAGGGGTAGGCAGAGACCACTTCTTTCCACCTGCTACGATCCTGACAAATCTCTTTCGCTTCTTCCACATTCATACCTCGAGTCATGCATGCACGTCGGTTTCGGGTACTTAAGATCCGGTCCTTTTCCACTATTTCTCCTTATCTTATTTAATTAATTGTAAACTTTTACATGTTTAAGGATAAAAATAAACTATGGAGAAAATTTTTCCCCGGCAATGTGTGACCGGCTTACTATGTGCGCACCATGAATGTCTTGCTCAAACATACGAAGTAAGAGTAAGACAAAAGTTGCCGGCCACACATTCATGAAAAGTGGATACCACTCTGAACTGAATAATCTGTGTTAGAATACAATAGCTCTTTAAAAGATTCGGGTAAAGTAGGTTAGACTTTTTTTACGCTGGAAAATGCTTTTCGCTTACCACCTGGGCCCGGGGGAGCCTGCGGTGGTGGTGGTTGGTGAGGGCCACAGGTTCCGCTTGCGCGGCTCCGACATTGACAGAGCGCCCCGGGAGAATAGGGAATACGCATGGAATTTTTTAAATCGCATTTCTCAACAAAATATATTACCGTAAAAGAGATCGCCAAAAGTGAAATCAAAATTAAAATCGGCCAAAAAATACGGATGATTCATGCATTTTAAACTGCTAATTAGACAGCGATTAGACATAGAGATCCGATATGAACTGTGACGTCATGTCATGTAACAAGTCGGCAATATGTTAAATTCTGTTTTGCTTGAAAGAGATAAGATCAAATCTTTGTCGGCTTATATCTTGGTTATTTCTATAGCTCTACAAAAAGTGATTTTTCTCAACTGTTTGTTACATGAATCAGCTTTTTATTGAAGCTTTGGAAAAAAGTGATGAATATTTGCTATTCAGAGCGCTCATAGACCAGTAGACCAAAGAAGGGGACAAACCCCCGATCCATCACACAAGCCCCACCGTCATGACAAGGTCGTAATCATAGGAGAGTATGAGAGCGAGTGAAAAAGAAACACAAGCTCGAAGGTATTTTTAAGGGCTTTTGCACTGTTCCCAGTATAGTGTGTATTACGTGGACTAGGCATTTTTTTGTCTTGTAAATGTTGTTATTCTTGCTTATAACATGCGCAGAGAGCCGAGCGCGCGCGGTACGGTGCGCAGCGCACCGCAGACGCCGTCGCTCGGCGAGCGCGAGCGCATCGACATGACGCACAGCCTCGGTACGTATAAAAATACATACATACATACATACATACATACATACATAAACTCACGCCGTCATTCCCAGAGTAGGGTAGGCAGAGCTACAGAATTACCAACAACTTGTTGATAATTCTGTAACCCATTTTGCACAATTAGGCTAAGATATTTATCACTCGTGAACTTGTGATCAGTGAGATCTATAATTATTTTTGTTTTGCATAGGGGATATACAATTGTATACTATTGTTAATAATATCGTTTGTAGTATTTACGAGTAGCATAGTATGTATGTATGTATACTCTTACATACATAGATAGATACATTAAATCTCGCCTGTTTCCCAGAGGGGTAGGCAGAGACCACTTCTTTTCACCTGCTACGATCCTGAAAACTCTCTTTCGCTTCTTCCACATTCATACATCGAGTCATGCACGCACGATGGTTTCGGGTACTTAAGATTCGGCACTTAAATTCCGTTATACCCAAGAAGATCATATTCGCAAAATATCATACTAGCAAAACATAATATACGCATAGCATCACATTCGCAAAACATCATATACGCATAACATCATACTAGCAAAACACGATATTCGCAAAACATGATATTTACAAATAGTCCGGTTTTGTTATAAAATCGTAGGTAGGTTTAGGTTATGTTAGATGTACAGCAGGCCCGGAGGGCCAAACCACCCAGAAATAGGAGCTCCGCGGTAGCGGAGCTCCGTCGACAATGTCTAATTCATGTCTTAATAATAGTTATTTTTTGCTAATGTGATGTTTTGCTATTATGATGTTTTGCGAATATCATGTTTTGCGAATATGATGTTTTGCTTTTATGATATTTTTCAGAATATCATGTTTTGCGAATATGATATCCAACGACTGAGGGGAATTAACGTCAAATTTCAAATATAGAATGTCGAACGGTCTATACCACAGAATAAAGACTAAAGGCATAGAAACCGTACTAAATAAGCAGAAAACACATTATGGTTCACTTCTTTTTACTTATGGTTTTCATAGTGAGTTGGAAAGAGATGAATCTATAGCTGTTCTTTCGTCATTTGGTACATCGTCACAAGTAAGGCGTGATTTGGACCTATAAGCACCTATAGTTTTTGGACCTATAGACAAGGAAAGACAAATCCTTCCTATAGGAAGGACAAAGAAGTCCCTGTGTAAAACCTTGTGACAATGACAGTTAAAGAAGAAAAAACAGCCTACTTTTTGTTTCATTTTTTCTCATATAATATGTTATCTAAAAAGTAGAGAAAGATAGCTGACGCAAAGTACGTCTTATAGTCCGGTTTCTATGCTATATGTTCTTATTATGTGGTCTATACAGATGTGTTAAACTACATTCAAGAAGTCATTTACTTAATTTGTTCACCTATACTGTTTTATTTTGCATTTACAGGCATGGAAAGTATGGGGGGCGATGGCAGAAGTTTCCACCAAAACCAGCGACCGACTACCAGTAAGTAAATTATCATTGTTTTGTTCAAGTTTTAACTAATATAAGTCACGGGCAAAAAGCAAGTGTTTTCCAGTACTTTTAATCGAAATTTGACATACTTAAGCAATTCATATACCAACAATATTATAAGTAAATGCGAAAGTTTATGTGTTAGTTTGTCACTCCTTCACGTTGCAGCAGCTGGGCGGATTTGGATGAAATTTGAAATGGAGATAGCTTATACCCTGGATTAACACATAGGCTACTTTTCATCACGGTTTTTTTTTTCGAAAAAGTTTCCGATGGCATAACGATAATCGAAATTTACGCAGGCAGAAACTAGTAATAAATAAATGTCAGGGGACAATCTCGCACAAAACAGCCTAATCCCAAAATGGCTCTATGCTTTTAGCATGGGTGCAAGGCAACGATAAACATACTTATGAAGTCAAAAACATAGAAAAAAAGACCCAGGAACCATACTGGTGCTAATTAAGTAATCACACAAATATTTGCCCTTACCGGGAATCGAACCCGAAGCTTCATTAAGATGTTTATCAGGATTTACTATAGTATATTCTGATATACTTTACGCAAGTCCTGTTTCCAAGGGTATTTTTCAAAAAAAAAATGCATATTTAAGGGCTTTAATTAAAAACAAAACTTAATTGATTCCTTTGTGTAACGAATGTTACCCATATAATTTGTATGACTAGCTTTCGTTACACAAAGGACGCGATCGTGATTTTGTTTTAATTAAGCCTTTAACTGCGTTTTTTTTTTTGAAAACGACACTTTAAGCAAATTTCTGTTTAAAAAAAATCTGTTGGTAAAATGCAATATTTGCCGTACAATGGTTTAATCTTGTTCTAGTGGGCATCGACAACCGGAGTCTCCGAAGCGACCTGATGTACGCGGCGGATTCCGTCACCAATGCCATGTCGACCCTGGTCCGGGAGCTCAACTCTGGTGAGTCGAATACTGGTCTATATTACAATCCCTAATCGTCATTTGTCCTAATGCATCGTTCGCCCGAATTTTCGTTTATTCTAAAGCCATTTCCGCCTGACATTTGATTTTTTAGAGTGTTTACAATCCTTTTTTTTTGACCCGAGGGAAATTCCTATGCATACCCACTCCGAAGGGGGCCAGGACGGGTTATGCTCAACTTGAACAGACTTAAACCCCCGGGGCGTTGCGCCGATCGCTACGGGACCGCTATAGCGCCAAAACATACCCCCCAATAGCAGGTGCCCTTTGGGGGTCGCCTAGGCCCCTCGCTTTCTCCACTGAGGGCACCCTGAAACACGGCAGGGGCCTTCCAGATCGGAGGACCCTCCCAAGATGCATTGCGCTAACTATCGTTTCTATTCGATTCGTTTTTAAACCAATCGCGTCACTGGTAGATGACGTGATACGAAAAGTCACGTGATCTACCAGTGACGCGATTGGTTTAAAAACGAAACGAATAGAAACGATAGTTAGCGCAATGCATCTTGGCAGGGCCCTAAGGAGTTATAATTAGTGTTGGTAAAGACTCAAGTCCTTGGAGTTTCCAATTCTAAGACTCGACTTTAGTTTTTTAGACTCTAGTCATTGAATCGCAGCTCGAGTTCTTTTAACCTTGGGAGGGACTTGAGTCTTCTGTAGTCTTCGATAGAGACTCAGTTTTCTATAGAGACTAGAGCCTTCTATAAAGACTCGAGTGTTTTAAGTTTTAGTTAGTTCCTACTTATTGTTTAAAATCATTTCATTTATATATTTTTATTTTTATTTCAAACCTTTCTGGAACATGCATGACATCGTGTTAATTTCATTAGGTAGTCATCTTTCATATATCTGAATAGAAACTTCAAAAGTGAGTCTTCATTACAGAACTCGAGTCTTTTTGATGCACACATACAGATGAAAAAAAACTATAAAAAATCGTATCTATTATAGTTTTTTTTCATCTGTGCATCAAAAAGACTCGAGTCCTATAATGAAGACTTGAGTCCTTTCCAAAACTTGAGTTGTGATTTCAGGACTTGATAGGTTCGAAAAAGGACTCGAATCGAGTCGTTACCAACACTAGTACAACTAATACAACCCTAACCTAACTGCAGGTATTTTTGGAATTAAAAAGTTATCTGACAGCTGAAAACCAGTTTATCCTCGTCAGGCCCACCGTACTACAAACAGCCAATTTTTTGTCAGTGGTACTTTGAATCTACCATCGAGACAATAAAGTTCAATTACGTTTGTTCAATAATGCCATTTTCAGTTTATGAAGAAATTAAAATGAACTTTATTCCCATTGTAATACAGTTCAAATTAAATTGCCTTATAATGTTCATCCTGTTGCACACTGGGCCTTACGAGGTTATAACAAACAATCCGTTCCGCATCTGTTCCTTCGTGTATGTGGTGTTCAATAAAGTGTTTTGTATTGTATTGTAACAATCATTCGGACAAACGATGCGTTATTACAATCTTTATTAGGAATTCCGAGGAACACACGTCGAATACTGCCCCGAGGGCTTGCACAAACTTATCTATTTCACTATTTCATAGAAAATCTTAGGGAAGTCCCTCGCATACTCAAGATTCAAGACCGCATCGAGGCACGGGCGGAGTTTGTTCAAGTCTTTAGACTAACATTAGAATATTAACATTATTACGGCCTTCCCTAATATTCAATCTATAGTAAAAGATAAAGCTATGGTCGTGTAAAAGTAATGTAACAAGAATTTTAATAAACAAGTACTAAACAGACTACAAATACTATGGCCGGATCTTCCTAACTTTTTTTGTAAGAGTAGTAATGGACAGTGCCCGTTTATAAACATTTTTATTTAACGAAACCCAAAAAGATTGCAATTATATAAGAAAAAACTTAAAAAGCGAAATATATAAAGCGCTAACAATATTGAACTGACAAAATATTTATGTTCGCCATTTTCCGTCTTCAATAAAAGCTGTTACATGTAACAAACAGTTGAGAAAAATCATTTATTGAAAAGCTATAAAAATAACCAAGATTGTTCCTATCTCTTTCTAGCAAACAGATTTTAACATTGAGTTTATATGGCCAACCTGTTACATGACGTCACAGTGCATATCGGATCTCTCTGTCTAATCGCTGTCTAATTAGCATTTTAAAATGCTTGTATCATCCGTATTTCTTGGCCGATTGTAATTTTAATTTCACTTTTGGTGATCTCTTTTACGGTTTTGTCATATTTGGTTGAGAAATGAGATTTAAAAAATCCAGGCATATTCCCTATGAAGTTTTGTACTGCCCTCCTTAGAGAAAAGGGCGTATGTCTTATAGAACTGCGTATTTATTTGTGATCTTATTTTTTAACGTGGAGGGTTAACTTTGCTTTAACTATCAAAATGCACATACGTCCTTTTTATTTAGAAGGGCAGTGTAGTGCCGATGCGTTTTGATTCACTATTAATTTTAACATACAATCACCATTCCTAAGTCTTTCTGTTAAGTTTTCTCATCAATCTTAAACTTTTTTAAATCGAGAATGGTTTTAATACAATAGACGATGGTTTCCAAAGTTTTCTATCCGTTTTAGAGCATCCTCAGTTTATATGTCAGTTTAAGATATCATAATTATTGCCGGGACTCTATTCTACTCGGTAAAGCCGTATCTTAATCGTATTGTTTTAAACTCGGCCGTCATTACTGTAAATAAGAGCTATCGCAACGTTGACAATACGATACCTAGGGATCGGAAATTCGGATGCTTTTATTGTTTTGTTTTTGTTGTTGTATTGATGTTAAGTAGTATGGAGGCGGACTCAATTTAATTTTGCTAATATTTTTCCCGGGATTTCCTGGAATACCGGAAATTAGGATACATATACACATACGTATTTAAAGCATATAAATAACATATTTTAGTTGTTTCTTTTTACAAAATATGTGGTTTGTTTAACTAACAGTACCTACACTATTCTTTAACATAAACTAAATTAAATTTGTTAAGTTACATATTATTCTTATGAAAATGGTACTAACTTTAGTAGTTTTGTTAAGTCACCAAATCAAAACAAATATACATAGTCATACAAAATGGAACTGTTTACCAACGTGTAGGTATGTTAAAATAATTGCTGAAAATAGTCATAACCTAAATATTTTGACAGTTATCACTATTTCCTAATGTTTTATACGATCACGGAATCCCGGAACTTAAATAATTAAAATAATATTTTTAAGAAGCCGACCCCATACTTTCTGAGCTTTTTCCGGAAATTTGCTAATTGTAGGTATAAAAGCATCCGAATTTCCGATCCCTAACAATAACATATCAATAGCAATATGGTTTTACCGAGTATAGGGAGAATACAGCCCTTGTTATCTTGTCGCATAATTTTGTTAATTGTTTGTATAATACATTATAGTTTACTGTGTATGTATGATTATCAGAGGTCGGAATTCTCGTAGCACTTTTGAGCTGTCATAGGGACTTCTCGTTTATCAACTTCCGATATACATATTCTATCGATACATTATAGAATACAACATATTAAAGAAGACTAAAAGCACAGGTAAACAACAGGCGGTCTTATCGCTAAAGACCGATCTCTTTCAGATAACTAATAGAGATTTGCAATGAAAACAATCGATAGCAATTCTTGTTGCAATTTCTTTCGAAATATGTTTAAAAAGCATAAAAAATACACAAATTATTTATAAGAAACTATAAACTATTATTATTTTAATTCCTTTTTAAAATTTCCAAAAAGTTGGTATCCAAAAGTTATATCGAAGAGATCGCTCATTCGTGATAAGACTGCCTGTTGTTTACTTCTATTCGTAAGACTATTTAAAAAAAAAACTTGTATTTATCGATATACATATGTACCTCGGAAGTCGATAGACTAGAAGTCCTTATGACAGGTCAAAAGTGCTACGAGAATTCCGGCCTCTGATGATTATGTTAAGATACCTATGTCAAAGAATGTCTTATTGCACCTACTGTTTTTTCACATTCGTGTTTGTATACTGACGCGATTTTTCCAGTTGCATTTTTCCTCATTCTAGAAATCAATTGAATAGTGTCAACGGGAGCTCCAACTTCGCGGAGCACCCATTTCTGGGTGCTTTGGACCTTTGAGCACGCTGTAAAAATAACATGGTCTAAACCTACCTACATACTTTGCACTTATTATAAGTGGGAAAATATGCGACTACGATAAATCCGGATTAGAAAATATGCGACCGGAAAAATGCGAATAGAAAATTCGCGTTAGAGAATAATATATATGCGGAAAAGTAATTTAACAAGCCTAAAAAATTAAGTGTTTCAAAAGGGTTCCGAGAAACTTCGTTATAATGAATTCTGTAAACCATCTTACAATTATCTTAACAACATACTCCTAGATATTATATTAAAACAGATCAATCCACATATTATGCGGGCCTAGTATGGCTGCGTCTATATCGCGTGTCAAATGTGGATAAAGCATCCGTCACTCTCGTGCTTATTTACGTGTCAGAAGGTGACGGATGCCTTATCCAAACTTTGCCGCGCGATAAACGCAGCCATATTAGGGCCCCAGAGGGCCCTGCCAAGATGCATTGCGCTAACTAGCGTTTCTATTCGATTCGTTTTTAAACCAATCGCGTCCCTGGTAGATGACGTGATACGAAAAGTCACGTGATCAATCAGTGACGCGATTTAAAAATGAAACGAATAGAAACGTTAGTTAGCGCAATGCATCTTGGCAGGGCCCTCTGGTCAGCTTTGTCGCAGTAGATACATTTCTGTGGATAAAGCATCCATCACTCTTGCAAATACATACTGGTCAGAAAGGCACAGACATTTTCCCGTTTATCCAGTATCCGCATTTATAAACATGACCATAATAGGCATGCAGGAACTATTTTTACTTGTTTCAATTTCTTTAATTTACCTTTTTTGGTGTTTTTTCATTCTATATGCATGTAGTTTTATGTTACTAAATGTTTTGCAGAGGGGTCGGACACCGAGGATACCGTCAAAGGGGCCGTCGGGCCTAGGAAACAGAGAGGTAAGCCACAACTATACCGCCCTTCTAAATAAAAGAGACGCATGCGCAATTTGATAGTCAAACCATACCCATACCTTAAGAAATAAGACTTATACATATGCTGGTCTATGAGACATGCGCCTTTTTTTCTAAATAGGGCAGTATAAATCTCGTCTTTATTCCCCAACATTACTACTGAATTTTGCTTACAATACTACTGTAAACTTTTGCAAGTTTTCTTATAATATTTTTTGGCTGGAGTGAATTAGAAAAAAATTTTTTTTGTAGGACGGAGAACCTGTTGTCACCTTTACAATTTATCAAACGATAAGCTCTTAAAAGCCTTAGTTTCAAAATGTGATTAGATTACACATGTATACCAAATTTCTGGTACAGTTGACAACAAAGAAATTTAAGCCCTTATTACAATGCAATAAGGTGAAAAAGTGGATACATCTCTTAGTAGTCGACTGTAATTTTAAATTTATTCGTAATATTTTGAAATAACCGAATAATGTCTTCGCGTGTGATATCCATGGACTTATTTCTCTAATAAGTCTTTGGGAGTGTCTATAAATAACTCGAAATTGGCGAAATACACCTGAACAGGAGTGAAAGCCATTAATTCAAATTAGAATTACAATTATAATTAGAATCAATGAGATTCAAAGTTTCTCGTGTGGTTGCCGAGTTAGAATAGTGCCACTCCATGTCTTCCCGTGGATGTCGTAAGAGACGACTAAGGGAATAAAGGCTTGTAGTACTGTTAGGCGATGGGCTTGCAACCTGTCACTAATACGCTGGTAAACATCTTAGCCTAATTGTGCAAATTGTGGTTATAGAATTATCAACAAGTTTTTAGAGATGTTTGTAATTCTGTAGCTCTGCCTACCCCTCTGGGAACGAAGGCGTGAGATTATGTATGTATGTATGAGATTCAAAGTAACAGAATTTCTAATTACATTCTTGCACTTCTTTGCGAGCTGGACTATCAAGTGAAAGTAATAAATTTATTGCAGTTTTCCACTTTTAATAGTAGTTTACGTGACGGTTGCGTAATGACAGGCATTACAACATGAGTGTGGTTTATGAAACGAGCAGTAAGGCGAGTTTCATAATAGATCACACGAGTGTTGTAATGCTAATAACGCAGAGTCGCGTACAATACTTTATCTACACACATAATTTATAAGTACTCTAAGATGGGTTCAGAAGCCGAAAGGCAAATTGCCACATTTGGAACATCTTCCAAAATTAACAGCTGTCATCGCTGTCACCTACTACCACAGGTAATGCTGGTCTTTGCCTACGGGTTTTGAACGCATAATAGAGGACTTATGATATGTGTGTAGATAAATATAATTGTTTACTAATGCATGGTTATGTTATGATAGCATGTTCATTGCATTTGAATATCATCACCTTCTAGAAGCCTCTTGAGTTCTTGATCATTAAAATAATTGAAGCCAAACTAAGCTCTAGACGACGATAATCATACTGACATAAAAAAATATATGCTTAAATACCTAGAATAATAACAACAAATAATAATAAATAACATTGGATAATTTACAAAATGTAGCATCTGCAAAATGCGCCGTATGTGTTTCCGGGGCTGGCTTGTTGGTACAACAAAAACTACTGTACAGCATTCCCAGCTTTGTTAATAGCTTTCGACTGGCTATCGCTATCACGCTTGCACTCGCAACTGACGGTATATTTGTCACTCGTGTGTCATAGAAAAACGATCATTGCCGATTGCTATTAAGAAAATGGTTGCACTGTACAGATGTAGTGAAATATCCTTTCACATCGTATTTTCTCGGAAATATTCGTATTTGTCATGCTACTTCAGTCTGACTCAGTACCCATCATGACAACGTGAGGGTAAGTCGCATCGCGAGAGTGATCGATATAGAGTGGTTAATACCAGAGCATTTGTTTGTTAATTAAGAATAAGTTTGTTTTTAGTTTTTTTTAATAGGCATGCCGAAAGCATTAAGACCTGGGAAACATTTAGATCGACAAGCCTGTGAAATTATTTTCAACATTTATTTATATTTCTTCTTGTTTACCTGCACCTAATTTCTGTATATTTGTTCGTGGTCGTTTTAACATCTCGGTGTGATATACTTCAAACTCGTGGTTTGACATTTGACACTGATAACTAAAGTACTCTATTTATTTAATACAAACATGTCACTTAATAATTCAATAATTCATAGACACGTCGGCATCATTCGGAAGTAGACGTGAGTTCCGAGTTTTCGCGATGTGAAAGGATTATTCACTAGATCTGTAGTCCCTTGAAACGTGAAAGTCTCGTTTTGCTCCACCTTTATAAATATGACTTCAATGTCTTTAGATATAAAAAATTTGACAGCTGGGGACGTTGCGTTAAGATCAAGGCTTGGAACCGGTACCATAGCAATACTCAATTTCCCTGAAACCGGTATTAGTACAGTCAAGGGCACCAAGATTTATACACCACAAAGTCGCATATGTACATAGACCTTGTTACTATGGCAATAAAGTGTGGACATTTAGTTTTACTATTGGCCTATTGTAATTCAATCGTAATGTTCCAGATTTCGAAGAGGACGATGACAGCGACGAGCCCATGCCGCGGCCGCAGCCGCCGCGCCACTACCTGCACGACAACAACGTTCAGGTACGCACACACACACACACACACACCACACCACACCACACCACACCACACACACACATTATTACTAATTTCACCGGAAAACACCATCTAGCATCTTATTCCTCAGGGTTGGCAAAACATTTCCGGTCTTAGGATTGCAATATTTATATTGTAGCTTAAATAATACAAAGGTCTATGGGTTATTCTTAGTTGGATTTGTAGTTATAGAGTTAATTTAAGGTGAGTGTGCGTAGACATTTTAAGGTTTTGACACACAGCGGGCGCGACATGATACGACATGATTTGTGTGTCATGTCGCTCCCGCTGTGTGTGCCTTGCTCAGTTGAAATGTCGCGCTGCGCTCGCCGAATATGCCATAACTCGAATTCCTGCTCGATTATTTTCCTTGGTTTTATTTAACCTTTTGACCGGCTTAGTCGGATCTGGCCGACATCTGAAAGTGTCACTGCCGACACTTTATTTAGTATCAATTAAATTGTAATTTGCATAGCGTAGCAAATTTGTTTTGCGTGTGAGTGACACATTGAGACGCTCGCGTAAGACGCTCAAAAGGTTCGAACTACCCACATGTTGAAATTGATTTGCAACCTTATTTTTTGTTACGTTAAGTTGATTTTTGACCCGCATGTCATGACTGTTTCATTGCAGAATATGGCCGCTAGCGTGCAAACGCATTCTTAAGTATGCAGTTTTTTGCTTGAGGTTTGTTTTTTGTTTTTGTTTTCGCTTTTTTATGCCCTTGTGATATTATGCTCAAATACCTATTTACAATGTTCATTATTATATAATTTATTATAATGTTAATAAATAAATACATAACTTTTAACCTTTTTAACGCCATCGACGGTTATATCCGCTCCACTAGTTCAACGCCAAAGACGGATATTTATGTAAAAATAGACCTAAGTGTCTATGGAGCAAGATCTAGTTTTAAGCTGTCATTGGCGTGTGAGTGACGATTTTTATATTTGACATAGTGTTGAAAAGGTTAAATGTGAACAAAATTGACAAAAGAATGCAACCGCCAACGTACCGATCACGATGTTACGTGCAACAGTAACAGTTAAAGCTCGCTAGTGAGTACCCGGCTTAACAGAAATGGCGTCACCACACTAGTATCTAGCGATTGAAGCGCAACGCCAGCGATGCCGTTGATCAATGATCCTAAATCAACGTCGGACTACAGTTCCTACTACATGAAATCGATTTGTCGTCGATATGTGGAACGATCGAGGGTCGGTTGATGACAGAAAGTATATCACAACATACCGCATGTTAAATCCAACGATCCAACCACTCGTTCGCAAAATATCAGATTTTAAAAATAGCACACTACTCTCTTTGCCAGATTCCCGAAACACCAGTATAAAAATATTGGGTAAAGATACACTTTTTTTTGTTTTTTTTGTTTTGGAATTTCCAGTATATTGAAAATCTGTTTTTTTTAAATTCTGGTATTTTGGGAATGAGCGAATCCAATAATGGCACTATGTAAAAAAGGAATTCACACAAAAGTTATTTCTTTTTATCCGCAATAATGTCACTATTCAAATAGTTTTTTCATAATCTAGTGTCACTGTTGAATTTAAGTGTGATTAACGATCGAAAACCGGTGATGATTAAGCGATAGTTTGATCGATCAATATTAATCTTCTATAGCTACCACAGTAACTGGTCGACAGTCGATTCGATTAATCGATTTCTGTAAATATACTAATATTAACTTAAGTGTTATTTCCAGGACACGCCTCCCCCGCTGCCCGCGCGCACCGGCCACTACTACCCGCGGACATAGTGTCCTGTATCTACTATTACTATACTTAACTATACCATACTATCAATATGACTATATATGACATTATTATTAAAACTGAGTTTAAAACAAATTCAGTGTTCGCAATGAGTGTAAAAGCGCTAACGTCGTTTTACATTTCATTTATATTAGAATGAGCACGTGCGTTGTGTAAGAACGTCGTAACAACCAGTTTAATGTCTCCTACCGTTTTTGATCGCCATACAACTGTAAAGCTATGAATTGCGTTATAACGTGTAAACTGAACGAATTATTCTCGGTAGTTTCATGCGTTTATGTGCGTTAGAGTAAGATAAAAGAGTCTACAGTTTTCCCAGTTTCTTAATAGCTTTCGGCTGGCTATCGCTATCACGCTTGCACCCGCAACGAACAGTTTATTTGTCATTCGTGTGTCATAGAAAAACCGGACAAGCGTGAGTCGGACTCGCACACGAAGGGTTCCGTACCATTATCTATAAAAAATCACGTTTGTTGTACGGGAGCCCTCTTAAATATTTCATCTGTGAAAATTTCAACTGTCTAGCTATCACGGTTCATGAGATACAGCCTGGTGACAGACAGACGGACGAACGAAAACGAAGATTGCCGATAGCTATTAAGAAAATGGTAGCACACTCATATTCTTATTTTATTTTCAATTATTATGTATATCACGCGAATGTAGTGACACTATTGACGTCACTACGGGAAATAAATCAATGCAGTTATTAAAAAAACATAAGTATGAAAAGCAATTTATAAAAATAAAATACAATGCTCTCGAAATATATTGGTGTGAAGAATATATAACCTTATGTTGTAATAAAAATTACTATGTATGTTATAAAAACGCAATACCCTCCATTAAGTTGCCGTAGTCATTTATAAATATATTTATTATAAACGTAGATTTAAATTGGCTATATCTTGCTTAAAAACGAGTAAGTTACTTAAAAATTAATGTAAAAAAAACTTTATTTTGTAAGATACTTTATTTGCTTCCTGTGTCTAGTCCCCAAGCTATTCTATCTTAGGTATTTTAAAGCTTAATTTCTATGCAGGAAGATTGGTTTTTCAATACATTTCTTTTAGTGACTGTCCGAAAATCAGTAATTACTTGAATTTTTTATTTTTATTTATATGTATTGTCAAATTTTGATTCAATGAACATGATTTTTTTAAAAGGAGGATTTTAGGAAGATGTATTTTTTGGTCAAGGTACTATATAACGTTTTTTTGCTACAATTACAAATAAGCTCTATTATGCCCCCCTTAAAAGAAATATATCTATTAACCAATCACCTGTGTAACTTCCTATGTCTATTATGTAAACATATTAGTTTTCTGTCTTCCATTCGTCAATTCCTTCCAAAATGTACAAATATGTCAATTGATACTTCCGCTCGACCATGTTGGTTGGAGCTAGGGTCATAAAAAGAGATAGAGAAACTTTTGAAGTGGTTAAACTAAGTCTCTTCTTTGACGTTATTATATGACACTAGCTCTGGATATTATTCAAGCATTATATGGTGTGTTTCAAAATAGTTCTTCACACTTTTACCAACTTTCCTTTAGCTCCTTCTTTACATTCCAGTGTTGTATACTGCTTTATTAAGTGTCCCTAGGGCGCTCGCGTCTTCTTACAAACTTACTTTTTAAATCCTGGATAAAGACGAAATAAAAAGTTACAAGGAAACATTTTTTTAAACCCGTGGAGTGCCCTGAGAAAAACTTAAAAATATATTTTAACCTTTTCAACACTATGTCAAATACCAAAATGGTCTGACAAGACAATGGCAGCTAAAGGCCAGAGCTAATGTCAAACTTACCTCATAGAAATTCAGGTCTTTTTTACCCTGACACCCATGACGGATATATCCGTCAATAGCGTTCAAAAGGTTAAAAATGGGCGCAAATTCGATGGGTTAATTTTTTTTGGTCAAAAATTTATTTCAGATAGCGAATGATGTTTTTTATTACTGCAATGTTTCACTTTATTTGGATATGCTGTATAAAAATCACAGATAATAACAGCACAAGACAGAATGCGTTCATCCTAACAATACAACGTATAGGTAGGTTGAACATGCATTCTCTGTGCTTCACTTTCTATCGCATAATTCGTATGCATTCATTCGCGAGCTAATCTATACTAATATCACATTCAGTGATACAGCTCAATGGTCAATCAGCAAAAACCCTGCTCCACCATAGAACTGTGCCACAGTGACGTTATTAATCAAACCGTAAGAATTTTCAAACGAAATTTCACTGTGACACAGCTCTGTTGGATCCAGTTTGCATTTTGCCGATTGTACTTGTAGTTTAACGTTTATACCTACAGAATTCACTAAGTTAGTCCTGGAGACCAAGTTGATGCGAGCGTACTAACTTTTAACCCTTGGTATGTCTAAGTATTCATCAGTGCACCCCCCGTTGTCTGCTTAATTAAGCACTCATCAGTGCAAGGTAACTTGATCAACATTTTGAACTTTAAATCAAGGAAGTTAGAGTCTAAAATGATTGAATTTTTAATTCTCCTTTGAATTAAACGTATAAAACAGTTCTAAATTTGACGTTTGACACGCCATTTTGCGACGGACGACGTGTACAAGTGTGCGACCCCTTCCGACATATGAAGGGTTAAATGTTATTAAAATGCAGTATTAAACACGATTAGTTTAATTACTTTAGTCAATGCACCTCACGGATTTCCCCAAAATTGCTCACGAGCTAGCTAAGACTGAAAACATGTCCCTTTTTATGTGGAAATGCCAAATTGTTGTAACCAAAACGTTATTTTTAGTTGAATACCTTTTTATATTCACGACTTTGATCCAAATGCACTGTACTTAATTTAGTCTTTAATTTTATTTTGTTATATTATAAGTTAATTTTAAGTTTTTCCTATGTGACGTATGCAAATGTAATTTGGTTTTATGAAATGGCATGAATCAATGTAAACTGTAACGTATGTCATTTGATTTGATTTGATTTTACTTTGCATCCACTTAAGGAAAACAATATAATGTATTTGAAAGCCATTGTACTCCGCGCCCGACTCACAACAGAAGTGTATTCATCAAAAATATTACATTGACTATATGTATAAATTACAAATGATTTAGATAAAAATGTCCAGCATAATGCTGAACGCGTTGTAATGTTATGTGACGACATTCTTCTATGGTGGTGGAGTCAACAATCTAGATAATAATTTAGATCGAATACATTGTATTCCTTAAGTAGATGCATGCAAACTAAAAAGAATACACTACAAATTTCACTAGCGATATGAACTTATGTGTTGCCAGCTTACTTCAAATGGCTTGACAACATTTTTTGTTACTAACCTGTGGCCATTTGATAATCGAAGCTCGATACATTATCCATCTCTTTCTCCCTTTTGTCTCGAACGATGAGCGAAAAGGACCGAAGTTTCGAAGTTGCTTCGTAGCCACCTAGGAGGCTACTCAGTTAATTTTTAATTGTTTTTGTACGTTCACCATTTAGGTTAAGAATATGCATATCATTTTTATTCGGATGTTGAGTGAGCGTCGTTTGCGTTGATTTTGGCAGTTGTTTGCTGTTTAGTCGTTTGATCGTGGGTTGATTTGTAAAACCAACTTGCTTACTTACAAAATTTTCATCAGTTTTTATTGCTTGTGAGTGTATATACAGGGTGGAAAAAACGAAACCCACATGGACGGCAACTACCTTAAATATTCGAAATAGCAAGTTTTACGCAAAGGAAAGTTACTTTTATTTTTAAAACAAAAAATATTGCGTTATTAGGTTTTAGAAAAAATCCTCTTCCTTAACCGAGAATCGAACTGGTCGAATATGGCAAAACAATAAAGTGATGATACAGATCGAAAGGGTCATTGATAGTGATCAGCGATATCTATAACACCTACACCTTTAAACTAAAGGAAAACCGTAAAAAAACACGACTTTGTTGTTTTCTCATATTCGACCAGTTTGATTCCCGGTTAAGGAAGACAAATTTTCAAAAATCCATAAGTGCAGTTACTATTGTTTTCAAAAATAAAAGTAAGTCTCCTTTGCATAGAATTTGCTATTTCCAATATTTAAGGTAGTTGCCGTCCATGTGGCGTTCGGTTTTCCACCTGTATAGTGAGTTGGTGTAAAGACCCGCGAAGTATGAAACGAATCCTTTCAGGGTTTTATGTGCAATATAAAGCAAAGATCTTGCCGCGGTAATGTGATGGTTTTAGTTAGGTTTTTTTTAGCTTTATTACCCCCATTTTCCAGGGTTATGTGGGGACTAGTATGTGTGCCCAACAGAAGTCGCAGGGTGTTCTATAAAAAAAAAACGCCTCTTTTTTATTTTGAGCATGGAGTTCCAATGCAAGAATCCATCCTTACAAGTAAACTGATGTAGACAAACACTATCAATCATCACAAAACACTGTACTTATTTTGGGTAAATGCTCTTCGGTTCGATTACTGATCTTTGAAAATATTTTGATACTAGTTTTTCTTAACTTAACAAATCTACGACGTGGTTCCTAAATTTACCAATGTTTTATAGTTTCAAGCCTATCCACTTGACAGTCCAGAAAGGACATAGCAACCAAAGCAATGCGTTTAGTAAAATGAAAACAGTGTTCTAATAACAGTATTCATAAGGTTCAAAGTCAAGTGGTACAGTCACGAGATTAAATTTGGTACCCACCTTAGGTCCAAAGTCAATCTGACATTCTACAACAATAAGGTTGAGTTTCCTAAAAGTTACAAATGACTTGACATCTCTAATGACATTGACGACTTAAAGCATATTTTTCTGGAAATGGGTCCCAAATTAACGTTCGTGGCCGTACATTTTATTGCCCTCCCTGTATAAACTGAATGTTAGTTTGTTAGCTTATAGTTATCCAAAGCATAATCGTAGAATAATGAATAAAGTACAATTGGATGTAAGATTGCCATGGCTATATTCGTTTTTTTTATATTACCTATTTTTGTATTCAGGTGATAACGTCAGCCATTTTTTGGAGGCTCGAAACGTGAAGAGCTTAGTTTGTATTTTACTTTATTTAGTCAAGTATATTTTATAATTATGAAACACACACACACTTGCTTATGGTATACAAATGTCTTAACCTTTTAACCTTAACCTAAATTATAATCCACCAAATATCCAGATCATTTCGCTGACGTCCTTTAAGTAACACAAAAGTCTTAATGTTTTTAAAACTATGCTTTGACAGTCTTTAGCACAAGCAGTATGTGGCACCGGTACAGTACTCCCAGCTTCTTTATGGAGTTCGGCTGGTGACAGTTGGTCGCATTCACACTTGCACTTGCAACTGACAGTATTTCTCACTCGTGTTTCATATAAAAATGAATTTAAATAAGAAGATGGTAGTACTGTACTTTATTCAAATTCAAATTCAAATATTTATTTCAGATTATAAATCCATAATGGTTAGATACAATAACTTAAATCTAGTGTTCGTATACTTAAATAACTACTATATTCTAATATACACACAACAATAACATTACATTTTTCGTGGCGGTGTCGCGACAGGCGCGTGCAGCTGTACGCACCGTTCAAAAAACGGCGAATCCCAGCGCTGGGCCAGTTTATGTGATTTTGTAAACTGCAGAAATGGTAATTTCCTGTGAAAAATCCTTAGAGGTTAAAAGGTTCAAGATGCATAATGACTTCACCCTACATTATTTTTGCAATTAATTTCTAATTCATTAAGCGCCTATTTACGTTTATATGGATTATCAGCCATGGGTGGTCAAAACTTTTTAAAGGTGTGTAATTTCTGTGACCCTAGGCTTCTGAGGTTCAGGTGAAAAACGGTATTCTAGTATACTCTGTACACGATGTTTACCTTTTATTACAAGATGAGTCGAATTGTATTCGTTTTTATTAGGGCCACAGACTTTTGCTCAATTTCTGAAGTTTAAAATTTGTTTTCAATCCACGAAGGGCTCGCTTGTTATATTGACATTGCATAGTTGCATTAATGTACAATCAACAAAATAGAACCATGACCCGTTTTAAAACTGTATCAAATTGAAGTTATAAATTAAATCTTAGGATTTGTTAAACATAATATCACTGTGACACGGTTCTTTGTAGGGCAGGGTTTCATTTTGCCGATTATACGTCAAATAGTAGAGTGAAACTTCGCGGATTAAAGCCCTATAACAACATAACAAATAAAACAAGTGTCTGTGATTTCCGAGCATTTTATTACCAATTTATGAATGGAATCTCGGCTAAGAGGCTAGGGATTTATTTATATTACACATCACTACTATAACACAATACAAGTAATGCGGTACAGTTAATCAACTTCTTACAAAGTTGCAAAGAGATCACATATATTGGTCGAATTTCCAGTTAACAACTGTTTCGTTTGTCCGAATTTTGCATTTGTTTCTGTAATGGTTTAAGTTTCCTCGATTCTTATAAAAAAAATCTAACCTAACCTTTAGGTTCTGTAGGTATATCTCTTTAAACGTTTTGAAAAGTTAACGCTTTTCTAACTTATAATGTATGTATGTATGTAAACTCTTTATTGCGCAATAAACCAATTACTAGTAAATTCGTACATAAACTTAAGATTAACATGTAGAATGGCGAACTTATCCCTTTAAGGGATCTCTTAGTTAACGTAAGTTAAAAGTTCTTTTAGTTAACCTGACCATGACAAAGGAAAATAATATAATGTAATTTTCGGAGAAATGAAACAACTGTGAAACAAAACTTTGGTCATGCGATAGCATACCATCGGTGATACTCCAACACAGCGAATCTAAAAACTTCAATTAGTTGCAAAATGTACCTTACTGACTAACTTGATAACGTTCATTTTGGACCTTTTTTAATTTGTTTGTTACGCGAAATTTCCGTATCACCGACGATACGGTTTACCGTGTATTCGTTGCCCTGTCAAAATTTAAATAGCTAGCGCTAGCTTCATAGCCGGGGTAACCAAATAGGTGAATCGCGTCGACTTTTGAAAACCTTTATAAGCAGTTGAATAACTGTATTATGTTTGTATTGTGACAATATAAGATTTAATAACACATCACACGCTCTATCGTGATAATGATAACTGAATAATAGACAAGTATATTTATACCACAAATGTATCAAAACCTGTAAAGTATATGCTTCATAAAAGTTACTACTTGTATAAGTACATGATAACCTTTTGTACCATTCATATAGATTTTGTAATAGAAATAGATGTAGTTGTATGTATATCCGTAAGTATTACAACATATAATAAGAAAGCACAAAATTCTAAGCACTGTTTGTGTCGTTTTTATATAAACTTCGTTTTATATCTGTGTTGTATACGTGTAGGCCGCATATACAACTATATATGTATATTACGTGTAATTGTATAACCAGTTTCATGCAGTTTTGTATGTGTGTATAAAGTTTGAGGGCACGCAGCGTTGCATCGTACCGTAAAGTTGTTAACAGAGAAGTTAATTAAAAAGTCCTACAGGAATATAACTTTAAATTTAAATTTACCTATACCGCCTTCATAAGCTAATAGGCGGTATCTCAAATGCAAAAACCAAAGCAGATTCAATCCTCTCCCGTTAGTATTAAAGTCGCATTTGCCACAGGCGTTTTATCTGAGATACCACCATTTTTCTTAGGGCAGTATTATGTACAGTCGAGTTCATAAATATGTGTACACTTTAATACCTTGTCTATTTAATGTCATGTTTACAGTGCCATACATGAATTGTCACAGCGATTAAAGTGACAAGGTATTAAATGACGAAACCAAAGATAAAGGGAGTAATATAGATGGCGAGTTACTTAAAATAGGATCGTTGGTGGAGCATCTTTATGGACATAAAAAAACAATTGTTCCCTATTCTACACTTCAATATCTATGTGTTTAAACATTTAACTGTTTCCATTCTGAACAGCCAATAAAGAATCTCAGACGAACTCTGTTGAAGTTACGTCGAATCTCCTTTGGAGAAATGTATTTATTACAAAATGGTTAGTTAATTTGAAGCTTTTTGCCATAGAAGATTGAATTGTGTATGAAATAAAGTTTTAACCTTTTTGCCGCCTGTGACGGATATATCCGTCATAATAGCGCAGAATAAACCTGTGAATCCGAAAGATTGAAATTCGCGCTGCTTTTCAATTATAAAAAAGGTTTAATTATATTTAGTTAAGGAGAGCAGTAATACCGAGGCCTATTTTCAGTATCGGTTCCTATAGAGTGGCAAAATAAATATTGGAGGGACATAACGGCGCTATTTGAGTAATATTGTCTGTTCCAAGTTCCGCCTGTCACCACGTCAAGCATTATTTTTGCCATTCTATTGATTTGAGAGTTATGGTTGTGACCCCAACGAATGGATTGACCCCGCAAGAGGTTTATATAGTTGTGCTATATTGTATATTTATAGGTACGTGGTAGCGCTGCGTTGTGCGAATCGGTGTATTTACATTATTGGTATAGTAAGGACTATTGCAATTATAAACATTCCATTGCTTGTGAATCGTGTTTTATTTATTTATATTCCAAAATAATTTCACATTTTTTTGACATTTAGATCGTTATATACGGCAAAAATATTTTTTGTCGTTTGTACGTTAACCAGTGGCCCTATCGTGGTCGCGTTGGTCGCTATGGAGAAAGCCGAGTACTAACTAGAGAGCTGTAACTGTAACTGTTGCTCGTAACATCGTGATGAGTAAACCCCGTTATAATGCTCAGTTTGGGGGCAAGTGATGGGGCAATTTCGATAATCTGAATCGATAAAAAATGAACTTGATTTACTCACTCACTAACATGTCAAAAGATTGAATTCATACTTAATGACCTGTTGTTTCATCGGTAGTTAAACTAACTAATGGTCAAAAACGTTACTAATGGTTAAAATCTCAAGGAAATGTGTCAAATGTTCGATTCCATTTTCGAATTTTAACGATTAGTTAGTTTAAGAACTGATCAAACAAAGGGCCTTAACACAACTCTGCTATAGTGATTGTTAAATTATTATGAAATTAAAGATATTTTATTTATGATTGTATTTTTCATAATAAATTAACAATATTTTTTCCAAATTATATGAAGTCAAACTGCGTCGCCTGCTTGTAAAATCCATTTTTAAATGAAAATGATTTTTCGACCCCTACAGATGTAACTGGCAAAAATCAATCAATCAATTTGAGCTTCCTAAGAAGAATTTTATTTTGACAAATAACTGTATAGGTAAATATGAATCCACCAATGATGTGAAGCAACATCGCTATTTTAGCGTGCCCCCAAACTGAGCGTTTCATAACGGGGTCTAGTGATGTGTACGCCGCTCGCGAGCCTGTTCTCCACTAGAAGCTCGTTACTGTAACTGTTACGGGTAGAGTTGCAGTTCGCTAGTGAGTACCCGGCACTAAACAAGCGTCACTTTCTGAAAAGTAAGTGCGATACTTATTTTGTTTCATCCGCATTTAACCACAGCAAAGAACGCGACTAATAAGCCCATAGAACTTATATTTCAATGGACCAGTTTGACAAAAAAGGCTTTGCTGTGTAGCTTTATTTATGTTACGAACTATACATTGTTTTTTAAGTGCAGGATGCTGTTACAGTTCTCGCTCTTGAACCTTTCCAATGCCGTTGACGGATACATCCGTACCACGGTTATAAAATAACGCCAACGCCGGATAAATCCGTCACAGCTCAAAAGATCCCAGTGTATGTAGTCAGGTTAAAATTAGCTCCTTTTGAATTTAATATAAAGCAGGGGTCAATAGAAATGTCAAAAGATGTAAACAAATCAGTACTGTTTGACAAATAACCTCAATATTTCTGCAAACGAGTTTTGATTTTTAAAACGTATAATTAATAGTTATTTAATCTTAAACGGAATGTAAAAGTAAAAAACAAGCGTGTACATCATTAAAAATACCTCACGCGATGTCCAAAAGTACGTGATTATGGTGTAATAATGGTAAATACGAGTAGGTCCGTTTGGTTTTGTTTACATCTTTTATCATTTCTATTGACCGCGACTTTAGATAAAAATAGTTACAAAATGTCTTAACGGTCTATTTGACAATACTACACTCAGGGGCAAAAAAAACGGGTCAGAGTGCGTTTTTCATACTAAAGACGCTATTTCGAAGCCTTGGTTCCTCGCCAAGGAATGCTTTTAGTGAAATCTGATGATGGGTACCCCGAGCATCGATACAGGACTTCCAGAGTGCCTAGGATACCCAACTGATTGAATCTGCGGTTGCGGTCTGCGGGAATTGTGCATGTTCAGAAAAATGTCTAAACTGGCAATAAAATGTAAGGAAATCCAAATGCAGACGCACTCTGACCCGTTTTTTTGCCCCTGAATGTATAACATTTCAAAAGCTATATCATTTTACGGTGTAGAATAAAGCCCCTTAATATAGGTAATTCCATTAAACTTATACATCCATACACTTTTCGGGCATTTTACAAATGCCATGAACAACTAAATACAAAAAAATAAACATAATCTTAACTAAGCAATAAGTTATTTCTCATTGTCAAAAGTGGCTCAAACTTCACATAAATGTTTTACAAACATGATTCGTAGCATTCTTTTAAACATCTAACACCCTGTTACATAAAAAAAAAACATACTTCGATCATCACAAACAGTAACAGCTCACGCGTAGTTTGTTCGTTTAAAATGTTCTGGTACATTTCCATCCAAGCTCAACAACTTTAAATGTTGAGCCAGTATAGAACCCTGTCGCAGAAAGCCCGTGATTAATTATGACTTTAGTTATTTCACCTGATTTGACGCTATGACAAGGTCCTTGGTTTACTCAAAAATTAAAGTAGTTGACTGTATATACGGTATGGTACATAACTTAAATGACAGCTCCCATAACAAAACCTTATGGCCCTTCTACACGATGGCCCATCATGGGCCAACGTAAGGGACGCATCTACACCTTAGAGCGAGCAACATATTCTTGCATCTCACTCTTACGCATCACTCCGTTCCCTACGTTGGCCCATGATGGGCCATCGTGTAGGCAGCCATTACATTGACATGAGTTGTTGCAGGCCTATTCTCTATTGCTTTTGGCATGTTAAGATATTGTTAAGAAAAACTCAGCGATTATTATGATGTAAATAAGAGCTATTGTTAGTTACTTTGACAATGTAGGTAGTTCGTTCGCTCAAATAGTTTGCATGCTTTTATATGCCGCCACAATGGGTAGGTACAAAGAAGCCGCGGCGGCGCCCACAAAGCGGTGTCGGCTACTTCAAAGGGGCAATGCACAGGGTTGGGCAAAATACATGCTTTGCGTTAATTGAAATACAAATTACAAAATACTATCTCGCAAGTATTTAAAATACAATATACAAAATATCTTTCAGTACCTAATGTATTTGAAATACAAAATACAAATTACAAAATACTATTAAAATCCGTGAAAAAAAAAGAGTTAAAGAATGGTATCTAGTGATATTGACATTGACAATTTGACGTACAGTAACAGGTACAGTGTTGCCAACTCTAAAGATCGACATATTTAGCGGTTGCCATTTTTTACGAAACCTATGGAGCGCTATTATCTTCAGAACGCATTAATAAGCTCGCTAAATAAATGAAGGTTAATGTATTTATCTTAAAATGTATTTTGAAGCCATAAGTATTTGAAATACTAACTACAAAATACCTCGGCGACAGGTATTTGAAATACGAATTACAAATTACATTTTAAGCAAGTAATTGAAATATAAATACCAAATACGTATTTGTATTTCAATTACAAGTACCTAAGTAATTCAAATACTGCCCAACCCTGGCAACGCACACTATTTGAACGGACGAACTATACGATACATGTCAAAAGCAATATTTTACATATTCCCCGAGTAATTATATGACATTCAATACCTAAACTATGAACTACACAAATCTAAACACTACATTAACATTTTTATAACATTTCTAGTCTTTGCAACAAAGAGTAATACATTTATGAAAATAAAACACAGGGACAATAAGTACCTATTTAAAATTAAATAAGAAAGTATTAAATAGGTATACGCATTCAGTATTTCACAGTGATCTAATCACATCTAATTGTCTCATTCAAAACTATTAAAAACTGGTACAGTCAAAGGCATAAATGGGTAAGCTAAACCTTCCCAAGGTGTCAAAAATATCTACAAACCCCTATGCCCCTGATAATAAGGTCTATGTTAACATATATTTGGCGCGATGGCCGTTAGATATTAGTGCTTTTGACTGTACCTATATTTGACCTATCGTCGATGAAACTGCAATACCGCGTAACCAACAATTGCTAATGCCGCGTAACTGACTTGTGGCAAATTTTACAGGAGAGCATTAAAATTGAATATCTTTGTGTTTATTGAGGTTAGACTTACCCAAACGCTAAATAACTTTGTTAACCCCATAATTTAGCTGTTTATTATATTAAGCATCCAAATTTACCAGTATGTATTTATATAAAGCACTTACGCGGTATTACACAATTGAATAATACGTCATCTCTATACTTGTATGCACATTCGCGGAATTGTAAAAACGACATGCTCTCTCGCGGTATCGACATGACGTGACTTTGGAGCTTTCTGATTGGTTATCGACACAGCTGTCAATGCCGTCTGGAGCCTATCACAGTGCTCTACCTACAGCCGCGAAAACTCAAATTGGACACATTTGTTAGTTACGCGGCATTAGCCATTGATGGTTACGCGGTATTGCAGTTTCATCGACGCTATAATCTCTATTACTCGAGCCTAATACGCAAAGAATTCAATAAATAACCTAAAACTAAAGCTTACAAATTCTAAAAGTCACTTTGTTAGCGATAAATCTCTCAAAAATATGCCCTATTGACAACATATGAAAAAGCAGATAGGTAAGTTAATAATGTTTTAACAATTCTCTAACAAATTTCTTTGACTGTTAAAGTTGCAGATCTACAAATTTCAAGCTTACCTATTGTTCTACGCACGGAATAGAAAAAACAGTGGAAGTGCCATGAGCTTCGCTTAGTATCAGACCTGTTGTCGCCAATACTCACACTATCATAAAAACAACACTCCACCATGGAAAATGTTTTTGGTTCGTTTTTACATTCCAAAATAGCACAATAAAGCATGCTTTTGGATTTATTTCCTATTTTAGAAATATTTATTCGCATAATTTTCATGCACAAGCGATCGCGGCAAACTATGGAAGGTTGCGCGGAACTCCGCATAACCATGCCACACGTGACACGCCCACATCACACTTCTACTGTTTTTTCTGTTCTGTGGTTCTACGTATCAAGATACGATATGCATTGGTATACAGTATGCCCCAGGATAAAGTGTACATCGAAAGTGCGGAGGTAGAGCACCTTAAGGGGCATCCGAATCACCCCCATGCATGTATGTTCAACGATTTTTAGTATTTTCGGAGATATTGATATGTCCATTTTATGAAAAACCCTTAAGTTCATGTATTATTTTAATATTTTTTTCAGTGGTTTCTTACATTGATAGGATCATTATGAACTTAGGATGTTTGTGGAACAACAACTTTTTGTGTAATCACACAAAGTTTGTTTTTCCATACTAGATGAAAAACAAAGATGGGGTAAGTACAATTACCTAGTAACTTTGCGTGATTACACAAAAAGTCGTCATGAAAAAAAAACTGGCATGTAGCTTTAAAAACATCCTAAGTTCATAATGATTCTATCAATGTATGAAACCACTGAAAAAATATTAAAATAATACATGATCTTAAGGGTTTAACATAACATGGACATAAGGAAAAATTACAAAAATTCTGATTAAAATTATCAATACCTCCGAAAATACTAAAAATCGCTGAACATACATGGGGTGATTTGGATGCCCCTTAAGGTGCTCTGCCTCTGGACTTTCGATGTACCTACACTTTATTCCTGGGACACACTGTATAGCAACTCATAGGCTTGATGGTTAAATAAAATTTTGTTCCATGCAGAAACGATGTGGATATCACACCTGTGGCAGATTTTTACCGGTAGAACGTAGTTTTTAGATATACACGTGTCAAGGTTTGGTGAGGAATCCTTCTCGAACATGTAATAAGTTAGAGAAGGACAGTATGTATTCCTTGCCTAGTCTCGGCAAGTTTGAAGCTTGCATCAGGGTGTATTCCAATCATCAGGAGCAGAAAATAACCAATCAGATTCTTGGAATGGTAGGATCAAGAATATAAAATTGATTATAGAGCTCTACTATCTTATTAAGTAGATGTTTTCTATTAGTCTTGATTTGAATGGAATCGGACCCTTAAGCACTCACAGCAATTCACACAGCGGGCGGGAGCGGGTCGTGCACCGAGCGGGTATTGAAGCATTCACACACGCGGCGGGACGGGTCGGGAGCCGCGCCCGCCGACCTCCACTACAAACAGCGGGCGGGTGCGGCGGGTCCGTCGCGGGTCCCGCGATGCTCAGCGCCCGACCCGCTCCAGCCCGCTGTGTGAATTGCGCATTAAAGAGTAAAGAAACTTGCGGGGTTGGTACACCTACTCAATTCATGTAGATTGTAGGTCCTGTAAGCCTATCCGCCAAACCCAATTTCCACCGTACATCCTCGATTTTGCATATTTGTTCGTTCATAAATAAATTATTCGTAATACGTTCTCATTTTTCAAAGACGCCACTTTAAATGACTTTTAGTACTCTTAAATAACCTAAACTACAACCTCGTTACGTCCGACTCGCAATCCTTGTCCTTCCTGGCGCTTTTCCCGCCGAGTTCCGCGTATATTTCGTCTATGGTCCGCATCCGTGTCTCTGGTACGCAGCAGACGATGTATACGGTGCTCACGAGGCAGACGCTTGCGAACAGCCAGAAGACTGTGTGGAGACCAGCTAGCTGGGCCAGAGGATGGAACAGTCTGAGTTCCACTGAGACCAGGGCGCAGGCGAATGCGATGACGAGGGAGGTGACAGTGCCGCGTAGCTGGAATATGAATGTCATGGAATTTTATTCTCGGGTAATAGATAACTGGTGATGCTTCCTAAAGTTTTTTTGAAAACTTGGGTGTTGGAAAGTTTGCAGTTATATCGTTTCAAGATTTTACTCCTGACTTTGTATGAATCAAAATTGAAAGGAAGGCATTCTTAATTCAGACTTTAGTGCTTATGAGTAGCCATTATACAAATAGCAACTAGGAAAGTGCAACATCTTTTCATCATCATAACCATTTACGTTTTTTTCCAATGAGCCAAAACGACCTGGAATAGTATATTGTATATGAAATTTGCAATTGTTTATATTTAACAAAAAATATATAATGGGTTTGCTCTTGACTAATTCTTGCCCTTCGAGGACAATACAGACTCTGTAAATACAAGGCCAGAAGCATATTCCACTCTTTTGCAGCACGCATTATGACAGATGATGCAAAGCGCTTCGTTCGAAAAGGCCGAATTTCAACCAGAGTGGCCTGCCAAGATGCAATACGCTAACTAGCGTTTCTATTCGTTTCGTTTTTAAACCAATCGCGTCACTGGTAGATCACGTGACTTTTCGTATCAAGTCGTCTACCAGTGACGCGATTGGTTTAAAAACGAAACGAATAGAAACACTAGTTAGCGCAATGCATCTTGGCAGGTACGGATGGTATCTGCGATACGTCTGGAAGTCGCGGAGTTCGTGGAGGTCCGGAAGGAATCACAGTAAACTACAATTCAAATTAAATACCTGCTCAAACTGACTTTAAAGATAACGAAAGCTAACCTGGAACGAGAACATCTCGGTCATGACGACGAACGGCACGGGCTGGAGTCCCGCCGCATCGCAGTAGATGCAGAGACAGAGCGCCGCCACGGGTAGCCAGCCACCGCCGCCGCGTGCGAACCAACCGCCCAGCAGACACATCGCCACTCCCGACACCAGGCAGGTGCTGGCCAGCAGCGGCTGCCGACATACGCAGAAAGATTTAGTGGATTTTTGTAACATGTCCAAATGTTCATAGTGATTATCCCGTTCCAGTTCCTTCCGCTTAAGGTTCAAGTTGTAAAGACTTGACATAAAAAAAAAACAGTAGCGACCTTTGCCTCACGCTTCGCCGCCCTGGTCGAACTAGGTGAGCTCCTTGAACCCTATAGCTTTGAACGGATGTTAGCTATTTGAGCGGATTATCTTATCTTTTTATATATTTCCTTTCCTTCTGAACTGCTAAAGATAAGTTATTTATGACCATTCGGACATCTTACAAACATACCACTATAAATGTGGGTCCACATATGTGACATTTCATCGTAACATGGTTCCATGACCGTGTCAGTAACTTATGACCCATCCCGAGCGCATGATTTACACTGTCTACATTTAGCGTAACAATCCCTGTAAATTGTTTTTTTTTCTTTACCTACGAAAGAACCACTCGGGGCCTGCTTAAGCGAAGCAGGCCCAACAATGGTTCATGCGTAAATCAGAATATCAACTAGTTGTTCGTAAGCACCTCAGCCATCGTTGTCTTTGAGTCCTGTCCTACTCTAAGATTGGCATTACTGAACACCTCCAAACTTCCTGAACCAAGAGCCCAGGTATCACTAGGTGGCCTAGGTATTCACCTATCAAAAAATAACTAACCTTCCTTCCAGTCCTTTCAACCAAGCTAGAAGCCGTGCAGGACCCCACCAGCTGCACAGCGCCGAGCACAGCCGTCTGCTGGTTGGCCGTGAGCGACCAGCCCTCGTCGTCTTCGCTGGCCTCCCTAAAGATCTGCGACGCGAAGTGGAGCACCGCGAGGCAACCGCACAGCTCCCGGGCCAGGGTTATGATGAGCACGATGCGGAACGCTCGGAATGTGCTGCGGTCGGACACTGGAACAAGGTACATCTTAGTTGGCTTATGTCCCTACGGTAAAGGTAGGTTTGTATTCAACTCCCCCTTTTATCTTCGTAGTCAATCGAACGAAGGTTAAGTCTTACCCAGTCTTACCTTACTTAGACTCATCCTCCTCAAACTTGTGAATGAAAATCGGTTCCTGTCAAAAAAATCTGTTTTGGGACAAACTTTTGCTGCCTACTGCATTTTTTTTGCAAAATCTTTATCTCCTTATCAAGACCAAACTATTGAGTCCTAACACGGTGGGTCCACGTTAAGAATAGCGGAGACCCTGTCGCCACCTTCCGACTCCATCATCAGATCACCTCTTAGATACCATCATATTTATAGCCCATTCCGTTAACGGGAAGTGGGGTAAATTTAACTTGCAAGATTTGACCAATACATACATACATTGCAAGTTAATTAAATTACACAAAACATTTTGTCCTTAACTCCTTACCTCATATTGTGTCGCCTGACCTAAGCATATTTTAGCAAGTCAGGCAACTTTTTACATTTTCCAGAAACTATTTTGATTACTATTTACGTATATTATTACGAGGGGTTAAAAGTAAAATAAAATGCGAATAAACCGTACAAGACGAGGCCATGGTCCAGCAGTGGACGCACACTAGGCTGATGATACATAATATAAATATATGCTTACCTACTGATGATTATCTGTATAGTTTTGTGGTTATCTCATATTATGTATGTATTTATTTACTAATGCAATTTATGTATTCACATTTATATAATGTATTGATATGCTAGTGCATATGTATAGTTAGACCCCATGTTGCACCGCCAATATAATCTGCTTTGCCCAAATGTCACTGGTAGAAAAAGGTACGGCATTAAGTACGCTTTTTGTATATTAAGTATATTCTTTTGAGCAATAAAAAATTAAAATAATAAATAAATCAGCAGCTAGACATAGTCCTACAACATGGTCGGTTTTGTGCCACTCGCATCCAACGGTTTCCCGAAATCTTCACCAGATTAAATTAATATACATACCTACACATACACTAACTCCTTCATTCCCAGAGTAGGGTAGGCAGAGCTACAGAATGACCGACAAGTCTAAAAATGTGTTGCTAATTTTGTAACCACATTTTGCACAATCATGCTAAGATGTTTTTATCAGTGTTAATAAATGTCTAACAACAAACGACCGCGAAGCGCTGGCCTAGTTGGTAGTGACCCTGCCTACCAAGCTAGCGGTCCTGGGTTCAAATTCCGGTAAGGGCAGATATTTCTGTGATGAGTGCGAATATTTGTTCCTGAGTCATGGATGTTTTCTATGTATTTAAGTATATGTTCCTCTATATAAGTATTTATATCGTTGTCCAGTATCTACCCCTAGTACAAGCCTTAGTTAGGGACTAGGTCAATTGATGTGACATTGTCCCCTGATATTATATAGTACATTACTACAGAGGCCGGGACAAAAGGGGTTGCCGGCCGAAGACATATAGACGGCCGAGCAAAGCGAGGCCGGATAGGTCTGAGGCGGGCAACCCCATATTTCCCGCCGAAGTATGTATAGTGCTTTTTTCAAACATGCTATGAAATAGACTACAAAAACATCAAAGTTTTATTTTTTTAATACGCATAGAGGCAGAATGTCATGTTGCCTGTGCCACAAATTTATGTGGAATGGAAATTAAAAAAGAGGACTTTGCCGGCCTAGGCCTGCACGATTTGTATGAAATTCCATTAACGACCTCTTGTCCTAGCCGCACCTGAATACTTCGCAGCCTAATAAGGAACATAACATCAATATTTCATTGCATGTTTGAGAAAAATATCTAAACTACCTAATTGAAGACCCAAGAAATTCAAGCAATACTCATACCAAATAGTAATAAGCAACAAATGAGACCACGTGTAGTGAGGACGAACAAGCGTCATAAGGCGGCAAACATCGTTACCCGAAACTGTGGGAAACGGAATGTTTGGAGACACTCGCCGTTATGTAGTGTCAATAATGTAACGTAGGTACAATTTCGTAGCATCTAGTACATTGTTGTGATCGATTGTTTCCGATGCGAGAAATGTTTTTAGGATTCCAAAATCACGGAGAACCATTACAAGACCTTGCTTTAGGGGTCCATTAGATGATAGGTTTTGTGTCGGTCAATTTAAACAGTCAAATATTTGAATGATATTGCCTGATAGAGTGATATCGACATTCGACACTCATTCTGACTGTTCGTCAGTCTCATCCAAGATTTTACCGAGAATATACGTACCTATCAACTTAAATACAATATCCGGATATTAATAAAAGAAAAACGCGCACAAATCAAAATATATGGATGATCAATCAATTTCATGCAAACATCAGTCATCGCAGTAGGCGGTACGTTATCCGTCAGGTACAGCAGTGCCTCGCAAAATTGACGGTAAAACCTACCATCTAATGGGTTCCTTAAACTTACACGATTTTAGGCGGAGCTGACCTTTAGTAGCTTCAACTGCTCTTGGTCGGCCACGGCTTAACATGGCAAATTTTGCGCAAATGGTAAAAAAGTGGTGCGAAAAATCATCAGAAAAAACGACATCGAAAAATTTAACGAAACTTGTATGGTAGGGTAGAGGCCTTCGCGGACAGTTAAATAACAATGGTCCGGTGTCCGACCGAATTCGTGCTAAGTGCCACCTGACCTCTACATTTTACCTCATCGAAAAATTAAATCAAAAATCACAGCTTAATCTATAAATCGGGACGGTCGCAAAACTCGCACGACAAGCAGAGGAACTCCCTCCACTTCAGTCTGCTCGTGACCACGGCTGATTTAACACAGTCGAAATGTTGCGGTACTTAAATGTTTGTTTTATCACTGAAAGTAATCTTACCCTGCGCAATCAGGAATGGGAATTATTACTCGATATACCTACATATAGTCCGCGTACGAGCTACGAGGAATCGAGGAAAGGTCGGGAAGAAGACGGTGTGCGCCGCGCCCGCCTTATTTTCTCGCTTGTCGCTCAGTGCGTCTTTATAGTTACAGCACAGACAAGATGCACTACGCTAACTAACGTTTCTATTCGATTCGTTTTTAAACCAATCGCGTCACTGGAAGATGTCGTGATACGAAAAGTCACGTATCTACCAGTGACGCGATTGGTTTAAAAACGAATATAATAGAAACGTTAGTTAGCGTAGTGCATCTTGTCTGAGCCCTCAGGTAGCACAAGTTGTATTTTCTCGCTTGTCGCTCAGTGCGTCTCTATCGTTACAGACTAGATAGAAAGGGAGATCCGAGCGACAAACAAGTCGCGGACAACATGTGCTAGCCGTGCTGACTAGATAGAAAAGGAGATCCAAGCGGCAACAAAGTTGGCTATAATCGTTAACGTTAATATTGACCAAATCACTGCACTAAATCCTGACGCTAGCTTTTCTTGAAATTCCTCGGAGCTCGCGCACTGTCTATAGGTATTTAGCATTAATTAATGACATATTTCGCTATGGATTTATAATTGTTATTGAACAACCAGATCGGAATAGATTACAATTTTTATCAACGCGTGTTTCTTCTTGATTTA
Organism: Acleris literana; assembly: GCA_946894065.1. Lineage (NCBI taxonomy): Eukaryota > Metazoa > Arthropoda > Insecta > Lepidoptera > Tortricidae > Acleris > Acleris literana. The sequence continues at coordinate 5,514,539 of OX335688.1, read as the reverse complement.
ATGATTTAATTTGTCATTCGAGTATTTTTCCGTTCCGTTTTATTATGAAGGAAAAAAAACCGGTCAAGCACGAGTCGAACTCGCGGTCCTCGGATTCCGTATTTAAGATAAGGTATTTGAAAACGCAAAAGAAAATACTCATTTTGTTATGAACTTTATTTTCTATGCAGTAAGTCCAATTTGACTAGCCTACATTTTGTACTGCCTGTTAAGGTACCCAAGTTCTTATCTTTTTCTTCCCCAACCCCGACTCCGCGAAAATTTGAAAATGTGAAAATGTGAAATGACGCACTATTCTATTTTTACCCGACTGCAACAAAGCCCAAAAGGACGACTCAATGTCCGCTCCTAACTACTTTACGGCTAAACCGATTTTAATAAACTATACGTGGTTAGATTCGTCTTAACCACTAGAGTGTCATATACTACATTAAAATTATTTAAGAGGCCACCTATGCTAAAGTCTGTAGTGTTCCGCGATCGGGATCTCAATAACCATAACGCCTTTGTATCTATTCTTTGGATATATTAATCTCGATCATATTTGCTTGAGACTGGCAAACGTGAAAACACGATTAGAAACAAAATCCTCGATACTTTAATTTTTCAAACATGACACCTTTTTTGCATGTTTTTGGTTGAATCTTCGAAACCCTATAATCTTTAACGATGATTTTCGATTCAATGGTTGAGGATATGTGTCTTCTTAATCCAGGTAAACCATTTTATAAATGTTGTGGTTTTAAAGTAAACAGCAATTAATTGAATTTAACGCTGCCGTCAAGGCGCGAGCGAACTATCTCCATCTCACATTCTTCGCGCGGAAGCACATAAAGCCATCCCTTTTTATTCTTGTGGGGGTGTGGCACCATAGGTGGCCTCTTAAATGTGAAATTGGCGAAATAAAAAATATATACATGATAAATAACATTACTTTGACGACATTATCCAAACTGCAGTTGGGTTAATTTGTGACCCATTTCAAGAAAAATATGCTTGAAATCGTCAATGTCATTAGAGATGTCAAGTCATTTGTAACTTTTAGGAAACTCAACCTTATTGTTGTAGAATGTCAGATTGACTTTGGACCTAAGGTGGGTCACAAATTAAATTCCTTGACTGTATGTATGTAAACACTTTATTGTACAAACAATAGAGATAGATAACAATTATATTATAGTGGAAAATATAGAGGGATGTACAAAGGCGATCTTATTCCTTTAAGGGATATCTTCCAGTTAACCTCAAATGCAAATATCCATGGGTCTCAGAGCCCACTTACCATCAGGCTTTGGGTTCTATTCTACTCGGAAAAACCAGATTGCTTCCGTCATACCGTATCGCTTTTACGAGTAACTCGGCCGCCATTACTGTCAAGTAAATAAGAGCTATTATAACGCTGACGATACGATAACATGTCGAAAGCAATATGGTTTTAAGCAGTAGAATAGAGCTCCTGTATGTATATCATTCCATTAAACTTATACATTCATAATTATATTTTCGGGCATTGTACAAGACATGACCAACTAACTACGAAGAATTGATCCCAATGTTATTACGCAATCTACACTAGTATTACCTACTAGTTGTTGACCGCGACTCCGTCCGCGCAGATTAATAAAACATAGTCTATGTTCATCAGGAATAATGTAGGCTTCTAATAGTGAAAGAATTTTTCAAATCGCTCCAGTTGTTATGGAGTTTATTCGTTACAAACATACACACACACAAAAATACAAATGTTTCCTCTTCATAATATTAGTATAGATAGAGAGGAAAGATTTTTATTTTTGTATGTTTGTAACGAATTAACTCAAAAACTCTTGGACCAATTTTAAGAATTCTTTCAGCGAGAATACTACATTATCTCTGAGTAACATAAGCTACTCTCTTTAGGTCCAAGAGTTTTTGAGTTAATTCGTTACAAACATACAAAAATAAAAAACCCAGCAAAATAAACGGTTTCCGTGAGATGACCGAAATACGAATTCTACGCGCACGTAGTCGCTGGCAGAAGCTAGTCTACAATAATCTACCTACACTAATATTATAAAGAGGAAAGATTTGATTGTTTGTTTGCATTGAATAGGCTCCGAAACTACTACTAGACCGATTTCAATAATTATTTCACCATTAGAATGTTCATTATCCCTGAGTAACATAGGATGTTATATTTTTCTGCGCGGATGGAGTCGCGGACAACAGCTAGTAAATTATATAGGCATATAAGCGCTTTTTCCACGCCATACTTATAAAAAGAACACTACCCAAACACCGTACTTGATTGATTTCTCGTCACCCAAATCGAATTGATTATTTGTTTGCCGAGCTTTACCCTAGCTTCAGTTCCCAAGAGCGAAGCCTTGGCCTCGACCGGTGCAAACACTCAGCCCCCGACATTTGGACAAGGCACGTACTCCGGAGCCTCTCATCCCTGAGCAAACACCGGTAACTAGGCCGCAGCTGGCCGATTCCAGTGAAATTCGTGTCAGTTTTCGTTCAGTTTACTTTCCCTGATTACTGTTGGTAGCTATTTTATTTCGTTTTGACATGTATACTGAAGATCTTGGAATATTATTTGGGCTTGTACTTCTTTCTTTTCATACATACCGCGATAGCGTTTCTCTCCACTTAAATCTAGATATTTTTTGTGATTTTTGAATAGTTATGTTGCAGATTGAAAAACTAAGTCTGAAAAATTTCCTTTAAAAAAATATATTGAAAAGAACCAAATAAAAAACGGAAACGTACAAACCTAGTTTTTCATAACAACTACAACATATTCAAAAATGTTGGAAATCGAACTTGATGGGGATGAAAAACGTTATCGCCCGGAGTTAATTTGTATGATTTTTTTTGACAGCTACTCGATTTAAGCCTCGCCTCACAATCCTCTTAACTTGGGTAAGTACCACCCAATGAAAATATTGAGCTTATTTACAACCCTTTCATTGTAAATGTCTTTGGCTAATTCGAGCTCCTCACTCCATTAAGGGCCTTTACCCAAACTGGACTGATTCTTGCAACGCGTTAAAGAAAGCCAATGAACAATTTTAAAGTTAAGTAGTGTGATAATGGCAGAATTTTATGATGACTCAACAATTAATAAAGAAGTTAATTTTATACCGAAATAAAGATTTACAACGGCTGAAAATACCAAAGTACTATAACAAAAAAAAAACCCGTGGGAAGAAACGTTAACAACACAATCCTGCCAAAACCTCTGATTAAACGATAGTTTTGTATAAGTACCTAATTTATCCAGTTTACCATCAAATACATCGAAAAATAGTACAAGATGATCAAACAATCTAAACTACCAGGATAGAGCGTGTTCAGCTTCTCTTATTTCAGCGAGCACCTTAACTCATAAAGGGCATTGGGTAAATTTGTTTGAAGAATATTGTCATTTTTTTTTTCAGCGGCCAAGGATGATTTTTACATAGTTATTTAGAGGACCTCTAAATACACATAGATATATATAATTTATGGCGGTAAATAATATCGGAGCGGAGATTTTAAAGATTTAAGTATTCAGTTTTTAGTACAAAAGTACGCCCATGTATGAATATTTAAATATCTCGGCTCCGATGCACTTGAGAGTATTACATTACATAACAAAATATGTTTATTTTTAATAATTCTATCATAATTTACCACTTTTATGAATGGCCGCTCACCTTGAAAATGTATGAATTTTACAAATGACAACACTTTTACCCAAACCCCTTTGTTAGTGACTAGGTATACGGCAAATAGTTATTACGAATACTCATTTTTAGGGTTCCGTGCCCATCGGGACCCTATTAATTCGCCTACGCTGTCCGTCTTAATTTTAAAGAGTTGTATCTTTTGAACCGTAATTGATATAAATTATATCAATTACGGTTCAAAAGATACATATTTTTTTTTTCAGAAAACGGGTTTTCGGATTGTTCTTACGGCGGTTCATTTTTAAAAGAAAGTCAAATAATAAAGCGGATCTCCATACAAGAAACGTTATAATAAACCGATTTTGTTTGTTGAATCGTAAAAATGGTAAAATACACAAGCGTCAAATTTGCTATGATTATAGAATAAGCCCTGAAGAAAAACAACAAACACTAAAAATGCTCACGTGTGAATTGGACTCCCGCTGATTATTAGAAATAGAATTCAAATCTGAATAAAATACCAATATCTACAGTGTGGCGATACGGAACCCTCGGTGCTCGAGTCCGACTCGCACTTAACCGTTTTTTTACCATACGTATCTCCGAACACAATCATTTAAAATACCTATAATTGAAGAACACAAGGATTAAGAAGGTAATAAATAACGATGACTCACTCAGGGTCTTGATGGCGTCTCTGAAGCGGCAGCTCTTGCTCTGCTCCAGCTCGAGGAGTAGGGTCTGCAACTCGCTGTCCACCGCCGCCTCCGAGCCCTGGCGGCAGCGCAGCCACGCAAGGGCGTCACGGGCTTCCTACAAACCAAAACAAAATAAAATACTGCCTAAGCGAATAAGCAGTATGCCAAATTCAAGCAAATGGGAATGTTGGAAAGGGAAGGCCAAGGTGAACGTTCCACGGTCAGACCGGGGACGTATTAAGAAAGGGCCAGGTCAGGAGACCCTAAAACGACGCACGTGTATGAAGAGACTTATGTGTGGAGGTAGCGAGGGAAGTTTGTCTAGATCGTAGCAAGTGGAAGGAAGTGGTCTCTGCCTACCCCTACGGGAAACAAGAGTGATTGTATGAACGTATGTACCTAAATATCAAATTCAATAACCAAAGCAGTTTAAATTCTATTCTGTTAGTATTGAGGTTGATATTGCTACAGGAGTTTATCTGAGATATTGCCTATTGGCTTAGGACGGCAGAATAGTGGACAATCTCAAACAAATTGACCAAGTCTTAAATTAAGCTCTAGAGCCTAGGCTTGTGCTTATGTAGGTATGAGAGCACGATAAACATATTTAAATAGAGAAAAACTTACATAAATACATAGAAAACATCCAAGACACAGGAATAAATACTCGAAAATCACATAAATATTTTTATAAATACCGGACATCGAACCCAGTACCTCCCTTCTACACATCGATATCTACTTAACACATCCTAAGAGATTACTGCTGAGAAGAAGCACCGCACTTTAACCATAACCCGACTTGTGTTTTCGTATGATAATGTGCATGATTCACACAGTTGGGTAAAACAGGTAAAATTTCTCCGTGTTTCTTAGTGAAACCCTAGGGTACCCAATACATATTCCTTCCAAATTTCAAGGTTTGCTTTCACTTGGTTTAGCGGGTTTAAGCTGCGTGCATTTTCTGTCACAGTCACGAAATAGTTTTATACTTAAGTATAAAAAAATGTGTAAGATTATTCCCTAATATTTATTTAACTGCTCTTACCTCAACCTTTCCGACCTTCAGCAGAAACGACGGCGTCTCCGGCATCGAGGCGAACACCAGCAGATGCACCAGCGGCACCGACAGACAGATCCACAGCACCGCGTGGTAGCTCAGGTACTCCCCCATCACATACACGAACAAGTTCCCCAAGTTCTGGCTCAACACCACCAAGCTCCCTAGAGTCCCTCTGATGGAATCTTCGCTTATTTCCTTAATGTAGAGAGGAGTGACGACGTACGAGCCACTGACTCCAAGGCCGACGATGGCTCGAGCGGTAATCAGGGCCCAAGTCTCGGTGGAGTAGAGCTTTAGGCTCCAACATAGCTATGGATATTCAATATTATTAGGATTTTTGGCTAGATTCGTAAGTTTGTTGATGGCTAAATTTTACAAAATTTTAAGTGACAAACAGTTCTCATGCTACCGCAATAAAACATCCGCATGATTGGAGTACTCGCTTATGGAGAAGTTGTTCATTTTTCTTTCTGGAACTGTGTAAAATCATACTTACAGCCATCGAAAACGAGGTAAACATCAACGCCTTCTTCCTCCCATAATTATCCACTATGTACCCGAAGAAGAACACGGCAGGGGTCCCCACCAGGTAGACCACGGATGCCATCCAGGATATGTCTTCCGTAGACACGTCCGCAGCCAGGGTCTTGTCTTCCATCAGGCGAGGACCCATAGGGGAGAGCCAGCCCACCGCTGTGCCGTAAGAGAATACTGGTAGGACCACTATGGGAAAGAAAAAAACAAGTTTAAAGAGTGTTTAATGAACAAGACTGTTGGGTTTCTTGCGGCACTTCTGCACAGCATTGGCCCGTGAGACACTCTCTGAATAAACATCTTTTAGGTATCTTTTATTTATACTTTTGAATGCAGCAGTCAGTAAGTCACATCTACGAATTTTCCTGCCACGGTCGCGATCTGCGATTCATACACTTTGCGTTCGCATTGTTTGCATATGACGTCCGCATCTTCGACACGGTAAGCTACTAAAGCTACAAATATTATCCTTCTTCAGCATTCGGGTAAAAGATAGCAGGGGCCCGTTCCAGAAAGCCACTCTGCAACTCTCCACTCCACAAATCCCACTCTTCAAACGTATTTCTGTTCCACAAAGCTATTGCAGAGTTGAAGAGGCAGAGTCAAATGCAGAGTGTGGATTTGTGGATTTGCAAAGTATTTATTTTCCACAAGACAATTGCAAAGTTGAAGAGGCAGAGTCAAATACAAAGTGTGGATTTGTGTATTTGCAAAGTATCTTTTAGGAACAGAATCTTTGCAGAGTTTGCAAATTACGCAGTGTTTTCTAGAACACGTTTACTCTGCACTTTTCATTATCGTGGATTTGCAAAGTGCAGAGTGCAGAGTTGCACAGTGGCTTTCTGGAACGGGCCCCAGGCCTTAGCAGTACCAACTTCAAACTCGAACCTTGCCAGTAACTTGTAGTTGCTCCACTTGGAGGTACCTACATCACAAGGAAACATCCGTGGTAAGACAACCGGTGTAATGCCTAGCATATAAACTTTCATCATAGCCATCACGTTCGGTAACGAAATAGCAATATGAGATAGCAGATAATGTGCATCTACTCCAGAGCCCACGAGTGCAGTGGTGCTAGTTTGCATCCTCCGTGTATGTACCACAAATTGAGGACACTTTAAATCAAAGCCTAACTTGTTTACAAACAAATTAACTATCAAAACGTGCCAGCAATTAATTAGAGTCACAAATACAAACATACACTGCTGTGCCCGCATGAACGCATCACTGTCCCATAAATATCTACTTGATTCATCAATAACTAGGCAAAAACAATATAATTAAATGCCGGGAACAAATTCCAATCTACTCTAACTCATTCGTTTAAACTTGTCAATCTATAATAGCTCTTAAACCTATGCCAAAGAGCACCTATATTAATGAATGGCGACATTGTCAAGAGCACATACGTGACCGCACGCGTTTAAAGAAACCACGTGTCAACCCAACCAGTATCTAAGACCCATCCTGCCCTTAGAACCCTGTAAGTCATTAAGCGTAATGCAAAAGAGATAGGGTCAGTTTATACTGGTTTATTAATTGGCAGATAAATTGGAGCGGGCAAGGAACGCATGCAGATAATGCAAAGTTATATTTGCAGATGGAAATCAACTGAACTGGTGTAAGTTACCGGTTAACTACGGCAGTGATTTTTAACGGACTGCATCTATAAGTTAGCAATAATTTCTGCTTGAATAGAGTCTGTAAATTAATTCCTGATTGTCCTCATGTGACTTGAGTACTAGATGTGTTATATAAAGTTTTCTACAAATTTTTGTACCTACTACGAACATGTGCCGAACTAAATCGCTCACTTACTTTATCCTGAAAAATTACCACTTAGAAAAAATCCTGATTGAAAGATAGTTATTTACGCGGAAAATTAAATGTAACTGTAAAATTTTGTAGTTTTGGAAAAATTAGCCAAAAGCTTTAGAAATTTATATTAAAATTTAGGCTAGTCAAAATGGATCTTATTGCATAGAAAATAAATTTCATAACAAACTGAGTATTTCCTTTTGCGTTTTCCAAGCATATTATCTTAAATACGGAACCCTCGGTGCGCGAGTCCGACTCGCACTTGACCGGTTTTTATTCTAGTCTACACTTAACCATTTAATTGAACGAACGAGAGACCATTAACTTCGTTATGGTGTGAACGAGGTGCCCAACGTTAACGAGTCACCGACATATTCTACTGTTGTCTTTACTTTCATTGAAACATATTTATTCAGGTCATTATATGTTTAACTAAACAAGTATTAAGACAGGTAAACATGGCCTACCCTAATTACCGGTAAGTTATAACAGTTGTTATACAATAAACAGAAAATCGGTTAGGTTTGGTATATTTAATCAGTCCGCGTATCCGCGTATATAGTAATAATAATAAATATCAAGAGACAATTTCACACGAATGACCTCGTCCCAAATTAAGGTCTAAGCAGGGACCGGAACCGCTTAGCGCGAAAGGGGTTTTCGACATGGTATTTGATAGACTTGTTTTTACAAACCCCAAGGATGCGCTAAGCCTATCGTCGACTTAGTTCAATGAAAGGGCAACCAAACGATACAGTTAATTCGACTAGGCGCTAACCCTATCCCAATACCCCATCGCCTGTTACCCTATTCAAACTTAATCGAAAGGTTTCAAGCTGATGTAATCCCTATGCGCAAGAGTTTCCAGTTATTATTGCACTACCCAACAATTAATAGGGTAGCGGCAGGTATATAGTAGCCGCTTAAGTGAGACGGCCAGAATTCGCCCGAATGCGCAAAAAAGAGAGAGGCGATCAATGGGGTAATACCCAGTCAATGCTAAGTGCTTAAATATTAAACTACCGAAATCCTAATGAACTTGGTAAGCTCTATCTAAACTAATTCAAAGGGGTTAGCCCTAACGTTAAGGTAACTCAGTCATAGGGTAACATCGATTGGATAACCAAATGATAGGGTTAGCCTATCGAGTGTTAATCAAATGAAGGGGTTTTCAGGTCCCTAGGTCTAAGCTTATATAGGTCAATAACTAAATACAGTCTGTAAGCACTTAGAGAAGTTGCTTCGGGTATGTAGGTACTTCTCTCTCGCTCGCTCTTGAAAAGAGCGCATGAGAGCGAGTGAGAGAGAAATACAAACCCGAAGCTCTTCTAAGAGCTATCGCACTGTAACTAAATGAAAAGCAAGCTTTAAAAACCCGACTGCATTTTTTGTACTGTCGTCGATATACCTACGTATATTAATAATTGTCATTTTGCCATTGTTGTTATTTCAATTTTAACAGTTTAGTATCCTATGTCACCCGGGACGAAGTAAGGATTCTAACGATACCTCACACGTCTAAATCGGTCAAGGGATTTAGAAGTTATAGTGGAATAAAGAAACTCACATACATACATACAAACATGAACCCTGAAAACATGACACTCCTTTTTTGGGGCAGTCGTGTAATTAAGTAAATGACCTCTTGCATGTAGTAGTGTACAAAACTAATATGGAACTTACGTCAAATTTCAAATATAGAATGTCGAACCGCGAACGGTCTATACAGAGGGCTCAGACAAGATGCACTACGCTAACTAACGTTTCGACCACGTGACTTTTTGTATCTCGTCATCTTCCAGTGACGCGATAGGTTTAAAAACGAATCGAATAGAAACGTTAGTTAGCGTAGTGCATCTTGTCTGAGCCCTCAGATGTGTTACAACTACATGCAAGAGGTCATTTAATTAAGTTTTTCACCTATACCATGGACCTTTGCTGTAGCTTATATGGGTACTAGACAAAGTTAAGCATATTAAAGAGTATACAGAGAAATACAGAGAAATACATGGAAAACAACTCAGAAACAAATACTAGCGTTCATCTTACAAATATTTGACCTTACTCTGAATAAAACCATCCTTTGCCCTGTGTTTTGTCATCCTCGTGCGTTGTTCTCACCCAGTCATTAGAAGGTTAGCTGGAAGAGATCCCTTAAAGGGATAAGGTACACAATTTATTTTCACAAGTATGTGTTTTTTGTAAAACGATTTCTTTTTGTGCAATAAAAATGTTACTTACTTACTTAAAACCGTGGTCACGAGGTACTGTCACCAGCAATAATATATTATCCAACAATGGCCGCAAAAATATCTGACACATCTTTATTACTAGAGTTATAAGAGCGTGTCAGATATTTTTGCGCCCAATTTTGGATAGTATATTATTGCTGGTGACTGTACCAAATAGCCCAACCACATCGTCATTAACAAACTATAATGTTGATGGTAGCATAGATGAATTAAATAAGATAAATTAATAAATACCTACCAAGAGAGAATCTCACACACATTGACCTAGTCCCAAACTAAGCACTAGGCTTGTTTGTACTATATTATATGGGTACTAGACAACAATACATACTTGAATAGAGAGATACATACTTAAATACATAGAAAACATCCCAGACTCACAACAAATACTGTATTTGTGACTTTATTAATCGCAGATTCCAATCGACTTTAGATACACGAGCAGTTAGGTACACAACAGAGTAAGCACCAAAAACTGTTTTATCATTTGTTCTGTTCGGAAAATAAGGGATTCTATAATATTATCTCCTTAGTCATTAGTACGTTTAAAATAGCATTTACATCCCTAGGGCGAAAGGTAATATTGAAAAATAATTTGTCGAACACTTAGCTATTTTTGACTCTTTTCTACACCCTTACATCTTCGAAAGGCGCAGCAGGTAATAGAAAAATAGGGAGACCCTAGATGAGGAGATGAAATTATAAACTTAGCTGGACCCAACTGGTTTCAAACAGCGCAATCCAGAGGTTGACAACGCATTTCAAGTCAGTCTTAGGATTACAGTCTTGAGATCTCAAATTAATCCTAGTCGTCCGCTTTCATAGAAAGAGACTAGACTAGCTCCGGCTGACATAGTCGTCTTCGCTCCAGATTTCGTGAAACGTCAGTGCAATCCCACAACAAGTATTGTCCCGTTTCGCGAACCGCACAATGGGCATCGGCGCGCGCGCAGTTCTTTCTCACAAGTTGACATTGACTTTACTGAGAGGTGTTACATACATACGCTTTCATTCCCAGAGTGCGGTAGGCAGAGCTAAAAAAATAAATTCAAATTCAAATTTGAAACATTTATTTGACAAAAACTCACTACAACACAACAAGATTAGAGCAGAAATAGAATCTTTGCACTGTAGTGTGAAGCCAAATAGGACTCAGCTCAGCGTGTGCTGCAGCCGGAGCCACAACTCCAACAACTCTAAAAACTTGTTGATAATTCTGTAACCCAGGGTTATTGAGAGTTATTTTCTTAAAAACGGCTTCTTGTCGGGCAAAGGAACGACTGAGTTTTAAGCAACCTACCTAATTGCGAATGCACGCTGAAGGGCCCTAGCCAAGATGCAAACGCTACTAAGGTTTTTCAGTTGTAGCACTTAAAATGTATGGAATGACATTCTCGTGGATTGGGATTTTCGATAAACCACGTGGTCACCTGTCATCCCATACATTTTGAGTGATAGAAAAAAAACGTTAGTAGCACGTGCATCTTGCCTACGGCCCTACCACCACTAAATCTGTCAAAATATATGTATTTACCCAATGATATTTTATATTAAGATACGTCATCTGCGCGCAAAAGCGTTCCTCGAAAAGGGAGGTAATTACCTTACTATCGTTCAGTCGCGCCGTGGCCGCTGACACGCACGCGTCAAAAACAGTAAAGTTTTATTACCGAAATGCAACAAATATAAGTCATAAAAAATGCCGTCTTGTGTTATTAGAGGCTGCCGAAATTATACTGTAACTATAAAAGGACGAAAGGACGGGCGGGCACGCCACGTCATTCGGGTACGCAATTTGAAACAACTATTTATCTCTTTCTAAGAATAGCGTTCGCTACCGATTGCCGTCTTTGTCTGTAGAAATCTGGCAACGTAGCCACTGTCAGTAATTGGCGACGGATTTTATGTGCGTTTAGTATGAGCATAACGTATCTAAATATAAAATATCATTGTATTTACCTACAACTTTACTATACTCGAAAATCTAATTAAAGACCAAAATCTGACAGTTCCCATCTTGATTATTTCGTTATTTTAACATTATTTCATTAAAACATGAATGAGAACTCGTGTAACCAGTAATATTAGGGTACCTAAGTTTTATTGATAAAAATACCTACACTTAAACCAAAATGCAGTAGGTAATCACAGCGAATGTGCGCCGGTTGAGGTTAGGATTTTGGTCTTAAATTAGATTTTCGAGTATACGAGGCTACGAGCACCTTCATTCATTCTTTTCATAATTCACTGGCAATTTGTTTACAGAAATGAACGCGTACTTAATATTTATCATTCATGATCATGACTTTATAATTAAACATTTCCCATGGCAATTTTAGTATTTAACAATATAAACAACTCAGTAAATTGACAACAATTCATATGTGCTAAGGTAGTAAAATAAAATACCGTTTGTAGATTTTACACTGCTGATTACAGTAAAAATATTTTTATATTTTTTTATGCAGTAGTTTTTTTATTATTATAAAAACAGTAAAAAAAGTTGGATTGTGAATGTTAGGTTACACTTATAGTGCCCTTAGTCCATTTATTACCATATGAATTGAAAAAAATATAAGTACAACTGTCATGTCCATTTTTTATCTAACGACACGCTTTAGAATCTCGTAATACTATTGTTTTGATATATACGCTATTTAAAATGAAAGTGACTAACGGATTTGTAAAAGCGGGTAGCCGCAATCTGCCCAAAGTCGACGAATTTATGTTGTTACAGTTGTTATTGTTGACAAGTGACATGACATAACAAGTCAGTTCTGCTTCTGTTTAAAGTTACTTTATTTTTATTTTATATCATGCTAAGGTCACGACATCAGTATTCCTAACTTTGTATATATACGGTCTTCTTAATGACTATTTTTTTAATAAATTATTAACGACGAATTTAAGTTAAATAAAGAAAAACACGGGTAATCTAATTTTTAAACAGCTATTATAAACGCGAAAAAACAAAAATGCTTTTTTTTAAATGTTTTCAATTGGGACCTTCAAGAGACGAGCATAATCTTTTCTCAAAGGCCGACAACACAGCTGCAATACCTCTCCTGGTGTTACAGGGGCAGCGGTGCCGGTGATCACTTCACATCTGGAGGGCTTGCCAAGATGCACTACGCTAACGTTTCTTTTTTAAACCAACCGCGTCACTGGTAGATGACGTGATACGAAAAATCACGTGATCTACCAGTGACGCGATTGGTTTAAAAACGAAACGAAGAGAAACGCTAGTTAGCGCAATGCAACTTGGCAGGGCCAAGTCCCCCGATAGTTCTTTGTGCCCGCTAGCATAAAAAAAAACTTGCCATTTCATTTACACCATTTCTTCCGACTATTAAGTTTCATTCAAATCTGGCATCACGTCGTCTGTCGATCCAGTCCGCTGAATTATGGGTCCTGATTAAGGCGCGCGCGATGCGCGAGCGACGATGAATGAACGAACATCTGTGTGAATGACCGCTTAGGGTCGGGGGGTAAAGCTTGTGACACACAGCGCGCGTGATTATTGTGAATTTGTGACTGCACACTGTCGCGTCAACTTACTGCATCGAATTTTGAAAGTCAAAAATTTATTCCCGTATTATTTATGCTCATAATTTTAAACAATCATATAAATGTATTGCATTACGCAGTACGCTTGATTATACTAACGTTAAGAGGATTGCTAACCGACGCTTAAGGGCCAAACGAGTGTAAGTAATTCTTTTGAGGTGTGAGTCGGACGCATAACTTCTGCTACATTCGATTTCATACAAAACTTCTGTTTGGTTCACACGGTGACGCAAAATGAGTTGGACTTTTGTATGAAGCAGAAATTACGCAACCGAAAGTATGCGACTCACAACTCAAAAAATTACACTCGTTTGGCTTCACCCTAAATCGCGTAGCTGTCAAATAAAATCATACAAAATTTTAAAAATTACAATGGTAATAAGTTCTAAACTTAGCATTGTATAAAACAATTAATATAAAAATACAAATAGCATGCGTAGTTCAAGTTGTTAAGAAGAGTACTGATATATCAATCAATCGATCAATCAATCGTTTATTTCAGCAATTTACATAAGTAGCATAGTTTACATTATTGTAGCAATAAGTAAGTATAGGCAGAATTGTACATAAGTAATATAATTTGATTCAACATTTGAATTGGAATTAGGCTTGGAATTGGATTCCTGTTTCCTAATCTAGGTGAACCTGTCTTAAAAGGAAGGTCTATCCGACCCTAAATACTAAGAAAAAAAATCTGCCTTTTTTCTACCTGTGGCTGGGCTAACACTGTATATATAATCTGTGGCAGAGCCTGAGCTGTCTGCGTGACCGTCGTCACCGCGGTCCGCTCGCGTCCCGCCTAGGGTTACCAGATGAAAAAATCAAAAATCCGGAGAAAAGGCATGATTTCCATTAAAAAATCCTAAGATTTTGTTGTAGTTTGAGAATTTTCTATCAGACGTAATTAACAAATTTAAAAAAGTCTTTACCAAAGTTGATTACTTCAATTATTTTGTCTATTAGGAAGAGTATTTTTAGTTTGTTTTACTTTTTATTAAAGAGATCTTTAAAATGTACTGTATTTTATTGAAAATTTTAAATATCCTGGGATTTCCAACATTTTGCAAAATCCGGCCGCAATCCTGCGAAGAGTCCAAAAATCCTGAAATCTTTACCCTAGTGCCGCCCGAGTTACGCTCGCAGTGTGTCTGAAGCTTAAGGCACTGCTTGAGACCGGGTTGTTGTAGCTTGTAGCTTTCGCCGTCCAAGTGCCCGTGCGGACTTAGCGATAGTTGAGACTTAACTTTAGCCGTAGTTTTAAATTATCCGTCTGTGCATTTCTCTTTAACTAGTTCAAAAGCCTTTCGTTTGCTTACTTGATTGTACGACTTGAAAGCGGTACGTTGATGTGTCTGAAAACTCTTTATTTAAATGTATTTTTTTCGCCTAAAGGTCCTACCGCAGATTTTAATTATTTATTTATTTATTACACAATAACAGACTTACAGTGCATACCAGAACACATATTATGCTAATTACAATTTTAAACCACAAAACATTACTAATACTAACAACACATACACAATAACCAATCAATATTAATAAGTAACAATGACCACTTATAGCAAATGGTTGGGTTGTGGTTACAAGTTTAACCACCCTATGTACGTATGTACAATATCACCGTATTATGCCGGCCTTTATCGCCGTAAATTAAGCATCTGTCACCCTCGCACTTAATTACAAACTGGTCAGATAGCGACAGATATTTTATCCACGTTTATCCACACACACACACACACAACTATCTCAAAAACAACAGTAGGTATATATAATTATAGTGTTTAACTCGGGGCGAGTCTCCATTTTATTTCACACTCGAAATATGTCTTGTGAAATAATAAATAAATAAATATCAGGGGACAAATAGGTGCCTTTCATCCCTTGGTTATCTTATCTTATCTTATCTTTCTCTTCTTCTGTATGGCAGGTACTTCGGGTACATGAAATCTTAACATTATTTTTAAGATTTCATTTTACAATTTTGTCGGCGTGATGTAAGTGTATATAATAATAATAAAAAGATTTATTGTCACATAAAAAAAAGAAGAAATACATGGCATTCATTACACATTTTGAACAGGATGTGAAACACTCTAAGAGATATAAATTGTTCCGTGACAACAGGCTCAGGTCTCAGCATATGCTGCGAGCTGGGTCAGCTGCACATCGCTGGTTTTCAGCCTGCACCTAGCTCTCGGCAGCGGCCGGTTCGGAGCGTAGATTGGAATGGCGCGTGGCGTTTCCCGCGGTCCGAATTCTACGTGCGCAGGCCACTATTGTGTATATGAATTGACAGCTATTCCAATCCCAAACTAATCGCGGTTTCATGATATTTTGATTAAGTCTATTCGGGTTTCATTCTTTATGTGAAATGGTCTTTTAGATATTAAGTAGGTAGTGCTTCGAATGCACCGGAAGGTAATTAATATAACTGAAACTATACTCATAATTCTCCGCCATTTGTACTTACTCTTTGCAATGTGCAATAAAGTTTAAATAACAAATATTTGGTACTTAAAGGATTGGGCTAGCTATCCAGAGAGGTAATGCAGCCAGTGTCATGGGGACCATGCCGCGGACGGACCTGCTAGAGGGGGTATTCTTTTTATAGTTTTATGTATGTATGTAAATACTTTATTGTACAAATGTAAATAAATACTTTGTTGTTGTTTATTAGGGGAAATTAAATTTCTGACTTTCCCGGTGGATTTTTCAATTATTTTCTTTCATACAAACATTGTCCTGGCAATGACGAACACAACAAAAAAGAAATCAGCCAAATTTCCAAGTTATAGCGTGACCAGGAGAAAAAGAGGCTCATTTTTATATAGATTTGATTTTTTTTTAAGTAGCTTAGTTTTCTTTTCATTTTAATACGTTTAGTTTTAATGTAAGATATTTTCGTTTTACAAATAAATAATTCCTCTAGATCAAAAGTTAAATACACCATAAAATTGTATAAGCAAAGTTTCGAATCGATACCGAAATTTTAAGTAGGTTAAAACCGACTTCCTAGATTTGTTAACATTCTTAGTTTCATAGAATTAAAGCAATTTAGAGAAACATTTACGACTTGTGTAATACTTAATAAGTGGTTTGTGTAAACTTTCTTCCCTCGGAAAATCTCTTACAGGAAACATAAGCAGAATTCTAAATACTCTGATTAACTACTGTAAACTGGAAACAAATTATTATTTTTACGTTTGCTAAATGGTTGTTTAAGTAATTATATAATTCGTATAGTAATTAAATAGCGTCTAACGAGTTGTCATAACTCATAACTTATTTAAATGTAATTTATTATTCAAATCCGGGCAAGAGCATGTCGGACCATGCTCAGTGTAGGGTTCCGAAGTCGTTTAATAAGTACAAACCCGAAAAAGTATCTCGGAAATCAACAAGTATGATCGTTTTTTTCTATTTAAAGTTACGAGTATTTGGGCGTTTGTTTTGTGTTATCAATTAAAATTCAAAAATTACCGTTTTCGCGTTCAATACTTTCTAAACCGTCCCCCAAATCTAAAAAATAGTTAAAGGTTCATAATGATTTTTTAAAAGCTCTCTAATGATCCCACCTCATTCAATGTTACGATATAAAATATAAAATAATACCTTTGCTTTACATGTATAAAAAAACCAGAAAAGGAAACAATATTTTATTTAACAACTTTATCGGCGTAATTTAAATGTATAACAATGCCGAATTACAGTTTTGTATTACCAAGAGTCTTTGAGCTAAGCTGCGAACAGACGGACAGACGGACATGGCGGGACTGTAATGGCTAGTTTAACTTCGAAACCCTAAAACCTAATAACCACACGGGACATATCCGTATGTATTATTAGGTTATAAGAAACCAGACAGTAAACGAATTTCTATACTTTTCCCTTCTTTCCGTGCGAAAACTTTTATATTTGGGTCATTATTCGAGCGTTTCAACCGCCTCACTTTAGTGGACATATTTTTGAAGAATTGGGCGAATATTTTGATGCCGTTTTTGGATATTTGTTAGATGTCCGGTAAACTTAAATACCTAACCAGAAACGAAATGGAAATCTGCAGGTCACAAAATGTGACCACGAAAGTGATTCGGAACAAACGCCCCAATAATGACCCATTTACCCAAAAATAACATTGGTCTTAGAACAAATATTTTATTTCGCCTGTAATGAATTAATTGGTCTCCTGCTATGTATTATAAAAAAAAAACATAAGTCTAAACATTCTCTATACCTAACCAAATTTCAACTCAACTATTGAATTTCGCGAGCAAAATGTTTCGATAAAAGACTTAATTTTTTGATATACCTATCTTAGAAGTCCAACCAAGCCTAACCTACGTGTAGTAATTTAATTATGCTTTTAATCTATAAAAGCTACACCATAACATAGCTTTTGGAAAAAAGAAAATTCGGACAAATTAATACTCATTTTTTTTTTTGGAATTTTAAGGTGTTCCCGATTTATGGACATTATTATAGTGTATCCTAAATTCCCAACTATGACTGCAAATAATTCGTTATATTAAAATTATTTTATTTTAAATAATTAAATTGTTCAAATTTAATAGAGCAAAATAAATTGAATTAAATTCTAATGTCATCTTAAGTTATGAAGAAAGTTTTTCGCTACGAAATCTTGCAACTTTTAATCAAATTTACCAAACAAAATTTACCAAAAAAAATATTACTTAGTATCACAACGTAATTACATTTTCTGTCAAAGTAAAAAATGATCTGAAAATGCCAAATTATACTATATAATCTAATGGCAAAATAAAAACTAAACTTTAACTCACTTAAAGCCGCCATGATAACTTGGTTGATCTTACTCCCCTCAGAACAATATTTTTTCACGGTATACTTCAACATTGTTAATAATGAATAATTTAATCAATTAATAATAAAAACACTGGCCACACATAAATTCCGAATTATAAATTTATAAAAGAACGCAGTTCTATTTTTGAATTGCTAACGACCGCGCGCACCCGCGTCTGTATTTCGAATTCAAGTGAGCAGCGTAAGGCGCATGATTCCATGGCATTATTTAAGACTATATAGATCTTTAGCCATATTTTGTCATTCTATTAAACAAAGAAATCGTAGGCTTCTTTGATAATAAGTATTTAACTTCAATTATTGGTTTGTTATCTTCGATAAATTGCGGTTTAATCGCCCATTTAGATTTTGCAATTTTCTTGTACAAGAATCGGCAATAATTGTATGCAATTATTTTGTTGCAATAAAAGTGTTTAAGAATTGTACCAAACGTAAGGTTTAGACTGAGCAATTTTATATTTCCTCAATTTTATTGTATGGAATGTGCAAGAAAGTTGTATAATGTAAATGGGCCTTTAATTTAAACTCCCGACGCAAAAGAGAGGTGTTGTATGTAAGTTTGACCGCTATGTGTGTGTGTGTTTCTGTCTGTGGCACCGTAGCTCTTAAACGGATGAATCGATTTGGATGTAGTTTCTTTTTATTTGAAAGCAGGTTTTCTAGCGGTGGTTCTTAACACAATAATGCCAACACTATATGGCAGTAAGTTATCTATCTTATGTAAATAAAAGAAGAAAATGACTGATCGATCAGCGCCCAGCCGAAACCGCTGGACATAGAGACTTGAAATTTGGAGGGGATGTTCCTTGGATATCCTATGGGCACTAATTTGGGATTTTTGGAAATACATCCCCTAAGACAGTGGTTCTTAACCTTTTAGTCCTGGGGGACCATTTGCAAAATTTCCGTTATGCCGTGGACCACCCAGTTGGTTTATTGATTTGGAGGTAATATTCAGTAAATTCAGGAAACGGAAGGTAATATTCAGTAAAAGGCGATGGCGGGATGACTTAGATGGCATATCATGCACTCAATCGGGACGAATGGCGGAAAAGAGGGGAGGCCTTTGCCCAGCAGTGGGACACCAAAATAGGCAAAAAAAAACAGTAAATAAATGTAAGTACAGGTAGATTCACTAAAGCGGGCACGAATGGAATGAATAAAAGTAATGTCACCTATCACTGTGTGAGTACCAATAGTACCATCCTTTGAACCGGTGTTCGAATTTCAAACCGAAAACCTGAGGCCCTACTTTGAAAATCAAAGTTCGAAGTTACGTTAGCTCCATCCCTGTCACTCGTCCTTCGAGACTAAATCGAGAGAAAGGGATGGAGCTAACGTAACTTCGAACTTCGATTTTCAAAGTAGGGCCTCTGTTATTATTTTACACATTTGTATACTTTCGTTCACTCATTCAATTCATTCTTGCCAGCTCTTGTGAATCGACCTGAAAATAAAGCGTTCTTTTAGATTTCAAAAAATAAAAAACGTATAAAATGGTAATGTTGTGTCGACTCTTGTCACTTATTGGTATGGCTCGGACCACTTGAGATGCGTCCAAGGACCACTGGTTAAGAACCACTGCCCTAAGAGGTCAAAATAGGGGGAGTAGCGGGAAACGAATTCTACGCGTACAGTCGAGTTCATAAATATGTATACATTTTAGTACCTTGTCTATTTAATGTCTGTTTAAACTGCCATACATGAATTGTCACAGCGATTAAAATTACAAGGTACTAAAGTGTACACATATTTATGAACTCGTCTGTACAACGTCGCAGGCATCTTCTATTAGGATATAATATGAGACGTTATCTATAAAAAGGGACCTTATTGTCGATGGCGCTTCCGCCATGATTAACGATGCTCCGATATAAATACAACGTCGCGTAAGCGCCTCGACAATAAGGTCCCTTTAAATAGATAATGCCACATATGATGGTGGTAGCGATCCGGTCGGCCCCTGCGCAAGCTCCTACGACTATTATAATATGGATTGTACAGTTGAGTTCATAAATACCTATTTTTTGCTGATTCAAAATCAAAAAGGGTTTGCTTTCCCGACCTTTTTTATTTTTGCCAAATTAAGGGTTAATGACATGTTTGAAATGGCATATATGAATTGTCACCACGATTAAAGTGACAAGGTATTAAAGTGTACACATATTTATGAACTCGAGTAGTATTTTATAGTAGTCAACTACAGGCTTATATGCGGGCGTATATTACATTATCTAACCTAATCTAACTCATAATACTAACGTTTGGCCTTTTTTTCGTTAAAGTTCGTAAACACTCTTGTTCAGTTTCAGCCGCTGAACAATGAAGTACTCGGTCATGTGACATAACATGCCATGTAAGTCACATTAGTTTCATTGAAACTTGTTAAGCCGGCAACTCACTGAAGCTGTAACTGTAGCCCTAGCAGTTACAGTAGCGACCTTGAGCTGAAGAACAGTAGGTCCCTCGCACTCTATAAGAATACTGCATGATCTGCGAGGGACAGAGCATTCAACTCGCTAACGAGTGCGGTAATTGTAACTCATGGTAAGGGTACAGGCTCGCAAGCCGCGCACGCATCACGATGTTAACGTGCAGCAGTTATGCTACGGCTACACACATCGCGATAACGCGAACATTCGCTTTATCGCGATGTGTGTAGCCGAACATTCGCGAATACTTCGGCACTTCGGGCGAAGCCGCAGACACTTTACTCCACTCATGAGTCGGTAAACTCGCGCATATCAAAGGGTTTTATCGCGATGAACATCGCTTGCGTGGCTTCACTTGATACACTTCAGTCGGCCATCAGGCAGTGTTGCCAGGGGCACGTTTTATAAAGCTACAAGTTACAATTTTACAGGTCTAAACTGGCAGCACTGCTCAAATGGCTGGTCGTCATTGGTCGAGGTTGTGTCAAATGGAAACTTGTAACCTGTAAATTGTAATTTGTAGCTTTATAAAACAGGCCCCGGATCTCCTGTTTTTACAGGAGATCTACTGGTTTCGGGGTGTGTCTACTGTTCTACTGTTTTTCCGTAAAACTCTACTGGATTTTATGATTTCGCCTGTCGAAAAGAAAAACACATAACTTGTCAAGGTTCTTGATGCGAGAGTAGGGCGGCCTTAAATTCAATAGTAGTGTGTAATAAAACTTCGTCGTAACATCTAATGCCAATTTCAGAACGAAACGAAATGAGCGCTGTAAGAATCTGTCTGTTAAATGTGTCTGAGTGTGGCAGTTAGTACTTATTTTTATGCCGGCACCACACTTCGCTATTCGCTATTCGTTATGCGGCTGCGCCGTATTTGTTAAAATATTTGCTATCGCGCTTATGCGTTATGCGTGCGAATAAAGAAAACATAGACGAATAAACCCTCCACACTTCGTCGAATGTAGGCGCATAAGCCGAATAACGAACAGCGAATAGCGAAGTGTGGTGCCGGCATTATATTATTACTTTAAATAAATTACCTAAATCAGGCCGAGTTCTGAGTGTTTTTATAAGAGTAAAATCAAATAAATCAATATAACCTAACAGATAAAATTAATCCTTTGTAGTAAATGAAAATGAAGAAAATCAATCAGAAAATCAATAAACCGAGGAATAACACAAATAAGACATGCAGTTAAGTAAGTTTTATGGAATAAATTTTGTCTACTGTTTTTGTTTCAAATCTCCTGTTTTTTAGGGCATGTAGGTATCTACTGATTTTTTCAGATTGGACCTGGCAACACTCAGGTGTCGTGCGTAGCGGAACTTGGGGACGTATTGCTTTATTTCTTTGCGAGTTAATTTACTGTTTAAACAGTATAATATAATTACCTAGTTCTTGCTTACGAATAGTAATCATCCACTGCCGCATTTTCTTTACTTTTCGCTTATTTTTCTGATTGCACAAATTCAACAAGTACTTAATTGTTTAGCGCCATAAAATAAAGAGCATCAGCTTCGTCCATTTTTCCGCGATAAACTATTGCGTCATTTCTTTGTTTGTATTGTGGCCATGCACAATGCCGTAGGCCGAAGACGAAGTTTTATCGCAATAATTCTCCACCAGACTCAGGGGTCGGACAAAAAGTGCGGATGACGTAAAAATGACGTACCTAATCTTGCACACAGGATGATTTTTGTATTTAAACTTCCGTGTGACATGTAGTAACGAAGTAGTATTAATGAAGTAACAAAAAAATCGTAAATAAATCCATGGAATTAATAATACAGGTGGTAGGGTGATGTAGTGAATAAAATAAATTTCACGAAACTTGTCACCATAAGGTACGATTCTTTAAAATGAATTAGGACAAATCTGTGGGAACCTCAGATAAATAGGTTTAATACTCAAAGGGCGGTACAGTCGGTAGGAATGGTAGGATTACCAAGTAAAAATAAAAAAAGATAATTTGATGTTATTATACTTATTATTTAATGAAAATATGCATAGATTAAACAAGTCTATTATTGTTGTCAAAGACTTAAAATATGCTTGAATGAATTATTTTTACTCAATTGATTGACCGGGGGAAAAAAATTTGGCCAACAATTTCGCGGTGTCCATAACAATCGCAGTACTTGGTTGCTCAGCTTGTGTCGAGATATCTTTGCCTTGTCCTGTAGTCTTAACCCGTAAGGCCCAGTGTGCAATAAAATGTACATCATCAAGGCAATTTAATTTGAACTGTGTTGCAATAAGAATAAGGTTTATTTTCCCATGTTCATAAACTGAAAATGGCTTTATGGAACAAACGTAATTGAACTTTATTGCCTTGCTGGTAGATTCAAAGTCCCACTGACAAAAAACTCCCTGTTTGTGGTATGATGGGCCTTACGAGGTTAAATAAGTTGTAGCACTCATAAATAAGTTGTTGATAATTCTTTAACCACGTTTTGCACAATCAGGCTAAGATTAGCCAGCGTATTAGTGACAGGTTGCAAGCCATCGCCTAACAGTACTATAAGCCTTTATTCCCTTAGTCGCCTCTTGCGACTTCCACGGGAAGACATGGAGTGGCACTATTCTAACCCGGTGACCACACAGGTAATAATAATTGATTATGAAAATCAAAAATACTATTTGAAATCAACGTATAGGTAAGTGGTTTGACGTCATCCGCACTTTTTGTCCGACCCCTGTGATTAGTAATGTCCCATTAGGACACCTTTTAAGGGCCGAGTTCACTAACCAATTAAACAGACGGTTAAGTGTTAATCAGCTTTTAGTCAATACATTTCACAACCGTACTAGGCAACAATAAACTTAATTATTTAATTTAAATACATACTTAAATACGTAGAAAACATCCAAGACTCAGGAACAAATACTCGCGCTCATCACACAAATATCTGCCCTTACCGGGATTTGAACCCAGGACCGCTAGCTTCGTCATTACCAACTAGGCCAGGCTAACAAGCTGTCAATATCACAATCTTCTACGATTTTAAATTAAACTGCCGTTATTTTGTCTCTGTGGTCACATTTTAATAAAAATACCATCGACGTCCCGCTGTCTTTAAACTTGCCCCCAAAGATATATTTCTAATGCATGTAAATATATGCATGAACGCACTGCATCGACATGCATTTCGAAAATTAGTACGTTGATGCGATTATTTGTGTATTTGGTGGATGTAGATGCGAAACGAAACAGACGCGGGTCAGTTAAGGTTAATGGGGCTGGTTACTTTTACCATAAATTAGTACGGTCACGGAAGTTAATTTGCTACCCATTTCAAAGAAAATCTGCTTGAAGATGTCATTGTCATTAGAGATGCCAAATCATTTTTAATTGATAGGAAACTCAACCTTATTGCTGGAGATTGTCAGATTGACTTTGGAACTAAGGTGGGTCAAAAATTAAATTCCTTGACTGTACTAGGAAATTTGGAATACCTATAATTTCATGAGGGAACCTACACATTCGAACAGCCGGTCTAAGATCCCGATCTATGTGGTGGACTTGTATTTTGAAACAAATTTGTACTTAAAAGCAAAAATAGTTTTATTTATTAAAAATAGCCTGGAACATTTTTTTCGTGGCCCTGGGTATTGTTTGTTAATATGTTTTATTGTTTCAAAAATATATATTTTGCCTGGAAAAAGAGTGAGTGGTCCACCACATAGATCGGGATCTCTTACTAACCTCTGGCCGTAGATAAAAAAAAAACAATTCTGACTTTTTTTTAATGTAAAGAATGTATGTTTTGCATTATTATTGTTACGAAACTGTAAGTTTACTTTTTAAGCGAATGTTAATGTATTACTTACAACTATATGAGACTGTTTGTTTCTTGAATAAAAAAAAAGCGTGGCGATATCGTTATTGTTATCGAAAATGTATAGGATTGACGTAAGCTGTCAGATAGTCGTGTCAAGCGCTAATGTCGAAAATCGTTTTCGATAGCGTTAATCATCTTGCCTATGAGCGTGTATGAAACATGAAGTTATAGGTAAAGGTGGAGGCAACACTCTCTGAAGCCGAATGAAGCGTCCTTGAAGTCATTCTATCTCAAACACTTTGGTAGTTAGAAAGAGAGGAGGGTCATTTTGGTCTAGAGAGTGTGGCCTCCACCTTTATCTATCATGGTATGAAAGGTATGCAATAAAGATCCTGTAGGGTCATCATCTGTGCATGACATTTAAGTATAATTAAAATATACCGACTTACGGGAGTTTATGACGTATCTAAAAATTTAACTTATCAGATAGCCGTATTCTGGTCAAAGTGTTCCAGCCAGCGGAGACGCCTTCCTTATAGCGGATTCGCACGCAACCGGGAAAGGGGTCAAATATACTTTAGTAGCCTTCCAAATAAATATCTCTTTCTTTTTACCCGACCGCCGAAAGAGGAGGGTAATGTTTCACAGCCTATATATGTATGTTTGTTCCTTTGTGGCACTATAAAAACTAAACCCGTTGTCCGATTTAGATGATTCTTATGTCAATCGATTTGTCTGAATCTGGTGAGTGTCACTAGATATGACAGTAATCGAAATTCAATATGGCGGCAACCAGACGCCATATTGTGCAAATAAAATAAAATAAAGTCGACCAGGTATGACAAGTAGGGTATCATTGAATAGGGATTTAAAAATCATCTTTCGGTTGCTTTCATAATTTTTCATTTTTAATGATCACAGGATTTATAACGATTTAAAGTTGGTTAGCAACTGAACAGTCGGGTTTTGAAACCTTGCTTTTTGCTACTAAACTTTTTAAAGTAAAGTCTTATTCATTCGGGAGTAGGATTTCCTGACAGCACAACAGTGACGTCCGCTATCCGGAAAAAATGAAATGGTTAGGGTTTTTAAAATAAAAGTGGATATTTAAAAAAAAAGTATAGATCGCTATACTTCAGGGGGTCTATTCTACTCGGGCTAAACATAATTGCTTCTGACATGCTATCTAATGTCGATGTTATAATAGCTCTTATTTATGTGACAGTACCTAATGGCGATTGAGTTAAGGACAATACAATAACATACGTCTAAAGACAGTAGAATAAAACCTCTGATACGACACGACATCGGCCTTTTTTATGTCACGAGAAGACAAACGCGCACACAGGCCGCATGGTAAATGGGGTCTGTGACCAATATTGTGCATTCTCAAGACTACAATCTTAAGACCACAAATGCGTTACCAACCTAGATCTAAGATGGAATGCCACTATGCTATGAGTAGTACTTTTACTAGTGGTGTTATCCGCACACCGTAATACAACAATGCGAATGCTTCTTGGCGGTAAGGTTAGCTGGAAGAGATCCCTTAAAGAGATAAGTTCGCCTTTGTACATTCCAATTCTGTAAATATAGTATTTGATATTCTATTTTTTGTAAAATAAAGTGTTTACATACATACATACATACATAATAAAGGATAGGTAGCAATCCGGACAGAACTTGCCCAAGGTCCTTCCACCAGTAAACATCATCACCATGTCTCATTTGACTAAAAGTACCTAAGCTCTTTCTCTTTCTCTTAGACGTTTACATACATACATACCTTCACCCTTCACGCCTATATTCCCTAAGCGGGGTAGGCAGATCTACAGAATTACCTACAAATAAACTTGTTGATAATTCAGTAACTACACTTTGCACAAATAGGCTAAGATGTTTATCTACAGTTCTACACACATATCATTAAGTACCTCGTGTGGTAGCCGAGTTAGAATAGTGCCACTCCATGTCTTCCCGTGGATGTCGTAAGAGACGACTAAGGGAATAAAGGCTTGTAGTACTGTTAGGCGATGGGCTTGCAACCTGTCACTAATACGCTGGTAAACATCTTAGCCTAATTGTGCAAATTGTGGTTATAGACTTATCAACAAGTTTTTAGAGATGTTTGTAATTCTGTAGCTCTGCCTACCCCACTCTGGGAACGAAGGCGTGAGATTATGTATGTATGTATATCATTAAGTCCTCTATTATGCGTTCAAAACCCGTTGGCAATGACCAGCATTAGGTACCTGTGGTAGTAGGTGACAGCGATGACAGCTGTTAATTTTGGAAGATGTTCCAAATTTGGATCTCATTACCTTACAATATTCGATAACGTAATTTCAAAATTACGTTACAGCTGTCATCGCTGTCACCTACTACCACAGGTAAGGTAATGCTGGTCATTTGCCTTTCGGCTTCTGAACCCATCTTAGAGTACTTATAATATGTGTGTAGATAAAGTATTGTATGCGACTCTACGTAATTAGCATTACGCAACCGTCACGTAAACTACTATTACCAGCGTATTAGTGACAGGTTGCAAGCTCATCGCCTAACAGTACTAAAAGCCTTTATTCCCTTAGTCGCCTCTTACGGCATCCACGGGAAGACATGGACTGGCACTATTCTAACTCGGCAACCACACGATTTACGCATTAATTATTCTATTCTATCCATTCATCATTTCACTCGTGGGAGCGACAACACTTTATCTATTAATAGCTATGCAAAACGCAAAATTGAATTTATCGTTCCTTAATCCAATCACGTGTTGCATCTTAAGAGCTTCCTTAGAAATGTTAACGATATTGTGCACTGTCGTTTGATATATTGTAAATGTGGTAGTTTGTCCGCTAGTTTGCGGTGTATTAGATAGTATTACTAAGTTACGGGTATGTAATGCCCATATTACATGCCTAGAGATTAGTTTAGGACTAGGTCAATATGTAATATGGTCTGATAAATATTTATTATGCAACCAATTAAAATTTACTTTATAGTAGCAGAACACAGCCGACAATAGAGCGAAGAAGTGCAGCATATACTGGGTGTTGGTAGAACTGACAGGATCAAAAACACCGAACTGCGCTCCAAAACTATTATACTTATTAATTGAGAAAAATCTCGTTTTTTTATATTGACATTAATAGGGACTATTACAAATTGTTTCTCAGGTAAATAAGGGTTAATTAAACCCTACTATTTCCTAGTATCATCTTTCTCTTATCCTAATCATTTGACGACGGCGCTAACGTCTTTTTCTAAAATAAGTACATAAATACATACATTAAATCACGCCTGTTTCCCAGAGGGGTAGGCAGAGACCACTTCTTTCCACCTGCTACGATCCTGACTAATCTCTTTCGCTTCTTCTACATTCATACATCGAGTCATGCACGCACGTCGGTTTCGGGTACTTAAGATCCAGCACTTTTCTAGTATTTCTCCGATTTGATTCGAAAAAGTACGCCTAGGGCGGCTTTTGCTCTGTATATCTTTTTCGTCGATCTTCTTTGTTCTTTCATCCATCCTTTCCCAATGACCGAACCATCGGAGCATGCCCTTTTCAATCTTAGTCACTACATCTTCTTTTAGTCCACATTTCTCTCTAACCTTTTCATTCCTTACTCTATCAATCAGTTTCTTACCACACTATTACGCAAAGAAGTAAAACATAATAAAAATAAATTAAAACACCTTTTGACGTAAGATCCGGGCTTCGCGTGGATTTCTCTAAATTAAATCATTAGTTGTTATGTACTTTAAATTCATTTAAATAGAGAAATGCACGCGAAGCCGGGATCCTACGCTAGTGTAAGTAGTAAGTGTCCTGAGGTTCTATAAGGAATTATGCAGTTTGCATACTCCACGTCCTTTGGAAAGTAATGGCAGATGCTATCGAATTATGAGCTGGACGCCAGGAATGTCTTCCGTCAGCTGATAATCAGACAACAGGTTTGTGGTGGGAATGGATACTTTTAGCTGTAGATTAAATGCTAACGGTATAATAGGTTATTGGGAAATAAAATTTTGGGACTAGATGGATTTTGGCCAAACGGCATGCTCCCGTTTTTAGGGTTCCGTACCAAAATGGTAAAAAAAGAACCCTTATGGTGAGACTTCGGTGTCTGTCTGTCTGTATGTCACAGCAGTTTTTCTTGAAAGTTAGAGATGTATAACTTGCTTGTCCTCATCTGTTTTTAGTCAAAACAAAATGGTTTTTTTTTTAAGGGGTGGTTGGAAAATGAAAGTGATCTGACTATGAATGGGTTCAATCTGAAATCTTCAAAAAACATTTTTTTATAATTTCCCTTGACGTATACATATTCTAAAAAAAATACCGCTACCTACTACGGTTCAAAAGAGACAGCTCTTTAAATTTTGGATGGACGGAAAGGGTAGACATATTAACAGGGTACCGTTGAGAACCCTGCGGGTACCGAACCCTAAAAAGCTACAGTATTCCCAGCTTCTTAATAGCTTTCGGCTGGCTATCGCTATCACCCTTGCACTCGCGACTGACAGTATATTTGACACTCGTGCGTCATAGAAAAACGATGATTGCCGATCGCTCTTAAGAAAATGGTCTACCCATTCAGATCTCTTTTCACCCAAACTCAAAAAAAAAGAATTATGTCAATCTCTAAAAAGCAAATCTTCTGTCACTGATGGTCATTGACACTCAGAAGCTAACCATGTAAACATTCTTAAAAATTCTAATTTATAAAATAACCTCAAATGTTTTCCGGCATACTGATAAACCTGGTGTTCCTCGTCTTCGGCGCCTCAGTCTCGGGGCTCAACGAGACGGCTGCGCTGCACGGCTACGGCATCTGCACCAGTTTCGGGTACACTGTGATCGAAGCCAAGTTTGGCGAAGAGCAGCACTTGCTATGCCTGAAACTGCAACCTTTAGGTAGGTACTAAGTTACCTGTAGGTTTGGAATTGGTAGAATCTTGCCACGGGGGTGTAAAAGTTTTGAAAGCACGATTTGTCTAGCAAAGGATACAGTTGTAATCTAAAGGCTGTGCTCAAGAAGTTCTCATCAAGAGACGATTTGCACCGGGTTGTTTATTCGATGAAAAGTATTTTATATCAAAATTTAATACGCTAAATAATATGTGGCGAATAGGTAGGCTGAAAATTTCAGTCCAGTACTTATATCATTAAAAAAATAATTTAATATGAACTTTTTTTTTAATTGCATATGTTTGTTTAATAGACAAATTACATACTAATCGAAAGTATGAATTCTATAGAATATGCAAACGTTAGGTTTGGTGCAAATTATTAGTATTGACTTACCTGTTTATACCTGCCTACCCAATAGTTTAACGGAAAAAAACGTTTGCATATTCTATAGGCTTCATACTTTCGATTGGTATGTAATTTGTCTATTAAACAAGCTATTGCAATTTTTTAAAACAAAGTTATTTTTTATTTTTTAGGTAATTCTAATTATATACTGGACTGAAATTTTTCAGCCTACCTATTATTCGCCATATATTACTTAGTATATTAAATTTGGTATAAAATACTTTTTAATAACCAGCCCGGTGCGAATCGTCTCCTATTCGGATCTCCTACTATAAAATTTGAAAGCAAGCGTAGCAAATATCGTGGTGGAAGTTTCGCTTTTTCTCATTAATTTAGGATTTATCCTAATTTAGGTCAAGCTACTTAGGTACTCCGTTGGTAATTTTCAAACCGCGGACCGATAAGGTTAGATCAGATCAGTACCCTTATACCATGAGTTAACATCACCGTACTCTCTAGCGAGTCAAATGCTCTGTCCCTCACACTCTATAAGGTGACTCTAAATACTGCGAGGGACAGAGCATTCGACTCGCTAGCGAGTACGGTAATTGTAACTCATGGTAATGGTACTGAGGCCCTACTTTGATAATCAAAGTTTGAAGCTACGTTAGCTCCATCCGTTTACGCTTTTTTTATGCAGTAAATGTTCAATGTTAACGCAAAGTTACTAAATCTATCGGTGGTTTGAATATTTATTGTGAATGAACATTGATTCACTTCGTACTTGTGGTTCTATTAGTGCGATAGCCTTAAAAAAGGCCTTCGGGTTTGTACTTTTATCTCACTCGCTCTTGTGCACTTTGTGCGAGTGTAACCGACTTTACCCGAACCCGAGAGACATTTTAAGACTTATAGTATTGGTGTCTAAATGATCATTTGCACCAAACGGCTCGCATCGCATCGGATCGGAAAGGATACGCACAGATGCGGCGACAGCCGATCGCGTCTGTTAAAATTATTATTGTCTATTTATGACGGAGCCGATCGCGCGTCGCAGCATACGCTCGGCTACGATCGCGTGTCGCGGAAGACGCCCGTGGTCAAGTTGCTGTGCGCGGCTTGGTAATATAGACTTTAAATCCTGTGAACATGATTTAATATCGTTTAAAGAACATACAATTTATTTCCGTTCCGATCCGTTGCGAGCCGTTTGGTGGAAATAGTGCTTAATACTACTATGGTTGAATATTTATAATTTGCCTCGTGTGGTTGCCGGCCTCGTGTGGTTGCCGAGTTAGAATAGTGCCACTCCATGTCTTCCCGTGGATGTCGTAAGAGACGACTAAGGGAATAAAGGCTTGTAGTACTGTTAGGCGATGGGCTTGCAACCTGTCACTAATACGCTGGTAAACATCTTAGCCTATTTGTGCAAATTGTGGTTATAGAATTATCAACAAGTTTTTAGAGATGTTTGTAATTCTGTAGCTCTGCCTACCCCACTCTGGGAACGAAGGCGTGAGATTATGTATGTATGTCATAATTGTAGGTACACTTTTACTTGTGTCAAGTCTCAGAGATCTATTTGACCATGGCGTAAATATTTTTCACTTCTCATGCTTTAAAATTACCCATAGCTTTAGGCGTACAGCTTAATTGATGGGCAGGGTAAGCATGAGGTGTGGGGGTGAGGTGCCGTTGCCCCCTCCCCGCACCTCGTGCTTACCCTGGCTCTCATTTAAGTTTTACGAGCCATGTATAGGCGGACTAGTGATATTTTTTGTCCTTTTATTTTTAAGTTCCATGGTAAGCCACAAACAGCCAGCTACTACATATGCTCATGTCGTGGGAGGGGTGATGGGGTGTAGGTTTATCGTGTAAATCGTGTACCAACCTGCCTCTCCAACGCTCTGTCCGACAACATGAGCAACATGTTGCTGGCTGTTTGTGGGGCACCACCGCCTCGGTCTCCTTTTCGGAAACGCTGTCTATTTAACCATTTATGAGGTTACCTAGGTAACCCCAAAACAACTGTGTAATAGGGGTGTGTCCTGGGTAAAAAAAAACTAATTAGTCGATCAGTAAGATTATCAAAATAATTTTAACACGTATTTTTTGCTTCTTCAAATCGATCAAAATTCACAAATATAACGCGCATCAAAGTTAGGTAGTGGGGGCTCGTGACGTCACAACGTGGTATAAAGTGTGCCGCGGCGTGACGTCACGCGAAACTTCAACGCACTGTATCTTCGTCATTTTTTGTTTAATTGACAAAAGAAAAAAAATGTGTTCAATATTTTTTGATAATGTAGATGACGGACTAATGCGATTTTTTTAGGACACTCGCTTATTAGTATCTTCTAAATATCTTCCTGCATTTGAGCGATATGTATAGAGTAGGTAAAAAAGATTTTTCATTTTTCTTTCTAGGAAATTATTCTTTTGTTTTTGATGTTATCTCGCAATCGAAGTGATTTTTTTTTTAACTCTAGACTAAAATGCCACGATGACACTCGAACTTTAGCCACCATTGCTTTGATCGGCCTATTCTGCTCCATAGACCAAAAAGCAGTATCTCAAATTCAATAGCCAAAGCATATTCAACCCTCTCCCGTTAGTAAATAGGTTGCACTTGCTCCAGGCGTTTTTTGAGATACTACCATTTGTCTTAGCAGGCCAGTATTCTAGTCTTTTGATAAACAATCTATTTTTATGCAGTTCTCCTTTCTTTAAGATTCAACACACCTCACAACCAAACGCTCTGTTGTTCTTCTGGACCCTGATCAGGAAGTCTTCTCTTATGGCCATAAGAAAGAATTCGCCTTGGGGGAGGTGACCATGGCTAACGGGTTCCCGGTGTTTTCTCCGCACTTAGGGTCTGCGGAGGGGTACATTGGGGAGGACAATCATTTCTACGGAGTGCTGCA
The DNA here is from genome assembly GCA_946894065.1 of Acleris literana. NCBI lineage: Eukaryota > Metazoa > Arthropoda > Insecta > Lepidoptera > Tortricidae > Acleris > Acleris literana. The sequence goes on along the minus strand of OX335688.1, from coordinate 5,481,701 downwards.
CTTGGGTAATTTTTAAGCCACCATAAGTACCCATTGCGGAATTACTATAGACAGTATTGTAAGGTCCGCTTACGTGTAAATTTAACCCTAGATTAACCCCAGGTTAAATTATTCACGAATGACAGAATCATTTGAGAACTGACAATTTTAACGAATTAACCTGGGGTAACATATACGTGAAATCGGGCCTTAGACTTACAAACTTTGACGGCTCAAGTTTTAATGATTCAAAAATTGAAAATTCAGCCTCTTTTGAGCCTCAATAATTCAACACTCGTTCATAAATATCTCTTTTTTTTTGAAGATCGTTGGTACAATGAAGGCTAGGCTTAATCCAATATAGTAATTGGCGTAAACTCTAATCAAAAAACTATCAAGCATCATTAAATAAATTGACCCAATTTAGTAAGAGCCCTTATAACTCCAAGACTTTGCGTCTTACAAGACTGAATCTTCAAGTAAAGTACGCGCAATTCGACTCCTGTAGCTTACCTACACCTCAAAACTCAAGTTCACAGCACCACCTTGTTCATCTACTTCTGACGTCGCAGTGCATATCAGAGAGCTCAGACAAGATGCACTGCACTACGCTAACTAACGTTTCTATTCGATTCGTTTTTAAACCAATCGCGTCACTGGAAGATGACGTGATACGAAAAGTCACGTGGTCTACCGAAAACGAATCGAATAGAAACGTTAGTTAGCGTAGTGCATCTTGTCTGAGCCCTCTGGTTCCTCTCTCTAATCGTTGTCTAATTAGCAGTTTAAAATGCTTGTATCATCCGTATTTCTTGGCCGATTTTAATTTTAATTTCACTTTTGGTGATCTTTTTTACGGTATTTTCATATTTTATTGAGAAATGCGATTTAAAATATCCATGAATATTCCCTATTACTACTCAATGTTCAGGGAACCGCACCCTCCACGCAGACCCCTACGGCACCGATGACCCGAAGAGAATATTCGGAGCGTTTGAGCACGACAACGTGGAAGCCCCCCCGCGCCTCCGCCGCGACGATGCACAGGTGAAAGGCTGGTGAGGCCATTTTATAAACCCTTATGGGCCCGTATTATGGTCCAATTTATCGCGGTGGATAAAACATCCGTCGCTCTCGCACTTAAGCCCGATTTACATAGGTCAAGGACAGTGGACAGTGGACAGTACAGTAGTGTAAACCGATCGGGCAGTGGCGAGTCAAGTTTCCTTGCCACTGCACTTCCACTCCACTCCTTGGCACTGTACTTGCCACTGTCACAGGGAATGCAAATAACCGGTTTTAACCGATTTTAACCGGTTATTTTCATACAATAACGGTTCATAACCGGTTAATTCGCATTCCCTAAACTGTCCTTGACCAATGTAAATCGGGCTTTATGGCCGAACCCTATATCCAAACCGCGGACAGATATGCTTACTTCGGATTAAAATTTGACTCATTTTGTACGGAAAATGTCAAATTTTAAACCGAAGTAAGCCTATCTATCCGCGGTTTGAATATAGAGTTCGGCCATAAAGCCTAAGTATATGTATATTCATAGGGTTCGGCCGTTACTGGGCAGAGAGTGACAGATGTTTTATCTACATCGATAAACACGACCATATTAGGCCCGCAGCTCAATTCTAGGATGACAAGTTCCTGCGCGACCGTCCAAAGGGGAGACAACGAGGGGAGGTGGGAAGGCGAAGGGATTGCTAGTATTCGTTTACCTTCCCGCCACACAGACCGGCCCAGCTAAAGCATAGATGCCTCGCCTGTCGCATGAGAACTTGTCAGAGTTATACGTGGAGTGGGATAGAAAGTAAAGATACCGTCTTCTTTATTTATATGTCTTTTTGTGTAAATGCTTCTCTTTTACTCGTTGTATTATTTTTTCGTGTTTTGTCTTGGTAACATTCCGTCTACGAAGAAAATACTATGGGAAAACACAATGATAGAAATGTTCTAAAGAAACTGGTAGTACTGTCTGTCTATACAGTCGGCCTTAGAAGTAGCTGTACACTTTGATACCTTGTCGCTTTAACACCTTTGACAGATTAGTGAAACAGTTTAAACATAATGTTAAAGTGACAAAGCACTGTGCAGCTAAAAGGGTATCATTAATTTTCTTCGAGACCGACAACGCATTGGTGACGCCTCCGGTGTTGCAAATGCTTAGGTATAGGCGGCGTTGACTACTTCCCATCAGGTGCCATCTGCCTGTTTGTCCGTCGATGGCAATAATAAAAAAAGCTGCTTATTATGCCGATCGTACCTTGTAGTGCATCTTCTAATATCTTGTGAAATCACCTGTAGTTTGGAGGCAGCTATGACATGGTGTCCTTCCCGTACAACATTGAGGGTCGCCGGAGGCCCGCGGGCGTCGCCCGCGCAAGAATCTGCGACCTGCTGCTGCTGGCAGACAAGGAGTTCTACGAGAAGGATTGCAACGCCAGCCTGCACCATGTCGTGCGACGCATGATGCATGCGGTCGCGCAGGCAGACATCGTGTTTAGGAATGCGGACTTTGACGATGATGGCATGCCGGATAATATTGGTGAGTTCGAGAGTCAAACGCTTAGCCTAAAGCATAGGTTCCCAAAGTGTCCCTTGTGCCCACCAGTGGGCGCTGGAGGTATACGGGGCGGCTTACGGGGGTAAGCTACTCAGAAAAAAAGGAGTACTGAAGCTATTCAGCCAAGCGCTGCCCGTATTGAAAAAAGTATGATGGAAATCAATACTAACATTATAAATGTGAATGTGTGTATGTTTGTCCATCTTTCACGCTTCATCCACTGAACGGATCGAGATGAAACTTGGCACACATATTGGTTAGGTCCTAGAATAGGACATAGGATTTTTATCCCGGAAAATTGGACAGTTCCCGAGGGAGCAGCAACAAACGGCTTCTACGCGAACGGAGTCGCGGGCGAAAGCCTGTATAAAATAAAGTAGAGTACTAACAGCAAAATCTGGATATATTTAACCGAAATTCCATTGAAATACAATTGATTTTGCAATCAATGTATTTCAGTGCTTTCACAGCAGTCATTTTATTATTTTACTCCTAGTCATCGGGGGCGGTGAAAAAATATTTTTTTACTAAGTAGGAGGTCAGCCAAAAAAGTTTGGGAACCTACGGCCTAGATGCTTGTTAGAGTAATTACCCATAATATTTTCTGATGAGAATTTTCTATTTGCGTTTTTCCCCAATCCTAATGTTGTCCAATCGCATTTTTTCCGATCGGGATTTCTCGCAGAAATTATCTCACTTATCGTCATTCATCATCATCATGTCAGCCGAAAGACGTCCACTGATGGACTTAGGCCTGCCCCAAGGTTTGCCACAAGGACCGGTCTTGCTCCGCTTGCATCCATTGGTTTCCCGCTCATCTCAATTATAATTAATTAATTAAGTTAAAATAGGTAGGTAGGATTAAGCATTTAGTTGTGCAGCAGCAAGCAAAGCATCCAAAAATAGGAGCCCCGCGAACACTAACGCGGATTTACGTAGAAACTATTAAATTCATTTCTGAAAAACACGATTGTGAAAACTTAATTCGGGGAAATGGTGAATGGAAATTCTGCTGAAGACTAAGAGATAAAGATTTTGGAAATTTTGTTTACCAAATCTTACGTTTCACGAGCTCTCGAGTCCCGACTTTGGTCCCACTTCCGCCGCGCCTATTTATTTATTGCTAGCAATAGAAATGATTGAGATCGCATTTTTCATAATGGCTGCATTCTCTAAATCAAATTCCAGCCCCGCATTACCAATAAATAAACCTGAGAAAATACTTAGGAGATAAATGACAATTCGGTATACATTACAAAGCAGAATTAACAAGTTTTTACACCACCAGCCTTAATATGGCTGTGTTTATCGCGTGACAAAGTTTGGATAAGGCATCCGTCACCTTCTGACACGTAAATTAGTACGACAGTGACGGATGCTTTTATCCACATTTGACACGCGGTATAAACGCAGCCATACTAGGCCCGAAGGATTGAAATAAACTGCGCCATGTACACAGAAATGTCACCTGTCTACTGTCATTGTCACGATGTTAAAGTAGGGGTCTGGTTTCCTCCTTGACGCGGTTTAAGACCGTATTCACTGAGGGGTAGCAACTTGTTTGTGCTCACCTTCAAGTGCCCCGTCTGCTCGTTTGTCTTTTGTAGCTATAAAAAAACTGTCCCAGTGCGTGTCGGCCTCGCACACGAAGGGTTCCGTACCGTCGTACAATGTTAAGGTCGAGAATATAACTAGTTTTTTGTATGAGGTATTTCTCCGTCTAAGTTTTAACTTTATTTTATTTATTTTTACAATTTATTTTTACTCGTAAAGCGGCCGTGGACCATACGCGGCCACACACTCTGTAAAAAAATTAAGTGTTTAACTACTAGGGGCATTTGCACCAAACATTTAACACTGGGTCAAGGGACCTATCAGACAGAGAGCGGTCACGCGGTCAAGCGTTCAAGCGGTCAGTAATAACCAGTGATCGGAAATAGGTGAGCTAATTTGCCTAAACTTGATGCATGTTCATTCAATAATGTATTCCCATCTCTCTCACGCATGAATGAATATGCGTCAAGTTTAGGCAAATTAGCTCTACCTATTCCGATCACTGGTAATAACGTAATATAACACAAAGACCGCAAGAACGCAAAACTGATAGCTGGACCGCCTGACCGCTCTCTGTCTGATAGTTCCCTGATAGGTCCCTAAGACACTGACTCTAGTTGAAATGACAGTTTTCGTCTGAATCTGACGTTTTCTAACTCGAGTTAATGTCTTTACCCTGGGTTAAATGTTTAGTGGAATTGGCCCTTACGGTTCACGAGATCAGCGATAGATATGATTGAGCTAAAAACAACGAAAAAATTGCGTTTTTTGTATGAAGCCGTTTATTTGTTAACTTTATTTTATTTTTAATCCTTGTGGTTGCCGAGTTAGAATAGTGCCACTCCAGTCTTCCCGTGGATGTAGTAAGAGGCGACTAAGGGAATAGAGGCTTGTAATGCTGTTAGGCGATGGGCTTGCAACCTGTCACTAATACGCTGGTAAACATCTTAGCCTAATTGTGCAAAATATGGTTACATAATAATCAACAAGTTTTTAGAGTTGTAGGTAATTCTGTAGCTCTGTCTACCCCACTCTGGGCACGAAGGCGTGAGTTTATGTATGCGTATGTATTTTATTTTATTCCAGCTATTAAGGTTCATGAGATACATCCCGCTATCAGACAGATATTCAGGCGGACATCGATCGGAGACTGGTAATAGGGTCCTGTTGACACCTTTTGGGTCATCATCATCATATCAGCCTTCAATTTTTCCATTCCTGGACATAGGCCTCCTCCATTCTCTTCCATTCCTGACGGTTTTGCGCCCTCTGCATCCAGTCACGGCCTGCGTGCCGTCTGATGTCATCCACCCAGCGTTGGGGTGGCCTCCCTCGCGCTCGTGTACTTTCGCGTGGTCTCCACTCCAATACACGTCTGGTCCAACGGCTTGCGTCCATCCTGGCTATATGTCCCGCCCAAGCCCACTTTCGCTTTGTAATGGTGGTTACAACATCGCACATCTTTGTTTTGTTTCTGATCCATTCGTTACGTTTTCGGTCACACAGGGTAATTCCGAGAATGGATCTCTCCATTGCCCTCTGTGCAACTCTGAACTTTTCAGCAGACTGCTTCGTGAGGGACATTGTCTCCGCACCATACTTGAACACTGGCATGACACATTGCTCAAAGACCCTCACCTTCTGACGTAAAGGAAGTTTCCCTTTAAAAATTAATTTATTGGCTCCGAACGCTGCCCACGCCTGCGCGATGCGGCGGCGTTCCACTTCCGCTGTCTGATTTTTAGAGCCGAGAGTGATTTTACCTGTGTGTGTACCTTTTGGGTACAAACTACAAAACCCTAAAACGACTTCCATCCCATTTAGGGTTACCATCCGTCCGGATTAGTCCGGACACGTCCGGACTTTGTCCGGCTCTTTAATTTTTCCGGATTTTTGCAATGAGAGCGTCTGCGACCATGCCTACCATACCACTGTAACTAAGTGAGTAATGTTTCCATTTCGTGACTAAAAAGTCCGGACTTTTAACGATGTCAGGCTTTCTGTCAAATTCCTAAACGGTAACCCTAATCCCATTGATCAATTTCGCCTGACGTTTATCTCGTAGGTTTCGCGGTAAAGTACATCCTGGTGCTGACGTCAAACGAGACCAACACGCGTGTTTTCGGCGACCTGCTCAACTCGCGCGCAGTGGACGGACGGAACTACCTGATGCGGTTCGCGCGCCTGCGCCGGCTCAGCGAAGTGTGCCTCGGTGTGGCGTTCTCTGGGCACGCCTTCTACAACAGGACGTTGGGGCTGAGGTGAGGAACTAAGCCTGTATCCATCTTTTTGTAGCACATCTTGCCTGATGGCCCGTTATGGGAACTCATTTTCAGTGCGGTGCCAGACCAGGCCCGAACCAAGGTTTGGGACATGCATGGTAGTTAGTGGGTGAATCAACTATTAAGGTAGGTACTCCCCATTTTTCGACATGTTTCACAAATTATAATGTTTTTAGAAAATCTATATATTTGCATGCTTCAATAGTTCGGTCATTTGGAAAGGATGGATGAAAGAAGATTGACGAAAGAGATATACAGAGCAAAAGTGAGTGGAAGAGTCGGAAGAGGCCGCCCTAGGCGTACTTTTTCGAATCAAATCGGAGAAATACTGGAAAAGGGCCGGATCATAAATACCCGAAACCGACGTGCATGCATGACTCGATGTATGAATGTGGAAGAAGCGAAAGAGATTTGTCAGGATCGTAGCAGGTGGAAAGAAGTGGTCTCTGCCTACCCTCTACCCTCTCTGGGAAACAGGCGTGATTTAATGTATGTACGTATGTATATATTTTGCTAGTTTACACGCTTATTAAATCAGAAAAATAGGCTGACATTTGAAATGATTTTATTTTTAATAGTAGGTACAGTTTTAAATAATAATATAGTTGGTAACGCAGGGGACGATGGTGTCGCTGGGTTTTGTATGGAAAATGTGCATTTTCCCCCGAGTTACCAAGGTTATTCGAAGATTAAAAAATATTTCAGGTGTTTAAATTGTAAGGTCTGTAGGTAAATATGGTGGTCTGATTTTAATATACATACATTATTATGAATCATAAGTCACAAGGAAAGATTTAATAGCGCAAAAGAAAAGGAGTACCTTAAAAGTTGATTCACACTAGTACAAGTAAGTAGGTAGCATATATTTTTCAAGGACGCAGTTACAGAAGGTCGCACGGAGCGTATAATGATTATTTATTCACTCATTTATCAATTACCTATTTCAAATTTTGTATATTTTAACACAATATTTCAAATTTCTGACAATGTCGTCTTCTTCTAGCCACACAGTTTATTTCGAGAGTTTAATCTACAATTAATGGCCTTTTATTTTTATGCGTTATTTCTTATATAAACTTTTTAAAAATATAGTTCTCGCACTTGACTGAAATTTTTACGATAATAAAATGGAGTGTTTCACAACACTATTTGTCAGCTATCAAAAGTGCCATCACGCTATGCCGCTACTGTAAGAAAACAGAATTTAACATGGAGTTTATATGGCCGACCTGTTACATGACGTCACAGTGCATATCGGATCTCTCTGTCTAATCGCTGTCTATTTAAAGTTTAAATTGCTTGTATCATCCGTATTTCTTGGCCGATTTTAATTTTAATTTCATATTTGGTTTTCTCTTTTACTACTACGTTTTAATATCTTTATTTATTTAGCAGATATTTTATGGATGACATGATTATTTTCAATCTGGGTTGTCATTTCCTAATAAATTACAACAATTAAATGATATCCAATGATAAAATATCTAATTGTAAAAGTCATTGTAATAGTGTATTACTTAATACATACTATTTCAAGCGGTTTTCGCCTAACCCGTAAGAACACCTAGTAGGGCCGATTCAAGCCGAAAACGAAAGTCAAATAAAGGGTAACCTATCGCAACCTCGAATTTTTTTTGACCGAATCTCATTTGACCGAAAACGTTTCGTTTTTAACGTTTCTCCGATGGCACGATTCGTAATTTTTTTATTTTACCACTTGACATTATGTAGACATAATATCTTTAGTCCGAGCAACTTTTCTCCTTGTAGTCACTTGCCCTATGTATTGTTACGTATTTTATTTCAAAGCCTATTTTTCATTACACCAGTGCTACAACTAGCCTAGGGATCGTTTCGTATTTTGTTTCTTAACCTATTTTTCACTTCATCAATGCTACGTATAGTTTTCGCTACGTTACGTCAAATATTTATTTCAGCCCAGAAAATCTTGCTTGTAATTTGTTACCTACTAAGTATCCACAAAATGCAACGAGCAAGACGAATTTAGGACAGATCCGATACGGATAGGTTAGGTTAGAAGCCTTGGCCTTCGAGGTTACTTTTTTTCTGCCCAAAAAATCTTGCTTGTCATATCCAGAAAATGCAACGATCAAGACGAATCAGGGTAGAACCGAAACGGACAGGTTAGCATAGTCGATTTAAAAATAGGTCAACTGGGTATTAATAAACGGAGCCGTTACATTGGGCAAATGATACTAAGGTTAAATCAGAAATGGGAAATAGATTAAATTCACAAACCATTACATTGGACAACTGTTTGTACGCCGAAACCAGTAATAAAGAATAGAATATTTGTCAAATCGGTAAAAAACCAAAACAGGTAATGACTAAATCAAAATATTCGAAGTGATCTTTCGGGCAAACGTAAAAAAACCCAAACCATAATATTGTCGAATAATATTTGTCGAACCAAAATTCGGTCAAACATTTTTCGGAGTTCAGATAGGTAACCCAAATAAAGGTTAATAAATATAATTTTGTCGAAATATCCAAAATAGATAAATATTTCAAAACTTAATAATTCAGAACGGCTTTAAAACCCTATTCTTCAAAATGGTTTTCGAATTAGAGTAATTGTAAAAATATGAACAATCCCTATTTACCTTCTTTACTATTTCTACAGTTTCACGTCCCTGGGCGGCGGGGTGGGCGGCGCGGCGGGGGGGCTGTGCGACCGGCGCGCGTACGGCCGCTCGTTCAACACGCTTGCGCTCGCGCATTCCACGGCCGACGGCGACTCGGCGCGCGTGCCCGAGCGCATCGCCGCACTCACTCTGGCGCACGAGATGGGTAAGAGACGCTACGCTGGAAGCTGGAATTCCAATGTGGCGCACGCTATTCGGGTTTCAAGGAAACAAACATGTATACATATTTATTTAATAATGTAATATAATTTATTAATAACGTCATCATTAATATAAAAATATAATTATAATATTCAAGACTTAGCCGCCTTGGGTAACTTGGTATCTTTGTACGCAATCACACAAAAATAACTTGTAGCTTAAAATACCAAAATGCGTAATACTAATTTGTAACAAAGTTATATCTGTTTTTTTTACAATGAAACAACGAAGGAAGTATTAAAGTTCCAAATTAATGATAATGACTCACTTATTACTCGAGTATTATTATTACTAATTAAAAGCAATAGTTTACAAAAGTCCACTATTGATTTTAATATACAACGGAAAAACTACACTAATGAATAATTAAACATCTTTTCTCAAAAATGTCCGGAAATGTTGACATTCCTATTTACATATTGAGACGCGAAGTACATAGTTTACTGACAGTTCTCAAATTTAAAAAAAAGAAAACATTGCGTGCTCGCTACACAAGCCCGCAATGTTGCATACAAATTCCATTACTATCTAGCTTTTAACTTTTTTTAAAGTGAAAAGTGCCATAATAAAATGAGGGCACAAGTCTTATACATCCAAATTTTACTCGAAACATAACTTTTTTATTTGTGCCTGGAATAGCTTATGTTTTTTTTAAAACTACAATTGCGTTTCTCCTTGTCATAAACAAAAAGGCGGTAAGGAGTGATGGTTTTTTCACATGAAGTTTCTGTTTGTATGCAATTCAAAAAATGAGTTCAAGAGAGGAAGATTTGACTCCAACACAAATTTTTTCTTGCGATTTTTGAGAAAAGCACTATATTTGCCTCGGCAGGAACAGCAATTGCGGGCTTCGTATTTTTAAACGGACTCGCAAGCTCGTCCGTTTAATCCAATACTCGGCCCGCAATTGCCTACTTCCATGCCTAGGCAATAATGTACTATTTTTTTAATATGATTTTGCCGGATCTCTATTTGACCAGTAGTCAATTCACTTAGCCCCTTACTATAAACGTTGAGTAACGGTGGTATGGCTATGTTTTGTCCTTATCAATCAAATTCAAATGTCACAATGACAGATAAGGACAAAACATTGTATAGCTATACCACCATTACTCAACGTTTATTAGTAAGGGGGTTAGTAATTAACAAAAAAACAGTACCGATATTATAGTCTTGTAATTCTTGTATGCTGTAGGTATTGCTGGTTTAGATCTAAGGTAATATCTATCTATATTTGCTTGTACTTATAACATATCACAAGTTGCTTATCATATGAATCACGTCTACCCTTTCCTGAAAGGCCAAATAAATATTATTTCATTTCATTTCATTTCATTTCATTTCAAGGCCGGCAGCGCACTAGCGATTCCTCTGGCGCGGTGCGTTCCTTCCAGCCAGCCTGCCGGCCTTCCTCCTATTTTTAACCTCCTAAGCCAAAAGAAGAGGGTTTTAAGACCATTGTGAAGCTAAAAATTTCTATACAACATGCGATAACGTTTCTCTGTTGTAGATATCATGCAAAACTACATCTGTACGTTTCCCTTTCCACGACTTTTTTTCTTAGAATGAAACAAATTTAAAAAATAAAAAACAGAAACGTACGGACCTAGTTCTTTATAATAACTACAACATATTCAAAAGTCGTGGAAATCTGACTTGATTTAGGGGGTGAGAAACGTTATCGCCCGGAGCTAAATTTGTGTTTTTTTTACAGCCACGCGATTTTACCGGAGCTTCACAATCCTCTTAAGTTTAACATATGAATCTGTGTATTTTAGCCCCCGTTCGCAAAATTTGTGTTGTATAAGTTTTATATGTGTATCTGTGGTATTTGTGTGTCTGTGCTCTGTGTTTCTGTCTGTGGCATCCTAGCTCCGGCAGAGACATACTTTGAAAAACGAAGTTCGAAGTTACGTTAGCTCCATCCCTGTCACTCGTCATTCGAGACGAAATCTACAGAAAGGGATGGAGTTGGTGGGCTGATTGCAACGCAATTTTTTATTTTGATAAGTGACAATCGGTTGGGACATTCAGATATCAACTCTGAAAGTATTATCGCTATATAAATAGGAGTTTTATCTATTTAATCGTGTATTTAACTAGCGCTTGACTCGATTTGTTACATTATTTTCACGAAACCATTATTTCATAGTAGGTAGTACTTTTTTTCATAATTTTCACATCGCGCTCTTTCATGATCGCAAATTTAATTATTCGTCTTTCTTAATGTAGCTACTTTTCATAAAGCGTTTTGTAATGTTCGCGTTCATTTTCTTCGCATATTTTATTAGTCGCATTTTTTCCCCAACCTAATTTGACAGAGTCGACGGAGCTCCGCATATCGGAGCACCTATTTCTGGGTTATTTAATAACGTTATATAAAAACGAACCGAACCTAACTTACCTATGTATTACAATGTAATTTCGAAAGAAAAAATGCGAGTAATAAAATAATCTAGTGGTAAAATATGCTATATGCGAATAAAATGAACGCGAAAATTATAAAACCCTTTATGGAAAATTGTTAGATGAAGAAAGACGAATAATTAAATTTACGATTATGAAAGAATGCGATGTGAAAATTTGCTACTATTTAAAAATGATCTAACTAAAACCCTTGAAACTATCGTATACTCTACAGTGACAAATTACCGAATTTATTCACACAATCACCAACCTCGACTACCTTTCTACTTCTCTTTTCGATCTTATCCTTTATAATATTTCTTATCCTCTCAAAGTTCAGCTCCACAATCTCTTCGCCAATATCTTCGTCGACTAACGCTTTTTGTTCTGGTTTATGAGGTCGTGTAGAAGATCTGTGCGGTAGCCGATGCAGTAGCCGTGTTAGGTCTTCTATAGTATTCTCATATGGTTTGTCATTGGGAAACAAGGCATCCCAAATTGGCTGTTCCATTGTACCTTCGATGTCCGAGTCGCTATCGTCATTATTTGATTCATTGTTTTCAACGGGCTCTCTCTTCTTTTTTAGTTTCTCTTTTATTTCATCATCGCCTGGTAGTTCCAGGGTTGTGTTTAGAATTTTTCTTTGTAGGTCGTCTATACCGCGCGTGTTGTTGGACGACAAATCCATCTGGCTGCAAAAAAAAAGTACTCTTACAGTAGGAACACTTTAAAAACGAGATTTCGAAGGAACTTAATTTAAATTAGGGAGACCTTTATCTATGGAAAGCTGTACAAAGTTTTGTAGGGGCCCGTTTTACAAAAGCTTTTAACTTGCTTAAAAAATATCTTTAAATCTAGAATTTTCAGATTTTTGGTCTATAAATAGTAAATTTTTGCCTATAATTCAAAAAGCACGTCACGGAAAATTATAAAACGAATAGTTTTGAAAGGGGTTTGGGTAAAAGTGTTGTCATTTGTAAAATTCATACATTTTCAAGGTGAGCGGCCATTCGTAAAAGTGGTAAATTATGATAGAATTATTAAAAATTAACATATTTTGTTATGTCATGTAGTACTCTTAAGTGCATCGGAGCCGAGATATTTAAATATTCATACTTGGGCGTACTTTTGTACTAAAAACTGAATACTTAAATCTTTAAAATCTCCGCTCCGATATTATTTAACGCCATAAATTATATATATCTATGTGTATTTAGAGGTCCTCTAAATAACTATGTAAAAATCATCCTTGGCCGCTGAAAAAAAAAAAGACAATATTCTTCAAACAAATTTACCCAATGCCCTTTGCAGATGAAGCCCTTTTATACGACACCCTGTTTGCTACGAGTATAATCAAATCACTTGTTTTTACTAAAAACAGATGCGGGCAAGCAAGTTATACAATTATGCCAAATTTCAAGTTCATAGCTTCTATAGGTTCAGAGAAAAACTGCTGTGACATACAGACAGATAGACTGAGGCCCTACTTTGAAAGTCGAAGTTCGAAGTTAAGTTAGCTCCATCCCTGTCACTCGTCATTCGAGACTAAATCGAGAGAAAGAGATGAAGCTATCGTAACTTCGAACTTCGAATTTCAAAGTAGGGCCTCTGACACCGAAGTCTCACCATAAGGGTTCCTTTTTTACCATTTTGGTAAAAAGCCCCGGCCGGACCGGGGTTCCGTACCAAAATGACCTGACCGGAAAAATGGTCATTAATATCATCGGAAATTTGTCGATAACCTCGATAAACAGCGATGTTCTCTCCCTACAGCTTGTCAAAAGCCGCCCTACGTTTAAGTAGTATTACTAGTACTTAGGCCCTGTTGTTTGATCAGTAGTTAAACTAACTAATTGTTAAAATCCAAAAAAAGGAATGGAAAATTTGACACATTTCCTTGAGATTTTAACCATTAGTAACGGTTTTTAACCATTAGTTAGTTTAACTACCGCTCAAACAACAGGCCATTAGTACTCATTTTCATCACTAGATGGCGTCCGATGTCGAAGAAAAACAGTTATTAATTGCTATCCTAAATTTAACCACTCATAATAAATTATATTTAACTCAAAACAAAATACCACACACACAATAACAATTGATTCCATAATACCTACTCCAGTTTTATTATCGCTATCAAAGCCAGAGCTGTAAGATGCCAAGGCCGACATGTTTAAAAAAACTTACAGAGTTGGAACACCAGTCCACGTAAATAGAGTCAAGCGGCCACAATGCACAAAGTAACTGATGTGTAATAATACACACATAATAGCTAATGGGTAGTATTATAACACTGTTTAATAATATATTTATAATGTTAAAGATAGCCCGTGTTTTTAACGTGGTTACTGGAATAATAATGCGAATTATACGACAAGGTGCATCTGAGAAGTAAGCGCGTTTAGCGCTTTTTTTTAAGAATTATTTGTGAATTAGGTTTATTTTGTAACCTAAACGAGTTTGATTTCTAATTAACGTCTTAATTTCAAGTTAAGTATATAGTTATTTTTTTATATTTAGGTAGGTATAGGTTCTGCATTCTTACTTGGTTTTTAAATCATTGTACGGAGGGAAAGTGTAACGGTTTTACCCGTAGTTTCGTAAATACTTTATTGGTTAAAACAACAACCTGATTTCTATTGATAAACATTAAATTGATAACTAATTATAATAATTACCTATTAGATTAATATTTAAGACTTTATTTTTTTCTCCAATTTCTGTTTTTGAGTTCTGTTAAAGTGAAAACGTGTGTTAAACAACGGTTATTTATTTAATAAAAAACCGGCCAAGTGCTAGCCGGAATCGAACTATTTTAAAAATAACATTTGTTAGTAAATGTTAGTGAATAACACATATTCTGAAAAAAAACACTACCTGCTACCTATTACGGTTCAAAAAATACAGCTCTTTGAAGTTAGGACGGTAGGACGGACGGGCGGACAGACATCGTAGGCATATGAGTAGGGTCCCACTCTAAACACTGACAATGGAGGAAAAAAACCCGGACTCTATCTATTACGGATCAAAATCGAATATGTTATAAGTTTGTAAGTAGGTCAGCGCTGGTTACATTATTCTCTTACTTTGTTACCTTTTTGTTTCAATTATAATATGTTTTAAGGTTTAATAAACCCCCTAATAGTTTAAACATACTGTAATTTAATTAAATTTTATGCTACAACATTAAACTAATATTATTTATATATAATCATTATTTTTCTTCGTAAACAATACTTTTTTTTATGTAGTTTGAAATCTTATTTAGTTATAGTACAGTCAACAGCATAAATAAGTCATCATTTATGTACCCTGTCACTTTAACGTCGTGTTTGAAATGTCATACAAAATTGTGAAACGATTGAAAGCGACAAGGTACATAAATGATCACTTATTTATGCTGTTGACTGTACTTATATTAAAAGTACTGGAAAAAATCAAAAGTGCCCGTTTTTTTGCAAGGGGGTTCATAATTTAAAACATTACCGCGTCAAATTGAGATTTTCGATATTCCTATTGTTTTGTAACGATACAGCGCAAAAAGCGCAAAAGCGCTAAAAGCGCTGAAAGCTGGTAACACCGCTTGACGTCAGCTAGGACATTCCCATTGATTTTGGCGAATTTGATACAGATCCGGTTTTTCCCTGTCAACAACAAATAATGTATATCTAATCTACTATTATTGTTATTATATATGTATTATATGTAGGTAGGTATTGTTTTTTTTTTTGTATAATTTGATTAAGGCTGAACATTACATAGCTTGATTTATTTTATGAATAGCAATATCTGTTAATATGGATGACTGGTAGAGAATACCTTTAGGCGTTAAGTTCGCCATTTGTACACTTGGATTTTTTAATTTATTGTCCAAAGGAATCTAATCTTCTATCAGTACTATCAGTCTCACCGAATAAATTTAAATAGTAAGTACCTAGGTACGTCGCGTAACAATAATCGACCTTGAGAATATATTTAAGAAATAGTTATACTTACTATAGTATAATTATTATTTTTTATTATAAAAGTAAAGTAATTTATTCACTGCACAAAAGAAAAAAAACAGAATGTGTCCTCGCGGCAGTAAATCTGACCTAATACTGGGATATCTGATCTGTAGCCTGTAGGTATGTACATACCTACTGAGTGACTCATGGGATAATACACAAACAAATGATTAACTAGTACATATACTACCTACTTAATATTTGGTTAACGGTGCCATATCTGCAGCATTCGACTAGGTATTCGTGTTAAAGTCTATTTCTGTCTTTTTCACCGACTTCAAAAAAAGGAGGAGGTCTCAATTCATCGGGATAAGAGACTAGCTGTTCGTGCCCTGTTTTTATTTTCATACAAATCTTGTTCTTACCATTACAAGCAAAACATTTTTTTATTTTATTCATATCGGTCGAGCCACTTTCGACTTTTTGCGAGACTAATGGCCGGGATACACGAGGCTAGTTTTTCAAGCCAAGATAGCTAGTACTGCTAGTAAGCTAGCAAGCTAGTGCTAATCTTTATGTATGCAAAACTAGCTTACTTCCGGGCTAGTAAGCTAGTGCTGAAGCCAGGATAGTTTTTTAATAGCTTGCCATTCTATTTTTGAAATACCCACCACTAAATTCGTTGTCCTGGCATTGTGTACTAGCTTCGTGTGGCCTGGGACTGGTGTTTTTTTTCACGAACGTATTGTGACTCTCACTGCGATGGTACCTGGCTGGCTGAAAATTACTGGCATTCATGTAGACAGCACTAGCATAATATGTGTCCAAGCGAGGGCAGTATTACTAGCTTACTAGCAAGAGTAGCAAGCTATCTAACTTGCTATCCTGGCTTGAGAAACTAGCCTCGTGTATCCCGGCCTTAACGAACGGAAATTGATACGCGTAGAATTAGTTTCCCTCGACTCCCCCTTTTTCTTTCCGTTGGGGGTTTATTTTCGGAAAATCCTTTCTTAGACCTTATAAGGTACCTACGTGCCAAATTTGGAATCTCTAGACCGAGCGGTTTGGGCTGTGCATTGTGTCGTCAGTCAGTTTTTTCTTTTTTTTAGATAAGAGTTATATACAGTGTGTTACCAGCACCCTGGCTTTTTTTAAAGGAGGTTAAAATAACGTATATCTGTAACGTAACCATGACATTAATTTAATTGATAAACAAATTTTTAGGCTTTGTTAACTTTCTAACAACATTTTAATTGCCAGCAATGTAAAGCACAGCAATTTGACAACTTTAAATGACAGTCGACGGATACTTTGATTATTATGATTTGCCCCCGTACCACGACATGCCTTGTACTAAGCAACAGCATACTGATAACGATGAACACGCAGCACATGCACTATATTGAACTTATTTTTTAATTGATATACTTGCAAACAATTACTAAAGCAACATAATTATCGGCAGTTTTAATAAATGCCCGCATGCCGGTAACACACTATATATGCAGGCGTCTTCTGTCGGGCGTCCCGAGACGCACACGTTGTTTTTTTAAGCAGGTTGTCTAGCGGTGGTTCTTAGCTAGGTTTCATGAAAATCGGTTGTGCCATTTAAGAGATATCAGCTGTGAAAGAAGGGGACACCGTTACCTATATCAGGGGTTTATCTATCTAATAGTTATCCAGTTACATGAGTTAATTTTAAGCATTAATACAACCTTATATAAAAGTACCGTAAAACGGGGTGAGTATGGACACAACCTAAAAGAAGTCATAACTTGTTACAAATAAGAACAAGTTTAGTATTAAATGGAGAATAACGTTACGTCTATTGGAAATAATTTCAGTCTTATAATTAGTAACATATGCTTCATTTTACGTTGTGTCCCTACGCACCCCGTTGTACGGTATAGACTATTGCCGCATGATATGGTATGGTGCATATCTTTAGGCCCTGTTGTTTGATCAGTAGTTAAACTAACTAATTGTTACAATTTGAAAAAGGAATGGAAAATTTGACACATTTCCTTGAGATTTTAACCATTAGTAACGTTTTTTGACCATTACTAGGTAGTTAGTTTAACTACCGATCAAACTACAGGCCATTAATGATTAAAGTTAACTCATATAACTCGAAAATAAGCATGAATCATGGTATCACGGGAAGTGAGTCACGTAGCTAGCCGAGATTTCCCTAATTTTAAACTTTGTTATTTTATTCGTACCTCGCAAATCTTAGTCATCGGCGCGGACGTCCACGTTCGGTCTCGCGCCACCATTGAATGACCGGCGCAAGCGACGAGTTGCCAACAATCGACAATGTGCGGACTCTTTTTGGGTTCCGTACAAAAAATGAAAAAACGGAACCCTTATAAGTGCGTCCTCGCCCTCGTGCGTCTGTCTGCCCGTCCGTCTGTCACAGCCAATTGCTCCGAAACTACTGCACCGATTGAGTTGAAATTTGGTACGCATATGTATATTGATGACCCAAACACAGAAACGCAAAGCAATTTTTTTTTTTAATAAGTGTCATTTTTGGGGAACAAAGGAAAGTTTTGCAAACTGTACTGTGTCATATATCAAATAAAAGGGCTCGTTATGAGGATCTCGAATATATTTTTGTTTTTTATTGCAAAATAAATAGTTTTGATTTTATTCATGAAAGAAGACGGTAATGACAATCTCCCACAGATCTCCGAAACTACTGAACCTAAAATTTGAAGTTGAAAATTTTGAAATAGTTCATTGCTTGTAGATTACAGGAAAACCTATGAGTTCTATAAAAAAAAACGTATGTACGGAACACACTTGGCCGGTTTTTTTAAATTACGTATTCTGGATATATATTTATTCAAGGTTATTTGTATTTTCTTACAGACAGGATGTGGTACGCAATAAACATTCAATTTGAGTATGGAGATGGTTATGCGTATATCTATTTTCTATGTCTCTGCTATGCACTCGAGAGACTAACAATAGAATATAATAGAATAACTAAACCTTTTTTTTAACCTCTAATAAAGTACACTTTTTTTCAAAACACTCTTCGCCAAACTGCGGTAACAGTTTGTTGGCGAATTTAATAACACTCTTAGAATATATACTAGAATACCTAATAGAATATATTATAGAATATATTATATATATATACATTAATATATTTATTTATTTATTTATTTTCTTGAAAACATCGTTACAATGTTCCAATACTAGCAAGTAGGTGAGTGTCACGTGTTTTGTCATAAAATGATATTGCAAAAGGAAAATAACGTGATATTAGTCTTATCTTTCTTCTTACTTATAAATGCGAAAGTTAGGATGTTTGTTAAGTACTATAATCACGCCACACGGCTCGTACTACGGGTACTAGACAACGATATAAATACTTATATAGAGAAATATATACTTAAATACACAGAAAACATCCAGGACTCAGAAACAAATATTCGCGCTCTTCACACAAATATCTGCCGTTAACGGGATTTGAACCTTGAACTGCTAGTTTCGTAGGCAGGGTCACTATCAAATATGTGCGCCGCGCCAGTTTCACGCCGTTCACGCCGATTTTACGCCGACGCGGCATAGATTATAAAATAAAAAAACCCGACTGCCAAAAAAACCGTGTAATTTAAGTACAGTAACACCCAGTACAATATCAAGACCTTTAAATCGTTATAAATCTTAAATGATCACTCAAAATTAAAAATGATGAAAGAAACCTAAAGATGATTTTTAAATACCTACGAGTATCAAATGATCCTCCGCTTGTCATCGTTCATGGACTTTTTTTTTCTCTTCCATATTATGGCGTCTGGTTGCCACCATATTGAATTTTCATTGCTGTTACATCTTTAGTGACACTCACAAGGTCAAGACAAATCGATTGACATAAAAATCATAAAAATCGGCCCACGCGTTTAGTTTCTAGAGCGCCACAAAGGAACAAACATACATATATAGACTGATAAACACATTACTCTCGTTTTCGTCGCGCAAAAAAATGGCGCACATGCACATGGGTAACTAGGTGTTCAAAAGCGGTTAATGCTTTATTCCAGGGCACAGTTTCGGCGCCCACCACGACGACAACTTCCCCAACCAGGCCTGCAGCGGCTTCCTGATGGGCTCGCAGTCCTCCAGCGGGACCAGTTCCAGCCACTTCGAGTTCTCCTCCTGCAGCAAGCGGCTCATCGCGGCCACGCTGAGCAGCATGAGCTATTGTCTGTCGGAGGAGGACCGGCCTTACTGTGGGAATGGTTAGTGCTCATGTTAAAGATGCTGCGTTTAAAAACCGGTCAAGTGCGAGTCGGACTCGCGCACAGAGGGTTCCGTAGCACCGCCGTAGGTATATATTCCGATTTGAATTCAATTTTGAATCGAATCAGCGCTAGCCCAACTCACAATTGGCCATTATTTTATATCAGGGTTTGTTGTATGTTTTACCGTTATTTAGTTTTACGATACAACAGAAATTAAAGTAGGTACGTTGGAAAAAAACGGTCTAGTATGGGGACCCCGTAGTTTTTTCACTTTCATAGCTTTTCTTCATTATAAATCTGCCGTAATAACAGATAAGTATGCTGAAAAAAAAAAAACCCGCTAACTATTACGGTTCAAAAGATACAGAAAAATTAGGACAGACGGACAGCGCAGGCGTATTAATATGGTATACCATAGTTATGATATTAGTTATGTTATATATACTCGTATATATATCAGCCAAAACTGATAGTAACAACAGGAAGTTCTTTAATGATTCAACTAACATCTTAGTTGGTGTATCTAACGTCTTGTTAGGCTCGTATGGAATCAAGACAAATGCACAACAATCACAATCTTGTTAGAAGCGTTTTTATTTTAGTGTGCCATTGTGTTAACAGAATTTTAAAGGACAGACAGACCAACAAACAGAATAACTGCAGCTCCCCATTTCTGTCAGGCCCCTGACGATTGAGCTATGGGCTTGTACTATGGGTACCAGACTACGATATAGCTGTTTTGGAGTCTTTACACACATATTCACATTATTTTTTATATAAATATAGAAGGTAGAGAAATAAATAAATAAATCTACCCTAGTACAGAAGATTCGCATTATAGATTGTTTGTACAAGCTATTTTGCTGGCTCTTACACACAAAAAACACCGCGTAGCGTTTTTTTGATAAGGGCCTTGCTAAAATGCATTACGCTAAATAGCATTTCTATTCGATTCGTTTTTAAACCAATCGCGTCACTGGCAGATGACGTGATACGAAAAGTCACATGATCTACCAGTGACGCGATTGGTTTGATTAAACAAACCGAATAGAAACGTTAGTTAGCGTAATGCATCTTGGCAAGGGCCTTAGTCCTTCGAATCGCTATTGCTAGACAGCAATCTTAGAACGAAGATGGTGAGTATGAAACGGTTGGCCACGGTGCGACAAAGTGTGATCCATGATGTCTCCAGGTATTGTGGAGCAGGGTGAGGTGTGCGACTGTGGACTGCCGTCGCGCTGCGCGGACCGGGACCCGTGCTGCACGCCCCGCGCCGGCGGAGCCCTGCTGCATGAGGATGGGTAACCGAATGACCTTGGGGGCTTGACAAGATCATCATCATTTCGACCGAAAGGTTTCCACTGCTGGTCATAGGCATCCCCTTAGAGGAATGCCACTAGGGCGTTGCCGATGCGTTGCGTCGGCGCTGCAAAGCCTGAGCGGTGACGCTCATTAGTACTAAATATAAATCTAAACGAGATGCCACACGGTGCGTTAAAACGAGGTGCGGTATCGGAACACGAGCGCAACGGAAGAGGCGGGGAGGGGTGCTGCGACACGAGGGAACGACAACGCAGAACCAAGCCACACGGGTACGAGTATTGTCGCCGCGCTGCATCGTGGCAACGCAATGAATGCTCACAATAACCTCATGTAATATTAGGTACGCATGCAGCATTTACCTTAGATATATTCTTGGTTTGTGTATGCCTGCCCCCCCTTAACAAAATCCTAGCTACGCCCTTGCTTGTGACATATCGTTCAGATTTATATTTAGAACTACGGAGCGTTACCGGTCAGGCGGTGCAACGCCGACGCAAAGCACCCAGCAACGCCCATGTGGCACCTCTCGTGCTCTTCTTCTCGCTCGTATAACACTCGGTGCGTCGAAATCATTGATGCGACGACGCAGCACACCGGCACAGGGACCGGTCCTCTTAGGTTTGCCACAGGGACCGGTCCTTCGCCGATGGTATTACCCATCAAAGAGTTCTCGAGTGGCGTCCGCGTAGCGGAAGACGCAACGTGGGTAGACATCCAACAATATGGACCGACGACGTGGCTAGACAAGATGTATTAATGCGTTAGCGTTTTTCGAAAACTGTAAAATTTATGGTGTTGCCATAAGCGGCTAACGCCAAAGATCGTCGGCTTAGGTACAGTCAGCAGCAGAAGTAGCTACGCAACCGAAGAGGTCAAAATGATCTGCACTCGACTCTATTGTCAAGAGAATACGTCGTGTCTAGATCATTTTGAGCATGTTATTCTGCTTAGCCACTTTTGATGCTGACTGTACATCAATCCTATATTCGTGAGATTTCGAAAATCGTTAACATTAGCGTTATATATCTTGTCTAATCTCTTTCTGTCTAGACTAATGTGTACCAACTGTACTGCTAATCGAAGAAATTTTGACCCTGTCTTTTTGTTTTAAGAACCCACTTCATTGTGGTATAATGATTCTTCTGCCAACAGAACGCTACACAAGAGCGGGTGCTCCGTGTCGCCCATGATGCCGTGCCATCCGTCCCAGGGTCCCTGCTGCACCAAGAAGTGCCAGTACGCTAACTTAACGGAGAGCGGAATCGTAAGACCCAAAGACTACTTTATGGCTTCTACACCATTTGGCCGCCACTTTCGTCAAACGAGTCATTTTTAAGAGCATATCACCCCTGGGGGTTACCATGATATACTAACCTCGTGCCTACATTTGTTGCATTCTTTTTTATTTGAAATGCCGAATTGTGTTGTTTTGAAATTTGAGTGCCTGTAGGTAATATTTAGCGTTTGTCAGAAATCTGAGAGATGGCGCTATTATTGCTTGGCCAAAAATATGAGACATTTTTATGCGCTGCTCGTTATTTGTCACAAAGGCCAATTTGGGGTTACTGTCAAATTGACTTTATCCCCAAACGACAATATAGCTCAATCGTCTGGATTATGCGTCTTTGTTACTATATAGACATGAACGCTCTTTAGCAAAACGTCTGGATCTTAGAATGTCACGATTTAAAATATTCTAGTAGCGAAACATCTTTATCTTAGAATGTCTTTATTTCTAAATAGACATGAACGCCAAATGGCCGGTTAGCAAAACGTCTGGATGTGCAATTGGCATATTGATAAGACACTTGATAATTAAAATCTACTAAATCTACTTTCGATGAATTAGGTATTCTAATTATACGTACTATTTTCATTTCCAGACGTTTTGCTACTAAGTCGGTCTGTGTTCATGTCAATTAACAAATTTTACTATCGGCCAATTAGGTATTGTAATCATACGGACCATTTATATTTCCAAACGTTTGGCTACTTGCCCATTTTATATCTGAGCCGTTCCGCTAAATTGACACTTTGCTAACGGAGTATTCTACTTTCATATCGTCCAGCTTCATTGACTCTTTGCTGACTGTGTATTTTACTTTTATGTCATCCAGCGGAAATGGTCGTTTGGCTATAAAGTCAATTCGATAGTAACCCCCAATTTGCCCCTCGTTTGTCCCTAAGTGTATTACTATTACAGAAATCCATGTATTGTCCAGGACTGCAGACACCTGGGTAAAGAGTGTTCGTGCAACAGCTCCAGCTGTTTCTGCGGGCTGGGCGGACGCTGCTCGGGCGATGGGTCGTGCCACGCGTCTGAGTGCGTGACGCTCGGCCTGCGAGAATGCCAGTGCGAGTCTGTCGGGATGGTATAAGTTAGAGCTAGTCCAATACAGAGGCCCAGTGGGGGCGTCAATTAATTACGTGAGGCAAATTTGGCGACTTTTACTGGGAATGTTCCTGATTTTCCTGAGAATGTTCCGGAAATATTCCCATACTGTAACAAAAACGCGTTACATAAGTTACATTACACAATGCCTACCTGTGTCTGAATCTGTCATATTGCTTTTACTTTGGTTAATGTCGATAGATATCAAACGTGGACTCCATGGAACCTTATTTTGAGATAATTTATGGTAAGCCTTTCCTGATTCTGATTTAATTGGTATAAGATGGGTATTTTGTATGACGGATTACTTGAAAAATCTAAAACTAACAAGGATTTGGTTATAAAGTAGGGGAATACCTACCTAGTTGAACTACTGTTGACATAGCAGAACTTTTTAATGACTTTTTTATTAATATAGCAAATAATCTTTCATGCAATAATCTTGACATTAATTACAGGAATTCGATTCCATTCAATCCGAAGACCATATTTTTGAATCCAATAAGCGTAGATGAAATTTATAAAATTATATTGTCCCTAAACAATAGCAATGCGACTGGAATAGACGGCATCAGTACTAAAATAATTAAATTGTGTGCCCAACATCTTGCAAAACCATTAACGCATTTAATAAATTTATCGTTTGCAGAAGGCTATTTTCCTGATGGTTTAAAACGGACAATAGTCAAACCTATGCTAAAAAAGGGGGACAAGTCTCTTATGAATAATTATAGACCTATAGCCCTCATTCCAATAATGTCGAAGATCTTTGAATTTCGTTTTTAGATTCCAATTGCATCTTAAACAATCAGCAGTATGGTTTCCGTAAGGGTAGCTCGACCACTTTGGCGTGTTTCAACCTTATGAAAATGATCACTAATACTATAAATCAAAAGAAACCTGTTTCGGCTATTTTCTTAGACTTAAGTATAAGGCCTTCGATTTTGTTGACCACTCGTTACTGCTGCATAAGTTAGAAAGGTATGGTGTTAGAGGCAATGCTTGTGATTGGATTAAAAGCTATCTGTCTGACCGCTAACAATGTACTGAAATACATAATATAAGAGAAGGCGAACTCAAAATCACGAGGTCAAATTCTTGACACAATCACTGCGGGGTACGCATTCTGGGTCCATTGCTCTTTCTATTGTATCTCAATGACCTGCCAGACCACTTAAGCCATAGTTGTGTAATGTATGCAGATGATACAACATTAATAATTAAAGCGGACGATATAAATAATTATAATAATGACATTAGCAATGGTCTAGAGAAGGTAGTTGACTGGTTAGATAATAATAATTTAAGAATAAATATAGGTAAAACCAATTTAATTCAATTTAGAAACCACAGAAGCCGTGCATGCAATTTAAACATAGAATATAAAAATGAACGTGTTAAAGAAGTTGACTCTACAAATGTTCATGAAATTTGTGCTACACTTCATAAGTTTGTTTTCGCTCTAAGGAGATTAAGTAGTACCTGCTCGAAAGAAGTTGCACTTACGGCTTACCATGGTTATGTGGCTTCTAAGCTTAGTTACGGATTGTTGATATGGGGCAATTCCGTAGATGTAAAGAAAGCATTTGTAGCCCAAAAGAGGTGTATAAGAGCTGTATGCAACACTCATTTTCTAACTCCATGTAAACCTTTATTTCAAGCCATGGGTGTACTGCCTCTGCCGTGCATGTATATTAAGCAGATTGCATTATTTGCTAGGAAAAACCCTAATATGTTCGCAACTCATGCTGAAGTTTTCACAAGATCTACTAGATACAAGGATAAACTGTACTTGCTTCGGTCTAAATGTAATATTTTTAAAGTTAATTCTTACTTTATGGCAAATGTTTTTACTCGGTTCGGGAGTTCCTTGATGAAAAACGATCTGTATTATAACATTGCATGCCTAATTAAGGTAGAACATAAGCTCATCCTGTTCCACGAAGATCTGCTTATTTACTATGTTCTGGCAATAAATGTCTTTGTCTTTGTCTTTGTCTTTGTCTAGTTCGATATGATATATATCTAATTAGTCACGTTATTGTGGGGGAACATGAAATGGCGATGCAGCAATGCAAAAAACCTGGCAAAGCTATATTTTTTTTAATTATAAGTCAGATGTCTAGTAAGTATGATAAGACTCCCAATTTTCGTTTGTTCCTCGGAACAGGGGAGGGGTAGGACTATACGCCAATGCAGTGCTGCAGGCCCCCCTTATTGGCCTAATCAGTGGCAGCAGCATGATAAGCAACGCCTCGTACTTAAGTATCTAGTATGATCGACCTCGTCAAAAACCTAAAGCTCACCTGATAGATCATCAATTTCTGTGGAAGAAAAACCACTGCTGAATTTTCCAAACAGTAGATAAAGTGGTTGCTGCAGCGATTGAAGATCGCCCTCCGCGCAGCCAGGTTTTTTGCATTGCAGCATCGCCATTTCGTTTTCGCCCATTAATGACGTGACTAATTATATACCTAAATATATCATCTGGTAGTCTTATCGAACTAGGTTTACTGTCGGGGGCTCTTAGACTAATAGCAAATGGTTTAAGATCAACTAGAATAATAAGTATAACATTAATAACTGATTAAGTTAACTCAACTGGGACGACTTAGTACTTATCTGGCGCTGTCGGTAGAATTTGTGTGTTAAGATAATTTTATTCATCACCGGCGTATAGTACATTACTTAACAAGGGCTGTAAAAGAAAGAAAGCCCGAAATCGCAGGTATTTGAGACCCGAGCCGTAGGCGAGGGTTGTAAATATGCGATAGAGGGCTTTCTTTTTTACTGCCCGTGATGAGTACACAATTTTACGTCTTCACCTGGCCACAATGCGAGTTTTACCGTGCGCGCAGCGTGCGATAAAACTCACATTATGGCCAGGTGTTACGTAAAATAGTTTTACTCATACGTCTTTTAAAAACAGTTTATCTTCTAGCAAGGTACTCTGAACGAGTATTCTATGTGCGGCGTGTGCTGCGAGGTGGGGGGCCCGCCCGCGCGCTGCGTGGCGGCGGAGATCGCGGCGCAGGTGCTCGTCTCCAAAGATGACATACCGGAGAAGTGGGTGGACGACGACTATAAAGGTCGTGAGTATTTACTACTTATCTGCTAATGCTTAATAGAAAGGATGGGGCAGATAATGGTAGGGAGACTATTAATATATGCGTCTCTTTTATTGTCACAGGATAAATATAGTTTCAGCCAGCGATCAACTATTAATAGATATTTGTTCTTTTTTATTGACACAGGATCGTTTTTCGTTTTTTGAGCGAGATATCGCTATATCTATAGCTAATCGCTTCCTCGTCGGCGGTGGGACAAGTGTTTTAACTTTTTGAACGCCATACGTCAAATACAAAATGTGCCACTCACACGCCAAACATGTTTGCTATGCTATGCAAATTACACCTTATTGCTACCAAACAAAGTCTCTTTTAATCTTGAATTCTTGTCGGCTGTAGCCGACGTAGCGTCAGTGGCACGACTTTTAGTTGACGGCCAGAGCCAACTGTGGCGTTGAAATGGTTAAGCCAGAACTACCCTACATTTTGTATTTCAGCGAACGTGACCTTCCACCTATGCGCCAACTGCAGCGAGACCATGATACGCGCGTGGCCTATAAACAGTCGCTGTGTGACGCAAAACGCAGTCGGCCTGTGCAGCATTCGCGGCGTGTGCCAGACGGTCCGGCATATGCCAATCTCCAACGTGTACCCGGAATACGTGGTGAGGACACTTGAGTCTTTGCTCTTCGTCTGAACGTTCCACGATCAGATCGGGGACGTATTAAGAAAGGGCCAGGTCAGGAGATTCTAAACCGACGCACGTGTATGAAGAGACTTATGAGTGTGGAGGAAGCGAGGGACGTTTGTCTTGATCGTAGCAAGTGGAAGGAAGTGGTCTCTGCCTGCCCTACGTGGCATGATTGTATCTATGTATGTATGAATGTATGTTCCACTGTTGGGCAAAAGCCCGCTGTGTGATGCAGGTGCACCATTCGCGGCATTAGCCAGGCGCGCCGGCGCATGCCGCTCTTCAACGCAAAATTTCATGGTATAATCCGCACCACGTAACATGAACCAATATGGCGGTTACCGCGCAGGTAACAATGCAGTCGCTATGGTAACGCGCACTCCCCTCTCACCGCGCCGCTTACCGCCTACGTGACACCCCACTGCCACGAACCATTCTCTAAAGGAGCGTGCCCACTGAAAGCATTCGCGTGTAATGAGCATTCGGTGCGAACATCGAGTGGTGTGTAAGCTTTGTAACGCTCAACTCAACATCCACACAACTCGAATATTCACGCGAATGCCTTCAGTGGGGACGCTCCTTTACGGATTTCATGGTAGGGACACTGGCTGGCCCTTTTACTCTTCCTCTACATATTATTTAGCTATCTCTGCCCCTCTGCTGGTCAAAAGCCGGTACCTTTTTACCATAACAACAAAGTTTCCGGTTTCCAAATTAAGGCTGTAAAGCTGACTGAGCAAGGTGTATTATGAGGTGATGAGTGTTGACGTAAAACTTCAGAGGGCTCAATATTTTCTTTATTGATTGTAAAATGTAAAGGAGATTTCTAGGGTCTTTTACTGTACGAAATATGTTTTTTCGAAAAACCTCGTGTGTCTGGTTACCCATTATTTTATCGAATTTCACATCATCGTTTGTATCATTTCATCGAATTTCATATCATCGAAGGCCTTTTTGCTGAAACCATAATGTTTTCAATATATAGCGCCACCGCATAACCTTTTTTTTAGTCTTGTTTACAGGAACCAGTAAAGCTAGTGTCCCGGCAGGCGGTGTCGGACGCAGTGGTAAACGTCCCTTCTTGCATTTTCATCGTAGTATTGTTATCGTTAAAATAAAAGTACAATCAGTTATATGTAACGGTTTTTATTTGAAATACCAAATTTGGTCCTTCGAACCGTATATACATATCCAAATCCGACCCTGCCACCTCAAAGGGGCTTCTAAACGAGCGTTTTTCTGCGGCAACAGTACCTGTCTTTCTCTAACGTCGTGCGCCAGAACAAGATGCCTAAATGTTGCCAGATGTAAATGGCAGAAAATGTAGCCCGTTTGGAATCCTCTTCATGTATAAATCAACCTATACGTTAAGTTATCCATATGTGTTACGTAACATATATGAATATATAGCTTCGCTAAAAAGGATTGGCAACAATCAGTAAGCATCAGTTTCTGGATATAAATTGAAACATGTTGCCAATTTAAACTCCTTAATTACAATACTATTAGGTAAAATATTTACATATAAGTAAACTAAATAAAACTTATCTGTCTATCGCAGTAAGTACCTATAAAAAAACATTTTTTCTTTGGCTATACTTAAATCAAACTTTCTTTAACCCTTTTTCAGGCAGGCTTAATATTGACTACATAGGTTTAGTTACAATTTCAACCTTAGTACATTATTTTAGGGTTCAAATTGAATTGCATTTACGCGAAATGTTCTGAAAGTAATTTACCATCTAGATTGGTGCGGCCTGAAAAAGGGTTAATACAAATAATTACAAATTAAACATTTTTCATATGAATACTTTAAACATTGAAAATCTTGGCATTGATTTCATTACATTTTGATTAATAAACTTAAACCAAGTTTCCAAACGTTTCCAAAGAGTTCGTATGGCAACTAGGGAATGCAAATTAACCGGTTATTAAACGGTTTTGTATGAAAATAACCGGTTAAAATCGGTTAAAACCGGTTATTTGCATTCCCTAATGGCAACCCTAAAACCGGCACATTTTCTCGAGCATTTTATAATAACAATATTTAATATCGAAGTCCATGTCGTACCAGTAGTTGACGGCGATGCAGCCGTGGCTCTGCGAGACGTGGTGGAACCATAGACTCGGCAGGTATAGACAATCACCTTTCTCTAACCGAACATGGTATTTATGCGCCCTTTTAAATTGAGGGTATTTGGAGTAATCGGGGTTCCGTGGATCTGAAACAGATTTAATATTTGATTAGTTTTAAACTATAAAATATAATAATTATACATAAGGTCTGTTCATTTACATTGTCTTATACAAAACAATATCTTAGTAAACAACTTTCTAACCTCAAAATGAACCTTTTTTTGGCTAAAACAGCTATTTTATCGTAAATAAAGTAAACTGAATAAACGTTACGGACATCACTTGGCGTATTGTCTGTGATTGCTTTATTTTGTTTAAAAGCCAAAAAAGGTTCATTTTGAGGTTAGAAAGTTGTTTACTATACAGTGTGTTACTGGCATGAGGGCTTCTGCTTTAACTAACGATAATATGTTGTGTAAGTAATTATTTGCAGGTATAATTAAGTCGAAGTTAACTAACGTAACGCTGCAATTTAACTTCGTAGATTTTAACTACCATCAACGTATGGAGCTATGTGTAAGTATCGTAATCAGTATCGTTATTACTTGGTACAAGGCATACATTGGTACAGGGGCGAAACAAGTCAAACGTCAAATATTGGGCTGCTGCTGTATTAATTAACTTTAACGCACTGTGCATTGCTTGCAATTTATTTTTTGTTAGATAACAAGTGTGTACTATTTTTTATTGTTTTATTTAAAATAAACATCTAGGTACATTAAGGAGTTGCCCATTGTTACTCTATGTCAAGGAAAGCCCTCATGCCGGTAACACACTGTATAAGACAAGTAAGGATGAACAGACCTTAGATAAATATCACAGAACAATCTTACAGAAATTTCCCTAGTCTCTAAAGTAGTTTTATTTTTATTGTAAATTAAGTGCCTAATGAAATACTTTTATTTTTTCTATAATTATTTTTCACCCCACTTGCTCGTAAATAGTGTCCTAATATGCTAGAAAAATCGACAGTAAATCCAAAATAATACCCGCGGGCCTTTTTTTACCATTACGCCCTATCGTGCGTAATAGCTTTTTTTTTAAATATAATACGTGTCATAATACGTCAGGGCCTCAATTCTTGTGCCATTCGATATGAAGTTTCATTCGAGACGAAATGTCAGTTGCATACAATTTTCTAAAAAATCTCGCATATAAACTTATTTATAAATACTGATTGTAAACTATGTGATTCCAAATAATAATTAAAAGGGTGTCTTTGTGCACATATTAAAATTCAATCAATAAAAAACATGTCGTCATCACAAGAAATGAATAATGCGACTCCGCCTGACATCGCCAACGCGGCTAAAATTATTAGTGACAATCTTAAGTTCAAAATATGATCTATGAAGTTCAAAATTTTATTTCATTTCCTCGCAATTGTGATGAAAAACATTGTATGTTACACAGGTGGTAAAGGAAATACAAATTACAGCAAACTTGAGTTATGATCAGAGATTTAAAATATTTAATTAAAATCTTTGGAGTCATGTCCACATTATTGTGAGTAGTGACGCCCATTTGTCCAATCTCTGGTTATGATTATAAATTTTAAAAATACTTAACGAGAGTTAACCTCTTATAGGCAGAATTGTTTTATTAAAATTTATTTTGACTTTGAATTTATAGACCAAGCAAAAAGCACAAACGCCACAACATGTTGTACAAATGAATACACAATTTATAGGGGATATGATATAACTTAACAACAATTGAACCACCACCTTTTTCCGTTAAGTTTACATTGTGTATTCATTTTTACAGTCACGAGATTAAATCTGTTACCCACCTTAGGTCCAAAGTCAATCTGACATTCTACAACAATAAGGTTGAATTTCCTAAAAGTTACAAATGACTTGACATCTCTAATGGCGTTGACGACTTCAAGCATATTTTTCTTGAAATGAGTCCCAAATTAACGCTCGGGACCGTACAACAAAAAACCATCCTTCGACTTCATGACAATGCTTTAGTTTATAAGCAGGGCTCGCAGTTTTCGTAGCACGGTAAGACTAATGAGAGCTGTGGAGTCGACATTAACATTAAAATACAACTCCTACTCATACTCATACTCATTTGTATATTTAATTCCAAAATGCTTTTATATTCGCCCTGACCTCCTGATTACAGCTGCTAAGCTAAGTAATGAACGATTAAAATTATAAATAAAATATTTTCATGTACATATTATTTAATATTAATCTCATAATGTTATGAATATTAAAAGTGAAAGTTATCATCCCTATTTATAATTAAATTAAATTTTGTAATATAATACTTGAATGAGTATGAGTATGAGTAAAAGTTGAATTTTTATGGTTATGTCGACTCCACAGCTCTCGTTCGTCTTACCCGTGCTGTTTATAAGAAAACACAATATTACCCTCGTCGCACTCTTATTTAGTGAAGGGTTTACTCACCAACACAGACCCAAGGCAACCCCGCATCCTGTGAACTCCCTTCATTCTCTGTGGTGACTGGAACTATTTCCCACCCGTCGCCCTCGCGCTTGAACTCGGCCTGCGGGTAGCGGTGGTACGGAACGAACGGCAAGTCGGTCGGCGGGATCAAAATGAACTCTTTCACGCCGTCGATGACGCAGTAGATGTTTTCATATGGGTCCTTGTGCACTGCGATACAAAATGTAGAGGTTTTTAGTCGAGTACCGTGTTTAGGCCACGAAGCTTGCTGAGCCGAGCGCAGCGGCTCGTCGTCGCACCTAATTTGTGGATCAAGCCAGGTGTTGTAAAAATTCGCAATGATAAAATTAGGTATTTTATATTTTGGAATTATAGAATTCGAGATTTTAGAGTGTTCCCAATTTAAACATTAATTGCCGCGCTATGTCTCGCAAACCGTCGTTTTTTTTGTTGCGTTCGTAAATGTCAGAACAAGTTTTGTATAAAAAAAACACCCAGTAATTTATATAATGTGTCTAGCAAAACAGGTTACTGTGGCGTACATAAAAATGAAAAAAAAAACACAGAGCAACAAAAAATGTTGAAATAAAGTAGAAATTAACTAACACTGCAAATTCTCGGCAAGCGTCCCCTCGTATTCGTGGTGTTAATTGATTTCGCTCGTATTTCAACAAGTCCCAAGACGATGATGGTTTGTCATTGAAAAATTATCTGCGCTTCGCTTCGCCATATGTGCGCCGGCCCTAACACAATACTACCGATCAGAACGAAAAGGACAGTATGCGCATATGGAGTTCATACTCTGCTTATACTGCCTTCTTTTGGCCAGAAGTTAAAAAATGTAGTCTAACATTTCCAAACATTGACATTTGTTTCATTCTAAAATCGCCGGAAAATTAATTGCTCATCTTCGTAGGCACTTAACATTATTAAACACGCATATCACATCGCTACGCATAGTTTCAGCTAGTCTTAAAGGCCCGGACAGACAGCACAGCAAATGCAAACCGCTACGCAGCCAGTTTGACCACGCTAGCGGTTTGTATGGAAATATCGCGCTACGCGCCCGTCGCGGGCAGGCCGCGCGCCCGCGATGGTCTGTCTGTCCGGGTTTTAAGGCTGATTTACATTACATTGGTCCATAGATGAGTTGGTTTTCATGTTTGAAGCGAGAGCTATTGTAACTAAAGTAAGGCCAACGAGACGAGATAAAGAATATAAACAAGCTTTCAGGAGTTCAAAACGTTTTTATTTGAAATTGTGTCACTTCAAACGCAATCCAAACAGGAGTCTTCAAATGGCGGCCCTTATGTTGACAACTTCTGTACTGACAGCTTTCCTGTACCACGAATCACGCAACGACAGCCGTCATCGACCAACTAAAGATATGATTGCGTACGAGAAATAAAGATAGAAAATAATCGCTCGCTATCGCAATATAACTCACTAACGGTCAGTCTGTTTACATTATTTATCTCGTCTCATTGGCCGTACTTTACGCAGTGTACTTCTACTGGTATGCTTTTGCTGTATCAATGTAAATCAGCCATTATGGTTAACTTAAACAAGCAATTTTCCATTATTTAATGGCAATTTGTATCCAGTATCAATATCGGTCTTGCACTTTTGTTTAGTTTGCTGTTTGAGATTGCAGAGTCGTGCCATCAAAAAATACTTACTGGATGTCACAGCCCTCTCATCCCCCATCCAAAAGTTGACGGCATCCGGGGACTTGTCAAAGGCTTTGCTGGCAAACGCTACCTCTGGCTCTATGTCGCCCATCAACTCTTTGAAGTCCTCCGTCAAGTTAGAGTTCTGCTTCTGTATGTAGGGAATGAATTTTTCTCTGAAAAGTACTGTTTATTGAACACAAATATACAGGGTGGTACTCGATAAACTGTACATATTGAAAGGGATGAAATTTTAGGATAATTTATAGGTAAAACAATTTAAAAAAATTAAACCACATTTTTTTTTTCTTTTTTTTTAAAATAAATTACAGTAAAAATGTCATTTTGTTTTCATAAAAACACGATTTTCTCAGTTTTTATTAGATATTTCTCTATTTTTTTTTGCTTGTTATTATTCCACGTTTAATTTTAGATTAAACGTGTTAAACGATTAAACGTTTAATTTTAGAAAACGTTAAAAAAAATGGTAAAATATCTGCAAAATTTTGAGAAAATCGTGTTTTTATGAAAACAAAATGATATTTTTGCAGTAATTTTCCACAAAAAAAGCAGTTCCTCAGTTTTTTTTGTAATCGGTCTAATATTGTTATCAATTATTATAAAACTAACTAATTTCAATACTATGCATTTTGTTTTATCTGTTTTGGGCTATTAGATCAAAAGTTACACCGTCACAAGTAAGTGTACTACCCAAACTTTATAAAAAAGTTTGACAATCTGTAAATAAAAAACCAGTGGCTAAAAAATTAAAAAAAAAAATGTTTTACCTATAAATTAACCAAAAATTTCATCCCTTTCAATATGTACAGTTTATCGAGTACCACCCTGTATTTACATAGTATAACAAAAAGTGGCTTTCCATCGTCTGTCCCTCTGTGTGTACGATTAGATCTTTTAAACTACGGATTTTAATGCGGCTCTCATCAATAAATAGTGATTCAAGAGGAAGGTCTCTATAATATATCTAATGGGCGGACTACGGATGCAATATGTGACGGTATCTATGTAAAGGGACCTTATGGCAGATGGCGCTTACGCCGCACTGCGTCACGCGACCTTGTATTTATATCGGAGCATCTTTAATAATGGCGGAAGCGCCATCCGCCATAAGGTCCCTTTACATAGATAATGCCACATATGGTGTCGAAAGCACAAGATGGATAAGACTTTTATTAAATTTCGAGTAATATTTATGTGGGAAAAACTGCAGTTTTTGTTAAAAACCAGTAAATATTTTGTATATTAAGAAAGTACTGAAGTGTCACTTTGCGAATACGCCCCTCTTACGGTCATTTTCCCTACATAAGTAGCTAGTGCACTATAAAAGGAATGTACTGAAAATACTTAATAAAGAAAAAAAAAAAAATTATTTACTTCAACAATGAAATTCTATAAAAAAAAATGCAGTGATGTTCCGTTTTTTTAAATCAATTGTAGTCATATCCATGGTACGGATATCGTTGGCAGGGCTTGAAATACCGGTATTTTTGAGAACCGGTACTGTGACCTTGATGGGGAACCTGTACCAGTCTAGGTACCGGTACCGTGGGTACCGGTACCACGCTTGGTACCGGTACTCGTTGTACCGGTATTTTGTAAGAAATACAGGTATTTTACCGGTACTATACCGGTACCAATAAGGCTCGAATACCGGTACAAATACCGGTATTCAGTAATAGTGGGTATAAGTGCGAGGAAGGGATAAAAAAGACAGAATAGTATAGGCATGGTACCTATGTTTCAAGCGGCAAATGGCCTGATGGTCGGTCAGTTAGATTTAGGTTACTTGTCGATAGTCGACGGCTTGAGGCACGCTAACATAATATTATTTCGATTAAAATTTTGACATTTGGTGGTGGTGGTGGTGAAGGTGGTGAAAATAGTTTGGAGCAGAGCACCGGTGATTGGTGGTGGTGGTGGTGGTGGTGGTGATGGTGATGATGGTGATGGTGATGATGGTGATGGTGATGATGGTGATGGTGATGATGGTGGTGGTGGTGATGATGGTGATGATGATGGGGATGATGGTGATGATGGTGGTGATGGTGGTGATGGGGGTGATGGAGGTGTTGGTGGTGATGGTGGTGATGGTGGTGATGGTGGTGATGGTGGTGATGCATTTATTATAGCAAAAATAATATTATTTCGATTAAAATTTTGACATTTGGTGGTGATGGTGGTGACGGTGGTGGTGGTGGTGGTGGTGGTGGTGTTGGTGGTGGTGGTGATGGTGATGGTGATGATGGTGATGGTGATGATGGTGGTGGTGGTGATGATGGTGATGATGATGGTGGTGGTTGGTGGTGATGGTGGTGATGGAGGTGTTGGTGGTGATGGTGGTGATGGTGGTGATGGAGGTATTGGTGGTGATGGTGGTGATGGTGGTGATGGAGGTGTTGGTGGTGGTGGTGGTGGTGGTGGTGGTGGTGGTGAAAATAGTTTGGAGCAGAGCACCGGTGATTGGTGGTGGTGGTGATGATGGTGATGATGGTGATGGTGATGATGGTGACGATGGCGATGATGGTGATGATGATGATGATCACCTCCTTCATCATTACCATCATCATCACCACCATCACCACCATCACCACCATCACTACCAATACCTCCATCACCACCATCACCACCATCATCACCATCATCACCATCATCACCATCAACATCATCATCATCACCATCATCACCACCACCACCATCATCACCATCACCATCATCACCATCATCACCATCACCACCATCATCACCATCACCATCATCACCACCACCACCACCACCACCACCACCACCAACACCATCACCATCACAACCATCATCACCATCATCACCATCATCACCATCATCATCACCATCATCACCATCATCACCACCACCACCATCATCACCATCACCATCATCACCATCATCACCAATACCACCACCACCATCACCACCACCACCACCATCATCACCATCACCATCATCACCATCATCGCCATCGTCACCATCGTCACAATCATCACCTTCACCACCATCACCACCACCATCACCACCATCACCACCATCATCACCATCACCATCATCACCATCACCATCATCACCACCACCACCACCACCACCACCACCACCACCACCACCACCGTCACCACCATCACCACCATCACCACCAACACCTCCATCACCACCATCACCACCATCACCACCATCATCACCATCATCACCATCATCACCACCACCACCATCATCACCATCACCATCATCACCATCACCATCATCACCACCACCACCACCACCACCACCACCACCACCACTACCACCACTTTGCACTTTTGGTTAGTCTTTTTTAGTGCTTTGGTACACCCGGACCTTCGGATTTAGATTCATTTTGACGCGGCGCTGCCAAGGTCGTAGGACTAATGACACGATTGAAATTTGAAATTGTTCAAAAGCTGCAAGCCAAAGGCGCCGCCCGGCAACAACGCCGCGTTCGGTGTAGGTACATGGTGACAAGTCGACAACCAAAGCAGCGGCGCGAGCATCGAGCCGCCGACGAGACTTGACCTTGTTGCACAAAACGGCAACGTAGCTGGAACCTTTATTAGGAACCGGTATTTTAAGGTACAAATACCGGTATTCGTATTTACCTGTTCTTTGGATTACCGGTATTTATATTTACCGGTTCTCTCGAACCTAAATGAAAAATACCTTTAAATACCGGTAAAGTACCGGTATTTTTGGAACCGGTTCCAAGCCCTGATCGTTGGACATTATTTTGACGTTATTTGCATCCGTCGCCCGCCCATTAAATATAACACATTCTGGATTATGAAATGGTGCAGAAAACACGCATAAACAGAAGTGAAGCCAGGGCGGGTCGCTAGTTATTTATCCTCGTAACGCCCACCATATTACAAACAGGGAGTTTTTTGTCTGTTGGACTTTGAATCTACCATCAATGCAATAAAGTTCAATTACGTTTGTTCGATAGTGCCATTTTCAGTTTATGAACATAGTAAAATAAACCTTGTTCTTATTGCAACACAGTTAAAATTAAACTGCCTTGATTATGTACAGTCGAGTTCATAATCAAGGCAGTTTAATTAAGTTTAGTACCTTGTCACTTTAATCGCTGTGATAATTCGTACATGGCAGTTTGAATATGACATTAAATAGACAGGGTACTAAAGTGTATACATATTTATGAACTCGACTGTACATCCTATGGCACACTGGGCCTTATGAGGTTATATACAGAAAAATAAGCTTTGTAATATAGTTGTTAAGAATAGTTTTGAAATGTGGATAAAAAATAACCTTTTTCTCTCTAAGTACTTCAGAAACTCAGCCATAGTCATCTCCATCTCATACGGCATCACGAAGTGCTCCACTCTCTTGTCATCCAGTGTGATGCCATCGGCCAAACCATTGGGGGTTACGGCTACAGTCACCTTTTTGTTTGGTATTTTCGCCCTGAAATCAAAGCCTACTTTTAGGAAGATAGCAAATGCCAATTTGCCAAGAAGTTTTTCAAGCCAAGATTTGGGTGAGGACCAAAATGTTGGACCACAGTTAAGCGCAGCTAACCATACAAACATTGAAGTCGAAAAAAGTTCTGTTGTGCGACGAAAAGTATCCCTACAAATGTATGGCTAATTTTCGTGTCACAACGGAAAAGCCTCATAGAAAATTTAATTGAGTGAGTTATCATGCCCAACTTTTTGGTCCTTACCCATTTTCGACTCCAACTAGCTACTTTATTTATTTATTATAATTTGCACAAAACACAATAAAGTACAAACAGCAGACTTCCCAAAGGCATCCTCTACCAGTCAAAACAGAAAGCGGGCAAAACAGAAAAAACCTATGGTCGGTGCGAATCAATGCAAAATCAAAGGAAAGCAAAAATTTAATATTAAGTATAACCTAAAAACCGATGGGTCAATGAAATCCTGAAAATTGCTGGCAAAAACTGTATGAAAACAGCAAGAGATAGAAAGGAATGGAGAGGGTTGGAGGAGACCTATTCCTGTAGTGGGGCCATGACTTAAAAATTGTACACTAAAATATTTTGTTTTTTATATAATGTCATGGAAATAAAAGGTTTAAATAAAAATAATAAATAAATAAATAAGTATAATACTGTACATTTCTTATAATTTAGATGTATCAATATTTTTGCTATTTACTACAAAAGAGATTTCAAGACTTCGAATACAATAACAACTTACTTAAAATATTGAGCATTCCATTTGCGAGTTGCTGGCCAAGAGGAGCAGCCTCCTCGGAGTATGACCGGGATGTTCTTGGACACATAGTCTCTGTAGAACTGCAGGGGTTCTAGGGCACTTGTCTCCGGCAAGTTCTGGCCCAAATACAATCCTGTGTGTTATAGACAATGTAAACTTGAAACACTATCACTAACTTAAAACATCAAAAGATACCTTACCTGTATACATTTAATTGAAATTTGCAAAACATTGATGAGTTTCGATGAAAAATAAATTATGTTACATGTCTTGATGAATTTAAAAAAATACTTGTATGGCATTAAAATTCTGTCTAGGTTTTGAGAAAAATTAACTTTAGTAAAAAATCTATGAATGAAAAATTCAAGTGTTTTGAAAGAAAAAAATATAATTTAGAAACCAATAAATTAATTAACTTCATTATAGAAACTGATTCAAAAAAGTGTATGGTTTGAAGTTGTAGCGTTTCATAAAAAATACATAAATAGACTTTCATGTTTTCATTGCATTTCCAGTTTATGCATTAGTAAAATAACTCGAGAGATATAGAATCAGTAAAAAATTGAGAATATGTAATATTATATAACTTATCTTATTACTAACATAAATGATTCAAATTCAAACATAGGTACTCTATGCACAGTTTAAAATATGTATACCCAATATGTATTAAAGCATGCCACTTTATTTTTCATTCATACATTTTCTATGGAACCAATTTTTACAAAAAAATATCTCAAAAACCAGTCTGCGGTGGCCATTAAATGTAAATACCCACTTTTTCAAAAAACGAGATTTACCGTTAGCACTATCTTTAAGACCCAAAAATAGGCTCATTCTACCTCCACTAAGATTAAAACTCCTCTCAGATAGCATGCATGACATGTCCATTAATTTTTTTAACAAATCATTGTACGTCACAAAATGGCAAAAATGGTTGGTTTATAATTTAAAAACAAACTTGAACATCTAATGCTATTATTTGACAGCTGAATACTTATATGATAAATTATAATATTAATAATAATAATTCTTTATTTCAAGTAACAAAACTCATAGGTACATTAATTAATTACATTGTTAAATAAAATAAAATTGAACTAACCTAAACTAAACTATCAAATCAAAAAATAATTGTAAAATAAAATCATGTCATGGATGTCAAAAACAATAATAATAATAATTTAATAAAAATAGTCAAAGTAATAATTAATTAATGAAATAAAATCACATAAATAGTTATTAATAGTTATAGGGAAATAATAAAATATAATTGTATTATTAGCAAATAAGCTCTCTTACTAGTTTATAACTTTTATAAGTAGCTGTTGTCCTACATGGTAGGAGCGTTAAGCATTTTTGAGTTGGTGTTTAAGGCATAGTGGAAACTTGTACAGTACTTTTTTAATTATATTTATGAAGAGACAGACCTGCCTGAAGTGTGTTGGGGCTAATAAGAGTTATGATTTTTTAAAGTAGTGTTTTTATTTCGCATAAATAGTGCTCGAGGCATTTAAATATTATTGAATATAATCAAAGAACTACTGTACAAGTTTTCATGGTGCCTCAAACTGCTACTCCAAAATGCTGAACCCCTGGAGCATCAGTCATTTTAGACCTTCAAACATTTAGTATGGAGCGTGCAGCAATGACGCCGTTGTTACCAACATCCGATGGGTAAAGAGCTCTTGGACTAGGTCCATAATGATCTCATAGCTTTCAAGTTAATTTAAGTACCACCTGTACATACATTATGCATTGCAATAATTAATTGTATTGAGTAAAAAGTAATAAACATTTTAACTCTCAAAAAACCTTTATTTTTATCACATCATCTTAGCCCTTCAAGCGGCAAGAAAACTATAGTTAGTTTAAATTTGAATTTCGAGTTAATGTTATAAAGTATTAATTGTTTTCTGACAGCAGCCGTGTTACGGCTGCTTGCCACTCGAAGGGTTATTTTTTAAATCTTTGATGCAAACTAGTTTCAATCAATCAATTTATTTTTCCTGAACGGATGTTAGGGCTACAGATGCTACAGCATGTCTTTAAGTCTAGTGGGCCTCTTGGCAAAGGCCTCTAACATGGCCACTAATTTCTATCCTTTGGGAGCTTCAGCTCATTTTTACAACTCATTACAGTCTTACCCAAGTATTTTGCCACTTCTAGGGTACCAATCTGTCACCACCTTGCTCCTCTTTCTCAGGTTTCCTCTTAGCAAGTGGCTTGTCCATCTCCACAACAGTGGACATACTGTATGATATGATATAAACATGGTAAACAAAGAGAGAGACCAACAATACTTATAAATACATAGGTACTAAGCGAGTTGCACAAAATATTTTTAAGCTCACGTGTATCCATAAGGCCCCTCGGTTCTAAGATTCATATTTTAGTTCTAATAATTCACTAAACTTTTTGACCATTGTCATACTCCGGGTTTCGTTCATTATCCTGGATATCTAACTAGTAGTGTAGAATTTTCTTTCAAAAAGTGGCGTATCTAGACGTGGGCAAAGCAAACCCTCGCCAACGCCCTCGCACTTAAGTGGCAACTAACAGCAGGTACGACAGGAGCCTGCCTAATGCGACTACACCCACGTCTAGAATAGTCCACGCTACGCCACTCTCAATTTTATTATCTCAGAAACCCGGCAAAGTACATACCTGACGACTCTTCATGAAGAACGTCAAATGCGCCGGTTATTATACTACTGGTCATGATGTCTAGTCTTAATTATCTTTTACGATGCAAAAAAACATACTCGCATACTACTTGTAAACATACACCTTATAAAATCGGAATAATCTGATTAACATTAACTGATATGATATGACCGATCGATGACAGCTTCAATTCTTCAACTGATAGCTACGCTTTTTAAAGGATTCGGAATATTTGGATGCTTAAATTTATAGCCATCTAAAAATTATAAAACGAACATTTAAAAACTTTTATTTATCAAAGCAGAAATAGACTGGCAACAAAAATTGCAGAAGTGCATTGCTGTCTTACTTTAACCTCGTTTCTAGAGCAAGAAGCACAATTTTGCTGTCTTTTTCTCATTTTAAAGGAGTAAGACAGCAGTCAACTTTTGCAACTTTTATTGCTAGTCTAAACCTAGGTCAACACAAAAAATAGAATAAATTATATGTATTTTATGGGCATTGGTTTCTTTAATATTCCCTTGATTGGTAGTCCACTAGCATCTAAGAGTATCTCTCTTTCTGTCACAACGGTGGGGGGTTCTGCTGGAGGGACGACGGTTTCGGTACGTGGTGAAGTAATATTCCGAGTAGGCCAAAAGGCCCGCGGCATAAAGGTGTACGTCGAATCTACAGCAGAAGCTGAAATCAAATATCGTGATGATGTAAGTGGTTTCCGTCCAAAATAAACCAACAACGGAATCCAATGGAATAAATAATAAATTACGTTTTGGTTTTTCATTAGACATCACCGAAATGGGTACAGCGCTCTTCGCGCGAGGGCCTGGCAACATGTTGAGCTCGAAAAATTCGTCTACGCCTTGCCCCGTCATGTCTATTTTATTTTTCACGTGCATCTGTCGAAGTCGGAGAGCCTTGTCGAAATCTCGAAGGAAAGTTTTGGACGCGGTATGAAGAACTGTAGTGTCTAGAACACCTGGAAAAAAAATGAGTAAAGTCTTACATCAAGTTACGTAGTCACCATAACATATAGGTAGGTACATAAGGTGCTCAATCTTGGGTCGATTCTAATGTCAAATGCATTCCAGTGTGTTTAGATATTCTATCTTGTTTGTTCCAATACCTAAATTACTGGTACTTTAACTTCAACAGGAGGTGACAGACTCCGGCAGTATTAGCACAAAGAGCGAAGCAGTGGTAGAGAGAGTAGACGGTGGAAAGAGCGAAGGAAGTTACAATAAAGGGATAATAGGTACGTTATTGATATTATTAGAGAAATCGCGATGTTTCTATTTACCCTCCAAATATTGTATCAATAAGAGTACTAAGAACACATGCAGTAAATAAAAATAGTTGATATAAAGGTTGCAGCGAGTTAACCGAAGCACAACTAAGAGGCCTTCGCGACTGCTGTCTTGCAGAGGTTGCAGTTTAGATCGAGAGGGGCCTATATTATTTCATCATCATCATTATCGGCCGCAAGACGTCCACTGCTGAACAAAGGCCTTCCCCAAGGTTTTCCACAACGATCGGTCCTCTGCTGCTATATTATTTACTCACGGACAAATAAACTAAATCCAACAGTGACACTTAACTACCAAAAAATATATTTAAACGGCGACATTATTGCGGTTAAAAACAATTAACTTTTGTATGAATTCCTTTTTAGCAGTGTCTATTGGATTTCACGTGCGTGTAACAACTTTCAATCCAATTGATGCAGTTTATAAAGATATGTACCTATATACTCTGCTAAAGCCTGTGAAGCTCTTCGATATTGATGGCAGCAAAGCTAAGAAATGTAAGAAGCACAAAGAGAAAATAATTAATCCGCACTGCTCATCTCATTTGAATACTTACGTAATTGTGCACATCTCGCTATGATGGTCTCCTTATATCGATGTTTCTTCGTCATCGGATTTCCAATAAAGTTAGCATCCACAAGAGCTACCAAGGTACATAGATCGTCGGCTACATTCTGTAAATATTGATATAAACGATATCGTTCATTTAGTTTAAAGAACAATAATAGAGCCGAGTTTACTAAAAACTAAGTTGGATGTTGAAAGAAATAATTATCTGGAAAAAACCGTCACCATCACAGAGATTCATCTCACATACATAGGGCACAAAATTATCTGACAGTTATAGCATAGGTAGTAAATAAAATGTACAACAAGTTCGTGCGCGACCGTCTCCCGGGATCAAGGACGTTGGGGGAGGCGAGGCAACTGGCTAGTAGCCGGCGAGTACTTACTTGCGCGCGCTGTTTTTGCCCGCTACAACGCCAACCCCCGCTTACACCTGAGGCCCTACTTTGAAATTCGAAGTTCGAAGTTACGTTAACTCCATTCCTGTCACTCTTCATTATCATATATAAATCGAGAGAAAAGGGAGCTAACGTAATTTTGAACTTCGATTATCAAAGTCGGCCCTCTGTTTGCCTCGTCTCGTCCCCGCTATTGTCTGTCACCTCAGTGGATGAACTTTTCGGACTAGGTATATAGCAATATCTATGACAAATAGCTTACGATTGGTAAGTACCTCAAAATTCGATAATAAATTCTTCTTGGCTATCAAAACTTCCATCTTGCGAAGAGGCTTAGTCCAAGAAACGTCCGTCAATTTGTTTTCCGATACATTTAAAATTCTAAGAGTCGCCTGAAACATCAACACAGATTACAAGAAACGACCTTTTTTTTCAGAATAATCTATAATACGTCTACCTTTCTACCTTTTTTCTGAGAATGTTTGAAGCCAATATCGACTAAAAAGATACCTCTTAAAGAGCTCGCTACATTCGCTTTAATAGATTGTGTGAAGATCAACAGACTACACTAGGGAAAACCCTACTTACATCGTATTCCGGAATAGTATTACAAAAAATATGGTAAAGAAAAACTTATTTAACATCTTTACAGTCCAGTGCCCCATATATGGGTCATGACGAACTAGCTCCACAAGTCCGCCAACGGGACGTACCTAATTTTTGTCAAGTGATATTTTGTGAAATAAATAATTTGCCGAAGGAGTTAAAAAAAAGGGGCTCCATGTGTCCTTACTAAAAACATAAGTCCTCCCGAGGCAGTAGTAATTAGAGGCTTTTCTCAGAACTTAACGTTCTCAGCAGAGAATATACTAATACAGTGCTATTCCTAACTTACCCCAATTACTATCAATGATCTTGGATCAAAGCATAGCCCGTCCGAACCGCTTAAATCCTGTTTCTCAATATGAAGCTCCTCCAAATACTTTAGGTTTTCCAAATTCTCGACCACATTGATCTTATTATTACTAAGATACAGTTTTTTTAGTTTGTGTAGTCTTTCCAGACCCTGGATTTTGGTGATGTTGTTCCATTGTAGGTGTAAATGTGTTAGATTGTAAAGCACGTCGAGATTCGTGATGCGAGTCAGGTAGTTGTTATGGTAGTAAGCGTATATAACGTGGTTTGGA
Source organism: Acleris literana (assembly GCA_946894065.1). Lineage (NCBI taxonomy): Eukaryota > Metazoa > Arthropoda > Insecta > Lepidoptera > Tortricidae > Acleris > Acleris literana. The sequence continues at coordinate 5,436,766 of OX335688.1, read as the reverse complement.
TTCCTTGGTTTTGGCTGGGGGCAAACAATATGGATTGTAATCGACAACTTTTTTAACTTTATCCATACCTATATACTCCACAACATACCTAACTACTAATATACTCAAGTGATAATTGAGTATTAACCGGCAGGGCCGGATTATCTAAGGCGGGTTAGGCAACTGCCTAGGGGCCCCGCGCACCGGAAAAAATGGACTGGGGGCCTCGCGCACCGGAAGTATGTGTAATAGGGAGCCCCCGGAATTGCATTGCCTACGGGCCCCTGACATGGTTAATCCGGCCCTGGTGATAAGTTACTAGTTTGGAAAAACAGTCTGTACAGTCAGCAGCAGAAGTAGTTACGCAACCGAAAAGGTCAAAATGATCTGCACTCGACTCTGTTGTCAAAAGAATACGTCGTTTCTAGATCATTTTGAGCATGTTAATCTGATTAGCTACTTTTGATGCTGACTTAGAAAGATGCAATTTTTTCTAGGTTTCTTTTCTTTGTATGGGAAACCAAGCACTTCCTTGAGACAAACAAATAATTTCACAAATGTATGAGATTTAAAAATGAACGCACTTCCACGTAGGTACCTATTAAAATGCATCCTTATGTGAGCATAAACGCATTGGACTGGCATTCAGTGTAAGTTAAGCGATCTTTACCAAATTATCGATTTTATTCATTGTAGCATAACTCGATATTTAATACTAATTTGCTTACTATTTCAGTGAGACATTTTTCATGCAAAAATAAATGGGTCACTCGTTTTTGAAGGTCAGTCTTCTTTCTTACTATTTTCTTCGCTTGTTTAACTAAATCTTCTTCGTTTCGTTTAAATTCTGTTAATTTAGCATTAGGCATATTTTATATTGAAAACATTATGTATGCATAAAATCTCAAAATAATCGATCTAACACCGTTTTCAATAATGGTGCCGTTGCTATGCCAATTATCAAGTGTAGCCGGCTTCAAAAACTGTTACCTTAATTTCCATTCACGGGCAAACAAACCGACCAATAAATAAATGGCGTTCATAACCGTCTCTGGCTATCAAAGGCAGTAATATGATGTACCTCACAATTTATAAGTTAAGAAAACAGGCGAACAGAAAGAAGCGAAAGAGTGAATCTCTTACGTAAAATTGCGTCCTGTGGCCGAGCGACGCAGTCACTGCGTAATAAATCCATTATGCCGGACTATGCTTGATTTTTGCCGCAAACCAAACTGCAGAGGCCCGTTTCACGAAGCTACAAGTTACAAATTACAAGCGGAAGTCTCGTTCTAACTCCTTTTGCTAGAAAAGGAGTTCCGCTTGTAATTTATAACTTGTAGCTTCGTGAAACGGGCCTCTGCAGTTTGGTTTGCGGCAAAAATCAAGCATAGTCCGGCATAATGGATTTATTACGCAGTGACTGCGTCGCTTATGAAAATGAGGCTTTAATGATGGGCGATACTGTAATACGACATTAGCCTAAATGGCTAGAATCCGAATGAGTACAGTGAGTCTATCATTGGTTGACACTTATCATTGACAGATTAACAGCTTGCCTAAAAATAAAAGTTGTTTGCTTGTTTCTTGTTGTGCCGTAATTCCAGTTTCTGGTTTACTCATTGTTTTTTACCGCTTGAGATAGTTCTTCCCTTAATTGACGACAATATTTTTAATACATACGGTGTCCACAGTATAAAGTCGAGTTACGCGTCTGACAAAAATATAACCTAAACCTTTCGTTGGCGATTTATTAAAATGGGTGAAAGATACAATATTCACAGTCAGCTAGAGCATTTGCAGAGCAAGTATATTGGGACAGGACACGCGGACACCACGAAGTACGAATGGTTGACGAACCAGCACCGGGATTCGTGCTGCAGTTACATGGGTCACCCCGACCTATTAAGCTATTTTGCCATCGTCGAAAATGAGTCTAAAGCAAGAGTAAAATTCAATCTTATGGAGAAAATGTTGCAGCCATGCGGCCCGCCTCCTGAGAAACCTGAAGATTAGTTTATAAGTGTATTGTTTCAAGGTTACTTTATAAGAAATGCTATTGTACACATTTGGTTCACTAGTAATTAAATTTAAAATAAAACATTATAAAATATTATCCAGCATTTAATAATGATTTCCACTCCTCCATCTTAGCATTTAAGGCTGCTTCCCGTTCCTTTGCCTCTTCCTCAAGCACTTTTTGTTGCTTGTAACAACGGACAACTTTTGCTACAATAACTTTTTGCATATTCGGAACAATTCTTTTACATTCTTCTTCTAACACTTCCATCGCTTTTGTAATACATTCAACATCCATGGACCCTGTCTGCATAAAGTCCGATATCTGATCTAATTCTGACAATATTGACATTGTCACTATTCCATGATTTTCATCTGATTTTGAATTTGTTACTGCTAAACGTTCTTCAGCCTCTGTTGGGTCTACGAATATTTTTTCTCCGATTACGGCTAAGGAGCAAGCTGTGATAATATCATACATGGGTACTGCAGCATCAGCTAACGCTAGCCCTGCGGCATTTATAGCTGCAGCTAGACATGCTCCGTCATGTTCCAAGATGTAGATGAATACGTCAACCTGGAACAAATATACATTTCATCAGTTTTGATTATAATAACATTTTCAGTGTAACCAACCTGCTCAGCTAGTTCTCTCTTGGAAGGGAGTTTCCACTATAAATTGGAAAAAAATGGTATTGGCTATGAATGTAAATTTAAATGATTTGTAGCAGCTCATATCCTTTCACTGATTTTTAGAGCATTTAAAAGTACGTAATCAAAGTTATTATTTATTTATTTTAATGGCGTCTACAAGTTATGTAATTTTGCCAATGTCAAGTATATTAAGCAGTTGTACGGTGAATAGTCGTTGTCGTCGGCGTCTTCCAGTCCCAGTCGGCACACCATTGAAGATGGCGGGCATCCAATTCAATGGCTTATTGGCTTGGAGTGTTCTTGACCGCTTGCTCATTCAGAATCAACTTTTCACTGATATTTTATTTGATGCATATTCTTCGTCAGTGTTGGAGGTTACTTCTAATCAAAGTTTGTTACCTGATAATTAGGGAACAAATGTCGGCATACTGCAGGCTCAAGAGCTTGTCTCAGGGCCTCAGACAGCGCCTTCTCCTCCTGATCAGGGGCATGCGGCCGGCGCTGGCGGGGGCAGGAGAATGAAGCAAACTTCACTTCGCAGTATAGCTGTCCCAGCTGACTGTTCGCAAAAGTAGAATAACAAACAATTTCTATATAGTTCACGAACTAATAATCATTTACAGTGTAACCATTTTATTAATAGCTATCGGCAATCATCATTTTTCTATGACACGAGTGACAAATATACTGTCAGTTGCGAGTGCAAGCGTGATAGCGATAGCCAGCCGAAAGCTATTAAGAAGCTGGGAACACTGTACTTTTGTTACTAGCACCTTATTTTGAAGTATTCAGGAAGGAATGGTAAGCTGTAGCCGTAACTCGTCAGACGAATCATGGCTACAGCTTAAAATTTGTCAAGAACTTTTTGATCGGTGGTCAAAATTGAAGTCATAGGCAATTGTATGGAAAAAATGCAAGCTTCCCTGATTATGTGACCACAGCTGTATATACTACCGACCTACCAAAGAAGACCGCTAACTGCAATGTAGTAGTCAAACCATTCTATACTCTATTGGTAACCACATTAAATTTAAAATGCTTAGTATTAGTTAGCCGCCTTCTTTGATAGGACGGCAGTATAAATATCACAGGACAATCTTATAAATACAAATTTACCAAGTCTTAAACAAAGCTCTAGACTTGCCTTTAACCCGTGGAACGTCATGTCATATAGGTACATGTGTATTACAATATCAATCTTAGTTCGAACCACACAGTATTCAAATATTCTTATGGACCACTGTTGGTCCAAAGGACGCGCCATGGGATAACTAATGGTACATGGCAGGGTCTTAGAGCTATTACTATAACATCTGATCATTTTCTTAATTTGTTCTGGGGAAAAATGTATCTTACCCAGCAATGAAGAATGTCAGTAGGTACGCCAAATCGCTTGAAACTTTGTAGCAGTAAAGTTTATAAATAAACAAACATACTACTTTTTATTTTATTCAAAAAGACTCAGTAGTTTTGATTCTATGAACGTTTAAAATTTGGGTCAATAATATTAAAGCGCACGGGGGCCATCTTGCTGGGGTGACGTCATCGCTTAACAGCGGTACGCGCCCTGATATGAAAAAGTAAGTTTACAGGGCTATAACTTTTTAACCGTTATAAGTAGCCAGTTGAATTATAAAATCTATCTTTTAAAAATACAAGAAACATGAAAATAAATAAATTTTTTTAGCATTTTTATACGGATTGTATTTCTATAATGGCTTCTTATTTTGATGCTATTTTGAGCTTAAATGGTAGTCTAATTTTTGTAGTTTACGACTAAATAGCAATCTCAAGTAAAACTGCTACAAATATGTAACAAAACTAATTTTATCAACACGATATTTTAAGCGGTCACCCATTCTGTTTTAGACTACGCGTGTAGTTGCTTAACTGTGGAAGGCGAAGTACGGTTGTATTTGTATAATAGCTTTTTATTTCGGTGTCACATTAAGTTTAGATAATAATCAAAACTTCATACAAACATATACAGGGTGGAAAGTTCGAATGCCACATGGAAGGCAACTACCTTAAATATTGGAAATAGCACATTCTGTGTAAAGAAGACTTTCCTTTATTTTTAAAAACTATAAACTCTGCATTTAAGGATTTTTGAAAAATCGTCTGTCTCAACCGGACCTCGAACCGGTCGGTCAAATGCTGTAAAATAACATGCCGTATTTTATGATGCAGATCGAAAGGGTTACCGATATGGTTCATTTATCTCTAAATAACAAACACAATCAAAATAACGGAAGGCCATGAATACTAGCAATTATCATTTAACTTTGTTTTCACCCGTCACGGGAAATGTACCGCAGCTACCTGAAACATTGGAAATAGCAAATTTTACGCACTTTAGACTTACTTTTATTTAAGAAAATAATAAATACTGCACTTAACCGGGAAACGAACAGGTCAAATATGACAGAAATAACATGTAGTATTTTAAGATGAAAATCGAAAGGGTCTTTCATAGCGATGATTAGATTAGAGTATCTTGTTTCTTCAGTATTCTTTAATTGTTTAGGTAATGACAATTCACAATAAAAGTAATTCTTAATTTTCACGGTCTTTATTTAATTCATGGTATGTATTGTAAACTATCGCTATAAAAGACCCTTTCGATTTTCATCTTAAAATACGGAATATTATTTCTTTCATATTTGACCTGTTCGATTCCCGGTTAAGAGAGGCGTTTTTTCAAAAATCCATAAATGCAGTATTTATTATTTTCTAAAATAAAAGTAAGTCACCATTGCGTAAAATTTGTTATTTCCAATATTTAAGGTAGCTGCGGTACATTTCCCGTGACGGGTCAAAACAAAGTTAAATGGTAATTGCTGGTATTCATGGCCTTCCGTTATTTTGATTGTGTTTGTTATTTATAGATAAATGAACCATATCGGTAACCCTTTCGACCTGCATCATAAAATACAGCATGTTATTTTACCGCATTTGACCGACCGGTTCGAGTCCCGGTTGCGACAGACGATTTTTCAAAAAACTATAAATGCAGAGTTTATAGTTTTTAAAAATAAAGGAAAGTCTCCTTTACACAGAATGTGCTATTTCTTATATTTAAGGTAGTTGCCTTCCATGTGGCATTCGAAGTTTCCACCCTGTATAGTTTACGACCAAACAGTAAACTGTAGTAAAACTCTTAAAAATATGTTAAAAAGTGCCTAGTTTAAATCAACACGATCGATGTTTAGGTAAGCGGTGGTTGCTTAACTTTGGTGGTAGGCCTTTCTTTACAAATTTCGTGTTAATTTAGAATTAATATCGCTACTGTATAAAAGAGTAAACTACAAAACATGAATTTTTGATTGACCTAGCAGTAGTTCTGATACTTCGTGTGTTCATTTCATCGATTTCAAATTTCGCGCGCGGGCGCTACCAAGTCGATAGACGTACCTACCTACATACCTACAACACTCTCGCTTTGCTAGGTCTAGGCATTATTGCCACTATCCCAAATTTTAATGTGCTTGATTATTATTTTAATTTTATTTAACCAACTTATTCGACAGACATTACAAATAGAAAAGCCGGTCATTGACAGACAGTTAGTTATGTAATACAAAATAATAGATAAACATAGCTGCCATAGTAACATCAAAACGAATTCGTAAAAATATTACGACTTACAAAATTAAGCAAGTACAAGTGTAGTCTATAACAGGATGGGTGACCGCCTAAAACATCGTGTTGATAAAATCAGTTTTGTCACATATTTGTAGCAGTTTTACTGGAGATTGCTATTTAGTCGGAAACTATGAAAATTAGACTACAATTTAAGCTTAACATAGCATCTAAATAAGAAGCCATTATAAAAATACAATCCGTATAAAAATGCAAAAAAAATGATTTATTTTCATGTTTCTTGTATGGGGACCCCTCTTGGGATTTGATTTATTGTTCACTGTACAATTTTAAACGATAGATTTTATAATAACACGTATTCTGTGAAAAATTCAACTGGCTACTTATAACGGTTAAAAAGTTATTGCCCTGTAAACTTACTTTTTCATATAAGGGCGCATACCGCTGTTAAGCGATGACGTCATCAACCGTGAGCGCTAGCCGCCGGGTTTCGAGCGCCACATACGAAGTTTAAAATTTAATATCTCGAAAACTATTTGACGTATCGAAATGATTTTTTTACAGCTATTTTTAGTTTTTAATGAATAATACGGTAAGCCAAAAATCTAAACTGGCTGACATTCTCTATTAAGGAATTGATTTTTTTTAAATTATTAATCTTTATAAAAAAAGGGTACTTTTATACTAAAACGAAAAAAAAAGTCAAACTGTTAGACCGGGATTACACCTGTAAGTTATTATGTAAGTTTTGAAACAAAGCTATATGCAAGAGAAAGATGCAGATATTTGCCACTCACTCTTACCCATAGTTGCGTCTCAAAACTTACGTAATAACTTACCGGTGTAATCCCGGCCTTATATATTATTCACCTTGAAACTATCATTAATTTATACCATTTTTCATGGATAAACAATTGAAATAAAACATACCTAATTCCATTTTAAAATGGATACTTAAGGCCTTTGTATACAACTTAAACATCCAAAATTAACATTTAATAAATAATAAATCAAAATCAATCTAAGACTCGATAGCGTCACAAACCCCTGGTTCAACATACTTACAACTTTTTTTAAATTGCTTCACAATATAGATAATTTCAGTCACTGGAGTTAATAACGAAAGCTAAATTAGTGCAAAGGCTAATGTGATAGTGTTCTAATTACGTCACAGTCGGCTGAAAATGCTGAAACTAATTAATACCTGAACTCATTCTGATGAGGTGTTTCTCTAGGATCAAAAACGGAACAAACAACTTTAGTTCTCTTCAATTCAACGTACGCTGACCCCTTTGCTTGCGAAACCATATCCGTTCTGGCAACTGCAATAAGATTGAGCATTTAATAGGGGACTTTTCATTCCGAATTTATATATTTTACAACAGTAAACACATACAAAACATACACATGCTTCGGGCTTCATCCAATGCGCGCCCATCTTTCCGCAAACCGTTTTCGTCAATTAACTCCTTGAAGAGTTCATCGTAGGTTTTAAAGTAGTCCTTAGTGAAACTTTGGTAAGGTATACTATCTTCAGGGCCGTTAAATCTACGGTAATCAAGAGGCATTTTAATTTTATTTAAGGTTATGATAAAGTGAATGTTGTTGATCTTTGTGTCACTTACGTTTAGTTTTGAGTAGTTTTGACTTTTGTTTTCAGTCCCTGACATTAAACGTATTCTAAAAATGCAGTTGCGAAACGCTTGAAGGTAAAGGCTAGGATGCACGTACGTAGTAGGTACCTACTTTTTTTTTTAAGAAAATGATTTTTCTACTTAAGTTTTAACCTCAACTAGGCATTAACTAGATACATTTATATTGTTTGATCTATTATTTCAAATACAATATTATATGTTTTCTACAAAAATACTGAAATCCGGTTTTGATAACCCTGCTGTGAGATCTTACCTTTGACAAGTTGTGCCAACATCAACAAAATACCGACCGATCTATCTGTCAATTTGTACAGCGATGTGTCTGAAAATGCATGTTTCAAGGCATGTTTTCATATGACATCCAATAAATATTGAATCTCTTTCAGTCACGTTATGTGACGACAGTGTAACATTATCGAATTATAGTATTATTGATCAAACAAGTTACCGATAGCGTATTAAGAAGCTACAAACAAGGTAAGTTGACATTCGACAGGCCACATTCACTATTCTAGGTGACGTTTCAATGTAATTCTGTTCAAGAATTGTTACTTTCCTCGGTGTTTCTTACTTAAAATATGGTTAATTATGTGTTTCTTTAACCGTTCTCAGCCAGGCGCATACGTAATTGTCCAATTCGTTACGGGTTTTAGTTATCAAGGCTATATGAGATAAAACTATAATGAGAGTTAGAGTATGACGCCTGTTAAGAAGTATATTGTAAACTAGATACATTTTTTGTTGAAAACTCCTTCACCACAAAACAATAGTCCTTCAAACTACCTTGAAACTTCACTCTTATTACCGTAGCAATCATAAATAATAATACCTATGTTTTCCTTACTATAATGACCAATGTAATGTATATGTCATATATTATCAAACAATAAGTTATGTATGTTATTGATTGCAAGTTATGTTTAGAATGCATACAATTGTTGCTGGTTGCTGGTTGATAATAAAGTTTCAAAGGCAGTGTGGAAAAGTGTACTCTCATTTCAATATGTATTAAGCAGTTAGTTTATGTGTTAGGCACATGGGCTGTTATTTCTCTGGTATATTTAAACAGGTAAATTTTAATTTTGAAATACATTTCTCGTCATTTTATTAACTCGTAGTGCACCAGTTTAAGAACCAAGTGTGGTGGCGGTGGATTACTTCGTAGTAAACAACTTTCCATATTTTGGCCCAATATGCATTAACGTTCCACTAGATAATGCCATACATTTTTGCTGTACCGGACAACACTTAATCTATTGAATTGGTAACTATATAAAATGACTGAAGCTAACTCTTTTGGGTTTCAGGGTTCAAAATGGTGCGTAAACGGACTTATATGTTGGCTGCGGCAGTTTTTGTGACAACATGCGTATTCTCAGCAGCTTCTGAGGATGTATCATCTTCACCAGAAACTATGGTATGTTTATTTTCCATTACATAGTTTATTTACTGCCTTTGAAGTATGATCATCGAAATGGTTCAAAAGGTGATGGTATCTTTTTTAATTTGCCTATTTTATACTTAGCGCTAAATGCGTAGGGCTCCTCTTTGAAGAAACATAACATTAAAGTATATGGTTTAATCGTTATTATACTCAAGCATTATCAACCTACGTACAGTGCAATAGCACATAAAACAACCAGCGTCTTTAACTTGCTCCTGTTGACTTAATAAATGAGAATTTTACTTTTAAAAATATATTTTCATTTTAACCATAGGTGATCACAGGATTGTATTGTGGAAATATCCATATTAAGATTACGCCTCATTATCCTGCAAAATACATAGTTCCTTTATTTTTGTTATTTCTTTAAAACCATTGCATAAACTTAAACTTTAAAAAAAGTAAATGTTAATAGAACAAAATGTACTATATTTTTATTTCATATAATACATAAAAAATTACAAAACATCTTAAAATACTAAGTATAAATAAAATAACCCTTTCAGTTCACCCGCTTGTGGCAAACTGCTGGCCACATTCCCCCTCTGCACAGCCAGACTGTTTTAATTACTGGTTTGTGTTAGTTGTTTCAATTGGGGCAATTAAAATGCTCATTTTATAGTTGCTATAATTGATGAAGGTAAAGGGGTTAATTTTTTGTGTGCTCTTTGGATTGGATTCTCTATGAAATAAACGTATCAGTTTTAATATTAAAATGATGATTTCTTATAAAATCAAGAGTGTCACATTTACCCACCATTTAACACGTAATAATAGCGTACATTTTTTAAATGTAGTATTACTTATAGGAAAAATGGCAGGCAGACGAGCAGGCGGTTACAATGGTTAAAATGGTTGAAGGTTACATTTGGTTGACTACAAATATCTGTATAGCATTGTTTGTATATAAAGAATATTACGTTCCGTTGATATTTAATTTACTAAATCTAACCAATAATCTCATCTAATCTAATCTTATTGTTATAAGTTACTCTATTGATATAGTTGTTAACAAGAAACCGTAGCCTTACAGATCGCAACCTATAACGGGGATGGAAATGCAAAATAATTTCAGGATTAAGGTTTTATGACCATCGCATTATGTGTTCCTAGTAATCTTAGTATTACAATAGGTAATTATAAAAGAGTTCTGAAGCATTTTATCATACAATTATACTTAAAGTACATATTAACTGAGATCATGTTTGCTGATTTCATATTCTGTTTAATTTGTGAATCATTGGATTACTGAATAAGCTTTTGCCCGCGACGTTGTCCGCGTAGATGTCGAATATAGTTATTCCCTCGGGAACTTTTATATTTTTCGGGATAAAAAGTAGCCTATGTGTTAATCCAGTGTATAAGCTATCTCCATTCTAAATTTCATCCAAATCCGTCAAGCCGTTGCAGCGTGAAGGAGTAACAAACTAACACACACACAAACTTTCGCATTTATGATATTAGTAGCATAGGACTAGGTCTGCACTCGGCTTCTTCCGCATAGAATTCGTTAATTGAAAAGAATCCGAAGGCAATTCCTTGGGTACAAGGGTAAGTAAAAACTAACTCACTCAATTAAATTTTCTATGAAACTTTTCCGTTGTGACACGAAAATTAGCCATAGAATTGTAGGGATACTTTTCGTCGCGCAACGGAACTTTATTCAACTTCGTTGTTTGTATGGTTAACTGCGCTTAACCATGAACCAACTTTTTGGTCCTCGGTCCACAAGCTATCTCCATATTTTTATCAAATTCGCAATTTAAACGTAAAGGCAGTTTACTCATAAATTTTCAGTAACAAAAAGTATTTTCGTAATCGAGGACATGAACTGTCTGTGCTGCGTTCCAAAATTTCTTTAGCTGTTTACGCCTGATTGAAAGACATACATCAAAACATCCTCACAAAATTTCACATTTATAATTATTAGTAGGCTAGCAGTGGACAATGAAGATAATAAAGATAAAAGATGTTTATTCAATAAGTAGGCCGCACGGGCACTTTTGCATGTCAAAAACCTACCAGCGCTCTCCCAAGAGGAGAGCACGCATTTCACACAAATTGAACTAGTTCCAAAATAAGCTCTAGGCTTTTACTATGGATACTAGACGGCTACAAACATGTTTGTAAAGAGAAGATCCAAGAAAAAAAACGTTCTAACCGGGGATCGAACCCAGGACCGCTAGCTTCATAGGCAGAGTCACTACCAACTAGGCTACGCGTCGTCGTCATCGATAAGCTGATAATAACAACAGTTGATTCACGATATCGCGGATAGATGGCGCTTATATATAAAATCTAACATAATGAAAAAGCGTGTCATGAAATCTTTAGTGTTTAATACGTCGTCTATAATGTTTGTGTTTAATACAGGGATCAATACCGGTATTAATTAAAATTGAAATATCTTCCTTAATTTGCATTATTTCCTTGATACTTTCGACTGTAATTTCGGTAATAACACTATTCTATTATAAAAATTCATTGAACAGCAAAAATATTCAATAATAAGCGAGATACCGAAATTGAATACCGGTATTTTTGTATGGAAATAATACCGGTATACGATCCCCGGTTTAATACGACGACGCGCTGGCCTGGTTGGTAGTGACCCGGTCTACGAAGCTAGCGGTCCTGGGTTCAAGCGGTAAGGGCAGATATTTGTGTGATGAGCGCGAATATTTGTTCCTGAGTCATGGATGTTTTCTATGTATTTAAGTATATATTTCTACTATGTAAGTATTTATATAGTTGTCTAGTACCCATAGTACAAGCCTAGAGCTTAGTTTGGGACTAGGTCAAATGGTGTGACATTGTCCCTTGATATTTATTTATGTTTGTAATTTTGTATATGTTAGTAGTTAAGTTGTTAAAAAAAACCAGCACCAGCACGGCTAGCACAAGTTGCCCGCGACTTGTTTGTCGCTCGGATCTCCCTCTCTATCTAGTCAGTAACGATAGAGACGCCCTGAGCGACAAGCGAGAAAATACAACTTGTGCTACCCGTGCAGTAACGACACGTGTGAAATGCACTGCTAGATCAAAACAGTATCAACTCAAAATCTTTGCTAGTTTTATTTCAAGTTCATAGCAGTTGTATTAAAGTTGATTTTAAAATACAGTTGTATTTTGAGTTACTACTGTTTTGATCTAGCAGTGCGATTATGTGAAACTAGCTGCTGGCCGCGACTCCGTCCGCGTAGGTTATCGCTATTCCCCCGGGAACTATTAAATTTTCCAATAGGACTCAATCTATCTACATACTAAATTTAATAGAAATCGTTTGTTTTTTAGGGTTCCGTACCTCAAAAGGAAAAAAGGAACCCTTATAGGATCACTCGTGCGTCTGTGTTTTAGTAGGACAGATAGACAGACAGACTATAAGGCAGGCATATGGTGTGTGAACCCTCTCCACGCGAGTCGAACTCGCACTTGGCCGTTTTTGCAACTTTTTTGTGTGGCAACACCAGAAAAACACAACCGTTTACTGTTGCATCGTACCTAGCCTAGGCCAGTTTCATTCCTGGATGTGCATTACGTATAATATCAATTTCAATTGTTATCAAATTGATAATATACTACATGTTGCCTATTGGTCATAGTCAAATTGGCCCAACTCCTTTGCATGGGAAAACTTTGACAGCTACGCGAGTTAAGCGTCGGTTCACATTCCTCTTAACACTCAAATACAATACAGATTTAGTGAAATATCCTTTCACATCGTATTTTCTCGGAAATGCCCGTATTTGTCATGCTACTTCAGTCTGACTCAGTACCCATCAAGACAACGTGGGGGAACGTCGCATCGCGAGAGTGATAATCGATATAGAGTGGTTAATACCAGGGTATTTTTTTTTGACTTAAGATTAAGTTTGTTTTCAGTTCCTTTTAATAGTCATGCCGAAAGCATTAAGACCTGGGAAACGTTTAGATCGACAAGCCTGTGAAATTATTTTCAACATTTATTTATATTTCTTCTTGTTTACCTACACCTAATTTCTATATATTTGATCGTAGTGGTTTTAACATCTCGGTGTGGTATACTTCAAACTCGTGGTTTGACATTTGACACTGATAAGTCCTCTATTTATTTAATACAAACATGTCACTTAATAATTCAATAATTCATAGACACGTCGGCATCATTCGAAAGTCGACGTGAGTTCCGAGTTTTCACGATGTGAAAGGATTATTCACTAGATCTGTACCTACATGTTAACTGCTGATGCGAGGAACTCGTTTTTTAGGGAAATTATGTGATGACCTTCGACTAAACATATTCAAATCAGTCAAACAGAAAAAAACCCTTTTAAAATAGAAGTAACACTAATGATAACGATCTACGTAAACGTCCTGTACTTATCTCATTTTGCGTCATGAATTAACTTAGAACTCATCAAACGCTTGACACTGAAGTACCTTTATCGACCACTTGTGATTGCCCCAACAATACTAAACACGTGCTGCGGGATATAGTCGTGTTCATCGATGCGGATAAACGTCGATAAAATATCGGTCGCTTTCTGACTAATATGTGAGTGCGAGAGTGACGGCATGCACCATGATAAAGTCGACCGCATGAGTCCTAGTGAAAAGGGTATACGTCTGCCTTAGCTCGTTATTAAAAAAAGTATAAGATTATGGTTAACATGTGTATATTTTTAATACGATATAAGTACCTACCCAGTGTCACGTGCGACGCTAAGCTGAATCTTACGTCATGTCTCTTATCGAAATGGGCCTTCCATAGTTCCACTCAGCCTTAGAAAAACAACCATACATTTAGACATAACCTAAAAGGCCCGATGTCCTAAATTTAGGCAAAGTGACTTTTGATTTTAGTTGACGGACATAAGATTCTTTTTCGAACTAACGAAATTTGACGTGGGCCTTACGAGGATATCTACATAGGTACAGTACGGGAAACTTACAGACGTGCCTTTTTATGTCTTATTCACATAGTGACAAGAGCGAAATAGGTATGTCTTTCAGTTTCCCTTACTGTACATAGTTACATACAGGTGAAAAACATGATGATGATTCTCCTGATTATCCTTTGACTTACGGCCAAGCGTTGTTCGCAATTGTTGTCGCTATGTGGATAAGACAACTGGTGAAATTACTAGCATTCCTTCTTAAGGTAAGCGTTCACATGTCGGTATCGTACGCATCGGACGCATCGCATGCGTTGCGTCCGATGCGTACGATACCGACACGTGGACGCTTACCTTTCGCCCTCAGGGTTGGAAACGCATTTGCGGTCTTAGGATTGAAGTCTTGAGAATGTAAATGTCTGTGGGTCTCAGATATCAGTTATCAGGTGGCCTGTTTACTCGTTCGCTTTCTACTTGTCATAAAAAAAAAACCTTCAGCAATCGGATAATAAATGCAGATAGAAGTAAATCTAGTTACAGTGCAACCATTTCCTTAATAGCGATCGGCAATCTTCGTTTTTCTACGACACACGAGTGACAAATATACTGTCAGTTGCGAGTGCAAGCGTGATAGCGATAGCCAGCCGAAAGCTATTAAGAAGCTGGGAATACCGTACACGACATAATACCAACTTAAAGAAACAAAATAAACAGCTTGTAAAGATGAGAATGAGAAGCCATAAAAACAAATCACCAACTATTGTTGCTTATAATAATACTTCTTTGATTATTACGGCAGCATTCCATTGTTCAAATAGGCTATTTGACAACATTGAAAATATACTACAAATTGTGGTCATCCTATCAGATAATAGCGAAAAACAACATATTTCACTTTATTTTAAACCACATTATGTGTATTTTTTTGGAAACTACACGAAATGAAACGTAATACTTTTTGAAATTTTATCTGTGTCACAAACGCTATGTGTTGGTTTGCAGCTGTGGTTACTTACTGGTGACGTCAAACGGGTCTATCTCTTCAAATGATTGTTTATTGTTTACTTGCGTGTAACGTCACAAATGTCATATGGTCAGCGCCATGATAGAAACAGCGTTTTTAGCGCGGTTTTAAAAATTAAACTTTAACATAGATTTTTATTGATAATACTGTATAATCTCAAGGAAATATTACTGTAGTGTGCTTGTTATGTTATAAAGAATCATTTAAAAAGGTTTTCTAAAATTAACCAAATAGCCTATTCTAACGCAAACAAAATTAAAAAATAAATGCCTCGGACTCTAGGCAACCCTCGTCAGCCAGTGAATTATTCAGTGCGCTTGCGCTGCGCTTACGTAACCCAGTCATTATCTATGTTCTTCCCCTTTGAGGAAAACCGCAGTCACATTGACGACAAATAACAAAAAATCTATTAACGCTTCGGAGTGTGGTACCGCGATTAGAGGTCAATTGGGATGAACGGAAAAAGTTGTTTACACTGTATCGTGAACTAGCTTTTGCCCGCGATTCCGTCCGCGTAGAATTCCATTTTTTATTCTATTATATTCCAGAATAAATATAATCTATCTCTTCTGTGCCAAATTTCACCCAGATCCGTTTAACCGTTTTGGCGAGATTGAGTAAAAAAACATGTAAACTTTAGCAATTATAATAGTGGTATGATTGAAATCCACAGGAATAGGCTACTTGAATATCTTCTCGTCGCAAAAATCAATGATATAATATAAAAAGAGGTAGATATGTTACCTATACGGTATTCCGCGTGTAAAAATGGCCCGGCTTATGCACACATAATCAGTAAATATTGCAATTACACACTAATTCATAAATGACAAGTGAAAGCAGGATGGTATGCTAATTTCCGGGAGCGAAACAGAGAAGAGTAATGTTGCTCTGCAGACTAAGTAGTTCACGGTTCCGTTGACGGCGCAAGACTAAGTAAAGGTGTACCAATTGGCTTGGTTTTAGGGTGCCACTATCGAAGTGCGTATAACATACCGTAAACTCGGGTTACTTTAGCCCTAGGGGGTAACATTGCCCACCCTTAAAACTATAACTATTTTAGTGGTAGTCATCATAAATTGGTTCAAGAATTTTAGAACTCCATAAGTAGCTTAGGTCTGATGTAACATTGAATAGAATAATTACATTTTATAGATGGTCTTTGAGGTGGGCAATGTTACCCCCTAGGGCTAAAGTAAACCGAGTTTACGGTATATACTTCTTTTTACTATATTATAACAATTGGTGAAATACGCTTCAAATCAAATAGTTTATTGATTAAAACAGGTTTCATTATAATGAAGTGTCTGTCAGAGTCGAATCTAGGCTGGGCCCGTATCTTGAATGTTTGTAAGTGCGCTTAACAAATTGAGGTGGGTACCTAGTTAAAAAATGTGACGTTCCGCAGGTAAAGGTACTTTATGGCGGGTTTTAGTTTCGGAGATACGAAGTGTTTTATAAAATGGTACGAAAATAACTTGGTATTTTTTGCTTATTCTCGAAGTATAGAAGGCTTAAAGTTTGATTATATATATTTTTCAATGTTTGATTTATGTTATTCAGCTAAAAATATAGCCAAAAAGTTATTTTAAAATGTCCTTTTGTCAGAATGTATTTTGAAGAATATTTTCAAAAAAAAATATCTCCGTAACTGCACAACTTAGGGAGTTGGTGGTTTTTGTTATTGATTGCTTATGAATTGTAGATTACAGGGATATTCATAACTCCATACCGACCATAAGGTACCTTTACCCGCGGAACGTCACAAATAATTCTCGAAAGGGTACATAGGAACAAACCATAGAACTTAGTAAAATCAATTGAATAGTCATCTTTATCTTTACATAGTATAAAACAAAGTCGCTTCCGCTGTCTGTACGTTTAGATCTTTTAATTTAAACTACGCATCGGATTTTATTGCAATAAATAGTGATTCAAGAAGAAGGGTTTTAAGTAGAGATGGGCCGACTAGTCGACGATTAGTTGGGAAAGCCGACCATTCGGCATCATTTCTAATCGGTGATTAGTCGGCGACTAGTCGGCAAAAAATGCCGAATATTCGGCACTTTATTGCCTATAGGAAATATCGTCAAAAAATGCCCACACACGCGATTTTCTTTTTGACATAGTTATAAACAGCACTAGGTAATTCGTTTTAATGCTATAATTAGGGTTCTAATTGTTATTTTTGTCATGCAGAAAAAACTTAAACAAAACTAGCCAAACATGGTAGGGGTAGGTAACAAAGCGCGATGTTCCATTGCCAGGTCTCCGGAAGGGATTTTCACCTCTGCCCCTTTTTCTTAAAGTAATTAAAGCCAAAAGCAAACAAAAGCAAGGACTTTTGTCTTTGGCTCTTAAGGCGATTACCAAAAAAAAAAAACAAAGCGCGATGGAAGAAGCGAAACGAAGTTTTCGAGTTCAAAGCAAAATCCTACGATCGGCATTGCCGATTAGTCGGCCGATTAATCGGCAAATTGAAAACGGATTAGTCGGCCGACTGGCCAGTCGGCAAAATCCGTAGTCGGCCCATCCGTACAGAAAACTCATATAAACCGAAGCGAAGCGAGGGCGGGTCGCTACTTGTATATATTGACTCTGTTTACAACGTGTTAAGAAATAACCTGTAAAAATATAATAAAAAATATGAGCGCCAGAAATATTGTCAACCCTAGTAAGCTGTCATGTCAGAGACCCGGAGTTAGCATAGATTATTTAACAGAGGGGTTAATACCTATTTTAATAATTGTCTACTTTAATGGTTTTTCATTTTAAAAAGTTTGCTATCTCGATACTAGGATGTCATTATGCTTATGTACCTACTGGCGTGGAAAACTGTCAAGTCGGAAAAAACTTTATGTTGTCAATTTCAAATCTTCTAATCGATATCCTACAATTGTTTCGTGATTTTTTTCAACATTTTTTCCAATTTGAAAAAATTTGGCGATATTTTCTAACTCGGAATATTACGATATGATGTTATGTGTAGGCCATTACGATGGCAATTTAAATAGTGCTCGCGAATTTATCGATGGTTGACCACCCGCTGAAAAGCGACGTAATGACTCTTTGTCGTTCCGCGGATATTAGGTAAAAATTACCATAAACATTCTGCGTAGTTTACTCATTCATTTTACTGAAATAGGGTTTGCACATCAACTAAACATAAAAAAATGGAATGATGCTTTCTTTTGGCGGTAAGTCATACAGTGATACTACGGTTTTCAAATATTGTAAATGGATTCTCTATAAAGGACCATTAACCCTGTTTCCGCTTTACGGGTATCTTTGTAAAACCGAGTATTTAGTTACGTCATTACTGACACTTCAATTCGTGGTATCTATTTAATTGCTTATAATAGAATTGAAATACTGCAATAAAAAAACCATTCGGAGAAATAAACCCATAACCTATTGAACGCCATACGTCGGATCCAAAATGTGCCACCCACACGCCAAACATGTTTGCTATGCTATGCAAAATACACCTTATTGCTACCAAACAAAGTCTCTTTTAATCTTGAACTCTTGTCGGCTGTAGCCGACGTGGCGTCAGTGGCACGACTTTTAGTTGACGGCCAGAGCCGACTGTGGCGTTGAAAAGGTTAATAGCGGCCTGCACACGTAGAGTTCGGACTGCGGGAAACGCCACGCGCCATTCCAATCTTCGCTCCGAACCGTACGTGTAAATGCAACTGTAATAGTAAAATAGTAAAAAACCTACGGTTCGGACTGACGCGTGGATTGGCGCGTGGCGTTTCCCGCGGTCCAAACGTGCCGTGTAAAGGCCGCTGATAGCTCTAACTTGAATGGTTAAAATGTTTACCTATTATAGGCATAAACCATGCGAAAGGACTTACAAAAGAACCCTTATAATCGTTAGGGTTCTTATAATCTTTTAATTTATTTCTTTTAAACTTTGCGTTTGATTTCAATGCGACATTCACATTTATTTTGAAATTCCTTTAGCATGGTATTTGCCTATAATACACAACATTATAACCATACGGTTTTCTATAATATTATAATTATTTTTGTTGGTTGCCTTGTTTTCTATGACTACTTAAAAAAAAAAAACTGTTTTTGTTGAATCTACCTTACATGAGGCCCAAATAACATTTTTATCTTCCTTTAAGTATGTTATTTAAACTTATTATACAATTTGTAAATCTTAAAATTCAAAGCTCTGTTGTCTTCTGTCTTGTTTTCCTAAAGCAATTATCGTCCATGGTTTCTCCGAAATCATCTTGTCACTATTTATATGGTTTCATACATACATGTATATGTATGTAGCCATCACGCCGTAATGGACGAAGTGGACGTCAGATCTGGCCTTGACCGAAGCCCATATATTATGCCCCGCCCCTGCAAACAAAATTAAGAATTAGGTATGTGGAGATAGGACTGTCACGCAACCTACATATCAGAACTGTATACAGTGTGTTAGACTTGTCCCACCGCGGACGATGAAAGAAAACTATTAATGTAGGTACAGCCTTGCCCAAAGGTGTTGAGCACCCCACGTTTTCCTTCGTAACTTATAAACAAAGTATTATTTTTCAAATTAAAAATTCACAAAGACGTGAAGTACCTATAAAAAGTGTTTGAACATGTGCAAATCATTAGTAGATAACTTTTCGAAGTAGCTACACTCAAAAAAATGTGAGCCAACCAAGAGAGATTTTCTCTTAGTTGATAAAAAATGAATACAATAGTTAAGATATTAGCTATATCAACCAAAGCTGATAGTAACAACAGCAATTTCTTTAGTGATTCAACTAACGTCTTAGTAGGTGTATCTATCGTCTTGTCAGGCTCGTATGGAATCAAGACGCTTATGCACAACAATCACAATCTTGTTAGAAGCAACCAAATGTTTTTTTCAGTGTATTTGCATGTGAATGATACCAAACTACCTTAACACCTTGTACATTATGCATAAGTATTATGGCAAGTAAAATATTTCATTTCATTTCATTTCATTTCATTTCATTTGAAAACTGAAGCTAGAGAAAGTCGGGTTTTACAATAAAATTATTAATTGTCTTTTTTTTCACGGAGGCCCCTTAACGTCTATAAATATGATTAATATTTCCAATAGATATACAATTTTCTATAATAATGGTCTGCAACTACAGTTTTCTTTTACCTCAGTTTTCTCTTACACTCTCTACGAGTATGTCGATATCACGTTAAGGCTACTTTTGGTAATAGTTCCATGTATATCGTATAGAAGGCGTTAAATTCTGATTTGGTGGAGTAGGACTTTGTGCCGGGTCCGTCCGAATCCTCCCACCATCTTACTTGCTACTCTTACCGCCAAGCAGCAGTGTTCGCCTTGGGTTTCGGTGTGGGGGGTATAACAGGGAATTACTAGCATTGAGGTTTTCTATCTTAGTTTACAATCTCCTGATTTCAAATATATATGAGGCTAAAATCGAGCGTCGTCGGATTGAAATATGGTATTAACTATTATATACTGCAAGAAAACAAGGCTTCTATAGGGAACATTCATGTTTTTTTTACAGCTTCAATAAAAGCTGATTCATGTAACAAACAGTTGAGAAAAAACATTTTCTGAATAGCTATAAAAATAACATATAAGCCAACAAAGATTTGTTCCTATCTCTTTCTAGCAAAACAGAATTTAACATGGAGTTTATATGGCCGACCTGTTACATGACGTCACATTGCATATCGGATCTCTCTGTCTAATCGCTGTCTAATTAGCAGTTTAAAATGCTTGTATCATCCGTATTTCTTGGCCGATTTTAATTTTAATTTCACTTTTGGTGATCTCTTTTACGGTATTTTCGGGACAATGCGATTTAAAAAATCCTTGCGTATTCCCCTTGTTTATTTAAATATTTCTATCTCCTCTTAGTTTGGGAAAGGAATGAAATCAACTATCAGCTGGGAAGCTTAGAAATTCGTAGCTATACATAATCAACTTCATTAGGTTAATGGTGTTGCCGTAGCTGAAAAATGGATTATCTGCTCTAGTTGATTGCCCTGCGTTATTTGTTCAATTGTGTGGTGTAGTATAACCTGCTAATGTAATGAATTGAGAGCGAAACGTGCGTGGTATCACAAACCAATTTCCAATACCACTGGTGTGTTTAGTTTTGAATGATTGGTAATGGTAATTAATAATGATCATGCAAAGTGCAAAAATTAACAATGGGCGCTAACAATGGGCCTTATAAGGAAGCTCAAAGTCACTCAGAGGGCTATGGAGAGGGCTATGCTCGGGGTTTCTCTGCGTGATAGAATCAGAAATGATGATATCCGCAGTAGAACAAAGGTTACCGACATAGCCCGAAGAATAGCCAAACTTAAGTGGCAGTGGGCGGGGCACATTGCTCGCAGGACTGATGGCCGATGGGGACAGAAGGTTCTTGAGTGGCGAGTGGCGTCCGCGGACCGGGAGACGAGCAGGTAGGCCTCAAACAAGGTGGAGTGACGACCTTGTAAAGATCGCGGGAACGCGGTGGATGCGAAAAGCACAAGACCGGTCTGAGTGGAGACCCTTGGGGGAGGCCTATGTCCAGCAGTGGACGTCTTTCGGCTGACATGATGAAAGTGCAAAAATAAAGCAACCATTTTTTAACTGATAGAGGATACATACCTACATACATGCCTGTTATCCCAGAGTGGGGTAGGAAGAGCTACAGAATTACCTACAACTTTAAAAACTTGGTGATAATGCAGTAAACAGATTTTGCACAAATAGACTAAGATGTTTACCAGCGTATTAGTGACAGGTTTACTACAGTAGCACAAGCCTATATTACCTTCGTCGCCTCTTACGACATCCACAGGAAGACATGGAGAGAATATACCGCCTTATTCATAAAAGCACTAAAAACA
Organism: Acleris literana; assembly: GCA_946894065.1. Taxonomy (NCBI): domain Eukaryota; kingdom Metazoa; phylum Arthropoda; class Insecta; order Lepidoptera; family Tortricidae; genus Acleris; species Acleris literana. Next base: position 5,414,647 of record OX335688.1, on the reverse strand, counting down.
AATTTTATTTAAAGTATGCCTTGTCACTTTCTGTCAGATGCAAGTGTCACAATGACAGACAAGGACGAAGCATATTTTAAACACATTTTAGCTATTGAAGTTGTGTTAGACTATAATCTTTTTTTTAAATAACGTATATTTGTCTCTATCAAATGATAACGTTAACTAATAACTATTATTTAATAAATTACATCAAATTAATGTAATTTTAAATATGTATGTACCTTAGGTATATAAAAACATGCTAAGATTAGCTTCCCATGCAAAAAAAGGGTTTATGTTGTAACTTGTATGTTACCCATGGCATGACATTAAAATATATATATTAGTGTTGTTAAGTAAGTATTTTCAAATTTGTTTTCTGTATCTATTTTCTTCATACAGTCAGCAGCAGAAGTAGCTACGCAACCGAAGAGGTCAAAATGATCTGCACTCGACTCTATTGTCAAGAGAATACGTCGTGTCTAGATCATTTTGAGCATGGTATTCTGTTTAGCTACTTTCGATGCTGACTGTACAACACGGTATTCGCTAAATACCCGATCCATTTCCATTACTTGCAATAACGTCAATGAACTAGGGACTTCCTTCCGATATAAAATTTATCGATAACTGCGGGCCGATTATGGTCGTGTTTATCGACGTAGATAAGCGTGTATAAAACATCTGTCACTTTCTGACCAGTGGGTAAGTGCGAGAGTGACGGAAGCTTTATCCACCGCGATAAAGGCGACCATAATACGGGCCCTGAATACTGATTTGGAAGTGACATTTCATTTAACCTCGTAAGGCCCAGTGTGCAATAGGATGTTCATAATCAAGCCAATTTAATTTTAACTGTGTCGCAATAAAAATAAGGTTTATTTTCCTATGTTCATAAACTGAAAATTGCATTATCGAACAAACATAATTGAACTTTATTGCCTTGATGGTAGATTCAAAGTCCCACTTACAAATAACTCCCTGTTTGCAGTATGGTGGGCCTTACGAAGATAAGCTATAAAGTTCACCGGATAATTGAAAATTAACTAAAATGTGATGATTACTACCCGTCAATGTTACCTATATACTTTTTAGGAGTTTTAAAATTCAAATAAAAATCAACCTTTGCAAGTAAATATTTTTTCATCGATTTCCATGCAAAGTAAACTGAAACCTAGAAGTGCATTACATTATTTTCATTCAATCAATTATGAACCTTATATTGGTAATAATAAAGTATTTTATGTTGTGTTTATTACTTCAAATATCATACAAATTGTTACGCATTGTTTCCATGTAGATGGGAGACGGGATCTATTATTTATAAGTTACGGTGTATGGAAATTCGGCCTTATCACATAACATCAAACACAACAAAAATGAAAACAAACGTACCTATATTATGTCTTTATCAACATATAACAAACATAACATACGTTATCTCATAGTCATAACATAAGAAAGTACACTTATCGATGAAATAATATCGTGTGGAAGTCCTTAGCTAAATTTTATTCGTGCCACCGCGACTTCTATGTCTGTATCAACCATTTTTCTCCTAACTAGACATTTCAATTTTTATTCTTATCACGCCTTTGCGAAAAATGCAACAATTAATCAGTAAAACAAAGGCATTTTTTTATTGCTCAGTAATTACCAGTCCACGGCCGATACGGCACGTAAACGATTATCTTTGCTTTATTACTAATGATGCAAGAGAAAAACGCCAAGTGAGGTTAAATGCACCACTATCTATAATTATAACGTCTGTCTGTCGTTTGCAATTCTCGAAAAGTGACAAAATTATTAGGATTTACCTAAGCTGAAGATGTACCGCGTCGGCTTATGTCAACTCCATAGATTTTGTCATACACTCACGCCTTCATTCCCAGAGTGGGGTAGGCAGAACTAAAGAATTACCAACAACTCTAAAAACTTGTTGTTAATTCTGTTTCTATATTTACATCATCAGGCTAAGATGTTTACCAGCGTATTAGTGACAGGTTGCAAGCCCATCGCCTAACAGTACTACAAGCCTTTATTCCCTTAGTCGCCTCTTGCGACTTCCACGGGAAGACATGGAGTAACCCGGCAACCACATAGCATATATTTTGCCAGTTTTCAAAAATCGCTAACGTCAGCGTTGTGCGTCATGTCTATTAGGATTCTCGTGCGTTGCGATAAACCACGTGGTCAGTTGTCATCCCATAAATTTTGAGTGATAGAATAGAAAAACGTTAGTACCGTTTGTATTTTGGCTACGGCCCCTATATACTTACTTAGCGAAAATGCGAACGCTGCAAACGTTTCTGTTTTCTATCGACTCGAAATCTATGGAGTTGGCATAAGCGGTCGAAGCAATCTGTCATCAGCTTCAACCATATACATTTTGTAGATTTTCGAAAATAACTAACTTAGCGTTATACATTTCGACTCGACTAGGCCCCCTGCACGGCTAGCACATGTTGTCCGCGACTTGGTTTTCGCTCGGATCTCCCTTTCTATCTAGTCTGTAACGATAGAGAAGCACTGAGCGACAAGCGAGAAAATACAACTTGTGCTACCCGTGCTGTCATAGACACATGCGCAAGCGCAAAGCCTGAGCGTTTTTGCTACCTTGACGATTTGGCCTCGACCGAGACCCGGTTTGACTTTGGGTTCAACCGGACATCAAGTTTCGCGTTTTTGTTTTTCTTATTATGTCATTTCGTCTCTATGGTCTTAGTTTAGCATGATGGTCTTGTGATTATACCAACGATTTGCGAGCATGACGTAATTTAAATGTTGCCAGCGGAATAAATAACATCCGTTACACAAGTAACAACTGAACAATTATCAATTTTGTGTCATTAATCATGAACTAGCTTTTGTCTGCGCCTTAGCCCGCTTTTGGTTTTAGAACTTATATTTGATTCTTGTTATCATAGCTATAGTAGTTTATGTAACTGATACATAGAGCCTAATTATATATGTACAGTTGCATACAATATTTTATCTACACACATATCATAAGTACTCTAACTCTAACTAAGGGCCGTATTAATAAACTGATCTCAACTCTTAAGGCCGAGCCACACCGGATGCGTGACGTGCACGTGCGCGTGCGCGTTCGCTTTCCACTGCGTTGTATAGTATGAATTCTCATTACGACATGTCACTATTCAACGCAGTGGAAAGCGAACGCGCACGCAGACGTGTACGGCACACATCCGGTGTGGCTGGGCCTTTATGCTCGTATCGAGATGCGTCAAAAATGACAGTGTTCTACGGACGGTACGGGAAAACTAAAAATGTATGCAGCCACGTCCCGTCCCCGTCCCGTCCACGTCCTGATCACGTTACGTATGCAGCGCCCTTAAATTGTACTTACTTTCAATAGATACCTACACTAGAATTGGAGCCTATTTGAATTGTGTTGGTTTTGGAAGGTGTTCCAAATTTGAAACTAATAACTTTATCATATTTGGTATCGTCATAACATATCCACCACCGCAGATAAGAAAATGAAATGCTTACTTTCATTGTTTTTTTTTAATGTAAGGCACACTTCAAACACTAATCAACGTCTTAAACCACGTCGTTATCACATTGTTAACGTTAAAATAGCTCTTATTGACTTGACAAGTTAAGACAGTCGAGTCGTAAAAAAGCAAGTTTCGAAAGCAAGATAAGTCAAAACGAAGAAGCCCTATAACTGCGATGTAATAGTGTCGAAATAAGAAAGGCTAAACAAATTAATGACACGCAATTGGACAGCTACGTAATCGAGTTATCGGTCATTGACCCCGTTTTATCGTAATTATCTGACCTTAGTCAGTAGTCAGGCAGTCACGATTGACTGGGGAAACTGCAGTTTACGAGATACAATGATCTATAAATCTATAAACACGAAGTTGCATTGTATTCTATGACTGTTTAAGTTTAAGCCGCAAACAGTTTATTTTTTTGTTTAAGTGGCATTGATTTCTCTAATTGCTAGATACATATTTAAAACAAAAACATAGACTAAAGCGTGAAACAGACCGCTTGCGCGGGTGGAACACTGGGCCATAGTTAGGTACAGTCCTACCATTTTCCTAATAGCGATCGGCAATCTTCGTTTGTCTATGACACACGAGTGACAACTATACTGTCAGTTCCGAGTGCAAGCGTGATAGCGATAGCCAGCCGAAAGCTATTAGAAGCTGGGCATACTGTAGGTAGGTAGACATTTATTTCATAATAGCGACAGGCCGTTGCTTTGCTTCGATTTATGTGAGTTCTAAAACACACGTACATAAACCAGAATTTATTAGAGAAGATATAACAACCGTGAAAAATTACCTAAATGGTGGTGAAAACCGCATCAAAATCCGTTGCGTAGTTTAGGAGCTAGCGGATATACAGACAGGCAGATAGACAGACGCGGAAAGCGACTTTGTTTTATACTATGTACCTAATAAAATTGAAAATATACCGTAAAGATGGGACAAACAAACAACACACTTTTCTATTTATAGGTCCTAGCTTTTGCGCGCTGACTCCGTCCGCGTAGAAGTTGTTAATCGCTATTCCCTCGGGACCTGTACAATTTTCCGGGATGAAAAGCTTATGCGCTATTCCAGACTATAATCTATCTTTGTGCCAAATTTCATTCAGATCCGTTCAGCCGTTCTAGCATCATTAAGTAACAAAGATCCACACTTTCGCATTTACAATATTAGTAGCTTCTACTCGTGTATCTCGTCCGCGTAGATCTCTATTATCGTTCTTCCCTCGGGAACTTTTAAATTTTCCGGGATGAAAAGTAGCCTATGTGTTAATCCAGGGTATTTCAAATTTTATCTAAATTCGTGCAGCCGTTGTAGCGTGAAAGCGTTAGTAGGATAAGTAATTTTGATTATCCTCGTACAGTTTCCACATTCATAGTCAGGTTAACTGGAAGAGATCCCTTAAAGGGATTAGTTCGCCATTGTACACGTAATCTTAAGTTTATGTACGTACTTGTAATTGTTTTTTGTGCAATAAAGAGTTTACATACATAAGTAAGAAGACTAGTATGATAAGGGCAGTGCTCGTCGACGTCACCATCCCGTATGACGAGAACCTCGTGAGGGCTGAGAAGAAGCTCAGTAAGTACCTTGATGTCTCACGAGGTGACCGCCATGTGGGATGTTGACTCGACGATAATTGTCCCGATAGTTGTTTCGGCGGACGGTCTCATAGCGAAGAGTCTCGACCAACATCTTAAGAGATCAGCTGGATCAAGGGTCAAATACAGAAAGTAGTGCTTCTTAACACTGCACGTATTCTCAGGAGGTTCTTCTCTCTGCAGCCGCAACCATCGCACCGGTAGCTTAAAGAGGATGAGGCGAAGCTTAAATCGCGTAGCTGTCCACGATTTGTTTGATATGTTGTAGTAATATGAAAAACTAGGTTTATACGTTTCATTGATGAAAGGCGTATTAAAATCTGTTGCGTAGTTTTGAAGGTCTACGCGTACATACAGAGGGACAGAAGCGACTTTGTTTTGTACTATGTAAAGATAAAACGTGGAACACCACAGAGTCACGTGAATTACCGGTTTAGCTAACGAAAGATAGCATCGCAAGGACATGTTTATAAACAAACCAGCTGTGTGGGTGGCCATTAATATTAATTAAGGCGTTTTCACTTCCCTTGCGTGGCGTTAGCGTACCCTTGTGTACGCTGCGCGTCCGTGCTATTCTCTTAAATAATGTCGGAGGCTCGTCGGTGAAATGGCGAGCGAACCTTGACCCATCAGTGTGTTCAACGTATTCACAACCTTCCCTTTCCCCATGGCTTCTATTTCACTTTGTTTAAGCCCGTATTGCTTCTGTATCGTAATTATCTGGTTGACGTTATGGCTCTCATTCACTTGACATTAAGAGCTACTATGACGTTAAAAATATGATTACAGTTCAGAAGGACGTTGGCTAAGCCAATTTGGACAAGATCTCCAGGTTTTTCCCAAGAGACATCTTTTGTTATAGGCGGAATTAGCATATGAGCCCCATATAATCAAATAAGCTATTTTTAAAAGCTATCGCACTTTAATGTATCTGTAAATGTAACCAAGGTCGTGGTGCCTAACTCAGTTCAATGCCTACGGCCTCGGAGCTCAAATTATAATTGTCAGGCGACACCTATGACGACAAGCAACGATGTTTTCTTAGAGAATTATGTTTATATACTTACACAGTATTTAAAAGACTGACGAGCCCGATCTAACTAGGCCAATTTTACAGTATTTATCTTCAAGACCTTGGTTCGCCCGATGGCAGTGCCAAGGGCGAAGACACGGATCGCTGCGCGATCCTAGCGCGCACGCGGGTCTAATAAGGCTAGTTCAATCGAGCTAAACTTTACTGTATAAAGCATTAAGAACATAGTTGTCTTGTCTGCTTATTACATTGTCTAGAGACGCTTAGCAGATGTTGTTTATAGTCTGTGCCAATTGAAATTGGCAAAGATATAGGTAAACACAACCAAAAGAACCAATGTACCACTATTACTTGATGATCGCGTGCTTTTAAAGATCAAGTGAGGTCGATTTATACACTCGATCTTTACTTTCATATTTAGTTTAAGATAAAATAACTATTAATTATACGATATTTTAAATAAAAACTCGCTTGATGAATATTTGAGGTTATGTGTCAAACAGTGCTAATTTGTTTACATATTTGGCAATTTCAATTGACACACTATACATGTGTCACACATTATTTTTGTTTTGAAGATTTGGTTTATAAACCGACGGACATATGAAATGCAAATGTAAAGAAAACTGTTGCCCGCGACTCTGTCCGTAGTGGCGTAGAAGTCGTTTATCGCTCGGAAACTGTCCAATATTCCGGGATAAAAAATAATACACCTGGATCCGGCCCCGGGGTGATTAAAATCGGTTAAGCGGTTTAGCTGTGAAAGCATAGCAGAGTTACATTCGCAGTAGGTATCCTAGCTTCGTTATTCCCTCGGGAACTTAAAAAAAAACCAGGATGAAAAATAGCCTGTTTTAATCCAGGGTAATAGCTGTCTCCATTTTAAATTTCATCTAAAACCGTCCAGCCGTTGCAGCCGCACACACAAACTTTCGCATTTATAATAATATAGTAAGAAGTATGAATAGCGTTTTAAAGTCCCTGAGTGTTGCCGCAAAGTGACAATTCGAATATTAACACACGTCGTATAAAATATATTACTTTGTCATTTGCAGTAAAAAGCATAGAGTATTTACCTCCATCATATATCTCGGCTCGTCTTATCAACCGGCAATTTTCCTTGCCACCTGTACCGAGTTAAATAATTCCTCGTGTTTTCCTACGAAACTACATATTTTAGTGTCGAGTCTCGCACTACGCGAGGCGGTCGTGTCGGCTAATGATTACAAAAATATTATCTGATCTTGAAATGATAAACGTATCAACGCGGCGGCGTTTCGTTTGACAGCCAGTGTTTTCTTTTCCCGCGGTCGAGGTGGTGTTGTCCAAAATAGTGGCCAGTGCTATTCTAAATATTCTAAAAAATACGCGAATTAAACCTCTTTTCAAGTTGGTTATAAGTGGCCAGTGATTTTTCCAAAATGAACTCTACCGTGGATTGGTTGTCTACGACCATTATGCCTGAAACTACAATGTTGCCATCGACGGAAGCCCCGGGTCTAAGGAGTTGGCTGACAACCTTAGTATTCGAGGTGTGTTTTAGAACAATAAGTTTCGAAACCATACAGTATTTATTGGCTTTTTTGTTGTAAATAGCATTTGTTCGAAGAACAAAGCCTTTTTATGGTCTGGAAAATATAATTACAAAGTAAATAAGAATAATTGTTAACAACTTACAAAGAATGCGAATAAATAAAGTTGTTCTAAATTACTATTGTAGGTATAGATTGTTTGTTTCTTAATAAATTAATTATTGTGTCATAAAACAGGTAGTACGCTTTCCTTAATAATTTTATTATTATCTCTATTTTATTCAAATTCACTTTACCAGCGTATTTATTATTTATGCTAGCTAATCAGATGGTTCTTAATCAGTTATTCAAGGTTAATAAAATATACTTGTATAAATACATAAGATTTTTCTTCAGAGCAAATACGTAGATTAATTTAATGTTTATTGTTTCCTTTTAATTAAGGTTATAAACGTTGGTTTCTTTTTTGAAAATTATTAAGATTTTTTAAGCTTAGCGAACAGTACGTACGTAACGGACGTAAAACCAATAATAATATGAGAGTATTTAGGGATATCTTATTGTAGTTATGTTATAAAAATATTTTGGAGGTACAAAAAAATTTTAGTGACTGACGCGGTTCGTAGTCTTTCCCGATTCGGTGCCCGGTAAGAGCAAATATTTATGTAGGTAATGACCTAATGGCCACAAATATTTGTCTCTGAGTCTTGATGTTGTCTATGTATTTACCTGTTTAATATTATTATAAAAGGAGGAGGAGTAAGGAATGAAAAGGTCAGAGAGAAATGTGGACTAAAAGATGTAGTGACTAAGATTGAAAAGGGCATGCTTCGATGGTTCGGTCATTTAGAAAGGATGGATAAAAGAAGATTGACGAAAGAGATATACAGAGCAAAAGTGAGTGGGAGGGTCGGAAGGGGCCGCCCTAGGCGTACTTTTTCGAATGAAATCGGAGAAATACTGGAAAAGGGCCGGAGCTTAAGTACCCGAAATCGACGTGCATGCATGACTCGATGTATGAATGTGGAAGAAGCGAAAGAGATTTGTCAGGATCGTAGCAGGAGGAAAAAAGTGGTCTCTGGTCTACCCCTCTGGGAAACAGGCGTGATTTAATGTATGTATTATTATAATATAAATATTATTTCTAGTAACCAAACAAAGAGTTGCTCCTAATATAAAATAATAAATAAATAAATAAATATCGGGGGAGAACCTCACATAAATTGACCTAGTCCCAAACAAAGTTCTAGGCTTGTGTTCGGTAGGTATAGTCAGACTTTAATTGTTATGCCTACTACTACATGACAGAAATTACGCTTAAATGAATGATTAACGTTATGCGACAGGGTTCCATCGTGGCATAACAATTAAACTCCTTGACTGTACCTACTACACATACTTACATACAAAGAAACAAAAAAAAAACAGCTCTGCAGCAAATACTCGCGCTCTTCACACAAATATTGGCCCTTACCGGGAATCAAACCAAGGACCACTAACTTCGTAACGCGTCGTCACTTATACGTCAATAATATGTGGCGTTATCCATGAAAACGGACCTTATTGTCGATGGCGCTTCTGCCAGTATTAAAGATGCTCCGATATAAATACAACGTCGCGTGACGCAGGGCGGCGTAAGCGCCATCGACAATAAGGGCCCTTTACATAGATAACGCCACTTTCGTGTTAAAAAAAGGGTAACTCTAGTACAAATGCTGAATCATTTTTAAGTAAATAAAATGCATTGCTCATTTGAATGAGATCACCCTGTTTTAAGAATGGAGTTGTTATCTTTCTGGTTTTACAACAGTCATTGTTGCACACATGAAAGTAGATTTAAATTGAAACGGTATCGAAATTCTTCATAAATTTTTAATTTACGTAAAGAACATTTAAACATTGATTTGAATCCATAAGCTTTATGATATGACACTTGCGTAAGTTCTATGAATATTTCTTCACTTTTTAGGGTTCCGTACCAAAATGGTAAAAGAGGAACCCTTATGGTGAGACTTCGTTGTCTGTCTGTCTGTCTGTATGTCACAGCAGGTTTTCTCAGCAACTACAAACGCTATCAACTTGAAATTTGGCATAGTTGTACAAACTGCTTGCCCGCATCTGTTTTTAATCAAAATATGAAATATATTTTATAAATAATTGAAAAGGGGATTAGAATGGGGGGTTAAAAAATTAAAGTGGTTTGATTATTATAGCAAATGGGGTTTCGTATGAAAGGCCGCAATCTGCACAATTCAAAACTTTTTTTTTTCATTTTTTGTTTTGTACTTTTTGATGTATAGCTAAACCTGTACAAAAAATGATCGTTCCTCCCCCCCTTATCTCCGAAGATTTAAAAAAAACCCTGACGTATATTATGGGAAAAATAAAATGAAGTGTTAATTTTATACAGTTTTTGAGAATTAACAAAAAAAACTTTGAATATCTGTATTAAAACTTAGGCTAGTCAAAATGGACCTTATTGCATAAAAAATAAAGTTCATAACCTCGTTAGGCCCATACTACAAACAGGCATTTTTTGTATGTGGGACTTTGAATCTACCGTCAAGGCAATAAAGTTCAATTACGTTTGTTCGATAATGCCATTTTCAGTTTATGAACATAGGATAATAAACCTTATTTCCACTGCAACACTGTTCCAATTAAATTGCCTTACGAGGATAAGTAAATGAGTACCGGGATTTGAACCCAGGGCCGCTAGCTTCGTAGGCAGGGTCACCACCAACTAGGCCAGCGCGACGTCATTATATTATATTATGCCTACGCTGTCCGTCCGTCCGTCCTAACTTTGAAGAGCTGTACCTTTTGAACCGTAATTGATAGCGGGTTGATTTTTCTTTCAGAATATAATTAAAGAAAGTGAAATATAATTTTTTGTATCGTAAAAACGGTAAAACATGCTAGAGTCAAATTTGGTATGATTACGGTACAAACCGTGAAAAAAAAAAAGAAATATGTACTAAAAAATGTCCAAGTGTGAATTGAGCTCGTTCTGATTCGATTCGAAATGGAATTCACATTGGAATATAATGATGCCTACTGCGCGGCGGTACGGGACCCTCGGTGCGTGAAACCGACTCGCACTTGACCGGTTTTTACTTTTATTTGTTACTAGTGACCCGCCCTCGCTTCGCTTCTTTTTATGCCAGTTTTCTGTAATACCCGTACATAATCAAAACTTATTATATATAAAAACCTTCCGCTTGAATCACTCTAATACTATTTTAAAAAAAAACCGCCATAAAAAGAAATAGATAAAAATAAACAAAATCATTTCTACTGTCTTGGAATAGCTGCAAGCGTGAAAGGATTAAAAAACCGGGCAAGCATGTCAGAGTGAAGGGTTCCGTAGTAGTTTATTTTACACTAGTGACCCGCCCTCGCTTCGTTTCGGTTTATGTGAGTTTTCTGCAACTCCCGTACATAAATCAGAATGTAATAATATAAACCTTCCTCTTGAATCACTCTATTTATTAAAAACAAACCGCATCAAAATCCGTTGCGTAGTTTTAAAGATCTAAGCATACATAGGGACACACAGACAGCGGGAAGCGACTTTGTTTCATACTATGTCGTGAAGAAATCCGCCGATATGTCACATACTCTGTATTAGCCTCGTGCCGCCAAAAAAAAAACGCGAGATCAGCTAAACGCCCAGTGCCAAGCCAAAACATTTTTATGTCCAAACTGCTGTAATGTTCACTGGGCGTTTACGAGGGCTGATCAATAAGTTTTTAGAATCGGTATGAACCATCCTCGTAATGATATTATTTTAATGTGGACTATACCATGGCACTAATCAACGTTAAATTAGAGATATATTTTTTTAACAATATTCATTTGTTTTCCTGTGATAGCTAAACAAAAAACATCTTTATGAACAATTTTACAAGACGGCGAAAATAAGAGTTAGTTTTGTAATTATTTGGAGCGGTGTGGAGAAATTCCGATGCCCTAATAATTTTTTTATTTATTGAAAATGAAACCTTGGTTTATCATTTTATGATTTCAAGGATAAACAAGTTATCTTCGCAGTGAACTTCTACTTCTACTTCTCACTCACCAATGTTCAAAAACAACTACATAAAAATCACAAGCTGATGATGACTTAGTGAAGGTACAAAATTTGACCTCCAAAAGTAAATATATTTTTATAGGGGTAAAATAAAACATTTCAATGACGTTAATAACTGTTTCTAAATATAGAAAGTGTGCATATTCCAATTAAAATATAACGATTTACATATCTCTCATTTTTTATACCGATTCTAAAAACGTATTGATCAACCCTCGTAGTTAATTTTTTTTTTTAAAGACTGGGCAGTTATGCTAAGTGTCACTTTGTACAATGTGATATACATTGGGCGGCACGAGGTTAAACAAACCGGCGAACGGCCGGATTGCGTAGACTTAAGGCCCAGTCACGGTAGCCACACCGCTTCCGTGACGGGCACGTGCACGTGCGCGTTCGCTTTCCACTGCGTTGTATAGTATGAATTCTCATTACGACATGTCACCATACAACGCAGTGGAAAGCGAAGTGCACTGTTTCAGGGTAGTAATAAATAGGGAATATGGTCCCGTTTGACACCCTTTGGGTACGGTATCACACTTGACCTAGAACTGAACCTGGAGTTTATGTAATATAACTATACAAATCATCGCAACGTCCGCATGCTTCACGTCATTTCCAAAAATAAATTTGGCATCCGCGTCAATGACGTTGGTAGACGCGTCCGCTTTTTAAAAACAAACGTATTGATCATGGAAATTTAAAAATATACACTCCTCACTAAAAGCGATAACGTTCTATCATAAATCATAAGATTAATTTATTTTATTAATAAGATATAGGTAAATGAAAAAAAATCGACTACACATCTTTCGAGTATTAATATTGCTCTAAAGTAGATTGATGTAAAGCTGGGCATTTACGAACGGGCCGTTTGTCCCGGCGACGTGCGCGTGCGCTTTCCACTGCGGTGTAGTATGAATTCTCATACGACATGTGACTATACAACGCAATGGAAAGCGCTCTGCACGTGTTTTTACCCGACCTTATGTATGTTTGTATAACGTTGCATTATGAGCTGTAGCCTAAACGGCTTGTCCGATGGTGAAGAGTGAGGTGTCGTTAGATTCGTCTTGGTTGTGGGAGTTACATAGGCTATAATATTTTAAGCAAATTAATAGGGATATAAAGAATAATGGGTTACCTATCTGAAACACTAAAAAACGTTTGCCAGCTGTTTCATTTGCCATAATTTTCATTTGTCCGAAAGTCATTTTTCTCTGAAACCGTTTAACTTTCCTGAATTGTTATAAAATAATCCTAACCTAAGACCTAACCTACAGGTTCTGTAACCATATCTCATTAAACATTTTGAAAAGTTATTGGGTTCAGAATAAAATGAAAATTATGGCAATGAAAACGTTTGTAGTGTTTGCGATAGAATACCAGAATAATGACATTGAAAAAAAAAAAACATATCGACGACAACATCAAAAGATATTCGGGTTTAATTAAAGCTTGTTTTCTATTAGTTATTAAGACAAACGTTAATTATAGCCAAGTTTTGGTGATCTCGTAATCTAAGACTAAATAATTCTTTGTCAATAAATATGTTGTTAGTAAATACGGCTATTTATAAAACAGGTAAAAACCTACTATATAATGGCCACCTCTACTTTCTGAACACATAAATTGACCTAGTCCCAAACGAAGCCCTAGGATTGTACTATAGGCACAGTCGAGTTCATAAATATATGTACACTTTAGTACCTTGTCTATTTAATGTCATGTTTAAACTGCCATACATGAATTGTCACAGCGATTAAAGTGACAAGGTACTAAAGTGTACACGTATTTATGAACTCGACTGTACTGGACAACGAAATAAATACTGATATAGAGAAATAAATACATAGAAAACATCCAAGACTCAGAAACAATCCTCGCGCGCTCATCACACGAATATATTTGCCCTGACCGCGAATCGAACCCGGAACCGCTAGCTTCGTAGGCAGGGTCACTACCAACTAGGCCAACACGTATTATTGTTATTACGTGAAACAGTCCATAATGTCCACCCCCCATTACCCCTTACAGCCCTGAATGATATGATCTTGAGCGCTGTTCACAATAGGAATGATAAATGATAACTATAACAAGGCAAGATAAATTACTTCTCAACACCACAAAATTCTCGGTCAAAGGTTAAAAACTAATTTACTATTAAGTAGGTACCTACTCGTAAAAACCCCCGATATAATAGCGTGATATGAGAGGGCACTGCCAAGATGCATTGCGCTAACTAGCGTTTCTATTCGTTTCGTTTTGAAACCAATCGCGTCATTGGTAGATCACGTGACTTTTCGTATCACGTCCTCTACCAGTGACGCGATTGGTTTAAAAACGAAACGAATAGAAACGCTAGTTAGCGCAATGCATCTTGGCAGGGCCCTCTGTTCTGAAAGTAGTAAGGGTACCTTTGGCTCATACACATTCGAAAAATCAAAAGTTGTTTCTCCTGTGGTCAATAGTTAAAGGGTTGTGTGCTTATACGAGAGTTGTGTTTTTATTTGATAGGACTGAAGTAGACCTGACTCCGTTTATGCGGACGTGGGTTCAGTCAGAAAATTAGGCCTTAAGAACGTTAACTTTGGGTATGTCCACAGGAAACATGGTAACCTCGATCTGTGTATGACCCTTTTAAAAGGTAGGGTTGCCAGGGGCCTGTTTTATAAAGCTACAAATTACAATTTACAGGTTACAAGTTTCCATTTGACACAACCTCGACCAATGAAGACCAGCCATTTGAGCAGTTGCAGTGTTGCCAGTTTAGACCTGTAAAATTGTAACTTGTAGCTTTATAAAACGTGCCCCAGGTGTCTGGCTTTTTACAGTCGTGTCCGGTCAAATATTTTTTTTGTCACTAACCAAATGAATCATAGTTATTTGAAATGAATTATTTGAATTTGAATTTGAATGAATATACAAGTCCGGCCTGTCCGGCTTTTGTCAGGCTTTTGGTCAACCCCGCCCCGGCAAAAGATGCCGAACGAAACCGCGCGAGCGACTCACTCCGACACGCATGACTTGCGCGCACGCAATAGTACTGTTGAATTTGAACCTTATTATTATTAAAGTAAAGGCCACTTGCACCATAAATTTTAAACTGGGTTAAGACACTAAAATGACAGTTTTCGTATGAATTTGTCGTTTACTAACTCGGGTTAGTGTCTTAACCCATGTTAAATTTTTGGTGCAATGGCCCTAAGGTAAAAAAGTGGATACTTCTCTTTGTAGTTGACTGTACAAACGAAGAACTCACTTTGGGACTATGTTAATTTGTGTGAGATGACCCGCTGATAAGTATCATCAATATTAGGTAATTAAAAATACATCATGTATTTTTCAGTGTTGCCAATGTATAATTACACTCGTTTGTTTAATGTAATAAATAACCCATGCCCTGTATAATTGGCACATTATAAAACAGTAAAACACGCGTATAAATTATGCGTGTCGGCTAACTTAATAGTTAATACTTCATAATTAGCTGGTTTGATAGTGCAATCCGTTGCATGGGAACCTTGCACTTTGTGACTATGCGCTGAAACTTGGCACAGTTGATTCTTAGCTGGTCTTGAGTAGATTCAGACCGGGAGCCATCGAGAGCCATGGCCCATTTAGTAGGGGGAGGGGGAGGAAGTTTGACGCTGCCGCGCTTTAATTGAAGCTACATTTTTCTAAATCTATACATATTAGGGCTTGCAATATATCATTTTCAGATAAATTTAGGACGAGGAATCTATTATTTGAACAAAAAAAGCACTTCCTAACAAAAAAAATGAATAAAGTAGAAAAGACTAATATACATAATTTGTTATTTTTTTATAATTACCTATTGTGCTTAAAAATAATAACAGAAATCTAAGAATAAAAATGTAGTCGTAAAGCTACACTAATGTAGTTTTCAAAAATATATAGTTTATCATATATATCTGTTAAAAAAATTAAGCGTGGTAAATTAAATTAAATTAAATTCACGACAAAAAGAGGACTAGTTACTACTTTTACTAGTATGACGCGTGTATGGGATGTGTATACAGGGTGATTCATAAGTAGTGATCACACTGATCACAATGATCACCCCTACCCACGAATCTGAACAACTTTCACTATGGGACGAACTATGAAAACCGGAAAAAAAAATCAGCTGCTTCATACATTTTGGTCGAGTACGTATTGAACTTTTCTATGAAACAGTTAATTTTTTTTCGTGATTTCATAGTTGGTCCCATAGTGAAAGTTGTTCATATTCGTGGGTAGAACACAGGAGTGATCATTGTGATCACGAATTATGAATCACCCTGTATAGAGTGTCCCATAAATCTTACTTTATTAGAATCATTACGAATCAGCGAAGTTTTTAAACTCTTTTGCTCCCGTGTGGTTGTCGGGTTAGATTAGTGCAACTCCATCTCCATGTCTTCCCGTGGATGTCGTAAGAGGCAACTAAGGGAATAAAGGCTTGCAGTAGTAGGCTGTTAGGCGATGGGCTTGCAACCTGTCACTAATACACTGGTAAACATCTTAGCCTAATTGTGCAAAATGTGGTTACAGAATAATCAATTTTTTTTTATAGTTGTTGGTAATTCTGTAGCTCTGCCTACCCCACTCTGGGAATGACGAAGTGAGTTTATGTATGTATGTAATAGTGCAAAGGAGAGAGATGAATGATGCTCTGACTGAAATAAATGAATATCGCAGGTGTATCACGCGGCGTGAACGCAAGGATGCAATTAAACGCAAAAGGTTGTGTGCTCGTTTCGCCGCGAATTAGCATGCGGTACACTCGCTCGCGGAATCTAAGCAAGGGCGTATCCTTACCACACGCACAAGCTTCACCACAGTTAGCATGCGCAAGCTTCTCGCACGAAAAAACTGAACACTTCGTGTGTTACCACACGGCACAATTAAGTACGCGCAAGACACATTCTTGTCGAAATCCTTGACGTGGAAACAATGTTTTCCATTGAACGACGAGCGAGCCTCGGCTATGGCTTGAACACTGAACACCCAACCTCACGCACAGACAAGTACGCGCAGGCCAGGCTTGCGTAGGCAAATTTCAATTCCGTGTTCCGTGTACAAACCAGTGGCGGATCCACGGGGGTGGTCAAGTACGTCATGACCACCCCCTTCGGCGCTCGTAGATACGGGTCAGAAAGTAAATAGTCGTGTGGCATTTTTTCGCACTTGACCGAACTTCTGCGTTCAGCAGTTAATGACCACCCCCTAATCCGAAAGCTGGATCCGCACCTGGTACAAACCGGCCTGCGCAGGCAAAACTGTGGTGAAGCTTGTGCGTGTGGTAAGGGCGTAACCCGCGTAACACGCCGGTTAACGTAACCCGCTGCTAAGTAAACTAGTAGATTTCCTTATTCTCCGTACAAATTGCAGTTCTCGGCGCGATGTATCTTGAGCCACCGTCCATACCTCCAAAGACCCATACAACGAAATTTGCCAAAGGAAAATGAACCTATTGTGATTGCAATAAAGTCAATTTTCTATTTTAATTGTCAGTCATAAAAACAAGGGAAATTCTACTTTATCTCCTTTGCAATAGATCTTTACTGCAATGGCCGTATTATGTACATTTTTTTGTACGCGGGGTCTTACTAGGTTAACATGACACGATTGCCCTAGTAGCGAAAATCCATGGATGTTTTAAGTCGCATTTCTCAACAAAATATGAAAATACCGTAAAAAAGATCACCAGAAGTGAAATTAAAATCGGCCAAGAAATACGGATCATACAAGTATTTTAAGTGGATACCATTTTCGCAGCACCACTATTCACACACTGTAAAAATATGTATAAAATCCCCCAAATGCAATGGCACACTGGGTCTTACGACGTTAAAAACAGCGTGCGAAACGGTATATCTGTTTGGGTGGGATGCCACAGATACTTGTAGACACACAAATACACAGATACAAGATACACACGTAAATATAGTAAAAATATATTCAGGTACAAAATATATGGCTCCGGGGCTGAGGTTGTACAACAGAATTATTTTACCGATTGAGCTGTGAGGGCGTAAGAAACATATTTGCATAAAAAAAAACGTAATTTCACCTGCATTTTAGAGAGTTTTATCTTATTAATTAAAGTAACAGGGAAATTTAATTAGTGATAAGCTAAGGCCAAATCTAATCACATACTTCAAAAAAACCGGCTAGCTGTAATAACACGATAATCGCGGTATGAAAGGTTCGTCACTTTTGGACCTTAACAGCATTGAAATAGAGTCCAAAAGTGACAAACCTTTTCATACCGCGACTATACTTCGCACTGCTAGATCAAAACAGTAGTAACTCAAAATACAACTGTATTTTAAAATCAACTTTAATACAACTTCTACGAACTTGAAACAAAACTAGCAAGGATTTTGAGTTGATGCTGTTTTGATCTAGCGGTGCGACTTGTGTTTTATGTCGCGTTTTATTGAATTTTATAGAACGTTTTTCAAAGTAAAACCCCAAATTGATTACACATGCTCATAGCATTTGGTTTTAGAGCAATTACACCATCTTCTTCAAAAACCTCTGCAACTAGTGGGTGGGGTATCGGTTTGTGGAATTGTTTCTGTCTTTTGCATGCCATAGTAGTAATGTAAAATAAACGACTTCGGAACCCTTCACTGCGACATGCTCTTGCCCGGTTTTTTAAAAGGATAACACCCAGTGCTGGTTTTAGCACTACCCGCGCATTGGGCGAGATTTCGGCACCCTCAATCTGCCATTCAAACCCATACGAAAAACGGCAAGGGTTAGAATGAAACAATGCACTTCCACGCGCTAGTCCGTACCGTAGGTTTTATACTATTTTACGTAACACCTGGCCATAATGTGAGTTTTATCGCACGCTGCGCGCACGGTAAAACTCGCATTGTGGCCAGGTGAAGACGTAAAATTGTGTACTCATCACGGGCAGTAAAAAAGAAAGCCCTCTATCGCATATTTACAACCCTCGCCTACGGCTCGGGTCTCAAATACCTGCGATTTCGGGCTTTCTTTCTTTTACAGCCCTCGTTAAGTAATGTACTATTACTATTACAGTTGCATTTACACGTACGGTTCGGAGCGAAGATTGGAATGGCGCGTGGCGTTTCCCGCGGTCCGAACTCTACGTGGGCATGCCGCTATTGTCCAAATACGAGAGGTCATGGTCACATTTGATTCTGGAACGTATCAGACCGGAACAAAACCACGTTCATGACCCATACCAAATCCGCCCTCCTAAGCCAATAAGAAGTATCCCAAATTCAATAACCAAGCAGTTTTAATTCTCTTCTGTTAGAAATAAGGTTGATATTGCTACACGAGTTTTATCTGAAATACTGCCTATTGGATTAGCAGGGCCGAAATGTGTATAACTAATGTGGCATGAATGACAGAATATCCTCTTTGTCGTCTGGTTTTTCGGTAATTTAACCGTGATACAATACAACACAATAAGTATCACGCATCTGAAGTTATCAGTCAATGATAATATAATTTTACTTATTGAATGGTGTCACCTGTCATTCGTGTTTACGAGCTCTAACAAGATAAAAGTTAAGATTAAGTTTTCGCCTATGCTAAACAAAGGAAACTACGTGATAAGTTCGTTAGCCAATAGAAGCAGAGGCCCATAATGGTCGTGTTTATCGATGTCAATAAACGTAGTTGTCACTTTCTGTCTAATATGTAAGTGCCAGAGTGACCGATGCTTTATCAACCGCGATGTCCCACGATATTTATTTATAAATCAATGCCCATCTTTTTGCTTCGCCGCGTCGTAGTCGGTTAAAAACAAATAGACCCAAAACACAGTACCTGTACCCGCCACAAGTTTTTATTGCGTATTTTATTGCACGTCTTCTCGTTTTACAATGTTTTAAGAGGATTTTCTCAACTCTTTATCTGTGAGTAACACAGGCTCTTACTAAATTCTCAGTTAACAGTCGTAAAATCATAATCCTTTACTAATATTATAAATGAAAGTGGTTCCTTTGTCCTCATTTCACGTCAAAACAGTAGAAGAGATATTTTTAATCTGGAAAGTATCACTAATCAACAGAGCTCGGAATAGGTAGTGCCTATTTACCTAAACTTTGCGGGAGGACATAACTAAGAGGGGTTAAAACCACTAAAAATAATTATTTCTTATTATTGAATGCGGGATTTCCCGGGATTGACTGTATTACTCTAAAGGCTTAATACATTTAACTTCACTTCTAAATCAGGGTCGCAAACTGCAGGTAGTAAGTACACAGCTGAAGTGTCGGCTACATCTGTTTTTGTTGAATACATTCTATATGATATTATAATTCTATTTAAATCAACAAAATATCAAATTTAAGGCTCCCTTTGATTCAATTTGATCTATATTATATTGTTTTATGACTGATTGTTATTTCAAGATAAATAAATAAATAATATGCAATATAGCAAGATTTATAATTAAAGCTAAATGTATTAAGCCTTTAGAGTAATACAGTCAATCCCGGGAAATCCCGCATTCAATAATAAGAAATAATTATTTTTGGTGGTTTTAACCACTCTTAGTTACGTCCTCCCGCGAAGTTTAGGTAAATAGGCACTACCTATTCCGAGCTCTGCTAATCAAGGAGGTTCAACAATGGGAATGTTTTTTTTTTAAATAATTCATCATCATCATCATCATGTCAGCCGAAAGACGTCCACTGCTGGACATACGTCTTCCCCAAGGCTCTCCACTCAGACCGGTCTTGTGCTTTTCGCATCCACCGCGTTCCCGCGATCTTTACAAGGTCGTCACTCCATCTTGTTGGAGGCCTACCTACAGCTCGTCGTCCGGTCCGCGGACGCCACTCAAGAACCTTCTGACCCCATTGTCCATCAGTCCTGCGAGCAATGTGCCCCGCCCACTGCCACTTAAGTTTGGCTATTCTTCGGGCTATGTCGGTAACCTTAGTTCATCATTTCTGATTCTATCACGCAGAGAAACCCCGAGCATAGCCCTCTCCATAGCCCTCCGAGTGACTTTGAGCTGCCTTATAAGGCCCATTGTTAATTATATTAATTTGGATTGTAATTATCCAAGATTATCCTAGACAGGACACGAAAAAGTAATACCTACAACGAGTATTTATACGAGCAAAACATTTAATGTCGAAACCCAATATTCAAACCGCGGATAGATAGGCTTACTTCGGATTGAAATTTGACACATTTTGTATGGGCAAATGTCAAATTTTAACCCGTAGTAAGGCTTATCTATCCGCGGTTTGAATATAGGGTTTGGCCGTAAATAAAGAAGACGGCATCTCACTCCGCGTGTATTTTTTCAAGGCCGATTTTGTTTGTCACCAGTACCCCTACCATGAGTTACAATAAACATACTCGCTAGCGAGTCGAATGCTCTGTCCCTCGCACTCTATAAGAATACCTGAGGGATAGAGCATTTACTCGCTAGCGAGTACGTTAATTGTAACTCATGGTAAGTGTGGGGGTGGCAGCCTTATACGTTCGATCGTTTGACAGAAGCCCTGCCTAATTGCGAATGCACGCGCTAAAATGTGTTTTGTACGCTCTGACGGGACTACTTAAACTTGCCGGTTTATATAAGCTGCGCCGCGTTCACTCTTTCGACCGATCGAACGCCGTTTTTAAGAGAATAACACCCCTGGGGTGTTATTCTCTCAAAAAACGGCGGTCGGCCGCACGGACGAGCGAATCGAAGCGGCGAGTTTAAGTAGTCCCGTCCCAGAGAACAAAACACATTTTAGCGCGTGCATTCTCAATTAGGCAGCCTTATACGTTCGAGAAGTCATGCTGCAAAATTGAATACACGCGCTAAAATGTGTTTTGTTCAATCTGACGGGACTACTTAAAGTCGCCGCTTGGACAATCACTCGTTCGTCCGTCCGTTCGTCGTTGTTGAGAGAATCACACCCCTGGACTGGTGGTGGTTTTGTTTATGACCCACTACTTACCAGCTAGCCAATGAAATGGCGTGCATTCGCGTCCACATAATCGGTAGCAATACATAACTCTTAAGTATACTGTGTTATGAGTGATGTGTTTTGTTGGACGCTGCGCCCACACATTGCCACTATTGGCACTTGGCCAATTTTTTACAGATGTTTTTGGCTTATTTTTGTCTGTTGCCTATTTTTACTCACGTCTCGTCTGCATGCAAAATTATAAGCTACGTATTATTGAAAATGACGAAACACTTACCGACACGTTTTACTTCTGAGAAATAACTTATTATCCTCTTATTATATCATTTTATCCTTTAACCTACCGCCAAGCAGCAGTGTTCGCGTTATGTTGTTCCGGCGTGACAACCAACGAAATTACGAGGCATGGCATTTCGTAATTTCATACAAGTTTCCTATGCAGGGGTGTATACTTATCTCTGCAGCTGACTGTACACCCTAGGATGATCCCTGTGACTGCCGTATTTTTATTTTTATTTATTTACTTACTAAAGGTTAGCCACCAGAACAACAGAACACAAAATACAGATGGACAAATAATCGTACAATTATTAATAATAAATCTTACAAACTTAATACCGATTTTCTATAATTCTGATTAAAATGTCATTATGTTATTTATTTGTATTGATTATTAAGAAATAATACGCTTAATAGAACTTTATTTACGAAAAAAATACCTTAATGTAACATTATAGAAAAACGTGGTAACAAAATACGAAATGACTGTACAAAATGTTACAGAAATGGTCATTAATTATTTAAGTTACTTCAGTAACTCTCGTCGCCGTCGGGTTTGGATCGGAATGATAGGTAATTTTTATAAAAAACGTTATTTTTCCTTGATTAAAAATTCACAATCTTATGTTTTTCCGGACGCGTTTTTTTTGCTTCGCATTGTTTCCCATTACAGAAATCAATTTATTTGTTCTGACGGAGCTCCGCATTTCTGGGTGTTTTGACCCTTCGGGCTGATGTAAAACTAACATAACCTAAACCTACCTACCTACCATATCCTCAGTCTTGGATATTTCTATCTATATAAGTATTTATTTCTCTATATAAGTATGTATATCGTTGTCTTACCCATAACTCAAGTTTCGAGCCTAATTTGAGTCTAGGTCAATTTGTGTGCAATTGTTCCCCGATATTTATTTATTTTGACCTAATTATGGGTGAGGACCAACAAGTTGGACCATAGTTAAGCGCAGCTAACCATACAAACAACGAAGTTGAAATAAATTCCGTTGCGCGACGAAAAGTATCCCTACAATTCTATGGCTAATTTTCGTGTCACAACGGAAAAGTTTCATAGAAAATTTAATGGAGTGAGTTAGCAGTAGGGAATGCAATAGCGGTTATTTATACGTTTTTGTATGAAAATAACCGGTTAAAACCGGTTAAAACCGGTTATAACCGGTTATAACCGGTTGATTATTACTAAATACGGATACAATATACAACAAACCGGTTATAACCGGTTATAACCGGTTATTTGCTTTCCTTAGTTAGCATGCCCAACTTTTTGGACCGTACCCTTATACGTGGGAAATTTGCGACTGGGAGAATACCGGACCGGAAAATATGCGACTGGAAAAAATTAAGATTTTGCGCCAAAGAAGAAAATATTTTGGTAAAATAATCTAACGAACTGTATAGACGACGATGTAATCAGACTCGGTCGTCTCATTCTTATGACTGTGTCACGCTATCTTTTTAGTCCAAGCCTTTCACTTATCTTAAGTGTGGACACACTTGTATGGAGATTGTATGAAAACATAGGATTGTTATTGTTTATATAGACGTTTGACAACTTACACTCGATTAACGTTGAGATATTAATAACAAGAAATCTGGAACATTAGGTTGTTTTCTGTTTTTTCTCCATATTTGTTACTAGCTGTTGCCCGCGACTTCGTCCGCGCAGAAAAATAAAACATAGCCTATGTTCATCAGGGATAATGTAGGATTCTAGTGGTGAAAGAATTTTTCAAATCGGTCCAGTAGTTTCGGAGCCTATTCAATTCAAACAAACAAACAATCAAATCTTTCCTCTTTATAATATTATTATAGTATAGACTTGTGGTCTCTTATTCCAGAAAAAATATATGAGCAAGGGTCAAAAATGTAGGGGTAAAAAAAATACCTAATAAGTATAAATATGCCAAATTAAAAATAAATAAATATATAACTAATTGCTCGTTGTGTACCATTTAAGAAGCTCGTGTATTTGTATTGTAATAAATATGTCTAAAGTGTTCAGTAGCAAAATTGCATAGATCAGCTTCTGATCAGCTGAGAGCAACTTTAAAGGATTTGTTCCTGATTCGTCATATTCCTAATTGGTCATATTCCTAACTTGTCATATTCCTGATTCGTCATATTCCTAACTCGTCATACCATGTACATTTGCCTGCGAAATCTTATTATAGAGTCGTCTGTGGTAAATGATAAGAACCTCCTTAGATAATTAATAGATGTGTGTTACGTGTCTATCATGAAGATAATGTCATTCTTTATTATTTACATCTTGTCACATACTCATTAGTACAATCTGTCCTAAAGTTATTAATCCTGTAAGCACATGTATGCGATTTTATTTGACTGTACAATGACAACTTAGGAATATGACGAATCAGGAATATGACGAGTTAGGAATATGACCAATTAGGAATGTGACGAATCAGGAACAAATCCTTTAAAGTATATTCATCGACAAATCGTATGGCGATTGGTTAAAGCGGCCTGCATCCGTATTTAGTACTAAAATTTGATAGCAAGTCGGCTTTGACGTTGACTTACCATATCAACATCACAATTAGCCATCGACTTGTAAAGGTGAAGTAAGTATGTATAAAATATGTATGTATGAAAACATAGTCTGATTTTGGGGTTCATGCTTCCGATATGTTCATTTTTAAACCAATCGCGTCACTGGTAGATCACGTGACTTTTCGTATCACGTCATCTACCAGTGACGCGATTGGTTTAATAACGAACCGAATAGAAACGCTAGTTAGCGCAATGCATCTTGGCAGGGCCCTCAGAACACGTTCTCGAATAGAAAAGGCGGTTCGAAAACGTGACGTATGATTGAAATATTCGTAATATTTCTAACACAGGCAACAAAGTAGTGAAATATACTTTGGTATTGTAAATAATGTATAAAATAAAGCGGCCTTGAGAACACAGTCTCAACGATACACGCGTGAGGAATCTACAGCAGCTCAAATATTTGTCAAAGAACAACAAAATAATCTGCATCCGCGGTGCAGTGTCAATGGGAGGTATTTACAAGTTTGTTTTGATGTTTGTGTTGTGGCTGCATTGTTACTGTCGTCTAGTACATGACAGATACCTATAAGCTAAAATACCCTTTTAGCCTAGTTGTTAGTGAAGCTGGCGGTACTGGGGTCGATTATTGGTATGGGCAAATATTTACTTGACTATAAGCTGAAAAGTTCGTGCGCGACCGTCCCCCGGGGTGGCAGGGGTTGGGGGAGGCGATGAGACTGCTAGTACGCGGCACGCTGTTGACATACCTACATCTAAAAAAAAAAACTATCAATGTTTAAAGGGGTTTGGCTAAAAGTGTTGTCATTTGTAAAAGTCATACATTTTCAAGGTGAGCGGCCATTCAAGACCGTGGTATATTATGGTAGAATTATTAAAAATAAACATATTTTGTTTTGTAAAGTGCACCGGAGCCGAGGTATTTAAATATTTATACTTGGGCGTACTTTTGTACCAAAAACTGAATACCTACTTAAATCTTTAATATCTCCGCTCCGATATTATTTAACGACATAAATTATACATATCCATGTGTATTTAGAGTTCCTCTAAATAACTATGTAAATATAATCCGTGGCCGCTAAAAAAAAAAGACAATTTTCTTCATACAAACTTACCCAATGCCCTTTATATAATTTTAGTAGCGACTCGCTCTCGCTTCGCTTTTTTTGTGAGTTTCTTGTAACACCTGTAAATAAACCAGAATTTATTATACCTTACTCTTGAATTACTCTATCTACTGATAAAAACCGCTTTAAAATCCGTTGCGTGAATTTTGAAACAGAGGACAGACGGCGGGAAGCAACTTTGTTTAACCTAATAAGGCCCAATGTGCAATAGGATGTACAGAATCAAGGCAATTGAATTTGAACTCTGTTCCAATCGGAATAAGGTTTATTTTCCTATCTCCATAAATTGAAAATGGCATTATCGAACAAACGTAATTGAACTTTATTGCCTGGATGGTACATTCAAAGTCCCGCTCACAAAAAACTCCCTGTTTGTAGTATGGTGGGCCTTACGAGGTTAACACGTGTATAGGTAGATAGAAGATAGAAATTTTTTTAATTATGAATTTGATCGACAAGTTTTTAAATAACTTTATTTGTTAGTCGTGTATTTTATGGATGACCACTAGGGTGGTCCAAAAAACAAAAGTGTGTAATATTGTTTCTCCACAAGTTTCTTTTTATTTCAAAATACTCAAAAATCCGCTTTACCAAGTTTTATTGCAGTTGAATAAACTTTACAGGTCACCTTCATTTTTTTCACATAAAAATGTATAGAGCGTCACACATCTAATAAAGATATCGAATGAGAAAGTCTTTGGAAAGATCATGACATGACCCTGTATTCCGAGTTGCAGCAGTAGGCAAACAATATTCTACTTCTGTTTTTAATTTTTGCTAAGTTTACTAGATATCGATTTGTATGGGAATGAGATCTTTTTGGCATAAACTAAACGCTTCGGGCGACCAGTAAACGATCACATAACAAGTTTAAATTTGACTCATAAGTAACTAATTTGTAGCAAACAAAAATAAGCCTTGTGGAGGAAGGATTTGATATACTGTTTTTTTCTTCATACTATTTTGGACCACCTTAATGACCACATTAGGACTGCACTGTTTAGTAAGAAAAAAGTATTTTCTTGAAATGAAGGGTGGTTACGTGTTGTACAAATTAATACACAATTTATAAATTATATGACATATCTTTATAACAATTGACCTTCTGGTTAGTGAGCAGCTTAATGGAAAAAAGTGGTCAACTTTTTCCGTTGGTCATACAAATTATGCTCTTAGACACATTTAATGTTGTCTACATCTAAGTATAGGTATAAAACTTAAGTAAAGCTCCTCTTGCATGTAGTTGTGTACAAAACTAATAGGTATGGAATTTACGTCAAATTTCAAATATAGAATGTCGAACGGTCTATATCTATACAGATGTGTTACAACTACATGCAACAGGTCAATTACTTAAGTTTTATACCTATATTATATTAATAAAAACTCGAAACCATTTATCGTTGCCTGTACCTCAGAAATGCGAACGTTCATTGGCTGATAAAGTTGTTAAAAATATAGTCTCTAATGCCTTGATTGGCTGGCGGCTTCTTACGACACACGTTACCCAATCACAGGTGATTGAAATTGTCATGTGTTCGCTGGGTCATTGACACCGCTTGATACGTAGCTGCAGCTTAATCACTCTGGCGACGCATTTACGTATATCAGTGAGCTTATTTTAAAAGATGACAATTACAAGTACCGAGATGTGCGTGTGGCAAAAGGTGATAAGGAATTTGGGGTGGACCCCGTCCCCACCCTCCAACAGTCACGGGATGCATGTCAATATGTTCATTTGGACGCCAAAAAAGACACAATACTTATTTTTCTCAAAAATGTATGAAAATGTTGACATTACTATCTACATAATGAGACGCGAAGGACATAGTTTACTGACAGATCACAAATTAAAAAAAAAAACATTGCGTGCTCGCTACACAAGCCCGCAATGTCGCATACAAATTCCATTACTATCTAGCTTGTAACTTTTTAAAAAGTGAAAAAGCCCATAATTAAATGAGGGCACAAGTCTTATACATCCAAATTTTATTTGAAACATAACTTTTTTATCTATGTCTGGAATAGCTTATGTTTTTTTTTAAAACAAAGCTTGCGATTTTCCTTGTCATAATCAAAAAGGCGGTAAAGAGTGATAGTTTTTTCACATGAAGTTTGTTTGTATGCAATTAAAAAAATGAGTTCAAGCGATGAAGATTTGACTCCAACACAATTTTTTTCTTGCGATTTTTGAGAAAAGCACTATATTTGCCTCGGCAGGAACAGCAATTGCGGGCTTCGTATTTTTAAACGGACTCGCAAGCTCGTCCGTTTAATCCAATACTCGGCCCGCAATTGCCTACTTCCATGCCTAGGCAATAATGTACTATTAATTGCACTCGAGAGCCAGCAAGGCAAGAATGTGTTCTTAATATGATCGCTAGCTTTATTTCTAGCTATTAATTCCTAGTGAGTATTATTACTGTTAGGATTTAGACATTTATTAATTACTTCTCCTTAGCATATTATTCTAAATTCTGTTCGTTGTCTATATCTGTTTTTTTCTCCAATAAATACAACAAAAAGATACGATTACGATTTTCCAAGAACACCCCATACCTACATAGACTGATCGTCGTCATAGTAGGAATACATCATGTTGTCAAGAACTATAAACTGAGACTATAGCCTTGAGATTTTTAAGTAAATATATGGCAAATGTGAGATATATATTTTTTCAGAGGGACAATGTCACACCAATTGACCTAGTCCCAATAATAAGCGAGATACCGAAATTGAATACCGGTATTTTTGTATGGAAATAATACCGGTATACGATCCCCGGTTTAATACGACGACGCGCTGGCCTGGTTGGTAGTGACCCGGTCTACGAAGCTAGCGGTCCTGGGTTCAAGCGGTAAGGGCAGATATTTGTGTGATGAGCGCGAATATTTGTTCCTGAGTCATGGATGTTTTCTATGTATTTAAGTATATATTTCTACTATGTAAGTATTTATATAGTTGTCTAGTACCCATAGTACAAGCCTAGAGCTTAGTTTGGGACTAGGTCAAATGGTGTGACATTGTCCCTTGATATTTATTTATGTTTGTAATTTTGTATATGTTAGTAGTTAAGTTGTTAAAAAAAACCAGCACCAGCACGGCTAGCACAAGTTGCCCGCGACTTGTTTGTCGCTCGGATCTCCCTCTCTATCTAGTCAGTAACGATAGAGACGCCCTGAGCGACAAGCGAGAAAATACAACTTGTGCTACCCGTGCAGTAACGACACGTGTGAAATGCACTGCTAGATCAAAACAGTATCAACTCAAAATCTTTGCTAGTTTTATTTCAAGTTCATAGCAGTTGTATTAAAGTTGATTTTAAAATACAGTTGTATTTTGAGTTACTACTGTTTTGATCTAGCAGTGCGATTATGTGAAACTAGCTGCTGGCCGCGACTCCGTCCGCGTAGGTTATCGCTATTCCCCCGGGAACTATTAAATTTTCCAATAGGACTCAATCTATCTACATACTAAATTTAATAGAAATCGTTTGTTTTTTAGGGTTCCGTACCTCAAAAGGAAAAAAGGAACCCTTATA
Source organism: Acleris literana (assembly GCA_946894065.1). Lineage (NCBI taxonomy): Eukaryota > Metazoa > Arthropoda > Insecta > Lepidoptera > Tortricidae > Acleris > Acleris literana. The sequence continues at coordinate 5,385,444 of OX335688.1, read as the reverse complement.
GGATCACTCGTGCGTCTGTGTTTTAGTAGGACAGATAGACAGACAGACTATAAGGCAGGCATATGGTGTGTGAACCCTCTCCACGCGAGTCGAACTCGCACTTGGCCGTTTTTGCAACTTTTTTGTGTGGCAACACCAGAAAAACACAACCGTTTACTGTTGCATCGTACCTAGCCTAGGCCAGTTTCATTCCTGGATGTGCATTACGTATAATATCAATTTCAATTGTTATCAAATTGATAATATACTACATGTTGCCTATTGGTCATAGTCAAATTGGCCCAACTCCTTTGCATGGGAAAACTTTGACAGCTACGCGAGTTAAGCGTCGGTTCACATTCCTCTTAACACTCAAATACAATACAGATTTAGTGAAATATCCTTTCACATCGTATTTTCTCGGAAATGCCCGTATTTGTCATGCTACTTCAGTCTGACTCAGTACCCATCAAGACAACGTGGGGGAACGTCGCATCGCGAGAGTGATAATCGATATAGAGTGGTTAATACCAGGGTATTTTTTTTTGACTTAAGATTAAGTTTGTTTTCAGTTCCTTTTAATAGTCATGCCGAAAGCATTAAGACCTGGGAAACGTTTAGATCGACAAGCCTGTGAAATTATTTTCAACATTTATTTATATTTCTTCTTGTTTACCTACACCTAATTTCTATATATTTGATCGTAGTGGTTTTAACATCTCGGTGTGGTATACTTCAAACTCGTGGTTTGACATTTGACACTGATAAGTCCTCTATTTATTTAATACAAACATGTCACTTAATAATTCAATAATTCATAGACACGTCGGCATCATTCGAAAGTCGACGTGAGTTCCGAGTTTTCACGATGTGAAAGGATTATTCACTAGATCTGTACCTACATGTTAACTGCTGATGCGAGGAACTCGTTTTTTAGGGAAATTATGTGATGACCTTCGACTAAACATATTCAAATCAGTCAAACAGAAAAAAACCCTTTTAAAATAGAAGTAACACTAATGATAACGATCTACGTAAACGTCCTGTACTTATCTCATTTTGCGTCATGAATTAACTTAGAACTCATCAAACGCTTGACACTGAAGTACCTTTATCGACCACTTGTGATTGCCCCAACAATACTAAACACGTGCTGCGGGATATAGTCGTGTTCATCGATGCGGATAAACGTCGATAAAATATCGGTCGCTTTCTGACTAATATGTGAGTGCGAGAGTGACGGCATGCACCATGATAAAGTCGACCGCATGAGTCCTAGTGAAAAGGGTATACGTCTGCCTTAGCTCGTTATTAAAAAAAGTATAAGATTATGGTTAACATGTGTATATTTTTAATACGATATAAGTACCTACCCAGTGTCACGTGCGACGCTAAGCTGAATCTTACGTCATGTCTCTTATCGAAATGGGCCTTCCATAGTTCCACTCAGCCTTAGAAAAACAACCATACATTTAGACATAACCTAAAAGGCCCGATGTCCTAAATTTAGGCAAAGTGACTTTTGATTTTAGTTGACGGACATAAGATTCTTTTTCGAACTAACGAAATTTGACGTGGGCCTTACGAGGATATCTACATAGGTACAGTACGGGAAACTTACAGACGTGCCTTTTTATGTCTTATTCACATAGTGACAAGAGCGAAATAGGTATGTCTTTCAGTTTCCCTTACTGTACATAGTTACATACAGGTGAAAAACATGATGATGATTCTCCTGATTATCCTTTGACTTACGGCCAAGCGTTGTTCGCAATTGTTGTCGCTATGTGGATAAGACAACTGGTGAAATTACTAGCATTCCTTCTTAAGGTAAGCGTTCACATGTCGGTATCGTACGCATCGGACGCATCGCATGCGTTGCGTCCGATGCGTACGATACCGACACGTGGACGCTTACCTTTCGCCCTCAGGGTTGGAAACGCATTTGCGGTCTTAGGATTGAAGTCTTGAGAATGTAAATGTCTGTGGGTCTCAGATATCAGTTATCAGGTGGCCTGTTTACTCGTTCGCTTTCTACTTGTCATAAAAAAAAAACCTTCAGCAATCGGATAATAAATGCAGATAGAAGTAAATCTAGTTACAGTGCAACCATTTCCTTAATAGCGATCGGCAATCTTCGTTTTTCTACGACACACGAGTGACAAATATACTGTCAGTTGCGAGTGCAAGCGTGATAGCGATAGCCAGCCGAAAGCTATTAAGAAGCTGGGAATACCGTACACGACATAATACCAACTTAAAGAAACAAAATAAACAGCTTGTAAAGATGAGAATGAGAAGCCATAAAAACAAATCACCAACTATTGTTGCTTATAATAATACTTCTTTGATTATTACGGCAGCATTCCATTGTTCAAATAGGCTATTTGACAACATTGAAAATATACTACAAATTGTGGTCATCCTATCAGATAATAGCGAAAAACAACATATTTCACTTTATTTTAAACCACATTATGTGTATTTTTTTGGAAACTACACGAAATGAAACGTAATACTTTTTGAAATTTTATCTGTGTCACAAACGCTATGTGTTGGTTTGCAGCTGTGGTTACTTACTGGTGACGTCAAACGGGTCTATCTCTTCAAATGATTGTTTATTGTTTACTTGCGTGTAACGTCACAAATGTCATATGGTCAGCGCCATGATAGAAACAGCGTTTTTAGCGCGGTTTTAAAAATTAAACTTTAACATAGATTTTTATTGATAATACTGTATAATCTCAAGGAAATATTACTGTAGTGTGCTTGTTATGTTATAAAGAATCATTTAAAAAGGTTTTCTAAAATTAACCAAATAGCCTATTCTAACGCAAACAAAATTAAAAAATAAATGCCTCGGACTCTAGGCAACCCTCGTCAGCCAGTGAATTATTCAGTGCGCTTGCGCTGCGCTTACGTAACCCAGTCATTATCTATGTTCTTCCCCTTTGAGGAAAACCGCAGTCACATTGACGACAAATAACAAAAAATCTATTAACGCTTCGGAGTGTGGTACCGCGATTAGAGGTCAATTGGGATGAACGGAAAAAGTTGTTTACACTGTATCGTGAACTAGCTTTTGCCCGCGATTCCGTCCGCGTAGAATTCCATTTTTTATTCTATTATATTCCAGAATAAATATAATCTATCTCTTCTGTGCCAAATTTCACCCAGATCCGTTTAACCGTTTTGGCGAGATTGAGTAAAAAAACATGTAAACTTTAGCAATTATAATAGTGGTATGATTGAAATCCACAGGAATAGGCTACTTGAATATCTTCTCGTCGCAAAAATCAATGATATAATATAAAAAGAGGTAGATATGTTACCTATACGGTATTCCGCGTGTAAAAATGGCCCGGCTTATGCACACATAATCAGTAAATATTGCAATTACACACTAATTCATAAATGACAAGTGAAAGCAGGATGGTATGCTAATTTCCGGGAGCGAAACAGAGAAGAGTAATGTTGCTCTGCAGACTAAGTAGTTCACGGTTCCGTTGACGGCGCAAGACTAAGTAAAGGTGTACCAATTGGCTTGGTTTTAGGGTGCCACTATCGAAGTGCGTATAACATACCGTAAACTCGGGTTACTTTAGCCCTAGGGGGTAACATTGCCCACCCTTAAAACTATAACTATTTTAGTGGTAGTCATCATAAATTGGTTCAAGAATTTTAGAACTCCATAAGTAGCTTAGGTCTGATGTAACATTGAATAGAATAATTACATTTTATAGATGGTCTTTGAGGTGGGCAATGTTACCCCCTAGGGCTAAAGTAAACCGAGTTTACGGTATATACTTCTTTTTACTATATTATAACAATTGGTGAAATACGCTTCAAATCAAATAGTTTATTGATTAAAACAGGTTTCATTATAATGAAGTGTCTGTCAGAGTCGAATCTAGGCTGGGCCCGTATCTTGAATGTTTGTAAGTGCGCTTAACAAATTGAGGTGGGTACCTAGTTAAAAAATGTGACGTTCCGCAGGTAAAGGTACTTTATGGCGGGTTTTAGTTTCGGAGATACGAAGTGTTTTATAAAATGGTACGAAAATAACTTGGTATTTTTTGCTTATTCTCGAAGTATAGAAGGCTTAAAGTTTGATTATATATATTTTTCAATGTTTGATTTATGTTATTCAGCTAAAAATATAGCCAAAAAGTTATTTTAAAATGTCCTTTTGTCAGAATGTATTTTGAAGAATATTTTCAAAAAAAAATATCTCCGTAACTGCACAACTTAGGGAGTTGGTGGTTTTTGTTATTGATTGCTTATGAATTGTAGATTACAGGGATATTCATAACTCCATACCGACCATAAGGTACCTTTACCCGCGGAACGTCACAAATAATTCTCGAAAGGGTACATAGGAACAAACCATAGAACTTAGTAAAATCAATTGAATAGTCATCTTTATCTTTACATAGTATAAAACAAAGTCGCTTCCGCTGTCTGTACGTTTAGATCTTTTAATTTAAACTACGCATCGGATTTTATTGCAATAAATAGTGATTCAAGAAGAAGGGTTTTAAGTAGAGATGGGCCGACTAGTCGACGATTAGTTGGGAAAGCCGACCATTCGGCATCATTTCTAATCGGTGATTAGTCGGCGACTAGTCGGCAAAAAATGCCGAATATTCGGCACTTTATTGCCTATAGGAAATATCGTCAAAAAATGCCCACACACGCGATTTTCTTTTTGACATAGTTATAAACAGCACTAGGTAATTCGTTTTAATGCTATAATTAGGGTTCTAATTGTTATTTTTGTCATGCAGAAAAAACTTAAACAAAACTAGCCAAACATGGTAGGGGTAGGTAACAAAGCGCGATGTTCCATTGCCAGGTCTCCGGAAGGGATTTTCACCTCTGCCCCTTTTTCTTAAAGTAATTAAAGCCAAAAGCAAACAAAAGCAAGGACTTTTGTCTTTGGCTCTTAAGGCGATTACCAAAAAAAAAAAACAAAGCGCGATGGAAGAAGCGAAACGAAGTTTTCGAGTTCAAAGCAAAATCCTACGATCGGCATTGCCGATTAGTCGGCCGATTAATCGGCAAATTGAAAACGGATTAGTCGGCCGACTGGCCAGTCGGCAAAATCCGTAGTCGGCCCATCCGTACAGAAAACTCATATAAACCGAAGCGAAGCGAGGGCGGGTCGCTACTTGTATATATTGACTCTGTTTACAACGTGTTAAGAAATAACCTGTAAAAATATAATAAAAAATATGAGCGCCAGAAATATTGTCAACCCTAGTAAGCTGTCATGTCAGAGACCCGGAGTTAGCATAGATTATTTAACAGAGGGGTTAATACCTATTTTAATAATTGTCTACTTTAATGGTTTTTCATTTTAAAAAGTTTGCTATCTCGATACTAGGATGTCATTATGCTTATGTACCTACTGGCGTGGAAAACTGTCAAGTCGGAAAAAACTTTATGTTGTCAATTTCAAATCTTCTAATCGATATCCTACAATTGTTTCGTGATTTTTTTCAACATTTTTTCCAATTTGAAAAAATTTGGCGATATTTTCTAACTCGGAATATTACGATATGATGTTATGTGTAGGCCATTACGATGGCAATTTAAATAGTGCTCGCGAATTTATCGATGGTTGACCACCCGCTGAAAAGCGACGTAATGACTCTTTGTCGTTCCGCGGATATTAGGTAAAAATTACCATAAACATTCTGCGTAGTTTACTCATTCATTTTACTGAAATAGGGTTTGCACATCAACTAAACATAAAAAAATGGAATGATGCTTTCTTTTGGCGGTAAGTCATACAGTGATACTACGGTTTTCAAATATTGTAAATGGATTCTCTATAAAGGACCATTAACCCTGTTTCCGCTTTACGGGTATCTTTGTAAAACCGAGTATTTAGTTACGTCATTACTGACACTTCAATTCGTGGTATCTATTTAATTGCTTATAATAGAATTGAAATACTGCAATAAAAAAACCATTCGGAGAAATAAACCCATAACCTATTGAACGCCATACGTCGGATCCAAAATGTGCCACCCACACGCCAAACATGTTTGCTATGCTATGCAAAATACACCTTATTGCTACCAAACAAAGTCTCTTTTAATCTTGAACTCTTGTCGGCTGTAGCCGACGTGGCGTCAGTGGCACGACTTTTAGTTGACGGCCAGAGCCGACTGTGGCGTTGAAAAGGTTAATAGCGGCCTGCACACGTAGAGTTCGGACTGCGGGAAACGCCACGCGCCATTCCAATCTTCGCTCCGAACCGTACGTGTAAATGCAACTGTAATAGTAAAATAGTAAAAAACCTACGGTTCGGACTGACGCGTGGATTGGCGCGTGGCGTTTCCCGCGGTCCAAACGTGCCGTGTAAAGGCCGCTGATAGCTCTAACTTGAATGGTTAAAATGTTTACCTATTATAGGCATAAACCATGCGAAAGGACTTACAAAAGAACCCTTATAATCGTTAGGGTTCTTATAATCTTTTAATTTATTTCTTTTAAACTTTGCGTTTGATTTCAATGCGACATTCACATTTATTTTGAAATTCCTTTAGCATGGTATTTCCCTATAATACACAACATTATAACCATACGGTTTTCTATAATATTATAATTATTTTTGTTGGTTGCCTTGTTTTCTATGACTACTTTAAAAAAAAACTGTTTTTGTTGAATCTACCTTACATGAGGCCCAAATAACATTTTTATCTTCCTTTAAGTATGTTATTTAAACTTATTATACAATTTGTAAATCTTAAAATTCAAAGCTCTGTTGTCTTCTGTCTTGTTTTCCTAAAGCAATTATCGTCCATGGTTTCTCCGAAATCATCTTGTCACTATTTATATGGTTTCATACATACATGTATATGTATGTAGCCATCACGCCGTAATGGACGAAGTGGACGTCAGATCTGGCCTTGACCGAAGCCCATATATTATGCCCCGCCCCTGCAAACAAAATTAAGAATTAGGTATGTGGAGATAGGACTGTCACGCAACCTACATATCAGAACTGTATACAGTGTGTTAGACTTGTCCCACCGCGGACGATGAAAGAAAACTATTAATGTAGGTACAGCCTTGCCCAAAGGTGTTGAGCACCCCACGTTTTCCTTCGTAACTTATAAACAAAGTATTATTTTTCAAATTAAAATTCACAAAGACGTGAAGTACCTATAAAAAGTGTTTGAACATGTGCAAATCATTAGTAGATAACTTTTCGAAGTAGCTACACTCAAAAAAATGTGAGCCAACCAAGAGAGATTTTCTCTTAGTTGACAAAAAATGAATACAATAGTTAAGATATTAGCTATATCAACCAAAGCTGATAGTAACAACAGCAATTTCTTTAGTGATTCAACTAACGTCTTAGTTGGTGTATCTATCGTCTTGTCAGGCTCGTATGGAATCAAGACGCTTATGCACAACAATCACAATCTTGTTAGAAGCAACCAAATGTTTTTTTCAGTGTATTTGCATGTGAATGATACCAAACTACCTTAACACCTTGTGCATTATGCATAAGTATTCTGGCAAGTAAAATATTTCATTTCATTTCATTTCATTTCATTTCATTTCATTTGAAAACTGAAGCTAGAGAAAGTCGGGTTTTACAATAAAATTATTAATTGTCTTTTTTTTCACGGAGGCCCCTTAACGTCTATAAATATGATTAATATTTCCAATAGATATACAATTTTCTATAATAATGGTCTGCAACTACAGTTTTCTTTTACCTCAGTTTTCTCTTACACTCTCTACGAGTATGTCGATATCACGTTAAGGCTACTTTTGGTAATAGTTCCATGTATATCGTATAGAAGGCGTTAAATTCTGATTTGGTGGAGTAGGACTTTGTGCCGGGTCCGTCCGAATCCTCCCACCATCTTACTTGCTACTCTTACCGCCAAGCAGCAGTGTTCGCCTTGGGTTTCGGTGTGGGGGGTATAACAGGGAATTACTAGCATTGAGGTTTTCTATCTTAGTTTACAATCTCCTGATTTCAAATATATATGAGGCTAAAATCGAGCGTCGTCGGATTGAAATATGGAATTAACTATAACATACTGCAAGAAAACAAGGCTTCTATAGGGAACATTCATGTTTTTTTTACAGCTTCAATAAAAGCTGATTCATGTAACAAACAGTTGAGAAAAAACATTTTCTGAATAGCTATAAAAATAACATATAAGCCAACAAAGATTTGTTCCTATCTCTTTCTAGCAAAACAGAATTTAACATGGAGTTTATATGGCCGACCTGTTACATGACGTCACATTGCATATCGGATCTCTCTGTCTAATCGCTGTCTAATTAGCAGTTTAAAATGCTTGTATCATCCGTATTTCTTGGCCGATTTTAATTTTAATTTCACTTTTGGTGATCTCTTTTACGGTATTTTCGGGACAATGCGATTTAAAAAATCCTTGCGTATTCCCCTTGTTTATTTAAATATTTCTATCTCGTCTTAGTTTGGGAAAGGAATGAAATCAACTATCAGCTGGGAAGCTTAGAAATTCGTAGCTATACATAATCAACTTCATTAGGTTAATGGTGTTGCCGTAGCTGAAAAATGGATTATCTGCTCTAGTTGATTGCCCTGCGTTATTTGTTCAACCGTGTGGTGTAGTATAACCTGCTAATGTAATGAATTGAGAGCGAAACGTGCGTGGTATCACAAACCAATTTCCAATACCACTGGTGTGTTTAGTTTTGAATGATTGGTAATGGTAATTAATAATGATCATGCAAAGTGCAAAAATTAACAATGGGCGCTAACAATGGGCCTTATAAGGAAGCTCAAAGTCACTCAGAGGGCTATGGAGAGGGCTATGCTCGGGGTTTCTCTGCGTGATAGAATCAGAAATGATGATATCCGCAGTAGAACAAAGGTTACCGACATAGCCCGAAGAATAGCCAAACTTAAGTGGCAGTGGGCGGGGCACATTGCTCGCAGGACTGATGGCCGATGGGGACAGAAGGTTCTTGAGTGGCGAGTGGCGTCCGCGGACCGGGAGACGAGCAGGTAGGCCTCAAACAAGGTGGAGTGACGACCTTGTAAAGATCGCGGGAACGCGGTGGATGCGAAAAGCACAAGACCGGTCTGAGTGGAGACCCTTGGGGGAGGCCTATGTCCAGCAGTGGACGTCTTTCGGCTGACATGATGAAAGTGCAAAAATAAAGCAACCATTTTTTAACTGATAGAGGATACATACCTACATACATGCCTGTTATCCCAGAGTGGGGTAGGAAGAGCTACAGAATTACCTACAACTTTAAAAACTTGTTGATAATGCAGTAAACAGATTTTGCACAAATAGACTAAGATGTTTACCAGCGTATTAGTGACAGGTTTACTACAGTAGCACAAGCCTATATTACCTTCGTCGCCTCTTACGACATCCACAGGAAGACATGGAGAGAATATACCGCCTTATTCATAAAAGCACTAAAAACAAATTTTATTTAAAGTATGCCTTGTCACTTTCTGTCAGATGCAAGTGTCACAATGACAGACAAGGACGAAGCATATTTTAAACACATTTTAGCTATTGAAGTTGTGTTAGACTATAATCTTTTTTTTAAATAACGTATATTTGTCTATATCAAATGATAACGTTAACTAATAACTATTGTTTAATAAATGACATCAAATTAATGTAATTTTAAATATGTATGTACCTTAGGTATATAAAAACATGCTAAGATTAGCTACCCATGTAAAAAAAGGGTTTATGTTGTAACTTGTATGTTACCCATGGCATGACATTAAAAATATATATTAGTGTTGTTAAGTAAGTATTTTCAAATTTGTTTTCTGTATCTATTTTCTTCATACAGTCAGCAGCAGAAGTAGCTACGCAACCGAAGAGGTCAAAATGATCTGCACTCGACTCTATTGTCAAGAGAATACGTCGTGTCTAGATCATTTTGAGCATGGTATTCTGTTTAGCTACTTTCGATGCTGACTGTACAACACGGTATTCGCTAAATACCCGATCCATTTCCATTACTTGCAATAACGTCAATGAACTAGGGACTTCCTTCCGATATAAAATTTATCGATAACTGCGGGCCGATTATGGTCGTGTTTATCGACGTAGATAAGCGTGTATAAAACATCTGTCACTTTCTGACCAGTGGGTAAGTGCGAGAGTGACGGAAGCTTTATCCACCGCGATAAAGGCGACCATAATACGGGCCCTGAATACTGATTTGGAAGTGACATTTCATTTAACCTCGTAAGGCCCAGTGTGCAATAGGATGTTCATAATCAAGCCAATTTAATTTTAACTGTGTCGCAATAAAAATAAGGTTTATTTTCCTATGTTCATAAACTGAAAATTGCATTATCGAACAAACATAATTGAACTTTATTGCCTTGATGGTAGATTCAAAGTCCCACTTACAAATAACTCCCTGTTTGCAGTATGGTGGGCCTTACGAGGATAAGCTATAAAGTTCACCGGATAATTGAAAATTAACTAAAATGTGATGATTACTACCCGTCAATGTTACCTATATACTTTTTAGGAGTTTTAAAATTCAAATAAAAATCAACCTTTGCAAGTAAATATTTTTTCATCGATTTCCTTGCAAAGTAAACTGAAACCTAGAAGTGCATTACATTATTTTCATTCAATCAATTATGAACCTTATATTGGTAATAATAAAGTATTTTATCTTGTGTTTATTACTTCAAATATCACACAAATTGTTACGCATTGTTTCCATGTAGATGGGAGACGGGATCTATTATTTATAAGTTACGGTGTATGGAAATTCGGCCTTATCACATAACATCAAACACAACAAAAATGAAAACAAACGTACCTATATTATGTCTTTATCAACATATAACAAACATAACATACGTTATCTCATAGTCATAACATAAGAAAGTACAACTTATCGATAAAATAATATCGTGTGGAAGTCCTTAGCTAAATTTTATTCGTGCCACCGCGACTTCTATGTCTGTATCAACCATTTTTCTCCTAACTAGACATTTCAATTTTTATTCTTATCACGCCTTTGCGAAAAATGCAACAATTAATCAGTAAAACAAAGGCATTTTTTTATTGCTCAGTAATTACCAGTCCACGGCCGATACGGCACGTAAACGATTATCTTTGCTTTATTACTAATGATGCAAGAGAAAAACGCCAAGTGAGGTTAAATGCACCACTATCTATAACGTCTGTCTGTCGTTTGCAATTCTCGAAAAGTGACAAAATTATTAGGATTTACCTAAGCTGAAGATGTACCGCGTCGGCTTATGTCAACTCCATAGATTTTGTCATACACTCACGCCTTCATTCCCAGAGTGGGGTAGGCAGAACTAAAGAATTACCAACAACTCTAAAAACTTGTTGTTAATTCTGTTTCTATATTTACATCATCAGGCTAAGATGTTTACCAGCGTATTAGTGACAGGTTGCAAGCCCATTGCCTAACAGTACTACAAGCCTTTATTCCCTTAGTCGCCTCTTGCGACTTCCACGGGAAGACATGGAGTAACCCGGCAACCACATAGCATATATTTTGCCAGTTTTCAAAAATCGCTAACGTCAGCGTTGTGCGTCATGTCTATTAGGATTCTCGTGCGTTGCGATAAACCACGTGGTCAGTTGTCATCCCATAAATTTTGAGTGATAGAATAGAAAAACGTTAGTACCGTTTGTATTTTGGCTACGGCCCCTATATACTTACTTAGCGAAAATGCGAACGCTGCAAACGTTTCTGTTTTCTATCGACTCGAAATCTATGGAGTTGGCATAAGCAGTCGAAGCAATCTGTCATCAGCTTCAACCATATACATTTTGTAGATTTTCGAAAATAACTAACTTAGCGTTATACATTTCGACTCCACTAGGCCCCCTGCACGGCTAGCACATGTTGTCCGCGACTTGGTTTTCGCTCGGATCTCCCTTTCTATCTAGTCTGTAACGATAGAGAAGCACTGAGCGACAAGCGAGAAAATACAACTTGTGCTACCCGTGCTGTCATAGACACATGCGCAAGCGCAAAGCCTGAGCGTTTTTGCTACCTTGACGATTTGGCCTCGACCGAGACCCGGTTTGACTTTGGGTTCAACCGGACATCAAGTTTCGCGTTTTTGTTTTTCTTATTATGTCATTTCGTCTCTATGGTCTTAGTTTAGCATGATGGTCTTGTGATTATACCAACGATTTGCGAGCATGACGTAATTTAAATGTTGCCAGCGGAATAAATAACATCCGTTACACAAGTAACAACTGAACAATTATCAATTTTGTGTCATTAATCATGAACTAGCTTTTGTCTGCGCCTTAGCCCGCTTGTGGTTTTAGAACTTATATTTGATTCTTGTTATCATAGCTATAGTAGTTTATGTAACTGATACATAGAGCCTAATTATATATGTACAGTTGCATACAATATTTTATCTACACACATATCATAAGTACTCTAACTAAGGGCCGTATTAATAAACTGATCTCAACTCTTAAGGCCGAGCCACACCGGATGCGTGACGTGCACGTGCGCGTGCGCGTTCGCTTTCCACTGCGTTGTATAGTATGAATTCTCATTACGACATGTCACTATTCAACGCAGTGGAAAGCGAACGCGCACGCAGACGTGTACGGCACACATCCGGTGTGGCTGGGCCTTTATGCTCGTATCGAGATGCGTCAAAAATGACAGTGTTCTACGGACGGTACGGGAAAACTAAAAATGTATGCAGCCACGTCCCGTCCCCGTCCCGTCCACGTCCTGATCACGTTACGTATGCAGCGCCCTTAAATTGTACTTACTTTCAATAGATACCTACACTAGAATTGGAGCCTATTTGAATTGTGTTGGTTTTGGAAGGTGTTCCAAATTTGAAACTAATAACTTTATCATATTTGGTATCGTCATAACATATCCACCACCGCAGATAAGAAAATGAAATGCATACTTTCATTATTTTTTTTTAATGTAAGGCACACTTCAAACACTAATCAACGTCTTAAACCACGTCGTTATCACATTGTCAACGTTAAAATAGCTCTTATTGACTTGACAAGTTAAGACAGTCGAGTCGTAAAAAAGCAAGTTTCGAAAGCAAGATAAGTCAAAACGAAGAAGCCCTATAACTGCGATGTAATAGTGTCGAAATAAGAAAGGCTAAACAAATTAATGACACGCAATTGGACAGCTACGTAATCGAGTTATCGGTCATTGACCCCGTTTTATCGTAATTATCTGACCTTAGTCAGTAGTCAGGCAGTCACGATTGACTGGGGAAACTGCAGTTTACGAGAAACAATGATCTATAAATCTATAAACACGAAGTTGCATTGTATTCTATGACTGTTTAAGTTTAAGCCGCAAACAGTTTATTGTTTTGTTTAAGTGGCATTGATTTCTCTAATTGCTAGATACATATTTAAAACAAAAACATAGACTAAAGCGTGAAACAGACCGCTTGCGCGGGTGGAACACTGGGCCATAGTTAGGTACAGTCCTACCATTTTCCTAATAGCGATCGGCAATCTTCGTTTGTCTATGACACACGAGTGACAACTATACTGTCAGTTCCGAGTGCAAGCGTGATAGCGATAGCCAGCCGAAAGCTATTAGAAGCTGGGCATACTGTAGGTAGGTAGACATTTATTTCATAATAGCGACAGGCCGTTGCTTTGCTTCGATTTATGTGAGTTCTAAAACACACGTACATAAACCAGAATTTATTAGAGAAGATATAACAACCGTGAAAAATTACCTAAATGGTGGTGAAAACCGCATCAAAATCCGTTGCGTAGTTTAGGAGCTAGCGGATATACAGACAGGCAGATAGACAGACGCGGAAAGCGACTTTGTTTTATACTATGTACCTAATAAAATTGAAAATATACCGTAAAGATGGGACAAACAAACAACACACTTTTCTATTTATAGGTCCTAGCTTTTGCGCGCTGACTCCGTCCGCGTAGAAGTTGTTAATCGCTATTCCCTCGGGACCTGTACAATTTTCCGGGATGAAAAGCTTATGCGCTATTCCAGACTATAATCTATCTTTGTGCCAAATTTCATTCAGATCCGTTCAGCCGTTCTAGCATCATTAAGTAACAAAGATCCACACTTTCGCATTTACAATATTAGTAGCTTCTACTCGTGTATCTCGTCCGCGTAGATCTCTATTATCGTTCTTCCCTCGGGAACTTTTAAATTTTCCGGGATGAAAAGTAGCCTATGTGTTAATCCAGGGTATTTCAAATTTTATCTAAATTCGTGCAGCCGTTGTAGCGTGAAAGCGTTAGTAGGATAAGTAATTTTGATTATCCTCGTACAGTTTCCACATTCATAGTCAGGTTAACTGGAAGAGATCCCTTAAAGGGATTAGTTCGCCATTGTACACGTAATCTTAAGTTTATGTACGTACTTGTAATTGTTTTTTGTGCAATAAAGAGTTTACATACATAAGTAAGAAGACTAGTATGATAAGGGCAGTGCTCGTCGACGTCACCATCCCGTATGACGAGAACCTCGTGAGGGCTGAGAAGAAGCTCAGTAAGTACCTTGATGTCTCACGAGGTGACCGCCATGTGGGATGTTGACTCGACGATAATTGTCCCGATAGTTGTTTCGGCGGACGGTCTCATAGCGAAGAGTCTCGACCAACATCTTAAGAGATCAGCTGGATCAAGGGTCAAATACAGAAAGTAGTGCTTCTTAACACTGCACGTATTCTCAGGAGGTTCTTCTCTCTGCAGCCGCAACCATCGCACCGGTAGCTTAAAGAGGATGAGGCGAAGCTTAAATCGCGTAGCTGTCATAAAAAAAAACCATACAATTTTAGCTCCGGGCGATGATGTTTCTCATCCCCTTAATCAAGTTCGATTTCCACGATTTGTTTGATATGTTGTAGTAATATGAAAAACTAGGTTTATACGTTTCATTGATGAAAGGCGTATTAAAATCTGTTGCGTAGTTTTGAAGGTCTACGCGTACATACAGAGGGACAGAAGCGACTTTGTTTTGTACTATGTAAAGATAAAACGTGGAACACCACAGAGTCACGTGAATTACCGGTTTAGCTAACGAAAGATAGCATCGCAAGGACATGTTTATAAACAAACCAGCTGTGTGGGTGGCCATTAATATTAATTAAGGCGTTTTCACTTCCCTTGCGTGGCGTTAGCGTACCCTTGTGTACGCTGCGCGTCCGTGCTATTCTCTTAAATAATGTCGGAGGCTCGTCGGTGAAATGGCGAGCGAACCTTGACCCATCAGTGTGTTCAACGTATTCACAACCTTCCCTTTCCCGTATTGCTTCTGTATCGTAATTATCTGGTTGACGTTATGGCTCTCATTCACTTGACATTAAGAGCTACTATGACGTTAAAAATATGATTACAGTTCAGAAGGACGTTGGCTAAGCCAATTTGGACAAGATCTCCAGGTTTTTCCCAAGAGACATCTTTTGTTATAGGCGGAATTAGCATATGAGCCCCATATAATCAAATAAGCTATTTTTAAAAGCTATCGCACTGTAATGTATCTGTAAATGTAACCAAGGTCGTGGTGCCTAACTCAGTTCAATGCCTACGGCCTCGGAGCTCAAATTATAATTGTCAGGCGACACCTATGACGACAAGCAACGATGTTTTCTTAGAGAATTATGTTTATATACTTACACAGTATTAAAAAGACTGACGAGCCCGATCTAACTAGGCCAATTTTACAGTATTTATCTTCAAGACCTTGGTTCGCCCGATGGCAGTGCCAAGGGCGAAGACACGGATCGCTGCGCGATCCTAGCGCGCACGCGGGTCTAATAAGGCTAGTTCAATCGAGCTAAACTTTACTGTATAAAGCATTAAGAACATAGTTGTCTTGTCTGCTTATTACATTGTCTAGAGACGCTTAGCAGATGTTGTTTATAGTCTGTGCCAATTGAAATTGGCAAAGATATAGGTAAACACAACCAAAAGAACCAATGTACCACTATTACTTGATGATCGCGTGCTTTTAAAGATCAAGTGAGGTCGATTTATACACTCAATCTTTACTTTCATATTTAGTTTAAGATAAAATAACTATTAATTATACGATATTTTAAATAAAAACTCGCTTGATGAATATTTGAGGTTATGTGTCAAACAGTGCTAATTTGTTTACATATTTGGCAATTTCAATTGACACACTATACATGTGTCACACATTATTTTTGTTTTGAAGATTTGGTTTATAAACCGACGGACATATGAAATGCAAATGTAAAGAAAACTGTTGCCCGCGACTCTGTCCGTAGTGGCGTAGAAGTCGTTTATCGCTCGGAAACTGTCCAATATTCCGGGATAAAAAATAATACACCTGGATCCGGCCCCGGGGTGATTAAAATCGGTTAAGCGGTTTAGCTGTGAAAGCATAGCAGAGTTACATTCGCAGTATCCTAGCTTCGTTATTCCCTCGGGAACTTAAAAAAAAACCAGGATGAAAAATAGCCTGTTTTAATCCAGGGTAATAGCTGTCTCCATTTTAAATTTCATCTAAAACCGTCCAGCCGTTGCAGCCGCACACACAAACTTTCGCATTTATAATAATATAGTAAGAAGTATGAATAGCGTTTTAAAGTCCCTGAGTGTTGCCGCAAAGTGACAATTCGAATATTAACACACGTCGTATAAAATATATTACTTTGTCATTTGCAGTAAAAAGCATAGAGTATTTACCTCCATCATATATCTCGGCTCGTCTTATCAACCGGCAATTTTCCTTGCCACCTGTACCGAGTTAAATAATTCCTCGTGTTTTCCTACGAAACTACATATTTTAGTGTCGAGTCTCGCACTACGCGAGGCGGTCGTGTCGGCTAATGATTACAAAAATATTATCTGATCTTGAAATGATAAACGTATCAACGCGGCGGCGTTTCGTTTGACAGCCAGTGTTTTCTTTTCCCGCGGTCGAGGTGGTGTTGTCCAAAATAGTGGCCAGTGCTATTCTAAATATTCTAAAAAATACGCGAATTAAACCTCTTTTCAAGTTGGTTATAAGTGGCCAGTGATTTTTCCAAAATGAACTCTACCGTGGATTGGTTGTCTACGACCATTATGCCTGAAACTACAATGTTGCCATCGACGGAAGCCCCGGGTCTAAGGAGTTGGCTGACAACCTTAGTATTCGAGGTGTGTTTTAGAACAATAAGTTTCGAAACCATACAGTATTTATTGGCTTTTTTGTTGTAAATAGCATTTGTTCGAAGAACAAAGCCTTTTTATGGTCTGGAAAATATAATTACAAAGTAAATAAGAATAATTGTTAACAACTTACAAAGAATGCGAATAAATAAAGTTGTTCTAAATTACTATTGTAGGTATAGATTGTTTGTTTCTTAATAAATTAATTATTGTGTCATAAAACAGGTAGTACGCTTTCCTTAATAATTTTATTATTATCTCTATTTTATTCAAATTCACTTTACCAGCGTATTTATTATTTATGCTAGCTAATCAGATGGTTCTTAATCAGTTATTCAAGGTTAATAAAATATACTTGTATAAATACATAAGATTTTTCTTCAGAGCAAATACGTAGATTAATTTAATGTTTATTGTTTCCTTTTAATTAAGGTTATAAACGTTGGTTTCTTTTTTGAAAATTATTAAGATTTTTTAAGCTTAGCGAACAGTACGTACGTAACGGACGTAAAACCAATAATAATATGAGAGTATTTAGGGATATCTTATTGTAGTTATGTTATAAAAATATTTTGGAGGTACAAAAAAATTTTAGTGACTGACGCGGTTCGTAGTCTTTCCCGATTCGGTGCCCGGTAAGAGCAAATATTTATGTAGGTAATGACCTAATGGCCACAAATATTTGTCTCTGAGTCTTGATGTTGTCTATGTATTTACCTGTTTAATATTATTATAAAAGGAGGAGGAGTAAGGAATGAAAAGGTCAGAGAGAAATGTGGACTAAAAGATGTAGTGACTAAGATTGAAAAGGGCATGCTTCGATGGTTCGGTCATTTAGAAAGGATGGATAAAAGAAGATTGACGAAAGAGATATACAGAGCAAAAGTGAGTGGGAGGGTCGGAAGGGGCCGCCCTAGGCGTACTTTTTCGAATGAAATCGGAGAAATACTGGAAAAGGGCCGGAGCTTAAGTACCCGAAATCGACGTGCATGCATGACTCGATGTATGAATGTGGAAGAAGCGAAAGAGATTTGTCAGGATCGTAGCTGGAGGAAAAAAGTGGTCTCTGGTCTACCCCTCTGGGAAACAGGCGTGATTTAATGTATGTATTATTATAATATAAATATTATTTCTAGTAACCAAACAAAGAGTTGCTCCTAATATAAAATAATAAATAAATAAATAAATATCGGGGGAGAACCTCACATAAATTGACCTAGTCCCAAACAAAGTTCTAGGCTTGTGTTAGGTAGGTACAGTCAGACTTTAATTGTTATGCCTACTACTACATGACAGAAATTACGCTTAAATGAATGATTAACGTTATGCGACAGGGTTCCATCGTGGCATAACAATTAAACTCCTTGACTGTACCTACTACACATACTTACATACAAAGAAACAAAAAAAAAACAGCTCTGCAGCAAATACTCGCGCTCTTCACACAAATATTGGCCCTTACCGGGAATCAAACCAAGGACCACTAACTTCGTAACGCGTCGTCACTTATACGTCAATAATATGTGGCGTTATCCATGAAAACGGAACTTATTGTCGATGGCGCTTCTGCCAGTATTAAAGATGCTCCGATATAAATACAACGTCGCGTGCCGCAGGGCGGCGTAAGCGCCATCGACAATAAGGGCCCTTTACATAGATAACGCCACTTTCGTGTTAAAAAAAAGGGTAACTCTAGTACAAATGCTGAATCATTTTTAAGTAAATAAAATGCATTGCTCATTTGAATGAGATCACCCTGTTTTAAGAATGGAGTTGTTATCTTTCTGGTTTTACAACAGTCATTGTTGCACACATGAAAGTAGATTTAAATTGAAACGGTATCGAAATTCTTGATAAATTTGTAATTTACGTAAAGAACATTTAAACATTGATTTGAATCCATAAGCTTTATGATATGACACTTGCGTAAGTTCTATGAATATTTCTTCACTTTTTAGGGTTCCGTACCAAAATGGTAAAAGAGGAACCCTTATGGTGAGACTTCGTTGTCTGTCTGTCTGTCTGTATGTCACAGCAGGTTTTCTCAGCAACTACAAACGCTATCAACTTGAAATTTGGCATAGTTGTACAAACTGCTTGTCCGCATCTGTTTTTAATCAAAATATGAAATATATTTTATAAATAATTGAAAAGGGGATTAGAATGGGGGGTTAAAAAATGAAAGTGGTTTGATTATTATAGCAAATGGGGTTTCGTATGAAAGGCCGCAATCTGCACAATTCAAAACTTTTTTTTTTCATTTTTTGTTTTGTACTTTTTGATGTATAGCTAAACCTGTACAAAAAATGATCGTTCCTCCCCCCCTTATCTCTGAAGATTTAAAAAAAACCCTGACGTATAGATAATTATTTATATTTTATGGGAAAAATAAAATGAAGTGTTAATTTTATACAGTTTTTGAGAATTAACAAAAAAAACTTTGAATATCTGTATTAAAACTTAGGCTAGTCAAAATGGACCTTATTGCATAAAAAATAAAGTTCATAACCTCGTTAGGCCCACCATACTACAAACAGGTGGTGGTGGTAAGTGGGACTTTGAATCTACCGTCAAGGCAATAAAGTTCAATTACGTTTGTTCGATAATGCCATTTTCAGTTTATGAACATAGGATAATAAACCTTATTTCCACTGCAACACTGTTCCAATTAAATTGCCTTACGAGGATAAGTAAATGAGTACCGGGATTTGAACCCAGGGCCGCTAGCTTCGTAGGCAGGGTCACCACCAACTAGGCCAGCGCGTCGTCATTATATTATATTATGCCTACGCTGTCCGTCCGTCCGTCCTAACTTTGAAGAGCTGTACCTTTTGAACCGTAATTGATAGCGGG
This sequence comes from Acleris literana, assembly GCA_946894065.1. Taxonomy (NCBI): domain Eukaryota; kingdom Metazoa; phylum Arthropoda; class Insecta; order Lepidoptera; family Tortricidae; genus Acleris; species Acleris literana. The sequence goes on along the minus strand of OX335688.1, from coordinate 5,365,438 downwards.
TTGATTTTTCTTTCAGAATATAATTAAAGAAAGTGAAATATAATTTTTTGTATCGTAAAAACGGTAAAACATGCGAGAGTCAAATTTGGTATGATTACGGTACAAACCGTGAAAAAAAAAAAAGAAATATGTACTAAAAAATGTCCAAGTGTGAATTGAGCTCGTTCTGATTCGATTCGAAATGGAATTCACATTGGAATATAATGATGCCTACTGCGCGGCGGTACGGGACCCTCGGTGCGTGAAACCGACTCGCACTTGACCGGTTTTTACTTTTATTTGTTACTAGTGACCCGCCCTCGCTTCGCTTCTTTTTATGCCAGTTTTCTGTAATACCCGTACATAATCAAAACTTATTATATATAAAAACCTTACGCTTGAATCACTCTAATACTATTTTAAAAAAAAACCGCCATAAAAAGAAATAGATAAAAATAAACAAAATCATTTCTACTGTCTTGGAATAGCTGCAAGCGTGAAAGGATTAAAAAACCGGGCAAGCATGTCAGAGTGAAGGGTTCCGTAGTAGTTTATTTTACACTAGTGACCCGCCCTCGCTTCGTTTCGGTTTATGTGAGTTTTCTGCAACTCCCGTACATAAATCAGAATGTAATAATATAAACCTTCCTCTTGAATCACTCTATTTATTAAAAACAAACCGCATCAAAATCCGTTGCGTAGTTTTAAAGATCTAAGCATACATAGGGACACACAGACAGCGGGAAGCGACTTTGTTTCATACTATGTCGTGAAGAAATCCGCCGATATGTCACATACTCTGTATTAACCTCGTGCCGCCAAAAAAAAAACGCGAGATCAGCTAAACGCCCAGTGCCAAGCCAAAACATTTTTATGTCCAAACTGCTGTAATGTTCACTGGGCGTTTACGAGGGCTGATCAATAAGTTTTTAGAATCGGTATGAACCATCCTCGTAATGATATTATTTTAATGTGGACTATACCATGGCACTAATCAACGTTAAATTAGAGATATATTTTTTTAACAATATTCATTTGTTTTCCTGTGATAGCTAAACAAAAAACATCTTTATGAACAATTTTACAAGACGGCGAAAATAAGAGTTAGTTTTGTAATTATTTGGAGCGGTGTGGAGAAATTCCGATGCCCTAATAATTTTTTTATTTATTGAAAATGAAACCTTGGTTTATCATTTTATGATTTCAAGGATAAACAAGTTATCTTCGCAGTGAACTTCTACTTCTACTTCTCACTCACCAATGTTCAAAAACAACTACATAAAAATCACAAGCTGATGATGACTTAGTGAAGGTACAAAATTTGACCTCCAAAAGTAAATATATTTTTATAGGGGTAAAATAAAACATTTCAATGACGTTAATAACTGTTTCTAAATATAGAAAGTGTGCATATTCCAATTAAAATATAACGATTTACATATCTCTCATTTTTTATACCGATTCTAAAAACGTATTGATCAACCCTCGTAGTTAATTTTTTTTTTTAAAGACTGGGCAGTTATGCTAAGTGTCACTTTGTACAATGTGATATACATTGGGCGGCACGAGGTTAAACAAACCGGCGAACGGCCGGATTGCGTAGACTTAAGGCCCAGTCACGGTAGCCACACCGCTTCCGTGACGGGCACGTGCACGTGCGCGTTCGCTTTCCACTGCGTTGTATAGTATGAATTCTCATTACGACATGTCACCATACAACGCAGTGGAAAGCGAAGTGCACTGTTTCAGGGTAGTAATAAATAGGGAATATGGTCCCGTTTGACACCCTTTGGGTACGGTATCACACTTGACCTAGAACTGAACCTGGAGTTTATGTAATATAACTATACAAATCATCGCAACGTCCGCATGCTTCACGTCATTTCCAAAAATAAATTTGGCATCCGCGTCAATGACGTTGGTAGACGCGTCCGCTTTTTAAAAACAAACGTATTGATCATGGAAATTTAAAAATATACACTCCTCACTAAAAGCGATAACGTTCTATCATAAATCATAAGATTAATTTATTTTATTAATAAGATATAGGTAAATGAAAAAAAATCGACTACACATCTTTCGAGTATTAATATTGCTCTAAAGTAGATTGATGTAAAGCTGGGCATTTACGAACGGGCCGTTTGTCCCGGCGACGTGCGCGTGCGCTTTCCACTGCGGTGTAGTATGAATTCTCATACGACATGTGACTATACAACGCAATGGAAAGCGCTCTGCACGTGTTTTTACCCGACCTTATGTATGTTTGTATAACGTTGCATTATGAGCTGTAGCCTAAACGGCTTGTCCGATGGTGAAGAGTGAGGTGTCGTTAGATTCGTCTTGGTTGTGGGAGTTACATAGGCTATAATATTTTAAGCAAATTAATAGGGATATAAAGAATAATGGGTTACCTATCTGAAACACTAAAAAACGTTTGCCAGCTGTTTCATTTGCCATAATTTTCATTTGTCCGAAAGTCATTTTTCTCTGAAACCGTTTAACTTTCCTGAATTGTTATAAAATTATCCTAACCTAAGACCTAACCTACAGGTTCTGTAACCATATCTCATTAAACATTTTGAAAAGTTATTGGGTTCAGAATAAAATGAAAATTATGGCAATGAAAACGTTTGTAGTGTTTGCGATAGAATACCAGAATAATGACATTGAAAAAAAAAAAAAAAAAAAAAATATCGACGACAACATCAAAAGATATTCGGGTTTAATTAAAGCTTGTTTTCTATTAGTTATTAAGACAAACGTTAATTATAGCCAAGTTTTGGTGATCTCGTAATCTAAGACTAAATAATTCTTTGTCAATAAATATGTTGTTAGTAAATACGGCTATTTATAAAACAGGTAAAAACCTACTATATAATGGCCACCTCTACTTTCTGAACACATAAATTGACCTAGTCCCAAACGAAGCCCTAGGATTGTACTATAGGCACAGTCGAGTTCATAAATATATGTACACTTTAGTACCTTGTCTATTTAATGTCATGTTTAAACTGCCATACATGAATTGTCACAGCGATTAAAGTGACAAGGTACTAAAGTGTACACGTATTTATGAACTCGACTGTACTGGACAACGAAATAAATACTGATATAGAGAAATAAATACATAGAAAACATCCAAGACTCAGAAACAATCCTCGCGCGCTCATCACACGAATATATTTGCCCTGACCGCGAATCGAACCCGGAACCGCTAGCTTCGTAGGCAGGGTCACTACCAACTAGGCCAACACGTATTATTGTTATTACGTGAAACAGTCCATAATGTCCACCCCCCATTACCCCTTACAGCCCTGAATGTTATGATCTTGAGCGCTGTTCACAATAGGAATGATAAATGATAACTATAACAAGGCAAGATAAATTACTTCTCAACACCACAAAATTCTCGGTCAAAGGTTAAAAACAAATTTACTATTAAGTAGGTACCTACTCGTAAAAACCCCCGATATAATAGCGTGATATCAGAGGGCACTGCCAAGATGCATTGCGCTAACTAGCGTTTCTATTCGTTTCGTTTTGAAACCAATCGCGTCATTGGTAGATCACGTGACTTTTCGTATCACGTCCTCTACCAGTGACGCGATTGGTTTAAAAACGAAACGAATAGAAACGCTAGTTAGCGCAATGCATCTTGGCAGGGCCCTCTGTTCTGAAAGTAGTAAGGGTACCTTTGGCTCATACACATTCGAAAAATCAAAAGTTGTTTCTCCTGTGGTCAATAGTTAAAGGGTTGTGTGCTTATACGAGAGTTGTGTTTTTATTTGATAGGACTGAAGTAGACCTGACTCCGTTTATGCGGACGTGGGTTCAGTCAGAAAATTAGGCCTTAAGAACGTTAACTTTGGGTATGTCCACAGGAAACATGGTAACCTCGATCTGTGTATGACCGTTTTAAAAGGTAGGGTTGCCAGGGGCCTGTTTTATAAAGCTACAAATTACAATTTACAGGTTACAAGTTTCCATTTGACACAACCTCGACCAATGAAGACCAGCCATTTGAGCAGTTGCAGTGTTGCCAGTTTAGACCTGTAAAATTGTAACTTGTAGCTTTATAAAACGTGCCCCAGGTGTCTGGCTTTTTACAGTCGTGTCCGGTCAAATATTTTTTTTGTCACTAACCAAATGAATCATAGTTATTTGAAATGAATTATTTGAATTTGAATTTGAATGAATATACAAGTCCGGTCTGTCCGGCTTTTGTCAGGCTTTTGGTCAACCCCGCCCCGGCAAAAGATGCCGAACGAAACCGCGCGAGCGACTCACTCCGACACGCATGACTTGCGCGCACGCAATAGTACTGTTGAATTTGAACCTTATTATTATTAAAGTAAAGGCCACTTGCACCATAAATTTTAAACTGGGTTAAGACACTAAAATGACAGTTTTCGTATGAATTTGTCGTTTACTAACTCGGGTTAGTGTCTTAACCCATGTTAAATTTTTGGTGCAATGGCCCTAAGGTAAAAAAGTTGATACTTCTCTTTGTAGTTGACTGTACAAACGAAGAACTCACTTTGGGACTATGTTAATTTGTGTGAGATGACCCGCTGATAAGTATCATCAATATTAGGTAATTAAAAATACATCATGTATTTTTCAGTGTTGCCAATGTATAATTACACTCGTTTGTTTAATGTAATAAATAACCCATGCCCTGTATAATTGGCACATTATAAAACAGTAAAACACGCGTATAAATTATGCGTGTCGGCTAACTTAATAGTTAATACTTCATAATTAGCTGGTTTGATAGTGCAATCCGTTGCATGGGAACCTTGCACTTTGTGACTATGCGCTGAAACTTGGCACAGTTGATTCTTAGCTGGTCTTGAGTAGATTCAGACCGGGAGCCATCGAGAGCCATGGCCCATTTAGTAGGGGGAGGGGGAGGAAGTTTGACGCTGCCGCGCTTTAATTGAAGCTACATTTTTCTAAATCTATACATATTAGGGCTTGCAATATATCATTTTCAGATAAATTTAGGACGAGGAATCTATTATTTGAACAAAAAAAGCACTTCCTAACAAAAAAAATGAATAAAGTAGAAAAGACTAATATACATAATTTGTTATTTTTTTATAATTACCTATTGTGCTTAAAAATAATAACAGAAATCTAAGAATAAAAATGTAGTCGTAAAGCTACACTAATGTAGTTTTCAAAAATATATAGTTTATCATATATATCTGTTAAAAAAATTAAGCGTGGTAAATTAAATTAAATTAAATTCACGACAAAAAGAGGACTAGTTACTACTTTTACTAGTATGACGCGTGTATGGGATGTGTATACAGGGTGATTCATAAGTAGTGATCACACTGATCACAATGATCACCCCTACCCACGAATCTGAACAACTTTCACTATGGGACGAACTATGAAAACAGGAAAAAAAAATCAGCTGCTTCATACATTTTGGTCGAGTACGTATTGAACTTTTCTATGAAACAGTTAATTTTTTTTCGTGATTTCATAGTTGGTCCCATAGTGAAAGTTGTTCATATTCGTGGGTAGAACACAGGAGTGATCATTGTGATCACGAATTATGAATCACCCTGTATAGAGTGTCCCATAAATCTTACTTTATTAGAATCATTACGAATCAGCGAAGTTTTTAAACTCTTTTGCTCCCGTGTGGTTGTCGGGTTAGATTAGTGCAACTCCATCTCCATGTCTTCCCGTGGATGTCGTAAGAGGCAACTAAGGGAATAAAGGCTTGCAGTAGTAGGCTGTTAGGCGATGGGCTTGCAACCTGTCACTAATACACTGGTAAACATCTTAGCCTAATTGTGCAAAATGTGGTTACAGAATAATCAATTTTTTTTTATAGTTGTTGGTAATTCTGTAGCTCTGCCTACCCCACTCTGGGAATGACGAAGTGAGTTTATGTATGTATGTAATAGTGCAAAGGAGAGAGATGAATGATGCTCTGACTGAAATAAATGAATATCGCAGGTGTATCACGCGGCGTGAACGCAAGGATGCAATTAAACGCAAAAGGTTGTGTGCTCGTTTCGCCGCGAATTAGCATGCGGTACACTCGCTCGCGGAATCTAAGCAAGGGCGTATCCTTACCACACGCACAAGCTTCACCACAGTTAGCATGCGCAAGCTTCTCGCACGAAAAAACTGAACACTTCGTGTGTTACCACACGGCACAATTAAGTACGCGCAAGACACATTCTTGTCGAAATCCTTGACGTGGAAACAATGTTTTCCATTGAACGACGAGCGAGCCTCGGCTATGGCTTGAACACTGAACACCCAACCTCACGCACAGACAAGTACGCGCAGGCCAGGCTTGCGTAGGCAAATTTCAAGCAAGTCTAAAAGTGCGTAGGGTTAGCGCGTGATACAGTTTTACCAACTACACGCTCCGTGTTCCGTGTACAAACCAGTGGCGGATCCACGGGGGTGGTCAAGTACGTCATGACCACCCCCTTCGGCGCTCGTAGATACGGGTCAGAAAGTAAATAGTCGTGTGGCATTTTTTCGCACTTGACCGAACTTCTGCGTTCAGCAGTTAATGACCACCCCCTAATCCGAAAGCTGGATCCGCACCTGGTACAAACCGGCCTGCGCAGGCAAAACTGTGGTGAAGCTTGTGCGTGTGGTAAGGGCGTAACCCGCGTAACACGCCGGTTAACGTAACCCGCTGCTAAGTAAACTAGTAGATTTCCTTATTCTCCGTACAAATTGCAGTTCTCGGCGCGATGTATCTTGAGCCACCGTCCATACCTCCAAAGACCCATACAACGAAATTTGCCAAAGGAAAATGAACCTATTGTGATTGCAATAAAGTCAATTTTCTATTTTAATTGTCAGTCATAAAAACAAGGGAAATTCTACTTTATCTCCTTTGCAATAGATCTTTACTGCAATGGCCGTATTATGTACATTTTTTTGTACGCGGGGTCTTACTAGGTTAACATGACACGATTGCCCTAGTAGCGAAAATCCATGGATGTTTTAAGTCGCATTTCTCAACAAAATATGAAAATACCGTAAAAAAGATCACCAGAAGTGAAATTAAAATCGGCCAAGAAATACGGATCATACAAGTATTTTAAGTGGATACCATTTTCGCAGCACCACTATTCACACACTGTAAAAATATGTATAAAATCCCCCAAATGCAATGGCACACTGGGTCTTACGACGTTAAAAACAGCGTGCGAAACGGTATATCTGTTTGGGTGGGATGCCACAGATACTTGTAGACACACAAATACACAGATACAAGATACACACGTAAATATAGTAAAAATATATTCAGGTACAAAATATATGGCTCCGGGGCTGAGGTTGTTGTACAACAGAATTATTTTACCGATTGAGCTGTGAGGGCGTAAGAAACATATTTGCATAAAAAAAAACGTAATTTCACCTGCATTTTAGAGAGTTTTATCTTATTAATTAAAGTAACAGGGAAATTTAATTAGTGATAAGCTAAGGCCAAATCTAATCACATACTTCAAAAAAACCGGCTAGCTGTAATAACACGATAATCGCGGTATGAAAGGTTCGTCACTTTTGGACCTTAACAGCATTGAAATAGAGTCCAAAAGTGACAAACCTTTTCATACCGCGACTATACTTCGCACTGCTAGATCAAAACAGTAGTAACTCAAAATACAACTGTATTTTAAAATCAACTTTAATACAACTTCTACGAACTTGAAACAAAACTAGCAAGGATTTTGAGTTGATGCTGTTTTGATCTAGCGGTGCGACTTGTGTTTTATGTCGCGTTTTATTGAATTTTCTAGAACGTTGTTCAAAGTAAAACCCCAAATTGATTACACATGCTCATAGCATTTGGTTTTAGAGCAATTACACCATCTTCTTCAAAAACCTCTGCAACTAGTGGGTGGGGTATCGGTTTGTGGAATTGTTTCTGTCTTTTGCATGCCATAGTAGTAATGTAAAATAAACGACTTCGGAACCCTTCACTGCGACATGCTCTTGCCCGGTTTTTTAAAAGGATAACACCCAGTGCTGGTTTTAGCACTACCCGCGCATTGGGCGAGATTTCGGCACCCTCAATCTGCCATTCAAACCCATACGAAAAACGGCAAGGGTTAGAATGAAACAATGCACTTCCACGCGCTAGTCCGTACCGTAGGTTTTATACTATTTTACGTAACACCTGGCCATAATGTGAGTTTTATCGCACGCTGCGCGCACGGTAAAACTCGCATTGTGGCCAGGTGAAGACGTAAAATTGTGTACTCATCACGGGCAGTAAAAAAGAAAGCCCTCTATCGCATATTTACAACCCTCGCCTACGGCTCGGGTCTCAAATACCTGCGATTTCGGGCTTTCTTTCTTTTACAGCCCTTGTTAAGTAATGTACTATTACTATTACAGTTGCATTTACACGTACGGTTCGGAGCGAAGATTGGAATGGCGCGTGGCGTTTCCCGCGGTCCGAACTCTACGTGGGCATGCCGCTATTGTCCAAATACGAGAGGTCATGGTCACATTTGATTCTGGAACGTATCAGACCGGAACAAAACCACGTTCATGACCCATACCAAATTCGCCCTCCTAAGCCAATAAGAAGTATCCAAAATTCAATAACCAAGCAGTTTTAATTCTCTTCTGTTAGAAATAAGGTTGATATTGCTACACGAGTTTTACCTGAAATACTGCCTATTGGATTAGCAGGGCCGAAATGTGTATAACTAATGTGGCATGAATGACAGAATATCCTCTTTGTCGTCTGGTTTTTCGGTAATTTAACAGTGATACAATACAACACAATAAGTATCACGCATCTGAAGTTATCAGTCAATGATAATATAATTTTACTTATTGAATGGTGTCACCTGTCATTCGTGTTTACGAGCTCTAACAAGATAAAAGTTAAGATTAAGTTTTCGCCTATGCTAAACAAAGGAAACTACGTGATAAGTTCGTTAGCCAATAGAAGCAGAGGCCCATAATGGTCGTGTTTATCGAAGTCAATAAACGTAGTTGTCACTTTCTGTCTAATATGTAAGTGCCAGAGTGACCGATGCTTTATCAACCGCGATGTCCCACGATATTTATTTATAAATCAATGCCCTTCTTTTTGCTTCGCCGCGTCGTAGTCGGTTAAAAACAAATAGACCCAAAACACAGTACCTGTACCCGCCACAAGTTTTTATTGCATTTTTTATTGCACGTCTTCTCGTTTTACAATGTTTTAAGAGGATTTTCTCAACTCTTTATCTGTGAGTAACACAGGCTCTTACTAAATTCTCAGTTAACAGTCGTAAAATCATAATCCTTTACTAATATTATAAATGAAAGTGGTTCCTTTGTCCTCATTTCACGTCAAAACAGTAGAAGAGATATTTTTAATCTGGAAAGTATCACTAATCAACAGAGCTCGGAATAGGTAGTGCCTATTTACCTAAACTTTGCGGGAGGACATAACTAAGAGGGGTTAAAACCACTAAAAATAATTATTTCTTATTATTGAATGCGGGATTTCCCGGGATTGACTGTATTACTCTAAAGGCTTAATACATTTAACTTCACTTCTAAATCAGGGTTGCAAACTGCAGGTAGTAAGTACACAGCTGAAGTGTCGGCTACATCTGTTTTTGTTGAATACATTCTATATGATATTATAATTCTATTTAAATCAACAAAATATCAAATTTAAGCCTCCCTTTGATTCAATTTGATCTATATTATATTGTTTTATGACTGATTGTTATTTCAAGATAAATAAATAAATAATATGCAATATAGCAAGATTTATAATTAAAGCTAAATGTATTAAGCCTTTAGAGTAATACAGTCAATCCCGGGAAATCCCGCATTCAATAATAAGAAATAATTATTTTTGGTGGTTTTAACCACTCTTAGTTACGTCCTCCCGCGAAGTTTAGGTAAATAGGCACTACCTATTCCGAGCTCTGCTAATCAAGGAGGTTCAACAATGGGAATGTTTTTTTTTTAAATAATTCATCATCATCATCATCATGTCAGCCGAAAGACGTCCACTGCTGGACATACGTCTTCCCCAAGGCTCTCCACTCAGACCGGTCTTGTGCTTTTCGCATCCACCGCGTTCCCGCGATCTTTACAAGGTCGTTACTCCATCTTGTTGGAGGCCTACCTACAGCTCGTCGTCCGGTCCGCGGACGCCACTCAAGAACCTTCTGACCCCATTGTCCATCAGTCCTGCGAGCAATGTGCCCCGCCCACTGCCACTTAAGTTTGGCTATTCTTCGGGCTATGTCGGTAACCTTAGTTCATCATTTCTGATTCTATCACGCAGAGAAACCCCGAGCATAGCCCTCTCCATAGCCCTCCGAGTGACTTTGAGCTGCCTTATAAGGCCCATTGTTAATTATATTAATTTGGATTGTAATTATCCAAGATTATCCTAGACAGGACACGAAAAAGTAATACCTACAACGAGTATTTATACGGGCAAAACGTTTAATGTCGGAACCCAATATTCAAACCGCGGATAGATAGGCTTACTTCGGATTGAAATTTGACACATTTTGTATGGGCAAATGTCAAATTTTAACCCGTAGTAAGGCTTATCTATCCGCGGTTTGAATATAGGGTTTGGCCGTAAATAAAGAAGACGGCATCTCACTCCGCGTGTATTTTTTCAAGGCCGATTTTGTTTGTCACCAGTACCCCTACCATGAGTTACAATAAACATACTCGCTAGCGAGTCGAATGCTCTGTCCCTCGCACTCTATAAGAATACCTGAGGGATAGAGCATTTACTCGCTAGCTAGTACGTTAATTGTAACTCATGGTAAGTGTGGGGGTGGCAGCCTTATACGTTCGATCGTTTGACAGAAGCCCTGCCTAATTGCGAATGCACGCGCTAAAATGTGTTTTGTACGCTCTGACGGGACTACTTAAACTTGCCGGTTTATATAAGCTGCGCCGCGTTCACTCTTTCGACCGATCGAACGCCGTTTTTAAGAGAATAACACCCCTGGGGTGTTATTCTCTCAAAAAACGGCGGTCGGCCGCACGGACGAGCGAATCGAAGCGGCGAGTTTAAGTAGTCCCGTCCCAGAGAACAAAACACATTTTAGCGCGTGCATTCTCAATTAGGCAGCCTTATACGTTCGAGAAGTCATGCTGCAAAATTGAATACACGCGCTAAAATGTGTTTTGTTCAATCTGACGGGACTACTTAAAGTCGCCGCTTGGACAATCACTTGTTCGTCCGTCCGTTCGTCGTTGTTGAGATAATCACACCCCTGGACTGGTGGTGGTTTTGTTTATTACCCACTACTTACCAGCTAGCCAATGAAATGGCGTGCATTCGCGTCCACATAATCGGTAGCAATACATACCTCTTAAGTATATTGTGTTATGATATGAGTAATGTGTTTTGTTGGACGCTGCGCCCACACATTGCCACTATTGGCACTTGGCCAATTTTTTACAGATGTTTTTGGCTTATTTTTGTCTGTTGCCTATTTTTACTCACGTCTCGTCTGCATGCAAAATTATAAGCTACGTATTATTGAAAATGACGAAACACTTACCGACACGTTTTACTTCTGAGAAATAACTTATTATCCTCTTATTATATCATTTTATCCTTTAACCTACCGCCAAGCAGCAGTGTTCGCGTTATGGTGTTCCGGCGTGACAACCAACGAAATTACGAGGCATGGCATTTCGTAATTTCATACAAGTTTCCTATGCAGGGGTGTATACTTATCTCTGCAGCTGACTGTACACCCTAGGATGATCCCTGTGACTGCCGTATTTTTATTTTTATTTATTTACTTACTAAAGGTTAGCCACCAGAACAACAGAACACAAAATACAGATGGACAAATAATCGTACAATTATTAATAATAAATCTTACAAACTTAATACCGATTTTCTATAATTCTGATTAAAATGTCATTATGTTATTTATTTGTATTGATTATTAAGAAATAATACGCTTAATAGAACTTTATTTACGAAAAAAATACCTTAATGTAACATTATAGAAAAACGTGGTAACAAAATACGAAATGACTGTACAAAATGTTACAGAAATGGTCATTAATTATTTAAGTTACTTCAGTAACTCTCGTCGCCGTCGGGTTTGGATCGGAATGATAGGTAATTTTTATAAAAAACTTTATTTTTCCTTGATTAAAAATTCACAATCTTATGTTTTTCCGGACGCGTTTTTTTGCTTCGCATTGTTTCCCATTACAGAAATCAATTTATTTGTTCTGACGGAGCTCCGCATTTCTGGGTGTTTTGACCCTTCGGGCTGATGTAAAACTAACATAACCTAAACCTACCTACCTACCATATCCTCAGTCTTGGATATTTCTATCTATATAAGTATTTATTTCTCTATATAAGTATGTATATCGTTGTCTTACCCATAACTCAAGTTTCGAGCCTAATTTGAGTCTAGATCAATTTGTGTGCAACTGTTCCCCGATATTTATTTATTTATTTATTTTGACCTAATTATGGGTGAGGACCAACAAGTTGGACCATAGTTAAGCGCAGCTAACCATACAAACAACGAAGTTGAATAAAGTTCCGTTGCGCGACGAAAAGTATCCCTACAATTCTATGGCTAATTTTCGTGTCACAACGGAAAAGTTTCATAGAAAATTTAATTGAGTGAGTTAGCAGTAGGGAATGCAATAGCGGTTATTTATACGTTTTTGTATGAAAATAACCGGTTAAAACCGGTTATAACCGGTTATTTGCTTTCCTTAGTTAGCATGCCCAACTTTTTGGACCGTACCCTTATACGTGGGAAATTTGCGACTGGGAGAATACCGGACCGGAAAATATGCGACTGGAAAAAATTCAGATTTTGCACCAAAGAAGAAAATATTTTGGTAAAATAATCTAACGAACTGTATAGACGACGATGTAATCAGACTCGGTCGTCTCATTCTTATGACTGTGTCACGCTATCTTTTTAGTCCAAGCCTTTCACTTATCTTAAGTGTGGACACACTTGTATGGAGATTGTATGAAAACATAGGATTGTTATTGTTTATATAGACGTTTGACAACTTACACTCGATTAACGTTGAGATATTAATAACAAGAAATCTGGAACATTAGGTTGTTTTCTGTTTTTTCTCCATATTTGTTACTAGCTGTTGCCCGCGACTTCGTCCGCGCAGAAAAATAAAACATAGCCTATGTTCATCAGGGATAATGTAGGATTCTAATGGTGAAAGAATTTTTCAAATCGGTCCAGTAGTTTCGGAGCCTATTCAATTCAAACAAACAAACAATCAAATCTTTCCTCTTTATAATATTATTGTAGTATAGACTTGTGGTCTCTTATTCCAGAAAAAATATATGAGCAAGGGTCAAAAATGTAGGGGTAAAAAAAAATACCTAATAAGTATAAATATGCCAAATTAAAAATAAATAAATATATAACTAAATGCTCGTTGTGTACCGTTTAAGAAGCTCGTGTATTTGTATTGTAATAAATATGTCTAAAGTGTTCAGTAGCAAAATTGCATAGATCAGCTTCTGATCAGCTGAGAGCAACTTTAAAGGATTTGTTCCTGATTCGTCATATTCCTAATTGGTCATATTCCTAACTTGTCATATTCCTGATTCGTCATATTCCTAACTCGTCATACCATGTACATTTGCCTGCGAAATCTTATTATAGAGTCGTCTGTGGTAAATGATAAGAACCTCCTTAGATAATTAATAGATGTGTGTTACGTGTCTATCATGAAGATAATGTCATTCTTTATTATTTACATCTTGTCACATACTCATACAATCTGTCCTAAAGTTATTAATCCTGTAAGCACATGTATGCGATTTTATTTGACTGTACAATGACAACTTAGGAATATGACGAATCAGGAATATGACGAGTTAGGAATATGACCAATTAGGAATGTGACGAATCAGGAACAAATCCTTTAAAGTATATTCATCGACAAATCGTATGGCGATTGGTTAAAGCGGCCTGCATCCGTATTTAGTACTAAAATTTGATAGCAAGTCGGCTTTGACGTTGACTTACCATATCAACATCACAATTACCCATCGACTTGTAAAGGTGAAGTAAGTATGTATAAAATATGTATGTATGAAAACATAGTCTGATTTTGGGGTTCATGCTTCCGATATGTTCATTTTTAAACCAATCGCGTCACTGGTAGATCACGTGACTTTTCGTATCACGTCATCTACCAGTGACGCGATTGGTTTAATAACGAATCGAATAGAAACGCTAGTTAGCGCAATGCATCTTGGCAGGGCCCTCAGAACACGTTCTCGAATAGAAAAGGCGGTTCGAAAACGTGACGTATGATTGAAATATTCGTAATATTTCTAACACAGGCAACAAAGTAGTGAAATATACTTTGGTATTGTAAATAATGTATAAAATAAAGCGGCCTTGAGAACACAGTCTCAACGATACACGCGTGAGGAATCTACAGCAGCTCAAATATTTGTCAAAGAACAACAAAATAATCTGCATCCGCGGTGCAGTGTCAATGGGAGGTATTTACAAGTTTGTTTTGATGTTTGTGTTGTGGCTGCATTGTTACTGTCGTCTAGTACATGACAGATACCTATAAGCTAAAATACCCTTTTAGCCTAGTTGTTAGTGAAGCTGGCGGTACTGGGGTCGATTATTGGTATGGGCAAATATTTACTTGACTATAAGCTGAAAAGTTCGTGCGCGACCGTCCCCCGGGGTGGCAGGGGTTGGGGGAGGCGATGAGACTGCTAGTACGCGGCACGCTGTTGAAATACCTACATCTAAAAAAAAAATACTATCAATGTTTAAAGGGGTTTGGGTAAAAGTGTTGTCATTTGTAAAAGTCATACATTTTCAAGGTGAGCGGCCATTCAAGACCGTGGTATATTATGGTAGAATTATTAAAAATAAACATATTTTGTTTTGTAAAGTGCACCGGAGCCGAGGTATTTAAATATTTATACTTGGGCGTACTTTTGTACCAAAAACTGAATACCTACTTAAATCTTTAATATCTCCGCTCCGATATTATTTAACGACATAAATTATATATATCCATGTGTATTTAGAGTTCCTCTAAATAACTATGTAAATATAATCCGTGGCCGCTAAAAAAAAAAGACAATTTTCTTCATACAAACTTACCCAATGCCCTTTATATAATTTTAGTAGCGACTCGCTCTCGCTTCGCTTTTTTTGGGAGTTTTTTGTAACACCTGTAAATAAACCAGAATTTATTATACCTTACTCTTGAATTACTCTATCTACTGATAAAAACCGCTTTAAAATCCGTTGCGTGAATTTTGAAACAGAGGACAGACGGCGGGAAGCAACTTTGTTTAACCTCGTAAGGCCCAGTAGGTGCAATAGGATGTACAGAATCAAGGCAATTTAATTTGAACTCTGTTCCAATCGGAATAAGGTTTATTTTCCTATCTCCATAAATTGAAAATGGCATTATCGAACAAACGTAATTGAACTTTATTGCCTGGATGGTACATTCAAAGTCCCGCTCACAAAAAACTCCCTGTTTGTAGTATGGTGGGCCTTACGAGGTTAACACGTGTATAGGTAGATAGAAGATAGAAATTTTGTTAATTATGAATTTGATCGACAAGTTTTTAAATAACTTTATTTGTTAGTCGTGTATTTTATGGATGACCACTAGGGTGGTCCAAAAAACAAAAGTGTGTAATATTGTTTCTCCACAAGTTTCTTTTTATTTCAAAATACTCAAAAATCCGCTTTACCAAGTTTTATTGCGGTTGAATAAACTTTACAGGTCACCTTCATTTTTTTCACATAAAAATGTATAGAGCGTCACACATCTAATAAAGATATCGAATGAGAAAGTCTTTGGACAGATCATGACCCTGTATTCCGAGCTGCAGCAGGAGGCGAACAATATTCTACTTCTGTTTTGAATTTTTGCTAAGTTTACTAGATATCGTTTTGTATGAGAATGAGATCTTTTTGGCATAAACTAAACGCTTTGGGCGACCAGTAAACGATCACATAACAAGTTTAAATTTGACTCATAAGTAACTAATTTGTAGCAAACAAAAATAAGCCTTGTGGAGGAAGGATTTGATATACTGTTTTTTTCTTCATACTATTTTGGACCACCTTAATGACCACATTAGGACTGCACTGTTTAGTAATAAAAAAAGTATTTTCTTGAAATGAAGGGTGGTTACGTGTTGTACAAATTAATACACAATTTATAAATTATATGACATATCTTTATAACAATTGACCTTCTGGTTAGTGAGCAGCTTAATGGAAAAAAGTGGTCAACTTTTTCCGTTGGTCATACAAATTATGCTCTTAGACACATTTAATGTTGTCTACATCTAAGTATAGGTATAAAACTTAAGTAAAGCTCCTCTTGCATGTAGTTGTGTACAAAACTAATAGGTATGGAATTTACGTCAAATTTCAAATATAGAATGTCGAACGGTCTATACAGATGTGTTACAACTACATGCAACAGGTCAATTACTTAAGTTTTATACCTATATTATATTAATAAAAACTCGAAACCATTTATCGTTGCCTGTACCTCAGAAATGCGAACGTTCATTGGCTGATAAAGTTGTTAAAAATATAGTCTCTAATGCCTTGATTGGCTGGCGGCTTCTTACGACACACGTTACCCAATCACAGGTGATTGAAATTGTCATGTGTTCGCTGGGTCATTGACACTGCTTGATACGTAGCTGCAGCTTTATCACTCTGGCGACGCATTTACGTATATTAGTGAGCTTATTTTAAAAGATGTCAATTACAAGTACCGAGATGTGCGGTGGCAAAAGGTGATAAGGAATTTGGTATGGACCCCGTCCCCACCCTCCAACAGTCACGGGATGCATGTCAATATGTTCATTTGGATGCCAAAAAAGACACGATACTTATTTTTCTCAAAAATGTATGAAAATGTTGACATTACTATCTACATAATGAGACGCGAAGGACATAGTTTACTGACAGATCACAAATTAAAAAAAAAAACATTGCGTGCTCGCTACACAAGCCCGCAATGTTGCATACAAATTCCATTACTATCTAGCTTGTAACTTTTTAAAAAGTGAAAAAGCCCATAATAAAATGAGGGCACAAGTCTTATACATCCAAATTTTATTTGAAACATAACTTTTTTATCTATGTCTGGAATAGCTTATGTTTTTTTTTAAAACAAAGCTTGCGATTTTCCTTGTCATAATCAAAAAGGCGGTAAAGAGTGATAGTTTTTTCACATGAAGTTTGTTTGTATGCAATTAAAAAAATGAGTTCAAGCGATGAAGATTTGACTCCAACACAATTTTTTTCTTGCGATTTTTGAGAAAAGCACTATATTTGCCTCGGCAGGAACAGCAATTGCGGGCTTCGTCCAATCCAATACTCGGCCCGCAATTGCCTACTTCCATGCCTAGGCAATAATGTACTATTAATTGCACTCGAGAGCCAGCAAGGCAAGAATGTGTTCTTAATATGATCGCTAGCTTTATTTCTAGCTATTAATTCTTAGTGAGTATTATTACAGTTAGGATTTAGACATTTATTAATTACTTCTCCTTAGCATATTATTCTAAATTCTGTTCGTTGTCTATATCTGTTTTTTTCTCCAATAAATACAACAAAAAGATACGATTACGATTTTCCAAGAACACCCCATACCTACATAGACTGATCGTCGTCATAGTAGGAATACATCATGTTGTCAAGAACTATAAACTGAGACTATAGCCTTGAGATTTTTAAGTAAATATATGGCAAATGTGAGATATATATTTTTTCAGAGGGACAATGTCACACCAATTGACCTAGTCCCAAACTAAGCTCTAGGCTTATACTATGGGTACTAGACAATGAAATAAATACTTATACAGAGAAATATATACTTAAATACATAGAAAACATCCATGACTCGGGAACAAATATTCGCGGTCATCACACAAATATCTGCCCTTACCGGGATTTGAACCCAGGACCGCTAGCTTCGTAGGGAGGGTCACTACCAACTAGGCCAGCGCGTCGTCAATTGTATTGGGGGACAAGTTCACAAAACTTGATCTACTCCCAAAATAAACTATAGGCTGCTTGTACGGTCACGGACGTTAATTTGCTACCAATTTCAAAGAAAAAGATGTCATTGTCATTAGAGATGCCAAGTCATTTGTAATTGATAGGAAACTCAACCTTATTGTTGTAGAATGTCAGATTGACTTTGGAACTAAGGTGGGTCACAAATTAAATTCCTTGACTGTACTATGGGTACTAGGCTACGATAAACACACTTATAACCTCCTAAGGCCCAATAGTACCCATATTAGTACTTATTGACTTTGTCATTCAGACCCAGCTCCTTCGACAGTTGTGTATTCATAGCATACCACGGTCCTACCAGTAGGATTTAATAGAAAACCCGCCATTTTGTCTTCTAAGTTCTTGGGTCTGAATGAGTATAAGACAATAGTACTACTGGTAGGACTACGGGCCGTAGGAGGATATAGAGAAATAAATACTTGTATAGGTACATAGAAAACACCCAAGACTCAGACACAAATACTCGCTCTCATCACACAAATATTCTGCCCTGATCGGGACTCGAACCCGGGCCCTCTAGCTTCTTAGGCACACTACCAACTACGCTGACTGTGTCGTCAAGTATTGTCTTGGTTGCACTAGTTGACTAGTACAGTCAACAGCATAAATAAGTGATCATTTATGTACAGTCAACAGCATAAATAAGTGATCATTTATGTACCTTGTCACTTTAACGTGGTGTTTGAAATGTCATACAAAATTGTGTAACGATGGAAAGCGACAAGGTACATAAATGATCACTTATTTATGCTGTTGATTGTACAACAAAAGATGCATCCTCAAAGAGTCTGTGAGATACTAGCCTGGTGCATTTCATGTTGGTTAAGAGATCATTGCGTACGGCTGATAAACAGTATGAAGGCCAAGTTTGCTATTGTTTGGCGAGTAAATAGCGGTAGTGGAGTGGAAAATTGGAAATGTTTAATTATATGAGCTACTTACTTATCAGATGCAACTGATATAATTTATATCCATTTGCAGGAAAAAGGTAAATCTGGATGAAGTCTTAAGAACGGGTCTACCTAATTTCCTATAAAATGAAAATACATAATGGTTCATAATGTATAATGGTTTTTTTTTCTGGAACCGTAATGTTTTCAGAATTGTTATAAAACAAACCTAACCTAACCTAATGGGTTCTACAAAATGGCATTTTAAAAAATCCTGAAAAGTTTAGGGTTTCAGAAAAAAAAAAAATTATAGATTATGAACCATTATAGCAAATGAACCATTATGTATTTTCATTTTATAGGAAATCAGCGTCCACCCTTAAGTACAGTTTAACTGTGTGAAAAAGGGGTTCCCTTCTTTTATAGACACTTGTTTCATAGACCATAACACTTCGTAGAATTTTCATTTAATAGAAAGCTAATTTCTGCTACTTAACCTCTAAGGCCCTCCGTACTACAAAGAGCCAGTTTTTTGTGAGTGGGACTTTGAATCTACCATCAATGCAATAAAGTTCAATTACGTTTTTTCGAAAATGCGATTTTCAATTTATGATGAAAGGATAATAAACTTTATTATTACTGCAATACAGTTCAAGTTTAATTGCCTTTGTGATGTACATCCTATGCACACTGGGACTTACGAGGTTAAGTATGGGTTACGTAGGTTAGGTTAGGTTAGATCTGTGACCACCAAAAAATAATCTGAAAACATTAGGTTTTAGCAGAAATTAGTTTTCTATGAAATGAAAGTTCTGCGAAGTGATACGTTCTAAGAAATAAGTGACTATAAAACAAGGGTAAACCGTGTGAAAATGTATGGAAATCACAGTTAAAATAAAACTCGATTAAACATTTTACTGCCAGTGGCTCCGAATTTTCAAAGTTTCCCATATTTTATAAATTTTCTTTCCCTAATAAATAGCCTTACTTCGGACCAGGGACCCGACCACCCATCATGTGGCCAATTTACTGAATAAATATTTTTAATTTTGACTCTGCGTTCATGAGTCATTCAGTAACTGTGCCTTATGTGAATTTTACGTTTATTTTGTGTTTTTTTTTTTTTTTCTCATTTTGTTATTTATGTTTTTTTTGGGAGCCCTTTGTTTCCCATAATGTCATTGTTGACATAATTATTGATAGTCATATTTTTTTATATCGCTGAAACTGTAAACGTTTGAGAAGTTCTGAAATATCTAACGTGTAGACAAGGCTAGGTTAGGTTAGGTTTGATTTATAAAAATCCTGAAAAAATAACAGTTTCTTTAAAAAAAGACTTGCGATGATTATAAACTAAAGCACATTATGACTAAAAATAATTATGGCAGTCAATATAGACCCGTTTTTTTTATGTTATACAATTAATTATGTAATTGTAACGTTCCGTGGTTTCACCTGACGGTTCCAACGGAAGACCAGCGCTGACTTTAATGCCAGCATTTCGTGACTACTTCCATCTTGTACGTTTTTATCTGATCTTGATTATCTTTGTCACGAATAAATGATTTTCTTTCTTTCTCTCTTTCTTATTTTATCAGTATAAATTAGTTAGAAAAACAACTGCAGTCCATTTCTGTGTGAAATTGCCTTTGAATGGGACCTTGCAGTTTGAAACCACGATGACGCATAGCTACCATTTGTTCTGTTCTTTTGTAATGCAAAACAGATTCTTAAATACATTTTCTTTGAAATCCAAGCTAATGGCGACTATTGGCCATGTCTTGTAGGTATTTAGTGTGGTTTGCCATGGTCGTTTCACGCCTTACAAAAACAATGCACGATAATAGTTAGTAGTTTATGATAAAAAGGTACTTACGACTGTAGGGAATTACCTTTGTACACGATTCATTCGATACGAGTCGTGTTATGTTTGAAGTATTGATATTCATAGTGTGAAATAATTAACCTGTATTGCACGAAACATAAGCGCAAATGGCGGACTTAATGCCCTATGGCATTCTCTACAAGTCAACCAAATAATCATAGAGAAACAAACAAAAGTGTTGGTCAGAAAAAGAAAGGCAGGAAACAAAGCGAAGAACATAATATTACAAAATAATAATACTTTACACAAAAAGTGCTAACACATCAATACCTGTACGTACATGATATACAGTGGTGGCCACATAATTAGGAACGCTTGCCTTTTTCCCATATTATGCCTACACATATGAATTTTAAATTTTGACAACCAATCAAAAAGTTCTTACCAATTTTATTTTTAGTTACACTTATCGTTAACTAATAAACTAAAGTTTAAATGTATGTACAATTTATCGCTGTTGAAAACGAATATTTTATTTTATAAGAATTTGAAAATGTTTTTTTTTAAGTTCATACAAAGTTGTATGGACGCGTCATCACAAAGTTTTTAAATACCTATAAAATGAAATATTCGTTTTTAACAGCGATACATTGTATTATTGTATATAATTATATAAAATATACTTACCTACCTAAATAAATACAATAATGTACCTGTAAAATTAACACCATAGACTAAAACATATTCCATGATGGGTCCATCCTAAAATTCTACGCAAAATCTTGTTTACCATCTAAAAAGATCTAAAAAGAATCAAGAACAGAGTGGACAATATATGATACCATATACTGTCCACTCTTACTTAAAAATCTTCTTAAAAAGCCACATTCGCACTGCTAGATCTAAACAGAAGTAACTCAAAATACAACTGTATTTTAAAATCAACTTTAATACAAATTCTATGAACTTGAAACAAAACTGGCAAGGATTTTGAGTTGATGCTGTTTTGATCTAGCAGTGCGATATGCTGCCACGTCTATGCAAGAATCGATAGGGATGTCTTTATGTGCCTCTGAGCGAAGAACGTGAGACGTAGATAGATCCCAGTTTTGCCATTTGGCTAAGGATCCCTAAAAACATTATTTATTGTTATTGCTTATTTTTATTTTTATTATTTTATTACTGGTTTTATTTTTTATTCGTGACTGGTTTTTTGTCATTAGGGTACCTAATTCCTTTATCATTTTTTAAAGGGTTAGCAGTAATAAAAAATTTAAAGGGATAAGTTTGCCTTTGTACTTGTTTTACTATATTTCCTGTATTTTGTATTTCTTTTTTATACTTTTACATACATTTAAGATCTGGTCCATTGACAAGACATTTTTTTTATCTCCGAGATTAGTTTGAATCCTTATATCTATTTATCTTTGTGAAAGGACAGACATGTCGCACTTCTCTGTATCTGCGAGATAGAACTATCTTTTCACCTTGCGAAAGACGCCAAATACTTAAATAAATATGAATTAAGACGTTTGTTTGGTTTACATTGTGAAATTTGTCCCTGTTGCCTTCGGGTAGGTACTGCTTCACTCTTAAAGGACACATACATATATAAACTCACGCCTTCATTCCCAGAGTGGGGTAGGCAGAGCTACAGAATTACCAACAACTCTAAAAACTTGTTGATAATTCTGTAACCACAATTAGCACAATCAGAGGGCTCAGACAAGATGCACTACGCTAACTAACGTTTAAATTCGATTCGTTTTTAAACCAATCGCGTCACGGGTAGATGACGTGATACGAAAAGTCACGTGGTCTACCAGTGACGCGATTGGTTTAAAAACGAATCGAATAGAAACGTTAGTTAGCGTAGTGCATCTTGTCTGAGCCCTCAGGCTAAGATGTTTACCAGCGTATTAAGCCTAACAGTACCACAAGCCTTTATTCCCTTGGTCGCCTCGTACCACATCCACGGGAAGGCATGGAGTGGCACTAATAACCCGACAACCACACGGTCTTCAAGGAAGCAATCCTCTTAAAGGATGTGTTAAAATAATCTTTTAAGATAATTTGTCGTAAATAATAATAATTCGCTGTGTTCTTTTCCATAATCCATTTATAGACGACAACATCTTACTTAGATTTGGATGTTGGTCCCATAATAAAAGTTGATGAATATATATATATGAGCGGGCGTCCACTAATTTTATACAATAAAATAAATATAATAACTATAATAGAACGAAACGCTTATAGATTTAGGAAATATGGATATATTCGCATTTTATACACTTTCGCAGAAAATCGACGGAGCTCCTATTTCTGGGTGGTATGGGCCTTCGGGCCAGCTGAAGAACTAACATAACCTAAACCTACCTCATATTTATGGCATTAAGGGGTGCCTTGCGTCTGGAATTGAAGAATTTTTCATTAGTGTATTAAATGTGAATATTCCGAAATATGTTGCTCATATATACTGAGGCTTGGTGGTTTGGGCAAATATTGGAAAACCGGAGGTGTTTTTGTTTAAAAGATAAGCGAAGACAAGACTATATCCGTTCATTTCAAATAAATCCCACTACAACAAGGCTTTAATTATAAGCAAATAAGACTATTTCCGCCGCAATTTAGTTATCACTTTAAGAATACTAAGGAACTTAAGCTATAGTTTAAAGCTCTAAGCATACAGTGATATCTACTAATTTAGTTATTTGTGACACGTGAATAGGAATTCACGTGCAAAGCTAATAAAGAAGTTTTAATTACTACATGTACATTATGTAAACGTTGTTGTTGTTGCCTCTTAAAACGACGAAAATCTTGACGTAAAATTCGTCAACGTATAAGTTGGTCTTTCAAAAAATTTCAAGAATCATAAAATCGATTTCAACGTTTTTAACGCCTCAGGTTGAAATCGCTTATTCTTAAAATAAAAGTTTTACCGAATTCCAGAAACACTAGATTTTGAATTTAACGTTTTGAACTTATCTTAATGTTTTGCAATGTATAAAGAATTTTCTCCTGTCGGCTTTGTGAAATAGGGAGCTGGTCTATCCACCTAAGGCCCACCAAACAACGAAATTTGTCAATGGGATATGAATCTATTGTGGCTGAAATAAAGTCAATTTTCTAATTTGATCACGAATCTTAAAAACAAAAGAATGCCCACTTTACGTTGCACTAGTTCTTTATTTCAATGGCCGTAATGTACTATTTTTAATACAAGGAGCTTCAGAAAGTTATGGCTATTCAAGATTATAACGCTCTTTTATTTTTCTTTCCAGCAAGCAGGCGTGCCTGGTGGCTTCTGGCAGGGCTTCATCGCTTCACTCTCCGTCGTCATTGTCTCAGAGCTCGGCGACAAAACCTTCTTCATAGCGGCCATCATGGCCATGAAACACGCTAGAATCGTCGTCTTCGCGGGCGCCATATCAGCCCTAGTGTTCATGACGATACTCTCAGCTGCCTTCGGCTCAATAGCCACTTACGTACCTAGAATTTACACATACTATATCAGCGCAGCCCTGTTTGCGATATTTGGTATAAAAATGCTAAGGGACGGGTGGAAAATGGACCCCAATGAGGGGCAAGAGGAGTTGGAAGAAGTGCAGAGTGAATTGAAGAGGAGAGAGGATCAGGTTGGTCTAGTTGATGTTTATATTTTTAAGAATTCATTGGTGTTAGCTAGGAAGGTAGATTAATTAGATGTACGCGTGATACTATTAAGCGTGATACCATAGAGAGACTTATTCTAGACGATGATCAACATGGAATGTATGCTTCTCTTCGTCAAAGGATGACTACGATTGTGAATGAATTTTCCCTGAAAAGGTTATGTATTTGAAAATAGCACTAAAGGAACGTGCCTAATCTAGAAAGGTGGTCAATTCAATATACAGGGCAAATGACAACGAATATTTCAAATAACTATATGTCACCATAGATAAACCACCGTATAAATTCGCACCAACATTTTCCAAGATACTTCATGTGACTTATGAATGTTTATGTTACCAGACAGTATAATCAGCGGTACGTAACAAAGAGCTTATCGTGATTTAACTCTGTTAATCTTTTGTTTAAATCTTTGTTAACGATGTCACGAATGACACCTTAGATTAAACAAATGATAGGTACCAAGTTATAGATCCGTTTAGTGCAAAAAAAACTGCCGTATCTTTAACTGCGTCAGAACAATATCAGCTGATATTGAAGGTATTTATTATTCGTCCACTTTATTCAAGTTTTAATTATCTTATCATTGCAATCTGCGTGATATAATTTTAGGCATCACTTCATGCCTACTGAACTGATTTTATTTCAGGACTTTCGTTTTCCCGTGTGATAAACATAAATGTTTGAAATAGCTGCAATTATTTTAGCTTCAGACAAATGTTGAATTCCTTTGTTTGAAAGAAAAAAATACTAGCGAAAAGTTTTTCTCCAATTAGGGTTGCCAAACAAAAGAAGAGGTCAGTGTTCGAAAAAATATAAATACGGAATCCACATTGCAACTGCAGGAGGCTGCGCGGTCGAGGTCCCCGTCAAGAGCGGAGACTCCCACGGCGTCGGTCTGTAGCGACCGCGAGCCGGGCTCGCAGGGGGCCCCGAGCCCCCCCTCGAGCACCCCCGAGGAGCCAATAGCAGGCCCCTCGACTACCCCTGAAATGCTGAGGGTGATCTTACGACATTATGCCTGGCAGTACGAATGACACATTAGTTTTTTTTTCTTTAGCCTAGCTTAATTTTTACTTTGAGCACTATCACCCGTTCCGGAAAAGCATTGCAGCTTAGCATTAAAAAAGGAATTCAGCATTTGTGGTAAATCGCTTTTTATGTCCCATATGCTCGAAATCTAAATATATAATTACATGCGTATGCCCATTTTATTCGTAATTCTGGTCATTTACAACGTTTAGCTGCTTGTCGAGTTATTCATGTTTTGTTGGCGAATGAGCGGAAGTCCCACGTTATTATTTACTTCACATTGCGTTTTTTTTGACGCTCATTTCCTAACATTAGAGACACATAAGGTAGTCGAGCGTTTACGCCTTTTGATAAGGTGGCTTTTTATATAGTTCGTCATTATCACGTGCTTGGCATGTACTGTGTACTTTGAAATTTCTCAATGTAATACCATTAAAGTAATGTAATGTAATCTTAGGTTTAAACATATACGTCTTTAGAGATAAGTCTGTTAGTTATTATGTACTCTGTTTCTACGCAGAAGTGAGTAGTTCCACGGTTAATGCACACAGTAATTGCTACTATAGTGTAAAATAGCATATCATGATAGTAAGTACGTAATATGCTGCAAAATGCAACCGGACAGATCAAGCCCTGGATCTTGGGAGATCTACCCGGGATGCCTTTTTAATAGAGCGCCAAACTCATGGATTTTTTAGTGAAGGAAAAATGGGAAAAGGAAGATCCAGGGCTTAATTTTAGGAAGACATATGTAGTGCATATTATACATCGTATTTTATCAGACAATTTCATAATTCGTCTTGCTTTCTCAAGCTAAAGCAACTAGTTACTTATTTATTTGACTGAGAAAGCAAGATAAATAGAAACTTCTCTGGCAAAAACGATGTTGTTTGATTATCCACTACATCTGTACCTGTCAAGTGTCAGATTTGCCCCTCAGCTAAATCTTGGACTTTGAAATGCCCTTTTAAAATTTAACCGTTTGAACAACACGGTCGACTGCAATTTTACGTGCCCCAGACGTCATGACGTCATTTGTCGACGGCAAATTGAATAAAGCTTAAAATAACTGTCAGTTGGACGTCTGTGACATGAAAAACCGTTGACGTGTGGCGTTCAAAAAGTTCAAATAAGATGCCGTTTCAGGACGAAAAAGAAGAAACTCTAGACATGCTAGAGCAAGGGCAGGCTGATCGGCGGAGGAAACGCAATGCGGTGCTCAAAGTGGTCGTCCAAGCGGCCACGCTTACATTCTTAGCGGAGTGGGGGGACCGCTCGCAGCTCGCCACGGTGGTTTTGGCGACGAGGGAGAACATCCCGGGGGTGATATTGGGGGGGTCGATAGGGCACGCGCTGTGCACGGGGCTCGCTGTCGTTGGGGGGAGGATGGTCGCGCAGAAGATCTCTGTGAGGACTGGTAAGTTGCTCTGTTTTTTTTTATGCGTTGACAAGTTCTTTCTGTACTTTTTTGTCAAATTGTAGTAAACGCTTAGAAATGGTTTAAACTCTTAAAAAAATCTACTTTAAAACTTGAGAACTGTGAAGCGACGCTTAAATCTCATATCTGTCAAAAGAATCATACAAATTTTGCTCCTGCAATAACGTTTCTGACCCCTTAAATCAAGTCCGATTTCCAAGATGTTTGAGTATGTTGTAGTTATTATGAAAAAGTAGGTCTGTACGTTTCTGTTTTTTGTTTTATTCTAAGTGTAATAATTTTTGGAAAGGAAAATGTTGTGACATAGTGTTTCATTCCTTGTTTTCAAATAATTATGTGTGTGTAACCTTCCGTGGTTTCACCAGATGGTTCCAACGGAAGACCAGCGCTGACTTTAATGCCAGCATTACGCTGAGTTGAGACCATTTCGTGGCTACTTCCTTCTTGTACGTGTTAATCTGTTCTTTTTTATGTATGTCACGAATAAATGATTTTTCTTTCTTTCTTCTTTCTTCTCATAATATCTCCAAAATAAAAATCAAAGTAAACTAGGTCAAAATTGTACAAGACTGTATTTTAATAAGTTCAAGCGCGATTGTGTCTGATTCGCTCAAATACTTCTGGAGGCCCTGCCAAGATGCACTACGAACTAGCGTTTCTATTCGTTTCGTTTTTAACCCAATCGCGTCACTGGTAGATGACGTGATACGAAAAGTCACGTGATCTACCAGTGACGCGATTGGTTTAAAAACAAAACGAATAGAAACGCTAGTTAGCGTAGTGCATATTGCCAGGGCCACCTGTACGAAGAAAAATTGTGATGTTACCGAACTAACCTTGCCTTATCTTACTTTCCAGTTACAATAATCGGTGGTCTAGTGTTCCTGGCGTTCGCAGTGAGTGCCCTCTTTATTGGTCCCGGCGAATAGACGCCCGAATGTGTATAGAACAATTTTGTTATGTGTAAGTGACAATATATATGTATGCTGTATAGTTCCTTATTTTTTAATTCTGACTGTGCGGCGAATCGATGATGGCCTTAGGAAATGACAGGAATATGGTTGATTTATAGAAGTTTTACCAACTTGAATACTTAAATTGATTGTTGTAAGAGCATTTGTAAATGGGAAATCAATCTGATGGGACGATTTGCCTCGAGAGGATCATTTTGTCGCGTATAATCGTTGTATACTCAAATCCTTTAAAACAAGACTTCCTGATCAGTATGGCGCGCCTCCTTTGGACGACTATTTTACGACCATTGTCAAATATTTTTTTATCATAATAATCTAAAAATATATAGTATTTAGAGGTCATCAAAGTATGTTTTAGGTGGTCTGAGTTATTATAATTGGTGGTAATTCATATCAGCAAATTTGATGTTCTATGAAACGGATTGCAAATTACACCACTGTGACTAAAAGCAGCAATAGCTATAATAACAAGGTTCGACGTCAAAAAGATTTGGAAGCCCTGGTTTAAAGTTAAGTATGAAGGTAGCATTCGATTAGAGCGACCAGCGCGAGAGTCCCCTTCGGTTCTTAATATTATTACGAGACAGTAGGTCCCGGACGCTGGTTTCGCACAATCAGAATCCTATCTTTAGAGACAAAGTGATTTCTTGTATAGTTTTATACGAAGATTTTTTTAGTTGAATGCCTTAGTGTAACTAGTTATTTGTAAATTATAATATGTGCATTTTAAACGTTTGCTATGTGCGCGATGTTTGGTGAAATAATAAGAGTTATAATTGGGTTGCCATTTGCTTTTGGTTTGGAAAAGTAACATGACTTCAGGGTTAATTTTGCTAACAAGATCTTATTACCATAGCCTAAAAAACGGGTTAAGGGGCTACCATGCTAATAACAGACGTTTTTGATAAAGTTTAAGTTCTTATAAATCAGTCAAAACTGAATTTAAATTTATGAAAAAATACATTATAATTATCCTATTCATCTTTTATTCTGACGAACAGAATTTCAAAATAACCCATGGTTATTTCTTATTTTTTTTTAAAAAACTTTACTATAAAAACACAAAAATAGACATTACTTTTTCATCTTGGCGTCAATTGATATGAAAACTACATCTAAATATTCTTCATTAATATATCTAATAAATCAAGGAAAGGTTTTTTTCTAAAGTGAAAAATATGGAAATAAAGGCCAAAAAACTACATTTTTGGAGTAAAAATGTCAAACTTTGACAGCATAAATCTCGATATCAGTGACTTGTAAAAGAAAAATTGAGATGGCAGCTAGTTTAGAACAGGGGGGTTACCATGACATACTAAAGCAGTTCAGTTTAGGTTGAGAGAAAGGGACAGAGCTATACAACTGCTATAGCTCTGTCCCTTTCTCTCAGCCTAGACTGAACTGCTTTACTATGTCGTGGTAACCCCCCAGGAGTGTTAATGCAAATAGGTTTTAACAACTGAAACTTTAGCGCTTCAGATCGAAGGTCATCTGCCCTTAAACCGTCAAATACGCAGCTGGCAACCCTACATAATCCAATAAGAAACGGATACTGACTAAACATAATATTGCGACAGATTGATCAAAAATGTTGTGTCATTTAGTTTAGACGTGTACCTATGATACTTGGTGCTCCTCACCATTTTTTCATTCCTTTTGGCTACAATGTTTCGAAAATAAAAATTATAATTGATGTAACTAAATAAAGATGTAAAGTGAAAATTATTGTTACAATGCCTAAGTTTAAAACTGACATTTTGAATTTAATTACGAATTTACAACCAACAACCAATGAACAAACGCCACGGTCGGCATGACACGTCCAAGGATTTTCGTGCCGCGAACGCCCAAGTGTCAGCTAGTTCTGCGCTCTATAAATTTTGCGTCGTTTTATGACGTCCAGCGGGCCTCCAGTATGACTGCGTCTATATCGCGTGTCAAATGTGGATAAAGCATCCGTCACTCTCGTACTTATTTACGTGTCAAAAGTCGACCTCTGGCGTTCAAAAGATTAGTAAATAGAACCAAACCTGTTTATTGTTTGGGCAATACAAATTGAGCTTTCTATAATATTATGCCATTGGCTAGTTAAAATAATGTTTTAACCTATACACAAACATGTGAAAATAGTAAGTAGCTTTTGATTTGTATATCTTAATATATTTTAAATTTATAAATTACTTTAAAGAGATTAAAGGCAAAGATATATATTTCTACAAAATTAATCCTGTGAATACTTAATATACGATATAATACATGTCAAACTTAACCAGCAACTTCAACACCTACGGTCGACTGCAATTTTACGTTTATCGCGTGACAAAATGTGGATAAAACATCCGTCACTTTCTGACAAGTGTGTTCGAGAGTAAAGGATGCTTTATCCACATTGTGTCACGCGATAAACGCCACCATACTAGGCTCGCACGACGTCATATGTCGGCACAAAATGTTTTAAGGGCTGATTTATCAACCAAATAACACTATTTTACAGATAACATTTAAGTCTGTTCTTCTCTTTCATATGACAAAGAAAAGGAATAGCGATAACTTAAACTGTCCGATAAATTAATCTGGAGATTGAAAAAAGCAGCCTAAGGCAAGTCACGTCACATATTTTCGTGCCACGTATGTTCAACTAAACGTCAATGCTAGTCGTTCTAAGCTTCATACATTTGCGTCGACATATGACGTCCTAGCGTCAGGACGTAAAATTTCATTCGACCGTGACGTTCGAAAAGTAAATTGTTGGTGAAATCCGATATTAGTGTAAACAACTCCATGTTGGAGTCCTTTCTTTATAACCAGTCATGCTGGCAACGGTGATCTTTGCCTTCAAATCTAACGTCTCTTATTAGATGAAGCAAACTGTCAGTTTATGTTTGATTTATTATTATAAAGTCCGTTTAATTACAAACAAATAATAATAATATTGACTTGTTGACAGGGTTATTTGAGCAAATTTTACTTTCATTTTCCGTTTACTTTCACCAAAAGACCAACTCGTGAATTGTCAGTTTACTTCGTCTAATATATGACTACCTATAATATAGCGTCAATGCATTAGTAGGAATGCTATCTGTGATGTATTTTTGTTATTTATATTTCCTATTAAGCATCGACAACTTGTGAACCATCTCCCTATTTCATGTGACAATTTTGTATACACTGCTATGTCGATGAGTTCCTACATTACTGGGCTCCATGTAAACTCCGCAATGTAAGCCGAATTGTCACCAGTCAGCTGTCAGCTCTGTAAAATAGTGGGCTGGTGGTAAGTACAATATTTCCACGTACGTGGCAACCATGCAGCAGTTTTTCAGTATATTGGATGATGGGCCAATTCCACCCCGAACAATGTTCTCATTTTTCCCAACCTTTTTTGGCTAGCTATACTTCGTCTGATAAAGGTTGACCCCCTTACTAATAGACGTTGAGTAACGGTGGTATAGCTATACAATGCTTTTTCCTTATCTGACATTGTGACATTTGAATTTGACAGATAAGGACAAAACATTGTATAGCTATACCACCGTGACTCAACGTTTATTAGTAAGGGGGTAAAACTTGAGACGATTTGCAGTCAACATAATATCATGCTCCTGTATCAAGATCTACAACTATTCTATGATTCAAAGTGTACAGAAAGGGAAACCACAAAACGTACCTTTTTCGCTCTTACCACAGTGTGAATAAGACATAAAATATTTCCCTTACTGTACTTATAGTCGGGTCAATCCAGGGTGATCCCTGTGACAGCTCAAATAAACACGTATTAAACTTGTTTCTTTGACATTTCATAAACACTGCATTGATACATAGCGGCGACGTTCACCCATTTTAATTATTTGTCACTTCTTTTTATATGTCTTTCTTGCATATATATTAAGTTTGAATTAACGAAATACGTCTGTCACAGCGATCATCTTATATTGACCGAAGTATAGCGTTTTGGGGTAAAAAAAATATGTAACACTGTTAAGGTAGACGACTTCACTTCAGTCCAGCGGGCCTGGACTCACATTCTGACATAGTTTAAATAAAAAGTAGTTCGTCTTCGGCCGTTTAGGAGTTTCTGTTACCTATTGCCGCTCGAGCGCTAGGGTTGGTAGACGCACGGCGCTCGATTCTTAATACGCATGCGAACAAACGCGGCGATGGCACGGCCCCGAATAAACCGGCCCGGTCCGTCCTGTTGACGCTCGCGGCGCGTACGGTCCTAAGTTAAAATAAGACATAACTTGTTACAAATAAGAACAATTATTAAATGGGCAACGTTACGTCTGTTGGAAACAATTTCAGTCTTATGATACATATGCTTCATTTTAGGTTGTGTCCATACTCACCCCGTTTTACGTTTGTTTGTTTGAAGACGAACTACTGTTTATACTGTGATTCTGCAAACGTAACGATCCTAGAAATCTGACAAAATATATGGAATTAACACCGTAAAGTCAGAGATAGTCGCGGACGTCCAGTTAAGAAAATTTTGGCTTTTTCG
Source organism: Acleris literana (assembly GCA_946894065.1). Lineage (NCBI taxonomy): Eukaryota > Metazoa > Arthropoda > Insecta > Lepidoptera > Tortricidae > Acleris > Acleris literana. Next base: position 5,333,017 of record OX335688.1, on the reverse strand, counting down.
TTGCAGCTCGCTAATCCTAGAGCGTTCATGGGTTAATCAATTTTTTTACCCACACTTTTATTTTACCGGATTTCAACAAACATGTTTGTTTTTAAATATAATAGCACTGCTTATTTTCGTTTTTAATGATGTAGTCATTTTACTAGTTTATCAATCTATCTTTTTCAAATACCTACCCATATCTTAATTTCTAAAATGTGTGAAAATTGGGTAATTACGTGTCTCCTGAGTTACTGTCCGCGAATTTGTGTGATAAATAGTGAATTGTCAACTGAGTTACCAAATTTTTATTACATACATTTTTAAACAATACATTATAATTTGATTTATGAAAGAAGTTAATGATATTACTACAATTTAAAAATAATTTCACTTAAAATAAGTCCCCAGATTTTATTTTATTTATTAAAATCTGAATGGTGGGTAACAGACAGAAATGTGTTGGTAAAAAAGTTGATTGATCCTCATATCGTTACGCGTCGAACGCGCAAACGAATATCACCCTAGAGGTGGTCGACCGGGAATGCCCCTGAGTGTACCTACGCTTCGTTAATTCTATACATATTGTCAGCTTCAGTCAATAACGTACGCAGAAGTAGCAATATTCAATCTATATACGATGGCTAACGATGTTTGAAAACTGATAAAATATATGGTATTGACATAACCTGACGCGACTTTTTGGAAGCTTACGCGAATTCTAAAGTCGCGGTCAATAGAACTTGTAAACGATGTAAAAAAATTAGTACTGTTTGACACATAACCTCAAATATTCACCAAGCGTGTTTTTATAAAAAATAACGTATAATGAATAGTTATTTCATCTTAAACTTAATATGATAATAATGATGTAGTGTATAAATCATTACTAAGACCTCACTTGATCTTTAAAAGTACGGGATTATCGAATAATCATGGTGAATTGGTTCGATTGGTTTTGTTAACATCTTTTGCAAGTTCTATTGACGGAGACTTTTTTTTTTCGGTGGTCCCAAGGTCGTCCGTAGAATGCATTCTGCCCAGGCCTTTGCTCCACTGCTGATTTGAGAAACGTCCATCTTTAACAGTGAAAATCTTTAATAAATAGGGGTGTTAAAATTTAAATTAAACTTAAACTAACGTATAATGTATGTAATATGTATGTATGTAAAAATGTTATTATCTGATAAGTTTATTTTTATGAGTACAAAGTGACGTCTTATCATGTTTGATGCTTTTGCTAAGTGTTGAATTATTAAAAGTATTATTTTGTATGTAAAAAAAGAAATTAAATAGCTGTATATACTTACTACTTTGTTTTATTTCGAACTAGCGACCCGCCCTAGCTTCGCTTCGGTTTATTCGAGTTTTCTGTAATACCCTACATAATCCAGAATGTATGACGGCGGGAAGCGACTTTGTTTTATACTATGTAAAGGCAAAATAACAGTACCTTACCGACTAACATACATAATCAGACCTAGGAATATACGGGTCAAATTTAAATGACAGCTAGGGATTGCTTATATCGATAAACTAAATTATCGATGCTTTTCCCATACACTAGCGATCGCTCCAAGTTTTGTCGTAAAAATTAAATTTTATTGAAAATATTTAAATGAAACAAAATAACAACATAATTGAGGAGTGTCTTTTCAAAAGGGCTTATTTGCACTTTCAACTTTTTTTGGGAAATTGGGAAAAACATGGATTACGTTTTCCATTTCGAAATAATTACTTTTTTCTCGATATTATATTAAATTAAGTTGCCATAAATGTTATGGCACTACATACATTGCTTAATTATGTTAATTAACATATCTTTTTCAGAGTTAAGTCCTTTTGATGCGAACTTTTGGAATTAAGCCGTTTTGTTGCGGCCTTGTGAGAAATAAACCTTTTTGATTTGTACATTACAGAAATAAACTCTTTTGAAACGGATACCTTTTTATTGTGAAATTAACTTAACTACTACAGAAAAAAGCTAGCTTAAGTTTAAGCAGAATACATTTAGTTATTATTATTACACGTGAACTTCTTCTACATCATCTTCGCAACAATCGCATTCGACTTCGTCTCGATTTTCATCTACTAGATTACATTTATCTAATATGGTTCTATACCAAACCAGCTCCGGTAACCTAATCCATTTGTCTCCAAACTGTTTTTTAAGCAAATTTTCTACATCCTTTTTTTTATTCGCTGAAAGAGGCCGAGTTGATTTATCTGCAGTATCAATTTGCATTGGAATCCTTTTCCTTTGTTTTAACATTGCTTTAGGTAATTTGCTATCTTGAGTTTCATACTTTATTCAGGTTATTGATTATTTTAAAAGGATTTTTTAACCTTCTTCTTAATTCTGATCGTTTATTTTAACAACAGTAAATGGGACAGTCATTCTGAAATACACAATATGGAAATAAAATATGATGATGATGAGTCAAGGTTAAAAAATCCTTTTAAAATAAAGAATAGCCAGAATTATGTTGCTATTTTGTTTCATTTGCATACTTTAAATAAAACTTATTTTTATGAACAAAACTCATCACTAGTGTATGGGAAAAGCATCGATAATTGAGTTTATCGATATAGGAAATCCCTAGCTGTCATTTAATTTTGCCCCGTATACAGTGGCGGATCCACGGGGGTGGTCAAGTACGTCATGACCAACCCCTTCGGCGCTCGTAGATACGGGTCAGAAAGTAAATAGTCGTGTGGCATGATCTCGCACTTGACCGAACTTCTGCGTTCAGCAGTTAATGACCACCCCCTAATCTGAAAGCTGGATCCGCGCCTGCCCGTATATTCCTAGGTCTGTACATAACAATATACAGTGCAACCATTTCCTTAATAGCAATCGGCAATCATCGTTTTTCTATGACACACGAGTGACAAATATACTGTCAGTTGCGAGTGCAAGCGTGATAGCGGTAGCCAGCCGCAAGCTATTAAGAAGCTGGGAACACTGTACCTATAGTCCTATAAAAATGAACACCTAGGTGGTAAAATCGGGAGATTTGCATATGTAGACGATGTGTACCCTGCATTCTACTTGGTGAAACAATATGGCTTTTGACGTGTTACCGTATCGTCAACGTGCTTAGTGCTTAGCTCCTGGGCAGCTGGGGCAGGGACCGGAAAACCCCTTTATTTGATTAAGTCTATCGATCGGGTAACTACATCATATGCTCTCCCTATTTTATATTAGCGTATCCCTATCGATAGGCTTACCCTAATGATATTGAAACTGCTTCGAATTAGTTAACTACAACTATAAAGCACTTAGAATTACGTTAGTGTTACCCTATCCATTCTCCCTCTCCGTTGACTCTAATTCGCAGATTCTTGTGATTGGTTGGTTTCAAGGTTTCAAGCCAATGTTTGAGGGTTTAGTAGCGAGATGCCTACTATCGCACTTAGTTGCCTTTTTTACTTTTTCATGCAATAGGTCAAACGCCAACTGACCAATGATTTCTATTTCAAAATCAAATCTAAGAGAGTCGTCGTAGCTCCGCTTATGCGGAGCTCCTAATTTTGAGCGTTTTGGCCCTCCGGGCTTGCTGAACAACTAACATAACCTAAACCTACCTCATATTTATGTTGTGCGGTGGGGAAGTCACTGCTAACAAAAAAGTAGTCATAGCGCGATTACGTGTATGGAGGTTTTATAAAGTTGGCGTTACGCAACCTGTTGTATGAAAATGTAAAAAAGGCAACTGAGTGCGATTGTAGGCATCTCGCTACTAAACCTGTGTGTGGATCAGGGATGTTGCGAATATTCGCATCCGCATCCGCAAATGCGGAGCTTCCGCATAGATTTGGACATCTGCATCCGCATCCGCATCCACAATAATCAATGCGGATGTTCCTGCGGATGCGGATGTAATACAAGTTGCGATAAGAGTAATTGGGCGGGTTCGCACGTGACAATGACCAATGGAAGCGAAAAAATTGGTGACAAGATCCGACGCGTTTGTTGTGGTCCTACTATGAAAATTAGGAAGAGAAGTTAAAAAAATAGGGGCATTATACTTTGTACTAATTTTTATTAATACAATGTTAGTAATTACTTTATTATTGTTTTAATTCTTCATTCGTATACCATATTTATATAAAATCTTAAACATCCGCATCCACATCCGCATCCGCGGATGTGAGCCTTTAAAAATCCGCATCCGCATTCTCATCAGCGGATGTGAAAAAATCGGCATCCGCAACATCCCTGGTGTGGATAGCCAATCAATTGCTAAGTAGTGCAAAAATATTTTGTATGGACTGCGCGTAGAGATTAAAATAGCTTGAATCCTTAATAAACACTTCATAGGGAAAGCCTAACGTGGGTTTTAAGGAATTGGTAAGCGCTTAGTCGAATTAATTGTATCGCATGGGATAGCTTTTCATTGGGGTAAGTCGAAGATATGCTTATCGCATCGTTAGGGTTTGTAAAAACCAGACAATTATACCGGGTGAAATCCAAGTCGTGAAAGAAATGATCACCTCTGCGTTCTACCCACGAATATGAACAACTTTCACTATGGCACCAACTGCGAAATCAGGAAAAAAAAATCAGCTGTTTCATAGAAAAGTTCAATACGTACTTGACCAAAATGTTTGAAGCAGCTGATTTTTTTTTTCCTGATTTTAGAGTAGATCCCATAGTGAAAGTTGCTCATATTTGTGAAAGTTTCACGAAACGTTCTAACGAAAACTCTTTGAAAGGTAAGCGGTGGGGTGGCCCAGGGCAGGGACCGGAACCTTCTTGACTAGGTTTGATTAAAATCGGTCGAGCCGTTAAGCCGGGTACTCACTAGCGAGCTGCAACTGTACCCGTATAGCAGTAACAGTAATTAGCCTCTAGTGGAGGATAGACTCGCGAGCCGCGCACACGTTACGATGTTACGTGCAACAGTTACAGTTACGGCTCGCTAGTGAGTACCCGGGATTATAGTTAACAGATCTGGGATTAGGGTTGCAATTGTTTTTTTACTGGTTTTAATCAATTTAGTAGTAATTATCACCTAAACATGTTGTTTCACCCTTAATTTGACAATGTTCGTCACAGCGAACATACCATAATGATATTTTTTTTGTTTGGATTGTGTTTTTATTTTTTTGCTGATGCATAATCAAAAAGGGCAAGCCCTTTACCCATCTTTTTGCAAATAAAATAACATTTATGAAAAAATAAAAATTTATTGGTCTTAAAAATTTAGTCACATTATAAAACGATATCGACCAGCGATAAACATTTCAAAAACATAAAGATAAATTTCACGATGGGTTAATTGATCGATTTTAAAACGGTTTTTTATCAATTGTATCTAATTGATATCAGTAGTCAAATCTAAATGAAACACGCATGCGCTCATGCAAAACATTACAAACAAACATTTCTACTTAAAAACTATGAGATCCAAATAAAAATACAATTCTAAAATACCCTTTTTATAAAACGGTTGTTTTATCTCACGAACTCGGGTTTCCCATTCTTGCGTGTAGATGCACGTGCACGTTGTCTCTGAGTGCGTAGCTGTCGTCGCTAAGCGACGCCGTAGTGTGCGTGTCTATACGCGTTGCAACTACTAGTATGGCAAACCCGCTTTCCTGAGATAAAACAACTGCAAACTCGCCCCCTTCTGACGTAGCATTACTGCGTAAACGTACCTACGTAACTTAAGATTGTAAGGGTAAACATTTCCATAGAAAATTCGATAACGTTTCCCGCCCCTTAAAACCTAGTCCGATTTGAACGATTTTTGATATTAAACACTAGATCTGTACGTTTTCCTTTGCAAGAGATTTTTTTGACAGCTACGGGATTTAAGTGTCGCTTCACAATCGTCTTTTAAAGTCCCAGATAGACGTGCGAGTAAGTACTTATCGCTCGGCGACCTTACTCGCCCGTGGGTCACCCTAAGTACGCGAACTTCTAAAGGTAAACACGGGCGAAAAAGGAGCCTGGTACAATTCCTACCGAGCTATCCATACTGGTAGGGTTAAGTTAAGTGCACGTTTTGGTAGATTTATTTCTACCGGTAGGGATAGGTGCACTGTCCATTTCCACTATTCGCTACTCTATTACTACAGACATCAAGTGCGTAGGGAATTTTTTATCCCTAGACAGTTTTGAAAATTTCAATATAGGCATATTACTACTGAGTCAAAACATCAAATTTGTCTAGGGTTACCGAGTATCCCAAGACTTTTTTGATGAGTGTAATTAACCATAAATATGAGGTAAGTTTAGGTTATGTTAGTTCTTCAGCAGGCCCGAAGGGCCAAAACATTTAGAAATAGGAGCTCCGCGATTTGATATTTAAATAGAAAATTATTAGTAGAGTTGCGAATAGTGTATATGGACAGTGCAACTATCCCTACCGGTAGAAATAAATCTACCAAAACGTGCACTTAACTTAACCCTACCAGTATGGATAGCTCGGTAGGAATTGTACCAGGCTCCTTTTTCGCCCGTGTTTACCTTTAGAAGTTCGCGTACTTAGGGTGACCCACAGTGCAACTATCCCTACCGGTAGAAATAAATCTACAAAAACGTGCTCCAGTAGGGATAGCTCGGTAGGGATAAGTGTACGAGCTGGAAAAAGGTCGTCGAGCTTTAAGTACGCGTACTTACTCGCCCGGCTATCTGGGACTTTAATCTGTTTCGTGCGTTTTAAACACAATCTATACTTTTCTAATTTAAGGCTAAAAAAAACCGCGTAATGTCATCTCTATCATAAATTAATGGAAACGTATAATCGTTATTTTTATCAAAGTACTTACATGCTTAGTGATATGAGAAAGTTTCACGTATTGATAAAAAATCGTTTAAAAATCGATCAGTCATTTTTATTATTTATTGTTTCCACATTTTAACCATGACTCACGATTAAAATAGATTTATCAATATATTAAATTTCTCATATCAGACTTTGATAAAAGTAAGGATTAAAGATTTCAGTTTATTCATGATAAAATTGATAAACATCATAAGTCACGTATGATAATGTTGTCGTGTTGGAGATGATTTGATCATTTATTTTTAAACGAAGGACATTTTTAATGGCGAAATTATCACTTAGAGCGTCAGAAAATTTAAAAAGTTTCGCACCCGATATGATAACATGATAACAATGCAGATAAAAAAAAACATTCGATGTAACTCACAGTTCTATTACTTTTAAGTTGACATAACTAAAGCGAAACTAAAATTCGAATAAGTATCTAACAAAATAAAACATATTTCCCATTGTAAAAATACCTAGTACCTTTTTGTTCTTAAAGTTTTACATTTAGGTAAAAGAAATACTGTTCCATACATGAAACATGTAAAAATGTAAAGGATAAACAGTGTATTTTGGATACGTACTGATTTCTTAATAGCACTCAGAGTAAAAAAAACATACATATTCGATTTGTTTAGGGCTGGTACTAGGGAATGCGAATAACCGGTTTTAACCGTTGCAGTTACGTCAACTGCATCAGAGCAGTCCGTCTGTACCGGCCCTTAGACTTATAATTTCAATTCAAGTTCAACTTGACCTTGGGTAGACTGCGATGTAGTCACAAGCGTCGACCACAGCTTGCTGCAGGGTGGGGTCGCAGCAGGAGTCCAGGGCCGCAGTGTAAGGGCCGATTTTTATTCACACAGAAAAAATGTAAACAAAGGTGTTGCCGGTAATAAAAAACCTTTGCATTATTCAAAATATTTATACTTTCCTCATTTAAAAGAAATCGACTTTCTAGATCAAGATTGAAGAATTTAATTTGTTGATGGCAAATTTAGTTTGATATAAACTCTTTGTTGTATTAATATAAAACGAGAAAACTGTTTTTGTATGCATAATTTATTTATTGCACTGGTATCATTGACTCGATCCATTCGTGTCAACAACTTATTATTATTTATTTATTTTAATGGCGTCTACAAGTTATGTAATTTTGCCATTGTCAAGTATATATAAGCAATTGTACGGTGAATCGTCGTTGTCATGTCAACAACTTGAGGGCCGCTTGATTGATGTGAGACGTCACTGCACTCGCTTCGCTTTACAATTCGTGCTCCCGTTGTAATCGCTTTCCAGTGACTTATTTGTGCGATTTTAATTTCAATTATTTTTCGAATTTATTTTTATATCAAGGTTCGAGCCAAATGATTACTTAATATTATATTTCTTGCTGGCCCAAACTTTAAGATCCCCTGTTATGTCACTTTGACAGTGCCGTAACTTCGTTTACATTATTTCTTTGGGAATAAAAATCCGACCTTAGCTCGGGAGAATCAAGGACATACGCACATACTCAAGTGGTACATACTCGTACGCCTCGTGTTCTAAATACGGCACTCGTATCTCAAGAGGCTTGATTATAAAACAGTTGCATAAAATAACTATTATCAAGTGTCAAATTTTATCTTCGTTACCCTGGTTAGCCAATTAGCAATAATTCCAAATAATATTTCTGCTATCCTTTGCATGCTGTACTGTTAACCGGATTTGAGATTTGTACATTTCCGTAGTTCCACTTGCATCAGCTCTCCTTAGACTATGAACTACGTGAGGTAGACGGCGATGTAGTCGTCGCACGCGTCAAGCACGGCCTGCTGCAGAGTAGGATCGCGGCGCGAGTCCAGGGCTGCAGTGTGGCTCGGCAGGAACAGGCACATCCGCGTCCCGCAGCCCCATGAGTGGTTCTCTGTTCCTGTAAGTAACATAACCAAGAGTACATACTTTTACTTCACTTTCGCGCAGGAGCCCAGCTTGTGCCGCACACGTCGCATGCGACACACAGACAGACAGCTACTATATACTGACCGTAGTAGCGCAGCGGCCAGTCGCGCGGCGCGTGTGTGCGCGACAGCAGGCAGGAGGGCGCCTGGCCGGGCGGCAGCACGCGCGCCGGCCACCACGCGCAGGAGCCCAGCTTGTGCCGCACACGTCGCATGCGACACACAGACAGACAGCTACTATATACTGACCGTAGTAGCGCAGCGGCCAGTCGCGCGGCGCGTGTGTGCGCGACAGCAGGCAGGAGGGCGCCTGGCCGGGCGGCAGCACGCGCGCCGGCCACCACGCGCAGGAGCCCAGCTTGTGCCGCACACGTCGCATGCGACACACAGACAGACAGCTACTATATACTGACCGTAGTAGCGCAGCGGCCAGTCGCGCGGCGCGTGTGTGCGCGACAGCAGGCAGGAGGGCGCCTGGCCGGGCGGCAGCACGCGCGCCGGCCACCACGCGCAGGAGCCCAGCTTGTGCCGCACACGTCGCATGCGACACACAGACAGACAGCTACTATATACTGACCGTAGTAGCGCAGCGGCCAGTCGCGCGGCGCGTGTGTGCGCGACAGCAGGCAGGAGGGCGCCTGGCCGGGCGGCAGCACGCGCGCCGGCCACCACGCGCAGGAGCCCAGCTTGTGCCGCACACGTCGCATGCGACACACAGACAGACAGCTACTATATACTGACCGTAGTAGCGCAGCGGCCAGTCGCGCGGCGCGTGTGTGCGCGACAGCAGGCAGGAGGGCGCCTGGCCGGGCGGCAGCACGCGCGCCGGCCACCACGCGCAGGAGCCCAGCTTGTGCCGCACACGTCGCATGCGACACACAGACAGACAGCTACTATATACTGACCGTAGTAGCGCAGCGGCCAGTCGCGCGGCGCGTGTGTGCGCGACAGCAGGCAGGAGGGCGCCTGGCCGGGCGGCAGCACGCGCGCCGGCCACCACGCGCAGGAGCCCAGCTTGTGCCGCACACGTCGCATGCGACACACAGACAGACAGCTACTATATACTGACCGTAGTAGCGCAGCGGCCAGTCGCGCGGCGCGTGTGTGCGCGACAGCAGGCAGGAGGGCGCCTGGCCGGGCGGCAGCACGCGCGCCGGCCACCACGCGCAGGAGCCCAGCTTGTGCCGCACACGTCGCATGCGACACACAGACAGACAGCTACTATATACTGACCGTAGTAGCGCAGCAGCCAGTCGCGCGGCGCGTGTGTGCGCGACAGCAGGCAGGAGGGCGCCTGGCCGGGCGGCAGCACGCGCGCCGGCCACCACGCGCAGGAGCCCAGCTTGTGCCGCACACGTCGCATGCGACACACAGACAGACAGCTACTATATACTGACCGTAGTAGCGCAGCGGCCAGTCGCGCGGCGCGTGTGTGCGCGACAGCAGGCAGGAGGGCGCCTGGCCGGGCGGCAGCACGCGCGCCGGCCACCACGCGCAGGAGCCCAGCTTGTGCCGCACACGTCGCATGCGACACACAGACAGACAGCTACTATATACTGACCGTAGTAGCGCAGCGGCCAGTCGCGCGGCGCGTGTGTGCGCGACAGCAGGCAGGAGGGCGCCTGGCCGGGCGGCAGCACGCGCGCCGGCCACCACGCGCAGGAGCCCAGCTTGTGCCGCACACGTCGCATGCGACACACAGACAGACAGCTACTATATACTGACCGTAGTAGCGCAGCGGCCAGTCGCGCGGCGCGTGTGTGCGCGACAGCAGGCAGGAGGGCGCCTGGCCGGGCGGCAGCACGCGCGCCGGCCACCACGCGCAGGAGCCCAGCTTGTGCCGCACACGTCGCATGCGACACACAGACAGACAGCTACTATATACTGACCGTAGTAGCGCAGCGGCCAGTCGCGCGGCGCGTGTGTGCGCGACAGCAGGCAGGAGGGCGCCTGGCCGGGCGGCAGCACGCGCGCCGGCCACCACGCGCAGGAGCCCAGCTTGTGCCGCACACGTCGCATGCGACACACAGACAGACAGCTACTATATACTGACCGTAGTAGCGCAGCGGCCAGTCGCGCGGCGCGTGTGTGCGCGACAGCAGGCAGGAGGGCGCCTGGCCGGGCGGCAGCACGCGCGCCGGCCACCACGCGCAGGAGCCCAGCTTGTGCCGCACACGTCGCATGCGACACACAGACAGACAGCTACTATATACTGACCGTAGTAGCGCAGCGGCCAGTCGCGCGGCGCGTGTGTGCGCGACAGCAGGCAGGAGGGCGCCTGGCCGGGCGGCAGCACGCGCGCCGGCCACCACGCGCAGGAGCCCAGCTTGTGCCGCACACGTCGCATGCGACACACAGACAGACAGCTACTATATACTGACCGTAGTAGCGCAGCGGCCAGTCGCGCGGCGCGTGTGTGCGCGACAGCAGGCAGGAGGGCGCCTGGCCGGGCGGCAGCACGCGCGCCGGCCACCACGCGCAGGAGCCCAGCTTGTGCCGCACACGTCGCATGCGACACACAGACAGACAGCTACTATATACTGACCGTAGTAGCGCAGCGGCCAGTCGCGCGGCGCGTGTGTGCGCGACAGCAGGCAGGAGGGCGCCTGGCCGGGCGGCAGCACGCGCGCCGGCCACCACGCGCAGGAGCCCAGCTTGTGCCGCACACGTCGCATGCGACACACAGACAGACAGCTACTATATACTGACCGTAGTAGCGCAGCGGCCAGTCGCGCGGCGCGTGTGTGCGCGACAGCAGGCAGGAGGGCGCCTGGCCGGGCGGCAGCACGCGCGCCGGCCACCACGCGCAGGAGCCCAGCTTGTGCCACACCACGTCGTCATAACTACGACACACGAGCAAGTGATACATGAAAATTCGGTATACATTGCAAAGTCGACAAGTTCCCACGTCACTGGGTTGCATCACAACTAGCCAATGTACACCGTGTCAGCAATCACTGAAAGCTTTGTGTAATATCGGGCGGGCCACTATGTGACCACCCTACCTGAGATAGACATAAATTGCAAAGTCAAAATACAAGCCCTAAATTACGAGCTAGGTACCAAAACCTGTAAGGAAATGAAAGAGTTGTCCCAGTCGTAAAAATCTATTCGTTTCTGCCTGGAACTTCACAAGATTGACCCATACTGGCGTCAAATGCTCATAAAACTTATGGAGCCACTGAGCATTCCTTGTTAAACCATCTAGATTGGTGACGCCTGAAAAACGTTAAGTACCAATTTCAACATACGATGTTTAATTTAATCAATGTTAATCGACTGTTAGTTCATACATTTTGACAGCTGTTAACGCTCTAATCGTCTGTTAAGTTGTTAACATCGCATGATGAAATCGGGTCGTTATATCCTAGATTCACTTCTGGACAATTATCTGGCAATGAGACTGCGTAACTTCAAGTCACTGGTCAGCAAAAAATTAATATGTGCGTAGCGTGCGTAGAATTAAAACCCTTTCAAGACTAAAATTAAATAATAAAAAAAACCCAAACTTAACTTCGGTGATCGGACGAGAACCGGTGTATTCAACGTGGTATAGACGTTGGCGACAACACTACCGAAAGCCCTAACCATAAATAAGGCTTGTTGTCAACTAAAATGAAATAAAAAAACAAAAAGCCAACGGCACGTGGTGTTCCCAGGCGGTCACCCATCCAAGTACTGACCGCGCCCGACGTTGCTTAACTTCGGTGATCGGACGAGAACCGGTGTATTCAACGTGGTATGGACGTTGGCGACAACACTACCGAAAGTCCTAACCATAAATAAGGCATGTTGTCAACTAAAATCAAATAAAAAAGCAAAAAGCCAACGGCACGTGGTGTTCCCAGGCGGTCACTCATCCAAGTACTGACCGCGCCCGACGTGGCTTAACTTCGGTGATCGGACGAGAACCGGTGTATTCAACGTGGTATGGACGTTGGCGACAACACTACCGAAAGTCCTAACCATAAATTAAGCTTGTCTTGTTGTCAACTAAAATAATAAAAAAACAAAAAGCCAACGGCACGTGGTGTTCCCAGGCGGTCACCCATCCAAGTACTGACCGCGCCCGACGTTGCTTAACTTCGGTGATCGGACGAGAACCGGTGTTTTCAACGTGGTATGGACGTTGGCGACAACACTACCGAAAGTCCTAACCATAAATAAGGCTTGTTGTCAACTAAAATGAAATAAAAAAACAAAAAGCCAACGGCACGTGGTGTTCCCAGGCGGTCACCCATCCAAGTACTGACCGCGCCCGACGTTGCTTAACTTCGGTGATCGGACGAGAACCGGTGTATTCAACGTGGTATGGACGTTGGCGACAACACTACCGAAAGTCCTAACCATAAATAAGGCTTGTTATCAACTAAAATGAAATAAAAAAACAAAAGCCAACGGCACGTGGTGTTCCCAGGCGGTCACCCATCCAAGTACTGACCGCGCCCGACGTTGCTTAACTTCGGTGATCGGACGAGAACCGGTGTATTCAACGTGGTATGGACGTTGGCGACAACACTACCGAAAGCCCTAACCATAAATAAGGCTTGTTGTCAACTAAAATGAAATAAAAAAACAAAAGCCAACGGCACGTGGTGTTCCCAGGCGGTCACCCATCCAAGTACTGACCGCGCCCGACGTTGCTTAACTTCGGTGAACGGACGAGAACCGGTGTATTCAACGTGGTATGGACGTTGGCGACAACACTACCGAAACTCCTAACCATAAACAAGGCTTGTTGTCAACTAAAATTAAATAAAAAAACAAAAAGCCAACGGCTCGTGGTGTTCCCAGGCGGTCACCCATCCAAGTAATGACCGCGCCCGACGTTGCTTAACTTCGGTGATCGGACGAGAACCGGTGTATTCAACGTGGTATGGACGTTGGCGAAAAGACTACCATAGTATAAATAGAAAAGTAGCTCGACTCCGGCCCTTTAGGAGATTCTGATACCTAATGACGCTCGGGCGTCAGGGTTGTCCAAACTTCTTTTTCAATTTTAGTCACCTACTTGGCCATACTGTGATTTATAATCATGGTAATTTTCATAAATTACACAAACCTAAAGTAAGTATAAATATTGTTAGGTACCTAAGTACCAAATTTAAATTATGTTACTTACATACTTTTTATCTGTTGACACTAAATAATAATTATGTTTATAGGTATGTGATGTGATATGTTAATTCCTTTTCGACCTTTTGATAATGCCGCTTTTGCGCAAGGCGGCTTCCTTTGGCTACTTAGGTACCTATTATTGGCGGCACGCGCCGCCGCCGCGCGGCTTCCTTAGACCATATTGGCCGCTCGCTTTGGTTCTAGGCTTGTGCTTTGGGTACTGGGCAACGATAAGCATACTTATGTAGTGAAAAATACATACTTAATATGACTACATAGGTACTATCACGATCGTTAATTTGTGACCCATTTCAAGAAAAATAGGCTTGAAGTTGTCAATGTCATTAGAGATGCCAAATCATTCGTAACCTATAGGAGACTCAACCTTATTGTTGTAGAATGTCAGAATGACTTTGGACCTAAGGTGGGTCCCAAATTTAAGTTCGTGACTGTACATATAAAACGCCCAAGACTCAGAAACAAAAAATACCTACTCGCACTCATCACACGAATATTTGCCCTGACCGGGAATCGAACCCAGGACCGCTAGCTTCGTAAGCAAAAGGTCACTACCCACTACCTAGGCCATCCACGTCGTCACATGTTACCTGTCACGTCACACTCAATTACTTAAATTACCTACTTAATACGTATTTATTTCACCTAGGTATACTATAGGCAGGCCGGTACGAAATACCTTTTATTAAATCTGGATATAGTTGTACCTACCTAAGCTAGGTTTAGACATCCGCATACAGAACAATATTTACGCGTTTTCGGCAGCGACATCGTCGCTCGATAGGTAAGTACGCGCACTACAACAAAACATGACCGAACGCAATGACGCCGCGGCCCCGGCTAAGTTCCCTTGAAATTTCGCCACAGGCCCAAAGGCGCCAAACGCCACAGGCCCCGCCCACAGCCGCAAGCCGCGCGATGTACCTTTGTTTGAAGACGATCTACTGTTCTCTATACTGTGACACTACCGAAAGTCCTAACCATAAATTAAGCTTGTTGTCAACCGTCTTGACTATGAGTGTCAACCGTCATCCCGCGAAGATCGCGTGTGTGAAGATTCAGTGTCTAAAATCTAAATAACAGTGTTTTTTTACGAGAACAACCTGAAAACTATTAAGATTAATCAATATTGTGACTGTGGAAGTGTTATCTCAGTGTTTTATCTTCAAATACGGCTCAAAAACCCTTTGATAAATATCTAACTCAGTGAAAAATATCGCTCGTTCCCGAAATACCAGTATTTCAAAATACCAAACTACTCTTTTTACCAGGTTCGCTAAAAACCAGATTCGAAATATTGGGTAAAGATAATAAACAATACCCTAATTTGTATGTTTAGTTTTGGGATTTCAATATATTGAGAATCAGGTATTTTAAAATACTGGTATTTCGGGAATGAGCGAAAAATATCTACTCCTACCCTCTTTTGGATAATAAATATCACCTTCTAAATTTCCGATAAAATTATTTTTGACACTTGAGTGTGGCCACACAAAAAGTAATGTTGCCGTGGTTAGCATTTAAATTCTCCACAACATAATGGGAAAACCAAATGATATCCAACAAAAAGAAAACAACAACGGGAACTCAAGAGGACCCAAAAAATATACCCAGCAAGTGTTTCACCCAAGTTTATTTCAGAACAACACTGTTAAAATGTCTTCAATTAGTGATCCTATTCAAAATTTACCATCAATATCTGACAATCTGTTAGGTGAGAACACAATGAATGTCACAATGGATTATCTCAACGAGACAGAAAGCCAAGACACAGCATCATTGTCGTTGTCAGAGCACCCACCATGGCAAAACGTACCTATCCTAAAGAGCTCTAAGCGTAGACGAACTTCGGACTCCCCACCATCACAGGCACAAAAAGGCAGAAATGAAAATAGATTCTTGGGGCTAGAAACGGACGTAACTGGCGACAACGAGAAGCCGGTCAAACAAACTGTACCAAAAGAAAACAAACCACCACCACTCATCTTGTATAGCATTGAAGATGTAAATAAACTGATGGAAGTAATTGAATCTGTTTTGGCCAAAAATTATTTTCATACTCTATTAAGATTGTCAACAAAACCCAGATACGTATCAGTTGTTCATTGATTGAGGGATACAGGAAGCTAATGTCCCGTGTGCGTGAAATAGGACTCATTGGGCATACATTCACCCCTAAGGCAGAGAGGTGCTGTCGTATAGTAATAAATAATCTACATTACTCCACACCTCACGAGGCCATTCGTGAAGAAATAGAAAAAACAGGAAACATAGTCCAAGGAGAAATTATAAATGCTAGGGTAGGACCCAATAAAAGGCCCTCAACAACTTTTTTTGTCAATATTGCACCAAGCGAAAAGAATAAAGAAATTAAAAGCATCCGTAGGTTCTATAACACCATCGTTAAGATTGAAGATCCCATTAGACGGAAAACAATAGTCCAATGCACCAAATGCCAGCAGTATGGGCACACTAAAAATAATTACGCTTACGACCGTTTCGCTGCGTCAAATGTGCGGAATCCCACAAAACTAGTGATTGTCCTAAAGTCGATAAAAATACACCAGCTAAATGTGCACTATGCTTAGGAAGTCATCCAGCAAATTATAAAGGGTGTGAAGTATACAGAGAGATACTCAAAAGGCGAACAATGAAGAACAAGCCAATCAACAGAGGAGAAGGCTCCTTCCCTTCGAGACCGGAGAGGAGTGAAGCTCAAAAGCTAGAGCCAATAGCAAACATTGAAGGCAAGAGAAAAACCTATGCAGAAGTGCTCCAAAGAGAGACAATAACACATTCAAACAATCACCCTGATGAACCAACTCAAGACTTTCGGGTTTTACTTATCGCACAATCTCAAAAAATGGATAAATTGTTAGATCAAATGGGTTCCCTAGTGGGACTCTTGACAACTCTTGTGTCTAAACTACTTAAATGAATGTTTTAAGAATAGCTACATGGAACATAAACGGCTTGGCATCTAATAAGCTGGAAGTCGAACATTTTCTACAATCTAATAAAATAGACATACTTTAGTCTCAGGAACACATTTGACGGACCAACGTACTGTAAAGTTTAATGGATATAACGTCTATGCAACAACCATCCAGACGGCACGGCTCATGCTGGAGCTGCAGTCATCATAGGAGGTAATATTCATCAATACCCAATACCAAGCTTCAAACACGACTACTTACAAGCTGCAATAGTATGTGTGACTGACTGGAGGGGACCGCTCTACGTTGCAGCGGTGTACTGCCCACCACGCCATAGAATCGATGAAAACATGTTTGGTGACTTCTTCCAATGCCTGGGAGCGAGATCTATTAGTGGAGAAGACTGGAATTCAAAACATACCTTTTGGGGATCCCGACTTATCACATCACGAGGACGAAAGTTAAAAAAGTGCATAGATAGTAGAAAATTTAATGTACTAAGCACAGGAGAACCAACACATTGGCCGACGGACTCGCGAAAAACACCAGATCTCATCGATTTCTTTATTATCAAAGGAATCTCTCATGATTACGTTAAAGTAGAATCCAGCTTAGATGGCACCTCGGATCACTCGCCAGTTATATGTACCCTAAGTTGTACGGTCATTCACAAAGAACCCAGAGAATCCCTGTACAATTTCAAAACAGACTGGGACACTTTTCGAGCGTACGTAGAACAAAACGTCGAGCTGCAAATATCGTTAAAAACTGAAGATGAAGTAGAAAACGGTACCCATTATATAACTAATCTCATTCAACAAGCAGCCTGGCTGGCTACGCCTCCACTCAACCACAAACCGCAATCCGGGGACTACACCATCGAAGTACAAAAGAAAGTTACTGAGAAAAGGAGACTAAGACGTATATGGCATATGAGCAGAAACTCGCACGACAAAAAAGCTCTTAATAAGGCTGGCAGAGAACTAAAAGAAACTCTCTCAGAGCTTAAAAATAAAACCCTTCAGAATAGACTACAAACTCTGTCTGCTGACTGCAAGGACGACTACTCTCTCTGGAAATTTACACATGACTTCCAAAGACCCCAGGAACCAGTACCTGCTCTAAAAAAGAAAAATGGTGGCTGAGCTAGAGACCATAAGGAGAAGGCGGAGCTTTATGCAGAATTCCTAGAAGATACTTTCAAACCTAACAACGCCGATCCCAGCTATCCTGAAAGGGATATTGATGAAGTAAATGTCCTTACCATTCAAACCAGTATCACCCCGAGAAATCCAACGAGAGATAAACCTACTCAAACTAAAAAAAGCACCTGGGTTTGACATAGTCACAGCAGAGATTTTAAAGAGACTACCCAGAAAAGCAGTTATTTACCTTACTACCCTCTCTAACTTCTGCCTGAGACTGCATTATTACCCAGCACTATGGAAAGTATCTATTATAATAATGATTCCAAAACCAGGAAAACCTCAAAATGAAGTATCATCTTACAGACCGATCAGCCTGCTACCAATACTGTCCAAGCTATTTGAAAAAGTCATAATGAAACGCCTGATACCAATCTTGCATGAAAACAATATCATACCTGGTCATCAGTTTGGATTCCGAGCCGATCACTCTACCATCGAACAAATTCGAGTAGCCCAAAAAATAAGGCAATCATTAGAAAGGAAGGAGCTGTTTTCCTTGATGTTCAACAAGCCTTCGACAGAGTCTGGCATAAGGGCCTAGAATACAAATTAAAATCCATGTTACCCAACTCTGCCTATATGTTGCTCAAAAACTAACCTAACCTAACCATAAATAAGGCTTGTTATCAACTAAAATTAAATGAAAAAACAAAAAGCCAACGTGGTGTTCCCAGGCGGTCACCCATCCAAGTATTGGCCGCGCCCGACGTTGCTTAACTTCGGTGATTAGATTAGGTATCCTCTTACACACTCAGTTGTTCGAATGTGCAGGTTTCCTCATGATGTTTTTCTTCACCGTAAGAGCATCAGAGTATGTAGTTAAGTTAGAAAAACTCATTGGTACATGGTGACCGCGGGCATTCGACCTCGGTACCTTATGATTACGAGTCGACACCCTAGGCCACGGATGCACTAAAATACATGGTGACCGCGGGCATTCGGCCTCGGTACCTTATGATTACGAGTCGACACCCTAGGCCACGGATGCACTAAAAATAAACATTAAGTATTTGGGTGCAAAAATAAAAAAACTTACCCAACTCTCGGCCCCCACATGCAGCTGGGGCACAACTCCATGTTCTCCTTGTCCTCATGCTTGGAGCAGATCGTCCTGGTGCTGGAGAGGATCTTGGAGACCAGGGTCACCTGCTTCTGCGCTTTTTGGGGAGGGTTCTTGCGGTCTGGAATGTGGAGGTAGATGAAAACTTGAGCTCATTGAGTTCCTTTTATGCCATGGAAAAGACAAACGAGCACACATGCCATATACATTTACAATCCCTAGACCAATCTCAAGACTGCCATCTTAAGACTGCAAATGCGTTGGCAATTCTGAGGATTAAGATGAAATGCCCCTATGCTAGTCATTTCACCAGATGTCTTATCAAGCAGGAACACAACGATGCGAACACTACTGTGTAGCGGTGGGTTAAAAGATAAGAGTGTGAGTACCAAGTTTGATAAATTTTTTTAAGAGGACAATTACTGTTTTTCAGTTTCTTATAATTATATTGTGATTGAACTCACGTATAATCTTAACCAGCCACTCCCGGCGGCAGGCGGGATGGAAGGCTGAAGGGCAGTTAGGGCACTCTCTCAGCCTCTCCCCCTTGCCGCAGACCAGGCACCACGAAATGTGCAGGGTTACAGGCACCTTCGCTAGCGATGTGGAGCCCTGGAAACGTTGCCGCCATTTTTTAATAGGAGTAATGCCATTTTTTTCACAAAATGACTTAGGTGCAAATGTAGCAATATTATGAATATTAATTTGTTCTTTTTATTTTTTCGTGTATTCGTCATATGTGTTTGCAGACAAAACATTTAATAAATAAATAAATAAATAAAATAAATATCAGGGGACAATGTCACACAAATTGAACTAGTCCCAAACTAAGCTCTAGGCTTGTACAGTCACGAACTTTAATTTGGGACCCACTTTAGGTCCAAAGTCATTCTGACATTCTACAACAATAAGGTTGAGTCTCCTATAAGTTACAAATGATTTGGCATCTCTAATGACATTGACGACTTCAAGCCTATTTTTCTTGAAATGGGTCACAAATTAATGATCGCAATAGTACAATGGGTACTACACAATGATAAACACTTATATAGATAAATATAAATTTAAATATATAGAAAACATCCATGACTCAGAAACAAATATTCGCGCTTATCACACAATTATCTGCCCTTGCTGGGATTTGAACCTAGGACCATTAGCTTCATAGGCAGGGTCACTACCAACTATGCCAGTGCGTTTATAATTTTATAAAAATAATCAATTTTTGTATGGTGGAACATTCTTTTAGACAAATAAGTAATAAGATGACGTGTCATACTTAACTTTAATCTACTTATTTCAAAGTAAGGAAACTTTATTTTTTAAGCCATGACTTTGTGTATATGATTTTTAACAAAGTATGTTTAACTACTGATCAAGCAACAGGCGTTTGCAGCTTAACCTTTTGAATGCCATACGTTGAATACACAATGTGCCACCCACACGCCAAACATGTTTGCTATGCTATGCAAATTACACCTTATTGCTACCAAACAAAGTTTCTTTTAATCTTGAACTCTTGTCGGCTGTAGCCGACGTGGCGTCAGTGGCACGACTTTTAGTTGACGGCCAGAGCCGACTGTGGCGTAGAAAAGGTTAAACTATAAATGTTTAATGATAGATTGGATAATAGGTACCTAAATTATTACTTTCTAGTAATACTGCCAGCAAATCAAATTCGCCAAAATATTCACACATAATAAAATACAATTTATACTCACAGCATCTTCATCAGCATTTTCATCTTTCACCGACATCTGCTTATGAACAAAGTGATACCGCCAGCACTGGTGCAGATAACTCTCTATTTCCTTCTCAGTAACAATATTCTTTATCACCAGTTCAAATTTATCCTCCGTACTAGCATCAACGTTCATCAAATAGTCCAAGCTATCATCATTGGCTATTATGTCTTCCTGAAGTGTTGAATAATATCTATCAAACAACATTTCTTTTCCTCTTCGTACAAAGTCTTTGAAGGCGTTCTCATATTTCCCTTGCTTTAGAGGTGTGTGTCGGAAGTCATATGTTGTGTTGAGATCTGGCTCCTTGTGTTTAGTTGGTTTAACATCAAATGGTATTATATGATCTTCCTTAATTTTTCTCTGGAAGAGTGTAGTGTTATTACTTTAGTAATATTATTATAAACTTTAACCATATTACGTTAAGGTTGAAATTGTCTATAAACATAGTAAGTATTTACCTGTAAGTATGAAATAATTTTATTTATCAAATTACTACTAAAAAGCGTAAATAGGTAGAAGGTATATTAAATTTTATCCTCCTTTAACAGGTACCTTCTTTGGGGCATCATTGCTTTTTGGTGGAGATACTTTAGCCACTTTGTCTGCTGGTCCATAAAAGGGTCTGCCCCGCTCAGCTAAATGCAGACAAGTATACGGAATCCATAGCTGTTGCCTGGTACGCATGGTTTCCACGTAGTAGCAGAGTTGTTTAGTAGCCTTCATGGTGCCATCTTCATTGCAAGTAATACCTAGGACTGTATTGAAAATTTTACGGTTTATATTGTGTTGTTTTACTACTCGGGCGGATGGTAATGTATAAAACTCTTTTAAAAAAAATAACAGGTAAGCACTAGTTATTGAGACAATCTTTAATTTTAAAACTCAATCTTAAAAAAAAGTTGTAAATGTTTTAAACACGTGGTAAAATTGGGCTAAGCACCTACTTCCCAAATGCCATGCCAATTATATTAAAACTTTACAATCATTAGAAGATAAATGATAATTTTATTGAGGTTTTAGAATTAACAAATAAATAATAATAGTTACTTAAATACTTTACCTTTAACATCGTGAAACAACCCTTCTTCATTTTTAACAACTTTCACCTTAGCGTAAACTTTCTTGCATATTCTGGCCAGCGCGACATCACCGAGCTTCCAAACATAAATGGGACCCATTTTGAAAACTTTACGATGACATCAAAATTGAAAAGGGATTTCGTGACAAACTTAAAACTATTTACAAACAATTAACATGCCCACGTGACGGATTCAATGCAAAATAAAAATAAACACATACCTAAGTATATAAACAAACATATTTTTGTACATATATCACAATGCCACATTAATAGTTCAGTTCAGCGATTGTATTTTTCGTAAAGAAGAATTTAAAAAACATATATATTTTAAAATTAGCCCCGAATTTAATAAATAATGTAGAGTCAATTAATGTCAATAAATTTCAAAACAAAACTAAAAAACCAAAACTCAAATTATGAAAACAACGCGCGAAAATTTAAATTGAAATACAGTGACATCTGGCGTCGAGTAGATGCACTTTTTAGTTCTAACCCGCGGTACGTCAATTATTTCTCATAGAGGTTGGCAGTAGTCAGAAAATTTGTAAATAAATAATATGTAATCAAATCATCTCTTACTAGTTTTTTTTTGTTCTGTTATTATATGAGATATTTATTTTTGTTTCTTTCTTGCTAACAAAATGACACTAATGATATTTTTACATACAATGCCATCTAGCGTTGAGTAGATGTACTTCACAGTTCTTAGGTGTAGTATGCAAAAGCTTAGACCGATAATCATAGATGTCACTAGCAGTCCTCAAAACACAATTATAATGTAATTAATCACACCACTAATTTACTACTATTACTTAATCTGTGGTCAAGCTACCAAGCACTGCGCCTAAAGGCGATGCATTCTGCAAATGTTAACGACTCCAGAGTTTAAAGTAGACCTACGAGTAGGACCTACCTATCTACCTACATAGGTACTTCCATTCGCCTATATTTTCACAGATTTCTAACAGTCGTTAGCTTTGTTAAAATGCAACTTGACTAGCCCTAGGTGCCCCCCGAGGTGCTTAATGCGAGCCATGACCTCCTGGAATATCAGTCTATGTTGTTGTGTATGGTTATGTTGTTTTTTGATATTGTCTCGTTTTTCGTTTCTTGGTGTGTGTTAGGTTACTTAAAATAGGATTACCTACTTTTTACATCATGTGAAATAAAATATCTCTTTTAACCCGATGTTGATCATCAAGATACAATACCTAACTACCTATTCAGCGTTTTGTTGTCAGGTTATTGATCCTGCTGCGACGATAACATGCACATTAGCGCCCCTAGTGGCACACGGAGGAACTAATTTACTCGGGAAAGGAGGCAGCCGAAGGTACGTAAACTTTTTTGCGTAGATTTGGTGCTATGGTTTTAATGAAATCAGATTAAACACAAATATACTTTAACATTTACTTTATGTTATTGTTATTAATATAATAATATAATGATTTTATAGAAGTAAATTGAAGAATAACCATTTAGGAATTACAACATTTAATCATGTACACTTCAGTACCTTGTCTATTTAACGTCTTGTTCAAACTGCCATATAGGAATTGTCACAGCGATTATACACAAGTGTACACATATTTATGAACTCAACTGTACCTACCTATACCCGCATTTAGCGTGCGTCAGTACCTAAATCTAAAATAAGCCTAGGTAAGTATGTTGAATTTTACAAAACAGGATTTTTTACCATTGTAAGTACCTACCTAAGTACCTATTAGAACATTTACTTAGTCATAATTTTAAGTTTAAGGAGGATATCCGAAATTCAGATTTACCTAAGTGAGTTGATAGTTTTAATTATAGGATATTATGTAGGAGGATGTATTAAGTAATTAATATCTAAGTAAATTAATCAATTACTCAATCATAAAACCCTTAACACACTTTCAAAGAATATTGGCCTACCTATTCAGGCCAACCTAAGTACTTACATCGCGTCACATATTCTTTAATTTCTTCATTTGTTTACTTCCGCAGAATACAACTTCTATCTATAGGCTCACTGTATTTCATAATTTCATAAATCGTAAAGTAGGTAGTAGGCGTCCTGACCTTTCTTAATATCCCCCCGGGTTTCGGTGTCCAGGTTCGATTCCCGGTATGGGCAATTTATTTGTGCGGAGCGCTAGTAGGTAGGTATCTATTTGTTCCTGAGTCTTGGATGTTTTCTATAATATTTATTTAAAAGTACATTTTATACATATAAGTATGTTTATCGTTATCTATGTAGTACTCATAATACAAGCCTAGAGCTTAGTTTGGGACTAGGTCATTTTGTTTGAGATAGTCCTCCGAATTTTATAATACGTATTTACTTGCTAGGTAGGTATTTATTAAATTAAATAAACGGTACGTAATGTACCTACTACATATGAGTAATGCAGTAGATATCCGACCAACAAAAGTTTTCCAAACAATATCACATCACAAATCTTTTATAAAAATAAACAATTCTGTCCCCACTCAGTTCTGTGCTCTGATTGGTGGATTTCGAGGGGGCGTGGCCGGTACAGCGCAGCATCCAATGACATCATCTCCCCGATCGATTGCGAAGGGGACCATTATATCGTTAGGTATATTTCTTATCGATATTGAGATATAAAATAAACTAGTGGCTGTGGTTGAGAAGATGATGGATTTACTCTGGATTGGACGATTAGATTATGTGTAGTGAGTGACCAACAATTTTGATGATTTAGTTTAGGTACTTATATCGGGTACTGATGTGAACTTCTACAGACAACGGACCGTTAATAATGTTTGACAATAACCTCGTTCTTCGACCAAATCAAGTCGTGATACGATTTTAATCATTTAATATCATTGCATTACCACATAAAAACACCTATCTAGACCATACGAAGTCTTGTCTGCCATACCTACAATGGCAATAATAGTTCTAGCGTGATGTTAGACGATTTATGATACCTACCTTATTTATTTTATGGTGAGTAGGTAAATTAAATTAAGTTAACAAATTTGTAACAGAATACGAATAGATTACATTTCTTTTATAAACTTTATCGATAAGCGAAGAAATGAATGCGATTTTAATTAGAAGCATCACTAAATTTACCAAATGATCTTTCACAAGCCCAATAAGATATAAAAATATTATACGTTTCAGGTTGCATCGTTTAAGTTAACAGGGGGCCTAACATGGCTGCGTTTATCGCGTGACAAAATGTGGTCAAAACTTCTGTCACTTTCTGACAAGTAGGTAAGTACATTAAGTACGAGAGTGAAGGATACTTTATCTTTAGTTAAGGATGATAAAGGCAACCATACTAGGGCCGCTGTAAACTAGGGGTCGTCTTAGGGCGGCCACACATCATGGCCACTAGTCGCCACGCCGCGTTCAGCTCAGCCACTAAAGGCAGCCAGAGCCACTAACTGCGGCCACTGGTGACCAGAGCCGTCTTAAATTATGCTGGGGCCCTAGGGCACAGAAGAATTTGGGGCCCCTTTTGCAAAGTAAAGAAATCGAATTATTAGTAACATTTCTACTATGATCTCCAGTGATCGGAAATAGGTGAGCTAATTTGCCTAAACTTGATGCATGTTCATTCAATAATGTATTCCCATCTCTCTCACGCATGAATGCATCAAGTTTAGGCAAATTAGCTCTACCTATTCCGATCACTGATGATCTCCCATTTATTATGGGTAATAAATTGTCGGTCCTTCGGCGCCCCCAGAGGGCTCAGACAAGATGCACTACGCTAACTAACGTTTCTATTCGATTCGTTTTTAAACCACGTGACTTTTCGTATCACGTATATTTTCCAGTGACGCGATCGGTTTAAATACGAATCGAATAGAAACGTTAGTTAGCGTAGTGCATCTTGTCTGAGCCTTCTGGGATGGTAAAGACCTAGCGAGCGCGGACGACTACGACTCCCGCAGCTTGTGACTCGGAAGCGGCCATTCAAACTCTCAGTTTGCGCCGATGCTATACAAAATGTATGAAAAATCTCGTTCACTGTGGCGGCTACAACTGCCACAAGTGCCTTTGCTATGGTTGCCACTAGTGGCATAATGTGCGGCATTAATACCTATCTACTTTTATGTTTGATCTGTCAAAGGCGTTAAACAATAAAGTACAAAAGTGTGATGCTACTTGGCCGACTGTACGTTGTGTTGTGTACGTTGATGTTTCATTTTTAGGGTTAGCGGCCGGAATACCCATTAAAAACGCAATGCTAAACCTACGTCCTTCTGGAAGTTACCACGCGACCAGTAACTAGCGCATTCGGCTGTGGCACCTCGATACCAACGACTTCGGGAGGGCCAAGGCAGACCTCCTGTGCGCCCCGACCGTTCCGGCTGACGCATTGTTAATTTTACTAACCTAACCCAGGCCTAATATGGCAGCGTTTATCGCGTGACATTTTGGATAAGGCATCCGTCACTTTCTGACACGTAAATAAGTACGAGAGTGACGGATGCTTTATCCACATTCGACACGCGATATAGACTCAGCCTTAAGGCCCGCTAACCTAATAAGCGGGGAAACCTAAACCCTGAGTCCGCTACTGATGCCAGGCCACAAAATTAGGTATTAGATACATGACTCCTTTTTCCGCGTAATTGAGTAAAATTCCCAATTAAGTTTAGGATGAGTCACCCGGCCGGCGGCCGCGGGGTTTCCAGTACCTAGCGCTAAACCGCCAGGGGTGATGACCTAAAACCCTAGAACAGTCATCCGAAGTGACCACTGCCTAAATTAACCCAATTCATACCTAGTTAGTTAGTTAGTTAGTAGTAGTACAAAATAGGTATAGGGGTGAGCTTGGTTTGCTCTACATATAAAAAGTGGCCAAGTGCGAGTCGGACTCGCCCATGAAGGGTTCCGTGAAAGGTAAATTGCGGTTTACGATTTATGACGTATAAAAAAAAACTACTTACTAGATCTTGTTCAAACTAATATTCGGTGGCAGTTTGCATGGTAATGTACATCATATATTTTTTTTAGTTTTATCATTCTCTTATTTTAGAAGTTACAGGGGGGACCACATTTTACCACTTTGGAAGTGTCTGTCGCGCAAACTATTCAGTTTAAAAAAAAAAAAAACCTCAATATCATTTTTGAAGACCTATCCCGTATGGGTTTGATAAAAAAAGTTTTTGAGTTTCAGTTCTAATTATGGGTAACCCCCAATTTTTTTTTCTATTTTTGTGTGAAAATCTTAATGCGGTTCACAGAATACATCTACTTACCAAGTTTCAACAGTATAGTTCTTGTAAAGATCGCGGGAACGCGGTGGATGCGAAAAGCACAAGACCGGTCTGAGTGGAGAGCCTTGGGGGAGGCCTATGTCCAGCAGTGGACGTCTTTCGGCTGACATGATGATGATGATGATGAGTTCGTATAGTTTCGGAAAAAAGTGGCTGTGCCATACAGTCGGACAGACAGACAGACAAACATGACGAATCCATAAGGGTTCCGTTTTTTGCCATTTGGCTACGGAACCCTAAAAACTACAGGCATAGGTACGACTAAAAATCGTTATGACGGAAAATGTACTACGTAAAACCATAAATAAAGTGTAATAAAGTATAGTATAATATTATTATATTTCCTCTATGGTAAAACTATACTTCTATGTTAGTAGCTTTGCAAAAATAGTCGAATTTTGCTCATTACATTATTCAAATATAGAAGCTGTAGCTATAGCTAGACTTTAAAGCAAACGGTTTAAGAGCAAACAGTATAAATAGGTACCCAGCAATAATGTATAAAGATCATATTTTTAACCGACTTCAAAAAAAGGAGGAGGTTCTCAATTCGTCGGGTTTTTTTTTTATGTATGTTCCCCGATTACTAGAAGACCACTACCCGATTTGAAAAACTTTTTCGTTGTTTGAATGGGTATAATTTCTAGTTGGTCCCATTGTCAAGACGTCAGGATCTGATGATGGGATCTTGGAGAAATCAAGAGAACTCCTCAAATATTATAGGCACACCTATAGCGATTTCGGTATTTTTCATTGTAACTCGTGCATTTGCTTTTGAAAAGTACTATATGGTGAAGTGGAACTGATGATGAAGACCACAGATGGCCACCGGAACTCCTTAACGGTACCTATTTCAAGGGTGGCGATAAGATATTTCGATTAAGATAGTTGAGCGACTATGCCGAAGCACATTTAGGTTTAAATATGACTATGACATTCCCGCGGCGTTGTCTGCGGCGAGCTTGCAATGTTCTATAGTTTCTCATTAATATTTAGAAGTGGAGCTACGTAACAGCATAAATAGGATCAATAAAAAGTATAAAATAAAATAAATGTTTAAAAAAACAAAAACCCGCCTTCAAAAAGCAAAAAATAACTTCTTTAAAATGGTAGGTAAATAGGTCAGTCCAACTGAAGTCGGCGTCCAACAATATTTTAACCAAAAGCAGACTTCAGTTGGACTGACCTATTTACCTACCATTTTAAAGAAGTTATTTTTTGCTTTTTGAAGGCGGGTTTTTGTTTTTTTAAACATTTATTTTAGAATAATGTACTTCATAAGAAAACTTGGACTCATTTTGCAGGCAAGGACCTTTCATAGTTGTACGGTTTTACGGCAGAACAATAACTTTTTCTCAAAAATGTTCGGAAACGTTGACATTACTATCTACATAATGAGACGAATGCGAAGTATTTCGCATTAGTTCGCAGTAGTACTGTAGTGTACGAGGGTAGGCGTGAACGCAGGATTAGGAGGGTACTTGGAGATTGTGTGGGACATTATAGTTTTCATACAAGTAACTTGGTTTTACTTCAGCTCATCCCTACAAAATATATAACATTGTGGCGACGAGGATGGGATGTTTTCTCGTTGAGATATCTAATGGGTATAATTAAGGAAAAGATTGGAAATCGAATGTTTAGAATTTATGTACCTAGATTAGATATCTCAACGAGAAAACATGCAGATCAAATCTGGAATTATAGAGGAAAAGATGACGGAACGCAGGATCCCGTCGCTGACCAAGACTCTGATTATGCATTTGTGACAGTGGCAGATGACATCGCATCCGCAGCTGCCGCAAGCGATTTAGAGCGGTCTCAGGAGCAAATGGCTCCAGAAGGCAGTGATTGTTCGGAGTGTTCAGAGTACGTTCCCAGTGAGGGGGAGGAAGATTCTTCTTACTACGAGCCCTCTGAACGGTCGCCGGCTCGCTCGAATATAATGCTAAGACCACGTGTTAATCGTTAAGTTATTGATAACAGCTTTGTTTTCATTTTTTTTGATATTTTTGTTATTTTTTTAGTTACCATGTAGAAAGTATTTTAGGTTGGGGAGATGTAGTGTACGAGGGTAGGCGTGAACGCAGGATTAGGAGGGTACTTGGAGATTGTGTGGGACATTATAGTTTTCATACAAGTAACTTGGTTTTACTTCAGCTCATCCCTACAAAATATATAACAAGTACATAGTTTACTGACAGTTCTCAAATTAAAAAAAAAAACATTGCGTGCTCGCTACACAAGCCCGCAATGTTGCATAGGTACTAATTCCATTACTATCTAGCTTGTAACTTTTTAAAAAGTGAAAAAGTCCATAATAAAATGATGGCACAAGTCTTATACATCCAAATTTTATTCGACACATAACTTTTTTATCTGTCTGGAATAGTTTGTTTTTTTTAAAACAAAGCTTGCGTTTCTCCTTGTCATAAACAAAAAGGCGGTAAAGAGTGATGGTTTTTTCACATGAAGTTTCTGTTTGTATGCAATTTAAAAAATGAGTTCAAGCGTACGGAAAGACGTAAGATTTTACTCCAACACAATTTTTTTCTGGCGACTTTTGAGAAAAGCACTATATTTGCCTCGGCAGGAACAGCAAATGCGGGCTTCGTATTACCAGTTAACCAATACTCGGCCCGCAATTGCCTACTTCCATGCCTAGGCAATAATGTACTATTAATAAGGCGTTCAACTTTGAACCTCTTTCGCATTCTTTCGATCTATTGCCACCTTCCGACTTCATCATCAGATCAGCTCCAAGACACCACAATATTACATTGCCATGGTTTACTTACCTGTGTATTCCAAATTGACTTGCAAGACTTGAACATTTCACTAGAACCACATACCTACTACATAACAAGTTAAATAAGTTTGTAATAACAAAAATATAAATTATCCTTACGCAACTTGCGTGCAAAGGTACCCTTAATTACCGGCTTATGATTTTAATTACTGTAAAGGTGTCCCCCAAGGTTCCAAGCGAAAGTAAGCAGATGCAACTTTCGCCCAAATTGTACCTACCACAGGCATGTTGATAAAATAATTAACGGTTCAAGTATTTTAACCGACTTAAAAAACGGAGAAGGTTCTCAATTCAGTTGTATTTTTTTAATGTTTGTTATTTCGGAACACCGTCATTTCTGAACTGATTTGAAAAGGTAAGTTTCCGGATGGGTATTTTTTTATGAAAATCTATTTCTGATGACAGACTTTATGAGGAATTGAGGGAATTTCTCAAATATATAGACATACACTTAGCGATTTTTAACCGACTTCAGAAAAAGGAGAAGATTCTCAAGTCGACTGTATGTTTTTTTGTTGTAACAGGTAAAGCATTTCTATTCAGAAAGTATCATTTGGTGAAGTGGAACTGACGAAGAAGACCGCAGACAGCCACTGGAAATTCTTAATGATACCTTCTTCAAGGGTGGCGACAAAATATCACAATAAATATAGTTTTAAGTGTCTATGACTGAGCAAATTTTGACGGTCACTATAAAGCATAAATATCTAATTGGATTTTTTTTATACGCAATTCGTAATTGTAATATTTATTGTATGTTTCACAGGAACAACCATCGTTTTCCGGATCGTCTAAATCCAGGACTTAGGAATTAGTTTATCTCGGCTTAGAAATGACCAAAATCTTAGGACACATTAAAGGAGATTTATAGAATACTGTAAATTGTGATATCTCTTGCATTTGGCAGTCTATTTATTTGCCAAATTCAGCTCTATTCTACTCGTAAAACTAGGTATACTGCTTTTGACATGCTATCGCATCGCATTGTCATCGTAATGATAGCTATCATTTACTTGACAGTAATAACAGCCCAGTTAAAAACAATACGACACGATATGTCAGAAGTAAGGTATCCTATCGCAAACACTAAAAACGTTTGCCAGCTGTTTCATTTGGCATAATTTTCATTTCCCATAATTTTCATTTTATTCTGAACCTACCTTTTCAAAATGTTTAATGAGATATACTTACATAACCTGTAGGTTAGGTTAGGTTTATTATATAAAAATTGAGGAAAATTAAACAGTTTCAAGGAAAAATTTCTTTCGGACAAATGAAAATTGTGGCAAATGAAATAGCTGGCAAACATTTTTTAGTGTTTCAGATAGGTAACCCAGAAGTAATCTGATTTTACCTAGTTGAATAGAGAGTGTGTACCTATACGTAAAAGTCTCCCCAAATTTTATTTTCTGAGTCTTTTCTTTACAATGTTATTTATACACGTACATAACCCGTGTGGTCACCGGGTTAGAATAGTGCCACTGTCTGTCTTCCCGTGGATGTCGTAAGAGGCGACTAAGGGAATAAAGGCTTGAAGTACTGTTAGGCGATGGTCTTGCAACCCGTCACTAATACGCTGGTAAACATCTTAGCCTGATTGTGCAACATGTGGTTACAGACTTATCAACAAGTTTTTAGAGTTGTTGGTAATTCTGTAGCTCTGCCAACCCCACTCTGGGAATGAAGGCGTGAGTTTATGTATGTATGTATACACGTACATTTCAATTTACCGTCAAGCAAGACGGTAAAATTTGGCAGTTTCTATCGATAGTCTCATAATAATATAGTATGGTGCAAAGAAGTGAATGTTCACATGAATATTCTACTTTTTTTAGTGCATAAGATCTTGACGCGACCGTCCGGCAGTTTTCGACAATCCTATACATTATCGATAACGATACTCGTGACGATCGCAGAATGCATCTTGTCGAGGACCACTGAATGTTTTCTTGGTAATTCTAATTAGATGTCGATATCCGATGCCCCGGTACAAAGTGTGGCAGCGCCCAGTTCGCTGCGCCGGGGCACAATGATCGTCCGGTTGGTAGCTCGTGCCGGCTTTCCGGTACACTTGGAAACACAAGTGATTTTTATATACCTAACTACATCTTAAGTGAATTAGGAAAAATGAACGGTAACAATACATTTAAAAATACTAGAATAAATAATAATTATAAACCTAGGTTTTGGACGCCGCTTTTGTATAAAAAAGGGTCAGTGGAAAACGAAAATACGAATAATTGGTCTAATAAATATGAATTATAATTGAATGTGGGTCAGTACCTACTAGGGTTGCAAATAGAAAAAAAACCAAATGTTTTTTTTCAAATTTATGAAAAAAAACATGAAAAAAAACCTGGCACCATGGTTTTTTTCTAAATTAGGTTTTTTTTCAGATGAACAAAAATATGCCACAATAACGGTTTTTCGTGATTTATTTAACTAAACTATTTTTAGTAAGTGCAAAAAGAACTTCAAACCTATTCACTAGAACTATCAGCACTATCAGCAGCACTATCAACACTAGTTCGGTCAGCATCAGAATTTCCTGGTTCTTCTTCTGTCTCGTCCAAGTCCATTGCTGTTTCTAAGTCAAAGTTGTTAAATGTAATTGGTTTAATGGTTAACATAAAGTCTAAAACAAGTAAAACAACCGTATAAAAGTATTAACTGCCTTGCAAATTTTGAGTTTTCATACTTTTGAAAAAAAACGTACTCCAGAAAAAAAACGGTTTTTTTTCACGGTTTTTTTTCATGTTTTTTTTCAAGTCAGAAAAAAAACCGTTTTTTTACAACCCTAGTCAGTACCTACATGAACCTACTCCTAGAACTTTTTTAAAACATGGAGTGTCGCCACCCAATGGATGTAAAAATATTTGTCCTATCTACAAAACATAAAGTACTTACACTTCTTGAGGTCCGATCATTTGACCAAAAGTAGTTAGATAAGTTTTACGTTTCATTATATTCAAACTTTCATTTCGCAAAAACGAATTTTTGCTTAAGCCATTACATATTAATACAGGTTACATGGGCTTATTAAATGAGTCAGGTTAGATTAGTCATATGACCACAAAAAAAACCGGTCAAGTGCGAGTCGAACTCGCGCATCGAGGGTTCCGTATTTAAGATAATATGGTTGGAAAACGCAAAAGAAAATACTAATTTTGTTATGAACTTTATTCTCTACGCAATAAGGTCCATTTTGACTACCTTAAATTTGAATACAGATTTTAATAGTTTTTTGATAATTTTTCAAAAACTGTAAAGTTTGACAACTTCATTTTATTTTTCCCGTAAAATATAAGTAATTATCTTTAAATCAGGAATTTTTCAGATTTTTTGGTCCATAAACTTCGGAGATAAGGGGGGGAACGGTCATTTTTTGTACATTTTTGGCTATAAATCAAAAAGTACGACCAGAATTAAAAAAAAAAAAATAGTTTCGAAATGTGCAGACTGAGCCCTTTCATATGACATCCCGTTTGCTACAATCAAATAACTTTCATTTTTCAACCCCCATTCTAGACCCCTTAACAAATATTAAGAAAAATAATTTCATACTTTTTTTACTAAAAACAGATGCGGGCAAGCAAGTTATACAACTATGCCAAATTTCAAGTTGATAGCTTTTATAGTTTTTGAGAAAAATTGCTGTGACAGACACCATTTCTACCATTTTGGTACGGAACCCTAAAAAACGAGGTATTTGTGAAATGAAAATTTGTAAAATGTTTGCCAAATGACTTGGTAAAACATTAGTGAGCCAGATATTTTATTTAGTACCTACCAATTTATCCACACGATGTTAACCACTTAACAGACGATTAGAGCGTTAACAGCTGTCAAAATGTATGAACTAACAGTCCATCAACATTGATAAATTGAACATCGTTTGGTGAAATTGGTACTAAAGCCTAGCTATTTTTCGATTTCCACTGCAGTTCGCGACCGTCCACCATTGTAGCAGCATCTGTCGTCGGTTTTTTGCCGTCGGTTTAATTTCGTCTCGTTTTTTGTCGGCGATCGTCGCTTTCTTTTTATCGAACAGGTAGCTTGAACTTTTACCTTTTGTAACAGGACAAGTACGGGCTCTATTCTAATTAGTAAACCCATATTACCTTTGACGTTTTATCGTATTGTTAAAGTTACGATAGCTCTTTACTTGATACTACTAATGGAGTTAAAAGGGCCATTGTTCTTTTTGATGCCTAGGAAAACGTCCCTTAACGTGGACGCTTGTTTAAAGTAATAATTTTCAAAAAAATTGATGACATTAGAAATGCACACAATGTTCAGATTTTGATCTACGTACCTGAATAATGTTTTATACCAAATTGTGTGGGGTTGGGTAAAAAAAGGCTAATATAGTAACGCAGTGGTCGACATTTGCAAGGACGTGGAGACTAGTAACGCAGTGATAATTTGGGCAGCAAATTCTTGTTTTATATAGAAAAAGAACAAAAATAGCGGGTAAATTTACATTAAAAAGTGAGACCTGGTTAAGACTTAACGTGGGGCTCCTGTAAAATAATCTGAAGATACTCGTATCTACGAATTTTTTAAATGGATCTTAAATTTTAGGCATCGAAAAGTAGAATGGCCCAAAAACGATACGATAACATGTCAATATCAATGTTGTTTTAGCCAGTACCTAGAGGAGTTCAGTATTGTCTTTTTTATCTTCATTTTACTATAGGGTCATGTCATTGATTACCTATTATTTTATCGAAATCGCACAAAAACATCGAAAGGCATTTCTCGCCGCATGAGTTAATTTTTGGTTAAGTACCGTTCGGTAACCAAAATTTCGTAACCAGGTACAGAATTACATTAAATTTAAAGGTGGTTACGAAATTTTGGTTACCAAACGGTACTAAACCTAGTTTCTTTGGCAGTTACAAGTCCAAACTAACCTAACTTACGTAATTAATGTTTAAGATGTCCTGAAAACATCATGGTTTCAGCGGAAAATAGCGCTCGATGAAATAAAATTCGATAAGGTGAAATTTGATAAAATTATGGATTCTTCTTCTACTTCTTCTCAGCATAAATAATCGTCCACTGCTGAACATATGGGTTACCACATCATAATTAATCAAGCCTCTATGCTAATATGGAATATGCATGGTTTTTTTTACAGCTTTAATAAAAGCTGATTCATGTAACAAACAAGTGAGAAAAAACATTTTTTGAATAGCTATAAAAATAACCAAGATATAAGCCAACAAAGATTTGTTCCTATCTCTTTCTAGCAAAACAAAATTTTACGTGGAGTTTATGGCTTAACTGCACGATGACGTCACCGGTGCACTTCGAATCTCT
Source organism: Acleris literana (assembly GCA_946894065.1). Taxonomy (NCBI): domain Eukaryota; kingdom Metazoa; phylum Arthropoda; class Insecta; order Lepidoptera; family Tortricidae; genus Acleris; species Acleris literana. The sequence goes on along the minus strand of OX335688.1, from coordinate 5,297,763 downwards.
CTGTCTAATTAGCAGTTTAAAACAGGGATCGTATAGGTACCGGTATTATTTCCATACAAAAATACCGGTATTCAATTTCGGTATCTCGCTTATTATTGAATATTTTTGCTATTCAATGAATTTATATAATAGAATCGTGTTATTACCTAAATTACAGTCGAAAATATCAAGGAAATAATACGAATTAAGGAAGATATTTCAATTTTAACTAATACCGGTATTGATCCGTGGTTTAAAATGCTTGTATCATCCGTATTTCTTGACCGATTTTTATTTTAATTTCACTTTTGGTGATCTCTTTTACGGTATTTTCATATCTTGTTGAGAAATGCGATTTAGAAAATCCATTCATATTCCCTATTGTAATATATAATTTCACCGGTCGTCTTATCCCCACATCCAGTACCCTTAATACCATGAGTTACAATTACCGCACTCGCTAGCTAGTCGAATGCTCTGTCCCTTGCACCCTATAAGAATACTCCGAGGTCTGCGAGGGACAGAGCATTCGACTCGCTGGCGAGTACGGTAATTGTAACTCATGGTGAGGATACAGAACACAACAATTGGAATGCTGCTCGGCGGTAGATTACTCGTAAAGGGTAAGATGGTGGTAGCGATACGGACGGACCTTGCACAAGGTCCTACCACAACAAACTTTAAAAAAAACAATATTGGTAAGGATGTCTTCGATTCTTAGATATTCTAACACAAAAAAAAACAATATAGGTCAGGATGTCTTCGATCCTTAGATATTCTACCATAACAAACTTAAAAAAAAAACAATATACCTAATGATGTCTTCGATCCTTAGATATTCTACCACAACAAACTTTAAAAAAAAACAATATAGGTAAGGATGTCTTCGATCCTTAGATATTCTACCATAACAAACTTAAAAAAAAACAATATAGGTAAGGATGTCTTCGATCCTTAGATATTCTACCACAACAAACTTAAAAAATATATAATATAGGTAATTATGTCTTCGATCCTTAGATATTCTACCATAACAAACTTAAAAAAAAACAATATAGGTAAGGATGTCTTCGATCCTTAGATATTCTACCATAACAAACTTAAAAAAAAACAATATAGGTAAGGATGTCTTCGATCCTTAGATATTCTACCACAACAAACTTAAAAAATATATATATAGGTAATGATGTCTTCGATCCTTAGATATTCTACCAAAACAAACTTAAAAAAAACAATATAGGTAAGGATGTCTTCGATCCTTAGATATTCTACCATAACAAACTTAAAAAAAACCAATTTAGGTAAGGATGTCTTCGATCCTTAGATATTCTACCACAACAAACTTGTGTCCCAGTGTTTGCTTTTCACTTTGTATGGAAAAAACAACTTAAAAAAAACGGGTACATGGGTTTAAAAACTTCGCTGATTCGTAATGATTCTAATTATGTATGATTACAAAAATTCAGATTAAAATGATCAATATCCCCGAAACTAGTAACAATCGCTGAGCATACATAGGGGTTAAATCAATAGCTTTTTAGCTGCTCTATCAGCCCTCTCAGTTTTAGCGTTGGATTTAGGGACACTCTGTAAGTAGATAAAACACAACTTATTTCGGCGGAAGTCAATCAACCCTTTTATATCAAAGTGCCTTATTTTATTTCCTGTATAAAATGGAGATTCAAGAACTGTCCACTGGAACGAATAGCACGAGCCACAGGATGTCCTCTGGGTTTTTTGTACTTAAATTAAATGAGGTTTTCAATTACTTTATAAAAAAGTTCTTTGATGTTTATTTTTAACCTTTCGTTTACCTATTTGTGTTTGTCTTATTTTATTCCGGTATTTAAAAAATTGGGAGTATATTATTATTTGAGCTTAGTCAATTATATTGTATTTTTAATTATTTATGCATTTAATAGTAGGTTAACACACTAATAAATTAAATAATAAATTAATACTAAGTTGTTAGCATGACATCCGAGATCCCTGTCTGTTGTTTCTGAAGGATGCTAAGAGAGTGAGAATATCGATCGATATCTGAACCGATCAAAATAATTATGAATTTTGAAGGATTTACATCAATAAAAGAAACGTTAGAGTACGGAGAGCCAGGAACGAAATCAAAACAGGAGGTTGTAACCACCTTGTTACACCTTAACACACACACACACATATTCTATGGGCAGAACTCGAAATCAGGTCCAAATTATAAATAAATAAATATCAGGAAACATTTTCACACAAACTAACAATAAGTTGGCTTGTACAACAAGTACAAGACCACGACATACTTATATGCGTTATACGAGAAATATATAGAAAACATCCAAGACTCAAGAACGCTCATCACACAAATATTAGCCCATAGCGGGAATCGAACCCGAGACCGCTAGCTTTGTAGGCATCTCTACCAACTACCCTAAGAAAGGAGCCACACGACACGGGCGTTGGCGGTGCGTTGTCGTCGCCGCTGCGTTGGTCTACAATTCTACATATATATTAGAACGACATGCCACACGAAGCGTTGAAATACGTGCGTCGCTCTATGTCATAGGTTCCCAAAATGGTCTCTATCACCCCCCAGTGGGCGCTGAAGGTATCCGGGGGGGGGGCAATAAGGCCTTAGGGAAAAATATGGGGTGCTGAAGCTGTTCAGGGCCGTTCTTGATAAAATATAATAAAATTATAAATACAAAGTAGTACGAGCAGCAATTTCTTTGTAAATTTAAACTTCGATCGAGATACAATTGATTTAGTGCTTTCACACCAGTTTATGGTATTATTTGACCAGTCTTATGAAGCATTCCTCACAGGTTGTCGAATAATATCCAATATTAATCTTTATACCATTTTTCTGTTACTAAAAAGATACGAAATTACCTTAATATTCGTAGTTTTTGTTGTGGGGGCGGTGAAAAAAAATCCTTTCGCTTAGTGGGCGATCAGCTAAAAAGTTTGGGAACTTATGCTCTATGTAATATCACTGTTAGAGTCAAAATTTGCGAGTGTAGAGTAAGTTGAGTAAGTTATTGACTCATTATACTAGTCATTATGCAACGGTGCGTTGACTCGGCGTCTAGTAAAACGCGTAATTGTATAAATCGCGCGCAGATGACGGTCAATGTCGGGTGAGTCACCGCTTGCTCTCGATTTTGGAGCCCACGGCACGAGCGGCAGCGGGTGAAATATCTCTCTCTCTCTCTCTTAATTTAAGAGCTCGCTCTTGTCGGTGGAGTAATTTCCGATCTTCTCTCCTCTCTGATAGCTCCTTGACCTCCTTATATGACACGACATGCCCCTTCTCTTTGATTTGGTCCACGTAGCTTCTTCTTGGTCTTCCTCTGCCTCTCCTTCCTTCAATCTTCCCCTCTATAATGTTTTTGATCAGTATGTCGTGTCTCAATAAATGGCCAATCATGCCTCCTCTTCTGTTCTCTATAATCTCCAATATCCTTCTTTTTTTCTTTCACCTCGCCAATACTTCTTGATTTGATACCATTTCCGTCCAGCTAATTCCTTCCATCCTTCTCCAGCACCACATCTCAAACGCTTCCAGCCTCTCTCTATCCCTCTGTATTAGGGTCCATGCCTCGCTTCCATATAGTGCTATAAAATCATACATATGGGTGAAATATAGTGCACTGAAAATAAAAATTGGTCGCTTCTAAGAAGTTTGTGATTGTTGTGCATAGACGTATTGATTCCATACGAGCCTAACAAGAGTAACAAGACGTTAGACGCATCAACGAAGATGTTAGTTGAATCACTAAACAACTTGTTGTTGTTACTATCAGTTTTGATTGATATAACTAATGTCATAAATATTGTATTCATTTTATGTCAACTAAGAGAAAACCTCTCTTGGTTGGCTCACATTTTTTTGAGTGTGGTTTTTTTGTGGCAAGGAGAAGACAAATGAGCACGCAGGCCAATTTAGTAATTTATTAAACCGGTACTATAGTTAGTATTTTCAAACCCTGATGCAAAAAGAGGGGTTTTATAAGTTTGACCGCTATGTGTGAGTGTCTGTCTATGGCACCGTAGCACTTAAACGAGTGAACTTGATTTAAATGCGTTTTTTTTTATTTGAAAGCTGGTTTTCTAGCGGAGGTTTTTAGCTAGGTTTCATTAAAATCGGTTGAGCCGTTTTAGAGATATAAGCTCTGAAAGAAGGGGGGTCACCATCCTCGTAAGGCCCGATGTCCTAAATTTAGGACATCTGTCAAAGAGACTTTTTACTTTAGTTGACTGACATAAGATTCTTTTTCGAACTAACGAAATTTGACGTGGGCCTTAAAGGTGGGGTTTAATCTATCTAATAACAATAGATAGTAACCTATCCCTAAATGTAGATTCGACCAAACTTGAATTAATACGCGAATAACTATACAAGAGATATATATCTATCCCCTTACTAATAAACGTTGAGTAACGGTGGTATAGTTATACAATGTGTTGTCCTTATCTGTCAAATTCAAATGTCACAATGACAGGTAAGGACAAAACATTGCATAGCTATACCACCGTTACTCAACGTTAAGGGGGTTAGTCCACCACATTTTTTCTTGAGTAAACCAGTGGTCATTTTTCACACAATCTAAGATAAACTATATTAGGAATTACTAAGCTCGAATTAGTAGAGTGAATGATGAACGAATATACCTATTACCCGGCAAAAAAATATTGCTGTACACCGAACGATGTCAGAGCTTCAGTTATGTCTAGTTACTTTTATAGTATAATACTTATATAGAGGACTGAAAAATAACTGCCATTAGAAAATAAGTGTTAAGTTGATTTGACAGCACTGACAGCAAGAAACAAGATGTGGCCATTAAATTATTCTTAGAATAACTCTGTTATTCCACGCGAAACGGTGGTATAGTAACTATTCCCGAATAGGTTCACTATTCTTTAAATTGTCCTTGGTAAAACGTAAAACTGATTGACTCTTGACTAACTGGCGATTTATTCTAAGATTAATTTATCCTCGTTTGGTCGAGTCTGCCCTAAATCGCTGTCCGCTTGTGGTGTGTGTGCCGCCCTCACACAGACGCGGCGGGAGATGCGCACGCGCCGCGGCAGCTGACCGCGCAACACTTTTTATTGTTTTTACAACGTCTTGATACTTTTGGCCATTGTTTATATAACCCAAGTTCGGTAACGGAGCACGCTAAATTTTTTGTAGATAAAAATAAATAAATATCTCGGCTAGACTTGAACTAGGGGTCCTAGATAATGATAAACATACATACTTACTTATATAGAGAACTAATTACTAATATTTAAATTTTTAAATTACTGTTTGTTTATTCGTTATTAATGTAGATTCTGATCTGTGATATGTACTTATGTAAACTAAGACTCGCCGATCCCACAGTCAAACTGTGATAACAGTTTTGCGGGACGTTGTAATACAACTAAGTTTGTAAACATGTTATAATAAATAAATATATAATCAATAAAATAATTGGGATTATATTTTTGGTCTGAATGTCATTGAAAGAAAGAAAGAAAGAAAAAACATTTATTCGTGACAAACACACAAACAAAACTCAACAAAATACTGACATAGACAAAATAGTTACGTTGTCACGAAATGGTTTCGACTCAGCGTTATGCTGGCGTTAAAACCAGCGCTGGCCCTTCGTTGGAACCATCCAGTGAAACCACGGAAGATTACACACATTATAGCACACACACACACACTACAACACAACAATCAACACGACAACAACAATTGTTGACAATGTTGACATAATTATTGATAGTCATAATTTTTATATCGCTGAAACAGTAAAATTTTCAGGAGATCTCAAATATCGAAGGTGTAGACAAGCCTAGGCTAGGTTTGCATTATTTAAATCCTGAAAAAGTAACAGTTTCTGAAATAAAATACGTTATGACTCTCGATGATATGAACTAAATCACATTATGATTAGAAATAATTAAGACAGACGATAACAAATACATATTGAGCCACAAATATTCGCGCTTATCAAACAAATATTTCCCCTTACCGAGAATCGACCCCAGGACCGCTAGCTTTGCAGGCAGAGTCACTACCAACTAGGCCAACTGTGGCTTCGTTTTAATCTTGTGTCTAAACTTAATGGATGCATTTTGATGCTGTCTTAACCCTAATTTGGAGTATTTAGACTATTCCTAATAGTGTAATAATAGTAGTTTACGTGACGGTTGCGTAATGCTAATTACGCAGTGTCTCATACAATACTTTATCTACACACATATTACAAGTACTCTAAGATGGGTTCAGAAGCCGAAAAGCAAACCAGCATTACCTTACCTGTGGTAGTAGGTGACAGCGATGACAGCTGTAACGTAATTTTGAAATTACGTTATCTAATATTGTAAGGTAATGAGATCCAAATTTGGAACATCTTCCAAAATTAACAGCTGTCATCGCTGTCACCTACTACCACAGGTAATGCTGGTGATTGCCTACGGGTTTTGAACGCATAATAGAGGACTTATATGAGTGTAGATAAAATTATACTGAGTAATTATTTAATTACATAGTTCCTCTTATTCGGCTCGTCAACGTCCAGTCTCTTTCACATTAATATAGGTACTATCGAGTAATTTGAATGTTTAGCAGTTTGATTATGTATTACGTGAGTTTGGGAGGACATTTCTGCCCTACTAAGCATAATGGCGATATCTCAGACAAAGCATCTGTAGAAATTGCAACCTAGTTACAAACAGAAGAGAGTTGAATCTGCTTTGGCTATTGAATTTAGTTATTGCATTTTTGCTTAGGAGGGCAGATTTTCCAGGTGTCATTGGTCTTGTTACGTCGGGAAATGTATAAAACGGATTATTTACGTATTACGTCAAACTGCTAAACATTCAAGTACCTTGATGGTAGCTAAAGACAAAAGAAGTATTTGTTCTTAATTACAAGTACCAAGACGTGTCTCATTCCGGCGAGATGCGCGCGCGCCGAGGCAGCTGTGCGCAGCATCTGTTCACGCACACAGACAGACCAACCTGTCGCACAGCTGATCGCTACCTGGCTCGATCGGGGATTTGTTTATCGATCGGATTATTGGATCAATAAAAATATATTTATAGGAATAAAATTGTAAAGCATCCGATTTTCGTGTGATGAATTTGTCTAAAATGTAAAGTTTTCAAATGTTTCAGGGGAAAATACAAATTGTTGTGACGTCGCCATTTTTATCTTTCATGAAGTAACGTTATATTTTTCATTTTTATTTTGGGAAATCTCTCAGGTAAACCATTTTATTTGAATCCAGACTCAATACAAGAAAAAATCCTCGGCACTCCACCATGCCATATAAAACAATTAAAATGTCACCTCATTTATTAAAATATCACATATCCTTCGTTTATGCTTCTATGTTTAAAGTCCTTGTAAAAATATACCTAAAATGGCATGTTGAAAAAGACATGTTTTTTCGCGAATTTTTTCGAGAGTCCACCATCACCACTCCACACGTGCGAATTCACTCTGGATGGCAACAACTAGGCGACAGAGCTAGCTGGCATATAGATGGATAGATAGATAAAGACTGAACCCCAGCTGCCTCCCACCTGCCTACTATCTTAGGGATTTAGGGTCGATGACCTCTCGGCTAGAGGGTGGGTATTCGTAGGACTAGTATTTATTTGTACCAATATTTTGAACGTTAAGTAACCCTATGTGGTATTTATTTACTGTACGCATTTAGTTGGTGGGGAGTATTGATTTTTGCAACGGTTAGACAAAACCAACTTTAGTATGTATGTATACTCTTTATTGTACAGGAATAAAATAGAAATACAAAACACAGGCATTATAACAAAAAAAAACAAGTACAAAGGCGAACTTATCCCTTTGAGGGATTTCTTCCAGATAACCCTTAGACTAGTGGTTGTAGGACCAGGGTACAAATGACGACGGTTCCGTACCACCGCATAGTAGGTATATATTCCGATTTGAATTCGAATTCAAATCAATTCAGCGGGAGCCCAACTCACCCTTGAACATTTTTTAGGATTTGTACTATAATCGTACCAATTTTGATGCTTGTATATTTAACTATTTTTATGATACAACAATAATAAAAATACGTTGAAAAAAACATTTCCTGTATATAAAAAGTTGTTCGTAAATCCACCGTAATAACACATATTCTAAACAAAATAAAAAACGGCATCTATTACGATTCAAAAGATACAGCTCTCTAAAGTTAAGACGGACGGACGGACAGCGTAGGCATACATATGTCAATAGGGTCCCGTTGGGCTCTCTTCGGGTACAGAACTCTAAAATAACTTTAACAAAAAGCTAGCTTTCAAAACCCGACTATTGCTAACCAACTTTAAATCGTTATAAATCCTAAATGATCATTCAAAATGAAAAATGATGAAAGAAACCTAAAGATGATTTTTAAATCCCTATTCAATGATACTTGGTCGACTTTTTTTTTTAATTTGCGCAATATGGCGTCTGGTTGCCGCCATATTGAATTTTGATTACTGTCATGTCTCCAGTGACACTCACCAGGTTAAGACTAATCGATTCACATAAGAATCATCAAAATCGGACGACGGGTTCAGTTTTTATAGTGACACAAAGGAACAGACATACATATATAGGCTGTGAAACACATTACCCTCCTCCTTCGGCAGTCGGGTAAAAAGTACATACATACATAATCTCACGCCTTCGTTCCCAGAGTGGGGTAGGCAGAGCTACAGAATTAAAAACATCTCTAAAAACTTGTTGATAATTCTATAACCACAATTTGCACAATTAGGCTAAGATGTTTACCTACCAGCGTATTAGTGACAGGTTGCAAGCCCATCGCCTAACAGTACTACAAGCCTTTATTCCCTTAGTCGTCTCTTACGACATCCACGGGAAGACATGGAGTGGCACTATTCTAACTCGGCAACCACACGAGGTTTATATTTATTCTTTGTTTGACAGTTGAACTATGACTCACTCGTGTCGTGCGTCACTCAGATAGTTCGAATATTTGATATTTCGCCCCAGACAATGAATCACGCGCAATCGTTTATAACCTCGTTACTTTGCGCATGCGCGGTGTATCGAGTTCAATATTGATTCATACTTTCTTATTTAATCAGGCGGTTTTAAATCATTCGGGGTTCATATGAGATTTTATTGAGATAAAGAGAGATGCCAAGAGATGTCCTTGACAATTCGATTGGATCCCGATATATTTGCTAATTAGGTAAGTAATTATATAGGATCTAATTCGATCATAGAATAAAATTTACAGCCGCACGGGGAGTGGAGGCGGCGCGGTGAGCCGTCTTCCCGTACTAAATACGCTTCCGCCACGCTTTTTAGTACGGGAATACGGTGCACCGCGCCCCGCTCCCGCTCTCAGTACGTTTGCAGCGTAACGTTTTCAAACTGATCAGCTGATGGACGTCCACTGCTGGGAAAGTCTTTGACAAGTCTAATTGGAAAAAACTTTCCTAAAAGATAAAATCTAATATATCTATAGAGTCGGGCTAAAAAAAAAACAATAAATTGGCCACATGAGTGCTCTTAGATTTTACAAGTCGGTAATATGAAGTGAATCTACTAGCGCTTAGGAGAAGACCATCATTTCGGATAAAAAGCGACGCAAGAAACTCCAGCAGAAGTTATTTTTTTCTATCATAAAATACAATAATACCTTCTTGAAAGTAAGTTACATTATAAGGTACTAAAGTAATAAATAATAATTATTAAAACTAGCACAAATAAAATCATAAGAATTGGAAGATCAATTACGTTAAATTAAAAATGTTGACAAGGAGATCCTCACGATGACGAGGTCTCTACGTCAGGAGCGAGAACTAAAATAACTAACTGGAACACATATGCTTGAAACAAAGCCCGTATTTCAATGAGTTTCAGGCCTTCTGGACGTTATAGTAGCTCTTACTGTCAACTGCATAATATATATAAACTAGATGGGCAAAAACAAAGCGAAATATACAGGCAAAAAATACCTGCGCATTGGCAATGTTTTGCCTCGTCTGCGGAGTCAAAGAGTGACATAACTCGAGAATTTTAACCATGGTAAGTGTGGGGTGGAACTGTCTGTTCGTCCGCGTCGCAATTGAACGTTAATCTCATTAGAATCACATAAGCGGCGCAAGGTGCGCCCACACCTGCGTCTGCGCACTGGACGCACTCGCCGCGGGAATTCTTCACCCATAGCTTTGTTTGTGTTGTGATTAATTAAAAAAAACATTAAGAAATATTTTCCAATAAGTGAAACGAGAATTTTTGTTGGATTAAAGCTTTATTTTTAGATTTGAGTGAGCTATTCGCATGCTTCTGATTCGCTGAAGTTCATATGTATACATTAGAATAAAGTAAGGATAGTTTTTTCTGAATTCTAAATCTGTTCAAAATGCGATATACTTACCTACCTATAAAACCTATAGATTAGGTTAGATTTGTTGTATAACAATCCTGGGATATTGAACAATTTCATTTCAAAATGCATTTTTAAATTCTCTATGAAACACTATGGGGTAGTAACTTTTATTTAATCTGTGCTATGGGTTGATGGGTGAAACGTTTTTGTAACCAAATATACAATAGTTTTATAAACATAACAAACGAGTAGGTAAAACTTGCAAGTTTTAGTATGTATATTTAACAATACAATTAACTAATGTAAACTATATTGATGTACAATTCCTTGAGCAAACAATGTCTGATTCTAATCCTTTATAGGAACCCATACAAATGTTATTTCGCTCCATTCCCACATTAATTCAATATTAATGCAAAACCAATCAGCATTACTACCCCCGTTTTTACAACAGTCCCTGATTGAATCGCGTTTCCGCTCTTTTGTGGTCGCCATTTTGAACTCGTCACTAATTCATGCAAATGGCGGACTAATAAATTAGGGTTTTGGCGGCAAAAGTAAACTGTATTCATTATTGTGTATTTGACTAGCTTTTGTCCGCGGCTCCGTCCCCGTAGAAGTCGTTTATCGCTTTTTTCTTGGGAACTGTCCCATTTTCCGGCATAAAAGGTATGTCCGTCTTCAGGTATTTTTTTATTCCAGAGGTTTCAAATGAGCCAGTGCGGCCACTATTAAAAAATACAGCCATCGCCCATGGACACCAGGAATCGCTAATGCGTTGTCAAAATTTGAAAAAAGAGTATTCCAGTGTCTCGAAGGTCTTTTTTTTTAATTTGTTAATTAAGACAATAGAAAATACATAGTAGGTATAATGCCTCTAAAGAGATCTAAGCAAAATCTTGAAGAGGTTTGTGTGCCGATGGGGAGTTCTTAACTACTGATCTAATTTATAGATAAATAAAGTAAGTATTTTATGTAGGTAGACATACAACCTAATTACAGAATATAAGATGAATTTTGACAGTTTAAAAAGTGCCTTTTCGAGATTTTTGTGTTGATGTTTTTAGGCAGTAAGTATGAGTGTTTTCGAGCACCATTGCTTAAGTTCGTAGTTGTCCGGAATTACCAACCCAGCAAGCTGGCTGGTTATTTTTCCCAAGCTCATAAACATATCTAGGAAGAAACCAACACAAGCTAACCTAACCTAACTCTCAACTCAGCAGTAAAACGCCACAAATTGTCCTACAATTACTTAAGTCACCCTGCATCTATACTCAGGTTGACGTTCAATCCGTTATCTTGACCAGCGCTCCGCTTCGCTGGGCATCCGTCTCAGGGCATCGAGGCATTGACAATTGACAATCGCCAGGCGAGATGACAGAGTTGCGAGAGCCCAGGCATGTCATTGTGTGGTGGCAAATTAGAAGGCTTGGGAGCCTAAAACGGTATCGAGGTGTTCGTAGAAATAAAATGTCTGGAAATATTTATTTGTGATTAATTGTTCAGGTTCGGTTATCTTCTTTGGGTTACCTTTGTTTCGGCGAAATATGTTTGCCAAATTGTATCGTTTCCCAACCGTTTCATTTGCCAACCCGCTTTGTTTTCCTGTAACCGTAAATATTTCAGGATTTAATAAAAACTAACCTAACCTAACCTATAGGGTACTACAGGATACAGTTACAGGAAAAAAAATGACTTGGCAAATGAAACGACACATTTTGGCAAACATATTTCGGCCAATTGGGCAGGCTCCCATCTTCTTTACATTGTATAAAACAGATTACTTAATAAATTCTGGTTTTTGTACGGCCACGGACTTTAATTGATGAACCACTATAGTACCTTGTCGCATGAAACCAATGATTAATCCCTATGTAATTTCTATCTCGTCACTTGACGAAGTCATTCAGGTTCTATGGTGCATAAACATTTAAAGTCCTTGATGGTATGGGTGTTACAGAAAACTCAGATAAACCGAATCGAAGCGAGGGCGGGTCGCTAGTAGGGGATAAGACTCGTTACATATAAAACTCTCCAGTGACTGTATCACTGACAGACCAACGCACAGGCGCAGAATAAGTAATAGTACAAGTAAACCGTTGGGTCAAGTCCCTAGACTTGATATTTGGAAGAAATATTCCTAGGTACTGGGTGCACTAAGAGAGTATATTTAGAAAATCAGCGCTGGACAGGAAGAAAAGGGTAAATAACGGGAAAATAATTCTACCCGATAAAGTCGCGGGCTTTCTGTAATACAGTGGACTTTCAAGTTGAAAAATTGAAACAGGAGTTGTTGTATACGGAATCATCTACATAGGTATAAACAACTTTCGCTTGCGATTGCGTTTGCGCAAATTTCTATTTATTGCTGTTCCCTCATGAACCTATTTTCCGGGATAAAAGTTCTCTGTCCAGTCCGTCACCAGATTCATAATTATTTCTGAACCAAACTCGTTACATCCATCGGTTGGGGCGTTAAAACAATAAACACACTTTTACATTATGATAAAACATATTCGTAATCGAAGCCTACATTTAGTACTTTATAGATTTTCGAAAGTCATTATTACCTATCAAATTTTAATTCAACTCGGTGGTTATCTGTACTTGTTAAGAGGATTTTGAAGCTAAAAATTTCCATACAAAATGCGAAAACGTTTTTCTCCCCTTAAACCTACTCCGATATTTACGATTTTTGAATATGTTTCAGATATCATGAAAAACTATTTCTGTACGTTTTCCTTTACACGAAAATATTTCTTAGAATGAAACAAATTGAAAAAACCAAAACAGAAACGTACAGACCTAGTTCTGTATAATAACTACAACATATTCAAAAATCGTGGAAATCGGACTTGATTTAAGGGGTGAGAAACGTTTTCGCCCGGAGCTAAATTTGTATGGATTTTATTTAACAACTACACGATTGTAGCGGCGCTTCACAATCCTCTTAACGGACAACATCGCAAAAGGTATGTATTGGTTGCACCACAAGATTATTTTCGGGCTCCTAATGGATATAGTCTTGGATGACACGTGAAGGCCGTATCAATCTGCCATTTTCTGTTCCAGGTGCTTTAATAGGCAAAACCAAAAATAACAGTCTATAAAAAATATATCCTGTCTCTTAATCGATAACGATTGAACTTGAAATACGAAAGAAGCAATTCCTAAGCAAAAATATTCGTTAAACCCAACATAACGGAAATTAAAATGACATCCACCCAATCCTAATAAAAAAAAACAAAAGGTCACAACAAAATAGTTTTGATTATGCTGTGATTTAAAATTTAAATGTAAAGTTCCGTTATTAAATGATCTTATTAGAAGCTAAGGGATTAGATACAGTTTTCAATTAGACAGTTACAAAAAAAAAATGGAATGACAGGTAGAAATTTACAATGGATACCGGAAGCGCCATAGAGAATAGGGGTAGCTTTTTAATGGTTGTAAAGGGGCCGTTATAATTTTAGTTTTTTATGGACTTGCGTTTTGGCTACTCTAATGGAAAGTTATGTTTATTTTGAGTTGCAGATGGTCAGGGGGTTTATTTAGAAATTGGCTTGGTTTGGTTTGGTTGGCTTGGTCAGAGGGTTTATTTAGAAATTGGCCACGCTAATTCCCTGCCGGCGTTTTTACCTCACCTCACACAATCCCATGATCTTCACCTAAAACAAAATTTTGAGCATTAAGACCTGTTAGAACACAAAGTATTACAGCGCTTCGTTTATTCTTGTTTTAGATGAAGATATAACATAAAAAATACGCAACTCGAGGAGCGTCCGCCATTGTGTTACAAGCAGTGTTGCCAGCACGATATTTTGTTGCTACGTTCACAGGCAAGCTGGTCAGGATTGAAAATATAGTTAAACCTCAACCTAACCAACAGGAGTTATTGAGGAGGAAGGAGGAGGAATACCTAAAAAGCGGTCTGACTCGACTAGTAACGAAAAATGTTATCCTATAAGTTCTGCTATTTCATCACCATTGTGAGTCACTTTTTGTGTGGTTTTTACATCTATTGTATTTAGAGCGTTTTTTTAAATTCTAATAGAGTGTTTTATTTTTGATTTGTGCGACGCTTTTTCTCAGCAATGGTTTTCTTTGGGAATCGCTGGTAGATTTTCGTCGAGTAAAACTGTCCGTGCGCGCACAGTATGTTTTTTTTAAAAGCCTTTGTTTAACTTCACATTGTTGTTACATACATACATAAACTCACACCTTCATTCCCAGCGTGGGGTAGACAGAGCTACAGAATTAACAACCCTAAAAAAACTTGTTGATAACCAACATTTAGCACAATTAGGCTAAGATTTACCAGTGTATTAGTGATAGGCAGAGATCGGAATAGGTAGAGCTAATTTGCCTAAACTTGACGCATATTCATTCATGCGTGAGAGAGATGGGAATACATTATTGAATGAACATGCATCAAGTTTAGGCAAATTAGCTCTACCTATTCCGATCTCTGGTGAAAGGTTGTGACCCCATCACCTAACAGTATACAAGCCTTTATTCCCTTCGTCATCTCTTACGACATCCACGGGAAGACATGGAGTGGCACTATTCTAACCCGGCAACCACATTGTTGTTATGTTTGTTTATTTGTCTGTGTGTTTAAATTAATCTCGCAAGTAAATTTTAGTTAGGGAGTTGAGTTTAGTTTGAGGTTAGGTCGATTTGTACGAGATTGACCCATGATATATTTTTTTACTACAATGATCATTTGGCGGCGAGTCGGTACACGATAGCGGCGTGGTCAGATAAAGCCCATGAGAACTCGGTTATCATCCGCTGCGGTCGGCCGCAGCTTCCGATGATGTTTGATGCACGTATGGGAACAGATTACGGAATAACGGTCTTGCGATCAAAAACTATTTTGTTTATATGAGAGGGAGGAAAATATTCTTGTATTGGATAGGAGGATTGGTTAGGAGGTAATCACCGTTGCCTATAAACGGGCCGTTGCCTATGAAGGCAACTTCAAAAGTGGTTCAATTCAAGAGGTCAAATGCGTTGCCAATATGTTTAGAAGTATGGCCTAGTCATTTTCCGATTATTAAAAAGCCGGATGTTAAAATGGCATTTTGAATCACAGTTTAAATGCGAAAGTTCGTGTTTAGTGTTTGTGTTTGTACCTACTTCACTCTGAAACGGCTGGACGGATTTGGGTGAAATTTGGAATGAAGACAGCTATAAAGTCTAAAACTCTTATATTCCGAAAAAATAGGAGGTGTAGCAAACAACGAATTCTACTTGGACAATGTTTCAGGCTGAGCCTTTCGTTTACATATACAGCGTGTTACCAACACCCTGGCTTTTTTTAAAGGAGGTTAAAATAACGTATATCTGTAACGTAACCATGACATTAATTTAATTAATAAAAAAAAAAACAGCCTTTGTTAACTTTCTAACAAAATTTTAATTGCCAGCAATGTAAAGCACAGCAACTTGACAAGTGTAAATGACAGTCGACGGATACTTTGATTATTATGATTTGCCCCCGTACCACGACATGCCTTGTACTAAGCAACAGCGATACTGATAACGATGAACACGCAGCACATGCACTTCATTAAAAATGGACAGTATCTAAGAAAAATAGTTGTGAATTTATTTTAATTATGTTTTAATTAATAATACTTGCAAACAATTGCTAAAGCAACATATTATCGGCAGTTTTAATAATTTCCCGCATGCCGGTAACACACTTTATATGTAACTTTTGACATGAAATAAGAACAAACATAAGTGTTTTAATGTCTCCCAATTAGTTATTGTCTTCACGAAACCGGGTGTTATTCCGGTGTGTGCGCGCGCGCGCGCGTGTGTGTGTGTGTGTACCGACCGTGTCCCCTGTGTCCGGTCGGAAGGTAATCCGAGAGTCTGGGAAGCCTTACTCCACCGCTTCCACCATACAGTACATCTGTACGACGATATCAACTACGGAATAAAACAGGGCAAGAGAGAGCCGTGCCATGCTCAGTGCAGGGCTCCTTGGTTAAGCCTGCAGCAGTCTTTAACCGAACAGTTGTCCTCGCGTGTGAACATGGATTTATTTCTCTAATGAGTCAATGGGAGAGTCTATTAATAACTCGACATTGGCGAAATACTAACAGCCTGCCAAGACAAGATGCACTACGCTAACTAGCGTTTCTATTCGATTCGTTTTTAAACCAATCGCGTCACTGCGTGACCACGTGACTTTTCGTATCACGTCATCTACCAGTGACGCGATTGGTTAAAAAACGAATCGAATAGAAACGTTAGTTAGCGTAGTGCATCTTGGCAGGGCCCTCAGGAGTGAAAGACATTAAATAAAATTAGAATTGGAGTGCCTACATATAAAATTAGAATTCCAGATACGAGGAGAACCTACCATCAATAATCTAATATGGCTGCGTTTATCACGTGAGAAAATGTGGATAAAACATCCGTCACTTTCTGACACGTATAGAAGTACGAGAGTGACGGATGCTTTATCCACATTTTGTCACACGATCAACGCTGACATACTAGGCACGCAGGTAGGTACCTAAGGTCCCAGTAGGTACTGAGTCGATAGCCTTCTTTGAGCCATAAAATTAGAAGACTCTTCAAAATATAATATTGGCAAATATTCTATTTCCATCGAGTTCACTATCTGTCTATTGTATACATATGTGGCGGACTAAAGCTAGCAACACTCGCTCCCACCGAGTTTCCTACTTCCGGAATCTGGCTCGGAAGGAAACTCCCTCCTTTCTTCCGCTTGGACAGCTCGGTGAGATCGGACGCTACTCTTGTTGTCAATCATTAGATTCTCCTAAGTTCTTTCTTACACGCATTAATATTGGATCGGATTGTCATTCATAAACATAATATACATTAACATCTTAAGTAAAGGAGTATTTTACTGAAGGCACCCGTTCCCAAATTGGTGACCCCACTTACCATTCTCCGTGGGGGGGTGGTTGTGGCGGACTAAAGCTAGCAACACTCGCTCCCACCGAGTTTCCTACTTCCGGAATCTGGCTCGGAAGGAAACTCCCTCCTTTCTTCCGCTTGGACAGCTCGGTGAGATCGGACGCTACTCTTGTTGTCAATCATTAGATTCTCCTAAGTTCTTTCTTACACGCATTAATATTGGATCGGATTGTCATTCATAAACATAATATACATTAACATCTTAAGTAAAGGAGTATTTTACTGAAGGCACCCGTTCCCAAACATATATACCTACATAAAAGAATAAACTGACTGGCTAATCGATCATCACACAACCGAAACCGCTTAACCTAGGGACTTTTGGAGGGAATATTCCTTGGATATTCTAGATGGGCACTAAAAGAAGAAGAAGAAGCAGAAGAAGAAGAAGCAGAAGAAGAAGAAGAAGAAGGAGCAGAAGAAGAAGAAGAAGAAGAAAAAGAAATACATTTATTCACCAACCAACCACGACACACATGTACAATGATTAAAGAAAACAGTAAAGGTATAGGTAAAAAACTTAAGTAAAGCTCCTCTTGCATGTAGTAGTAACACATCTGTATAGACCGTTCGACATTCTATATTTGAAATTTGACGTTAATTCTATATAAGTTTTGTACACAACTACATGCAAGAGGAGCTTTATTTAAGTTTTTTACCTATAACAGGGATCACGCAAAGTGTGTCCTCGCGGCGGCGGTGAAACGGATACCGGCTCAGCAAAATGCTGAGGTGTCAGACACCTACAGTGCTGATTGTCAGCCAGTACCGGCAGTGACTCACGGAGCGCTGTACAAACACACTACTATATTATCCGTGTAAACTACTTACATAATACATATAGCGCAAAAAGGAATATTTGGAAATTCTTCCTTAAGGGGGGGACAAATTCTACGCGGATGAAGTCGCTGGCGTCTTAGTGTTTACATAAGTTTTCCAAATCCTAGCCGGATTAGGTTCAGAATTGGCCATCGAGATTTGAATCAAACAAACAAACAATAATGTTATAGACCTATAATGTTTGGAAAATACTTTCTACTAGTCAAATAAGATTAATGGTGTCCTAAGGTGCTGTCAGGTCAAAACCCTGCGCCTACGCCGGGTCAGTGGCAGCACAGATGCGCGCGCATCTGCGCCGGAGTCGCGCTCGGGCGGCTCTAACGTCTTCGATGTGTCGTGCGGGAGCGTAACGAGAGCACCGTGGGTTGAGCGCTTGAAGTAGCTACTAAGTTTATTATTGTAGTTATAAAATTATTAATTTATTACATTAATGCATTGAAAATCTATTTTAGTTCAGTATGTTTTCTGTCATAATGTCAAAAATATCAGATCACAGATCAGATATCAAAGGACCATCTTACACAAATTGACCTTGTCCCAAACTAAGGTCTAGGCTTGTACTATGGGTACTAGACAACGAAAAACATACTTATATAGAGAAATATAAGAATACATCCAAGGCTCAAGAAAAAATACTTTTATGCCCTCACTTATAAACGTGGAGTAACCGTAGAGTAGATAAACCATGCTTTGTCCTTATCTGTCAAATTCAAATGTCATAATGACAGATAAGGACAAAACATGGTTTAGCTACTCCACGGTTACTCCACGTTTATAAGTAAGGGCATTAATCATCAAACAGATATTTACTCATATCGGGATTCAAACCCGGGACCGTTAGCTTCGTAGGCAGGCTTACTACTCGTAACATACCAACTATAGGCTAATGAACTGCATGCATTGTCGGGTCAATATACACATAAAAGCAATGAAAACCGATAACTGTCATTATTTGTAAGAACAGAGATTCGTTTTCATTGCATTTCAGTTTAGTATAACTTCTATACATCTTCTTCAACTCCTATTTTTCATAAGTTATACTTAAACCCCCTTACTAATAAACGTTGAGTAACGGTGGTATAGCTATACAATGTTTTGTCCTTATCTGTCAAATTCAAATGTCACAATGACAAATAAGGACAAACATTGTATAGCTATACCACCGTAACTCAACGTTTATTAGTAAGGGGGAAAATCTTTACTATAAAACTAAGTCGCTTTCCCCGTCTGTCTGTGTATCCACTAACTCCTCCTAAACCACGCAACAGATTTTGATGCGGGTTTCATCATCAGTTAGATAATTTTCCACAGCAGGTTTGTATCTGTAGTAAATTGTGGTTTATTTACGAGGTTTACAGAAAACTCACATAAGAAGCGAAGCAAGGGCGGGTCGCTAGAGCTCTTTAAATGAAACCTTGAGCGCTCAACTTCACGTAGCCGTTTTATACCGTAAAAAGAGGGTGCTAAGAAAAGGTTATATAACTTTAATAGTCTGAGGGCTAGAGGTCCAGTTGGCGCGGTGAAAGTGACCGCAAAAACGCGCTCTCGGACTATAATCGAGAATTTTATGAACAATTGGCTTTCTTTTGGTGGAATGTAGCCGTGGCTGAATACTAAGTAGCAAAATTGAAAGCAAAAGCTTTTAATGAATGCGGTGACAGCTAAATTTTAACCGTGTTAGGTTACGTATTGTCAACCAATTTGAATCCTAGGCCACTATGGAACTATGTCATAGTGACTAGTGATGGGCGGCTTGTAAGTTTCAAAAGTGAAAATTTCACTTAAATACCTGCAATATTAGGAAAGTTTCAAAAGTGAAAGTTTCACCAAAAATTTCATGCAATATTTTGAAAGTTACCAAAGTCTAATTGTTTAATTTCTGAAAATTACTATACTTGTGACATGTAAAATTAGTAACGGAAACCTTTAATAGAATTTAACTGAAATTTACTTGTGTCTTAAATATTTCCATCTAATTATGTAACTTTCAGAAGCTGTAATTTTCGCAGTTAAGTAAAGTTATGCAATGTTTCAGAAATCGCCCATCACTAATAGTGACGTAATGATTCAAGTGAGAGGCTTCTTAAGAATTGAATTAGAACATTTAGAACGTCACTTTAAAACAGATACACTTAACCTAAGATACACGTTAAACTTATTACACTCCTCTTTATGAGCCGGGGATATTTTTTTATTTTATTATAAGAGTTGGAGGCTAACGAACATGTAGGTTACCTGATGGGAAATAATCACCCCCGCCCATAAACACCAGCATCTCAAGAGTTGTCGGTGCGCTGCCGGCCAATTAGGGTAATGTAAGCTCTTTTCTTGAAGGCACCCATGTAAACTGGTGGGAAATACCGCCGAAGGGAGTTCGTTCCACAGTTTCACTGTACGAGGCAAAAAGTGCCTAGTGTAACGCACGGTGGAAGAACGCCATTCATAGGTGAGGTTGATGGAACCTGGCGTTACGAGGAGTAGTTCGATGGTGGAACTCAGCGGCCGGTAAAAGGCCGAATAATTCTTCAGAACCGTTGTAAAACCTATACAGCACGCAGAGTGAACTGATCCCCTTCGGATAGAGTTGGAAACCAATCGGACAAATCGCTGGGTCGTTGACGATTCGAACCGCTCTGCGTTGTATCCAAGGCAAGTGGAAGAAGGGGGTATTGGGGTGCCCCAGCCGAGAGATGAGAACAGCTTAGTACTCCATATATGCGGTCGGACATGAGCCTTATAGAGTTGGAGGCAGTGGTCAGCTGTGAAGTACGGTCACGGAAGTTAATTTGCTACCCATTTCAAAGAAAATCTGCTTGAAGATGTCATTGTCAATAGAGATGCCAAGTCATTTGTAATTGATAGGAAACTCAACCTTACTGCTGTAGAATGTCAGATTGACTTTGGACCTAAGGTGGGTCACAAATTAAATTCCTTGACTGTACCGTCTCGCTCTACTAAGCACGCCAAGCCTCCTGGTCCTGTAAGCCAATTTTTCTTTATCTTACTTTGAGCGGGAAAATGGTTCTGTTTTGAATTTCGAATTGGAATACTAGAGGTCCTATTAACGAACAGCGCCTCTATTCTAGGCGGTAAAAACGATATCGTAGTTTGCCTGTTATGGTATTGTTCAGCCGCCATTACTGTCAAGAAAATAAGAGCTATCAAAACGTTGACCATACGATAACAGATCAAATGCAATATTATTTTTACCGTGTTGAATAGAGGCGCAGATTTGACTGAGATGCTCCAGATGTCAAAGTAAATGACAGAAAACTGTCATTCCTGCCATGTATATAATAATATGGACCTTAGATAGTTCGGACGGAAGGCTGTGCATAAAGTAAGTACTTACTTTCAAGCCTTGGTACTTGCGCACGCGCCGCGAGCAGCCATCTGCCGCCCAGGTGCCGGTTACGTAACGTATCGGGTTACCACGTTTTTGTCATTTGCCCTTTTTTGGCCAGTGACGTCACGACAAGTGCGTATTCCGCTTTAAGCCGTGTAATGGTTATTGATTGAGTTTTTTTTGGCATCATTTTGAGGAATTAAAACAGGTGTTTTAGCGAACACCTTCAAATTTTAAGTATTCATTTGAGAGGTTTTATTTCTTACAGATATTTTATGGAAGGCCTCTATTACACTTTGCCTTTAACCATATTTTTAACGGTAAGGTAGCTTTTATTCAATTGAAAATAAAGGTGGGCGTATTGTTAAATATATGGTTTTCAAATCAAGATGGGTTAACAAAGTGGAATAAAGGTTTCGGAGTTGTTACAATAATAAAATAAAGTTATCGATACATAACTTTCAAAATGAGATAACTTCGGGATTCGGTAGAGCATTGGACAGTCATTGGCATAAGCTTTGGCTATACCAAAGAGGCTGCTTTATGTAGCCGCCGTCCGAACTATCTACAGTAGCGGCATCGAGTGATGGCACTTTTGATAGCTGACAAATTAGTGTTGTGAAACACTCCATTTTATCATAGTAAAAATTTCAGTCAAGTATATTTTTAAAAAGTTTATTAAAGAAATAACGCATAAAAATAAATTGTAGATCAAACTCTCGAAATAAACTGTGTGGCTAGAAGAAGACGACATTGTCAGAAATTTGAAATATTGTGTCAAAATATGCAAAATGTGAAATTATTGTTAAATGAGTGAATAAATAATCATTAAACCACGTTAACTCAGAGCTAGGACGCGAGTTTACCAGCGGCGGTGACGTGAAAGTGCAGTGACTTCATTGTCATCACGCGAATTGTTTTTTTGAGATTTTTTTGTTAGTTATGATTAAAACGATGAATGCTAGAGTGCGAGCAAATAAAAACAACCTCAAGATGAAGCTAGTTACGGTAAATTACAGCGCCAGCAGTACATCACTATTCCGGTACCTGCAACAATGAAGTTTGTCATCTGTTCCTTTATACTTGCTGTCAATATTTAGGGAACTTCATGAGCAAGCAAACTTCAAAAGTGCCATCACTCGATGCCGCTACTGTAAGGTCCATATTATTATTATATACACGGCAGGAATGACAGTTTTCAGTTTTCTGTCGTTTATGTATCTAGCTTTTTATCTCAGTCAACAACAGTTCGTTAATAGGACCTCTAGTATTCCAATTCGAAATTCAAAACAGATCCGTCTTCCCGCTCAAAGTAACGGCTTCTAACGTCCGCCCTTATGCTGTCTTAAGGGGTCCTCACACACCTGACGCTCAATTACCAAGTACAAAGGCGTGCGTAGCCCCCGTAAAGAAAGTTTAACGGGTGTAGTAGGTTTTTTATACGCGGCGATCATAATTATAAGGTTCTTTAAAGGTGTCTTGTCAATTGGAAATCGTTATTCTTAAATAATGGCAACATTCCGCAGTATTTTATGATGAAAAGGTTATCGCTGATTGAGTTCGGTGTTGCTACACTTTGCTTTCTAACATAACTGTAGAGGTGCTAATAGGTGGGTTTTTTCTAAATCATATTTTTTATGGGGATGTCAGTATGATGTATTTTTAATAAAATAAGTTTGTGTTCATGGACTTGTTGAGGAGAGATTTACGGATTTAATTCCAATAAGTTTATCAGTTTATTAGTTCCAATGAGTTATTATAAGTTTATCTATCTGATACTATTACCCAGAAAAGTGAATTTTAAATGGCCAAACTTCATCGTTCCTTACTTTTCTTGAAGTTACTTTTCTACTTCAATGGCGACATAATTATGTAACAAACTTTACCTTTACTGTACAAACGATAAACTAACTGTACTTTGAAAACGTAAGTATATGTTGTTGTTTCTGGATAGTAGATAATAACATGTTGTTTCTGAAAGTGGTATAATTTATTTCTCACAAATTTTATTAAAAGGTGATATGTAAATAATAATATTAGAGATTTCTGAAATAGATGCGATTGTGTGTGTACGTAGGTACATTTCGATTCTCTATAATTTATATATTTTATATATCATAATTACTGATTTAGCAAAATAAAGAGTGTCCATACATTGGTATATTAAAAAATATTGGTTAAACATGGTTCTTAACCAGGTGTTTCGAAAAAGCTCGCTCGGATCGGAATAGATTCGCGAGCGTTAATCAGACCTAGGAATTTACGGGGCAAAATTAAATGATAGCTAGGGATTGCCCATATCGATAAACTGAATTATCGATGTTTTCCCATATAATGTAGGTCGCTCCAAGGTCTGTTTATAAAAATAAAATTTTATTGAAAGTATGCAAATGAAACAAAATAGGCTATTCTTTATTTTAAAAGGATTTAAACTTCACTCATCATCATCATATTTTTTTACTCCTAACAAATTCTGATCGTTTATTTAAACAATAGTAAATGGGACAGTCATTCTGAAATACACAATAAGGAAAAAAGAATATGATGATGAGAGAAGGTTAAAAAATCCTTTTAAAATAAAGAATAACCAGAATTATGTTGCTATTTTGTTTCATTTGCATACTTTCAATAAAATTTTATTTTTATAAACAGACCTTGGAGCGACCTATATTATATGGGAAAAGCATCGATAATTCAGTTCATCGATATGGGCAATCCCTAGCTGTCATTTAATTTTGCCCGGTATATTCCTAGGTCTAGTTATCATCGCTGGGATAAGCCTGGTTGTGTTCGTTTTTGATTCTTCCTTCATTTGGATGGCGTGGCGACTGTGGTGTTTTAAAATAATAAGGCCTGCTTGACCTCAAGCTGAGCAAGTGAAAACGCAACTAAAGATCTAGCTAGGGTAGGAAAGACGAGAAAAGGATGGTGGTGGTGGGGTGCGAACAAATTAGCGAGCGAAATTAACCGGTATTTCGCGTACGAACAGGTAATATTATTCTGTACCAGCGCAATCGAAATAAACATGCTCCATTTGTAATTGCGTTCCTACGCGCTGGTTAAAGGAAAAAAGATTACGATGGAAATACTTCTTTACTCCACTCGTCGTAAAGCTGGGCATTCACGACCGCTCCAACAAGCCGAATAGAGCAGCGCCGCGTCAAAATCAATCCATGAAAACTGTAGCGTTTAGTACGTTGGATTTCCAAATGGACGGAAAGCCACCACGACACGCCAAGGCGCAATCCGAATGGAACTATCGTGAATGTCGAAATTTAACGTTGGAGCACGCCACTCCAAATGGCGTCATGTGAATGCGTTCTCTGGCTGCCATTTTCTAATAAAGACTAGAACGTAAAGAAGCGGAAACTACATGGTGTGGCGCACCCGTAAATGTGGTCAAAATATTACTCCGATCCAGTTGCATACATCCATGTTGGTCCATCTGTCGCCGAGACAAACGGCGCATCCATGAATGCCCAGCTTAAAACCTAGCCCTTGGCGGCAGGAACAAAGGAAGTGAGAGGAAGGGTGCGCACGCGCCGGTCACCTGCGCAAACGTGTAGTGCGTGCAATAAGTTTTTTTATAGACGTTTATAAATCGAAGACGCGGTTAATTGGTGCCTTGGAAGCTAGTGGTCCTGGGTTGGATTCCTGTTAAGGGCAAATATTTGTGTCATGATGTGATGAACGATTTTGTTTTTGAGTCTTGGACGTTTTGACGTGGTAACGTCTTATAAATCGATGAACGCCGGCTGCACGCACGAAAAAGTGTCACGTTCCGCCTGAGCCGAGCGTGCAAGCGAGAGCGGAACATTTTTCAAAGCGACAGGTGATCAGATCACCTAACGCTAGCGTTTGTATTCGATGGCAACTTGTCTAGCCCTGCTGAAGTTCTGAAATATTTAATGTGTATATAAGACTAGATTAGGTTAGGTTTGGTTTATAAAAAATCTGAAAAAGTAACAGTTGCTGAAAAACTACGTTATGAGTTGCGATGATTATGACTTATTATGATGTTATGAGTAATAGTAGATTGTTCAACAAGGGACTAAAACAAGCCATAATGACAAGAGATATTTAGCCACGCGAGCGAGCGAGCGAGCGAGCGAGAGTGGCTATAGTTCGAGTGTCATTATGGTTGTTTAGTCTCGCGTTAAACACTCTACTTTTCACTTTGAATGCGAGGAAAAAAAACGACGTTCACTGCCGGATTAGCCATATAGCAAGAGTAGCAAATGCTACGGGCCCCGCGCACCCACGTCTAACCTCTAAAAAAGCGGCCCGTACGCGTAGGACCACGGGAAACTCCACGCGCCATTCCAATCTTCTTGCCGAACCGTACGTGTAAATGCAACTGTAATAGTAAAATAGTAAAAATGTACGGTTCGTAGCGAAGATTGGAAGGGCGCGAGGCCTTTCCCGCGGTCCGATCTTTACGTGTAAAGGCCGCTATTCTCCAGTTTTGGTACTTACATCAGTATGCGTGTACTCATATCCATCAGGGTTGACGATAGGATGAATAATCCAGTCGATATTCTCCAGCAGAAAAACCTAAAACAAACCCCCACACAAAATAGGCGCATATCTAAGTCGCCCAGTTGCAGAAAAGAGCCCGCCACAACCTGTAACCTAAAGCGAACCGGGGTCTCTTTATAGAATTTGCTACGGACCCCGTGCTTGCTCAATCCGGCACTGACGACGTTCTATACAAAACTACAATATTGATTATAAGAAAGTTTCTTACTAATTCGTTCCGCGGTTTTTTCTTTTCTTTTATTATTTTTTGTACAGTGCTGCTTTAAATTCTTGCATATTTAGCCAACAGGTTCAAACTTGAAAACTATTTTAATACTAATTGCACCATGCATAGTAAAATGAATTCATCCTTAATATAATTAAATATATTCATATTCGTAATTATTATTCGTGTTTCACGAAATTAAATCGTTTTTTTTAATATTTTTGCACAGTTGCCATTTTGAGGTTATTTCCATGGCCTAAAAATGGTCCATACACAATCACTGAAAATGGCGATAAAGGCAATAATCCTCCATTCACAAACACTGTGATTGGCTGTTTAGGGGTCTCCAAAGTAAATTAAAAAAAAAACCCTAGAGATTAATAAGAAGCTTTAGTCCCGATGTGCAGAGACTAAAGTAATATTTTAAGAGCATGAGAAGTGAAAAAATAGTTATATTAGCCAATATGGACCCCAAAATTTTATTAAGCCTAGCTGTCCGCGGTTTGAATATAGGGTTCGGCCATAAATCGCCGCCTCGCAACCCTTTTAAAACAACAACGGTGTAAACTAAAATATAATCAATGAAGGTTTTTCAATCATCCTTAGTATCGATTAGCGTTATAAATAAAATAGATCATCTTTCTCATAATATAGCTATCAAACTGTCATAAAAATAAATAATTATCTGTAATTTTACTAAAATCGTGGCAATATATCATCTTTTGCAACAAATGGTAATTACCATCGCACGCCATCACATGTCTCTGATAAATGATAAAATAATAAAACGGAATAATTGCTATAATCACCATAAAATAGCCAGTTTGCTGGACTACAATTTTGCATTAATGGCACGTAACTATCTTTACGAGTAAATACTTTTTTTCATGCAAGGTACCTACAGATCAATTTTATTCGTCGACCACCATGAAAGAGGTCATGTGGGGTCGACTCGAGTTCGATCTGAAGTTCTGAACCCATGCACGGTCAAAATCAAAAATAGATACACCACTGTCAAGCATGGTAATGCGATAAACAAAATACGTCAATACTACAACTAACCTACTAAGGCGGACTTGCGCGGACCAGAGTTAACCCTTAACCCAGAGTTAAGCGTCTACTTTTGTACGTGGTTTGCCGCCTAACCTCGGGTTAAGACGCTAACTCCGGTCCGCGCAAGTGGGCCTAAGTACTTTCGACGTGGGTACCGAAAGACTAGTTAGGTCCCTATCTCAAAACTTTCGTTATGTAAAAAATTCCACGGAAAAGTTGTCAATATTGTTGAATTGTACGTACAATTGTATAGTTTTGTGGGAGTTTAGTCTTTCTGCACCCACAACTCCTGGGGCCTGTTTTATAAAGCTACAAATTACAATTTACAGGTTACAAGTTTCCATTTGACACAACCTCGACCAATGAGGAGCAGCCATTTGAGCAGGGTTGCCAGTTTAGACATGTAAAATTGTAACTTGTAGCTTTATAAAATGTGTTCCTGGGGGTCGATTGAATGATGAGTTCCATGAGTATGATGAAAATTAACGCACGCGCACGCACGCACTTTCATTTGATATCATAGGCGTGAGGACTTCAGTCACCACTGTCACGAGTGAGAATCAAAAATACAAACTTCTAGAAATATTAAATCCACCATTTTGTAAGCTTTATGGTGCTGAT
The DNA here is from genome assembly GCA_946894065.1 of Acleris literana. Lineage (NCBI taxonomy): Eukaryota > Metazoa > Arthropoda > Insecta > Lepidoptera > Tortricidae > Acleris > Acleris literana. The sequence continues at coordinate 5,269,838 of OX335688.1, read as the reverse complement.
AGACTTGAGCACATTCGCTAGAATGCTCGAATTCTAACATTCATTATACTTTCCTAGCGAATGCTCCAGTAAATGCTCAGAGGCCATAGACAAGATGCTTAACGTTATCGTAAACGTTTGTCGCTAACTTTCAAATTTACATTAGCGCTCGACGCGACCATCTGGCAGCTTACGTCAATTCTATCTAATATATTCGGTAACGATAACGACATCGCAAATGCATCTTGTCTTGGGCATAGAGGCGATTCTCGGTTGCGATCGAGATTCCATAGAAGTGACGCTGTCATTCCATGCAGATTTACTATAGGGATTCATCTCGAGCGTCCAGAGAATTGTCATCAAGGTCTATCAGCAGTAATTAGCACCTTTTGGCATCGAATGAGATTTTAAAAAAACGACGTAAAGGGCTCCATAAAGGGCTCGAAACTTCGAAAGTCAACCTTATTCAAGATGAACTTAATAAGCCTAGAGACTTACAAGTAGTTATATTACCACTTCCAAAGATGTTTTACCGTCGCATGTTTAAAATAATTACGCTCTATATTATCCACGCAATTATCTAGCGGCTTAAGGACAAAAGACACTAACTAGACCTTAAATACCTCCACGATCTAGGGGGGGAGGTATGCGAAACATTTAAAGCCTAGAGTACTTAAAATAAACATATCGGCCCTCAGTAGTCTTTAATCTTGATAAAATAAAATAAAAAACAAACAACGGATCAACACATGCGCCTGCGACGGTTGAGAGGAAACTTCAGGGGTGTGCAACCCTTCATAGGTGATTATTTATTTGATTTTATATAGTTTCTTAATTTTATTAGTTCTCCTTTTATATACATGCATATATTTTTTTATAAATATGTTCTTTGATATTGATTATGAATTATTTATTAGTTAGGAAAAAATATACCTACTCGTATTACGCATTGTAGGTTAGTCGTAATTACAGGTAGGTATGGTCATACTTTTAAATTATTAAAAATATGTATAATATCAATGAAACCTGCATTCTCATCGCTCAAAAGCACATCGAAAAACTTAAGAGAAAAAGAATGCCTCAAAAATATTTTAATATGAGCTACCTTACCATAAGCAAAGTCTCATTCATATTACACCAACTCTGTCCAAAACCAATAAAAATACTACTTTCCTCTCAAAAACCTAGTATCCGCGCCCCTGCCGACCGCGAGAGGCACCTGCGCGCGCACGTGCCAACTGTCCCTGCCCCGCCCGCGCCCCGCGCCCGCCCCCGCGCCCGCTTCCGCTGCATCCGGGGACCTGGACGTTGACCGTTTACGACCTCTGTTTTTTATCGGTGAGAAAGTAGGCTGTTTTATTTATAGATCGATTTTATGTTCGATTATTGATACTCATTTTATTGCATCCATAGTGTTTACTGTGGTCTTACAGAGGGTACCTCATATAGAACTCATGGACCCTATCCTATTAGGGTGTAACAATAAAATGTAACCTAAATACTATTGAGTTAGTATTATAATAAAACTAAATAAAATTGTACCCAAATATTATTGAATTGCTATTATACAACGACCCGCCCTCGCTTTTCTTAGGTTTATGTGAGTTCTGTAACACCCGTAGCCAGTACATAAACCAGAAGTGCAAAATGATGTATCGAAAGAATCCTCTCATAATAAATTAATATTTTGGGAAGGATTTGTTCAAAAACTATAAACTAATTTTGCAGCATCTGTCACTGGTTCTGCCAAAATTGACTAAAACAGTCCGATGTATATTGTATTCAAATTGAGTTGAACAAGTAATCCTTCCCTCTTGGTTTGAGTCCGGCAGATTCCACTAACAAGTGATCCACACCCTCATACACTAAAGAGTTAAAATACACTTATAAAAGCTAACTCTCTGTTTATGTACATCTTTCTAAATTTAAACATCGAAGTAATTCATTTTCTAGATTTTCTTATGGTGTGTAGTAACATTCCTTCACATTAATAATGATTCGAAAAGACCTTCAAGAGACGAGCATACCCTTTTTTCAAAGCTCGGCTACGCATCTGCGATAATGCGACTCCCCGGGGCCTACTATGGCTGCGTTTATCACGTGACAAAATGTGGATAAAACATCCGTCACTTTCTGACACGTACCTATATAAGTACGAGAGTGACGGATGCTTTATCCACATTAAACGCAAGTCGCAACCATACTAGGCCCGCTGGTGTGGCAGGTGTCCATGGGCGACGGTGATCACGTTTTTTTTTGTTTTCTCCTGAAGAGCCAAATAATTTTCCTTGCCTTTATTAGCAGGATATTGAAAATTACATTTGAACTGCTAGCATTTTGCATCCTCAAGCATAAAAAGTGGAATAAGTGGAAGAAACGGAGGCTAGACCAGTGGGACTTTCATTATGAAGCCATAATTTATGGTCCTAAGATCCCAGTGACCTTCAGATGGCCTACGTATGATCGTTTTACTTCTCAATACCATAAAAGGATGCACGTATTCCCGCATTAAAAAAAAATATACATTCTATTTTTCAATGTTTAAGGTCTATATGTAAAACACTGCTTGTTGCATTATTTTTACAATTTTATGATCATTGTTAGTTAGTCACAAGCATTCTCCTAGCTTAAAAAGCAATTTCTGAACCAACTCGTGCAACAACTCTCAAACAACTGACGAAGATGAAGAAAAAAGAAATGGTACCTAATCCGTAAACTGTTCAACCTTATTTCTAGCAAATCACTAAATCGATATTTTCATGAGAGATGACCTCTTACTTGTGAATATGTAAGTTCTCAAGCTTCCATAAGAGTAGAGTATGTTTTCTAAAATCATGTTCAAGTTAAAGAATGTACCTAAGTACTAGTACTTCAGTAATTTATACAAGTAGTTTTCTATATTGTGTGATGTTTGTAGTGTATTCTAAAGTAAAAGAAATTCATGATGTGCGCATTGTTGTTGTGTCTTTAAATAAATAAAGATCCAGAATGTCAGTCATACGAGCATCTAATCAACAGTCCAGCACAATCAGCTTACACCGACCGTCCACAAAGTTCTGCTTCATTTTACCGTTGGCCGCTACTTAAATAGCATCGGCAAATCCGTTGGGCAACGGTCACCGATGACCGAACAAAAACTGTATCAAACACACAATGGCAATCATTAAAAAGAGACCACTCTTTGTCTACTGCCCGAAGGAACCGACTTTCCCACTCCTCAAACGGACGTTACAATTTTTGCAAAGAACTAGAACGTTCTCACGAACGCAAAAATTTCAGCAATAGACGCACATGTCCAAAATATCGGTAGATAATAGATAGAGGACAAAGGAATAGATTCGCGAAGGGATTACAAATAATGCCTTGTAAGAAAGGGGTGGTTTTGAAAGGAGAGGTCAGTTGGGTCATTGGATGACCCCATCGCTCACGCTGCATTGGGTTTTGGGGTGTTTAAATTGGTGTAAAGGGTTGCCCTGACCCCACACGGGCTACCTGCCCACTGTCCATCCCCTGAATACAATTAAAACGAGAACGTAACGGGTAAATCTGGAAAATCGCGATAACCTCTCCTTTTTATGTTTGATTTAGGAGATACATTTATGGCGCTATTTGTAAGCCATTATTCAGCCAACCTGTTTTGAGAACAAGTTGCTACGTACTGAATCGACCGTAATTTGTTTTGTCTTTTCTTTAACCGAATTATCCGAAGCAAATATTTCATTCAAATTTTCAAATTCATACGAACTTTTGCATTATGCAAATACAGCATGTTCAAGATTTTTATAGGTAATTCTGTTGATTCTTATTGTCTTTTCTGTAACGGAAATTTCACCAACCAGTTCCACATTGCTCTATATCTATTTGATAATAATTGATGTCTAACGGTCATATCAACAAAAGGCATGACAATCATGTCCATAACGCTTCACATACGCCATATTATTATTAATCAAACAGCCGCCTTTGGCGAATCCGTTGCCTATTCAAGGAGTTCGGACAATGCAAAAAATAGAGCATAGAGAATTGTTTCCCATAAAAATTGCAGCGAAAAGGGTTTTGAAGACCATCGCGTCTTTGTTGGGCAGTGGGAAAATTTGCAGTTAGAAAGGGCGTATTGAAATGGGTCAGTTGAGACAGTGCGCTTTGTGCAACACTATGCAAATTGAACGGCTAGTAACAATGGTGCTCTGTGAGATGCAGTGGACGGATGCGGTTTTTGACGAGTTCGGTAGAGTGAATGAGTATAGATTAAACAGGGTGATGGGTTATATGATACATTCCTTTTACGGGGGCATAGTAGAGCAAAATTAGTCATGCCCGAAAATCAGTAGTAAATTCAATATTTCACATTAAATATTTTAAATTTAAATGAAAATACCACAAGATGCCCAAATTATTTCTTAACTGTTGAATGTGGTATATAAACATGGTAAAAGTGAGTCTAGCAAAGTTTCCTAGTCACTTTGGTCAAAAATATTTCTTTTCAGAAGACGGCACGAAAGATTCTTTTTTAGAAAAAAAACATTTTCTGTCAAGGTTCTCTAAATGACCTTTTTTGTTATAAACCAAAAATGTTTAAGGATCATAAATATCCTAACAGTACTGCGGTGAGATTCGTTGCAAATCAAAATAATGTATGGACTTTCCCGATCCTTACACATTTTTGATGTGTGTGTAGTTTTCGATTAAGTTTTGGTAGAATTAATCTTTGGTCTTACACGAATTGAACTCCAGTTAGAATCTTGTTTAATTCTATTTAGACCGCTTCTTCACTTAGTACCTCTATAAAACAAAGTCGCTTCCCGCCGTCTGACCCTCTGTACAGTCAACAGCATAAATAAGTGATCATTTATGTATCTTATCACTTTAACATCGTGTTTGAAATGTCATACAAAATTGTGACACGATTGAAAGCGACAAGGTACATAAATGATCACTTATTTATGCTGTTGACTGTACGCTTAGATCTTTCAAACTACGCAACGGATTTTGATGCGGTTTTCATTATCAGTTACATATTTTTTTGTGGTAGGTTATTATATACAATATATTCTCGTTTATATACGGGTGTTACAGAAAACTTAAATAAACGCGGGTCGCTAGTTAAAATAAAATATTGTTGTCTAATTAAAAAATATATATATATCGCTTGTCGGCAGCATGCGGCTTGTCTGCGGGTCACAAAACATTGTCACTTTCTGACTAGTATGCAAGTGCGATAGTGACGGATGCTTTATCCACTGCGATAAAGGCGACCGTGATACGGGCCCTGGTGGTCACTGTTTTATCGACTGCAGTATTATTGTATCTTATTCATGACATGAGAAGGCTTAGCCAAATTCCAATCTATAAAAAGATAACGATAGTAGAAATCCGTCAAAAATGGAGTTGAGTTATCCACCCATCATTAAGCAAAAGCAAGTTATTTTCTAAAGCCATTGAATTTTTCAGGATTGTTATTATATCAACCTAAGCTAACCTATCATTTATGTAGGCGATACTTTAAAAAAACCCTGAAATGTTTTTGCTAAAATAAAATTGCTTGGTTTTGAGAATTTGGTAAATTAAATAGGTAGTTAGGAAGCAAAATTTCGAATTTGCTATTGGTTACCATGGATTTGACATCCATAGGCGAGCACAAGAACGCGTCGATCCTATAAGAATTGATTCTCGTCTTATCCCACAGGATCACCATACTAATTACATCTACGTAAAACCGATCACTAGAAATGTTCAAATTATAAAACTGCCAAACGTCGATATAATGTTTAACTTTGAAAGAGAACGCGTCAACTTGATACTCCGACACATTCTGTCTACATTAACATTTCATTTCAAAAGTGGTAAAGAAGTTTCTTGGTTATAAGTACATTATATTTCCAAGATCCACACTGCAGATTACTAGCATAGAGGCATTCCGTCTGAGACCTAAGGTCAACGCATTTGCTGTCTTAGGATTGTAATCTTAGAATGCAAATGTCTATGGGTCTCAGATCCCGCTTACCATCAGGTGACCTGTGTGGTCGTGTACCTTCTCCATGCCGTAAAAAAAGCATGCAAATGTGACCTAATAAAATCGAAAATATGCTATGGATTGATTACTGATGTGCCAAAGGAAACTTCTCACAATTTCGTATCGGGATTGAAACTTACCGGTCCTTAAATTTAAATTTCCTATATTTCTAGTGAAAGTTCCCGGAAATTTCTTAGAACTTTTCCAACTTTTTGGAAACTTTCCGCAACTTGCACATCAGTAGGATTGATGCAACTGTCGTGCACTCGCCTATGTCAATGCCTTTCATTTAGATCAGTGTTTTGAAACCTGTTTTCGACGAAGGACCATTTTAATTGTTTTGTTGGAAGGGACGGTGGTCCCTGGGAGAGTAAATGAGTAAGGAGAAGAACATAACTTAGCAAAAGGCAATTTCTCGAATTTTACTTAAGGAGCTGCTTTATTACACCAAAAGTTCTAAAGAAATTCAAATATTAGGTATAATAAGCACCAAACTTATACATTTAAGAAAAAACTGAAACGGTTAATCATTGCACAACAACTTTGGCCGTCAATTTAAATAAAATAGAAAGTGTAGGTATTTTTTGCATTTCTTTGGCTATTGTAATTGTAAGGACAACTTTTTGACACTGTTCTTGATTAAGTATTATTTGGTAAATATTCGGTACCAAAGGGAGGAAACTGAAGACCAGCGCTGCGTCTTCCTGCGAGACTGCGGCCAGCACCAGCTGAGTTTGCTCCTTTTGCTGCAGTCAAATTTTCTGTATGTTGTAAAAGCTGCAATAATTGTGTCCTGCCGCAATAAATATTTTTTCATTTAATTTTGTTCATTTCAATCAGCTAATAACAAAAACTTTAATTTAACGATGTGCTTACTCCATATTTTTGAAAATCTACATTTACTAGAACTTTTAATTGGGTAGTTTTGTTTGGAACCTGCCACGTTCCACTTCCTAGGCTCTCACGGACCACCTGGACCAACGGTTGGGAACCACTGATTTAGACAGATATCTACAGCCGTTACTTTTGTAAAATGCAAAAAGCTAACCCTGCAAGTAAATACAAGCTGCTGAATTACCGAAAAGGTGTAAAACGACACGTACATTTAAAAAGGCAAACAAAGAGCAATCGATTTTCTCCCCACATTTTCTTGTCAACCGATAACGGAACCAACTTCAAAGGTGCAAAACGTTGACCTCAATAAGTCAATACTTTCGTACGACAAAATACAAACCGTATTCTATACTGTGTAGGTTCAGAATAGCTTTGAAATATTCGGGTATAATTTCTTAACATGGACACACGTATGTGTTTTTATTATTGAAATTTCTCCTTTTTTTGAGCACCTTAAGTTGTAGGTGGCAAGGTTGGTTATTGCGAGCGGTTTAACGGTTAACCGGTCTGTTATCAGGCCCGCTGTTATCAATAGTTCCGTCGGCAGATGCGTCAGATCGATTTTTAAGTTCATGTTTTATTTCATGAAGTGTTTGGTTTTTGTTTGTGTTTTAACTATAACGGTTAACCGTATGTTTTGTAATATTATTGTCCTTACGTACTACTGTAATCGGGTGATTCCACGGGCGTTTCAACCGCCGTCAGTCCGCTGTCCTAAGTATTTAAGAAATAGGCGATAAGTAATATATTTAAAATTCGATCAATTGTAGCAAGAAGTACGATAACAGTATAGCTCTGTGTGAATGTTAGCTGCTTGTTGTAGCTCATTCTTTCAATATTTATGACAGTGAAGTGACGGCGGTTGAAACGCTCGTGGAATCACCAATCATAAGCATATATAGGGGGGGCCTATGGATGGCAATGGGGGGGGCAATTTGGATGCAATATTCCTTGGATACCCTAAGGGAGTTCGAAAGGATTTTTGGAATTTCATCCCCTAAGGGGTAAATACGGGAAGTAGCGGAAAACTATTCTACGCGCTTGAAGTCACGGGCATCCTCTAGACTTTCATATATTTTATAATTGTTCTTTTATACCGTGAAATGCTTACAATGATGTGACGTCAAAAGACGCCATAAAGTATGGTAGATTGACCTCTCATTACAGTACCGAACACCCAAGTACCTTTTAAGTTTTAAGTTGACTCTTTAACCGACAACATCAACCGATTTCGCGCTGGCCACGGGCGCTGCGCCCAATACAACCATCGTTTCGGCTGGATCGACTCACCCGCCTGCGCGTGCGGCCCCGAGGTGCAAGAAATCGATCACATCCTTCTCGATTGTCCAATTACGCTATACGCCTGCGGCCCCCTCGAGGATCTTCTTTGCGTTAATTACGAAGCTACCAAGTGGCTCAAATCTACCCAAATTTTATCTCTGATTAGCTGTCCTTCTTTCTTATTGCCATATCTACGATTAAATAAATAAATTGACTCTTTAAATGATTCAATAATATTGAATGGTAGCTCTGTATAGTATAATGGATAATGTTCATGCTTCCCGAAGTTGGTTCCCACAGCTATTAGTCTTCGCACTTTGCTTCCGAGAAGTGACTCACGCTGATCTTGACGCAAATCACAGTTACTATAGAATAGATATATCTTAAAAATGTTCGAAAATGTGTTCCTTTAAAAGTTGAACACCCTTTACGTTTCAGTTGAGTACGCAAATAAATACAGTATATAGCACCCTGTGTAAATACACCTCGCCACACGTAAATATATTTTATTCACAGAAAATATTGGACTTACTAAGTAGTTTATAGTTTTATACTAGCCATAGAGAGACAAGCACCATTGAGGAATAATTTCTAGTATCATTATCTTCTTTACATAGTAGAAAACAAAGACGCGTTCGTGTTCATCACAATTCCTCTTGTATTTTCTATTGATGCCAATAAATATAATCAATAGGCACCCAGTTATATTTTTGACTGTCTGATATACCGACAACTTACCAAGTTACTTACTTAAGTTTTTTTTTACACGATACATCCAAAAACTCTGTAAAGCGATGACATAAAAGCATTTACTATGGATTTTTAATGAGTACAGAATATATTTCTTTATTTCATTCAATGTATTGTCATCTACATTCAAATAATGGTGTTACAATGTCAGTCCAAGACGTCCTGTAAAGGCACACAATATAACAGCTTAAATCTAATAAACGTATTAATTACAAGTAGAGCAACAAAATCTTGAATTTAAATTTATAGTTACCTTATTAAAAAAAACTCGGAGTTAACGTCGTAGAGTAAAGATGCACTATATTATCCATAACTATAACATAATAGGCTTACAACATCCCTGGGAACAAGATCAAAATTCCACAATTACCTATTACAAAGAGCTTTTAACTAATACCCAAGTAACCCTTCTGTTTGTCCATCTCAGGACGTTGGAACTTTCTCACTAATCTCCTAACGCTACGCAAATGGACCAACGCTTAAAGAAACAAAGACCGATTGTCTATGGTGTCAGGAAACTATAAACATCACAAACTTACCTATACACATTACAAAAAAAACAAAAAAGCATCACCACGTAGTTGAAACAAGAAGAACTGAAGATGGAGATACAAAATTGACTGCAAATATAAATTGGCAGTTAAAACATCCGAATATTTCCGGAAAAAACCGGTTTCCGGCGACCGGTTTTCGTTAACCGCCGCCATATAATGCGTTGTTTATGGTAATTTGCGCCCTTTTTGTTTTTTTTTTTGCGATGGATGCTGACGTCTCAGCAAAGGGATTAGTGGTCGTGTATTGTCATGTTTATAATGGGGATGCAGATATGATACTTTGGTTATCTTAAATGTAATCTATTTTGTAAAATTACTAGGATGCTTATTGATTCTTGAATCAATAGACATAAAATAGTTTTTTTAAACTAGTTTTTTTCCTGGTTTTACAGTTGCGGAGATCCTGTGATCTGATCACTCTTCGTTTTATTTTACATTTTTAATCGAAGATTAGACAAACTTAAGATTCCCATATCGTCGATTTTGCATTTAATGCCAGAAGTTTTTTATATACTTTATTTGCTACGTGTGTATTATATATTATATGGATGACCGCATTACTTTAAATTACAAAAAAAACAAGTAATAAAAAAAAAAAACATCAGAAGCTAGTGAAGAGGCTGTTGAAGTTAAATTACCATATTATGAATTTTCAATTTACGTATACCTTTCGAAACCTAAATTAGAAATATAGGTATTTATTTAGGTAACCTATCGATGTTTCTTTCGTTTCATTATCTTTAAAAAAATCAAAGAGATGTACACCTACAGGACCTGTAGGTTAGGTTAGGTTAGTTTTATAACAATCCAGGAAAGTTAAACGGTTAATAAAAAGATTCGAACTTAAGATAGGTGTAACCTAAGTATACACATTTAGATAGAAGAATAAATGGCGCATTTAAATAATTATTACGCATTGCAAAAAAGGAGGTGATAATAGAATCAAATATTAGTAAGGCTGTTAATTTGTCTTAATGGCTTTCTGAAGTATCAGAGTATTGGTAGATAGCAAAGAAACAACTGTTCATGACGAAGACTGATGATTTATATTATAACTGAGTACCTAAAGTATACCTAGGTCAGGTGCGGCGGCGCAGCACTCAATACATAACAAATTCCTCCATCATGATTTAGGAAACCTGGTAACAACAAACATCAATTAAACACTTAAAAAACTATATAAAAAGTATTTTTTAAATCTATCTTAACCCTAGGGCGTTTACTTACCATGTAATAAAAAACGTCTCAAATTGTAAAACTTTCTTTATTGAACTTTAATAAGTGTGCTTGAAATATGCTTTGTCCAAATTCAAATAATTTATTTGTTGAACATAGGTAAAACAGATGTTACATTTTAATATTAAATATGTATGTACCACTACATCCCACACATTTTACATGCATCATGCTTGAACATTAATATAATTTCTCAATTAAATAGTTTCGCGCATATACTCTTGTACTTGGCCTTATCTGCAGAAAAAAGTAGTAAAAAAAAAAACAAATTATGACAATCTAGGGACATTTTTCATGGAACTAAAAACCAAATAATTAAACTACCTACTTTTACTTCCCATAATTATGCGAAACGGACATTAAGAGTGTTACAATAACCTCTTTCTTCAACCGAATCAATTCTCCGATACGATTTTAATCATTTAATGTCATTGCGTTTTATTATAACACATAAAAACACGTATCTAGACTTTACCATACGATGGCAATAGTTCTAGATGTTCTTGATGTTAGAGGATTTATGATACCTTATTTTACATTTATAATAGGTTGGTAAATTTAATTAAGTCAACATAACAGAATACGAATCGATTACATTTCCTTTATCAACCTTATCGATAATCGAAAATAAATGCGATTTTAATTAGAAGCATCACTAAATTGGCCAAATGACATCTGTCACAGGCACAACAAGATATGAAAAATATTATATTGAAGACAGGTAATAAATACTTATCTGTCATTGAATCATTTCCATTCGACAGAAAGGGACAACGCAAGCGTTACACAGTTTATTAGTTAAAAAAATGACCGTCTACAATTATACAATTTCTCACACTAATCCAGTGTCTAAACTCATCTCCTTCCATGTTTATTTACATCTTCCGGAATTTTATTCCCAACTGGTCCCACAGACAATCAATCACGTCTATGGTCCCTTCTATTATCTATGCCCAGTGTTATGCAAATGGCGGCAATTAAAAATTGCAAGCAACGGGTTGCGAATCTTTTGTCGGACCACAGCTGGACGAATAGTCGTTGGATATTGAATGGATGATTTAAAATCTTTGAAGACGTTAAGTTAGGAGAATTATTAAATATTTTTATCACCCCGAATTATATTTGTACGTTGCTGTTACGGAACAAAAAGTACAGCGTCTTTACGTAGTATAAAACACAGTCGCTTACCGCCGCCTGTCCCTCTGTACTTATGTACTCTAAGATCTTTCAAACTACGCAATGGATTTTAATGCGGTTTTCAATAATAATTAAAGTGATTCCAGAGGGAGGCTTTTTTGTATAATAAATTCTGGATCATCTACGAAGCGAGGGCTGGTCGCTAGTAAGTTATATTGTAGGTAGTTTTTTTTGTCTTAACTAATATTTTGTTTTGTAATGTAAGTAAAGTAGTTGGCCCACCGACTGCACGTTACTCAGCGTGCTATGGAAAGGTCTATGTTGGGGATCTCATTAAGGGATAAGATCTGGAACGAGGTCATACGAGATAAGACCAAGGTGACTGATATTGTCCAAAAATGTAGCAAGCTGAAGTGGCAGTGGGCTGGCCATGTCTGTCGCAGAACCGACGAGAGGTGGAGCAGGAAGGTTCTCGAATGGAGACCACGCTTAGGCAAACGTAGTGTAGGACGCCCCCCGGCTAGATGGACCGATGACCTGATGAAGAAGGCGGCTGGCAGTGACTGGATGCAAACGGCAGGAAATCGCGCCGCGCGCTGTGGCGCTCCTTGGGGGAAAACTATGTCCAGCAGTGGACTGCAACAGGCTGATATGATGAAAGTAATTAATTAGGAACAGTAAAAAATATGGATTTGCAAGCAAAACACCAGAAAATAGAGTGCCTCTGACCTTGGGGCTTTAAATGCATGGATCGTATCTACTCCTGAAACTGAACTTCTTTTGTTCTGTAAGTTGTTAAAAATATGTCAAACTTAATTATTTTTTTCATACTAGTTAAATGTAACTTTCAGTGTATACGATCCAATTCTCCATTTTCCTTTAGCCCTCGTACCAAGGAAATGTCGCCCCCGTAAGTACCATGAGATAGTGATTTAGACATTAACATCAGATAGTTATCTAAACTTTAGTTATTTTTAATGTTACAGAACAAAAGTAGTTCATTTTATAGCGAGTAGAATCAATCGTTGCATTTAAAGCCCCAAGGTCAGAGGCACCCTGAATAATCAAAAGTAATCGTAGTCTTAGGTTCTAATTAATTAATTTCCACCGCAAAATTGATTAAGATCCATAAAATTACACAAGAAGACGATCTTTTTTAGTCATGTTGCTACGGATCGCTCTTATAGCACTATATGCCTCTAAAATAGAGGCATACGACAATATAGACAGAACCATGGAAATGGAAGACTTAGTTAAAAGAGGAATGAAGTTCCCGGAGTTTGAAACTCGTGGGAAAAGTAGATTCATGGTGCAAAAGAGGAAAGAACCGGACCAGGGCGTGCATTTCTCGACAGGTTTGTGTATTTTTTTATGGCAAGGAGAAGAATAAATTAAAAAAAAAACAAAAACCCGCGTTCAAAAATGCAAAAAATAACTTCTTTTAAAATGGTAGGTCAGTCCAACTGCATTCGGCTTTTGGTTTAAAATATTGTGGGACGCCGACTTCAGTTGGACTGACCTACCATTTTAAAAGAAGTTATTTTTTGCATTTTTGAAGGCGGGTTTTTGTTTTTTAAACATTTATTTTATTTTATAGTTTTTAGTGATCCTATTTATACTGTTACGTAGCTCCACTTCTAAATATTAATGAGAAACTATAGAACATTTCAAGCTCGCCGCAGACAACGCCGCGGGAATGTCATATTATAGTCATATTTAAACCTAAATGTTCTTCGTCATAGTCGCTCAACTACCTTAATCGAAATATCTTACCGCCAACCTTGAACTAGGTACCGTTAAGGAGTTCCGGTGGCCATCTGTGGTCTTCATCATCAGTTCCACTACACCATATAGTACTTTTCAAAAGCAAATGCACGAGTTACAGTGAAAAATACCAAAATCGCTATAGGTGTGCCTATAATATTTGAGAAGTTCTCTTTATTTCTCCAAGATCCCATCATCAGATCCTGACGTGTTGACAATGGGACCAACTAGAAAGAATACCCATTCAAACAACGAAAAAAAATTTCAAATCGGTCTAGTGGTCTTCGAGTAATCGGGGAACATACATTAAAAAAAAAAACCCGACGAATTGAGAACCTCCTCCTTTTTTTGAAGTCGGTTAACAACGGCCACACAGGACGCGAGATGGTACTTAGGTGGGATCTTGAGACATATAGACATTTGCCTTCTCAGGGCTATAGCCTCAGACCGCAATCCCAAGACTGGGAATGTGTAAGATTTAATGCATGTGTGCTAGTAATATCACCAATTGTCTTTTCCCCACAACCGAACAACGGAATACGGATACCTACTTAGTACCAATTTCACCAAAAGATGTTAAATTGAATCAATGTTAATCGACTGTTAATTCATACATTCACAAAATGGCAGTTCGAGGGCAGTTGACGTACGTACGTTTATGTAACTACATCCGAACTCCACTCATACTATTAGGTGTCCCAGTGTTTGCTTTTAAGTTTATAAGGAAAATACAACTTTATGTGTTAATATTTTTTCCTTTAAAAAAACGGGCAAATAGATTAAAAAATTGCTGATTCGGAATGATTCTAATAATTGTGTAAGATGCCTCTGAAAAACTTATGAAACAAAACCTGAATTACAGGATTTACAGGTGCAAAGAAGTATCTACAAGCTGCAAGTGATAAACAGTCTAGATTTACACTCGTTAGAATGAGTAACAAGACTAAAGCAAACCCCAGTGAATTGGAAAGTAAGAATTTTATGCATCCTTTAATATTAAGATATCATGAAGTAGATACTATTTTACCGGGTACCGTAAAATGGGATGAGTAGGGATTAAGCGGTGAGTAGGGACACAACTTATAATGAAGCATATGTTACTAATTATAAGACTCAAAATTATTTCCAATAGACTTAACTTTATTGACCATTTAATAATTGTTCTTATTTGTAACAAGTTATGACTTATTTTAGGTTGTGTCCGTACTCACCCCTTAATCCTTACTCACTCCGTTTTACGGTACCTAATATTTTATCTAAATACCTGCAACGACCGTATCATTAATTACGTTTTCATTTTATCGAAAGACAATAGGGTATTTGCCTATTTTTTTATTAGTATTTAAATTGAAGCGGTTTTACCTTCCGAATAGCCTAGTATAAATATTTTTTTAATATCTTTAAAAATAAGAAAAATATAAATGTTTAGAACTTGCTTTTAGACAGAGAGGAAAAAACAGTAATATGACGTCATATTACTCAACCGCCATATGAATTACACGCAAAACGTCGTTTCGTGAGAAAGAGACAAAAAACTTTAAAAGGCTATAACTTTTTTATTTTATTACCAATCTCAAATTTGATTTTGAATTATTTTATCATACTACGTATATCGATATATTATCCTAATTAATATGTGAAATTTAATATCAGGCAAATACCTATTTCTCGCCGCATGAGTACTTTTTTTTAGTAGTCACAAGTTCAACCTAACCTAACTTACGTAATTAATGTTTAAGATGTCCTGAAAACATCATGGTTTCAGCGGAAATGATTTGATGAAATCATGAAATTTGATAAAATGATTCGAGTTAGTTAATTTAGCCATTTTTTTTAAATTAACTATAGGTGCTATAGTTACAAAGTGGCTAAGACTTCCTTCCTCCGTTGTTTGTACTTTTGGAAAATATATAACCCGGAAAACTGATATAAGCTGGGTCCGCATTAGGCGCGGCAAACCCTCGAACATTGGCTCGCGCGGCAGCCGGGGAGACGGGAGACAGGGTAACGCCATAGAGGCGAGCCGCGCGAGCCAATGGCGAATGCTACACGCTCGATATGTATCGCGATATTTAACGTGATATTTATCTAACTAGTAATATTTTGTTATACTAAACATACGATACGAATCGCGTCAGTACGAAGGTAAATTTTATGGAGTACACTCGTACGTTTCGTAATACGATCCAAATATCACGATAAATATCGAGCGTGTAGCACTAGACGCTCGATATTTATTGACGATACTTGATACAGATCGTGGATTTTTGGATTTCTAGAAACCCAGCGATTCGTATCACGATACGTGATATGCTATACTACACACTCGATAAATATCGTGATCCTGGATTACGATCCAAATATCACGATAAATATCGAGCGTGTAGCATTCGCCAATGTTCGTGCGTTTGCCGCGCATAATCTGTATGCGCCTATCTGGTATCAGCCTGCTAAACATTTAAATTCCTCGATAGTTATCGTATCGTGATCCTAGCTAGGGAATAAAGTAATGTGCGGGTATTTGACATATGATTTCATTAAAGATAATTCAGACGAGAACGATAATATGAAGTATCCACTAAAAGATAGCAATGGTAAAAGATATAAAATTGTCAAGGAAATAACAGCGCAGATGCTTCAGCAAAATGATGATGAAGGTAAGATGACAAATTTAATAACAATTATTAAGATAATGGTGATATATAAGAAAATACATGTGAATGTTTTTACAGAGGGAATAGAAGTAGAAGAACCGTCGAAAACCGATGAGTCAGCCAAAGAAGAAACGGATCCTCAATTTGATAATAGTGAAACAAGTAACTATGTTAAAGAAGAGAGAAAGATACCTGGCATAGTTGATTTTAACAATGAATCGGGAGGTGAGTGGCTGTTTATATTTATCCAAAAGGTTAATGATAAATAAATAAATATAAAGAGACAATATTAAACAAATAAAATACATGAATAAGTAAACAATGTAACACTAATTAACCTAGTCAAGAACTTAGCTGTAGATTTAAAATAATATAGCGCACCACGTACGTAACATGAAATTGCGCGAAAGGGTTTTTAGGTGTCACAGGTGGGCGGTAAGCGCGCGGTGTGGGGGGAGCGCGCGTTACCATAGCGACCGCATTGTTAGCAGGGGTGTAATTCTCTCAACAAGCAAAGATGAGCGAACGCAAGAGTGAAGGTCCAAGCGGCGAGTTTAAGTAGTCCCGACAGAGCGAACAAAACACGTTTTAGCGCGTGTATTCTCAATTAGGCAGCCTTATACGTCCGACCCATCGTTCACCAGACGTTTATCACGGTATTCAGTCGCCTGCGCGTTAACCGCCATATTGGTTCATGTTCCGTGGTGCGGATTAAGCTGCGACCACACCGCTGCTTAAAATACGGTGACGGTACGGAATCGCAGTGACGCGTCGTATCAGTACCGTTTTTGACGCATGCTCCACACACCGCTGCAAAAACGGCGCCATGTTGTTACAATGACCCCGTCTTTTGTTTACGCAACGACACCGTTTTTTAAGCAGCGGTGTGGAGGGCATGCGATAAAAACGGTACGGATACGATGCTTCACTGCGATTCCGTACCGTCACCGTTTTTTAAGCATTGGTGTGGACGTAACTTTATACTGGTATACTGGGTGTGATGTTGGCGTAAATATAGGAATGAGATCCCTTTTTATACCGATTCAGAATATAGTTTAAACTTTCCAATATGTTAATTAGTTCAGGAGTTAATAAGGCTTTAATGATACTCGTTAAGAACGCTGCCTTACGGTAAACCTTTCCTTTGGCTGAAAATAGCTACAATATAAAAAATTACATCTAATTCTCAATAATATAATCCGTCTGTATAATGGGGAGTGATCCGAGGAACAGAGGGCCCTGCCAAGATGCATTGCGCTAACTAGCGTTTCTATTCGTTTCGTTTTTAAACCAATTGCATCACTGGTAGATCACGTGACCTTTCGTATCACGTCATCTACCAGTGACGCGATTGGTTTAAAAACGAATCGAATAGAAACGCTACTTAGCGCAATGCATCTTGGCAGGGCCCTCTGGTTAGACTGGTGCCAACGGCTTCGTTCTACCATCGCACTTCTCGGCGTCGG
Source organism: Acleris literana (assembly GCA_946894065.1). Lineage (NCBI taxonomy): Eukaryota > Metazoa > Arthropoda > Insecta > Lepidoptera > Tortricidae > Acleris > Acleris literana. Next base: position 5,252,110 of record OX335688.1, on the reverse strand, counting down.
CAGAATGTTCATTCCTATTTTCTGCTCTCAACTACGCGCCGGTATCTCTGGAACTTTTCTGGCGCGTACTATAAGAATTTGGAGCTTCCTGCTGAGACTTTCCCAATGCGCAATCCAATTTGAGACCAGCAACGCATTGGTGACGCCTCCTGCGATGCAAATGTACATACGCGGCGGTGACCACTTCCCATCAAGTGGGCCGTCTGCCTGTTTGTCCATCGATGGCAAAAAAAAAAGATTAAACCATAATTAAAAAATAATAACAGGAGGCGTAAAAGCAAAGCATGAAAAAAATGCAATCAATATCGGGGTCGGAAATCTTGATTCCATCGTTTATTTTTACGTTTTATCCGTCAGATTGGTCAAATGCCATCAAATTGGTGTCAATTGACAACAATTTAAGAAAAAAACATTTTTGTTTTTTTGCGTTTATAATATCTGGTTAAAAATTAGACTACCCGTGTTTCTCGGTTTTTCTGTATTTAACTTAAATTCAAAATAAAAAGAAATAGTCATTAAAAAGACCGTATATACAAAGTTAGGAACTTACAATCCACCTTTTTTTACTGTTTTCCCTAAATATAAAAAAAACTACCGCATAAAAAAATCCAATAATATTTTTACTGTAATCAGCAGTCTACAAACGGTATTTTATTTTACTACCTTAGCACATATGAATTGTTGTCAATTAACATTTCTAATGCTAAGATCTTGTGCGCTCATAATCATCAACGCGCAGTAGTTACAGTGGGCTTGAAGTATGCTCTGTCTTTATCTGTCATTATGACATTTGAATTGGAGAGAAAAGCACAATGAGCACTTTAAATGTGTTTATGAATAAGGTTGAACTGTTACAAATTTCAGCCCGGTAGCTATTGCCATTACGGAGAAAAATGGTCTCGACTGACCGACGGACAGACGGACAAAAACATCTTCAAGGCTTCCGCTTTTCAAAATTTGGTATAAAACCCTATAAGGCAGGTGTTTTATTTATGTATGTGGATGTATTATTGCAGAATATGGATTAGCCACAAACAGTGATGAATCTGTCAAAAAACAAAGCAAGTATATACATTTTAATCATTATGGTATAGGTAGATATAAACTTCAAAAAAAATACTATAAAGTATAGTTATTGCCGTGGAAGGTAAAAGCAATCTATAACGATTAAAAATCATAATAATAATGGCAAAGGTAACTCTTCATTTTATCGAATTTCACTTCAGAGATTTTTATCATTTCACCTATTTTAATTTCATCGAACGCTCTTTTCTCTGAAACCATGATGTTTTCAGGATATCGTAAACATTAATTACGTAGATTAGGTTAGGGTAGGTTAGGTTGGTCACAAGACACCAATAAAAAAGCAAATGAGGCGAGAAATTCCTCTCGACGAAATTAAAATCGTTGAAAGGTGTCTAGAGCTCTTGACTAATTATAGGTGTGTACCTTATGGCCTTTTTAGGGTTCCGAAGTCAAACTAGGAACCCTTATAGTTTCCCCATGTCCGTCCGTCCGCAGCCTAGCTCAGAGACTCTTAGTACTAGAAAGTTGTAATTTGGCATGGATATACATTATTAGTCACACCAACAAAGTAGTAAAATAAAATCTTGTATTTTTTTTTTTTTTCGTTTACCTCTCAGTACACGTAACGTGGGGATGTATTTTTTTTCTCGTCTACCCCATAGTGTGGGGTGTCGTTGGATAGGTCTTTCAAAAATATTGCGGGAGTTGTGAATACAATTTTTCGATTAAGGTATCCGTTTATGAAATATTAAGCTTTAAAGCGCTAATTTTTGTTACAGTCAAGTGTTCCCCCCCTACAGCCGAAACTACAAATACTAAAACTCTGAAAAATATCTTAAATGAAAGCACATAATTATAATGAATTTAATAGGAAAACTATTACGACTAAGTAGACTTCATTGGTTCTTGAGTTACAAACTTGAGTTTAGCGAGGTCTAATTTGTTTGTAGTAATTGCTTCGGAACCCTACACTGAGCATGGTCCGACATGCTCTTGTCCGGTTTTATTACATTTATTTATATTTTATATTGTTATTTAATTGTTTTGACGTATGATAAAATATGTCTTTCTTTATTTGAGGAATTATATCAATTCTATATTTCAAATAATCGACCTGATGAACAGCATGCTTCGCTATTATTTTATCGTTTCAACGAACGTGTCATTTAATTACGTAGAATTTTCATTACATCGAAAGGTATTTCTCGCCGAATTAGATTTTTTTTGGTACTTTCATACATTAAAATAATTAGATAGGAATGAATAGTAAAGTAAATATGAAAAAAAAATGAATGTAACAAAAAGGACATAACAGGTGCACCTTATCTCCTTTTTGTTTTAATAATTGGACAAGAGCTCATACTTGTGTATTTTTTTACAGAATCTCAAATAAAACAAGCGAAGCATCCACAATTTATTAACAGTGAAAAAACTAGATACGCACATGTAAAAAAGAAAGATAAACCCACACAGATTGAAGATAATTCAAGAGGTGAGTGATGTTTACCTTGAAAACTAAAACCAACAATCACAATAATAGATAATTTAATAAAAACCACGGACACTATTAAATTAATTGATCTGGTCTTTATAAAGACGTGCTCTATAGGAGTACAACTGAATTAAGAGCCGGGGTAGGCATGAGGTGCGGGGGTGGGGTACGTCACAGCGCGACTAGTCACCATTGCCCTCTCCCCGCACCTCATGCATACCCCAGCCGCCTGTAGACAACGTTATACATAAAGAGTTTTAATTTTTAACAGAAACGTCTATTACGAAATTCAAACTATATTAAAGCGAAAAAGTTCTTCGGTCTTAGATAGGATAGGTTTATTTTTCGCTTTAATATAGTTTGAATTTCGTAACAGACGTTTCTGTTAAACATTTAAAATCTTTAGAATAAGATGGCACATCGTACTCATGCTAATTTCAATGAACTTGTAACATGAGTGTCGTTTGTTAATAAACAACGATAGATGGCGTCAGCATACCCTCCGAGTATGTAAAAGCAACCGATAACTAAATTCGTTGAGCTTAAGTAGGATCTTGGTGGCATAAGTGGTAATGCGTCTGCATTGGCCCGGATAGCCAGAGGAGATGAAGGTTCGAATCCTATCTAAGACCGACAATTTTTTTTCGGTTTATTATAGTTTGAACGTTATACATACTTAATAAGTAATTAGAAAAGTTTCAACACTCCGGAATAAATTTTCGTGGACACCACACAAATATGGGATGTATGTATGTATGTAAACACTTTACTTATTGTACGAAAGAAAAACAATACAACGCAGATTAAAAAAAGAACGTACAAAGAGCAAGCTTCGTCAAGGGATGGGAGCCCCTTTTGAAAAAACAATGAAGGACATACAATGAAGTAAATGAAGAAGATTTCTAAAATATCTGTGCATGTATATATTTACGGCATCTGTTGAATTAGATATTGCCCGAGACAGCAGAGAACCTGTCAAACTGTATCCACAATTTGATATTGGAAAAAGTAATTATGCACCAGTTAACGAAATGAAGAAACCCATTGAAGATTATCAATTGGGAGGTGAGTTTTACCCCAATCCAAAATAAGTAGACTACAAAGTATGATTAATTATATATAATAATAACTTATTAATTTCGGAAATTATTACAGAGATTGAAGTAGGTGTTGCCAGCGCAAGTGAAAAAACCGGTGAGGAGATGAAGCAAACACAACCGAAAAATTTTGTTCAAAGTAATCAAACCAGATTTAAACTTGTACGTAACAGGGAGGGGTCCATGGAAAACATTAATCTCACTAAACGGACAGGTAAGATCTCATTTATTAAAAAAAACGAACGTGATGATGATGATAATGATAAAAGCAATAATATTTGAACCCACGACCCTCGGTTTAGAACGCAGTTTCAACTTCTACCGTGCTTATAAGTGCTTATGTCCATCGGATTTGAAAAATGAAGTTATTTGTTCACCCCCTACTCAAAAAGGATGTTTTTAGTTTAACGTGTACCTTAAAGCGGCTTGAGTAGGGATTAAGGGGTGAGTAGGGACACATCCTCAAAGAAGAAGGATATGTTACTAATAGACTGAAATTATTTCCAATAGACGTACACATCCAAGACCCAGGAACAAATATTCGTGCTCATCACACAAATATCTGCTCTTACCAGCATTGGAATCTGGGATCGCAAGCTTCCAAGACAGAATCACTACCAACTAGAATATTGTGTCTTCAAAAACAATAATAAGGAAACATTTATACTTGCTCGTCACCCGTTACAAGATTTCTTAATAAATATAGTTCATTTCATATACCAAGGCCCGATCCCACTTGAGACGGTCATTAAGCGTGAACAATAGGATTAGTGATAACAAAATATTGTTGATAGAAGTTAAAGTGCTTAGGGCCGGTACAGACGGACTGCATTTGAACTGCAACCCACCTGCAAAATGGCAGTTCGAGGGCAGTTCTGATGCAGTTGACTGCACGCCAACTGCAAGCGGACTGCGCAGTTGTTTTGCAGTTTCGATGCAGTTACATCAACTGCAGCATCATTTTGCAGCTGGGTTGCACTTCAAATGCAGTCCGTCTGTACCGGCCCTCAACATTATGAGTCTCATTTTTAAGTCTCAAGTGGAAGTGGAGTGGATACCTGTGATTATTTCCAGAATCTGAAATAAATACAGCGTCGAAAAGTGAATTCGAATGGTATCCTCAACCTAATTATTCTGCACAAAAGTATGAGGACTCCCCGTTTGATCAAAAATCTATTCTTCGAAGCAATGTGGGAGGAGGTAAGTGTTGGATTTTGATGATACTGTATCTAATGTTTCCCCGTGGTTTCCCCACGACATTATTACTTAGTATCCTGGATATATTGCGCACCAGCACCACGTAACATGAACGTGTGCGAAAGTCGATTTTTAGGAGTCACAGGTGGGCGGTAAACGGCGCGGTGTGAGGGAAGCGTTACCATTGCGACCGCATTGTTATATCAGAGGGCCCTGCCAAGATGCATTGCGCTAACTAACGTTTCTATTCGCTTCGTTTTTAAACCAATCGTGTCACTAGTAGATCACGTGACTTTTCATATCACGTCATCTATCAGTGACGCGATTGGTTTAAAAACGAATCGAATAGAAACCGCGATAATCTGCGCGGAAACCGCGATATTGGTCCATGTTGCGGATTATAACTACGTTTTTTTTTTCTAATGATGATATCAAGTTAAACAAAAATTTACCAGTTGTCATTTTTGTCAATTTGTTTTAAAAAAGCAAAAATTCAGCAGATATTTTAAAGAAAGTCAATTTTTTATATCATTGATTTTTTATATCATTGATTTTTTAAATTATTACACTGACTTAAATAAAAAGTAGGTAGTTAGTTAGTACTTAAAAAAACAACATAGTGTTTACATGTCTGTCGATTGAATAATAAATACAATCTCTATAACTAAATCTTCGTATTTTTTGAACATTTTTTGAATAACGGCCGCACAGAGTCAGTCATACACAAGGTTGAAAAAGGAACTAGTAAGTTTCTAAAATGTGGCAGAGTACGGCAGTAAGTAGGGCATATTCATAACCCTTCACAGCTTCAATAATACCTGATTCATGTAACAAACAGTTGAGGAAAATCATTTTTTGAATAGCTATGAAAATAACCAAGATATAAGCCAACAAAGATTTGGTTCCATCTTTTCCTAGCAAAACAGGATTTAACATGGAGTTTATATGGCAGACCTGTTACATGACGTCACAGTGCATATCGGATCTCTGTCTAATCTGTCTAATTAGCAGTTTAAAATGCTTGTATCATCCGTATTTCTTGGCCGATTTTAATTTTTATTTCACTTTTGGTGATCTCTAATTCGGTATTTTCATATTTTATTTTCATCCATGCATATCCCCTATTGTATGCTCTCCCTAGCTTTAACAAAATAATTACATTTTCAGCTATTGGCCAGCCCCTCGGTCATTCAAATCAGCTTGACCCTTCCCGGTTGACACCGAAATTTGACCAAAGGGTCAGATGGACCAAACTGGACAAAGGTGGAGCTCGGAAAAAATTACGATTGGTCTTCTTTGATAAAAGGTGACCCTTTAAATTGAGTACAAAAGATCGTGACCCCTTGAATGAGCGTTTTAGGGTTAAGATTAGAGGTGTAACGGTCTTGAATGGGTTGTATGAAAGGTGTTGGTTTATGGGTGTTTATAATAAGCTTCATTTTGTTGTGAGATGTTTTTTGTTGGAATGAATGTCCGTTAATGCGTTTTTTGTGCGTTTTTGTTTCAGGCCCACCAAAGTATTCGGCGTCAATGTATTTTTTTGGATGTTTTTGACGGTTTAGACACTTTAGACAGATTCATTTGATGATGAAGCAAAATATAATAGTTAAAGTAGTTATTTATCAAGACTACTGCACGAAACGCTGTTCTCTGTTTAATTTAGTTACATGTTCTTCTTTCCTCTTTGTACAATAAAGTCTTTAAACATTATTATACATTCTTACACTCGAGTGCGATAAAAACGGTTACTGTACTTTATGTACACCATAGCCGGTTTCCTTGCTCTTATTTAAGTGTAAACTTATTTCTGAGATCTAATCATATTTTAAGTTAGAATAATTATTATTCTTTTGTCCCACAGTTGTCACACTTGCCTACTGTGGGAGGGAACACGCTAAAATCTTGAATTACCTATTTAATTTCGAATTTGAAAATACCGAATTTCATAATTCCGACCTACCGAAAAAATATAAGGCCGAATTATCAAAATCTCGAATTTTATATTACCGAGTATTCATCACGAGAACGTTTTTCCGAATATTATATTTCAGAATGTTGACAATTCCGATATTTTCTTTTTTACTAAAATTATAATTCGTTAGATCGGTAATGTAAATTTCGGAATTATGAAACTAACCACTTGAATTGAATTGAAGTATTCTACTTGAAACGAAGTTAGGTGAGATGACGAGCACTTTACTAAATTAGGTCAATCTCACCTTCATACATAAGTTAGGTTGGGTTAGAGTTGCATCAAGGCGCGAAGGGCCTTGGATACGCGGAACAGGAGCTCTGCGAAGCGGACCGTCGACTTAGTCTGACATTTCTTACAGTTACTTCTATTATGCATTATAAAATATTTGATAATGCGCTTATTTGAAATCAAAAATTTTATAAAATTCAGGCTGCTACAATTTCGGAATAATAATTCGGGATTCGGAATAGGAATATTCGGAATTACAAAATTCGTTTTTCCATTTTGTCTGGATTGTGATTCGCCGGAGCCGGATCCGGAGTTTAATTTTTTTTTAACGGAGTCGGATCCTGAGCCCGAGGCGAAGTTGGAGCCGTATCCGAAGCCGGATCCGGAGTCGGATCCGGAGGTTTACCGGAGGCGGAGCCGGAGCCGAGTACCTTTTATTAAAATAATTCCTGGACAAGTCAAAACTAACATACCTTTAGCTCCGGTATAACTTCGGTATCTTTCGGAGGCGGATCCGAAGGTGTAAAACCAAACGGAAGTTCCTTCTTAACGGATGCGGAGGCGAAGGTCCGTAACAGCCCTAATTGTGATATTCCGAAAAATATTGTTCGGAATTTTAATAAGTCAGAAATGTGATTATTTGGAATTTAAAAAAATCGTGATTGTGATGCTTCGTGAAACTAGAACTCGGAACAGTGATGATTCGGAGATTTCAAAATCGGAATTCTAAAATTCGTGTTTATCAAATTCGGAAAAAAATATTTCGAGCTTATGTAGTATACCTGCCTACTGTACTATGTGTATTTGTAGAAATGTTTGTCCTACAATTACACTTTACCCGCTTAACAGATTTGAATTGATCTAACACACCAGATATTATGTGGTACCTAATTCAGAAAACATTTTATCCCAGAAAATTATGATAGGTAGTTCCTGTTGACGACGCGCTGGCCTAGTAGGTAGTGACCCTGCCTACGAAGCTAGAGGTCCTGGGTTCAAATCCCGGTAAGGGCAGATATTTGTGTGGTGAGCGTGAATATTTGTTCCCGAGTCATGGATGTTTTCTATGTATTTAAGTATATATTTCTCTATATAAGTATTTATATCGTTGTCTAGTACTCATAGTACAAGCCTAGAGCTTAGTTTGGGACTAGCTCAATTGGTGTGACATTGTCCCCTCATATTTATTTATTTATTTATTCCTGCAGGGAATGAACTTAGGTACTTACAGGTATACATATACATATTTATATCTAGAGGTATGTTTTGATAATTAGGTATATTTCATTGGCATAGTTAAAATGAATTGTATTTTGTTTTATTAGTAAAGAAGCTGTATTGCAACTCCGGCGCAACGTCACGTGTCACGGGCTTGCGCGCTCTAAATCAGCTGTTGCGTGCGCGCGTTTTACGCACTATTATTAATAACTGGCGTACCAAATTTAATCACTATATCCCACTAACATTATAAATGGTAATAATATTTCTGTGTATATTTGTACTTATGTACTTCTTCACGCTGGAATGGATTTGGATGAAATTTGGAATTTGAATCCAACGGCCAATTTTATTCCTTTTTAGGGTTCCGTACAAAAAATAACCCTTATAGCAGGGGTCGGCAACCTTTTAGCAGCCAAGGGCCACATTGTAGCTAACGAAATTGACGCGGGCCGCACGTGTTAATAATTTATGAGTTTACAGACAAAAGTACCACATTGTCGGTAGTCAATAAGGATTCCGATTACATAAAAAATAGCCAGGAAGGCTCGCGGGCCGCCTGTTGCCGACCGCTGCCTTATAGGATCACTCGTGCGTCCGTCTGTCCGTCCGTCTGTCACAGCCAATTTGCTCCGAAATTACTGGACCAAACTTTTGCAAACCTAACTTGTGTCATATATCAAATGAAAGGGCTCGTTAGAAGGATCTCAAATATATTTTTGTTATTATTGTAAAATAAATAGTTTAGATTTTATTCATGTAAGAAGACGAACATTAAAACAATTAATTAATTATACTTTTGTATATTAAGACAATTCTTTTGTACAATAAAGATTAAATAAATAAATAAAATTTACCACCACCCCCCAAATTTGCGGGTTTGTTACAACAATTTTTCAATTAAGTTACACGTTTATAAAATATTAAGCTTTAAAGCGCTAATTTTTGGTAGAGTCAAGTGTCCCCCCCCCCGACAGCCAAAACTACAAATACAAAAAATCTGAAAAAATATCTTAAATGAAAGCACATGTAATGAATTTAGTAGGAAAACTATCACGACTAAGTAGACTTCATTGGTTCTTGAGTTACAAACGGTTTAAATGTTTATACCTACCTAAAACTTATTTGCGGTGTTGGTAAACTGACCGCGACCTATGGCGATCAATGGTGAGTTTTCCAACGGCAAAGTTAAGTTTGTCGCGAGCTCTAATTTGTTTGTAGTAACGGCTTCGGAACCCTACACTGAGCATGGTCCGACCTGCTCTTGCCCGGTTTTTCTTAGGCCAAAGCTTCTATGGAGACCTGGCATTGTCCTTTCGACATGTGGTTTTTTTTGCATCCACCAGCGTCCCCCACTTTATCAACATAAAGCTTTAAATTCTAATTTATACAAATTAGGAACACTTAAGTTTCTCCACATCGGTGACCATTGTTCTATCATACAATAAATCCTAAGATCAAATCATACATACGCGTTATGTCAACTTAATTTACATACAATCTGCCACATTCCTTTGTGGGTATCAGTGATGTATGCTAAGATTGCGGTAGTATTCTTTTAAACTCGCCTTTCGGTTCGTCATCGAATTGATAACCGACGAGCTTGAGTTGCCACGCGCTAGTAGGCGCATATAAGGCAAAAGTTTACCACTTACACAAGTCACCATACTAAGAGGCTTTATGGCCAATAGATATTTAAGATTTCATGATTGATCATGCGTTGCCAACCATGACCATGACCGGCCTGTGTTGACTATTAAGATGATTGTGAGGCCAACTTGGGTAACTGAAACATACTTTATTTGTTTCTAAAAAAAATCAACTGCATATACTAAAATGTTAGGTCTATCGCAGTAGCAATATAAGGTGTATCTTTGCAAAATTAAGAAGATTTATAAAATTAACTAAATATTACTCGAGATGCCTTCATAACAGGCATATAAAAGAAACTGTACGCACATAAAAAACTGTTTCTCTTGCCTCGCGATCGGGGCAAGTGAAACCCTTTATCTCGGGAACGCGTGGAGGTACCGATTTGAAATTAAAACCATATGTTTATGTCTACAGTCCCTTGAAGTAGTGAAAAAATCGAACTTCTAAGTTAACGTAAAAAGAAAATATGGCCCTTTTTGCCGCAAAAAACGTATATTTCGACACTCTCTAGGGAATCAAAATTTATAGGGTATTTTCCGTTGACCTAGATCTATGAAAATTGGCAAGTAATACCGTCTTATACTACAAGTATAGGTTTTTTTTTAAAAACTATACATTTCTAATTAAATCACAAAAAAAACAGGGTCTTTATGCAAGGAACGGCAGTCCAAATTTTGAATTGAGTTAACCGTGTCATGCGCGGCACCCTCGGTGGGCGAGTCTGACTCGCTCTTGTCCGGTTTTTTTAACAGCTACGCGATTAAAGGCCCAGCCACACCGCTTGGCGTGACGTGCACGTGCACGTGCGCGTTCGCTTTCCACTGCGTTGTATAGTATGAATTCTCATTACGACATGTCACTATACAACGCAGTGGAAAGCGAACGCGCACGTGCACGTGCACGTCACGCAAGCTGTGTGGCTGGGCCTTTAAACGTCGGTTCACAATTCTCTTAAACTATTATTGTACCATTTGTAAATTAGAGTTTATGCCTGCGTTTTCGCCGACGAGCTCGCTAGTGAGTTATTAACCAGAATAACACAGCTGTACGCAACTCATTTGTTCGTTGTATTATTGTGTGTTACGCTAAACGGGCATATCTACGTAACTCTCATCTTCTCAGCGCTATAAAATTAACAATCAATACGCATGCGCCGGTAAACAATGCGGAGAGACGAGCTAGGAAAACTGTGGAGTATGCAGTTTGATTATTTTTATAAACTACGGCTTGTAACAGAAAAAATCGTTCGGTCTCAAAATAAAATGTTTAAAAAAACAAAAACCCGCCTTAAAAACGCAAAAAATAATTTCTTTTAAAATGGTAGGTCAGTCCAACTGCATTCGGCTTTTGGTTTAAAATATTGTGGGACGCCGACTTCATTTGGACTGACCTACCATTTTAAAAGAAGTTATTTTTTGCATTGTTGAAGGCGGGTTTTTGTTTTTTTAAACATTTATTTTATTTTATACTTTTTACTGATCCTATTTATGCTGTTACGTAGCTCCACTTCTAAATATTAATGAGAAACTATAGAACATTTCAAGCTCGCCGCAGACAACGCCGCGGGAATGTCATAGTCATATTTAAACCTACATGTGCTTCGGCATAGTCGCTCAACTACCTTAATCGAAATATCTTATCGCCACCCTTGAAATAGGTACCGTTAAGGAGTTCCGGTGGCCATCTGTGGTCTTCATTATCAGTTCCACTTCACCATATAATAAATACTTTTCAAAAGCAAATGCACGAGTTACATTGAAAAATACCAAAATCGCTATAGGTGTGCTTATAATATTTGAGGAGTTCTCTTGATTTCTCCAAGATCCCATCATCAGATCCTGACGTGTTGATAATGGGACCAACTAGAAAGAATACCCATTCAAACAACGAAAAAAAATTTCAAATCGGTCCAGTGGTCTTCGAGTAATCGGGGAACATACATAAAAAAACCCGACGAATTGAGAACCTCCTCCTTTTTTTGAAGTCGGTTAAAAACCGTTTCTAGAGTTCTTAATCTAGATACTTTTACACATTATACCTGTAGCATAAATGTGAAAGTAACTCTGTCCGTCTGTCTGTCCGTTAGTTACGCTTTCACGGCTAAACCGCCGAACCAATTTCGATGAAATTTTGGTATGGAGATAAATCTTGGGACATAGGATACGTATTACCCTGTAAAATTGTACAGTTCCCGAGGGAATAGCGATAAACGACTTCTACGCGGACTAGGGTTACTTTCCTTACGAATTAGTCCGGACATGTCCGTCCTTTGTCCGGATCCTTAATTTGTCCGGAGTTTTTTATTAGATATAATATGAGTAATAAAAATACACATGAGTAATGTTTCCATTATGTGACTAAAAAGTTCGGACTTTTATCAAATGTCAGGCATTTTGTCAGGACTTTTCAAATTCTTAAATGGTAAACTTGCATCTCTGAGAAAGCCGTATTACAACAAAAACAGCATAACTCAATAATCATTGTATGGCAATTCCAATCGTACAACGACTGTAACTAGGTTTAAATTGGTACGACGACATTATAATAAGTTAGTTCTTTTGATTATTTTTTATTAAGGTTTGCGTAAACTATTGTGTTGTTGAAGGGTAACTAACGATGAATGCATTATCATTTTATTTAATTCCACAAGTTCTTGTGGAATTCCATTCACATGTTTTCATATTTTTAGATTTAAGGGAAAAAAGTTCTTGAATTATGACTGTTATGAGAAGGTAGGTAAGTACCTAACTCCCTTACTTATAAACGTTGAATAACCATGGAGTAGCTAAACCATGTTTTGTCCTTATCTGTCATAGTGACATTTGCATTTGACAGATAAGGTCAAAACATGGTTTAGCTAATCCAAGCTTTATAGCGTAATTGTTATAATGCCACAACTCCTATGTGAATTTTTTTATTGCATTGATTCTGAATGAACGATGACAATCTCAGGAATGCATTGCCAATCCTGAGGGCCCTGCAAAGATGCACTACGCTAACTAACGTTTCTATTCGATTCGTTTTCAAACCAATCGCGTCACTGGTAGACCACGTGACTTTTCGTATCACGTCATCTCCCAGTGATGCGATTGGTTTAAAAACGAATCGAATAGAAACGTTAGTTAGCGTAGTGCATCTTTGCAGGGCCCTCTGGTGGAAAAGTAATAAATATCAGGCGATTAAAAAATAAAATTCATGCTTAGAGGTATTTTTCAAAAGCAAACCGTTATAAAAAAAAAACTTTAATGTAAACATTAAAGTAAGTATAACTCGGATATTATTTAACACATTTAATTTTATATATTTATGTGTCTTTAGAGGTCCTTTAAACGATTAAAAGAATGCTTCCACTACTACATTTACATACACATTACATACACACATTTACATTTATTTACGTTTTTTATTTGTTATTTTCTGTTTGTGCCATAAAGAGTTTACATACATGCATACATATTATTATAGTTAGCCGCGTTCTTTGGTATTACGGTACCATAGTGCTAAAATACTTATTTTTTTACCGTATAATTGGTTAAAAAATACGGTATTTAACTCGTTTCAACAGATATCCCTCGCGGGCCAGGGAGGGCTTATCTGTGTGCCTCCCCGGAGAGGCGCGTGCGTATTAAATATTAAAAACATAGCGGCATAAGTATAGTAGGGTTGAACAAAGGATCAGCTGAAATTGTTTTTTTTTATGTGAAAAAGGACGCAGACAAGCATGCGAGCCACCTGATAGTAAGTGATTATCGCGACCCATAAACACCCACAGCACCATATTTTGATAATGTGTAGTCATTTAAAAGCTATACGTATCAAGAAATAAGTTACATCGTAAAGAAAACCGGCATCGATGGTTTGGTCACGTAAGAAGAAAGCCACCCAAATATGTTGGAAACAAAGCCCTGCTTAGCTTTGCTCGGGAGTCGGCAGAGGGGTAGGCCAAAACTGAGACGGATAACCTAATGGCAATAAAGAAAGAAAGACGTGCTCAACGCAGACGTTGTCCAGGATAGAGCGAAGTGGAGGAAAGCAGTTAAGAGAGGAGACCCCGCCTCCAGAAGGGATAATTGCTAGGAATATCATGATGAAGTCAGATCGATGTCAAAGCGGTCGGCATATTTCTTTTCTTTTGTTCCATTCTTGGCCAAGCGAGAGCCAAACAACAGACCATTATAAAAATCGGTCAGTTTTTAAGCAATAATAACATAATGAAATTGGACTTGGATACACACCTACCTATATATACGATTTACAAGTAGTCGTGCAGGGTCCATTCGAATGTCTCGTATCAGCATTCAGCACTGCTGTGTTTTGCTGTGGGGGAAAGAAAGCCATAGTGAGTCTAGCTAGCTAGTCAAGAGTGGCTAACAGTGAGTAATTTTAAATTGGGGTTGGTAACACAATTGCAATTTGACATTGTATACCTATGCCCATAGGGCCTTAAAACCCAGTTACAATTCGGTCATACATTTTCTCTTCTTTAGTTTAGGCTTTTGTGGCAGCCCTGTTTGCCCGGTCGCGCCGTCGAGTCTGGCACGCACACAGCCGCAGCGCACACAGGCGCAGCGTGGCGTGTGACTCACCTCACTCGCCTCACCTGAGGGCGGTGAGGGGTCCATGCCGGGCGAGGGTGGCGGGACAGTCTTGTATAATGTTTGTTTACACATACATACATACATAAACTTACAACTTCGTTCCCAGAGTGCGGTAGGCCGAGCTACAGAATTACATAAACTCTAAAAACTTGTTGATAATTTTGTAACCACATTTTGCACAATTAGACTAAGATGTTTTCCAGCTATTAGTGAAAGGTTGCAAGCCCATCGCCTAACAGCACTACAAGCCTTTATTCCCTTAGTCGCCTCTTACGACATCCACGTGAAGACATGGAGTGGCACTATTCTAACCCGATCACTATGTATGTTTTTTTTTAAAATAGAAAATGGATTGGTTAAATAAGCCAAATATTATACAAAGTGCTGGATGTGACTCGGCATGGCAGAAGACTAATATTAAAACATTAAACATTGACAAAGTTCCATTTCACCATGGCACTGGTGATGTGAACAGGCCCTAAGGGTCGCGGAAATCCACCGAACGCGGGTAGCGCAAGACCGCTCTGTATTAATATGGTATTATGGTCGCATTTATTGCGGTGGATAAAGCATCCGTCACTCTCGCACTTATTTACTGGTCTGCAGTGACAATATATGCAGATAAACACGACCTTAGGGAAGGATTAGTCTTTAGGGAAGGTCATGACCAGCGGGGGGCGTTTGTTTGTTCGGAGATAACTAGATTGTTGTTGATCCATTAAATTTTGTAGAAGAGTACACGTAGTACGAGTGTAGACTAAATACAAATTTTCAAATTAGAACATGAGCAGCTTCTATCAGGGCGTTAGAGAGAATCGTGAGTTCTCGGGGAGAACTGCTAGTTTACAAAAATGAATAACCTACAGGACTGTCCCATCGCGCTCCAAACACGTGGTGTCACCGATGGCTTGCATATCGATTGGCGGGGAGACAGGGGCTGCTCTTTTTACGTGCACCTAAAATACCGGATAAATGCGGTTCCGGATACCGAGAAAAGGGCGTTTGACGTTACGAAGTTTGTATTGCAATATGCAGTTAGATGCTCAAAATACGGGATTCGTTTTAGATACTGATTATTTTCAAGTTTGGCTGCATTTTGAATGTGTTTTTGATTACATTTGGAAGTAAATTAAGTAGGTAGCTGTTTTAAGGAGTTCGGATGTTCATATACGAAATTTTCTTGGTTCATTGTTGTATAGAATGGGTTGGTTCTGTAAGCGAAAACTCATCTTGGCTGAGATGCACGTCTCAAGACAATTGAAGGTAAACGTCAAGTCATAGATCATAAGCGGCCTTTACACGGCACAGTTTGGACCGCGGGAAAAGCCACGCGCCAGTCCGAACCGTAGGTTTTTTACTATTTTAGGTACTATTACAGTTGCATTTACACGTACGGTTCGGCGCGAAGATTGGAATAGCGCGTGGCGTTTCCCGCAGTCCGAACTTTACGTGTGCAGGCCGCTATAGAGAACGTGTCTTGAGATGGGTATCTTCAGGGCCGTAATAATAAACTCATCTTGGCCGAGATGCCGGTCTCAAGATACGTCAAAGTAAACGTCAAACCATAGAACACTGTCATTTTTGACGCATCTCGAGACGAGCATTAGAGTTGAGATTAGTTTATTAATATGGTTCTCAGCTCCTCAGTCAGGTGTGTAATTCTCTCAAAAAACGGCGGCCCGTCGAACGGACGAGCGAATAAAAGCGGCGAGTTTAAGTATTTCCGTCCGATCGAACAAAACACATTTTAGCGCGTGCATTGTCAATTAGGGAGCCTTATACGTTCGAGAAGTCATGCTGCCAAATTGAATACACGCGCTGAAATGTGTTTTGTTCGCTCTGTCGGGACTACTTAAACTCGCCGCTTGGACCTTCACTCGAGCGAACGATCACCTTTGCTTGTTGAGAGAATCACAAGTGCTAAGATCGGTTTATTCAGACGCCCCATATTAAAATTTAAAGAACCTTTGCCCGCGACTCCATCATAAGTTGATAATCGAGCCAGTTTGACTTTTGAAGATTTTAACTCAGTAATCTATCTGTGTGTGTGTATATTTTAACTTAGTAATCTTATATTGTGTACATAACGCTAAGTTAGCCACTTTAGAAAATCATCTTGACCAGGCCTTTGGGTGTCTGTAGACTTGTCGACTAGTTTTCCGTGTGGGTATAATGACAGGTGACCTAATTTAGGAGGTCATTGAACCATCCTGTTCTCATGAGTCGGCCGGTCACAAAAGAATGACAGAGCAGAGACGGTGGTTTACGCAAAGGCTCGTTTACTGTTCAGTGTTGGTTTCCATTGGTTTCGACTTATTTTTTGTCAAGGCATGCAAGCCTGGCCACCAAGGGGAGTGGGATCTGAGACCTATATGTTCCTACATGCAAAATGAAGACTGCAATCCTCCTCCAGGCTGGGGGTATGCCTGAGGACCGAAGTTAATTAGTCGATTAGTTGCGTCTTCCATTTTCGAAAACTTTTGGCAATGGCGCCGAACAATTATTTCATGACACGCCAGGCGTGCTACACGCCATAGGCATCGTCCTAATAGAACGCGATTGCGCGATGCGCGATCATCGCAAGTTCGCGCGACTTTATATGACAGTTTACACAGTCGCGCGAACTTGCGATGATCGCGCAATCGCGTAATATTAGGACGATGCCATAGAATATGATGACACGCCTAGCGTGTCATCCGCCACACGTTAAAAACATTTGATGACACGGCTGGCGTGTCATCCGCACTGAGTCGGTTACAATGAGGTTTGGAAGTCGTTTATACATAGTTACTGGCCGAAAAGTGTCGTTGTCGGTTTCGGGGTAACCTACCGGCAGCGAATAGATATGACCAGGCTGTTCTGTCACCTCGGTGTTAGTTTTAAGTTTTATATTGTTATGTATGTTCTATAAGGTATTTGTATTTTTGGGCCCCGTTGCTCGAAATAAAAGTTTCTTATTATTATTCTTTATGTCAATTGACAGGGGAAATTTCGAAGGTTAATATTATATTTTTATTTGCCTCGTTTTCGAATGTAGTTAAATGTAGTGTATGAACTAATCACATACGGCTGTCACTTACACAATCCTATTGACCTGAAGGTGAGTAAAAATGTAGTAGAACAACGTCGAAGACACGTACGAACATGTTAATTATACTGACGGATCGAGTTGGATATTAAAAGTATGTCTGTATTTCAACGCCTCAACAGTTTTCGCTTTCTTAGTCCATGAACTATATATTTTACCGGCTAGTCGACAACACTACTACCCAAATAGTAAGGTTGGCCAAATTGCTTAACGCTAACGTAAACGACTTTCGAAAACTGACAAAACGTATCGAATTGACGTAGGCGCTCGACGCGACCGTCTGACAGCTTACGTCAATCCTATACGTTTCGGATAACGATAACGAACGCCGAATGCATCTTGTGGCCTCTGTTTATTACCCGACTGCCGAAGGAGGAGGGTAATGTGTTTCACAGCCTATATATGTATGTTTGTTCCTTTGTGTCACTATAAACACTAAACCCGTTGTCCGATTTTGATGATTCTTATGTCAATCGATTTGTCTTAATCTGGTGAGTGTCACTGAAGATATGACAGTAACCAAAATTCAATATGACGGCAACGAGACGCCATATTGTGCATTAAAAAAAAAGTCGACCAAGTATGACAAGTGGGGTATCATTGAATAGGGATTTAAAAATCATCTTTAGGTTTCTTTCATCATTTTTCATTTTGAATGATCATTTAGGATTTATAACGATTTAAAGTTGGTTAGCAACAGTCGGGGTTTGAAAGCTTGCTTTTTGTTATTTTTTAATTTTGTTTTTATGTGTCGAGCACAGTGGAAAACGGCAGACATTATCTGCGCACAGTGAAATCCTAGAACAGCTGTATAATAGAATTAGAGACATCGGGAGGACAGTCCCACGGCGCGACTAGTTGTATGAATTGGCGTTGCGAATACGTACTTCATTACCGGTAACTGTGGTTACTAACGAGATTTATTATGGTATGGAGCGGCAAATGAGCACACAAGGCACCAGAGGGCCCTGCCAAGATGCATTGCGCTAACTAACGTTTCTATTCGTTTCGTTTTTAAACCAATCGCGTCACTGGTAGATCACGTGACTTTTCGTACCACTTCATCTACCAGTGACGCGATTGGTTTAAAAACGAATCGAATAGAAACGCTATTCAGCGCAATGCATCTTGGCAGGGCCCTCTACACTACTAACATTTCTGTTTTCTATCGACTCGAAATGTAATGGAGTTGACAAAGCGGTCGATCCGATCTGTTATCAGCTTGCCTACGTCGCCAATCCAATACATTTTGTCAATTTTCGAAAATTGCCAGCTTAGCGATATGAATCTTGAGTAGGCCCCCTGAATGGCTAGATTGGTCGCTCTAATGTCCGTGGACTTTAGCGATCTCCAGATTGTTATGGCATTTCCAACCCTGAGGACTAAGTGTTAGCGGGTAATATAGGAGGGCTTATTGCCTAACGCACTCGCAATCGCAATCGTTTTCATTTTGACAGTCCGAAGGCGAGACTGCATACAAAATGAAAACAATTGGTCCACTTTGAACCCGATTGCGATTGCGAGTGCGTTAGGCAATAGCGACGAGCGTCTCTGGGGTTTGGGTGAATTATTTTAGCCGAACGGATTGTTCTCACATTTTCAATCACAAGCTTATAAATGTTTCTCGTTGCATTACTTTACATAATAAAAAACAAAAAACCGCCTTCAAAAACGCAAAAAATAACTTCTTTAAAATTGTAGGCACCTAATAGGTTAGTCCAACTGATGTCGGCTTTTTGTTGAAAATGTTGTGGTCGCCGACTTCAGTTGGACTAACCTATTAGGTGCCTACAATTTTAAAGAAGTTATTTTTTGCGTTTTTGAAGGCGGTTTTTTGTTTTTTAAAACATTTATTTTATTTTATACTTTTTAGTGATCATAATACGCTGTAACGTAGTCCCACTTCTTAGTTGAAATGAAACTTTAAGTTATTTCAAGCGCGCCGCAAGCAACGCCGCGGGAAAGTCATAGTCATATTTCAATAACCTCCTTTTTTGAAGTCGGTTAACAAGTAAATATTCTTCGTTGTAGTCGCTCAACTATCTTAATCGAGATATCTTATCGCCACCCTTGAAATCGGTACCGTTAAGGAGTTCCGGTGGTCATCTGTGGTCTTCATCATCAGTTCCACTTCACCAAATGATACTTTTTGAATGCAAATGCTGAATTTGTTACTAAAAATACTAAAATCGCTATATGTTTGCCTACAATATTTGAGGAGTTCCCTCAATTCCTCACGGATCCTCTCATCAGATTCAGATTTGGTGACAATGGGACCACCTCGAAAGTATACTCTATCAAAGCAAAAAAAAAATTTTGAAATCGGTCGACAATTGACGGAGTAATCGGTGAACATACATAAAAAAAAAAAAAAAAACATACAGTGGAACGTATAACCTCCTCCTTTTTTGAAGTCGGTTAAAAAATACAAAATAGCAATTAAGTAAATGATTTTCACAAAAACATTGCCTAAATGGCGGTAGATCCATACTACCTGGAACCATGAAAATCGACTACAGTTCGTTTCCAAAGATCCTTTCTCCCTCGCACTTTAAAACTATGGAATGAGCCTCCCTCCACGGTGTTTCCTCAGCACTACGACATGTCCTCTTTTAAACGCGGCTTAAAAAGAGTATTCACTGAAAGGCAACAACTTCGCTGTGTCCCGGCATTGTTGATGTTTATGGGCGACGGTGACCGCTTACTATCAGGGCCCGTCTGCTCGTTTGCCTTAAACGGCTATACAATAACTATATGAAAAGCAAGCTTTAAAAACCCGACTGCATTTTTTATACTGTCGTCGTTATACCTACATAGGTATGTTAATAATTGTCATTTGGCCATTGTTGTTATTTCAATTTTAACAGTTTAGGTATCCTATGACACTCTCGCTGCGAAGACGAATCCAATGATACCTCATTTGTCAAAATCGTCCAAGCCGTTTTTGCTGTAGCGGGGAACATAGAACTGGACATACATACATACATGACGGTGAAAAATATAACCCTCCTTTTGGGCTCCGCCGCAGTCGGGTAAAAAAGACGGACCCTGCACTGTGGCACTTTTAGCAAAACTTAAATCACGATACCAGATCGGACCTTATGGAAACTCTTTGTTTGTACATATCAACACTCACTTTTTAAGTTTGTTTAGAACATAAAAAACGAAAGAATTCAGACAGTAACAATACAGTAGGCCACGTAAATAAATCCCAACCTTTTTTCAACACAAAAGCACTTACAGAGACGTTGAAATGGTCAAATTTAAGAGAACTTTATCTTAGTTAGCGTCGCCTCCCGTTTTACCAGCGCTTTAACTATGAGATAAGCTGTCTGTCCGTCTGGCTGTGTTGATGGCATGCTCGGGAGATGAATCCAACATCCTTGATGTAGTCATATAGCATTTTAGAACTACTTTATTTCTAGAATAAAAATTCTTTCGGCGATCTTCTCAACAGTAGCGTCCTCTTGGGAAGCGCTGGTATCTTAGTTATATATGTGAAAGTGCCATCTCCCAGACCAAGAATTTTTATGAATTAAAAAATACATTAGTGACCCTCCCTCGCTTCGCTTCGGTTTATGCCAGTTTTCTGTAATACCCGTCTATAATCCAAAACTTATTATACTATAAAACCTTCCTCATGAATCACTCTATCTATAAAAAAAAACCGCATCAAAATCCGTTCCGTAGTTTTAAAGATCTAAGCATACATAAGGGACAGGCAGACAGCGGGAAGCGACTATGTTTTATACTATGTATACCTACTGATTAGTCATATATTATCGTCATCATTGTACCCCATAGTAGTCCATTGCTGGACAATCTGGACATAAACGTCTTCCAAGGCTCGCCACAAAACTTTGTCGTCTACTTGATCATCTAGTCGTTTTCTGCCTATTTGTATAGTTTCTCTCGTCTTGCCATCAAGAGTTATCACCATCACTATCATGGCTACTTTAACCGAGTAACTATATGAGTTTTGTGTCCTCTTGGACACTTGTACAAGTATTATGGTGTTTCAGGTATTGATATATTGCTATACGATTGCTAAGTCATTAATTCAGTTATCATTATTAACTGCAAATGCTTTACCAACCTTAAAGACTAAGACGAAATGCCCATTCATTTTACCAGTTTGTCTTCCAGTTCCTCTTCTCCACGATCTTACACATGTGACCGACCATACTGGACCATTTATGTCGTCATCATATCTAGTTCCACAATCACCATCATCATCCAGCCGAAACGGCTTGACCTAGGAAGTTGAAATTTTGAGGGAATATTCCTTGGATATCCTAGGTGTGACTAAGGGATTTCTGCAAATTCATCCCCGAAGGGGGAAAAGGGGAAGAAGCAGGGAACTAATTCTACGCTTACGAATTTGCATGCTTCTTGTTTATGTTATTAGTATGGATGTATCGTGTCGTGTCCTTTCTTACCATGCTTAAGTCTATTTGTAGCGCGTGCGCGGGCGATAGCAACATTCCCGGAAAGATAAACTAAAACCTCTCCCTCAGATAAATCCTTCTAACAACATATTTGTGGCCTATCATTTTGCATTGTCATCCTTATTTGTTCACTCTAATGGCGCTCGAGCGAGAGATGTAGAGCTAAAGTCACAATAGTGATTCAGAATAAACTTAACGCACACACGTTAAGGTGGCACTTCATTTGGCATTTTGTGTGTGTGTATCGCCATCAGTTTGACAAATGTTTTATTAAGTTGGTGCAAACAGCTATACATAAACCCCAGTAGCAAATGTCAGATAAGTTTGTAATTCTCTATGATATAATATAAAAAGAGGTAAATATGTTACCTATACGGTATTCCGCGTGTAAAAATGGCCCGGCTTATGCACACATAATCAGTAAATATTGCAATTACACACTAATTCATAAATGACAAGTAAAAGCAGGATGGTATGCTAATTTCCGGGAGCGAAGCTGAGACGAGTGTATGTTGCTCTGCAGACTAGTTCACGGTTCCGTTGACGGCGCAAGACTAAGTAAAGGTGTACCAATATTGGCTTGGTTTTAGGGTGCCACTATCGAAGTGCGTAATATCTACCTCTTTTTACTATATTATATCATTGGTCATTCTGAATGAAACTGTATATTAGTGAAGACGACTGTGTAGCATATTCGGTTCTTATAATGGGATTCAAATTATTTGTCCATGAGACAAACAATAGCAATGTTTCGATGGCTATTTTGTCTTCCCATTTGGATTATCTGTCAAAGTATGTACAGTCGACGAAAAATGTGGTCACCCTACGGTTGAAGTTCATTTGGCCGACCGTACCACCATAACGAGCCACCAATAATGGCGACCGAGTAAAAACCATACGATTAAATGTCAAAAGCGATATGGTTTCAAAATGTGTTACCAATTCTGAACACTAAAAAAAAGTTTAAAAAAACAAAAACCCCCTTCAAAAAGCAAAAAATAACTTCTTTAAAATGGTAGGTAAATAGGTCAGTCCAACTGAAGTCTGCTTTTGGTTAAAATATTGTTGGACGCCGACTTCAGTTGGACTGACCTATTTACCTACCATTTTAAAGAAGTTATTTTTTGCTTTTTGAAGGCGGGTTTTTGTTTTTTTAAACTTTTTTTTTATTTTATACTTTTTATTGATCATAATTATGCTGTTATTCTCCCATTTCTCAAGAAACAATAGAACATTTCAATCTCGCCGCAAGCAACGCCGTGGGATAGTCATAGTCATATATTTAAACCTAAATATGCTTCGTCATAGTCGCTCAACTAGCTTAATCGAAATATCTTGTCGCCACCCTCGAAATATATACCGTTTAGGAGTTCCGGTGGCCATCTGTGGTCTTCATCATCAGTTCCACTTCACCAAATAGTGCTTTCCAAGACCAAATACACGAGTTACAATGAAAAGTACCAAAATCGCTATAGGTGTGCCTATAAATTTTGAAGAGTTCCGTCGATTCCTCATGGATTCCACCATCAGATCTTCATTTTGAAAAATGGGACCAATCTGGAAGCACCAGCTTTCAAATAAAAAAAGAATCTTCAAAATCGGTTCACCCAGTCGAAAGTTCTGAGGTAACAAACATAAAAAAAATAAAAAAAATACAGACGAATTGAGAACCTCCTCCTTTTTTTGAAGTCGGTTAAAAAGACCGTAAGATGTAATTCCTCATTGCTAATTCTGGAGTCCTAGGGAAAAAGAGTATAAGTCGACATAACTGGTACTAAAAAAGGGTATATGCATAAACAGAGTATACTAGACTTAAACCCTTTTTCACTTGAGCTTCAGGAGAGTTACACCCTTTTTCACTAGGACCCCAGAATTATTTCACCGCCTTTCTCACTCCCTTACTGGATCAAAACAGCACGAACACTATAGCTTGGCGGCAGGTAAAACGGGGTTACACAGGTATCTAATTATTATGCTAAATTAAAAACGAATCGTCATATTTATGCCATAATAAGTAAAGGACTGTTTTGATGACTTGACAAATAAGTGGTCAATGTGAATAATTAGCCAAATACGGTATACCGTGAAATAAATCATGCAAATGATGAAGGGCTGACTCAGGCGGTATGGTAAAGTCGGACATTCACTGGTTTTAATATTATAAATCTATTAAGGCGATACTCAAACTAAGTATGGTCCGTTCCAATACACTTGCCTTATTTAGTAAACACCTTTATAACCTCAAAATGCATAATTTTTGGCTAAAATGCCCGTTTTAGCTGAATAAAGCAACTAGAGACCACATTTTGCACACCATTTTCCTGATTTTACATCATGGATAGTTTTTTAACCGACTTCAAAAAAGGAGGAGGTTATACGTTCCACTGCATGTATTTTTTTTTTTTTTATGTATGTTCACCGATTACTCGGTCAATTGTCGACCGATTTCAAAAATTTTTTTTTGGTTTGATAGAGTATACTTCCGAGGTGGTCCCATTGTCACCAAATCTGTATCTGATGAGAGGATCAGTGAGGAATTGAGAGAACTCCTCAAATATTGTAGGCAAACATATAGCGATTTTAGTATTTTTAGTAACAAGTCCAGCATTTGCATTCAGGAAGTATCATTTGGTGTAGTGGAACTGATGATGAAGACCACAGATGGCCATCGGAACTCCTCAATGGTACCGATTTCAAGGGTGGCGATAAGATATCTCGATTAAGATAGTTGAGCGACTACCTACAACGAATAATATTTACTTGTTGAAATATGACTATGACTTTCCCGCGGCGTTGCTTGCGGCGCGCTTGATATAAGTTAAAGTTTCATTTCAACTAAGAAGTGGGACTACGTAACAGCGTATTATGATCACTAAAAAGTATAAAATAAAACAAATGTTTTAAAAAACAAAAAACCGCCAACTGATGTCGGCTTTTTGTTGATAATGTTGTGGTCGCCGACTTCAGTTGGACTAACCTATTAGGTGCCTACAATTTTAAAGAAGTTATTTTTTGCGTTTTTGAAGGCGGTTTTTTGTTTTTTAAAACATTTATTTTTTTACGACAAAATTGTTATTTTAGGCGGAAAGGGAGCACTTTGAGGTTATAAAAGTTTAATAAATAAGACAAGTCAATTGGTATGGACTTTACACAATTTGACAACAAGTTTTTTGTTTGAAAAGGTGTTCTTATAAATATCATGCTTAAGTATAGAGGTTTGCCTCAAACGCGTACTTTTTTTTCATTTTTTCATTATTATTTACTGAGAAAACAGTATTGAATATTATCAGTTTTTCCTACGCCTTTGGACTAATGGTCGGAATGACGTCATTTTGTTTGTAACCGCTTTTTGTTTTATATAGCACTATGTGTGAGACGTAGAACAGACCATGTGGCGTTTGGGCTGTTTAGCCATTAGCAGAAATTTGTTTAGGTATGTATTTTCTCAGTAAATAATGAACAAAAAAAGGAAAAAATTGTATGCTTTTGAGAAAAACCTCTATTAACATGTTTTCTTCAAAACAACTTTAAAAAAAGTTCATATAGCCAATTTTTTTTTTTAACTTTTAATCTGCTTTCAGACTTCAGCTAAGTAATTTTCATTCAAAATACACTTATTAATTCGTCGACGAATTAATAACCGGGATACCCGAGTGAGTACCCGCCAGATCTTGTTCGCTGGTTTTGTCGACAAAGCAGGGGCTCTGTTCTACTCTGGAAAACCGTATTGCTTAGGGAATGAAATTTAATCGGTTATTAACCGTTATTGTATGAAAATAACCGGTTAAAATCGGTTATAACAGTATTGCTTTAGACCGTTCTCTATTGTTCTTAGCTCTGCCAAGTGAAAAAGAGCCATCAAAACGTTAACAATACGATACATGTCAAAATCAATATAATTTTACCAATTACCAACCTCTGCCAAAACAATAGATAACCAACTGTTTTCCTTACCTGACTACGCTAATTTAATATTCCCTAAAAAACATGATACGTACTTTATAAAAATGCAGCGTTAGTTAAGGTCTAGTATTATTTGTGCCTTAACGCTTACTGACAGGAGCATAATAGCTCATTAATGGATAAATATCGATTGACATCGATCGTGAATAAAAGTGCGTTGCTCCCGTCCTAAAAGAAATGCTAATTCGAACGCCGATGCAGTGACGCGCACGCATCTCTGCATTATTTGGACAAGACCATTCTAAAACATCCTAACTCTTTACTTACAACAGTTAAAAATGAATCTTAATCGAACTGGGTTAAAGTCAAATGTTAAACGAGATCGGATGCGCCGTTGTGACATTTTTTATGATGGCCTGATTCGTACATTTGGAAGATTGGTTGTTTGATTTTAAATCTTAATAGCTAGTGATACGGTTGAAAGGTTTGGTTTGTTTTTGATGTTCGTAGAAGTTCGCTTAGTGAGCTGGTGTAGCCTGAATACTAAGGAGTCTAGACCGGGAGTCGAGTAAAATATAACACATTCAACCGCCACCACCACCACCGTTTTCAAGGGTAAACTCATGGTGCACAACATTGCCATAAAATATTGACAGCTTATATTATTAACAGAGGTCGGAATAGGTAGTGCTTATCAACCTAAACTTGACGCATGTTCATTCATGCGTGAGTGAGGTGGGAATACATTACTGAATGAAGATGCATCAAGTTTAGGTTAATAAGCACTACCTATTCCGACCTCTGATTATTAACTATAATTACTAGTTTAGAAATTATGTGATCCGACAGAGAACCAAAGTAACTGACATAGCCTGCCGAATTAGCAAGCTGAAGTGGCAGTGGACCGGTCATGTTTGCTGCAGAACCGACAATCTTTGGAGCCATCGTGTAGGAGGCCCTGGGGTAAGATGGAGCATGGAGCGATGATATGCTCAGATGGGCCGGTGTAGGTTGGATGAGAGAAGCTGAAGATCGGAAGCAGTGGCGTGCATTGGGAGAGGCCTTTGTAGGCTGTAAAATATGTTTGAAATAAATAAATAAATATTCAGTGGACTAATACGGGCTGATGATGATAATGATGATGACTAGTTTTTAAATCTCAACCTGACTCTACCTCAGCTTGTTTATTATCAGATACCTCATGCTAGTCCCAGTGGGCTCTACTGTGGCAAGAAGCATATTGATTTTATAAGTAACATTCTTTAATTTATCTACAGTGATCGGGGAAAACGATGCAAAACTTCAACAAAACTTAACAAAACTTACATTACAGCCATGAAACTATTAATATCCTTATACCAAATCCGAGACTCTGATATAGAGTTAAATTGAACACTAATCTGCCGATAATATTATTATTTTTTAATAATAATTCTTATTTTGCTTGGTTGCAAGTTCTCCTTTATGTCAGCTTTACAAGTTTTGTTAAAGTTTTGCACCGCTTTCCCCGATCACTGCTTATCTATGACTAAGTGAAAGAAACCAACTCTTATTTGCACAATTATCAAAGCCTTAATACCTTAAGGCATTCTCTACCAGTCGATAGATGACTAAAGTGAGATAATAAGTAATTTGGCCTTAAATTTATCAATAAGCAATGAACCTGTCAATTTATAACATTATTCAATAAAGTAAATCAATGTATCTGTCCACTTCAGAAACAAATACCTTGTAATTAGTAATTACACAGATTCAAACACAAGACCAAACTGACTTACAAAGTGATTAATCATTTCACCACTCAGCTCCCGCGCTATAATATACCATTAGTCCATCCAAAGGAGCCGCTTAATAAATCTTAACCTACAATTGGTCAGCTCTTATCGTGTCATCACGCATATTCATTATAACTAAATATTAACCGTCAAAAATGGCACCTACAGTCTTTGTTCTATTTTTTTATAATACATTAATTCATAAATCCATACGCAGTTCTACAAACACTACCCATTGGAAATTCAACCTTATCTGTAACGTCTTAAGAAACTAGATGTGTTAGTTACCAGCAAAGTTATTTTGGTTTTTGACAAACATTACCTATTCTAAAACTGTAGAGTAGATGTCGATGTACGTTGACGAGAATCTAGGCCATAAGTAGTCGGGTGGATTGTCGCGCAGGTCGATTGGTATGATAATTAGGCGTTGTTTCGTTTTTTATTAGATATCAGGACTTATTTAGCTATGTTCATTTGTTAAGGCTAAAGTTTTGGAGCTGGGGCCTCTTAGAAATATTGCGGCATTTTCTGTGCGTGGCTCCATTTTGCATCTTCTATATTATCCGCTGTAGTATTTTGGAAATTCTATGAGATGATTCAAAAAACTCTTCAGTATAGATATTTATATCGGGATCCGTTCATTAAACCAAAATTACGTTTGATCAACTTGTCATTTTACAAACTTTACATAAGATCTGTTCATTCTTACTTGTCTTATACGTAAAATGGGGTTAGTTTGATTAATTTTAAAAATAAATCATCTGTAATTCCCGCATTTAATCGTAAAATAAATTATTAAAAATATTGTATTGGCGACTACTCATTTGGAGTAACTTACAGCAGCTAGAGGCAGACTAGGGTAGACCGCTTAGTAGGAAAAAATAAAAACGTAGCTTAAAATCCCGATTCATAAAACGGGGCTACTTTGATTATCCCTGTGTTTACATCACAATATCAAAGTCACCCCTGAAGCATGTCTAGAAATAGTGGTTTTTTGTTTCGAAGGTTTTAAATCCAATTTGGCTGAAAATACTTGAACTACTAATATTTTGCGCTCGCATATGAAACATATGAAAGTAATGTCGCGAAAGAGCTTAATAATAACGCAGACATTGCAAAAAATCGATGATTCAAAAAATTATCAAAGTCGCCTCGCGTTTCCAAAGTCACCCCATTTTAGTATAGTAAACAACTTTCTAACCTTAAAATAAACCTTTTTTGTCTAATATAGCTATTTTAAACAAAATAAAGCAATCACAGACAATACATTAGCCAAGTGATGTCCATAATGTTTATTCAGTTTTCTTTATTTTCGATAAAAGAGCTGTTTTAGCCAAAAAAGGTTATTTTGAGGTTAGAAAGTTGTTTACTATATAAGACAAGAAAGAGTGAACAGACCTTACATACATACACTCACGCCTTCATTCCCAGAGTGGGGTAACTCTAAAAACTTGTTGATAATTCTGTAACCAATTTCTTACAAACTTTCATTTCGCAAAAACGAGTTTGTGCTTAAGCCATTACATATTACATAGGTTACAATGGGCTTATTAAATAAGTTAGTTAAGGTTAGAGTTTTGGCCTCATAACGTTTAAGAAAGATTGTAAAATGATATAGCTTAGATATCGACAAATGATGATTTGGTAAAACAGTAGTGAACCACTTACATCATCATTATATCAGCCGAATTACGTCCACTGCCTGACATTAGGTCCTCCCCAAGGACGTCCACAACTCTGCCCTCCTGCGGAGAAAAGGCACATCTACTATATGAATTGTATTGCATATCCAACCTTACTATAAACCTTTGAGAGTTTAATATGCTTCTATGAATTCATTGCACATGCGCCTTTTTTCCATAGAAGGGCAGAACTGTAGGTTTAATAATAATAACCTGAACTAACCTGTGATCTAAAAAAAATGTAAAGCGAGGTTTTTATAGCAAATGACTAGCAATAAAAATGGCAGAAGTTGACTGCTGTCTTACTCTAACTTTAAAGTGAGAAAAAGACAGCATATTACTACTTACTGAAGTTAAAGTAAGACGGCGATCAACTTCTGCTATTTTTACTGCCAATCTTTTCGCGCATTAGAACAAATAAAGAGCTTCCTTCGTATTATGGATGTGATTATCGACATGGACAAGCGTAGATAAAACGTCTTTCACTTTCTGACCAGTACATAAGTGCGAGAGTGACGGATGCTTTATCCACCGCCATACAGGCGACCATAATCAGAGGCCCTACTTTGAAAATCGAAGTTCGAAGTTACGTTAGCTCCATCCCTTTCTCTCGATTTAGTCTCGAAGGACGTGTGACAGAGATGGAGCTAACGTAACTTCGAACTTCGATTTTTAAAGTAGGGCCTCAGGACCCGCCCTGAATGGTAAACTGGTCCATTTATAGATCTCCCCACTGCTAATTTTCAGGGTTCTGTACCCAAAGGGTAAAAACCGGACCCTATTACTAAGACTCCACTGTCCGTCTGTCTGTCACCAGGCTGTATCTCATGAACCGTAATAGCTAGACAGTTGAAATTTTCACAAATGATGTATTTCTGTTGCCGCTATAACAATAAATACTAAAAACAGAATAAAATAAATATTTAAGTGGGCACGTGATCTTTTTGCAGTTTTTTGTTCGATATTTATAACGGGAACTGGTATAGTGTCATGTTGTATAGATAATGGTACGTAACCCTTTGTGCGCGAGTCCGACTCGCACTTAGCCGGTTTTTTATTTTTTATTTTTTTCAGAACCCCATTTTGAAAAGTTCTCGTTGACAATTTGAGCCTGTGGCTGACTTAAGTATAACCCTCTTAAATAATCTGCGTAACAAGATGTTTACTGAATTACATATTATAACGAGATAATAAGTATGCGCTGACGCAGGTTTGCGCGCCTAGCGCCACGCTCGCACGAGTCCGCCGCAGCGTAAACAGCACTACAGTAGGACAGCGGCTATAGATTAATAAATAAATGGCAGGGTACAATATCAAAGGTAGATTACGTCGGCGATACTGCAATACCGCGTAAGTAAAAAAATCGATAAGTTGCAAAATGTACTTTACTGATTTATTTGCTAAGGTTTATTTTGCACCTTATTTAATTTGTTAGTTACGCGGTATTGCAGTATCACTAGGAAATGCAAATAACCGGTTAAAACCGGTTTTAACCGGTTATTTTCATATAAAAATGGCGAATAACCGGTTAAATTGCATTCTTTAAGTATCACCGACGTTATGCGGTATTCCAGAATGTAATCTATCTCTATGCCATTTTTTTCTGTTGTCATTGAGTGATAAACATCCAAACTTTCGCATTAATAATTTTAGTAAATTAGTTAGATGTTTAAAAAAAATAGCAATCAATCGAGCAATCGTAACGATAACAATAGGGGCAAAAATTCTGTGTTCGATCCGTGTTGTGATGGGTAATTGACTACGTAAGCTAACGGTCGGTCGACTTTTGCAAAGTAATGCCATATCACATTTACATCTCCGGAGACGTAATGTTGGCACTTCACTTGGCGTTGCGTGTTCGCGTAGCGTATTCGCCGTGTTTGTTCAAATATTCGTATGAAGTCCAAATATTACAAACACGACATCCATTCTTGGGATGCCAACAGAAAATATATCAAATACGCGAATATGTTTGCAGTTCAAAATTGAATTTGAATTTGCTAGGATGGAACTGAGCGAGCCATGTGTGGACGGTGAACGCAAATATTCGCCATATTTGCGTCCTTTGATGTGTGCCCAAAAACCGCCAAGCGGGTGGATACGCATGTTTGCGTATTTGCGTGTTTGGCTTTTTCCTGCAAATATAGCAAATATAGACGAATGAATCCTCCATACATAGTCGTTTTTGGCCAAATAAAGCAAATACGCGAACACGCAACGCCAAGTGAACTGCCAGCATAACATTACAGTGCGATATCACATAACTCGGTCGCTTATCAATTCCAAACATTTAACAGATTTCTACATTCGTAGAATGCAATTTGTCTAGGCTCACAGGTCCTCTATTCTAGGCAGTAAAAACCATATCGTCTTTGACCTGTTATTGTTAACGTTTTGACAGCTCTTATTTACTTGACAGTAATGGCGGCCGAGTTAAAAACAACACCATAACACGTCAAAGAGGATAAGGTTTTTTACCGCCTAGAATAGAGGCCCTGAGGGCTCTGCCAAGGTGCATTGCGCTAATTAGCTTTTCTATTCGATACGTTTTTAAACCAATCGCGTCCCTGGTAGATCACGATCACGTCATCTACCAGTGGTTTAAAAACGAATCGAATAGAAACGCTAGTTAGCGAAATGCATCTTGGCAGGGCCCTCTGCACGGCTAGCATAAGTAGTATTTTCTCGCTTGTCCGCTCAGTGCGTCTCTATCGTTACAGACTAGATAGAAAGGGTGATCCGAGCGATAAACAAAGTCGCGGACAACATGTGCTAGCCCTCCTTACTTCCCCAGCTAGCCTACTGTCCCTTGCCTACTAAGCGACGCGCTTTTGCAACTAAAACATTAGCAACTAATAAACAATTAGGCTAAATAATAAACTTAGAGGCATCTTAAGCAACTAGGTCAATAATAAGAGCCGAGGACGATTGCCACAATCTTAATTTATATATTCAAGGCCCATAACGAACAAAATGAGTCAAAAATCGACACAAAACTTGGCCACGGGCATCCAATGTTTTAAAATATTTCATAGCCTTCAGATTTTATTTTGCATGCGTATAATATAACTGCGTTTTTAATAAGGGAAATGGAATTGTTGATGATACAGTTGATAAGGATTTAAATGTTTTAGCGAACAAAGTATTCAAAAATATTTGACGTGTAATTAATTAGTATTATTTTAAAAGAAATAATGTGCATTGGCTTATTGGTTAATGTTATAAATTACTACCTAAATGACAACACTATAGTCGCGCTAAGAGGCCCGATTTGACAGCTGTCAACGCAATATAAAGTGTAACCTCATACACGTATTTTGTACTGACTTGACAGCTGTCAAATCGGGCCTCTTAGAACGGCGCGACTATAAGTATTTTTTTTATTGCAGGCACTCGCCGGCCTCTTCCGCGCGACACACTCGCTGCGCTTGTCGTTTTGGTTTAAGAAGCGTCCCCGCTGAGAGCATTCGCGTGAATATTCGAGTGGTGTGGACGTTGAGCCGAGCGTTACGAAGCTTACACACCACTAGATGTTCGAGCCGAATGCTCATTAAACGCGAATGCTCTAAGTGGGGAGGCTTCTTGTTGTCAGCGTTAATAATTAAGTACTTATAATATGTGTGTAGATAAAGTATTGCACGAGACTCTGCGTAATTAGCAGTACGCAACCGTCACGTAAACTTCTATTCTTGGAAAGGAAAACGTACATACCTAGTTTTACATAACATCTACAACATATTCAAAAATCGTAAAAATCGGACCAGGTTTAAGGGGAGAGAAACGTCATCGCACTTTGTATGGACAGTTTTAACTTCACAATCCTCTTAACATCCAAGCAATAACTTTCCGGAAGCTCTCTCCGTCATATTAATTCAAACCTTTTATTGATTATTGTGTACAAGATGCGGCGCCAGTTGTGGGCGAAGCGGCGCGTGCGCCCGGGCACGCCGCTGCAGCACGACACGGCGATCGTGACGTCGAGGTGTGACGTGAATAGCGACCGATTATGATGCACTTGTTTATTATACAATATATCGACATGTTTTCCTCTAAAGTTTAGAGGAATACATGTCTACACTGTATAGGTATATCAAGCACAACGTGACATCTTTCAGAGTTATAAGCAACTATAAAACTGTCGCAGGAAGCTGATGACTAATTTTGCTGTACCTAGTCTATAAAAATTCAAAATTCAAAATATTTATTCAGTAAATTGGCCACGTGAGGGCTCTTTTACACGTCTGTAATATGGAGTGAATCTACTAGCGCTTCGGACAAGACCATCATTGCGGAGAAGAAGCGCCGCAAGAAACTCCAGCAGAAGGTCATTTTTTCCAATCATAAAATACAATAATACTTAAAAGTAACATTACAAGGTAATACAGTAATAAATCATTATTTTAAAACTAACACAAATAAAATCATTAAAAATGTAAGCTAAATAAAATAAGTTTAGTACCAATTTCACCATACGATGTTAAATTTAATCAACGTCGACTGTTAGTTCATACATTTTGACAGCTGTTAACGCTCTATCGTCTGTTAAGTGATTAACATCGTATGGTGAAATTGGTAGGTACGGTCAGCTGCAAAATTGCATGGACACCTTAACGTCTATAATGCTGTGAACACGTGATGCCACGTTCGTAAGAAACAACCTAGATGGCGTTGTTAATTGAACAAGTTATATTGTTGTTTGCTTCAACTATATGACGTTTTAGTATTAGAATCGATAATTTCACCACTTAACTAGAAGGGCCGTTGGCTTAGTTAGTTGGCACTTCGATTCCGCGGAGTCAGTCCGTGGGTCGGGAGATCGATTCTGCTTACAATATCTTTTTTAATTTATCTTGTTTCACATAGTAATTAATAAACGAATGTATTATCTTTTGAAATAATAGTTTCAAGAAATGATACAACTTTTGTTATTTGAAATGAAAAATCTTTATTCCTTGTATAACATTTTAATTCAGTGAACTGTTTAGATAGTTTTTTTTTACAAATTACCTTTGTAACAATGAAACGACTACCTACTACTTAACTTTTATTACTGAGGTAATAGCTTAAGTTTCGTTTCCGAAATCAGAAAGAAGATTGAAGCTATTAAACCACAATAACATATAGTAATTATTAACATATTTAGAGACCGGGTTACCTTAACTGTCAAATGCATTATGTTTAACTATGTTATACAGTTACGATCACTTATATAAGGATAATAACTGAAATTTCGTGTATAAATGGTGTGTGATTTGTTTGACTTTAAATATTTAAAATAAGATAATTATTAACTGCTATAAAATAGTATAGACACGTAAAAAAAGCGAAAATAATTGTCACTTTTGTATTAATTACTTACGTTAACCCGATCTCCACTTGACCACTGTATTACTATATACTAAACTTTAATACCTAGTATAACCCCCCCTCTGTTCGATTACCGCTTGCATTCGGGAACGCATTGAATCGATAAGATTCTGACACAGATTGGAACCTCGAATACTATCCCAAATTTTTGAACAATGTTCTTCCAAGGCGTTCGGAGTTCGCTCATTCTGGTGATCCCAACGTTGGACAATAATACCCCATAAATTTTCGATAGGATTTAAATCCGGTGACCTGGAAGGCCAGGGAATAACCCTTATATTATTGTGCTGACTAAACCACTCCCGCACACTACGTGAACGGTGTATTGGGCAGTTATCTTGCACAAACGTTATCACCGGCAACTCCTCCTCTGGATACACATTGCGAACGGTGGGCAACATGGTGTCCTCCAGCATTTCCACATAATGAACACTGTTCGCTCGACTGGGAAGTTTAACCAGTTCTCCTGGGTCAGCCGCACTCATCCATCCCCACATATTTACGGTTATTCGACCAGATTCCATGTTGGGCACTACATGGTTGTCATTATACCGGGTATTGTTTCGGCGCCACAAGCTTAATCGTCCGTGTTGGCTGGATTTAAAAGTCTTTTCATCCGTAAAGATGACATTGCTCCAGTCGAAATCTAGATACTCCAAAGCGAACTCTAACCTTGCTCTTTTATGGCTTTCTGTTAGCAAGGGTTTGACAGCGTGCCTACGATGATGCAGACCCTCACTATGTAAAACACGGCGAATAGTATCCGCACTTGTATTGAATAAACCAGCGTAGTGGGTTGTTGGTTTGAATCCGTCTTCCTCATAATCCCTCACCATGGCTTGACGCTGGGGTGTGCTTATGAGTAGTGGTCTTCCCGTTCTTTGCCGGGGTAGCAAAGATCCCTCCTCTTCGAACCGCCGTACCCATAAAACAACAGTTTTCCTCTGTAAAAAAAAACGGAAACTTATAATAACCATTAAAGATATAAAAAAGATGAAATAGAAAATATTTTTGTAAAAATCTGAGTACTTAAATAAATTACTACTTACGTTCACACCGGTTTCTCTTGCAATTTCTGACAAATTTCTGCCTTCACTGTGCAAGGCAATTATTTGCGATCTTTTGACCAGGTCAATATTGCAACGAGAAGTCATTTTTTAAGAAAAATTTAACGAAAGTAAAATCTACACAAAAAAGGCAATCGATTAAGCAGCTAACGAACGAACGAGCAAAGTCTTTGTAATAATCAGTGTGGTATTTATAAATCTTTAGTCTACCCTCCTTATAGTAATATTAACCGTGTTTCTATTTCATTGAATGCGAAAATAACCAAATCATAATAAACTATTAATTTCAACTTCATATTCAAATGTGTGATGGTCCAATGGCGTATAACGCCGCTCTCACTCACGACTCCGAGTATCGCGGGTTCGATTCCACGCAATGGAAAAAAGTGTTTTTGGTAATTTAACCTCTTAGTTTGGAATTGACTAACATTTCATACTTCTAAAATCTTCTCTATACTAAAATATAATAAACGATAAAATAAAGAAAAAGTGTTTGGCTCTGGTGTCAGTATGAGGAATAAAATATTTTTTAATTTTGTTTTTTTACAACAACGCCATCTAGTACGATCTTATTGAACCACTACGAGCGTGAGGCGTCAGTTTGCACCTCAAAGCATTATCTTTATGAACTGTCCATGCACTTTTGCAGCCCACTGTACTTACTGCCGCACTCAAAGACGTCAATTAAATTGAATGCTTGATTAAAGTGGCTGCTGTCACTTTCTTTGCTTTAGCAATAGAATAAGACAACACGTTACTAAACAAGCATTAAATTTAATTGACGTCTCTGAGTGCGGCAGTTAGTCTTGGAAAAGGGCCGAATCTTAAGTACCCGAAACCGACGTGCATGCATGACTCGATGTATAAATGTGGAAGAAGCGAAAGAGATTTGTCAGGATCGTCCCAGGTGGAAAGAAAGAAGTGGTTTCTGCCTAC
Organism: Acleris literana; assembly: GCA_946894065.1. Lineage (NCBI taxonomy): Eukaryota > Metazoa > Arthropoda > Insecta > Lepidoptera > Tortricidae > Acleris > Acleris literana. The sequence continues at coordinate 5,215,360 of OX335688.1, read as the reverse complement.
TCCTCTGGGAAACAGGCGTTATTTAATGTATGTATGTATTAAGGTGGATTCACAATGGGGAAATAGCAAGATTTAAGTACAAGCTATAAAACTGCACGTAAGTCTGTAATATCCGTCCATTTACAGGATCAAGAATCAGAGGGGCTACTTCCTAACCCACTAGCAATGGCAATCGTTTCATTTTGAAAATTGAAGGGTTGTCTGCATACAAAATGAAAACAATTGTTCCGCTTTGAAGCCGATCGCGATTGCGAGTGCGTTACGTAAAAGGCCTGCTGGAGTTTTTATCAAGTAATACGTAAAAGAGGGTTAAATTATATGTGGTGAACTACTTATACCTAACATCTTGCTAATTTTTTTTTGTTAACAACCAGAGATTTTAACATTTAAGGGGCCAGACTCGTTTAATGTGCGTGTGTGTTTTCCCGTGCACCCCTCTTCAATCCAGATGATTGCATGATGCTTTTATAATGATAACATTTCCGATGTTTTGACAGACACCCTCCGCTAACAAGCGTGGCAACGGGTCATCGATCAATGATGGATCCGATTTAACGCGATCATCGACTCTTGCGCAGCGCACGCCTAAATAGGGCGGATTCGTGTGGGGTAGGTAAAAGAGCGTAAAAAGTCATAACCCTTGTTCAAAAGTTCACAACGTGTGTTTGTTTGTTAATTTAAAATTTGGTTTTTAGGGTTCCGTAGTTAACAAGGTTCGCTTATGGTTTTGTCATGTCCGTCTGTCCGTCTGTCTGTCCGCATTTTAACTCAGAGACTTTTGGTACTACAAAGTTGTAATTTAGCATAGTTATACATTTAATTACGCCGACAAAGTTGTCGAGAAAATTAGTTTATCTACACACATATCATAAGTCCTCTATTATGCGTTCAAAACCCGTAGGCAATGACCAGCATTACCTACCTAGCGATGACAGCTGTTAATTTTGGAAGATGTTTCAAATTTGGATCTCATTACCTTACAATATTCGATAACGTAATGAAATTACGTTACAGCTTTCATCGCTGTCACCTACTATCACAGATAATGCTGGTCATCTGTCTTTCGGCTTCTGAACCTATGTTAGAGTACCTACTTATAATATGTGTGTAGATAAAGTATTTTACGCGACACTGCGTAATTGGCATTACGCAACCGTCACGTAAACTACTATTTTACTTGTTATTTTTTTAAATAGTGTTTTGTGTTTGTAGTAACGGGCCTGGCTCGGAACTGAGCATGCTCTTGCTCCGTTTTTCATAAAAGGCTTGGCGATTCTGTTGATATTAAGTAACAACGAGTCCAAGGATGTAATTCACTGCCCTTGCTGGGCTTATTTTTAAAGTTGCACAAATAATTAATTACGAGTTATTTCTATTATGTTTATTTTGGGAGGTTTATTTTTGAACAATCCTATGTTTAGGCTATGCGTTCTCTGTCAGTCAGCTAGTCACGAAATACTTTTATATACTTAATAGATTTATTTTTCTCCTTTTAATTAATGGGGTCCTGGTGAAAAAGGGTAAGTACCTATAAGTCGTCTTCTTGAGATCAAGATCAATTGAGAAAGAGTTTAAGTGTATTATACCCCGTTTATACCCTTACCCTTGCATGTATATCCTGTTTTGTTACGAGCTAAGTCGAATTATTACCCTTTTCCACTAGGACACCGCTAAATTAATCTAACATTGTGAAATGCAATAAACATAATGAGTATATTTCCTGACAACAGGCTAGCAACTATTTATTTAAAGGTAACAAATAACCTTTGTTTCATTTTAAAAGTATTTTCATCCCCAAATAAAGGAGTCAACACACAATCTGCTCCCCTCTGATCAGCGTCATCTTGTTAATCATTGCGTATTGTATGGCCGCACCTTTATTTGTGGGGTTCGGTCATAATAGCTGGTAATGAGATTGGCTTTTTGGGGATGGTATTATTTTAAATTCTCGTTAACACTTTGAATACCCAGCTCTGAGATTTTCATACAAAATGCGTAAAGTATCTATGGCATTATTAGTTGTTGGCACAGAACGTGTAGAGTGAAATATTTTGTAAAGATTGGATTGTAGAGTGTAAGTTAGGTTATGTTACAATGACTTAACAGCTGTTTCTTATGGCATGGAGAAGGTAACGAGCACACAGGACCTGTAACCTATAAACATTGCAATCTTGAGACTACAATCTGAAGACTGCAATCCTAATACCGCAAATACATTACCAACCCTCATGCATGCCTAAGATGGGATGCTTATATGCTATTAATTGAAAAAACACCGGTTGTGTTATCCCCACACCGAAACACAACTATGTGAATGAGCGGGTTTTTTTGACCCAGTTTCCTTCCAAAGTAGCATTCCAACCTGGGTAAGCTAGCTCCATCATCGACCTTGTCCTAATTCTTTAGTATAATTCCTCTCCACTACTGGAGGTGGGCAGTCAGCTCTGCATACGACTTCCTATCTCTGGCCAAACGGAACAGCTCTTCAAACCGAGGCGACGCCTGTCCAGGTCTTCATGTTCCCGAGCCATGACATCTTGGGTCTGCTAACGCTTCTCTTCCCCTCACCCTTGCCCATAAGAATAGTTTGAAGCAGTTGGTATTGCTTGTTTCAGAGAATATGACCTAAGGTCAAACCTATTTAAAAATAAAAAAGGCGCAATATGTCCGTGCCCCCCTTTCCTCCCTCCGATGGCGCCATCTGTTTTTTTCTCAATTTCCTGCGCTCCCGCGCCGATCTGATTCCGATCTCACGCGCGTTGCGTGCCGCGGTGCAGTTTGCGCAAACGCGTAACCATGGTTTGTCGATGCTGACTGAGACAGCATAGAACACGATAAAAAGGATAAAAAGGGAATAAATAAGTAAAAAAAAACCAGTCCTACTGACAATTAGAGGTAGCATTCCGGGATTGGATTGAAATGTTTCAATACATTGCGCCTCTATTCTAGGCAGTAAGAATCATATCACCGTTGACTTGTTGTGGTATTGTTTTAACTTGGCAGCCATTACTGTCAAGTAAATAAGATCTATCAAAACGTTGACAATACGATAACAGCTCTAAAACAAAATTCTGGGAACCTAGTGAACAAAGGGTAATTAATAGTCGACTTAACTTGTTCTACAAAAGGGTATATATATATAAACGGAGTATGCTAGACTTAAAACCTTTTTCACTTGGTCTTCAGAAGACTTACACCCATTTTCACTAGGTCCCTAGATTTTTTTGTCGTCGTAGAATAGAGGCCCAGGAGGGATAACGAGGAATGAAGGAGGGGTAAACAAGTTGAAGGACACAGGTTAAAAAACCCAACTGACCATTATTTAGAACATGTAATTCTGGAATGGTTTGAAATGTTTGAATATTTATATTATCAGAAACAAATACTTGTGCTCATAAGTCATGGCACTAATAAGAAAATTACTAACACATACACACACGCATACGCACACGCACTCTGAAATGCCCTGATGCTTTGCCCTCTCGCCATCGCCGCCCGCGCTGGCGTCGTTGGCAGTCTCGGCACTACCTTAAGTAATTATACTCCATACCATCTGGACCACTATTATATCCACCATGCAATACTTTTATAACCTCATAATTCTCCCTTTTCGCCTAAAATGACAATTATGTCATTAAAAAACCATCCACGATGTAAAATCAGGAACATAGTAGGTATGCAAAATGTGGTCTCTAGTTGCTTTATTCACCAGAAAACGGCCGTTTTAGTCAAAAACAATGCATTTTGAGGTTACAAAAGTGTTTACTAAATAAGACAAGTCAGTTGCTATCGACTATAGACGACTCCTTTGCAGTCTTAGATCGTTTTCAATTTCGAGAAGCCCAGTCTCCTCGAACTCACCTCACGGGTTCCCGCGGTACCGACCCACCCCTGTTTGCGGACCAATCTACTGATTGCGGCAAATTGATGGGAACTTGGAGAGTGAATATTATGTAAATACATTATTATATTAGTTGGGATCGCTTCAGGTAAAAACAGTCACTTTTTATGTTCATTTACTTGCCAAAATCAAGGTTAATATGGCTACCGCAGAGGAAGAAAGGTTAGCTAGTAGATAATAGTTACGAGCGATCGATTGAGCGAGTGAAGTCATACAAGCGGGCTAACGGATGTATAAAGCTACCAAATTGAGAATGCACTACCGTAAGGCTGCGGCTCCACTGAGGCGGAGACGAGCGGAGCGGTGCGGAGCTGTGCCAATATTAACCAATAGAAGACGCATGCGGTCACGTGGAGCTCGCCTTGCGCACGTTAGTTTAGATTCTATTGGTTAATATCGGCACAGCTCCGCACCGCTCCGCTCGCCTCCGCCTCAGTGGAGCCGCAGCCTAAATGTTGTTTGTTTGGTCTGACGGGACAACTTAAAATCGCCGGTTAATAATTCGTCCGTCGAATTGTAAAGTTGGTTAAGAGAATCATCACCTGCTATCCTACCTTCTAATATTATAAATCGTCCCTTTACTTTCTCAACCTCGTATCTGATTGAATAGTTAAGCAGGAAAAGCACTTATGTTCCCTGAAGATTAAATACTACTTTCCTATCTATTCGATCATATACGAGGTTGAGAAAGTAAAGGGTAAAAACGCGAAAGTTGGTGTGTGTTAGTTTGTTACTCCTTCACGCTGCAACGGCTGTATGGAATTGGGTGAAATTCGGAGTGGAGTGGAGATGCTTATACCCTGGATTGACACATAGGCTTTCATCCCGAAAAATCTACGCGGACGAAGTCGCGGGCAGAAGCTAGTAAGTAAAATCTATATATATATATAAAGCAAACCTGACTGACTGACTTAGATATCAACGCATAGCCGAAACTACTGTACCTAGAAACTTGAAATTTGGTACAGGGGTTCCTTTCATGATGTAAGTGAGCACCAAGAAAAGATTTTCCGAAAGTCGACCCCCAACAGGGTGAAATAGGGGGAGTTGCGGGAAACTAGGTTGACGACACCAATGATGGACACTTTTAGCTGACAGGCACCAGTAATGGACACTTCACTCTTAATTCAAATTTCATACGGTCCTAAATTGATTGTTGCAAAACAAATGAATAACCCTTATCTTGTGTAAAATAAGAATCAAGTGCCCATTATTGGTGCCTTGTCCATTACTGGTTCCATCACCCTAATTATACGCGTACAAGGTCACGGGCGTACTCTAGTAAGTACGTAAATAAATAATATATTCCTTCTTGGACAGTTCGGTAAAAAAAAACCGGTTAGGTGCGGTTTGGACTCGCGCAACTAGGGTTCCGTACGGCCGCAAAGTAGGTATTATTTTATACCGATTTTAATTCGAATTCGAATCGGATCAGCGCGAACCCAACTCACACTTGACATCTTTTTTTTTTAGGGTTTACATACCAAAGACGCTTGTATGTTTTACGATTTTTATGATAAAACAAAAATAAAAATAGGGTGGCGGCACCAATGATGGACACTTTTAGCTGACAGGCACCAGTAATGGACATTTCACTCTTAATTCAAATTTCTTACGGTCCTAAATTGATTGTTGCAAAACAAATGAATAACCCTTATCTTGTGTAAAATAAGAATCAAGGGTCCATTATTGGTGCCTTGTCCATTACTGGTTCCATCACCCTATGCTAGATAAAAGCGTTTCTTGTATGGGGACCCCCTTTATTATTTAACTTTCTTGATTTTTTTATATTTGTTCGTACATCCACCGTGATAACACATGTTCGAAAAAAAACAAGTCGCTATCTATTACGGTTCAAAAGATACAGCTGTTTAAAGTTAGGACGGACGGACGGACGGACGGACAGCGGAGACATATTTAATAGGGTCCTGTTTAGCTCCCTTCGGACACGGAACCCTAAAAAAACAACATATTTTCAAAGATTTTCGGAAACCACATCACAGTTCTGAGAATGTACTTAAACAACTATAAAAATAACTTCTTGAAATTTAAAAACGATGACTTTCATAACTCTAATGTTATTACGTGTTCTACGAATTGTCTGGCTCATATTAAAGCGGCCAAATTCCCGGAATCCAAAGCTCACTTCGTTAAAAATGGCGGGCTAAAACAAAATTGCGAGCTTTCAAATGAAATACCTTAATAGCTTTAATCTGAACGATCAGCTAGACTTCATTTTAATTATAATAAAATAATCATGTTTTGGTACTTGATACAATGTTGGTTCCAAATATTTGTGTTGCGATCGCAAATATTTGTTAATGAGTTTCAGATGTTTATTTATTTAAATAAGTAAATGTAAATTGTTGTTTTAGTACCTATGCATAGACCAAAACTTGAAATTAGTGCGTGAATAGGTTTATTTGTGTTAGATAAGTAAGTAAGTAAGTAATATGACCTCGTAAGGCACACGTCAAATCTCGATAGTTAAAAAACGAATCTTGTGTCAGTCAAGTTAAGTTTGAAGTAATTTTTACATATGTCCTACATATAGGCCGTTGGGCCTTACGAGGTTTAAAGAATTACTACTGAATTCTGAGATTTTTGCGGCGCTTCTTCTCTGGTGTGGTTTCCTCTTGGGAAGCGCTGATTTCTGACGGCCTTTACGGCCTGCATACTAAATAAACATATTTTATCTTTTTATTGTCTTCAGATATTAATTTCATCAAGAACCTTCTTACCCCATCGGCCATCAGTCCTGCGAGCAATGTGCCCGGCCCACTGCCACTTAAGTTTGGCTATTCTTCGGGCTATGTCGGGAACCTTAGTTCTACTGCGGATATCATCATTTCTGATTCTATCACGCAGAGAAACCCCGAAAAGTGGATGCGAAAAGCACAAGACCGATCTGAGTGGAGAGCCTTGGAGGAGGCCTATGTCCAGCAGTGGACGTCTTTCGGCTCTCATGATGGTGATGATGATGATGATGATTCATTTCATTCTAAAGGAAAGTATCGTCACCATCACACTTGCCCCTTCCTCCCCTCTTTTTCAGGGAATTAAAACATCAATACTACAAAGCTTGAACATTCACGAGGCAAAAAGCAGAAAACTTACACGTGAAAAACAATGCACTTATTCTTATTGACTCAACAAATATCAACACGGGCCGGTCGCACTACAAGTAACGATGTTTGCCCGCTCTCCCCCGAGATACCGTGGCGTTACGGGAATTACAACCCCAACCTCCCCTTTACCATAACCGAAATATTAAAAGGCAAGGTTAATTTCAATTTTATATCATAGTTATACTGTTCAAATTTGAATGACTTGTTGATTTAGAAAAAAAGTTAAAGTATTTTCTATTTTATAGGTATTGGTATAGAGTTTGATTTTGTTTAGGTTATATTTAGCAAATGCACTTTTGGTCTGATTGCGTTTTGAAAGTTAGCATGATGAAATTATTGAGATAAGTGGTTAATTAATTGTATATGTTTTGATTGTGATCTGTTTATATTTTACGCTAATAGTAAAATCATATGTTACTGATTTATTTACTAATGTTCGACCGCCTGTGAGTTCGACCGTATAAAACTCATTTATTGGTGTTCTCTCGGGATCTATGAAATTTTCTGATTATACAAATAACTCCCGTTTGTGAAATAAAATCTACGCACATGATACATCGTTGGAAAGAGCATTAATCAGAGAAGTTTTCAAAGTACTTGAAGTGCTTGACGTCTTTTACTTTTTTTTTAAAGTGATGCTTTTCTGAGGTTTTAATTTTTTTAATTACGTGTTTTTAAAACTTTACTGTGGCCTGGGCTTTTTTTTAGTAATTATTTGCACGAAATATCAATTCTCAACGAACAAAGCAACACCCAAGATCCAAATTAAAAAAATGCGGTTTTATTCATGTTTCTTTTTAATTATTTGATTTTAAACAAAGAATTCTGAATTTTTTTTTTATCCTGTGGCCCTGGACCTCCTTATTAGGCCTGAATAACTAGTACAACTAGAATGAGGCCTGAATTGCTCGTAGAACTGATGGCCGTTGGAGCGGAAAGGTTCTAGAGTGGCGACCGCGAACCGGGAGACGAAGTGTTGGCAGACCTTCCACAAGGTGGACTGACGATCTGATAAAGGTCGCGGGAAACCGCTGGATGACAGCAGCAGAGGACCGATCTTTGTGGAAAACCTTGGGGAAGGCCTTTGTCCAGCAGTGGACGTCTTGCGGCTGATAATGATGATGATGATGATGAACTAGTACATGGCACAACTTATTCGCCATTTTTTTTGACCAACCATGTGCGCCTTTATATACTCGATTTCACGGGTTTTACTTTTTAATCAAACAAACCTAAAAACAGACTCATTTTTGTATTCATTATGGAGGATACCTTCTTTAATTATTGGTTTGCAACTTGCTAATCCAAGAACAACTCGCGTTTAAGGAAAAAGAGCTAAAATTGTATATACTTTCGTTAATCTTCAACACCCATACAACTGCAACACGCGGCGTGCACGCCGCCGTTCCGCGGCGGTTAAAAATCGCGGCGTGCACGCGGCGTGTTGCAGTTCTTATTAAAATCACGCCGCGTTCCGGTCGCGTGCTCGCAGCGTTCCGGTCGCGTTCCCGCTCCGCCGAGAAACCGCCGGCGAAAACGCTAGTGTGAAAGGGCTCTTAAGCCTCACAATTTGACGATTTATTCTAGTGTGTCTTTCATACTAACATATTATATTTTTAGGGCTGGAAGTATAAACTCTAATGAACATTATTTGATATATTTTGCTAAAGAAGTTTTTCTTTTTTTTTCTTATCAATTAATTCGGCATGCAATGTATCATTGATAACAAGTAAACAACTGGGGCACGTTTTATAAAGCTACAAGTAACAATTTTACAGGTCTAAACTGGCAACACTGCTCAAATGGCTGGTCGTCATTGGTCGGGGTTGTGTCAAATGGAAACTTGTATCTTGGAAATTGTAATTTGTAGCTTTATAAAACAGGCCCCTGATATCACTAACTGCCGGATTCAGAGACGCCTATTAAATTTAATGCTTGTTTAGTGACGTGTTGTCTTATTCTATTGCTATAGCTAAGAAAGTGAAAGCAGTAACTTTAATCAAGCATTAACTTTAATTGACGTCTCTGAGTGCGGCAGTAAATAAGGTAAACAATAAAATTGAAATGAAACTACGTCTGATTATCAGAAGTGTCCAATAAAACTTTGCATTACATTGTTGCTCAAACTATGATTAGTTTAATTAATGTTCGTGGGAGATTATTCGACGTTTTAACCGCCGTCATTATTGTCTTCGCATATTATTCAAGATAAACTTTATAAATTTTTTGTTCATATAAATAAAATGGATACTACCCCCGCGTCCGTTGATTTTGACATCAAAAATTGCTGGTAGTTATCATTATTTTCGTAAATATATTGAAGACAACAATGACGGCGGTTGAAACGCCCGAATATTCACCCTCGTATCCAATGGAAGACACCACTGTACCTACACCCGAAAACCATTACCCGTCTTTTTGCAATACAAAAGTAATTTTAATCTCATAAAAAAAATCTACCAAACAATCACAAAACCAATTGACATTTCAACATCTCAGTGTTGCCGTAATGAAATCCTAATTCCCCCGGTTGACCTTTCATCTTGGTGTTGCCAGTAATGTTCCCCCCGAGATGCGGTATTTACGCTGCCATGGCGACTGCGGTATCAACACGCTCCGTGTGGGGTGTGGGGCTGTGGCCATGATTTGGGATTTATCAGGATTTACTCGTAGTTTTTTTTAAAGATGTAATAATTGAGACTTTCTCCAGGTTTCTTGCTATTTCATTCCTGGTTTTCCTAGATATTCGCAGATATACCATACATATTCTATTAAGCATCGCGAACTAAATGTTTTCTTTGATTTGAAATGTTCATAAAACAAATACCTAACTGGCGCTTGGTAGTTGGGTGAATATTCGGGCGTTTCAACCGCCGTCATTGTTGTCTTCAACATATTTATAAGAACAAAAAAATAAAATAGTTTATCTTGAATAATATGCGAAGACAATAATGACGGCGGTTAAAACGCCGAATAATCTCCCGGTTACGTATGACTAGGTCTTAATTTTTTTGGACACAGACATGTTACTTAACGAATCATTTATTAAATTGTTTTAATATTTCAGGAGCTACAGTGAAAGATCCCGTTTCTAATCCCATAAAATATAACAAATATATGTTTGTATGTATGAGTGTATGTTTGTATGTAATAAGAAATGGGATGTTTCACCCTAGCTCCTGAAATATTAAACCGGTTTATTAAATGGGATGTCTTATAAATTATAATCATACGACACCTCTTTATATTCAGTTATATTTTCAATTATTGTCTTATATAATTACGTACCCTAACAGCAAAAATATCATATACCAAGTAACCGACTCTATAGGTACCTGTATTGCGTAAACTAGGTGATTTGATAATATTGCTTCAACCATCACCGTGTCAAACTCTATATAACAGGACTACAAAGGTAATTTATTGCCAAACTATATGGCAGAATACTTAATCATTTATCGAATACATGTCAAAATTTAAAAGCATAGCATGGTAACCCCACCGAGGGCGCGGGCGTAAGGCACCAAATTGGCGGGAAAGCTGTTTGACAGATCATTTTTTATTCCGATCGGAAATTAGGGCATGGGCTTTGTCGGACAGATTGCCAGGTGGCCAGGAAGTCAGAGCCCCGACTTATCTGCTAACTGAATGGGGCCCTTTTGTGGAAAATTAAAAAGCCTGGCATTTGGTTTATTTTTGTGTTATAAATGAACTATTTTTAAATAAAGGTAAATTTGCTATAAATTTGATCAAATGACTGGATACCTTTTGTGGCATTTTAAAACCACGAAATGCGCAAAAAAAATGAATTGGTGACAGGTAGGTACTTAGCACGTGATATCAAGCAGCAAACACTACAGCAGCAGCAATATATGGGAAAAACTTAAAAAAATGGACCATGTTACCAATTTCACACCAAACAGCTCGGTAATTTGCCAAATATTATTTTACAAAGCTATGATATTATTTATACATATAAAACTCTTCATCCTCTTCAAACTCCGACCCACAGATCGAATGACAGACATTGCAGTCAACACACACATACTAACACAACCTAAACTACTAATCCTGGGCGAAATTCGGAAACTGTCAGACAGGGACCACGGCCGATAGAAAAAAGACCGGCTTTTACTTTTATTTTATTTTATTTACCGGTTATACTCCTCACTTATTGGCGAAATCATTACCAAACCGCCTTAAAAAAAAGAAGAAGAACGACTAAACCTAGCCTACCTAGCCTGAACCTTTATACTATTTGGTGGGAATAAAGCAGGACCAGAAAAATAAAAAAATCTCTAATGGGGTCGCCACTAATAATTTTCTTATCTGTGTTCCGTGAATTGCAATAGAAATGACAGTTCATATAATTACCGCAATATGGCGAAGATTTTTAATTTTCCGGTCTGGCTTTACCTGGGTGCACTATGAAAGAATTATTTGAAAATCAACCCCCAACAGGATGAAAAGGCGGAAACTTAGCGGGAAATTAATTATACACCGAGTACAAATTCGCGGGGGCGTTATCTAGTTTAAAATATTTATCTGTGTAAAAAAAGGAATCCGAAACCAAACTACGCACCAGAACCTTTGCATTGTTTTTTGCTGTAATCTGTGAAAACCAGTGAAAACTGAAAAACAAACGTCAGACAAAATGAATCGGGGTCTAAATTTCTTGTAATTTTTTCAATAAAACAAAAAATAAATAAAAAAAACGATTCCTCTACATTTACCAACGCAATTTTTTTAAGATTAACAAAACTAAACGCTAAAGTGCCACAGGAACTGCAAATGATGAACCAAGAACAAACGGATGAAATCAAGGCAAACTTAAAGTTCTTTTATTAATTACTATTGTTATGAGATATTATAATTATTGACCTTAAATACGAAGCTCGACCCGGGTTCAATTCCCGATGTGGGCAAAATATTTGTTTAATGAGAGCGAGTATTTGTTCCTTGTGTCTTGGATGTTTTATAATGTACTAGCTTCAGCCCGCGACTTCGTCCCCGTGGAATAGTTACTTTGGGCTTTGGGCTAAGGCCGGGATTACACCTGCAAGTTATTACGTAAGTTTTGAAACAAAGCTATATACAAGAGAGAGATGCAGATATTTGCCACTCACTCTTACCGATAGTTGCGTCTCAAAACTTACGTAATAACTTACAGGTGTAATCCGGCCTAACGCTAAATTTTGACCCGCGATTTTGTTTACGTAGAAGGTTGAAACATTAATTCATTGGTGCTCCGCTCCTATCGGTCTTAGCATGATGATATATAGCCTTCCTCGATAAATGGGCTATCTAATACTGAAAGATTTTTTCAAATCGGATCAGTAGGTCCTGAGATTAGCGCGTTCAAGCAAACAAACTCTTTAGCTTTATAATATTAGTATATATTGCTATATATACGTATGTTTATCGTTGCCTAGTCTAGTACTATATGTACAACCTTAAAGCTTAATTGGGACTAGGTCAATTTATGTAAGATTGCACCCATTAGGGTATTAATTTATTTATTCCTTTCCCACTGTTGAACTAATTCATCCCCACATTTCGCTCTGTGCACTGGCCACAAAATGAATTCCCGATTTATTAAAGGTAAGGGGATAATCTCAGGCAAATGCAATGAATTCTACAAGTCAATTATTATAGTATTCATATTAATTACCTACAAAAAATACTACAGCAAAAGGAGCGTAGTTGTGTAGCAAAGCGGGTACAAACTCGCCTGTTACGACGTATAAAGCCTAGAGGTTTGGAAAATTTCGTATAAGGCCTCTTAAAAGTTAAAAACGTTTTTTAAAAATAAATTAAAAGGCAATTTTGTTCCTATGGAGCTGGGACTATTAGCTGTAGCAAAAGCAAAGACACTTCTTTTTTTAAGGAACCTTTCTTGTAGCCTAATGAAAAAGGGTAAAAGTCGATATCGACTTGAACACTTTTTCACTTGATCTCCAGGAGATTTAGACTCTTTCTCACTAGGACCCCAGATCAGATTTATAAATAAAATGTCAGTGGACAATGTCACTCCATTTAACCTAGTCCCAAACTAAGCTCTAGGCTTGTACTATGGGTACTAGACACCGATATAAATACCTATATAGAGAAATATATACTTAATACAAAGAAAACATCCATGACTCAGGAACAAATATTCACGCTCATCACACAAATATCTGCCCTTACCGTGATTTGACCCTGGGCCGATAGCTTCGTAAGCAGGGTCACTAGTCACTACCAGCTAGGACCCCAGATTTATGATATGGTTATATGCGTAACGGTTAGATCTTCGAACTGCTCATACTAAACAACCAAGCGGTATGCAAATTTCATCAATCACTTTTGCGAACGCTCGAGTAAGTATTAAGGTCTATCAGCATCAGTAGGTACCTTAAAGGTAAATAGTAGTAAATCAAATGGACGGATACAGAAAAAAATGCGTACACTCTTTTTCCAATGGTTTTATGAACTTGCAATATGAACCAAATGGATGTGGGTTTGTCTTTTGGAGGGCTGCGCGGCGTGATGCCACAGTCGTAAGGCTTAGGCTTGATTTCCTCCTACGCTGACATCGGTCGCTGACGTCGGTCTAGCGTACGAATATAATATATGGCAAATCTGCCGCGGACGTCAGCGTTGCTGTGCGGTGTCCCATAGAACATGGTGTATATTCGTACGCTCGACCGACTTCAGCGACCGATGTCAGCGCAGGAGGGAATCAAGCCTAAAACACTAACACAATTACGAATCGATTGCTTTTTTCTTAATAAATGGATTTCACTCCAGAGGGCCCTGCAGAGATGCACTACGCTAACTAACGTTTCTATTCGATTCGTTTTTAAACCAATCGCATCACTGGTAGACCACGTGACTTTTCGTATCACGTCATCTCCCAGTGACGCGATTGGTTTAAAAACGAATCGAATAGAAACGTTAGTTAGCGTAGTGCATCTTTGCAGGGCCCTCAGTTAAGGTGTTTCGCCAGCAGTATTTTATAAGCGAAATAAGTCTATAGATATCGCGATGTCCAGTAAGATTACCTGGTAGGATCCCCTACCTATTAATTTTGTACGTGGGTCCTACCAGGTGATCTTATTGGACATCCCCATAGATATCACACGCGAGGACAATTGTTCGGTTATGAGTATGTTGTCTTGTGAACTTGACTAAAGCCACATTGGGTTAGTTCCACGCGCTTCTGTCAAGTGCTAAACGAATGCTTCACGACGTTGTCATTAGTCCAAAACTGATTAAAGGTTTGGCAGGACGCTGCGCCAACTGACGCGATGGACTGACCGTCAATGACCACCTCAAAGGGTTATTAGTAGGCTACGATTTATTGTAGCACGCCGTGGTTTTAGAATCCATGGAGTCGCTATTTCCTAATTCTTATATACCTACATACCACCTTGATTTTGATCTTCGGTACGTTGACAGCGGGTATAAAAAATCATTCAAATTGGTTCAGCGGTCTAATAAATAAGTGAAGTTTGAAATATTTCTTTATTCATTTATTTATTTATTTGTCAGGATCGCCTTACAAATTGAAGTAGGTACATATACAGGGTGTTTGCTACATTCCAAGTTTTTTTTATAATAGCTTTTTGAGCAAACGCACAGTTACTTTCTCCATACTAAGAGAACCCCGCGTTTGTTTTTCACCTAAAAAACAAAATTTATGCGTTTACTCAAAAAGTTGTAATGAAATAAAAAATCATGTGGCTTAAAAACTTCCTTAGTTCAAAGTGATTCTAATCATGCAAGAAAACACTGAAAAAAACAAGAATTAATACATGAATTTAGGGGTTTTTCGTAACACGGACATAAGGAAAAATTACAAAAATTCCAATTAAAATGATCAATATCTCGGAAACTAATAACAATTGCTGAATATACATGGGGGTTAAATCGATAGCTTATGAGCTGCTGTCGTCGTCGTGTAAGCTTTCGAAACAGCTACCAAACACCCTGTATAGACAGTGTAAAATTAAAGTTTATGCGCCAATAACAAACACGCGCCAGCAATCATACAGTCTATTTAGGGACTAACACTCAAAGCTAAAACATCCTGGAATACAATAAAAAATAACATACTAAAAATAAAATATTCATAATCGAGGTGGTATGTACTATCCCGATCGTTAATTTGTAACCCATTTCAAGAAAATAGGATTGAAGTCGTCAATGTCATTAGAGATGCCAAATCATTTGTAACTTACAGGAGACTCAACCTTATTTTTGTAGAATGTCAGAATGACTTTGGACCTAAGGTGGGTCCCAAATTAAAGTTCGTGACTGTACCTATATAAGAATTAGGAAATAGCAACTCCATGGATTCTAGAACCACGATATGCGATCACAAGTCCTAACCCTAGTTATTAAATGCTTATTTAAAGATCCAACCTCCGTTCTACAGGGCCTAAATCCAGACCTTATCATGGCCCAACCAGTGCTGCAGAAGAACTTCAACATCCCGGTTCACGTCACGGACCTCTCGACCTTCGACGACAGCTTCTCGTTCTTGAAGGCGAGGTTCCAGGCCGAGATGGACCGGGTCACCGATGAGATGAACAAGTTCAGGTATACAAAAAACCAGACAAGTGCGAGTCGGACTCTCGCACCGAGGGTTCCGTTTTTAAGATAATATGGTTGGAAAACGCAAGAGAGAATACTCATTTTGTTATGAACTTTATTTTGTATGCTTTATTAAAATTTAGGATAGTCATAATGAACCTTCATTTAGGTAATTTTTTGGACACTTTTGGCTATAAATCATAAATAACGTCACGGAAAAATATAAAAAAAATAGTTTTGAAATGTGCAGATTGAGCTCTTTCATGTGACACCCCTTTTCAAATAATTAGACAAATATTTCATATTGTTTTTACTAAAAACAGTTGCGGGCAAGCGCGTTGTACAACTATGCCAAATTTCAAGTTGATAAGTTACACACAAGACATACAGACAGACAGACAAACTACGCATCGGTTTTTAATGCGGTTTTCATCAATAGATATTGTACCTCGTAAATGTAAATTTAGAACATTTGTCAAAGTGACTTTTGACTTTATTTGACATACACAAGATTCTTTTTCGAACTAAAGAAATTTGACGTGGGCCTTACAAGGTTAACGACGTAGAATAGAGGCCCTGCTTGAAATCGCTTCGGATGTATCGCTTTGGAATATAAGATAAAATCGTTCAGAGATTTACACGTATTAGTAACAAGGTAATTATGAGTTTAAGTCGTAATGAATCCTACTCATAAAACTCTTTTTCAGTACCAACGTCTCGCGGCTCTACCCAACCCCGACCTTCAAGGAGTCCCAGGGTCCCAGAATAAAAAGCGCAACCTCTCGAACCTCCGAGCCATCGCTGGCACAATCGGAGAACAAGATGAAGGCTAAGGGGATGCCCGCCCAAGTGACCTGGGCTGCTATCTCGGAGTCACCTCTTCTACTGCAGGAAGGAGAAAGTAAAAAGCTCAAGTTGCAGTTTGATGTTAGCCAGTTTGATCCTGCTGAGGTACGTGTAATATATCATCATCATCATAATTTTAGCTGAAAGACGTCCACTGCTGCCTTTCGGAACTTGTGTCCTAACTCCTCTGATTAACAATTCTCAAAATTCACACCGGGTTTATTTTACGTACTTATCACATTGGACACTTACTTAAACTCACACTTCATGTAATATCTACTTCCTGAAGTTCCCACTTTTTCAGAATTCTTACTCTTATGAAAATATAAACATGTAAATATGAAAATGAGGTAGGTTTAGGTTATGTTAGTTTTGCAGCAGGCCCGGAGGGCCAAACCATCCAGAATTACGCGGAGCTCCGTCGACACTCTTATTTCAAATCAATCAGAGTGTTTCGACGTATTTCTGGGTGGTTTGGTCCTCCGGGCCTGCTGCAAAACTAACATAAGCTAAACCTATCTCATTTTCATATCTACATGTTTATATTTTCATAAGAGTAAGAATTCTGAAAAAGTGGGAATTTCAGGATATGACATTTATAGGCAGTAGTGATTTTAGAAAATGAGTAACAGATGTATATGTTTTTTGGTAAGTGTGAATTTTGGGAACTCTTAATCAGAGGAGTTAGGACACAAGTTCCGAAAGGCACTGCTGGACATTGGCGTCCCGCAGAGTTTGCCACAAGGATGGGTCCTACGCCGTTTGTATCCATCAGTTTCTCGCAACCTTAGTCACGTCGTCGGACCACCTTGTTGGAGGTCTACCGACGCTGCGTCTTTCGGTACGCGGACGCCACTCGAGAAGTCTTCAACCCCATCGTTGTTCTTCGTTCTACGATGTGCTTCGCCTTCACATAATAAAATGGTAAGCAGGACTGTCAAAATTAAAACGATTGCGATTGCGAGTGCGTTAGGCAATAAGCTGTCGGATCTGCGATGTACTGAATAAGCTGAATAAGGGCCAGATCAAAAGCGCCCGAAATCGACGTACGTGCATGAAGAGGGTGATGATTATGAATGTAGAGGAAGCGAAAGTTGTATGTTTAGACCGGGGCACCTGGCGTTCCATAGTCTCTGCCTACCCTATTGGGTATATATATGGGTATATATATGTAAAAACCAAAGGTTTTTACCGGGAATCTGGAACGGGAAACTTACTAAGAACAGATTACCCTATCTTTTAGTTTCCGAATCCGCCATACCGAATCATTTGGATTACTTTCCCTGTAAAAGACTAGTTCTCGCCCGCGACTACGTCCACATAGTCATTTATCGCAATTTTTCTCAAAAACTGTTTGATTATTCGAGATGAAAATTGATGATGATGCTTATACATTTTTCATGTCTATAACACTAGTATAGAAGCATTCCATCGTAGGCCTCAGGGTTGGCAAAAACATATGTGACTACTGGCTTCTGCCCGCGACCTCGTCCGCGTAGATTTCGTTTATGGTTAATCTCTCGAGAACTTTTTAATTTTTCGGGATGAAAGGTAGCATGTTTTTATCCGAGTTATAAGCTATCTTCATTTCAAACTTCATCCAAATCCGTCAAGCCGTTGCAGCGTGAGGGCTTGTTTACGGAGACGCGGAGCGTCGCGCGTGGCGTTCGGCTTGGCGTCGCGCGGTGCGTCGGGCGTTTTTTCCGTTTACAGGGAGGCGGCGCGTGCAGCGGACCGCGTCATCACACGCGGAAACACAAACATATGGCAATGTACGGCGTTGTTTATGAAGATGCGGGGCGTGATGCGGCGCGTGGTGCGGGGCGTAGAGTAGCGGTGCCGCCGCTGCATCCGAGGCGGACTCTCGAGCGAGTGGCGGAGCGCGCGGCGGAGCACGCGGTGGGTAGAGGTTCCGCCGCGGGCCCCACTGTGGGAACCGCCGTTATTGACGCGTGCGACGCTGAGTGCAACGCGGCGATGCCATCCGCGGGCTTCCAGCGCGTGAAACCGCTTCTCCGTAAACGCTTTTATACAACGCCATATGTTTGAATTTAGTGCAGACCGCGCAGCCCAACGCTATGCGCGACGCCCTGCGTCTCCGTAAACAAGCACTGAAGGAGTATCAAACTAACACACGAACTTTTGCATTTATAATATTAGTAGGATTAGAAGGATACTCGTATTAGTAGGATTAGTGGATAAAACCTTCCGCCGGGTCTTCGTCTGCTTAGATTTCGATTACTCCCTTGGGAACTTTTTAATTTTCCGCTATGAAAGTAGCCTAGGTATCTGTTTATCCGGGGTATAAGCTATCTCCATTTCAAATTTCATCCATATCCGTCCAGCCATTGCAGCGTGAAGAAGTAACAAACTAACACACACACACTCACACACAAACTTTCGCATTTATAATATTAGTAGGACTAAAGCTCTAGGAATTTGGCATATTATGCCAGTAAAGCATCTTAATAAAAATGTTTTCCACAGGTCAAAGTCCAATTCCTGAACGACATTATCTACGTTAAAGCTAAGCACGACGAGCGCACGGAGAGCTCACTGGTCCTCAGGGAATACAACCGGCAGTTCATGCTGCCCAGGGGCGTAGACCCTGAAACAGTGGTCACCTCTCTCTCCAGGGACGGCGTGCTGACTATCGAGGTCCCGCTCCCTCCGACCATCTTGCAACTGGTCAAGGAAGGAGCAAGCTATAAGAAACCAAAATCGTTTATCGGCCATAAATCAAATGTAAAGGAATCAGAGCCAGAATTAGAAGAACCGACAGCACCAGCACTAAATATCCCAACAAATCCCCCAGAAAATATCCTAGAAAATCCCCTGATAAATCCCCCAGCAAATAACCCAGCAAGAGCCTCAGCAAAATCAGATAAAAGACCTAGTTAGGTATAGCACTACCAGTTTCAGTAGCAATCAGTGATTCATATAAGTACAGTTGTTTTATCTCAAGACAGCGGGTGGGCCATACTTGTAGTTGTAATGCGTACCCGGTCCCGCACTCTACTAACCCAACCGGAGATGCTTAGGCTGCGGCTCCACTGAGGCGGAGACGAGCGGAGTTGAGTGGAGCAGAGCTGTGGAAAGAGGTAAGTGATTCCACTGAGGCGGAGACGAGCGGAGCTGAGTGGAGTAGAGCTGCGAAAAGAGGTTGATTACAATTTAGTGATGCAGTTACGTCTCCTCTCCGCTCCGCTCGTCTCCGCTTGGCTGTTTCCACTGAAGCGGAGCGGAGACGAGATGTGGATTTCAACTAATATGATTGGTCTATCCCTACACGTCTCTTCTCCGCTCCGCTTGTCTCCGCCTCAATGGAGCCGCAGCCTCGACGCCAGCTAACGCACTCAGCGTGCATCTACACACACAAGTATGGCCCATCCGCTTTCGTGAAATAAAACAATTGGACCAATATGATAATGTATTAACTCTATTTCGATTTGTTTAAGCCTATCATGCTATTTCTTAATCATATTATTAGAGGGCGACAAGTCAGTTTTGACGCATCTTGAGACGAGCATCTTGAGATGAGCATCTCAGTCAAGATTAATTTATTAATACGGCCAGTTTCTGTCAAACGAATAATTACCATATTACAAGAAAGATTGGCTCAACCAATGTGAAACAGATGACTAGTATTTGAAATAAGGAGTATTAATATACCTCAACTTGACAAGGCTATTCACGAGTGAGATTATAATACATCTTTAAGGATCAACCATACCGAAGCTTCATTGTATTTTAATGAATGTGCAATTTACGCAGCCGCGTTAAAGTCGTAAATAGTTAAATGGCGTTCTTTTGGACGTAACCACGACGGTGTCAGCGTAAAAGACGCGTCAAAAACATGACGAGCCGTCGTTGCGTATCCGTTGCGTCAGCGTATTAGAATAAGTGACCGTTATTTTGCACATGTTTTCGCTTTTAAAATTAGAAATTATTAACATTAGAATATTTGCACAAATATTTTTAATTGTAAAGAAAACGTGTGCAAGTTTTACCATTATTATTTTGTTAAAAGACAACGATGTGTAGCGTTTTATCAACCGCCCGTTTCAATTCTAATTACATCATTATTGGTGAAACTGATTACTATCGATAACTTCAAAAAATATAACCAGCGAGACCGTACCCTTACCATGAGTTACAATTACCGTACTAGCTATCGAGTCAAATGCTCTTTCCCTCGCACTCAATAAATATACAGTGAACGACATTCGACTCGCTAGCGAGTACAGTATTTGTAACTCAAGGGTACAGTGTTGTACACAGTTTACTTTTTAATTCGACAAGAATAACCAAATATAAGTTGCCCCTCCCTTCCATACCCTAGCTTCGTCGTCGTGTCGCCAAGAACAGCAGCGTCCTAATTAAAAATGCACGCAAAAACCACTTAATAATACTCTGATAGGACAAACTTCGGTTTGCCGGTTAATAACTCATCAACGAATTGAAAAGTAAATAGTTTAAGAGTTTGGTTGTTTTCATTTATACAAAGTTTTGAATCTTTCAATAACAATTTAGGTGGTACGGTAATTAGAGGTGCTACAAGCGGTTGAAACTTGAAAAGCACTCAGAGCTTGAATCTTGAAATGCCTACTATACAACTAACTGAGTAATGTTTCCATTTCGTGACTAAAAAGTCCGCACTTTTGTCGAAATGTCAGGCTTTTCGTCAAGACTTTTCAAATTCCTAAATGTTAACCTTAGCCAAGAGTACTTCAAAAGCAGTTCATTAGTATGACCATAAGGGTGCTTTTCCGCCGGCAAGGCGAGGCGAGACGAGGAATGAAATATGTATTGCAAAAATTAAATTCCCGCCTCGCGAATTGCGTGGGAATACTGGGAATGGTTGTTTAATACGAATAAAAATTCTCGCCTCTCGTGTCTCGTCTGTGAAAAAGCATCTTAAGATTTGCATTACCTACTATTCATTTATATTTTTCTACACTCGAATGAACGTTTGTCGAGTTAAGGTATTTTAGTAAGTAATCCCATCACTGATTATAAATAAACATTATTCATAACATTTAGGTATTAACACATAAAACAGTTGTAATATTGAACAAATTTACTATCTGTTACATAGTTCCATTAACTCTTGGTTGAGATGTCAATCACAAGACACGTCAAAATTGACAGCTTTCTATGGGTTGACGTTTACTTTGACGTCTCTCGAGATGGGCATCTCAGTCGAGACGAGTTTATTGATACGGCCATTAATGGCCGAACCCTATATTCAAACTGCGGCGCGCGGACAGATAAGGCTCACTTTGAGTTAAAATATGACATTTGCCCATACAAAATGTGTCAAATTTTATCCGAAGTAAGCCTTACTGTCCGCGGTTTGAATATAGGGTTCGGCCATTAATGGCCGTATTATTAAACTGGTCTTGACTGAGATGCCCATCTCGAGAGACGTCAAAGAAAATGTCAACCTCAAAGCTGTCAATTTTGACGTGTCTTGTGATTGACATCTCAACCAAGATGAGTTTATTAATACGGCCCTAAGTGAATCACTTTTCAATTCTGTCAACGAATTAATAAACAATTGAATACATTTACAGTTTAGTCAGTGTATATTTCGCGGCTTCTGTTCTAGAAGTAGTTCTGCCAAAATGGTGGGTACATATCGCCCTTGCATATTTTCGACAAATTGAAAAGTGAGGTGAGAAACATCCCTAACGTGAAATATCGTACCGCCTTTGTATCAAAAATAATGTATACCAAAGCTTTAAATTAAATATAAGTTTTCCTAAATACAATAGCCTTGTGTATTTCTTTTCATCACTATCACTACAGAACCATGGTCTGTGTCAATTGAAATTGCCAAAGATGTAAACAAATTAGTACTGTTTGACACATAACCTCAAATACTTATCAATCGTGTTTTTATTTAAAATAACGTAAAATTACTTAAACTTAATGGGAAAGGAAAGATCAAGTGTATATAAATCACTAAGGACTCATTTGATCTTTAAAAGCACGTGATTATCGATTAATTGTGGTAAATTGGTTCGTTTGATTGTTTTACATCTTTGTCAATTTCAATTGGCACAGACTACATCATATAGAACAAAGTCCCCGCTGCATTTGTCTGTCTGTATATGTTCGCAATTATGTCAAAAACTACTGAAAGGATTTGCATGCGGTAGGTTCTCTGTATAACGAGCGACCCGCCATCTCTTCGATTAGTTTTTTGTTGCCCGTACATTTATTAGGTATAAAAAAAACATTTCGTGAAAAATTATCTAACTGATGGTGAACTCCGCATCAGAATCCGTTCAGTAGATTAGATTATCGCGAAAACAGACGGAGAGACGCGGCTGGGGAATTTGTTTTATAATGTGCAGTAATAAGTTCTGTACCCTTACCATGAGTTATAATTACCGTGCTCGCTAGCGAGTCGAATGCTCTGTCCCTCGCACTCTATAGGTCTGCGAGGGACAGAGCATTCGACTCGCTAGCGAGCACGGTAATTGTCACTCATAAACAAATTTCTGAAAACTGACAAACCGAACCGAAGCGAGGGCGGGTAGCTAGGTTGTCTAATAATATAATGATTGATCCTCGCGTTCTGATTCTGTTAGCGGATACATTTGGTTTCTACGGATTATAATTTTACATTGGCTATGTAGCCACACACACACAGCTTGTATGTACAAGCAGAAGTAGCAAGAAGTATTTTCTGAGAAAATGAATATTTACACAAATTTCTAATAATGGCTAAATATCTTAAACGCCACATGGTATTTTCTGCGTCACAGCGAACACTTCAAAAATAAAACGCACAAAATGACGTCAATCCGACCATTGGTCGAAAGCGAGCGGAGCAAACACAATAATAATTATTTTTTTCTCAGTAAATAATAACCGAAATATGAGAAAAATTGTGTTCTGTTGAGACAAGCTCCGTAATGGAACCAGGGTTGTGACTCTCTCAACAAGCAAAGGTGATCGTTCGCTCGAGTGAAGGTCCAAGCGGCGAGTTTAAGTAGTCCCGACGGAGCGAACAAAACACATTTTAGCGCGTGTATTCAATTTGGCAGCATGACTTCTCGAATGTATAAGGCTCCCTAATTGACAATGCACGCGCTAAAATGTGTTTTGTTCGGTCGGACGGGACTACTTAAACTCGCCGCTTTTATTCGTTCGTCCGTCCGACCGGCCGCCGTTTTTTGAGAGAATAACACACCAGTAATCGTCAAGGACCCGCGATCGACACTTGATTCTTATTTTACAGAAGATAAGGGTTATTCATTTGTTTTGTAACACTCAACTTACGACAGTATGATCTTTGAATTAAGAGTTAAGTGTCGATTATTGGTGCATGTCAGCTTAAAGTGTCGAACACTGGTGCCATTACCTTAGTCCTAGTTCCTATTTTCAATTATTTCATAACAAGGGTGAAGTTATTTTGCTTTGACTATAGTCGTCCGTCAAATAGACGTCACTTCGTCAATGTCGTCATCCATCATCATTATATAAAGTATAGTCTATATTTTGAGCTTTACTGCCATCCAAGCCAACGCGGTTATTAGAGCATCAGAAACTTTTATTATAAACAAACCTATCGACAGCTTTCACCTACAAAACCCCCATATCCCCCATTAGATTTTCTCGCCGGTTATCAACGCTGCAATTAGTCAAAAGGCTCAAGTGCTATTCAACAGCTATTAAAAATACAACCTTTTTGAAATGTGAATAAGGTCGCTCTCGCAAGTGTTTTAACAGTGAGGGCAGTATGTGTCACTGTGGACAGAAGGAGCATTAGGTTATATACGCACACACGGACGTGACGGTTGACGTGGAGGCAGATAAACACCGACCTGAAACGCACACATTCACAATTGTAGAAAGTGGGTGGTATACTGGGAGATTCAGAGATCAAATATTGTTTGTTAGAAAATCTAAAAGACCAATCCAGACCTCTCAAGTAAACGGTAAGTGGGCTTTAAGATGTAATATTAAGTTTCCAAATGCGGTTCCAACATAATCATCATCATTTTAGCCGAAAGACGTCAACCGCTGTACTAGGCTTCTCCTCAGAGGGCTCAGACAAGATGCACTACGCTAACTAACGTTTCTATTCGATTCGTTTTTAAACCAATCGCGTCACTGGTAGACCCGTGACTTTTCGTATCACGTCATCTTCCAGTGACACGATTGGTTTAAAAACGAATCGAATAGAAACGTTAGTTAGCGTAGTACATCTTGCAGGGCCCTCTGGTCTGTGACAAGGAACAGTCCTGTGCCGCTTGCACCATCGGTTTCCCGCAATCTTATATTTTGCTTCGAATTAGAAATGTAATCTGTACGGCAAAAGCCAACCCTAAGCATAAATACTGCCTCTATGCTAGTATAAGCTCACTGGCTTTATCTGCTGGCTGCTTGGCGGCAGGGTATGATATGGTAGCGATTAGGCGGGACCCATAAGCGGCTGCTAGATGGACAAACTAAATTTTCAAATCAAATCAAATCAAATCAAAATTAATTTATTTCATTACATTAAGTACCGATTTCACCATACGATGTTAAATACTTAACAGACGATTAGAGCGTTAACAGCTATCAAAATGTATGAACTAACAGTCGATTAACATTGATTAAATTTAACATCGTTTGGTGAAATTGGTACTTAGACATTTAGATTACATAGGTTACACAGATTGCGGTAATAAAAAGGTCGTGAGGAGAGAAAGGCTGAATTTGAGCTCAGCCGTGGTCAGCCATGGAGAGATTATAGATAGGTACCTACATTATTAATTAACTAGATACATAAAAACTGAGCTTAATGTTATCAATATAAATCTGAAATAATATTACTTGAAAAACCTTTCTTATAATTTTCAGGTTGATCTTTTGTACCAATTTGCGAACTGGAAAAGTTTAGATTCCTGGCGTTTTGTTCACTTGGGGAAAGTCGGTACGAAGCACTCATATAATGCATTGGGGGTGTCACGGGGAATAAACTGCCGCGAATAAACATCGAAAATTAAAAAAAAAGGATTCAAATCATTTAAATAAAAATCTGGAATATATCAGTTATCTCCCCCGCTGTATCCTCGCCCTTAGCAGGTCACCTGGATATTCACACGCGTGTGCGGTGTTGATGCGGCGCGTCGCCATGGCGACGGCCCTCGCTTCCCAGAAGACTAACATTACTGCTGCGCAGATATGGGAGCCTAGTACTTTACTTGTGCTGATGTAACTTTTACAGGGTAACAGCGTCAATTTGAGAGCGGTTCCGCACTACGTCCGATCCGAACCGGTGAAAATACGGATCTATAGAGAAATTGGATGATGGAACCGGAAATGTAACGGTATTGTTATTAACTCGCCCGCCCTTACTGTCAAGAATATAAGAAATATCGTGTCGTTGACATTTACTGATGTGCAAGTTGCGGAAAGTTTCCAATAAGCTGGAAAAGTTCCAAGAAATTTCCGGAAGCTTTCACTAGAAATTGAGAAAATTTTAGTAACGGAAAGTTTCAATCCTCATACAAAATTGTGAGAAGTTTCCGAATTTTTCCTACATGAAATGTTCCGCAATTTTGGAAAGTTTCCTTTGGCACATCAGTTGACATTACGATGACATGTCAAAGGCAACATGGTTTTGCCCAGTAGCATAGCCTAGAACATTATAATATAATATCATAATTTCAACGAAACCTCGTCCACTACTGGAGCCTTCTCAAAAGATCTCCACCCTACCAGGATTCTCACCATACCTTCGTCTACTCTATACCTATTCTTTGATTTCTGCAGTCAACGTTATTTAAACTTATACACAGATATACAAACAAACAAACCCAAACTGCAAATCGTAACTTACATACCTTTTCTCTGGGTTTGGGTATTATACAATTTTATAGAACTGCTAATTGACATAAATGATCACAATCATGACATACATTTAATCGACATATTTACCTATCACTATATTCCCAGCATCTTAATAGCTTTCGGCTGGCTATCGCTATCACGCTTGCACTCGCAACTGACAATACATTTGTCACTCGTGTGTCGTAGAAAAACGAAGATTGCCGATCGCTATTAAGAAAAACGGTTGCACTGGTTGCACTGTACAAGAGTATGTCGTCTAAAGCCGCGTTATTCAGAACACTAAGTGAAAACGCGGCTTTAGAGTTGGGGTCACTTTCGCTGTTCCACATCTACAAACGTAATAATTAAGTTTTAAGTCCAACGTTGACGTAAAAACGTTTCTTTCACCGTAATATAACTAACTAGCTTTTGCCCGCGACTTCGTCCGCGTAGAACTCGTTTATCGCAGTTAAGTAAATTAATAGTTTTAAGTAATTCTATAGTTTGACGTCCTCCCTGGCAAGAATGATCTTTCAAACAATATTGAGATCGAAATTTATCGGGACACCAACTTTAACCATTCACTCTTACGGGAGGGCACTCCCGATACCTCGAAAGAGTTCAGGAACTCTAAGGGTAGGACGTGACTTGCTCTGTGTCTATGACATTGTCTACCAATAGATACTCCACAACATCGCCTTCTACATGAGACATATTTTTATATTTATCCGCCCGACAATTTCGTTTGTCGGTGCTAATATCGCCCTCTCGCACAAACATTCTCTATTCTTTATATTGTTTTTTTAGATCGGGGTACACGTTATTTTTTAGATCATCTGTGTTATGTACAATATTACAGAATTCGCGGTTTAATGTATTCAAATCGTTACTATCTCTCGCCATACGATCTTCGACCATTTTTAGTAGAGCTGCCGGATATATTGCCCCGACTGTGTATCATGGTGTACTCGTAGTTCCTGGCATATTTGTAGTGAGGTTAATTTTTTATATATATACTCATATCGTAGATGCCGAAATGCATTTATATTATTATCCGCTGGTGTGCCCCTAGTTATCACCGGTAGATGAGAATCTGTCTAAATTCGCCGTCTCAAAGCACCATCCCTCCCATGATAGTTTGGTTGCTCTTAAAATATCCATCATAGTTCAATATTACATATTTTATATTATGAGTCTTAATACTAATTATAATGTAGGTATCTATCATTATAAATGGCGGAACTCCCAAACATCATCAGTGGCCGCTGAAAAAACAAAGACAATTATATTCTTCAAACAAATTTACCCAATGCCCATTAATCTCATTCGGTTCTGCGGTTAATCCGTGAAAGCGTAACAGACAGACGACAGACATAATTGAATTACCATTTTGAATTTCTACCTATACTTTCACATCATTTTCGAAATCTGCGTCCTCAAAATCTAGGAAAATGACAATTATGTCCACTTTTTAAAAAAGATTATGGCCTTCATCTTGAATACTAAATTTGACATAATTTTCATAATCTGCGTCCGCAAAATGTAAGAATATGATACCAATGACGACTTTTTCAATAAACATCATGACGGCCATTTTGAATTCCAAATTTGATATCATTTTCGAAATGTGCGTCAACGCAACGTAAGAAAATGACACCCATGATGACTTTTTCAAAAAACACCAAACATTGTCGTTATTCCCTAGGGAACTTTTAATTTTTCCGGGATGGGATTTATCTGTGTTAATCCAGGGTGCTACCTCCATTTTAAATTTCATCCTAATTCATCTAGCCGTTGCAGCGTTAAGGAGTAACTAACTAAAACCCCCTTTTACCCCCTTAGGGGTAGTTTTTTCTAAATCGCTGAAAGCAGTATATTTTATTTATAAACAGTAGCCTAAATATCAATTTCCTAATGTAGCCATTTCGATATCTTCCATACAAATTTCTACTCCCCATTTATCGCCTGTGGGGGAGTTTTACGGAAATCAATGAAAGTTTTTTTTTATGAAAACAGTCTTAAACAGTAGCTTAAACACCAATTACCACGTTTCCAACTAAAAAAATTAACATAAATGATCAAATTGTCATACAAACTACCATCCCAAATCTCGCCCCCTTAGGGGTGATTTTTGAGATACAAATTTAATCTAATTCAGTTCCGCGGTTTATCCTTGAATGCATAACAAACAGACAGACGACAGACATAATTACTTTCACGTTTATAATGTTAGTATGGATTTTCTTTGTACAGCAATATTATGTACACCTATCGATGTATAGTTTTTTTACCCGTTGAGTATTGTTTGAAATTACATTTTAGAATTAAATAACCGACCAATTCGCCGAAAAATGAAATGCCTGTCAGTTATTATTTTCAAGTGATCATAATAACCGCCCTAATATTAAATAACAGCCGTAGAATTAATACGCCGTGAATAGTATTGAAAATAGCGGAAAAAATGTTAAAATCTGGATATGTCAACGCTGACAACTTCAATCTGACACCGCTCCTTTTCATATAGACTAACAAAACTGAATGTAGGTACAAAGCCTGTCTCATGTTGTCACACTGGATGGCAAAAGCCATAGGAGAAATAAATTATTCAATTGCGCAATTTTGTCAAATAATTACTAATATTATTCTATATTAGTAATTATTTGCGTCCCCAAAAACTAAGAAAATGTTACCCGTGACAACTTTTTCAAAAAATATCATTGCCGCCAGCTTGAATTCTAAATTTGACATCATTTTCATAATCTGCGTCCCCAAAATGTAAGAAAATGATACCAATGACGACTTTTTCAATAAACATCATGGCGGCCATTTTGAATCCCAAATTTGATATCATTTTCGAAATCTGCGTTAACGCAACCTAAGAAAACGACACACATGATAACTTTTTCAAAAAACACAAAGATATTGTCGTTATTCCCTCGGGAAACTTCAAATTTTCCGGAATAGGATTTTCCTATGTGTTAATCCAGGGTATAAGCTATCTCCATTCTAAATTTCATCCAAATCCATCCAGCGCCATTTCAGCGTGAAGGAGGAACAAACTAAAACTCCCTTTTACCCCTCTTAGGGGTAGTTTTTTCTAAATAGCTGAAAGAAGTATTTTTTATTTATTATCAGTAGCCTAAATACCAATTTCCAAACTGTTTATTTTAAAAATAACTCATCTCCTATACAAATTTCTACCCCCTATTTGAACCCTTTAGGGGATGAATTTCCAAAAATCCTTTCTTAGTGTACCCTTAGTGTACCCAAGGAATATTCCCTTCAAATTTCAAGTCCCTAGGTCCAGCGGTTTAGGCTGTGCGTTGATCGATCAGTCAGTCAGTTTTACCCCTTTCCATCTCTTCGGGGATGAAATTATCAAAAACGCTGAAACACGTATAAATTAATTTTCAATTTTCAACCTAAACACAAAATTTGAATAGCCTAACTTAAACTAAAACTGACGGCCTTTCATACAAATTTTCATCCCCTTAGGGGTGGAATTTCCAAAAATCCTTCCTTAGTGGATCTTTACACTATATAAGGTATCTATGTGCAAAATGTCAAGTCTCTAGGTCCTAAGGTTTGGGCTGTGCGTTGATATATTAACAATCCGTTTTACCCCTTTTCATCCCTTCGGGGTTGAAATTATCAAAAACGCTGAGACACGTATAAGTTGAAATTCAATCGCCAAGCTAAACGCAAAATTTGAAGCTTCTAATTTCAAAACTGACGGACTTTCATACAAACGTTTTTCCCCTATTTTACCCCCTTAGGGGTGGAATTTCCAAAAATCCTTCCTTAGTGGATCTCTACACTATATAAGGTATCTATGTGCAAAATTTCAAGTCTCTAGGTCCAGCGGTCTGGGCTGTGCGTTGATATATCAACAATCAGCTTAGCATTTTATATAATAGATTTATGACTTGGGTAAGTACAAAAACGCCATTAGGAGTCTAATAACTTATTTTTACTTAATGGCATTATGTGAACAAGTTAAGTAGCGTGTACTAAACAAATCAGGTGGGCGGCTACGGCTCAGCGGAGATTGTCTGTGAAGAGCTTTGTAATTTGATAGGTTTCTTATAGCCGCCATCTTATTGGATTTGGACGTTGGAGGTCTTCGCGAGATGGCGGTTTTGTGTTAGCTAGATAACTTCTGGGTTTCTCCAGAAAACTTAAGAATATGCAGTAGGTATTACGCATTTACATTTTACTAGCTTCTACCCGCAACTTTGTCCGTTTAGACGTCGATTATCGTTATTCCATTCGGATGAAAAGTAGTCTATGTGTCAATTCAGGGTATAAGCAATCTCCATTCCAAATTTCATCCAATTCTGTCCAGCCGTTGCAGCGTGAAAGAGTAACAAACTAACACACACACACACACACACACACACACACACACACACACACACAGAAACTTTCGCATTTATAATATTAGTACGATCTTCTTCTTTGTCGGTATCACTCTTGACAGAGTGGTCGTGGTCATCACTTCAGGTGTTGGTGGCAAGCTTCACAACACGCCGCCACTCTTCTCTGATGGCCGCCTTCCTCGTGCTCGTGTATTAGTACGATAGGGGTAGCTTAAATTTATGCAGGTTGATTGGTTTTTCGATTATATTCCTAGGCATAGTAGAGTTCATTTGTAGTTAAAAATAATTATTTTGAGCAAAAAAGACCACCTGTATTTTTAATGTTACTTAGATTGCGAGCCCTACCTACTTACGAAAAATAATACCAACAATCCTTCCGCGAAAATCTAACACGTCAAGAACGGATCTTGAATAATTAAATTATGAATTATAATGAGTGTCGACTTGTGACAAGATGGATGGCGGAGGATTAATGAGGTTTTTCTTTGTTTATTTGTTTTGCCCCATTTATTGTTTTGGGGTAAATTAAAACGAATGCGACAAGTTGCGTGTAGGGTGTCATTGTTTTGTTTGTGTTTTTTTACATGCAAAATCTTTTTTATGTACAGATTGTCCCAGAACTTGACGTTATTACAGCATAAGAAGAAGAAGGCAGCGTTAGTATTTTTATACCGGTCTAGAATATATATCTTGTTTTGCCTCCCATGGCTAAAAATAACTTTTTTAGTCATTGTATATGAAAGGGAGGCTTACAAGGAAGCAGGTTACAGTACCTACTAAAACCGGCGGCTCTCAAAAAGCATTGACAGTCCGTTACTGACGTTTAAGGAACATTAACCTCCAATTTCACCAAACGATGTTATCAACTTAACAGACGATTAGAGCGTTAACAGCAGTCAAAATGTATGAGCTAACAGTCGATTAACATTGATTAAATTTAACATCGTATGGTGAAATTGGTACTAAAGCTCGTTTCGTAAAGGCCTTCATGTTATAACTGTTCGAAAATACGTAAAAGGGTACCACAGTTTTATACTGTTACAGTTTTAGTGGTGGACCTTGTGCAGGGTCCGTCCGGATCGCTACCACCATCTTATCCATTAAACCACCGCCAAGCAGTAGTATTCGCATTGCTAAGTTCCGGTGTGGGGATAACACAACCGGTTAAATTACTAGCATAGAGGCATTCCATCTTAGTCCTCAGGGTTGGCAACGCATTTGAAGTCTTAGGATTTCAGTTTTGAGATTGTAGTCTTGTGATTTCAAATGTCTATGGGTCTCAGATCCCATCAGGTAGCCTGAGTGCTAGCGTGCCTTCCCCTTGTCAAAAAAAAACATGCGTCGTAAAAAAGATTTTTACCACGCAAATTTTTAACAGGGTGTTCAAAATCGCCTGTCAATCTCCCCACCGACGGACGTCCGGTTGGACCGCACCCCACCTGTATGTATGACGCTGGCGAGGGGGTGTGATTCGCTCTTTACTGTATCTGTGACTAATCGTAATGATTTTCAACCGGTAAAGTCATTAACGTTTAAAAATTGCCGTTATTTCTGTTGGTTTTGTTGATATTGAACATGTCGCCGCTCATTTTCAGATGTCCCCAACTTGCATAAAAATGTGCTGTTTCGTCCACTTAAATGAAAAGGTATCCCTTAGGAACGCATAATTTTTTTACGAATATCTTTTAGAAGACAGACGACATTGCAGAAGCTTAGGAGACATTGCAGAATTTATTAAACGTCTATGTTGAAGATTAGGTTAGGTTGGGTTAGGTTCGTTTTTTATAATAGTTAAAATAAAACTGTTTCTATTGCAAAAACCGTTTTAGGTCAAACGATTTTATGCCTAAAGACACATTAGGTATGCGTAAAAAAAAATGCGATCCAACAGTGAACTAAAAGAAAATGCGTTACAGGCTACAGCATGTTTTAAAATATAGCGTTCGCTTAATCAATAAATATAATTAGTTTGAATTTTTGTATAAATTTTGATATATTTTGAACTCTCACAATCACGCATAGAGTTTGAATCCAAATCAGACAGAGGGCCTTGCCAAGATGCATTACGCTGATTAACGTTTCTATTCGATTCGTTTTTAAACCAATCGCGTCACTGGGATTTGAAGTGATACGAAAAGTCACGTGATCTACCAGTGACGCGATGGGTTTAAAAACGAAACGAATAGAAACGCTAGTTAGCGCAATGCATCTTGGCAGGGCCCTCTGGTCTGTCCCAATGTATGTACGGATAGATCTTTCAAACTATGAAACGGATTTTTAAAAAAAAGAGTGATTCGAGAGGAAACATTTAGTGTATAATAAATTCTGGATTATGAACGAATGTTAAAGAAAACTCACATAAATCGCTAGTTTATGTTTAAAATGCATAAAGAACAAGTTGTCTCCATTTAAACTGTTCAAACATTTGAGCTAAGTTAGAGTAGAATTTTTCATTTATTTCTTTCATAAAATGTAATAGTTAATAATTCTAATTTAATTCAATAAAGTTTGAGGTAAACGGGAAATTATTTTCCGTTTTTAATCATACACAGATAAATTAATCGGCGATAAAGTGAGGCAGATTTGTTTTATGTCAGTTTAATTTTATGAAAGCGTTTCTAAAGCACTCTCCCTCTACTGTAATGTAATACAGCCCAATCACCTGTGCGGACTTATTACCATAGCAACTTGTCGCCCTACGCAAGGGTCCGCCGGAAATGAACCCTGGCCCTCCCGGAAGGGCTTGTCTTGGGGAGCAGATGTGGAGGGTCCGGGGTACAATTTTAAAGTATGTAAAGTAACGAATTACGAAACGGAAGGAAATAATCGCGTAAAGGGATAGGTTTGCCTAAAACACTACTAATGGGAACCCGAGTATGAAGATCTATATGCTAGAATCTCGAATTTCCTTCTTAATAATATAGACTTATTAACTGGGTCGGTATTATTGACCTAAACTTGATGCATGATGCATGTTCATTCATGCATGAGTGAGATAAATACGTATGTATGTATGTACAATTTATTGTACAAAACAAAAACAAAAACAATACAATGGAAGATAAAAAGAGTGTACACAGACGAAATTATCCTTTTAAGGTATCTCTTCCAGCTAACCTTTAAAAGATTGAGAAAAGTGCAAATGGTGCATCGTGTAGGTAAGTGTACAAATTTGTTTAGCAAAATGGCATAAAAATTCAACTCACCAATAAAACCTAACTATAAAAAATAAATACTTTGAATTATCGACAATAATAGATACAGAAATATATATATACATTTAATTGAATGATATGTTATTGACTGAATATGCATCAAGATTACGTAAATAAACACTACCTATTCCCTTGCATATTCATTTCTAAATTATCCACTACCTAAGTCAATGGACTTTACACCAAGTCGTATTCTCACCCCTACATACCTACTTCAACAATGGTTTAATGAACAATAAAAAATGTTTTTAAACGGCACGAGCCTTCGTCTAAACACTCTTCGTACTGGCCAATAGCAATATTATCACAAGTATCATGACCAATGGTCAATGTTTTTAATTTTTTAAGATATACAAGGCACTGAGGTCATACGTACCGCCCGTTCTAGAGTGGGTGGGGCATGACGTGACAATGATTTCATATTTTTATCTGTCTATGCCTAATTTGTAAACACCATGTATACAATACCGCTTGAAAAAATCCTACATTTTTTAATAGGTCAGTTTAGGAAACAAATTTAATTTCTTTTGGATTTTAATTACTTCCAAGTGAAAACACAGACATATACACACCTTTACATTTATAATATTAGTAGGATAATACAAGTGTCCAGTTGGCCCATAAGAAACACGCTGTACATACATTATAGAGAAAAATATATCTGTAAAGCGAAAAAATAATTTCAATAATTCATTCATTCATTATTGCATTTTATTCGTTTGCCGTTCGTTCAGAAAACATAGGTAGCAAAAGACAACTGAATTTAAAAATGTTAAGGATCTAGACAAATAAAAATACGAAGCTTGCTTTGTTCTATTACGAGTAAAAGATGGTTATAAAATTTAAATTTAAATAAGCTTTAAGGCAAGAACTACACTTAAACAATTAAGTTATAAAATAATAAATTATGCAACCGCCAGTCCAGTGCAAATGCCATTTTTTGTATTAAAAATGCATTTAAATATAGTACATTTTCTTTTCTGTAGTTCTTTATCTGTATAAATATATAATGAAGACTATCAATTGACTTTCTCTATTTATAATCTATCGGTTTGATAGATGCGAATCTCGCATGACACCAAATACTTAGGTACTTATCGTTATGGCAAAGAAAAACTATTCGTTTTCATTTCTGACGTCTTTAGGCAGAGGTCAAGCAATGATACTACATTTCTAGTAAAAAAACGGTAAATTGGCCACATGAGGGCTCTTATACACGTCGGTAATATGGAGTGAACCTACTAGCGCTTCGGCCAAGACCATCACTGAGAAGAAGAAGCTCCGTAAGAAACTCCAGCAGCATTGCGACTGAATACCGTGATAAAGTTCTAGTGAACGATGGGTCGGACGTATAAGGCTGCCTAATTGAGAATACACGCGCTAAAACGTGTTTTGTTCGCTCTGTCGGGACTACTTAAACTTAGGGGTGTGATTCTCTCAACAAGCTAAGGTGATCGAACGCTCGAGTGAAGGTCCAAGCGGCGAGTTTAAGTAGTCCCGACAGAGCGAACAAAACACGTTTTAGCGCGTGTATTCTCAATTAGGCAGCCTTATACGTCCGACACATCGTTCACCAGAACTTTATCACGGTATTCAGTCGCCTGGTCATTTTTTCAATCATGAAACAAACACATGAATACTTAAAAGTAAGTTACACTACAACGTAATAAAGTAATAAATAATAATTATTTAAAGTAATTATTTTGTGCAAGATGTGGTTACTGAATTGTCAACAAGTTTTTAAAGTTACTGTAGCTCTGCCTACCCCACTCTGGGATAACAGGCGTGAGGGTGTGTATGTATGTGTGTGTGTGTATTTAACTAGCAAAAAAAACATTTAATTAAAAATAATGACTAGGAGAACACGACGAGGTCTCTACGTCAAAAGCCATATCTAGAAAAAAAGTTCCAACTCCATAGTGCTGATGCAGCAAACTGGGGTCAATATACACTTTCTTGGCCGACCGTACACCATTTCAAAATCAACCTGTATATAGATATGGATATCTACGGAGTGATTTTAAAATTTTTTATTGTAAATAACTCACTTTTTATAACTCACTTTAGTATCGTAAATTCATCAGGATATTTATTGAAATAACAACTATACTTAATTATCACATATAACAGCAACCACATCAAACTAACAGCATGGCAAATTAAAATAATTATAACAAAATTAATAACTCATTACAAACATTTACCTGCTTATTTGTGGGGTCACCATGAACTACAATATTTTATTTTATGTCACGGAGGAGGCACACGAACACATAGGTCACGTGAGGGTACCTAAGTGGGATCTGAGAGCGATAGACATTTACATAATTTGCATTCTCAAGATCTTAAAACTGCTACCCTTAAGACCGAAAATTCGTTGTCTTGTCAACTCTGACGACCAAGATGGAATGCCTCTATGCTAGTAATTTCACCCTGTATCTAAATGGAAAATAAGTATAACCTCTTAAATAGATAAATAAGTTCGCGGAACGTCATCAATATACATCTTGTAGTTTTTGAGTAAAATGTCTGTGACATAAGGACGGACGGACGGAATGTTGTTTATACGCTCTGACAGGACAACTTAAACTCGCCAGTTAATAATTCGTCCGTCGAGTTATAAAACGAGTTGGTTGAGAGAATCGCCTACCAAAGGGCGCGTGCGCCAGCGCACCTGCAAG
Source organism: Acleris literana (assembly GCA_946894065.1). NCBI lineage: Eukaryota > Metazoa > Arthropoda > Insecta > Lepidoptera > Tortricidae > Acleris > Acleris literana. The sequence goes on along the minus strand of OX335688.1, from coordinate 5,178,799 downwards.
CTGCGCGAGCGCAGGCAATTTGCGTGATCAAGTTTTAAAATGGAACTCTTAAACTGAAATTTCTGATGAATCAGATAAATATATTTGCTTGAGTTGAAATTTCAATTAGTTTACTTTTTTACGGCGAGAAGGCAATCGAGAGCTTAGGCTACCTTATATTCAGTGATCGGAATAGGTAGAGTATATTTACCTAAAGTTCGCAAACGGACATAATATAGAGTGGTTACAAGCGGGTGAAATATTAATTTATTTTTATTGAATTCCTGATTTCCGCTATTTTCTGGTACTAGTAAATATAGTCGGAAGGAAGTCTCCAGTTTATGTCTCTGTTCTACGAAGTTTAGGTAAATATACTCCACCTATTATTTAGATACTTAAAAGAAATGAGTTACAGGCCTCTTTTATCACAAACTAAATAAGTAAGTAATAAATATTACGTATATTTAGCATTAAAAATACCGGAAATCCGGAATTCAATAAAAATTAATTAATAGGTATTTCATCCGGTTCTAACCACTCTATATTATGTCCTTTTGCGAACTTTAGGTAAATATACTCTACCTATTCCGATCACTGCTTATATTATAATAGTAAGGGGATCTGAAACCCTTGCATTTTCGAAACTGCATATGCCTTGTCAACCCTAAGGACTAAGATATAATATTATGTAGAGTGACGGAACCATTAATAGACAAGGCCCAATGATGGACACTTGTTTTTTTTTGTCCAGCTGTGGACGTCTTGCGGCTGATGATGATGATGATGATGAAGGTTTATTCATTTGTTTAGCAACAATCAATTTAGGACCGCTTGAAATTTGAATTAAGAGTGAAGTGTCCATTACTGGTGCCTGCTAGCTAAAAGTGTCCATCATTGGTGCCGTCACCCTACGGGTGAAAAATCACATAAACCGAAGCAAAGCGAAGGCGGGTTGCTAGTGTTGTATAAAATACTATAATTTGCCCGCGACTCAGTTTACGTAGGTCTCGTTCATGAGGTACATATCCCTCGGTAATACATTTTTAAACCGAGACAATTAGAGGTCGGTGATGAATTTGATGAGACGTTTAATTGATATAGGTACATAGATATTTAAAGATTAAAAAAATTCAAAATGACTGCTGAAATAATAGGAAATAAACACTATCATTTATTTAATTGATGGACATCGGTGCTTCAAGGCCTTCAATTATACATCTATCTTTATTGTATTGGTTGAATAAAAAATACTATAAATAATATAGTATTCTTATTCTAATATAATAAAATACTTAATAGGTACTATAAATGACAACTTAATGCATAAATAAATGATTGACAATGCGTCAACAGTTATTTGCGGTCTAGTAGTTCCCAGTCAGTTGGGTTCTCGAAAACGAGGCAACCGCAAGACAATAGCCAGCCTTGAACCGGGCGACCTTAACATCAGATAAACGAATCTCCAGGTTTGACACATCTCTTGAAGAAAATATTAATTAACGCGGTTAGCCTATTTGCTGCTCGTGCCTACGAAGCTAGCGGTCCTGGGGTCTATTCAAGGTAAAGGCAAATATTTGTGTGATGGAAGTGTGAATATTGGATTTTTTCTGTGTAGGTAGGTATAGTACAAGCCTAGAGCTTAGTTGTCATCAGGTATTTATTTTTTATTTAATTTAGCCATGCAAAATGCGCTTTTGAGATTAACATACTTAATACAAATTAAAAAAAAGCTCGACTGGCGATTTGTATGACACACCATATAATTTTCATATAGCCTATCTATGACAATCTGTGATATGTTCTTTATGAATCATATGATACCCCATTTATTGTAATATTTCCAATATTCCATGGAACATTCGATTTTTGATCACACATAGGTACATAATTAACATACGTACAAAGACTATTAAACTCATTACCTTTCTTTCTAGCTTCACACATTCGCGTAATAAACAATCAGTCTTAAAAACTTCTCCACAATGCTTTAAAATGTTCTCACTTATTTTATTATTGTAGACGCCTATCTTTGACCTATTTATTTCACGATATTTACCACGACAAGCACCCATACAATTTATCCTTAAAAGTATTCTACCTGCCATACAAAATAATGACGATGAGTCATCAATTAATCAAACCTCAATACTTACTTTTATAAAACACTGGCCACTGGCCACTACGATTCCATTGGCCCTTCGCGTTAAAAAAAAAGTCACGTTCGAAGTTCAAAGCTTTCAGATAAAATTATCTCAGTTGCGTCTTCAAGCGAGACGATCCTGCGGACATGTCTGGAAAGAGACAGTATAACGTGGAAACCGCGGAGTGGAACGTAGACAGATGATGCGCATCTCGGCTGGATGCCAGAGCGGCAACGTCGCGTCGACCAATCGGTGCACGAGATTTTTATTCTTTTTCGAAATTTAAATTACGTTCTTCCTTTTTTGACGGCGTTGGAAACTTGTAGATATCCTCTTAGGTTAGAATAATTAGTTTTCATACTGTTCCAGGTAGGCATAGACTAGACAAGTAGGTATGCGTTAGTATAAAATATCAAAATATTGAATAACGTTTAGAAGATATTGTTATATTAAACCTTGCATTTAGTATATTAATTCTGACATTTCGTTACTGTTTTTTTTTTTACCAAATCCTGTTTTTTTAAGCACGACCTTTGTTCCGTCGATTGTAGATTTCTGCATTAAGTTAAAAAAAAAACGTTAAACTAAAATATAATAATGAGTTTTGTAAATACTTATTATTAATTTTATGGGTTGGTAGATTGTGTCACTCAATCATATTAAGTGATAACATGAATTAAATAAAAATGTAACAAAGGAATTCGTTCAGGAACTGATAAGAGAGGAACATTACGCTCGTAAAAATACATACAACGGTAAAGGCGGATTCACCGCGTGTTCGTTATATTAAACAAGGGTTCACATAAAAATTGTTTGTTATGTTGGAGCAACCTGTGTATGATGAAAGAGAGAAGAGAAATTGTCTATAATGTGGATTTTCGCGTTGTAAGCACTTATAAATGAAGGGGTGTTCAATAGTAAATAAATTGATCGTTGGTTTGTCAGTGGATATACAGCGACCTATTTTAATGTGATGAATAGTGTCCTTCCCTGCTGAAGTTATTTTCATTGGAGCACTCGGTTCAGCGAATTTAAGTCTAAAAAAGAAACGAACAGACTGATAAACAGATGAACTTACTTTCTATTTGTACCTACCTAATATTAATAGGGAATGGATAGCAAACATGTGTGACATCATCATAATATCGGAAAAGGTTTGAAGTAACTGCAACTTGCAACTCTATAGCAAAACAAAAAAGGCCATAAGTATTTTGAAAGGATTTTATAAGGCGGAACGGAACTCCAAAATATTGCGTGACACAGAACCAGTGGAATATGAAAACAAACAAATTCTATCGTTGCGTTTGCGTACGTTTGGTGAAACGTGCTGTTTGTACTGAATAGACTGTTTGAATATATTTTAATATTCAAAAAGTCTATTTGTGTTCATTTTTTCACCATTTTTCGGACATTGACGTATAAATAAACACGTAGACTTACTGAATAAACATCTTTTATCTTGTAGTATCGTTTAAAATTACGTATTATTTTAGGTTTTGGTGTTTATTAAAAAATATTAAACAAGAAAGACCACTGTACAAAACTCATTACAATTCCACATTTTGCAACGTACGGACGCGTTGATGTCTCTTCTATACCATGTTCATTCTTACTTATCTAATATGGTAAACAACTTTCTAACCTCAAAATGTTTCTTTTGGCTGAAACAGCTATTTTAAATTTAATAAAGCAATCACAGTCAATACATTGGCCAAGTGAAGTCCAAAATGTTTACTCAGTTTACTTTATTTACGATAAAATAGCTGTTCAAGCCAAAAAAGGTTCATTTTGCGGTTAGAAAGTTGTTTACTATATTAGACAAGTAAGAATAATTACGGTATATATATTATTTTAAAATCAAATAAATTTCAAGATCGTAACTATAAATAACTTGTTAATAAAATCTCAATTTAAAATTATAATTCGCTGCACCGAATGTTAATGAAATTTGGTACAGATAACTTACTCGTAAGCACCGCGGAAAACTAGAACACCTTTTATCTAGGAAAATAACTTTCCCAAGGAACATAATATAAGTATACCCTTTAAACACTAAATTAGAACCACCCATGAGAAACATTTCGAGCCCTCAGGCGAGATCCTTCTCAGCTGCGCAGGCGTTGCGCACCGTTGACTCCGACCCCTTGTACCCCACTGCTCCACACAATAAACCATAAAGTACCAGTATTACGGTCCAAATTACATTGACTCACCTTTTAAAAATACTGGCCGCTAAGAATCGTAAGCTTCCTTTTATAGGTCGATGGTGTAAAAATTCAACGTTTTTGCGGAATTGGTCTTTAGTACAGTTAGTTGATATTAAAGTCGCGATTATGATGGTTAGAAGGCTTGGAAGTTTTTCAAGCTAGTGGAGATTAAAAAAGTAATCACCGCCCGTCACCTATTTTCATCAGTAATGAATACCAGGAAATAAAAAGCATTTTTTAAATGAGGAAGGCTCTACTTGTAAGTGGGCTTTGAAGCTTTGCTGCCAGTGGGTAAGAGACCTTACACAAGATCCTACTACCCTCAAAACTCTAAAACGCTAAAATTAATTCTGAATACACAGGATACGATAAGATACTGTGAATAGGTAGAGCGAACGGTACGCAGAGTTGCTGTCAGCGACTGGAGGAGAACAGAAGCCCTACTTCGAAAATCGAAGTTCAAAGTTAGCTCCATCCGTGTCACTCGTCATTCGAGACTACGGTAACGTAACTTTGATTTTCCAAGTAGAGCAGTGGACTAATACAGGATGATGATAATGATAAACCTAGCCAGTGTGTATGTTGTGAGGTATCTCTACAAAAATTTGCCCTGTCGTAGACACCCTTTAACTTTTTAGATAAATAGGCAAAACGGGTAAAGTTTGCGGTAACGGTTTTTAGTTCGCGTATTTAGTCCTTTTAGCATTCACTCTCAAAAACTTGGAGTATGTAATGTATGTATAAGGTAAATGTATGCACGTACATTGTTGTGTCGTAGTATATTCAAACCTTTGAGATAAGTACAGGTCAATTCACAAGAGCTCGCACGAATGGATTGAATGAGTGAACGAAAGTTTACAAGTGTATTAAATAATAACAGGTTTTCAGTTTGAAATTCGAACATCGGTTCAAAGGATGGTTCACAGGTGGCATTACTTTTTTTGATTCCATTCGTGCCAGCTTTAGTGAATCTACCTGTACAGAAAAAGACACTGCCAGTTCGCTCTGTTTTCAGCAAAATAAAACTAAAAAACGGCGATAACCTAAGGACACCGTATTTATTGTCACAGTAATTTATTCCGCCGGAAACGAGCTAAACAAAAGATAACACCGACCAGGTTCTTCCATCGAGTTAAATGGTTCGCAAGTTTCGCATAAATATAAAGATGGGGTCATTATGTGTTTTTTCTCGTCTGGACATGCTCCGGCCAGCCGCGCACTCGGCCGTGAAGACTCGGAGGGACATGTATCCTGCCTTCTCCTAATGAAATAAATTACATGCGGAACCCTCGACGAAACAACCTAACAGCCTTTCGAACTGGCAGCTAAGAAACAACTTTACTACACAATATGACAGCCACAATTCGATCGAATTTCAAATATCGAAGATAACTTCATAACCTTTAGCACACATGGTCAATAGCTACGCACACGTACGTATGGGGAGTCGTGAGAAACCTGCGCGGACGCTCAGATGGGTGAATTGAATATATTATTAGATGAGAGGCTTGGGATACATAGTTTGACGCTCGAATGCGCCTGATTCATTTAGATAACGCGATACGCATTATAAGCGAAGCCTGCATTTAGTGGCGCGTTTGTTTTATGGAGCTTTTGTTGTATTTAAACTAAATTATTATTGTAATTGTATTTATTGAAGACGATAAAAAATACCTCGTGATTATCCCGCAAATTTAGAGGGATTTGAGCAAGGACAAAGTCAGTCACGAATTTTCTTTGAATTTAATGTAGTATGTCAGTTACTTTTTAAAAGTACTCTCTTATTTGGTGGTTCTTGATTAAAGAATATCTTTGAGCAGATAGACCGTTTCCGAAACACTTCGATCCTTCAAGATGTTTTGTTCTCAGCTGTTCTAATGTGCAGGTTTGCTTGCCTTTTCCCTTTTCCGTTTCAGAAAGTATATTTATGTTAAAAAACTCATTGAAACATCGTGACAACTGGGGTTCGAATCGAATACCTACCCTACGATCTAAGTCACTGGGCCACCGACGCTTTGGTACATTGTATATTGTATCTATGTTGAAATAACACCATTGCAAAAGCATTTCGTGTCAGTTTTTGTCACCCTGTATCTAAGTAATTAGCAATGCAATATTTTGCCAAGAAATTAAAAAATTCCTACATGTAAAGGGTGTTCAAAATTACCACTTGCTCCACTTGAGTCAGAATTTGTCCTAGAATTATATTGTTTACGTTTACCGGTCGCTGTTCGATTTCACCAGCGACCAATGGATTCTGCGTATCAAGAGATCAGCATGCCGCGAGCATACTAATGCTGTGAGAGATGGCGTGCGTTCAGGAATTTGGCCGTACGTATATACGCATGAGATAAGTCGCAAAATTATTGTAGAAACCAGATATGGTCAGAAAAACAATATCCCACCATAAACAAGTTCTTATGTGCCACCAAAAGTAGTAATATCTAAAATTGAGTCATTGATTGCAATTGCGTTAGTATAACCCTATGGAGGAACATTTCAGAACTTTCATATGCTAGTAATTTCACTGAGACCCCAGCTCAAAAACACATGCTAATTACCCACTTAATATGTTATTAAATCTGCAAAATCTATTTCTTTCTTGTCAAAAACTACATCACCCTTTGTCAGAGGCTCTATTCCACTCGGCAAAACCATATTGCTTTTGACCTGTTATGGTATTGTTTTTAACTCGGCCGCCGCCATTACTGTCAAGTAAATAAGAGCTATCATAATGTTGGCAATAGGGCTCAGAATTGAACAAAATTCCGAATTTTCATAATTCCAAATGAAATGTTTTTAAATGACTTTATTTTTTGATATTGCTTATTAATCAAACCTAACCTAACCTATGTTTAGTAATTAATCTATATATATAAAAATGAATCCCTATTTCCCTTGGTCACGCCAACACGCATGAACGGCTGGACCGATTTCGCTAATTCTTTTTTTTGCTGTGTTTGTTATTGTCAGGAGAAGGTTCTTATGAAAGAAAAAAATAAGTAAATTGCGCAGAAAAATTTAAAAAAAACCACTGGGAACGTCGGAAATTTGCAGCGGGGCGAAGCCGCTGGCGGGTCGCTAGATATATTATAAATTAAACCTAAAATAGCTCCAGCATAACATAACTTTCGGAAAAATGAAAATTCAGAAAAATTAATATTTGGAAAAATGTAATTCATAATTTTAAGGTCCCGTTGGCAATATGATAACAAGGCAAAAGCAATAACTTTTTACCAATGGTACGTGATCATTTATGTACCTTGTCGCTTTCAATCGTTTCACAATTTTGTATGACATTTCAAACAAGACGTTAAAGTGACAAGGTACATAAATGATCACTTATTTATGCTGTTGACTGTACCGAGTACCTGTTGAATTTATATATTAACCTGTTTCTCGCAAATCATAAACAACTTTTGGTGAAGTTTGAAAACAATAACAAACGTATTTTAAAGTGATTTCACTGAATTCTGCGGTAATGAGTGTTGTTGTACGTTATGGCCAAAACCCATGAGACATTGGGGAGAAAGATCATGAGTTAGTGCATACACACAACTTGCGGAAAATAGAGATACCTACGTATTAGTCATTGCATTTGTAAACAGGAACTTTATAAAAATGTGTTCTACAATATTTATTATAGAACTGTTATTACCATGGCGACGCTCATTATAGAATTGTTTTCACGCTTCGGTTACGCTATATAAATATTAGCGGTTTGTACGCGAATAGAAAAATTACTTATACATATTATTATATTAATATCATTTAGAGACCTGACGGAATGTCCTCGGCCCTGTGGAATTTGGGACGGGTGCTAGTGTGGGATGCAACCTGCGTAGACACGCTAGCCCCATCACATCTCCACCGGTCCTCTAATAGGGCTGGTGCGGCAGCTGAAGTGGCCGAAAGCATAAAGGTAGGCAAATACAGTTGTCTCGGCCCAGAATATATGTTTGTTCCATTGGGCGTCGAGACCCTTGGTCCGTGGGGTCCTAGCGCTCAAAGCCTCTTCAAATAAATTTCGAAGAGGCTCATTGACGTCACGGGAGACCGAAGAGCTGGCAGTTTCCTCGCTCAACGCATAAGTTTAACTATCCAGCGAGGAAATGCTGCCAGCATCTTCGGGGCAATGCCGCAGGGCCCTTTATTAGATATAGCTTTTTAGTTTAAAATAGAATTAATTCATTAGATTAAACTAAAAAAAAAAAAAAGGTCTGTTCATCCTTACTTGTCTTATATAGTAAACAACTTTCTAACCTCAAAATGATCCTTTTTTGGCTAAAACAGCTCTTTTATCGTAAATAAAGTAAACTGAATAAACATTATGGACATGACTTGGCTAATGTATTGTCTGTGATTGCTTAACTTTGTTTAAATAACCTGTTTTAGCCAAAAAAGATTCATTTTGAGGTTAGAAAGTTGTTTACTATATAGGTAAGACAAGTAAGAATGAACAGACCTTAGATAGACGTTATGACATTTATTTAATATCAACAAATACTAAATTCAAAAAACAATTAAGTCACAGAATCATTATGATTGTGTATTTCCTTAGCGATTCCTGCTAATATTTACAACATTGAGGCACACTAACCGCGTACAGTACCCCATCGAAAATGTTAAGCACTTTATAATGCGCTGTCATAATAAACTTCAAACTGAACATCAAATGACAAGTACGACAATAAAAATGGCAGTCACAATGACAAGGTTCTAAGTATGCTCAACATTATTAGGTGACTGTACTATCGCGATCGTTAATTTGTGACCCATTTCAAGAAAAATAGGCTTGAAGTTGTCAATGTCATTAGAGATGCCAAATCATTTTTAACTTATAGGAGACTCAACCTTATTGTTGTAGAATGTCAAAATGACTTTGGACCTAAGGTGGGCCCCAAATTAAAGTTCGTGACTGTACATGAAAATACAAATAATGTTGATAATAGCAAGCATTTCCCGGATTTAATAATAATAACGTTGATTTAATTTGTATCAAATATGTATAATACGGTGGTAAAAGGAGCTCTATTCTACTTCGTAAAACAATATTGCTATTCACATGTTATCATTATGGGCATGTAGTTAGGTACGTCATATACATAGTCAACAACAACAACTAAACGAATAGTACTTAGACTAATTAGTATGTATTTCTATATATAAGGAGAGTGACGGCACCAATGATGGACACTTTTAGCTGACAAGCACCAGTAATGGACACTTCACTCTTAATTCAAATTTCATACGGTCCCAAATTGATTGACGCAAAACAAATGATTAACCCTTATCTTCTGTAAAATAAAAATCAAGCGTCCATTATTGGTACCTTGTACTCGTATGTTAATCTTTGTGTAGTAGCCATTAGTAAGCCTAGAGTTTAGTTTGGGACTAGGTCAATTTGTGCGTGATTGTCCCGTTATATTTATTTATTTACTCAAACAAAACACGTGTCGTGAGTCATCAAGACGTAGATGCCGCTGAAAACCAGCGTTGTAACTATTTGGTTACATTTGATAGTGTATTATGCTACTGGTATAAAAGTATGAGACAATTAAAGTTTACAGTTTCCTTGTCTTTGTCATACTCGTATTAGTGTTGGTATGTGGAGGAACTGAGGGCCCTGCCAAGCTGCATTGCGCTAACTATCGTTTCTATTCGTTTCGTTTTTAAACCAATCGCGTCACTGGTAAATCACGTGACTTTTCGTATCACGTCATCTACCAGTGACGCGATTGGTTTAAAAACATCTTGGCTGGGCCCTCAGTTTGGGTAACTGCCTGCGGCTATGTTCCTTCATTACTCGCAAGCAGCTGTATTTCCATCCCCACCACCGCAATGGATGGCGGTCTACCACTGTGCGTTTACGGAACTTTAAACAGCGTTCAATAGTATTAAGGAATTAACATTGTGCGGCGGTATTTCCAGACCGCTATGACTAAGGGATCTTCAAAAGACGAGCATCTTTTCTCAAAGGCTGGTATCGCATCTCCAATTCCTCCCCTAAGGGCTCTGCCAAGATGCACTACGCTAACTAACGTTTCTATTCGATTCGTTTTTAAACCAATCGCGTCACTGGGATTTGACGTGATACGAAAAGTCACGTGATCTCCCAGTGACGCGATTGGTTTAAAAACGAATCGAATAGACACGCTAGTTAGCGTAATGCATCTTGGCAAGGGCCTCTTACTTATGTTGCAAGTGTCCATGGGTGGTGATCACTTTACTTCAATTCACCCGCTAGCTCGTTTACCTCCTCTAACAAAAAAAAAGGAAGTGCGGGTCGGACTCGCGCACGAAGGGTTCCATATCATTATCTATACAACATTAGACACTATACCAGTTGCCGTTATTAAGCCCTGAGATCCTGTTTTTAGTATTTGTTGTTATAGCGGCAACAGAAATACATCTGCGAAAATTTCAACTGTCTAGCCATCCTGGTGAAAACCAGACTGACAGACGGACAGTGGAGTCTTAGTAATAGGGTCCCGTTTTTACACTTTGGGTACGGAACCCTAAAAAAAATTAAGAGTTAAAATTTGTCTAGCAGATACTGCGTTATCTTTCAAAACATGGTTCTTAAAAAATCGTCCATTAATAACATGAAATTTGTTATCTCTACAAGTTTCGGAAAGTTTCCAAAAAGTTGGAAAAGTTCTACGAAATTTCCGGAAACTTTCACTACAAATACAGGAAATTTAAATTTAAGAAACGGAAAGTTTCAATCCCCATACATAATTGTGAGAATTTCAGAAATTTTCCTACATGAAATGTTCCACAATTTTGGAAAATTTCCTTTGGCACATCAGTATAATCTATACATTAAATCACGCCTGTTTCCCAGAGGGGTAGGCAGAGACCATTTCTTTCCACCTGCAGTGCTACGATCCTGACAAATCTCTTTCGTTTCTTCCACATTCATACATCGAGTCATGCTATCTCTTTACCTCAATAAATTGTCCCACACTGATGCAAGACTCCATAGACCACGTTGTCCTTCTCGGGAGATCGTTGCCCGCGCGCAGGTTGAATACGCAAGTGCGCAGGCGCGCAAACACGACTGAGCCTTTCACATTCATCTTAGAGAGTCAGTGATTGGAATGGGTAGTGTTAGTTTACCTTAACTTTACGCATGTTCATTGATGAATGAGATGGTAATGAAGTTTTAAATAAAGATGCTGGTGATCTACAGTACTTAATAGGCAGATAGGAAGTCTATCCTGCCACATAGCACAACCATGATAAAGATAATATAAGATAAAGAAAAAGATAAGTAAAAATGTTTTATTATTTTCGTTCTTACATAGCTACAGACAAAGTTCAGATCTCCTAAGGATACCATGAAGTTTCTGTATATCTTTTCTTTCATCATCATCATCATATTAGCCCTTAATTATTCCATTCCTGGATATAGGCCTCCTCCATTCTCTTCCATTCCTGACGGTGTTGCGCCCTCTGCATCCAGTCACGGCCTGCGTGTCGTCTGATGTCATCCACCCAGCGTTGGGGTGGCCTCCCGCGCGCTCGTGTACAGGTAGACTCACTAAAGCTGGCACGAATGGAATGAACAATAGTAATGTCACCTATCACTGTGTGAGTGCCGTCCTTTGAGCCGATGTTCGAATTTCAAACCGAAAACCTGTTATTATTTTACACACTTGTATACTTTCGTTCACTCATTCAATCCATTCGTGCCAGCTCTTGTGAACCGACCTGTACTTTAGCGTCTCATCTTTTCTTTAGTCATCATCAAATCATAATGAACAATTTAAACATCGTTTGTTCACTGGTTTTCTTTTTTCGTTAACTGGTGTTTTTATGTTCATTCACTGGTATTTTGGGGTGTTATCGGCTTAAAATAGGTATAACTTAAAATCCAGAATATCTACTATATAAAATGCTAAGCTGATTGTTGATATATCAACGCACAGCCCAGACCGCTGGACCTAGAGACTTGAAATTTTGCACATAGATACCTTATATAGTGTAGAGATCCACTAAGGAAGGATTTTTGGAAATTCCACCCCTAAGGGGGTAAAATAAGGGATAAACGTTTGTATGAAAGTCCGTCAGTTTTGAAGTTAGACGCTTCAAACTTTGCGTTTAGGTTGGCGATTGAATTTTAACGTATACGTGTCTCAGCGTTTTTGATAATTTCAACCCCGAAGGGATGAAAAGGGGTAAAACTGTTTGTTGATACATCAATGCACAGCCCAAACCGCTGGAACTAGAGACTTGAAATTTTGCACATAGATACCTTATATAGTGTAAAGATCCACTAAGGAAGGATTTTCGGAAATTCCACCCCTAAGGGGATGAAAATTTGTATGAAAGTCCGTCAGTTTTAGTTTAAGTTAGACTTTTCAAATTTTGTGTTTAGGTTGAAAATTGAAAATTAATGTATACGTGTCTCAGCGTTTTTGATAATTTTATCCGCGAAGGGATGGAAAGGGGTAAAACTGGCTGACTGATCGATCAACGCACAGCCTAAACCGCTGTACCTAGGGACGTGAAATTTGAAGGGAATATTCCTTGGGTACCTAGGGGTGCACTAAGAAAGGATTTTTGGAAATTCATCCCCTAAAGGGTTAAAATAGGGGGTAGAAATTTGTATGGGAGATTAGTTATTTTTAAAATAAGCAATTTAGAAATGGGTATTTAGGCAACTGGTTACAAATAAAAAATACCAATTTCAGCGATTTAGAAAAAACTACCCCTAAAGGGGGTAAAAGGGAGTTTTCGTTTGTTCGTCCTTCACGCTGCGGTGGCGCCGGATGGATTTGGATGAAATTTAGAATGGAGATAGCTTTTACCCTGGATGAACACATAGGAAAATCCCATCCCGGAAAATTTAAAAGTTCACGAGGGATTAACGACCATTTTTGGTGCGTTGACGCAGATTTCGAAAATGATATCAAATTTGGAATTCAAAATGGCCGCCATGATGTTATTGAAAAAGTCGTCATTGGTATCATTTTCTTACATTTTGGGGACGCAGATTATGAAAATGATGTCAAATTTAGAATTCAAGCTGGCGGCATGGATGTTTTTTGACAAAGTTGTCACGGGTTACATTTTCTTAGTGTTTGGGGACGCAAATAATTACTAATATAGAATAAGATTAGTAATTATTTGACAAAATTGCGCAACTGAATAATTTATTTCTCCTATGGCTTATGCCATCCAGTGTGACAACCAGGGCTTGGAACCGGTTCCAAAAATACCGGTACTTTACCGGTATTTAAAGGTATTTTTCATTTAGGTTCGAGAGAACCGGTAAATATAAATACCGGTAATCCAAAGAACAGGTAAATACGAATACCGGTGTTTGTACCTTAAAATACCGGTTCCTAATAAAGGTTCCAGCTACGTTGCCGTTTTGTGCAACAAGGTCAAGTCTCGTCGGCGGGTCGATGCTCGCGCCGCTGCTTTGGTTGTCGACTTGTCACCATGTACCTACACCGAAAACGGTGGTGGTGGTGTTGGTGGTGGTGGTGGTAATGGCGATGATGGTGATGATGGTGATGGTGATGATGGTGATGATGGTGGTGGTGGTGATGATGGTGATGATGGTGATGATGATGGTGATGACGGTGATGATGGTGGTGATGGTGGTGATGGAGGTGCTGGTGGTGATGGTGGTGATGGTGGTGACGGTGGTGGTGGTGGTGGTGTTGGTGGTGGTGGTGGTGATGGTGATGATGGTGATGGTGATGATGGTGATGGTGATGATGGTGGTGGTGGTGATGATGGTGATGATGGTGATGATGGTGATGATGGTGATGATGGTGGTGATGGTGATGGTGGTGATGGTGGTGATGGTGATGATGGTGGTGATGATTGTGACGATGGTGACGATGATCACCTCCTTCATCATTACCATCATCATCACCACCATCACCACCATCACCACCAACACCTCCATCACCACCATCACCACCATCACCACCATCATCACCATCATCACCACCATCATCACCATCATCACCATCATCACCACCACCACCATCATCACCATCACCATCACCATCATCACCATCACCATCATCACCATCATCACCATCATCACCACCACCACCACCACCACCACCGTCACCGCCATCACCACCATCACCACCAACACCTCCATCACCACCATCACCACCATCACCACCATCATCACCATCATCACCATCATCATCACCATCATCACCACCACCACCATCATCACCATCACCATCATCACCATCATCACCATTACCACCACCACCACCACCACCAACACCACCACCACCACCACCACCACCACCACCACCACCACCACCACCACCAACACCACCACCACCACCGTCACCACCATCGCCACCAAATGTCAAAATTTTAATCGAAATAATATTATGTTAGCGTGCCTCAAGCCGTCGACTATCGACAAGTAACCTAAATCTAACTGACCGACCATCAGAGGGCCCTGCAAAGATGCACTACGCTAACTAACGTTTCTATTCGATTCGTTTTTAAACCAATCGCGTCACTGGAAGATGACGTGATAAGAAAAGTCACGTGGTCTACCAGTGACGCGATTGGTTTAAAAACGAATCGAATAGAAACGTTAGTTAGCGTAGTGCATCTTTGCAGGGCCTGCAGGCCATTTGCCGCTTGAAACATAGGTACCATGCCCATACTATTCTGTCTTTTTTATCCCTTCCTCGCACTTATACCCACTATTACTGAATACCGGTATTTGTACCGGTATTCCAGCCTTATTGGTACCGGTATAGTACCGGTAAAATACCTGTATTTCTTACAAAATACCGGTACAACGAGTACCGGTACCAAGCGTGGTACCGGTACCCACGGTACCGGTACCTAGACTGGTACAGGTTCCCCATCAAGGTCACAGTACCGGTTCTCAAAAATACCGGTATTTCAAGCCCTGGTGACAACATGAGACAGGCTTTATACCTACATTCAGTTTTGTTAGTCTATATCAAAAGGAGCGGTGTCAGATTGAAGTTGTCAGCGTGTTAAAAACTGGATATGTCAATCCAGATTTTAACATTTTTTTCCGCTATTTTCAATACAATTCACTATTCACGGCGTATTAATTCTACGGCTGTTATTTAATATTAGGGCGGTTATTATGATCACTTGAAAATAATTACGGAAAGGCATTAAATTTTTCGGCGAATTGGTTGGTTATTTAATTCTAAAATGTAATTTCAAACAATACTCAAGGGGTAAAAAAACTATACATCGATAGGTATACATAATATTGCTGTAGAAAGAAAATCCATACTAATATTATAAACGTCAAAGTAATTATGTCTGTCGTCTGTCTGTTTGTTATGCATTCAAGGATTAACCGCGGAACTGAATTAGATTAAATATGTATTTCGAAAATCGAGATGAGTGAGAGAGAGTGAGATTTGGGATGGTAGTTTGTATGACAATTTGGTCATTTATGTTAATTTTTTTAGTTGGAAACGTGGTAATTGTTGTTTAAGCTACTGTTTAACATTAAAAAAAACTTTCAGTGATTTCGGTAAAACTCCCCCTAAGGCGATAAATGGGGAGTAGAAATTTGTATGGGAGATATCGAAATGGCTACATTAGGAAATTGATATTTAGGCTACTGTTTATAAATAAAAAATACATCTTTCAGCGATTTAGAAAAAACTACCCCTAAAGGGGTAAAAGGGGTTTTTAGTTAGTTACTCCTTAACGCTGCAACGGCTAGATGGATTAGGATGAAATTTAGAATGGAGATAGCTTATACCCTGGATTAACACATAGAAAAATCCCATCCCGGAAAATTTAAAAGTTTCCGAGGGAATAATGACAATGTTTGGTGTCTTTTGAAAAAGTCATCATGGGTGTCATTTTCTTAGATTGCGTTGACGCAGATTTCAAAAATGATATCAAATTTGGAATTCAAAATGGCCGTCATGATGTTTATTGAAAAAGTCGTCATTTTTTATCATTTTCTTACATTTTGTGGACGCAGATTATGAAAATTTTGTCAAATTTAGAATTCAAGATGGAGGCCATGATCTTTTTTAACCTCGTAAGGCCCACCGTACTACAAACAGCAAGTTTTTTGTCAGTGGGACTTTGAATGTACCATTATGGCATTAAAGTTCAATTACGTTTGTTCGAAAATGACATTTTCAATTCATAAAGATAGGAAAATAAACTTTATTCCCATTGCAGTACAGTTCAAATTGAATTGCCTGGATGATGTACATCCTTTTGCACACTGGGCCTTACGAGGTTAAAAAGTGGATATAATTGTCATTTTCTTAGATTTTGAGGACGCAGATTTCGAAAATGATGTGAAAGTATAGGTAGAAATTCAAAATGGCAATTCAATTATGTCTGTCATCTGTCTGTTTGTTACGCTTTCACGGATTAACCGCGGAACCGAATTAGATTAATGGGCATTGGGTAAACTTGTTTGAAGAATATTGTCTTTTTTTTTCAGCGGCCACGGATTATTTTTGGGAGTTCCGCCATTTATAATGATAGATACCTACATTATAATTAGTATTAAGACTCATAATATAATATATGTAATATTTAACTATGATGGATATTTTAAGAGCAACCAAACTATCATGGGAGGTATAGTGCTTTGAGACGGCGAATTTAGACAGATTCTCATCTACCGGTGATAACTAGGGGCACACCAGCCGATAAAATAAATGCATTTCGGCATCTACGATATGGGGATATATATAAAAAATATACCTCACTACAAATATGCCAGGAACTACGAGTACACCATGATACACAGTCGGGGCAATATATGCGGCAGCTCTACTAGAAATTGGCGAAGATCGTATGGCGAGAGATAGTAACGATTTGAATACATTAAACCGCGAATTCTGTAATATTGTACAAAACACAGATGATCTAAAAAATAACGTGTACCCCAACCTAAAAAACAATATAAAGAAAAGGGAATGTTTGTGCGAGAGGGCGATATTAGCACCGACAAACGAAATTGTCGGGCGGATAAATATAAAAATATGTCTCATGTAGAAGGCGATGTTGTGGAGTATCTCTTGGTAGACAATGTCATAGACACAGAGCAAGTCACGTCCTACCCTTAGAGTTCCTGAACTCTTTCGAGGTATCGGGAGTGCCCTCCCGTAAGAGTTAATGGTTAAAGTTGGTGTCACGGTAAATTTCGAGCTGGATATTACATGTGTTTGAAAGATCATTCTTGCCAGGGAGGACGTCAAACTATAGAATTACTTAAAACTATTAATTTACTTAACTGCAATAAACGAGTTCTACGCGGACGAAGTCGCGGGCAAAAGCTAGTTATACATAACTACCTTCCTCTTGAATCACTCTATCTATTGATGACAACCGCATTAAAATCGGTTGAGTAGTTTAAGAGTAAGCGTACAGTCACCAGCAATAACATATTATCCAACATTGGGCGAAAAAATATCTGAGGCGCTCTTATACCTCTAGTAATAAAGACGTGTCAGATATTTTTGCGCCCAATGTTGGATAATATATTATTGCTGGTGACTGTACATACAGCGGGACGGACGGCGGAAAGCGACTTTGTTTAGTACTATGTAAAGACTATCAATTAATCAACCACATGATTCACTTCAGACAGAGAGAAAAAGAAAAGAAGCTAACTAGTTAACGCTATGTTATAACGATCAGCGCCTCTATTCTAGGCGGTAAAAACGATATCGTAGTTTGCCTGTTATGGTATTGTTATGACGTCAGCCGCCATTACTGTCAAGAAAATAAGAGCTATCAAAACGTTGACCATACGATAACAGGCAAACGTTAATATCGTTTTTACCGCCTAGAATAGAGGCGCTGGTATTCATTGATAAGTTGAAGTCTGGTATTGAATGAAAAAATGAATTATGAGTTACAAATAAGTTGATATTATTAATTATTAAATGCCATGCGATAACTTAATAATGTTACAATTTATTTGAAGGAAAATGTAAAAAGAGAAGAGTTTTTGAAGCTGTGGAAATCCCGTGGCCATGTTGTATTTTCCGATAGCTACTTATAATCTTAAGTTGTTTTTATCATCATCGTATACCTACGTACTGTCAGCCCTATGTAACCCTTATCCACCATAGAACTGTGTCACCGCGACGTATGATGCAGGTTGAACGAAGTGTCAAATAAATTGTTGTTTAATGTGACTGTGACACCGTTCTATGGCGGGTCTACTGATGTGCCAAAGGAAACTTTCCAAAATTGCAGAACATTTCATGTATTGCTACATATTGCTACAAATTTCGGAAACTTCTCACAATTTTGTATGTGGATTGACACTTTCCGTTTCTTAAATTTTATTTTCTATATTTCAGGTGAAAGTTTCCGAAAATTTCTTAGAACCTTTCCTACTTTTTGGAAACTTTCCGCAACTTGCACATCAGTAGGTGGGTCAGGGTTGCATTGGGCTGATACTGATAGTACAAAACCCTTTGACTGACTGACATAAAAACACAGTCGCACATTATAAAGTTGATCGGGCTTCGTTCTAGTGTGTGGTTCTATATTGTATCTTCTTCACTGATAGAGATTGGCAGCTCCGGATATAAGCCTCTTCCATCTTTCGGCATTCACGGACGCGCCGTTTGTCTCGGCGACAAATGGAGAGTAAGTATATAACTGGATGGGCGTAATATTTTGACCACATTAGAAAATGGCAGCCAGAGAACGCATTCAAATGGCGTCGCTGTGAATTTGTGGCGTGGCGTGGTTCAACGTTGAATTTCGACATTCACTATAGTTCCATTCGGATTGCGCGTTGGCGCGTCGCGAACGGACCGCGCCGAGTACTTTTAAACGCTACAGTTTTGACATTTATGGATCCATTTTGGCGCGGAGCTGTTCTATTCGGCTTGTTGGAGCGGTCGTGAATGCCCAGCTTTCACGTTTGCAGTTGGTATTGCTTGGTTTTTTCACATTCTTGTGACCACTCTACTAATATAAGCCATTTTCCTCGACTTCCTGTACATAGGATTCTTTCATGCACAAATACATATACGAAGTAATACGTACGTGCGTATCTTCATTGATAAATCAGTAACACACAATGGATGACTGTGACTCGATACCAGGAAAGCATAGCGATGATGCAAGTCGTTTATAGCTTGCTGGTACCACTGACGCGGTTAGAGTAGTTGGTAGTGACCTGCCCACGAAGCTGGCGATGCCGGATTCGATTCTCGGCAATATTTTCATGACAAGGTGCACTTGATAATAAGTGGGATGTGAGTCCCATAGACATAAACAAATTAATAAACTAATCTGGACCGAAATGCCCGCCATAAGATACGTCAAAGTAAGTCAAGCTATAGAAAACTATTATTTTTGATGCAGGACACGAGCATTGCAACTATTGCAAGTCGAGTTTTCAATACGGCCCTGAGCCACAGATTAGGTAAAAGGTTCTGTCATTTTTTTTTTTTTGGGACAAGCTTTTGTCGCACACAGTACTTTTTTTGCAAAATCTGCTTATCAAGACCAAACTGTTGACTCCCAACACGGTGAGTCTATGTTAAGAATAGCGGAGATCCTGTCGCCACCTTCCGACTCCATCATCACATCACCTCTTAGATACCATAATATTGCATTGTCATCGGGTTTACATATTTGGTCCGAATTTCAGCCCATTCCGTTGAAGGGTCAAATTTAACTTGCAAGATTTGACCCGTACATACATACCTACATTCATACATACATTGCAAGTTGAGTAAAAGCTTGTAATAAGAATCAAATGCGTTGCTAACCCTAAGGTCTAAGAAGGGATGCCTGTGGGCTAGTAATATGAAATGTATTCAAGCATGTATTTCTGTATATAAAAGTAACGTAACGTAACGTAACGTTTATCATATAACGTTTTATTATCCGTATACGCTAGGGGAAACGAAAAGCAATAAGTTTAACAGTATGCTTGTATTATTGGGTAGATTGTTGATAACTCGTCATTTTAACGCGTGTGTATAATCGCAATTATATATTCAAGTACGTTTACACTTAATTTTACACTGCCTATGATATTTGAAGAGGTTTCTCGATTTCTCCAAGATCAAGCATAGAAATGTTTTCCAAATTGTTTCAGCCGTCTTCGAGTAATCGGGGAACATACATGAAAAGAAAGATTCCGACGAACTGAGAACCTCCTCCTTTTTCTAAAGTAGGTTAAAATAGAAGCTGTGCAAAAAACAGGTCGTAATATTAATAATACTTGGATTGCACAGATAAAGTGACGTTCAATAAAGAGTTATTCACCGGTTCCCGCAACGCTAGATCGTTGCAGAGCCAATATTGATTTTCCATAAACCGTGTGATACATCTGTTATCAGCTATCCAGAGCTTATCGTGTTTAAGAGCAGTCAATACCAGAAGGTTTATCTGAAGGTTAGTAAACCGTTATTCAGGAATATTACCGTCGTCCTATGAAACCGAAATGAATATAAGTTTAACAAAAAACATGATTTAAAAAGCCGAGAGCATGTTTTGAAGTTTCTAAATGACGGATTTTAATAGTAGATTGATAACCAAGGGTTGAAAGTGACCCATTTCACACGAGTTAGACACTCTACTTTTCATTTCGACTGTGAGGAAAGTAAAATACTACACGCACATTTTATAAAAGAGATTCAATATATTCGTGACGTAATAAAGGTCAAATTTCTTTGATTCGAACGGGTGTTCGGCGTTCAACCTCCAGTGTTGTAAATATGTAATCAGTGTTGTGTGTGTTGTGTGTTGTGTTGCTCCTGGGTCGTGACCAACTCGATTAAACTTTTCTAATGTTGGCAGTATGTGTATTTTCTAGATGGCCATGCTAAACGTGAAAAAAGTGTCATGCTATGCTATCATGGCATTATAGCGGGCAGCAGAATAGAGGAATAATTTTGATTTGTTGATTTTCTGTAATTGCGAAAAAAATTTACTAGCCGTAAAATGATTTTAATATGAACCTATATATCGTAATAAATACGTGGTTTAACGTATAGCCGAGTTTAGATATTATAAAAGCTTTTATTTTAATAATATGAAGTAGCTCAATTATCTTCAACTACGTGGCCAATCGCAACTATTAAAAAGAAATTTCTTTCCAAACGAGGTGAAAACGCAATTTTCCACCCGGCACCCATTCTAATTAAACTTTCTGAACAGGAGAGACAAAAAGTAGATGGGATTTCAGCAGGGACTCCGTCCTACGCGGTATAACTAATACGATAACATGAACATGCCATAAGCAATTATATTTTACCGAGTTTTAAAATTTCATGTTATAGATACTTTAAAATCTGCCATTTTGTAAAAGTTTATAAGTTGCCAGTTGGGATGAAGTGCCTTGGGTTGCAAAGACGAATCTAACAATAAATTTTTCGAAATCGGGCTATACATACAAACAAACAGGGGAAATCATTTTCCCTTCTACTTATTTATTTATTTTAGGAAGACTTACAGACTAATACAGGAAAGTAAGAATTAGGTATAGTTATAATTATGATAACAGTAAATTGCTGACGACAAGTCTCCGCATATTACAAGCTAAATCACAAAGACATATTCATACTCGAGATGGTTCGAACACTACTCAGATATAAAAGATACTTGACAACATTACCTACTAAACTAATTGAAGAAAGCATTACTTAATTTTCTGGTAGCAGCATATTTATTTTCGAGTAGTACAGGCGATTCGAAAACGTAACTACTGACTAACTACAGAGGCCCTTGCCAAGATGCACTACGCTAACTAGCGTTTCTATTCGTTTCGGTTTTAAACCAATCGCGTCACTGGTAGATGACGTGATACGAAGTCACGTGATCTACCAGTGATGCGATTGGTTTAAAAACGAAACAAATAGAACCGTTAGTTAGCGTAATGCATCTTGGCAAGGGCCTCAGAACTAGGGAATGCAAATAACCGGTTATAACCGGTTTAACCGGTTATTTTCATACAAAATCGGTTAATAACCGGTTAAATTGCATTCCCTACTCAGAACTCATTTCCTATATAGGCATTTACTTATCGTCTCTTGAAACTAGCATCGATTACTTAGCAAGTGATGACTTAAGATCAGTTTCTCAATACAGCGTTCAGAGCTTTAGACCTCCATCTCATCTCATACTCCGTGTATAGCACCGTCGTCATCAGTATGGGCGCCGCGTGGCGGAGCAACGCCCGCTGCTTCCGTACCATTTCGTTTATTCTTCCCTTCGCGCAAGATGAATTTGCATTTTTATTTTGGTTGTGTCCGTACAAGTTTTTTAAAGCTTTAAAAGCCTTATGTATTTGCTTATATGAACGTTAAAAGACATACAAACATACATACATACCTTCACGCCTGCAATCCCAGAGTGGGGTAGGCAGAGTTACAGAATTACCTACAACTTTAAAAACTTTTTGATAATTCTGTAACCACATTTTGCACAATCAGGCTAAGATGTTTACTAGTGTATTAGTGACAGTTTGCAAGCCCATCGCCTAACAGTGCTACAAGCCTTTATTCCCTTAGTCGCCTCTTACGACATCCACGGGAAGACATGGAGTGGCACTATTCTAACCCGGCAACCACACGGGGGATTATGTTTTTACACCAAAAAATATAGTTTACTAGCTGTTGTCTGCAACTCTGTCCACGTAAAATACGTGTCTGTTATTTTAGACTACTCTCTAGCATATATCAAAATAAACAAAATCGGAGCCGGACAGTTGGGTACCTTTCCTTGTAAGCCAAAATATGGTGTCTGAAATATAATATCTAACAAAAGCAACTCGATTTTCCCCGTTATTAATACTGGCTTCTTTCTGCCCGCGACTTCATCTACGTAGAATTAGTTGTCGGGCCACCCAAGTTGCGGAAGATTTCGATCATCGATATTCCCTCGGAATTGTTTAATTTTCCGGCATGAAAAAAAGGCTATGTGTTAATCCAGGGTATAAGCTATCCATTCAAATTTCCTCCAAATCCGT
This sequence comes from Acleris literana, assembly GCA_946894065.1. Lineage (NCBI taxonomy): Eukaryota > Metazoa > Arthropoda > Insecta > Lepidoptera > Tortricidae > Acleris > Acleris literana. The sequence continues at coordinate 5,155,499 of OX335688.1, read as the reverse complement.
CCAGCAAACTTTTACATTTATAATATTAGTAGAATTGAGATACAGACGTTTTGCAGAAGATACTATAGAACCTACAACTATTATCGCCTTAAAACCATTGCACAAATCCAAGAATGAAGACGAAGCTGTCGTTTGTCTATGCCGTTTATACAATTTGGAAATATGTAGAATATGTGTTAGCTAGTTCTACAGGGAACCTAATGGAGACAGTATCAATCGCCGTAGTATACTTAACATTACCTTCCCATCAATGGAATCCTACAGCCAATCCCTCTCGATTTCCCCGAATCGATTGAATGGATGAAGTGTTCATTCACTTGCATTCGATCATCGGTATAACGGTGACCGCTGGTCTATCAAAACATCCACCATTACACCTTGAGCTCTGTTGTAACCGAACAAACCTCCGCTGTGCTGTTCCTTGGTTCGTGTAAAGAGGGGAGAGGAAGTTCAGAGTCGGTTGGTTGGTTGAGAGGATGTGTTGAATTCAGATCTCGTTTGTCGCCTTCCGCGAAGCTATGCCGTGTACAGTATGGGTACGCGGAGTTGTGGAGTTATGTGATTGGAACTAGATGGTGTTGTATTGCAAAGGTATTTTTGGAGAGATATTTGGTTGTTTTCTTTAACGAGTGTTTGTAAATCTTTATATCGGTCAATCAGTTGAGATGATTACGAAATGGGCACAAGACAGACTTCACTAGAGCTTCAACCACAAAAAACCCCTTTTTGAATGCCACGTTTGCAATTTAATGCGCCCTAGACGCCACGTCGTCATACGACGACACAAAATGTATAGAATGTAGAACATCGCGATGACGACAGATCTTTCACAGGATTTTTTTTATGGCAAGGAGAACAAACACACGAGCCAACTGATGGTAAATGGGATCTGAGACCCATAGATATTTGTGACCTCAAGACTACAATCTTATCAAACGCGTTGCCAACCCTGAGGACTAAGAATGAAATTCCGATGTCATCTTATACCGACTGACGCGTCTAATTGTTTGAATATTTTAAAAATAGTTTTCCTAAATTTTTCGATAATTCTAATCTTTCCCCAAACATTTGTCTATAGAACCAAACCGATCTTAAAACTAAACAATACTATCTTGGAACTGGGTTAGGTCGTTATCTTGATAATGTCTCGATAATTCGTTACAATCTGTTTGTCTTGCACTCTACATGTTTCAAATACGAGTAACTTAATCTTATCTAAGTTTCTAATTTGTATCGAGACTTTCGAGAGGCCGTACAGTAAATAACACCATATTTCTAAGCTGACAAGCGTGCGTAGTTTTGTCTAGTACAAATTTGAAAATTTCTGAAAAAAATCCTACCTTTTGTAGTTATACTCTAACATTTTTAGGTAGGGTAAAAACAGTATTAAGACTCCACTGTCCGTCTGTCTGTCTGTCTGTCACCTGGCTCTATCTCATGAACCGTGATAGCTAGACAGTTCAAATTTTCACAGATGATGTATTACTGCCGCTATAACAACAAATACTAAAACCAGAATAAAATAAATATTTAAGTGGGGCTCCCATACAACAAACGTGATGTTTTTGCCGGTTTTTGCTCGATATTAATAACGGCAACTGGTATAGTGCCTAATGTTGTATAGATAATGGTACGGAACCCCTCGTGCGCGAGTCCGACTAGCACTTGGCCGATTTTTTTTATGCGACTAAATGAATAGGCGTAGCCAAGATGCAAACGCTGTTAACGATTCTATTTTCTATCGCTTTGAAATGTATGAAGTTGACAAAGCGGTCGACGCGATATGTCGTTTACATCAATCCTATACATTTTGACGATTTTCGAAAATAGCTAACTTAGCGTTATGCATTTTGACTACACTCCGAGAGGTAAATTAATAACCCTTAAACACTTTATTTACTTAATCTTTCCGAAAATTTCTAATTGAGGCAGCATTCTTGAAAAAAAATTCAGAAATCCTAACATGTCACAAAAAATCCTCAAGTCCTACCCTACGCATGCGTGGTTCACTGTCCTTCTTCTCTCTATAAAAACTCCGTGCGTTTTCCATTTTCAAACATTGATTAATGTTAATGTTAATTTACATTGACTTATTTGATACTTCAATGACAACCTACCTATTAGTTTATGAAGGTCCAAGGAAAGATTAATTCCTTAGGCAATGCGAATATCCTAATTGTGGTTTTTCTAGGTGTCCATTAGCTTTCATGGCCTGCATGCTTGTTTTCCTTTTACAGCATTAAACCTGCAGCAATTGAAATGTAGGTTCGACGGTGGACCTTGGCCGTTCGGATCGCTACCATCTCACTTGCTCGGCTGCCAAGCCTATATCTTCACTATTATGTTCTGATGTCAGGTAAAGGCAGCCGGAGAAATTACTAGCATTAAGGTATTCCAAGTTATGGTCGCACTTAAAGTCGTTAAGTCATTCCTTAGTGACGATATTTCATACACAAGTTTGAAAAAGGAACGAGTTAATTACAAAAACAGTATATACTTATATATTTATTCAGTAAATTAGCCACATGAAGGCTCTTTTACACGTCGGCAATATGGAATGAATCTATTAGCGCTTCGGACAAGACCATCATTGACAACATTAAAAAAAAAAAAATGGTTTTTTCGCGTTTATTATAGCTGGTTCAAAATTAGACTACCCGTGTTTCTCGGTTTTTCTTTATTTAACTTAAATTCGTCGTTAATAATTTATTAAAGAAATAATCATTAAAAAGACCGTATATACAAAGTTAGGAATACTGATGTCGTGATCTTAGTATGATATAAAATTAAAAAGGTAACTTTCAACAGAAACAGAACTGACTGTCATGTCATGTCACTTGTCAACCATAACAACTGTAACAACATGAATTCGTCGACTTTGGGCAGATTGCGGCTATCCGCTTTTACAAATCCGTTAGTCACTTTCATTTTTAATAGCGTATATCAAAACAATAGTATTACGAGAATCGAAAGCGTGTCGTTAGAATCAAGTAATCCGTCAGACAGATGAAAAATGGACATGGCAGTTGTATATTTTTTTCAATTCCTATGGTAATAAATGGACCAAGGGCACTATAAGTGTATTCCTAACATTCACAATCCAACTTTTTTACTGTTTTTCCCAAATATAAAAAAAACTACTGCATAAAATAATCCAAAAATATTCTTACTGTAATCAGCAGTATAAAATCTACAAACGGTATTTTATTTTACTACTTTAGCAGATATGAATTGTTGTCAATTGCGATTGCGGAGAAGGAGCGCCGAAGGTAATTTTTAAAATCATAAATCATTTAAAGTTACATTACAAGGTTCATAAAAATTATTTAAACTAGCACAAATAATATCATAAAAAATGAAAGGTCAATAACATTAAACTTAAAATAATGACTAGGAGAACAACACGACGAGGAGTCTACGTCAAAAACCGTGGTGAGTCCTTAAGGGGGTGATCCATTTGCGAGCTGGCGAGCCAACAGTCTAACTAAACCGTTGGATCGTTGGCTCGCCGTCTCTCGTAGTGATCCACTGGCGAGCAAAACTGTCGACTCTCGACCGCGGACGTAAGGGGGTGATCCATTTGCGAGCAAAACCGCCGGTACGGCAACGAACTCGCGAGCCAAAGGTCTAAACCGCCAATGGAGCACTAAAAGTCTGCGGACGTAAACACCGTCGGATTTGCTCGCTGGCTCTTTGTGCATGCTTGAAATTCTAAGTCCGCTGTCGAGAGTCGACAGTTTTGCTCGCCAGTGGATCACTACGAGAGTCGGCGAGCCAACGAGCCAACGGTTTAGACTGTTGGCTCGCCGGCTCGCAAATGGATCACCCCTTTTAGAATTTCAAGCATGCACAAAGAGCCAGCGAGCAAATCCGACGGTGCATGTTTAGACCTTTGGCTCGCAAGTTCCTTGGCGTACCGGCGGTTTTGCTCGAAAATAGATCACCCCCTTTAGAGTTCAGTTGGCAAAACCAATCCTTTGAACAATTACATATTCCCATAAGCCTCTCTATTCTTGATGACCTTCTCCGTGCAATAAAGTCAAAACCGGGTTCAAAATTATTCGTAGATAACTTGAAACCTAACTGGTTGTATTCTGACAACTTACTTATAGAATCTACTATCGTCATGATTGGTAATAACAGTCGATTTTCACGTATTTCAGGTAGCGATCGTGTAGATAGAGTTATCTCGAGTGACGCCCGTCTCCTAAAGATACCGACTCAAATGACATACATCCGGAAATAGTACCTATTCTCGGCGTTATTCGGACGGGCATTTGGTTTTAGAAATATTTGCTAATGGGTTTCATATTTCGCTAGCGTTATAATTACGAATACTTATTTAACTTTCTTTACCGTTATGTCTGTACTTTGAATGAGTTTCTTTACTAAATACTCTTCATCTTCAAGTGCCTCTCCAACTCAAGATCCTAAAACATGTCTCTTCCACCACCACTTCTTTCCACCTGCTGCTTCTTACCACATCGAGTCATGCATGCACGTCGGTTTCGGGTACATTAGATTCGGGCCTTTTCCAGTATTTCTCCGATTTGATTCGAAAAAGTATGCCAAGGGCGGCCCTTTCCAACCCTTCCACTCACTTTCGCTCTGTAAGTCTCTTTCGTAAATCTTCTTTCATCCATCCTTTCCAAATGACGAATCGAGGCATGCCCTTTTCAATCTAAGTCACTACATCTTCATATTTCTGTCTGATCTTTTCATTCCTTACTCTGTCAATCACACCACACCACACATACTTCGCAGAACGCATTTCAACTGCATTAAAACTTTTTTTATCAGTCATTATTTTACCAAACGATCTTGTTAAAGTTCTGCAGCATTTCTTCAAGAATAACGGGCCCACTCACGCGCAAGTGATCGCTGGCGATAAGTGTGTTTGCTTCAAATCGCCGGCTAGCGGCAGAGTGGCAGATAGCCGATAAACATGATCTAATTTGTCGAAAATGTTTCGAGTAGCAGGTTGATTAGATGCCTTTTGATATTGCGAGGAATGTGGGGGGGAGTTTTCAGGTCATGGATCCTTATTGAAATACGTATATAGAGAAATATATACTTAAATACATAGAAAACATCCATGACTCAGGAACAAATATTCGCGCTCATCACACAAATATCTGCCCTTAACGGGATGTGAACCCAGGACCCTAGCATGGTAGGCAGGGTCACTACCAACTAGGCCAGCGCGTCGTCGATTACCGTTCACACTTTTCAACGGCACTTCCGTTTCTCTAATAAAAACATCGTTTACGTAGCTGTAACAAAGGCTTGATTTATCGTCTAACAGCAATTAGAAGCGATGTATGTATGAGTGTGTATGGAAGGTAAACAGCCGGGAACACCGGAACCCGCATGCGCGGGCGCGGCCCTGACTCAGCTTATCAGCTGGGCGGCTCTGCAATACTAGGAGAACATACACAAAATGAACCGAAAAAATCTTAATACCTAGTTTATTACGCTACTTTTTGCAATATTAGCGTTTCAGCCCTGCCAAGATGCATTGCGCTGACTAGCGTTTCTATTCGATTCGTTTTTAAACCAATCGCGTCACTGGTAGATCACGTGACTTTTCGTATCACGTCATCTACCACTGACGCGATTGGTTTCAAAATGAATCGAATAGAAACGCTAGTTAGCGCAATGCATCTTGGCAGCGCCCTCAGATATTTATTTTGCGAAAGTCTGTTTACCTGTTTGTTTCTTCCGTTTTTACAGCTTAACGTCTTAACCGATACACGTGTGGTTCAAAAATAGTATATCGCCCAGACATATACATATAGGTTCCGGAAAAAAAGGCAATCCCGATCCACAGACAATATTGATTTTGTTTAAATATTTACTCAGCATATCAAAATATAGTGACGCAAGTCCCGTTTATTGGAAATCATTTATTATGTATAGTAATGTACTTTACATTGAACAATTGATAGATTGATTGCGGTATTTATAAAATATGGTTAAAGTCGTATGAAATGACCAGGGTTTGGCTGAAAACCAGCGCTGTGGCTCCGGCTGCAGCACATGCTGAGCTGAGTCCTATTTGACCTCACACTACAGCGCAACGTCTCTAAATTCGCTTCTAGTATATAAATGTTTTTATGTTCTATCCTTTTACTTTATAGTTGTATCGATTAAAATGTTCGATTATATTTGTTGTGTTGCAGTGTGTTTTTGGCAAATAAATGTCGTGAGTTTGAGTCTGAAATGATATACGAAATTAAATGAATTACAGCGATTCTAAGGGCCTGTTGTTTGATCTGTAGTTAAACTAACTAATCGTTACTAATGGTTAAAATCTCAAGTAAAGGTGTCAAATTTTCCATTCCTTTTTCGAATTTTAACAATTAGTTAGTTTAACTACTGATCAAACAACAGGGCATTAGTTTATGTATGAAACTTAAAATTGCATGTAACTTTTTTCACTGCCAAAGCGTCATCGTCGGCGTCCGGTCTCAGCTTTTCTTCCCTAAGGTTGAAATACATCACTTTCAACCCGCTTCTAAGGTAAACAATGGCCTACTTTCAGAGTATGAGACATGAAATATATTTAGAATGTCCCCACCCGTTATCGCTGTCTGTAAGTGCCGCTCTTCTTGTACTGTGAACTATTGTGGCTTGCACGGTACGGTATTGCTATTATTGCTATATCTTGTATAGTTAACTGAACCATTTTCCATCTTTTCATGCAGGGAAGTTTTTTTTTATTGTAAAAAATAGTAACGGTACTACACGACGTTAGCTTAGTTGAGTTGGTAGTGACTAGGGATAAGAATTGCGAAAGATACATTTTATTTTTTCGAAACTTTGTATCTTTCCTATAGAATGCATGTAATTTTCGAAAAAAAACAAATAAGAGGTTGTTCTAAGCTGTTCATCCAACCAAAGAGATTAAATAAAGTACCAGGAGCGCAACGATTATCAGGGGTGCATAACGTAACTTAGATCGCAGGCGATGACGTGGCACTGTCATACTTATAATTATGCGAAAAATACATCGTAAAATACACGTAAAAAACTTAAACTTGCTAAAGATTCAACCGAAGATTCACAAGGAAACATTCTAATATTGAAAAATACAGGGGCGTTTTACAAGTCATTTTCAACGCTAGTAGGGACACTTCCTACGAAGCTAGTGGTTCGGGTTCTGTAGTACGAGTATGCTTTTGAGACAAACTTCAGTAAACTGTTTTTTTTTCAAACAGTTTATTAAAAAAGTTCCCGTTGTCAATTCTAAATCAAATCAAATCCCAAATTGAATAATCAAAACAATTTTAAATCTCTCCTGTTAGTAATAAAGTTGATATTGCTAGAGGAGTTTTATCTGAGATACTGGATTAGCAAGGCAGAATTGTGAAATTTGAACCTAATGTGTCACATTTTCGATTCAAATTTCGAATTTTAATCATTCGATCATTTAACTATTGATCCAACAACTCGCCCAGTCGAGACGTTATCAATGGAAGTGAAATATCCTCACGTCAAACATAGCGCTATGTCAACAACTATGACTGTCTACGATTCATTGAACAGCGAGGTACTTTACCCTGAGAGCTAGTTTATTCCAACGTAATAGCCGAAGCCAATGATTAATTTTTGTTCTCTTCTTCTTTTTTAGGGCTACTTACCTACATACATAATCTCATGCCTTCATTCCCAGAGTGGGGTAGGCAGAGCTACAGAATTACAAACATCTCTAAAAACTTGTTGATAATTCTATAACCACAATTTGCACAATTAGGCTAAGATGTTTACCAGCGTATTAGTGACAGGTTGCAAGCCCATCGCCTAACAGTACTACAAGCCTTTATTCCCTTAGTCGTCTCTTACGACATCCACGGGAAGACATGGAGTGGCACTATTCTAACTCGGCAACCACACGAGGCTACTTCCCTCAAAAGGAAAAAACAGAACCATTATAGGATCACTTGGTTGACCGTCCGTCCGTCTGTCCGTCAGTCTGTCAAGACCCTTTATCCCGGGAACGCGCGAAGTTATTGAGTTGAAATTAAAACCATATACTCGGCCTTTACAGTTCCTTGAAACTGTGAAAAAATCAAACTTCTAAGTTAACGTAAAAAAAAGATACGGCCGTTTATGCCGCAAAACTGTATATTTCGACACTCTCAAGGGAATCGAAATATATAGAGTATTTTCCGTTGTCCTAGAACTATGAAATTTGGCAAGTAATACCGTCTTATACTACAAGTATAGGGAAAAATCTGAACACTATATTTTTAATTAGCACACAAAATACAGGGTCTTTAATGCAAGGAACGGCGGTCCAAATCGTATGTAAATCTTAAATACGGAACCCTCGGTGCACAAGTCCGACTTGCACTTGACCGGTTTTTATTAATGGTGATTTCAGATTAAATCAAAAGTAAAAGCCGGACATCTTTCAGTCCGGGAACCTTCCCTCCCCGAATGATACCGGAACTTAATAAATGTTTAAAAAAACAAAAACCCGCCTTCAAAAAGCAAAAAATAACTTCTTTAAAATGGTAGGTAAATAGGTCAGTCCAACTGAAGTCTGCTTTTGGTTAAAATATTGTTGGACGCCGACTTCAGTTGGACTGACCTATTTACCTACCATTTTAAAGAAGTTATTTTTTCTTTTTGAAGGCGGGTTTTTGTTTTTTTAAACATTTATTTTATTTTATACTTTTTAGTGATCCTATTTATGCTGTTACGTCCACTTCTAAATATTAATGAGAAACTATAGAACATTTCAAGCTCGCCGCAGACAACGCCGCGGGAATGTCATAGTCATATTTAAACCTAAATGTGCTTCGGCATAGTCGCTCAACTACCTTAATCGAAATATCTTATCGCCACCCTTGAAATAGGTACCGTTAAGGAGTTCCGGGGGCCATCTGTGGTCTTCATCATCAGTTCCACTTCACCATATAGTACTTTTCAAAAGCAAATGCACGAGTTACAGTGAAAAATACCGAAATCGCTATAGGTGTGCCTATAATATTTGAGGAGTTCTTTTGATTTCTCCAAGATCCCGTCATCAGATCCTGACGTCTTGACAATGGGACCAACTAGAAAGTATACCCATTCAAACAACGAAAAAATTTTTCAAATCGGTCCAGTGGTCTTCGAGTAATCGGGGAACATACATAAAAAAAAAACCCGACGAATTGAGAACCTCCTCCTTTTTTTGAAGTCGGTTAAAAAGGTAAAGAAAGCTATAAAAACAAGATCACATATTTAGCCAAAATAACCGCGAGTCACTTTAGTTACTTTCAGTAAAGGGGTTTGGGTAAAAGTGTTGTCATTTGTAAAATTCATACATTTTCAAGGTGAGCGGCCATTCGTAAAAGTGGTATATTATGGTAGAATTATTAAAAATAAACATATTTTGTTATTTAATGTAATACTCTTAAGTGCATCGGAGCCGAGATATTTAAATATTCATACTTGGGCGTACTTTTGTACTAAAAACTGAATACTTAAATCTTTAAAATCTCCGCTCCGATATTATTTAACGCCATAAATTATATATATCTATGTGTATTTAGAGGTCCTCTAAATAACTATATAAAAATTATCCGTGGCCGCTGAAAAAAAATATGACAATATTCTTCAAACAAATTTACCCAATGCCCTTTCCATTACTACTTACTTAACGTTACTACATACATTTTCCTTCCAATGTGTTACATGCTAAGTACCAATTTCACCAAACGATGTTAAATTTAATCAATGTTAATCGACTGTTAATTCATACATTTTGACAGCTGTTAACGCTCTAATCGTGTGTTAAGTAGGTAACATCGTTTGGTGAAATTGGTACAGTCGAGTTCATAAATATGTATACACTTTAGTACCTTGTCACTTTAATCGCTGTGAAAATTCGTATATGGCAGTTTGAACATGACATTAAATACACAAGGTATGAACTCGACTGTACTAAATTCCATAACTAAGCATGATACTATCAGAACCGAAAATCCAATCCCTTTAACAATCTATAGCCATACATACCTACCCTTCGTGCATACATAAAAGAGCGGTGCACACATTATCCGCAGTATACTACCTACTTATACGTATATAGTAGGTAGGGCGGGCGCGAGAGAGAACAGATGTGGGGCGGGCGGCGCCCTACGCGCGGTCAATACCGCGAATGTGTCTCCAGGGGCCATCTCCCTTGATTCTATTATGATAGTTAATTCTGCCAAGTTTCAGGCAATGGGGATATAGATAGAGCTATAGGAGTCATATAACTTTGTCTCTTGCGTGGATCTTGACAATTTTTTTATGATGATTGACGACTATTTTGACTGTAGAGTTATTAGATATTATTATTATTATATTATATTACAAAAAATACAGATGAAGAAAGCGCGGGCAAATGTTTGTAATTGTACTTATATATTTAGCTACCAAAGGGGTTTGGGTAAACGTGTTGTCATTTGTAAAATTCATACATTTTCAAGGTGAGCGGCCATTCGTAAAAGTGGTAAATTATGATAGAATTATTCAAAATAAACATATTTTGTTATGTAATGTAATACTCTTAAGTGCATCGGAGCCGAGATATTTAAATATTCATACTTGGGCGTACTTTTGTACTAAAATCTGAATACTTAAATCTTTAAAATCTCCGCTCCGATATTATTTAACGCCATAAATTATATATATCTATGTGTATTTAGAGGTCCTCTAAATAACTATATAAAAATTATCCGTGGCCGCTGAAAAAAAATATGACAATATTCTTCAAACAAATTTACCCAATGCCCTTTCCATTACTACTTACTTAACGTTACTACATACATTTTCCTTCCAATGTGTTACATGCTAAGTACCAATTTCACCAAACGATGTTAAATTTAATCAATGTTAATCGACTGTTAATTCATACATTTTGACAGCTGTTAACGCTCTAATCGTGTGTTAAGTAGGTAACATCGTTTGGTGAAATTGGTACAGTCGAGTTCATAAATATGTATACACTTTAGTACCTTGTCACTTTAATCGCTGTGAAAATTCGTATATGGCAGTTTGAACATGACATTAAATACACAAGGTATGAACTCGACTGTACTAAATTCCATAACTAAGCATGATACTATCAGAACCGAAAATCCAATCCCTTTAACAATCTATAGCCATACATACCTACCCTTCGTGCATACATAAAAGAGCGGTGTACACATTATCCGCAGTATACTACCTACTTATACGTATATAGTAGGTAGGGCGGGCGCGAGAGAGAACAGATGTGGGGCGGGCGGCGCCCTACGCGCGGTCAATACCGCGAATGTGTCTCCAGGGGCCATCTCCCTTGATTCTATTATGATAGTTAATTCTGCCAAGTTTCAGGCAATGGGGATATAGATAGAGCTATAGGAGTCATATAACTTTGTCTCTTGCGTGGATCTTGACAATTTTTTTATGATGATTGACGACTATTTTGACTGTAGAGTTATTAGATATTATTATTATTATATTATATTACAAAAAATACAGATGAAGAAAGCGCGGGCAAATGTTTGTAATTGTACTTATATATTTAGCTACCAAAGGGGTTTGGGTAAACGTGTTGTCATTTGTAAAATTCATACATTTTCAAGGTGAGCGGCCATTCGTAAAAGTGGTAAATTATGATAGAATTATTCAAAATAAACATATTTTGTTATGTAATGTAATACTCTTAAGTGCATCGGAGCCGAGATATTTTAATATTCATACATGGGCGTACTTTTGTACTAAAAACTGAATACTTAAATCTTTAAAATCTCCGCTCCGATATTATTTAACGCCATAAATTATATATATCTATGTGTATTTAGAGGTCCTCTATATAACTATGTAAAAATCATCCGTGGCCGATGAAAAAAAAAGACAATATTCTTCAAACAAATTTACCCAATGCCCTTTACTTAAATCACTTGTGGAATATTTTACAGCACTGTAAGTGAAGGGTTAGAGGCGTTTTATAAAAGCTATTATCGCACCGTGTTAAAAGTTCCGATTTGATAGCTGTCAATTCAAAACAATGTGTTTAAAACGCAATGGCACGACTATAATAAAAGCTGGTAAAATCGCAGCTATTCGATTTTCTTCATTAGTTGAAGAGCAATTCAGTACAATTCTCAAGTGTTATCAAAACTAAACCTAAACTGTGTTATAAACCTTTAAATCTGCTTCAAATACGCCAATATTGCAACACGGTTTTGCACAATCGCCATTTTGAACGCTCTATGACGTGGCCCCTTGTCTCCCCAGAGCAAATCGATACCAGTACACACCACAACATCCTATCTCACAACGATTCAACCCAAAATCAACCTTAAACACAACACCGTCCTGGAAATACTAGTAAAAACCGCTTGCGAACACCGTCTGTTTTTCCCTAGAGAACCATCTTGCAACGTTCCATATTTAAATTGGTCTATCCTTTCTGCGCATCCAAATGAAAATCAACTCTATGTTCAACACGGCAGGGTCGATATTAGAATTAAGGCATCCCTTTTAAGAGAATCGATCTCGTTTTATCCTGAAACGAATAACGCCGTATGTAACGTTTTGTATTCTAATTTGAAAAGAGTCTTGTAACTAGACAGTTTGGTTTCATTTTCGTTTAAAAGTGTTTTAACAGGGAGTAGTGAAGTATCTTTTCAAGAGGAATAATTTTAACACGTTGAGGACCGAAGACTCGGTTTGGGATCAATTTTATAAGGGAATGAGGTTGTGGGGCGCTCAGCGTGTTATAACGTGTTCCGAGATTGGTGGAGATCGCAGCGAGGGCTGAGAGAGATCTTTACCTATAATGCTATGTACTTCTTGTAGTATTATTATGCGTATTATAGCATCTTTATTCTATTACGTACTCATACAGTACAACCAAGGCAAAGTAAGCAGTATTAACTCTAGCCTTTGTAGCTTCAATTTATAGGTATATTTAAAGTTTTATGGTATGGTCCACTATCTCTGGGAACGAACCTTCTCGTTTTGAATAACATGAAAGTACTTCTCCAAAAAATCTTTTAATTCTTTCCATACATAAAATCGGCATTTAATTCAAATTCCAACTCTTTAAAACATACATATGAACACTGCAAGAGGGTACATAGGAACATAAAACTACAAATTGAGAATTATCAAATGAAAACATTAATGACATGAATTTGCTAAGAAGAACTCACTTATTTAATTTTACATCATGTTTAAAATGAAAATAAAATAACAATAAAAATAATCTCTGATAAATGATAATAGTTCTTAATATTAATTAACAGTTACCTACTTTTCGCCGTCGTCGTTTGTCGTTGTTTAGGTATCTCCTACCATCTTTTGACCACGTGGCCCCTATCACAAACTATCACACAGTACTTAACAGTTAACTGGTACCAATTCGGTTTGATATACAATTTAAAGTCGGCGAAATCTTACATCGCTAGATTTCATCTATCTATATTATAAAAGGCAAACCTAACTGACTGACATATCAACGCACAGCCGAAAGTACTGGAACTAAAATCTTGAAATTTGGTCCAGGGGTTCCTTTCATGATGTAAGTGAGCACTAAGAAAGGATTTTCCGAAAATCGACCCCCAACGGGAAGAAATAGGGGGAGTAGCGGGAAATTAATTCTACGCGTACAAAGTCGCGGGCGTCCTCTAATATAATATGTACATATATGCCACTACGCAATACAACAAATCGTTGGAACATTTTACCTTAACTTACCCTCTATAAAAAAAAAGCAATACGAACACGGATGCTCCGATCAAAACCCTGGACAAACTAACACCAAAACCCTGGTGTGGTTATTCTCTCAAAAAACGGCGGCCGGTCGGACGGACGAGCGAATAAAAGCGGCGAGTTTAAGTAGTCCCGTCCGACCGAACAAAACACATTTTAGCGTGTGCATTGTCAATTAGGGAGCCTTATACATTCGAGAAGGCTGCCAAATCGAATACACGCGCTAAAATGTGTTTTGTTCGCTCTGTCGGGACTACTTAAACTCGCCGCTTGGACCTTCACTCGAGCAAACGATCACCTTTGCTTGTTGAGAGAATCACAACCCTGAAGTCATCTGTCAAAGCATAAATCCATTCCCATTTCGCTCGCGTTTCCGAGACCCTCTCCCAAATATTTCACTAAAACAGCGAGCTCCGTTTACCCCTAGACTACCGATGAAACTCTCAATGCCCCCCCATCTCCCGACTCCCCCACCCCCACTAACGTGCACAATGCCCCTCGACTTCAGACCCGCTTCGCCACTTTTTCCGTGAAAACCTTTGTCCGTTCCTTTGTTCAGAATCTCGTTTATAGGCAAAGAGAGAACGACTGTTTTGGGGTAATTTTTAAGACGACGCCGGAATTTACAATATTTTAGCCACAGATCAAATTTCAGTGGGTAAGGCCAGCAAAATAGTCAGTTTAACAATACTTTGTTAAGTAATAAAATTTAAATCAGACTCTACAATAATACTGGGTGGATAGCTGGATAAATATGGATAAGGCCTCTGTAAGAGTGCTTGCACTTACGTACTGGTCAGAAAGTGACGGATGTTATATCCATGTTTGTCTACATCGAAAATTCTACATGTTTAACGTTGTCATTCCGTAGATCATTTTAGATAATTCATAAAAAAAACTATTTAGAACTAATTTAGAACACGTCTACATTATTATTCCTTGCAAATATATACATCACTTTTTATATTTTTATACCAACATATGCATGTAATATTTGTAATTAAAAACTATATCTATGCGGTAATATGTCAAATCGTAAATCAACTCTGGCTTATTTTATTCTTTACATCTTGCTTGAATAATAAATTACAGAACCAAGATGAGTAAGTTCTGATAAAACTGCATCGTCCATGCACGAGTGCATGCGTGCGTTTGGTTTTGTAACCGATGCATTTAGTGCAGTCATGCACACTTAATGGTACCAGTTCTGATCGACCAGTTGGAATTAGGGCAGTCTTGCGATATGTAACGCTGTAAAAAAGATGTAGTTTACTGTTGGTATTTCTGGAATCTTTGAATAGTTAATGACACGTGAAGATATGCGATAGATAGATCGATCGATACGAAACGATGCAATGTGTTAATCGTCTTTAGATGCCATGGTATAATTTTGAGGGAGTATAATTTGCAAATTTTACACTAATATCCTAGCATTTTCAGCGGCGCCAGCGCAGCTTTCACGTCTGACGTAAAGTTTAGGAAGTAAATAAATAGCTGCCGCACTCCACCGAAATCTTGAAAAATTGTAAATCATTTCTGATTTAATCATCAGCCAAATTAATAAAAATCTTTGAAACCTTAAAGTATTGTCTTCGTTGTATTGTTTTTTTTTTTCAGTACTATAAAGCGTTTGCACACACATACAATTTCACATGGATTAACCCAGTCCCACATCTAAGCAGGTTAAATTTTGACATTTGCTCATAGAAAATGTGTCAAATTTCCGGACTTCTTCGCCATACTGAGGTCGAGATCGGCCGCCAGTTGGCAGAGGTTACGAGCCTCAAAAAATGAAATACTCTCGCTGATATCTGAGGATTTCAGTGACGTATTTAAAAAGTATTGGCTCAAGCTGCACCGGTCGGAGAACGGACATTTGTAAATATTATGTTTACAAATTATATTTCTTTGTCCCATTCTACTGTCCTTTTTTAATTTCTTTTGTAAATGTTGTAATGTAAAGAAATTTGAAAGTTTTATTAATTTAATTTAATTTAATGTAATTATGTTAATATTGTAATATTGTATGGGTTTTTTGCCTTTAAATAAACAATTTATTATTATTATTATTTATTCCGAAGTAAGCCTATCTATCCGCGGTTTGAATATAGGCCTCGCCCGTTAGAGAACTTAACATACAATAGGACTTTTAAAGTTTTCATTTCATTCTTCACTTTTTTTACTGAAACGGATCGACTATGGCCCTAAAGTGCTATTCTACTCTGCAAAACAATATTGCTTTTGATATGTTATCGTATTGTCAACGTTACGATGACTCTTATTTACTTGGCAGGCACCCGAGTTTAAAACAATACTATAACATATCTAAAGCAACATTTTTTTACCGGGTAGAATAGAGACCTTGACTTTTTTCATGTTTTGAAATATTCCAACCACTCCTGAGCTCCTGGGGTGTTCTTCTCTTAAAAACGGCACTCGGTCGGTCGAACGAGTGAACGAGTGAACGCGCCACACCGGCAAATTTATGTAGTCCCGTCAGAGCGCACAAAACACATTTTAGCGCGTGCATTCTCAATTATGGCCTGCGCAAACCGGTGGACGGGACAGCAGAGGATATTAAATTTGTCAAAGTATATTTAATGCTATTTCAATTGAAATAATGTATAAATTTCAATGCTTTGAGACCGACCTCGGAGCATCGCAGCGGATTGCGGCGGACGAAATTTATAGGGAAAAATCCCCTGCCGTCCGCCGGTTTGCGCTGGCCCTTAGGCAGCAGGGATTCTGTCGATAAGATCTAACGTATAAGGCTGCCTAATTGAGAATGCGCGCTCTAAAATGTGTTTTGTGCGCTCTGACGGGACTAACTGTGTGGCGCGTTCACTCGTTCACTCGTTCGACCGACGGAGCGCCGTTTTTCAGAGAATAACACCCCTGACTCTTAGCTTACCCCAGGATTTCGGTGCCAGGCGCTGACTCAAGACCCCCTCCTCCTCCCTCCCCAGGGAGATGCGCCATAATTAATAATTCGAACAGCTTTTACCTCGCTTCCTGGTGCTTTTGTATACGTTACAAAGAACTGGCAACGTCACTGGCTTGAGTCAATAGTGAATTGGAAAGGACTTGAAACTGCGTCGTTTTGCGCTGGATTTTCCGAACTGTTCTTATTAAATACAAAAGTTATTTACTTATCGAATAGCTTTAACAGAAAGCAATCTTTCAAAACCCGACTGTTGCTAACCAACTTTAAATCGTTATAAATCCTAAATGATCATTCAAAATAAAAAATGATGAAAGAAACCTAAAGATGATTTTTAAATCCCTATTCAATGATACCCCACTTGTCATACTTGGTCGACTTTTTTTTTTAATTCGCACAATATGGCGTCTGGTTGCCGCCATATTGAATTTTGATTACTGTCACATCTTTAGTGACACTCACAAAGTCAAGACAAACCGATTGACATAAAAATCATCAAAATCGGACAACTGGTTTAGTTTTTATAGTGACACAAAGGAACAAACATATAGGCTGTGAAACACATTACCCTCCTCCTTCGGCAGTCGGGTAAAAACACAGTTAACACTGGTTTAACAGATAGCCTGTATCGTAGGATTTAGAATACAAACGAAACTGTCAATAATAGCTAAGTAACAAAACCGGGGCCTGCCGTTTGGCAAAAATATATTTGCCAAATGTATGTTTTCCAACTTTTTCATTTGCCAACACAATTTTTTATAAATAATTACTGCAATTATTTCAGTACCATCGTGTAGAACCCTATTGGTCAGGTTAGGTTAGTTATTATACCTCTAAAATCCTGAAATATTTACGGTTACAGAAAATGAAGAGGGTTTGCAAATGAAACGGTTGGGAAACGATATATTTGGCAAACATATTTCGGCAAAACAAAGATAACCGGCAGGGTAGGGTTGCCATCCGTCCGGGTTTCCCCGGATTTGTCCTAGTTCAGAGGGCGTCCGGGGAGCGTCCGGGCGGGGTTTCATTTGTAGTCCGAGTTTAAAAATTTAAAGTCTTGGGTGCCGCGCCGCTGAGCGACGCGACGGCGGCACGACTCGCGCGCCGCGGTGTGGACAACCGACGAACCGTCCGGGTTCTGGGCTCCAAAATCCGAGGCTTTCACACGTCTTGTCCTGATTGCCAAATTTTAGAGATGGCTTCCAACGCCAGGGGCACAGCCAAGTTGCATTTCAGTGAATATTTTTTTAAGCTGCGCTTAAAGGAGGACACGTGATAATGCTGAGGAGACACCGTGGAGCGAAGTTCTTCCGTAGTTTCAAAGCTAGTACGAGGAAGAAAGGACTCTGGAAACGGGCAGTAGTCTATTTTAAATCGAGTTTGGAGTAACATGTTTCGTTAGGGCTTAGACGACGCGATAGCCTAGTTGGTAGTGACCCTGCCTACGAAGCTAGCGGTTACGGGTTCGATTCCCGGTATGGGCAAATAGTTGTGTGATGAGCACGAGTATTTGTTTGTGAGTCTTGGATGTTTTCTATGTATTTAAGTATTTATTTCTCTATATAAGTATTTATATCGTTGTCTAGTACCCATAGTACAAGCCTAGAGCTTAGTTTGGGACTAGGTCAATTTGTGTGAGATCGTCCCGTGATATTATTATTATTATTTATTATTTAGGGCTACCTTTGTTGTTTGTCCTTTCTTCCTCGTACTTTGAAACTATGAAAGAACTTATCTCCACGATGTTTCCTCAGCACTATGACATGTTCTCCTTTAAGCGCAGCTTAAAAAGAGTATTTCACTCAAAAATGCAACTTGGCTGTGCCCCTGGGGCACGTTTTATAAAGCTACAAGTTACAATTTTACAGGTCTAAACTGGCAACACTGCTCAAATGGCACTGGCCCGTTTCACGAAGCAACAAGTTACAAATTACAAGCGGAAGTCTCTTTCTAACTCCTTTTGCTAGAAAGAGAGTTCCGCTTGTAATTTGTAACTTGTAGCTTCGTGAAACGGGCCACTGGTCGTCATTGGTTGAGGTTGTGTCAAATGGAAACTTGTAACCTGTAAATTGTAATTTGTAGCTTTATAAAACAGGCCCATGGTGAGTTATCTTTGTTTCGCCGAAATATGTTTGCCAAATGTATCGTTTCCCAACCGTTCCATTTGCAAATAGCATTGCTGATGTTTATGGGCGACGGTGACTGCTTACTATCAGGTGGTCATCCGTCTGCTTATATGGCTATAAAAAAGAACTACTTGAGAGGTCCCATCTGATTAGGATAAGGTAAAATTGATTCTCAATCCATATTGATTCTTCACGTTTTTAATCCCCGACGCAAAAAAGGGGTTATAAGTTTGACCGCTATGTGTGCCTGTGTCTGTCTGTGGCACCGTAGCTCTTAAACGGGTGAACCGATTTGGATGCGGTTTTTTTTATTTTCAGGTTTTCTAGCGGTGGTTCTTAGCTGGGTTTCATGAAAATCGGTTGAGCCGTTTAAGAGATATCAGCTCTGAAAGAAGGGGTCACCGTTATATCGGGGGGTTTTATCTAATAGTTATTGGGTTTTTAATTTCGTTTAGTGCAGGGGTCGGCAACCTGCGGCTCTTTGGATGAGAAGCTGCGGCTCTTTAGTTCCATACTTAATTTATGCAAGTACTATTTATTGTTGGCAAGAAAAAAAAAAATGAGGCTGTTTGAAAAAAATTAAATTTTGTATATTGTAATTTTTGACTCTTCCGACTCAAAAGGTGGCCGACCCCTGGTTAAGTGAGGTGAAAGGTAAGTTTAGTCTCTTGCATTACGTTACGTACTGCATTACCGGGTAACTAAGAAATCCAATAAGTTGCAAAATGTACCTTACTGGATTCCTCGTTAAGGTATATTTTGCACCTTAATTATTTTGTTAGTTACGCGGTTTTAGTATCAACGACGATTAGAGACGCACCCAAAGGATCTCGTTGCAACAGCATTCGACTCGCTAAACCAACGCGTAAAAAACGCAGTTATGTGTTGCGTTACATCCTGCGGCCACGATCTAATAAACATCGGTTGAATATTATTAAGTGTGATACTGGTTTTGGTAACCTGTTGGTTACTTTTGTGTTGGTTAATTACAGAGTTATTATGAGCTTAAATTTAATCACTGGTACTCTCTATAAACAAGTCTGCTTTTTATTGCTTATTAACTTTAGTAATGAAAGAAATAAAGAAAGAAATTTATTCGTGACATACATAAAAAAGCACAGATTAACACGTACAAGAAGGAAATAGACACGAAATGGTCCCAACTCAGCGTAATGCTGGCATTAAAGTCAGCGCTGGTCTTCCGTTGGAACCATCAGGTGAAACCACGGAAGGTTACAAACAAAATTATTTGAACACAAAACATGATTAATAAAACGAGAAAAAAAAAAGAAAAAAAAAACGCAAACATCTGAGATTGACAATCCATGCCCGTCCTTAGATGGCGGAAAGGGCAACAGTCCCTTAGCCTTACATGGAGCAAGAAGAGAAAACCGACATGACCTATTTTATC
The DNA here is from genome assembly GCA_946894065.1 of Acleris literana. Taxonomy (NCBI): domain Eukaryota; kingdom Metazoa; phylum Arthropoda; class Insecta; order Lepidoptera; family Tortricidae; genus Acleris; species Acleris literana. Next base: position 5,135,281 of record OX335688.1, on the reverse strand, counting down.
TATGGCAGCGGTGGGAAAAAAACTATATTTTTTTGGAATTTTTTAACTATTTAATTGTAACCTTACTTAAAATTTTCAACTCTACATTTATAGATTCGTGTGCATGTTTTATTTCCAAAGGTGAATTCCAACTACGCAACATGTCTTTATTTATATACTTATTGCTTTATTTCTAGGTTAAGTATTATCATTGTCATAACGTCGGTTAAATTCGCAAACCTCGTAAGTCCATTTTTTGCGAAAATGTTTTTTTTATTGAATCGTGTAGCCAATCACCAAACGCATCGATCTATTATTGCATTCAAACGTCAAACAAACCGTTATTTAAAAAATCTACAAATCTACAAATAGAAAAACTCGTAACTCCCCTCCAGGTATGAAGTAATTAGTATTCATGTGTTTTGTCAGCATGGACTTACGAGTTTTGCTTCACATTTCATTTCGGAGATATGTGGTTTTCTGTATTGGAGCAAATTTACAGCAGGGATATTTCATGGTTTTAGAAACATTTTAGGTATTTTGAGCAAAAATTATGATAACTTGACTATTTTGTACCTACATGAATACATCAGATTAATAAGCTTCCCTGCAACGACATGCTGTAATTTTGTTTTTTTTGTCTCCTGTAAACTTGAGCCAAATGGACTTACGAGGGTTGTGAATTTAACCGACGATAAGTAATATTAACAAAATGACTGACAGTCGAGTTTCTTCTAGCAGTGGTCTCCTCTTGGGATGTGTTGGTAGATTTTTGACGTGTAAACGTGCCCGTGCAGTACTTACTGAATAAACATATTTTTTTATTTTTAAACTTATACAGTGTGGAGTGTCAAACGAAGCAGAGGGCCCTGTCAAGATGCACTGCGCTAACTAACGTTTCTATTCGATTCGTTTTTAAACCAATCGCATCACTGGTAGATGACGTGATACGAAAAGTCACGTGATCTACCCGTGACGCGATTGGTTTAAAAACGAATCGAATAGAAACGCTAGTTAGCGTAGTGCATCTTGGCAGGGCCCTCAGGTCGATAGAGGACGTCAAGACCTATCGATATTACCCCCATGTATGTTCGATTTTCTACTCTTTCAAAGTTAAATATGTTTTCCTCCCTCTGTTACTACTCGTATCTTATGTTGCTAATATAATCTAAACAGTTGAATCTACAGCTTGTTGGCGTGATTAACAAAATTTCAAATGATCCTGTTATTTTAATGCAATAAAATTTATACAGGAGATTTATCATTAACTAGGGCAGTTTTTGGAAAAGTTTGTAAAAAAAATGTTATTTGAATTTTATTGGCTAATGGGTCAGAAAGTTGGAGTTAAAGTTTGGTTTACGGCGATAGTTCAAGAACTAATTATTTTAATAAAAATTGGTAATACTTTTGACTATGACGTTAATTGGAGACTCAAGAACAACTATTCGACTACCCATAAAACAAAAAACACAGCTGTAGATTCAACTGTTCAGATTATATTAGCAACATAAGATGGTAATAGAGGGTGTCAGTAAAATTTAACAAAAACATAAATAACTTTGAACCATTACAGTAGAAAATCGCTGAACATACATGGGGGTAAAATCGATAGGTCTTGACGTCCTCTATCGACCTGCTTCGTTTGATCCACTCCTCCTGTTACACCCTGTATACTTAATCTATGCCAAAATTAAAGTTGATAGCTTCTGTAATTGCTGGGAAACAGCTATGACATACAGACAGACACCGAAGGCTCACCACAAGGGTTCATTTTTTACGGAACCATCGGAAACATCGTAATTTTCCTCTCCCATCCTATCCTATATAACTTGAAGAGATCCCTTAAAGGGATAAGTTCGCCTTTGTACATCCCTGTTATATTTTTGTCTATTTTATATTTTTTATCTATTTTGTTTGTAGAATAAAGTGTTTACATACATAACATCCGAAAATATAATGGTCAATTCACTTTATACTTACAAGTATATTTCTACCCTTTTTAAAAAATCTCGCAAGATATCAAATACGAGTACCTACCTTTGTACTGTTTTAATGCCATTCCAATGCTCAAAATTTTAGAAGAATCGAATTAGATATCTACCAAGCCATCTAAATTAACTAGCTCCTATCTAAAAACCACTACACGTACAAGTAGGTACATCTGTTCCCTCTGCACCCCCCAGGTACCTAAAATCCCTCCAGAGTATGTTTAGATACCTCTAGATATAGGGAGATTAACGAAATGGCTTCTACCCCTCGATCAATACTGGCTACCCCACTGCGTTTACCCCACCACTGAAACTTGGTGTTGCCAGCTTTGAGGGAAAACGTGACACCTTTTTAATTTTTTTAACGTGTTTTCTAACCATTACTTCGTAAATGGACATGTTATTTGCGAAAACTGGGGAAAATTGAATTGTAATTTGAAAACATAAGCTTGAACTGGCTAAAAAGAAATAGTTTAGGCGTTTTCCATACAAATTGATGATTAAGATTGTCTGAAAATGTTAAGGCGAATGTGTAACGGCTTCTATTTGAAACATGTGAGGTACAAGTTTGCGAGGAAGTTAGCACAATGTAAAATGTCTATGATAAAAAGAGGTACCTATTCATACTGCGAAATTGCGGCATTTTATTATAGTGTTGCAATTGAAAAAAAAATGGTAATTAAAATCTAAGGTACGGTAAAGGGAGTGTCTTTGTGGATTCAAATACACAAATAACTTTGTCTTTGTTTGCACAGCCATCAGTGACTCCGTAAATCGAGATTTTTGAAAACACCCGCCTGGCAACATTCCCGTGGCAGTTTTCCGGGCGCCAGACGAGGGGGGCAAAGGGGGAGGGTCTCGTCATCATGGCAACGTAGCTCTAATCTCGCGCGATCTTGTGTCCTTGTCGCGCGAGATGAGAGGTGCGATTGTACTGTATTTTAAGAGGGATTTGGGTGGTTTTTGAGTAGCAAATAACTTTGAGGCGTAGTTATGTGTACTTGTTATGTTATACATAATTATTAGTCGTTAAAAGGTATATAAGTATGTAACTAGCTGCCCGCCAGATTTTTGATTTACCAAGGATATCCGTCGATTTTTCAAGTTTTTTCTTTCATATAAACCTTGTCCTGGCAATAACGAACACAACAAAAAAAGAATAATCCAATTTGGTGCAGTCGTTCGGAAGTTATGCGCGTACATACATTTCAGCGATTCATTTTTATTTGTATAGGTACATGAAGCGATATGTACTTGCGATTTAATATCAACTCCATAGACTTTTGAGTCTATAGAAAACAAAATCGTTAGTAGCGTTTGCATCGGCTACGCCCTCAGATATTATATTTTATCCGCCAAGCAGTGCTTTGGTCAGCTGTCTCAGGATTGCAGTCTTTAGATTGTAGGCTTGAGAATGCAAATATCTATGGGTCAAAGATCCCACTTGCCATCACTGGCCTGTTTTATAAAACTACAAATTACAATTTACAGGTTACAAGTTTCCATTTGACACAACCTCGACCAATGACGACCGGCTATTTGAGCAGTGTTGCCAGTTTAGACCTGTATCATTGTTAATTGTAGCTTTATAAAGGCCCAGCCACACCGCTTGCGTGACGTGCACATGCACGTGCGCGTTCGCTTTCCACTGCGTTGTATAGTGACATGTTGTAATGATAATTCATACTATACAACGCAGTGGAAAGCAAACGCGCACGTGCACGTGCACGTCACGCAACCGGTGTGTCTGGGCCTTAAAACGTACCCCGGGTGGCGTGTATGCTCGTTCGCCTTATACTTGCCTTAAAAAAACTACTGTATGTAAAGTGTCAGTTGAAATCGACAAAAATGTAAACAATTAGTACTGTTTGTCACATAACCGTGAAGCGAGTTTTTTATTTAAAATAACATAACATAACATAATCTCACGCCTTCGTTCCCAGAGTGGGGTAGGCAGAGCTACAGAATTACAAACATCTCTAAAAAACTTGTTGATAATTCTATAACCACAATTTGCACAATTAGGCTAAGATGTTTACCAGCGTATTAGTGACGGGTTGCAAGCCCATCGCCTAACAGTACTACAAGCCTTTATTCCCTTAGTCGTCTCTTACGACATCCACGGGAAGACATGGAGTGGCACTATTCTAACTCGGCAACCACACGATTAACGTTTATTTAATAGTTATTTAATCTTAAACTAAATAGGTAAGTAATGATGAAATGTATATCATTGTTAATACCTCCCTTGATCTTTAAAAGTACTTCGTTATCATCGAGTATAATGGTGAATTGGTTCGTGTGGTTGTGTTTACATCTTTGCCAATTTAATTGATACAGACTATATGTATATTTGTATGCTCTTTTGGCAGCTTATGAGTATTAATTTAATAATTTATATTAAAGACATGATTAGCCTAGTTGGTAGTGACCCTGCCTATGAAGCTCGCGGTCCAGAGTTTGATTCCCATTGTATGTTTTTAAAACATAAAGGTTAAAACATAATACACGTAATTATGAAACATCTAGTCCCTTTCAATGTTGTACGTTTGGCTATATGCTATTTCAAAAATTTCCCAATCGCTCAAAGGTTAACTGGAAGAGATCCCTTAAAGGGGTAAGTTCGCCTTTGTACATTTTTTGTTTCTGTCTATTTTTTTTGTTGTTATTTTCCCGTTTGTACAATACATACATAGTGCATACACATAATATACTTATGTATATAAGTAGGTATGTTTTCTAGACAACATGTCTAGTCAAATCGTATGAGATTATCCCCTTATAATTATTTATATTAATAACATAATTATATTTAACATAGCTATAATTACCACAAAAAGCAAACAAAAGTAGGTAAGCCAACTATGTAATTGCTAAACCGGCCATTTTCCACTTGCTGCGTTTGCGCATAACACCGGCTAACATACAAAGACCCTCCGATTCAAAGAAACATTTACAATTAAGAGCTCTTTAACAACTAGCAGACTTCCAAAACCAAGATAGCTTGAACTCTTTCAGTTATCAATCGACATGCGTGTAGAAGGTCGGAATATATTGGGTTTTGTGATACGAGTGTCTAGTGTAACTTGATCTGTTTGAAGTATGAGTGGAGTTGACGTCGAAGGTCGTAATAAGGCGGTTTTATTGTGAATGGTAATTCATGCGCGGGAGTTGTTGATAATAGATGCGCTCCGCTGGTCTCTCACCTGCGCCTGCGGCTATTGAGTAACGACATATTACAGATCTATGCTTATGAAGATTTTTAACCTCTTTGGAATGTTAAGTTAACTTAGTTACTTTGTTCTTTGTTATTTTATCGAAACACTTAGCGAACGTATCATTACGCAGAATGTCTATGTGCATTTACATCGCATGCGTTAATATTGCATGGATTTTTTAAATAGCATTTCTCAACAACATATGAAAATACCGTAAAAGAGATCACCAAAAGTGAAATTAAAATTAAAATCGGTCAAGTAATTCGGATGATACAAGCATTTTAAAATGCTAATTAGACATAGAGATCCGAAGTGCACCGGTGACGTCATCGTTCAGTACGGCCAAATAAGCTATAAAGCGATGGGTTAGTATAGAAAAAACTACCTTGGCACTCTCCCCCTCCACAACGTAATCACTTATCTGGCTTTTGTCCTGCTCCTAGTATGTATTTAGAAGGCATTTAGTTGCGCCTACGGAAGCGAAACCAAGGAGTAATAATTCTAGATTTAAAGAAAAATTGTATAGAATTTTAGAAATACTTTGTTGATTCGTCATGGGAATGGGAGTAAGATCCTGGGACCCAATTCTCAGGACAATAGAAAACCAGTTAAATACGGAAAATGGGAAAATAAGTAAAAATAAATTGTCAAAATTAAAATTTTATTCAGTAAGTAGACCGCAGGTGCACTTTACCTCAAAAATCTACCAGCACTCTGCAAGAGGAGACCACTGCCGAGAAGAAACGCCGCAAGAAACTCATCAGTCAGTTTTTTTAAATATTGCTTATGACAATGATAATTAATACTTAACCCAGCATTATTAAAAAAAAATATAATTTAAATATCATACGTAGTTGAACTGGAAAACGTGTCAAAACTCAGAATTATCACAGAAGCAAATAAATAAACAGAATCACATATTACCTAAGACGATGCAAGAAAATCACATTAAGTTTTGATGCGTTCTCCTACAGAAACCGAGTACCATTATGTTAACGTCTACAGTATTGACTGAGGAGTTGAACGGAAATTATAGTACGGTCGCAGAAAGACAATCGTTAATTTTGACGTAATTTATTTCTTTAGATTTGACACTGTCATTATGATAGGGTTCTGATGCTCAACAATTAACGTTATTAACTATTACTAGGGAGGATTCTCTTTGGGTATTTGACAAGATGGTGTCGCTTTCATAATTGTTTTTATTTTTTGGCATATTGTGTTGTTTAATGGATAGTAATGATGTATTAATATGCAATAATAGTACATTATTGCCTAGGCATGGAAGTAGGCAATTGCGGGCCGAGTATTGGATTAAACGGACGAGCTTGCGAGTCCGTTTAAAAATACGAAGCCCGCAATTGCTGTTCCTGCCGAGGCAAATATAGTGCTTTTCTCAAAAATCGCAAGAAAAAAATTGTGTTGGAGTCAAATCTTCATCGCTTGAACTCATTTTTTGAATTGCATACAAACAGAAACTTCATGTAAAAAAACCATCACTCCTTACCGCCTTTTTGTTTATGACAAGGAGAAACGCAATTCTTGTTTTAAAAAAAACATAAGCTATTCCAGGCACAAATAAAAAAGTTATGTTTCGAGTAAAATTTGGATGTATAAGACTTGTGCCCTCATTTTATTATGGCCCTTTTCACTTTTTAAAAAGTTACAAGGTAGATAGTAATGGAATTTGTATGCAACATTGCGGGCTTGTGTAGCGAGCACGCAATGTTTTTTTTTTTTAATTTGAGAACTGTCAGTAAACTATGTACTTCGCGTCTCAATATGTAGATAGGAATGTCAACATTTCCGGACATTTTTGAGAAAATTAACATTCAAATGTGCAGTATAATGAAGAATTCAAGTTTGAACACGTATCGCCTTTGGAAGGATTGCTCCAAGAAAATCCCATCTGGTCTTCGTAAAGTTCTACCTACATCGCTTCACGGAGGCTAGAGGATCACCGTACAACGTTGCCTTATGTTTTTTTTTGATATGTAAATGTAAAATATACACTTGACATTGGCAGAAAATGGTTGCTCGATATTGCGACCGGTTGCCATTAAATAAATAAATAATAAATAATAACTATACTAGGCAGATAAGAAGTCCATCCTGACACATCGCAGAATCATGAAGTTTCTGAACGAGTAATGATGACAGCAGATGCTAAACCACAGATATAAATACCCATAGATAACGCAAATGCATCGCACGATAATAAACTGCCCAAAAAATAAATAGCCGAAAAAAGCGACATTTTTTAATCGATTTTGCGCGGGAAACGGAAAATTCTCTTGTCTTGGTGTATCGCAGTTGGTAGCAAAAAGTGACACGGTTGGTTTTCATACAGATTGAGGTGTTTACGTTATCTATGTATATTTATGTCTGTGTGCTAAACTAATTTATTTGTTGCGTGTATTGCTTGACACGCAAGTAACGGCAATGTTTTGTTTTACTGTTGTCAACATTATCAATATCCAGAAAACTCAAAGGTGCGCAAAGTATCAGGTTGGACTTGTTATCTGCATGATACTGTATTGGAAAAGCCTTTGCTTTGCTAATAAGTAGCTTTAGCAGAATCGTTTAAGGCCCGATTTAGACTAAGCGAACGAACAAGAATTCTATGCAATATCTCTTACGTTTTCTTTGTAAAAATAAAGATAAGATGTTTTAGAGCACTCCTTCGCTGGGTCTAAACGCACCTTTAATTGGAACTAGGCCCGACATAGGTAATTGTAAGCGTTGGACTCTTAACTTAACTGAGTTATTCTTTTGGTAATATGCTGATTAACAAACAGAACGTCGTGCAGCACTAAAGAAAGCCATGGCTAATAAAATCCCACTAAACCCACTAAACTACGTCATACTTTTTATATCTCACATAACACATAAATAAGTGATCATTTATGTACCTTGTCACTTGAACGTCGTGTTTGAAATGTCATACAAAATTGTGAAACGATTGAAAGCGACAAGGTACATAAATGATCACGTATTTATGCTGTTGACTGTACAGTGCAACCATTTTCTTAATAGCGATCGGCAATCTTCGTTTTTTTATGACACACGAGTTACATATATACTGTCATTTGCGAGTGCAAGCGTGATAGCGATAGCCAGCCAAAAGCTATTACGAAGCTGGGAATACTGTACCAAGATTAGAGATACCTTAGAACACCTTGTATAAAGAGAAGCAAACGTCAATTTCTTCGTCTACACTTCAATTATGACAATTAAATCCTCACCAGCACCAAACACACGGAAGGGTCCAGTATACTTTCCAACGCGTATCATTTCCAAAACCGACTAATCACTTTTGATAAACAATAGAATATTCACCCTAAATACCTATCAACAGAACATAAAATGCAGGAGAAATAGTCATGTCAGTTAGTTAATTTACGTTGAATAAAGGTTGAGTGGTTAGGTGCGTATGCGTCGATCGCATTGTATTCTAATAACGACCGGGTGATCGCGTCACGAGTCGTGACACTCACGACGGTCTTGTTTATGTGCATTTGAGAGTAAAAATAACTTCAGCCTTATTATTCTTTTAAAGACGGTTAACTATGTTTACCAAATCAGCATTAGTAGCCACTAAAAGTGATATAGCATTAGTAGCTATATCACTTTTAGTGGTGATAGGATAGGAGGATAGGTCCGTCCAGATCGCTATAGATGAATTGCCGAGAGCGTGGAATTGCATATGTAGTGGTAATATGTGTTTACAGGCATTCTATATTTAAATTTCCTCAACTTCTCATACCATCAGCATAAAAACAGTATTGTTATATAATAAATAAGTAATTACAAAAATAATGTAAGCGTCAAATTCTACATACTTTTACAATGCACTAATATATACGTCTTATTTTATTGTATTCTCGTAATTTTCAGAATTATTTTGACTGGGCACGTAAGACTGACTGTAAGTTACACAGTTTGCAAAAAATATGGCAAAAAGTAGCAGTAATTTTGGTCCGATTGAGAGTTAAAGTAAACAAATAATTTTAACTGTCATAAATACTTTGAACTCGAACTAATGTTTTTTTTTAATTCAGCTTACACCGCTGCCCAATTAGTTGAAAAAGCTACAGGTGTTTCTCCCTCGAATATTTATAAAATTACGAATGAGAGTAAGAGTGAAAAATTCAAAGAAACGCAAAAATTCCCCTGTCCGAGTAAGAAAAAGTTACGTACCTACTCGTCCGTCGGCAGTAGATGATTTTGATCGAGAAGTCATCAGGAGAACTATATTTATATAATTGTCATCTGTCCCATACCTAAGCAATTTCGAACCTTAAAGATGAAAATTTAAATAAATGATAGCGACTAAGAGCAAAACAAAGGACATACTTATGCCACTCGTTTAGGGTAATCTCATTAAATTTAGAAAACAACTTAAATGGTTTTCCTTTTCATGCGAACGGTACAACCACTAAACATGCAATTCCACACACACAAACTCACGCCTTTATTCCCAGTTTGGGGAAGGCAGAGCTACAGAATTGCCAACAACTCTAAAAGCTTGTTGATAATTCTGTAACCACATTTTGCATAATCAGGCTAAGATGTTTACCAGCGTATTAGTGACAGGTTGCAAGCCCATCGCCTAACAGTACTACGAGCCTTTATTCCCTTAGTCGACTCTTACGACATCCACGGGAAGGCATGGAGTGGCACTATTCTAAGCCGGCAACCACACAGCTAAAAAACAATATATGCAATTCCACGTTCTCGCTAATTCATCTATACCACAATCTCATCCTTTACCAACCGCTAACCAGTTCTGTCAGCATTGTTGTGTTCCGGTGTAGGGATAAAACAACCCTTAGTTCCCATGGTTGGCAACAAATACAATCACGCATCTTTCCCGTAGAGGTATGCGGAGACCACTTCATTGGCAACACATTTGCGGTCTTAGGATTTCAGTCTTAAGATTGTAGTCTTGAGTATGCAAAAGTCTCATGGCCGTATTAATAAACTCGTCTTGACTGAGATGCCTATCTCGAGAGACGTCAAAGTAAACGTCAACCCATAGAAAGCTGTCAATTGACTAATGGATAAGCATTCGTGCGGGTCAAGAAAAAAAAAAGCTGTTATTTTTGACAAGTCTTCAAGTGACTGACATCTCACCTAAGATTAATACGGCCCTCAGATCCTACTTACCATCAGGTGGCCTGATGGGCTCGTACGCCTTCCCCATGCCATTTAAAAAAAAACCGTCCTCGGAGCTGTTGTTTATTGTGACTTCCTCAGGAACAGTCTAATTTTTCGTGATAAAATGTATTCTCCGTCCTTCCCTTCCCATCCTTCCCCGGGGTTCAAGCGATCTTCAGCTTCAGGTTCAACGTCAAATCTAGGACATTTGTCAAAGTGACTTTTGACTTTAGTTGACCGACACAAGATTCTTTTTCGAAGTAACAAACTTGGCTCTACGATGTTAAAATCGGTTCAGCGTTCTTACTGTGAAAGGGTATCAAACAAAGACAAAGAATTTCTTTCACATTCATACTTTAAGTAGAGATATGGATGGATATGGAATGGATAGTACGGAAATATTGGTATTCTCTTCAATTAATAATTCGATTAATATTTTGCCGAAAAGATATATTTTCGTTACATAACATAGTTTAACATAGCAATTCTTTGGCTAACGATAGATGTATAATTTTAGCTTGGCAAAACAGAGTTTGAAGGCGTTGTTACAAGTGAAATTGACAACATGATCCATATTTATTACCCGTGATGATTGCCACTTAAGAATATTGTATTTCCCACCATGGGGGCCGATTTTTAACTTTCGAGCGCTCGAAAGTTTCTTACGGAAGTAAGCAAAATCTGTGAAACCGTATTTTTGAAATTACGAGCGATAGAAAATTTAAAGACGAGTGGTCCACACCATTCGTTTTCAATTCTACCGCTCGTATTTCAAAAAAAAAGGTTTCACAGATTTTGCTCACTTCCGAGTGAAACTTTCGACAGCTCGAAAATCAAAAATCGGCCCCCATGTCTTACTGTTTTTTGCCAACCTAGAACCTTGGTTCTACCAAGGATCTCATGACATCCGATACTATCATCACCCCTATTACGTTATGTCAACAAATTTCTGAAGTCTGCTAATCAACACGGCCGTTTCAGCATTAGGCGCCAATGAACTGTGGTGTCATGTGGCAACACTGCGGTTGCGTGAGAAGCGCATCCTGGCCGCGCACGCGCCACATCTCCAGTGGTGCGCGTCAGTGTTGCTGTGCTTCAGGAAAAAACCGAGTTTTAGGGGAAATAAAGGAATATTAAACGGGTGTCTTTATAAGAAACCGCGAAAATATTTAATTTTAGCACCTTTACTCCCCTGTTGTGTAGAACTGAGACCTTAGTTTTAAGAGAAATGGGGAAAGAACTAAAAATCAGGTGTCACGAGCAGTATGAAGATGCATTGGACCTTACTACCTACTATGAAGGAAAAAAAAGAAAGTCATTGCAATGCAATCTGGACCAAATAGTTTTTTTAAAATGGTCTGTTACTAGATATTTTTCAATTAAAGGTAAGTAGTATTTTTTAAAGGTTTATCCTAACGGACCGCTACAAGGGACCTTCAAGAGCTCATACTCTTTTCTCAAACTGTTGCTATGGGCGCTGGTAATTTTTACCATCAAGGTTGTCATCCTCGCCATTAACTCGCTTTTCAATTCATGAAAATCCATGCACTGAAATGTTAATAATATTTGAACGGACAACTAACTTTTTCTAGCATAATAAAAGTAAAGTCTACTTAAGTTACTGCAATTTTATATCTCTAGCAACACGTGGCAAGATCCGCATGTTACGTGTGACAAACATTTAACAGATAATTTTACTCAAGCGACACACCCTCCCACACCCCGCCCCTGGGACCTCAGTGTTGCCCGTAATGACAGTTTATACACCCCTTCAACTAAGGTAATTATTACATTCGTAATTTGAACCATAATTCGCCGCACTAATGGCGGGAATGGCTGAACATTTGTTATCAAATGTGTGACCTTTGTTATTAAAGAAACTGAAATGTTTCTCCTGAGGTGTGTCTAATGACGGGTTATTAATTAATTTAGCTTGTTTTTTGTAATTGCTATATTTTGAAAGATGCATATTATTGCGAATTTATTTTTATCACTAATTTAGTTTTAAGAAACTATTTTTCTGATTTTATAATATTGAAATTCCAATTTAGTTCAATTCGGAAAATACAGAAAATCCATATCCATACTAATATAATAAATGTGAAAGTAACTTTGTCTGTCTGTTTGTTACGCTTCCACGGCTAAACTACTGAACCGATTTCGATGAAATTTGATATTGATATGGAGATAGCTTGAACACCGAGGAAAGACACAGAGTACTTTTTACCTTCGAGTAGAAATAAACGACTTTTATCTAATTATAAAAAACATTATTTTTTTAGTTCAATCTATAAAAAATCATGCAAATATTTGAAATGATTGCCACTACTTACTCTTCTCCAGAAAGCTTCGATGGCCAGGTGTCGCCATGTACGAGTACCAAGTTTTTCTAACTTACAGTACATTATTATTAAAGCATAATGAACAAACCTGCACATTGGAACAGCTGAGTGTGTAAGAGGGTAATTGTACATAAGATACTCGAAGTGTATTTCAAAGGGCTTATCTGTAAAATAAGGTAAGTTAAGATACTTCTTTAAATATATAAAAATCACCACTTGTACAAAAGAACTTTAAAAAGTGATGGTGCTGTTAAAAGTAAAATTGACAAACAAAATTGCCACTTGAGAATATTATAATTCCATCCGTCGCCGCGTTAAACTTTTTTGTCCACTCTTACCGATTAATCTGGCAACACTAAATCACTAGAATCGATACCCCGATTGCCCGGACGGCCGTTACGAATAGTTTTTTCTCGTGCATTTCGTGTTGTGTTGCCACATTATTCATTATCTCTGGTCATGGTAGCGGTGTCGAGAACGAAAACGAGTAATTGTTTTTATTACATTAAGTTTAAACGAGAACGCGTTTTTCCGCTAGCGTAAAGCGAAGCGATATTCTCTTTTTTACCCAACCGGAAAACTTAGATGATAAACCACTGACTGATTACGTGTATGTTATGAGTGTTATAACTTTATAAGTTTTATGACATAATGACGTAGGGTTCTTTGAATTCGTTCGTTATTTTAATCTTAAATTATAGTAGATTATACACCGAGGGGATAAAGCACTGTTTTATGTCACGGGCGCGATATTGAATCCTGAGCAAATGAGGGACTACAGATTTAACTCCCGAGCGTAGCGAGGGTGTTAAATCTTAATTCCTGAGCGAAGCGAGGGAATTAAAACGGAGTCCTGAGTGCAACGATTTATTCAAGCTCGCCCAAGACGAAAACAGCTTTATCCCAAAGGAGAATACTCTACTTTTCTCACCTTTTGTTTGATTTTCTTTGTTTTGCGTATATGGCTTGTAGTGGCCAGTTCGATTTTCAAATAAGTTCTGTTTGCTGTAGGTTTCTATGGAACAATTTTTCATACGAATTCAAATCTCATTATTAACCACTACTCATTATTATTGTACTGAATCTCATTATAACCCGCTGGTTAGCCGATGGCTATAATCACTTACTTTAGGTGAGGTTTGCATGATATATAATTGGGCAAATTCGAGCATGTGGTGTGAAAATATTATTATGTTACGACGCGGTTCTTTTAGTACCTATTTGATAAGATTTAAATTTCGATTGCGATTGTCAACTATTTCTACATTTTACACACGTATGGAAACGCAAGGCTAAAACGATTTAACTATAACATCTCGATAGTAAATCTAAGCCCACCAAAACACTACCTTTCCAAGATGTCGATCTGTTAATAATTGAAAACACTTTAAGATGTTAACAAAGAGTCAATTAACTTAAACTGTAAACAAAAGGACAATTATCTCTTTGACGTCTTAACCACGCATGCGCTTTACGGTAGTGTTTAACCACTTTAATTTAACACCCAACGCAAGCTAAAACACACCTTATTCCTAGAACATAGAGCTTGTCGTAACGGTAGAGTTATCTAAGTATTCGTGTAACGATGCGCACGCAGAGTAGAACCGACCAATGACCGCGCTTTCACTGTCGTCCATCTTTGTCGTTACGTTCGATTTTGATTTGAAATTGGAATTGTGTCTAGCCAAGATTGTTGGTTGTTTAGTTGATAAATTGATGTTAGTTTCACGATAGATGGCGGTAGCTAACAAGGAGGGAGTGGTAGCTTTCGTTTTTAATGTACTTCTTATGGTTTATTTGACGAAATTCTTATAAACATCGTCAATTACATAATGGGGGAAATTGGGATCAGTGTCCTCAAATTTGAAATATAAGTGAACCTTAATTTTAGTTGTGGAAGGACCTTGTTGAGGTTCCGTGCGGATTACTTCCGCAAAAATTTTATAACAGTGTTCGCATTGTTGTGTTTTAATGTGTGGTAAGACAACCGGCGAAATGACTAGCTTATATGCATTCCATGTAAGTCGTCAGGTGTGGCAACACCATTTTCAGTCTTGAGATTGCCATCTTCAGATTACAATCTTGAGATTGAAAATGTCTCAGATCCCACTTACCAGCAGTGTTATCCTTGCCAAAAAATTAAATTTTCAGTTTTCGAAAATCCTTAACGTATGTACTTTGTCAAGTCATGGCAACACTACATCCGTCAAATTAGTCCGTCTAATTATGGATTCTATAGGAACTAGTGTTGTCCCTAGTAGTAGTTTCTCAGGATGTTTACTTAGCCCAGCTCAGGTGCGCTTTGCTTCGAACCGCGTGTTGATTCTGCACAACGCCAGGGCTGGCACTACCGCCATTTTAAAATATACTTTAGTATAGTCCATTCGTTTAGATAGTGTCGCTACACTCGCACGTACTTGTGGTTATCGTAATAAAATACTAATATAATTCTATGTAAACTGCCAAATTAACTTGCGGGTGTTACGGCGCCAGTGAATTTGGCAGTTTACATCGAATTATATTACAATAACCACAAGTACGTGCGAGTGTAGCGACACTATCGAAGCTAATGGACTATAATTAAGTAGTTAAAAAATTCCAACATAATTTCGACCTCTATTTCAGAAATGATAAGTTGTAACTATTATACGACCCTATTTGTCAGGATCGTAGCAGGTGGAAAGAAGTGGTCTCTGCATACGCCTCTGGGTAACAGACGTGATTTAATTTATTTATATAATGTATGTAATTAAATCGACAAAAGCTCCCAAAATAATTTTGAACTCTACTACAGAGCTGATAAGCGATAACTATTAAATGAGCTCACAAATTTTCATTACGCTAAGAACCGGCTAAGTTATATTAGACTTGCATTTTTTTTATACGCGTCTGAATCCATCCTTTTATGAACTACAATGCCGCTAACAGACCGACGTGTGTTTGACACAACACAGATCGTAATAAGCGTTAAACTTATAACAAGTTACCCCTCCTTTTGCGTCAGGGGTAAAAAGGGTTTGGAAATAGTAATAGAATAGTGCTGTAAGAAGTGGAAATGGACACATGATCCAATTTTTACCTAAATACTGCTTAACGTTGTGATTACTACTTGAGAAGATTGTAATTGCCACCAGCCCCTATAGGGTATAAATATATTTCACCCTGACAATGATAGGTAACAGATGAAAATTCGGTTGACACTGCAGTTAATAAGTTTTTACATCAATAGGATTCATACAAGCTGCGCAATGTACCACAATCTTAACACCACTGGAATGTCACCTGTCATTGTCGGGATCGTGAAATAGGGGGCTGGTTAAACTATTTAAAATTACTTCTTCTTCACTTAGTCTATACATATAATATTCCTATAGTATAATTGTTATATTTTAAGACTATAGTCAAAGTTTTCATTTTCCCACGGTGTTGTAAGAGACAACCCTAAATGAGATCATCTCTTGTATTCCAGTAAACCGCGGCGTGGGAAGCACCGCCCACCTGGCGCATGCTCTTGTATGTTGGTACTACGGAAGGGATGGGAGGAAGAGAAGAGAGAATCTAGGAGTCATTGAGGAAATTATGGGAGGCTCTCTAGGACGACTAGGCTTCAACGAAAAAAACAAAGGACAGTCTCACACAAATTGTCCTAGGATGTGATTCTCTTAGCTCACAGCTCATATATATCCGGCGAGTTTAAGTAGTCCCATCAGAGCGTACAAAATACATTTTAGCGCGCGCCATCTCAAGTAGGCAGCTTTATACGACATAAAGCTTGAGTCACCTCTCCGTCCCAAATTAATCTCTACACCTGCGCTATTAGGTGTGTTTATCGACGTAGATAAGCGTCGATAAAACATCTGTCACTTTCTGACCAGTATGTAAGTGCGAGAGTGAGGGCAGCTTTATCCACCGCGGTATATTTTAGTACTTTGTCCCAGTAACATATTAAAATGAGTGGTTTGAATTTAATATATTAGTCGCTAGCTCCTTTTTTTCACATCTGGTCTTTATTAATTTAGTTATGGCAGTATAGGGGTGTGTCCTGGGTAAAAAAGTAATAAATCTAATTAGTCCGTCAGTAAGATTATCAAAAAATATTGAACACGTATTTTTTGCTTTTTCAAATCAATCAAAATTGACAAATATAACGCGCATCAAAGTTCGGGAATGGGGGCTCGTGACGGCTCCAGTGTCACAACGTGGTATAAAGTGTGCCACGGCGTGACGTCACGCGAAACTTCAACGAACTTTATCTTCGTATTTTTTTTTTGACAAAAAAAAAATACGTGTTCAATATTTTTTGATAATGTAAAACACGGACTATTTAGAATTTTTTAGGACACTTTCAAAATTTTCTCCATTTTCCCTCGGTATTGGAAGAGGCAACCCTAAATGAGATCATCTCTTGTATTCCAGTAAACCGTGGCGTGGGAAACACCGCACACGTGGCGCATGCTCTTGTATGTTGGTAACTCGGGAAGGGATGGGACTCCCTGAGAGGAAGAGAGGAGAAAGAATCTAGGAGCCATTTAAAGAAATTATGGGAGGCTCTCTAGGACGACCAGGCTTCAAAGAAAAAAACAAAGGACAGTCTCACACAAATTGACCTAGGATGTGATCTCACCATTGATTGGTAACCCGGGATCGATATAGCATTGCCTTCACAGGCACCTTACAAAATAGTTTAAATAGCACTTCGGTATCACTTAACCACTGTCAAATTGAACGAATGATTAAATCGTCACGCAAACGTCATTAACTTAACCAATGTGCTGATATTCACGCAGCTAGCGAGTTCGTCGGCCTCGCGCCACGGCGGATTTTAATCATCTATTCAATAGGTAAATTGGATAGAGGAACTTTTTTTTTAAAGTCATACCAGGTTTGAAAAATATCGTGAGGACTACACACAAACAAACGTGATTTTTTTGCAGTTTTTTGCTCGATATTACGGCAATACCACGCTTGAAATATTCACATAATATTTACTTGTATATTCACTTTAAAAATAAATAATTCCCATACAGCAAACGTTTTATAGATAACTAGAGGACCCGCGACTTCGCACGCGCAGAATCAGTTCCCCGCTACTCCCCCGATTTCTTCCCGTTGGGGGTCGATTTTCGGAAAATCCTTTCTTAGTGCACTCCTAGGGTTCCCTAGGAATATTCTCTCCAAATTTCAAGCGGTTCAGCGGTTTGGGCTGTACGTTGATATATAAGTCAATGAGTCAGGTATGTCATTTATATATATATATATGTAGGTAGTACGGAACCCTTCGTGCGCGAGTCCGACTCGCACTTGGCCGGTTTTTAATACGGCTGCCATTACGCAGTCAAGTAAATAAAAAATAAAAAATAAATATCAGGGGACAATGTCACACAAATTGACCTAGTCCCAAACTAAGCTCTAGGCTTGTACTATGGGTACTAGACAGCGATATAAATACTTATATAGAGAAATATATACTTAAATACATAGAAAACATCCAAGACTCAGGAACAAATATTCGCGCTCATCACTCAAATATCTGCCCTTACCGCTTGAACCCAGGACCGCTAGGCTCGTAGGCAGGGTCACTAACAACTAGGCCAACGACTGTTGACAACACGATAACATCTAAAAAGCAATTACGTTTTACAGAGTCGAATAGAGCTACGGATTCTCTTCTTTCATTCTCACCCGGCGGCGCTTCTTCTCTGAAATTTGACCTGAAGCTTCGGATTTATAAATTCGGAGTACCCCCCATTCCCCCCGGAATCACGGATATGGTAATATTTCGCTGACGGTTTACACGGTGGTCCACCGTGAGAACACCTCATGACGCATCCTGCATGCAGATGAAATTGCATCTCGAGAATGCACCGGCTAACACACTTAACGCTTTGAAATAAGATTGAGTTTTGAAAATACCACATGCGTTTTATTTTTGCAGAGCTAAAGTATATTTTGAAAGCTCGTATGACGATTTAAAGTTTTAAAGGAAAGTGAAACTAAAGCGTTTACGCTTATGTTCTTTTTTGGATAAACTTTCTTGTATTATGTACGAGGTATTTATATTTTTTAAGTCTAATATACTATGCCTTGTTTATCCCACTCTCCTGGATTTGCTGTTAACTTTAAGAATTGAAATTTGATTCCTTTGAATTCAGATGACGGATCGTGTTTTTAACCGACTGCCGAAGGAGGGTAATGTTTTCATCTGTATATATGTACTATCACCAGCAATAAAATAAGATCCAACATTGGACTCAAAAACATCTGACACGTATGTATGTAAACACTTTATTGTACAAAAAACAGAAAATGAAACACAATATTTTAGAATTGGAATGTACAAAGGCGAACTTCTCCCTTTAAGGGATCTCTTCCAGCTAACCTTTGGGTGATTGAGGACAATAAGAAGAGAAAACCGGGCAAGAGCATGTCGGACCATGCTCAGTGTAGGGTTCCGAACCGAAGTCGTTACTACAAACAAATTAGACATCGCCACAAACTAAACTATGCCGTTGGAAAACTGTTATTCCGATACATCGACATAGGTCGCGGTCAGTTTACCAACACCGCAAATAAGTTTTCAGTAGGTATAAACATTTAAACCGTTTGCAACTCAAGAACCAATGAAGTCTACTTAGTCGTGATAGTTTTCCTACTAAATTCATTATATGCGCTTTCTTTTCAGATATTTTTCAGATTTTTAGTATTTGTAATTTTGGCTGTAGGGGGGGGGACACTTGACTCTAACAAAAAATTGCGCTTTAAAGCTTAATATTTCATAAACGGATACCTTAATCGAAATATTTTTGAAAGACCTATCCAACGACACCCCACACTATGGGGTAGACGAGAAAAAAAATACATCCCCACGTTACGTGTATGGGAGGTACAAAACGTAAACTTGAATAGGATTTAAATAGTTCTAAATATGTAAAGGGTCGTATTTCGCGCAACCAATGACCTTCTTTTTCATTTGGCCTCGGTAACGTTTCGTTAAATGTTTTTCCAAGATGCAAATCTAGTGTCAAAGTGCATCGGCGCTTCCCGCCGCTCTATATGCAAACACCTCACAAACACTCGAACACTCTGGACTGATTAACAGAGACTATCACAGAGTAGATAACACTGGCAGAAAGTACAGTACTATCATTCCCATCGCCAAAGCCATTGGCAAAGTATAAATAGTAAAGGTCATCTCTAGGAGTTTATGTTGCCTATTGCCGCTCGGGCGCTGTTTGCATCGATGCGCGTCGCTGGATACTTAATACACACGCAGCCAAACGTGGCGACGACGACGGCTAGCGCGTCCCCGACTAAACCGGCTTTGTGCGTCCTGTTGAGTTTGCTTGTGGTGGCTTGCGGCGCATATGGTTGGGGCACGCACACATGCAAGTCGTTCTTTTAGTTAGACCTAGTAAAAAGGTTATAAGTCTACTTAACTCGTACTACAAAAGGGCATACACAAAGCCGGAGTATAAGAGACTTAAACCCTTTTTCACTTGATCTTCAGGAGACTTATACCCTTTTTCACTAGAGCCCCAGAATTTTTGTTTAAGTTAAAGAAATCTATGCTTTTCCATGGTATCTAGTGCTGCCGATTCAGTCAAATGGCGTCACTACAAGTAACTTGCGAGGACAAAGGTCAGAGCCTCTTCTTCCTTTTCCTCATCAGGTTTTGACCTTATCTAAAGCCACTCTAAATAAGAATCTCATATTCATTCCGTACATCTCTCTCAAGTTTTTGAGCCAAGAAATTTTACGTCAGGTCTGAGCTTGTTTATGTACCTCTAGCGATATCGATAGAGACTGGTTGAATTTACTTTGTTACTGTATTGCATCTTGCATCCAGTGCAAAGCTCAAAAGTACAAAATATTGTTATTTCCATAACCACTTACTACGTAAGCTACCAATCATAACTTGAGTCATCGTTAACATTATTAATATGATGGTTTATATCTTTGGAAATCATTCATACTCTTATGTATGTATATATGTAAACACTTTATTGTACAAAACACACAAAAAAAAGCAAAATGTAGGAGTATAAACGGGCTCCGTATTATTAACATTTGTGGTCGCATTGTCAGATTTTCAAGACCTAGTCGCACAGAGGTCTTCAAGAAATAGGTAAAAAATACCAAGCAATAGTTAAGGCATTATATCTACACCTGTGCAGCGGATGTGGTGGCAAAGGTGACTTCGATCCAGCCGCTTGAATATGCATGCCGATCTTTATTACGTCTTTCGATATTGTTCAAGATGTTTATCGATTTAAATTTAGAAGCGATCGATTTTTGTTTGCGAATCGGACAAAGGCGATTAAATTAGTATTAGTAGTAGGGTTTACATTTAATTAAGGTTTGCGAGTGACGAAAAACTAAAGTAAGATCTTAAAACGTTCTTCGGGTTTGTATTTCTCTCTCATTTGCTTTCATACGTTCTCATACTTTATAACCGAGGTGGCGCCGAACCTTAAAGATTTTTTAAGACATTTTGCACTGTAACACGCGTCTATTCTACAACGTGGCTAAATTCTACGACAGCAAACAATATTGCTTCTGACCTGTTATCGTATTGTCAACGTTTTGATAGCTCTTATTTACTTGACTGTCATGGCAGCCGAGTTAAAAACAATATCATAACAAGTCAGCAATATTGTATAACGTCATAGAATAGAGGCTTTGGTTCTTTGTTCATTCTGGGTCTATAGTCTGCTTTTGACATTTTCGGTCGCCATTACTGTCAAACGTTAACTATACGATAACATGTCAAAAGCGATATGATTTTACACAATAGAATAGAGCCCCTGAATACATTTTAATCATTCAATTATGTTTGTGTTTATCGATTTTTTGACCAACTTATTGATAAATTCGAAGAAATATTGCTTTACTATCATTAAAAAAAACTCGCAATTACTCTGCGCTATCTCCATCCTTATCATTCAGATGTTAAGTGTTCTCACCTGACATTAGTCATTAGGCAATATAGATTAAGGAAGGAAAGAGAAAGCGCATTACTTAATGATCTAGAGACAGAGAGGAATGCTAATGCGCTTGCGCAAGTGCGTTACCTACGAGATACTTCCCTTGGGATGGACAATGAGGATTTGTGAATTAATGCGATTAGAGCGTTAAAGCATTTCTAGATTACAGAATATTAAGATTATTTAGTGTCCGAAAGATACAAAATGGCGATTTAAGGAAATCTTATGACCTGTTAAACTTTCCAAGATCTAGTCAGAAGAGATAGAACTATAGGAGCCTTGGATTTCTTTCCCTTTTTTTACAACAAACAGACAGAAGTCAGAACGCTGATTAAGCAGCTGGACCTAACGACATTGTAGATTCGGAAGGCATTCAGATAAGTAGGTACCTACAGTCACGGGCAATAATATATTATGCAACATTGGCCGCGAAAATATCTGATACGTCTCTATTACTAGAGACATAAGAGCGTGTCAGATATTTTTGTGCCCAATTTTGGATAGTATATTATTGCTGGTTACTGTACCTAACCTACCTCAGCTACTTCAGACAACGAGAAAATAACAGCATACAGATACAATAAAAGTCTACTCAAGCATCAGTGGTCATATTGTGTTTCGTTATAGGGATAAGACGATACGACTTTCCAAAGATCTTGGCCCATAATCCTACCCGGTCAAAAAATGTTTCCGTACATAAACTATATGGTGGTAAAGGGGTTTGGGTAAAAGTATAGTCATTTGTAAAATTCATATATTTTCAAGGTGAGCGGCCATTCATAAAAGTGGTAAATTATGATAGAATTATTAAAAATAAACATATTTTGTTATGTAATGTAATACTCTAAAGTGCATCGGAGCCGAGATATTTAAATATTTATACTTGGGCGTACTTTTGTACTAAAAACTGAATACTTAAATCTTTAAAATCTCCGCTCCGATATTATTAAACGCCATAAATTATATATATCTATGTGTATTTCGAGCTCCTCTAAATAACTTTGTAAAAATCACCCGTGGCCGCTAAAAAAAAAGACAATATTCAAACAAATTTACCCAATGCCCTTTTGCAGTTATGATGACCGACGTTTTAATTTAAGTAAATAGTTTTAAAAAAACCATGGAGGTGCAAAGAAGATTAGCTATTAATATATCTTTGATTAGTTAGGTATATGAAATCCCTAATTAAAGTGGGTAGTTCAGTCTTCGTAGTTCTTAATGCGACATATACCATAATAAAGTATACATATTTATCTTGAATTCCCGCCCAATTTCATTTCTGTACTCCCTGGGTATTATTTTCATACTAGGTGGGCCGTGATCTTTAGAATTTTTTTCTCAATACGAAATGTCGATTTTTTTACATTATTAATACCTACCAGTAAGGATACTAGGAATTTACATACATACATAAACTCACGCCTTTATTCCCAGTTTGGGGTAGGCAGAGCTACAGAATTGCCAACAACTCTAAAAGCTTGTTGATAATTCTGTAACCACATTTTGCATAATCAGGCTAAGATGTTTACCAGTGTATTAGTGACAGGTTGCAAGGCCATCGCCTAACAGTACTACAAGCCTTTATTCCCTTAGTCGACTCTTACGACATCCACGGGAAGGCATGGAGTGGTACTATTCTAAGCCGGCAACCACACAGCTAGGAAGGCATGGAGTGGTACTATTCTAAGCCGGCAACCACACAGCTAGGAAGGCATGGAGTGGTACTATTCTAAGCCGGCAACCACACAGCTAGGAAGGCATGGAGTGGTACTATTCTAAGCCGGCAACCACACAGCTAGGAAGGCATGGAGTGGTACTATTCTAAGCCGGCAACCAAACAGCTAGGAAGGCATGGAGTGGTACTATTCTAAGCCGGCAACCACACAGCTATGAAGGCATGGAGTGGTACTATTCTAAGCCGGCAACCACACAGCTCAATCAATCAATCAATCAATCAATTTCCTTCTCATTATTACTATTTTTATCAGTCTTGCGGCTGGTACCTACTGTGTTTTTATGATCACTATTTTTATATGGCATGCAGGTACAGTCGTTAACATAATATAGTTTATAATGAACAGACGACAATATCTGAGGCAGGCCAAATGTCACGTAGTGTTGTGATAATTTTTTTTTTTGAAAAGGTGTTGTGATAAAAATCATCTTTAGGTTTGTCTCAAAACATGCTACCTATTTTATTTTTTATATTTTTATTCATTATTTACTGAGAAAATAAATAAATAAAGGAGAATGGGCAAGAACGCTGGCCTTTACTCGAAAATCTAATTTAAGACCAAAATCCTAACCTCAACGGGCGCACAATCGCTGTGATTACTGCATTTTGGTTTAAGTGCAGGTATTTTTATCAATAGAACTTATAGTTCTTATAGACGATTTTAACATAATTACCTTGAAATACCGCCGTATTTGCATGGCGATAACTTATATCACACAAAGATTTAGAACTACCAGCCATAGTAATAGTTTTACAACTTAGAATTACCTATCCGGTGACATATCGCTTGTCCTTAATGGTCAGATAGGCCAATTTCCCACCCTCCTTTCTACTCATTTTTCTACGTAACAGCTAGTGCTAGAAAAATCAAAACGCGATTACAAAGTAAATGACGTCATTCCGAAAACTAGTCCAAAGCGGGCGTAGCAAACACTGATAATATTCAATAAAAAAAATCTCAGTAAATTAATAAAATAATAGAAAAAAGTAGAACGCTAGACAAACCTATTTTTATCAGAACACTTTAAAAAAAGTCCTGTTGTAGGTTCCTAACGTTCAAATTAAAAAAATCTAATCACTGTTTGAATGTAATGTGATGTTGAGAACGGACAAAAGTTGATTTCAGACTAGGTACCATTTTTTTCCTACCTTCTTTCTTTTTGACGTTGAGGAAGGAAGATGAAACACACTTTCATATAATGCCGCCAATGGGAAAGGAATCCAGATCTTCCTTTTACCATTATATTCAACTCCTTTTACCACGTGGTATTCAAATTCAGATACAGATAGTTATAAATAAGCACAACGAAAGAAGATGTTGCCAGCCCACTGTAATTTTGAGCAGCTAAATTACGTAGGTTAGATTGGGTTAGACATGTGATTTTTCTTCTGGGCAAAGGTCTCCCCTCTTTTTCGCCACTCGGCCCTATCCAGAGCGCATTCTTGCCAATCCCTCGCAAAGGACTCTAGGTCGTCTCGCCATCTCCTTCTGGGTGTACCTCTGCTACGATGTCCGTCGCGTGGAAGCCAATGGGTGGTATTTTTGGCCCATCTCCCATCGTGCATGCGGAAAATATCCCCAGCCCAAACTTGACAACTTGATTTGTGATTACCAAAACAAAAAACTCTAGCGGCGAAAATGTCTCTCGAAAGGATTCATTAAAATAATAGGTAACAGTCGAGTTCATAAATATGTGCACACATTAGTACCTAGTCTATTTAATGTCATGTTTAAACTGCCATATAGGGATTGTCACAGCGATTAAAGTGATAAGGTACTAAAGTGTACACATGAACTCGACGGTACATACCCCTTTAGGCAATGATATAATATAGTAAAAAGAGGTATATATGTTATACGCACTTCGATAGAGCACCCTAAAATCAAGCCAATTGGTACACCTTTACTTAGTCTAGCGCCGTCAACGGAACCGTGAACTAAATAGTCTGTAGAGCAACATTACTCGTCTGTTTCGCTCCCGGAAATTAGCATACCATCCTGCATTCATTTGTCATTTATGAATTAGTGTATAATTGCAATATTTACTGATTATGTGTACGTAAGCCGGGCCATTTTTACACGCGGAATACCGTATAGGTAACATATCTACCTCTTTTTATATTATATCAATGCCTTTAGGCCAACCATTTCACGGGCGGATTTACCCCCACGTGATTCCACGGGAATTTCTAAATGCAATTAAGCTGTAGAAAACCCGATGGAATGCAACTTATCGCGAGGAAAAGTTGATAGTGATGCAACTAATTAATATTTAACCGGAATTATTGAATGATTGACCAAATTTAAAAGCGTACCGACGGAAGGAAAACCGAAAGTATTTGGACATAATTAACGTGACAATTGGGCACCGTATTTCCTCTGACTTTTGAATAATGATTTCATTCAATTAGGTATCTCACTTAATTAAATGAGATTTTTATTTCCCGGTGGCAGTGGCCATTTTATTACAAGCTTTTATTTCACTTGCAATGTATGTAGGCACCCGCAACAAATGGAAGCCAGCAGCGAAGCTGTTTGGTTTCAATGATGGTGCTGCCCTTCCACACTCCACATAGTTGAGTTAGTTGCGTTCGATATTTATCTATTTACTTAATTTCATAACGGTTTTTTTTAAATTGTTTGTATATTCAATTTGATCTATATTACAATAATTGTATATAGTAGGTAGGTATTTATCTTGAAAAGTAGGCCTAGCTTCTTTCTTGCTTTAGCTATATTATGTATATATCGTGGTTTTGAAAAAAAATAATGTAGGTATGGATGTATGTACGGGTCAAATCTTGCAAGTTAAATTTGACCCACTTCCCGGGTTCCGATGAAGCTCAAAATTTGCATACACGTTTAGTTCTGGTGACAATACAATAATATAGTACCATCGGGGTGGTCTGATGATGGAGACTCAGGGTGACCATAGGAACTCCTAAATTACACACGATAAACCCGTCGTGTTAGGGCTCGGTAGAATCGTCATGACGAGTAGATGACAACTGGGCGAAAAAGTACAGTCAGCAACAAAGGTTTGTCCCAAAAATGTTTTTTTGATAGAAACTTTTTCACTTCATGTTTTAACGCCATGGTGTGTTAACTTTTGAAAACGACTGTCTGAAAATTTGTAGTGGTGGTAGGACTTTGTACAAAGTAGGGATCGCTACCACAATCTTATCTTACCGCCCAAGCAGCATTCGCATATTGTTGTGTTCCTGTGTGTGTACTTAGGGTTGGTAACGCGGTTGAGAGTCTTAAGATTGCACTCTCAAGATTGAAGTCTTGAGACTAGTCTTTTGCCTTTCCTTTTCTAAGGTTTATGTAAAATAGGTTAGGTCTCTAGGATTATATGTTTACATACACATCGTGTTGATTTATTTACGGAAATAGCAAAAAGTATCTATTTCCACATACAATTAAACAAAGGAAGTACGGTCGATATATTCATAGTAACTATATTCCTTTTGACTCAGCGACCGCAGTGACGTCACACTTACACGAATCCAAGATGGATGACTGATCGAAAATTCCTCCGGAGAAAAGTTTGACAGCCATTCTGATCTCCTAAGCCAATAGGCAATATGTCAGATAAAACTCCTGCAGCAATATCAACCTTATTATTAAACGAAATAAAGTTAAATCTGCTTTGGTTATTGATGTTGAGATACTGCTTATTAGTTTAGGAGGGCAGCATTACGCATGCGCGGCGGAGGGCGCACGCGCCGCCTCGCGCTTTCGCGCTGCGCCCGCGCACACCAACCTACTGAGTTATATAAATACATAAATATCATTGGGCATTGATACACATATTGACTTAGTGTCAAACTAAGCTTCAGGCTTGTACTATGGGTAGACACTACTAGACAACGAAAAACATAATATTTATATAGAGAAGAGCAAGCAAGAGACGCCATAACTCCATCTCGCTCCATCCTGAAAGGACAATGCCAGATATTGGCTTAAAACACCTTTAAAAAAAAAGCCCGTAGATAAGAAGGGCGAGAAAGCGATTAACGATCGAATATTTTCTCGCAAAAGAAACGAACAAAAGATATAGATCTCGTTTCGATAAAAGAGACACGTGTATTAATAGTTGATCACTGGCTGTTCACACTGCCGATGCCGGCGAGAACTCTTTCCACTAGTTGGTCGAAACAAAAAATATAAATCCCGTGTCAATAGAAGAGACACAAATATGTATTAATAGTTGATCCCTGGGGCCCTATTTATAAAACTACAAATTACAATTTTACAGGTCTAAACTGGCAACACTGCTCCAATGGCTGGTCGCCATTGGTCGAGGTTGTGTCAAATGTAATTTGTAGCTTTATAAAACAGGCCCCTGGCTGCACTCGCTTCCCGCTCATTGTCGGCAGTGGGACCAGTGCCTAAATTCAGTATTTTAAAACTTACACATGGGAACTTATACGAAAAATAGAATTCTATCTATTAAGATACTTTGTATATAAGACATCTCGCGAGTAACGTGTTGTTACTATTATTTCTAATTTTTTTTTTTTTGACAATTTCTTCAGAAAAACCACAGCATTGTTTTAAATATTTTTCTACATCAAATAAACCCAATTTTATAATTATCCGTCACAATTTTTTCTTAGGCCAAAACTTGTATGGAGACCTGACATTGTCCTTTACGTCTCGGGCTGCCTTATCCTTGGCATAAACAAAAAAACCGTCAAGTGCGATTAGGAATCGAGCAACGAGGGTTCCCGCCTCTATGTCGTATTTGTATGAAATGTTTAAAACCCAATAAAGTGTTTTACTTCGATTTTGGAAGCTCCATTATACCTACATACAGATCTCTTTTTGAAAAATAAAGGATGATTTCCACCAAACGGCTCGCATCGCATCGGATCGGCACAGATTTTGCAATCTTTAAACTATATTAAATCATGTCTTCCACGACACGCGATCGTAGCCAAAAGTACGCTGCGAGGCTGCGACGCGCGGTCGGCTCTGTATTAAATAAACAATAATCATTTTAACAGACGCCATCGGCTGTCGCCGCATCCGTCCGTATCCTTTCCGATCCGATGCGATGCGAGCCGTTTGGTGGAAATCATCCTTAACAGAGCCGTAACTTCACCAACCTTAGTACTAAGTTTACCCTGTGACAGTTTTATTCTTTTTCAAACCATAAATATTAAAGCCATTCCTTTATTTTACCTGGATGATATAGATTACTCCCTAAACTATGCATTTTTTTTGAGATTTTTATCTTTAAGTTAGTACCTACCTATCTGAAACAACCCGCCCATATCTGAAATTAATGTGAAACGCGAAGAAAAAGAGCCTTTTTATCTTTAATACTAGCTGAAATAAAGGGGGGAGCTTTTTCAGACCTACTTAAGATAAAAAGGGCGTTTTTCTTTGCGTTACACATTAACTACACAAATATCTCAAATCAGTTTTCAAAATATGTTTACTTCTCCTTTTTAACCAAAGAGCTTTTAAGTGTTATCGATGGGTCAAAAATGTCTGACGATGAAACCAATAATAGTAAACATTCCATATTTCACCCCAATAACTATGCCCGTTTTAGAGAAAAAGGGTTATCTTATAAGGGTTTCGTTTTACGGTTTGTGGAACGGACCTCTAAAAAATAAAAAACTATCATAATTTTTAAGCACCCTATCTTAAAACTCTACGGTTGGTGTGGACCCGCGTATTCCTAGGCGATTTGGGCCTGATAATAGCATTGTGTTGGTATCGCACCATCGAAATGATTTGGGTACATTCTGTATAGATTTCCATATTTTACCACTCATGTTGATAGCGCATAACCTAATTCAAGCCGTAAAATTACAGTTGGAAATTGAGAAATCGACTCTGAGATGTGTTGTTCTTTTAAAAACGTGTCCATATTGGCTCATATAAAAATTTGCAGTCCGAATGTATATTATTCATAATCATCGCAAGTCATAAAGTGTTTTTACTGAAACGGATTTTATTTCAGGGTTTTTTTAAAACAAAGCTAACCTAACCTAACCTCATTTACCAGCTAGATATTTCAAAAATCTTATTGTAGTCTTGAGATTTCAAATGTCTATGGGTTTTAGATCCCACTTACCATTAGGGGCACGTTTTATAAAGCTACAAGTTACAATTTTACAGGTCTAAACTGGCAAAACTGCTCAAATGGCTGAGGCACGTTTTATAAAACTACAAGTTACAATTTTACAGGTCTAAACTGGCAACACTGCTCAAATGGCTAAGGCACGTTTTATAAAACTACAAGTTACAATTTTACAGTTCTAAACTGGCAACACTGATCAAATGGCTGGTCGTCATTGGTCGAGGTTGTGTCAAATGGAAACTTGTAACCTGTAGATTACAATTTGTAGCTTTATAAAACAGGCCCCTGGTTGTCATTGGTCGAGGTTGCGTCAAATGGAAACTTGTTACCTGTAAATTGTAATTTGTAGCTTTATAAAACAGGCCCCAGGTGGCCAGAGTGTTCGCGTGCCTTCTCCTTGCGATAAAAAAAAACATTCGGACTACAATTTTTTATATTAAAAAAAGCGCTTTCTGTAAAAAAACGCTCAAGTATGAGCCTTAGTATAGGTAGGTAGTCACGGTAAGAAAAGGTTCGTCACTTTTCGACTCTATTTCAATGCTCTTAAGGTCCAAAAAAATAGAAGGAAGACGTGGAAGAGGAAGACCAAGAATAAACTAAATTGACAAATTAAAAAGAATGTAAAGGTCATGTCATGTCGTATCAAAACATCAAGGAGGCGGCCTGGGGCCTGTTTTATAAAGCTACAAATTACAATTTACAGGTTTCAAGTTTCCATTTGACACAACCTCGACCAATGACGACCAGCCATTTGAGTAGTGTTGCCAGTTTAGACCTCTAAAATTGTAACTTGTAGCTTTATAAAACGTGCCCCTGGGATCGAGCAAAATGGTGAGCTTGTTTTGAGCTACACCGACTAGAGCAGTGTTCCCCAAAGTGGTCTATATCGACCCCCAGGGGTCAACCACGACCTGCAAGGGGTCCACGTGAGCGGAAAAAATAAATTGGGGTCCATGAGATGAAAATGGGGGTCCACGATAGTGGATCCCATTTAAGCAGATCGTGCAATGACTTTAATTTTGGGTTGTCATTAATGGAATAATCCATATTCATACACAGATAGTAGGTCCCTACTTAATTACATAATCATCATCATCATCATGTCAGCCGAAAGACGTCCACTGCTGGACATAGGCCTTCCCCAAGGCTCTCCACCAATTACATAATACTTTCTTATAAATATATAAATAAACAAATATCTATCTACATAAATTGAATTTTCTCTGTGTATAGTTTTCTGCTTTGTAAAAAATATTTTTTCGCTCTAAATTTGCATTGTAGCCTGTGTCAATTTCTAGCCAGCTAGTCCTCCAACGGTATCCATGCAAAAAAACCTGAATAATTTTTGCATACTTTTTACGTCATAACGTAAATATTAGGTAAGCAGGGGTCCACCCAAAACCGAAACAAATGCCAAGTGGTCTATCATCTCTGGACTAGAGCATAGCTCTTAAATAAGAGGAAGAAGGTCCAAAAGTGACGGACCCTTTACTTACCGTGACTATAGTATACCTACTAAGTTTACCATGTGACGCAAGAAAGCCGCACGGGCACTTTTACTCGTCAAAAATCTATCAGAGCGCTTCGCAAAGGTACTTGTCCCACCACCGACGATGAGCGATAAGCGAGTAGAGTCAGGGATCAACTATTAATATATGTGTCTCTTTTATTGACACGGGATCTATATCCATTGTTGGAGAGAGAGTTCAGCAGTGTGAACAGCCAGCGATGAACTATTAATAATATATGCGTCTCTTTTATTGACACGGGATCTATATCCATTGTTCAAGAGAGAGTTCTTGTCAGCAGTGTGAACAGCCAGCGATGAACTATTAATAATATATGCGTCTCTTTTATTCACTTTCTTTTAAAGTCACTCAGAGGGCTATGGAGAGGGCTATGCTCGGGGTTTCTCTGCGTGATAGAATCAGAAATGATGATATCCGCAGTAGAACTAAGGTTACCGACATAGCCCGAAGAATAGCCAAACTTAACTGGCAGTGGGCGGGGCACATTGCTCGCAGAACTGATGGCCGATGGGCTCAGAAGGTTCTTGTGTTGCGTCCGCGGACCGGGAGACGAGCTGTAGGTAGGCCTCCAACAAGATGGAGTGACGACCTTGTAAAGATCGCGGGAACGCGGTGGATGCGAAAAGCTTAAGACCGGTCTGAGTGGAGAGCCTTGGGGGAGGCCTATGTCCAGCAGTGGACGTCTTTCGGCTGACATGATGAGGTTTTATTGACACGGGATCTCTATCTTTTGTTCGTCTTTAGCCGGATAATAGTCTATAGCTAATGGCTTCCTCGCCGGCAGTGGGCCGCCATAAGGTGACCACTGCTGAGAAGCACAGTGCCGTAGTAAGGATGATTTCCACCAAACGGCTCGCATCGCATCGGGTCGGAATGGATTTTACAATCTTTAAACGATATTAAATCATGTACACAGTATTTAAAGTCTATATTACCAAGCCGCGCACAGCAACTTGGCGGCGGGCGTCTTCCGCGACACGCGATCGTAGCCGAGCGTATGCTGCGACGCGCGATCGGCTCCGTCATAAATAGACAATAATAATTTCAACAGACGCGATCGGCTGTCGCCGCATCCGTTCATATCCCCGATCCGATGCGATGCGAGCCGTTTGATGGAAATCACCCTGTAAACTTTCTTAGAATATACCTACCTAATTATGATATTTTTATCTATTTCTTAGAAGAAGTAATTTCTTACGATATAGTGTTGGCAAGCGAATCAAAACCCTTTGTTTTATGCTATTTATCAATGACTTTCGACCTTACTGAAATTAACCAACCATATTTACCCAATGTACTAAACAAGTTAACATGTCGTAACTTGCTGACATAAAAATTAAAATATTACAAAACACGTGCGAGATGAAACCCTCGGCTATTATAATTAAGTGTTGCGGCGAGGCCTTGCTGTTACTTTACGCCTAGTAAGCACATCGTAATGAGGACTCAGGTATGAATGATTCAAATACAAGATTATTTAACAAGCAAGAGACGGTATAACTCATAACTTTTTGTAATACCCTCGTACGGGAGAATAGGCACATCTACTATACAGGGTGTCCCAGAAACCGACGTCAACCCGCCTAGGGCTGATAGAGCAGCTAAAAATCTATCGATTTAACCCCTATGTATGTTCAGCGATTTTTACTAGTTTCGGAGATATTGATCATTTTAATCTTAATTTTTGTAATTTTCCCACTTATGTCCATGTCACGAAAAATCATTAATTTCATGTTTTATTTCATACGTTTTTCAGTGGTATCTTACCCTTTAACCTGCCGCCAAACACCAGTGTTCGCATTGCAGTGTTCCGGTGTGGGGACTGGGGATAAGACATCCGGTGAAATAACTAGTATAGAGGCATTCCATCTAAGTCCTCAGGGTTGGCAACGCGTCTGCAGTCTTGAGATTGTCATCGTAAGATTCGTAATGTCAAATGGCTTCAGAATTGACTTACGATCAGCCCCCTATTTCACCACCTTGACAATGACATGTGACAGGTGAGAATTCGCTATACATTGCAAAGTTAACACGCTGATACATCAGTGGGTCTCACTTAAGGTTGCGACATGTACACTGAAATGTCACCTCTGTCACCTGTCATTGTCAGGATGGTGAATGAGGGGGCTGGTGGCCTGTGTGTTCGTTTGCCTTCTCCATGAAAAACCAAATACAAATCCGTAGAGTAATACTGCCCTATATGAATTGTATTCCACTTCCAACCTTATTATAACCTTTGAGAGTTTAATATGCTTCTATGAATTAATTGCACTTGTGCCTTTGTCCGTAGAAGGGCAGAATAATGTCAAATTGGTCGAAATCTCGAATTTTCATAATTCCAAAGTAAACGGTATTTTTATTGCTTTCCATGTAAAAAAATAAAATAAGTCTAGAAACTATAACTTTTACTTAGTCATACTGCTACAATGAGTCACTTTTACGAGTCGAGCATGAGATGAAAAGTAATATTATTAAATGGTCTGATTATTCATTGCTTAGTTGGGAAAACCATGTAAAATAAATGCTAATTTTTTATACTAATCTGAGTGCCATGCTTCAGTACCTAGCGAAATAAGAAACCAATTTTATTGATGTTAAGTATGATCTAATATATACCGACGAGTATAGTAAAATATAGGTCTATGTCTCTATGTATTTCGGCCAAAAACCTAGAATCCGAACATGAAAAAAAATGGCATACAATACCAACATTATGTAACTACAACCTTAAAACAACCTTCGGGTTCATGCTTCTCTTTCACTCGCTCTCACGCTTATATAAAGATGCTGTCTCATTCTCAGTATTGAAAAGAATTTGCTGTTTAGATTTATCATACCTTTGTAGTTATTTCGTAGTTCAATAAACCTACAGAATAGAAAACATTTTCTTGTCAAAGTCTTGCCTATAAATATAAGCTATTTATTTAATATGCAAGGTCATTGACGTCCCGTACAATCAATACATGTTTAGCACTGGACTTTTATATGCACAAGTGTTCTAGTGGTACATAACATAACATAAAGAAATCATCTGCCAAGATGTTTTCAGCAGAGTTCGCGCTACCATACATAGCCGGCGCTTTTATGAAGTGTTATTACTTGTTATTATTATTTGTTACTTAATTATTATTATGCGTAAACCGAAATGCTAAGGATTCGAGAGCTTACACACTTTTACGGCCTCCGTAATCAGTTAATGACGATTAAGTAAGTTCGTTTATCTACACACATATCATAGGTCCTCTATTATGCGTTCAAAACCCGTAGGCAATGACCAGCATCTGTGGTAGTAGGTGACAGCGATGACAGCTGTTAATTTTGGAAGATGTTCCAAATTTGGATCTCATTACCTTACAATATTCGATAACGTAATTTCAAAATTACGTTACAGCTGCCATCGCTGTCACCTATTACCACAGATGCTGGTCATTTGCCTTCCGGCTTCTGAACCCATCTTAGAGTACTTATAATATGTGTGTAGATAAAGTATTGTACGCGACTCTGCGTAATTAGCATTACAACATTCGTGTGGTCTATTATGAAACTCGCCTTGCGGCTCGTTTCATAAAAATGCCTGTCATTACGTAACCATCACGTAAACTACTATTATCAATTTTTCACACACAAGTTTAAAAAACCGATCAAGTGCGAGTCGGACTCGCGCACCGAGGGTTAGGTAAGGTATTCCTATATTCCGCTTGGAATTCGATTCCGAATCGAATCAGCGCGAGCTAGACCATTTTAGTAGGTATTTGTTGTTTTTTTCAGGGTTTGTACTATAATCATACCAAATTTGACGCTTGTATGTTTTACACTTTTTACGATAAGTACTTACAGCAAAAATAAAAATAAATGCTGAATAAAAAAAAAACGTGAATTATTGCACTTTCTTAATTTTTTTATTTTTGTTAGCGAGTCCGCCGTAATAACACAAATTCTGAAAAAAAAAACGCTGTCTATGACGGTTCAAAAAATACAGCTGTTTTACGGGAAGAACTGCACAGTTATAATGCAATTGACGCATGACGTAACTGCATTACAACCGTGCAGTCCTGTCAACCGACTGCAAGCTAGCTGCACGGTTGTAATGCAGTCCTGTTGCAGTACTAGAAGCAACTGCAACACGACGGCAATGTAATTGTATTGCAGTGCATGCAGTTGACGTGACTGCATCAAAACTGCAAAGCAACCGTGCAGATAGCTTGCAGTCGGTCTGCTGTCGACAGGACTACACGCCAACTGCAAGCGGGCTGCACGGTTGGTTTACAATTTTCTGGTTTTCAGTTTACAAAAATCAGAACTGCCCTCGGACGGCCATTTTGCAGTTCTTATGCTGTCCGTCTAAACTAGGGAATGCAATTAAACCGGTTATTAGCCGTTTTTGTATGAAAATAACCGATTAAAACCGGTTATAACCGGTTATTTCCATTCCCTAGTCTAAACCGGTCCCAAAGTTAGGACGAGCGGACGGACTGACAGCGGACGCGACGTCTCTAAAATGACTGAGAATGGCGGTTTTTTTTTTTGTGTGTTTGAAGAAGGTAATATTACCAATAAACCCAATTAACCTGAATAGCTAGGGACATCACGTGTACCGGTTCGTAACGTCTTGGCATGTACGTTCAGCCTTGTACAGGTCGATTCACAAGAGTTGGCACGAATGGATTGAATGAGTGAACGAAAGTATACAAGTGTGTAAAATAATAACAGGTTTTCGGTTTGAAATTCGAACATCGGTTCAAAAGACGGCACTCACACAGTGATAGGTGACATTACTTTCGTTCAATCCATTCGTGCCAACTCTTGTGAATCGACCTGTAAGTAGCTGCACACTGTAGTGCTCTGTCACATTAACATCATAGGTATTGGATCGAACTGCTACACTAATCTGTCAAATGCTTTAAAGCGACAAGGTAAAGCGACTAACTAAAGCGTCCAGCGGGCCTAGCATGGCTGCGTCTATATCGCTTGTCAAATGTGGATAAAGCATCCGTCACTCTCGTACTTATTTACGTGTCAGAAGGTGACGGATGCCTTATCCACACTTTGTCACGCGATAAACGCAGCCATATTACGCCCCCCTACTTTAAAAGGCCGACAGTACGAGTAGGTACCTAATATTGGCGCTATCTGACAACCATTATTTAATTCTAAATTTAAAATAATGCGACAACTGTTTACCAAAATAAAAAACGAAGGCCATGCCGATATTGACATAGGTAACGATAGGAAAACGTTCGAAATTCGATTGGTAAAAGATTAACATGGATATACCCTTCGCTTCTTTTTCTATAAATTATAAAACAGGTGCTTTATTATTTTTTAAAGCATTACATTATTGTTTTATAATATTGTAACGCTTTAAATAACAAGACAAACACGTTGTTATTTAAAAATATATCTTACAACGATAAACATTAATCTTAATACTTACATGCACATCGGAGTGGCGCAACATGAAAATAAAGATTTAACATATAAAATAACAACTTTCTATTTAATCTGCTACTTATCTTTTCTACTATTTTCCTACATAAAACGTAATAACATATTCTTATGCGCGATGCAATTGTGGGGTCGTTGACCGCTCTGACAATACGAAATGACAATATTGACTCGCCAAGAAGAGGCGATATCGCAAACAAATATATGCCCAAATACGATAGGGATGTTGAATGGATGACCTCTATGCGTTTCTAGCGTTAGAAATAATATATCTTGTTTTGTAGGTTGGTGTAAAATTAATAACACTTATAAGAGGGAAGAGAGTAAAAAAAATACGTAGGCACAGGCCTTGGTTCAGTGACCTGATATTTTTTTTAATTTTAAGGATAAAGACAACAGGCAAAGTAATAAAAGAGTGTTATTTATGAGTAAAAATTTATTGTATGACTTGAAGGGAACGGTTATACTTAAAAACAATGTGTGTTAAATTTGAGTTTGGAAGATTGTCATTGTTTTTAAGCACAGCTGTTAACAATTTCAATAGCTGCGTGGTCGTATTTCTTTGCATGGCGATCATTCCACCATAACAGAAAATAAATGGTTTGAATTCACGACTTTTTTTATTATTGTGTTATTAATGGGTAAAATACTTAGTTTTTCTGTAAATCTTATGTTAAAATCCGGGTTTTAATGATGTATTACAAAATTAGAGGAAAGAAAAAAGCATGACGCGAATGTCACAGGTTCCAACGAAATATTGAGTCACAGAAAATATATAATTATTCCAATGTCAATGTCAATTTAATAAGGTAATGCGCTTCTGTTACTACTCAAACAGATTACCTCTAAATTGCTTTGAGTCACAGAGATTTTATTATCAACACCGCACCAACTTTAAAAAAATGTTTATATTTCTCACAGAAAAAGCGCGTTAATAACGACAAAATGGTTTAAGTTGCTTTAGTCATTACCTCTGTAACAATTATTGCACAATAGAATCATCGGCACACGCCAGCCATCATCTCATGTTATCGCTCGCTGCATAATTGCATGATATGCAGCTAGTGCATTACATGCAGCTGCACTTGTGATATTGTCTATGTTTTTTCATATTTATCTTTCAAAAGGCTAGAACGTTTAAAGTTGAAAATAAAATACTAGACGACATTATGTTGCTGACCCAGTATGATTTTTTTTTGGTAATTAGGAGGCTGCTTTAGCGTTTTGTAGGGTAAATCTTCTTTTACTGGCCACCTTGCAATAGTATATGTAAAGCAAAAGACATAGGTACTGATATTTCTGTAATTAAATTAGAATATAAATGTTCCAGTTTATAAAATTTTTGGCCACTACATGATAATTTCTTAAGTGGCCAGTTATTGATGATTTCAAACAACCCTAATAAAAAATGTCTGTGGTAAAGTTTTTTTTTAATGAAAATACAACCTTAAACGACGAAGTTAAACCAAACATCCAAACGTCGTTATTATATTAGAGCAGAAAAACAGCTTGCGGTAACTGACACTGGCCGGTAGGAATTTCTAACTAACAATCACGCGCGCTAAGAAAAAAGTTGAGATTCTATTTCGCGCTCACGCTTCCGCCTGGTCGCGTGATGAAAATGATGTATCGGCCGCGACTTTCTTTCACTTTCGTACGAGAATAAATAGCGTTTTTTTAATGTTTTCCCTGTTTGGCTTGGCTGTTTCCCGTTTGCGTGGTATCTGTTGACCCGGAAAAAGTCTTATTTTTTTAAAATATTATAAAGATATACGTCAAATTTAGGTGACACATTTTAAAGACGATTATTAAATACATATAATAAATGTTCAATTATAATAAAAAACAGACTGTTTTTGGGTAAATATTGTTTTATATTTGACACAAACGCTTTTTTTTTTAAATAAACAGTGCAAAGTTTTTAATATCGTTTATTTACGAAATAGCTAAAGACGTCCTCTAGCATAATAGTGAAGATGTTTGACATCTATTGTGTTAAGGGATTTAGCTAGTCTATATTTTGTAAACTCGCCGCCCGAACGTCCCGTCCAACTATTTTTTCCGTTGGCAGCCATGTTTGTAAACGCTAAGCTCGTGAATGAATTTCGAACGGTTTCCGCAATTTGGCGGGAGCGCGTTTTGTACGCAAACAACGGCGATCAAATTAATAACACCGTTTTGTGCTCTGTGAAAGGTCAAATACTATTTCGAAAAAACTAACGCCACATGGACGGCAACTAGCTACCAAATATGGGAAATAACAAGTACTACGCAAAGGAGACTTCCTTTTTTTATAAATAAATCATGCGTTAATGGATTTTTGAAAAAAATCTGCCTTAACTAGTAATTGAACTGGTCGAATTTAACAAAATAATAAAGAACGGTTTCTTACGGTCTTTTATTATTTAAAGGTGTATGTGTAATAGATATAAATGATGATCACTATCAATGAGCTTTTCGATCTGTATCATAAAACACGACTTTATTGTTTTGTCATATTCAAATATGTTTTTTTTTTCAAAAACCCGTACAATGCAGTACTATTTTTTGTTTTTAAAAATAAAAGGTAGTCCTTTGCGTAGAATTTGCATTTTCCAATTTTCTAATATTTAAGATAGTGGCCGTCCATGTGGCGTTCGTTTTTTCCACCCTGTATAATTAACTTAAATAAAATATAAAAGCCCGCGACATAATTTCGACCTCTACTGTCATAGCTGATAACTATTGACAGGCCTAACCGATTTTCATCAAATTTAGCTAAGAACCATCCTAGTTTAACTAGCTTTCTATTAAAAAATACCGCGTTTAAATCAGTTCACCGGTTTAGGAGCTACGACGCCACAGAAAGACACACAGATACACTCGTTAAACTTAGATTCCCGTTATGGCCAAATATTTATGTAAGTAGTGCGAATACTTGTTTCTGAGTTTTGGACGTTTTTCATGTATTTAATTATTTATTTCTCAATATTAGTATTTATATCGTTGTCTAGTACCCATAGTACAAGCCTAGAGCTTAGTTTGGGACTAGGTCAATTGGTGTGAAATTCTGCCCTACTAATAAGCACTATCCCAAATTTAATACCCAAAGCAGCTTTAATCCTCTCCTGTTAGTAATAAGGTTGATATTGCTACAGGAGTTTTATCTGAGATACTGCGTATTGGATTAGCAGGGCAGAATTGTCCTCTGGTATTTACTTATTTATTATTAATACCCCTTTATTTGCATCGGGGGTTAAAAAACAAAAGTAAGATTTAATTTCTTACAGTTTTAACATCTAATAAAATACATAAACTGTAGCGCAAAAAGGAAATTTAATTAATATTCCTCAAAACTCTTTTTGAATAACCAAACCACAATCGTAATTTGTCCTTAATTAATCAAGTTGAGCGAATTTTCCTTATCAACAAAGTATTCAGTGACTAATTGTGACGTAAATTAATATCGGCTGATGTAAAAGAAGTTCACTCATATTCGGACTACGTCAATTAACTAGCAGCTTTTCCTTAATGATCAACTCTGCTGTTCCTACGCAGTGCACTATACGTGACTAAACTGACTAATACATAATATAAAATATGGGGAGCCCTTTGTTTCCCATAATTTTATTGGTCATAATGTAATTGTTGACATAATTTTCGATGGTCATAATTTTTTATATCGCTGAAACTGTAAACTTTTCAGAAGTTCTGAAATATGTAACGTGTAGACAAGGCTAGGTTAGGTTAGGTTTGATTTATAAAAATCCTGAAAAAGTAACAGTTTCTTTAAAAAAACACGTTATGACTTGCGATGATTATGACCTAAAGCACATTATGACTACTAATAATTATGTCAGTCAATATAGACCCATAAAATATGTCATGTAACATATTGTGACTATTTGGGACATATAAGTTGATGATTTATTGTTAAAGTAAACTTTAGGTGTAATTTGAACTACAAAATAAATCATTTACCATCAAACGTTCACGTAATTATTCATCTTTGTTCTCCAAGGGCAAGTGTTATTCAAGATCAAACCAATAATAAAAAAAAAACACTATCCTGCAAGCGATATTTTACTCTACAGTCCTGTTTATTCAATAACGGTCATCTTAGATAACAATAACAAAATGAATATTGACAAAGAACTTTTTAAAAAAATCTAGCCGATATGAGTGTCCCACTGCTGGGCAAAGGCCTCAAAAATATTAGTTCTCGCTCTTCTTTTCTCTGAAATATGATAGAGAAGGATTGATTCAAAATTAATCTTTCAGATACTGTTATCTAAACATGGATAAGTCAGCCTAAATATAATGAAACTGGCTGTAAAGGCTATAAATTCTGTTTTTTCATCAGACAATATTTCTTTCCTTCAGACAAAGCGTTCTTATCGTGATATCGAATACCTATCAATTAATGTCATGGCGAGAGATTATTCTTTAATAAAAACAAGTAGGTAATGATAATGGTTTAACTCAGTTTTCAGGACACGGGATTGTTTTTATTATACAAACTGTTGAGTGATAACCACACTAACCCCCTTACTAATAAACGTTGAGTAACGGTGGAATAGCTATACAATGTTTTGTCCTTATCTGTCAAATTCAAATGTCACAATGACAGATAAAGACAAAACATTGTATAGCTATACCACCGCTACTCAACGTTTATTAGTAAGGGGGTAATTTACGTAACATAAAACCGATGCTTACTTAATTAGTTTATATTTTAACAACCAAAATAAATTTGGCACGAAATACATTAAAACCACGTGTAACAACTCCTTCTTTGGACACAGCAAATTAATTATGTTTGGTCGATAATTACTCATTTGTAATAGTGAGCAAGCAATTATACTATTATTTAATATTTGTTTTATTTAAACACTGACAGGTAAAGTACGGGGAAAGAGGTAAAAAGGGTAAGTCCATTTGGGATAAGTTCGCCTATATATGTATATTATTGACTAGCTGTTGCCTGCGACTCCGTCCGCGCAGAAAAATAAAACATAGCCTATGTTCATCCGGGATAATGGTAGGATTCTAATGGTAAAAGAATTTTTCAAATCGGTGCAGTAGCTTCGGAGCCTATTCCTTGCAAACAAACAAGCAAACAATCTTTCCTCTTTATAGTATTTATTAGTGTAGATGACGATGCGAATATGTCTTGTAATTGTTTATGTGCAAAGAGCTTACATGCAGACATACACACATAACTTTTAGGAGCACCCAGTTATACCCAACGGAAAAAAGAAGAAAGAAAAATAGACCGTTTTATCACTTAGCACCTGGATGACCGAGCGTCGCTCGGATTAAAAACGAATTTTCCCCATGATGACAACTTGACAGCTCGATTTTTTGCCCTGTAAACGTGCGTGCTCCCGCCACGAGTCCAGGTCATCCCGCTATCTCCTCTTACGTCTGCCTCTGCGCGGGTGACCATCATAACAATTGTTACATCCAAATTATAACAACAACAAAAACTCAGAACTGTGCCCTTGCAGCAGTGAAACGGACATCAGATCTGCAGCGCTAATTTTTACATACATACAATCACGCCTCTTTCCCGTAGGGGTAGGCAGAGACCACTTCCTTCCACTAGCTTCAAGATAAATTTCACTCGCTTCCTCCACACTCATAAGTCTCTTCATACACATTACACGTGCGTCGGGTTAGGGTCTCTGACCTGGCCCTTTCTTGATACTATTTTTACCCCCATTAAAATTAGTATACTTCATAGTAAACGCCCAAAACGTTTTACAAATCGAAAAACAGTTAAATTATATTATTTCTTTAAATTATTCAATCTCCGTTCCCCTTATCTCCATCTAAATCCATAACCGAACTCAAACACTCCTTATCACCTCAATTTAACGAGGCCCGAGCTCAGGCCAACATTGACCACGTGTTGACAGATGGTGGGTATGTTTGAACACATTTGACCGATATTAGAGGTCAGCGGAGATGTAGGAAATGGTACGATAATGTATTCAATATTTGAGGATATTTGCATCGTTTTCTTATTAATAATGTCGCGTTAAGTTGCTTGCTGTTACTTTGTACCTTGGTGAATTAGGAAGTTACAGAAGGTGTCCTACTAATAGGACATAAGCGTAAGCATAAGCTGTAAGAGTAGTTTTTCGCTATTCCTTGTGGGTGGTGTTGTTTTAAAATACCCTTTAATGTTGCACCACAACGTTACGCGTAATATGTTAAAGAATTCCTGCATTTTGTAGTTTAGGTATAAGATATCGTTATTAAAAGGGGAAATAACCTTATGCAGTGCTGACATGCTAAGATTTGGGGAATTTATTAGCTATCTTATCGTTATTCCTTTTTATTTTCGTTTGCAATATAATTTTAA
Organism: Acleris literana; assembly: GCA_946894065.1. NCBI lineage: Eukaryota > Metazoa > Arthropoda > Insecta > Lepidoptera > Tortricidae > Acleris > Acleris literana. The sequence goes on along the minus strand of OX335688.1, from coordinate 5,092,451 downwards.
TTGGTATTTATAATTTAATTACCAATTCGTTTCTAATGAGAATCTTGTAAGAGCGATAACTTTTGCTATTATTTAGGAAAAAAGCTTAAAATATCGAGCGTTTCTTAGTTGAACTCAGTTAGTTCTTTACTTTATACAGTAAGTAGGTAATACCAATACCTAATACCTATGTCAAATTACCACGTACGAGTAACTTCTATTCTATTTTCAGGCTAGTAAATAATCAAAAAACTATAACAGAGACATAGTCAAATAAAAAAAAATAGGTTCTATTCTATGGTGATTCGACGAGGTCTGTTATCGTACCTACCCAAGCTGTAGTCATCATGTCGGCTGATATTAGAGAAAATCCTACTGATGACGTCTGTCACGTATGCCCCATGTTACTAATCAGGTTTGTGGGATGTGACTCAATTGACAGGTTATTTGTAACTTATAACCTTTTTAGGTAGAACTTTGCCAGCCCCTAAGGGTTCCTACACTGATCTTTTTTTTCGAGGGGGACATCTCAAGATACCCGACGTTAGGGGAAAAAGCTGGGTTATGTGGTATAACCACTGCATGAGTGGATGGATAGCCATTTTGGGACCTACAAAATTTCTAATGTATGTGCACCAGTGCTGCCCATGCTTCTAGAGTAACCTAGGATTTTTTTCCCAGAGCGATACTAGTTAATTAATTATATGTTATGAGTGTCATTACTGTCGCCAAGTCGTAGGTAGTGAACGGGACATTTGTTTTTATTTTTAATTCTCCGAAAGAACATTAACAATATGGTGAAACAAACATTTTTATCTGCTTTGAATTTAACACGTTTGACAGTTAATTAATAATGGTATCAGGTGCGCGTGCGTAACCATGACAAGCCTTACTTGACCCTGAAAAGAATTTTGGTGTTTAACCTAGGCTAGGCTGTTCTCAGGTCATAGGCACAGACTGCATAATTCTTACGAGCGCACGGCTTACGGTTTAATTCATCAAGCGTGCGTAAAAAAATAACAACGAGCTTTAGCTCTGTCTAAACATTTTAAACTTCAATGGTTACCCGTATTCATCTTATTTTTAATCGAAATTACAATGAAAATAAAACCAGTAAGCATTAAAAAAATGTGTGGGACTAGATCCTTATTTTTATAAACATATGTAAGTATTTTCCTTAATTTTAAATGACTGGGTAAAAAGTTAAAATTAAAGGTAATAACAAGAAGTACCAAACTTATCAAATTTAATGACATTTGATAAGACCGCACACAAATCCAAAATCCCTTTAACTACCTACCTATTCATTTTAACGATTCCCCATTTATAAAAAAATAAAAGCTACCTATTAGCTAACCCGCAATCGTTATGTAATATTAATGCCATGAAGAATTACAAATGTTCTTCACACAATATGATTTAAACCGATTAAAATTGCTAATTAATAGGCAAGCACTTAATTAAGCATTTGTTTCTCACGCCGTGAAATTGTACTACAAAAAGAACAGCTGAAATTAAGATATTTTACGTCTAAGTATGTACCTAGCCATCAGTAACTAGTTAATCACTATATGAATTTTATAATTATTAAAATAAAATTATTAAGTAGCTTTATTATTTATACCTATTAATAAACAAATACGCAGACTCCCCAAACGAAACAAAAAGTTGAAAAATGTTCGGTACAACTAACAATTTAGGTAATTTAATAGGTAGGTACGTTTTACTTAAGGCGCTCCTTTTGTAATAATTAGATCCATTGTCATTTTCTCTTTCAACCCCACTCTAAATTTCTCATTAGTAATGCAAAATCTACCTAGATGTAATTCTGTATTAAACGACGAAATTAAAAAAAAAGTATTACTCATAAATAGGTACCTACTTCAAAAGTTTTTAAAGTATTATCAATTATCTCGTTTGCGTTATTATAATCTTTAGATAAAAACATTAAGTGCGATAAATAAAATACAAGTCCCGGCATCTCCATCCTATGATAGCGCGCTCTCACACAATGATCCACCGACTCAGACAATCTCTGTAGCCGAGCGACGCAACGAACGGCGCTATCTATCTTGCTCACTCGCGGCTCGGGTGAGATGCGCCCTCTCGTTTTCCCCTTGCGCCCGGCCGCCGCTCTCGACCAATCGGCGGCCATCTTTTGCTCCCCCGAGAGCAGAGCGACAGTGCGTACTCTCATCAAGTCATCACAAGGAGACGACATCTCACCGGGTGAGGTTGTCGCTCGCGCAAGATGCGCTGCGGACGCAAAACCGTAACAAAAATCCAATAAGTGCCTTGAACTTTTCTATAGTGTTTTAACTGAAATTCTGTGCTCAAATATTAAGTTAAAAAAGTGTTTTTTGTGGACTTAGTTGGTGAATTGGACTTTTTACAATTGAATTTCGGCGTGAACTGATACCGCGAAATTATCCACGATTGGGTAAGTGCTGCTATTTTGATTAGATTACGATGCAAATTATCGTTGGCCCGTCGCCCTGTTTGTCTTTGTAGAACCAGTAGGCCGCGGGTGGCCGGGACGATTGTCAAATGTTCCGAGCTGTGACCCCAGGTCAACGGGAATGCGCGGAAAAAAAAACAAAAGTCGTTTAAAAATCGAACGGTGGCGAAAAACGACCAGGAACAATTTTTAAAATGGATTTAACGTGTTTTGGAAGTAAAAGTAAGTCCGTGAAATATGAATGATCTAATTAAAATTGGAATGCATGTTCGTTGTTATTAAAGTAATACGAATAAAGTTAATTAATATTTTCCTGTCTATTTATCATATTAAGTGATATTTAAAAATAAAATAAGGTTTTTTTTTAAATGCAAAATTAAATACGTCATTATAAATATTCCTTCACTATTGTTGCTATAATTTTACACCTATCGTTTTCTTATCTTTAAATTGTACCTAGATATAAGAAACTAATCCAATCATTACTAAATAAAAGTCATTACCTAAATTATACGCAAGTTAGCTAATTACATTGGTAGATAAATTAACTAAAAACTCATGCGATCCAGTATTAAATAGGTAGGTAGGTACCTGCCTAGATTTGCAGTTTTTAGCCAGGTATCTAGGTAAGGTAGCTAATAATCATTTATTTTTACAGTTGGAAAGAAAGGTAGGTAGGTACCTACCTATATCTAATCATTAAAGTAAAAAGTGAAAAAAGAGCTTTTAGTAAAAAAAAATAGATACCCCCTAAATAAGTGATCTTTTCCTCAGTTCCCTCCATAGATTAAATATTACTTATTTAAAAAACCTACCTAAACTAAAGACTTTTGATATTATAAAGATTTCCAAAATTTAAGTTAAAAAAAAATTAACAGGTAGGTACCAGGTTATTAGATAACCAAAATTTAATTGATAATAATGATAATGATAACAAGTTTTAAGAAAAATAATCTGATTAGAAAAAAAACACCGTTTATCAAAAAATTCTTGCCTTATCCTGTTCTAATCTGTTAACGACGGACTTTAAACCAAAATCTATCCAAAGATAAACTTAGTTAATAAAAAAAACCTACAGGTAATAAATATCACTCTTAATTTAATAGGTAGGTACCTAATAAATGCAGATATGCAGCAATTAAGAACAAAAAATCTATTCGAGAGTGGATTGGGTACACTCGTACACTAACTAGATACCTGTAAGGTATACATGCCATCCAATTTTCGGTCAAAAATATTACATAAACCAATTTTATTTTTCTTCTCAAACTTACCAACTCCGCTGGACGCGAACAGGCGAAACTACCCTACATAAGTAATTCTGACGAGTCATATCTAATTCCGAATTGATCAAAATTTTGAACTCAATGTCTTCTTAAAAGACTTTTTTAAGATCGCTTGTAAATCAAACCTAACCTACGTATGGCAATTAAAATTACGCATTTAATCTAAAATAACTCCAGCTTAACCATAACTTTCGAAAAAAGAAAATTATGGACCAATGAATGTTCGGAAAAAAACGGAATTTAGTGTTCCCTATTGGATTACATAAATAAGTATCTATCCAGAAAGAAAATTTCGAATTGGCATCTTCCGCCGTAGGTAGGTACTAGGTACAAAGTTGTTAGACTTTTTTCCCGGATTCTAATTAGACGCGCAAACTCATTTTATTTCTTATCTAATCAGGTAGATATTTATAAGTAACGTTGTCATTATATTTCATGCTTATTTATCATAAAATCAATTTTGTGACGACAAAAAAATGGTAGATAAGGGTAACGGCACCAACTGACAGGCACCAGTAATGGACACTTCACTCTTAATTCAAATTTCACACTGTCCTAAATTGATTGTTGCAAAACAAATGAATAACCCTTGTCTTCGGTAAAATAAGAATCAATTGTCCATTATTGGTGCCTTGTCCATTACGGGTTCCATCACCCTAGGCACCTATACTTGCTTTTAAATTTGCTTTGTCAAGAGTTTCAGAGTACTGCACAACTCAATTAAGGAATGACGTTAATGCGATTAAAATCTATAGAATAAGCAACATTCATGCATAGGTATCGTTTGGTTTAACCATACAAACCTTTTTAGAAAAAAAGGCTTACAAAAAATATCCACTTGAAGATTTGTAAAACAGACTTTAAACTGTTCTAAAATAAGCAAAAGGTAAAAAACGAAGAGTTTTAAAGTTCCTACATAATTGTAAAGAGTCATAATTCCGAATTGATCAAAATTCCGAATTTTCATTATTCCGAACGCAATTTTTTGATTAACTTAACTTTTTGCTATCGCTTTCGCTTCTGTTATCAATATTTAATCTATAACAGTTCCAGCGTAATATAGCTTTCAGAAAAATGAAAATTCGGACAAATGAATATTCGAATAAAAATTAATTCGGAATTTTATGGTGATCCCGATTTAAAGACTTAATCGAATTAAAGACTACAAAAAAACAACTATACTTAAATCTAAACGCACAGCCGAAAGCGCTGAAACCGTCTTGAAAGTATAATATTCCCTGGAAATCCTAGGGATACAAGGGATGTTCGGAATATTATCCCTTAGGGGGCTAAAATAGACTAGAAACTTATCTAAGAACCATGGAATACCTACAATCTTTTGAACAAAGCAATCCACATTGAATTTGCTCCAACCGTTGAGCTCAAAGCGATAACAAATAGACGACACAAATTCATAGACAAAGGCTTGACACTTTTAAACCACACCTTTTAGGATGAGGGGCTTAAAAATATAACAGAACAGCCACTATTTGGTAAGCACCTATGCGTAGTTTTATTTTTAATTTCTGGACCTACCAGCGATTGATCTCTATCTCACCTAAGAGGTATGATACCTATATGATGATGAACTCTAGGATGACGCTGGCTGGTTCAGTAGAAGTCAATTTGCTCTTGTTTAGTTACTTTAGTTTTTTTTTCCTAAAATTACTAGTTTTAGGTCAAGCCGGCCAACGCATTATCAGTCAGTCACTTAATATGAACACCTTAAAATTCCGATTTTTGGCCGAATGTTCATTTGTCCGAATTTTCATTTTTCCGAAAGCTTTATTATGCTGCTGCTGGAGCTGTTTTAGGTTAAAAGCATAATTTAATTACTATACGTAGGTTAGGTTAGGTTCAATTTATAAGCGACACCAAAAAATAAAGTCTTCTATCATAATATTCCTTTCGGAATTATGGAAATTCGAAATTTTGATCAATTCGGAATTATGACTCTTGGGAATTATGTAGTGTACCCACTGCACCCGGTTAAATGTATAGATGATCCACCACAAGAGATCTCCGGTATCATATCACCCGTTTCCTGATGTCGCCGACAACAATAAAACACAATCAGCTCTCGCAGATGATTGTCTTAACGTTTCCTCGCCACTGGATGTTGATGCCGTTCCATTCAGTGCCGTAACAAGAAATTGGCTCCGTTTGCAAGGATATTTGAGAGCCTGGGAATGAAGGTTCCAAAAAATAAGGTTTCATTAGATACCTGGAAATTATGAAGCAAAGGACCCGTCAACATTTTTGCACAAAACGGAGTTTTTGTCCAGATCCCACTTTGGTTCTATCAAATTTAATGTATGCTTTATCTCCTCTATTCAGAAACTACTTATTGGAAAAACATAGTCAGCTATCTCTGACTCATGCGCACCCTCTCATAATGGTAAAATGGGTTGCTTTGCATAAAAAAAAAAACGATTCTAATGTAATGTTACACATAATTATCTTTACGCATAATTATTTTTGGCTAAAACCATGATATGTTTAAAGAAAATATCAAAAAAAAAAAATGCTAGCCCGTAAATTTTACGTAGTTTTCAAATTGGAATTTCTCACAAAGGTTGTGTTACAGGTTACAGATAAAACAATTATTTCTTAATTTGATGTCGCAAGATCTTTATGTAACAACTTGTCTTCATTATCGGAATAATCGTTATCCGAAGGCTAGTTTTATCAGTTTCAAGAGATCTGGCTATTAACTAAGATAAATAAATAACACGTATCGGCTAGTTGTAACGTAACAGGTATATTTTACAACACTTGCTATAAAATCACTTAAACCGGCTTGTTACGTTTTATAATCGGTCAAGTACGAGTTTGACTCTCGCACTGAGGGTTCCGTTCATAATTACATTAAAGCACGGCCTATTTGCGTATTTCCTTTGGGGGCTGGTGGGCTGTTTTTTAACTTCAATTTAAAGTTCGTCAACCTTTAGAAACCAATATATCAAGTCAGACCTTTATGAAGCACGTTTATCCACTTGCCCTACTATCGACCTGCCCTCGCTTTGCTTCGATTTATATAAGTTTATTCTGTATCGCAAGTACACTAACTATAATCTTTATTCTATATTATATCTGCTTAGCCATGTCGTGATAACTCCCCAGTAGAAATAAACCTGGCAATAGATTTGTTCATTTATTCGTGAAACATGCATCGTACCTTAATGAGGCCTAAATATATTCGATAGCATTATCACGTCTTCTGATCCTGATTGATTATTATTATCTTGTTTTGCAGAATTCTTTCAGATATCTTGCCTTTGAAAATGTCCATTACATTGTAATATTGTAATCGTAAGTACGTCTTGGCTAGGTACTCCTCTAACTTATGACTACCTGGTGAATTGCAGGAATCTGCTAAATACGATTGGCACCGTTTATTGTCACGATCCTTGGGAGTAGTCTAAGGCCAGCAGTGGATGCCATTCGGCCGATATTGATGATAAGAATCACGCATAAAAAACACCCACTAAACCTAACTTAGCTACATGCTTTATAAAGATGCCTATCAGTTGACGCAATTAAAAAAAAATACCAGACCGAAAATACCATACTCACTCTAAACCCATTACCAAGTCCGGCTTCCTGAAATCCATCAAAACACACCTTATTTCGCATTTTTAGCACTGAACCCCCAAAGTTGGCCACCTCGCTCTCCCGACTTGATCCTAAAGCCTTACCAATCATCAAACCATACCTACGCTGTATCAGAAGAGTAGGTATGCTACCATTTCTCATAAAAAGAAAACCGCAACCGTGTTCCTATTTTTGTTGTATTTGCGACAATCGTGAACACTTCAGCACTCCAATAAAATAAAACGGCGTCCTATCAGAAAATCCGTGACAATGTTGCCATAACATCTCACAAGATTTTTGACGCAACCTGTCATTACCAACGCTTTTCGTGTCTCCGTCCTAAAGATAATATACTTTAACGATAGCATTAAGTACATAATGGTTTTCTCAAGAGCACAATATCTGATACGAGATATATCGTTGCGAGATATGATGGAACTAATGGCTCAATCTGAGATGGAGATATGGAGTTGCGACAAAACTGTTTATGGTTGGTAGATTTTTCACTTTACCCTAAAAAGGGCTAAAGCACAAGATGCCATTCTTTGCCGCTAAAAAGAAAAAGAAAACATGCTACTTATTCATCAATTTTGATCGCGTTCGAATTTTTGAATTAAGAATTGTAATCGAATTCCAAAGTACACTTATCACTTCGCTTTTGTTTATCTGTTGACTAATAAAAATGGCGCGCTATTTCCGAGAAATCCTAATTATAATCATGTAGGAGTTAACGTAATGATTCTATTGCAATTGATGATTATGGCAATAGCGTCATAATTAGGATAAACGGACTTAATAATCATTAATAAGAACACGTAACGGATAATAATAATGTGATGATGTGAGGGTAGATTACCGTTGATCTAATTTGTAAATAATTTTTAGAAGGTGTAGAAATGGAATGACGTATGTATTTGCAACAGCATACCTAGCTCTTTCCCGCGTCACCGTCCGCGTAGAAGTCGTTTATCGCCATTTCCTCGGGAACTGTCCAATTTTCCGCAATCAAAAGTATCCTATGTCCTTCCCCGGGACTCAAGCCATCTCCATACCAAATTTCATCAAAATCGATTTAGCTGTTTAGCCGTGAAAGCGTAACAATCGGACAAAGAGACAATATTTGTAATAATATTAGTATTACTAGCTTCTGCCCGCGACCTCGTCCGCGTAAATTTATATTAGTAAACGCCGCGGAAAATGTTAAAGTGCCCGATACCCCCTTATAACCGAATATTCCCTTTAACATTTTCCAGGATAAAAAGTAGCCTATGTGTTAATCCAGTGTATAAGCTATCTCCATTCCAAATTTCATCCAAATCCGTCCAGCCGTTGCAGCGTGAAGGAGTAACAAACTAACACACACACACACACACACACACACACACACGCACGCACGCACGTACGCACGCACACACACACACGCACACACACACACACACACACACACACACACACACACACACACACACACACACACACACACACACACAAACTTTCGCATTTATAAATGAAGATGATTTAACCATGTGCATTATATTTTGCGAGTGCTACTTACTCATCGGCCAAAGTATGTTATCTGTCATGTGCAATTATTTTCAAAACTGATACATTTTACAATTTCTAAACACGCTTATCGACATATATGTATTAAATATCGGATTACCGTCCGAGTATTTCCCGCAGTTCAAACGGGCCGCCGCGGCGGCGTCCTTTGTCTCGCCATCGCCGTAAATTGAGATATTCCTAACCTGTTGCTTATTGTTACATTCTAGATAATTGTCAGATGTGGGAAATATGAGATAATGTACAAAGATTGATTTTGCTGAGGATCTAGAATTATCACATTCTTTGACGTTTAACTGAGTCATGTTATCAGATTCTTGTTTAAGATGCTTATTTAGTAATTATTCTGAGTCTCCCTATTAGAAGGTCTTTAGAAATTTCTTACGAAAACGGCACACCTCGACTCGAGATATCATAAACAGCCTTTGTCGTACTATGGTCGCCTATATCTCGGTGGATAAAGCATCCGTCACCCTCGCACTTACATACTGATCAGTAAGTGACAGATGCTTTATCCACATCGATAAACATGACCATAATAGGCCCGCAGTATATAATATAGAATCGGTAAAGGCACGTTTAGTTGTATTCATAGCAAAACCGCGCTCAGACTCGAGAGTTTAAAAAAAAAAATTAATGTAAGCTGGTTCCTGTATCACTATACATGCATTTTGACAGATTCCTACAGTACCATTTTTTTCTCAGATAGCGACTTAACTAACCCTATTAATCAATAAAAATTAGACCTACTCCCTATTTTACCTTTCTGACAAGTGACATGTGACATTTCAGTATACATGGCACAGCCGATATGAATTCCACTGATGAGAAAGCTTGTTAACTTTGCAATGTACAGCGAATTTTCACTTATCAGTTTATCACCTATCACTGTCAAGCTGGTGAAATACGGCTGGATATCAAATTACAACTTTACTTAATTCCATACAGCATTAAAAGCTTAATTAATTTAATACAGCCCCATAAGACACGCGGTCCTATTTCTACGCGCCGCGTTATGCGCCTGCGCAGGTTGTTAGCACGCATTGTCTGCGCTGTAATAGGCGCGCGCATGGCTCGGGTTGCGCAGTGACCAGGCTGTGTGTACTTCTGTGGACAGTCCCGATTTGTTTATTTCGTCTGATGTGTGCAAACAAAATGAAATTGTTTTTGTTCGTTGTTTATATATTATTATGTTTTACTCGTTGTTTTTTCTGAAATTCAGGCCATTTTAAAGATGGATTTTAGTAAAGTTGCCATAAATTGTATTGTCATCAACATTTCCTAAAAAATGTTAGTTATATGGTGTAACACTGTTGTTTTTCCAGTGTGAGGGTAAGACAGCCGCTAAAATAACAAGCTTTGAGGCATCCATCAGGGTTGGCAACGCATTGCAATTCTAATATTGCCTATTTTCAGTGAGCGTAATTACCATAATCTGTGCCTTTGCTATAAAAAAACGTGACCAATGCCGGACTGCGTAATAATATGGCTATATTGATATGTAATTTACACTTGAATTAAATCCTCTGCTAAAGCAATAATGTCGTTGAAATCCCGTTCTGTGTCATGAAAGAGGCGATAACAACAAATTATATAATGAAACAGAATTACAATACAATATTGCACCGCCTACAACAGTTAACTGACTATAAAGATGCCTATGCCATTAATAAAGATTGCCAAGATGCCATTAATAAAGGTTAAATAAATAAATATATAACCTAAAGAATTGTTACCTGGTCATCCTAGTCGGCCGTTACCTACTCTGAACCGATCGATGTAGCTAAATACGGGAAGTCATTACTGATAAGGGATTATCATCAGCACTTGACTCACTCTCAGGCAGAGCACGGTTGATTCAGAAATACAAAGAAAATAACACATCAGTATGAGTTTCGAGAAATAGTGTCTATTTATCTATGGCATCTATCAGATTGTACCGCTATCATGGCTACGGATAGTACGAATACAAAGAAAATAGTTAACATCTGTGTAGGTTTCGAGAAATACTTCGGCTTCTATGCCTGAAAACCAAGAGTTTATGTCATCTCTCATCATCATCTCTCATCACTCTCTTGTTAGTGTATTTTTAGTTTGTTGTGTACTTTTTCTGACACAACTTTTTTCGGAACTTACCACTCTTGCAAGTGTATGTTCCAGCCTACCAATGACATCAAAATACCAGCCAGCGGGTTTATTATAGTCGCGATTATTGTTGCGGATAAAGGATTCGTCACTCTCGCACTTACATAGTGGTCAAAAAGTGTCGGATGTTTTATCCACACCTACACCGATAAACGCGACCATAATAGGCCCGCAGATACAAACTCTATACCGTCATATTTATCTACCTATTAATACCCTTCTTCCTTATTATAACACTACCAAATCGAATCTACTTCATGTAATTACGTGCGCCATTTTGTCCCAAAGCTTAATGACCGTTTGTCTGCCCAGGCGCCGCCGTGGACGCAGTTCGCGGGCCATGCAGGGTGCTGCCAGCGCGCCCGCGGCCCCTGCGGCCGAGCCGCCGGCCTCCCAACGTAAGTATCACCTGAATTATGAATTCCACAAAGGACCGACGACTTTATCCGCTTAGAGGTAGTTTATCTCTTATCCCTCACGAACTGTGCTAGTTTTCGAAATAAAAAGTAACCTATGACCTTCCCTGGGACACAAGCTATCTCCATATCAAATTTCATTAAAATCCTTCAAGCGGTTAAGCTGTGAAACCGTGCCAAATGAACATAAAGAAACACAACTTTCGCATGGATTGCACGGTCGAAAATCATAATCATCATCTTGCCCTTTTTCCAATCATTTGGGGTCAGCGCCAGCGCAGCAAGACTCTTCCTAACATTAACCATACAGTACGCGAACCCAATCCAAAAGTATTTGACCCCATCAAATCTTATCTCGTGTATTCGAGGCGGGTAACTTGAGCGCTGAATGGACGGCACGCGCCGCACTCGACACCGACGATTACATACTACCCTCAGAAGCCGTATAACGGGCTATAAACCCGACCAGTTCCAATGGACAGAGTTAAAGCCGTCTTATACCTCTGTATTTTTTTCTGGCTTGAACTTGGTTTATAATATGTTCTTAGATCATTCAGTCAGATCTTGGAGGGTGTCCGACTCTTCGCAGTGTAGTGGATAGATACGTATTTTACGTTTGAAGGATATCACGACTACATCTTCCGCTTTTGTAGTTTTTCGTCTTCTGGGCCCACATTATGGTCGCCTTTATCACGGTGGATAAAGCACCTGTTACCTCGTACTTACATTTTAGTCAGAAAGTGACAAATGTTTTATTCACATCGATAATGAAACTGGCCGCTTAGAAAAAGATGCTAGATTTGGTAGAATTACGCTAATTTGTATATGAATATTTAGAAAGCTCAAGTTTTCTGCCCTTACTGGATATGACGGTTGAAGGTTAAAGAATAACTTAATTTTGAACTGAAATCTAAGTAAATGAGCCGCAACGGCTTCAATGTTCACTTAAGTACCCTAAGGAAGCCTTTGCGCTAGTTAGCCTCCTCCATTCCAAAAACAAGTTTTTCAATATCTAGGTTAAATCTGGACAAAGGATGATTAATACCTTTCCATGTGCGCCTTCCTGAAACAGGCATCCATTATTATATGCTAGTTATTTCGCGATATACTTTGTTATAGTTATGTTAATATGAAACCTTGGCGCTCAATGCGTAGATTAAGCAGGAATTTGCTGTGAATGTTCGTAGTTAATTTTCTAATCGTAAGTCGTAAAGCAAAATATGCATATACTTGTGTCTTTGTGAATATACGTCATGAAAAAAACATTTATCACTTGCGAAGCCAAATAGATTAACACTTCTCTTGATTATTCTATATGGATGATCGATTTATAAGTATCAGAAATAATATCGATTTTATGAAATTACAGCCAATGGAAGCAGTCGAAATAAATATGGATGGATATGTTTCACTCTAATGAACTAGTGAATGCTTCTCTGGCTCTATTCCGATGCCTGTGATCGTGGTTTAGGAGCATGAATATGCTCTCATAACATTGTATCTTATTCTTATTTGTATTTTAAGCGGCGGGCGCCTCAGAGGCCCCGAGATCTTTGTGGACACAAGTGGTCGCACAAAAGGATGCCAACTCCTCTCGCGAGAGGCTGTGCAAACCGAATTCCGGTGTCGCAACCTAATGAGTTGTTTCTCTTTAATTGTTGTTCAGTTTGAGTTTGACTCCAGTGTCTCCACGTCTTCTAGGATATATATCACCACCATGGAACATAAGCTCATTTCTTTCTGATCTTTGTAATATAAAAAGACAGTGATCTCTCTCATCGGAAAATTATAGCTTTTGACAGTGACTTCCGATAAAATTTTGTATCACTTTGTTTTACTCGTGCAATGAACAAAATAACTGTGTTTACTAATGTTTTCTGATGTAACTTTACTATAGGTATACCAAAGGATATATCAGATACTATGGACCTGCTTAAAATAGAATAGGATATTGTTAACCTAGGATATGCAAGTTGAGTCATAACATGAACCTACTAAGTAGGTCAGTTCTCCAAATTACATTTTTTTACTAAGCTTTGTATCATTAGTTTGTCCAAGGCGTATTCAAGTGAAGATGTAACGGTACTTTTTATCTTAGAGATAAACGATTATACGATGTGTTCCGGCACCAAGTTTGGACAATTGGACCAACCTGATAAAGAGATGAGTAATGAGTTTACCTGAAGTGGTTAGGAAACAGATAATGGTATCGATGACTTTAGATTTGAGGAGTCCTAAATTTTAAATGGGTGTTTAAATAGTAGAAGCAGGTTAGGAGAGGAATTTGATTATTATACGGAGTTAAAATGCCTCAAATATTTTTCAAAAATGGAAACCTATTGTAATACTTTGTTAAACTGGTTGATTGATTGCTTTCGTCTAATTCAGTCAGACTAGTGGTATATTTGAGCTCAAAACATTCTTAAGGTTAAAATTATTTTATGAAATGCAAATAATTTTAAGAAAATCATCAATTTCCTGTGCACAGCTGAAGAGGTAAACAACCTAGACACGTGTAACAACTTAACATATTTACCGAACGGCTACGTGACACATTTCGTAATAATTTATATGAAAACAGTGGGCTGCTCACTTCCTGATTAGAAAATCGTGAAAATAATCTCTAATGTGCATTTCACAAAATTACAAAAGCTTTGAATTAGAAGCTTTTTAGATATTTTGCTTAAATTACAAGTTTTAAAACTGGGATCTAGAGCTTTGAGGCACATTAGGATGATCAAATTACAGTTCATCTCCTTGAATTGATTTGACGAATTCTGTAAGATTATAATTTTGCAAACTTTGCTATACTGCCGAAGAAATAAACTAAAGCCTTTCTGGTCAAATTATTTCCCACTTAGAAGCTCTAATTTAAAATAGTACTGCAATCTTAGCAGCAACTTTACTTGACAAAGAACTGTAGTCATCAATGGCGATAACAATAGATCATTTTATTATTTTACATGGTTACAAGAATCCAAGGAAGCCTAACTATAGCTACTAACCATAATAATTAAAGTATCAGTCGATATTACCTTCCATAGAGAAACGAAATTTAGTCTCCGACAAATCAATAAGGCTGTCCATTCTGGCCAACATACCAGACATCGGCCATCTTGCCAGGGGCATCACTTATGCGAGTCAGGAGCGCGCCTTCCGCGCCGCGTAACGGTGGTTATGATGCTTATTCCACTCCTGAATCCTGAGTGGCAGCCCTGAATTTATATAGCGGTTCTGTGCAAAGAGTTTTGAATTCAAATGTATTCAGATAAACGATCTAAATTGCAATGATAGTTGATTTTTTGACCAGAACTATAATCACTTCGAAAAATGGCTTTCCAATGATAAGTTTCATCCATTATATTTTGATATAATAAAGTTTACATTATCTTTAATACCTACTACATTGTTAGGATGTATTATTAACTATCTATCTGTCCCCTAGTGTTACATAGTTACTAGTACCATTAATATTATTAATAGCGGTTTTTAAAAGATGGCGTGTCACGCAAGTAAGGCCAGACATCCGAAAATGTTTTCCAATCGATCGAACTTTCTCCGAACGGAAAAGCGTCCTAATTGCGCCTGCGCGAGTGACCGAGAACGATTGAACGAATGAACGAGTGAATGAGAATATTAATTCTTAAAGGGCTGAGATGGTAACGGATCGGAGAACGTGCGTTGCCTATGTATACTCTATAAGTGGACTGTATTTATGGCTTGTATGTAAGATGTTTATATTATTAGACCTACTGTTATGTTTCAATTGGATTAAAAATTTGGCTCTTATTTAGGAAAAAACGAGATAAATTAGGTATATTCAATCTGTTATCAATAGACTTTTTTGCGTTTTGGGTCAATTTAGCCACGAAATCACACTGCCTGACCAGATCCGTCAAGTATGACTAGAAAATTCCTCCAAAAAACTACCATAATTTTATTTTGAATGAAATTTTGACGCAAATTACCAAAATACAAAAAACAGCTCATATAATTATGTTACAATAACATGGGAACCCGTCCAGTCTCCCACGTAATTTCGGATACCATTTCATTAAATTTCTCCTGAGATACATACGCAATATTGCAAACTACGAAATGACCGGGGAACTATCAATTTCTAGACAATAGCCGGCTTACGGTTGTCACATATGTACCTGCCTCTTTATCTACGTTCAACTGTGTCATAGTGCTCTATTCTTATGGCTGAAAGAATCTTATTGCCTTGGCGCTGTGTTTTGAAATCGTCGGCTATCGAACACGGTAGGTAGTAATTGTCTATGGGGACACCATAAATGAGGGCTTGGAGATACGACACGGTGTAATTCAGTACCGTTGTCGATCATTGAAGTGTGGAAGAAAGCAGGCGCTAGGCGGGACGGGCGACGTCCTCGACATATCAATCAAAAACGTTTATAATATGCGTGCCCCGTACGGTCCGCCACACTGCCTTATTAGCTCGCACTAAGAGCTCTTGTGGTGTATCAAGTTTAAATCATGCCGGGATGGCGATAGGTTGATTTAAATTCAGAATAAGCGGGAAGGAGGAAGTCTCGAGACGTGTGCGCATCTATGTCACACCTTTTCTCCGTATTTGAACTCGATTGAACCCGTGGACGGTGAATTTGATGGGTTTTTTTCTCATGATTTCCAAGGGAAGTATAAATTGGCGATGTGCTTTGAACGCTGATTTTTGCGAAAATCGGTAGGATCTGCGGATCGTTGTCGTGATTTTGTAAGATAGATCGAGTTTCGCGTTATTTTGCAAACCATTGTAATGTCAGGTTAGAGAAAAAATGATTTTTTACCTACTGATACTTGGTTATTGCATTCTTTCATACTTTTTCCGCCTTTAAATGTTACCAAAGGTTTACACTAAACAAAACTGTCATTGTGTCATTTTAATGGAGCTTTTACTCACGCAAAGGTTGCTATGGCTGAAACAATCTCTTGGAAAGCTTCAATAAAAATGTTTCCTATCTATGTATTTACAGGATAGGCCACGCCCCCATACTAATCTCTATGGATCCTGTAATCAAATTAAGGCCGTACTAATAATATTATTTTCAAAATGGCGACTCTATCAAACAAATTGAAAAAGGAACTTTTAAACAATCGACGCTACTGCCATCTATCGGATACCTCGATTAACATTATAATTTTTAGGAATCGTTTCGTTTCGAGAAATTCTCTGCAATTTATTCCAAGAAATCTGGCGTAATAGTTTTAAATAAATCGTATTTTTAATGCGGATTGAAACAATCGAATCGCTATGTCATCGCAAAGATACCGTTAGCGTTTTCCGCCTAAAATCTGCATTTCATGAATATTTCTTTGGAACTCGTGCGCAGGTTTTGTACATAATCGATTTACGGACGTCAAGATTATTTTTAAAAGTCTGCTCATATTTTCTGCTAAACTGAATGTTGCTGACAGATGAAGGTCATAAAAAGCTTCAAAAAGTAAATGGCCTGCACTTTGGAAGAACATTAATATGGTATTTTTATTTACAAATAAATGTCGTCAAAAACTGAGGCTGTTTTAATTTTTCCCCCGGACTCACCTGAGTAGAATCTATGTACCTACTTACCTAATGTAACTTTTGCCTTTGGCACCTAAAGTATACAAATTTCCGGGATGAAAAGTATTTTTTGTGCCAATCTAAGACAAGGACTATCCTTGCCAAAATTCCAAATCCGTTTAGTCGTTTGAACGTAATTAAAACACAAGCATCCATACAATCTTTCACATTCATAATATTAAGTAGGATACTCATAAACCTTCCAAAATAAATTCTCGAAAAACGATCAAGGAAACATCAAAATCTTTTACGCAAAGACTTGGACTTAGAGCAAAAACATAAAAATGGCGACTTTGTTTTGTACCATTTAGAGATTGTCTATGTGACATAAACGTAGCCAATGTTGCCATGCTCTAAATTAAAAGCTTTCAACCTCATTTTCTCGGCCTTTTATCCGCCGCCGCCGCCTCGAATTACAACAGATTCTGGCAAAACCCGACACTTTACCTTATTTACGTCATAAGTAGATAAATAACTTATCATAAAACGCAATAAGGCATTTTATTGTAGGTTAACCAGCCTCTATTCTACGCGGTAAAACAATTTTGTTTTTAATGTTTTTTTTTTAACTCGGCCGCTATTACTGTCAAGTAAATAAGAGCTATCCGAACGTTGACAATACGGAAACTTTAACATCAATTATTTGTAACTTTATTTGACGATAGCGGCTTAGTTTAGTTTTGTTGTAGTAAAATCATTACTTAATATTATAATGCAAAGGTGCAACGTTAACGGGAAAATACAGATAGTTTAGAGCCTAGCGACGACCATAAGTACAAACAGCATCGTTAACTGACCACTAGTGTGCGTTCTTGTAAGGTGGCAAGATAAACAAATGGTTAGTTAACTGTGTTGCTGATGGTACTTTTTATCCCGAAGAATTTGACAGTAGGTAACCTAAAGGAATAGAAATAGATTCTACGCGAATAGAGTAGGTAAATAAATAAATATATATAAGGGGAGAACATCACACAAATTGAACTAGCACCAAACTAAGCTCTAGGCTTGTACTAAGGCACTAGACAACGATAAACATACTTATATAGAGAAATATATAATTAATATTCGATTGGCGGGCTCTAGAAGCTAGTAAAGAAATAGGCACGTAATCGACGACAAATCGTTATTGCGGTTAAAAATGTTACAATAAAGAAAACATGATACTAAGCTCGGGCTTTAAGAGGTGAAAAAAGAAGCCTGCTTTTGTTAAACTGTCTTTGTTTGCGAAAGACAGGCAAACAGGCGGGCGGTGCACCTGATGAAAATGGTACGGCACTTTCGTTCAATCAAAACAGTAGCAACTCTAAATACAACATTATTCTAAAATCAATTTTAATACATCTTCAAAGAACTTAAAATTAACCAACAAATTTTCTTAGTTGATACTATTTTGATCTAATAGTGCGATAGGCTGTAGTGTCACAAAACAGATAGGTACAGAAGTAAATCACATGTATGTACTTCACTTTTCATACCTACGCTCGGCGATCGCTCTAGGGTTGTCAACTATGGCTTATGCACAAAACACTATCGAGGTAGTGGCATTCGTATCTAGTTGTAACAAAACAATAAACCTACCTACTATTACAATACAAAAAGTTTACAGAGCAGAAACGTACAAAATTTTACGTTTGTCAATGTTCACTATGGAAATTCCCTAATAACTTCTAAAGGTTTACCCTAGTTACACAATTTCCATTGCCTCATCCGTTTTAGACCTAATTTTGTTCCATAATTGCACAAAAAAGTTCACAGACGCGTGTCTCAAGCAGATGTCACTCGCGCTCGCACTGGTCCCAGCCGGTCCGAGATATCGTGTCCGTGAGCAGTGTCTATGTGTGCGTTGCTCGAGCGCAGTTTGTATGTAGATTGACTTCTGTACCTATCTATTTTGTGGTAGTGTTCAATCATGAAATCGCGCCCCGCCCTCGCCACTTAAACTGACGTGACGTCGCGCAGTCGTCAATGTCGTAAGTAAACGCGTTTGCGTGGATTTGAAGACGTCCTATTTATTTAAATATCGAGTACAATAATAAACATGCTTGGAAATCCCGACCCCTGCAGCATCATTAGTATCAATGGGTACTGAGAAAGTTATATTAAAATCATAACAATGACTGTAGGATTGTTGAATCTTTTCCTTATAGTTCACTGGCTCAACAACCCACGTATTGCTCACAAGAATCCAAACTTTCCTCACTCGCCGGCCTTTGCCGCCAAATTTTTTAGGCAAAGGACATTTATCCATACAGCCTAGTCATCGTTTTCATTCTTTATGTATGATCCAATTTGAAGTAAGGCCGAAGCCAAGTCTTTGTAGATTTTTCTGATTCGACTTTGCCGCCTAAATTCTCCATGACAGTGACAGTGTCAGTGTTGCCAGACAATATACTCGTAGCTACACACGAGACAGCGTGTATGTTATATCGCATACAGTACAGTGACAATCTTGGGTGAATCTGAATACCAATCCAACTGCTGCACTTTAAAATCCATCCATCAAAGCGTTTTAGCCTGTAAAGACTCAAAGAAACATTGATTCATACATTCATAGTTACAGTCGAGTTCATAAATATGTGTACTTTAGTACCTTGTCTATTTAATGTCATGTTTAAACTGCCATATAGGAATTGTCACAGTGATTAAAGTGACAAGGTACTAAAGTGTACACATATTTGTGAACTCGACTGACTCGAAAAACGTTAGTTACCCTTGTAGGGTGTAAAAAACCCAATGATTTTTTTTTCATGCATAAGCCAAACACAAGCCACCTGGTGGTAAATGGGATCTGTGACCCATAGACATATTTAAAGTCTTCAATCCTAAGACCGCAAATACGTTGCCAACCCTGAGGACTAAGATGGAATGCCTCTATGCTAGTAATTTCACCGGTTGTCTTATCCCCACACCGGAACACAACAACGCGAACACTGCTGCTTGGGGCGGTTAAAGGCTAAGATGGACGGACCGGACGGACCGTGCACAAGTTCCTAGGTTCCTACCAACACAAAACTTGCTGAGGCTTGCTTGTCAAGATGCATAACGCTAACTAGCGTTTCTATTCGATTCGTTTTTAAACCAATCGCGTCAGTGGTAGACGACGTGATACGTAAAGTCACGTGGTCTACCAATGACGCGATTGGTTTAAAAACGAAACGAATAGAAACTCTAGTTAGCGCAATGCATCTTGGCAGGGCCCTCTGAATTACCTATCATAATGCAAAGTATTTTACGTAATTGCCTTAAATTTCGAAAGGAAACGTCACCTGAGTTTGCGAAACCGGACGTGGTTATCTGCAGTCGATACCTCGTTTCTAATTAATGAATAAGACACTATTCCGGTGTCCTATTCTGTGTCTCGAAAACAAAGGCATCACGATCACAAACGTTCAATCCGTTTTAAATCTTAACTCAGCTGGGTAAAAAAGCAATTGTAACGGAGTGTTGGTGTTAAATACGTCTGTTTTCTTTGAAAACTGCCGTGTTGCAACTGTTTTGAGGCTATGTCGACAGTTTTAAATGAAAACAATGTTTCATTGATAAATTCTTTGCGAATTCGTCTAGTTTTGTGTTTAAGTACTAGGTAAGGAAATAACCTATAAGTAATCGAGTTAAATTAGAGGATTTTAGTTAAAAATACTTCCATATATCCTGTACACAGCGGCTGTGACCGGAATCGGTCATGACATCATCGGTTCTCCTATTGTAGCCCGAAAAATACTAACCCTATTTTCACTACCACTAACTACCTACAAGGAGATCTCAACCTTATTTGTGTATTACACCTTATATGTTAATGGAAATAAAATATTTGATTTGATTTGATTTGACTAACTTTACTAGCACTAAAATCAAAACCCCGAATTTTTGCTTTTTCTAACTATTCATCAGGCCTAACTTTAGCATCCCGAATTTAAGTTATACATATTTTTTAATTCTGATTCTTAATAACCCTATTTTTACTTATCCGATTCCTTTGAACACCGAATTTTACTATAATTGTATGTTTAAAACTTAATGTTTATTAAAACTAATTTTATAATATGTTCCTTAGGGACCGAAACAACCTTAATTAAGGTCGACAGAGCTCCGCTGCGCTGCATATTATTTACTGTTACTTAAAAGCTAGACTAGTAGATAACCTGTTCAATCCTTATTAATATTTGTAAATGCTATATGTTTTTGTTTCGTCGTCACGATTCATAGCCCCATCTGATCGATTTGTTTGTTAGGTTACCTACTACCTACCTACTGAGATTTTCATTACGGTAAATCCCACCGTTCCTGAGAGAAATGCAACTTATGGTCAGACAGATTCGCGGCAGTCTAAGTTAGGCTAGGTAATTTTTCAATATACGTAAATAGTAAATTCCTATTTACAGAACGGTATCTGTTATCTTCCATAAATTTAAGTAGACGCAAATAGGTAACACCTAAGTATCGATTAGGAGCTATCTCTTCCTTAATCTAACTGATAAAATAGAGCATCCCAGTATTCTTAGAACTAATATAACCGCCATTTTCTGTTCGATATGAGTCATGTTTAAACCTATAGTACATTATACAGGTAGGCTTTCGTGATGAGGCATGAGACGCGCTAGGGTGTCGGCGGGACTATTGATTTTTTTCGCTTCTAACCGCGACAGGCTACGCAAATACCTTCATAGGTCAAACACTTGTGTTCGTACGACGATCTTTGAATGCTCGCCTGAGACAAAGGGCGGTGATTCAGACAGAAAGCTTTGTTTTGTAGTTAATAGCGATCGATATTGTTACTGTTAATTGTTTGAAGACCGTGGCGCCATCTGTTGGCGAGTAGCGGAAGTTGACACAAAGAGAATGCGTGCATTCGTTTTTTGAATGGAAAAAGGAAACAAATTGTTTGATTTAGAAACTAATATAAATATTCAGTAATGTGATTGCAAATCTATTAACTGATTGATGTACGTGTAATTTCCAAGTCATCCACAATGAGCGCGACATCTCATTGTATTATTTTAATAAAACCGTATACACTAATACTAACGTTGAATTGGCTGACTCACCCATTGTAGGGTTTTCTTGGAAACGACTATTCAAACATGGGATCAATCGTAATAATTCTGTTTTGTTGTTGCAGATATCAAAACAGAGGAGGTTATCAGCGAGGCGAAGATCGAGACAAATCACGAGGATTTGCAAGAAATGAGGGAGAAACAAGAGCCAAGAGTGACGAGAACTATGAGCATTGACAGCGATAACCGCTCAGACAGGAGCGAGGAAGAAGATTCTAGAAGAGCCCGCAAAAGGGCGGCTTCTACCTCCCCATCACCAATGCCGTTGGACAAAAGGTTTGCGCGGTTCGAATGCCCTAAATGCGGTCAGCGTTTCGACTCTGGCAACGCGTTTGATCTTCACCGGTTCACCGTTCACGGCGACGAAGCGCGCGGCTTCAATGATCTCACCTTCGTAGACTTTTCCAGCAAGAAGTTCCCGGAAATAGCACGAGGCGTCTGCGAACGCAATCCGCATATTTCTATAACGGAACAGCGGTTCAGATGCGAGATGTGCTACAGAGATTTTCCATGCGGACAGGCTTTGGATATCCACAAGAAGACTTGTGCCAATCCTGTTAGGGTACAAAGCCCTGAACGGGTCGATCGCAGAGATGATTTCTTTGCTAAACTAGACCTAAGAAACAGGTCTTTCGGAATTCCTGGTACCTTAACCCCACCTATGGAACGGTTTGTATCCAAATTTGAAGATGGACACTTCACCGGCAATGGAATCAGACACATCGATGCCGCGAGAGACTTGGCTGACATCCAGTCAATCTTAAACGTAACATCAACTGGAAGTCTTCTTGAGAGACTCACTGGTACTAGAGTCCCTTTGGAGAATTCTGTTCTGACGCCACCTGATACTATCTGCAAAGACAGAGACCAAGAAGAAACTCAAGATAACTTTGCTGCTGAGTTTAGGAGAATGAAGCTCCGCGGTGAATTTCCTTGCAGATTGTGCCCCGCGAAGTTCCCTAATCTTAGAGCGCTGAAAGGGCATAACAGAGTGCATCTTAGCGGGACTGGTCCTGGGCCTTATCAGTGCAACATGTGTCCTCACGCATCTCTGGACAAAGCGGCCTTAGTGCGCCACATGCGCACACACAACGGTGACCGCCCTTACGAATGTGCTGTCTGCAACTACGCATTCACTACAAAGGCTAATTGTGAACGTCATCTCCGCAATCGCCACGCTAAAGTAACAAGAGAAGACGTTAAACGCTCAATCATATACCATCCATCTGAGGATCCTAACAACGACGAGGTGAATTCTAAACTGACGCGAGATGAAGTAAAGAGATCTCTGGCTTTCCACACGCCTGAACCTGAAAGACGGGCTGAACCCACCGGCCGTGACACACCACTATCCCATTTCACGCCAAGTTTCATTACCGACAGGCATCCAGTTTCAGCACTGACCCCAAAACCAATAGCAGATATACCTATGATACCCAGAGAACCCGAACAGCCTGTTCCTAGGATAAAAGTGAAAGGTATCGGGCAATTGACGCAGATTCCGGAGTATAGGCCGCCTGAATTCTCAATTAAAAGTAATGAAGAAGATAATTATGATGAAGAAGTGCCAGTTGATCTCAGTACCAGCGACAACCACTGCGACGTTCTTGATCTCAGCAAGAAAAAACGGGATGTGGATGAAGAAGATGAAGTTAAACCAACTCCACGACCGGCATTTGAGCCTGATCCAGCCGTTACTGCTTCCGCATTAGAGAAGACACGGTTCCTTTTGGCCCAGCAAAGACTATTCGAGACTTCTCTCCCTAAACTCGATCCCTCATACTATGCAAATCAACTTTCACAACTATACGCTGGAGCCGTACCAGGTCTGCCTGGCATTGGCCTCCCGCCGTCATTTCCAATCAACCCCTACTTTCTGCAACCCTCTTTTTTTCCCCATCCTACCGATTCTCAAGAACTGGCCGAAATAAAGCAGCGAATACAAAAGGAAATCATTCGCGGTCTGAGCATGTCAGGCGGGCGGCTCGTCACCAATGAACACGAAGTTCAGCCTAAACAAGAGCCTGAGGATGATGATCAGCCTATGTTACGCGATAGTTCTCCTGTACCGCCTCCCCGCTCTGAATCTCCCCCGAGGCCGCTGAACAATATCATTCAGCAAAACGATTCCGTGAAAATGGTCATTAAAAACGGCGTGCTGATGCCTAAGCAGAAACAAAGACGTTATAGGACGGAAAGGCCGTTTTCCTGCTCGCAGTGCTCGGCTCGCTTCACTTTGCGATCGAATATGGAACGTCATGTGAAACAACAACATCCTCAGCATTGGAGCGTTCGGCGGCCAGCGCCGCGGGCGCCTCCACCGTACCCTTCCTCTGACGCTTTAGCCGATCGAGTAAAATTTGCTCTCTTAGCGCGACATCTTGAGCGACCTATCCAGCAAGACCGCTCCCCTATCCGCCGGGACTCGGACGAGGTCGCTGACAATGAAGAAGACGAAGATGATACTCTAGTTATAGATGAAGAGCCTGGACCTGATACTAAGGCCGAACAGCTCCTCGCAGCGCATCGGGCTGCCGAAGAAATTCTGCTTGCGTCTCGTCAACAGGAATTACACAAGGATTTTGATCTCAAAATTGCTGGAAACCTTATCAACAAGCCAATCCCAATCCCTGAGAAGACTGAAACTGGCACTGATCCTATTCCTGCGCCTGTGGAGCCGTTGACTGTGCCCGTGGTACCCACCAGGAGTGACGAAGAGGAGGACGAAGAAGGTCTTGTGGCGTCCACTAGTGAAGGAAACATCTCCGGAAGTGATGAAAATAAGTGAGTATGATTAATTATTAATAGCCCAAAACGACTTTAAAACAATCATTCAATTCGTTACAGAGAGTTACATAATTTATAACCAACTGCCACTTTATGCAAAATACTGATGATAATTTTGTTTGCAGGTCAGAATCAGACACTGGCAACCAACCACCGAAGAAGAAGTCCGCCTACAGCCTGGCCCCAAACCGAGTGTCCTGCCCTTACTGCCACCGGAAATTCCCTTGGTCCTCATCCCTACGCCGCCATGTGCTAACACACACCGGACAAAAACCCTTCAAATGTCCCCATTGCCCATTGCTCTTTACCACCAAATCCAACTGTGACCGCCATCTGCTTCGAAAACATGGCGGGTCAGCCAGAGCTATCCTGGCAGAGCCAATAGCAGATGCAGTATCCCCTCCTCAAAACGACCTGAGAACAGTCCCCGAAAGGCCTTTTAAATGTGCCAATTGCCCCACAAGTACTTTCTCTTCACTGGATACTTTGAAGAAACATATGTCTTCAAGACACGGGGCTAACGATTCACAACCTGCGTCTCCCATCCCTGAAGTTGAGGATATTCCAAACGGAGAGCTGGCTTTCAAGTGCCATTTGTGTGAGGCCTCGTTTGGCGATAGAGGTGGGGCACTGAGACACCTGGCTTCTATGCATACGACGGAGTACGATCAGCTTGTCAGTAAGGGAGCCCTGGACGCCGCAAGCGACCGGAGTGAGAGCGCTGATGATGATGAGAAGGGGAAGTTCGCAGATCATGCTAACCGAAAGGTAAGTTTTAGTCGTTTTATAATACAATTACTTAATATAAAGCCCACAATAGAGTATTTGACTGGTGTCACACAGAAAATACTAAATCAATCATCATCACTTCTAATATTTGTTCGTTGTCTCAATGGAACATATGTGCACTACCATGTATGGTCCAAACACATGTCGAATTACAGATCTACTTACTAAGATTCCTTTTCTATTTAATACGGATCTTATTGCCTACAAATTCTAAACCCTTTTGCTAACATGACTTCCCTTTTCAGGTGGTATGCGCCTTCTGCGTCCGTCGCTTCTGGTCAGCTGAAGACCTGCGTCGCCACATGCGAACTCATTCAGGTGAACGGCCGTTCGCTTGCGACCTCTGCCGGCGGAGATTCACTCTCAAACACAGCATGCTCCGGCACCGGAAGAAGCATAGAGATGAGACGGATGACGAGGAAGTCACACCACCAGACACGCCTGTGGAGCGAGAGGCTATGACCAACGGGTAAGCTTAAACTATGACCATTGGTTTACATTCAGGCTAGAGTTATGACAAAGTTTTTAGACTTCCTTCTTTCAAATTAAAATATGATGTAACTTATTTCCTTCCCAAAGAGTTTAGAGCTATGTTTCAAAGGATAACGTTTAATTTTCATTGCAGATACAGTTATCATGATGACGACGGCTCTGGCAGCGAAATACCCAGCAACGTCAACAACAACAACTCTCCTCCAGCGTCCCACTACGACAAGAAACTCAAAATACAGATGACCTCGCGCAAATACTCCTCCGAGACCGAGAACGAGGGTGAAAACGGCAGCGACCTCATTGGAAAACTTCTCGGCATCCCTGACAAGACTATCATCAACAAACTCCTGTCTTCCGCAGACGAAGCAGCCAAATTCCTTGGAGTAAACAAATGAGAGTACGCTTTGGTCTTCGTGACGCCTGCTAGGCTTGTCCTGGCGCCGCGGGGACTAAAACTGCCGCTCCAAATTCAAACGTCAACGAACGTTAAAACCGGTACAACGCCATCTAGCAACGAGTAGACGCCACTATTCGGCGCATATTTAACTTTTATTAATGCAATTTATTCGTGTGTGTACTTTTAATGTTTCAAATTTATCGCTATTCGATAACTAGGTGCCTTTAGCTGCCTTAAATTTTATTGAATTGAAAGTGTGAACCGTCCTATTCTGCCTTAAATAATTGTACGTTTTAATGCATGTGGGTATCGAGCAACGATTTTAATTTAGTGCCAGTTATAAAAGTACATAACTGTATTGTTATGTGTAAGATAATTATTACGATAAACATATTACGATTAGTGTTTTAGAGGTAACGATGGATACAGCAGTAAACTCTTGATATTTACTTATTTTATTAAGCACGTTTCAGTAACTGGGTGTCTGTAAGCCAGAATTTATTGCATTTCCGTCTAGTCGAGTATTTCCCACTTTGGTCTTTTTTCACTCTCTATCTTTCGAACGTAGTGAAGTCCAGCCAAAAATTGTAAGCAAATCCAAAATTTCTAGTCATTTACCTAAACGTTATATTCTTGTATTGAACCTAAGCTACGATACCAAATTGCGAGTAATGTTTAAATTTCATATAAGTAATATAAGTCAGTTGAAATAGACCTCATAATATCAACCAATGAATAGATCTAGATTTCGAAGTAAGTGTCACATTTTTAAGACTTTCATTGTATTTCATTTCAACATACCTTCTCCGGTATTTCTAATTTTCTTTCTGTTTCCTTCACATCTTTTAGGTCTAAAAATAGGTGTACTTAAAACGAATATTAATGCCTAATCTAAGTACTTAACTAATGACATTTTGTTTGCTCAAAACCAGCATTTCTTTACAGCGAATTTTAGATATTTCATAGTTTAGGCATATTTAATGGATATAAAAAAGTAAAATAAGTTTTTTATTCGATAAATGCAAAGTAGGGTAAATGCTTTTAAGGTGGACACTGGTGTACCAACGTAGCAAGAGTTTTATCAAATTTATTTGTTAGTCAGAGGTGGCGAGATGCGATTTATTTTATTTTAAAATGTCTATTGGTGGGGCAATATATTATAACAAAGGGTTAAAAATCCTGTAGGATAGTTTTAGATTAGTTATTCAGTCTCCTTGAATGGATCGACGAATCATACGCTAGAATATACCTAAGTCCGAACGTGCTTTGTATATTTTGAATTGCTTATAAAATACCAAATATAAAATATATGGATTAGAATAAAATATTATAAAATGACTGTATAATTATGAGAAAATTGCAAGTACCGTATGGTTTTATTTTAATCTTAGTAAATTAGCA
Source organism: Acleris literana (assembly GCA_946894065.1). Classification (NCBI taxonomy): domain Eukaryota; kingdom Metazoa; phylum Arthropoda; class Insecta; order Lepidoptera; family Tortricidae; genus Acleris; species Acleris literana. The sequence continues at coordinate 5,064,509 of OX335688.1, read as the reverse complement.
ATAATGTTATTGTATTTTTATTAGCTTTTAATTGATATGTCGTATTTAAAACTTATTCAAAATTAATAATTAATTATAATATTGTATACCAAAGTAAGTTAAAATCCTGCTTGATGTCAATTATAGTTAGAAAAATGAGTGCTCTCGACATAATTACGTTATTATTTATTTTATTCTCAAATTAATTGCTATTTTTACTTAGGGCCAGTTCATGAGCATACATTTTTATTTTTTTATTGTGACACTAAATTAATTAGTAGGTATTAATTATAACTTAATTAGAAATTAATATAGGTAAGTTAGTTTTTAAGAGTGGCAACACCGCTTGGCCTTTCAATCGTAGTATTCGTGTGTAATGTGTAGTGTGTCGTTTTAATTAAATACATATAGCTTTATAATTATACCTTAATAATTAATTATTCAATAAATAACTACCAATACTGAATTCATGACTTCGTAGTTATTGATCTTAGTAATAAATAATTACTTATTCACTTTATGCCTGTCTTTCTTTAATGCAATATGGGTGTCGTTTTAAAAACGTTTTGTGAATTAAATCTTGTGTATAATAAATACAAATGTTTTATTTCCTTGGAATACCTGAAACTGTTTTAAGACTATTTTTTTAATTAAAGATTAATTTTATAATCCAATAAAATGACGGTACAATAAGTAACTGGGTAAAGAGAATTACGTACTTGTAGTACGAATTATCAAACTAAAATGAAATAAATATGAATATGAATCACTCTTAGGGTTCTTGTCTGTCATTTTGAAAACATCTGTCTATTTATTTCATTTTACGTAAATTACTTTGATTTTGATTCGCAAATCCAGGGCAACTTTGTGAAGTTACCTCCAACACTGATGAAGAATATGCATCAAATAAAATAACAGTGAAAAGTTGATTCTGAATGAGCAAGCGGTCAAAAACAATCCAAGCCATTGAAGTGGATGCCCGCCATCTTCAATGGTGTGCCGACTGGGACTGGAAGACGCCGACGACAACGACGATTCACCGTACAATAGGGAATATGCATGTTTTTTTTTAGCAAGTACACCTTTAGGCGTAAACTTAAAGGCTATTTGTTGACGCTCCAAAAATCATAATTTCCCAACCAGCACTTTGTCCTTCAATTATAGTTTAGGTTTCTTTGTTTTTTGTTTTTGTTTTTTGTATATTGAATTGTGCCAATTGGTCGATGCTGTATACTGGCTAAGTAGGTATATTTATTTTAAATATTATGTTTCTGTAAGGTATTTGCATGTAGTTTTTGTATTTATTCTGTCACTATCTATAAGTATTTGTTCGGTAGTATATATTTTTGTATTACCTAGACTATTTATTCGTTTAGCGTACCGTCCGTCTGTCACACTCGGAGCTTGCTGAAAATCAGCGCTGCAGGTGTTTAACACCTCAGCATTATGCTGAGCCAGTGTCCGATTCACTACCGCGAAGACACACTCACTACTCTTTTTATTGCTGTTTTCTGTTTTAACTTTTTTTTTTCTGTGTGTCTTATGTGTGTAGTGAATAAATGCTTTTTTTTTCTTTCTTTTCTTTAAAAATCATTTTTTGAATAAGTAGCTATAAAAATTACCAAGATATTAGCTAAGAAAGATCTGTTCCTATCTCTTTCTAGCAAAACAGAAATTTACGTGGAGTTTATATGGCCGTACTGCACGATGACGTCACCGGTGCACTATGGATCTCTCTTTCTAATTAGCATTTTAAAATAGTTGTATCATCCGTATTACTTGACCGATTTTAATTTTAATTTCACTTTTGGTGATGTCTTTTACGGTATATCCATATTTTGTTGAGAAATGCTATTTAAAAAATCCATGCATATTCCCTATGTATATACTTGACAATGGCAAAATTACATAACTTGTAGGCGCCATTAAAATAACTATACGAAAAGAAAGCTTCAAAAACCCGACTGCATTTTTTATACTGTCGTCGATATAGGTACCTACATATGTTAATAATTGTCATTTGGCCATTGTTGTTATTTCAATTTTAACAGTTTAGGTATCCTATGACACTCTCGCTGCGAAGAAGAATCCAATGATACCTCATTTGTCAAAATCGTCCAAGCCGTTTTTGCTGTAGCGGGGAACATAGAACTGGACATACATGACGGTGAAAAACATAACCCTCCGCCGCAGTCGGGTAATAAATAAATGAATGAATAAACTCATGAACAGATTTATAAATTATAAGTTTATAAGGGTGAGAAATTGTTGTAATCAAATTAATTCTGGGTTTTGAAACACAAAATTATTTTTATTCACGTAAGAAAGTCGCATATTTGAACTAAGTGTAAAAAGGAAAAGTAAAATGAAGTTACTGGTATTTACTTACACCAGCATTGCGCTCCAGTTTTTTTGCATACATGTCCTAAATATAAACACTAATCGCTATAAAAAATACATCATCAAAAATAAATACTTCCAATTCATTTGCTTAGTCGTTCGGCTACTCAACACAAGATGGCGTTAGTAACACGATCATCGTTACTTTCTTATATACCCGGAAATGCAAAAAATAAATAGCTTATTACTTACACATAAAATAAAACCAAATATTGTATTTTATTATTTCCAAAATTAGTTTTGTAGTCACTTTTTATTACAATCTGAACGCATCGTAAACCGTATGCATCCAGTGGTTAACCAATCAGCGAAAAATAATGCCAGACTAAAATGCTTTTGCTCAGAAACAGGGAAGTTACAAATAATAATTATATAAACACAATTACTAAACGGTCAAGTTTACACGGTTAAACGCAAATGTGTAGTGTTGTAAATAGTTACACATTTCATCTCATTTTTACTTGTATAAATTAAGAAAAGTTATGGACCCGAGTGCTGACTTAGTCATTGTATCGCATTTGCGCTTATTTTAGTAAATACAAACAGTATTTATTTAAATACTGTATGCTAGAACTAGAGAAAAAAAACTACTTTTTTCATTTACACATATTTTACTTAGTGGATTTTTTTAATTTTTATAGGAAAAAATAATTTGAGAGCTTGCAACCCCATAGGTGAGTGAAGGAATTTTTAAGAAATAGAAAGAAGTCGCTAATTTATGCTATACGGCGTCTTCGTTTTTAGTTTCAGTTGCTTAACTTTTTGTGAGAGTTACGAAACATTACGCTGTGTCCTTGGTTAACTATCAAACTTAGTTCGTTTAAGAACTATACTCGTAGAAAAATAGTAGGTAAGCTTGTTTTCTATGCTATGCAGTAAGCATTTCTCATAGTGACGTAGGTACACTATTTCTTTCGGTGGCCTTTGCCGTAACATTTACAATCTAATAGCTTCAAACACAAATACATTGCGCCTAATCTTTGTATGTTCCTTAACTTCTACCTATATCATGTTGATATTTATTAATAATATTGTTTCTAAACATTGTTTACATTACAGAATTTAGGATTTATATCCAAAATGGGCGATCAACAATTTTTCCTGAAATGGAACGATTTTCAAACGAATATGGTGACTTCGTTCAGGCATTTAAGGGACGAGAAAAGCTTCACTGACGTGAGTTAACAAAGTTATGGTCTTTCTAACTTATTTGATTACAAACAAACTTGCATTTTCTCCATCCAATATCTTTAATAATAAGTTCCCAAAGTTCTGTGGTGTTCCGTATTTGTTATTCAAAAGTGCTGTGTAGTGATAATATATGAATTATGCAATTGATATTGAAATTCAAATTGGTGGAGCAAACTTGAGAATAATTAATCTGTAGGGACAGGATGAAGAAAGTGGTCGAAATTTTCATATACTTAGTCTACATTTAGCTTTAGAATCTCTTAGTCTTGGCTATAATCGAGATTAGTCTCCACAGAGTGATTAACGGTGATTTTTCGCGGTATTTCAGGTTACCCTAGCATGCGAAGGACAGACTTGTAAAGCACACAAAATGGTCCTGTCAGCATGCAGTCCATACTTCAAAAGTTTATTAGAGGTAAGTGTTTTTGTTAAAGACCCCTTATACATTAGTAGCAGAGTAACTCAGTCATCATTTTGATAATGCAGTTAACATAGTTAATAGTTCAACCGGTCCCAAGTAACGTAATGGAACCAGTAATCGTCAAGGACCAATGATCGACACTGATTCTTATTTTACAGAAGATAAGGGTTATTCATTTGTTTTGTAACACTCAATTTATGACCGTATGATCTTTGAATTGAGAGTTAAGTGTCGATTATTGGTGCATGTCAGCCTAAAGTGTCGAACACTGGTGCCATTACGTTATGTAGCTAATGATCCTGGATTTGATCCCCTGATTACCAAGGCTCGTTGAAAGTGGACCTGCAACTACAAATAGGAGCCTCTGTGCCAGCCCTATCAGTGTTCGCATTGAGCAGACGAGTAGGCCTAGCCAAGATGCAAACGCTGCTAACCTTGTAAGGCCCAACTTGCTAAATTTAGAGATTTGTCTAAGTGACTTTTGACTTAAGTTGACCGACACATGATTCTTTTTCGAACTAACGAAATTTCATATGTGCCTTACGAGGTTAATGTTTCTGTTTTATAATTTAGCATTATGCATTGTGACTAGGCCGCAAATAGTGGAAAGGCTAAGTGAAAACGAAGGTCTAACTGGTTATGCAGTTGAAAGCATTAATATCTACACAGCCATCGTGTCAAATACATATATGTATACATAGACCTTATTGTTAATGGCATGGGGGTGAATATATTTTTGGCATCTTGGGAATGTGTATATATTTGAAAGCATTAATATCTACACAGCCATCGGCGTCAAATATATGTATACATAGACCCTATTGTGAATGGCATGGGGGTGTACATATATTTTTGGCGTCTTGGGAATGTGTATATATTTATGACATTGCTAGTACAGTCGAGTTCATAAATATATATGTATACAGTGGTGGTCACATAATTAGGGACACTTGTTTTTTTCCCATACAATTGCCTACAAATATTACTTTAAAATTTTGACCACCATTCAAAAAGTTCTTGACCAATTTTATTGCTAAATGCAATTTACTTTAGATCATTAACTAAGGTTTAAATTTATTTACAATGAACTACTGTTAAAAACGAACCTTATATTTTATAGGGATTTAAAAACTTAGTGCTGACCCGTCCATACAAAGTTTTACAACTTTGTATGAACGTGAGGTATATATTTTTTCAAATCCTTCAAGATCCGTTTTCAACAGAGACGAATTGTACATACATTTAAACCTTAGTTCATTAATGAACGATGAGTGTAACCAAATATTAAATTAGTTTAGAACTTTTTGAATGGTGGTCAAAATTGAAAAGTCGTATTTGTAGGCAATTGTATGGGAAAAAAACAACTGTCCCTAATTATGTGACCACCACTGTACACTTTAGTACCTTGTCTATTTAACGTCATGTTCAAACTGCCATATATGAATTATCACAGCGATTAAAGTGACAGGGTAGGTACTAAAGTGTATACATATTTATGAACTCGACTGTAGGAAACCCTGTTAACTTGAAACAACACCTAATATGATTTTTAGCCCACTGCCAAAAGAGAAGGGTAATGTTTTTGACCTGGGGTCCGTTTCTCAAAAAGTATTAGCCTAATAAAACTAAAAATGAGACAAAACACTAATATTATTAGACTTATACTTTTTTTTAAACAGGCCCCTGGTTCTTTGATCTCTTGTAGAGTCTAATCTAAACGGATAGCCCAATTGCAACAAACAAGGTGTTCTGCAATTCATCTTTACATCACGAGTGTCACGCCAGTATTCAACTCGTAACCATACTTCAATTGAAATAAATAGACTAAATGGCCAATTTGGCAAAATACTTTCACAGTCATATAGATGCTATAGATGACTATCAAAACGAGAACTCAAGGTTTTTAAAGCTTGCTTTTTGTCAGACTTGTTACATTGTTGACTCATCGGGTTATCATATCATATCATTCACATTATCATATACTGCAGGGTTTCTATTTCCCAGACGTTGATGAACCTCATTTTTTTATTATTAAAATCTTTAATACGCTTCAGTAATTTAGTTAATACTTTTGCAAACCCTCTCATCAATGGAGAACTCCTGGAGGTTCGCACTCTACTTTGACAAACCCTGCCATACTGGGTTGTAGTCCTGTATCTCACCTGGAACTAGGGTTACCTCATCTCAGGATTTGTCCTGAGTTATCAGGATTTTTGGACTCTTCACAGGATTGCGGCCGAATTTGCAAATCTTAGAAATCTCAGGATTTTTAGAATTTTTAATTAAATACAGTACATTTTAAAGATCTCTTTAATAAAAAGTAAAACAAACTAAAAATAATCTTCCTAATAGAGAAAATAATTGACGTAATCAACTTTGGTACTGACATCTTTAAATTTGTAATTACGTTTGAGACAAAAATTCTCAAATCTCAGGATTTTTCAATAGAAATCACGCATTTTCTCCGGACTTTTCATTTTTTCATTTGGTAGCCTGGAACGTCCTTTACTGCCCTCATAAGCTTTAAGGCGGTATCTCCAAGTCAACAGCCAAAGCAGAATCAATCCTTTTCCGTTAGTAATAAGGTTCCACTTGCTACAGAAGCTTAGTCTGATATACTGCCATTTGCCTTAGCACGGCAGTTTAGCTGCCTCACAAGCTTTCTGCCAGGTTTTAACTGATAGGATTTAGTGGAGATAAGGTTGTGGAAATTTAACGCTGCCACGGCATAAGTTTGTAAACCTAGTACCTCTATTATTTAAATTGAATGGCGATTGAATAGTAGAACAATTTAGCCAATGTTTTGTAATATGCCCCAGAAGAAAAATAACCACATAATAGAGTTCCATAATGTACCTTTTAAGGTTTAAATTTGCACAACTCCTCACTGCCTAAACCATGTGAGCTCTAATCAAAGGGCTGCCACAATAATAATATGCAGAAATATAAAAATTAATCCCTGTGTTTGTCAAGCCATAAGGGCGTTCACATAGAACGTCCGTTTTACAGGATTTTAAATGGATCTTTTCACCTTGTAATCTTATTTTTACTGGATCCAGAATACTGTTTTTGGTGTGAACTCGCTCATACAACTACATGCGCCATCAAGATCCGTTAAAACGGATCCTGTAAAAACGGTCGTTCTATGGGAACGCTCCCTAACTCGAGAATGGCTTGACCTATTTGAATAATTTCTTTATTTATTGTGTTTGTAATTTTATTTTAAACAAAACCCCGTGTGAAGCCGGGAATGGACAACTAGATACATAAAAACCTTCTTGAATCGTTCTATCTATTGATGAAGACCGCGTTAACCTCGTAAGGCCCAACGTGCAATAGGATGTACATAATCAAGGCAATTTAATTTGAACTGTGTTGCAATAAGAATAAGGTTTATTTTCCTATGCCCATAAACTGAAAACGGCATTATCGAACAAACGTTATTGAACTTTATTGCCTTGATGGTAGATTCAAAGTCCCACTTACAAAAAACTCCCTGTTTGTAGTATGGTGGGACTTACGAGGTTAAAATCCGTTGTGCATTTTGAAAGATCTAAGCGTGCATACAATCAATATTATTTCGGTTCTGATCAAAGATATTGTTGCCATCCGTCCGGGTTTCCCCGGATTTGTCCTAGTTTAGAGGGCGTCCGGGGAGCGTCCGGGCGGGGTTTCATTTGTAGTCTGGGTTTAAAGATTTTAAGTCTTGGGCCACCGCGCCGCTAAACGACGCGACGCCGCGTTGTGTGGACAACCGACCAACCGTCCGGGTTATGTGCTCCAAAATCCGGGGTTATCACGCGTCTTATCCTGGTTGCCAAATTTTAGAGATGGCAACCCTAATCAAAGAGCAAAATAAAACTGTTCCTGCTCGAAATAATGGTTAATTAAACGTGGTTGCCGGCTTAGAATTATGTCATTGCATGTCTTCCCGTGGAAGTCGTAAGAGGCGACTAAGGGAATAAAAGGTTGTAGTATTCTTAGGCGATAGGCTTGCAACCTGTCACTAATACGCTAGTAAACATCTTAGCCTGATTGTGCAAAATGTGGTTACAGAATTATCAACAAGTTTTTAAAGTTGTAGGTAATTCTGTAACTCTGCCTACCCCACTCTGGGATTGCAGGCGTGAAGGTATGTATGTATGTTTGTATGTCTTTTTACGTTCATATAAGCAAATACATAAGGCTTTTAAAGCTTTAAAAAACTTGTACGGACGCAACCAAAATAAAAATGCAAATTCATCTTGCGCGAAGGGAAGAATAAACGAAATGGTACGGAAGCAGCGGGCGTTGCTCCGCCACGCGGCGCCCATACTGATGACGACGGTGCTATACACGGAGTAGAAACTTGGACCTTCAATTTTAAGTTGATTTTAAAAGATAAGATGGAGGTCTAAAGCTCTGAACGCTGTATACACTGATAAACATCTTAGCCTACTTGTGCAAAACGTGGTGACATAATTAACAACATGTTTTTAGAGTTGTTTTTAATACTGTAGCTCTGCCTACCCCGCTCTGGGAATGAAGGCGTGAGTGTATGTACGGTCACGGAAGTTAATTTGCTACCCATTTCAAAGAAAATCTGCTTGAAGATGTCATTGTCAATAGAGATGTCAAGTCATTTGTAATTGATAGGAAACTCAACCTTATTGCTGTAGAATGTCAGATTAACTTTGGACCTAAGGTGGGTCACAAATTAAATTCCTTGACTGTATGTAAATAACCCAAAATATATATTACACAGTAACATTATGAAGATCTCAACAAGATAGGTAGCATCTCTCACTAATTCCGATGTTGATAGCAAGCTAGTGACGGATGCGATATGTAAACACGGGCCGGATGTGGTCACTGTAATGTGACACAACTAGTGTTATTGTGTACAAGACACCGTGACTAAGGTGTTTCTACAATAAAAATAACACTTATTTACTAACTATAAGCCAATTTATTAATAAACATTCAAATCTTTTCTTCGTAAGGCCCACCACTCTCTACCATACACCTCTTTCTACTATCAAGGCAATAAAGTTCATTTACGTTCGTTCTATAACGCCATTTCGTCACTTTACTTTCTCAACCACGCATCTGATCGCATAGTTAGATAGGAAAGTAGTCTTTATTACATAGTGCTTTTCCTATCGAACTATGCGATCAGATACGAGGTTGAGAAAGTAAAGGGACGATTTTCAGTTTATGAAGATATGAAAATAAACCTTATTTCCATTGCAACACAGTTCAAATTAAATTGCCTTGATTATGTACATTCATGCACACTGGGTATTACGAGGTTAAATTGACAAATCGAGTCATTAAGCACGAGTTTATTGGTAAACAAAAGAACTGAATTATATTACCAACTAGTGAGCCGCCCTCGCTTCGCTTCGGTTTATGCCAGTTTTCTGTAATACCCGTACATAATCCAAAATTTATTATACATAAAAACCTTCCTCTTGAATCAAAATATCTATAAAAAAAAACGCGTCAAAATCCGTTGCATAGTTTTAAAGATCTAAGCATACTTAGGGACAGACAGACAGCGGGAAGCGAGTTTGTTTTATACTATGTAGTGATTCACCTGCATGGTTTTAATGATATTCACCTTAATAACATAAAGTTCGTGACAATTTTAACCAGTAACTACTACGGTACAAAACATACAGCCCCTAAAAGCTAGGATGGACGGACTGATGCCGTAGACTAAGTAATAGACTCCTGTTTGCACCAATTTACTTAAAGTTACATATCCTCAACTATTGAATCGAAAATCATCGTTAAAGATTATAGGGTTTCGAAGATTCAACCAAAAACATACAAAAAAGGTGTCATGTTTGAAAAATAAAAGTATCGAGGATTTTATTTCTAATCGTGTTTTCACGTTGGACAGTCTCAAGCAAATATGATCAAGTTTAATATATCAAAAAAACAGATACAAAGGCGTTATGGTTATTGAGATCCAAATCGAGGAACACTCCATACTTTAGCATAGGTGGCCTCTTAAGCTTAAGTTAGCTTTAGTCAACTGTTATCTCACATTGTGGAATGCAATAAACGTTTGAGTATTTGAGCTCACCCAGAAGATGCCTATTCATCCTAGCTTTAAATAGGTTCAGACTGTATGCACTCGGAAATACAGACGCGGGAAGCGCATTCCACTCTTTTGCAGTACGCATTATAAAGGATGATGCAAAGCGCTTTTTGATCCTTAAGGTGCGTCTACGCTAGGCGAGCCGAGCACAAGCGGAGCCGTTCTCGGCTTCGTTGTTCGCGGCGTCAACTGTGGACGTATAACGAACGCACGTTCGAGGATAGTGATCGTTGTAGGATAACTGTCCTCGAACGTGCGAGTGCGAAGCAAATCCCTTTGTGTTCGTCAAAAACCGACAATTGTCGGAACACAGCCGAGCACGAACGAAATACTCCCAGCGCGCTCGTTCGAGGCTTGTAAGTCGGTCCACACTAGACGAATTGTGTTCGGTTCGTGCTCCGCTCGTGCCCGGCTCGCCTAGCGTAAACGCAGATATTCCTGAGGCATTAGCCAAGAAACAAACGCTACTAACGTTTATCTTTTCTATCACATCGAGATGACATTCTCGTGCCTTGCGATAAACCACGTCGTCAACTGTCATCCCATACATTTTGGGTGATAGAAAAAGAAAAACGCGTCTTGGCTACGGCCCCTGAAGTTGTGTATTTGTATCCAGTATCACTAGGGATCCAAAAATAACATGATTGTCTGTTTGTTCCCAGGAGAACCCATCGAAGCACCCCATAATAATCCTTAAGGATGTGTCCTACCTCCATCTGCAGGCGATACTGGAGTTCATGTACGCGGGGGAGGTGAACGTGTCCCAAGAACAACTGCCCGCTTTCTTAAAAACAGCTGCCCGACTTAAGGTGAGAACAATACAATATAATACAGTAGTAGATAGTTACCAAGGGATGAAAGTGATCAATTGCATCCAGAGATATTTAGGCTGCACGAGCGGGTGCTGCCAGCTGGTTCAAACGTTCTTATAATACTGGCAACAACTAAATGTCGCATTATCTATGTTAGCGTTGAAAAAGTCCGGAAAAAAACCCGTTTTTTTTCCAAACAACTCGGTTTTTTTAGGATTTTTATGGAAAAATACAATGAAATTTTTCTGCTCTTACGAGGGCTGATTGAAAAGTTCGCGGCCCGACCATTTAAAAAATAAAAAATTAAAAAAAAACTGCCGCCATTTTGAACTGTCACTATTCAGTTTTCATCCCGCGAAATTTTAATTGGAAGACAATATTTGATATATATTTTACGTCTGATTTAAAAATACGTGTAAACAGATTTTTCATAATGGACAATTTGGAGCAGCGTGCCGTAATTAAATATCTTCATAAAAAAGGATTGACTCCGAAACAAATTTATGAAGATATGCAGTGTACATTGGGGCAATCCTGTCCATCATATACGATGGTAAAAAAGTGGGCTGCTGAATTCAAGCGGGGACGAGTCAGTATCGCAGATGACCCTCGTCCCGGAAGGCCAACCACTGCGACTAATCCACAAAATGTGGCAATTATATGCGACATGATAATGAAAGACCGACGGTTAAAAGTAAGAGAAATAGCTGACATCGTAGGCATCTCTTATGAAAGAACGCAAAACATTATAGTCAACGAATTAGGTTTTTCGAAGGTGTCGGCGAGATGGGTACCAAAGCTCCTTTCAGTGGAACAAAAAATCACTCGTCTAACAATTTCACGCGACTGTCTAGACCTGTATGAAGCTGACCCTCAAGACTTTTTGGACAGATATGTTACTATGGATGAGACATGGGTCCACCACTACACGCCCGAGACTAAACAGCAATCGAAGCAGTGGGTTCGTGCTGGATCTCCGCCTCCCAAAAAGGCAAAGGCCATTTTGTCGGCGAATAAAGTCATGGCATCAGTCTTCTGGGATGCAAAGGGAGTAATAATGGTTGACTATCTCCAGAAAGGTACCACTATAAACTCGGACTATTATTGCGAACTTTTACGGCGATTACGAGAGGAACTGAAAGTAAAAAGACCTGGATTGTTGACAAAAAAAGTTCTCTTTCACCAGGACAACGCTCGTGTGCACACGTCACTAAAATCGATGGCAGAAATTCACAAATGTGGGTTTGAATTATTGCCCCACCCGCCTTATTCGCCCGATTTAGCACCGTCGGACTTCCACCTATTTCCAAACTTAAAAAAACACATGGGCGGTAAGAAATTTTTGACCAACGACGAGGTCCAAGCTGAAGTGGACACCTATTTTGAAGACCTGGAGGAAAGTTTCTTCAAAAGTGGTGTATTGGCTTTGAAATCCAGATGGAACAAGTGCAAAGACCTCGACGGGGACTACGTAGAGAAATAAAAATATTTAAATAAAACTTTGGATTTGATTTCATACTTAGGCCGCGAACTTTCCAATCACCCCTCGTATTTTAATCTGTATTTGGTCTTATTTGCACCTACAAAAGGGCGACATCGACGAAATGGAGGCAGAAGCAATTGAAACCCGAAAAAACGAAAATATCATAAACTCAAGCAATTTTCAACGCTAATCTATGTAAAGGGACCTTATTGTCGATGTCGCTTACGCCGCAATGCGTCACGCGACGTTGTATTTATATCGGAGCATCTTTAATAATGGCGGAAGCGCCATCGACAATAAGATCCCTTTTCATAGATAACGTCACAAATATTCAAAATTCGGAATTGGTTTAAGGTTAGAGAACCGATTATCGCATTTTGTATTTAATTTTTTAGCTTCACAATCGTTTTTATATCCGTAATGCTCAGTGTTCAATAGGATGTACATAATCAAGGCAATTTAATTTGAACTGTGTTGCAATGGAAATATGTTTTATTATCCTATCTTCATAAACTGAAAATGGCATTATCTACCAAACGTACTTAAACTTTATTGCCTTGACGGTAGATTCAAAGTCCCACTCACAAAAAAACTCCCTGATTATAGTATGATGGTCCTTATACGGATATACAACATTACGGTGCGTCAAACTATTCGCCAGTCAAGTATTTACTTTTAAACTTGTAAATTATTTGGTTTCAGGTAAAAGGTCTGGCCGAACCCCCGCCTCAAATGCCGAGCATCAAGCGAGAAGGCTCCCAATACAGCAGCCCTAAGCACTAGTGAGGCCCCGACGTAAGCACCCTTCATTCTACCCTTCAGAGACACTGGCTGTTTGATTAGCTTGCATGGATCACTGGGGAATTGGCCAGAAAAGCGGATTCCAAGACATTAAAAAAAAAACACTATGCAGATAAATGACAGTTTACAGTACTACGCACTCAATTTTGGTGATAACAGCTGTCTTACTTTAATTTTGTGTAATATAACCAGACGTCAATAGATTGCAGGCTAAAAAATGTTGAGAAGTAGCTTGTGAACCTACTCCTTTACGTACAGTCAAGGGTAAAAATAAATATCCGCACAAAGTTGCAACAATATGTTATTGCCATAGTAATAAGTACATATTTTCGACACTTTGTGGTGCCCTTGACTGTACAAGAAGCCGTTTATTCGATTATTACAAAAAATATCGGCTTAAGGCTCCCACAGACCAACAGTCATACTACAGTATAAACAGTAGTTCGTTTTCAAACAGAGATATATCGCGCGGCTTGTATGTGTGGGTGCCTCATCCGTACGCGCTGCGAGCAACCACAAGCAAACTCAACAAGACGGCCCGAGCCGGTTTAGTCAGGGCCGCGCTGTCGCCGCGTTAGCCTTGTCCCACTGCCGGCGAGAAAGCGATTAGCGATGAGTGTATATCATAGTTTTGACTACGTACTCTCGGAATATAATGCTATCGAAAGTTCGATGGCTCGACTGTTAACGTAATGAATAGTCGCTAAATCGAAATACTTGTGGCCGAAACATGTACAATCGACAAAACGTAATCTAGAATTCTATAGTTTCGATCAGTGGTGTATCGAAAATTCATTGGCTCGATTGTTATTGTAATGAATATTCGCTGGATCGAAATACTTGTGGCCGATCAGCGGTGCATCGAATTTTCAGTGGTCACATCAAAACTGGGTCGATCACCAGCAGGATCGACATTCGTCGAGTCTTTTTAGGGGTTCGTATCTCAAAAGGAAAAAACGGAACCCTTATTGGGTCACTTTGTTGTCCGTCTGTCTGTCTGTCAAGACCCTTTATCTTAGGAACGCGTGGAGGTATCGAGTTGAAAGGACACCGCACGGAAAGTATGGAAAAAATAACTTCGGTGAATTTTGATAAAAAAAAATATATGTTACGTGGCTTGATCAATATATAAAAATACTTATAGGGCAATAAAATCCTATGACTAGTTTTTGATCCAGTAACAGTCGAGCCAATGAAGATTCGTGTCTGAGATTTTCTATGGGATGACAATCGAAACCTCAATTTCGATTTGACGATTTATTGTTTCTACGTTTTTCGACCCAGCGAATATTCGATCCAGTAACAGTCGAGCCAACGAACATTCGATAGCATGATATTCCGAGAGTACGTAGTCGAAAATATGATATACACTCATTAGCGATCGACTATTTTCTCGCTCAAGAAACGAACAAAAGATATTGATCTCGTGTCAATAAAAGAGACACGTATATTAATAGTTGATCGCTGTTCACACTGCCGGCGAGAACTCTTTCCACTAGTTTGTCGAAAAAAATAATATAGATCCCGTGTCAATAAAAGACACAACACAAATATTCGTTTCCCGTTCATCGTCAACGGTGCGAGCAGTGCCTTAGGTTGTGTGTGTATTAAGTATCGAGCGACGCGCATCGACGCAACCCTAGCGCCCGAGCGGCAATAGGTATCAGAAACTCCTAGAGAGCCAGAGATTAACTACTTTTTTATTTATACTATGGTCGGACTGACATGCGGGTAGGTCTGCTAGAATGAGACCACGTTCTTTCTCATTCTTACAAATACGTCCCTCGGCCTGTCAGTGAGACTGTTACGTCTGTTGAAGCCTTTAGCGTCGACCGGTAGACGGGCCAACTCAAGATCAAGCCCCGATAAATAATTTGCTAGCAATTTAATTTAATTTGATAAAGATAATGATCCAATTAATTGATAGTCCAGCTCGCAAAGCACTGCAGGAGTGTAACCAGAAATTGTTTAACTTTGAACCTTATGGATACTGTCAATAAAAAAAAAACTCCCCAACCGCATTACTTTGGATATTATCGTATCCAAGAACTCAGTCGTAAGACATCCTTTGCTGGTCATTAGACTAAGGATCACAGTTTAAAATTCAAATATAGCAGCATCTAATCAACGCGCCAGACACAAAGTGATCTCTCGGGCATACATGAAATTATATTTTGAAATAAGCAAAGAGTATAAATGTTACGTTGTCATCGCATCGGTTGAAGTAAAATCATTTTTTTATTTTTCTATAATCATTGTCAATGTGGTAAGGGAACTGGTGGCAGAAATATTAAGGTGCGTTAGATATCGTCCCTTGACTTCCTCAACCTCGTATATGATCGAACAGTAAGATAGGAAAAACACTCTTGTTCCCTAAAGAATAAAGACTACTTTCCTATATAGCTCAGATCAGATACGAGATTGAGAAAGTAAACGGACGATACATAAATCAATGTTTTCGATTGGAGACAATTATGGACGTTATTAGTATTTTTTTATTTTCGAAGCCTATACTGAAGTTATACAAGAACAAGCGACCCGTCAAAGCTTCGCTTCAGTTTATGTAAGTTTTCTGTAACGGATAATAGAATTGATTATACGTAAAACCTTTCAATGAAAAATTATCTAACTGTTGGTGAAAACTGGCCTTTGCGGCCTACTTACTGAATAACCGATCTTTTATCTTTTTCACAGCAGTGGAACACTAATAGGCTATATAGAGATAAAAATTGTGAAAACTGCATCAAAATCCTTTGCGTGGTTTAGGAGGAGTTAGTCGTTGTCCGTGGGAGCATTCGTTTGTGGGACCTCAAGGGCAAACACCATTTAGAGTCCCATCACGTTACTAAATCAAAGTTGTCTTAAGCCTCTGCTAGTTGGCTTTAGCTCCATGTAAAGTCAAGGACGTTAATTGTTATGCCACTATGGAACCCTGTCGCGTATCGTTAATCATTAATTTAAGCTTAATTTCTGTCATGTGGTTTGACGCTGTCATTATGACAGGGTTCCACAGTGGCATAACAATTTAAGTCCTTGACTGTACGGTTTTCAAAGGTCCAGACTCCCATAGTCCCGTGATTGGTAAAAACATTGTAATACCAGAGGCCCGTTTCACGAAGCAACAAGTTACAAATTACAAGCGGAAGTCTCTTTCTAACTCCTTTTACTATAAAAAGAGTTCCGCTTGTAATTTGTAACTTGTTGCTTCGAGAAAAGGGCCTCAGCAATACAAATGTAAACTTATTCTGCCACCAGTTCCCCCAATAGTGAATCTCCGCATCATTTTATATTTTTTAACATGTAACATTTTTATCCCGTCGTTCAAGTATTTTAAATCATGTGTCACAATAATAAATAAAATTTAAAATACAAAGCACTAAAAATGGAATATAATAATTTGATGGAAATATAAAACTAATTTGAACACGGCTAATTTATATTTTTAACTGCGGAACACAGTTATGGCACAATCTGCTTAAAAAAGCCCCTTTTTTACACATTAAAAAACTGACAGAATTTAAATGATCACTTTTAGTTTTATATGACATCTATTATACCGTTATTAATAGATCGCTGTCCCATAATATTAAATAAGTAATAAACACCAATAGTTCATAGGTTACCGAAAAGCCTAGCGTTTGATACAAGGTTGCAGTTTGGTTTGATCACGCAGTTTAGTATGTAGTTTGAATTTGACCGTACATTGAAGTGGCACGGAGAGAACTTCTACCTTCCCCCTTCCATAAGCCGTAAGTTACCTAACAGCCAAAGTCTTGTAAAAGTAGTATTTTAATTCACAACTTCAATTGTACCTTTTTACTCATAATTGATAACTTAGCCAAATATGGAGCATATGAAGTTGGATCAACACAGGTTGCTCTTCATTTGGATCGTCAGCTAACCTCATGCCAAATATCTGTAATGGCCTAGTTATACATACACAATATTTTAAGTATAGGCTATCTAGGGGAGCCCTTTGTTCCCCATAATTTTATTGGTCATAATGTTGACAACATTTTTGATAGTCATAATTTTTTATTTCGCTGAAACTAAACTTTTCAGAAGTTCTGAAATATCTAACGTGTAGACAAGGCTAGGTTAGGTTAGGTTTGATTTATGAAATCCAGAAAAAGTAACAGTTTCTTTAAAAAAACACGTTATGACTTGCGATGATTATGACCTAAAGCACAATATGACTAAAAATAATTATGTCAGTCAATATAGACCCGCTATCTAGATTACTAAAACCAATGAGAATCAAAGATTAAAGTCCAACTGGCGTTTTTTCCTAACTTAGAATAACAATGCAATGCCTATAGTAACCCTTGCTATTCAGCCAACAGAGCCAACTTTCAAAACTGGAGATTCGAGGTACGTTTTTGTTTAGCTATTTGTAACCAGTATGTTTTTATAATTATTTACAACTATGAGTAAAAAGGAATGGGTTCTCTGTGCTGTCATATCAATGTATATAGTGTTAACAGTTCATGAAGTCGCGGTCCAGTTATTAATTTTAAGGTTCGCCGCAATCGGGCCACGTTTCTTTTAAGTGGAGCTCGCCGTCGTGGATTGATAACGCTGTACTAGTAATTTTACCAATGGTTGCCTTACTATTACCGAGTTTTCTCAATACTGAGTTTGTACATTAATTAAAGCTCCTATTAATCCTTCAAAAACAACTTTATAATGGCTGGTATGTTACAAAGTAGAAATTTTTACTAGAAAATTGGGATGGGTTTGGGCAGCTACTGAAACCCTTGGCGGCATGTGAAAAAAGACAGACATTTTTTAAATTTAAAAAAAATGTCTACGCGTCTCGGAACCTTATGAGCCACCAGATGGCCGATGTGTTCGTGTGCCTTCTCCATGTCATGATAAAAACTTGTATATTTTAAATAACTGTTGATATTGATGGATGATAAAACTTTAATCGATGTTCAATTTCATTATTAAAGGAAAATAATAGTGACACTATTTAATAATAAGGCTGTTGTTGTTAAACCCGCAATAATTTATGTGATTAAAAATAAATAAGAGGTTCATAACTTAGCTTAGATTTATGCTATGTCCACAAAACGCTTTGCTTTCTGTCTCATTATTTTAGGCTATTCCTAAGGCAATATGCAGGAAAGAATGTGTTTAGCTGTCAAATATTATGATATATTTTGAAATATAATTCTTAGTCTATAATAAAAATACTAATCGATTTATTTTCGTAATGATTGCTCATAAAAAAACCTTAAATCTAGAAACTTGAGTTGACGAGACGCCATTATAGCAGCGTCTCGTTCCCTCAAGACTTTAATGCCGTTTTTGTTTTAAGTATAATTGTGTATTATTTCGGTATGTAAGTATTCTATGAGCTGAATCCAATGAACTGATTGGCGTAAGTTTCCTTTTATATTTTTTTAACCGTACGTTTCTATTCTTTACGTTCTAATTATACATGTGAGCTTCTTTTTGGACTTCAGCACAACCGTTCTCAGTGCTTGCCATCGCAATAATTCTGGAGTCCTAGTGAAAAAGGTATAAGTCGACTTAACTTGTTCTAAAAAAGGGTATATTCATAAACACTATACAAGACTTAAACCCTTTTTCACTTGATCGTCAGGAGAGTTACACCCTTTTTCAGTGGAACCCCAGAATTATGTATTAGATAAGTGGAGTTAGTGTTTTGTACTAATCCTTTTCCCTTCCGCATCCCTTGATTGCGCTCCATACAATTTTGAATGTTTATACAGTGTGCCACTATATATTTATGTATAGTGTTGTGCATCAATTATGTGCAGAAAGAAAAGGTTATTTGGTTGGTTCTCACTTCTAACTAGCATCTTGAGCAGATCTTGGCTTGACCTTGAACTTGACCTTGACCTTGAACTTAAGTTTCAAGGTCCTTTGTACAGAAAGAATGTGCCGTATTTAGGGCAACTCGCATCAAAAAGATAAATGTATAGCTTTGCAAAAAAGAATTTCACGTGATTATAGGTGGAATAACAATATTCTCAGGTGGCAACTACTACAGCACTAGATTTTGGGTAAAAATTGGATCATGTTGCCAATTTAATTCCCAACAGCGCGCTTGTTTACAAACTCTTTTTTGCCAACCTATAGTTAGTATCAAGTGGGTGGGGTTCAATAATTTGAACATGATTTTACCGTTTTGGGACAAAAATAAGCCATACAATTTTAGGAATACTTCTCAACGACACTTTTTCGACTTCGCCGTTTGTATGGTTAACTACTATTATTACTAGTTGCCCAAATTTTTGATCTCCACCCGAATACGGTTTAGTTATGTTAAAATGTATGGAACTGGTTGAAGATTTTGGTGCAGGTGCTAAAATGTGTACAAATTTACGACGCTGACTGTACACCCAAAAATCTGCCACGCATTAATGGCTCTAGTAAGTATCAGAAGCTAATACAGTTTCGCTAGATACTGTATACTACTGTACAGTGTACACATTTGTTATCACCGTCTCACGCCATCTGCTTAAGATTCTTGTCATACTTCAAGTCGTAGCTCGTCAATAATGCCAAAATATAACAGTAATGTTAAACTTTCATGGAAAGCGAAAGGAGCCTGATCACCAAAAAAGTGTAACCCTTTCTTTGAAACGATTTAATTGTATCTTATTTCGATTTACCCCCGTTAAAAATAAGAAACAAAGTTGAACTTATATACAAATATAATAATCAGTATTTTTAACTAATAATTTTATACATATCTATAATGAAGCAATGTTGTATGGAGCCTTATGTTAGTAAATGTTGTAAAAAATGTAAATCTGATAAATATTTTTAGACAGGAAATGAATGTGCTGAAATATCACATGAAGCTAGTTTGTAATGATTGAAATTATGAAAGATTTGTAATTTTAGATAATACAAAGGATTACAATAATATTGATGTTTTGTTCTTATCTCCTTTCCTCCCTTACCTTTTCCTTAGAAACATCATAGAAGGAAAGATAGAGGGAAAGAGAGGCAGAGGAAGACCAAGAAGAAATTACTTTGAGCAGATAAAAGAGAAGGTTAAGGTTGGGTCGTACAGTCAAGGACTTAAATTGTTATGCCACTATGGAACCCTGTCATAATGACAGCGTCAAACCACATGACAGAAATTACGCTTAAATGAATGATTAATGTTATGCGACAGGGTTCCATAGTGGCATACCAACTACAGTCCTTCAATTCAATTAAATTCTTTGATATATGGCTTCTGTCCAGTGGGACAATTCTGCCAGTGTCAAGGTTGGAAGTTACACGTGATCGGTGTAAATGATATCAAAAAAAAACATAAGTCGACGTTGTACGGTGATCCTCTAGCCTCCGTGAAGCGATGTAACTTTACGAAGACCAGATGGGATTTTCTTGGAGCAATCCTTCCAAAGGCGAAACGTGTTCAAACTTGAATTCTTCATTATACTGCACATTTGAATGTAAATTTACTGCATATTCATACATCATTACTATCCATTAAACAACAAAATATGCAAAAAATAAATTACAACTAAGAAAGCGACGCCATCTTGTCGAAAACCCAAAGAGAATCTCTACAGTCCTTGACTGTACCAGAAAGTCAAGCAGTTGACGGAGGACCGGAGCGGTTAGCGATTACTCCACGACAAGAGCATGGCTCTTAAATAAAGAGAGAGAGTTCTTATCTCCTCTATCTCCTAGTTATTACGGTTTCGTAAAAGACGCAAAGGCATGAAAACTTGCCGAGCATCCAAGGCATGTAAAAGGCCATCATCATAGTATTTTAATAACGAAGGCACGCCTCGCCAGTCATATTGTCACTGTAGGGTTGTCTATGTGCCTACAAGTCGACACACGTAAAAAGAGCCCTGAGCGACCTACCTGCACAGTAAAATTACGAACCAAATTGGTGGGGTCTTTGGTGGCTTTGCTGCCACGCTATTGGTTTGTCAGTCGACAACATGCGCAAGCATATCCTCCCACTAACCGCTCGGAGCTCTTTACGTGAGTCGAACTGTACAGTCACTCATAAATAAATACACGTCCTCACGGCGCCAAAAATCGACACGCCCATAACAATCTATGTCAAGTCTGTATACATATATTTGACGCGACGGCTGTGTAGATATTAATACTTTCGACTGTACATAAAGTTGACAACAGGAACTTATTTAAAAGGCGTTCTGAAAAAAAACGTGTTTATAGAGGTTTGACTCAAGAGTTTCTTTTTTAAATTGTTACTGAGAAGAGATACTAAATACTATCAGTGTTTGCTACGCCCGTTTTGGACTAGTGGTCGGAATGGGTATCCTATCGCAAACGTGTGCCAGTTGTTCATTCATTTGCCATAATTTTCATTTTATTCTGAACTCAATAACTTTTCAAAATGTTTCATCAGATATACTTACAGAACCTGTAGGTTAGGTTAGGTTTATTTTATAACAATTCAGGAAAGTTAAACGGTTTCAGAGAAAAATGACTTTCGGACAAATGAAACAGCTGGCAAACGTTTTTTAGTGATTCAGATAGGTAACCGGTAAAAAAGTCCATGTATAGTCCATTCGCAAGACAAGTAAGGATGAACAGACCTTAGATAGTGTCGCTACACTCGCACGTACTTGTGGTTATTGTAATAAAATACGAATATATATCGATGTAAACTGCCAAATTCACTAGCCGCTGTTATGGCGCAAGTAATTAAATTTGGCAGTTTATGTCGAATTATATTCGTATTTTATTACATTAACCACAAGTACGTGCAAGTGTAGTGACACTATCGAAGCGAA
Source organism: Acleris literana (assembly GCA_946894065.1). NCBI lineage: Eukaryota > Metazoa > Arthropoda > Insecta > Lepidoptera > Tortricidae > Acleris > Acleris literana. The sequence continues at coordinate 5,042,566 of OX335688.1, read as the reverse complement.
TGGACTATAGCGTTTATTTAAGCTCTTTAGCCATTAGCAGAAATTGGTTTATTTACTCAGAAATCATAAACAGACTTGAAAATTGTACGCTATTGAGTAAAATCTCTATAAGCATGTTTTTTCCAGAACACCTTTTAAAAAGTTTATTTTCTCAATCAAATAGTGTAGCGTCTTCGTGGTTTTAAAAATAATACTATAGTAATAAAACAACGCATTATTCAAAAATATTTCCATTTATTCACAGTAACAAGTTAACACGTCAACGCAACATAAAACTACTTATAAATAGCACCAAGAAAATAAAATCTTTAAATAGATATGTCGCACGTTTAATCGAACAAAGAAATATCTCTAAATAGAAATACATTCGAGTTTTAACCCTACCATTTGATAGTAGAGTTTTATCTAAAAGTGAATTTGGTTTTGAGTTAAACCTTTGTTTGATTAAACGTGCGATGTAGACAAACTGGAATGATAGAAATAGTCAAACCCATTAGAAGTACTAATAATCAGAAGTCGGAATAGGTAGTGCTTATTAACCTAAACTTGTTGCATCTTCATTCAATAACGTATCCCCATCTCACTCACGCATGAATGAACATGAGTCAAGTTTAGGTTAATAAGCACTACCTATTCCGACCTCTGCTAATAATTATAAAATGCAATAAATGTATCTTTGGGATAATTTTGGTAAACCTAGCTCCGCGGGCCTAGTACGGTTGCGTCTATGTATATCGCGTGTCAAATGTGGATAAAGCCGGAGCCCCACTGCTGCGCACAGTTAAGCTACACACGTGGGTACAAAAACGCTTTTTATGAAAATGTAGGTAGATACTTCCACATTAGTGCACGAGCACGCTGCGCACGAAATGACGTCACTGATACACGCGTACTCTTTTCCGAAGAGCCTGCTACGCACACGCTAGCGCGCGTGGCAGGCAAAGCCCCACCGCGACCCACGCTGCCCGTGAGTTGCAGTGGAAAGGTGGCTTCAAGGGCGTCGCACCCCCCGCGTGCGTGCATGTGCGTGGCCCGCAGTGGGGAATGTAGACACACGCAGCTGACCAACGTAGCCACGTGGCCCACACGTTTTTCGTTTGCGTGCATTGGTTGCTGTGAAAATGTTGACGTATCCAGACCAATGGACCCACGTGGGCGACGTGTATAGCGCGCGTCCATTCGTAGCGTGCGCAGCAGTGGGGCTCCGGCTTAAAGCATCCGTCACTCTCGTACTTATTTACTTTAATTCGGGCGAAAGTTTACCGCTGGACGAATGCAGTGTTTAAAATCAATGATTTTAGAAAGTGTTGATTAGTGTTTGTTAACTTAATTAAAAGCCGGGGTAAGCACTGTGGGGAGGGGCAACGGTGTCTAGGTCAGTTTTATTGTACGTCTGCCCCGCACCTCATGCATACCCCGGCTCTCAATAAAAGCAAGCAAGTTAATTTTGGTTGGAAATGTTGCCCCCATATGTATAGATCCTAGAGGGAGGCCTATGTCCAACAGTGGACATGTTTCGGCCGAAACGATGAGAAACGGCGCTATGAAATATCCTAATAAGGGTAATTTTAACAACAATTATGATTTATTAATTTTCATGTTCATTTACACCATTTTAACAATAAGAGACAGTTAATAGAGTGGTTATTAAGTCTTTTGTCTTTTGTCAAGATGTGAACAGCGGGGTATTTATGATATAGCTATGCAGTTCATTTTACGGCGTAAAGGATAGCAGTTATATAGCTCTGTCCTTTTCTCTCAGCGTAAACTGAACTGCATTGTTATGTCATAATACCACAGGGCCTCTATTCAACTCTGTAAAACCTAGTCTTTGACTTGTTGTGTTATTGTTTTTAACTCGGCCGCCATTACTGTCAAGTTTTTTTTTATTTTATTAACTTTTATGGCCTGGATTCTAAGTCCTTTAAGCCATTACTGTCAAGTAAATGAGAGCTATCCACAAAATAAAAGAACATATAGCATAGAAACCGGACTATAAGACGTACTTTGCGTCAGCTATCTTTCTCTAATTTTTAGATTACGTATTACATGAGAAAAATGAAACAAAAAGTAGGCTGTTTTTTCTTTTTTAACTGTCATTGTCATAAGGTTTTACACAGGGACTTCTTTGTCCTTCCTATAGGAAGGATTTGTCTTTCCTTGTCTATAGGTCCAAATACTATAGGTGCTTATTAGGGAATGCAAATTAACCGGTTATTAACCGTTTTTGTATGAAAATAACCGGTTAAAATCGGTTATTTGCATTCCCTAGTGCTTATAGGTCCAAATCACGCCTGATGTGACGATGTACCAAATAACGAAAGAACAGCTATACATTCATCTGTTTCCAACTCACTATGAAAACCATAAGTAAAAAGAAGTGAACTATATATTTTCTGCTTATTTAGTACGGTTTCTATGCCTTTAGTCTATTCTGTGGAGCTATACTAAACATTGACAATACAGAAACACGTTAAAAACAATAAGGTTTGACCGTGTTGAGTCTCAGCCCAGGGGGCCTAATATGCGTTTATCGCGTGCCAGTGTCGATAAGGCACCCGACACCTTCTGACACGTAAATAAGTACGAGAGTGACGGATGCTTTAAGCCGGAGCCCCACTGCTGCGCACGCTACGAATGGACGCGCGCTATACACGTCGCCCACGTGGGTCCATTGGTCTGGATACGTCAACATTTTCACAGCAACCAATGCACGCAAACGAAAAACGTGTGGGCCACGTGGCTACGTTGGTCAGCTGCGTGTGTCTACATTCCCCACTGCGGGCCACGCACATGCACGCACGCGGGGGGTGCGACGCCCTTGAAGCCACCTTTCCACTGCAACTCACGGGCAGCGTGGGTCGCGGTGGGGCTTTGCCTGCCACGCGCGCTAGCGTGTGCGTAGCAGGCTCTTCGGAAAAGAGTACGCGTGTATCAGTGACGTCATTTCGTGCGCAGCGTGCTCGTGCACTAATGTGGAAGTATCTACCTACATTTTCATAAAAAGCGTTTTTGTACCCACGTGTGTAGCTTAACTGTGCGCAGCAGTGGGGCTCCGGCTTTATCCACATTTGACACGCGATATACATAGACGCAACCGTACTAGGCCCGCGGAGCTAGGTTTACCAAAATTATCCCAAAGATACATTTATTGCATTTTATAATTATTAGCAGAGGTCGGAATAGGTAGTGCTTATTAACCTAAACTTGTTGCATCTTCATTCAATAACGTATCCCCATCTCACTCACGCATGAATGAACATGAGTCAAGTTTAGGTTAATAAGCACTACCTATTCCGACCTCTGCTAATAATTATAAAATGCAATAAATGTATCTTTGGGATAATTTTGGTAAACCTAGCTCCGCGGGCCTAGTACGGTTGCGTCTATGTATATCGCGTGTCAAATGTGGATAAAGCCGGAGCCCCACTGCTGCGCACAGTTAAGCTACACACGTGGGTACAAAAACGCTTTTTATGAAAATGTAGGTAGATACTTCCACATTAGTGCACGAGCACGCTGCGCACGAAATGACGTCACTGATACACGCGTACTCTTTTCCGAAGAGCCTGCTACGCACACGCTAGCGCGCGTGGCAGGCAAAGCCCCACCGCGACCCACGCTGCCCGTGAGTTGCAGTGGAAAGGTGGCTTCAAGGGCGTCGCACCCCCCGCGTGCGTGCATGTGCGTGGCCCGCAGTGGGGAATGTAGACACACGCAGCTGACCAACGTAGCCACGTGGCCCACACGTTTTTCGTTTGCGTGCATTGGTTGCTGTGAAAATGTTGACGTATCCAGACCAATGGACCCACGTGGGCGACGTGTATAGCGCGCGTCCATTCGTAGCGTGCGCAGCAGTGGGGCTCCGGCTTAAAGCATCCGTCACTCTCGTACTTATTTACGTGTCAGAAGGTGTCGGGTGCCTTATCGACACTGGCACGCGATAAACGCATATTAGGCCCCCTGGGCTGAGACTCAACACGGTCAAACCTTATTGTTTTTAACGTGTTTCTGTATTGTCAATGTTTAGTATAGCTCCACAGAATAGACTAAAGGCATAGAAACCGTACTAAATAAGCAGAAAATATATAGTTCACTTCTTTTTACTTATGGTTTTCATAGTGAGTTGGAAACAGATGAATGTATAGCTGTTCTTTCGTTATTTGGTACATCGTCACATCAGGCGTGATTTGGACCTATAAGCACTAGGGAATGCAAATAACCGATTTTAACCGGTTATTTTCATACAAAAACGGTTAATAACCGGTTAATTTGCATTCCCTAATAAGCACCTATAGTATTTGGACCTATAGACAAGGAAAGACAAATCCTTCCTATAGGAAGGACAAAGAAGTCCCTGTGTAAAACCTTATGACAATGACAGTTAAAAAAGAAAAAACAGCCTACTTTTTGTTTCATTTTTCTCATGTAATACGTAATCTAAAAATTAGAGAAAGATAGCTGACGCAAAGTACGTCTTATAGTCCGGTTTCTATGCTATATGTTCTTTTATTTTGTGGATAGCTCTCATTTACTTGACAGTAATGGCTTAAAGGACTTAGAATCCAGGCCATAAAAGTTAATAAAATAAAAAAAAACTTGACAGTAATGGCGGCCGAGTTAAAAACAATAACACAACAAGTCAAAGACTAGGTTTTACAGAGTTGAATAGAGGCCCTGTGGTATTATGACATAACAATGCAGTTCAGTTTACGCTGAGAGAAAAGGACAGAGCTATATAACTGCTATCCTTTACGCCGTAAAATGAACTGCATAGCTATATCATAAATACCCCGCTGTTCACATCTTGACAAAAGACAAAAGACTTAATAACCACTCTATTAACTGTCTCTTATTGTTAAAATGGTGTAAATGAACATGAAAATTAATAAATCATAATTGTTGTTAAAATTACCCTTATTAGGATATTTCATAGCGCCGTTTCTCATCGTTTCGGCCGAAACATGTCCACTGTTGGACATAGGCCTCCCTCTAGGATCTATACATATGGGGGCAACATTTCCAACCAAAATTAACTTGCTTGCTTTTATTGAGAGCCGGGGTATGCATGAGGTGCGGGGCAGACGTACAATAAAACTGACCTAGACACCGTTGCCCCTCCCCACAGTGCTTACCCCGGCTTTTAATTAAGTTAACAAACACTAATCAACACTTTCTAAAATCATTGATTTTAAACACTGCATTCGTCCAGCGGTAAACTTTCGCCCGAATTAATGATGATGATTGATTATTTTTTTGGTAATGAATCGAATTACACATTTTTGGGGACATATCGGGAGACCTTGCTTGTATTGTCCAAATTGACAAACCCCATCAACCTATAATATATATTCAAATCTAAAGACGAAATATGTCGAGTATATTCTTAATAATGGTAAAACGTGATAAACATAATCAACATAGGAATTTGATATTACACATTGTCTCGTTCAAATAGAGATTAAAAACTTTGTAACAATAATGCTCAGCACTAAGTCACTGTAAGTAATCTATTTTAATATACAAAAAGTTAACAAACAACGAAAATATTTGGTAACAATTCATGACAAGACAATATATTAAAAATGCGATATAAATATGCCAAATTCGCACAACTTACAATTTGCTACAAAAATTTTTAATTCACTGGTACGTTTGGTATAACTTTGGTATCAATAACTTTCAAACAATAAATATTAAGTAGGTATAATTTGTACTCGAGTACAAGTATAAATAATTATGGCAACATAATAGGAACGCGATAAATATAAACTAAATAGTAACTTAATTCATATTCGATTTAAATTCTTTTTATAATGGCACTGAAAATAAAAATAAAATAAAATTACATTTATGTAACAATTTGGTAACTAATCAATCAAAAAATAAAAAACGCTGAGGTCTTATTTAAAAAGAATTATCAATATTTTACTTCACTTACGTCAGACAAAATCGATAATCAATTAACTTGTACTTAATCAATTTTGTTTCCGTGGTTTTCTTACTGCATTATACGGGCTCTTAGCCATTTATTTCTTTGTTATCTTGGCGAAACTTGCCTTAAAAACTTAACCAGAGGCATGCTCCACAAAATATCACCCGGTACGTTTCTCTTTAACGTTATGAATAAATAGAACACACTTTTTCTTACCGGTCTATCCAAAAGAGAGTATTATTTTTCTGGTGGATGTATCCATGTTTCCTTACGACCTGCAAGCTAATCGCCTTCACAGATTTGAAAGTGCAAAGATCGTAGAATTAGCCAGGTTTTCAAGAATGTTTTTTGTTATGCCGGATGTACACACTCATTGGAAACCTCTCGCTGAGTCTCCGACCGAAACCGACCGCGATCGAGACATGGCGAGACGAGTCAAGAGCGAGCGAGACAACTATAGCAGTATGTACACAATCGCTCTTGGATGTCTTGGCGAGGGTGTACAACCAAAATATGTTCAGTGTCATTTATCTTGCTTTCTCAGCTTAGGACCCATCGATAAGCTAACTTTTAAACCGATTGCCGACAAAATACGAGGTTCAATAATAGTATTCATTACGTCAAATGGAAGAAACGAAGAGACAGGAGCGTTATTCATTAAAGCCTCAGCTAAGTCTTATTGTTATAGATGATTTCTGCTAAAACTTACCGTCTTATTCATAAACGTACAATAAACCTATTTTGGTTAATGTATACCTTGTCGCTTTCTACCAAATTTAAATGTCACAATGAAAGATAAGGCTAAAGCATACTTTAACCATACTTTAGCTATGAATAAGAGGGTAATAGTTTATAAAAATGTGAAAAATATTAAATAAGACCCAAACTAAATCGACTTAGCTCTTCTTAAACCCATTAGGGTTCCCGCTCTGCCACCTCCAGGTGTCTCGGCACATGTCCTCTAGCGTCCTTGTCGTACGCCAGCCCAGCAGCCTGTGCGAGAGCGAGACGTCGGCATAGTTGGCAGCTATGTCGCCGGCGCGGCGGCCGACGATCTTGTAGGGGATCTTGCGGCCGCTGGCTTCTTCGAAGGCTTTCACCATTTGCAGGACGGAGTAGCCGACGCCAGTACCTGGAGAATAAAATATGAATGTTTATTCGATTAATTAATATTATAGTCAAAGGAAGATGAGATGTCAATTCTGACATCTGTCATTTTATGGTTTAAGATATTTATTTCTCATAAGATTTACATAAATCACTTACTGAGAAACAATATTATTTAACTTAAATCTAGGTAAGAGAGGGTAGCATGCAAGAACGGTAGACCAAATGCTAACTAACAAGAAGCACAAAAAACGGGTAGTCGGAGACATAGTGCTATGCAAAAATTATTTAGCTACTAGTTTTACAGGCCAGTTAAACCATGATGTTTTGTTACATTAGTTAACTATCGGTTACATAAGAGCGGTTTAACTTTCAAATGCCGAGATAATAATTATTAACTTAAATATATATAAGTACATTTTATATTAATATTATGTCTATGTTTTTAGGAGAAGCCCTAAAAGGTGGTTTAGTGATAGTATATTAATACCACTAATATTAAAATTGTGAGAATTCATGATTTATTTGAGTATTTTAATTTACTCCTTATAATAAACACATGCTTTTTATGTTTTTTTTTTCAATATATTAATATTATTTATTTTATTATTATTATTACTATAGGTATGCTTTTTCTGTGTTCTGTATTTTATTTTAATTATGTTTTTATGCAATAATGGTGCACTTATTTATTTAGAATATGTTGTTTCAGTGCTTTTTTAAATACCACGATCGATTTCGCATCTTTTACATGTTTTGGCAATTTATTATACAGCTTTTTAGTTCAATATTAAGTGCAACTTATAACCTAAAACACATCTTGATAGAAGTCCACAGGACTAAATACTCTTTAACCGAACAAATTGTCCTCGCGTGTGACATCCATGGACTTATTTAATTAATAAGTTTATGGGGATTGTCTATAACTCGACATAAATGAAATACACCTTTTTAAACGAGTGACAGCTATTAATTAGGGTAAAAATCTCAATAGAGATTACTTTTACTATCTACCTATCTTTCTTATTTTTACTCCCAGCTAACATTTAAACGCCATCTAGCTCAGCTCATTGACATTAATGATCAGGCAGTAAGTGTAGAGTTCCTCTAATCCAATGTTAATTTTTATATGTATACATTAACATTAGGTACCTCCGTTACGTTTATTTTTTGGACAAAATGATTTAGCGTATTTTTTTACGACTCAATTGTTTTCTTATTCTCATTCATATTGTTAGTATTGTAGAGATGCCACTAATATTCGGTTACTATTCGAATTCGATATTCAGTTACTTTTTGTAATATTCGGTATATCTGCAGAGTTGTAGTCTGTGTGCTACCTAAGCTGACCTGCTAGGACCGCGGTGTTGTAGCCTGTGTGTTACCTAGGTACACCGCTAGCTCCGATGTGTTATGTTATATAGCCCATATTGGCTCATATAATAATTTTTACTCATAACGTATTGTAAGTCATAATAATCGGAACTAATAACGTATTTTTCAAGGATTTTTATAAATCAAACCTAACCTAACCTAGTCTTATCTAACTTAAAAATTACATTTTCAGAGTTCCAATAATCGGAGTTGCAATTTTATATGAACTTTGGTGCTCCCTCCGCGGTGTTGTAGCCTGTGTGTTAGTTAACTAGGATGACCTGCTAGCTCCGCGGTGTTGTAGCGTGTGTGTTACCTCGGTTGACCTGCTAGCTCCGCGGTGTTGTAGCCTGTTTTACCTACGTTGACCTGCTAGCTCCGCGGTGTTGTAGCCTGTGTTTTACCTAGATTGACTGCATGGAACCCGCTGGCGCCCGGCGTGCGCAGCAAAGCCACGGCGCTGACGTGTCCGGCGGCGAGGTCGGCCACGTGGATGTAGTCGCGCACGCCGGTGCCGTCCGGGGTGTTGTAGTCGTTACCATACACGAGCAACTCCGGGAGGCGGCCGACTGCCACCTGGAAGTAAATGAGTGCTATAACACTGTTGATACTCGTCTTAGGGTGCGGCTCCACTGAGGCGGAGACGAGCGAATCGGGGCGGAGCTGTGCCAATATTAACCAATAGAATATAAACTAACGTGCGCAAGGCGCGCTCGACGTGACCGCATGCGCCTTTTATTGGTTAATATTGGCACAGCTCCGCTCCGCTCCTCTCGTCTCCGCCTCAGTGGAGCCGCACCCTTAGGCTTCTTACAGACGAGCGACATTTTGCCAACAGCAGAGGCTACTGCAACCGGCGACAACATTTACAGACAAAAGATCACTCAAAATTAAAAATTATGAAAGAAACAAAGATGATTTTAAAAAACCTATTCAATGATGCCCCACATGTCATGCGTCAAATTTATTTTATTTCTTTTTCTCAATACGGCGTCTGGTTGCCGCCATATTGAATTTTAATTACTGTCATATCTTTACGACATAAGAATGATCAAAATAGGCCCACGCGTTTAGTTTCTAGAGCGCCACAAAGGAACAAACATACATACAAACATATCGGCTGATAAACACATTACCGTACTCCTTTGGCAGTCGGGTAAAATTACTAAAGTTGTGGGGACTGACCTGCGATATGAACGGCATGAGGTTGTTGGGCGTGCCGGCCGGGTCCTCGCCCAGGCGGCCGCTCGGGTGCGCGCCCACTGGGTTGAAGTAGCGCAGCGACACCACCGTCCATTTCTACAACATGCACTACTATTATAAGAACCTTAATTGATTTCATATACAGAATTCTAAAATTCGTTTCGTTCGACGCCTTCGGCTCGGATAAGTGTGTGTTCACCATAAATCGCGGGCGGTCAATAAAAAATCATACAAATGTAGCTCCGGGTGATAACGTTTTTCACCCCCTAAATCAAGTCCGGATTTCAACAAATTTTGAATATATTGTAGTTACTATTAAAAACCAGGTAGTATCCGCAGCGCGCTAAGGACAAGTCGTAGTGTAAAAATTCACTACGACTTGTCACAAGTTCAAGATTAAAAGAGACTTTGTATCGTATAAATTAAGATGTAATTTGCATAGCATAGCAAACATGTTTGGCGTGTGAATGACACATTTTGGGTTTGACGTAAGGCGTTCAAAAGGATAATTAATGTGATTCTAAATCTACGTCCGCGGATGTCAAAAGATCTGCATCCGCAACATCCCAGCTATTTACAACGGTATCCTGCCTTTTGGCCGAATGTATAGTTTCCCAACTGTTTCATTTGTCAACCCACTTTTTTTTCTGTAACCGTAAATATTTCAGGATTTATTTCAGTGCCATCGTGTAGAGCCCTGTAACTGTAAATATAACTAAATGTAAATATAACTGTAACTGGAAATAAAAGCGGGTTGGCAAATGAAATGTTTGGGAAACGATACATTCGGCCAAACATATTTCTGCCAAAAAGATAAAAATCTCGACATATTCACGACCTACTTTCAGATCTAATAAAATAACTTTTAAACAGACCAACGATTAAAATCAAACATAGCTAAGAACCACTGCAGTTAAACTAGCTCTCTAATAAAAAAAACCGCGTCCAAATCGGTTCATCCCTTTGGAAACTACGATGCCAGATTGCACAAAAAAGGGAGGCGGGAAGTGTGTACCTCCCTTTTTTATGTCGAGGGTTTTAGGTAATTTTACCTTATGGCTTCTGCACAGGTCCTTCATGATCTCCTCGCAAAAGTATTTGGACTTGCCGTAGGGGCTGGTGAGCCCTAACCCAGTGGGGTGCGTCTCGTCTATCGGCAGCTTCTGCGGCTCGCCATATACTGTGCTCGACGAGCTGTAGATTAACTTGTAGACGCCATGTTTACGCATCACCTAGGCAATACAACTGAATAATTAATATAATATAAGGGACATTTTCACACAAATTCACCAAGTCCCAAACTATAGGCTTGTACTATGAGTACTAGACAACGATACACATACTTACAGTGGTGGTCACATAATTAGGGACACTTGTTTTTTTCCCCTACAATTGCCTACAAATATGACTTTTAAATTTTGACCACCATTCAAAAGTTCTAAACTAATTTAATATTTGGTTACACTCATCGTTCATTAATGAACTAAGGTTTAAATGTATGTACAATTCATCTCTGTTGAAAACGGATCTTTCATTTTATAAGGATTTGAAAAAATAAATACCTCGCGTTCATACAAAGTTGTAAAACTTTGTATGGACGGGTCAGCACTAAGTTTTTAAATCCCTATAAAATATAAGGTTCGTTTTTAACAGTAGTTCATTGTACATAAATTTAAACCTTAGTTAATGATCTAAAGTAAATTGTATTTAGCAATAAAATTGGTAAATAACTTTTTGAATATTTGTAGGCAATTGTTTGGGAAAAAAACAAGTGTCCCTAATTATGTGACCACCACTGTATATAGAGAAATAAATACTTAAATATAGAAAACATCCAAGACTCAGGAACAAATGCTTGCGCTCATCACACAAATGAACAAATCGTAGGTAGGTTCAACTAGGCTAAACGTGACGTCATAATTAACACACTTATATTAGCTTAGCTTTGCTTGTAACTAACCAACTAACAATATAATCAAATCTAGTGAGACTATTTTAACCTAACCTAACCAGAGATTTGCGGCGGCAATAAAGTACATCCACAATACAGTTTTTAATTTGGACTCGGATTAGGATGAAGTTTAAATAAATTAACACAGGCTTCCTTATAGCCCAGAAAAACCTGTTCCCAACAACAAAGATGTAGCAAATTCCTAATACTACGCGTACAAAGTAAGACCGGGCGTTAATAAGCAATATGCATGAATTTTTTAAATATTTTTTCTTAACAAAATATGGAAATACTGCTAAAGAGATCACTAACAGTGAAATTAAAATTAAAATTAAAATTAAAATTATAAGCGTTTAAAACTGCTACTTAGACAGCGATTGGACAGAGAGATCCGATATGCACTGTGACGTCATGTAGCAGGTCGGCCATATGAACTCCATGTTAAATTCTGTTTTGCTACAAAGAGATAGGTACAAATCTTTGTTGGTTTATATCTATGTTATTGTTATAGCTATTCAAAAAATGATTCTTCTCAACTGTTTGTTACACGAATCAGTATTTATTGCAGTTGTGAAAAAAGTCACGAATAAACCCTATTGCATTTGAAATACTGCAGTGTAACTCACGTCGAAAAGCGTGCACGTCCCGGAAATGTTGACCTGGTAGTACTCCAGCGGCTTCGCCACGGATTCTCCCACGGCTTTCAGCGCCGCAAAGTGTATCACACACTCAATATTGTGCTGGAACGAACAAATAACAATTACAAAATTAATTGTATTGTTAGCGAGAATTGGGATAGACTAAAAAAAAATACTTAAGGTTTTTACATTCTAATTCGAAGGAAATAGTACATTGTTGCCTAGGCGCGGAAAGTAAGGGATTTCCTGACGAGATGGTTAGCAGGCCGAGCAATAGCGAGGCCTGCTAAAATACGAGTCAGGAAATCCTCGAATCGTTTCCGCCGAGGCATACATAATGCTTTTCTCAAACAATGCAAGGAAATTATACAAATACATGATAACAAGTATTTCTAAAAACTTTTGACAAATTCGGAGAGAATGTTTGTTTGTTTTCGTCATACGAGTATTAGTTATGATAGTTTCACGCACAACGAGCCGCCGCCCGCCGCCGCCGCTCCGCAGAGCCCCGCCGCGCCGCCGCCCCTCACTGCGCCCCCACAAGTTGGGTGTACGGGATTTTTTCATGGTCTTTTCGATTTTATACGCAATAGAGAGCACTTTTGAAAAAACAATATGAACATGGACGGAAAGTGTTTTCATATGGTTTTTTTACTCCTAGGAGTAAAAAGAGGCATTTTCCGTCCATGTGTTTCAATCGGAAAACCGTTATTTCCGAGCATGTTTGAGAAAAGGTAATTTTAAGAGACCTATTTCATTAATTTTGTATTTGACCCGATAGTTTTGTCTTAATATCTTTATTTATTTAGCAGATATTTTATGGATGACATGATTATTTTAAATTTGGGTTGGCATTTTCTAACAAATTACAACAATTAAATGATATCTAATGATAAAAAGTTATTGTAATAGTGAATTAAAACTTACTATTTCAAACGGTTTTCGCCTAACCCGTAAGATACACTTAGGAGGGCTTCAAGCCAAAAACGAAACTCAAACAAAGGTTAAATATACTTTTGTCGAAATATCCAAAATAGATAAATATTTCAAAAACTTAATAATGCACAACGCCTTTAAAACCCTATTCCTCGAAATGGTTTTCAAATTAAAGTAATTGTAAAAATTTGAACAATCCCAATTAGTGGAGATGTCGGTAGGGGAGGCCCTAGACGCACATACACCGTAATCATCAAAGGTCGGAATTTTCGTGGTACTTTTGGGCTGTCGTAGTGACTTCTCGTTTATCGACTTTCAATATCGATATACTAAACTTCTGAATAGATTGTTAGCAACTTATCGTGTCATGCAGGTAACCAGATAATATGAAAAAAAATATAGGACAATCTAGTTATTTATGAATGAACTAAAGAAACACTTGTTAACCAGCAAGTATTTGGAACATCAAACTGAAAAGGCAGAAATATATTAGTAAAAGATATTGTTAGCCGTATTTGGAACAGATTTTATGGGATGTATTGTTTTCCAAGTAACTTTAATATTTAATTCGATAATATGTCAATTTAAATTTTTCAGCAACCTCACGGTTATTTGGAAAAGATCGCTCTTTAGCCATAAGACCGCCTGTTGTTAACATCTACCTTTAGTCATTTTCGAATTTTGTGTTCTGTATTGTATTGTATCGATATATGTATATCGGAAAGCTATAAATGAGAACTCACTAGCGTTAAGTGTCACGAAAATTCCGGGTTCCGGTGATCAGATTCAATATGTACTAAATAAGGGCCAAATCAAAAGCACCCAGAACCGACGTACGTGCATGAAGAGGGTGACGAATGTACCTGGCGTTCCGTAGTCTTTGCCTACCCCAATGGGAGACAGGCGTGAAGGTATGTATGCAATTACAAAAGTTGTTTTTAGCTACGCAAACCAGTTGGATAATTCAAAGTGCATTAATGTTGCCACAGTATGGGTTTTTTATGGGATACACGTTTTCCTGCTCAACTATTGCATAAGATTTTGCTTTTAATAACATTGTATAATTTCCCATATTTAATAACTATAATAGTACCTAACTATGTGAACCGCGCACATGCAATGCATAATGTTGTCAGGTTGTATCACATTTATAAATAGGTACACATAGATTTTTTACATTTTCATTTTTCGAATTTTTATTTTTCCAAATATTCACAAGAGCGAATAAGTGATGGAACGGGGACGTTTTCCGCGCAAAATCGATTCAAAGTCATCGCTTCTTTCGGCTATTGCAGTTAATTATCAACGAGGCATTTTCTTAATTTTAAAATTTAATAGTTCCAGAGGGAACAACGGCTATCAAAATCTACGCGGCCGAAGTCGCGGGCAGAAGCTATACTAATACACCACACATATACGACATACACTACCACATATACCACATATACTATTAATATGTTACAAAGAAAACACCTAAGACTCAGGAACAAATGCTCGCGCTCATCACACAAGTATTTGTCCATACCGGGAATCGAACCCGGGACCGCTAGCGTCGTAGGCAGGGTCATTACCAACTGTACTAGTACTAGGCTACCGTGTACTGATTTGCAAGTTGCGGAAAGTTTCCAAAAAGTTGGAAAAGTTCTAAGAAATTTCCGGGAAATTTCACTAGAAATATAGGAAATTGAAAATTAAGAAACGGAAAGTTTCAATCCCCATACAAAATTTTGAGAAGTTTCCGAAATTTTCCTCCATGAAATGTTCCGCAATTTTGGAAAGTTTCCTTTATCAGTACTACCGTGACGTCATAACTGTTATACCGGTTATACGTCAATGTTTTTTTTATCTACGATTTTATGATTTTATTTAATTGGCTTATTATTATTAATGTCGTGTATACCTTTAATTGACATTCATATCAGATTGTATTATTATAATCCTTCTTGTAATGTAACATACTTTTAAGTATTATTGTATTTTATGATTGAAAAAATGACCTTCTTCTGGAGTTTCTTGCGTCGCTTCTCCTCCGCAATGGTCTCGTCCTTAGCGCTAGTAGATTCACTCCATATTACCGACGTGTAAAAGAGCCCTCATGTGACTAATTTACGGAATAAATCTTTTGAATTTTGAATTAATAAATACATCTTTACATAGTATAAAACAAAGTCACCTCCGCTGTCTGTACACTTAGATCTTCTAAACTGCGCAACGGATTTTAAAGCGGTCTTCATTACTGGGTAGAGTGATTCAAGAGAAGGTTTTTATGTATAAAAAGGTCTGGTTTATGTAAGCTCGGGTAAATAAATAAATACCTGATTAAAAATCTCGCTCAGTGTCACAGCATCTCTAATATCAGCATCATAGAAATGTATCTGCTTCCCCGTGAGCTCCTCCACGACGCGCAGGGACTCCGGCTTGCCCTCCCCCTCGCTCCTGAACGTGTTGGACACGTTGTCCACCACCACGATGTGGAAGGGGCAGGGTTTCTCCAGGAGCGCCGCCACGGTGTGGGAGCCTACGTAGCCTGCCCCGCCAGTTATGAGGATTGCGGAGGACATGGTACTGGAAATAAAAAATAGGCACTTGAGCTGTATTGCGATGGGAATAAAGTTACTTTTTCTATATTTATAAACTGTAAATGGCATTATAGAACAAACGTAATTATACTGTATTCCCGTGGTGGTAGATTCAAAGTCCCACGGCAGTATTAGAATTGCGGAGGACATGCTACTGGAAAGATAAATAAAAATATAAGCCTCGTAAGGCCCAGTGTGCAATAGGATATTCATAATCAAGGCATTTTAACTTGAGCTGTATTGCAATGAGAATAATGTTTATTTTCCTATCTTCATAAACTGCAAATGGCATTATAGAACAAACGTAATTGAACTGTATTGCCTTGCTGGTAGATTCAAAGTCCCACGAACAAAAACTCCCTGTTTGTAGTATGATGGGCCCCACGAGTTTAAAAGTTAGTATATAAAACTATTCGGAGCAACCCGTGGCGTGGCTTTTGCTTTAGGAAATATAAGTTGCTGTGATAGTGCATTTGACAATCATAAAATATCCTACTAATATGCAATGGTATTTCCGGACCGTACAACATGGTAACCTTCAAGAAACGAGCCTACTTTCTTAAAAGGCCGGCAGCGCACCTTTAGCCCCCTGGCTGTTTCAGGTGTCCATGGGCGACGGTGATCACTTACCATCAGGTGAGCCACCTGTTTGTCTGCCTCCCACTATTATAAATAAAAAAAATGCGTGTTTGATCGTTACTCCTTCACGCTGCGACGGCTGGACGGATTTGAATGAAATTTGAAGCTTTATACCCTGTAGGGGCCTACAGGGACGCGGAGGAAGTCGCGGGCAGAAGCTAGTAACCATATATTATCATACTAGCTTCTGCCCGCGACTTCCTTCGCATAGATTTCGATTATCGTTGTTCCCTCGGGAACTTTCAAAATTACCGCGATCAAAAGTAGCCTAAGTATATGTGTTAATCCAGGGTAAATAAGCTATATTAATGTGATGAGTGCGAGTAGGTAAGTATTGGTTTCTGAATCTTCAATTTTTTAAGCTTAGGAGCATATCAGTGTGTGAGTTTGTCACGAGATTTAAGAGTCTATGTGTTTTTTTGAAGTGATAACTTCTTATGTAAACCGCTTCGTTACGTAACGCGTTACGGTGCCAGTCTGTCTGGCTACCCTTTCTCTGACGCATACGGCAGCGGGGCGGGGCGGGGCGGGTCGGTATAGTTCGACTTAGGGTGGTATTCCACCTGTCCAATATCTTTGTCCAATGTGCATTTGATCAAAGAAATTGGATGACTTCATCAAATTTTCTAGAAACACCTACATTTGATCAAATATGAATGACATTTAATTCAAAATGGCTACGCAAATAGTACAAAAACTTGAACCAATATATTGGATAAGTGGAATGGGCCTCCATCAAAGAAATTTGATTAAATATTGGATATAGAAATTGGACAAAGATATTGGACAGGTGGAATACCACCCTTAGATTAGTTTAAGTTATCACTTCTGTCTGGCGTCCTGAGACGCACACGTTTTTTTATTCATTTTGCTTTATGGACAAGTGGAAAGAACGTGAGTACATTTCGAAAAAACAATATATTAATAATAGGTCATAAATAACACAAATACCCGTAAAAATATGTACACTAAAATTGGCCAGTAAAAAGTTTGAAACTAAAAAATAAAAACCACCATATGCAACAGAACATAAGTTTTATAATCCAGCAGCGACTATAGGTACTTAACTATCACTATCCGATGTATAAAACATGTCAGTCTGGACATAACGATAACATATAATACTAGGATTACCGATTAACCTATGAGATATAGGTTACATAAAAAATATTATTGATATGACTTCATACGCCTAGAATGAATTAACTATTCTTTCAGACCTATCCCATCCTATGTGAAAAACAATCTATGCGTTACTCTTTAGGTACTGACATGAATAAGACAAACCTATTCTTTTATCTTTTTTTTAAATAAAATATTAAGTAGCCCATTCACAGACATTTTTGGCTGCTGGAGGAAATACCAGAAAGTGTTATCAGTGTATAAAAAAATATCACTATTATAGATTGACCAAATCAAATCCAGAGACCATGCGATATTTATGGAACAATAAAAACCAGCCAGTGTCTAAAACTAAAATGTAACTGGCCACTTAAAACCACTTGCAAACCATTAAAAACATCACGCCAATTAAAAACCCAACTCAAACATCGAACACTTACTTTTTAATATTTAATTTTCGCTGTGGATTCGCGTGTATTGCCGCGTTGGAGTAGCTACGGTCACTGAGCAAAGTTATCAATTGCTCACTCATTTTCCTATTACGAGTTGAATTCAGATTACCTTATCAATGCTTGTATCAACGCTGTCGAGTGTTTTACAGTAGCGATAACATCATTTGCTTGTAATTCGTAAATGATGATTGATGCGAAAATTAAAAAGCCTATGATCAATGAAATAGAAGAGAAGCCAACACAAATGATCAACAAAATGATTAATTTGCACAGCAAACTAAACGTGTGACGTAGTGTTTGACGCTGCTGATTCCACGTAATTTATGGCCACGTTAATGTTTTAATTTAAATACCAATACTCGTCAATGTTGTATTAGCGAGTAATGTAATAATTTAGAAAAAGCTTTGCTATTCGTTTTCTCTTGTAAACAAAACAGTATTCTCCTGGATGATTCAGTCCAAATCACGTCCATCCCTTGTTGAGTTTGACATAAAAGAAGGACAACCATAAAACGAACAAGCGCATCTAGCCATTTACCATATTGCCGATCGTAAGGACTTTTAAGAGCTACTAAAGCCTTTAACCTGCGATATGCAGACGATACCACTTTGTTCGCCACCAGTACCCAGCACATGGAAGAACTTCTCGGCAAGATGGAACGCGTTAGCCTTGAGTTCGGACTTAAGATAAACCGGAATAAAACAAAAATGATGATTGTCGACCGCATGAATAACAATTCTCCAGAAACTACACAAATTGCTAATTGTGATGTGGTGCAATCATACATTTATCTGGGAGCCTTAATTACGAACAACGGTGGATGTATCGACGAAGTGAAGAGGCGTATGGCAATTTCTAGGTCTGCAATGGACAAGTTGAGGAAAATATGGAGGAATCGCAACATATATAGAGACACAAAAATCCGTCTAATTCGGGCACTTGTATTCCCCATATTCCTGTACGCCGCAGAAACGTGGACCCTGCGGGAAGTAGAGAAGAAGAGGATAGACGCCCTAGAGATGTGGTGCTGGAGGAGAATGCTCGGAGTATCATGGACTGAATTCCGTACCAACGAGTCTATACTTCGAGAACTCGGCATCAAGCAGCGTTTATCGTCTTTGGTACAGTCTCGCATCCTCACCTTTTTTGGCCACGTATGCCGCCGAGGAGAGGTGGCTATTGAGCGACTTGTGGTCCAGGGAAAGGTTAAGGGTACCAGGTCACGAGGAAGATCGCCTATGAGGTGGACTGACCAGATAAAAGCGGCAGTGAATGGCTCATCATCACTGCATGAATGCACGAGGAAGGCGGCCATCAGAGAAGAGTGGCGGCGTGTTGTGAAGCTTGCCACCAACACCTGAAGTGATGACCACGACCACTCTGTCAAGAGTGATACCGACAAAGAAGAGAGAGAGAAAGCCTTTAACTTTTGACTATAAAGACCTACTTCCTGAAGGAAGAGAAAAAAAGCGAAAGGCTCTTTAAAATCTATATTACCCACTCTACCAGGCTTAAGAAGCAATTCAACCGAAGGATTTTTAAAAACCATACTATTGACTCTACGAGACCCAAGGACCTACCAACCGGAAACCGGAGGGTTTTAAACTTTCATTGTGGACCGTACGGGCCTTAAGGATCTATGAAATATGGATCAGGCCTGGTGGTATAAATACATAGGGTCTTTAAAAGCCATATTTGAAATCTATGTAAGTAGATATATTACCGACTCTTTGAGTTTTTCATAATATCTACAAAATATTCAAAAATAAAGCGAGAGAAACGTTACCTACTTTATTCTGGATTTTTTATAAGCGCAATTTTTTCCACTCATCATTAGGTCGAAATAGGTCGGTAGGCTTAGGTTACGTTAGTTTTGCAGCAGGCCCGAAGGGCCAACCCACCAAGATATAAAAGCCCCGCGGAAGCGTAGCTCCATCGACACTATTAAATGGATTCCGGGATGGGAAAAAACGCGCCAGTGGAAAAACATGACTGTGAAATCTTAATTCGGAAAATACGAATGGAAATTCTGCTACTAGGAAATAACGATTTTGAAAAATTGATCTCACAAATCCCTTGTGATAAAATCTAAGATAGATGGCTCTCTTACCACCATACCATCGGATGGAAACACAACAGTGGATCTTAAAATGCGTCATTTTAAACTACTTCGAGTGTATTAAAAACATTGATTTCTAATCGTTCCACGATAAAATAGGTCAATGCATATTTGTGCATTGCATTAAGCAAACAAATTAAAAGTAGGTTACACATGCCTATTACCTAAATCATTTCAACGTTGCGTCTGTTGAAGTGTGTGTTTGGCATTTATCATAGAGATTAGAGACTAACACAAGCGCCGTGCCGTATGTGCGTCGAGTATGTTGTGAATTATGTCCTCCTACGGAGAAAAGGCGCAAGTGCGATTAGTTCATAGAAGCATATTGAACCCTCAAAGTTTTATAATAAGGTTGCAATTGCAATACAATTTATATAGTAGATGTGCCTTTTTTCCGTAGTAGGGCAAAATTATTGTGTTAGTTTTACTATTACATACAGAAACCGCAAGCTTCCAGTTATTTACTTATTATAACTTATTGTAAACAAGTTGGATATGAGACAAGTATCATGGATTGATAATTAGAACCGGAAAACTCGGTTTTAACCCGAGCGATACTCGGGCTCGTAGGTGCTTGCTTATAACGTTGACTATTATAGGTACAGTCACCCGCAATAATATATGATCCAACATTGGGCTCAAAAATATCTCTTCTTCTTCTTCTTCATCAGCGTGTATTCGCCCACCGTTGGGCATACGCCTCTCCAATCTTCCTCCAACCAGAACGGTTTTCCGTTTCCCTTGTCCAGTCTGGGCCTGCTGTCTCCTTGATGTCATCGGACCAACGGGCAGGTCTGCCCACACTTCTCCTGCCTAGCAGGGGTCTCCACTGCAGAACGCGCTTGCTCCATCGCTCGTCGTGTCGTCGGCACACGTATCCGGCCCAAGCCCACTTCAACTTGGCGACTCGGTGGCCCACGTCGACCATTTGCATGCGTTGTCTGATGAGCTCGTTCCGGACTCGGTCGCAAAGCGTTATGCCGAGCATAGCGCGCTCCATGTTACGCTGTGTCACCTTGAGCTTGTGGATCATCCCAGCCAGTCAGTGTCCATGTCTCACATGGCCAAAAATATCTAACACGTCTTTATTGCTAGAGCAATGTTGCATAATATATTATTGCTGGTGAGTACCATAACATTGGCTTTACTTGTTTAACGCTTTGTAGTTTCGAAAGGAATAACGATACGTTTATTCTTAGTCATAAACGGTGGTAAATGTCGTAAAATGATAAATCGCATAATGACAATGACAAAAAATGCCTATAAGCTATTGAGAGCACCTGTTTCAATACATTTTTGTTTGTTTTTGTGAACAATGAATATATTGGACATTAATTATGGTACATACAAACACATACAAAAGAATTAAATAAAAACCACCTAAGTTTATTTCAGAGTTATTAACTCTTAAGGCCCAGCCACACCGCTTGCGTGACGTGCACGTGCACGTGCGCGTTCTCTTTCCACTGCGTTGTATAGTATGAATTCTTATTACGACATGTCACTATACAACGCAGTGGAAAGGGAACGCGCACGTGCACGTGCACGTCACGCAAGCGGTGCGCCTGGGCCTTTAAACGGCCCAAGAAATTTTCGTCAAACCTAGCTAACTCACAGTTCAGTCTGTAGGAGTTTCTTCTTTACAAATGGTAGAGTTTTTTTTTTTAATGAATATTGTTACGTAATGGAGTCCTAATCAATCTTCCGCCGCTCGTAACTTTTTATCGAGAAGATGTACAAAATAAACATGCTGCACAAACAGTAACTTTGTCTTGTTTATAGGTACTTCTCATATACACTTTTGCCGTCAAGTCAATCGTTCCCGAATGGAACTCTGGACCACTAGCTTCATAGACAGGGTCACTACCAACTAGGTTAAACGCGTCGTCTTAAGTAAAGCACCTCTAACCGTTCCCATTTTGTGGTTTTTTAGTGTTTTTCTTGACCTCTGAAAATTATAAAACCCTTATACATGCGCTGCTCTTCCCACAACATCCCCTGGCACTTTTGTGTCACCTGCTGCTGTGATTGGCTGTCTCTCTCGTAACAACTTTAAAGTCCCCACAGACATCTAACTCTTATCATCACGGGCAGCAGTTGTATTTTCGCGCTGGTCGCTCAGTGCGTCTCTATCGTAACTGATTAGATAGAAAGGGAGATCCGAGCGACAACCAAGTCGCGGGTAGCTCGCGGATCACGGCACGGCGCTATTTCGCGGCGCGAAGTTGCCGATACGTAGTGATAAACCATGACTCCACACTCGCAGTAGATCACGGTAATTTCAAAGCGAAGTTCGCAGTCCCTTTGACGCGGGACCAAAAAGCCCACAGAAATCGGGGAACAATAGGCGAAACCGCGAAGAATCCGCGGCATTCGCGCGCGATCCGCAGTCTAAGTGTAGAGCTATCAAGTCTCGATGTCCACACACTAACAATTTTGAAATAACTACAGGGTTCACGAGATTACCCTAGCCTATAGCTTAGTTTGGGACTAGTCAATTTGTGTGAGATTGTCCCCTATTATTATTTCTATACAAACTTACAAATTTCACTCTCTATTTATAATATTAAGTACTAATTTCACCAAACTATGTCAAATGTTAATCAATGTTAATCGACTGTTAGTTCATACATTTTGGTACAGCTGTTAGCACTCTAAAGGCTCGGCCGGACAGCACCGTCGCGGGCGCGCTGCGCGATATTTCCATGCAAACCGCTAGCGTGGTCAAACGGGCTGCGCCCCGTCGGCATCGCGCCCCGCTTCTGTCGCGACCCGCCAGCGCAGCCTGTCGCGCGCAGGCGCGGCGGGACCAGTCAGTGTGGCGTCTTACAGCGCAGCGCAAAACGAATGACCAAACCACAGAGAGCGAGCGGGTGAGCGCGATGCGGGCGGGACGCGCGCGCGATATTGGCGGGTTGATGGCGCGATCCTGGCGGGTTGATGGCGCGAGGCCAGCGCGATGCGCGCTTGCTCTGTGTGAGCGTCCCGCCCGCATCACTCACTCATCACGCCCCACTACCGTCCCGCTGGCAGTCTGTTCGAGCCTTAATTGTCTGTTAAGTGGTTGGTGAAATTCGACATAAGTATAGATTACTATACTTATACTGATTTGAGCTCAATGTTGACTAAGATAGATAGAGATATAGCTGGTAACCAGTAAAATTGTGAGTAAAAAATATTTTATTGGTATTTCAAAGAAAAAGGTTGGGCAAGAAAACTCATGCTGTCATCAATCAATGTTCCAACCCACATAAGTTTACATATCATATAGAGTAGGTCAAGAAAATAAAATATGAAATATAAATTGATCAGTCATAGTCATCTATAGACCAACATGCCATAACAAATGGAAACAAAACATTCACATTTTTATCATTCATCCACTTCCACTAAAAAACAACAATAATGTGACTGAATATTTTGGAATAAATTATGAATGTTTTGTAGATAACAAGGCTGGCCGTGTGTGGTCAGCACTTTTGATGTTTTTAACATAAACATTTTCATTTCCAGAAATCTATTAAACCAAAAATAGCTAAACTACAACTAAAATGGGCTTTATTCTTATCTCTGTGACCGATTGCCATAAAAACAGAATTGGATCGGATTTATTCTTCTCTAACATGAATCTATAAATTTTGAAAAAAAAGGACTTAATATCTCCCTTCCTTCAATGAGTTTAAAATCCCTTAAGTTATAATTATAGTTGGTCTTATTTTGTTAAACCAAAGTAATCATAAATCAGCTGTACATTTTATTTAAACAAACAAATTTACAAAAATCTAATTTAAAAAAAATTATGAGGCTGGTCTGTCAATAACATATAATTTTTTTATCCTGTATCTGCAGTTGTATGTCAAGTGGATTAAGAAGATATTCGGCATACATATAATACTTGGCTTGGATTAAAACATACAAACAACAACAAATTCTATCTATGGGTGATTCCACAGGCGTTTCAACCGCCGTCAGTCCACTGTCATAAATATTGAAAGAATGAGCTACACCAAGCAGCTAACATTCACACAGAGCTATACTGTTATCGTACTTCTAGCCTCAATTGATCGAATTTTAAGTATATTATCGCCTATTTCTTAAATACTTACGACAGCGGACTGATAGCGGTTGAAACGCCTGTGGAATCACCCCTATCTATATGGATGACCGTACTGCCCTCCTTAGAAAAAAGGACGTATGTCTCATAGAACCTCGTATGTATTAGTGACCTTATTTCTTAAGACGGAGGGTTAAATTTACTTTGACTATCAAATTGCACATGCGTCCTTTTTATTTAGGAGGGCAGCGTAGCAGGCAAAGACTTGTAAATCTATACAAATCGTTGTCCTGCCCAAAGCTAGAATAGATAGATTTAGTATGTTCTACCTGGTAATTCAAGTTATCCATACAATAAGATAGGAATTGGAAATTGCTTAATAATGATTTAAGGACGGAAGGAGATTTTAAAACTCTTTTTTGAGTGACTGACTGACTCGAAGACAACACAGCCTAAACCGTTGGACCTTATGGCTTTAATTTTAAAGGGAATATTCCTTTGGTAGTAAAATATACACCTAATGTATAAAAAATAGTAGTTAATATTTACACTTACCCATTTGTAAGTGGTTCCATTATAGCACACAGTTAACGCAATGTCTTGCTTACACGACTCAAATGCTTGCGTTTCAAATTCAAGTTTTGTTTACTCTTTTATATTTAGTAATCTTTAAACATACTTTAAAAGCTATTTCTGAAATGTTTAAACGCATTCAATACAATATTTGCCTTAGGAATATATATTGTACAGCTTTCTAAGTAATCGTAGTAACTAATAATAATAAACTTTTTATTCTCGTTATTTCAGTGACCAATTTAATTATTAAAAGTATTGAAACTAGATTTATACTGAAGCATTTTCATAGATTTTCGGTTTTCCCCGAAGGAGTCACTTGACATTGACAGTCAGCAATGACAGATGGGAAATCGCTGAAAGACAGCTGAAAATCCGTTTAGAAACACGGTATTAAAAAGAGTACCTTTTTATACTAAAGCTATCAATAGCTATTGATAACTATACTTATTTATAACTAAAAATACAGAAATGGTTATTTTTATCGATAAACAAAATCTGAAGAATTCATATGTATTAAAATTCTGGGTGTAGAGTATTCTGTGAATATTCCTTATCTTATTCTAAAAAACAGTAAAAAGTATTGAAACAAAACTACTCATTCGAGCAGAGTACCTACCTGCTTATTTTTTATCTTTGCATAATAAACAGGACGCTTGAATAAATGAATTTCCACTTAATGGACACATGACGACTTTACACTAGCGTAAATTTTGTCCAGTATCTTAATTTCCGGACGAATTAAAATGTATCCAAACCTAAAAAATATATAATATGGGAGAATAAATTTAACTGACGAAAACTAACTGAAAGGCTTTTCCTATAGTTACTATAAAAAAAAATCCATTTGTAATTTTAAACGGTATTTTTTCTCGAAAATGACTATTAAAAGATTATTTCTTGCATTTCTTGGTTAAAACTATTTAATACGTTTTAGGTGTTTTAATCTTTTCAACGTTGAGCACACTGGGTTTCTATCTCTTTCGCTCCCGGTTAGTTCTCAAGGTAGCTGTCGATGAGAATTTTTAAATAATTTAAGTTAAATAAATAGTAATATCCCACAAATAATACATTTATCCCCTTTTCTGTTTTATCACGGCTTTATTCCTTTTGATAAGCCAGCAGTTACGGTAAAGATTACATAGATATTTTGTGGTGACACTTCGGATCCCCCAGTGTTCAACGTTGTTTTTGTTGGTTAAAGTGAAATTGGATTCGTATCTTGGCATTTAACCACAAAATATGCTACGTTGCGGCATTCAGTGATATTACCTTATCGTTGTTTCATGCTAAATCCAAGAAACAGTGTTAAAAAAGTTTTCTAACCTATAAATGTATGGTCGTGTAGGTCGTGTTTAAAATTGTGATTGTGGTTTCTAGATGAGTACTAAGATAATCAAAGCCAGCGCGGCTGAGGCCGACCCCTTCGAGACGTCGATCTCCCAGGCCCTGGTCGAGTTGGAGACCAACTCAGACCTGAAGGCGCAGCTTAGGGAGCTTTACATTACAAAAGCTAAGGAAATTGAACTGCACAATAAGAAGGTAAATGAAAAATCACTTTCTTGCTTTTTTAATGTTCTTATTGAAAAACTCTGTGGTATAATGTATTTGTTTATACTGTAAATGTTGTATGATATTTGTAAAATCATCTGAAATGGCAGTTTTATTAACATAACCTAAAGGTGATCTCTGTCATTACACCTAAAGAATGTTGATGCTTAAACACACCCACCCAATAAGGGTTAATATAGAAACTCTGGTTTTCTGTATATAAAACTTATTTATTTATTTTAATGTCCTCTCCGCTGTCTTAGATCTAAGTTCATTAAACTTTTATTTTCAATAAAATGTTTCTAGCTTAATATAATTGATTTTATTGGTACTTTTACATGCTAGATAGGAATATGTAAGCCCGTGCTTGAATGGCATTCCACCAAATGGAAACGGGACACACATATACATTGTTTATTACTGAAATAATGATGCACATAGCAGTACTGGGAGGGTGAATCCAAATATTTTGAAATCTGCATAATATTGACATACAAGTATCAATATTATTGATATTCCTATCTTTCCCTGTTGACGTCAAACAATTTTAAATTAAGTGGTCATACATACACACATCCATGTATAAATTTTAGAATTTACTTCCCTATTTTCGCTCGCTGTAGAGTAGTTTCCATATTACAACAATACTTCTTGTTTATTATTATTATTATATGTTGTTATGGTGTTACAATGTATATACTCAACAAACATTCATAGATAACTACTTTCTCTTACAGTCAATCATCATCTATGTGCCGATGCCCAAACTGAAGGCGTTCCAGAAGATCCAAATCCGTCTGGTCCGTGAATTGGAGAAGAAGTTCAGTGGCAAGCATGTTGTGTTCATCGGTGACCGCAAGATCCTGCCCAAGCCTAGCCACAAGACCCGTGTTGCGAACAAACAAAAGAGGCCGCGATCCAGGTTAGTGCTTTATCTTTACTTTTAGAAGTTTAGAGTAAGGCAATTTTTAAATTTTTTATGGAGACGGCAAACAAGCGATTGCAATCCTAAGTTTGCAAATGCATTACCAGCCGTGAGGACTTCTTCTATGCTAGTAATGTTTGTCATACCCTGAAATACTAATGTTTCGTTGACCATCTCAGGGCAACAGTGATCTTTTAGTGATAAAAGGTAGCCTATTGTTAATTTAAGATATTGCTCTTTGCCAAAATAGCCAAAATTTTATAATAACAGATTTTCAATATACTGAGGTACTGGAAATCCTTATTTGTTCATTTCATCATAACCTGGCCAAATGTTTCAGTGTGAAGGAGTTAGGGATATAGTAACTCATAAGCACAAACTTTCGGATTCATAAAATTAGTGTGATTTGTACCCGAGACCGGAGTTTCAATTGTTGTCTATGTACATGACCTTAAATAATTATTAATTTTTGTATATAAGTATGTACATCATTGTTTAGGTACCCATCTATTATACATAGTGAGAGATGTGCCCTAAAATCTATTTCAAACGAATGTCATCAGACTTCATGCCTTGTCTGCCATGCCTGTTTCAAGTCTCTATTCTGTATTTCTAAGGCTGCAACAGAAAACTGACCTTCACTAGTGATACCCTGCCCACTGCTATTTCTTAACACATGCAGCATCAGCAACTTGCTAGTCAGCTTCGCTGTTCTGATGAAGTTTTCGCTACTAAGCGGATAAATGCTGGGATCTGCTAAGAGCATGGCAGCGAATGTGTTAAAGTACAGATACAATACAACACTACCCAGCAAAGACAAATTGCTGTATCTCAAACATGATACTCCAGTAGCAAGTGCAGCCTAATTCCTATCCAGACAGAATGAAATCCACTCCATTGAATTTTGGACACCGCCTATTATAGGTAGCAGTCACTACCCCCGCCCTCGGTCCCCTCTGTCGTCCTACCCCCGCGCCGCGCCCCTGTACCGCGCGGGCGAGGTCTCGAGCGATTTACCTATAGCTTACAAGGCCAGAACAGTTTTGATGCTGTAGCAATATTCTCATCCCACAATCCAAAAACTTATAGACACAAGTGCAGTGATATACACGCATCAGCTCAAAGAGCTGCTAGTGTATTATAATAAATAATAATAATAACGCTTCTATTCCAGGACACTGACGTCAGTATACGACGCCATCCTGGAGGACCTGGTGTTCCCCGCGGAGATCGTCGGCAAGCGCATCCGCATCAAGCTGGACGGCTCGCAGCTCATCAAAGTGCACCTCGACAAGAACCAGCAGACTACTATTGAACATAAGGTATAATATGCTACTTGATAACGTTAGACGGAACATAGCAAGTGGCTGAAGTCAGTCAAATTGTAAAAATTGTATCTGGTAAAATGTGGCAACTGTTCAAGTGTATTCGGTGTTAGAAGTAGCTCCACACGTTTGTACCTTGTCGCTTTAACACCTTTGACAGATTGTAGCAGTTCCGTAACAGACCAAGCAGTGACAGGTCGACACACGTAAAAAGAACTCTGAGCAGCTATTAGAGGGGATATGTTTGCGCATGTTGCGCCACAAGCCAATCATAGATAAGAGTGTATTACTGGGAACCAATAGCGTGGCAGCAAAGCGAAGAGGTTTACGCTCCCCCCGCCACGCCCACCAATTTGGTCCGTAATTTGCTCACTGCGCAGGTAGGTCGGTCAGGGCTCTTTTTACGTGTGTCGACTTGTATAGTGGAGGTCACATGATTGGGATGCTTGCCAATCAAGTTCTTATGTGACCACCACTGTGAGTATGCAGTTACTTATAAGGCCGACCGTACTTTCGGCCATCGCGAATTTAACGCTTACGCTTGACCGACGCGCGCCCATCGACAGTGAGCCTGGACGACATCGTTAGACTAGTTGACGACGTTCGTACCTCTAATGCCTAGATACTCTCCCAGTCGGAAATTTTGCCACCTATAATTAGGTAGAAATAGGTAGGTAGGTTTAGGTTATGTTAGCATTACAGCAGGCTCGAAGGGCCAAATTACCCAGACATAGGAGCTCCGCAAAAACGGAGTTCTGTCGGAACTATTAAATTTTTCTGGAATGTGAATAAACACGACTGAATTAGGGAAAAATGCATGGAAATTCTGCTACTAAGAAATAACGATTTTTGTAAATTGATCTAACAAACCATTCCTATTCCATTGGCCTTTTTGTTTGTACGATACGTTTACAAAGGATACAGCCCGATCTAATTGTGGCAAGATAAAGATAAAGATAAAGATATTTATTCAGTAAGTAGGCCGCACGGGCACTTTAACCATAATAATAACTAACCTATTGTGTCTTGTTTGCCCTCAGGTGGACACCTTCCAGTCGGTATACAAGAAGCTGACGGGGCGCGAAGTCACCTTCGAGTTCCCGGAGCCATACTTGTAAACTAGCATATGACTTTACAATAAAACAAAAACCATAAACATGTTTTATTTTTTTAAAGGCGTACCAGGAATATAAAAAAGAACTTTTATGCGTGTTTTGAGTCTTGAAAATGTTAGTACTGGGGGGTTATTATGACATAGCTATGCAATTCAGTTTAAGCTGAGAGAAAAGAACGGAGCTATATAACTGCTATAGCTCTGTCCTTTACGCTGAACTGCACATCCATTTCATAATAACCCCCCAGTAAGGGAAACTGCACCTCTATTCTGGGCGGTAAAATCCAAATCGTATTTGCCCTGTTATGGTATTGTTTTTACCTCGTCCGCCATTACTGTCAAGTAAATAAGAGCTATCAATACGATGACGATACGATAACAGGTCAAAAACGATATCATTTTTACTGTGTTGAATATAGGCCCAGGAAAGACTTAACTTTTTCGCTCTTGTCACAATATGATAAGATTGATAAGACATAAAATGGTACGTCTTTCAGTTTCTCTTACTGTACGTTGTCTTAACTGCACGGCTAGCACATGTTGTCCGCGACTTGTTTGTCGCTCGGACCTCCCTCTCTATCTAGTTTGTAACGATAGAGACGCACTGAGCGACAAGCGAGAAAATACAAGTTGTGCTACCCTTGCTGGGCGAGGTTTTTTTTATATCTGGTACAGTCACCCCTTAATAATAGTTACTCGATACAACTAACTGTAGTTCGGTCAATGTGAGATGGTCCCTGTGACAGTTTTATAATTATATCTTCGTTTTAACACTTGCTGTATTCGTAAACGACGAAATATAAAAAGAGCAGAGGGCCCTGCCAAGATGCATCGCGCTAACTAACTTTTCTATTCGTTTCGTTTTTAAACCAATCGCGTTACTGGTAGATGACGTGATACGTTTAGAAACGCTAGTTAGCGTAATGCATCTTGGCAGGGCCCTCAGGGACTATATTCTGCTCTGTTAACTCTGGCGTCGACTCGGCTGAGTTAAGACTAACACCATAACGTGTCGAAGGCAATATACTTTTAATCAGTAGAATTAACCCTGTCATAAAGTTGACGATACGATAAACGATAACATGTCAAGAAATGAGGCCTTGGTCACTCTAACCCGCCACCCGGGCCCGTCGCCGTCGCCTGCGACATCTATTATCAGTGTTCGTGAATGTTTAAGATCGGTTGTTCTCGCCCGCCGCGTGCGACGAAGCATTATGGCGGGTCGACGCTCGCCCAGACTACACATTTTTCAAATTGAAGCAATAGTTCACCCACAGATGGTAACATTCAGAACCGCTTTCCGCGGCGTTCAGCATCTACCACCAGCCGATACCCGCCGCGGGTGGCAGGTGAGAACGACCAAGGCCTAATAAGGAGTCGCGGGCGGCGGGCAGGACATCGCACGCGGCGGGCGAGAACGACCGATCTCTAACATTCACGAACACTGCATATAAAGAGTGGTCCGGAAAAAAAGTAGCAGCACATAATATGGATTATTTGTTTGTTTTGTGGTAATTTTTAAGCGGTGCATTTGTTATAGTAATCTGTAGATACTATTCAATAAAATAAAAAATAACAATCGTAAAAATGAACGGGCGATCTAAAGTTTTCGCCTTTTATATTACATCTTACCTAAAACTTTTTGAACAGCGTCTTCTGAGAGAATTAATGAGGTGTTTGTCATAAACATAGTTTTTCCTTAAAGTATGATGGGCTACTTAATATCTTATTAAATTGTCTTTTGATCAATAGTTAACTTTTTTGATTTGACTTCACTTTGAGGTAGTTACATGAAATTTCATCATTGGTGTATTTACCATTTTTATAGAAATTTGTCTCCCATAGAAAAACGTCTGTCAGAGGTTAGATTGGAGAGACTTCCTTACTACCCAAAGTAAAATCCAGTTTATTGGTAAAACTTATCCGTAAGATGATATTCCTAAAAGCATAAAACAAGTTGTGAAAATGGAAATTCAATTGTGGCATTGTAGAAAACGGCAAGCGAATATTGTCAATTTGTGTTGTACAAAAAGTTGTAAAGTACCTGCAATAAATATTGAGAAAACTCAAAGAATCTCATACATTTCAATATGATTGTATTTTTATTTCATAGTATGATATGTACAGATTACAAAAAAAAATCTGATTCATAATTAGCAATAAATAAAAAATATATACCAGATAATACATTGCTACTTTTTTACTGAACCACTCCTTAGACGCCGCGGGCGACGGACCACTACTTACCCGCCGGTAGCGGGTCAGAGCGAACAAGGCTTGAACAACAAATGCTTGGGAGCTGGGCCGTCTTAAACTATGCTGGGGAGCTGGGCCGTCTTAAACTATGCTGGGGCCCTAGGGCACACAAGAATTTGGAGCCCCTTTTGTTAAGTAAAGAAAGCGAATTATTACTAACATTTTTCTACCATGATCTTCTCTGCCCCCTGTGGATGGGGGCCCCGTGTTTCCTTATGGTAAAGACGGCATTGCTTGGGTGTCAAAGATGATATCGGTATGACCTTATGCCGGGTCCGTCGGGATTGCTTACAGCTGATTGCATCTCGAAAATACGCTTGACTCGATTTAAATTCAACTTTAACGCTTTGTAATATGAGCCATTTCAAGCGCACTCCTGAGATGCAAGAACTATACCTTTCACCTGCCGCTTGGCAATAAGTGTTCGAATGTGTTCTGGTGTGGGCGGAAGACAACTGACAAAATAACAATAGAATAAAGGCGTTTCATGTTCATCATCCTCAGGGTTGAGAACGCATTTCTTTGGTGATACTGCAATACCGCGTAACGAACAAATGACATAAGGTGCATAATACACATTAGCTAGTAAAACAGTAAGGTACATTTTGCAACTTAATGAATTTGTTAGTTACGCAGTATCTATCACCCACGATTTGCAGTCTTGTCTTATGAACCACGGAGCCCACTTACCATAATGTAGACTGCTCCATTGCCTTCTCTATAAAAAGAGAAATACTCCGAATTTAGTTTAATTATGCTTTCACTGAATCTGTTACTTGGGAAGAAAGGGAAAAAAAGAAAAGTTCCAATATCAAAACGTTTATTTAAATCTTAACAAATCAGTCCATTCCATCCCATTGTTTATTGAGCATAAATATGCAATAATGTGACCAAGTAACTACCATTTATCGCATATTTACACACAATCTTATAACTAATACTTTTATTGCTTTTAGGTAAAATACAATTGCACATGATTAAACAGTCTTAGAAAATGCAATAGTAAATGAAGAGGCCGGATAACGCAATAATCTCGATTCACAAAAACAAATAATAATTTTGATAAACAAATATTTTAGGCAAGGGTTGTAAATTAAAATAATGTTGGCTTATAAGAGCTCCCTATAAATAAAACAAAAAATGACGAGTAAGTCAAAAGGGCTTGACAGGGTTTTGAAAAAACGAGGCCACTGATTGGAGAAATTGGAAACATGATTAATTTGGAACCCTGAGGCTTTAATATAAAAGTTGACTAAAACAATTGTATTTCCACTTGTTGACACGTTAAACTATTTTGTCAAGCTATACTGAAGTCGAAACCATAATCCGTGAGACAACTTTGACAACTCATTCCTCACTTCACGTTAGTAAATGACAAGTGACTTAATTGCTGTGAAGTTAGCACTGGTAACCCTTTATCTGTCAAAGCTGTCTCACGGATTATGGTATCGACGTTTTTTCCTAATTTGTCAACTCGCTATAAACTCGATAGTCTATCCACGTGAAGATAATTATAAATTCTTAATATGTTTTATCTGTCATCATGTCATTAATTATTAATTACACAATTAGCTTACGGTAAGACCCAAAACCTTATTTAAATTTAAAACTAAATGTCAAAGCCTTTTCCAATGTAGAACTAGGTTAAATTTACCAAAATAGCCGATTGGTATAATTTGGAATGTGTAGCTTATATCCCCCCCACTTTGGTGAATGTGGAGTGCGCGAGAGTATTTTCGAAAGCTATTCTACCCTCCTAAGCTAATAAACAGTATCACGGATTAAATTGTCAAAGTAGATTCAACCCTCTGCTTTCAGTAATAAGGTTGTGATTGCTTCAATAGTTCAATTTGAGATATTACTATTTGGCTTGGCAGGGCAGTATCGTAACTTCTTTACATATAAAACAAATTCGCTTCCCGCCGTCTGTCCCTATGTTTTCATCAATAAATAGTGATTCAGGAGGAAGGTTTTTATGTATGATAAATATTGATTTATGCACGGGTATTACAGAAAACTCACCTAAACCGAAGCGAGGGCGGGTTGCTAGTATATTATATGAAATTTTCTTTTGTGAACGGACAAATATGTTCCATGTCTCATTAGGTTTTTTTATTTATTACGTCATTTTTTTTCATTAGATCTACGCGTATTATTATGAAAGTTGCCATTTGTCTAACAAATATAAGAAACATTGTTTATAGCCGATTTTTTATATATAAATCATATAGTTTAGATACATAACTATAACATAAATACAGTATTGTTATCAATAAGCCTTTGCCGATCTATCGCTATCACACTCACTCTCACAGCTGACAGTATATTTATTATTCGTGTTTCTTAGATATACGAAGATAGCTAATAACCGCTAATAAATTGGACGTACTATATTCTACGCACGACAATTTTTTTTTTTTTTATTCATTCAATTCAATAAAATAGTTACCATTCCATTGCTAGTTTTTTTGGGTTACTATCAAAATTCCCTTTTCGCCAAATGACAATATAGCTCAAACGTCTGGATTGTGTAATGTCTTTGTTGCTATATAGACATGAACGCTAAATGTATCTTTAGCAAAACGTCTGGATCTTAGAATGTTACAATTTAAAATACACTAGTAGCGAAACGTCTTTATCTTAGAATGTCTTTATTACTTAATAGACATGAAAGCTAAATGGCCCGGTAGCGAAACGTTTGTATCTCAAAATGTCTTAATTACTAAATAGACATGAACGCCAAATAACCCGTTAGCAAAACGTCTGTTTCTTAAAATGGCAATTGTTGATATGACACTCGATAATTCAAACTTCTAATTATACGGACTATTTTAATTTCCAGACGTTTTGCTAATAACTCCTTCTATGTTCATGTCAATCAACTAATTTTACTTTCTCAACTACGCATGATATATATATTTTAATGTTAAATTCATTGTTTTATATAATGCTAGGTTAAGTTCTATAATTGTATAAGTAATTTAAAAAAAAAACGACTGACTGTTGAGTTTCTTGCGGCGTTTCTTCTCAGCAGTGGTCTCTTGCGAAGCGCTGGTAGATTTTTGACGTGTAAAAGTGCCCGTGCGGCGTACTTACTGAATAAACATCTTTTATCTTTTTTATCTTTTTTATCTTTCGGTTAATTAGGTATTCTAATCACACGGACTATTTATATTTCCTAACGCTAAATTGACACTTTGCTGACTGAGTATTCTACTTTCATGTCATTCAGCTGAATTGATTCTTTGCTGACTGTGTATTTTAGTGTTATGTCATCTAGCTGAAATGGTCCTTTGGCGAAAAGGGAATTTTGAGAGTAACCCGTTTTTTTAAATTATGATTTGATGTTTATGGCAATTTAATAAAATAGGTTTTTAAAATTACTTTAATTTTTTTTAGGAGAGCAAAAACTATCGTATTTTAGTTTAAAAAGCCCAATAGAAATAATTACACATTTATAAAAATAAAATAATTAAATAAAAACAAAACAAAAGAAGTCAGAACGTCACATAAGACTTACCCATTATAGAAAGAAAGAAATAAATATCAAGTCAGAAACATTTAAATATAGTCCTAACGGTCTTGAAGTAAAATTTTACTGCTACTTCAGTGTAGTACATCTCATACACCAGAAGTGCTCCATCTTAGGGTGGGTTTAGACCAAACGAGCGAATGCTCTAGAACATGTAGTGATTCAAGACTTTGACGACGCGCTGGCCTAGTTGGTTCAAATCCCGGTAAGGGCAGATATTTGTGTGATGAGCGCGAATATTTGTTCCTGAGTCATGGATGTTTTCTATGTATTTAAGTATATATTTCTCTATATAAGTATTTATATCGTTGTCTAGTACCCATAGTACAAGCCTAGAGCTTAGTTTGGGACTAGGTCAATTGGTGTGACATTGTCCCCTGATATTATAACTAATGTTTTGTCTTTATTTTTTACAAAGAAAACGTAAGAGATAATGCCATGGAATTCTTGTTCGTTCGCTTGGTCTAAACCCACCCTAACTCTTCCCCTCTTACCTAAACAAGCAGCAATGTTCGCACTGTCGTGTTCTGGTGTACCATTAAGATAGCTGATGAAATTACTAGCATAGACGCATTCCGTCTTAATCCTCAGGCAACGCATTTGCTATCTTCAGACGCAGTCATACAAAAAATAGACAAACTTTTATGTAACTTACTCCGTCTAACCCTAATGTGTATAGCACTGAATAGACTCCAAAATCTGAGGATCTTTTTCAATAACCAAATAAACACTCCATCCATCTTACAAATCATTGCATCATCAAAGAAAGTCAATTTTTACATTGAATTCCTCTGTCACCTCCATCCAAATGCCTATTTGCCTTCTGTATTTACCTGGACAGGTATTTTATATATACCTCCCCGAAAATTGGGTATATACCCTGGTATTTACCTAGAGGCTATAATAGTTATTTCCCTGCTACATATCTACAACTCACAACTCCTGTCCGTAGTACTTATTTAATTCTTCAACACTTGGATCCTTCTCCCCGTTAGGCTTTATCACTTTGATGTAGTTGACAGGCACCAGTCCTGCTGTCTGTCTGTCCGTTGATCCCATGAGCCAGCCACTGTTCCAGAAGTGGCCCTGGAGGTATTGGGGAGCGAGGGTCAGGACCTGGTTGGCGCGGAAGCTGATCTCCTGAGGAGATGAGGCTTGGAAGTCGTGCTGGGCAACGGCTCGGAGCGGCGTCTGCCATGACGTTGGGTCGTTTACTGAAAGAAAAAAAAAGTACTGTATTTCAGCGCTGGATTGGCCACGTAAGCCGTAGCAGGAGTTGTTTTCTGCCTTTTGGCAAAATTTATCGTTTCATATACCAACCCGCTTTTTGTTCGGTAACTGTATATATTTCAGGATTTTTATAAAAAGTAACCTAACCTTACCTAACTTATGGGGTTCTAAACGATGGTACTGAAATAAATTCTGAAATATTTACAGTAACAGAAAAAAAAAGTGGATTGGCAAATTAAACTGTTGGGAAACGATACATTTTGCCAAACCGTTTTTGGCCAAAAAGCACGATACCAGCAGGAGTAGAAAATGCTACGGGCTCCATACATCCGCCTCTCCCTGATATGTATTCCTATCAGTTCTGATCTATTTAGCACCTTAAACTTGAGTAAGAAGCTAAAACAACCAAGAGCCTCTTGATAGAATTGGCTACGGGCCCCGCGCTGGCTTAATCAGGCACTGCAGTATTTATAAACTCGAGATCCCAAGATTAATCCCAAGCCAGATGCACATCTCAAGCAAGACACGTCAGAGATGAGAGTACAGTTTTCTATAGGTTTTAATTAACTGATCAGGGGGCCTGCGGGCCTAGCATGGCTGCGTCTATATCGCGTGTCAAATGTGGATAAAGCATCCGTCACTCTCGTACTTATTTACGTGTCAGAAGGTGACGGATGCCTTATCCACACTTTGTCACGCGATAAACGCAGCCATATTAGGCCCGCTGGACAAGATGCATACGCTAACGCAAACGAATTTACAAATACTCGAAAACAAATACTCGCGCTCATGGCAAAAAAAAAACCATACCAGGAATCGAACTCAGGACCGCCAGCTTCGTAGGCAAGATCACTACTAACTAGCCGACTCGTCAGACACAGTCACATGCCTTTATGACTTTATTAGCCACTACAAAATGCAGAAAAAAAAGCGCACAAACAAGTATATGTTTTACAATGAGTCAAACGTGTGGGTGTGTTAAAACATAGTGTTGTCTACCAGTTGTTGACTGTAAGTAACTAAATAATCACAATAATTAAGAAGGCAAACAATGGCTGGGTAAAAAAGGATGAATTACAACGCGCGTCATTTTTAATAACTTCATCTCAGCTTCACTTGTATGCAACGTCAGTTGAAATGCCACTTGAATGTCAACCTTACAGACACTCTTTAGTTATCTGGGCTAATAACACCTCATCTTTAATCAAGTCACCATGACAAGCACTAGAGTCTTGGAAGCTATCATAATCAGGACTATTCTCAACCATAGCATAACGTGATTCAGTGAATACTCACGTCTCTCTTGCACGCTGGTGCTGATCCCGTTGAGCATGCGCAGCACGATGTAGGGCGCGGCGGCGACCACGCCGAAGAACAGCAGGATGGGCCAGCTGGCGCCGCGCGCGCGCTGCTCCGCCGTGCCCGTGCCCGTCTGGGTGGCGGCCACCGCCTCGGCCCACGCCTGGACAATTACTCAAAAACTTAAGCTATTTTATAGGGTTCACTATTATAAAGCATAAAATTAATTGTCATAATTTCGTTTCGCGTAGCAACCCTTGGCAGAATCATCATTCCGCAGAATTACTTCTCGCATAAATTTCTTAATATTCTGTCATTTTAGCACAATTATCTTTGGAGTATAGTACATTGGCAAAGCGTTGATTAGAATAATAGTCCTATGATGGAATAATTGTCCCGGCGATATTTGTTTCGCATACTATTTAGTAGGCATAAAGTTATAAAGCAGAATAATATTTTACTAATCCTTGATGTAATTATGTTATAGTAATTATTTAGAAAGCTTTTAATCTTATTCATCTTACTCCACCAATTGCAATTCGGTCCTGGCTATCCGGTGTTACAGTCGCAGTTCTAACCTAACCTACTCTACTGGTAGGAGTTCGTTACTAATATTCTGCTATGTTATAATAATGCCCTAATAAGTTCGGCGGAAGTTATATTCTGCTACATAAAAGTCTGCGAAATTAAAGTCAGCGATATTAGTATTCTGCTATTCAAAATTCTGCCAACTTACAGTTTGGTCGTTCTAAGAGGGCCGATTTGACAGCTGTCAACGCAGTATAAAATATAACCTCAAACACATATTTTGTACTGAGTTGACAGCTGTCAAATCTGCCCTCTTAGAACGACCAAACTGTAATGTTACGCGTTATAACAGTTGTGCTAAGTATACTATTGTCCTAAAGTATCATTCGGCTAAAAATATTTCTGCGATAACTGTTATGCGAAGTGCATTTCGGA
Organism: Acleris literana; assembly: GCA_946894065.1. Lineage (NCBI taxonomy): Eukaryota > Metazoa > Arthropoda > Insecta > Lepidoptera > Tortricidae > Acleris > Acleris literana. Next base: position 5,003,688 of record OX335688.1, on the reverse strand, counting down.
CAATCGATATTATGCAAGATAAAGTGTACTCTCGTAATAGATCTAGGTAATGTTACATATTGTCATATCGCTCGACTGCATCCTAACCGGATGAGCCGGTCAATGTGTCTGTAACCGACTTTATTATTGGTATTAGTTGGTAATTAATTAAATTTAGTATAGGTCGTTTCATAGAGCTGCGATCACAGATATAAATACACATAGATAACGTAAACACCTCAATCTGTATGAAAACCGTGTCACTTTTTACCAACTGGGACACTGGGACATACTAAGAGAAGAGAATTTTCCGTTTTCCGTGCAAAATCGATTCAAAGTCGTCCCTTTTTTGGGCTATTGAAGTTTATTATCACGTAACCAGGCATTTTCTTAATTTTTACGGCCGACCGGCCGGCTGCAACAACAGGCGCGGGGAACGTCAGTAGCGACGGCCAACCCCGACGCTTGGTCGGGGTTTAAGTCCGGATTCGGACCCGCGAAGTGGATGCATTTGCGTTATCTATGTGTATTTATATCTGTGGCTGCGATAAATGGAACGAACGATGGGTATTAATATCATCTATCTTTAATTCACCCATTCGATTACATCATGTTATGTAATAAAAAGCTAAACGATAAAAACATGCATTAAGTACCTAGTAACAAAATAAGGCTCTCAGTTTTATTCTTGTAAATAAATAACACATTTATCAATGCATCAAAACGATTTAAAAGTGAAAGTAGAACAATGGGCCGTGAATAAAAATGTGATAACCAATACATAGTCAGGTGTAATTGAACTGGTTAACCTGGCCACTGTTTTAAACGATAATATGATTGTCCATTGTGTATCGAATCAGACTACAACATTTAAATAACTATATTTGGCATTATCTATGTAAAGGGACCTTATTGTCGATGGCGCTTATGTTGCACTGCGTCACGCGACGTTGTATTTATATCGGAGCATCTGTAATAACGGCGGAAGCGCCATCGACAATAAGGTCCCTTTTCATATATAACGTCACATATTAAGTCTATAGTCTTGTAGTGTAGTCTACCCCTGCCAAATGCTCAATAGGTACTCAATACTTTATTGTAATTCATAATGTTTACAGGTTGTATACAGGTTAAATAGATCTTGGAATGTGAGGACAATGCTGCCACCTGGAAAACTGGGTCGGTATTCTATACTGTTAAAACAATATCGTGTTTGACCTGTTACGGAATTATTTTATATCGGCCGCCGTTACTGTCTAGTAAATAAGAGCTATCAAAACGTTGACAATACGATAACAGGTCAAAGACGATATGGTAATCCCGGCTCTGGAAGAATTGAAGATAAAAATGGAGAGACTAGAGTAATTATGATAGGATACGTGCTATGACATGACCTTTTCCTTAAACACATCAAAGAAGGAACGATAGAAGGAGGAAGAGAAAGAAGACCAAGAAAAAAATACTTGAGCAAATAAAAGAGAAGGTCAAAGGCATGTCATACCATAAAGTCAAGCAGTTGACAGAAAACCGGGGCAGTTGGTTTTTACTCCACCGACAAGAACTTAGCTCATTGCGTCGTTACAATAGCTCTCGACTCAAACGTGGAAACCAACTCGTCAATATACTTCTACTGGCATGCTTTTGCTGTTCCAATGTCAATCAGAAATAACAGACAGGGCCGTCTTAGGCCATGCCGGTGTCCCGCTGGAAAGCCTTCATCTTCACCATCTTCAGAGCTATGATTTTGTCGGTGGTGCCAGCCATTCCTCTCTATTATTTGCTACGTTCTTAACATCTTGATACTACACGATCTTACCTTTCTCTTTCACTTACTTAAAGTAACTTCTTCTGGGATAACCTGCCTCTTTTGCCACCAAGATTTTCTTCTATAACATTTTTCGTGAAATTATCGTGTCGTATTAAGTGCCATATTTATGATCTTGTGCCTCTTTCTTATCAGACTTTCATTTTTATTGCATTTTTTTTTAAGCCAACGTGTATTTGGGAATACGTTATCTGAGCGAATATAATGATAACAATACATTCATGCTAAAACAGTTTAAAGACGTAAACATGAAGTTAACCTCGTAAGCCCCACCATACTACAAACAGGGAGTTTTTTGTGAGTGGGACTTTGAATCTACCATCAAGGCAATAAAGTTCAATTACGTTTGTTCGATAATGCCATTTTCAGTTTATGAACATAGGAAAATAAACCTTATTCTTTTCGCAACACAGTTCAAATTAAATTGTCTTTATTATATACATCCTATTGCACATTGGGCCTTACGAGGTTATGTAAGAATGTTATACAACATTATGACTTACTTATTATGATTATGCTCGCCACTCCGCTTAGAAGTTGTTTATCGATATTCCTTCAGGAATTATTCGATTTTCCGGGATAAAAACGCGGGACCGGGGCTCGCGGTCATGACCAGGTTTTATGCAGACGTAGGGCTTATTGCCTAACGCACTCGCAATCGCAATCGTTTTCATTTTGACAGCCCGAAGGCGAGTCTGCATACAAAATGAAAACAATTGTTCCGCTTTGAAGCCGACGGCGATTGCGAGTGCGTTAGCCAATAAGAACGCTGGTCGGGTATCCGTTTCCGTGTTACACGAACTCGTGTTTATAACTGTGCCTCTATTTAGGGCTTTTTTCACTAAAAAGTGTACCCAATTAAGGAACTTTAACTTTGTCAGTTTTGTGACGAAAATTAGCCGTACAAGGCGGCCGTCAATATACATAGCTAATTTTCGTCACAAAACTGACAAAGTTAAAGTTCCTTAATTTCAGACTTTAATTGGGTACACTTTTTAGTGAAAACGCCCTTTAACGCATTGAACGCATATAAGCATTCTCTGACTTCCACCCAGTGCCCTCAACGCATATGTGCGTTCTTACAGTAGGCAAGCTCCGCATAAAACAAAAGATGTGTCACCTGGCGAAAGTTCGAAAAACAGTACTGCCACTTGACAGGGAATGTGTTAATAAATATCATCAGCCAAATAACGTCCGCTAATGCCCTACCTGTTAGCCAGTCTTTCGTTAACCTCGTAAGGCCCACTATTCTGCAAACAGGAACTTTTTTGCGAGTGGGACTTTGAATCTACCAACACGACAATAAAATTTACGTTTGTTCTATAATGCCATTTAAAGTTTATGAACATAGGAAAATAAACTTTATTCTTATTGCAATACAGTTGAAATTATTATGTACATACTATTGCACACTGCGCCTTACGACCGCTTACGAGGTATAATAAATCACTGACCTTGAACTCGGTCTCAGTCCTGATCCCCAGCAGCACCAGCAGTTTCCTGACGAGCCAGTTCAGCGAGCGGACCACGGCGAACGTCGACCAGAACTGCGCGAACAGCGACCTTAGACGACCGAAGTTTTCTGCTACACCTGAGGGTTACATTTTTATTTCAATTCTAGCTTTAATGTCATCGCACACTACAACGCCCCGGCACCAGATCAGCACCGCCTCAGCTCAAAGTGAAACATTGAAAATTGAGCTTTTGGATTTGTTAATACGATACATTTTTCAGTGGACGACGCGAGGCCCGCGTCCCGGCAATTGTTTTTACTTTAACTTGAAAAATTTATCGTATTAAGTGCTTGTTTACGGAGACGCGGGGCGTCGCGCGTAGCGTTGGGCGGCGCGGTCTGCACTAAATTCAAACATATGGCGTTGTATGAAAGCATTTACGGAGAAGCGGTTTTACGCGCGTTTGCTTCAATTATAGCGTTACTTGCGGCGGAGCCCGCGGATGGCATCGCCGCGTTGCACTCAGCGTCGCACGCGTCAATATCGGCGGTTCCCGCCACTGCGCCCGCAGCGGGGCCCGCGGCGGAACCTTCTGACAGTCTTGTGCTCCGCCGCGCGCTCCGCTACACGCTCGAGTCCGCCGCGGATGTAGCGGACACCGCTACTCACTACGCCCCGCACCACGCGCCGCATCACGCCCCGCATCTTTATAAACACCACCGTACATTCCCATATGTTTGTGTTTGCGCGTATGATGACGCGGTCCGCTGCACACGCCGCCTCTCTGTAAACGGAAAAAACGCCCGACGCGCCGCGCAAATCCAAACCGCACGCCACGCGCGACGCTCCGCGTCTCCGTAAACAAGCCCTAACACAAGTCAAAGCTCACTTATCAATGTTTCACTTTGAGCTGAGGCGGCGCTGATCTGGTGCCGGGGCGTTGTTGTGTCGGATGATCATTACTTAGCCTCCAACACTACAAGTTGTTTATCACCTGTTTCTTAACGTACTATCCAAGTTTTCGTGATAAAAAGATGTCTAATTTCGATTTGCAGTCCAGGGTTTTCGGGACCGATTTTGTATGAATTGGTCCCGAAAATACCCATTCTGGGCGGCTAGTACAAGTGCCCGCGACTTGGTAATCCCTCTCTATCTTGCCTACAACAAAAAGGACGCACTGAGCGACGAGCGAGAAAAAGCAACCTGTGCTAGCCACTCTACTCCCTACATTTTATTCCCGGGCTGCAAGCTAAATACTATCTCTGTACGATATCTCACGTCGATCGGTTGTAGCGTGAAACCGTGAGAAAGGAACAAACAAACACACATTCGCATTTAAAACATCAGGAAGGATGTAAGGATAAGAAACAGAAAAAAGTAGGGGAAATAAAATACATTCTTTGACGTTACTCTTCCCTACAAAAAAATACTGTACTGTGTAGGTAGGGTTGTTAAAATTTGTGGAAACTAACTTATAGTTCAGTACAAAACTAGTTTTGAAACAACATCGAAACCAAATAACACTTATAACGACCTTGGATTTGCTAGTAACACTGTGGCTGGCTCTAAAGTTTACGGAATCTTGTATTTCTTACTAAATGAATAACCGAGATTGTTTCGAAGAGAGTGAAGGCTTATAGAGTTTCTTTCATTTAAATCGGTTAAGCGGTTCAGCTGAGAAAGCGTAACAAACTGATATCGGAGACTAGGGCCAAGCAGCTCTGTATAAATTCAATAGTCATAAATATAAATACGATTCCAAGGCGTCAAAAATATCTACACGCCCCTATGCCACTGATAATAAGGTCTATGTACCTATACAAATATTTGGCGCGGTAGCCGTATAGGTATTTAATAGTCCCTTTGACTGTACTTACCCGTTCATAGTGTGAATATCACATTCGCAAAACATCATATACGCATAACATCATACTAGCAAAACACGATATTCGCAAAACATGATACTTACAAATGGTCGGGTTTGGTTATAGAATCGTAGGTAGGTTTAGGTTATGTTAGATTTACAGGGCCAAACCACCCAGAAACAGGAGCTTCGCGGGAGCGGTTTCCGTCGACACTGTCTAAATCATGTCTTACTAATAATTATGTTTTGCTACTATGATGATTTCCGAATATGATGTTTTGCTTGTATGATATTTTGAGAACATCATGTTTTGTGTATAAGATATCCAACGACGGAGGGCAGTGATTCAAAAGCCAGGTTTTTATGTAATAATAAATTCTTATTTACGTATGGGTGATGCAGAAAATTTACATAAATCGAAGCGAAGTGAGGGCGGGTCGCTATTGTTTATAATAACGTATGTAAATAAGTATGTAAAACAAATTACTCAAACTTTAAGTACCTAATACACTGAAGCATAATGAAAACAGGTCCCAACTCATACAATTATTATGCTCGGTTTTCATTGATCTACAGTGTATAATGTTGTTTTCGAGGTAAATGACCTCATTGCATATTTGTATTAATTGACCTCGAATTGTTTTTGTCATAAAAAGTCGCCGGCGAAGTTGCAAGTGGCAAGCGTAACTTGACCCATTAGTGCGTTTAAAGTGCATGTTTATGCATAAGAGCTAGGATGTCAAGTTATATTAGTCAAGCTAAATAAGGACTTATGTAGCGACAATGTTTTCTAAAGAGTTTCACAGTTGCAATGCTGAATTACTTAGTCATAAGATGATATTTTTCCTCAAGGTACAAACATATTGTGAATGCAGTAAAATCCATAGGAATAGGTATTCTATTAGTAATTTGGCAAACCATTGTTATGTTTTGTTTGTTATAAAGGTAAATATGAAAAAAAAGAAGATTCTGTTGTTTTTTTTTATGGTATGGAGAAGACAAACTAGCACACAGACCACCTGATGGTAAGTGGAGGTCTCTGAACCATACACATTCGCATTCTCATAACTACAATCGTAAGACTGCAATACTAAGACCGCAAATGCATTGCCAACACTGAGGACTACGATGGAATGCCTCTATGCTAGTACTTTCTCCAGTTCACTTCTCGCCACACCAGAACACAAAAATGTGTTGCGGCAGTAGGTTAAAGATAAGATGGTGGTAGCGATCCAGACAGACCTTGCATAGGTCCTACCACCACTAAACCCCCACCATTTATCAACCTGTCAGGAGTTCTTTTAATTATTGTCCAGAGCTCCAACAAGATATTTTTTTTTGCAAATCCAGATTCTCTATTTTCCTAAACCTTTAATCTGAAATCTTGAAAAATGGTTTCTAACATTACCAGTGCTAAAAATCTTGACTTACCTAAAATAGCTCTGAACGAGCTGGTCAGTGCGAAGAATGTATTTTCTAGCATCATGGCAACACTGCCCACAGCGTTCACTAGACTTTGTATTGAGTCAAAAGCCGGTCTTGAACTTTCTTCTGCCATTTGAATAAATCTAGAAAGAATAATAGAATATTGTGTGAGTGTTTATCGACTTGTGAGTTGCAACCCCCAGGGGAGCTGTCAAGTCTTAGGGCCTGCCCATATCACCACAAATTGGTGTTGTAAACTTGAAACGGTGCGAAAGTTGTAGAAAGGCATGTTGTCATGTCGTGCAGATACATGGTGCCGTGTAACAACGGCTTCTCACTATTTTAATCTCTATGTGCAGGACATTCAACTTAACATTGCAATGTATAATGAAACTTCGAAGGTCCTGACCACAACATAGGAAAAAGTAAAAAACAGAGATAAAAGCCTTACACGTTTTAACAGGCTACATATTATAACTACACTGTTCTTTTTACAAACTAAGGACTTTATTCTACTTCAGTTTTATTTTATTGTCAACAGAGATAAGTCCCATACATTTTATCAAAGTAAACCATATTTTAGACTTAAACTAGGGTGATGGACCCAGTACTGGATAATGGACACTTGATTCTTATTTTAACAGAACGGAATGGATAATGGTTATTCATTTGTTTTGCAAAAATCAATTTTGGACCGTATGAAATTAGAATTAAGAGTGACGTGTCCATTACTGGTGCCTGTCAGTTAAAAGTGTCCATTATTCGTGCCGTCACACTAGATAACTTTCTCTCTTCGTATAAGACAGTCATGTAAAAAGTAGGAATTCAATATTTACAAACAAGATGAATCATCCCAGTTAAAAACAATGAAATTTCAAGACTTACCTATTTTCAATATCACCATGCATCGGTCCATATCTGTTGTAGCCCCCATAAGGTGACATGCCCCCCATTCCTCCCATCCCCCCCATTCCATAACCACCATAACTTCCTAGTCCATAGCTCCCATAACCCCCCATACCACCCATCCCCCCCATACCATATGAGCCCATTCCACCATAAGAGTACCCAGGGGTCATGGTATAACTAGGTTGTATGCTTAAATCAGGTCTAGGCGGTAACACGGGTGGTCCTAATGTACTATTCGCAAATGACGTAGAAGGAATCGGATTTCTATACGTAGGAATATCCCCCCCAGGCGATATAGCTGCATTAGATAAACTAGGGTCAGAGTTCCCCTCAAACTTAGCTTGTTCCGTCATCGTTTATAAGAGACGCACTAAAATCACTGTAACCTTCACGTAAGTCTTTACGCGGTTCACTGATACTCTTTTGACTCCATACGGTGTGATTGTTTTATCTGGGTACAACACAATCTTAATTTAAAAAGATAATGCGATGCGATAACACGCAAATAAACGAGGAAGGATCGAGCGATGAACTCTTGAACAGAGCCACAAACAGAACACTGACTTGACTCAACTGACTGACTGTCACGGACATGACACTGAGTGACAGACGTGAAATGAAACGTGAAAGCAATAAAATGACGTTTGACGTTACTTAACAGTGTTGCCAGTGAAAACGTGACAATCTGTGATTAATATAAAGTAGATAGATTATTACGACCAAGGAAACCTTACCTTAAGTACCGTAAGTCTTAATCAGCTGTTAATCAATACATTTGACACCCGTTAAACCGCTAACCGTCCGTTTAATTGTTGGTGAACTCGGCCCTTAGTCGTTGATATCATCTGAGGCCCGTTTCACGAAGCTACAAGTTACAAACAACAAGCGGAACTCCTTTTCTAGCAAAAGGAGTTAGAAAGAGACTTCCGCTTGTAATTTGTAACTTGTAGCTTCGTGAAACGGGCCTCTGTTAATCTTACATCTCAGTGTGGTTGCTATCTACTAATTTCACCAAATGATGTTAAATTTAATCAATGTTAAATTTACTTGTCAGTATTAGCAACCGAGTTAAAAACAACACCCTCCCACCAAAAACATAAATGTAAAAAATTGCCCAAGTTCTCTTATGCAACTAAAAGTAAAGGCATATGAAGTGGTGCCAAGTTTGGCACTAGATTCGATATTTTTTCATTTATTCAATTGCATTGTGTTATATTATATGAGTTGTGTCTGAAAAGGTGTTTCGTTGGGAACCGGATTGTCCGCATAGAAGTCGTTTAACGCTTTTCCCTCAGTAATTGTAATTTTTTTCCGGGATAAAAAGTATCCTGTATGTCATGCCAATATAGGATGAGGATGTGTGCCAAATCTCAGACATATCCATTCTGCCGTTTAGACGTAAATAAAACACAAATATTCAAACATTCGTAGGCCCCGGTCAGGGTATTTATCAAATATTTTATAAACTTTATTTATCACTAGGCACCCGCCCTCGCTTCGCTTCGGTTAATGTGAGTTTTCTGTAACACCCGTACATAAACCAGAATTTATTATTAATATACATAGCTGTTGCACGCGACTCCGTCCGCGCAGAAAAATAAAATATAGGCTATATTTATTAGGGATAACGTAGGATTCTAATGGTTAAACAATTTTTCAAATCGGTCCACTAGTTTCGGAGGCTATTTAATGCAAACAGACAAACAAACAATAAAATATTTCCTCTTTATAATATTATACTAATTATTAGTGTAGATCTACCATTAATAAAGGTAAGAAGTAATAACCCAGCAAAACCCGGCTCCTGGTACCTGAACTGAAAAAGCATGACCGCATAGTGATTAGTGATGGGCAATTTCTGAAACATTGCAAAGCTTTCCTTAACTGCGAAAATTACAGCTACTGAAAGTTACATATAATTATATGAAAATGATTCTGACCACAGACCTTAATCTTAATCCTTAGATTAAGGTCTGTGATTCTGACACAAGTAAATTTCATTTAAATTTCATGAAAAGTTTCCGTTACTTATGTTACATATCTAAACTATATATATATAGTTCTTTCAACAAAATGATTTCACTTTGGTAACAATCAGAATATTGCAAAATTTAAGCGAAAGTTTCACTTTTGAAACTTACAATCTGCCCATCACTAATCGTGATATCGTGAAAAACCAGAATCCTATTCCTTACAGGTTTATGACCTACCTACCGACCTACTACTTAATCTAACCTTATTCTCTAACCTGAACTAATCATCATCATCTTAATCTGAACGTAGCAAGTACCAAGCAACCCATGCGATACTTTTTGTTTTGCATATTGCATAATTTCCTTGCTAGCTGGGTTTTTTAGATCTTTTTAACTTCTTAACGGATTTTAATGCAGTTTTCAGCAATAAATAGAGTAATTCAAGAGGAAGGTTTAATGTACGGGTATTTCAGAAAATTCTCATAAACCGAAGCGAAGCGAGGGAGGGTCGCTAGTATATCATAAATTTTTGCAACGACCAGTGGCCCGTTTCACAAAGCTAAAAGTTATAAATTACAAACGGAACTCTCTTTCTAGCGAAAGGAGTTAGAAAGAGACTTCCGCTTATTATTATTATTATTTATTTATTTATTTATTAAACCAACAAAAAAAATTACAAATAAACAAAAGCCCTACAAAACTGTTTTGGGACAGTTTGACTGCAGGGGCACGTTTTATAAAGCTACAAGTTACAATTTTACAGGTCTAAACTGGCAGCACTGCTCAAATAGCTGGTCGTCATTGGTCGAGGTTGTGTCAAACGCAAACTAGTAACCTATAAATTACAATTTATAGTTTTATAAAACAGGCCCCAGGAAGACTTTAAAAGAATTAAGCTTGTAACTTGTAGCTTCGTGAAACGGGCCTCAGTTATATTTCTTCTATAGGCTTGCATAACGAAGGACATGCTGCATAAAAATATAGATCTTGTTATTGTCGGCTATGTTTTACAAAAAGTACAGAGGCACCGACTTTTTTAATTGTGTGGCAATACTGACAAAAAGTTTTCTATGTTGGTCATAGACAACAGTAGCAGTAGATCAAGATTACATTTTTAGATCGACATTCGGTAGTGTAAAATACTTAAATTAAAAATGTAATTTTTGTTTTGTGTTTTTATCACAATCGTTTAGTTCAGGTTTATATTTTGCCCTTCAGAAATCTTCTACAAAATCGAAACAGAAATCTGAAAAAAAAGATACTTTTGTCTATGTTTCAGTCAAAGGGTGCCAATAATTTCAATATTTGGATTTAGCTAATTGTGGTTTTGTTATTTTTAAGTTATTGTGACTGTTTATTATCAATCACGGACTTTCACTGTGCAATTTGCGTGTTTTGTAGTAACCAGTAAGTAAAGTTTTATTATCCTCTGATAGATCACCCGAGAAATTGATCTTTTCATTCTGCTTCCGAAGTGTCATCCTTCCGAATCTAGATTTTCAATGTTTCTTCTTTTGTTTTGGCGTTTTGTTACTCTTAACAAAGGCTTAATTATAATTAAGTGCGCCTACATTATTTGGATTATTTTTTAAATTAAATCTGTCCAGTTTTGATACGGTGGCATTCTTGAACCGGTTGGAGTAAACACCGACAAGAAATCAGTGTCAATGGTCTTGTTTAGATAGGGCGGCTTGTGTTTATGAGATTGAGGAATTTTTCACCCATTCGAATTTTAAATGTATTCCTTTATTGAATTTGGAAGGTTGATGTACAGGGCGAGAAAAACGAACAAGATATGAAATGGGACTTGCTTAAATACTAACTTAGATAGCTAATTTTACTTATAGGAGACATTATATTTAAGACTAGTTGTTGCCCGCGACTCTGTTTCCGGAGAAAAATAAAATACAGCCTGTGTTACTAAGTGAGAATATGGCATGCTACTAAAAAAAGAATTTTCAAAATTGTTTTAGTTTGTTTTGAGTTTATTTATGACAAACAGAATACAAATCTTTTCCTTTTAAAATTTTATAATTATTATATATCATACAGTGCTGATGAGTATAACAGCGCAAAAAAAACTTACCCGAGCCAGGAATCAAACAAATTTTAAATGCAAAATATAAACATTCACTATTTTATTCTATCAATCAATAGGATTAATGATAAGGCTTAAATCTCTGTATGATTTAAAAATGAAGTAGATATGAAAACAAATACTTCAAAACATATTTTTTCACATCTTAAGTACCGAGGATATTCAAGGAATATTTCCTCCAAATTTCATTTCCCTAGGTCTAGCGGTTTCAGCTGTGCGTTGATTGCTCGGCCAGTCAGTTTCTTCTTTTATTTATTATATCGATAAATGATGTGAATTTAATAACTTACCTAAACTTTAAAATCCTCAGAATAATCGTAAGTGCCCATTTTGGTTAGTTTACTAGCAACAATAGTTAAGAAGGATTTTGTGTTTCGATTTCTCTGTCACACAATGATTAAAATTTGAGTCCTGAAATAAATTAAGGTGCTATTTCACTTACAGCATGGAATGACATAATTGTGGGGGCTGATTAAAATTAAAAATAAACTCTTTTGTGTGACTTGAATAGGGTTAACAAAAAAAAATCAATATGCACCCTACAAACCTATATGTAATAATTTTAATTTACATATTTAAACAATTATTGGGAACAGCCTGTAGGAATACCATTTGACAAAATGTTTGTCCATAGAAAAATGGGTATATACAGCATGGTTAAATTGTATTTTAGTTGTAATATAGAATTAAAGTGAATTAGTTTTTTTTTTCAAGTAATAATTTATTGACACATTGAATATTAGTCTTGATTGATTGCTTGATTGCTTGATTTTATATATATAGATATTGATTTAATTTTCTGTAAATTAATTAACAATAAAATAAAATAATACAAAATATAGACATTATAAAAAACCTAACCTACGAGTATATTATTATTATCATTACAGGACTGACGTCACAGCTGAAAGTGTTAATAATATTATATTATCAATTGGCGCTCACATTCCATTTGCTCCGGTCATATCCATACATCTGAGTGATACACACCAAGGCTATACTCATTAGCGGAACAGTAATAGACAATTATTACTGAATCATTGCACGCTCTGTTTAAGGCTACTCATATGTTATTTATGAGAACAATGAAGTATCCTTGTGGTAGCATTTATGTTTTGTCATTTGTTATTAGTATTTATAACGTTTCGAATAGGGCGGTTCGGTAATACACTTTTTCTTCTTCTCTTTAATGGCAGCCACAGGGCTTGTGACAATGTCAGTTGCGTAGGTTTTGGTCGGTTGTTGAATTCGGTATACCTACAACAACAGAAGTTCGTGATGTAACTGCATAGGTTGATTAGAGGAGGAGCGTACAGTTTTAAATTAGGTGATCTGTGGTAAAAGATGTTAAAAAAAAAAATGTAGTTTTTAGAATATTAATCTGTAGTATTATGTAGATAATACACTATTTCCACATCTCAACTTATTTGGTGAATATGATGTCATCATCACATCAAAGTAGTAAAAATAAATAATGCCAAAGGGCGTTTTCACTAAAAAGTGTACCCAATTAAGTTTTGTGACGAAAATTAAACATATATTGCGGCCGTCAATGTATAGCTAATTTTCGTCACAAACGTGACAAAATTAAAGTTCCTTAATTTCAATCCTTAATTGGGTACACTTTTTAGTGAAAACGCCCCAAATACCAGCACTTGTGATTGATGATTGTTTGATGAATCATATTTAATATTGGATATTAAACGCCACAAAACCGATACTGTAAATAAAAATGATGGCTGGAATTCGTGAAATTAAAAACTTGTGAGCAAACCCGATACGCGTCGAGAGGAAGCTTTGCCCGCCGGCGTCATTTCCGCTGTCGCACGTAAACGGACCCCTAAAGCTAGGGTTCCACTGGGAAGCGAGCTTTTTAGTCAAATAGCTCGCTATAAAAGATCAAACACCAATACAATTTCGTCATGACAATGGATCTCAGAGACCCAAGGTGGGCGCCACTTAAAATACTACGAGTATTTTCTCAGCCTATAAATAAATATCAGGGGACAATGACACACAAATTGACGTGCCAAACTATGCTCTAGGCTTGTACTATGGGTAATAAAAGACGATGAACGTACCTATAAAGAGAAATAAATGCTTAAATAGTCAGAAAACATCCAAGACTCAGGAAGGCTAGCTAGGCCAACGCGTCATGATCTGATCATGATCACTCACTGCTGATTGTTGGCCTCCTCTTTCCCTGTAATTTTCGCCGGTCTTGTGTTGGGTTATCTTCATTCCGTTCTTCCCTTATCTTGTAATGTCTTCTGTCCTTCTCTCCTTTTGGCGACAAATGCTCCTGGTTCCGGTTCCTTGGCCTAAAATAGTTCCGGTTTTCGCTTTTCGGTTAAACTATATCTGGTGGTATATTTTACAATATACGGTCATCGAGAAAACGACTGTACCTTGTGGACTTGTGGTGATGCCGTATACAGGTCAACGTATAACAAGAAACAAATTAAGCTTGTTTATCATTGTCTAGTACCTAATTTGTGTAAGATTGTGCAAGATTTTTAATTTTTAATCTGGTTTGCAAGTGCAAAATAATTCGAGTAAACGTTATTTTTAATGTGGTTAGTCCTTTAAAACTTAATACGCTGAATTTTTATTGTTGCGGTTACCTACCATCATCCATGTATGTATTAAAGACAGATCCCACGAGTCGCTGGTTCACAGTAATCCTGAAAGTTCGTGCTTGACTTTAAATGAGATAAAGTAACAAATAATGTAGGTACAGTCAGTGGATGTCCCACTTTAACGTAGGCTGGAAATAGGCTAGCAGGTCGGGCAGGCGGTTGGACGTTTTGTGTCTCGCCTCGTCTTTTGTGCCGGTTAATGTTGTCAGCGGAATTCCTAGTTTTTGTTGTTCAAGCAGAACGATGTGGTTGCTTGCATTATTGTGGTTTGCGCGTTCCACTTCTGATTTTGAACGAGTTGTAATCTTTCAAAAGACTTTTTAACTGTTTAAAATTATCACGTCAGCGGATTTTTATCCTGACTCCTCCTCTTCGGGTATTTTTTATACGTTTCATACATTTTGCATCGCATTCCACCAACTTTACCAGATCGTCGGAACGCAATGTAAGAAGGTATCCTATCGAAAGTCTGAAGTTTGGTATCCCAACGTTTTCATTTGTCCGAGAAATCAATAGATAGTTTTTTTCTGAATCCTAAACTTTTCAAAATGTTAAAACGTGTAGGTTAAAATAGGTTAGTTTAGGTTAGGTTAGGGTTTTTAAAAAAAAAAACCTCTGAGAATTCGGACAACGAAACAGTTGGTAACTGAAATTCAACCTTGCGATAGATAACCTTGTGAGAGCCCGCCTCGCTTTCGGGTTCGCCGAAGAAGCTGAGAAGCCGATGGACGCAAGAGGCCCAATACTGACCGTCTTGGGGATCCTTGCGGAAGGCCTATAGATCTCCAAAGGTGGACGTGTTTTGGCTGTATTATGATGATGATATGACATCATGGCTTCTGAAACACGTACATAAAATTGTTGTTCAAAATATCGATTGTCACTGCGTATGAAACCTGTGATACAGGCCTCAGTTAAATACAAAACAAGAGGATAAAATACAAAATAATAATTATGATCAATCAGTATTTAGCTTTGTTTAGTATTATAGTTGTATACATATTTGTAAGTCTACAAGGCACAGCTCTGTGTCTTTTGATAATTGATCACCTTTAAATATGGCTTGCTTTACATAGTGGTTATACTTTTTGGTGGATTTCTGAGAGTATATTAGGTGGTTTACAAGTCTTGTCATGTTGTCTAGTTGATATCATCTGGTCAAAATTTGACAAAGGAATAAGTTCTAGAATTAATTTAATTTTCTTAAAATGTAAACTTGTAATCAGAATATAATATAAGTCAAGCAATTAATCAAGCCAATAAAGTAACAAGAATAAATATACAGACGTTATTACTTAGGCAATGTAGTAAATTAATGTGTACTCGTACATATTTTTGCATCTTTCAGCGGATATTTATTTCAACCCATAATTGTAGGTACGTAATGTGCGAATGAAAATTATGATGCAAAATCGAGCTGAACTCAGACATAAAAAGCTCATAATCCTGTCGTAAATTATAGCAGTCTCATAAAAAGTTTGCCATACGCTCCACGAAAGTCTTAACGCCAGAACTTCACAATTTTTCTAGGTATTTGGGAACATTATAATGGTCGATGGTCTGGCTGGTTATGTTGGGAAGTTATCGTAACCTTTGTAATATTCAAAATGGATTTTCTTTTCCAGGTGCCATTTTTTGGTCCTTCGAAGCGGTCTTTTTGGTAAGTACTATTGTTAATATAATAAACATAATACACGTAAATAAAGGCTTAATCACGATATAATTTTAATTAGACTACGATACTATTAGTAAAAGTAAATATCATAATATAATAATAAATCATTATATTATTAACATGTAATCTGAATGAAAAACATTCTATTATAAATGTCGTAGTTCTTATTATATCTATATTTGTAATTTAACCCTGTATGTATACGAAGTCGGTCGGTAGCTATATTTACGTATATGCACAAGACTCATTATGTCAGCAAACGCGGTAGTTGGTTGAACGGTGTTTACATATTTACTTTCGATTAAGCCTATGCAAATATATTACCTATGTACGTGCCTTCTGTATGCTGCCGTAAATTACGGCAGCGTATTTCATGGTGTAAAAATATATATTCAGTACAAATGTGGTAGTCAATGTAGTCTATTTATTTATTTGCCTCGTACGAAAGACTTTGGTCCTTCGAACCGAATCCCATGTTTACCATAAAGATAAAATGTGAAATAATATCAACAATATCTCACTCCACTTTGTTTCTGTTTGAAAAATATTCCTAGATAAAAGGAATGAAAAGATAAAACTGCAGAACCGTATGTCCACATAGCTCTGTGTGGCAAAGAAATTGCGTATGCAATTTACTCCCTTCCCAGACTCACGTATGCAGTCAGATTTACCGTTTTATTTTAGTACAAACACGAATGCAATTTTATCTTATCTTGCTTTATTTGTTAGTAATCTGTTATTCAGTTTATTTTAAGCAGGACAGATGAAATGAACATAATTAGAACTAGAACTCAAGATATTCAAGATCAAAGTCCAGGAAGGTCAAAATTAGTTTCAAGCCATTGAAAATTGAAATCCCGTACGCTTCTTTAAACTAGGATATACCTCAAGATTTTGTTGATACGAGCGACCCTTAGAAGCTTAGAAGAATCTTCGCCGTCGTCGACGTTGATATACATTCGGAAATCATTGTTGATAGACATTCTATTGTTCAGTTCGCTGTATTTTCTGCTATAAACTAAAACTGTTATTTTATCTTTGTTAATAAACTGTCTTTTATTGTTTTTTTATTGGCATGGCTCGTGTCGTTGGTTAAGTTTAAACTCATCATGATTTACGATTGTCGTGGGTTTAATCGATTAAATAGAATCTTGAATACCCCGATACAACGCATTGTTACTTGGACATCTAATATCGTTAAACGTACAAAAACAATCATTGACATAGTTATATTATATAGCTTTTACTTCTAGTAGAAACGCAAAAAGCTGTCTATGATCTAATCTATGTCCTGATATCTTAGCTTTTGTAACCGCGTTTTCTTTTCTCAACTTAATTGAATACAGTATCTAGCGCCAAAAAAACATGCTAGCTTCTCTCCGCGAATCTGTCCGCGTAGAATTCGTAATTTTGCCATTCTATGGTATCCTATATGCTACTCCAGAATTTGATCTACGTCTGTGCCAAATTTCATCCAGATCCGTTCAGCCGTTCTGGCATAACAAACATGTTTCCAACCAGAAATTTGCATTTTTAGGGTTCCGTAGTCAAACTAGGAACCCTTATAGTTTCGCCATGTCCGTCCGTCCGTCTGTCCGTCCGCAGCCTAGCTCAGAGACTCTTTGTATTAGAAAGCTGTAATTTGGCAAGAATATATATATTAGTCACGCCAACAAACTGGTAAAATAAAATCTTGAAACATTTTTTTTAATGTACCTACTCTACACGTATCGTGGGTATGTATTTTTTTCTCTTCTTTCCCCATAGCGTGGGGTGTCGTTGGATAGGTCTTTCAAAAATAGTACGGGTTTGTAAGAACAATTTTTCGATTAATGGATCCGTTTATGAAATATTTAGCTTTAAAGCGCTAATTTTTGTTAGAGTCAAGTGTCCCCCCCCCACTACAGCCAAAACTACAAATACTAAAAATCTGAGAAATATCTTAAATGAAAGCACATATAATGAATTTTAAAGGAAAACTATGACGACTAAGTAGACTTGATTGGTTCCTGAGATAAAGGTGACTGAAGTGTTTATACCTACTAAAATGACCTAAGACAGCACCAAATAACTTTAAATAGAGAATTATTATTTATTAATTATATATATTAACGGCTTCGGAACCTTCCACAGCATGGTCAGACATGCTCTTGCCCGGTTTTAATACTAGTAAGATAATCGTCTATTTTATTACAGTCTAGAATATCGTTACAGACCCATTTAGTTTGCTAATTTGTACTCTTGCATTGAACGTTCTAATTAGCCGTCCTCATAACCTAGAACTGTTCCCACCCTTGAACACGCGCCGCAGGGGAAGATTCGCAAAGCGCTTGACTGAATCTTTAGAATGAAACGTAAAACAGTGCTCTTGTGGAAAGGGACTAGTTTCTTCGAAAAAGAGGAATAAAATAGTTATCAGGTATTATAATGATAACATATGAGTAACGAGGGACGCCTGAAATTGTTTTCTTATTTAGAAATGAGTTGTTGTAAACATTTGTTAAACAATGCCACAACCTTATGTTCCAAATCTTCAATGACTAAGTGGTACAGTAGACGAAACCACGTTACTGCCATTTTGTTTTATATAGAAAAGGTAAAAAAAGATAAAAGATGTTTGATGTGAGAATTGCATGCTAAACCTCGACATACTTAATTGAAGTTGAAAGTCTATATTTACTATAGTTTTTTTTCTAGTGCTTCGGCACAGCATCGGTGGAAATTGTTGACGATTAAGTCATTCCTAATTGCCATTGGTCATCAGACTCGACCATGGCCCTCGTCACAATCGCAACAAGAATTACATGACGAATTATCTAGTGTAGTAAACTCATGCATAAGCTGTGTTCAGTAATTACGTGAACGCAAAATTGCAGGTTGCTCGCTAGATGTCTATAATTATTTGACATTACTTCGCCTATACCTGATTTTATGATATAGCCTACATAAGACTTAAAACTGGCTTATTTAGACCTTGTTAAATCTTTGAGACATAATGAAAAAGGGGAAATGACTCATTTTAAAACAACACGGAGACTTCAACGAGAGTATAACGGCAAAATTAATGCCTCGTCATTTGAGAAGTCGATATAGATTCAAAATTAAAATTGTTGGTACCGTTTCAGTTAACACAAGAACGGGGTTAACGCGATGCAAAGCTAATTACTGTGTAAATGTGTATCACTTTGATTCCGCTACTAGCCAGCGCACAATAAGATTTGAACAGCAAACCATTTCACACGTTTTTACGAATTCAAAAAGACCGCTGTTACTGTACTGACGCTACGGGTATAATGACTATTTGATGGAGTTTTTTGATGATGAAAAAACTGGCGTCAAAGATAACAATGAAAGCGATGTTTGGTCTCTTAAATAGATTCCTAATCTTGTATCAACAGATAAAACGAAGGCGCTAGAATATCTCGGTGCATTATTAATACAAGCTCTTATCATAACAACGTAATCGGGACCAGCTGACGGCTGTTATCGTAACAATGGTCCCGACGTTTTTCGGCGCGATCCAGATTAGATATTCAGCTTTAATTACTTGAAAATAAAGTTTGAGTTAAAAAATGATATTATGATTGCTGCAGTGATTGTTGCGACTAGAATATTTCCCACGGTCGTTGAGCGGAACGTTGTCGCTGTTCTTACAGCTAAATGGTGGTTTGATGAACTCGTAGTCTTTTATGCGAATCCCGGATGGCGGCGCTTAAACACACCTTTGAATCGCAGAGGTCATAGCCTGCTCTTGTTTTATTTTTACCCGATTACAACGAAGCAAAAACAAGAGTTATGATTTAAACACTCTATGGAAGTTAGTTAGTAGGTATGTTTGTTTGTATGATTATCTGTTCCCTTGCTTTTATTCATCATTCATCACATTTTGACAAATTAGGTGTCATCGGCTTTGTCGTTGTGTTTCGCGTGTCATAGGCTATGTCACGTCATATTTAATCAATCATGGCGTATTTCACATGCATTTTGTTTTTTGAATGTAATCAGCAATGGCGACGTGATAAAATTAGTTGAATTCCTAGTCAGGTTTTAGTTTTAACTTAATTAAAGTAACTGAAGTTAAACATTCGCGTTTGGTCATATAATATATTTTTTCCTAAGTTTGACAATATTTTTAAATTGCCGCTACTTTAAGCTACCGTGATTTGGTTAAAAAACAGTAATGCCAACATACGGGTATGTTACCCTTACACAGCCTTATTCTATTCGATTTTTGATCATAGAAAAACGGGTTTAACTATCTCTATACCTTTGACAGGTTTGTCGCAACGAATCGAAGCAAATCGGTTTACAGGTACTCATAACATTGTAACATAAGACGTATCATGTTTGGTATTGAAACAAGATCGTTCCGATCGGCTGGTGCCGAGGAACGCTCGCAGGCTGAAATAAAATCTGCTTCAACCACATACAATTCAAATATTCGTGTTTCACGTTATTCGGATTTAGAATACATCTCATCTTTGACAACGTATGTGATTCTAAATGATTTCATTACAGTTTTTTGGTGTTAAGATGCCAAACGTCAAATTACAATATCAAAGACATCGTATCGATATGTTTTAGCACAAGATCAATGCGTCGTCTTGTCAATTTCCTTTTAAATTTACTTATCCTGTGTTTCTTATTGTTTTGTTCTGTCTGTCATCTATCTATCTAGAATTCGCTCACTTAATATTTCATTATTGCACTTCCTCCGGATTCAATATTGGGGCAAAGTTATGCGAAAAGCTTTCCGATCTCGAATTCCTGTCCAAAAGCAGTCCAAACTTATCGGGTAACAAGCCCCTACGCGGATTATGAAGTTGGGTGGATGAAAATAGGCTTACAGAGTTCAGTCACAAGCTTAAGTCCCACATGTCGTTTTGAAATGAAAATAAAGATGGAATTCGCAATTTTAAGCTGAGTTCAATTCCAGTTAATTTACGCTTTTACAACATTTTGACTCTCTCCCAAACAAATTGCCGATAAAAAAGCGCGACAGTTTTAAAACATTAAGTGAAAATCGTTATACGTTTTATGGCCCTACTTTAATTTAACTCCGGTTCGATGACAGTCGATTTGCAGTTGTTTATAAAATTGCGTACTGTTTCGAAACGCCGGTGCCGTTGGCGTGGCGTAGGCGAAATGTGATGGGACGGAGGCGCGGGCCGAGATGTGTTGTCCTGTTTCAGGACATCGATTGGAGTTCTCACAGAGTTTCGTTCGAATTTGGCCTTTTTACGCTAGTTTTTAGGGCATACGCGGTTTGTGGCGAGCTGGGAGTTAGGTCGTAAGGTGTTTGAACTGTTTGCGGGCTATACACGCGGTCGGCACCCGCAGTGCCGCGCCGGCCGCCGGTGCCTCCGCCCGTGTCGCTTCCCCTCAGGAACGTTCGCGAGCGTTCGATAACTGCCGACGCGTTGCGGTAGGCACGACCGAACGTCGAACATTCGCGCGAACGCAAAATAAACGCGATCGAAATACAGTTTTTTACCTATTATACCATAACATTTTTCAAGACGATTCCGTATTGACTGCTTGTGTCGGATATTTTATATCGAATGTAAAGTGTGCGTAATTGTTAAGTGAAATTGTGACACGAATTTTAAAGTTTCGCTTGCGGCTCGTGTACTCGTAGGTTGGAGTTTATGATTATATTTAATAATGGCATATATTTTCACAACTTTGTATGGAACATGGTGTAATCGAGTTATGCGCTGAATCTGTTCCAGTAAACTAAGTCGTAAATACAAACGCTTGATTAATGTTGTTTGAGGACATATTTATTTCCAAGTACGCAAAAACAAAAACAGGTCACGTCATATTCAGCTTTAGGTATAATATGGTTACATTTGTTTATGTTGGTGACTGTGTTCAACCAAATTAATTTAAAAGAGGCCGACGTACTCAGAAACATCATAGATCGATGTCCAATTAATTGAATCTCAATTGTGTTTGGGAAGCCTGCGAGGTCTTTCATTAATTAACAAATTTGATTAAGGACCGGCTGCCAACAACACTAGGTATAGACTTGGAGTCACTCAACTAAATGAAAGTATCGAATAATAAACATAGCCTCGTCTATGATGACTTAGTTCTCGATAAGTATATTTAGTAGGATCTTATTTTTAATTATGAATATATTTTTTGATTGTTTATTAATAGAGCTCTTAAGGTCCAATACAAAACGTGAGGAGTTTTATTTAAAAAAAAAGATTGCGATTAGCAACTTTTTAAGAAAAAAACTGGAATTTAAAATAAACTACACGACTTCGCAAACTTAGAAAATGTTAGCAAGTTATAATGATCAGTCGAAGTCAATTATATCTATACAGCTATCGAATCATACATATATACTCGTATACACGTCATATCTCTTGAAGATCTTATTTATAACGACCGTAATTATTTAGTAAAACCTTAATCCTTAGCTCGAGAAAATAATTCTATAGGTTATTGATATTTTTTCATAATCATGCAACACGAAATCCGTTTGGATTAATGACAATTCTCTGAGACCCCTGACCTAAAAAAGCACATTAATCTCCTGCAGACTGCCCTATAAAGCTTTGTTTGATTATTTAATTAGAGAAGGACATTGTGGGTCAAGCGATGTTATTTATACGTTTCAAACATGTTTGTCCGCTGCTCCTCGTAACATGATTTACTCTGTATCAATTGCCTCAATTTATCCTGTACTGTGACCTGCATAATCGTAATTTGTCATACATGACGAATCCTCAGTGACGGCTATATAACATGCGTTGGAACTAAAAATAGAGATAATTTGTCTTACAACTGTATGATAATTATGCTTCGATTGGATCGAGTTTTATTATGCAGAGCTGAGAGATGGGGTGACCCGGGTGACCAGCCTTGAATGGGTGATTGAAAACGCTGTCTATTGCGTCTGGCAATTAAAACAAATGAAGTGGAACCTTCATGTTTTGAATTTCGAACATATTGTTTTTGTACTATCTGTAGCGTGTTTTCCATGTATGCATTTCATAAGGATAAACGTTTTCCTAGTTGTTATATAAACTTATCATAGTAAACTTCTAAACGGTTTAATTATTTTAAAATGGAACGGAGCAGGAGAGACTTAAAATCCTAATAGAAACAAACAAGCCCGCCCCAGTTCTATTATTAGCGTAAATTTAAATAATGCCAAGCTGTTTATATGAGCCATTAGTTCTGCTTCCATGCAACATGGGTACTCCTCATTACAGAGTGGCTGGGCCAATGTCCGTTCTACAACTAGGCGGCTATAGATACGTGCCTACGTGTTATTATAATTAAGTATGAGCTCCGATGAATCACGCATGTGAAGGTACATCGGAAACTATTACTCGAAGAGCCGTTCATATCGAAATTATTGGTTAATAATCGGTTATCCTTGTTTCTAACATATGTTGGCGTTTTTTATGTGATTCAAACTTTTTGGTGAATGATGATGGTTTCAACATTTGTGGTTAGGTTACATTATTAAATATTTTCCTTTTACAAATCGAAATGTATGAAGGAGCGGCATTCAAATGTTCTGGGAGAATAGCAATTGAGTAAACGATTTTCTCGGATGAATTTTATTTGACGTCCATTGTGTCATCTACATAAATCGTTGTACTTGTCAGTAGCAATACGTTCACTTGGAACTAAACTTGCTACACGCTCGAGTAAATGTTTCGAGATTTTCTATAACAAAACGCAAAGTGCTATGTTAACCAATTGTATTATAATAGCTGTGTAGATATGGGTATGAATTTAGGTATTACACATTGTATATGTCCTGAGGGTATTTTGGGAATTTACCCTCTACTGCCCTCTACTTTTATTCTCGAACGATTCACAGCCCGGATCGTTGACTTAGATACACTAATTGGCCTGTTAGCGCGTTAAAATATCTGTACGGACGTGTATCGACCTTGGTCGAACTTCGACGCACGGTCGGTGAATTTAAGAGAATACCACTACGAAAGCTAGGTACTGCTATTATTTTTGTTAGTTAAAATGTTTAATTCATACAACATACATTTGAAGTAACTCATTCAGGAACCATTATAAACAACATAAAGAGTTTGTAATAGTTTGCGACGATATTATTAGGTATCCAATCAGATAAACAAGTTGCTTTCGGTTTTTAATTTTCGAAAATAGAAATCGTCAAAAAAGGAGCTATAATAAACTTGCGAAAAGCCTGACGAAAGTTTGTTAATTGCGTACATTTTTACGATTTCTGAGACTAAATTCATTGAAGTGAAATAATAGTAAATATTTCGAAAAAACACTCACATTTTGTACAAGGTTCCCGTTTAAAGACATAGAACGAAAATACTTTAAAGTATATCGAAAATCGCTAAGTGGGAAATAGTTCGCTACCGGTTCCCTACTCGTAGACACATGTTCGCTCTACGTTAAGCCGTGAAACGTAGCTCGCTTTATTGGACCACTGTGTTACAATGTTACTCATTTTGATTAAAGCCCGAGTGCCCAAGAATTTACTGCGTTTTACCGTGACTTGAACACTGAAGTTTATTAGCTGTGAAATTTACGATAATTTCGTTACTTAGGTTAGTTGGTACTTGTAAGTTTTTGGACAATTTAAGAACGTTCGGAGGGTAGTTTGAATTCTATCCTAAAGCCTTACAGCTTGCTTGAGGTTTAGATACGGATTTATTCAAATGAATAACAGTCAAAACTGATTTATAACTGACATGTAGACTCACAGAAGCACCGTGACGGTCCTAGGGTGACGGCACCAATGTGGACACTTTTAGCTGACAGGCACCAGTAATGGACACTTCACTCTTAATTCAAATTTCATACGGTCCTAAATTGATTGTTGCAAAACAAATGAATAACCCTTATCTTGTGTAAAATAAGAATCAAGTGTCCATTATTGGTGTCTTGTCCATTACTGGTTCCATCACCCTATGTGTTTCAATTTTATTTTGATTGGTATTGTTTTGGCTTTTACCCTACACACTAACCGTATTGTGTAGAAAACTCTGGATATAATGCAACTGTAAACCAAAAAATTAACGTATTTATGTCCTAATATGCTGCCTCGCCTCTATCACTTTATGTTTTAAAGACAGCCTCCTTACTTTTTTTACTTTAGTGTAAGAGTAGTGACATGCTGTTGTCAAAGATGTTAGGCTACGGGGTTAAATATTTGACTGTCTTAAAATTTAGGACAATACTTAAAACACACAGACGTGTCTCTGTCAGATTAAAAAAACAATAACACTTATTTAGCCAGTCACCTGTCTAAAAACCTGTCATTTTTTAAACATTCAAAGTTATTTCAGAATAACAAATGGAACATGCATGCTTAAGGTAGGTAAGTTTATTTGTGTCACACACGATTAACATAACAAGGGAACGGGCCCGGGTCCATTCAAAACTTGCGTGTAAGAGTACCATTGGGACGAACGACCTTCGTCCCTCGTCCTCGCTGCCATTTTGGACCGACAGGAAGTACGAGTATGACATCATCGGAACGGATTTCAGAAATGCAGTCCATAAGCTAGCTATTGCCAATTGTTGAACGAGTCAACGCTTTGGATTGTTGAATAGACCACTGACTTGTTGACTAGTTGGAATTTAAGGTCGCTGTAAAGTACTTATAGATAATTCTGAGAGCTCTTTGTAAGTACTGTCAAATCAGTTGAAATAATTTATATTTGAGAATTCCGGAGTTGTAGAAATCTCAGTTTTAGTCCCAGTTAGCGACAACTAGAAATAACGCAGTTTGAAGTCAGTAAAACATACAGCTCGATAGTTCTTAAAACAACCTTCGGGCTTATACTTCCCCCTCACTTGCTCTTATACGCTCTTATGCGAGTCTAGCCGACTTTACCCGAACCCGAAAGACCTAGCCTTCGCACTCTAAGTATTTGCGAGAACTTCTTCAAAGCTGGGTTCTCAGCAAATTAGCTGTTGGCCTACAGATACTGTACAACCATTTATCCTTTGACCTTTGGGGTTATCTGTGCTAGCACGAATTTGCATGTGAACAGCCCGGACCGAAACCGTCACGCTTTCGTCAGGGCGTGCGACAGCCGTGCCCAACATGACTATTCTATTCGACATTGATTTTTACTTGACTTTTTTTGCTGGTACTTTTAGCCTACTAACATATTTTTTGCGTGCACGGCTAAGGAGTACTCCGTTATGTTAAGTGTAGTAATTTGAAGGGTAACGTTACTTTGATATTTTAATTTAAATTCCACGAGTTGACAGCGCCCCTTAAGAGTTGCGGAGAATGCGGTGAAATGATAATGTTAATAAGATGTGAAACCCTAAGATTACTCTTCGTAAGCCGGCCTGTGTTATTTCTTGGAGTAAAACAAAATCTGCTGTTTTTCTCCTACAATCAATCTTCATTTCGCAGTAGCTTAGACATTCGTTTGAATTAACTTTAAGATTGCCGCTACAAAAAGCTGCGCATTTCAACGCTTTTTTCTGTTCCTTTAATTAATTTGATTGAGAATGACAAGGAATTAAAATCTTCGCTGACCATTTAAAATACAAACAAAGTAAACTGCAATTATCTGAATTATCCCCTCTGTACAGTTGGCCAGGTGAGAATTAAGCACGTTTCCGTTTTCACAGACGCCTTTGTGGAACCTCCGTCCTGTTTTATAGGTATGTACTAATTATGTCGTAATGAGAGTTTGTGTCGTCTCTGTTCCTGTGTAAGTTAATTGGACAGTCTGAGATTAAATGCGCAAAAACTTGTTTAAACTACCATTTAAATGCTCGGAATATTAGAAAGTTTGCCAATGTCCCGGTTAGATTCGTCCTTTAATGTGTCGAGGGCATTTGCAAATATAATCAGACAGACCTAGAAACTAAGCTAACGAGCTAAATAACGGTATTATCGCAGCCAGTAAATCTAGCTATTGCCTGGCCTTCAGGCCGATACCATCTCGAGCACTTGTGAATAATTCTCGATTCCCACGTCGCGGTTTGTACTGCTTGAATGTTTAGGTTAGACGTCCTGGCTGTCGCACTGAGCTAAATACCAGACTAAATAAACACGAGGGTGCCGTGGGATGCAATCTCACAGGCGAGATCATTGATTTCGACTAGTAGGACTCTAATATTTGCGAAGTATCAGCAGTTGCATATGCCCCAGTATACTCAGGCCGCATTTCACCAAACTTTAATAAGACTTACTCAGAGATTAGTCTATACAAATTCGGCGTTTAATCTAGGTATAAGAACTTATTCCAGTTTGGTCGAATGCAACCTTAGAGTGTAAATTAAGTCTAAAGCTTTGACAGTACAATGGTACTTTCAAGATTAATACGGATAAAGTAAATCTGTGATATAAATCTCCAAGGAACTGTCAATTTACTCATTGATATTGATGTTAAAAACGGATAACGTGGTTAATCTTACACGGCGTTATTTTGATCAACTTGTAGATCGGAGCTTATGATCTAGTTTTGGGCTGCTTTCGCTTTGTAGCAAAATATGACTAGTCTATTTCTAAGCAACTTGGCACATTGCTAACAATTCTAGTGCAGCTAGACATGACTTCAGAAATCATTCATATGTCGTTTGATTCCATATATCTTGACAGATTTATACAGTCGTTAACTTTTCCAGAAATTGCAAGGTGCAACTTGCATAGTTCTACTGGAGTGTTGACTCAAACCCTGTATTCATTTAGCAAATATTGTACTTGGTACAAACATTGCGCTGAAAATGTTGACCTGCTTGTTGTGAGTGTATGGAACGGATTAGAAAATGCTTTTAGCAAATTGCTTCATCGGATAGTGCCGTACGAATATTTTTTGGGAGAAATATTGCTCAGAATCTGCGGTATAGAATGATAATTGCTTTCCGTAGTAAATTGATATAAGAAATCAAGCTAAAATGAGAAGGGCTTGCCCTCTACCCTTGTTATGTACCTTATAGCAAGGCTCGTGTTAATTGCCCTTTTTGACGAAAATGTTCTCGTTTTTAACCGACTTCAAAAAAAGGAGGAGGTTCTCAATTCGTCGGGATTTTTTTTTTTTTCTATTCTTCGTTGCTTTACTAAATAGCGTTGATCGCGTTAGATAAGGCATCAAATTATGCTAAACTGTAGTGACATAAAGTGTCAAGACGGCAAAAAGAAACACCGTCACTGACTCATTCTCTTGGTGCGAGCAGTCTGCACAGCGTAATTTCAGATTATACGGAGCGATGCGTTGGTCCATCTACATAACTTAGTTCTGTAGCGCTGTAACTGAAGCGAAGAGGCGCGTTCTTTGTGTGGGATCTTTAAAAGACTCACGCTTTTTGCTGGATCTTAAGACCCGAGACGTTAGTTTAATGAGATAAGTCTGCTTTTGACGTGTTCGTAAAATTTAACTTTAGGTTCAATGACACTTTCATGCCGCGTATCATGACAATGATATATTAATTTGGGCCAATCTCAATCGTCAGGATGTAGGTACTTTATGCATGTAGATTTCAGTGACAAAACAAATGCCCGAACTTTTATTAGATTACAGAACTATTTCAACAGGTCGAGTTAAAATTGGAACAGTTACAGGTACAAATAAGAGAAGGAAACTAGACGGTCCTAAATTGCACGCTCTACCTATTCATTAGTTATTACGGAGTCTGCCAAGTTGCCGGAATGGTAGGTCAGACTTCAGAGTTCAGAGTCTGCAGACAACACACATTAGAGTGAGATCGTGACGGCTGCCGGGCAAGCACGTGCCGAGTCTTCGAATGACGGAAATTAGCTGCAGTATCGTCTGAATTTGGGATATGGAGTTTAGTTTTGTAATGACACGTGTGGATAATGGCCTGGTCTCTCTCTACCTAATGGTTATTACAGTAGTCTTACTATCGAGGTGGATATAGAGATAAGTTCTTATTTCTACGTAAGATTATAAAACCATTGGGTTTAAGTATGTGTCATAATGATAGTGTTGAATACACATACATTTCCAGAGCATACAGGTATGTGGATCTTGGAAGTATCTTAATTTTGAAATATGTCCTAGACAAGTGGTTAGATCCTTAAATGATCGGCTAAAATCAATTGCATCATCTAAAGTTCATTTTGTAAAGTTTATTATTGTTTTCTAGAAGACAAATTATTCAGTTTATTTTCTCCGATAAAATATAACAAACCCGGTATCGAATCGACAGGCCATCACCTTAATTCGACTTTTGTCTCAACCTTTCACGGTTGGTTGGAATTCGATTCGCTGTGAAGCGCTCGCAGCAACGAGCCATTCAGGAAATGAATTTAAGACAGAGCTTCAGCCAATGGTTCACTACATTATCTTTAAATCGAGTCTCCTTTCGAGGACGGCGGTTATAATCCAGCTTAGCGGACTCCATCAAAGCTATCTATCCTCCGGCTTGCTATCAAGGTTGTGGTTCTGTTTATAGCTAACCACTTTTTGATAAAAAATATATCTGTATCCTACTTATCGTTCTCATCCTCTGAAAACAAATGCTGTGCGAATGAAATAGAGCCACTCTTTTGTTTGCATCGTGACATAAATTTCAGCGGAGTTCGTAAAATCATGTTTTACGTTTTTGTAACGTCGTGTAAAACGGGAACGGTGCTCGCACTTCTATTCACGCTTAAGTAACGGGACAATTTAAAAATATTTTCACACGTTGCCTCGTGCATTATAATTATAAACAAATCACCTACATTAGCGTAGATACACAAATGTGTACGGCTTAATAAAACATTTCTGCTTGCATATTTAATATCACCTTAAGTTATTCAGACAGTCGTTTCAACTTTCCGCGTGTAATGTCTCTAGAGAAATTAAAATATGAGAGATTTCCTTTCGAATCGCGTCGGGGCAGGCTCTATGTCTATCTAAGTGTAGTCCGATGCTGAAGCCGGTGGTAATTTCAGCAAATTGCCGCCATTGTTCTGTAGGGATTGTGTAGCGTGGAAAAACTTCGACGATCCCGCCTCCGACTCTTGTTCAGTGTTAGTATACTTGTTGGTATGTACAAGTACTTAATTCATTTGTTTTATTAATTACCTACACACATCGGTCTTGACTACTGATGTGCAAGTTGCGGAAAGTTTCCAAAAAGTTTGAAACGTTCTTAGAAATTTCCAGAAACTTTCACTAGAAATATAGGAAAGTTTAATATAAGGAACGGAAAGTTTCAATCTCCATACCTACAAAATTGTGAGAAGTTTCCGAAATTTTCCTACAAGAAATGTTCCGCAATTTTGGAAAGTTTCCTTTGGCACATCAGTAGTCTTGACAGTGTTTTACTATCTAAAGTAGCATAATGACAAATAATCTAATTTTTATATTTAATTTTCGCCGCTTATCCTTGTTTGGCTGTTTGTTCGATCAAATGCACACCTTTAATTTTAAAACTGTATAAACTAACTAATGTCCAAAGAGGCTGATTTTTTTATTCAAGTTCTTATAAAGTGAATAAATTAACGAAACAAAGATGTTCATTGCAATTTCAAAATACTTCACATTCAGAGGTATTAGCAGACTGCAAAAGGCTTAATATCAATTAAAATGTGAACTCCAACAAGATGCCACTTGCCGGTTACAAGTATTGTTAACGTAGCATTAATTCCCCAGCAGGCTATGTTAAATTCGATCCGGGCACAAACACTGTTAAACAGCCCTCCGTATGAAAAGAGTCCAATTAGTGCCGACAATGGGGCGATGTGCCGTAAATTAACGCTTGCTGTATTGTTTTTGGACCAACAACTTTTCAATGGCCGTCCAGGAATGATGGAAAATTCGCTGTATTTCGTTGAGGAAAAATTAAAACAAGCTTTATTGTGATTGATTTGACTCATTGGACATTCCCGTATATTGATGGTTTGTTTTATTTTTCCGATGTATGAAATCATTAGAATATTTTTATTACATTAGATTGAGTTCCATATGTTAGTAGTACAAAACTATATTTATTACGAAACCTAATACTAGTTCTGAATAGTAACTGCCACTCATAACGAATTAGATTTCATAATAACAACCCGTAGGCAAAAACAAAGGTTTATTAATACTGTTTATTATCGTTTTGAACAAAGCAATACAACCATAAAATAATTTACGTAAACCGTGGGTAGTTCGGGCGTACTCCAGCGATAATGTAAACGTTTCCTGTCCAAACGATAATTCAGAGCGATATAATAAATATTGCGTGTGTACCAACAATAGTAATTCCCCGATTTCTTTATCAACATAATTAATTCTTTAATTTGCATAGCAATTAAGTACTTTGGAGTCAATTGTATTTTGAATGTTTTGGTAGGGAAGTGTTTCTTTCCTTTATTTAAGATGTGAATGCGATGATTTGTAGCGGAAATAACGAAGGTGCGTCCCAAACGTGGTATTGGATACCTAAGTGTATCATTTCTGACAGGAAATTGCATTTTGTGTAGGAAGACTCCGATAGATTGAAGTGAAATGGACTAGATATTATATATTTAAGTACAATATAAATCATGTCATATTTATGAGTAAGCGTCCTTAAACTTGCGGTTGCTTATCTGTAAGTTATGCTATTATTTAGAGAAAACAACGTGAATAATTCGCTTTTAATACTTGTTGTACAGTTAAAGAATCTGAAGTAAAACGTTGAAAAACATGTTTTTAGCATTTATTTATAGTAGGTACAGTGTGAAAAGTTAAAAAGTCTTTCGGGTTCGGGTAAAGAGGTTAGAGCGTATGATAACATAATAAGGAAGAGTTAAGTACAAACCCTTTTCAAAAACTATCGCGCTAGGTATGTGATCGGGAAACTTATTGATCTGTGCATTTCGAGCTGATTCGGTGAAATCTGTAGAGCAAATGTTGGCAGGATTATCACTGTTTTACCCTACGAATGATAAACAGATGTTCCATCCTATATTTTTTACTTAAGTCGAAGCTGCAAAATACCTTTTTATCGCTTAAACAACCGGAAAAAAACAACATAAAGCTGCGCGTTATAATTTTCTCATCGAATGAGCTGTCAACATGTCGCTTCCATTTAGTGGTCGCGGCCATTGTTCGCTGGAATGCATTATTCTATCGTCTGCGGAGTCGGTTCGCGGCAGACGGAAAATGGTCGAATTAGTTGAACAATTTTAAAACGTTAGCTTTAGATATAAACCAGCTGTTTACAAGATTCACTTTTCTTGACTCACTCTCAAGTAGCTATTCTATGAGTATAATTTAAGATAGTGCTTGCTAGTGTTTCAGTATTCAAATAACACGACCTAGGACCTCGTGCAGGCTCGGGAAACTTGCTATCAAGCCGCAGTGTTGACTATCAGGCCTGTCAGCTGTTCAAATTACTATAATTAAGGCATTCCATCATAATCCTCAGGGTTGGCCGTTTGCAAATTTAAAATCACATTATATCCATGGGGCCCACTAACCATCACATGGCATGTGTGCTCGTTAGTCTTCTAGCCATAAAAAAAAGACTACCGTCTAATTCTGGCCAGTACTCGCAATTTTATAGCGAGTCATTAGCCCAAAGTTCAACGACCCTCGCCATCTGATTGCTAGACGCTTGTTTATACCTACAAACATTCATTAACGCTTCGGATGACGTTCTCAATGCCGGCTAATTAAAGGGTAATTGGTTACGAATTAGGCCACCGTTTCAACTTTAACAGTAAACATCGTAGAGCTTTACTTGAATGGTTGTTAAGATATTTATACGCTGAGATATCGTATTCATGTGGCCGTTTCACAATTGATACTAAGGATTTGTAAGGTTTGAAATTTTAAGCCGTCTTACTTAGCATTTGAAGTTGGAAAGTGTTATGATTTCTCAAATTTATCACTGAAAATCTTTGACGGCATTCCTTATAAACGGAATCCTTTTTGAAATACCGGTAAGTATTACTTTTCAAATAGAGTGCCTAACATTAAACCAGGGCACGGGTTGGCGTGCAAAACGCTATTTTGTTAGCAAACTTCTAAGCTTACATTGTAGTTGCCTTTGATAGACATGACAGCGTCGATTCTCCAACATTTGTAGCAAGCTCTAGGAATAGATAGGTAAGCTATTATTTCTTAGTCGTCGATAGCAGAAAAAGTATGATTAGCTTCTGCATAAATGCTTACAACAAAACCGGATTGAAAGCTTAAGAGTACACAATACGATCAGCTACTAAAATTAGTACATTTCTCATCTCGATTCCAATCGACGTACATGTCCACAGCAAGGTTTTAAGATCACCCCGGACTAATGTATGGAGTGGTTTATCTAGTATGCTGTGTAGTTGGCAACTCGGAAAGTTGTTCTGCTCATAAATCCAAACTGCAATAAGACTGCATGATGCATCAGGCAGATTAAATTTGTTTGGAAACTTGATTAAATATCTCGCTTCAGATAGATGATTTGCTTAATTACGCTCGTGGATTCGCCATGTTTATTTAAGGACAGGTTTGTGAACTGCTATGCTATAAATTTCTGTAAACTGATGTTTAATAAGATATTTTTTCTTGATCTTAAAGTCTGATGTTGTAAGTTTTAAATTAATGAATGCTAATATGTAATTAAGCAGGAAATAACTGTTTAAATAACCGTTAAATCGCCCTTAGCCCTTAAAACAGTTGGCACTGCATAATTTCCAGACAGGTCATTGTTCCATTGCATTTTGGTATTCAAGCCGCGCGACAGGTGGCGCGCATGACACCTGCTTCCGGCGCGCGCGCATATTCGGATGTAGAATGCGGCTCGAGCCTTCACCGTTTTATTGGTCAGTTCAGCTGTAGCTGTCCATGTATCGGCAAGTTATGTGAAACAAGAGAAGGTATAAAATTGTACGTGGATGATTTTATTGCCAGTGCGAAACGATTAGCAGGCGCAGCCGGAATTTTGATGATCAATCTTAAGTTGCAATCTTGTTATTATCAACTGATTATAAATTGCAGGTAAACATCTGTACTCTTTATGCGTACGTTGACCTGTTTTACGTACGTAAATAAAATACAACTTTATTCAGCAACATCAAATTAAAAGTTTCTTTATTTTTAGTAACGTGGGCTTAGTTTACATAGGCGCATCATTATTCTCGTCTTGTCAATCATGTCAACGACTTTTTGAATTTCCAAGAAAAGGGTACGAGAAGGGGTTATTGACATGTTGCTAATGATGTCGGCAAAACGTAAGCTTTTGGAATCGGAATATAAGTATTGGATCTGAAAATGTATGCCATTGTATAAATAAATATATTTGTAAGCTACCTGTTATTAATAGGTATTTTATGTGTCGCAGCTACAAAAAAAGTCTGCCAAATAAAAAAGTGGACTGTGATTGCCTGACCGGCGTTAAAACCTTAGACTTTAGCCAAAACTAAGTGCTTATCAAAATATATCTTATGTAATCATTGAAGCAGCCTTATAATAACTTAATCACCTTAAAGGACCAAAATTTGTATCCATTTAGTAGTGTAAGGACGCCTTAATTTTTGAACAAGTGTATGAATGTTTATAAGTGGTCAGGAGTAGTTGGTATCATTGAATAATGACATATCCGGTGCGGGAGGACCGTCGCCGGTGGTCGAGTGGCGACGAGAGGCTGTGAGGACTGTTCGAGCCTTGTTACTGCACGCGATGGAGAGGTGCGACGGTTTTCTCGTATACCGGAAGCCGGTTTACAGGGTATTCCAGTATTTGGACACGTAAGTACACATATCCGATTGATTAAGCTGTGAAATAACTACATTATTAAGAATTTAGTAAGATAAGTAAATCGATCGAACAGTTTAAAAGGTGTGCAATGCAACTATTAAGTCTTCACTGCCAGCACCGCACATAAGAATTTTCCTGACTTTCTCCCAGTGCCGTGAACGCGTATGTGTGTTTTTATAGTAAACGCGCTTTATATATAACCAAAGATGCGGCACCTGGAAAAATACCTGACGGCCTAGAACAGATGCTAAACGCTATATATTAACCTTTTCGCCGCCGTTGACTTGATACAAAAGTCGTCCTCCACGCCAATGACAGCTGGAAACGGAATTTTATTATGGAATGTTATTATATACGGAATGTTATTTATGAATGCTATTATTTATTGAATTATAATTTGTATGTTTTTATTTGTAATTGATAATTGTATTTTAGATTTATATAAACATTTTAGACTAACTATTAATATTTGCACGCTTGCATGCAAGCTGAACGCAATGGATTTTTAATTATTGAACATCTGCTCTATGTTATACTGTGTTCTGGCAAATAAATATGATTTGATTTGATTTGATTTGAACCAACAGCTAATTTCAACCTTACGTCACAAATACTCAGGTCAATTTGCACCGTATTCCGCGACATGTGATTTTATATCAAGTCAATGGCGGCGAAAAGGTTAAAATAGTCGAAAACTGTAAAAATGGAATTGACATAAGCGCTTGACGTGACCGTCCGGCTGCTTACGTCAGTCGTATATATTATATACGATTGACGTATTGGGCCTCTGGTCAAAGAGTCTGCAGCAAATGCGTTAAGTTCACGATCTTTACACTCTTCCACATTTGGTAGCAACTGACACCATTGTGTCAGTCGCTTGCTTATAATATAACACGTGTCACAGTTGAAACTTGACACACAACTCGATCGTTACGGTAATAGCGTAAGCCTTCCGTACTCTTATAATGTCTACTTTACGCATTTGATGTTCTTACATTTTTTGGTTTGTTAGAAGCTGGGTTTCAACTTATAATTATATTTTCACGACGACTTTACTAGTATTTCTGTTCGCGTAATCTTAGGAGTAAGGTATTTCAATATCTGTGATGTAAAAACTATTTAACATTCAATTGCAAGATTCGTTTCGTTCGCCAAATATCAACAAAATACTTACGGCCGCCCTCAGAGTCATTTAATGACGATTCAGTTCCTTAAGGCCAATTCTCCGCAGGCGTCTCCTCATGTTTTCTATCTTATTTCAACACGTCCAAAGACGATGATGCTTTGGCAGTGAAAAATTATCTAAGCTGCGCTTCGCTGTATGTGCGCCGGCCAGGGCTTGAAATACCGGTATTTTTGAGAACCGGTACTGTGACCTTGATGGGGAACCTGTACCAGTCTAGGTACCGGTACCGTGGGTACCGGTACCACGCTTGGTACCGGTACTCGTTGTACCGGTATTTTGTAAGAAATACAGGTATTTTACCGGTACTATACCGGTACCAATAAGGCTCGAATACCGGTACAAATACCGGTATTCAGTAATAGTGGGTATAAGTGCGAGGAAGGGATAAAAAAGACAGAATAGTATAGGCATGGTACCTATGTTTCAAGCGGCAAATGGCCTGATGGTCGGTCAGTTAGATTTAGATTACTTGTCGATAGTCGACGGCTTGAGGCACGCTAACATAATATTATTTCGATTAAAATTTTGACTATTGGTGGTGATGGTGATGATGGTGGTGGTGGTGATGATGGTGATGATGGTGGTGATGGTGGTGATGGTGGTGATGGTGATGATGGTGATGATGGTGATGATGGTGGTGATGATTGTGACGATGGTGACGATGGCGATGATGGTGATGGTGATGATGGTGATGATGGTGATGGTGATGATGGTGATGGTGATGATGGTGATGGTGATGATGGTGATGATGGTGATGGTGGTGGTGGTGGTGGTGGTGGTGGTGGTGGTGGTGGTGGTGGTGGTGGTGGTGATGATGGCGATGATGGTGATGATGGTGATGATGGTGATGGTGATGATGGTGGTGGTGGTGATGATGGTGATGATGATGGTGATGATGGTGATGATGGTGATGATGGTGGTGATGGTGGTGATGGTGGTGATGGAGGTGTTGGTGGTGATGGTGGTGATGGTGGTGATGGTGGTGATGATGGTGACGATGGCGATGATGGTGATGATGATGATGATCACCTCCTTCATCATGACCATCATCATCACCACCATCACCACCGTCACCACCATCACCACCAACACCTCCATCACCACCATCTCCACCATCACCACCATCATCACCATCATCACCATCATCACCATCACCACCACCACCACCACCACCACCACCACCACCACCACCACCACCACCACCACCACCACCACCACCACCAACACCACCACCATCACCATCACCACCATCATCACCATCATCACCATCATCATCACCATCATCACCATCATCACCACCACCACCATCATCACCATCACCATCATCACCATCATCACCATCACCATCATCGCCATCATCACCACCACCACCACCACCACCACCACCACCACCACCATCATCATCACCATCACCATCATCACCATCATCACCATCACCATCATCACCATCACCATCATCACCATCACCATCATCACCATCATCACCATCACCATCATCACCATCACCATCATCGCCATCGTCACCATCGTCACAATCATCACCACCATCATCACCATCATCACCATCATCACCATCACCACCATCACCACCATCACCACCATCATCACCATCATCACCACCACCACCATCATCACCATCACCATCATCACCATCACCATCGTCACCATCATCACCATTACCACCACCACCACCACCACCACCAC
The DNA here is from genome assembly GCA_946894065.1 of Acleris literana. Lineage (NCBI taxonomy): Eukaryota > Metazoa > Arthropoda > Insecta > Lepidoptera > Tortricidae > Acleris > Acleris literana. The sequence goes on along the minus strand of OX335688.1, from coordinate 4,966,301 downwards.
CACCACCACCAACACCACCAACACCACCACCACCACCACCACCACCACTTTGCACTTTTGGTTAGTCTTTTTTAGTGCTTTGGTACACCCGGACCTTCGGATTTAGATTCATTTTGACGCGGCGCTGCCAAGGTCGTAGGACTAATGACACGATTGAAATTTGAAATTGTTCAAAAGCTGCAAGCCAAAGGCGCCGCCCGGCAACAACGCCGCGTTCGGTGTAGGTACATGGTGACAAGTCGACAACCAAAGCAGCGGCGCGAGCATCGAGCCGCCGACGAGACTTGACCTTGTTGCACAAAACGGCAACGTAGCTGGAACCTTTATTAGGAACCGGTATTCTAAGGTACAAATACCGGTATTCGTATTTACCTGTTCTTTGGATTACCGGTATTTATATTTACCGGTTCTCTCGAACCTAAATGAAAAATACCTTTAAATACCGGTAAAGTACCGGTATTTTTGGAACCGGTTCCAAGCCCTGGCGCCGGCCCTTAGTAACGACTTTTCATACACAAAGTTTGAAAAAGGAACGAGTTAGAACTACAAGGCTTTCAAGTGGCAGCTGTTATTTTACGAATTTTATGAAGTGACCATTAGCAAAGAGATTTTAACAGGAAGGGCCAGTTTAAAAAGTTCTTACCATACACGAAGCAGCAGTTATTAGGTAAAAAATGGATCATGTTACCAATTTCACATCAAACTCTCATTTTTCATGTTTAATTGCCAAGCGTTCGATACCCATCTTTGGGTCAAATCTGATTGCTTACATATCTCACAGTTCGGTAGATAGACAATCAAATCCCACTATAGATAGTGAATTCTTTATTATTCTCGCGGGGAACTGGATAATTCAAATGGTCCAATGACATTTGGCATGACAGCCCGTGCTTTAGTGTTGCAAGTTTAAGCAGGCTCTCACGTCCGTCCCATTCACATACATTTTTAATATCTGCTCGGATGACTTTGCTTACTCTCACTCGTTGTTTCAATATTTTAACTGTTACTAGTTGAGTGGATTTACTGGGATGAAAACAAGATTTCATTTGAATTTATTTTATAAGGTTATCTTTTAATTTTATTGATTTTGATATTTAACTAAGTAAAACATCGTTCATAACATAGAACTACGCACTGACAAATTGAAAGAACTTTCTATATTCTTTGTTATTCTTCTTCACATAACATTAGAAGAAATACATAACATTTTTAACAGACTTCAAAAGAGGACGCTCTCAATTCGTCTGTATTTTTTGACCTCTGAATTTATAGACTATTGAAATGAAAATAACGAGTTGCCATAAAATAAAATTCCGAAGTTTACTTCAAATTTACCTCGAGGCGGACGGAGCGGAATCGATAATGTAGCCAAGCCAACCAGCAGCAGCATCAAAATTCAGACCGTATGGAATTTATCAGACACATTTTTCCAAGCGTCCCCGGCTTTCGCTGTCAAGTGTCGATAGACTCGAACGTAGCGGAGATTTCAAACGCTTTCTTGCCGTGTAATTGACTTCAATTTCTTTAATCATTTAACTGTATATTTAGTCGAGTTTGTTTTGAAATATATGCATATTTCATTAAGCATAATATAAGCATTTAGTATTTTATTAAGTCTGTAAAGGAAAGTTCATTGTATATTTAATTAATTGCAACAGTAGATATGGGGAGGTGTTTACGAGTACTTGAAGCACTGGATAATATCAAGACAAAACGTTCAAATTATCTTAGATAAACTTTTTAAACTACTTTTAATTATAGAAAACCATCAAGAGTTTTTTTTTTACAAAAGAGACTTGTAACCTCACAGGTATATAGGTAACTTCATATAAAAGTAGGAGATTTGACTTTCCAAACAGCATAGTATCCCTCCCTACCCTATAAATAACTCTCGTCAGCTGTATTAAAAGAAATTAGGAAAAAAAAACAAGGGCCTCTATTTAACGCCGACAAACAATATAGTTTTTGACCTGTTATCGTATTGTCAACGTTTTGATAGCTCATTTTTAGTTGACAGTATTGGCGGCAGAGTTAAAATCCAAAACCATAACACGTCAAAATGCAATATTTTTAAACGTCGTAGAATACAGGCCCAGTTAGGGGTTTTAAAGTTAAAACATTAACCGATGCCCGATTGAGCACTTTTTACTAAAGGGGTGCAGTGTTTTCATTGCGCTCATTTAAATATAGTATAGCGTATCAAAGGGGAGCTAAGTGTTTTCAAAGGTGCATGGTTTGTTGTGACTCTTGCTCGTGCGTACGTGAGCGTTACATCAAAATAGAAGTAATTGCTTTTTGGGCTTGTTTTAGAATGTATAATTATAGTTTGAGCAGTCCTAAAATATTGGTAAGTTCGGGAACATTATCCGATATGAATTAGAAGTGCTTTTAAAATTCGTGCGTTCTGGTTTTAAACGTTTCGATATTCGTTATTGGCTAATGAGAGTAATGAGGGTAGCTAATTTTGAGAGTTTGCTGTTTTATTGTATTCACATCACCATTAAATTAAATTGAACGGAATACGAGTACGACATCAGAGACATTGCTATAAAATTCTGTAGACACGTATTTACGAGTACAATTCAAACGTTAGTTTTTAATCATAAAAAAGGGACAATCGTCGAGAGGGGTTCTATAAATAAATGCAGCAGGAAGTCTGCCGTTTGTGCAAACATTTTTCAAAAGGGTAGATAGAGCTTTAGTAATTTAGTTAATGGACTTTGAAACTCCGCTTCTAATTAGCTTTCATGAAATTTTCTCTGTGTAATATTTATCGCTAACCGTTAAGTTCCTTTAGTTTAAGAGCGTATAAAAAACCCCTTTAGGTTTCATGAGTTCACTCAGCCCTGTAATGGGTCTTCGTTTTTAGTCTGCAATTTACGTTTCCCTCTTCTATTGGCGTCTAAGCGACTTTAGCAAGCGCTCTGTTGCACTTTTATTGTAAAAGGGAAAATGCTTTTATATCGTCCAGGAAAATATTTCATTTGTATATCTGAGCAATTTGTTTATTCACAAAACGCTTTTCTCTTTTTTTCGAACCATAAAAACATTTATTCATTTATTTCAATCACGTAAACAGTATGTAAGTATAATTACATGATAATTACTTACTAACTAAAGTCAGGTTAAGTAACGAACACACCGAAGCTTAACGCAACGTTTACACGACGCGTCTACTGCGCTGCGTCACGTTTTAACGCGTCTTTTACGTCGTCCGCCGACTGGTGCGGCCACGTCTAGAAGAACGCCATGTAATCAATTACTTTTTTCTATTTTGACGCAGCTCAATTAGCAGCTTGAGCGTATTTCAACTTGGGTACCTATGGTCTATCCTTCACATTATAATAACTCCTTCCTCACGTAAGGCGCTAAGCTGTCATATATTGTCTATGGTCATAATACTTTTACCCTATTTCTGTAGCAGTAGGGTATCGCGAGACTGCAGAGCGCTAATGTCCTTGTTGGGTGATTTATAGCGAGACGAATAATCGATACTATCGTAGTCGGCGCGTTGAGTTGGCGCCCTGCTTTGTAAGACTTGGCCTCGGCCTTAAAATACAAAACACTTCCAGAAGAAAAAAAATACAAAAGACTTGGCTGCATGGGCTAAGATCCCTTCGCCTTCCCCGTGTGGGGTAAATTAAACTAAAAAAAAAAAAAGGTCTATGGTTTCAATTTTTTTAAACTTATGACACTGAGCTAACTTGTACACCTTGTAATGTGTGTCGTAATTTTTAATACTTTGACGGACGTAAGAAGAATGACTCTCAAAATTAAAGAATCAAAGACTATTCGCAGAACTCCAAAAAATTATTAAAATAACTCTTTTGTAGACCATGCTAAATCAGTAAAACTGAAGTCGGCGTCTTACAATATTTTTACCCAAAAAGTCGACTTCAGATTGACTCATGTAGGAGTTGTTTTACTGTTTTGGGGTCGGTTAATTGTTTTTTTTTTCTAAACTGAGAATGGAATAGATTATTCTTGTTAGTTCAAATATCCGTGTTAGGGTTAAACTTACCTAATTGTTAAAATTCGAAAAAGAAGTCGAAAATTCGACACATTTCCTTGAGATTTAACTATTAGATACGGTTTTTAACGATTAGTTAGTTTAACTACTGATCAAACAACAGGCCCTTAGTGTTTGTATCAAATTAACCCGATGCATTTTATCATAATCATAAACAATTTGAACCAACAGTATATTTACCCGTTGTATGAAGTATCTAAACGGGGACTAAGGAGGATTACGTTTAAAAATCTAATTAAATTACAAACTACACAATCAATTTTAATTAATCACAACAATAATACTAAACCGAAGGGGCTTAAAAATGCGTGCCCATTATCGTATTGTGTAACGCAGCTCGAGTGCATATAATATAACTGAGTGCATTTATAATGCAAGCCCCCCAGTAAGTGAATAAACGCACGTTACGGCAGGAGCAGGGGGAGCACGTGTTGAATTTCACGCTTTATTTCATAACCTAAAAGTGGTCAAAGGGCAAGCGATTTATCGTTGTAATATTACGCCCACGAATTTGTTCGCGTTTGCTCGTGCAAGTAAATATACGCTTTACGCAACGCACCCACACTCTATGTTTCTATATTCTACTCGGAAAAACTACAGGGTAATTTTTTAATCAGTGCACATATTTTAACACAATATTTTGTATCGTTAATATAACATGTTACAACAAAATCAGTTTTTTTTTTTACAAATTATCTTATTTTTACTTTCTCGTGTGGGCACCAAGACAGAAAATCACTTTTTAAAAAGCTCAACAGTAAAAACCTTTTTGCAACACGACCCTCGCACCCCTGTATTAGACGGTCTATGAATATTGCAAGTTAGTGGAATCATTGAATCGGCGATATCTCTAATGTTTTTTAAGCTAGGATAAAAATAACACAACATGTGTTATTGATTAACAATAGCGAAGATTTTTTTTACGGTATAGGAGGCAAACTAGCAGACGGATCGCCTGATCGTAAGCGATTACCGTCACCCATAGACACCTGCAGCACCAGAGGAGTAGCAGGTGCGTTGCCGGCCTTTCAAATGAGAGTACGCTCTTTTTTTGAAGGTTTAAAGGTCGTAACGATCCGGAAATACCGCAGGCGACAGACCATTCCACAGTATAGTTGTGCGAGGCAGGAAATTCAGAGTGAAACGCACAGTTGTGGACTGCCAACCATCTAAATGATGGTGGTGGAAATTTTGTCGCGTAGGACGAAGGCGGAAGGATGCGGCAGGAATTAATCCGAACAGCTCCTCGGAGCACTCCCCGTTGTATAAGCGATAGAGAATGCAGAGTGAGGCTCTACGCAGCGCCAAGGAGTCAAGCCGATCAGAAGCACGCAGGCAAACAACAATTCGAGTCGCTCTCCGCTGGACCTTTAAAAAATTACCTGTATATGCCTTTGACATATATTGTTTTTTACTCGGCCACCATTACTGTCAAGTAAATAAGAGCTATCGAAACGTTAATGTTGACGTTGATATTATAACATGTAACGGCAATATGGTTTAACTCATTAGTGTAGAGAAAAGCTAAGCTTTGTTAGTTCGTCATTGTCAATAGTAGGTTACTATAGCGCTGAATTTTGTCTAGGTCTCGCTTTGGCAAAGTGGTTTAAAACTCGACCGATTTTACAGGTTGAATTATCAGCTGGGTTATGTTATAATTATTTAAACATATACGAAACTATAGCTAGCATCGTTGAGTTCAGTGAAATCCAATATGTAAGTGATTAGAACGTCTATTTGTTCCTAACCTAAGTCAAGGATGTTTTCTATGTTTACGTAAATATTTGCTTTTATTAGTACGTATACTAAGTATACTAAGTATACGTACTTATAAAAATAGATAAGTATTATACTTACCGTTCTTTAATACAAGCACAGATACAAGCCTTGGAATAGACCAGTTTCTGTAAGATTATTTCTGCTCTTGATGGTTCCTGCGGCTGAATGTTAATATTAGTTTAAAAATCTAATATTAAATCTTGTATTTTTATACGAAATTGGTTACAAAATTCAAGATCAAATTAAATAGGTATGTTGTTTATACAATAAATGACATCGGTAATTACATAATTAAACTTTTCATCAAAAGCACCAACCTATTCTCGTCTCTGTTTGGCCCAATGGTTGTCAGGTCGAGAATGCCTCATGGCATTACTTTTCGTTTTGTGCAATAAAATTTAAATAAATAAATAAGATTCCTAAAATAACTAAACATAAAATATAATAATTATTATAGAACTGTTATTACCATGGCAACGCTCATTATAGAATAGTTTTCACGTTTCGGTTACGCTATAGGTGGTATTGTGGTACTATGAACGATATAAATATTAGCAGTTTATAGTACGCGATTAGAAAAAGATCATTATGAAACCAAGCAAGAATATTATCGAAACTACTAAAAATATGCGTAAAAAACCCGAGCGTGAGTAACAAGTTATAAGCTGCGATTATCCGGGCTTTTGTTGCGAAAACAGTTTCATCCCCTCGTTGCTAAGGGTGGCGTTTATGGGGTTTGCAAATGGTCCGGTTGATGCCGAGGTTTATGTGCTTTCTATTATGATTACTGTTCTGATTACGGGAAACGTTCGTGAGGACAATTAAGGAGTAACTTATCAGTAAAGCGAAAACAAACGCTTTTGAATTGATATGCAAAATTTAGGTTAGCATGAATTTTAAAGACCTATCGTTAGACTATGATCTTAATTAAGTTTCATTAGCGTGGAATTCGTCTGTGACTATTATATATTCTAAAATTAAAAGTACCTAATGTCTTTTTCTGGGTTTCATACTACATACTCTCCATACGTTTTTTTAAATTGCTTCAGTAGCTGTTTATCCGTGAAAGCAATATAGGCAAACTGAAACACTTGCAATTATAATATGTATATACGGATATATGGTAAGGATGGATGGCCAGTTTTTGCATAACATTCTAGGGACAAATATTAACATAAGATATTGTAAGGGTCGCTTAACATATCGGGTGGCCTGTTTGCCCTTTGCCCTTTGAAAATGATTCCATTAAAAAAATAGCGTTGTCTATGGACATTAGACATTCTGCCATCAAAAGCAAAAAGGCAGTATACGCATTACGCTATTGACTCATACTCTTTATAATATGAACGTTCGTTTTTCTTTTGGTTGGCAGTATTGGCACTGAATATTCTGCATAATTCTACGTAAGTGTTGTTTGTCACAAACTTCTAGCAATATGAAGCGACAGTTGGGCAACTAGTTTCGCTCTGGAACGAGCAACTTTTGCGTATTCCTTATAAATTCTCCACAGTGCGGAAGACTCCAAGTTCCCCGGTTTAAAGTTTAAAATTTTTGATGGCGAAATTGGGTCATTGTGTTTTGACGTAGTTAGACACAGTTTGTCTGTGGCGGCACGTTGAATAAAAAACAAGCTTTAAAAACTCGTCTGCGTGTGTTATCATGTTTTCGTGAAACAACTATCCCGGTTTAAATCACCCTTTCGCATATTTTAGTTCAGGCGTCTTCAAACTTAATATAAATTCGTGCGGACCGAGACTTTGGTTTCATGGCTGTTCATGGGGTAATTATTACCCCAATACATTAGTATTAGTGAAGTAGTCTAAGAGCCGTATTAATAAACTAATCTCAACTCTAATGCTCGTCTCGAGATGCGTCAAAACTGACAGTGTTCTATGGTTTGACGTTTACTTTGACGTATCTTGTGACCGACATCTCGGCCAAGATGAGTTATAATACGGACCTTAGTCTTCAGGGCGTACCTAGATAACGCATAAGGAACGCACTTGGTGTTGATTATGTACATGAGTGGCTATGATTATGACCAATTACCGTCAAAGGCGGGGTTTATAAAACTAATTACTAGTTACTTGTAGCTTTATAAAATCGGACCCTCGTGGTTCGTTGAACGTGGGCTCTCCCGCTTTCTTTCCGCGGGTCGGATTAGAAATCATTTAAAGCCATACACTTAAATGTATATTGCTTCGTATGGACTTGCCTTTACGAGTAGTACGATTTTTTTCGCTTTAATACCTATAGTTTAGAATTTCGTACAGATGTAGTGAAATATCCTTTCACGTCGTATTTTCTCGGAATTGTTCGTATTTGTCATGCTACTTCAGTCTGACTCAGTACCCATCAAGACAGCGTGGGGGAACGTCGCATCGCGAGAGTGATAATCGATATAGAGTCGTTAATACCCGAGTATTTTTTTGTTAATTAAGATTAAGTTTGTTTTCAGTTCTTTTTAATAGTCATGCCTGGGAAAAGTTTAGATTGACAAGCCTGTGCAATTATTTTCAACATTTATTTATATTTCTTCTTGTTTACCTACACCTCATTTCTATATATTTGATCGTGGTGGTTTTAACATCTCGGTGTGATATACTTTAAACTCGTGGTTTGACATTTGACACTGAAAACTAAAGTACTCTATTTATTTAATACAAACATGTCCCTTAATAATTCAATAATTCATAGACACGTCGACATCATTCGGAAGTAGACGTAAGTTCCGAGTTTTCACGATTAGTACAATAATACCTCAATGGATGTGAAAGGATTATTCACTAGATCTGTAGCAGACGTTTCTGTTAAATTTAAAAATCTTTATAACTCTCCATCTGAGAGTCGGGTAAAAAAACAGTCCGTAAAGTTCCATGATTTTGTGGAAAGCGGGAGGAGGGAACTGTGACTGAAGTTTTTCAAGTGACGTCATTGATCGTGATTGATGACTGATGATTTATAATTTCGTTCAGCTTCTGTTTCTGTTTGTGTTTAATTCTTTTAATGCTGTTCCAATGAGTTTGGTTAAATACTACGACACACTGTCAATTTTACGACTGTACTGCAAAATTAATACATACTTAACTATATGTCCCACTACTGGACAAAAGCCGCCCTCATGCCTCTTCACAATTCCCTATCCAGTGACTAATCAGCCCAGTCTTTACAGAACTGGACCAGTTCCTCTGGCCATCTCCTTCTTGGTCTGCCTCTTCTTCCCTTGTGTCTTGGTTTTAAATTTAATAATATGAAAAAAGTTTTCACAATGTGTTTAACCCTAGCCAATGTGATTAAAGGGGTTTGGGTAAAATTGTTGTCATTTGTAAAATTCACACATTTTCAAGGTGAGCGGCCATTCGTAAAAGTGGTAAATTATGATAGAATTATTAAAAATAAACATATTTTGTTATGTAATGTAATACTCTAAAGTGCATCGGAGCCGAGATATTTAAATATTCATACTTGGGCGTACTTTTGTACTAAAAACTGAATACTTAAATCTTTAAAATCTCCGCTCCGATATTATTTACCGCCATAAATTATACCTATATATCTATGTGTATTTAGAGGTCCTCTAAATAACTATGTAAAAATCATCTGTGGCCGCTGAAAAAAATTTACAATATTCTTCAAACAAATTTACCCAATGCCCTTTTATGGAAATAGGTCGTCGACCTAGAGGGATTTATTATTATTATGGTTTCCTACTACGACTTTTTATTAAACCTAAGCTATCGAACCGTAGTAGAAGGTTAAAAGGGCATAAATGATTTGCTTTGATCCTCGGCCAACCCTTGACCGAAATCAAAATGGCGTCATATCGTAATGTACTCATAGTTAGGTACGGGGAATATACCATTAACCACGAAATACCAATAAGTCTAAAAAACACCAAAGCAAGCTTAAAAACCCGACTTCTGATTACGATTGTCGTCTATGTGTACGTTAAATAAATACGCATGTTATATGTATACTTTTACATCCGTCCATATTTTTTAATTTAAAGATCCCTGTGGCACTTGATATGATGCTAACACGAATCAAACTCCTCGTTTGTTGAAATTAAGCCAAGCGTTTAGTTCTCGCGCCTCCGTACGCGCTGAAAAAAAAACATAGCATATGTTACTCAGGGATAATGTAGCTTTCTAATTTTGTAAGTTTCTCTTCTAAGTTTTTGAGTTTATTCGTTACAAACATACAAATCTTTGTAATATTAGCATACATCGGGGTTTTCGGTGCTGGAATGATTTAAGAAAGAGTAGAGATAAACAGATAGGTTAATCTGAGAAAATATATATTATGCCTAATGAATAACTACCTCTCTGCGAATTGTATACACTTTTATTGTATACGCTATATGATACAATTTTATTTTAACTCATGTAGTATTTTAGCTTTACTACCAAGGCTATGAGATAAAAATAAAAATAACTTTAATTAATTACCTGCAGTAAATTTAATAGTTGAACCGATTTTCAGAATAAACTATTAATATTTTTCATTTTATCATTTCATTTCATCTTTCTACGTCGGCAGTTGTAATAGGTGCATATAAATGTCATATATCAATCTTTACGCGTCCGATATGTGTGACCTATTTGCTTATAAATGAGTTGGGACCTAACTGAAGAGGTTGATAATGACTGACCATTTAGTATTCAGAAATAGGTACTTATTATTTTCCAAGTTTTTTTTTTCATTTAATTATTAGGTAATTAGGTAGAAACCTGCTACAGTATATTCTGTTTTTTAAGTCAATACCTACTCTTTGGTTAATGTCAAACATCCCCGCACCGAAAATCCCGATGTATGAATATTAGTGTAGATTAGTGAAGACTACTAATGACTACCGCTTTTCACCGGAAGATTAAACGAAGCTCATATAAGCAGATATTTTCAATGTTTTGACCTTAATATAGTCTAAGAAGCAATTATACTAGATCCAGTGCAAATTAAATTAAACTATAATCCTTTAATGGAAGGTGAGCAGTGTCGAGCTGGCAATGGACCAAATACCGGAGTGGCATTCTGAGAGAAAGATGTGAACGGATTGTAATTGGCTGGCTCTTCTGATTCAAGCTGCGGGTCATTTTCATTTCGTATTCAACTGTTTCTGAACTGAATTTGGAACAATTGGGGAAACGGCCCAGCTATTGTTGACGCTTTACCAATTATTAGCACAATGAAGTGTATAATAGGGTTATTGAGGCTTCTAATGAGCTAGTTATACAATCACAATCACTTAGTGACAATTATTGGTATTTTGGCCTATTTATGCCTTTTTAGGGTTCCGTACCCGAAGTGAGCCCAACGGGACTATAATTATATGCCTAAGGTGTCGGTCCGTCCTAACGTTTGAACCTTAATACATAACGGCTTGTTTTTTTTTCAGAATATGTGTTATTACGGCAGACTAACAAGTTTTTTATTTTTTAACTTGATTTTGTTGTATCGTAAAAACGGTTAGACATATAAGCGTCAAATTTGGTATGATTATATGACAGACCCTGAAGAAAACCAACTAAAAAATGGTGAAGTGTGACTTGGGCTCGCGCTGCGCTGATTCGAATAGAATTTGAATTCAAATTATTATTATTAATATAAGCCCATAATGTCCCACTGCTGGGCAAAGGCCTCTCTCCCCCTCTTCCACTCTATTCGATCTTGAGAGGTTTCCCTCGAGTTCTTGTCCCATGATCTCAACTCATCACTCCATCTCTTCCTGGGGCGGTCACACTTTCTCTTAGCGTTTTCCGGGAGCCAGTCTGTGGCTCTCCTGGCCCAACAATTAGGGTGCATTCGAGCAACGTGGCCAGCCCAGTCCCACTTTAGTTGGGCAGCCTTCTGAGCTACATCTATTATTTTTGTCTGGGAACGCAGCTCCGTCTTCCGATAGGAATTCAAATAGGAATAAAATAATACCTACGGTGCGGCGGTACGGAACCCTCGGTGCGCGAGTCCGACTCGCACATGACCAGTTTTTTCTAGCTTGCCTAAGTGTTCGCAGTGCTTGTCAAAGGCCTCCCTTCTTTTCCACTATTCGTCCTTATTGAGATTAACATGCATAAACACCAAGTTCAAAAAGTCGTCCAGCCATCTCGTTTTTAGAATAACATTTATTCTCTTTGATTTTTTTCTCATCTATTCTTTATATTCTGGATTAATTATTAGTAAAAATGGCAATATTGTGAATAATTCCACGTCTTGGGGCACGTTATATAAAGCTACAAGTTACAATTTTACAGGTCTTAACTGGCAACACTGCTCAAATAGCTGGGGCACGTTTTATAAAGCTAAAAGTTACAATTTTACAGGCCTAAACTGGAACACTGCTCAAATGGCTGGTCGTCATTGGTCGAGGTTGTGTCAAATGGAAACTTGTAACCTGTAAATTGTAATTTGTAGCTTTATAAAACATGCCCCTGCAGTAAAAATAAGTCATCAAAACTTTGTTTCAGTAGCCGTTCTAACTAGCACTGGCTCGAATGTCACTAGCAATTCTCACGACCAGTGTAAAATATGACTAGAGTCTATCAAAGTTATTTATAACCCTTGTCCTAAGTCGGCTAGGACTGATAGCGAAGAAACACGCAACGCAACGCCACTAACAAATTGCAGCAAAATCTAAGGGTTAGCTGAGGAGTCGAACATTTGTAAGGCTAAGTAATAGTAATCACTTTAATTGTGAGAATACGAGTATACTGAACTGTTTCAGTTTATATGTCCATCATTCATAATCATCATTCTGCGGTAATCAAAGAAGGCAGCTAACTGCAATGGAGTTATTCCCACCTGTTACCACCAATTTGTTACCACCGGTAACAGCTGGGAATTTTTTTCACACCTGTTACCACTAAAGTACTCGGTGGTAACAAGTGGGAATATTTTTCCCATTTGTTACCACTAAAATATTTGGCGATAACTACCACGAAGTGGTAACAAATTGGTGGTAACAGTTGGGAATAACCCCTGCAATGTACCTAGTAGTCGAAGCATTCTATACTCTATTGGTAACCACTTTAAGTTTAAAATGCTACTATTACTATTCTGTTAGTCGCCTTTTTCAATATTATGGCAGCATTACTCTCCATTCTAGTGGAGTGGAGTGAATTGGATATTTTGTATCCCAACGCAGTACATTGCAAAATATCACAATAATGGAGGGATATTTTTAATCCTTTGATGTTTTTCTTCTCCCTGATTCACGGCACGCCTACTCTTTCTTTCATTTGATCCTTGCTTGGTTAATCAAGTTCATGTTAAAGATGTTACCAAATTAAGATGATGCCTACTACACTACCAACTTACTTTTAAGGACGTTTGTTTACAATTTCCGTTTAGAAATATGCTTTAATTTTTTCAAGCTAACGATTTTGACCTTTTTCTGTGCCAAAGCCGGCAAATCACGTCATCGGAAATTCGTGGCAATGAAGCCAAACGCAAACTTTATACGCCACGAGACTCTGTGTCTTCACTTCGCTGCTTGAAGTTCAAAATGTTAGAAATTGGCACCCAATTACCTAAAGCCATTGTAACTTTGATTTAGAAATTTATCCAAAATGTTTAGGTACCTTACTAACAAGTTTGCCTGCAAAGTTGGCCGCTAAAGAAGCATATATTCGCCTAAAGGAACTGGCGTACTATTACAAAGCCGAGTTTGGGTTACCGGTCGAGAGCATCTCGTGAGGTTTCTTTGCTTTTCACGCCTTTGAAACAAAATCTCATGATTTTGAAAAACCGACTTGGTTGATTTTAATAGCGAAAAATATAACCCATGGCACTCCAGGGGCACTAGCAAAGATGCATTACGCTAACTAGCGTTTCTAGTCGTTTTGTTTTTAAACCAATCGCGTCACTGGTAGGTGACGTGATACGAAGTCACGTGATCTATCAGATCAATCCAACGATACCTACCCCACACTTCAAAATACATCAAGCCGTTGAGTCTCAGAAGGTTAATAAAAAAGATAAATACATTTTTATTCCTTTCTTGGGCAGTTGGGTAAATCTCTGTGCCAAGGCTTACTAGTGGAAGAGTGCTGGCGAAACCAAACGAACTCACTTTCTTATAATTTTAGTAAGAATTGTTTTTGCTTCGTCAGTGGCTTAAAATTGAACGAGGCAAGTTTTCGTGACTATGACTTGCAACTCCTGATAACTCAGCGGCTCAGCGCACCCCTGTTGATTCAGTAACACTAACTGAATAGTATATTGCTTCTATATTGATCGAGGGTGATTCTATAACGCTTTTGTAAGTGCATTATTTGACGATGTCGCAAGTAAACCTTAAAAATGTCTCTTGTAAATCCTGGCGCCTTTTTTGTTTTAAAAAACTCAAGTGAGATTGTTTAACTTTTATTTGTGTATTGCAATCATGAATAGCCATTGTTTACTAAATGGCGTGCCCCGTTCTGTTATCTTCGACATGATGGCACCAATGATGGACACTTCACTCTTAATTCAAATTTCATACGGTCCCAAATTGAGAGTTGCAAAACAAATGAATAACCTTCATTATCATCATCATATTAGCCCTTAATTATTCCATTCCAAGGCCTCCATTCTCTTCCATTCCTGACGGTTTTGCGCTCTCTGCAAACAATAACCCTTATCTTCTGTGAAATAAGAATCAAGTGTACGTCACTGGTTCTTGTCCATTACTGGTTCCGTCACGCTAAGTTTCCTTTCAAGAATGCTGTCCCTTCGAGAGCTTCTAGGTGAGCTTCTGTTGTAGACAGCATAAAGAAATCATCAACACCAGAACCATTAATACTTCTTTAGCGCCCTTCGCGTACAGTATAATGACGCGTTCAGGGTGCTGGTGCGGCTGCCGCGTCGCTGCAGTGCGTCAGGCATGTTCGCGGAGGCGCGCATCGATTGCTTCTACACCACTCTGCGCAAGCGGTGCGCGTCACTGGTGAGCAGAGTGCGCGGTAGCGGCAACAGCATCCTGGACATGATAGCGAGTAGGTTTGATTGCCCCTACATAGTTCACTGTATGCAGCTCCATGTAGGGAGCAATCGTACTTATTAATTGTGTTTTAGTTTTGTAGTTGTGAAAGTTTTGTGTAATTTTAATTTTAATTGTGATTTTATTTTTACTTTGATTTTTAATTTAATTTTAATTTTAATGTTTATTCAAATTTTATGTGTAATATGGAAATGTTATTTGAGAAATAAATAATTTTGAATTTTGAATTTGAATTAATATCAATAGTATCAGCACAATATAGCTTGCTTAATATCTTGCTGGATCATGACGTAGCTTAAGCAAAATAAAAGCCGCAAACATAACGATCATACAATCTCCCCGACCCTTTCGCAGCCGTATAAAAAGCAACGGCAGAAACCCTCGCTAAATTGAATTTTGACAAAAGACTCGGCTTGCGCTTTGTACGCGAGTGTGTCGCTCGGTCCGCCATCATTCAAACATTTGGGGCTTAGCTAACAATCTGTAATGGCTGCATTTTTTTTCGACTGCCAAATATGGTGGATTTAATGGTGAAAAAATTTGCGCGACGTTTCCCCTTTTTTAAATGTTAGGGAATTGGGTTTACATGTCGCTACATATTTTGAACTTCGCCATTTTTGAATATTAATAGTTACTATTGGGTTTTATTATTAAGTTATTTCTTACTGTTAAGTTGAGGTTTTTAATAATAGATTTCTTTTTATGCCAAGGAGAAGGCAAGCGAGCGCTCAGGCCACCTGATGGTAAGTGGGATCTGAGACCCATAGACATTTGAAATCTCAAGACTACAATCTCAAATCTGCAACTTCAAATCCGTTGCCAACCCTGAGGACAAAGATGGAATGCCTCTATGCTAGTAATTTCACCGGTTGTCTTATCCCCTTAGCAATGTGAACACTGCTGCTTGGTGGTGGGTTAATGTATAAGATGGCGGTAGCGATCCGGACGGACCCTGCACTAAATTAGGCAAATGTACCTCTATGTGCGTATAAAAACTTTAACAATACCTAAAGTAACCTCCATGCTCCTTTGCCTCCTTGTCTTAAAGATATAAAAAAGTACCTACGTCAGAATTCTCGGCATACATTCATGAAGCACTTGCGAGTCTTGTGACAGCGCTTTATCAAACGAAAGACGCTCAAATCCAATGTCAAACACGACCGAACTTTTCCCATTAAGACTCGCTCAGTCGGAAGTGTTTAAATTGAAAAACTAGTGAATTATCCCTAATTTACTCAAAGGATAGTTCCGTCAGCCCACTCATCGAGTGCTCAATGAAGCGGGAGCGACCGCAGTAACGTCATTCAAAACAGTAAAAAACAATGTAGCTAGGAAATTTATACAGTGTGTAAATGGAATACGAGCAAACATTTAAACTAGACGTAGGTTATGGCTCTATATGTCATGTAAATTTGAAATTTCGTTAATAACTCTAATACATAGAGCGCAATTAATTTTTAAAGGTCCCATCGAGCACCGATGTATAATGTAAACGAAGATTTAAGTCTTAGTCTTTAGTTATTGGGCTATTTCTGATACATTGTGTGGCAAATTAATTTGTTTGAATAGAAATGCAACTGATGTTAACGATAAAAATGTTTTTATGTTAATTAGGATGTATATTAACCGTCGTTGAAATGATTGACCCTGACCGCTTGGTTTCCGCAACGATGAGTATAAAATACTTTTGCTAAGTGAAAATATAGCACTTTATGCCTAGCTTAATTAATTGTAACAATGTATTTATGATATATGTTGTGATGTATTTAATTTCATTCTTTTTCCAAAAATATAACTTTAAAAATTAAAAAAAAAAAATTAAAAAAATATATATATATGAAAAATTAATATTTAATGTTTACCTAATGTTTAATTTGAGAGCAAGGATTTAATGTATGCCGTTGTTCAAGTTATATATTTACTGGCGTAAGATGTGGTTTCCTATAATTGGGTAAGCATCGAGTTAGATGTTTAAAATACATATAGGTAGGTAGGTAGGCATTTATTTCATACTGAAAATTACATTATTCTATCTCACATAATCATAATGAATTCACAATAAGATCGTCAAAGTGTAAAAAAATTAAGTAAAAATAATAATGAAATAAAATAAACAAACGCAGTCAAAATGTAAAAATAAGAATTAAATTAAACAAAATAAAAATATAGCAAATAAGCTACAGTCAGAAATGTCAAAAAATGTATTGAATAAAAAAAAAAACAAACAAGCATAAGTATAAGCATAAGTTGGATGTATTATCTGTTGGAAATCCTTAATAAATAAATAACTAAATAAATAAAATCGTGACGTGTCTATAATAGCTTAGAAACATCCTATACCTAAAACGCTTGTCATCTATATATAATATTATAAAGAGGATAGATTGGTATTTTTGTGTGTGTGTATGTTTGTAACGAATAAACTCAAAAACTACTGGACCGATTTCAAAAATTCTTTCACCATTAGGATGCTACAATAACCCTGAGTAACATAGGCTATGTTTTACTTTTTTGCGCGTACGGAGTCGCGGGCAACAGCTAGTTATTATATGTTTTTAGAACATCGCCTTAATTATTCGTATCATTTCGAAAGCCACAGTGTACGGTTTTTTTTTTATTTACATAATATCCAACTATTAAATAATAAATCAGACTTCCGAATGTTTTTGTGCCACGGATTACTAACTGCCAGATAGTTGTTTTACGGATATCTTGCGTCGTCATAATTATGACTTCATACCATCGGACTACTCAAATAGATTGTAAGTAATTGTACTAATACGAATTACAGTGTAACTATCTTAATAGCTATCGACAATCATCGTTTTTCTATGAGACACAAGTGACAAATCGTTGGTGAAACTGCAAAACAGCGTAAGTAACATTTTTAATGAGAAGCAAACTGCACCTGTTTTCTAAGATTTTAAGGTTTATTTTGCTCTATAATAAATTTGTTGGTTACGCGGTTTTGCAGTTTCACCGACGAAATATACTGTCAGTTGCGATTGTAAGCGAGATAGCGATAGCCAGTAGGGTTGTGTAGTACAGTCAACAGCATAAATAAGTGATCATTTATGTACCTTGTTCCTTTAACGTCGTGTTTTTAATGTCATACAAAATTGTCAAACGATTGAAGGCGACGAGGTACATAAATGATCACTTATTTATGCTGTTGACTGTACATGTACTAAGAGGCAAAAAGAATTAATTCCCGTCACTGTACTAGAACGAACTATTCCGTGAAGTTTCTGCTCTTAGTTCATTTAGTACACGCGGAGCAAGAACCGAACAGAGCAGGCAGAGCAGTGAGTGACACTGACAGCACGCCGGCCATTCCTTCGGTCAAATGAGCATGAACAGACCAGTTTCTTTCAGTGTGCTAGTGTACGAAAAGAACTAAAAGACCGAATTAGTACATTAGAGCGATTGTACTAGTTTGGAGCGATCCGCTCAGTGAACGAGCGCGTACAACCCTAATAGCCAGCCGAAAGCTATTCAGAAGCTAGGAATACTGTACAGTCGAGGACTTTAATTGTTATGCCACTATAGAACCCTGTCATAATGACAGCGTCAAACCACATGACAGAAATTACGCTTAAATGAATGATAAACGTTATGCGACAGAGTTCCATAGTGGCACAACTATTAAAGTCCTTGACTGTACTTGGTTTCATGTGTTATTAGTCCGTCTACTGCTGTGTTCCATTAAACTAAATTCACAATGAGGCGTAGCACGCGATTTTTGCACTTACTACAAAACGCGAGGAACTAAGCTGGTTATGGAGGCGAATAGTCATGATTTTTTTCACACCTTCAATAAAAGCTGATTCATGTAACAAACAGCTGAGATTATTTTTTAGAATAGCTATAAACCAAGATATAAGAATTTAACATGGAGTTTATATGGCCGACCTGTTACATGACGTCACATTGCATATCGGATCTGTCTAATCGCTGTCTAATTAGCAGTTTAAAATGCTTGTATCTTCCGTATTTCTTGGCCGATTTTAATTTTAATCTCACTTTTGGTGATCTCTTTTACGGTATTTTCATATTTCGTTGAGAAATACGATTTAAATACGTATTCCCTATTGTAGTAGCTATATTATCGCGTGTATGTATCATTGTGAATTTAGCTTAATAACGAAACTTTCATACTTCAGCAATAGTTTTACTGTGTCAGCCTGCTCAGTGCTCGATGCACCCTTTACAATGCTCCGGCAAACTTTGTGTGCAAACATGAACTTGTTCCGGACAAATCTGCATTGTTCGTGGCCCCTGGCGCGAGTTGGGGCTTAATAATCATATATTAGACAGTTTGCGAGAAACTTACATTACTTTTTTATTATACCTAAGTAAAAAGGCAAGCGAGCCGTCTGTTTCTACTACTTAGGTTATCAGAGGGCCCTGCCAAGATGCATTACGCTAACTAGCGTTTCTATTCACGAAAACGAAACGATTAGAAACGCTAGTTAGCGCAATGCATCTTGGCAGGGCCTTTAGTTGACCACGTGGTTTATCGCAACGCACTGTTTGAGTGATAGAAAAGAAAAACGTTAGTAGCGTTTGCATCTTGTCTTGGCTAGGGCCTAGTGGTCTAAGATCCGAATAGGAGACGACCTTCACCGGGCTGTTAATTCGATAAAAAGTATTTTATATCAAATTTAATATGCTAAGTAATATATGGCAATTCTGCTTGGAGTTAATATGGCCGTATTGCACGATGACGTCACCGGTGCACTTCGGATCTCTCTGTCTAATTTTAAAATGCCTGTATCATCCGTATTTCTTGACCGATTTTAATTTTAATATCACTTTTGGTGAAATCTTTTACGATATTTTCATATTTTGTTGAAAAATGCTATTTAAAAAATCCAAGCATATTCCCTATGGCTAATTTTCGTGTTACAACGGAAAAGTTTCATAGAAAATTTAATTGAGTGAGTTACTGCCCATTTTTCGATGTTTTACATTTAGCTTTAAGTCATTTAAAGCATTTAACAGTTGACAAATCTTAAGGTTATTATTACCCTTTCCTGGAAATCTTAATTAGTTTTGTCTTCTCAACGAGTAATTCACGACAGTCTCGCAGATATCCTTTCTTCTGTTAACCGAAAAGAAGAAATAGGGCAACATTTCGTCGCAAATTGAAAATAATTTTTAAACTCACTCGCGATATTACATTCCCAGGAAATACGCGTTTGAGTTCGCAATGGACTCTGTCGAAATGGCGTCTTCCGGAGTTTGTACGAATTTTTCGCGCAGGTATTACATATTCACGTCTTTAACTGGCAACTTTTGCTATTTGGTATTTGTATACATAGAGGTAGTAAAACATAGAGAGAGTGTAAAAACTGCTAATAGAATAGTACTCTTCGCACCTGTTACAAATGCCCTTCGTTAAAGAGAGTCGTCTATATATGACCGCTTTCGATTGGATTTCAAAAGCGTACCACTTTTTAGGTGTGTTCGTGTGTGTCACTCTGCATTAGTGTGCGTAAGTTTGCAGTCAGTGATGTGCGGTTTATCGATATATTAGGTTTAACCATAATTAAAAGGCAAAGGATAAGCCTATTTTCAATAATAATTATGATTGATTTCCAATTTAAAAGTGGCCTTATTTCGAAAAAGTAAACTGAGAAATTAACTTTTTTATCGTGTAATAAAACTAAAGACAGTTTTTACAGTTTTTATTTAAAAATAAAACAAGAATTCATAAGAAGTCTCTTACGTTTTGATTGATTATGTCACTACGACATAGTCCAAAATGGTCTAGGAATCAATTTCCTTTACTGTACGTAAAAAATACATATTAAATTAAAATACCGATGTTAAAATAACGAATGATCCAAATATCTACAATAAGTATTTTATGCCTATGTCTATAAAAGGCACACGCCTGTGCCATTAAACGTTGTAAGTTTCGAGATTTAAAACATCGGCCTTTTAACTGTTCGGCATCGCCATTTTAACCCAAAATGTATTCACTTTTTGATATTTAAACACATACTCATGGATATATTTACTCATTTACTTTATGAAAATATCGAAAGTTTACTTATCGATATTAATTTTGTTT
Source organism: Acleris literana (assembly GCA_946894065.1). Taxonomy (NCBI): domain Eukaryota; kingdom Metazoa; phylum Arthropoda; class Insecta; order Lepidoptera; family Tortricidae; genus Acleris; species Acleris literana. Next base: position 4,945,439 of record OX335688.1, on the reverse strand, counting down.
ACTTCCGAAAGAAAATCTAAAAATGAGTTAATATTGCACATTTACTGCACATAGTGCCTTTGTATTAATTACAAGACGTAATACCATGATAATGTTTCTAGTTATGCTTGCAAAACGGCCGGATTATGGCCGAAAATCAACAGTTTTATTGTAAAACATCACTCACCTGTGAAAGCTTATATTTTGTGGATCATTTTCTTTATTTCCCATTCGGGATTTACACCCACGAAATACACACGCCATTCCACTGAACCTATACTTAAATACTTCACTGATAACTTGTCGAAGAAATATATTTTCGGATAATTATTTTAAAATTCCGACGGATGGGCGCACAGAACAACAACAGTAATCCGACTAAATTAAGTGACACTTTTTCTTAGGTCTTCCGACTAGCCGCTTATTCTATCCCATTCGTCTTAATTTAGTAGGGTTCACATGTCGGGTATTGACCAATAAAAATTGGCTACAAAACTGTGTTGTACACAGAAGAAAAAGGTGGTACGCTTGACAGTTGGCTACACGGGATCTAGTGTTTTCCTTCATCTTTGTTTGTATACTAGGGTGATGGAACTAGTAATCGACAAGGCACCAATAATGGACACTTGATTTTTATTTTACAGAAGATAAGGGTTATTCATTTGTTTTGCAACAATCAATTTAGGACCGTAAGAAGTTTGAATTAAGAGTGAAGTGTCCATTACTGGTGCCTGTCAGCTAAAAGTGACCATCATTGGTGCCGTCACCCTATGTAAAGCAATTTTACTTTTAAGCTACTGCTCTGCCGTTCTTATTCAAAAGGACGTATCGCAGTTGCATATAGGTTTATTACTACATACAGTAAATATATGTGTAGAAGTCATTTACTTATATCAGTTTCTTGAACTAAAGTAACGGTCGAACAAGTAAATAATGAACCAAGTTATAGATGAATTACCGAGAGCGTGGAATTGCATATGTAGTGGTTGTACCGTTCGCATAAAAAGGAAAACCATTTAAGTTTTTTTCTTAATTTAATGAGATTACCCTAAACAAGTTGAATAAGTATGTCCTGTTTTTGCTTTTAGTCGCTATCATTTATTTAAATTTTCATCTTTAAGGTTGGAAATTACTTAGGTATGGGACAGATGAAAATTATATAAATATACCTAGTTCTCCTGATGACTTCTTGATCAAATTATCTATTGTCGACGGACAAGTAGGTACGTAACTTTTTCTTATTCGGAGAGAGGATTTTTTTCGTTGTTTTGAATTTGTCACTCTTACTCTAAGTCATAATTCTATAAATAGTCGAGAGAGAAACACCTGTAGCTTTGTCAACTAATTGGGCAGCGGTGTAAGGTGAATTTAAATTTTTCATTTGTTCGAGTTCAAAGTATTTATGACAGTTAAAATTATTTGTTTACTTTGACTCTCAATCGGACCAAAATTACTGCTACTTTCTGCCATAATTTTTACAAACTGTGTAACTTACAGTCGTACGTGACCAGTCAAAATAATTCTGAAAATTGCGAGAATACAATAAATTAAGACGTATATTTTAGTGCATTGTAAAAAGTAGGTATTTAGAATTTGACGCTGAAAATATTTTTATACTTACTTATTTAATACATAACAATACTCTTTTTATGCTGATGGTATGAGAAGTTGAGGAAATTTAAATATAGAATGCCTGTAAACACATATTACCACTACATATGCAATTCCACGCTCTCGGCAATTCATCTATACCAAACTAAAAGCATTATACAGTGCAACCATTTTCTTAATAGCGATCGGCAATCTTCGTTTTTCTATGACACCCGAGTGACAAATATACTGTCAGTTGCGAGTGCAAGCGTGATAGCGATAGCCAGCTGAAAGCTATTAAGAAGCTGGGAATACTGTAGGGTGATGGCACCAGTGTTGGACACTTATAGCTGACAGGCACCAGTAATGGACACTTAACTCTTAATTCAAAGATGATAAGGTTAATAATTGATTGTGGCTAAATAAATGAATAACCCTTATCTTCTGTAAAATAAGAATCAAGTGTCCACCATTGGTCCTTCTCCATTACTGGTTCGGTCACCCTAAGTGTGTAAGTGTACTTCCTTTTAATATATACTAATATTAAGAGGTAACCTATGGTGCCACGCCCCCACAATAATAAAAAGGGATGGCTTTATGTGCTTCCGCGCGAAGAATGTGAGATGGAGATAGTTCGCTCGCGCCTTGACGGCAGCGTTAAATTCAATTAGTCGCTGTTTACTTTAAAACCACAACATTTATTGAAAAAATGTTTTGCCAGGATTAAGAAGTTACATATCCTCAACTATTGAATCGAAAATCATCGTTAAAGATTATAGGGTTTCGAAGATTCAACCAAAAACATGCAAAAAAAGGTGTCATGTTTGAAAAATAAAAGTATCGAGGATTTTATTTCTAATCGTATTTTCACGTTTGCCAGTCTCAAGCAAAAATGATCAAGTTTAATATATCCAAAAAACAGATACAAGGGCGTTGTGGTTATTGAGATCCAGATCACGGAACACTCCAGACTTTAGCATAGGTGGCCTCTTAATAAAATAATGTTAAAGTAACTTTGTTTGTACGCTTTCAAGCGCTTTATTATAATATTTATAATTTATAATACTCGTAAATTCCAAAAAATCTTTTTGTTATTAATATTTTACCCCATTCCCTAGTTGTCATGACGACTCATGCTTTTGTTTCACACAAAGACCGCCATTCTCAATTGGTTCTCATTTACAATTACACAAATTTTCTTCCTTATCCGGAAAAACGTTAAATCAAAGTCTACCTGCAGCTGGAAACAGTTATAACTCAAAATGACCGGTTGAAATCAAATTATTCCCGCTCTAAAATGAGTGGATATTTCAATTAAACCCCGTCCTCGTTCGCCGCAAAAGAGTTCAAAGCCAGACTATTTAAATATTTCAGCGTCTATCTGCCTCCCTCCCCGTGCAGATCGATCCCCCCACATTTGTACGTAATGCCGTTTTTTGCTCGTTTTGTCTATGTTAGTAATTAAACCGCTTGCGGCGTTTTTCACCAACCTCGCTAATGTTCTCAGAATTTTTCATTATTCTGTTGGTAGCGTCAGATTTTAGGAAAAATTGTGAATTTTCTATTGTAGGATAAAGGCCGAGCCACACCGGATCCGTGACGTGCACGTGCACGTGCGCGTTCGTTTTCCACTGCGTTGTATAGTATGAATTCTCATTACGACAAGTCACTATATAGTCCATTCGCTTAGATAGTGTCACTACACTTGCACGTACTTGTGGTTATTGGAATAAAATACGCATATAATTCGACATAAACTGCCAAATTTACTTGCGCCGTAACACCCGCTAGTGAATTTGGCAGTTTACATCGAAATATATTCGTATTTTATTACAATAACCACAAGTACGTGCGAGTGTAGCGACACTATCTAAGCGAATGGACTATACAACGCGGTGTATAGCGAACGCGCACGTGCACGTCACGCAAGCGTTGTGGCTGGGCCTTAAAGCTGATTTGTGAGATCAATTGTGTTAATCAAAGTGTCCTTACAGTCAACCAATTTGATTTCTAGTCCACTTTGGAGCACTTTGGACAATGTTGACTATGTTGACGTTGTCAATAGGTACTTGTCAACCAAAACGTAAGAGACTTCCTATGATTTGGTTTACAACGTCACGTTGACAAAGTCCGTAGCGGCTTGGTTGGCTTGCATTGGTTGACGGTACCTATGCTGAAAATTGCAAACGGTACTGCCTACTTAATGAAACGCAGAAGTTATTGCTATTCCCTTGAGAGATGTACATTTTTCCGGGATAAAATGTACCGTATATCCGTCTCCGGGCTATCGAATATCAGTACCAAAATGTTACAGGATTAGGATTCTAGGGATTTTTTTAATAACTTCCTATCGACCCGTCCTATATTCGGTTTGGTTTAAGTATGTGACTTTTCTGTAACACCCTTACATAAAAAGCGTCCGCTTGAATCACTATTCGTAAAATCCGTTGCGTATTTTGAAAGATCTTAGCGTGCATACAGAGGGACAGACGGCGGGAAGCGACTTTACTGACTATTCTGTTCGAGAGCAAGTAATTTAATTATCATATGACCTGAAAGTCGTCCAACACCGATGTATTAGTTCTCTACGATCTCCAAAAATGTCGGTTTTGTGCTACTCTCATCGCGTCCATCGGTTTCCCGCAATCTTCAAAAGATCGTTGGTCCACCTAGTTTTTGTTGCCACCCGTGATTGTGGCCAACTCTTCGCTTTTTGGCACGCAGTCACCATTCCAAACCTTACCGCCTCAATTCGTATTGTACGAGTAAAAATCACTTACATTAAATCACTAAAGCTTTACGTAATTTAGGGATAAGCAAAGGATTTATTCAAATCTACGACTACACAAAACACGTAACTACGGAAAAGATAACGCCTCCTGAATTGTGAAGAAACCCCCACAAGTATTTTCTTTTTATGCAGCGAGCCGCAGTGCCGGTATTGGGTTTCCTCGTTAAAGTGTAACCGGATTGTCCTCACTTGCTCCCGGCGGCCACAGGTCTTCCTACCGCTTTGTTTATGGGAATCTCTTTATAAAAATACTGGCAACATTACTTTCTTTTTAAATTGTATGCTAGAGGGCGTCAGGGCGTCAAGATATTTTTGAAGGTCGTTTGCTGACATTTGTATTTTAAACATAGAAACAGTGTTGTTACCTTCAAGGATAGTTTTTTTTTTAAATGATTTGTTTGAATAGTTTATTGCTCGAAAAAAAAATTGTGCACAAAAAGATTATGTATGACCCTTTAATTAAAATATCCAAGAACTTTTCTACTGTTTTCAGGTCAAAGTCTTGCTACTATCCCAAAACTTGGGTTTTACTTTTGGTAGTATATTTTCTAGAGCTTAAGAATTTCAAATATTTTCACGCACTATCTCTGAGATTTGATTTTTGAACAACAACATGACGGTTACCTTCTGGAATGGAGTCGTGGATTTTTAGTCTATAATAGAGCAACAGCGAGAAAATCCCCTAATAACCAATAACTTTTACAAGAGTTTCATTTCACCAAAAGAATTGCTCTTATGTTAAGTACTTTCAGAGAGAAAAAGATTGCCGCAGGATATCTTATACCCGTATTCACAAACAATAGTTAAGGGATCCTTCACTGAGTAAACGCTCTGCGTTCAATACAGCTTTGTGATTGGTCCTTTTTGACCGACCTTTTGTTTATGAGACGATTTGAACTACCCTGTGCGTTCGTGAGCACTGTGAGACCTCATAGTGATGTTTGTGAATACGGGTGTAAGTCTGCCTTAGATCAAAAATATATGAAAATGGACAGGAGTAGCGAGGACTATTCAATTGTTTCATATCGCAGAAATAGAGAAGACTATACGGAGCTGATTGCTATCCTTCACTAGTCAGTTTTAAAAGATACATGACCAGTGATCGGAATAGGTAGAGCTAATTTGCCTAAACTTGACGCATATTCATTCATGCGTGAGAGAGATGGGAATACATTATTGAATGAACATGCATCAAGTTTAGGCAAATTAGCTCACCTATTTCCGATCACTGTACCTACATGACTGCTATATACTTCATATATCCTGAAAGCATACCCTTAAATTTGTCATATCAACATAGTTGCCAGAGTTTCAGCGCATTGTAATATTTTCCCGGCCGTTTATCCAACCTGCTTTGCATAACGCCGTGGCTCGACAAAGATAAAACATTTTACGCGGCATTCGCTCCGTTGATAGCTGAGTTTTATAAACTATCTAGGCATTCTGCGACCCTAGTACCCGTACTTGAATAGCAATGTGATCGAAACATGTTTTTTAAATGAAAAGATAATTTGATAATGCTGATGATAAAGTTAATGATGATTGACGACGCGTTGGCCTAGTGGTAGTGTCACAGCCTACAAAGCTTGCGGTCCTGGGTTCAAATCCCGGTAAGGGTTGGGTAAGGGCGGATATTTGTGTGATGAGCGCTAATATTGGTTTCTGAAAATTGGTTTGCAAAAAAAATGTGGCTTCGGTGGGCCAGGTTACGTAGAAGAACTTTTAAGTTGAAACTTTACGTAGCCCTATGATTATTTTAAAGGGATCGGGTTTCTATATAATGTCTGCCCCTAGTATTTTCGTTGATAGGGTCCGGGGACCCACAAAAAACCTAGATAAACCCAAAAAAAATACTAGGTGTTAACTGACACCTTCTCGGGAATCGACAAATTTTACGGGATATAAAGTATCCCATGTCCTTCTCCAGGGTTAAATCTATCTCCATTCCAAATCTGATTTTAAACTGTGAAACCGAAACAAACATACAAACAAACAGAATAACTTTCGCAATTATATACCTATTATTGATTACGAATACCTGGCAGGATACGAACCTAAAAGAAGTTCCTCGTAAGGCCCATCATACTAAAATCAGACAGTTTTTTGTCAGTGGGACTTTAAATCTACCATCAAGGCAACAAAGTTCAATTTCGATCGATCGACAATGCCATTTTCAATTTATGAAGAAAGGAAAAAAAACTTTATTCTTATTGCAATACAGTTCAAATTAAATTGCCTTGGTAATGAACATCCTATTGCACACTGGGCTTTACGAGGCTAACAAAAATCAAAGCTTTCAAAACCCGAATGCTGTGTGAATAATGTTGTCAATATAATGTTAATTATTTGTTATTTCTTCGCCAATTTTACATAAAAATTAAATAGGTACCTACCCTGTGAAACCTGCGACACTAAGACGAATCTAAGGACACGGATCCGTTCAGCTTTAACGTACATACATACAAGACAAAAACATTACCTTTCTCCTTCGGTAGTCGGGTAAAATTTAATCTTAATTTTCCTCCAGTAAAATTTAATTTAAAAACTGCCTTTAATAGCATTACTCGAAGAAAACTCAATCAGGGACGAACAATATCTTGTTAATACCGTCTCAAATTAATAACTCCATTGTTATTATCCGACGTGAAGTCCGCAAATAATGATCAATTTGTTCGGGATTCCGGGAATTCATTGTGAAAGGTCTCGAGTTTCCGGAAGAATTGTTTTGTATTGAAATAATTAAGATGAAAATGATATTTATTAAATGGTTGGCAAGATGCTTTCAATAAATAAATAAATATCAGGGGACAATGTCACACCAATTGACCTAGTCCCAAACTAAGCTCTAGGCTTGTACTATGGGTACCAGACAACGATATAAATACTTATACAGAGAAATATATACTTAAATACATATAAAAACATCCATGACTCAGGAACAAATCTTCGCGCTCATCACACAAATATCTGCCCTTACGGGGATTCGAACATTATGAACCCAGGACCGCTAGCTTCGTAGGCAGGGTCACTACCAACTAGGCCACCTCGTCGTCAAATATATATGCTTAAACAATTATATATGCTTAATTGCGTACATGTAATCAATGCAGTGTTTGTGTCGATTCGTAATATATTTTCTATCAGTAAAAATAAAAATAAATATTTATATGTTTGTCCTCTATGCGTTCCGAAACCATTGATCAGATTGTGATGAACCTTTGATAGGGTGTTATGGGGACGGCGGCGAGGGTTTCTGGCTCAAAAAATCTGTCTACTTTTTTACTTTAAGTGGCATTGAAATGCATGCCAGGTACAGCTAGTAGCAGATACCTAAAAATTATGAGGTTTGGTAAATTTTAGAACGAATGTGAGCACAGAAAACAAGGAATTGACGCAAGGAGTTGAAACCCTTGTGAGCCCACTAGACATTATGGTTGCCACGAGCCATAGCCATGATAAAAAACCGGTCAAGTGCGAGTCTGACTCTCGCACCGAGGTACGACGCTCATGATCATATTCCGATTTCATTATTTTACATTCTTTTTTTTATTTGGTATTAAATCCGCCGTAATAAAGCATTCTGAAAAAAAAAACATCCCGCTGTCTATTACGGTTCAAAAATCTCGTTAAAGTATGACAGACGGACGGACGGACGAACGGACAGCAGAGGCATAATAATAGGGTCCCGTTGGATTACCTTTCCGGTACGGAACCCTAAGAACAAAAAGCATTTCATGTGAAAACGTAACTTGGATTTGAATCAAAGTTTTTCTGGACCTGCGGAAGGCTAGATTACAATAACACAGACCGGCAGACACGACTTTTTATGTATATTTAATACGGAATACAATCATCGCGGTCAACTCGCCAAAGGGTGTCTTGGAAGTTTTCTAATTACAACTTTCCCCGGGACTTAGTTTCGCTATTACAATGTTTAAGTCAAACACGGTGAACTTCGCGAGGCTATAGGGAAATCGCTAAGATACGGTCTCGGGATGGCGTGCGTGGTTAACCAAAAAATGTACTTGCTTACAACACACAACACTGAAAAAAAAAAAAAAAGAGACATGGTCTGGATGTAAAGCCAACTCTAGGCCTCTATTCCACAGGGCAAAACCATATTGCCTTTGACGTGTTATCGTATTTAGGCATTGCAATCCCACGCGGGATCCCGCATCTTTGAAATTATGTTATAAAATCAAATTGACTATACAGATTGTTGAGTGAAAATCAACTTTTATTAAAAAATCTTACATTAAGCAACAGAAATTATTTCTTTTCTATTAATTAAGCATAAGTAATTAGTAATCTGTTTTCTTAGATTCATCTTTAAATGTTTGCCATAGTTTAATAGTTTTGTTTGATTTTACCTTACTCCTAACAACAGTTTTATATTTTTAATTCAGTCTAATTCATATAATGACGAATTATTCATTACTTTATCGTTGATTTTGGTTCGCAAATCCAGGGCAACTTTGTGAAGTAACCTCCAACACTGGCGAAGAATATGCATCAAATAAAATATCAGTGAAAAGATGATTCTGAATGAGCAAGCGGTCAAGAACACTCCAAGCCATTGAAGTGGATGCCCGCCATCTTCAATGGTGTGCCCAATGGGACTGGAAGACGCCGACGACAACGACGATTCACTGTACAATTGCTTATATATACTTGACATTGGCAAAATTACATAACTTGTAGACGCCATTAAAATAAATAAATAATAATAACAATACCTACTTAAATAGTAGATTGTAAACCGAGGGAGGAAAGGCACCTATTTGACACGAGGTCTTTTGGCGCTCGAGCAAAGTGTGAAACAAAAGGTGACTTTCGCCCGAGTTAAACACTATTTTTCATGTCGACTATGAGGAAACTTATTTTTTTAATGTACTTAACTACAACTAAGTATAGTTTCACCGAAGAGTGGCTGTATAACATTTTAGCATGGCTCAGGACAGGCTTAGTATTTTTTTTAATAATCTAACTACAAAAATGCTTTATAATGTTCCTGCTACTGCACCAGGTCCATTGGCATAGTTCTTTTCATCTCACTAGCTCGGAAAGCCCTTTCTGTTTGTTTGATATCTATTGAGAAAATCGCTTTTTATCCACTTGTGAAGAAAGAGTTTCGACATTTTAAGGCAGCTTAAGTGATATTTGCCAGCTAACAAAACGTAAAACGTTAAAAGTGCTGAATTTTTAACGTCACAATTAATTAATTGCATCGAGTAAAAAACACTAAATACAGTCTTACAACTTTATTTTAATTCATAAATATCAGCATTCAACAGTAACCTTCATTCTTGTTGTAAAAACGGATAAAATGTTCTGACAGTCCAAGTAAGTCGAAGTGCGAACAAAACGCATCCGAAATAATAAAAAAAAACTTAAGTCAAAACTTATCAATTAAGCCGTCAACGATAAATATTCGCATGCTTTTTTTTTAGGCTGTGTGGATCAATGTCCTTTGCCTTTCTCTCTGAGATAAAATTCAAAAAAAAATCGCATGTTTTTCTAGTTTGTTTTGTTATTAAAAATGAGTGATTCGAGTGACGAAGACGTATTAACACCTGTGGAATTACGGGAAACCGTGCAAAATGCGGAATTGAGCAAGCAAAGTGACTGGATAGTAGAAACCCTTTTTCTTATTTTCCTCGCTGTAGTGAGGTGAAAAGTTTTGTGTTATACACGGGTGAAAAGTTATTTTACGTCTCGTGTGTTGAAACACTCGCAACGCTCAGGATTCCATTTTTGAACCACTCGCTTCGCTCGTGGTCAATCATAGAATCCTTTCGCTAGCTCGTGTTTCAAATGAACACTCGCAGGTAAAATACAACTTTCCCCCCTTGTATAACAAATAACTATTTTCAAATTACGTTTCTTCCCTAGTGTTGACATGCATCACTTTTAACCCTAATCTAAGATTATGGCCTACTTTCAGAGTATGATAATATAAAAAAACGTTTAGATCCTAACCGATTGCAAATTTAACATCGGCTTTAATAATTATCCTATTTTTAATCTTACTTTGCTATTTTCCCGCTCTTCTTCGAAATCCCGAGATTAATTCTTCAACTCGGAAGTTCCATTAATACTAAAAGGCAACAGGGTAATAATCAGGCGAAGTTGGGAGCCCCCCGGGTAACTTTTATATTGAACCGAACACGACAGCTGGTTTTCTCCGTTCGAAACATTAAATACGAATCTCGTTCCTTTTTTTTCGCAGTTATAATGTAATCCAGTGAAAGAGATAGAGTTAACAATACCTTAAATTTGGATTTAGGCCGTCAGGCCTTGCCTTTATAGTAAATTTGTTTTTATCCAAAATGCGTCCGACCTGTCTCACCTGGGGCACGTTTTATAAAACTACAAGCTAAAATTTTACAGGTCTAAACTGGCAACACTGCTCAAATGGCTGGTCGTCATTGATCGAGGTTGTCTCAAAAGGAAACTTGTCACCTGTAAATTGTAATTTGTAGTTTTATAAAACAGGCCCCTGGTCGTCATTGGTCGAGGTTGTGTCAAATGGAAACTTGTAACCTGTAAATTGTAATTTGTAGCTTTATAAAACAGGCCCCTGATGTTAACCGACGACGAGGTCGAAGGTGGTACACGCTTACCCAGAACCTATTCACTCCTTGCCTTTAAAACACCAAGGTTATACAAAGCTTTTGATTTTTAAATCGTTAAATAGATAATGTAGAGAACGCGAATCCGTTACATAATACCAGTTCCTAATAAATATCTAATAGTTATTTACGGACGGTTACGCAGAGTCGCGTACAATACTTTATCTACACACATATCATAAGTCCTCTATTTTGCGTTCAAAACCCGTAGGCAATGACCAGCATTACCTGTGGTAGTAAGTGACAGCGATGACAGCTGTCACGTAATTTCATTACGTTATCGAATATACACATATATTTAAAACGACCCATACACGAGGTCTAATCCTAAATATTAAATCCTGATTTCTCCCTTCGATTCTCTCAAACTAGTCAAATCCGAAAACGAGTGTTCGAATACGGATTACGCCATCGTATTTGGAATTGAAGTTGGTGTTGCCACAGAAGGAAACAAACAACTGGCAATCGTAACCTCCTTGCTATTCCTCACTCGCGCACCATATGTTAACACAACACATGATATAAGACTTGAATATGCAACGTTGACGGTGACTTGGGATGCAGTAGGTAAATTCAGACATATAGTATATCAGAATCAGCAGGCAATGAAAACGATTGTGATTGCGAGTGTGTTTACGCGAAAGGCCTGCCGAAAAAGATTTATTGCCACTCACAACACAGTACTTTTACATACATTACTTAATAAATAAATACACATACTAAAATATAATAAATTAAAACAATGACCTATGTGGTGTGTACCTCCCTCTCAATGTGGGCACAGTGCATTACATTACAAGTAGGTAATCACGACAGAACAAAACATTACACGTATAAATTAATTAACGAGACCTACATAATTTTTATTATGTCACTTGTCGCTCAGTGCGTCTCTTTCGTTTCAGACTAGGTAGAACGAGATTACCGAGCAACAAACAAGTTTGGCGGCAGCTTGTGCTACCCGCCAGATTCTCATTATCCCTACTGATAATATCTCTTTCAGCGACTTTTTTTATTTCCGTGACGCACTTCATCAGTTTCATGTGAGAAAATTTAAATTTAATCATTAAATTGATTTTGTGCGTTACTAAGAATATATTCTGTGATAAAATAAAGTTCCCTGCGTAAAAATTAAGTACAAACTTACTTTTGCTTTTCTACTATCATATTAGTCAACCGGGTGGTGGTAGGACCTTATGCAAGGTCTGTCCGGATTGTTACCACCACCTTACCACCAAAAAGCAGTGTTTTACTGTTGTTTAGTTAGTGTGGTCGTAATAAAGCGATGAAATTACTAGTATGGAGGCATTTCATCATAGTGCTCAGAGTTGGTAAAGTTTTTGCAATCCTCAGTACCCTTACCATGAGTTACAATTACCGTTCTCTCTAACGAGTCGAATGCTCTGTCCCTCGCAGACCTCGCAGTATTCTTATAGAGTGACAGCATTCGACTCGCTAGCGAGTACGGTAATTGTAACTCATGGTAGAGGCCCAGATTGCACAACTCCATTCACAATTCATTATTTTAATTAGATCCTTACTTACCTTTAAAATGGCCTGTGTATTTGCCTTCTACATCAGCACGTACAAGAAGAAATGAGAACATTTTTAGTTTTCCACACTTCAGCCGCTTAAAAGCACTTCTCGAGTCCCAAAGTGAAAAGAAGAAACAAGTGGAAAGGAAACGCCTAACGCTGAACAAACATTCAACTTTCCATTGTCACGGCGCCAGTTGTGGCCAAGCTGAGCCATCGAGGGCCATTGTTGGCCATTGTTGGCCATTGCACGCCATTGTTGGCTTGTGGGCCATCCCAGGCCATTGTGGCGCGTAGATTTTAAACGCCGGACAATGGAACTGGCGGGTAAAATTCGTTGTTTCAACATGGAGCTGGCTGGAAAAGTACAATGCGAACTTGGTTTTTAACTCGTTCCGGTAAATTGTTTTAATAACTTTCGGCGCCAGACTTTTCGTCTGTCACAGCGGGTCCGTTCTGAGTGTTAACACGGTAAAACAACTTGTCTTTTCTCATTTAGATAAAAAATGTTGCCATGTTTTAGATTTTGAACGCGCGTAACTTAATGGATTTTAAGGTTAATTTCGTATGAAACTTCAGCGCCTTTTGCTTATTTAGGGAAACTCATTAATACCTATAATGACATTTATGTCTTTTTTTCTGTGAACTTTAAACTTAACTTGGGCAATTACGCGGGTAAATTAAATAACCCAAAACATTGCATTTCCGGTATATACCGAATTTATCCAGTAAATTGTACCTGAAATTTGTGGATTTAATTTACCCAAAGGTATAACCGTTTCGATAAACACGAAGAGGCCCGCTGCTGGTTGGCATATTTGCTATTTATTTTTCACCTTTACCTACATATGTATATTTACTGTTGTATAATACATAGATACATAGATCTATGTAAACCTATCTCATTATTATTTAAAAAAGTCCCATTCGTCACAATTAAGTTATTTTAGACTTCATTATTTCAACTACTAGTACTCAAGACAAATGTAGACGAAAATGTCAGCCATTCCAAATAAAAGGATTATATTAGCTGCTGTAAAATGTTGAAGGAGTCGCGAAGTATGCTTCTCTCCTTACAAAACTTGCAACAGTTATTATAACTCCAACTTTATTTGCGACCTTATTAGTATGCAGGGAAGGCTCGTGCTTTGGCAACGAAATGGTAGATGCGCCATTATGGTATAGAGTTAGGGTAGTATAGTGCACTCGCGGCAAATTGGCCACTCGTGTTGCAGCGGCTGCAGCTCCTTATCTACCTTATCTGGTAACTGTATTCTTTAGTGGATTTCATATAAAAACTGACATTACTTTATGAAGTGATATACCCCTTCTAAAACACGGAAAAGAGGTTGTTTAGACGTGTTTAGCTTCTTCTCTTGATGTGTCTTTAGAGGACGCCTGTAGCTTTGTACGATTAGGTACGCATAGATTTTGTTTTCCGCTATTATTTGCTTTCTTTTAGCTAGGGATAAAATTTCGAAAAGGTTTTCTTTATGCAGCTCTACATAATTTCAGGAGGATTTCTTTTTATTTCTTCGTTCTGTAGGTAGTATTTAAAAATAAACTGTTACAGTTACTTAAAAAAAAACAGGATACAATCTTTGACGACTTAGTGCATAACCTAGTTGGTAGTAATTCTGTTTATGAAGTGATTCGGTTACAATTCCCGGTAACGGAAAATGATTTTATAATGATCAAGTATTTTTCCTAAGTCTTGAATGTTTTTCATGTATTTCTCTATATACTCGTAAGTATGTTTGTCGTTAGACGTTCGACTAAGAATAAGAAGTATTTATTGTCACCCAAAACCAGTAAAATACAAACCAAATTTTAATTATAGCAGATGTACAGGCTAAGTTGCAATGGAAGAGGTCACAAAAGAGGGCAGCGCAAGGAGACACGCGCAAAAAATAGTATCTCCAGGCAAAAGAGAAAGCCTCAAAAAGAGTAGCCCCTCCCATAAAGATGGTATCCACAGCCACACAAGCGGTCCAAAAAAGATCTCCGACCCAACCCTTCCATTGTCGGGCAAAAGAAAAGAAGACCGTAGTCTGTAAGCATGCAAGCGTCAGGATTCCCACTCCGCGACTCACATAGCTTTAAGTCTGAGTCTTGGGCCCCTCAGGCGATTACCAAAAAAAAAAAAATATATAAAAAAAGGTGTGACAAAAGGCACAGACTCAGCATGTGCTGCGAGCGCGGGCGAGAGCTCGAGCCTTCGCAGCGCTGGTTTTCAGTCTGCCCCTTTCCGCACTCAGTCTAGTTTAACACAATTTAGCAGGTAGATCAGATAGGATACAATTTATTTATACAGTCTAGATGAACAAAAGAATTTCAAAAGCTAAAAAATAAAAGCGAAGTTATTTAAAAACACATGTAGGAACAGCAGGAAACTCTTTGATATAAACACCATTGAAACGAGTTTTTTTTATGTAGCTTTTAAATTTTTCGGCTTGTTTAACAGTAAACACCGCAATTTGCATTTAAAAGTTGACTGGGACATTTTTCTTCGTAAAGGAGGCGGGAGATCATTCCAAATTTTTGATGCCGAAAACCTGAAACTACCTCTAAAACCAACTGTTCTATGATACGGAATAAGGACCTTATTATCTACTTGGCTACGTCATCTTTCATCCAAGTTATCTTTTGGTAAAGGTAGTCTGGCTTTTTATTATACGCGAAATTGACAGTCTCTTCTAGTAGTAACTTATTAGTTTTGCACCATTACATTTGTTAGGTGTATATCGCCCCAACTAATTTGAACCCATTTTTGAATTAATCTGATCCATAAAGGCCAGCATTATCTCTAATATTTATCTACACCGTACATGATCTAGCAGAAGTACAATAAGTCATACTCCACGTCGCAACTGACAAGACAAATGGAAAGCAAGCACTTGACCGGGAAACCGGGTAAGTCTGCCCGGGTGTTGACCTTTGAGGAAATTTGGTTGATTTAATGTGTATGTTTCAGTGAAATGTGACATATTTTTTTGTCTCTATGTAAAATGAAACGAAAAAAAGATTGCAGAGTTTATAATCTACATTTTTTTTAATCTATTTTCTTAGCCTAATCATGAGTAAGACAAAATATAGTAAGTAATAGATACAAATGTAACAAAGCGTCTTATTTATGTATTTGTGGCGTTATCTATGAAAAGGGACCTTATTGTCGATGGCGCTTACGCCGCACTGCGTCACGCGACGTTGTATTTATATCGGAGCATCTCTAATAATGGCGGAAGCGCCATCGATAATAAGGTCCCTTTTCGTAGATAACGCCACATTTATCTATATAAGTATGTTTATCGTTGTGTAGTACTCATAGTACAAGTCTAGAGTTTTAACTAGGTCAATTTGTGTAAGGTTGACCCTGATATTGATTAATAAATAAATCAATATAAGAATACCGCACCATTTTATTTCATAACTGTTGGGTGTATGCCTCTCCAGACTTCTTACAATTTCGAATCAATCTGATTCATAAAGCGTAGCATTCTCTTCTCTTTTATATTACTACTATTATTTGATATTATTATTTTTATACTTTTGTTAGTTTCTGTATGATTATTTGGTTGGCTGGTTGAGAATGCCATTAGGCATTAAGGCCGCCATTTGTCCTTTTTTTGATAAATAAATAATATTTAGCTATTAGCAGAGCTACAATAAGTCATACTCCACGTCGCAACTGAGAAGACAAATAAAGCAAGCACTTGACCGGAAAACCGGGTAACTCAGCCCGGGTTTTGACCTTTGAGGAAACTTCTAGTCGATGCCATGCTTCAGTGAAGTGTGAAATTATTTGTTTTTTTCTTTCATCTGTTTCCCTTGTCAAAACATAGTAATACGTGTCGGTGTCAATTGAAATATGCAAAGGTGTAAACAAATTAGTAATGCTTGCCACATAACTTAAAATTTTCATCTAAATTGTTTTAATAATAATAAAAATATAATTAACTAGCGACCCGCCCTCGCTCCGCTTTGGTTTATCTATGTGTTTTCTGTACCATACATAAATAAATCAGAATGTATCATACACAACAATAAACTTCTGTCAAGTGAAAGGTGAAAACCACATTAAAATTCGTTTCGTGGTTTAGGAGGTGTTAGCGGATGTGCAGACATACAGACAGACGTGGAAAGCGAGTTTGTTTTGTACTATGTAAAGAAGATAAAGATAAATCGGAAGAAGAATCGGCTATAAATCATATACAATCCCTAACTTAATCTCCTAAAGGACATGATTATCGAGTACTTATTAATATTATTTAATAATTGGTTTGATTGGTTTAGAATTTTTTGCCCATTTCAATTAAGACCGACAAAACGCTTCAAAACAATGTTATTATAATGTTTAAAAACAATGAGTATAGGCTGCTAAACACATATGTTTTTCAATATAAACCTGTTTAATACGTCACAAGTATAATCTAGTCTATTGGAGATCATCTTGCCCGGGCCGGGTAACCTTCCGGACATGACCCGGGCGTTGACCTTTTGGGAAAATTTACATTTGTGTGATACTTACCACAAATCTCGGGCTATGCCTCTGATAATTAGAAATGCTTGGACTTATCTCCATAATGCTTGCCTGGTTTATGAGTTATGACCTTAGAGCAAGTTTTTTAAATTATAAAAAAGAAATAATTACTTGTTTCCTTGTTTTGATATACCTACCTAAGTATATTTTTTAGTGAGTGTCGTCACAAAGGTGGCGAATTTAAAATATCACCAGCTGATAACACGAAATGCATAACGACTGGATAGGTTTAATTTAAATTGTTGCCTTGTGAAGAAGTAGAAAAAAATATTCAAATATTAAAAATGTCCTGGGATAAAAAACTTACATTATTTTTGATATTTTAAAATGTATCACAAATCATGTAAGAATATTTTTTGGTCATTCATTGTCGTCTTAAGTTTTAAGTGTATCAAGTATCTAGGTGTACATATTTCTAAAGCCGCGTACGGATAGCCCGTACCCTGCTACGCGTAGTCAGTTACGCGTGTCCTGAAACGCTCTATCCGTAGCTGCAGCTACGCGTACACTTTTGGAGCACGCGTGCCGCGCGAACTGGCTGGCGCGCTAGCCGCCGGCAGTCTGTCGTTATAGGCCCAGCCACACCGCTTGCGTGACGTGCACTATACTGACATGTCGTAATGAGAATTCATACTATACAACGCAGTAGAAAGTGCACGTGCACGTCACGCAAGTGGTGTGGCTGGGCCTTAAGAGGACGCCGTCGTTCTGGTAAGCCGCGTACGGATAGCCCGTACCCTGCTAAACACACGCGTAGCCGACTACGCGTAGCAGGCCCACGCGCTATCCGTACGCAGCTTAAACTTGTCCCATCGCTTACTTTTACACGTGTCTCTTACTTTACCAGACTTAGATGGTCCTGTGACTTTGAAAGTGCTTAATTAAGCAGGATTGTATAATTATTAAACATTCCCCTAAAACAGGGAAGCAAGTCGTTATATCGCGCCTTGTTCTCAAATTGAATAAGTAGTTAATTACAACGCCTTAATTAACGCTTTGGGATGCTGAAATTACCTAATTTTTATTAGGATGTTAACTTGATTTAGGCTCGAGCTTATTAAGGTTAGAATTTGATGCATAATTTATTAAAATAAGCTTGTGTAGTTTCATCTTTTACCTACGCATATTACATGAGTTCGAGCAAGAGGCAAATACATTTAAAAGGAGAACATGTTATGCATAATGATTAAGATATATATATACAGCGTGTTAACAACACCCTGGCTTTTTTGAAAGAAGGTTAAAATAACGTATATCTGTAACGTAACCATGACATTATATTTAATAATAAACAAACTTTTAGGCTTTGTTAATTTCCTAACAAAATTTTAATTGCCAAAAATGTAAAGCACAGCAATTTGACAAGTGTAAATGACAGTCGACGGATACTTTGATTATTATGATTTGCCTCCGTACCACGACATGCCTTGTACTAAGCAACAGTGATACTGATAACAATGAACACGCAGCACATGCACTATATTAAAAATGGACAATATCTAACGGTGGGTTTAGACCAAGCGAACGAACAAGAATTCTATGGCATTATCTCTTACATTTTCTTTGTAAAAATAAAGACAAAACATGTTCTAGAGCATTCGCTCGTTTGGTATAAACCCACAGTAAGAAAATAAATTGTTAAGTTATTTAAAGGACCCTGCATACGTAACGTGATCAGGACGTGGACGGGACGGGGACGGGACGTGGTTGCATACATTTTTGGTTTTCCCGTCCCGTACGTGCAATCGTTACGTATGCACATTCCGATACATTTTCTATGAAACGATATTGTCGTCTCGTCCCGTCCCCGTCCCGTTACGTATGCAGCACCCTTTAGTTATTTTTTAATTGATAATACTTGCAAACAATTGCTAAAGCAACATATTAATAACACACATATATATATATATAGAAATCTCGTGTTACGGTGTTTGTACTCGAACTCCGAATATATTTTGTAGGTATGAAAATAGGTTGTAAAGTATATTTAATAAGGTTTGTATGAAAAAAATGACACCCTTGCGGCGTCAGGAACGGACATTTAATATTAGATAAAAAAAACGCCCCCGAAATAATGGCGGGCCATTACTGTCACAGCTGATATCAGTGATATCTCTGTAACCGCCCAACGAATTTCCATGAAACCTATTTAAGAACCACACCGACGAAACTTAAAAAAAAACCTTGTATTTGGAAGTACCGACACAGATAAAGTCTGTGTCAATTGAAGTTGTCAAAAATGTAAACAAAACCAAACGAACCAATTCACCATGATTACTCGATAATCACGTACTTTTTAAGATCAATTGAGGTGTTTGCAATGATTTATACACTAGATCATTACTTTCATATTAAGTTTAACATTAAATACCTATTCATTACACGTTATTTTAAATAAAAACACGCTTGATGAATATTTGAGGTTATGTGTCAAACAGTAATTTGTTTACATCTTCAATTTCAATTGGAACAGACTATACTCACGTTAACACCCCTCTTTTTACGTGGGATTAAAACAGCTTTTTCCGAGTATTCTCCGGCTTAAAATCGTTGTTTTCCGTAAATTTATTTACAAAGTCCTTATGAGACTTAAGTGCTCGCAGGAAGTGCAAATCGCCGGCTTAACCCTCTCGGCAAAGGGGTTTCTTTGAAGGCTGAACCCCGACGCGGTCCAATTTAACCCTGCGGGGTTAATGATGCTTTTACCTTAACCTTCTTTGTGCTTTTTGGGAAAGGGGTGTGCATAGTCTGGACTAGGGGTGGTACGAACATCCACACAGGGCCTTTATTTAACCTCGTAATAAGGTTCAAAGTGGATGCATCTCTTTATAGTCGACTGTGCTACCTGTAATTTCAAATCCCTACCTAAGTTCCAGGCTTGTATAAACCTGGAGCTGAGTTTGTGACTAAGTAAATTTGTGTAAGGTGGTCTCCCTGATGTTTATTTCATTGATAATGTAATTGGCAAACACTGTCTTATTATCTTATTGTTTGTTACAGGTAAGGACCAACAATAGCTGCATGGCATGGTTTTTAGACGAGTCACATTCGCACCACCACGGTAAGGCCACAACTTACACCAGAAGCTTGACAAACGATCACTTTTTAAGATGAATTTTCGTGCCACGGACTTTAGGTTGTTCTAAGCTTTATACATATTGCGTCCGCATAAACTACGCATCGATTTTTGCGGGTGCGGATTCTCCAATTAGGCGGTTTTCACATTGGATGCGGATACGCAATTCCGCATTGGTGTGATAATGATAACCGTGTTAATGCGGAATATCAGCTGTGGCGGATGAGATCCCTGTTCGAGACCTAAACGGAATGCAAATGACGTCTGAGGCACAAAAATTGCTATCTACGATGGCGTACAAAAGGTGAAAAATCTTGTCGTGAATTTGTTGTGAATAGTTTTAGAGACTGCTCGGTAAACTTGAAAATATAGTCAAAATGCATAACGCTAAGAGCGATTTTCGAAAGTGAACAAATTGTAAGTATATTGGATAGATGTAAACTGATGACACATCGCGATTCGCGTCGGCCGCGAACGTTAATTTCGTCATTGCTTTGAAAAAATATCGTATCTCATATTTCGTGACGTACGATTTTAAACTTAAATGTGAAGAGAATTAAGTTCAAACTAATACATCTTGAAATATCAGATACGAGTTTTTTCTAAAGTAGTAACGATTTGTGACCCATTTCAAGAAAAATATGCTTCAAGCAATGTCGTCAATGTCATTAGAGATGTCAATTCATTTGTAACTTTCAAACTCAACCTTATTGTTGTAGAAAGTCAGATTGACTTTGGACCTAAGGTGGGTAGAAATCTATTAGCAGCGTTTGGCTAGGCCTTAACTGTAAGTGGGTAGATACTACATACTTACAAAATAAACTACAATAAGTTGGTACTTATGGAAAAAGTTATCGTTTGTGCTTTATTCTCGTGGTGGTGGTTTTGTGTTCGTCTCTTAAAATATAGTACTATTACAGAGCTTTGCTAATAATAATAAAAAAACATATACTTTATGAAATACCCAGTCTTTTAAGCCGCAAACACACTGAGAACGGAGGCGGCGCAGTTCCATAGTAAAAAGCGTTTTTAAACTGCGTTGCCTCTGCCTTCAGCACGTTTGCGGCTTGAAACAGTTGTTGTAGCTAAGTTCTTATAATTCCAAATGGTTACAAGTGCTACTTATTAAATAATTTACATAGCTGCGTATAATTCAGGCAAAACCGACAGCGTAAAGCATCCACCACACCGATGTTCAAGATAAGCTGACGCACCGTAAACGCAGTGACGTGGCTGCGTTTACGGTGCGTCGTCAGTATACATTAAAACATGTGTTGTCGTGACAGAAACAATCAGCCAATCAATTGCTATTAAGGTATAAGATATTAAGGATCGTTCACACTGCTCAAAATACGCTGACGCACTGTAAACGCAGTGACTTATTATGCGTCACGTTTATAACGCATACCGTCCACACCGGCTCTCAAAAACGCTGATGTCCTGCGTGCTTTACGTCGTCGATCCGCTGTGTGTGATGCGTTAAAATCGTGACACATAAGTCAGTCACTGCGTTTACGGTACGTCAGCGTATTTTAACCGGTGTGAAGGATGCTTAACATCTTATATCTTAATCGCAATTGATTGGCTGATTGTTTATGTCACGACGACATTGATGTTTTGACATTTGAGTCGGATAGAAACACGATCGTGACAGGCTGTGGCCACACGATAGGCGGGTAACGAGACTATTAACCTAATGCGGAAGCGAGTGTGATTGGTCGTTCTTCACGATTTAACGTAGGCACTGATCGAAGGATACTTCTTGCCTCGAAACTTGAGCAATAAAAAAAGCTTACCTTTCATCGCTTAATATTTTTTATTGACTTAAATGCCAGCATTACGCTGAGTTGAGAAAAAAATTCGCTGGTAAGCACAGCACTTGAGAACGGCTGGATAAATTTAGCTATTTTTATTTTACCTAAAAGATAATTGGAATAAATTCCTGAAAAAAACAGGACAAATTCTATTAGGTCAGCTAGTAACTAAATTATTAAATAAAATGTCCTCGCTCGCTCCGCTAGACTCTCACCACATCCTTCTAAGACATATGTTTCCATGTAAGGGCGGAGCCTCATGTCACGACGCCGTTATAAATTACAGCAGTATCAGCATGGCGCATAATTATCAGCTGATATCCATGCACGACATTTCCCAAAGGAGTAGCCAGTACCTACACTTCCGCAGTCAGTATCGCGAATTATTACCTTAAATGGACTCGAACATGATAAATGTTGTTGTTTGAATAAAGTAATATTTTTGCATTGTTATATTTAATGATCGGCGACCGGTAGCGTTTTATGTCACTTTAACGTCAAACGTAATGACTAATATGGATAAGTCTGTGTTGTTAAAAATAAAACCATTATTATATTGTTAAAAACTCACAGAATTTAATTTGCTATAGTAAATTATTCTCAATCGATTCTCTTTGACATAGAGGATCCATTTCTATACTAATATTACAAAGAGGAAAGATTTGTATTTTTGTGTGTGTGTATGTTTTTAACGCATAAACTCAAAAACTACTGGACCGATTTCAAAAATTCTTTCACCATTAGGATGCTACGTTAACCCTGAGTAACATAGGCTATGTTTTACTTTTTTACGGAGTCGCGGGCAACAGCTAGTACTATATAAAGAGAATGACCTTTCTACATCAACAGATGTGAGAGATGCGTAGTTGTAAACCGATATTTCATCGTTTAAGACATGTTAAAACCTCTATAATAAAACTGCATTTTTAATATATAAATTGTGCACGAAATTTAAATACAATCATATCCATGTTATACTTTCGACGAAAAATTACCGGTCGCCGGTCATTAGTTTAATTGCAACTAGCTTATGCCCATGACTCCGTCCGTGCAGTTTTTTATCGCTATTCTTTTCAAGAATTCGATTTTCTGGGATAAAGCCGCAAACGCACTGAGAGCAAGCGGCGTAAAAAGCGTCCCGAAAGCGTGACGAGACGCGAAACGCTTTGCAACGCGCTGCCTCCGCTTAGTGAGTTTGCGGCTAGAAATAATGAGTCCGTATCCGGGATATCTCTGTCTCAGGTGAATTTCTCAATTTGCTGTTTTACATAACTGCTAGCTGTTTTACAAAACAGACCCATAGACATTTGCATTCTCAAAGCTATAATCTAAAGAATGCAATCTTAAGACCACAAATGCGTTGCCAATCTTGAGGACTAAGATGGAATGCAGAGGCATAGAGATGGTAACATTTTTCAGCTGGTTTTGATTAAAAAGCTGATTCGGCAATTTTTTGCGACAACCTTACCAAAATTGACATCGATCGTTAGGAGCATTGAACCGCGAAGACGGAACTAACAAACACACATTCGCATTTAAATATTAGTAAGAATAAGGATAAAATATAACGGCTTGGCAAATCCAAGTTTAACAACAGGACATCGAAATGGTAAAATACTATTTCCCTTTAACCTCGTAAGGCCCACCATACTACAAACAGGGAGTTTTTTGTGAGTGGGACTTTGAATCTACCGTCAATTCAATAAAGTTCAATTACGTTTGTTCGATAATGCTATTATCAGTTTATGAACATAGGAAAATAAACCTTGTTCTTACTGAAACACAGTTCAAATTAAATTGCATTGTTAATGTACACCCTATTGTACACTGGGCCTTACGAAGTTAAGTAAGTATTTCCAGCTTAGCTTATAAATTAATAATGCAATGTTTGATTAATTAAATGAAGTCGTCAAGGTTATTAATAAATCTTAGTTCCTGTCTCAACTTCCTTGTTTTTCTCCATTGTAATCTTTCACCATATTGAATACTTCCTTGGCAAGAGATCTCTTCTGGTAACTTAGTCATAGCGTCATAGTATGTCTTGATGTCTTGAGGAAGGTAAACGAGCACATGGACCTGATGGTAAGATGTCCATGGGTATTTGAAATCACGAGAAAAGAAATAAATAAATCCTACTAATATTATAAATGCGAAAGTTTATGCGTGCGTGTG
The DNA here is from genome assembly GCA_946894065.1 of Acleris literana. Classification (NCBI taxonomy): domain Eukaryota; kingdom Metazoa; phylum Arthropoda; class Insecta; order Lepidoptera; family Tortricidae; genus Acleris; species Acleris literana. Next base: position 4,921,310 of record OX335688.1, on the reverse strand, counting down.
TGCGTGTGTGTGTTAGTTTGTTACTTCTTCACGCTGCAACGGTTGGACGGATTTGGATGAAATTTAAAATGAAGATAGCTTAAATATACCCAGGATTAAGACATAGGCTTCTCTTATCTTATCTTATCTTACAGATGGGCCCTTTCGGATACACTTCGGACCCTTTAGGATCTTTTGTGCAATTACCCTCTTACACACTCAGTTGTTCGAATGTGCAGGTTTCCTCACGATGTTTGTCCTTCACCGTAAGAGCATCGGGTAATGCACTTTAGTTAGAAAAACTAATTGGTACATGGTGATCGCGGGGGTTCGAACTCGGTACCTTACGATCACGAGTCGACCGCCTAAGCCACTAGGCCACCGACGCTCTCAGGCAGACAGGCAAGACTTAGGCTACTTTCATCCCGGAAAAATTAAAAGTTCCCGAGGGAATTGCCATAGTCGGAATCTACGCGGATGAAGTCGCGGGCAGAATGTAGTAAACAGTGATCGGAATAGGTAGAGTATATTTACCTAAAGTTCGCAAAAGGACATAATATAGAGTGGTTACAACCGGGAGAAATATTAATTTATTTTTATTGAATTCCGGATTTCTGGTACTTTTCTGGTACTAGTAAATGTAGTCGCAAGGAAGTCTCCAGTTTATGTCTCTGTTCTACGAAGTTTAGGTAAATATGCTCCACCTATTAATTAGATACTTAAAAGAAATGAGTTAAAGGCCCCTTTTATCACAAACTAACATAAACATTATGTATATTTAGCATTAAAAATACCGGAAATCAGAATTCCATAAAGATTAATTAATATTTCACCAGGTTGTAACCACTCTATATTATGTCCTTTTGCGAACTTCAGGTAAATATACTCTACCTATTCCGATCACTGATAGTAAATATATAATTATCCTCGTATATTTCGATCATCGCTATCCCTCTGGAATTTTTGGAAATTTTCCGGTATTAAAAGTAGTATTTGTGTTATTCCAGGGTATATCCATTTCAAATTCATCCAAATCCGTATAGCCGTTCCAGCGCGAAGGAGTAAGAAACCGACACACAAACTGTATAATATTTATGCTCGTAATATAGTAGGATGGATCTTATACCTTATTACCAGTGGCATAGGGGCGTGGAAATATTTTCGACGCCTTGGGAACGTATATATATTTATGACTGACTGTACGTCTCTTAGCTAGTAATTTTACCAGCTAAGACAGCCGACTAGAATAATAGTGCGACGCTGCTGTTTGGTCGTTTCATCCAATCCCATAAAATTTACATACAACATGTTGAGGTTATAACAAAGATACCGCTGAGTTATGTTCCGTATGCATCAGACAAAACGTCGCAACTGTTGTTAAAAGTATGTTGCATTTGCAACCTTATGTATAAACAGAGAGTGTTTCATTTGCTGAAGGATTTATGATTCAGATATGCCTTTACCTTAGCAATATATAAAATCAGCATTATATCACAAAACTCCTCTCATAGGCTAAAATGTCGTATCCACAATTCAACAGTTAATGCAATTTCGACTTCGCTACTTTAAGATTAGGCTGCAAATGCTACATGAGCAATATAGCAGTCAGGGTGTACTGACGAGCAGAAATTCATAGTCTTATCGCGTCCGACAAAGTTTTGACATTAACTGCTATACGCAATCGAAACAGATTAAGTTTAACTTAAATCTAAGGCAAAATGGACGTTAAGTGCTAAATTTGAAGGTAGAGATTGAAAGTAGAGATTACTGGCTGCATTTTGACGGTCCGCTGCCTGATTTGTGCTTTGGATGCAGTTGGTAACTCTGACTGCATTTTACTGTTTGCGGTAAACTTGGATTCTACGCTGCGTTATGAAGCTTACATTTAAAGTAGATACGAGTACGTTTCGAGTCGTTATACGATTAAGTAGGTAAGTTATTTTTCATCACACTTGCTCGTAAATAGTGGTCTAATCTAAAAAACGCCCCATCGTGCGTGATAGTTTTTTTTTTTTAAATAATACGTGGACTCAAACTATCATAATACGCCAGGACCCCAATTCTTGTGCCAATCTATATGAAGTTTCATTCGAGATGAAATGTCAGTTGCATACAATTTTCTAAAAATCTCGCATCAAGGTACACTATTGATCTCGACTGTCACTAGAATGGGACTCCTGAACACGTTTGACATTATCTGTGGTAAGTCATAGACAATGATGTAATCTGCAGCTAATTTATAAATACTGATTATAAACTGTGTGATTTAAAAATAATAATTAAAAGGGCGTCTTTGTGCACATATTAAAATTTATATAGGTACCTATCAATAAAAAACATGTCATCAGAAGAAATGGATAATGCGACTCCGCCGGACATAAGTTAAAAATATGATCTTTTGTCTGATTTTATTTCATTTCCTCGCAATTGTGATGAAAAACATTGTAAGTTACACGGGTGGTAAAGGAAATACAAAGCTCGAGTCATTAAAGCCCTCAGCCTTCGGCTTCGGGCTTCTAGCAGACTCTCGTTTGTAATTCTGTCTTTACCACCCTTAATACACAATGTACTATATTGACTTATCAACAATACCAACGTAGTCCGAGACATTTTAGAGACAATAGGTAATATTTGTGACTTTTTTTACAGCTTCAATAAAAGCTGATTCATGTAACATACAGTTATTTTTTGAATAGCTATAAAAATAACCAAGATATAAGCCAACAAAGATGTATTCCTATCTCTTTCTAGCAAATCAGAATTAAACATGGAATTTATATGGCCGACCTATTAAGTGACGTCACAGTGCATATCGGAGCTCTGTCTAATTAGCAGTTTAAAAAGCTTGTAGATATAATCCGTATTTCTTTGCCGATCTCTGTTACGGTATTTTCATATTTTGTTGAGAAATACGATTTAAATAATAATCTTGTCAAAAAAAGAAGTAGTATAAGTTTAACTTTTGGACGTGAATCAAAATACTTACCCCCTTACTAATAAACGTTGAGTAACGGTAGTATAGCTATACAATGTTTTGTCCTTATCTGTCATTGTGACATTTGAATTTGACAGATAAGGACAAAACATTGTGTAGCTATACCACCGTTACTCAACGTTTATTAGTAAGGGGGTTAGAGGCGTTTTCAAGAACGCGATAACTAACAAATCATCGCCCTTAGTATCAGGTAGGTATCGCATGTAGCCCTTGAGAGTTTTTTTTATTTGTTTTGATGTTAAAACATGTCTGATAATCGAATAGTATCGATAAACAACCTGTCAATTAGCACGCGTAGTGCGGTGATTCATCGACTCTATTAGATTGAGATATTCGCAATCGCACCGTATTGCCTCTAACAGGGTTGGTGCGCATTCTATCGATAACACATCTTTAATTGAATTTATTGATTTTATGCTGTCGACGGATGATGTTTTTGATTTCGAACGTAGAATTGTGAAACGATCGTTACATATTTACCACCTAATAAACGTTGAGTAACGGTGGTATAGCTATACAATATTTTGTCCTTAACTGTCAAATTCAATTGTCACAATGACAGATAAGGACAAAACATTGTATAGCTATACCACCGTTACTCAACGTTTATTAGTAAAGGGGTTAGTATTAAACAAAGTGAAAGTCGCTTCCCGCCGTCTGTCCCTCTGTATGTACGGTCACCCAATAAAAATGTTGAGCATACTTAGAACCTTGTCATTGTGAATGTCATTGTTATTGTCATACTTGTCATTTGATGTTCAGTTTGAAGTTTATTATGACAGTGAGCTAAGGTGCGTGGGTACGCTTACATCTTCTTAAGTATAATATTTTATATTAGGTTATAGTGTTAAATTTATTTTCAACTCATTTATTACTATTCGTTTCATATTTATATTTAATTGATTGATGATTTTAGAAGATAATTATAAGCTCATAGCCAAAAACCGTGGCAAGCTTCGCCGTGTTAAAAATAGCTTATTTCATATACCGACAAGCGCTGTTACCATAAAATACTAACAGAAAACTTTACTCTTCCAATCATTAATAAAAAACGCCCTTTGAACAGAAATTCCATTAATAAATTTTACACATCATCGATAACATGTCGACATCGATATCGACATGTTCCCCGCCCTACAGCGCAATCATCTCGTGCGAGATACGTTATCACAGCGTCCGCCCGCCCACGCGGCGTTATCTGTGCGTAACTGAACACGTATAGGTATGTGTGTGTAATGTATAAAGGCTGTTTGTTTTTGGACCTGGGCCAATTCGTGCTTTAAGTTGACGTTCGGTTTGAGAACAAAAGGAAGTATGTAATATTCTTTTCACTTCTCATGCTCTTAAAATGTTACTTTAATCTCTGCACATCGAGACTAAAGCTCCTTATTAATCTCTAGGGATTAAAGTAATTCTTCTTTAATTTACTTTGGAAACCCCTAAACAACCAATGACGGTGTTTGTGAATGGATGCTTATCGCCATTTTCAGTGATTGTGTATGGACCATTTTTAGGCGGTGAAAATAACCTCAAAATGAAACTGTGCAAAAATATTTAAAAAAAACGATTTAATTTCTTGAAACACGATTAATGATTACGAATATGAATGTATTTAAATATATTAAGGATAATTTTATTTTATTAGGCATGGTCCAAATAGTTTTCAAGCTTGTTGGCTAAATATGCAAGCATTTGTGTCACTTTACAAAAAACTGACAACCGCGAAACAAATATTGTAATTTTGTATAGAACGTAGTTTCCTCGCATTCAAAGTGAAAAGTAGAGTGTTTAACGCGAGACTAAACAACCATAATGACACTCGAACATCTCTTGTCATTATGGCTTGTTTTAGTATATTGTTGAACAATCTACTATTTTTCGCCAGGGGCTGTACTCTACTGAGTAAAAACTAATCAAGTTAATTTTTAATTAGGGTCCCTCTGAAAAGCAGCGCCGTGGCTTGCTCCGGCACAATGCTGAGCATGGCCTCTATTCAACACGGTAAAAAGCAAATCGTTCTTGACCTGTTATCGTAGGTATTGTCAAGGTTTTGATAGCTCTTGACAGTAATGGCGGCCAAATTAAAAACAATACCATAACAGGTCAAATACGATTTGGATTTTACCGCCTAGAATAGACGCACGGGCCCTTTTTTACCCGACTGCCGAAGGAGGAAGGTAATGTGTTTCACAGCCTATATATGTATGTGTGTTCCTTTGTGGCACTATAAAAACTAAGCCCGTTGTCCGATTTTGATGATTCTTATGTCAATCGATTTGTCTGAATCTGGTGAGCGTCACTGAAGATATGACAGTAATCAAAATTCAATATGGCGGCAACCAGACGCCATATTGTACAAATAAAATAAAATAAAGTTGACCAAGTATGACAAGGGGGGTATCATTGAATAGGGATTTATTAATCATCTTTAGGTTTCTTTCATCATTTTTCATTTTTAATGATCATTTAGGATTTATAACGATTTAAAGTTGGTTAGCAACTGAACAGTCGGGTTTTGAAAGCTTGCTTTATGTTAATTTCAGTTTGTACTTGTCATTTGTTTTAAATGTGTTGATAAGTTAAATTAATTATATCTATTGTATTCAATTTAATTCGATTTTTTTTGACATATTTTTATCGTATTGTTTGTAACTCAGCCGCCATTAATGTCAATTAAATAAGAGCTGTCAAAACGTTGACAATACGATAACATATCAAAAGCAATATGGTTCCGAGTAGAATAGAGCTTTTAAACGGATGGTTTCATTTCGATGAATACAACTGTATGTAAAACCTGTATGTAGATAATATTAGTAGTCGATTAGATATTAGGATAAGTTAAGTAGTGTAAAACTGAGCGCGTCTCGCCGATAAACGTAACAGTTTGGCGAGTAATATAAGATATGCTAACTGTAGTCTTTATTATATATAAAAAAAAAAGTCTGTGCCAATTGAAATTGGCAAAGATGTAAATACAATACAACCAAACGAACTATTGTAGCATTATTACGCGATAATCACGTGACGTAGTGGAACCAGTAATCGACAAGGACCAATGATCGACACTGATTCTTATTTTACAGAAGATAAGGGTTATTCATTTGTTTTGTAACACTCAACTTATGACCGTATGATCTTTGAATTAAGAGTTAAGTGTCGATCATTGGTGCACGTCAGCTTAAAGTGTCGAACACTGGTGCCATTACGTCTTTAAAGGACCAAGTGAGGTCTTGGCAATGATTTATACAACTTTTACATTAAATAACTATTAATTATAAGTTTTTTCAATAAAATCACGCTTGATGAATATTTGAGGTTATGTGTCAAACAGTCTAATTTCTTTACATCTTTGGCAATTTTAATTTCTTCTTAGTAGTGGTAGGACTTTGTGTAGGGTCCGTCCGGATCACATAACATTATTATCCTTTAATAAACCAAGCAGCAGTGTTCGCATTGGTGTATTCCAATTTAACCGGTGAAATTACCAGCATGGAGGCATTCCATCTTAGTACTCCAGATTGGCAACGCATTTTGCGCAATTTGAGATTTAAAAGCTGTAAATTTTGGCTGTAGAAATGTTGTATAAGCGCTAATACAGCCCTTATAAGAGAAAAGGGCCCTAAATTTGAATTTACCCAGACTGTAGATCATGCGCCCTGTCAAATTGACGTTGCTCGATCGCGACAATGCAGTGCCGGATTAGTCACGTAGCAAGAGTAGAAAATTCTACGGGCCACGCGCTCCCACGTCTGACTGTATTTCTACCAGTTCTGTTTTATTTAGCACTCTAAACTTAAGAACCTATAACAAACTAGGGCTATTGTTATAGAATTTGCTACGGGCCCTGCGCTGGCTAAATCCGGCACTGCGTCAATGAATAAATTAAGTAGTTGATTTAAAACACGCTACGTATAACTTATTATAAATATTATCTCGTGTGGCCCTCGGCTCAAAGTAAATATAAATATTTGGGCAAGCGTCGTCGAGTGCTCGTCGAGTCCCACACTGATACTCGCACAGGTAATAGAAACTTGACGGTCAGGGCCCACGGCTCCCTGTGGAGTCACTTTTTGTAAGGAGTGAACTAAGGCTGGTTTTGTTGAGGTAGAAATATGTTTATGTACGGTCGGCCAAGTGGTCTACCAGTTTTGACAAAAGTTTCTGTGAGATCTAATTATCGCTAAGGTTGACACTTGTCACCGTCATAATATTATCGCAAGGGAAAATCGAACTTGTTGTATCATGACGTGCAATTGAACTTCAACCGTAGGGTGGTAGACCACATTTTTGGCCCACAATACCCACTGTAATGTGTTTGGATTGGTAATTATACTTGATGTAATCAATTTTTAGAAGGAACGAGCTACACTTCGCTTCGCTTTGGTTTATGTGAGTTTTCTGTAACACCCGTTCATAAAGCTGAATTTATTATTTATAAAAACGTAACGTGAAAAAATATCTCACTGATGATGAAAACCGCATGGAAATTCGTTTGGTAGTTATTGAGATTATCGCAAACATACACACATAGACACATACAGACTCGGCGAGAGGCTATGTGTTATAATATGTATGTATGTATGTATGTAAACACTTTATTGTACAAAAGAGAAACCAGAAAAATACAATTAATATAAAAATATGTACAAAGGCGATTATGTACCAACGCATATGTATATGTAGCAACATATTCTTGCAACTCACTCTTACGCATCACTCCGTCTCTATGTTGGCCCATGATGGGCCACCGTGTAGAGCAGCCATTACGAACCTAACGCTAGATGAATATAGACGAAGATATACACAAAAAACGTAATTAAAAACGTAAGAAAGAAAAACGACACACTCAATTCACAACCACTACTCGTACATACTAGAATAATAAAAAAAAAAGGAAAGACACGTTTCGTTAAAATACAGCTTGGCAGTTGTTGCGAAACAGTTCCAACTCAGCATGTGCTGGCTGTGACGCCAACGCTCTGGTCTTCAGTTACGTCCCGTTTAAAATTTAATGGAGAAATTCATATCCTACACTCATGCACAAAGAAAATGGGGCACTGTATACGTACATATTTTTATTGTTTTTTAGTGTATTTCAACACACTTATAAATCGTCGAAATCTTTTCGCACAACTACTTGGCAATGGTTGCTTTTATCTAGCAATGTTATCATTGACATACTCAGCAGTTTGAACGTGCAGGTTTCCTCACGGTGTTTTTCCTTCAAAGCTTCCGATACCTCTTCAGTATCGAGTAATTTGCTTAATAGGATCGTGAGGCTGAAAATTTCCATACAAAATGCGGTAACGTTTTCAGTCCCGTTAAACCTAGTTCGATTTGCGCGTTTTTAAAAGATGTTATAGATATTATAATAAAAAACTAGGTCTGTATGTTTTCGTTTTCAACAATTCTATTTATTGGAAAGGAATAAATTAAAAGAACACAAAAGCGACAACTTATTCAAAAATCGTTGATATCGGACTTGATTTACGGGGTGAGAGACGTTGTCGCCCGGAGCTAAATTTGTATGGAAAGTTTTTGACAGCTACCTACGTGATTTAACTTAGTGAAAACCAATTGGTACATGGCAAGCGGTAGGGTCGAAGTTCGATACCTTATGATCAGGAGTGGACACCCTAAAGCGAGTGTAACATCAACAAACTTGGTATCTTCCTAGCGCACCACAAACAAACATCGTTCTATCATATTCTAGAACATGCAAGCTATATCCGAGGCTGAGCTTACTTGCGACGGACCCTGTTGTAGAGTAGCTCCTATTTCCGGAAGCCTTACCGTTTTATGGGAGTTGTTGCGAGTTTTGGGTATCTGAAGATGACTGTAAATGCGTAGTTAGCTTGACCACATTAGCATAGACAATTAGTATTATTCTAATGGGCTAAGCAACATCAAAGAGTTGCTTTGTTGAACGTTTTAATATGACGACGCAGTGGAATTGACCCTGGATGCGAAGCTAGTGGTACCATGTTTGATTCCCGAAGACCAAATATTTCAGTGATGTCTGCGACTATTTGATTATAAGTCTTGGATGTTTTCAATGTAGGTATGGAAAGTAGAGATCGTCTTATCTTTAACTCAACGCCCGCTCCTCCAATGTGTTTATGCCAAGTATTCATGCACTTTTTATTGATCGATTAGTGGAAGGGCGTTTAGATTTAAGTTAGACGATCTCTATGCTTTTTGTCTATGTAAGTATATAGCCCAGAAAAAGCCTAGAGGTTTGGGACATGCTCAATTGGTGTGATTGTTCCCTGATTGACCCGGATATATTTAATTTGACTTATAAATGCCTGGCGTTTGGAACACATAACCACACACATAACATTAAAGTCGGCGTTTGAAGGTCAAACAGTAATTAAGGCTTATAAGAGTTATAAGACTTATAAAGGGCTAGAAGCGCTCCATTTTTAGCCATTGTTTTTATCACGTAAAATCCAGAGACAAAAGAGTCCGACAATAATGTATGATGACAGTTCGAAATTTCAAATTAAGTTCGCAGATTAAGTTTTTGGACAGGATCTTTACAGGGATTGTTTTTGACTTTTATTCTATGACGATCGTAAGTCCAAGCCATTGACCTCATACTACTGGAGCAGGAGACGGCCACCTGCTAGACCAGAAATGTGTTACCCAAATGCGTCCAATGCGTCTGTACATGTTAACTAGCCATTTTATTTAGAAAATATAACAAAATAAACTCACAAGCACCACATGTATCGAGCAGCTGCTAACAATGCTAGTTTTTAATAAAACTGTTGGACTCTGGCGGCGCGCCAACACTGCAATTGCCGTCATAGAATAACTTCATTCAATGTAGAATGTAATTTATTGATGCGATATTCGATTCATGCCTGGTTGAATGAACTTTGTAAAATAGGTTAAATATTTGATTTTATGCAGCTTAAGTCTTTATGTCCGTATGCGACACGTTAAATTATTGGGACTTATAAGTCCCCATCATTTTATCGATTACTAGTGACCCGCTCTCGCTTCGCTTCGGTTTATGCCAGTTTTCTGTAATAGCCGTACACAATCCAAAACTTATTATACATAAAAACCTTCCTCTCGAATCACTCTATCTATTTAAAAAAACCGCATCAAAATCCGTTGCGTAGTTTTTAAGATCTAAGCATACATAGGGACAGACAGACAGCGGGAAGCGACTTTGTTTTATACTATGTAGTGATATCATTTCATCTATATCTTACACATTAATTACGTAGGCACGTAGGTTAAGTTAGGTTAGACTTGTAATTCTATTTTATTTTTACTGAAGCGGCGGTTCTGCCCTTCGATGAAATGAAAATACTCCGTAATGATACTTAAAATGAAGCAGAAAAAAGGATGGCTTGGAAACAATTCAACTTATCGGATCGCTCATACTTTTATTTAAAAAAAAACCTTGACAGAGTGAGACAGGTTTCGTTCACGCCTTATTTACATAGAGTCAGGTCATCTATGGAATATCTATGCAATCTAAACGCAAGCCACAAGACTATAATCTATGCAGCGACGCTACATAAAGTCATAGAAAGCAACCAGTTACTACGCATATAAATACTCCATTGAATATTTACGAGTGTCGCCTCTATGCATTGTTTTGGGGGTGTTGAACTGTACAGGAATATCTCTCATGTTTTACATCTATGTAATAAAAACATGGCGATTTTGGCGCGCTTCTACATTCTTTCTGGCCAGGAAGAAATGGTTGTTAATCTTGTTTGTTCCAAATTCAAATCTTGATAACATTTAAATTTTCTTGTCGAACAGTGTTTCCAGTAGTATAAAATACCTACTAATTTCGATCATTTTGGCATCATAAAATTGATGAACACACAAAATTTTACCTAGAATATGTTATTCCAATAAGCTTATTTTTTTTATTATAAGTGAGAAAGAGTTTTTTAAGACGTTCCTAGTGAATACGGAATCTAGCAACGATGTAATTGATGCGATAAAATGTAACAGTTTATGGATAATCTATTCCTAGACCAAAGTAACTGGCAACTCCAGCGTTTCATATAGCAGGTATGCAAATCAAGCTCAAATAAATAAACAACATACAAACAGTAACTTTACAGTTTTATATAACCTTGCTTGTTGATTCAAAGAATTGCGTTGTCGCTGCCTTATATGGAAGGCCGTTTTCAAACCTTTATAAACCACACAGCTGACTTTGACAATGAATAAAAATGAAATAAATCATGATTAAAAATATCATGTAGATAACATGATTTTTGACATTGGACTTTTGTTGACTCAGGCGTTTTAAAAAGACCTCTTTCAACTTCTTCTTTATCTTTACGTTATGTAGTATAAAACAAAGTACCTTTCCGCATCCGTCTGTCTACTCTCTGTTTGCTTGTCTGTGTATCCGCCAACTCCTAAACCACGCAACGGATTTGGATGCGGTTCATCTTTCATCATCAGTTAGATAATTTTACAAGGAATGTTTTTATGTATAATTAATTCCGGTTTATGTGCTTAAAGGTGTTACAGACACCTTAAATAAACCGATGCGAAGCTAGGGCAGGTAACTAGTCATCTATAATCTTCACTGGCTGACAATCTGCGATTACGTCTGCGTAAAAATGGCGTAAAATCGTTATGTTCGATAAAAAGTCATGATAACTAATTCTCAATATGGACTTTATAGTCAAAGCGCGTAAAAGTGTTAAGATTTGTATCTTTAATTTATACTAATTATTATAAAGAGGAAAGATTTGTATTTTTGTGTGTGTGTATGTTTGTAACGAATAAACTCAAAAACTACTGGACCGATTTCAAAAATTCTTTCACCATTAGGATGCTACATTAACCCTGACTAACATAGGCTATGTTTTACTTTTTTGCGCGTACGGAGTCGCGGGCAATAGCTAGTAAATGATAAAACAAAGGAGGTCGGGCAAATTGGCCTATGTGACCAATAAGGACAAGCGATATGTCACCGGATAGGTAATTCTAAGTTGTAAATTTATTACTATGGCAGGTATTTCGAAATCTTTGTGTGAAATAAGTTATCGCCATGCAAAGACGGCGGTATTTCAAAGTAATTATGCTAAAGTTGTCTATGTAGGCGTCCCGATGTTCCAGATTTAAAAAAAACTCACTGTTATTTGAGGTTTCCCGCTACACAAAATCGTAGAATTAAAAAGGATATTCGATGATATAGTTCTTATTGTTATTGGTTTTTAGGCCAGCGTTCATACATTTTTGCCCATTCTCCTTTCCCGGAATTACCCGCTTCGGTAGCTTTTCCTTCGCTTTTCTTAACTTGACAAAGTCCGCATCAACCTTCTATACAATATGTATACTTCCTGACGCTTGCGTTTAACCACAAACCCTTCCAACTATAAAAGGACAGTGGAATATTCGAGAATATTCCAGAAGACTCTAATTTCGATTTCGGTTTCTAGAACAATTAAGCGTTTTCAATCATTCCGGAACAGGAACCTTAGACCATCTAGCAAAAATCGTGACTAAAACCTCATAATCTAGCGTAGTGTCAATTATAAATCTCTGTGTAATTACTAGCCGCTTATCGTGGTGATTGATTGAATTCTCTATACGGTGTTGTAATGGTGGAATTATTTTTAATTACATTCTGTTTTCTTCCTCCAATGCGTCGTGACTCAGTATCCCTGTACCAACAGAGTTTATTAGTATTTATTTATATTTATAGTTGTTATTGTTAATTGTTAAAAATAACGCCTACAAAAAATATATTTCATTTCGTAGATAGTTGTTAATTAGAAAAAAAAATACTCAGAGGCGTTTTAGAGACTATTAATTCGTTCCTTTTTCAAACTTGTGTATGAAAAATCGTTACTAAGGAATGACGTAATCGTCAATAATGACCAATAGTGTTTTTAATACACGAAGACGCACCCGACACTTAATATTATAAACCTCAATCGTGCCCAGCTTTATAGCAATTTGGGCTATATCAGAGGGCCCTGCAAAGATGCACTACGCTAACTAACGTTTCTATTCGATTCGTTTTTAAACCAATCGCGTCACTGGGAGATGACGTGATACGAAAAGTCACGTGGTCTACCAGTGATGCCATTGGTTTAAAAAGAATCGAATAGAAACGTCAGTTAGCGTAGTGCATCTTTGCAGGGCCCTCTGAGATATATCTGAGAAGTTTGGGCGTAAGAACGTAGTACTAGAAAATACATATTCTCAATAGGCATGTTAGGTTTCGACAGTATTAGGTACTACTAATAATATTGGTACTTATGTAAATATGTAGGAATATTGGTTGGATGCGTGCTTACTTGAAATAACTACCAGAGCTTTAATCCCGTAACAGAGATAACGTATTTTCCCAAAATAAGAGAAATATTAGGGCAAATGCAGAGAAAAGAGAGGGAGAGGAATTACAAATACGAATTGAGACATTTTTTTTTAAGTTTGGTAAAAAGAAGACGGTTGGAGTAGAATAAAGAAAAGTGGCAATTTCTTCACCGATAAAAGCGTAGCTAAGTAACATTTTATGTATTGTTCAAACTAAATTCTCATTGAATTTTATTTTCGTTTTTCCCTGAGCCAAGGTTTACCAGCGATAATTTCGCACCAATGCCGCGTTCTGATGCGTCACCGATCAATTCCAACGCACATCACCCGTGGGTCATTCAAAACACAATCAGGATCCTTTGCCATGCTAATGCTGTGCTCTGATTGGTTAGGTATGAAATTAAAGGGCTACTCCTGTTTCTAATAAGAGACCACATATAATAAAGTCGGTCGTGTTCCGCGATCTGGATCTCAATAACCATAACGCCTATGTGTCTGTTCTTTGGATATATTAAACTTGTCAATCAAGACTCTTTTGTTAAAATTGTGATATACATAATTTGAATACAAGAAATAAAAATAAAATTGCTATTAAAAAATTTCGTGTCCGTAAGGTATATAAATCATTTGTTGGTCAATGCATTCATTTCTATAATAAATTACCTGACGAAGTTTTAAAGTTATCATTTCCAGCACTTAAAAATTACTTGAAAAAGTCGTTGATGTCGAAAGCTTATTATAGAGTCGAGGACTATCTAACAGATAAAAATGCTTGGCCTAAATTAAACACCTAAATAACTTAGTAATAGCTTAGTCAGGAAAATATCTAAACATTGTAGGTATAATTATTGTCTAGGGGACACGGTTTCTGTAGGAGAATGTATCAAAACTATGTGGTTGTTTTGCACCGTCATGGGTAAGTATATGTGTATATAATATATATATATATATATATATATATATATATATATATATATATATATAATTATTATTACTATTTAAGAGTTCATCTGAACATACTGAGTTTTGAGACATTTTCCTGCTCAACTACGCATGATATATTTATTTTAATGTTAAAATCATTGTTTTATATAATGCTAGGTTAAGTTCTATAATTGTATAAGTAATTTTTAAAAAAAACGACTGACTGTTGAGTTTCTTGCGGCGTTTCTTCTCAGCAGTGGTCTCTTGCGAAGCGCTGGTAGTTTTTTGACGTGTAAAAGTGCCCGTGCGGCCTACTTACTGAATAAACATCTTTTATCTTTTATCTTTTTTTATCTTGGTCATATTACCTTGAGACTGTTAATCGTAAAAACACAATTAGAAACAAACACCTCGATAGTTTTATTTTTCATTCTGACACCTTTTTCGCATGATTATGGTTGAATCTTCGAAATCCTACGATCTTTAGGGATGTCTTTCGATTCATTAGTTGAGTACTTATGACTTCTTAATTCTGGTAAACCATTATTTTAATTAATGTTGTGGTTTTAAAGTAAACACCAATTATTTTAATTTGACGTTGCAATCAAGGCGCGCAAACTATTTCCATCTCACGTTCTTTACGCGGAAGCACATAAAGCTACCCCTTTTGATTCTTGTGTGGGCGTGGCATTATATGAGGCCTCTTAAGTGTTGATTATTTAATTTAATCAGCGATATGGCTGATAATATGTTCAATAATTCTCAAGAGTGCCACATACTTATTACATATGTACCTATACGTATGTTATGTACGAGTGTAATTAATAGCATAATCATATATTGTATATTTATTCTGTGTAAACACTATAGTCAGTTAATAAATTAATGATATATAAATTATGCAGTTCTAATATAATATTGATTCTTTTGTCCTGTGTATGATGTCTTGGTTATCCATAGCAAATAGTGGTTAACTATGTTTACTACTCATCTTGTTACATATTGCTGTTTAAACTTTGGTCTTCTTTTAATAATATGGCAGTTTGTTGTCCTAAATGAATTAAAATGTCATATGCGTTTTGTTTGGAGATAAAAAGTAAGTATGTTCGTAGGGTTTTAAATTTATTCTGCACTACCTAACCTAATATTCTGCACAGAGTCAAAATTATCTATACATATTTATTATCTGTAGTCACCGTACTGAACTAACAAAAGTAAGTTTTAAAAGTAAATGGGTAGGTTAGGTACTAATTATAGGTTAAGAACATGATAAGGCCGTTAAGTTTCGTAACTTTTCCTTCACGGTTATCCCATCCGTCAAACCTTCACAATTTCGAAATTTACAATTCAACTCCGGTTGCAAGGCTGAAAATAGTTTAAATATTTAAATACTATTGTTCAAGATGCGAATGAACCGGCGACAACGCGGCCATGTTCGGAACAGACCTTGTGCGTGTGGTCTGTTGTTTTCTAATGAGTAATGTTGAGTGCTGCTGCGATATGCCGAAGTGTCTGGAAGGAAATCTTTTACTATATAAAACTGAATCATCGCGATTTTTCTTACAAAATACCTACTTAATAATTTGCATTTAGACGCAAACCTTTTTACGCCGATACCGTTCGATCTATTGATTACGTGCGTACTTAAAAAATCAAAACGTCACTTAGTATATTTTCTTAGCTGCCAGCATCTGTCACAGATAAGTAATCAAATCACGTTTTAACGCGTCTAGTGTAGTGAATGGTTTCTCTTAGAACGCCTGGGTGGTGGTTTTATAGCGCGAATCGTTCGGGCAGGTCAAGGTTGCGCTGATTGGCGATAAACACTTGAGTGGTTACGTTGAATGGACGGTTCATGCTCTTTCACGCTTTGGACCGATCAAAAAAGGGTTCGGTTTTTGAAACATAAAATGGGTTACGTGCCCAACAAATTGGGTGTCGATGTCGTTTTGTTTTTTTAAATAAGTATTTATGACTATATGTATGTATATTTTTATAAAAAAAAACATATACCTTCACGACTTCATTCCCACGTAGGGTAGGCAGAGCTACAGAATTAACCACTATAAAAACTTGTTGTTAATTCTGTAACCACAATTTGCACAAACAAACATACCTGCTTAAAACTACATACGATACTAAACCGTTCTGTGGGATCCTTTTAATCTATAAGAAAATCATATCTACAAAACCGGATGTGTTTAGATAAAGAAGATAGATAGCTTTATAATCACCACAATTCACAACACAACACACAAGTTTTTGCGCTCTCATAATTATTAATAGTGTCAATCGTAAAAAATGTACCAGGGTTTCATAAATAATTGCCAGTTAATTTACCTTCGTTAAGTCACGATCCCGCGTCACGTTTTAATGTATGGGGAAAGAAAAAGACATTCGTAATAAATCGATCATGTGTGTGTGAGACTATGAATCACAGTTAGGGCTGCCTCACACACTAGTGTATAAACTACAGTTCGTTTGTAGTGCGTATGCCGTGGTTTATGATGGGGACCGTCTAGGGTCGTGTTCCGGCGGAATCGGGGCAGCCTACCAGCAGCGACCATGATGCCAATGTTGCCAAAACAAGACCACGCTGTTCTGTCACCTTGGTATTATTGGCAACTTTTATATTGTTATGTGTATAATGTACCTCTTTGTAATTATGGAACTTGTTTCCCGATTTTTTTTTCTTATTAAAAACATGTAATTTTGTCACAGTGACTGTGAAGTAGGTCAAAATATAAAATGTCGTAATTTCAAAATGCACAACTTAACAATTTTATAGTATTTTTTTGTATAGATAGGCACATTTGATATAACTTGAGTTGACTGTTGCCTTTTCATATTGCATTACGAAATTGGCCTCATTGACTAAATAAAAACAATTCAATTAACAATAATTAATTTGATGACACTTGTACCAAACAGTTGTTTTATAATATCCTGTTAAAGTTTATGCGATTCAACAGCAGGAAAATAAGCTGTCAATAGTTTTGAACTTATCATTAACCAGCCCTAATGTTATTCAATAATTCATAACATAAAGTCTGTCTCGCTCAGAGGTTGTTCGCGACTCGGCTATTTCCGTATCTTGTTGTGAACCGAACTAGAAGTGGTTTTAGCAACCGCTTCTAAAGATATCTTATTCCAGCTGAACCTCTGATGATGCTAGTGACGCTTATAATCTTTGAACTAAGTTCCAAAAACTCGTTCCGAACACCTAAATCTTTATGTCTCATGATATGATCTCATTTCATGAGTAAAACGTTATTTTTTGCTCGGTTTAGTCGCCATAATGGTACGTTTTCTGTCCTCGAAATTCGCGCAGTGATGTGTGATGGAGGAAATTGGTTTTCTTTGACGACACCTGAGTTTTATGATAGGTTCGTGTCAGATAGCAATACTGTGTAAAAATAATGAAATAAATATTTAAAATGGATATCGCAAATTGCATAGACACACCTGGGCCCGTATTATGGGCGCCTTTATTGTGGTGGATAAAGCGTCCATCACTCTCGCACTCACATATTGGTCAGAAAGTAATAGATGTTTTGTCCACGTTTATCCACCTGATATTCACACCCATAACTTCTGGTTCAGTTGAGTTTTTAGAAAGAAACAAATTTTCCCGAAACGGATAGTAGTAACCGTCCAAAAACGCACGAAAAAGACGTTTCTTTTTACTTCCAGGCAGACGGTTAAAATACTTATGAGTCAGGTTCTCACGTTACAGACATTGAGTGTCGAGATGACCTATATTCAGGGCTTCCTCGGTGACCTGCCGCATTCCGGCCAAGATTTATCGGTTTAAACTGGAAGTAATTAATATTGTATAGCAAGGATTTGTAATGACCCTTTCCACGAGTAAAGGTTCAGTGTAAAGTGTAACAGTACCAAGTAAGGGCAAATGTTAGATTATGTGAGAACACCGCACCGTAACCTTGTTCGGAGGCATCACTGAATAAGCTGCTAATATGGACAACGGCAATAAATTTTCAATGTAATTAGCACTTTCAATATCATGGGACGTATAAACATTGACCTAGTCTCAAACTAAGATCTATGGGCTGTACTATAGGAACTAGATAATAATTATCTATGCTTAGTTTAGAGGAATAGGCTTGACAACGTCTTTATTTTGATTCTATTCCTTGTTTTTCGAGGCAACCATTCCAAAGTCAAAACTAGTGACCTATAATTGAAATCAATGAGTCCTATTATGTGTTAAAGTCAAAATGAATCATTTTCTAAAGTGTGTGATGTAGCTGGTTTAGCTGCCGACAGTCCACTTCGTTTTTCTAACTTTTCTCAATCTAAATGTAGTCTGACAGCGAGCCGTCTGTCATGGCGAGATTTAATAACAAACTTTCGTATTTAATAATAGAATGAGATGGGATAAGATTGCTGTTACTGTAAGATTTGGCACGTCTCGATTTCATCTTCTACACATATTTTCGTTTTCCGTTAACCTACCTGTTATTAAAATCAGGAACAACGATTAAGTATTGAAACACTGCAATTTTAGCCCATTTTACAACCACGACAAGTAGCCCTATGTGTACAGCCTCGAAACGATAATGCTCATGAATAACCCAATAAAAAACTTTAAAATAGCGCCTACAGCTGGTATGTGGACCAATAAATACCATATACGTAAAAGACATTTCGTTAAGTTTTTTAATCATATTTATTCAGGTAATAGTTTTGTAAACCGTCCTTGACTTGCGAAACTTACGCCCCCGCGGCATCAACAAACTCATTAACCAATTTACCACTGTCCCTGTCATTCCACAGTAAGCTTGCTAGGTTAGAATGGGACGGGAAATTAAAGTTTAACGATGTGTGTGTTATTCTGTCTCCAGCCAGTCTCAGGCGGCTGCGCGCGCGCCGCGGTCGGGTCTACGACGCGCTATTTCGAAATTCAAATTAACGAATTGACGCGTACGTTCGAAATACGAAATTTGAAATCCAACGAAGTTTATCGATGCGTGTGATTGTGTTTTGTTTAATGGTGATTTTTCGGTGTTTTTATGTTTATCTGAGTATTAATGCCCCTGTCCCATTTTTGGGATCCACATGCCTTGCCATATAAGTCAAGTTGTTTTATGACTGCTTCGAATGTTGATGATTTATTATATATCTTATCGTGTTTTATGTTAAACTTGATGATATCCTTGTAACAATAAATCTCGCTAGACTCTTAATGGTCATTTAGAACGTAATTTTAATGCTACGTCCACAACAGCTCGATTTTCGTACTGTTTGGTATAACTATGGGGACCACGTGGAAACTAGGTACGACCCTATTTATTCCACTAGGATCTACCTAATCGAGCTGAAATATTTAACAAATTATCTAAAACCTATTCAGTCTTATTTATATCTAAAATGTACTATTGATGTAATGTGTATTAATTAACAAAAAATATGAACTACTTATTGATTAGGTAATCCTGTTTACCGTTGTCATCATTGTCATCAACGACAATAATGTTAATAAATTGAAACAGTTTTTATTAAATTAAATACCTAACATTCTAAATTACAAAAAAATAGACCTTTTAAAAAGGGCGATTCAGATTCAGCTCTTTTGTTTGATGTTATCCCTAGTAGGTTCATTTCATATTACCGGCCAATTTAAGGAATAAATGATTTTAATTCAAACATAGAACAAACTCTAACACATTAAATACCAGACCTCATTTCCGTGTAAAAAGAGGCTCAATATCATTGCCCTAGGCACTTTTATTAAACAAAGCTACTGGCCAGTTCTGAGTCATCGCCATTAGGTTAGAAAAACGAAAGTTAACGCCGCGTTCAAAATAGACGTCGTTTTAACTGTCGCTCTACGCACGCTGTCACTTTTGTGTGGACGAGCTTTATTTAGATTTGGGCTCCTGTTTAAGAAAGCAGTTAAATTTAACTGCCGGATTGCGTATGTTACAATGACAGAGTGATGCTTTTTATACTTGACGCATGTTTGAAATGGGAGCCATTCATGAAAAATAAACAAATCTAGTTGCTTTGTGAGGGACAATAGCATAACCTAAAAGCTAAACTTTGGCATATTGAGGTTTTCTTACGCTTTTTTTGTAAGGGACAAACGTAATACCAAAAACTACATCCTTTGCATGGTTTCCTATGTATCTATTTTTTCTGTTTCGTTAGTCCAATTGATATCCGCTCCGCAGTCCTAAATTTCCTGGAAAAATTAAATTTCAGACGAAAATACTGGCAGATGCCAAATAGTTCTTAGTTAAGCCGAGAAAACATCACAAATAACAAGGATAACCACAGAGAACACATTACATGCACACGCGTGGGTCGACGAACTTGCTTTTGTTTTTAAAGAGAAAACACCGCACAAAGTTTCAAGTTTCCTTAATTTAGTTTTATAATTATGTACTTTCCTATTACTCAAGTGCAGGTTGCAAACCGCATCAGCTCAAAACTTAAGGTGGCTGCGATGACGTCAGCTGTGAATAATTTAGTAATTCGTATAATTATGACGGTTATTGTGACATTTAACTAATTGTTGGCGTGACCGTTTTTGTTGTGGTGAGGGAATTATGTCTGTACCTACGTAGCTAAGGTACTGGCTAGACTAAAGCGTAGTGGAGATTCTACACTATTATAAAACTAGCAAAATTACGTTCGTGTTTTGTATTCTGTATGTTTTCTTTGATATCTTATAAAATAAATAAATAACTAATATCAAATTTTTACTCACTACAGATTTTAAATTAACGTGTTTTTCTCAAAATTATATTTACCCGACTGCGTCAGAAAGGGAGCTGAAATTTTCCCATTTCCATTTTTTCTGTCCTAAAATTTTCCGATACGAACATTTTTGACATTCGATTCATTTGTGGAAAAAAAATGTTCTGTGACATGTGGAAAAATAAAACAAGAGAAATACGCCAAGGTAATATAATGACGGTGAAAAATAAATTCGGTATAAAGTGCGGATAAAAACTCTGCTACTTACTAAGGAATAGGTAACGATTGTGGTAAACTGATCTATCATTAAATACGCATCAAATAACAAGCTTGACAATTCTGAAAGTCAGCAGTCTTGCGAACCGTTTGTTTAGGCATTCCTGCGACGTTGACAGTTGTGTTGATGAACAGACATAACTGCGTATCTGGAGACCACACAGGCGTTAGATACACGCTCTTGGGCACTATTCTACTCGATGAAAACATATTACTTTCGCCATGCAACTTTACTATACTATACTTTACTAGACTATTTTCCTGAAAAAGTCTTTCGTTCATCCGAAATTTCCATCAGTTTTTTTCCCGATCTTCATTTTTTCCAGATGGAAATTTCCTGGATTTCTCCCGATTGCAGAATTTCTCATTAGAAATTTTATCGGCAGCAGGCCCAAAGGGCTAAATTTTCGGAGCTCTATCGACACTATCAAATTGATTTTTTGAACGGGGAAAAATGCGACAAAAAAACGTGTCGGGGAAAAACATGACTGTAATCAAACTTAATTCAGGAAAATACGCAAATGGAATTATAACGACTAAGAATTAACGATTTTTTAACCCCCGACATTAAAAGAGGGGTGTTATAAGTTTACTCTGTGTATCTGTGTGTGTCTTAGCTCCCAAATCGACCGATTTAGAAACTGCTTTTTTTTTTTTCAAAGTAAGCTAGCGCAATCGGGATTATTCTCAGCCATAACAGGTCCAAGACGATGTTATGGTTTTTACCGCCAAGAATAAAATAAATAAAATATATTAGGGGGACGATGTCACACTAATTGACCTAGTCCCAAACTAAGCTCCTAGTACTATGGGTGCTAGACAACGAGATAAATACTTATGTAGAGAAATATATACTTAAATACGAGTATATAGAAAACATCCATGACTCGTGAACAAATATTCGCGCTCATCACACAAATATCTGTCCTTACCGGGATTTGAACCCAGGACCGCTAGTTTGGTTGGCAGGGTCACTACCAACTAGGCCAGCGCGTCGTCAAAATAAACAGAGGCCCTGGTTTGGCTTCTCTGTGGCTTAAAAAAAGTCACAAGTTGTCACAGGTAAGCACTTTGTAACTCCGGGTGTCTGTCACCAAAACATGTAATTTCGCACTTGATCGGATAAAAAATAATAAAAAACTGTAATTAAAACGTGTCGTCCTTTTAATTCAGTCTACTTTCACTCGCCAAGGATACGACAAATTGTTAATTAAAATGTTAATTTATCTCCTCCGGTGTTAAAACACGTTGGCCGCCAACGACCCCATGTAGAGTTACTTTTGTATGATAAAAACAAAACATGGCGCTGACTATGGTAATTAAAATCAACTAAAGTTTCCGGAAAACTGTTCGCTCAAAACAAAATGGATGTATAAATGTACACTCTTAAAAGGTTATAATACCTTTTGGTTTTGGAACTGTTTAGTGATAAGACCTGTTAATTAAAGGTGAGAAGTAGCTGTAGCGGATTAAGTGGACAGTTGTCAGGTTAACTCGTGGGATTTCCTGTCAAGTTATTTGGTATTTATATCACTAAAAGGCCTATTAAAGTCAGGTTTATGACAACGATTTTTTTTCTGTGGACAATCTCACACAATAGTTACCTAGTCCCTAACTAAACCGGAAAAAGCGTTTTCCCAAATTATATGTTTGGGAAATGAATCAATTTGGGAAACGTTGGTCGGACCAAAAGGCATTAAACCTAGACAACGATATTCTTGCCCTAGTCACACACATATTCCCATACCGGAAAATCGAACCTGGGAACGCTAGTTTCGGAGGCAGGGTCACTACCAAATAGGCTAAACATGTCCTCAAACATCTACAGTGCGATAGCTCTAACAAGGGGCTTCGGGTTTGTACTTGTCTCTCACTCGTTCTTAATATGAGCGTATGAGAGCGAGTGAAATAGAAGTCAAAATCCGAAGCACCTTCTTAGTGCCCACAGACTGTACATAGGTTTATATTTAACTGGCGACTCTTGAAATCATCAAAACTTCCTGAATATTATATAGTCGGTCTAAATATTTTTGGACTAGCACAGGGAAATCATAAAGAACGAAGACAAACGAGCGCGTAGCGCTTTACCGCGATTTATGCGCTTGCGCATCTCGTGTTGAACACTCAGTTTCGCCGCTGAGTCATCTAGTTAGTCGAGTGGCACGTCGGTTTAGTGTCGGGTTACTGGCTGGCAAATATTTAGATGTTTAAAAAATATTTACTCCATTGTTTTTTTTACACAACTACTTTTTTTAGGTTCCATTCTCACGGATGCCAATGGAACCTTATTATTAAGTCTCCGCTGTCTGTCCGTACGTCTGTCTATCTGTCATAGGTAGAGGTAGGTAATGATGACCCGTAATCTATCGTATACTTCCTCCATATCACATTTAACTGTACTTTGTTCTCATTATTTTATATCGAATTTCACTTCATTGAACGTTGTATTACGCACTGCTAGATCAAAACAGTATCAACTCAAAATCCTTGATAGTTTTGTTTCAAGTTTATAGAAGTTGTATTAAAGTTGATTTTAAAATACAGTTGTATTTTGAGTGTAGCAGTGCGATATGTGGCATTATCTATGAAAAGGGACCTTATTGTCGATGGCGCTTACGCCGCACTGCGTCACGCGACGTTGTATTTATATCGGAGCATCTTTAATAATGGCGGAAGCGCCATCGACAATAAGGTCTCTTTTCATAGATAACGTCACATATATGTATGTTAGACACGGACTGCTCTCCGAGTAAACTTGGTCCAGCTGAAAATCAGCGCTGTGACTTTAAGTCGTAATAATATAATGAGTTTTTTTTTGTCTTGCACTTAATAAACGTTTTTCTTTGTTTTTTCTTTCTTTCTTACTAATCCGTAATAGGTAGACAGTTGATTTTCACAGAGTGTTTGGCTGATTTCTGTGTGTAATGATAGTCGACTCCATGGGTCCCAAGATACAGATCTCAGCCTGTTTTAGAATTGGTGTATTTGTAACCGTGTTCATTTAAATAAATTTATTATAGTCTATTCTAATGCATCTTTAACAATAAATAATAAAAAAAAGTTAAAAATTAAACGCGGTCCCCATAAAATAAACGTGTGTTGTGCTGCTTTTTGCTCGATGTTAGTTTTTAGGGCTATACGGAACCCTCCGTGTGCGAGTACGACTCGCAATTGGCCAGTTTTTATACTTTAAGGCTATATAATGAGTACATAGGCCACCTGAACGTAAGTAGGCTCTAGGATCCATGGACTGTAGTCTTAACATCGCAAATACGATGCCAACCCTGAAGACTAAGGTGGAATGCATCTATGCTAGTAATCTTAAGGCTGTCTTAGTTGCACACCGGATCACAACAATGCGAACAGTTACTTGTGTTACAACTTAATTGGTGAGCCACCATAGAACCCTGTCATAATGACAGCATCAAATCACGAGAAAGAAATGACGTAAAAATTAATCATTGGCTTTTTGCGACAAGGTTCTATCTATAGTGGCTTTACAATTGAAGTCGACCGTATGAGAATGTTATTGGGTTTTAGTAGATCTTTATTTCGTCTCTTTCGCATAAAGTAACTATAGTCCATTTGTTTAGGTACTTAACAAAATGTAAACAAACCAAACCGCGTGACTATGTTAATCAGCCAATCAGAACTGTTTTGTCGAGCTGTGACGTATGTCAAAGTGTTCTGCTGCTATTGGCTGACGAAATATCACGTGATTTTACGTTTACTTTTAGTTGACTACACTAAACTAATAGAGTATAGCAGGAAATTTAGAAACTAGTAAACCCTAGGTTTCTTCACTATTAAAGGTCCGTTATAACTTAAAGTGACGTCACACCTGACCTTTACTTGGAATGCTAAATGCCAGAACAGTCCAACGGGTCGGGAATCCAACTCAGAATGCTCGCTCTTATAATACAAGCTTAATTATCCGATAAAAACGGGAATGTCGGTGCGGTGTTGAAATAAAGGCGGAAATTTCATTGTGGCGCTGTTATTTTTTAATTATCCTTGTTATAATTGTACTTCAAAATTCACTGATTTGCTGTTTACGACGTCTCGAGGGTTCTATACTCGAAAATCTAATTAAAGATCAAAATCTGACAGTACCATCTTGATTATTTCGTTATTTTAACATTATTTCATAAAAATATGAATGAGAACTCGTGTAACCAGTAATATTAGGGTAAGTTTTATTGATAGAAATACCTACACTTAAACCAAAATGCAGTAATCACAGCGAATGTGCGCCGGTTGAGGTTAGGATTTTGGTCTTAAATTCGATTTTCGAGTATAGGTACCTACTTGTGTAAGTAGGTACCTATACTCGAAAATATACTTTCGTGTCCTATACTTTCGGGTTTGTACAGGTCGATTCACGAGAGTTGGCACGAATGGATTGAATGAGTGAACGAAAGTATACAAGTGTGTAAAATAATAACAGGTTTTCGGTTTGAAATTCGAACATCGGTTCAAAGGACGGCGCTCACGCAGTGATAGGTGACATTACTTTTGTTCATTCCATTCGTGCCAACTTTAGTGAATGTACCTGTACTTCTCTCTCTCTCGCTCTTAATAAGAGCGTGTGAGAGCGATTGAGAGATAAGTACAAACCCGAAGCACCTTCTAATGGCGGCACCACACTTGGTTGTTATTTGTCAAACATTCTCGTTGCATCTCTTTCACTCGGTATGTCAAAAATAGGAGATAAGATCCGTATTTGGCAAATAATACCTAGTGGATTGCCGCCATAAGAGCTATCGCATGGCACAGTCAACCAATTTGATTCGTAGGACTTTATGGACTTTGTCAACGTGTTTGGTTTACCAAATCATAGCAAGTCTCTTACGTTTTGGTTGTCAACATCACTTTAACATAGTCCAAAGTGGCCAAAGTTTCTTGTCTAGCTGTCATTTTGAAAACATCTGTCTATTTATTTCATTTTTTGTAAATTACTTTATCGTTGATTTTGGTTCGGAAATCCAGGGCAACTTTGTGAAGTAACCTCCAACACTGACCAAGAATATGCATCAAATAAAATATTTATCAGTGAAAAGTTGATTCTGAATGAGCAAGCGGTCAAGAACACTCCAAGCCATTGAAGTGGATGCCCGCCATCTTCAATGGTGTGCCGACTGGGACTGGAAGACGCAGCCGACAACGACGATTCACCGTACAATTGCTAATATATACTTGACATTGGCAATATTACATAACTTGTAGACGCCATTAAAATAAATAAATAGTAAGTGGCCTGGGGACTTGACAGAAGCGCGTGGCGCTAACCCCATGTGCTTCTGTTTAGTCCATTAGAGTAAATACTCTTTTGCCGAACAATTGTCTTCGCGAGTGATATCCATGGATTTATTTCTCTAATAAGTCCATGGGAGTGTCTATAAATAACTTGACATTGGCGAAATACACCTTAACAGGAGTGAAAGCCATTAATAAAAAATTTAGAATAAGTGGCCTAGAAATCAAATTGGATGACCGTATAAGCATTTGTTGTAATTGGCTGCGCTAACAGCCCTCGCTGTAATGCAAGGACTAATGTTGCACGTTCATTTCTAACGACAGTGATTACTAACTAATGTGGTCACAGTTCTAACCTAACCTAACCTAAACTAACCTAACCTAACCTAACCTAACCTAACCTAGTAAGAAGAAATTGACAAGAATGCTTCATGATAAATGCCAGTTATGTTATGTTATTTGATCGTTTGCCTGATAAAATTATACAAATTGTTTTTATGCTAAACTAATGCTTTTCGTAGGTGAATGTAATTATGCAAAATGTTTTTACACTGACTGAAGCGCACCTTTTCAGAACATTGCATGAAATTTAAGTGAAAGTTTCACTATTGAAACTTACAAGCCGCCCATCACTTGGCGTTATTAGCCTAATGGTGTCACAGTACTTGTTTGTTCCATTTAATTTAACGCGGTAAGTAACGATCACTAGCCGAGCCTTCACTAAGTAATTAATATCGTTTATGTTTGTATATTTTAACTGCGGCTTTGTTTCGTATCTTTTCTATTAGTTTGCACGGTTCAAAGCCATTCTAAACTTAAATATGAACATTAAATTGGCAAAAAAGAGTTTTTATGAATAAGGACGGTGAACGAGGCAAAATTGGCAAAATGATCCAATTGAGAATGTCATAGTTTTACCTGTGTCACCACGTCAAACTTTTTGACAACTTATACTTCATACGGAAGGTTGTAGCAGTCAATTTTTATTCATAATTCGAATAATGAATTTTAAAAAGTCCGAATTCAATATTCCAAATTCGAACTTGGCAGCGTTCCGTTTTGCAAAATGCTAAATTAAACTACGGACCAGTGTTCTTATTATTTATTCGCTGGCCGATTGCCAAAGGATCTGAGTCAGGTGACTGATTCCTGTAACCGATACTTGTTTATGTCACTGCCGTTATTTTGGTCTTCCGCAATAAAATGTGCGTGTCTATGGTTTTTTTTTTGCTAAACATTTAAGAATCCAAATACAGAATAGATAGATGCTTTCCGCACACACATGTACCACTAGTGTGAGTTTGAATGTAAGTTGCGATAGTCATCTATTTGCACATGTTTACTCACACTTACACAAATGCAAGGATAAAGCGATTTCGGAATTATATTTCGTTGATTAAATACCTAAGTCCCTCAAGGCAAACCAAGTTTTGAATTAACCATGACTGACCTTTGTTGCTGACAAAGGAGTTTGGTTAGTTAGGGGTTAGTTACTTTGATCACATTAGATTTGAATTAAACTGTTGTGTTTTCCTTTTGAGCTCTTAGAGAATTTAGCTAACACGGTATTAATAAATACAGACATAATTTAAAACTAATAAAGAGTTAAGCATCTTTTATTTGTAAAGGTACCTACTCTTATTTACGGGTTGGTCTTTAAGTGTAGGGTTAAGGCATAATACGAACACAATGCACACACATACAGGTCAGAACAGGACGCTTGTTAATGCATACACACATGATTGCATAGGTACGTAATCTCCAGTGATTTACCTACCAGTTTCGGCACGAACCTCAAAACAGCAGAAAATCAACCAACTTTGAAATTTGTCACTGGCCAGTAAGAAAATTTAAAAGTAGTTTTTAAAAAAGCAAATGCCTGTGCTACTATTGGACCGTTTGTTTGACTTACGCTTCAGTGAGAGGAGTTTGCTTTCCTGAAGCGAAACGAGACGTGAGAAATACAATGGTGTTCCAAATCCAATTGAAGAAAACGAATGAATACTTTATACGGTGTACCAACGTTAGCAGTTTGTGTTTATTTTTGTAGGTTTTATTTTAAGCCTGCTCATGATATATGGTTTTCTGCAATAAAATTGTAATCGAATAGGTAAAAGTGTGTCAAAATAGCCGGTAGAAACTGGATAAGGAAGACCCAAGATCGTAGAGAATTGAGTGCAATGGAAGAGACCTACACTCAGCATTGGTAGGCAACAGGCTGAAGAAGAGAAGAGAGAGAAGAGAGGTAAAAGTAACACAGGTTTGGAAAATAACGCAAACACAGGTTTGGAAATAATGTGATAATTTGATCAAACTCAATGAAGAAGTGGGTCAGTGTTAGCAAAGGAACATTAATTGATAACAAAACGTGTTACTGACCTCTCTGAACAAATTAGATGGTAAACAAACGTTACATAACACATAGTAAGAACTTTTACCTTGATAACGAGTTTTTTACTGATAGGTACTGATTTTTTAGATACTTAAGTAGATGTTTTTTTTAATAATTTTTCGCTCAGGAACAACATTACTCATTCATTACGTTTGTTTTGTCATGTAATCTATTAACACTTTTATGATCCGAAAATGCTTGGAATAAATGATTTACAATTTGAATTCTTAAACATATGGGAAATAACTTTTCGACTCTAATTTATGTGAGAAACAAAACAATAGTAACACCGACGCAACACGATTGTATTGCCAGTCCAATAAAAATCATTTTTTATTGCCAACGTTTGTAAAAGGTTGACAGTTTTAGCCGCATTTTGGCACAAGCGTTTAAAGTATTTGATGCGAGAACGTCTGTCTATTTGAAAACTAGATATACAGTCGTCGGAAGTAAAAAAGTGCCAAGTACAGGGAAAGCTTTGTTAAATTATCAACCTTGTTTCTTAAGTATTAAAAATCAGTCAAGCATTTCCTGCTCGATAGATTTAGTTTAGTTATTTCCGAGATATATGGCCTTCAAAAAAGAGACGGACAGATCGTCATAACGAAACTATTCCATGAAGGTTCGTTGTTTGTCTGAAAGTACTTATTACTACATATTTATACTTTTTTTTTTAATAATGCTATCGAATTTTAAACCAATTCAATACTAACGCACGCGTTACCTGTAAAGTGTTGCCAGTGACCATAATTAAACTCTTAAAAACAAGAAAATCTCAAGAAAAGTTACACAGAGTATAATTAATAAATACCGTACGGTCTATTGAACACCTATGAAAGTTGGATGCACACATGCGAACTTTAGATACCACTATTATTAACGCTGAACTGAATCAGTTATCTTAATAATCTCTCTAAATTAAATTGCTACCATTGACTGCTCTATGATCTCTACTTTGGAGTTTTCTAAATATTTCCATAATAGTTCGATGACACTCAATCAATAGGTATTTCTTTCAGCCTTGTCGATGTTTACATAGACATTATAGAGGCAAGTGCCTTTCCCTACATTTCTTGGCTAATGCTCATCTCTAGTCTCTACCTTCGTCTATGCCTAAAATCTCGAATATTCGCACGTCGCGTTCCATTTTGCACAATTTCCGTTTCGCAACAATACGCTTCGTAATCCGTACGAGGTGTTTGAACCGGATCGATCGTCTTCTGTTTACATGAGCGCGTGCAACATCGAAACGCTATCTTGCTTATATGTTTGGAGATTAACAAGTCAAACGAAAGCAAGCTTTAATATCCGACGGCATGTTTTGATATTATCTTTTATATATATATAAGTACAGTGTGTTACCAGAATCCTGGCTTTTTTTAAAGGAGGTTAAAATAACGTATATCTGTAACATAACCATGACATTAATTTAATTAATAAACAAATTTTCAGGCTTTGTTAACTTTCTAACAAAAATTTAATTGCCAGCAATGTAAAGCACAGCAACTTGACAAGTGTAAATGACAGTAAAAAAAAGATAAAAAAAAAAAGATAAAAGATGTTTATTCAGTAAGTAGGCCGCACGGGCACTTTTACACGTCAAAAATCTACCAGCGCTTCGCAAGAGACCACTGCTGAGAAGAAACGCCGCAAGAAACTCAACAGTCAGTCGTTTTTTTTTAAAAATTACTTATACAATTATAGAACTTAACCTAGCATTATATAAAACAATGAATTTAACATTAAAATATATATATCATGCGTAGTTGAGCAGGAAAATGTGTCAAAACTCAGTATGTTCAGATGAACTCTTAAATAGTAATAATAATAATTATATATATACATATACTTACCCATGACGGTGCAAAACAACCACATAGTTTTGATACATTCTCCTACAGAAACCGTGTCCCCTAGACAATAATTATACCTACAATATTTTCCTGACTAAGCTATTACTAAGTTATTTAGGTGTTTAGTTTAGGCCAAGCATTTTTATCTGTTAGATAGTCCTCGACCCTATAATAAGCTTTCGACATCAACGACTTTTTCAAGTAATTTTTAAGTGCTGGAAATGATAACTTTAAAACTTCGTCAGGTAATTTATTATAGAAATGAATGCATTGACCAACAAATGATTTATATACCTTACGGACACGAAATTTTTTAATAGCAATTTTATTTTTATTTCTTGTATTCAAATTATGTATATCACAATTCTTAACAAAAGAGTCTTGATTTTTAATGACATAAATAATATTCTCATAAATAAATTGTGACGCTACTGTCAAAATACTAATTTCTTTAAATAGTAATCTTAAGGAATCACGGGAGTTTAGGTTATAAATGTCGACGGATACTTTGATTATTATGATATGCCCCCGTACCACGACATGCCTTGTACCTAGCAACAACGATACTGATAACGATGAACACGCAGCACATGCACTACATTAAAAATGGACAGTTTTTGAGAAAATTATTTTAATTATTTTTTAATTGATAATACTTGCAAACAATTGCTAAAGCAACATATTATCGGCAGTTTTAATAAATGCCCGCATGCCGGTAACATACTGTATATATACATAAATACTCATGTTATATACTTCTCAATTCGCCATTTTGGATCTCTTAGATTATAGTATTCAGTGACGCTAAACAATCTAAAGACACCGCGCTTGTCGACATCGTGCCGTCTGTTAAGCCTTTACCAGGGAAATAAGAACTATACATACATACATACATCGAAAACATCCTTCTTCGGCAGTCAGACGAAAAGGAAATAAATAAATAAATGTGCGGAATGTTCTAACATGTTCTAATTCCCGTTATTAGATTTGAAAATTCTCTAGATCAGAGGGCTCAGACAAGATGCACTACGCTAACTAACGTTTCTATTCGATTCGTTTTTAAACCAATCGCGTCACTGGTAGACCACGTGACTTTTCGTATCACGTCATCTTCCAGTGACGCGATTGGTTTAAAAACGAATCGAATAGAAACGTTAGTTAGCGTAGTGCATCTTGTCTAAGTCCTCTGGGTCATTTAGTCCTTAGGAATTTATTAATGTATTATTATAAACAAGATGACATACTGAACTGATGTTAGATGTATATTAGACGTTGGTATTGCAAAATTCGCAAAGTTCGTTGGCCGCGTTACCATCGGTCTATTTGTATATTATATTGGGATCATGCTAACAGATTTACGTTTCAATGCTAAATCTATTTCATCTCTGTTGATATTTTTGTTTTATTGCTCAGGAATACATAACTTTTGGTTCTGTCTGTCCCAATCAAACTTCAATAGCGAAGTTCTGCTGTCTGTAGCTGACAGTTTAAACAGTTTCGAAGCTAGAAAGTGTTTATCTGATCGAGAAACTTATTCTTCTAGTAGAAATGCCAATCTAAGACGTGACTACGTAATTTATTTAGACGAACTTCTCTTGAAATTATTTATCCTAAACTTTATTTTGTTCCGTTCACGTAGAACGCATTTATCGTTTTTCCCACGCCTCCACGGGCACCATAAATTTTCGAGGGTAGAAACTTTGTCCTTCAAGACATAACAAACAGACTAGATAAATTCACCCTCGGATTTATAACATTCGTTTCCTCTTTAAATTGCTAAACGTAAAGCAAGGAAACTCGCTCTTGAAAATGTATAGGACTGGCAAGCTGCTGGACGGTCGCGTCAAGCGCTTACGTCAAATCCATACATTAGGACAGTTATCGAAAATGTTTTACGTTAGCGTTCAGGTTTTCATCCTCTGTCTATAAGCCTTTTTGTCTCTTGAAAACTCTATTCCGCATATTTCAAAGTAAATCAAATTATATTTCACCTAAGTCCCACGACTTGTTCAAGAGCGTTGCACCGGACTGCTTTCTGCAAACTGTCATTATTAAAAGCGTTTGATACAGTACATGTACCACCGCACAATGGCCGGAAGGCGCAGGCGCGGAGGCGCGAACAAAGCCTCAAATGGCATCGGACGCTTATTCATGTCACTGCTATGTTGCGAGTTGTGTGTGAGTTGCCTTAGTTGCACTGGGAAATATTATTATAGTCGTGCCATTTTAAGTCTCGATTTGACAGCTGTCAATGCAGTACAAAATATAACCTCGAAAAAGCCTCAAACACTTTATATTTTGCTCGACTTTGTCGAGTTAAACATATACAGTCTGCGGGCCTAGTATGGTTGCGTTCATCGCGTGATGAAATGTGGATAAAGCATCCGTCACTCTCGTACTTACTTAGGTATATACGTGTTAAAAAGTGGCGGACGTTTTATCCACATTATGTCACGCGATATACGCAGCCATATTTGGCCCGCAGCCTCTATATGTATAACAAACATCTAAAACCCCTACTAACGTTTCCTCATTTCTACGGCTCTTCGTTTTCGTTTCGTTTTTGGACCTGATCTTAACGGATAACGTATTCACCGGCAGTGTTAGAACTGTTATTGTGTTCTGGTGTAATGTTATAGATAATCAGTAAAATTTGTATAATTTCAATTCAAGCTAGATAGTCTTTCGGGTTGGTAGAGTATTTGCGATCTGAGATTGAAAACAAAACAAACTCACAACGTTTAGTGTACGAGATTGCATGTCCGTATTCAAGCCATTATATTAAACATTACTTGCTGCAGTAGCAACAATTATCAACTTTTCCACTGATTTACCTTAATCTTTGAGATAGTGTCTATAAGAAGCGAACAACTCATCAAAACTTTCGTACATGCCTTAGGAGGCATTTCAGTGTTGCATTTCTTTATATCCTACTAGAGGTCATACGCGTAGAATTAGTTTCCCGCTACTCCCCCTATTTTTTCCCGTTGGGGGTCGATTTTCGGAAAATCCTTTCTTAACGCTCACTTACATCATGAAAGGAACCCCTGTACCTAACATCAAGTTTCTAGGTACAGTAGTTTCGGCTGTGCGTTGATATCTAAGTCAGGTTTGTATATAGATTGATGGCATATACATATAAGAACGTTTTCCTGTCATGCGGATTTGCCATCACCCGACGGATTGGCCCGAAAGACAAAAAGAAACAATATAGAGGTGCCATGCGATTTATGGAGCTATGATGGGCAATTCCGCATGACTGGGAAAAGGCCTTCAAACACAGTAAATAGCGAGATCTTCGTTTTAAAGGTTAACGATGGGATAAAACCAAGTAACGGACGTATACGCAAGTAGTTTGAATGACTGTTTTGATTGGCGTTGGCTGGTGCATTTAATTTAAACGTTAATGTTACTTGTTGTATGTTTATATATAAGACATCTCTATATCAGTAAGTTTATCAAGCCTAGAGTTTAGTTAGGAACTAGGTCACTAAAAGTCTCTCTTTGCTAAGAGTTACCTGAAGTCAGGTCACTACCTACTTGTATATATTATCTATTCTGTGGTCAGGGTGCAGTACGAGTATTTCGGAAATCGTTTTCGGAAATTCGTTTGTGGCATAAGGTTAGGTACTAAAACACATTAGCAGTGACATCTTTGTTTACAGTATAAAATTTTATGTAAGTTCCTATACTATGGGACATCGATCTAATAACTACAGCAGGATTCTCCTACACGGTAAAACATTATTGTTTTTAACGTGTTTCCGTATTGTCAACGTTTTGATAGCTCTTATTTACTTGACAGTAATGGCGGCCGAGTTAAGAACAATACGATAACATGTCAAAAGCAATATGGTTTTAACTAGTAGAATAGAGTAGAGGCCCTGGGACCTGTTTTATAAAGCTACAAATTACAATTTGCAGGTTACAGGCTTCCATTTGACACAACCTCGACCCATGTCGACCAGCCATTTAAGCAGTTTTGCCAGTTTAGACTTGTAAAATTGTAACTTGTAGCTTTATAAAACGTGCCCCTGAACTCCCGTTATCTTTTACCATGCTTCAAGTATTTACCAAATTGTCATAGCAATTACAATAGTGATGTCACTATTGCGATTAAAATTAACTTGTTATTTTCCTATTGCCGCATCCTGTAGGTTTGTTGGAAATAGGTCTTCGGAAGTTTAATTGTTAAATATTCATTTTAAACATTAGTATTCAGTGACTTCCACTTCGTAAAGTCAGCGATTACTTCGAACTAATTTGTGTACAAGCATCGCACAATTTTCCGGTATATTAACATACAGTGACACCGGATAAAAATGTATGATCTAGATCCCTAGATTATAATTGTAAGGATAACTAGTATTACAGGTGTAATTATTATTTCCTGAGATTTTGTTGACGGTTGAAATATCCCTAAGTGCGCAATAAATATGCACATGGGGAAAACCATATTTCAAACCGAAATTCACGACATTTATTTGACAAAAACACTAGCACAACTCAATAGTAAACCTGAAAGGATAGAACATATAGATATGTAGATAACATATAGCCAATTTAAAGACGTTACGCTGTAGTGTGAGGTCAAAAAGGACTCCCGGAACCACAAGAGCTGGTTTTCAGCTGAACCCTAATATTGGAGATCATATTATTATTGTATTTCGATCGATATCTCAAAAGTAGTTGTGACGTGGTCACATTGTCTTGAAAATGGCCGTTTTCGTTTCATATCTTGATCGATATAATCTCTAGTTACGCGAGTTTGGGGGAGGGGCAATGTCTGTGTGTCTCTCTGTGTATTTGTAGCCGGATTAACAGATTTCAATGCAACAATTGAAATAATTGGAATGGTTGTATTTAGACGGTGGTTCTTAGCTAAGATTAATGAAAAATGAATCACCGAATCAAGAAATATCAGCCATGAAACCAGCTGTTAACTGATCTAAAAAGAAGGTTCTGTCTTTACTTTAAATACAGTGCAATAGTTCTTAAAATGTCTTTAGGGTTCGTGTAAAGTCGGTTTCTTAGATTACCTTATGAGAGGGAGTGAAAGAGAAGTTCAATCCAGCGGGCCTAGTATGGTTGCGTTTATCGCGTGACAAAATGTGGATAATGCATCAGTCACTCTTATACGTGTCTACTTGTATACGTGTCAAAAGGTGACGGGTGCTATATCCACATTTTGTCACGCGATAAACGCATACTAGGCCCGCTGAGGTGGTTTAAGGAGCTGCACTGAACACAACATCTACATCATCTAAGGAAGACTATTCGATGCATTTTATTTAATAGCAATTTTCAAGGAAATAAGGTTTCCTTAAGCATACGCGACACTCGCAACAGTGACTCAGTAAATCTAGAATTTAAAATGTATTTTGTATAAACAGGGGTTATCTGAAGTGCATTCCGAGAAGCGAACCTTTTTTTACGATTCTTAGTATAGCGATGATATCCGACCTCGCTTAAGGCTACCGCCGTAAATATGTTTTTGTTTCAGTTTATTACGTATAATTTGAAATGTAAAATTTGTTTAATTTGAAAGAACGTTCATTTGCTTACAGTTTGTTATTAAATAATTACCCAATTTTCAATAATTTTGGAGAAAAAAAACGCTGAAAGACGTTTGTTGAAATAACTAGCATAGACTAGATATACTCTAACATGCCGCCGAACTCAGATATATTTAAGGGCTGCACGATGGCCAATCATGGGTAGCGTAGAGACGGAGTAATGCGTTACAATGAGATACAAGAATATGTTGCTCGCTCTAAGGTGTAAATGCGTCTCTTAACCTCGCCCATGATGGGCCATTGTGTAGGTAGTCGGTTATTAAAGACAATTAACTCGTTCCTTTTTCAAAATTGTGTGTGAAAGATCGTCGATTCGATCGATTTAATCGTTATTAACCCATCGAGCGCTTGACGTCAATAAAGTCAAATGATTGTCATCTCTATATAATGGCAACTAGAGTTGTATATGATATCTTATGGCACGGAACATGTTTGCTGAATTTACGACAGTATACCTAGTATATACAGTACAATCTAGTCTCATGAATCCCCGTCCCTTTACATACATATATCTAGTTACTACATCAATAACATCACGTATGTACGTCCTGTCATAGATCAGATCCGTTTCCGGGCATTTGGTATGCAGCTCAATTCGTTCGCATCCGATAACTCGGCATCGTGTTAAAATATGACAAATATAGGACGCCATGTTTGATTTCATATCAAAATGGTAGTAGATTACGATTTAAAATCGAAACGCGTCTTGTAAGAGTGTTACCTTTCTTAGAGATGAGTGGCACTTTTTATAAATTTGATGTGTTAGGTTTTTTTTGTAGAATTATGTGAGTGGATTTAGGAGAATTTAATGATGACGTATACTGGTGATAATTTGCTGGTTATTTTATTTTAGACAGCGTGTAACTTATATTATGTAAACGTACGGTCACAGACGTTAATTTGTGACCCATTTCAAGAAAAATATGCTTGAAGTTGTCAATGTCATTAGAGATGGCAAGTCATTTGTAACTTTTAGGAAACTCAACCTTATTGTTGTAGAATGTCAGATTGACTTTGGACCTAAGGTGGGTCACAAATTAAATTCCTTGACTGTATGTGCGATACCTCAATAAAATTACATTAACCATTTGCAAAAAAAGACTCGAATTCCATCCTTAGTGTATTTTCTAATGTAATTCCTTCCTACAAACATACTTATCTACTTTCTTTACCTCTTTAGTGGAGAAGTCCGCACCTGAGTCATTGTTATCAGAAACCCGTATAATGCATAATTACTACGTGGGATTTCGCAATGCGTTTTTATACTTCATTCAGTCTTTGACGAGCGCTCGACTGTTGTGGACGCGTCGGCTTATACATATAAAAATTTATTGTAAAGTGATCTATCATTAATTAACGACATAAATCATTAGCAAATTAACTAATCCATTAAATTAAATAGACATCGAGATTTTAAAATTAGAAATCGTTAGTGTTTTGTTTTTCATAATAGTTTTGAGGTTAGGTTTCAAATGAGGTGTTCATTTTGCATACATTTAAAAATCACCATTAACGGTTGACCGTTCTTCTTTAGATTTAAAAACTTAATTACCGATAAAGTCGATCAAATGTGAACTGTGATTATGTGAATGTGAAATAATCAGTGCTTAACCAAAATGGTCATGGAACCTCCTTTACACAGTGGCAGATTCTGGCCACTCTCGCCAAGACTCTGGAGACGAAGTACGGAATGTTCCAAAGTCGTCTTCGAGCCAAGAAGACCACCGACATACATAAGGAACCACGAGAGAATAGACCTCACTCCTGATTTGCTTCGATCGAGAAATATCAAGGAGAGGTTGGAACACTTGAATTTAGAGGAGAATGTAGAGGATGATAAGAGATGGAGTGTAGTTTCGAAACCACCGATGAAGGAGAAGAGAGAGGAAGTGAAGGAAGTGAAGATGCGAGTGAAGAAGCAGAGGCAGCCGAGACCGAACAGTCTACAGCTGTTGCTTTGTCCGTCGAGCTCTGGGCATTACAGCAGTAATACTTGGAGATACACGAGGGTCAGATCCAAAAGGTTAGTTTTCGGTTTGGAAACTCTTTGCAATGTTACTTAGTTATTATAAGCGAGATTATTGTTATTTTTTTATCTGTTGTTGTTTGACCTTGATTTTGGATAACAATATGAATGCAGTATACTATCTTGCAAGCATTGGTATTTTATTGGACTTAAAAAAAAAACAATTTACGTAAATCGTTTCAATTTCGTTGTCGTCACGTTGCATATTTACGCTTGTAATTGTGGACTTATTTATCGACCAATAGTTTCGAATATTACACGATCGATTAAAAGTTTACATATTGCATTCGTTAATCTGTTTCCGATAATTATGGTAATTGATAATGAGGCTACTTTGACCACTATCATCTATATATACATAAAATCTTCCGTTACTGACTGATAGACAACTGTACTGCCTAAACGGCTGAACCTAGGGCCATGGAATTTTAAGAGAATATTCCTTGGGTACCCTAAGGGTGAACTAAGAAGGGATTTTTAAAAAATCGAAACCCAACCGGAAGATATTGGGGAAGTAGCGGATTATATACGCGTGCGAGTTTGCGGGCGGTTCTCTAGTGTAACATTTCTTTCCTAGATGGTTACTTTTGGACCCACATAAAGTCATTGTAACTTACTTATTTGACAGTTAATTTGATTAAAATTCCAGTGGCGCCCTCATTACTATTATTGTGTTTTGTATTGTCTTGAAATCGAAGAGTTGTTTTTTGTTGGGACACCACTGGACGCTCGGTGCATTCTTAAAGAGACCAATACCACGATAGTTTTCAATGTCATCATCATCAAAATTTGTTTCATCATAAATATCCTCGTAAGGCCCAAGTCAAATTTCGTTAGTTCGAAAAAGAATCTTATGTCAGTCAATTAAAGTCAAAAGTCACTTTGACAGATGTCCTAAATTTAGGACATCGGGCCTTACGAGGATATAATACAATTCATTATTTGTATTCCTTTCTTTTCTTCATTGAACTTTATTTGGTTCAAGTCCAACGTCTTCTTTCATTGACAGCTGCGCCCACGCTTGTTTCGGTTCATTTACAAATGAGCCGTCAGTGGATACATTGAGATTAAATGATGTCATAGTAAGATAAGATGAGGGATTAGGAGTTTTTGGAGTTTTCGTGTTTGGAGTACATATTCTACTTTGTCTAAGCCATGTAACTAGACTGTCTCTATATCACTCTTGTTTAAAACTTGTTCTGTCGGAAAGATACGTATTATAAAAGCCATAAACAATGAGTCACATTTAGGCGCTGAAGTTTTACACACACTGATAAATGAGACAATGATGGATGTTAAATGTAATAAATAAATTAAAATGTTAATTTTAAGGTCACTGTTCTAGTTGAATTGTAGATTATTTTTGACATAATTAAGGCGGAAAACAATTATATATTATGGTATTCACAAAGTAGGTCCACTACTTAATTTAATGTCAAAAGTACTAATATCTATGCGGCCAACGCGCCAA
Organism: Acleris literana; assembly: GCA_946894065.1. Taxonomy (NCBI): domain Eukaryota; kingdom Metazoa; phylum Arthropoda; class Insecta; order Lepidoptera; family Tortricidae; genus Acleris; species Acleris literana. Next base: position 4,881,522 of record OX335688.1, on the reverse strand, counting down.
ATATATACATAGACCTTATTATCAGTGGCATAGGGGCGTGTAGATATTTTTGTCGCCTTGTGAACGTTGATGTTATGACTTTGACTGTACATTAACCTTTGTTTTCAGATCTAGGGCAAAAACAGGGGCTCAATTCCACTCGATAAAACTATATCGCTTTCGACATGTTAAATTGTTTTTAACTCTGCCATTATGAATGTCAAGTAAATAAGAGCTATCACAACGTTGACGATATGATAACATATAAAAAGCAATATCGTTTTACTGAGAAGAATAGAGCCCCAGATTCAACAACCTCCAAAAGAAAACTGTGTGTGAAATGACGAATCAGTTTGTTTACACGTGTTTGAAAACGAGGTCAAGTTTTGTTTTCATCTAGCTTTTCTCCATATCTGAGTCATAAACTTTGTAATTATTGTAAAAACTTAGTTTAGGCAGTATTTTTGCACCACGTCCTATATGTAGAAACCGGGAAGCTAGCCATTTGCAAAGTCGTAGTACAGTCGAGTTCATAAATATGTGTACACTTTAGTACCTTGTCATTTTAATCGCTGTGACAATTCATATATGGCAGTCTAAACATGACATTAAATAGACAAGGTACTAAAGTGTACACATATTTATGAACTCGACTGTACCTACCTATAATGTATATCGATAGACATGGCGCGACACGTGTTAACCTATCAACTCACCATATTGCTTTGTAATCGCCGCCTTTTCAAGATCAAGCATGGTCCTATCAACGATTTTAAGTTTAAATAACTACCGGTGTCAATATGGGGTTATTTTTACAAGATTCGTTTTTTACGTCATATATGAACAATATCAAGAATACAATATCTTCAACAACAAACTTCTCGCACCCTTAAAGTTACACAATACTTTATTTATTTTGCCAAAACTGCTCATAAATAAGTCACCTCTGTATGCCATGCTCTTATGAAGCTTTCCCCATTGTGCAACACGTGTGGGCAGCTAGTGGGTGCTCTTGGCGATTTCCGACGCTTGCTTATCGCCGATCATCGGGTAATGAGCCCCTTGACACCGTTATAAAGCCTGTATGGATAAGTTACCCGCTAATACAGCTGCTAAGCAGCAAGCGTTTGCGCTGTTGTCTATGGGAGTTAGAATGGGGTTGCCTAAAAAAAACAGTCCACAAAATTCATTTCGAGCCCACCATGGAACTCACATTTTTCTAAGTGTACATACCTTCACGCATTCATTCCCAGAGTGGGGTAGGCACAGCTACAGAATTATCAACGACTCTAAAATTTGTTGTTAATTCTGTAACCACATTTTGCACGAACAGGCTAAGATGTTTACCAGTGTATAGTGTACTTATATACTCATTTATTATCTTAACTAATTTAACATTCACATCACACCATAAAACTGACTTTTTATAGCAGAGAATTTCGTAAACATTAATTATCATAATGAACTAATTAAAGCAACGTGCTAGGTGTCAATAATATATGTCAGCCATATCTAAGCCTTCGACACACGCCCACACGCAGCTACTTAGAACAACACTTGCGCAAGAGTTTTGATTCAGGTAGTAAAAATCAATTTGATTGGGTAACATGAGGTATGACATTTCGTAAAGAAATTCAGTGTAGCATAGTGAAAATTACCTTTAATTCTTTGCAGAAGTGTAAATCTGATCATGATCATACCTTTTATCCGAAAGAGTAAAGTAAGTACTTTTGGTCATAACTAATATTTGTTTAATTAATTAACTACTTAATCCATTGTTGTGCATCGTTATGTTTTTTTTAAAGCGCTAGCCTAGTTGGTAGTGGCTCCGCCTTTGAAGCTAGCGGTCCTAGTTTCAAATTCCGGTAAGGGCAGATATATGAGTGATGAGCATGAGTGTTTGTTTCTGAGTGTTGGATGTTTTCTATGAATTATAAGTATTTATTTCTCTATATGTATAAGTATTTATATCGTTGTCTAGTACCCATAGTACAAGCCTAGAGCTTAGTTTGGGACTAGGTCAATTTATGTGAGATTGTCTTCAGTGTTGGCAATGCATTTGCTGACACGCAGCTTAATATTGTCATCTTAAGATTGAAAATGTCTGACTTGAGAGCCACTTACAATCAGGTGGCTTGTGGGCTCGTTTGCCATTTCCTTACCGTACAAAATAAGGGTCCTCACATAACCTTAGCCAATAATAAAATATCAATATCTAGTAATATTACTTGTATTACTTACCACTATACTATGTACTTGTGTTTTGTAACACCACTCGTACCATTACAGGCTGTATCCTGTAAAAGTCCAGTCACCTGTCAAATCATCGTCACCTAACAGTATGAGTGATCATTGAACTTCAACGCCCATCCTTACGAACTCTTTTATAATGAACTAATAGCCTACTGCGGGGAACAGGATTGGTGTTTGGTGGACATTAAGTTATTGGGTGTTTTATCAGAGACCTATACTTATATTAGCGAGGCTCATCAGTGTAGGCGCTGGCTGGATCACCTCGTCGTGACGCAATCCGCATTGACATCAGTGCGCAAAGTGTATGTCGATTACAATGTCACGTGGTCTGATCATTTCCCTATCATAATGGAATGTGATTTTAATGTTTTAACGCCTAGGTTAAATAATCATAACTGCAATCTTAATCAGTCTATTGTGTGGGGGGTAAGAACAGACAAACAGATTTTTGAATACACTCGGGAATGTCATAAAAAGTTAGCAATCATCGATTTTCCGTTGGAATTCAGAAACTGTGCCGATAACTATTGTGGGATACATAGTCATAGAGATATCATAAATACATTGTATAGTGATATGGTGTCTGCCCTTAAAGACGCCGCATATGCCAGTTGGAAATGTAGAAAATCTAAAAATAGGAAAAAAATTGTAGGGTGGAATAAGCATGTCAGGGAGGCTCACGGGGTGGCTAGAAAGAAATTTCATGAGTGGACAGTACATGGTAGGCCTAGAAACGGGCCATTCTTTGAAGAGATGTGTGGAAGCCGCAAGGTATTTAAGTCACGATTAAAATGGTGTCATGACCATCAACACCAGATCAAAATGGATATAATTGCCTCCCATCATTCTAAAAAGGATTTTAGGTCATTTTGGAAGGCTACAGATAGTATGAAGTTTCGTTCTGGCCTCCCGGTGAGTGTCAATGGGGAAAATAACCCGAAAACCATTGCTGATCTTTTTAAGAATCACTTTTTTGTTAAACCTCTTTTGGGACCCAAGGCAGCAGAGAAGTGCGGGGCTGGGGCAAATACGACTGCGATCATGAACCCGGGTTTCGGAACAGCCGATGTAGACAAAGCCATCAAGTCCATGACAGGGGGGAAATCTCCGGGACACGATTGCCTCAGCGTCGAGCATCTCCAGCACGCAGGCCCTCACATTTCGAGAGTGTTAGCGATGTTTTTTAAGTTATGTGTAACACATTCATACTTACCTAACGACTTAATGAGAACGATTGTTGTGCCTATAGTGAAGGATAAAACGGGAGACTTGTCAGACGTAAACAATTATAGGCCAATATCACTCGCAACGGTTGTAGCCAAGGTATTTGATAGTGTGCTTAACACACGGTTGAACGAGTATGTGGAATTAAGTCATAATCAGTTTGGTTTTCGTCCGGGACTATCTACAGAAAGTGCAATTCTGTGTCTTAAGCACACCGTCAAGTATTATGTGGCCAGAAAATCGCCAGTTTATGCCTGCTTCCTTGACCTGTCTAAGGCTTTTGACCTGGTTTCCTATGAGGTTTTATGGAATAAACTTGAAGCCATAGAACTTCCCTCTGGGCTGGTTCAAATTTTCAGATACTGGTACGGAAACCAGGTCAATTGCGTTAGGTGGGCGGATGCGCTTTCAGACCCATATAGGTTGGAGTGTGGGGTGAGGCAGGGGGGGTTAAGTTCGCCCACACTCTTTAATTTATACATAAACGAGCTTCTCGATGCGCTTAGTAGAATGCATGTCGGGTGTCATATTGACGACGTCTGCGTCAATAATATTAGTTATGCAGACGACATGGTTCTACTGAGCGCATCAGTATGCGGCATACGTAAACTATTGGGAGTGTGTGAAACTTATGTTGGTACCCATGGCCTTAAATACAATGTCGCCAAGAGCCAATATATGGTATTTGAGGTCGGGCGTGGCAGGACACTTGAAGTGCCACCCATCAAGCTTAACGGGGCAACCCTTGACAGGGTTGATGATTTTAAATATTTGGGGCATCTAGTCTCGTGGGACCTAAAAGACGATAAGGACATCGAACGGGAACGGAGGGCTCTGTCGGTCCGGGCCAACATGATAGCTCGTAAGTTTGCGCGCTGTACGAGGGAGGTGAAGCTTACATTGTTTAGAGCATACTGTACCTCCCTGTACTCGTGCAGCTTATGGAGGTGTTATACGCAACGGGCCTATGGAGCCCTCCGCGTCCAGTATAACAACGCGTTCCGGGTGATAGTGGGGCTGCCTCGCTTCTGTAGCGCATCAGGGATGTTCGCAGCCGCCGGGGTCGACTGCTTTCATACCACCATGCGCAAGCGGGCCGCGTCCCTGGTGCGCCGCGTGCGGGCCAGCCCCAACATCATCCTCAGCATGATAGGGAGCAGGGTAGACTGCCCCTATTTGCGTCACTGCTGTGGGCTACATGCTCCATGTAATAATAAGTAAATTTAAGTATAAGTGTATTTTATTAACATATAGGATTAAGCAAACACTAACAATATGAGTTGTAACTATTTTTACTCGAAATAAATGATTATTATTATTATTATTATTATTGACCCTCAATTATTTGCTATCGTCCATCGGCGCATTGGATGATTCATGATCGTAAATCATCATGTAATAATAATAACGACCCAGGACGTTATAGGACGTTAACTCGTAATGAGAGTTGGAATTATTACAGAATTGTAGCTAGTGTAGTGAAAATAGGGACGGATTAGTTAGTTAAAACAAAACACAGTCTATTGGAGCAGTAGTTAAACTAGGTGTTCCGCAGGGCTCCATATTAAGTCCTTTTTTTCAGATAGTTAAGTTAGATGGAATTTAGAATTGTGAGACTATATTGTATGGTCCGTACCTCGAGTACGATCTTTTTCCTTCTATCAATGAAGAAACGTTAACATAACGTTATTCAGAAAATGGGTACGTCGATTGGAACAGCGCGTGAAAACGTGAGTCCATTTTAGGGGATTGTGCTACTGATAATTTCAGAACATGTTTTCGAATCGTGGCAGCGATTCCAAAATGTGAAGTATGATTGAAATTTTCGTTCTAATTCGTAATAAATAAATAAAATAAATTGACTGGCTGGTCAATAAACACACAGCCAAAATCGCTGGAGCAAAGATCTTGAAATTTGGAGCGGATTCCTTGGATATCAAGGGTGAACTGAGAAGGGACTTCGGAAATTCATCACCTAAGGGGTTAAAATAGGTGGATTTACGGGAAATCCATTCTACACGTATGGAGTCGCGGACGTCCACTACTTTTTTCAAATAAATTTTCACACAAATTTTGGAAAATAGTATTTGTCAAATGAGTGTTTCTTCCGAAGGAATAAAGACGATATTTAAAGGTTATCTTCTTCCACGCATCGGAACACACCCTTAGCTATTGGTTTTACTTATGTTAACGGTGTTAAAAGCTATCAAATCCTAGGATCATAAATTTTCCACTCCACTTAGTGTCTCGACGACCCGAAACACGCTCGACGCACGCTCGGGTGCACGCCGTAAAATAACTTTACTGTTCGTTATTTTTACGTTATCATGGTGACATAAAAACAGGGTATATCCGAGTCAGACTAGCGCGCTGAGGGTTCCGTTACACAATGAAAACGCTATTGAGGTCAAGAATATCATAGATTATTCTAACATCCACGTGATTTGGTTAAAATTGCCGACCAATCGGGGACTTTATTTTGCGCGGTTAAACGATATTGCTTTTGACATGTTATCGTATTGTCAACATTATCATAACTCTTAAATTTACTTGACAGTAATGGCGGCCGAGTATAAAACAGGGCCTCTATTTAATTCTAGGCGGTAAAAACCATATCATCATTGACCTGCCCCCTATTTCATGATATTGTCAATGATAGGTGACTGGTGACAATTCGCAATACATTACAAAGTTAACAAGCCTTCACATCAGTGGGATCCATATAAGCTGGCCCATGTACACTGAAATGTCACCTGTCACATGTCATTGTCAGGATGGTGAAATAGGGGGCAGGTATGGTATTGTATATAACTGAAAACTCATACAAACAGGCAGTCGCTAGTAATACATATTTAGTAAACAATTTAACAATTAGCCTATTAAAGTTCTAAAGATCCAGGACAGGCGATCGGAGCTCCTAGGGTTAGAAGGGTTCCGCACCTTTTAGCTACTGGACCCTAAAACACTCGTACGTTATATACATTCACGTCAGCATTAACTAGAGTCTTTCGACGGTCTTTAAACCTTAATATCTCAGTTTATATTCGCAAACACGAGCTATCGATTGGTTCTGCATATTCATGATGCGTTCTGGCTGGAGTGGAGACTGTCTGTCCATTTTCATTATCAATGTCTGGCTCAGCGGTGGATGACCTGTTTATTCCTAGGTTCGAATCTCGGTACTGCTCTTAGCATTAAACTTGAGCTCTGGATTTTATAGGATTAAAACATTTTAGAAGATTTTTTGTGCTATTTATAGGTTTTTTTATTAGTTAGGGCTTAATTAAATACAATTGTACGCTAGGCGACGGGTTTGCAACCTGTCACTAATACACTGGTAATCTTAGATTGATTGTGCAATATGTGGTTACCGAATTATCAACAAGTTTTAAGAGTTGTTGGTTATTCTGTAGCTCTGCCTAACCCACTCTGGGAATGAAGGTGTGAGTTTATGTATGTATTTACGTTTGTCGTTGCTAGGCTAGGCTCTCACTGACTGACCAATATTCGGGTGGAGGCTCTATCGTACTCAGTAAAACGATATTCCTTTTGACATGTTATCATATTCTTTCTCTCATTTACTTGCAAGTCAAAAGCAATACTATTTCACCGTGTAGAATAGAGGCGACTTGAGGGACGCACCTATCTGGGGCCTGTTTTATAAAGCTACAAATTACAATTTACAGGTTACAAGTTTCCATTTGACACAACCTCGACCAATGACGACCAGCCATTTGAGCAGTGTTGCCAGTTTAGACCTGTAAAATTGTAACTTGTACTTTTATAACGTGCCCCTGTTAGAATCAGAAACGTATATAAGTTACACTGTAGTCTGTGTGAGCCTAAATGCTTAGGTTGGGACAATAAATTTGTATGACATTGTCCCGTGATAATTACTTATTTATTTAAACACTTTATTTTATGCTTTAGTTACATAATAAAGGTGGGGGATTCAGCTGAAAACCAGCGCTGTGGCTTCGGCTGCAGCACATGCTGAGCGGAGTCCTATTTGACTTTCGCTTTAGTCTCATCTTGTTTTGTTGTACTATGTCTGTTGTGTTGTAGTTGTTTTTGTCGAATAAATGTTGAGTTTGAGTTTGAATTCCACGCACAAGATATTCAGCGTAATATTATGCAGATTTTGATATGTATTACGAGTATGTGTTCGGCCTGCAAATACGCTAACCTTGGTCGGCAATACGTCTGCGACATTAAGTAAAGACCAAGTATTACGTCTGATTAATAAAAGCGTGGTTCAAGCTAAAGTTCAAGGTAGAAAGAAAGTCTAGAGGCAGTTACGTTGTGTACTAAATGGGGCTGGTAGCCGCTAAAATACGTAAGAAACAACGAAATGAAGATAGCCAGTGGAATGAGCATAGAGGCGTTTAAGTCTTCAAGGTTGGCAACGCGTTTGTCCGTTCATCCGAAATGGATTTTCTGTAAGAAATGGTCCCATAAGTATGGAACTTTACAGTGTGATTTTTTTTCAATCTTTTGGTTAATTACGGAGTTTTGTGAGAAACTTGTTTTTTAAGTCGGTGAAAAATGTGTCAATTTTTTATCTGAACTAGCCAAATCTGGTCATCCATAGTTTGACTATTGGGAAAGGACATTAGCGTACGTCCAACGTGTAATAATTACTAAGCCAATACTAGATTCATCACATACATATATTTAGCCTTACCAACTCCCAACCAGGCTAGCCGCGACGTCGGGAGTTTACCCACGCTGCGTCATCCGGTAGGCGGTAGTCATTCGATAATCATCTTACTATACATATACGACCTATACTCTAAATGCGAAAGTTTGGATAGATGGGTGTTTGTTATTCAATAGGTAATGCCATAACGGCTAAACGGATTTGAATTAAAATTGGCACAGAGATAGATAGCCGTCTGGAATAACACGTTGGCTAATTGTCCCGGAAAATTGGAGAGTTTCTGAGAAAATAGCGGTAAAGGATTACGCGAAAGAAGAAGCGGGCAAAAGCAAGTTTACTTTGATCAGTTTTAGTTGCTTATTGACAGTTTGGGTGACGGAACCAGTAATGGAAAAGGCACCAATATTGGGCACATGATTCTTATTTTACAGAAGATAAGGGTTATTCATTTGTTTTGCAAAAAACAATTTAGGACCGTATTAAATTTGAACTAAGAGTGAAGTGTCCATTACTCGTGCCTGTCAGCTAAAAAAGTCCATCATTGCTGCCGTCACCCTACCCACGATCAGTTTTAACTGTCAGTATTCACCGAAGAACTTTTCAAACTGTCTGTTAAAACTGATCGTGGGTAGCGGCCTAATGTTTGAACTGCCAGAACTGAGCGTGTGTAGGATGAAAACTGTCACGTTTTTCTTCTACACACGTTAAGTTTAAAATGACGGTTCACGATGAAAACTTTTCTATTCTAATAGCGGCCGATCCATTAGAATAGAAAAAACTTCTATTTCATCCGACAGAGATTCTCTTCGGGATAATTTACTTCACGCGTCATTGCAATGTCCTCGGAATATGATTAATGACGTTTAAATAACTGCTCGTCCTTCCTCATTCGTTCAACGCCATTTCTAATTTCACAACAAAGTTCGCAGACTTTTTATCTACCGTTGTATTCAGTTCAATAACTTTTGTTGCGTTATATTGGTGTAATGCTGTGAATCATTTTATCTAACTCGTTCCAACTTGTTTCGTTTAATCGCACCCACATATTATACTTGTAACATATAGTGTTAGTCAGGATCTGAATCCATATTTGGTATTCATGAAGTAAGATTCTGATTCGACACTCATTTAAAAAAATATCGACTCTATTATACTTGGTAATATCATCAGATTTTGACAAGTTATCTTTTCGCTTTAGTTTACTTTGTCCATTATCCCATTTCGTCCACATTCTCATCTCGGCCACATTCCCAACACGTCCACATACCAATCCCAAATTGTCCACTTCCTATCTCGTCCATATTCTTAACTCGCCCTCATTCCCAACCTCGTCCTCATTCCTAATCATTCGTCTGCAACCTACTAATGACTGGGACGTGATTCTAGGTGGTAAAAACCATATCGTCTTTGACCTGTTATCGTATTGTCAACGTTTGGATAGCTCTTATTTACTTGACAGTAATGGCGGTCGAGTAAAAAACAATACGACGTTAAAAGAGATTTGGTTTTACCGAATAGAATACAGCCCCAGTGCAAGAGGTCTTAAAGTTTTTCGGGTTTGATGTTCAGGATTCTTTGGTTGACTGGTAGAGAATGCCATTAGGCATTAAGTCCGCTATATGTGTTTTTTTTTGTGCAATAAAGATTAAACAATAAATAATAATAAATAAATATACTTGACCCACCGCGGTTGGACTCTTTAATTTGGTCTTAATGCAGAAAATGACTGCAAAAAAATATACCTATATTCGGCAGCAAAAACTTGTCTCAATTCTTTTTTACAGAAACTTAAAACTTGATTCTGAACATTACATAAAGCAAGTACTTTTGGTGGACTTTATGCCTTAAGGCATTCTCTACCAGTAAACCAGCAGGTGCTCTTTTTGCTCACAAGTGCGGCATAACAGGCGGTAAGCTCTAGTTTCTACGTTGTCGGTCATCGCACGCACACAAGGCACACCGTCTCGTACCTATCATACATTTGGTTGTGCCAGTTGCTACGCAGGGTTGTCGAACACAAGTTATTTTTTAATCTCAGATAGTGAAGCGAGCACAGCCTACCAGAGGTCCTAGATAAGATGCATTACGCTAACTAGCGTTTCTATTCGTTTCGTTTTTAAACCAATCGCGTCACTCGTAGATGACGGGATACGAAGAGTAACGTACGAAGAGGCATCTTGGCTTTATTATACTGGATAATACCATATTGCCTTTGTCATGTTATCGTATTGTCAACGTTTTGATAGCTCTTATTTACTTGACAGTAATGGCGGCCGAGTTACAAACAATACCGTAACATGTCGAAGGCAATCGAAAAGTGTCATTTTCGCTAGAATAACGTGCCCACAATACCTCAAAATTTCGAGTTACCTTTGTTTCGGACAAATATGTTTGCCAAATCGTATCGTTTCCCAACCCGCTTTGTTTTCTGTAACCGTAAATATTTCAGGTTTTATAAAAGCTAACCTATAGGGTTTCTACATGATGGTGCTGAAATAAATCTTGAAATATTTACAGTTACAGTAAAAATAATGGGTTGGCAAATTAAACGGTGGGAAACGGCACATTTCGGCAAACATATTTCGGCCAAACGGTACGCTCCCCAAAATTTCATCGAGCGTTTTTTTACTTTGAAAAATAATATTAGGAATAGTTGTTTAATCTTAAACGTAATTTAAATAAGTGTGCAAATCATTAAAAATACCTCATTTGATCTTCAAAAACACGTAATGCTACTGATCCTCCTTCCTTCCTTAGTAAATAATTTAAAAAAAAATGCGTAATTTTGTGTGTGTGTGTGTGTGTGTTAGTTTGTATACTTCTTCACGCTGCAACGTCTCGACAGATTTGGATGAAATTTGGAATGGAGATAGCTTATACACTGGATTAACACATAGGCTACTTTTCATGTCGGAAATTTAAATGTTCCCCAAGGAATAACGATACTCGAACTCTACGTGGACGAAGCCGCGGGCGAAGCTAGTTAATAATAGAGTAATAATGGTAAATTGGTTCCTCCTGTTACTTGACTAAATAAATGCACCCTTCCTGATGTCAGCCCTAACTGCATCCCTTGCATCGCAACATGCATATACGCATTCCAATCGATGCGTACCCCCTCCCCCCTGTGCTGGCTGGGGTAAGGGGGCGGGCCGGACATTTGGCTCCGTGTACGGATAATTACGGCTGAATATTGGATCCGGTGTAGTGGAGTGTCCCGTTCACCGCGGCGGTAATAGGTGGAAGCGGTGGTCAGTTAGTTGGAGCAAGTTTGGGAATTTGCTTAGTGATTATTTAAGAAAACAAATAGTTTTGAAAGAAAGAAAAAACGTTTATTTGGGAACCCGTTTAGGATATATTGAACTGTAAAAGTGCCATTTTCGCTCGCGTTACCCGCTTTCAGCCAAAATTAGAAATACTCAAAATAGGGAAAACTAGCTGTTGCCCGCGACTCCGTACGCGCAAAAAGTAAAACATAGCCTATGTTAGTCAGGGTTAATGTAGCATCCTAATGGTGAAAGAATTTTTGAAATCGGTCCAGTAGTTTTTGAGTTTATTCGTTACAAACATACACACACACAAAAATACAAATCTTTCCTCTTTATAATACGAGTATTATTATTAGTATATTAGTATTAGTATAGATATCTAAACTGAATGCACATAATTATAATTTAAATAGGAAACTATCATGACTAAGTTAAGTGGACTTGATTGGTTCATAAAATACAGGCGACTAAAGTGTTAACACCATAATAAAACAAAACCGGCCAAGTGCGAGTTGGACTCGCGCACGAAGGGTTCCGTACCATTATCTATACAACATTAGCAAAAAAACGGCAAAATAATCACGTTTGTTGTATGTCATCCCCTTAAATATTGATTTTATTCTGTTTTTAGTATTTATTGTTATAGCGGCAACAGAAATACATCTTCTGTGAAAATTTCAACTGTCTAGCTATCACGGTTCATGAGATACAGCCTGGTGACAGACAGACGGACAGCGGAGTCTTAGTAATAGGGCCCCTTTTTTACCCTTTGGGTACGGAACCCTAAAAATCGTCTAAGACAGCGCCAAATAACTTTAAATTGAAAATTATTTTATACCTACTTGTTTTTTTTTCGAGAAAGTTTTTTGTGTTTGTAGTAACGGCGTCGGAACTTTACACTGAGCATGGTCCGACATCTTGCCCGGTTTTTTTGTTTATGAGAGTTAGCACGATATACTAGCTCAATTCTAGCAGAAAAGTAATTAATAATTTCATAATAATTACATACTAGTAGGTAGCCTAAAATGTCTCGCTATTGGGCAAAAGCTTGCCTCTCACGCAAATATTGTTATTAGATTTAGTAAAATTGTTTTTTTTAATTTACTTTAAAAAACTCAAGTGTCTACCCAATACAAACATGAAAGACAGCCCGCTCACAGACAGACGGACAGACGGATGGACAGCCCTAAAAATTGAGCGGTTTTGTACACACACACACACACACATTGTATACAGGGTAAAACGAACGCCCCATGCACGGCAACTACCTTAAATATTGGAAATAGCAAGTTCTACGCAAAAGATAGCAACTTAAATTTTTAAAAATAAAAAATACTTCATTATTGGATTTTTGTAAAAAATCCTCTTCCTTAACCAGGAATCGAACTGGTCGAATATGACAAATAATAAAGTCGTGTTTATATCGATCGAAAGGGTCATTGATAGTGATCATTTATGTCTATAACACATACACCTTTAAATTACCTAAATAAAAACCGTAAAAAATCCCTTCTTTATTATTTTGTCATATTCGACCAGTTCGATTCCCGGTGAAAGCAGACGAATTTTATAATAAATAAATATGTGCAGTTTATATTTTTTTTTCAAAAATAAAAGTAAGTCTCATTTGCGTAGAACTTGCTATTTCCAATATTTACCGTCCGTATATTTATTTGCCGTCCATGTGGCGTTCATTTTTTCCTCCCTGGATTCTAGTAAATTTTGTGTGTTCTGAGTATTTCTCGTTTGTTTACAATTAAATTCATCATTTTAGCGTTTAAAATTAAACTATCTGGAATGTATTTCATCAAGTAACTAGGCTATAAATTGTGTCTACAATAAACTTTTCAAAACACCTCATACTAAGGTACATACAAAGGAGCGCGGAGTGGCACCGCCAAGTTCTGACAATGCAAACATTGTGTAAGGCTCTTACGTTGGGGACTGAGTGCATCACAACATTGTCTTAGCGTTGTTTGATAAGTCCCGCGAACTCGCACTCTGGGGATGGAACAGTGTCACGTTTTGAAACGCGGGGTTTAAGAACTTTGCCCTATTTTAAAATGTTTGAAATATTTTCGAGTTCATTAGAGCTCAACTTTTATTTTAGATTTTGAAGAAAATGTTTAGTAATTAATAGTATTATTAAGCAACAAAAGTATTGATTTATGGCACAGTATCTAACTATTTCGGCAAAACCATATCCATGCCCGTGGCTCTGTCCGAGCAAAAGTTGTTTATTGATATTTAGTGTTGAATGTTTTGGGATTAAAAGTTTTCTATGTCGATCAGTTAAGACGTTGCACCTTTACGACGGAACAAACAAATATCCGCATTAGTAATAGGTACTTATACTAACGTGAGATATGACTTGAAAAAATGGTGCGCTTTTTTTACTTAACTATTTTTCTCATCTTAAATAAGCATCTATAGGTGAGAATAATACACTTTAAAAAGCCTTTGTTATACTGACTGACTGACTGACGTTAATTAGCCACAGTTTACCACGTCAAAGCCACGACAACAAAGCGCGGAACCACGCGGCAACAGACAGCACTCGCCGTTATGTGGGTAGACGCAAATTCGATTACCCACCGTCACTTGCAGGCGTCGCAAATTGTTGAGGGGTAAATTGTTGCCTTAGTGGCAAAGTGGCAAAGTGGCAAATATAGTTAAAAGGTTGTAAGAAACAAGCAAAATTATAAGCTTGTTTAGGGACTTGGCTTATTAAACATCCAAACAAAAAAAAAGTTTTTTTACAAGATTGTCATTTTTGTGAATACGCGACGTTTGATACATCAACTAAATTGTAAGTTGAATCACTAAAGAACTTTGTTGTAACCAATGTTGTAACCTTGTTGTAACTATCGGCATTCGGTGATATAACTAATATTTAAGCTAAGCTATTTTATTAATATAGTAAATTAATAAAATAAGAAAAAACTCATCATCAACGTATCAGCCGAAAGACTCCACAGAAAGATCCACTGCTGGACTGGTCTTCCGTAAAAATTAAGACTATGTTCGGTTTGGTGCTTCTCACCATCTTATCTCTCTTTTAATTTTGTAATTTTGACAAAGTTATTATTAGAAACACAAAGTAAAACTAATACCTTACACATACAGTTAATGATTATATCTTATATGATCTAATCTGTGATGTATGAAATGGTTAATTGGCTGCTAAAACAGACGCGAAGTAATAAAGGTTGACGTGGGCGGCGTGTTTCTGTCGGCAGCTGATTAGGGACGGTAAGCTCGCGGCCTACTTGCGCGTCCTTGCTTCAAGCGTGAAGAAAACCATTGTCTCCTACACTTGGAGATTTTGAAATTCTACTCATACATTTACATAACATACCAATACTAGGTACTTATAACAGCACTAATTGTGCCTGCTTACACGTCCGCGTAGAACTTGTTTGTAGTTATAGTTTTGTACTCAAGAACTATGATATTTTCCGGGACAAAAAGTTTGGCAATCTTCGATACTTGGTATTTTTGTGCTGTACTTATTTGTTAAATTGTTAAGATAACTATAGCCAAAGTGTGTCTCAATAATCTATGTATCTTTCTTCTTTACACAGTATAAAACGAAGTCCCTCTGTATGTACCTACGCGTAGATCTTTCAAACTTCGCAGCGGATTTTAATGTGGCTTTCATCAATAGATAGTGTCGCCAGCTCTTTATAAAAAATATCTCTATCTATTTAGCCTATTTAGTGTCCCACTGCTGGGGAAACGCCCTTATTTATTTCTCCAGTCATCTCTTGTTCTTGCTAATCCTTTCCAGTCTGGTTTGAATTTATCCAAATCGTCACGCCATCTTTTTGGTCGCCGTTACTTGTTACTTATAAATATTGTTTGTTTGTTGCAGCCATGAGCCGGAGGGCGGCGGACGCGAGGGGCCGCTAGCGCGCGGCATGCAGCCCGCGCCGCCGGGGGGCTCGCCCAAGCGGCAGCCGCCGCCGCAGCCGCAGCATGGTACGTACAGCGACAGCTTGCAGATACCCAGCCTTTAGCGTGTGGCATGATACGTACTAGCAGTGAGTCGCATCATTATCATGCTCAAGCGCCCCTCAGACAGAGTTCCTGTCAGTTCATTGTATTAGAATACGAGAACAGTGTCTATCGGAAGCCCTAGTCAATATTCACAATGCTAAGCCAGGAAAAACGTCAAAATGACTGACAGATCACGTCAGCTGCTTATCTCAAATCCTCACATTTTGAGTCGATAGAAAACAGAAACGTTAGCAGCGTTTGCATCTTGGCTTGGCCTACTGTTTTTCTTAAGGTTTACTACTACATTTTCTTAGAACTGCAAGTGGGGTGTGCCTGAATCATCAGGTCTCGCGGCCGCGCAGTCCGACTCCTGTCCCAAACACTTGCGGATGGTCAGGCACAACCGTACGGAGTGGATTTGGAACTTGAAAAGTTGATTGCTTTAAGTTCTAGAGCAAGAAAATCTTGCTGTCTTTTTCTGACTTAAAACTTAGAGTAAGACACCCGTCAACTTTTGCTATTTTTATTGCTAGCCTTAAGCCTCTTTTTTGTGTGTGGAGAGTGACGGTTTTAAAGACGACCACACCAATATTGCCGCAGGCATCAATAGTTTATTGGTGGGCTTTATAGATTTTGAATGGCAGGGCAACTGATAAGACTTGGGACTGCTAGGTGCAACCATTTTCTTAATAGCGATCGGCAATCATCGTTTTTCTATGACACACGAGTGACAAATATACCGTCAGTTGCGAGTGCAAGCGTGATAGCGATATCCAGCCGAAACCTATTAAGAAACTGGGAATACTGTAAACTGATGGACTGGGGGACCCTCCGCCACATCCTATAAACCGTAAGCTTCAAATTTTAACCAAAGCAGTCCAATATATCCCTTGTTTTATCATTGGGAACCTCAAGAACAAAGAAGTTAGTAACCTAACTGCTCGTCTCTATAAAGTTAGTTGATGTCTTTGCTCAGTTCGCAATCCCAACGCGGGGTAATATCATCAGCCGGGTATTCTTGATTGCCGCCGCTTACTGCGCACTCGCAGGCTCATCATTAGAGAGCCTTAACACAGGACACTAAAACAGTGGGTCACGTTTTATTTAAAACTTGACAGCCCTCCACTAGACTAGGGTCATAGACGTCATAGTGGAAAAAGGTCGACTTAGCTCGTTATAAAAAGGCTATTTAGAGTCAACTAGACTTATCTCACTTGAACCTCAGAGCGGGGGGGAAGGGGGGAGGGAGAATACCCTTTTTCACAAGGACCTCAGGATTAGGCAGAATTTTCATTAGGTACGTCGAAAGGCTATTCTCGCCGCCAAAGTAATTTTTTTTTGGCAGTTACAGGTTTAACGTAACCTACGTAATTAATGTTTAAGATATTTTGAAAACATCATGGTTTCATTAGAAAATAGCGTCGATGAAATGATGCAATCGCTTAAGTTATTTTTTTTTAAATTATAGGCTACTTAATGAAGAGCTGATGAATGTGTCAAGTATTAAAATACTTTTTCCAAAGTACACAAGAAAAAGTCCATAAATGTTTTTTTTTGTCAGAAACCTAACCTAGATTCTCGTACTGAGTGGGATACTCCAAAAATTCGTTGACAATGTAACGTACAACGGCTGAAGCCAAACGAAATGATGACATAGTTAAATTGTCCCCAATTGGCGGGAAAGCGAGCCGTGTCTGCTGTTTGTTTATCTGTGGCTTCGTTACCGGCTATTGATTGGTGGATGACGTCACCCGGTCCCACGGGATTGGTAATTGGACGGGACGGTATGTAGCCGGGTCAATGAACTAGGGGACCGATTTGTTAAGAAATTAGAGAATTTTGTGGCATTTTTGGAATCAGTGACAATATAAACATGCAAGTAAACTTTATTTTGAATGGGTTCTGTATGTCAAAACGAAAAAAGAACCTTTAATAGATCACTTCATTGGCCGTCTGTTTGTCTGTCTATCGACTTTTTTCTTCGCAGGGATGCATCAGAAAAGACAGGTTTCTCTATGTCTAGACGGATACATCTGAATGTATGTTTTTTGTCGTATTTTTTACCCCAGGGGGCCTAAAATGGCTGCGTTAATCGCGTGACAAAGTGTGGATAAGGCATCTGTCACCTTCTGACACGTAAACAAGTACGAGAGTGACGGAGGCTTTATCCACATTTGACACGCGATATAGACGCAGCCATACTAGGCCTTCTGACCAAAAAGAGGGGTGTCCGTATGTTTTTATCCGTGGCATTGTAGCTCCCAAACGGATGAACCGATTTTAACGCGGTTTGTGTTTAAAAAAAGCTATCTTAATCGGTATGATTCTTAGCCTTTATCATATATAAGTACAACAAGTCTATACCTTAGTTTGGAACTGGTCGTTTTCTCCCCTGATTATTCCCTGATATTTGTTTATTTATTATATATCTAAATGAACAAGTGATCGATGACAACATGCCATATCGTCTTTGACCGTATTGTCAACGTTTTGATAGCTCTCATTTCATTATCATCATAATCAGCCGAAAGACGTCCACTGCTGGACATAAGCCTCTTACGACCTAGAATAGAGGCCCTGATTTTATGTCTAATATGCATCCGTCGGGGTTTTCGCTGCGGGCATGTTTGACATAAGCCAAAGAGTAGGTATTGACTTAAAAAAACAGAATAAAATCTAGCAGGTTTCTACCTAATGAATAATTAATTGAAAAAAAAAAGTATTTTATGAATGAAACGGTCAAAAACTATGAACGAATTGCTACAAGGCAAAGGAATAGAACTGCGATCGCAAACACTTCGTGCATCAAATGATTCCTTAAAAAAAATATGTACCTATTACAACTGCCGACGTAGAAATATCGTTCAGTTCATCGAAATGGATACCTATTTACAGCAAGACGCTGCAGATTAACTGTTATAAATATGAGAAAAATATTAATAGATTATTTTGAAAATCGTATCAACCACTAAATTTACTGCAGGTAACTTAATTAACGTCATTTTTATTATTACCTCATGGCCTTGGTAGTAAAGCTAAAGTAACTACTACATGAGTTAAAATGAAATTGTATCATAGTGTATATAAAAATAAATAAATAAAATTCGCAGAGAGGTAGTTATTCATTAGGCATAATATGATATTTTCTCAGATTAACCTATCTGTTTATTACTACTCTTTCTTAAATCATTCCCGCACCGAAAACCCCGAGGTATGCTTTATGTATAGTTGGAACTTTATAGACTTTAAATAAGGACACTGGCAATTTCATATCCCAGGAATTTACACATGTTATCTATTTAGGAAACAAATGAATTGAGAAGATCGAATACGCAAGCTCATTGATGCTACAATGTGAATGGACGCACGATCTCTTAGGAAGTGGTGGGTAGTAATTGGCATACCGGCTTACTTAACGAACGCATTCAGGGCCTGATATCCGATTACAATACAAAATGGACGCCATATCGAGCTGTTGGCATTGAATTTGTTATGCTTGCGCATGCGTGGACTGAGCGTAGTGAGCATAAACAGCTGACGGCCACAGAGCCAGCGTAGGCGCATAAGTATGGACATAATGAGTTTATTAGTTCTGACAAATTGATTGAGATGTTATAATTTGTAGTGACATACTGCTATTTAGGAATGGTGTCTGTTGGAACCCACAAAAACAGATTCGTTACACTTTTATTGGACATAAGTTTAATAAATAGTTATGATGTTAATTATTTCGACAATAAAACTATTAACTATTGTTATTTAAATAGCAACAATTTTGATTGAACTACTTATTATTTATTTGATATATTTCTAAATAGGGCTTAGCAGGGCTAATATCAGGGTCCACCACTAGAAAACCTGGTTTCAATTAAAAATAAACCGCATCTAAATCGGTTCAACTGTTTAAGAGCTACGTACACACACACACACACACAGCGGTCAAACTTAAAACACCCCTCTTTTTGCGTGGGAGGGGTTAAAAATAGTCGATAAATAATCGCTTCCTCGCCGGCAGTGAGACAAGTCTGGGGACCTAGTGCAAAAGGCTACAAGTCGACTTAACTTGTAAAAAGGGGTATATACGTAAACGGAGTATACTAGACTTAAAACCTTTTTCACTTGGTCTTCAGGGGACATACTTTCTCCGCTAGGACGCCAGAAGTGCCTAACCATCCCCTCGTTTTTCTAGGAACAGCCCCGACAGACCAGTCCACGCTGAAGGTGCACCTGCCCAACGGCGGGTTTAACGTGGTGCGCGCCTCGGCGGAGGAGGACGTGCGCTCCGTGCTGCGGCTGCTGGCAGCCCGGCTGGCCACCGGGGACCGGGTGTTCGCCTCGTGTTATGCGTTAAGAGCAAGAAGGTTGACCACGGGGAAGGTAAGAAAATGTCACGTGGTAAGAATAAACATGTGTGGTTGCCGGGTTAGAATAGTGCCACTCCATGTCTTCCCGTGGATGTCGTAAGAGGCGACTAAGGGAATACCGGCTTGTGGTACTGTTAGGCGATGGGTTTGCAACCTATCACTAATACGCTGGTAAACATCTTAGTCTTATTATGCAAAATGTGGTTAGATAATTATCAACAAGTTTTTAGAGTTGTTAGTACTGTAGCTCTGCCTACCCCACTCTGGGATTACAGGCGTGAAGGTATATATGTATGTATGTAAGAATAAATGGCAGCTAAAGCCCAACAAGCACCTGTTACGATACTGAGTTGCTTAGGTTTGAAGTGTAGAACGGAATAGAGAATGTCTAGTAGACTCCAAGGAAGAGACTATATGACGAACTTGTACATCGAGTAGCGTGTATGTGTACGCTGAGTACACGTAGGTACGCGCCACAATCCATGTGGCGCGTGGCGTGACACAACGCCATTAACGGTGAATCAGTAGTGGTACTATCTTATTCGAGCTCCGGTTACTTTTGTTTATAAACTTTGATGCTACTGCCTTAAAAAATCTATGGCATTTTTTTTCGACAGATTACTTTAAGCTTAGTGATGCCAGATTTGTATGAAAAATGTGGGAGCTCTTTGTTTCCCATAATTTTATTGGTCATAATCTAATTGTTGACAATTTTTGATATATATTTTTATATCGCTGAAACTGTAAACTTTTCAGAAGTTCTGAAATATCTAACGTGTAGACAAGGCTAGGTTAGGTTAGGTTTGATTTATAAAAAACCTGAAAAAGTAACAGTTTCTTTAAAAAAACACGTTATGACTTGCGATGCTTATGACCTAAAAAAGCACATTATGACTAAATATTATTATGTCAGTCCATATAGACCATAAGGAAATGACGATTTTTCCGTATCGATTCGACTACTTGGTCAATTTTCCATCGGAACTTTTACATTAGGTACCTATATCAAGTTATGATAAATTATTAAATGATATAATTCGGTATTCTAAGCCAATAACTATTTTAAATATCGATACGAACAGCACCTAAGTATACGATGGCAACATTGCATTTTAAATTGTCAATTTCTTCTCCACGTCCTAAAACCTGTTCCCCCTCAGATCCGTTGGGTGCACCAAGACACGCCGGTGTCCGAGCTGCTGACTCGCTGGCCGGCAAGTGAGTGGCGGCTGGAGCTGCGCGTGCGCTACCTGCCAGCGCACCTGCGCGGCTTGCACGACGCTGACCGGGTCACCTTCCATTACTACTATGACCAGGTACCCACTTATGATCGATATCAATATAAAATAAATCCGTGTGTTTATTTGTTCCGTTTTCTCAGTTCAACACCGAAAACGATCTACGGTAAAGGAAATAAGGTACCTTTTATATTGGAAACTAGTACAGTTCTCAAGGGAACACCTATAAACAATTCAGTTGCCGCGAAGCAAACGCTAGTTCCAGCCTTATTCTTTCTATACTCGTACTCTATTCCTAATAACGTTAAAATAGTAACGGTCGAATTCGTGAATTCATGCAGGGCCTCTATTCTAGACGGTAAAAACCATATCGTCTTTGACCTTGTATCGCATTGTCAACGTTTTGATAGCTCTTATTTACTTGACAGTAATGGCGGCCGAGTTAAAAACAATACCATAACAGCTCAGACATGCCACATTTTATGACCGTTTTACTCCAAATAATTTTGAATTAATAATTGAGTTATGACCGCGAGAAATAAAATAAAAAAAAACCGGTGGACAATATCACACTCCGCATCCTTGTTCGGAAGCGTCAGTAAAAAATATGCACAAATATGGCTGCAAAGGTTGTGACTTTTGCATCTTTACACACATTGGCTTGGCTTCAAACTACTACTTTGTTACCACCCCCAGAACCAGTGATAAAAAGGCGGGAAAATAAAGCCAGTTGTTAACAGTGGAAGCGAAGTGATGATAACAGGTGGCCCTTTAATTTCCCTGTATCTATTATGCTATTTACAAATATTATTTTACACTGTACGAGTATGTTTCTGTGTTATCTCCTAAATAAACGAATTAAATTATATTTGGTTGTGTTCCAGGTCCGACATGACTACCTCAACGCCAACCATCCGATGGTGGACCAGGATTTGGCGATACAAATAGCTTGTTTAGAAATAAAGTAAGTTTACTTCTGCTCGCAACTCCGTCCGCGTAGAATTTGTCATTTTGCCATCCCAAGGGAACTTCTCCGGAATGATGGACAAAAGTCCGAAGCGCTAGTAGATTCACTCCATATTACCGACGTCAAAAAGAGCTCTCGAGTGGCCAATTTAAGGAATATATATTTTTAAAATTGAATTTTCCTTCCAGATACTTCTGTAAAGACATGCAGATATCGCTGGACAAGAAGTCCAACATCGAGTACCTGGAGAAGGAGTTCGGGCTGCACAAGTTCCTGCCCAAGTCCGTCATTGAGGGCATCAAGCCCAAAGTGCTCAAGAAGGCCATCCAGCAGCAGTTCAAAAAGGTTAATAAACGAGGATCCTCTTGAACCACCGGCACTCATTTGATCGAATATCCTTTCATCGAATTTCATTTCATCGAAAGCTAATTTCTGCTAATATATTGTTTTGGGAACGCGGTGGATGCGAAAAGCACGGGATCACCTTCTTTTATAGACAAACATTTCATAGACACAATCACTCCACAGAATTTTCATTTCATAGAAAACTATTTTCTGCTGAACATGTGTTGATTTCAGGTTATCTTAAATATGATTCACGCAGGTTAGGTTAGGTTAGGTTAGGTTAGTGAAATTCTGTTTTGCTAGAAAGAGATAGGAACAAATCTTTGTTGACTTATTATATATTGGTTATTTTTATAGCTATTAAAAAAATGTGTTTTCTCGCCTGTTTGTTACATGAATCAGCATTTATTGAAGCTGTAAAAAAAACATGCATATTCCCTATTACTTGATGAAGCTATGGCGTCTTTCTAGCAACTCTAACACAAGAAATAAATAAATTAATGGGTGTAATTATGGTCGCCTTTATCGCGTTGGATAAAGCATCCGTCTGTCTTGCACTGACATACTAATCAGAAAGTGACAGAAGTTTTATCCAAATCTGTAAACACGACCATAGAAGGCCCGGTGAAGTGTAATAATTTATTTATTTCTTGTGTTAGAGTTGCTGGAAAGACGCCATAGATTCGGGTCTACTTACCATACCTATTTTTAGTCATGATATGTTTTAGGTCATACTTATCGCCAGTCATAAATATTTTTTTGAGAAACTGTTAATCTTTCGAGATTTTAATACATCAAACGTTAAACATTTAAGAAATTCTGAAACGTTTACGATTTCAGCGATATAAAAATTATGACTATCAATAATTATGTCAACATTGACATAATGATCAAAAAAAATGGGAAAGAAGGGGCTCCAAAACCCATCATTTATATTTCCCGCTCTAATGTTCCAGGTGGCCAACCTGCCCGACCTGGACTGCATGCTGAGGTATCTGGAGACGATGCACACGCACTACGGCTACGACCGGGAGACCTTCACCGGCGCGCTCGGCTCCGGCTGGGCCATCCCCGTCGAGCTGGCCATCGGGCCCGACATCGGTGAGACAACATATTATACAGGGTGGAAAAAACGAACGCCACAGGGACGGCAACTACCTTAAATATTGGAAATAGCTAATTCTACGCAAAGGAGACAAACTTTTTTTTTTAAAAACAAATCCTGCATTTATGGACTTTTCCACAATTTCCACGATTTTTGAAAAACTAGGTTTGTACGTTTCCGTTCTTATTTTTAATTTGTTTCCTTACAAAAAATATTTCCTTGGAAAAGGAAAACGTACATACCTAGTTTTTCATAATATCTACAACATATTCAAAAATCGTAAAAATCGGACTAGGTTGAAGTGTTAGACGAGGAGAGAAATGTTATATCATTTTCTTTGGAAGTTTTTAGCTTTACAATCCTCTCTACTTTTTTCAGTAAATTCTGTACTCATAATTGAAAGTCAATTTCCTAGTAAACGATTTCCATAAAGATTTTAATCGTTGCAGACATATCGTACGTGTCACACAAGGCGGGCGAGCCGCCGACGTACACCAAGATCGCGTCGTTCAGCGACATCGTCGCCGTGCAGACGCTCAAGTCCAACTGCACCGCGCAGTCGCAGACCACGCAGACTCAGGTACGTTCTTTATGGTCCCATAGTTATATGGATAATAAACAGACGACATCGTTTCTGAGGCCCTACTTTGAAAATCGAAGTTCGAACTTACGTTAGCTCCATCCCTGCCACTCGTCTTTCGAGACTAAATCGAGAGAAAGAGATGGTCGGAAAAGTTAGTATTTAACCTGCTTTTTTAGTCAGCTTTAGCCACAAATTTTAGTACTCATCGACAAGCTAAAAAAATGAGAAAGCAAGACGAATACGAACTTTTCCAGCTTCTAATAGTTTTGTACAGTGCTACCTTTTTTTTCTTAATAGCGATCGGTAATATTCGTTTTTCTATGACACACGAGTGACAAACATACTGTCAGTTGCGAGTACAAGCGTGATAGCGATAACCAGCCGAAAGCTATTAAGAACCTGGGAATACTGTATCTTGAGTCGCTTAACTTCAAACTCGGATAAATCCATGCAAAACGACAACGGAATTTGCGTCTTTTTTCCAACATGTTAAGTTTTAAATTCGTATACCAAATTTCAAGGAGATATCCGAGTTTGATTTTAGGCTACTCTTATGTTGTCCTATGTTTTCCAGAGTGGTTCGTCGTGCGGCAAGGCGGCGCTGCAGCTGAGGGTCAAGGGCGCCACGGAGACGCTCACCATCACCTGCAGCAGCGTCGAGGTAAACCCTGGGGCCAGCGGGTTACACTTTATTAGGGATGGAACCCTTTAGATATCTACACTATACTCGAAAATCTAATTTAAGACCAAAAAAACTACGACAGATGTCACTTATGTCAGTGTCAATTGAACATTTCAGAGTTAGCCAACCTTTTTGCATTGATAATCAAATATTTGTAGATAATTCTAACATTTTCAATATCAAAAGTTATATTTAACAATAGGGAATATGCATTCAATGTTTTTTCTACCCGATATTCAAAACATTAAAATATCCCAAAACAAATATTTTCTCATATAGTGTGTTAAGTCATTAAATAGCGGGTGTGTGTGTTCAATGGCGATTTTTTTATCAGCTAAAACAAAATGACAAGCTAAATTCGAATGCCTTACACTTATGCTTGATTTAAACTTGACAGTTACCCATGGACCCTATGGTGTCATGGCTGGTAAAATGCCCGATGATTGTCATTATAAAGTGAGCTACACACTTTTGGCCTGTTATTTTGTCGAATAGCTAAACGTATGTAATATTTAAATTGCATCTAACGTTGTTTACAACTATTGTTTATTTATCGTACCAAATGTTATTAATACCTGAAGTGTTACAAGTGCAATAACAGTTTTGCTACCAAAAATCTTCTATGGTTAAATATTTAATAGGCCATCTTGTATTTGTGTAAGTAACTTGAATTAACTTGTTTATTTAAATAGAAGGTTTAAAACTACCTACAAATAAATATTCTTAGTGCGATCTTTTAAACAGTGGAAATATGGTTATACTAATTTATACTAAGTAGTACTAAGGCAAATATTTTTTTAATTAGTGGCAACCCAATTACATATTTGACAGACTTAAAATAAATAAAAGCCGGTTATACAGGGACTCATTCAAACCAACGATCTAACGAAAATGGGTAATAACTCGGCTATTGAATTGAACAGACCTTAGTAAAAAATATAATAGTTTCCGAAATTTGTGGTTTTGATGCCCTAAGGCAGGGATTTGAGTTACGGCTGCAACTTTAAGTATTAATGAAATCGAAGTTACTCAATCTGCTTTCCCGTGAGCAGAGCTATCAGCCATCTTCGTTTTCTTGTTGGTTTTAAGGACACCATGTATAAGTTCTTTATTGGCAAAAAAATACAATAACAAATGACACAATTACAATGAAATATAAAATAAAAATACGTATTTTTTTGTGAGGTTTCGCTGAGTTCTTACGGAGTCTCATGGGTCTCTAAAGATGTTTGACGATTAAAATAGAAATTATAACAGATTTGATCCTTATCCCATTACATTACAGGCTGCGGAAAGTTTAGCAGACTTGGTGGATGGATACTGCAGACTAGTCACAGAATCACAGACCTCATTGTGGAACAGAACGAGTGAGTATCTTCATGCCCCGTACTGATCTTAAGGGCCGGTTAGACGAGCAACATTTCACAGCAATGTGTAGCCGGCAACTATACGCATCTTGCTCTAACATACGAAATAAGAGTGAGACAGCAATAGTTGCCAGCCACACATTGCCCTAAAAAGTTGATCGTGTACCAGACCCTTTAAGGGAGGAGGCAGCACTCGGCGACTTTGTAGCGATGCAGTCGCGCGTTTCGTATCGCTGTCACTTTTACTCTCTAATGTGGGAAAGTGACAGCGAAACCGAACGCACGATTGCATCGCTACAAAAAGTCGCCGTGTGCTGCCTAACACGTTTACTAGGGCTCTATTCTAATGGGTAAAACAATATTGCTTTTGACATGTTATCGTAATGTTTTTAAGGCGCCATTACTGTCAAGTAAATAAGAGCTATCAAAACGTTGACAATACTATAAAAGACCAAAGGCTATAATAGTTTTATCGAGTAGAATAGATCCCCTGTATGCACGCTATAATCGAAGTGCAGTCGAGATCATATATATATGTGTACACTTTAGTACCTTGTCACTTTAATCGCTGTGACAGTTCGTTTATGGCAGTTTAAACATGACATTAAATAGACAAGGTACTAAAGTGTGCACATATTTATGAACTCTGATCTATACACGCTCCGTAAATGCACCACATAGAGGAACGCAATATTAACCTTTTCAACGCCACAGTCGGCTCTGGCCGTCAACTAAAAGTCGTGCCACTGACGCCACGTCGGCTACAGCCGACAAGAGTTCAGGATTAAAAGAGACTTTGTTTGGTAGCAATAAGGTGTAATTTGCATAGCATAGCAAACATGTTTGGCGTGTGGGTGGCACATTTTGTATTCGACGTATGGCGTTCAAAAGGTTAACTTTTTTTAAATAAGATTTAAGGTTGTATAGGTTTAATTTGAACTCCATACTTGGTACATTCGCATGTGGAACGTACAATGAGCAAATTGGGGCCCTGCGGGCCTATTATGTTCGTGTCTATCGATGGAATTAAACGTGGATAAAACATCTTGTCACTTTCTGACTAGTGCGTCAGTGCGAGAGTGACGATATGACCATCGCGGTAAAGGCGACCATAATACGCGGACTGACCGGAATGAGTCCTCAAATTGTCACAGTGACGTTATTAATCAAATCGGGTGAAATGTTACAATTTTACGTTTACATTTTTCCAAATTTACATCAAAGTATATAAGGAGAGTGTCGTGCTTTCACTCCAAAATAATAATGTAGCACGTTTGTTACAATTTACGTGTGTGTCGAAATTTTAGTAGCCGATATGGCCAAGATATGGCGACGCATAATGTATGCGTTGAAGTCACTGAGAGTGGTGTTCAAAATGTGGTCTATAAGTAAAGGACGAGAGGAAACAATGTCCCCACCCACCAACAAAGATGAAACATGTCTCATTTTTTAGATGTTGGCAACATGATATATTTTTAACCGACTTCAAAAAAAAAGGAGGAGGTTCTCAATTCGTCTGTATTTTTTTTATTTTTTTTTATTTTTAATTACTATGGCGATTATAGCCATATGTATGGGGTTTTCTTGGAAAATCATAATCGTATCGTATGGAATTAGTTTAACAATGAACACATTCTTTAAAATTCTTTTTTCATTAAAAAATCCCCATCGATATTGCAATTCAAATAGGTATTTTGTCTTTTTTTGGGTCCTAATGAACATATGGACATGCATCCCGTGACTGTTGGAGGGTGGGGACGGGGTCCATACATCACCCTTTAAAACAAATACGTGTATGGTAAAACACCCAATTATTGGCATCAAAAATACTTGTTACTGGCACTTAGAGACGGCGTAATTATCGCCTCTATTACCTTGAAATAAAGTTCATAGTACCAATAATCGGTAGGATGCCAACAATAGCGGTTTTCCCTATATTGTGACTAACAATTACGAAATTCAGATACGCTCTTTTATTTGTGGATTGGTAGCACTGTAATGTAGTTTGCCAATGTGTTAATATTTTTAATTTCTCTTCCAAGCTACTGTATGGAAGTCCCTCAACTGCCAATGCAAAAGTGAGTAAAATTGTAGTTAAATGAAAAAAGTCATTTATTTTTAACGTAGTTAATAGGATTCAGGAAAAATATCTCCTTACCTAATTGTTTTCATTGACTTTTCTTTTCATACGAAGTATTTTTTTTACCATTATCTTGTTTTATTTATAGTGTACAGTACCCTATTTAAAGTAAAGCTTTTTATTTATTTAAACTTAATTGACCTCCAAATTTTCTTCCAATCGACCAGTAATCGTTATGTCGCTATAAAATGTATGTTACGCTCTGAGTTCTTCTAACCAATCTTTTGCTTCCCTATAGATTAAAACATATAACTTTACTCTTTTAGCGCGATCTTAACCATTACCTAGTAGATTACGACACTTCGAAAATTCCTACCATAACCTAATCTTTTCTACTATTGTCACCCTCAAAGTTAGATTGGTAGGTACAGTCAAGTTCAAAAATATATATCGAGAGAATCCTCTCATAAATATTTTACAAAGATTACACTGGAATAAGCTGCATTGGGACATATTTTTGAGATTTTGCGTTCTCCCTTATTTTACACTTGACTGTACCTGACTTCTTTATATTAATTTAAACAGAAATTGACTCATTATAGTTTCAGTTAAATTATTCTTATGAGTGCTATGTACACCTGTTATATGATTGCTTTGTACTCGTATGTTAGTGTTACCAGTAAAATAAGCACGATTGTATTCTTGTTTAACATGTATATATGTAAATATACGACTTTGGAAATTTTTGTATCCTCATTTTTGTGCAATGTGTGAGTTATTATACGCGAGCGCAGAATATTAGTAGTTCAAGTATTTTCAGACAATTTTAGTTTAAAACCTTCGAAACAAAAAACCGCAGCTTCAGAGGTGACTTTTATATTGCGATGTAAACACAGGGATAATCAAAGTAGCCCCATAAGTTACTCCAATGAGTAGTCGCCCGTACAATAAATTTAATTTTATGAGCTACAGAAGATTTATTTTTAAAATTAATCAAACTAACCCCGGTTATTCTACGGTATCAATAAGTAATAAGTCCGTTTGGTCCCCAGCGGAGATGAGCAGCAGCTCGTCGGAGGGCAAGGGCTCGTGGGAGGCGGGCTCCACACTGCTCTCGGAGGACTACGCCGAGATCGTCGACGACGACGCCGACTACTCCACGCCGGCCGGTAACAATCTACCTTCATCTGTGTTATTAAGCATTTTTTTTATTATTGCACGTTTATGAATAA
The DNA here is from genome assembly GCA_946894065.1 of Acleris literana. Lineage (NCBI taxonomy): Eukaryota > Metazoa > Arthropoda > Insecta > Lepidoptera > Tortricidae > Acleris > Acleris literana. Next base: position 4,852,175 of record OX335688.1, on the reverse strand, counting down.
AAAGATTTATTTAACCGGTAGCGTCCAAATTAGAAGTTCGACCGAGCCCCGCATTGCGGGGTCCTATTTCTTTTCCCACGCATCCATAACATTCCGTACTATTGTAAATCAATCATCTAATTGATTTTTTGTTTCAGTTCGGGATTACGAATTAGTCCGTAATCAGATTGAGCTGACCGGCATTATCGGAGAGGGGCAGTTTGGAGACGTGCATAAAGGTAATCTAATATTCTTCTCCTCTCAGTCGTAAACTTGTACAGTCGAGTTCATAAATATGTATACACTTTAGTACCTTGTCAGTTTAATCGCTGTGACAATGAATATATGGCAGTTTAAACATGGCATTAAATAGACAAGGTACTAAAGTGTATACATATTTATGGACTCGACTGTACCTACTACTCAAACTTAATATTTTTATAGAGGACGCCCGAAACTTTATTTGCGTAGAGTTATTTTCCTGCTATTTCTATTTTTCTTTCAGATAGGGGCAATTTTTGACAAAAATATTTTTAGTGCCATTCTTATAGATTTGGTACCCAAGGAATATTGCCTCCAAAGGGGTTTGGGTAAAAGTGTTGTCATTTGTAAAATTCATACATTTTCAAGGTGAGCGGCCATTCGTAAAAGTGGTAAATTATCATAGAATTTTTGAAAATAAACATATTTTGTTATGTAATGTAATACTCTTAAGTGCATCGGAGCCGAGATATTTAAATATTCATACTTGGGCGTACTTTTGTACTAAAAACTGAATACTTAAATCTTTAAAATCTCTGCTCCGATATTATTTACCGCTATAAATTATATATATCTATGTGTATTTAGAGGTCCTCTAAATAACTATGTAAAAATCATACGTGGCCGCTGAAAAAAAACATGACAATATTCTTCAAACAAATTTACCCAATGCCCTTTATATATAATGTATGATAAATAAAATAAAACATTTTTAGTCAGCAAGTAGGCCGCATGGGCACATTTACGTGTCAAAAATCTACCAGAGCTTTCCCAGAGGAGACCACTGCTGAAAAGAAATACCGCAGTATCTCAGCAGTTAGTCTTTTTTTATATATTGCTAATGACAATGATAATACTTAACTATTAAATCTGATTAAAAATTAGATTCTACTATATGACTTCGGAAGTCAAAGATAAATACAAATAATTTATTTCACTTAATTTTAGGTACAATATGAGATCTTAAAAATAATATTCGTATCACTAAAATCTACCAAACATGGCATGTGAAATTAGAAAGTCTGCAACTACTTATAATCTAAATATTCGATAGGTCGGGGGACGAAAATATATAAATTTGACATATTTTTTAAATAGATAATTATATAAATGTATGTTTTTTAGTGTTTCTAATATATTGTGGATTTTACCTAGCATTATATAAAACAATTAACATTCATAAATATTATTTGAAAAAAAAATGCAAAGTTGAGCAGGAAAACGTGTCAAAACCCAGAATTACAAGAGCAAAAAAAACTTACCTATTACGGTGCAAGACAACATAATTATGGTTGCACGTTATCTATCAGTTAGGCAGTTCCGAACAAGTCTGATATGTATAGATTTATACTTGTAGCAGTACCCATATTGTGTCAACGTTTGTGTATTTTGAGTTGTGACACGGTCCCGTCGATAAAGGTTAAGGCTGCGGCTCCACTGAGGCGGAGACGAGCGGAGCGGGGCGGAGCTGTGCCAATATTAACCAATAGAAGGCGCATGCGGTCACGTCGAGCGTGACATGCGAACGTTAGTTTAGATTCTATTGGTTAATATTGGCAAAGCTCCGCCCCGCTCCGCTCGTCTCCGCCTCAGTGGAGCCGCAGCCTTACGTACACATAACCGCCTAGCACTGGATCGGCACCAAGTCTACTCGAGCCGTTCAGTATTCTTTGTATGAAACTCCATACTAATGCACACTTTATCGGCATCGGATCGGCAACGCCTCGCCTCGGCACAAGGTAGCAGTCGTCCACTGAAAAATGTATCTTACTAACACAGATCAAAGCTCACTTTTCAATGTCTCACTTTGAGCTGATCCGGTGTCGAGTTTCCCTCATCATGCCCGCTTGTTCCGTGTAGGCACGTGCAAGGTGTCGTCGACGAACCACCCGTCGCTGCGGCGGCAGCTGACGGCGGCGCGGCGCGAGGGCCGGGCGGCGCGGCCCGGCGACCTCGTGCTGCCCGTGGCCGTCAAGACCTGCAAGATGGACGCCGACCTCGACACCGCCGAGAAGTTCCTCGAGGAGGCCTGTGAGTGCACACACCCACTTATTTATTATTATGGCAGACGGCCCGCCTGATGGGAAGTGGTCACCGCCGCCTATGGACATTTGCAAAGCCGGTGGCGTCACCAATGCGTTGCTTGTCTGAAAGAAATTTAATGATACCCTTTTAAAAAGCCCCATATTTTAGCACAATGAGAAAGTCTCAGCAGGAGGCTCATTCCAAATTCCTATAGTACGCGCCAGAAACGTTCTAGAGAACTGGCGTAATTACATCATACCCAAAGCTTTATTACACTAAAGCCTGGCAAATCTAAACCCCGAATAAAAATATCTGTGAGTAATATGGATAAAGGCAATCCAGGTGAATTAAGTCTTCTTGTATTTGGGCTTTTTTTGATCGTATATCACCCAGGGGAGACACCTAAGTCCCGTGAGATACACAGTATAAGATGGACGCCGACCTCGACACTCCCGAAAAGTTCCTAGCCTCGTAAGGCCCAACGTCCTAAATCTAGGACATTTGTTAAAGTGACTTTTGACTTTAGTTGACCGACGCAAGATTCTTTTTCGAACTAACGAAATATGAAGTGGGTCTTACGAGGTTAAAGGAGACCACCAAATTATATCATATCCTTTATTAAGGAATCCCCTTGTTTTACCGAATTATTCTTTTGATCAAATGTATTGAATCATTTCATCGAAAGCTTTCTGCTGAAACCTGACCACTTTATCACTGACATGGTTCATACGCGTAACCATAGTAATAACAATGCTATAATAATTATGAAAGAACTGTTATTACCATGGCAATGCTATATTATAGAACTGTTTTCACGCTTCGGTTACGTGTCGCTATTCTGATACCATTAACCTTATCAATATTAGCGGTATAGTCGCGAGTAGGAAAAAGTTTGTCATGTTTGCGATGTCCCACTAATGTTTGTGTGTGTGTGTGTGTGTGTGTAGACATAATGCAGCAGTTCTCGCACCCGCACATCATTGGGCTGGTGGGCGTGTGCAGCTCGCCGCCCATCTGGATTGTGATGGAGCTGGCCACGCTCGGCGAGATGCGCGCGTACCTGCAGCAGAACGCGCGCAGGTAAATACCGCACACATAATTAACTAACTTGTGTTGAATATTACGTTACACATTTGACGTCCAGCCCCCTATTTCAATATCTTGACAATGACAGACTGATGATGAAAAATTTATTTATTATATCTACATTTAGTTACAGAACTAAATAATCCTACTATGTAATTAGGATTATTGAGTTCTGCAAATGTCAGTTCACATTTCAGTATATATTGCGCAGCTTATTTGAATTCTAGTGAAGTTATACGTTACTAACTCTGCAATGTATAACGAATTGTCACCTGTCACCTGTCATTTTCAAGACGCCTGTGTCCTGTTTATTTGTTTGCCTTCTCTATACCATGAGAATAATTACATGGGCATGGGTTCAGTGGACGACGCGTGGCCCGCGCTGGGTTATTGTTCAGATCAGCTCAAAGCTCACTTTTAACTTCGAGCTGAGGCGATGCTGATCTGGTGAGATGATGACGTTCAGTCTTCTCCATACCCCGAATGTCCTCAGGCTGGAGACGTGCACGCTGGTGCTGTACATCTACCAGCTGTCGACGGCGCTGAGCTATCTGGAGAGCAAGAAGTTCGTGCACCGCGACATCGCCGCCAGGAACGTGCTGGTCTCCACTCCCACTTGCGTCAAGGTAAGACTGCTACAGAAGCGATGTATGGGCCAGATATAATGTTAAATCGAGGGACAGGGGCGTTATTGTTTTAGCCCATATCGTTTCTGTGTCGTTATGCAACCACGAGTACTTTTACACGATTTTTTTCCCCCGAATATTCATTTTTGCGAATTTTCTTTTTTTCAAAGTCAAAGTCAAAATATTTATTGCATGTCACATTAAATAAAACAACAGATGGATCAAAATACAGAGGTTAGGTTTTTCCTGAAGGTATGCATTCTGGAGCTATTTTAAATTAAATTAATAATATAATTACTCTACGTAGGTTAGATTAGGCTTCATGAATAAGCTAAGTCAAAAAATAAAGGCTTTCAAAACATTGCATTCGGAATTATGAAAATTCGGGATTCTGATCAATTCGGAATAATGACTCTTTGGAGTTATGTATTGTTCCCAATAATATGAAAACATTAATTGTCGTAGTTGGCGGATTTCGGTCTGTCGAAGATGGTGGAAGACAAGTCCTACTACAAGGCGTCGCGCGGCAAGCTGCCCATCAAGTGGATGGCGCCTGAGTCGATTAACTTCCGGAGATTCACGACCGCCTCCGATGTCTGGATGTTTGGTAAGCTTCGTGTAACGGCCAAACCCTATATTCAAACAGCGGATAGATAAGCCTTACTACGGGTTAAAATTTGACATTTGCCCATACAAAATGTGTCAAATTTCAATCCGAAGTAAGCCTATCTATCCGCGGTTTGAATATTGGGTTCCGACATAAAAGGACAACAAGCCGTTTAACGTTATTCCTATCACACTTTTAAAGTTGACACAGACATAACCGCTCGGCACCGCATCAGATTAAAGTGAGACATTGAAAAGTGAGCTTTGATTTGTGTTAGTACGATACATTTTTCACTGGACGACGTTTTTCACTGGATGATGCGAGGACGAGCCCGGCTATTGTTTCACTATAACTTTTTTTTTAAACAGGAGTTTTAATCCAGGGTATGGAACACTTTTGTGCCAACGTTCATCCAAATGTGTTCGCTATATTTAAGCGTGATTGGAAGTGGAAGTGAAACATCTAAAGATCTTCCCAAACTTTTACAGATTTAATATTAGTAGGACAAAGTAGTAAGTGATTGTACAGAGTTCAGCATGAATTCGTTTTCCTATGTTTGGTTAAGACAGCCTTTGAAATAAATAGCATTGTCCTCCATCTTTTTTCTCAGGGTTGGAAACGCGTTTGTAGATTGTAAATGTCTGACTTCTGACCGAACTCACTATCGGATGCATCAATTCATCAGCGCTTTAATTCGTCATTGTTGTCTTCGCGTGTTAAAAATGAAAACTACCGATTTTACTTCAATCTACATCAGAAGTTGCCTGGTGTTATAATTTTCGACAATATATTGAAGACAACGACGGCGGTTGGAACGTTCGAATATTAACCATGAAACGTGTGTCCAGGTGTGTGCATGTGGGAGATCCTGATGCTGGGAGTGAAGCCGTTCAGCGGCGTGAAGAACAACGACGTGATCGGCAAGCTGGAGAACGGCGAGCGGCTCGCGCTGCCGCCGCGCTGCCCGCCGCGGCTCTACTCCGTCATGTCGCGCTGCTGGGCCTACGAGCCCAGCCAGCGGCCCGCCATGCACCAGCTCAAGGAGACGCTCTTGTAAGCTTTATACCCCTGAAGCGTTAAACAGCCCAAGCGATTCATGTATAATATTTTGCATGTTTCTGAATAATCTATATTAAGAAATGTCATTATGCCCTTATGGTTTCTTTGGCGTCATCATTAATTTGATGTCGTTCTCCAGTGAGATCCTGCAGGAAGAGCGCAGCACGGCGTGGGACACGATGCGGCGCGAGAACCGGCGCGTCGCCGCCGCCTCCTGGGGGGACGAGCCGCCGCCCAAGCCCAGCCGTCCGCACACCAACCTCACAGGTACACATACACACATAGACACGGGTACACATACCAACCTCCTGAAACACATCAAGTACAAAAGTACCCACATCAAACTCAATAGCACGAAGATATGCACGAAGTATTACATATACAAGTATGAGGGCCACACCGTAATGATCTCCCGATTGAGTACTTGGGATTGACTTAGCATAAAACCTTTTTTGTTACCTGAGTACTGGCCACTTGCAACCGTAATGACATTTATACAATTAAAAAAAAAGCTCTATATTTTTCGTAATGCCAGTTTAAATTTGACAAGACGATAGGCAAAATTGAGCTCAGGCGTGAAAATTTCCGTGCCATAATTTTCACAACTTTCGTCGAGGGTTATCTCAAGATGAATGTCTCGGTGAGCTTGTTTCCATATATAATGTGGAAGCACCAAGCCAAACGACTATTTATCGCTGGTATTGGGAGTTTCGACGACGTCGTGCCTCTCTCAGCACCGTACATTCTAGTGGTCGACCAAAAACAGCAGTAACGTCTGAAAACGTGTGACTGATCGACATGTGACATACGAACAGATTCACGCTTTCATACGGATTGGAATGACCGCAATTCAATATATTTTGCTTAATGACTGGGTACTTACCTACCCCTAATTTGTCTGAAGAGCAAAAGGCGGCTCGTGTTGAGAGGTGTCGGTCTATCTACTCTAAAACGCTTCGATGGAGGGAAGTCAAAACCTGTCTGTAACATCGTCTTAGGTGACGAATTATGGATTTATTCTTGTAAACCTGAAAGAAAATATCAGTCGGCAGTTTGGGTCCTCGAAAGCGAGGTGAAGCCAACGAAAGTGGTGCGTTCCCGTAGCGTATCGAAGAATGATCGCTCCGTTTGATTCCAAGAAAGGACATGTGGCCACAATTCCTTTACAGGAACATAGAACGGTTACCGCCGATTAGTAAACTTCGGTTTGTTTGCCAGAAACGATGACTGAACTCCGTAGAGGTAATGGTACACGCCGCATCATCTTACACCACGACAATGTGAGCTTCCATACCGCTCGAAAACAAAAAAGTTTTTGAACCAGGAAAACGTAGAGTTAATGTCTCATCCTCCATATAGTCCTGACTTGAGCTCTAACGATTTTTTTACATTCCTATAAATTAAGGATTTGTTACGTGGTCAACGATTTCAAGACCCAGAAGCGACAGAACAAGCGTATAAATCGGCCATTTAGGAAACGTCCACTTCAGAGTCGAGTTACTCCTTTAATAACTGGTTCGAAAGAATGCAAAAGTGCATTAATTGCAAGGAAGAATACTTCGAATAACAATGAAATATAATTTAGGTATAAAGTACTTGTAGTTTTTTTAATTCCCGATCATTTCGGTGTGCCCCTCGTATAAACCTTAACTTACGGGTTTCTACAGTAATTCGAAACACAATAAGTGTACAGCAGCAGAAGAAGGTGGACAGTCGAAAAGTTCGTATTTGTATTTTGTACTATTTTATTGTAGAGAATAAGAGCGTAGATAATTCTGAGTTCTTCGACTGTCCAGCTATATCCGCTGCTGATTGTACACATGAATCCCACAAAATTATCCACAGGTACACACACCAAACTAAACGTACATGCATTAAGCACGGCCGTTGGGTGTTATAAAAATCCCACAAATAGTGTGTTGTCGTGATTACGAGTAGGTATTTATAAAAATATTTTTCTAAAAATTTCCGGAAATGTTGACATTCCTATCTACATATTGAGACGCGAAGTACATAGTTTATTGACAGTTCTAAAATTTAAAAAAAAAACATTCCGTGCTCGCTACACAAGCCCGCAATGTTGCATACAAATTCCATTACTATCTATCTTATAACTTTTTAAAAAGTGAAAAATGCCATAATAAAATGAGTGCACAAGTCTTATACATCCAAATTTTACTCGAAACATAACTTTTTTTATTTGTGCTTGGAATAGCTTATGTTTTTTTTTTTAAACAAAAATTGCGTTTCTCTTTGTCATAAACAAAAAGGCGGTAAGGAGTGATGGTTTTTTCACATGAAGTTTCTGTTTGTATGCAATTCAAAAAATGAGAAGCGATGAAGATTTGACTCCAACACAATTTTTTTCTTGCTATTTTTGAGAAAAGCACTATATTTGCCTCGGTAGGAACAGTAATTGCGGGCTTCGTATTTTTAAACGGACTCGCAAGCTCGTCCGTTTAATCCAATACTCGGCCCGCAATTGCCTACTTCCATGCCTAGGCAATAATGTACTATTCTCCCGTCGAAATAAAGGCACATCACTAATCCACATGTATACACACCGAACCATTAGTTCTCAGAGTCCGATTAGTAGGGTGGGTGCATTCGTTTGTATAAATTTCCGAGCATAGAAATACATACACCCGAAACAGTCACATGTGCATTTTTCACTTGCTCTACAAATGATTTACCCCATTATTATTTTTTTGGCTGGAGTGATGTGCTAATGGGTCCGTTGTGTTGTAGCGGCCGCGCCCCCCGCGCCGGCGCCCGCGGCGGCGCCGTCGACGTACATCGTGGCGCAGAGCCCGCTCGTGCTGGCGGCGCTGCTGCGCGAGAACCAGGCGCGCGCCCTGCACCCGCGCGCCTACACCACGCCCGCCTCGGTATTCAACACCGTCGCCGTCGACTTCCAGCCCGACGCGCGCGACCGGCTCAAGCCCGACGAGATCGGCGACGTCCCGCTGCAGACCGCGCCGATCGCGGCCGCGAGCCTGCACCGGCTCGACCCGGTCGTGCCCGAGGACGAGACGCTCACGGTCGTCGTCGGCGCGAGGGAGAGCTGCGATAATCTCTGTCAGAATCCGCCGGCGTCCCCTCGCGACGCGGCGTCGCCCGCTCGGGAGGAGGTCTCGACCGAATCGTACGCCAGTCGAGTCAGGTCGCTCGAGAGAAACACTAGGAGCAGCCTGTCGACGGCCGAGCGAGCCCCGGTGCGGATGGGCTCGCTCGAGCGCAACGCGCGCGGCAGCCTGTCGCACCGCGGCTCGCCCGTGCCGATCGCGCCCTTCACGCGCCAGCACTCCGTCCCGGCCTCCCCTCCGCCCCGGGGCCGCCGCGAGCAGGACATCGGCCAGTTCTCCGTTCAGGGCTCGCTCAACGCGCAGCTCGCCGCGAGCGTCGTCAACAAGATGCGCTCGCAGCCGGAGCCGCCTCTCGTCGAGGAGATCTACGATTTCGGCGGCGATAACGTCAGGAGCTGCGTCGCGGTCGCCGCCCAGAGGGCGATGGGCAAGCCGCAGGCGTACCGGCCGTCGATGGTCGCGTCGCACCCGGTCACGTACGGCGTCCCGGTCGGCGTCGTTCAGGGGATCCCGTACTCTCAGAGTTCCGGGAAACCCGGTCCCGCGATGATGCCGAAGCGGATTCCGTCTCCGCCGGTTTCCGGGCAGGCGTTCTTCCCGCAGAGGTCGGCGAGTCCGCTGTCGCAGTTCTCTAGTCCGACGTTCTCGCAGCCGATGGGCGTGATTCCCCCGATGTGTTTCGCGGGCGCGGGCGCGGGCGCGCAGCCGACGGCGCTCCGGGCGCAGGTCGCGCAGACGGCGTCCACTGCGGCGTGCGCGCCGGCGCCGCGCGCGCTGTTCGCGTCCGCGTCGTCGATGGACGCGCAGTCTCTGTACGCGTCGCGGCAGGAGTGCTCCGCGGTGGCGAGCCCGGCGCGCTCCGCCCAGGTGATTCGATGGTTTTCGGTAGAGCATGCAGGTTTTATTTCGTAGGTTGTTTGTAGATTAATGCATGCCGGTGAATGTTGAGGCGTTCTCGTGTAGATTTGTTCCCGACATTGTTTAAGTTTTTGTACATATTGTGTACCGCCCTGGTTTTAACACTTTTCTTTTGTAAATGTCTTTTTCTTTTTTTTACAGACATTTGTGTGTCCGTTGGGTTTCTGCGGTAGAATTTGGTTTTTTTATTTGTTTTTTTTTTGTCACATATAAAGATTTTTTTATTACTATTTCACGTGCCATTTTTAACTTTCAAAGCGAGCGAGAACTAACATTGTCGTTAATATCCTTCGGGAACTATTGGCTTTCAAACAAAATTAATTGTCCCCTCTTTACTAAAAAAACGAAACGACATTAACATTTTCAAAAACCGAGTAACCATGAAACTTATGTATAAAAAAGTACTAACTTCAATGTTAGTTCAAAAACCTCCGATTCATTTCAGAGTTGCCCCTAACAACAAAGAAAAGAACATAATGGTATGTGCAAGTAGAAAAGAGTGGTCAACAAGTGTGGCATGCTTGTCACTTGAATGTATTTCAACATTTTCAACTCTTAAATGGATCGGATCAAATAATTAAGAGCACTAGAATTTAAAAATCGATCCATCATTATTGAAACATAAACAAACATCAGATTTAAAAATTCAAATTATGAGTTGAGTTAAACATCTATTGATATCCCTAAAAAAAAATCCATACTTTTGTCTGCATCTGCTTAATTCAAAGATGGAAGTTAATTTTTAGGTAAGAGTTTTATTAAATAAAGATGGATCTATTATAAATACACTTTCAAGATTTTATCAATTTTTATCTTCTTGATGAATTGCATTTTAAAGTCAAAGATATACACGCAATTATAACCCTTGTTTATTTCGCAACAGAGTCCAGAATTGGACACGGAGCAGGCGGTGGAAAGGCGGCTACTAGCGGAGTTAGCGAGACAGCAACACCAGAGCGAAGAAGATAGAAGGTGGCTGCAAATGCAAGAGGATAAATTGGTAAAAATAATAATTTATGTATGTATTTAAGAAAAAAATATTAAGTATAAAAAGATCATTTACATTATTTAATGAAAGTATATATCCTAATCAAAAAACATCTATGTTATTTGATCATACATTTTAGTGCGGTGTAATTTTTTATTATTACGGCTGACCTAAATAACCTAATTTGCTGATTATTCGGCATTTTTGAAAGTCGGCAAAAATATAGCCATCTCTTGTTATTATTATTAATTAACATATTATAAAGATGTCTTGTCCTATTCTTTCTCTTTAAATATCACTTCTTTGAAATGGCCATGTATGTAGGAAACACAAAGTTATATTTTGACTGTACCTAACTAATGTTTTTTTATTAAACTTCAGAACCGCCTGTCGGCTATTCAGGCCGCGGAGGCGGAGCCGACCGAGAACAAGCCAGCTGATGCCGCTCAGAACACTCCTCCGGAGAAAACACCCTCGCAGAGCTCAGGTAAGTAAGCCGGGATTCCACTCCGGCGCACGATATGCATGCGCTACATACGTGAGTCACGTCGAGCAATTTGTTCTCTATCACTCGTCATTAGGGTCTACATCGAGAAAAAGGGATGGAGCTAACATAACTTCGAACTTCGATTTTCAAAGTACAGTATTCCCAGCTCCTTAATAGCGTTCGGTTAGCTATCGCTATCACGCTTGCACTTGCAACTGACAATATATTTGTCGTGTGTTATAGAAAAACGAAGATTGCCGATCGCTATTAAGAAAATGGTTGCGCTGTAGATGTAATTTCGTGCGTATGCCGCTGTAGAATTGTCTACATACCGACGGTGGAAATTTCAAATGTCGTAAGGGACAAACGCGCGTTTCTCCCTTACGACATTTGAAATTTCCACCAAGTCAATTCATACCCACGTGTAAATTTGATCATGACCAGAGGCCTATTTCACTATCTTGACAATGACACGTGACAGGTGGCAATTCGGTATACATTGCAAAGTTAACACGCTGATACATCACTGGGTTTCATATGAGCTGCGCCATGCACATTGAAGTGTCACCTGTCACCTGTCTGTGTCAGGATGGTGAAATAGGCGCCAGAGGTCGGAATAGGCAGTGTCTATTTGCCTAAACTTCGCGGGAGGACATAACTAAGAGTGGTTACAACCACCAAAAATAATGATTTATTTTTATTGAATGCTGGTTTTCCGGGATTTTTTTATTAATACATAAATGTGGAAATTGATTCCAAAACTCAATATCACATGTTAAAAATATTTATTGTCTACAATTTTACATGATCATCAATAACAAAAACATCTTTCAATCTGAATCATCAATATCATAATTACAATCATAATTACTACTATTATCAACATCATAGTTTAAAGAGTTATAATAAATAACCATAAGTTTTTCAATGTTTTCAACTTTGAGACAGTTTCTTTTTACATTTAATATCCACTTATACATAGAAAATATTTTTAACGTGTGATATTGAATTTTAGTATCAATTTCCACATTTATGTATTATTAAAAAAATCCCGGAAATCCCGCATTTAATAAAAATAAATCATTATTTTTGGTGGTTGTAACCACTCATCCACTCACGTGCTTTGTGTATCCAGAGTTGCCAGTGATAGCCCTTATTTGCTTATAAATAAGGTCGATCAAATTTGCACGAGCAATCAAGTGGTTACATCCTCCCGCGAAGTTTAGGCAAATAGGCACTGCCTATTCCGACCTCTGATCATGACACGCATATACTAACAAAGAATTTGATTAATTCCTCGAAGTAGTCAGGGTCTCATTGCTTTTTGTTAGACTACTACGTATTTATTTATAAGATGGAAATTCTTACTCTGTGGCTTTGTTCTTCCAGCGCCGAACTCGTCGGAAACCAGTCCAGCCAACACAGTCAAGCCCAGTCAAGAGCCTGACAGGCCAGCCAACGGAGAAAGGGTAACGAATTGGTTCCGTTTTAATGCTTATTATTTTTTATTTTGTTTTTAATTTTATTTGACTGCATTTACTGTCAAGTTGATATGAGCAATCATATAAATAAATAAATATCATTCATTCATTCATTCATTCATTCATTCATTCATTCATTCATTCATTCATTCATTCATTCATTCATTCATTCATTCATTCATTCATAACATAATGGTTTCAATACGTTAATGGAAGGGTTAGGAGAGTGTAGAAAGATGATCATGTTTTGCACAATCCAATTAATATTGCTTCCAGTTTTAGGTGTATTAAAAAAACTTCGTTCAATTAAAATGTTCTTTTTTTTATGTCAAAGAGAAGGCACGCCCTGTGTAAGGTTACTAACTTATTGCATAATGGAGGTATATTAAACCTAAAAAAGGTTTTGTATGAGAGAAAAGCATTCTTGTAAACCTGACTTTTGTACTAGTTTTATTTTGATTTGTTCCTGATTCGTCATATTCCTAACTGGTCATTGTACAGTCAAATGAAATTGAGAACACGTATCAGGACATATTGTATACCACAGAGGATTTCTATAATACATTTGTGCAGTCAAATGTACATGGTATGGCGAGTTAGGAATATGACCAGTTAGGAATATTAAGAATCAGGAACAAATCTTTATTTTTAGAAAAAAACGCTTTCGAATCGTTCTATCCGTTTGGGAGTTTCGATGCCACAGGGAGACATATGTTTTCTTAGATACAGAAATACATGGACATACAGATATTCAGAGATACAGATACACAGAGACACATAGACACAAAGATGTTTGGACGAACACATTTATAGACACACAGGTACAGAGATACATGGACAAACTTATCTTATATACAGACGTACAGATACTTATATTGATAAAGACATGTGAAGAGTCATGGACACAGGTTTACAGACACAGAGGTGTAGGTACACACAGAGACGGAGATACATGGACATACAGTTACATGACACAGACACAGAGTGTCTTGTTTATATTTCTGTATCTCCGAGTGTTCGTGTCTGTATATCTGTGCGTTTGTATATTAATGTATCTATTCACGTTAAGCTTATAAAACCCCAGTTTTTAAGACGGGGTTAACAAATGGAGTATTGTAGAATCTAAAGTTGTCCATCTCGTGTCGCAGGCGGCGGCTCCCCTGCCGGACCCGGTGTACGCGTGCACGACGGCGGTGGTGCGCGGCGTGATGCGGCTGGCGCAGGTGGCGGCGGCGGGCGCCGTGCTGCCGGCCGTGCGCGCCGTGGGCGCCGCGCTGCGCGAGCTGTGCGCCACCGTCGACGCGCTCGTCGTGCCCTTCCCGCCCGCCGCGCAGAGGTCCTACATCACCCTACACCCTACACTACATCTGATTACTTACTTCAATTAATGTAAACAAAACGACCACGTGATATAGTTCGTCATCCATAGAAGCGGAACACTGATACGTCAAAGTTCAATAAAACAGTTTTGATTGGCTGTTCGACAATGCCACGCGGTTTGGATGTTTACATTTATTTAAATACCTGAACAAACGGAGTATAGGACGAGTTCGAACCCCAGCGATGCCCGTGATTGATCGACGTCCATATGTTCACATTTTTGCACCTTATTACATTGAAATAAGGTGAAAACATGTCATAACTTTGACGTCGACTATACCTATGTTTTCTAACTTAACTACACTATCCAGTGTTCTTGCGGTAAACAAAAACATCATGAGAGAAGTTGCACTTGAAAAAACCATTTGACCGACTCGCCCCTAACGCGATGTAATCAAAAAATCTTTGTACGTAAAAAAATCTGAGGCTGACGTCATATTTTCTTCTCAAAGGCTGGATTCTCCCAAAATTACTATATACTTATTTTAACCAAAACAAAAAGACGAGATACAAAATGAGAATTAAAAGAGAAATAAGAGGCCACATGAGATAAAGTATAGTCTGTGCCAATTGAAATTACCAAATATGTAAACACAACCAAACGAACCAATTTACCATTATTAATCAATTATCACATGCCTTTAAAGATCAAATGAAGTCTTAGCACAATGATTAACACACTTGATCTTTACTTTCAAATTAAGTTTAAGATTAAATAACTATTCATTATTTGTTAATTTAAATATAAAGACGCTTGATGAATATTTGAGGTTATATGTCAAACAGTACTAATTTAATTACATCTTTGGCAATTTCAATTGACACAGACTATAGATAGTTTTATTTTCAACCATGACACCTTTTGGACACGGATACATCTTCGAAGCCCTACGTTGTTTAGCGAGATTTTTTTATTACAGAGTTTTTTCAATAAATATTATGATTCTATAGTAAACTAAACTATCTCCATCTCACATTCTTGACACATAAAGCCAACTCTATTGACAACATTCTTGTGTGGACAACACTTGTGGCCTCTTCATGCAATGTTTGATCTTCTACG
Organism: Acleris literana; assembly: GCA_946894065.1. Lineage (NCBI taxonomy): Eukaryota > Metazoa > Arthropoda > Insecta > Lepidoptera > Tortricidae > Acleris > Acleris literana. Next base: position 4,837,129 of record OX335688.1, on the reverse strand, counting down.
ATTGCAGGGAGGTGGAGATGGCGCACCAGGTCCTCAGCAAGGACATGGCGGCGCTCGTGGAAGCCATGCGCCTCGCGCTGCAATACGCGTCAACCACACTGCACCAGGATTACACCAAGTGAGTGGCTGTACAGTTTTACAGCGAACTACCTATACACATTACTGTACACTTACCAGCCAGGAGCGATTCGAGGGGAAGAACATGGGAGTCATAACCCCCCCTTGAACCATGATACATCCTTGTCGAGTATTACCTTTTTGATCTGTGCCATAGCCTCTTTATTTGAACTGTCAATTTTATTTGAACTATGTTGCAATGATAATAAGGTCTATTTTCATAAACTGAAACTTGCATTATCGAACAAACGTAATTGAACTTTATTGCCTTGATGGTAGATTCAAAGTCCCACTCACAAAAACTCCCTGTTTATAGTATGGTGGGCCTTACGAGGATAAAAAGCACGTGTTTGTCATATTTTGGGTAGTCCCTCTGGAACGAATTCTGGATCCGCCAGTGCCAGTAGCAATAATATATTAATCGACATTGCGCGTAATAACACCACGCTCTTATCTGTAGCAATGTTGATGTGTCGAATATTTTTAAACCCTTTTTATTTACTTCAATGTTGCAATGGCTACATGCTTGTGGTAGAAGCACCTCGTGCAGGTTCCGTTTGAATCGGTATCATTATCTTAATATACCCTCTAACCTGCCGCCAAACAGCAGAATGAAATTCGCATCGTTGTTTCGGTGCGGGATAAGACAACCGGGGAAATGAATAACATAGAGGTATTTCGTCTAAGGGTGGTGAGACGTGACTGTGAGACGCAATGCACATTGGACAAAGATCTTGGACAAGTGGAATACCACCCTTAGTCAATGGGTTGGCAACGCATTTGCAGTCTTAAGATTGTCATCGTGAAATTGTATCTTGAGATTGAACATGTATAATAATGGGCTTCAGAGTCAACTTTTCATCAGGTGGTTTTTGTGACTTGCTCCATGCCCCAAAAAAGCTGAATAACTAATTTTTTGGATGATAATAGTTGGCTGTTTACCCTTATAATCCTTGGTGTAAAAGTTACATTACAATTGATAACGTGACACGTTTTTTTCTAGGAGTATGTTAGCAGCTGCTCACGTGCTAGCCATGGACGCCAAGAACCTCCTCGATGTGGTGGACTGCATCCGCGAGCGCCACCCCCACGTGGAGTGGCGCGCCGCGCTGCTGCCCCCTCCCCCCGGACACACGTCGCCCCCCCCCTCCCTCCCCAAGGTCTCCCCACAAACCACCCTCGCCCCCCAACCCTCTCAACATGAAGAAGAAGCTCCGAAGCCAGACTTCAAAATTAACCAACCGGTCACCACTAGCCAGATCACCATGCCAGAACCGCCCAAAGAACACAGCAGTCTACCCGCCACGTCCAACAGAGTATCCGCTCTAATACACAATTATAATCTCTATGGTAATATTAGAGAGCAGCATATTTATGGCAACACTGAAGTCGGAGGTGCGTTCCAACACTCGTCGTCGAGCATTGATGAAAAAATCGACGCTGCGCCCATGGAAACTGTCAAGAGTCGCATCCAAGCGATGTCGGGGAAGACCGAACCGCCGCCTATCTATTCTGTGAGCAAGAAAATGGTCCCAATAGATCAGAACGCAGCGCACACCGACCAGGGGTGAACGCTTTTCGCTTGTAGTTGTTTTTATTTGAGGTCGACAGCTTTACTGTAGAATACGCGGTAGACTGGTACTTACTTGCGATACTTAATTACGTTTTTGAAGTTTGCAATGCCGCTTCGTTATGTTGTAACGCGATTTAAGCTTGTAAAGACAATCTGAAAACGATTGCTCAATATTCAACGTAGAACAGTAGCGGTTTGTTTTAAGTCCTGAGCCAAATCGTTAAGTTGTGTAACATATCTTCATGTGTTGGATCCGTACTCATCCAGTCTTCAGTTAAGTGTTACGTATATCTATTAACATATCATCGGCATTGTTGAGCTTCAAATTATTGTCGTGTTTCAATTTTGAGAATTATAACCGAATCGAGTTGTAACATTAAGTTTGGGAGGATTTTGGTTCACAGCTCAAGGTCAGGTACAACTTTTTTTCCAACGAGCGTTTAAATTTAAAAACCGATTGATAATATTGATTTGTGATATTATTGCCAATAAATTGATCTAATTCGATAATAATAAGGGCGTCATAGCAACTGCACATTCCTTGTGTCGCACCTAATTGTAAGTTTTGTAATTATTTTCATACAAATTTTATATTTTTGGTGTAATGTTGCAGGTTTTATACTGAACCGTGAGTAGAGGCATCGGTAGTAACTGTTAGTGTGGTATGCGAAAAATATGTCGTCAATTGCCCAAGATATAGTTATTTTAATACGCCGATGACTATGCTCGCGTGTATGCATAAATGAATTAAATCTTCCAAATAACAATAAATAGTGAATTTTTAACATCTGACGAGTATTACTTTAGTGAAACGACGTTACTACGTTGTATGTATATTTTTGTTAGTTAAGGTGCCTTTTGTCACAAGTTATTGTAAACTGCATTTATTTTTTAAATAATTACTTGTAAAAAGATAAGGTAACTGTCAGACGCGAAACTATGCTTTACTTTATTAAAAAACTTCAAAAACATGGCACATTTTCATCAGCATAAACTGTCCCGCCATTTAGTGATGACATTGACAACTGTCACTGTCAATATACTGAAACCCAAATCGCACCTTCAGAACAATAGTGACCTAATTCAAAATTTCAGCTATCAAAATTTAAGTCGTAAATATATTATTATAGAGACCTAACTCGAAATTTAAAATCTCTGAATTAGGTCACTATTGTTCTGAAGGTGCGAATGTTAAAAAGGCTAGGTTTTAGGTTAGACTAGCGCAACTATAAAAGTTTTCACCTTCATGTCTTTTGTGAGTTTTTCTCAACGATTGACAGTTACCTTGTTTCTTCTTATGATAATAGGCAGTATTCAAACTGGAATTGAGACGTTTACTTTGTAAAAATGTACAAACCGAATTGATTCATAATTATTATAATTTTTTATCCAAAGTTTTTATTGTAAGCTTAGATCTCAGAGGGAGTTCGTTGAATTGATTAGTTTTATAATTATCGAGAGCAGAATTTATTTATTGATCAACTTAATCGGTTTATTTGTAAAGTTTTCCTAATGTGTTAGAGTTAAGCAGGATTTCATTCCAAAGTATTGTAAAGGCGGAGGCGGGGCCGTCCGTAGTCCGCCCGAGATTATTTACTATCTAATATAGACGTGAACTGGTTTTCGTTTATGCATAAAACTGAATAAAGGACAAGTCAAATAAAAGCATTGTTTTCTTTATCCCTAAAAAATGTCTTACCGGCAATGTTTTCTTTCCTAAAATTGCAACACCGATTAAATATATCATAAAGTCGTTGTTGGCAAAGTTTAGATGTAAAAGTACAAATTACAGTGCAGTGCAATAAATAACTCACCCTTCGTATGTCTGACGGGGCCGTCCGCACATGGTCCGCACACTTGCACCAGTCGTCTGTCGCAAAATAAAAAAATAAACTATGTTCCATTCAACGAATGATGTCTAAAAGATTAAACATCTTATTTTTTAATCATCATAAAACAGGAGTTTTGTATGAAACCGAATGTAGCAGAAATAACGTGACTCACAACTCAAAAAAATACGCACAAATGGCTTCACCCTAAAGAGTTGACCGTGTAGAATATTCCCAAGTGGCAACCATAAACAGAGAGCAGCAGCCGCAAAAGCGATAAGTTAGAAATTTTATGAACTTGATGTGTTCCAAAAACCGTCCTTATTTCTTCTCAACACATTCTTGCTAACCTATAGGTACTATAGGAATACTAGTAAGAAAAATAAATAAAACATAACTACAAATTCAATTTACATTTTATTAACAAAAATACAAAGCAAGACCTCGTTGAAAATTGTTTAAAGTGACACTGAAACAAACTGTCATTATTTACAAAGATTCATCTCTATATCATATTATTATTGGAAGAGTTTAGACATACGCACATTAAATCCAACGGTGGCACTTAATTACGAAACACTATTTGAATAGTGACATTAATGCAGTTAAAAAGAAACTTTTGTACGAATTCCTTTTTTGCATAGTGCCACTGTTGGATTTCTAAAATGCGCTATGAAGAGTAAGGTCTGAGAAGCGCATGCCACACGCGATCTCTCTCGCACAATAGTCGTGCTGTTACAATAAGACTATCTTGGGCCCTCAATAACATTAACAGCCCAGTTTCCCAAAAAAAAAAACACCAATACACCATACTCGATCTCGATTAGCTGGTCTAATAAAAAACAAAGGTTTGATTGGTTGACAGTAATTTAGTGCCTAAAAGAAACAGTATAGGAATACCGTAAACCTCGCCCACCCTAAAAACTATAACTATTTAATCATCATTGGTGAAATAATTTTATAATTATACAGGGTGGTACTCGATAAACTGTACATATTGAAAGGGATGAAATTTTAGGTTAATTTATAGGTAAAACGATGTTTTAAAAAAATTTTTAGCTTCTTTTTATTTCTTAAATTTTTTAATAAATTTCAGCAAAAATGTCATTTTGTTTTCATAAAAACACGATTTTCTCAAATTTTTGTAGATATTTCACTATTTTTTTTGCTTACTCCTCGTTTAATTTTAGATCTAAAAACGTTAAAAAAATTGTAAAATATCTGCAAAATTTTGTGAAAATCGTATTTTAATGAAAACAAAATGACATTCTTGCAGTAATTTTTCACAAAAAAAGCAGTTACTCAGTTACTTTTTTTAATTGGTCTAATATTGTTATCAATTATTATAAACCTAACTAATGTCAATACTATGCATTTTGTTTTATCTTTTTTGGGCTATTAGATCAAAAGTTACAACGTCACAAGTAAGTGTACTACCCAAACTTTATTAAAAAGTTTGACAATCTGCAAAAAAAAACCAGTGGCTAAAAAATAAAATTGTTTTACCTATAAATTAACCTAAAATTTCATCCCTTTCAATATGTACAGTTTATCGAGTACCACCCTGTATAAGTAGCTTTGTCCTGATGTAACATTTAATAGAATAATTAAATATTAAAAGATAGTTTTTGGGATGGGAAACGCTACTCCCAAGGGCTAAAGTTACGGTACAAATAATTCTGTCTAATTTATCAACTATAAAAAAATGATCCTAGTTGCATTCTTCCAACATTCTCGCGTATTGACATATTTGGAGAGTTGGTGTCTCCTCCGACCCGTCATTCGCGACTAAATTGAGAGAGATATCTATTTATCTAAAGAGCGCCAGGCAATTATAGGCTTAATGATAGAATGACATACTGGTGCAGAATTAAAAATTACAATATTTATTAGGACCATACATACATTTTTACATATTATCATTATGTTCATCTGTTATATGTTTTTCTTTTCATTATTGTTTAATGTCATGTAAATGAACTGTATGTACATAGGACTTACAATAGTTTACACTAGGTTCGGAGAAAGTATGAGATCCTACAAAATGAGCTCGCAAATAGTATATGCCGAAACCTAAATGTTATCTTGTCGGAAATGGTGGCCCATAAGGGCCACCGGCATAATTTCGTGTTATGTCACACTATTTACCACTAGCTGTTGTCCGTGACTCCATCCGCGTAGAAATCGTCTATTGCTGTTCCGTTGGAATTGTCTAATTATAATTAAGACCCGTTTAGCTGTAATGTCGTGACAAGGTAACAAACCAACAAGCAAAACAAAACAAGATTTACTTCCACATTTATAATAGCAGTATTTATAGCTCGTTTTTCACTATTATTGACTTTTATTAAGGGCCTCGAATAGTGATCGCGAGCTTCGTACTGAACGAAAGATCTTGCGAAAGTTCAAGAAACAATCTGCCGTGATACCAAAGAGCTAACTGCATAGTAGAAGCATTTTAAAATGTAATGTGGTTACCAATAGAATATAGAATACTTCGACTAGTACAATGGACTACAAAGAGGTGTATACACTTTTTCACCTTATTGCATTGTAATAAGGTAAAAATGTGGATGCATCTCTTTTTAGTCGACTAGTAAATTGCAGTAAGCCACCTTTGGTACTAAGGCAGCAATGCATACGGGTTAAAAAAATAACGAAAAAAACCATTCTTCAAATGAAATTTTGCTTAGAAATGAATAACTTCTTGACTTCTTAATTTCTTGAGGTTAAAAGTTTTTCGGCAAATACAATTGTACGAGGAGACTGCCTCAAATTTAAATATACGTTTCAGCATTTTTACTAACTTATTAAATACCAGGTGACCATGAAAATTTATTTATTAAAATAGTTCTAAGGCGCTTACAAGTACCAATATTATTGCTAGCCGTTAATATTGCTACGACATTTTTATCAGACGAATTAAACCAACTAGTGCATTTTTTTAGACAATTTTAGCAAAACATGTTCAAATAACCATACAAATTATTCTTGAAAAGTAAATATGAAGAGTTAGTTTACTTCGTCTGATTAAAAAAAAACTAAAGTAAAGCAATTAAAAATAAAGATTTCCGTGACTCATTTTTAGTAGAGATTATTTAATTTTAACCTTTTCAACACCATTGACCGTATATCCGCATATCCGTATCACTGGTTCAACTCGAACGACGGATATTTCCATGAGGAAACGTTAATATCCGCTCTGGTTTGAACCTCCCATAGACATATTTTTTATTTGACATTGAAAAGGTTAAACTGAACGCCCGTCCAATGTGTTCATGCTACATGTGGATGCATGTTTCATAGGTCGATAAGTGGAGCGTTCTAGACTGCATTTTTAACCCTTTCCATCCGTATAATGCCTACGTGGCGTTAGAAATTCACACAAATAACAATTTACGGAGAGAAGAGCCAACATTGCAGTATATTATCTATTTGCATTATAAAGTCCGAGCAAAAAAAACAATACAAACACAAGACATATAAAGTCTTGATGCACTTGGCAAAAAAGAGTTTGTAGTGAAATTGGCAGCATGATCCAATTTTTACACCTTTTCAACGGTATTTCAAATACAAAAGTCGTCAGTCGCACGCCGATGAAAGCTATTGTGAACCCAACCTCATAGACACTCTCTATTTTACGCTGTCAACCATGCCGTATATAACCGGTATTCGCGTTGAACCCGTTGTGCGGATATATCCGTCAACGGCGTTGAAAAGGTTAAACCTGTCACCACGTCAAACTCTTTTTTACCAAGCTTTACTTATGTTAAATACACACCAACCGCATAGTTTTTTTTATGGTACCGTGCCCAAAACCTATGCGGTTGGTGTAGATACTTGGTTTTCTTTTAACTGCAGAATAATGAGAGGCAGACCAGGTCATTCTTAATATTACTTGAGTACAGTTGGCCAAATATCTTCCTAGGACACGATTAAATAATAGTAGTTTATGTGACTGTACATAATGAAGGGCATTAAACACGAGTGTGGGTTTATGAATCGAGCCGAAGGCGAGTTTCATAATAACATCACACAAGTGTTTTAATGCCTAATTATGTACAGTTACATACACTACTTTATCTACCCACATATCATAAGCCTCCATGATGCATTCAGGAGCCGCATATTAAATTTTAACCGGTAATGGCGGTAATGAAAAGATTGAAAAGTTTTCTGGCAGCTGTCATAGTTTTTTTTTTAATTCAGAGACAAACTAGAGTCGGCTCCAACTATCATATCGTTCGATATCATACTTCCGTGCGGCATTTGTCAAATTTGTATACAAAATGACAATTCTTTTCGAACTAAACGTCAACTAGACTGATATTAGAATAGAGGTCAAATCAAATTTCTTTGTTTTTCGGAGATGTTCGAAATTTGAATGTCATAAGAACATCAATTTCGATGTTCCATAAGATTACTGCCGCAGATAAAAAATTTGCTGTAACAACAGAGTTGATTATTATGCTGGTCATAATTTGCGGTTTCTGAACGCATCACAAATGGTTTATGATATGAGTGTAGATAAAATAAATTATGTCAAAATTATGATAAAATAAATTATGTTAGTGTGTAAACGGAATTGTAAATATGGTGGCAGACCACAGATCTGACCGACTGTACCCCTGGGTTTTTGGGTGGATACAGATTATAAACTAATGATCATAGACATGTGACTCTCTCTTTACTCCACAGTGAAAAAAAAACCAAGAAATAGTGTTTTCAACTCACGAAAACTCCCTTCCCCGACGATAGCGTAAATGTACCATAAAGTTATATGATTATTTAGCAGCTTGACATAATACGTAATTTAGCCGTGTTATACACTTCCCCACGTGACGCGCCTGGTGACACGTGGGAAATGTATAACTCGGCAAAGAACAATGCCAGATCATGGATTACAATTAAAACACTTAAAAAAAAAAAACTCGCGTATACGAAGGATATTGATATGACCGGTTTTGTATGAGATTTAAATTCAGTATTTTAATACTTAGGTACACATTTAGGGAACTTATACCAACAATAGAGCTATCTATTGAGATACTTTGTAAATAAGACATCTTGCGAGTAACTTGTTAGGATTATTTCTAAATATTTTTTTTAGACAGGTTCTTCAATACCACAGCATTGTTTTAAATATTTTTCTACATCAAATAAACCCAATTCTATAATTATCCGTCAAATTTTTTTCTTAGGCCAAAGCTTCTATGGAGACCTGGCATTTTTCTTTACGTATGGTATACTTGCTAGACATTCAAATACCCCGATACGATAGAACGTGAACTAATATCGTGAGGTGCGACTTTATCAACTGAAGACACTAACCTTAAAGCAATCTTATCAAAGCTATAAGTAACAATAGTAAGTCAACCAGATTGACACGAGGACATAATTATACCAAGTAATATCTTAGTAATATCTGCTTGTTTACCCCCATTTAGGCACTTAAATATACAGCGTGGACGCCGCCGACGAATAATTTCGTACAATGACCTTTACTGTAAGGCACTGTATTACTATAGGAAAAAGGTTTACAATCCATGGCGCCCGCGCTTTCTTGTATGGCAACTTACGTCGCCACTGCGTGCAGTATGTGACATGTTGCCTCCACAAAGTAAAATCTGCTCCCAATTTCACTATCCCGACAATGACAGGTTACTGGTGACATTTCAGTGTTCATGGCGCCGCTTATATTAATCCTAGTGGTGTATCCGAATTGTCATTGTAAAGTTTGTGAAATAGGAGGCTGCTGTCAGAAATAAAAAGGGCATATCTACTATTTTATACCCAAAGAATATTAAACCCTACAGGGTAATTTATAAGGGCACATATCGATAGCGACGCGAAGTCCTCTTCTTAACAACATTTTCTACACTAAGTTGTTTTTAAATAAACCGAATGAATCGTTTTTTAGGAAGATAGGAAGTAGATGTGCAATATTATTTCTAGAGCTAACAGCAAGTTACTTATAGCTTTATAAAATTGCCAACTATAGTCCGGTCAGTGTAGGATCATCCCTGTGACAACCGTATTTCGTAATTTTAAACACACTATACTCGCAAGCAAGACATAAAAGGAGGTAATAATCATTTAAATTACTGAATGGGAAGGCTTGTGTCAATATAGCATTTATGAAAAATCAAAGAAAAAAGAAATACTGCCCTTAACCCCTGGAACGTCATGTCATATACATGTGTATTACAATATCAATCTTAGTTCGCACCACATAGAGTTCAGAATTCAAACATTCTTATGTACCACCGTCGGTTCTCAGGACGCGCCACAGGTCTAAAAGGCGGTATAGGTCGACACACGTAAAAAGAGCCCTAAGCGGCCTACCTGCGCAGTGAGCAAATTACGGATCAAATTGGTGGACGCGGCGGGGGGAGCGTAAACCGCATCGCTTTGCTGCCACGCTATTGGTTCCCAGTAATACACTCTTATCTATGATTGGTTTGTTAGTAGACAAGATGCGCCAACATATTTTCTATTAGCCAAAGCAGATTCAACTCTTTTCCGTTATTGATAAGGTTCCATTTTCTAGAGTTTTGTCCGATATACAGCAATTAGTAGGGCAGAATACATGTTTACATGAGCTGTCACCGGTATCATCCTACATTGACCAGACTATATAGCCCAAATGCAGGACTTTCCTCAGTCATTTCGGACTTTAAATGACTGCTACAAGTTTCGATATCCAACAAACGGTGGTAAATGGATATTATTTTTCTAGAGCTTAAATAAAAAGATGTTCGAATCCACAGCCACAATGTGTAAATGCATTGTAGACCGTATTCCTTCAACACAAGGTTGATAAGATGACTGTTTGACAGCGTTCTCTGCTGAAAAATATAAAAAAAGAGGCTGTTTATTTCTATAAAAATATATTTTTAGAATTCATAAGTTTGTAGCCCTAAAGAACTCGCATTTTATGATTAAGGTACCTGATTTTGCAATCTCCAGATAACACGATCTATCAGGTAAATTGTAGCTCTGTCCTTATCTTTCTTATGATAAAGAAAAGGACAGAGCTACAATTTACCTGACAGATCGTGTTATCTGGAGATTGAAAAATCAGCCCTAAAGGAAATACAGAAGAATATATGGGTACCAACGGAAGGCTTCTTCATCTATCTGTCTCTTTGTCAGTCTGTCTGTCAGCGAGCTGTATCTCATGAAGCGTAACAGGTAGACAGTTGAGTTTTTTTATATGTGCATTGATAATGCTGTTAGAAATAATAATAAAAAAAAATATTCAAGAGAGTGCCAATACGCAGGGCCGTCTTAACTTATGCTCGGGCCCTAGGGCACACAAGAATTTGGGGCCCCTTTTGGAAAGTAAAGAAAGAGAATTATTACAAAAAAAAACTACTATGATCTTCTATTTATTATGGGTAATAGATTGTCGGTCCTTCGGGGCCCTGGGCACGGGCCCCGTGTGCCCTTATGGTAAAGACGGCATTGCCAATATGAGTTACGTGGTTTTTGCTCGAGCTTAACAATCGCGTGATAGACATTGAACTTTCAAAAAACTCCATTGATAATGAATATCCTGATAGAAAAATGGTACGGGAACCCTTCAAGTACGAGTCCAACTTGCAATTAACCCGTTTTTTTAATTAGGGGAAGTAAACTGACAGTGTATGATGGTCATTTACAGGGTTAGGACATTTCGTCCCTTTACTTTCTCAACCTCTTATCTGATTGAATAGTTAGATAGAAAAAACACTCATTTTTCAAGGTTTATAAAGACTACTTTCCTATCAAAATATTCTATCAAATAAGAGGTTGAGAAAGTAAAGGGATGATTTGGTGGCAAACCTTGGTTCCAAAATCCATGGATTCGCTATTTCCTAATTCTTATAATAGAAAAACCACCTTGACTTTGACCTTCAGTGCCCTTATAATTCAAAATTCATTTGTTCATTAAATTCTAAACCGGTTTAAATGAATTTGGTATCGAGGATATGTCCGCTGAGAAAGCTTAACAAGACAAATAAATTTTAGTAGGTATGGATAAACCGAACTAAATACGTATTATATATGTATTTACTTTATTTTGAAATAATTATGACGATACGAGCCATAGCGACTCCATGGATTCTAGAACCACGATATGCCACCAAAATCCTAACCCTAGTCATTTAAAAATTTAATAATAATTGTGTTATTAGTACAAAAAAATATATTATAACTGCCATCATTATTTTCAGTCATAATGTGTTTTATGTTCTCTTTATTGCAAGTCATACCGTATTTTTTAAAGAAACTGTAATCAAATTCTGAAAAGTTAACGATTCCAGCGATAAAAAAATTATGACTATCAATAATTATGTCAACAACGACATTATGACCAAGAACAATTATGGGAATCAACAGGCTCCCTAGTCTAGTAACAACATAGATTACTTATAGATCATACTTGTTTAGCAATCCAGGAAGTTGGCGGCCATGAGCAGCTCGAGGGCTATTTCCGGCGCGATGGGGAACTCCGGGATCTCCGTTGAGGAGTTCGTGTAGCGCACCTTATATGTGAAGTACATGCACACCTTTTGAAGCACGTGGGACCTAGGGGGGGGCATAGTTTAATGTTGGCAGACAAAGCAAGTGGCCTAGTTAAATACAACAGTGACGCTATTCAAAAAAGGACCTCATACAAAAGTTTTCTTCTGCAATAATCCCTTATCGACCGAACCAACCACCCTTTTGTTTGCCGCTGGGCTGATCTCGACTGCCCTGTATATAGTAATCCTAAGTAGTTAAGAACTAACATAGTTACGTAAGCATAATTGTTACTAACAAATATATGGAACCAAACTAAAACTATATAAAACGGGACTTAATCGCGTAATAAAATGAAACATTTACCTCGACGTTTCGACTGTGTTACAACAGCCACCAGCCACCAGGTCACCAGAAGATTGAAGTGGTGGGTGTTCGTCTACTTGCCGTTCGAGTTTTTCGACCTACCCGCACTTGGTCTTGTTTTTTATTCGGATTGTCATCATACCGACACACAACACTCACAACATCCGACGATTTATCCGAAGATACACTTCCCCGCTTACATTTACTGATGACTGGATTCCACGTAGTTGATAGCCTATACCCATCCACTCTGTTCAAATTTCTATGTTTCCTGATTTCAACGGCTTCACGTACCACTCTCGCATAAAAATGACCAAGTGATTCTCGTGACCACGGCTGTTGTAACACAGTCGAAACGTCGAGTGTTTCATTTTATTACGCGATTAAGTCCCGTTTTATAGTTTTAGTATGAGTGAAAATCGTGTTAGTTTAAAGCAAAGTATATGGAACCAAGTTGTCTGAAATAAATAATTTATTATTATTATTATAATAATGTCACTATTCAAATGGTATTTTTCGTAATTTCATGTCACTGATGGATTTAACGTGGGGCATAGGTAAATAGGTGCTCCTGGGAGAAATGCTCTATACTCGTCAATTCAATATGGCGGCAACCAGACGCCATATTGTTAGAAATAAAAAACAAAGTTGACCTATCTCTAAGTTCTAATTTTGAATGATCATTTAGGATATATAGGTATGATTTAAAGTTGGCTAGCAACAGTCGGGTTTTTTAACCTCGTAAAGCCGACCATACTTCAACCAGGAAGTTTTTTGTGATTGGGAATTTGAATCTACCATCAAGGCCATAAAGTGCAATTACGTTTGTTCGATTATGTCATAAGTTTATGAATTTAGGAAAATAAACCTTATTCTCATTGCGACACAGTTCAAATTAGATTGCCTTGATTATGTGCATTCTATTGGACACTGAGCTTTACGAGGTTAAAGCTTCTTTTTGTTTGACTATAAAGAACATTATACTCACGGGATCTCCCTAAAGTTGACCTCATTTGCCTCGTTCTCGGCGAACTGGCCGGGCCCGCTCAGCATGGCCTTGATGGTGCCCGAGGTGAGTGCGTGCTCGCGCTTCACAATAAACTCGTGGCCGTCCGAGGAGACCAGCTTCACGTACATGGCGTCCGGGCCCTCGCAGCCTCCGTACTTCTCCTCGACGACCACGCCGGCCGCGGAGCCGCCGGCCCCGGTGCCAGCTGAAAGGATTCATGTGAGACATTTGTAAAACTGCAGTGTCTAAGGCGCGTCACACACGGACCATATACGATCACGGGCGTTAATTTGGGACTCATTTCAAGAAAAATATGCTTGAAGTCGTCAATGACATTAGAGATGTCAAGTCATTTGTAACTTTTAGGAAACTCAACCTTATTGTTTTAGAATGTCAGATTGACTTTGAACCTAAGGCGGGTACCAAATTTAATCTCGTGACTGTACACATGGTGACTTTGAATTAGTATACAGGAACCAATTTATTTTGCTGCCTGGGCAAAAATAAATCTAACTATGCGCGGGTTAAAGTAATTAATTAATTCCTGAATTATTTAATTAATAATAAAGTGATAAAACATTATGTACACTAATTGTATAGTCACTATACATCGATACCTTAGAGTACAATTGTACTAAATGATTTTTATTTGCCAGTAAAGTTACGAACTTATTATTTGTGCACAAACATGCTAATTACAATAACTTTTCAAATGTAATTAGTACAATTGTGGCTTCAGGCCAGAAGTATGGGCAATGTTGGTTTACAGCTCTATCAACCTCGTGAGAAGATTCAAAGTCACTTATGGCTGTTTCCATATTAAGCATTGTATACACACAGTTACAAAATAAATTAATTACTAAATTACTTCAGCAATATGAGTACGTAAAAGGGATTATAATATTAGAATATTATATGACATGGATCTGGCTTATCTATCTCAGTTTGATATCATATGAATTAATCTACAATTTTTTTTACATTTATATTTATCTACAAGTGGAAAAGAAAAAATGAAAACTAACAAAGGAACTTATAAACTTACCTAAAACTACACAAATCCAACAAATCGCTACCAGTGGGCATCATTTCCAAAATGCTGTCATAATCTTTGTGCCAAGAATAGGCCAGCATTTTAGTCATGAGTTTCGTCGACCAGGCACATTGAAAGAACTTTAAAATAGTTAGTAGTCATTTAGGTATTTTTTGATATTTCTTTAAATCTTAGGCACAAATCTGTGCCAAATTGTCATACATCTTACTCACATTTTACCTGCCAGCATAGGTAGAAGAAGTTAAAGTAAGGACTGATTTGTTGCAGATTCGCCAAGTTAAAAACAATTTCATTATGAGTTCAACCGTTTAATAGGTACATTTTTTTTTATAAATTCTTAAAATATGATTTTAAAAATTATCATGTGTCAGTAAAGTTTTTATTTAACTTTTTTTTACACTCTCATTTTTATTTTTGCCATACACCCTCCATTAACCGTGTGACAGAGTCATTTGTCACTTTCTTGCAGGCTGAATTCCACTTGGTGAGGAAATACTTTTGTTCTCGTGCAGACTTACGGGTCTTATGTAAAACTCCCTTGACCAAAGCCAGTACACTTCTATGGGGCGACAATGTGGGACATTTGGTGGGTTAAGGTCTTTAGGCACGATTTGTATTCCATTACGTTTAAGGCATCTGATGTTTTCCTTAGCATAGTGGGCTGTCGCCAGATCTAGCCAAAATCATGTTGAAGTATCGTGAACGTGAACTTTTTAACAAAAGGTACCAGCCGTTTCTTTAAGCAGTCATTAATATAGATTTCTTTATTGATTGTGCCAGTCGTGACGAAAGCTCAGCTGCGATCACCGCATTGACAAATTGCCTGCCACACTAAATATTTGGAGCCAAAATATTCAACTCCAATAGTCGTTTCTGAATCGGAAGAAACCTCTCTGTCAGATATCGTGTAATACTGATCACCTGGTAATGTTAAAATATTGGCTTTGACGTAGGTTTCATCATCAAGTATTAAGTGAAAAGCTTCAGTGCCAAAAACGTCATACAATTTTCGTTCCCTGATTTTGATAGTCTTTCGTTCTTTGCTGTAGTTTTAGGCACCTTAGACTGTTCTTAGTCTTCATACCAGTTAGTTTTAATGCACGTCTAATCATGAATTGGCTAGTGTTTTTTTTTTGCTAAATCACTTTCAGACATACAGCGATTCTTACGAATCGTCTGAATGATTTTCTTCTCGGACTCAGGGTCATGATGGCCTGCGTGTTCTTTAATCTTCTGCTTCTAAACAGTGAACAAGGTCTTTAAGTAACGTTTTATAACATCATCAATGGTCCTGCGTGCAATTTTCAATTCTTTACTGATGAAATGATAAGGACGCTTAGTATTTGACAGCCATTTAGCAACAATTTTCTCGTGGTGTTCCCTTTGATTCATTTTTTTCGTTTTTCTGAGAGCTAATGGAGAATATATTTTTTGACATGATATTTTGGTGACATAAGCTATATCCATGATGAACAGTTAAAGAAAAAATATTGGAAGACTGTCAAGAATAGTTGATTTTGGCGAATCCGAAACGAATCAGTCATTTGGTTCCATGGTCACTATGGCATAATATAGGTCTATATCAATCTACTTGTTTAGATTTATGAAATAAAAAACTCACCGGAACCAGCAGCACCAGCAGAGCCACTAGCAGAAGCACTGCCGGAGCGCTGCTGCACCTCATCGGCAGCGACGTTGGTGGCCGATGCGGCAGCAGGCGAAGCGGGCACATTCTGTTCAGACATCACTTCTACAACAGAAACACAACTCTGATGTATTTATAGTAAAAATCAAGGTTATAAACCTTTAGGCAATATTTAGATGGTCCTATTGAACTAAATTTAACTATATGTGTCTCGATAGTTATTTATAAGATATAATATCACAGTTTTAAGACCTTTGATATTAATGCTATAGCAGCAGTAAAATATTTTGAGCCATGACTCGCCGATCACTTGCACCTGCACATCAAATTGATCGTATCAGCGTGCTAAACTTACCTTACTAAATAAGTTATGGGTTAAAAAAGTAAATTACTACTCTAAATTAAGAGGAACTGTTTGATTATTTAAATACAATTAAATAATAGTCAGAAATGATCAGGTTATTTTCAACTATTTGACAGTTGTATGACCAAAAAGCCACTATGCATTTTAAATTGTCTAAAGCATACACTATTCAGCCAAATCTCAAAAAAAAAATGTTCTTTGTGAATTTACTGATAAAAAAATGCAAAATGCATTTAGCAAGAAGTTTATGAATAAATCACGAATGTATTTAATTATTCATATTAAATAAAAAGCATGAAATGCTTACTTCTCTGTAGTTATTTAGGTAAATAAGACATAACCTTGAACCTTGACAGTTATCGCTGATTCAGTTCACACAAATCCATATTTACAGTTACAGCGTACTATGATTTCAACATTTCAATAATTCATCACCATTATCATAATCATCCCATCACTAAGTGAACCATAAATCCCGCGGACTTTTTCTGACATGGCTCTATGGCTTCATTATTTTGACATTTCGATGTCAAGCGCTACGTATTTCTTTGAAAAAGTCCTTTTTTCAATCGTTTTTCACAATTCCTCCACTTTCTTATCACGACTAGAAGTGTAGGGAGTCGAGGTCGTCAAACGGTCATCTGAAAATCGCGAACAAGAGCGAGAAACACGTCCACAGCCATGTGACACGAATACGAAAAAGGGCTTCCATACCGTCAATGTGACAGAGATGTTTTCTGCCATCTCGACGAGCGAGCGCCACCGCGGAGCCGAGGCGGCCACGACGCGACCTACCCGGACGGTGATATAGGGCAAGCGCGTCAAACATGTGCGCGAGATGTCCAGCCCGCCTCCGAACCCTAGGGCTGGCGGGGACGAGAGCGGCGGGCGGAGCGCGGGCGAGGAGCGCCCGACCCCCTCGCCGAAGACGTGCGTGGCGCCGCCCCCGTCCGAGCTGGGCACCAAGCTGCAGTACGTCGCGCTGGGCGCGCCCGGCCCCAGCGGCATCAAGCAGTGCTTCCGCACCGTGAAGGCGGCGCGGCGCGTGCCCACCCTGCCGCGGCGCCAGGACGTGCCCGCCGCGCCTAGCCGCGCGCGCCGCGACCGCTCCAAACGCCACATCTGCAACACCTGCGAAAAACGCTTCTCCAGCCCCGGTAAGCTCAGCCAGCACGTCCTCTCTCACACTGGAGAGCTCCCGTTTTCCTGCGATCTGTGCGACAAGAGATTCAACTCAAAATTCAAACTCGTCCGACACAGCCTGATCCACAGCGAGGCACGCGCTTTTGCGTGCAATGTTTGTGGCAAAACTTTTAATAGAAAAGATCACCTCACAAACCATGTAAGAGTACACAATCCAGTTAAAAAACTATATACTTGTGAGAGGCCAGATTGTAGAAAATCTTACACATCCCTGCTTAGTTATAGGAAGCATGCCGCACTGCACTCTGCTGAAGAAGGGAATTTGCAGTGCAAGATCTGTGATGAAATATTTACTACTCGGCAAGATATAGTTTATCATCTAAAAGTCCACACAGGTAGCCGGACAGTCAAAAATGAGACTGACAAGAAGTTCACATGCGACTTCTGCGAGCGACGGTTCTTCACTGCGAAGGATGTGCGGCGCCACCTCGTGGTACACACGGGTCGCCGAGATTTTGTATGTCCTTACTGTCCACAGAAATTTGGAAGGAAAGACCATCTAGTGCGACACGTAAAGAATGCGCACCCTGATGAATCGTGGAGATCTGCTGTCGTTGGGACGTCAAGTGAACAGGTGCCTGAAGCTTCTTCATTTGAAGATATTTTAGTACCTGAGCCATCAACTTTCACAGAGTACACAAGTACTACAGAATACATTTGGAAGTCACCTTCACCGGAGAGCACTCCTGAGGGCCCAACCAGGGTGCCCTCATCTGAAATAATTGTAGAAATTCCACCTGACTTCGATATAAAGATGGAGCCAGTGGAGATAAAGTTGGAGAGGCCGCAGTCCCCCACCTGTACACTGATTCCTGTGGAGTTTCCAGTGGTGTATATGGTGCCGCCTCAGTTCCCGGTGCCGCCTGACTTGCCGTTCCTCGCGGAGCCCGATCTTTTGCATCAGAGCGGGCTACTGCTTCCCGATCCAGGGGAAGGTCCGTCGGGGCTCTCATCGCAGATGATGAGTATTCTCGACGAGGCTGAGCCCAAGCCGGAGGAGGGCCAGCGACAGCGACTGCCGGCCTTCACGCAGGCGTTCCAGACCGCGCAGAGCCCGAAGCCGCCGCCGCCGCCCCCGCCGCCCCACTAGCCGAAACCCCCGCATTTAGTTCAAGGAGCTACCTCATTAGGTAAGTGGTCTAAGCTGTAATATAGTTTGGATGGTATTGGAAATGTTAATGGACTCCGATGTTCTCAATGTAAGAATACAGGTATGGCGGTCGGTTATTGCCAAATTGTATATTTGTACGTGTCGGGTATACCAAAATGTTTCCGAATTCTACATGAATAAGTAATCTAGTCGTGTATGTACTTTCGGAATTGTGTATTGTTTATTTATAGCGTACATGTGGCGTTATGGAGTATGGGACCAACTGTGAGCAGTAGGGTGCAGTAGCGTAGGAGTGACTCGCGGACCTGTGTTCTGTGGGTGGCCAGTTTGATACTGAGCGAAATATGGAGGAAAGTGCATTTGAACCTCTTTGAGCCTTCAGCATTCATGATTGAACAATTGACGAAAATAAATGGCTACATCTCCATAAAGGCGGGAACTAATTTTGTCTTGAGGCCTTTAGCCTGGGCCAAATCTGCGGGATTCGGTAAATATTCGCGGCAAGGTCTCTTTTATTCTTTATGTTAAAGAAGGGAGACCAAGATGACTCTTTGCCAAATCCTGTAAATGTAGCCCCAGCCTTCCAAAAGCGTTTTCTATACAAAGCTCGTTTCTCGTGACAGTCGAAATGATGCAGTTATTGATATTTTATCTCGAATGAAGCTTTATTGTGCCTCGCAGCACGAGAATTGTCTACTTTCGGTCTTTGGATCAGTCGACCGTCGCTTGCCGAAGGTGTCATGGTTTCTCGGTCAACTTCGGCTGCGACCAACGTCTTTACATAACTAGGTGGTTAGGTTGTCGCCTTCGGCCGGCAACTGTCCAGTACTCCAGTCCACCTGGTGTTAACAGTATGGAAAAAGCAGAAGCATCCCAGAATACCTTCTGAATGATCACCCAGGTATTTGATATTTTCGCCAATTCTTATATTTTTGAATATAGGCGGCTCTTTGAGGTTCAACCGCATATTTAAAGGCAGCATGCTATACAATATGTTTTAGAGGTGTGTGCTGTCTTTAATACAAAATTATAATAATGCTAGTATCTTTCTAATATTGATTTATTCTGCTGGAGTGGCATTACATCAGATCTGTTAAGATAAAAGAAAATAGTCTTAAAGTAGTGTTCAGAAAACATTTAAAATTTGTGCATTTGTTGGGTTCAGTCTCATTCTGCAGAATGACGTAAAACTATAAAACTTGTCTGAGACATGGGCTGACAGTGTATGCAATAAAAAAATCGTATATACCTCAGAAGCGTTTCCGCTTCCTTAGAATGTAAGAAGCTAATTATTAATTGGGTCTGCATTCATAAAAAAATGAACCTTACGTTCCGAATGGTTACAAGCAGTGTTGAATTAGTTGCTAAACCATGAGAATGTTTGCCTGAAAATATTGGCATTCGCTAATCTAAGAAGCAGGCAAGGACATCCTTTGTCGTGTTTTTATACGGAACTTATCACTGCGCTTCCTTTGATTCTTCTGATAAAAGTGCAGTAGAGACAAGTTCGTCAGGTGTAAGAGTACCAGTTGCTTTTACTGGCTCACTGACCCATGATGTTAACAGCTAGATAAGAATTAAACTTATTGGAACAACTTCCATTGTATGGTGTCTTCAATCCACGAAAACGCGCCCACATCCTTATTTGGCGTTGCATGGTTGCATAAATGTGCGTAAGTGGTGGTAGTGGCGCGCGTCGTTGTAGATTGAGCTGACTAAAATAAATCAAGAGAAACGTTCAACGTCCGAAATATTACAGCATGCTCATGATAAATACAACAAAATGTGCCAAAAAATATAGAATCAACAATTTTATAGGATGATTAACGATGATCTTTATTTTTTTCATGTGATGCTGTGATATTTATTTCTTATCAGTAACAATAAGTGAATGTCCGATTGTCCCGAATTTTATATAAACATCGCCTAAAATACAATAGTTGTGACGTGGCGTGATTTTACGTTTGTTTTTTCTTTCAAAATTCTATTTTGACAGCCGTTGCACAGCTCTTGTCTTGGCATGCGTTTTGATTTTAAGCCAAATTACATGAGTATTTATTGACTTGAGTGTCTCAGGAAATAAGTAGACAGCCACTTTAGTCTAGGCTGGGCGGAGTTAGGTTTAGCACGTTATTTTGGAACGAGGAATTTGAAACTGCTAGTCGTCTAAATAATGTGGCTAGGGTGAAAGGGTTGGATTTTTGGAGTTAGAATAATAATATGGCCTTTTTAATTTCGCAAACTGACTTATCAATGAAGAGGCAGATAACAAACCGCGACGTAACATAAAAATAATTCGTAGGCCATTGTTTTACTAACGATTATAAAATTGCCCTGCATTTATGCACTTTCCATGCACACGTTAATTTAAGATGCGTGAGACATGCACGCAGACCGCCGGTTGACGGAGTGACCCAGGCCTCGATTCGACATTAGCAAAGTTAAAGAGAATACCGAACTATTGCGAGATGACAGCAATTTAGTATAGCATGCGTGATACGTGATATCTCATCTGCATTATTCTGTTAAGGCCGCACACGTGATCAAAAACATCGTAACTCTAAAAAAACAAACCCGCGGTTTTTAATTTTTTGTTCCAGATTAACGTCCCTTTATCGTTTTGTCTACTAGGATATCATGGCAGCCGTCGTATCGCATGATCGCTAATTACTGTGGCCCAATGGACAAGTGTATAAACTTACTGAGGTTTAGGTAAAAAAGGGTATAAGACTACTAAACTCAGCATACGGTTACACTTTTTATTACTGTAAATTTACTTTTATTTGTTTACAATAAGACCACAGAATTTGGATGGGAGACTATTTTTTTTTCAGTGTCATGTGCATTAGCATAATTAATAAAGACTTTTATAAGATTCTTTCTCAATTTAAGCCCTAAAATGATTATTTAGACCACCACTCAGGCCACATTATGCAATTCGATAGTTTAGCCTGTTGTTAAGCCGCCTAGTTTCTCGATTTTTTGCAAATTGACGGTGTCTTATTAGACAAAATCGGGCACATCACGCAAAATAATGAAATTACCGTTGTATCGATAATTTGAATGGGATATTTAGTTAATTTTCGTTTTTTCATGTTAGTCATTATACTCGTAACCCATTAAAGGGGGTGATCCATTTGCGAGCAAAGCGCCGGTACGCCAACGAACTCGCGAGCCAAAGGTCTAAACCGCCAATGGAGCACTAGAAGTCTGCGGACTTGAACACCGTCGGATTTGCTCGCTGGCTCTTTGTGCATGCTTGAAATTCTAAGTCCGCGGTCGAGAGTCGACAGTTTTGCTTGTCAGTGGATCACTACGAGAGTCGGCGAGCCAACGAGCCAATGGTTTAGACTGTTGGCTCGCCGGCTCGCAAATGGATCACTCCCTTAAGTTAACTGCTAAAAATAGTTTTAATTAAACTTTTGATTTTACACAGGTTTTCAAGCATTTCTCTTTTAATGGACACCTGATGGTTTAAACCTTTAGGTTGGTAATTTTGAGCCTCTGAGGCCCATGAACATTTGCTATGTGTGCATTTGTATTCTTTTTGCTTACCTAAAATGGCACTTAGATATTTTATGAAGATAGGACACCGTCAAATAGTTCCTCTACGTTTCCTGACACTTCAGTTAATAATTATAAATGTCTGTAATGTCTCACGGTGTAATACATTTATTCTTCCCTTGTGTAAAAAGGGAGGCATGTGGGATCCAAGTTGTACGCGCTTCGTAAATATAATTATGTGTAAATAAATCATATTCTTTCTAGGTTAATAGGACTGTAAAAAATTTGATCAGGGTGTTCACGACGCATTGGTCATAAAAGCTTTTTCAGTTACATACATTTTTTTAATTTGGGTACGAAATGTAATCTAGACTAAAAGAATAGTTGCTAATGTTTAAACAATAGCTGGTTTGTTAATTTTAGTTCCCTTGTGCAAGGATAGCTACTAGCGCACATTTGTAACAAACCTTTTACACATGTTAGTACAGAAATGCATAAATAATTAAATAGACTTTTTTTTGTAAGTTACATGTTTGCTGTGACTGCTTGATAAATTATAAGTTTTAAAGCTGACCATTTTTAAACCTTTATTGAACCATTACCGTGTGTTGTAGTGGCACCCTGCTAATCTACCTCAAAGCAAACTTACTTTTACGATTAGACTTAAATGACTACGTTAGGTTAGTGAGAGAGTTAGGTTTTTTCTATTTGAAAACGCGCTGTGTACGTGGTACACGGCATACGTTAACTTCGTTATTAATTATAATGTAAGTGTGTGCTGCAATATCTGAAATCTTTATTGATATATCCTTAAATATGTATGATTACTATTCCCTGTATTTAATTTTTTTATTTTACCAGTCTTAATGTCTGAAAATCGGATCAAGTTACAATATAACGCCATCTTGCGGTTAATTTATAATTTAAAATCGATAAAGACTTTAAATTAATTTAGAACAGACTTTGGTTAACGTATCTAAACATTATTTGCCCGGTGATCAAATTGATATTTTATTGGTAAAAAAGATATTTAAACTTAATTTTGACACATTGGCATCAAAAGCTTTTCGCTCTTTAAAATATTTGGAAACTGTACATGCTAAAATATCAATAAATTAATAAATTAGCTCCTGAAAATGCGTTTCGTTACATTTTGCAAATTAAAACTCGCTCTAGATATCAGAAAAGATTTCCCACAAAATGTTTTTACGAATACAATGTTTAAAATAGTTTTAGTAGAGCATTGTGTTTGATGGATATGTTTTGTTTATTTCCATAAGGATGAAGACAGAAGGATGCTAAATTAAAAGTGCATAGTTGTTGTAGATTGAAGAGACGTTAAATTCATGTATGCAGTCCAGTCTTTGTCCTTCAACCACTAGTCATATTAAAAAGCAGCACATATATTCTCAAATAGGCAGTTACATCAAGTGATATTTACCAGTCTTAATGTTCAATAGTAATGCATAGTTAATGATTTATGATCAATAAAAGGTGCAAACCAGAGTACAAAAGTAACAAATAGCATATAACTCGCATATTGATTGATAATAATTTATATTTCCTTTGTATTTTATTAGTATTGGTACAGAAATATACAACGATATATGCAATATATTTTTGTAATGTTTTAGATATAATATGTACATTAATTGTTAACATATCAAAGACTACAACTTTAACTGTTACGTTTATTTTGAATATTTAATGGAGGTTCAGTACAGTTGGTATTTATTTATTTAACAGTAGAGTTCCGTGGACGGACTTCTAGTTACTGTATTCAGCGAAGTAACACAAAGTGTTCATGTTTCCTTTTTGTATCGGTGAATTTTGTTTATATGCATAATTATTGTTAACTTTTGTTTCCCAGTTTATTGTAGTTATTATTTTTAATCGCGCAACGGGTGTGACTCGTCGCATTTATATTTTTGTAATTACAAAAGTTGTGTAATACCAAATAATTTTAAAATTTTACTTTGTGTTTACATATTGTAATGTTCGAATATTGTAACATATATTTTGTATCTGTAGGTTGGTAACTGCAACGAAAAAGTGACTGTTCAATATACGTAATTTTGGTGAATTCTAACTTGGAACGTATGGGGCAGATCCATAACTGGCTTTTTTCATCCTTTTAAGCTTAGAAAGCTTATTTTATTAATCCATCATGGTCGAAACCTCATATGTTCCGGGTTGAGATTTAAATAACATAGGGGCCTTAATAAATAAAAATATTGTTGTTTTTGGTATAAAATTACAATAAAAAAAAATATTTTGTAAAAATCTATATTACGTATTTTAAAAGAAGGATCTATTTTTGTTACGCTTTTAAGAGTAATTATTGCATTTTATACTGAATTTAATGAAAATGTGAAAGAAAAGTAATGTAGGAAATTGATTGTATTTCGTAGATATTTTATACTTTCTGATTATTTTAAACGATTTTAAAGATTTAAATTATTCGTTATTGATTAAAAAGTATGCCAGCATTCGTAGTTTAATAGACGACACCATCAGCGAAAGTATTTCGATATAACATAAGCCGCCATCTTTGAATGATTTACTGAAATGGTGCTGCCATCTTACGGAAGTTATTAACTTCATTTTCCACAAATCGAAACTTCTTCACTTCTTGATCCTTTTTACACTCATGTAACACATAACAGATAAACGTCAGGCCTACAGTCCATTTTAATTTTGAAGACGTTATACGTTTGTTTATTGAAATTGCTGCATACCCATACATTTGAGAATTTTACAAAATTAGGTAATGAATAAAAACTTTTCTAAGACAGCTCCTAAGGATTGAAAAAATAATGAAAGTTTTCGAATAATATTTTGTTTAAGCTAGCGCCATCTATAGATTTAACCGTATGAAAGTTCAAAACTTTATCTATACAATCGATTTCCAACTAATCAGCAAGATTAACATTTCTATAGGTATCTTGTTGTAATTCGCTTCGTGACCGAGGTGCCCGCAGAAGCCAATAAAGTAATAATTATAAACGTTGTACCTGGTTTATAATAACATGTAATATTATGGTCTTGTAATAAATATTTTGGACATCACACTATGCTTTAATTATTTTCCCTTGTTTTGTTATGCCTGAAGTACACGAGGCTAGAATTTGTTATTGAATGAGAACGGGGGCTCATTCGAGGTAAAACCATATTACTGTAGACGTGTTATCGTGTTGTTTGGAACTTTGCCGCACTTACTGTCTAGTAAATAAGCGCTACTATATCGTTGACAATAATAATATAGTTTTAACGAGAAGAATAGAGCCCCAGTTTCACTACCTTTTAGCAGGGTTAACTTACCGTACCTTGTGGGGCGCATAAGCAAATTGTATTGCGAATGGCAAACTGTCAGCATAATTATAGCGTTTGTGCCGGCATATGGCGACGACGCTGCTATGGAGTATATACTGCCGCACTCAGAGACGTCAATTAAATTTAATGCTTGATTAAAGTTGCTACTGTCACTTTCTTTGCTATAGCAATAGAATAAGACCACACGTCATTAAACAAGCATTAACCTTTTGAACGCCATACGTCGAATACAAAATGTGCCACCCACACGCCAAACATGTTTGCTATGCTATGCAAATTACACCTTATTGCTACCAAACAAAGTCTCTTTTAATCTTGAACTCTTGTCGGCTGTAGCCGACGTGGCGTCAGTGGCACGACTTCTAGTTGACGGCCGGACCCGACTGTGGCGTTGAAAAGGTTAAATTTAATTTGACGTCTCTGAGTGTGGCAGTTAGAGTTGTATAGGTAAAAAACTTAAGTAAAGCTCCTCTTGCATGTAGTTGTGTACAAAACTAAAATGTAATTTACGTCAAATTTCAAATATAGAATGTCAAACGGTCTATACAGATGTGTTACTACTACATGCAAGAGGAGCTTTACTTAAGTTTTTTACCTATAGTCGACTGCGACGCTCAAAAGATAGGACATCAGAATAAAACGATTCATTGCAGCCAATAATTTTTGTAATATATTTTATTGCTGATCAATTCATTAACAAATAACACAGACTTAGAACCAGAAACAACAAAATAAATACCTAATCCATGGTAAAACAGAAAAAGAAATGCATCAGTAATATTTTTCTATAAACATGAATTTTCTATACACGAATTATGGGTAACATTGTACAGATATACATTTTGTAAATATACAGTTCGATTATTTTAATAATTCAAGTATCTAAATTAGCTAGGCTTGAACTGGAATAAAATTAAAAATTGTACTAAAAAATACTAACACCCATGGAGGCCGCTTGACCACTCGCCCTGCACTCGCCGTGTCAAAGTCGCTTACAGTGAGAAGAATATATTTGTATCTCACCGCAATATTTTGACGGGCAACACTGGGGGCGGAGCGGTTTTTTTTTTGGAAAAAAATATCACGAGACCAGAGTAACACCCGAGTTTTAAATGCACATAGTTTACACACCAGTCACCAGGAATGTTCTATCGAGGCCGGCGCCCGCGGCCGCGGCCCGCCTCGTTCTAGCTCAAGCGGGGCCCTCGCAGCCGCCGCCTCAGCCTATGTACGAACTGGAAAGCGAGAAAGAATCATTTCACTGTCCTCTTTTTCATTCTTCTCACTCTCCCGGTTTTCGAGGGCTTGCTCTTGAGCGATATGCTGTCGAGGTTCGGCAGTTCCACCTCGGGCTTCTCGCACAGGTTGTCGTTGGCGTCGCGGTCGGATTCGTCCACGCCGTTCTCCAGCGTCACCGTGTCTACGTACTCGCGGGGCGCGACGTCCATCTCGTCGTCGGAATCGGGATAGTTCCCGTTGGTTTCGTATCTTTTGTACGGAACGTGTCTGTAGTCGATCTCCTCGTCGGAATCGGCTCGATCGAGGCGCACGTGCCTGAGATTTTGGAGGGATTGGTTCTTTTGGAGTTCCGGGGGGAAGTCGCGGATGTTGGTTTCCGAGGTGGACTTGGAGCAGTAGTCCTCCTGGTCGGAGGAGTAGTGCGCGCGCGCGGGCCGCTCGATGGGCGTGGACGAGTGCGCGGCGTGCGCGGCGTGCGCGGTGTGCGCGGCGTGCGAGGTGTGCGCGGGCGGCACGCGCAGGCGCACCTCGGGCCCGCCGCCGTAGATGTCCGTGAAGAACCGCCAAAGTTCCTCGCTGAGTTGCGCGTGGTCCGAGCCGTGCTTTAACACGTATGTGATGTTGCCGTCCACCTCCTGAAATATGACAGAGGTTTGAATATTATATGACGATCATAAGACGGTTGGCTTGGTAAGTCTAGTTGTTCGTGCTGCCTAAGAAGCTAGCGAACACGGATGGGACGATTTAAATTCGCCGGTTAATTGAATTATTATTATATTAGATAACATCGGTTGCTTTAATAGTCAGGAGTATCCACAACCAGAACCGATCGTGGTGGAGATCTTTGAGGAAAGCGTATGATCAGAAATGCCTAGAGCTTAGTTTGGGACTAAGTGAATTTTTGTGAAATTGTCCCATGACATCATATTTATTTATTGATTGTGCCGTTGTTGATGATGATCCTATTGTTGAAGATGTTGTGTATTGTATTGTTAATGACGTTGATTGTGTTGTTAATTATGTTTTTATAGTTGATTGTATTGTTAATGATGTTGTTACGGGTTATGACGATGTTGTTGTGGGTTATGACGATGTTGTTGATGATGTTGTTGTGGGTTATGACGATGTTGTTGATGATGTTGTTGTGGGTTATGACGATGTTGATGATGTTATGTTGGGTTATGATGATGTAGTTGTGTAATATGATGATGATGTTGATTGTGTTGTTAAGGATGTTGTTGTGGGTTATGACGCTGTTGTTAAGTGTGTTGTTGATGAAGTTGTACATTATGATGCTGTAGCTGATTGTGTTGTAGTGAATGATGCTGCTGTCGTTGTTGTGATTGGCCGCTGACCTGCTTGAGCACGACGCCGGAGTTGTCGACGGGCGGCGGCGGCTGCTGCGCGCGGTCGCGAACGAACGCCTGCCACTGCCTGAACCAGTGCATGCTGATCGCGTAGACAGCGCGCGGCCGATCTTCCTCCTATAACACAATATAAAGTTTTAAATAAATAAATATCAGGGGACAATTAACTGCTTAGTCCCAATATCATTTTTTGAGCTAATAAAATATTTACGTAAACTACATTCAGAGTTCATGTTTGACAAAATTTTATTGCAAAAAGCAAAATCCAGTTCAAAATCTCCTTTTTACGTACACAAATTGCAAGTATAGTGCTTGAAATTGCAAATACATCCGTCACGACATCCCAACCGAAGACAGACCGAATTATAGTACCCATAGTACAAACCTAGAGTTTAATATAGGACTTGGTAAATTTGTGTGAAATTGTCTTCTATAGTACAGTCATAATGTGGAGATCAATAAAATATCGTTTAGCCGGCTCATCATTGGGTTGTATCACAATTTTTGTTATGACCCTTTTTTGAATAATAAAAGGCGTTCTCTTTCAGCAGATAAGCCTCACAGATTAATTCCGTAGGTCAGGTGGGAATGGAAATAAGCATACCGGGAATCGAACTCAGGACCGCTAGCTAGCAGGGTCACTATAGTCTGTGCCAATTGAAATTGGCAAAGGTGTAAACACAACCAAACGAACCAATTTGCCATAATTACTCGATAATCACGTGCTTTTAAAGATAAAGTGAGGCCTTAGCAATGATTTATACACTTGATCTTTACTTTGACATTAAATTTAAGATGAAATAACTATTAATTATACGTTATTTTAAATAAAACCACGCTAGATGAATATTTGAGGTTATGTGTCAAACAGTACTAATTTGTCAATCTTTGGCAATTTCAATTGACACAGAGTATAAAAGCGTCACATGGTATGTATAAGGCCGTGTGCGTGTTACCTGGAACTGCGCGTGCAGGTCGTAGAAGGCGCGCAGCTCGCGCGCGCGGCGGCTGCGCAGGCGCTGGGCGGCGCGCGCGCACACGGCGCACTCGTGCACGTGCGAGCACGCCGGCCCGCCGCCGAACCTACCCAGGACCTTACTTTTATACACGGGTTTTTTGAATAACTTCAACTGGTGGAATAGTTTACAAAATTTCACTTTTTTTGTTAGGTGTCTAGGTAAGTATTTAATATAAACGGGGCGTCGGTGATACTGAGAAACCGTGTAACC
The DNA here is from genome assembly GCA_946894065.1 of Acleris literana. Classification (NCBI taxonomy): domain Eukaryota; kingdom Metazoa; phylum Arthropoda; class Insecta; order Lepidoptera; family Tortricidae; genus Acleris; species Acleris literana. The sequence continues at coordinate 4,807,678 of OX335688.1, read as the reverse complement.
GACCAATTTATTATAGAGCAAAATAAACATTAACATCTTAGAAAAAGGTGAATTTTGCTTCTCATTAAAAATGTTACCTACGCGGTTTTGCAGTCTCACCTACGCGGGGTCATTTGGATATTCAAGTTGGCATTTTATATTTTATATTAACTTTAACTGGTAGAACTGGTTTTAAAAAAAATCGTATTTAAGTATTTTTTGTTTATTAGCCCAAAATAAAGTGTACTACCTGAAAAACTGTACTACTACTGTTCCTGTAAATGTAGTAAAACGCCAAAGTAACCGGGGATTCAGAAAACATTCAAAAATATCAAAAAGCTAATTTTGATAAATAAATAATATTGGAAAATAATTAACCGATTCAAAATTATTAAGGAGCTCTGTTGACAGTGTTGACTTTTTATGAAACATGATCTTATAACCAGGACACTTATTATGACATATTATGGCTTTGCAATTCATTTGACGTCGAGAGTAAAGGAAAACAATGAAAAAACCGGGCATGAGCATGTCGGACCATGCTCAGTGTAGGGTTCCGAAGCAGTTACTACAAAAAAATTAGAACTCGCGACAAACTTAACTTTGCCGTTGGAAAACTGTTATCCCCATACATCGACATAGGTCGCGGTCAGTTTACCAACACCGCAATGAGTTTTGGTAGGTATAAACATTTAAACCGTTTGTAACTCAAGAACGAATGAAGTCTACTTAGTCGTGATAGTTTTCCTATTAAATTCATAATATGTGCTTTCATTTAAGATATTTTTCAGATTTTTAGTATTTGTAGTTTTGGCTCTAGGGGGGGACACTTGACTCTAGTAAAAATTAGCGCTTTAAAGCTTAATATTTCATAAACGGATCCCTTAATCGAAAAATTGTTTATCGAACCCGCAATATTTTTGAAAGACCTATCCAACGACACCCCACACTATGGGGTAGACGAGAAAAAAAATTACATCCCCACGTTACGCGTAGGGGAGGTAAAATAAAAAAAAAAAATTCAAGATTTTGTTTTACCACTTTGTTGGCGTAACGAATATGTATATTCATGCCAAATTACAGCTTTCTAGTACCAAGAGTCTCTGAGCTAGGCTGCGGACGGACGGACGGACGGACGGGCATGGCGAAACTATAAGGGTTCCTAGTTTGACTACGGAACCCTAAAAAACGGTCAGCTTAAGAATAGTAGTTACTACGGCAAATATGTTCTAATTAGCCCAACTTCCTCCCGTTTTCATTTGTCGGACGACCTGAATAACACACTGTACGGTAGTAAGTTTCAATTAGTTATGTGGTGTCGCGCTCTCGGAACTCACTTGGTGTAGAGGAACTCCCAGAGCGGCTGCGGCACGAGCGCGGCCAGCTGCGGCAGCAGGCGCGCGCGCTCGGGCCGCAGGCCGCCGTGCGCGCACACGAAGTCGCCGTTGTCGATGGGGCCCGGCTCCGCCCACGTGTTGAACCTAAACACCACGGAAATACAACACTTCAATACTTTATCTACATCCATATCATAATTTCCCTACAATATATTCAGAAACGATAAGCAAATGGATAATTAAGATATCTGTATATGTTTTTGTATTTTAATGTTAACATTAAAGTATTGCATGTGATAAAGGTATCGGTTATTGATACGGTTGCATCTCAATGTTCACATTAAAGTATTGGTGACCGGTACATTAAGATACAGGTAAATTAAGATACAGAACAACCACAGATACACATAATAAAGTTATGTATGCGACTGTACACATAATTAGGTATTAAAACACTCGTGTGATCTTATTATGAAACTAGCCTTTCGGCTCGTTTCATAAAACCACACTCGTGTATTGATGCCTCTCATTAATTATGCATCAGTCACATAAACTACTATTTCATTCCATCTATTTTAAAAGAAACAAGTCAAGTGCGGGATAGTACATTACTGTAGAGACCGGGAAAAAGGCTTTTACAGGGCGAGTATGAGTTGAGTGAGAACTTAATTTTTATATAACTTAATTCCTTAACTTAATTTTTATATAACTTAATTTCATTCTTGTTTTGTAAGCTATTGGATCTCCAATAAATCATAAATAAATAAATATAAGAGTCCAGCAACCACCCTTCGCGGCCGAGACTTGTATAGTACTTTTCTCTAACAATGCGAGAAAATATAACTCGTTTATAATATTAAACACAATCCCAATTTTTTTATTTATAAAAAGAACATTGTCGCCTTCATCATTGACATTACAAGAGTCCGGAATTTCCGTGGCGTAGTTTATATATCTTTTAATAACTTGTAAACCTCTTTTATTTCTACTTATAGCAACTATTTTGTAGTCAAACAGAAAATTATTTTTCAAGATTTTATTTTACCAATCGCGGCGAAAATGTTAAATTGCATCGTGAACAAATACGATATAGAGTCGAATGTTGACCAGCACCTGTTCTTTGAGAAGGTAATGCAAATGTCTTACGGTTAGAAAGGAGACTACCCGAACGAGGCACCAGGCTTAAATGTAATTTGAATAAATTTTGGTTTAAATTATAACATTAACATGTTTGAAGTTAATTCGGCAATTTATTTTGTTTATGAACGCAATTTGTAATATTATTTGATAAAATTTTAAATATGCTGTAAACGCCGAACATATAGATCATTTAAAAAAGTAAAATAATCATGGAAGAACTTTGATTGTACGAGTGTTTGTTTGTTGGTTTTTGAGTTAGTTATCCTAGTCCAAACATCGTTTTAAATAAAATGCAAGCTTTGAAAAAAAGACTGTATTTTTTGATATTATCGTCTACGTAATATATACTTTTAGAAAATCCGCCATTTTGATTTCCAATAGGTAGGTAGGTAGGCATTTATTTCATACTGTAAATTACATTATTCTATGTCACATAATCATAATGAATTCACAATAAGATCGTCAAAATGTAAAAAAATAAAGTAAAAATAATAATGAAATAAAATAAACAAACGCAGTCAAAATTTAAAAAATAAGAATTAAATTAAACAAAATAAAAATATAGCAAATAAGCTACAGTCACAAATGTCAAAAAATGTATTGAATAAAAAGAACAAATCAAATTAAAACGATCATGTCAATAGGGAATAATAATAAATAAAACAAAAACAACAAATCAATTTAACCTATTTATCACTATACTCTTTTACGGAATATAGTGATTGCGTCAATAAAAGATCTTTAAGTCGGCGACCAAATATTCCATCCGAAGATTCGTTTCGTTTTTTAGGGAATAATTTTAATATAGCCCATGACACTCTAGTGGTTAAGACGAATCTAATCACGTCAATTTTTATTAAAATCGGTTCAGCCGTTTAGTAGTTACGAGGGAAAATAGAGTCAGACATACATACAAGACAAACAACTGAGAGTCCGCGTACCCAAGTTTAAAAAGCCTGTCCCATGGCATATGAGAGATTGAATAAGGAACTTATAAATTAGGTCCCTCTCTTACTGGAGTAGCCTATTTGGTACCTGTATCTTCATTAATGCAGGCTAGGATCAAAGTCACCAGTTAAACCCGATAACCCTCTCTTAGTGCACCTTTAGGCTACCTAAGATTTTATTCCTCTAAATTTCAAATTGCTAGATCCAGCTTTCAGCTTCAGTAGTTTTTTTTTTGTCTTTGTTTCTTAATGTAGTTCATAGTTTCAGTTCTGTTGTTTTCATGTATTTGTAATTGTATTCCTTATATTATAACCGAATAAATGTTTATTTCTTCCTTTCCTTTCTTTCAGCGGTATAGGCTGACCCTTGTCTCTTAGTTAGTCAGTAACGGAAGAGTTTTAAAGTGGGTCCACACTATAGGGTTCCATCGGACCGGACTGCGTGTCAAATCTACAGGACTTGTTACGCTAAATTAGGACAAATCATGCGCTCGGAATGGATCGCATCGTGGCGGTTCCCCTATGGAATTCCTAATCGTCATTTGTCCTAATGCATCGTTTTTCCGAATTTTCATTTATCCTAAAGTAATTTCAGGCTGAATTCTAAAACATTTTAGTGTTGTTTATAATACAACCCTAACCTAACCGCAGGTAATTTGGAGAACTTAAAAAGTTGTATCACTCAGCTGAAAACCAATTTAGGACAAATGAAAATTCGGACAAACGATGCGTTAGGACACACGTTATTAGGGATTCCGAGGGACACCCCATCGTGGCAGTACGTCGTAAAATGACAAATGCCGTCCATATAACTAGTATTGATACGTTCACGGAGCCATGTTGCGATGAATGTCACAAATGTGGACCCACCTTTATATATAGAGAATTAATAAATAACTAAGCACTTACTTATTAATCCATTGCTTAGAGATATAGAACTTGATATCGTTCTGTTCCACAGTCGTAGAATCCAATATTTCGGCTGCTTTCTGACGCAGCACTGCCATTTGTGGATTTATTTTCCTGTAAAGAAGAACATGTTGGTTAGCACCTATTATTTTGTTAACAAATGATGAATGAGATAGGAAATCTTTTTTATCAAGTGCCGAACGAAGGAACCCAATGTTTTTCAGATGCATACATGTACAGATTAACTTCAATAACATTGTATTTCGTCGGTTAAGTTCGTATTAAAGGATTGACCACACCGGTGCTCAAAATACGCTGACGGTGTGTATACGCAGTACTCGACTTACGCGTAAAAAACACTAACTGATGTTGAAAACCATATGATAATCCGTTCACTCGATGGATACATATAGACAGACAGAAGCGGTTGGGGACTTTGTTTTATAATGTGTAGTGATAATCATACAACGTAGTAGTGTTAAATATTTACGTTTTTCACATGACAAATGAATGCAGGCAGGTTTTATTATGCTACTGTTACACAATAGATAATTATGCCACAGTTATATAATAGTTAATTATGCAACTGTTACATAATAGTTAATTATGCAACAGTTGCATAATGAAAGCTCTTAAGACACTCCCTTAAATTATTCGCTAGGTTGAATGTTATAATGTAACCTGTAGAAGAGCACGTAGGCCTCGGTGTGGTGCAGCAGCGGCGGCGCGAGCGGCGTGACGCTCTGGTCGTCGAAGGTGTACCAGCCGCGCGGGTTGCGCGCCACGCACGTGTAGTGCCCGCCGCCCGCCGTGCCCGAGTGGCAGATCACCGCGCACAGCGCGTACCGCGTTATCGACGACGTGCAGTCTGCAGGGAAACAGATGATCACTACACGCGGTTTATCGCGGTGGGACACGCGCGCGTGTGGCTAGAAGTTCGATCGTGTTGCGATGGTCGCGGAGTCTGCTCGTGACCACGACGGTTACAACTCGATCGAAACGTCGAGGTATATATAATATTTTTACACGATTATGTCACGTTTAAGATTTTTCACAGTATGTGTGAACATCGCGAAAGCTTAAAGACACGCAGTAGTTAACAATTCTCAAGAACGGTATATATCTATCTATCTAGAATCTATTCGAGTTACTTCAGACTCTGTTAGTTCCGTGGCGTAGCAACGTTTGTGTTTCAAAAGTACTAGGCAAGCAGAATCTATTAGGAGTAGTACGTAGCAAGCAGCTCGTAGGCTACGAGTCGTAGCACAATGCGTAGTATGGCATGGTTCGTAGACAACATCACGGCGTAGCCGTAACGTGTAGTAGAGTTTTTTTGTTGAGAGAACAGTGTAGCGCGCACGATATTCCGTTCGTTAAAGCAGGATATCTATATATACCACATTGTTTTAAAGTACTAGGGTCTCATTCGTGTCTTGAAGCAGTGCGTGTTGTTGGTGCTGTCGATCTCAAGCAATTCCTGTTGCTTTCTGTTCTCCTATTTCTCGCATTATTTATTATTTATTTTTATTGTTAATTTATACAAGGAGAAGTTTGCAATTAACAATTGGATATTATTTTCTTATGATTTGTAGAAGGTAAGTAGAAAAGGTAGATGCATTCTCAAGAATGCAAATGCATTTCAAAACTAGGATGCAATGCCTCTATGATTGTTATTTTACCCGCTATCGGGATATATTGATAAGTAAGACTATGCATGGTTGCGATTCGGACGGACCCTACACAAGGCCCTAGGTGAGAACCTTGAGGAACTCCACAAGTAAAGGTTCATACCTTTGTGCGTGTAGGGTGCCATATTGAGGTCCCGCAGCGGGAAAGAGACGCGCGCTGCCACCTTCGCGCTGAACATGAGCTCGTGCCGGAAGCGCTTCAGGTGCACGCAGAGCACTTCCGGCAACCGGACGACGCCGGAGCGCTTGACGCCGTTGCGGAGCTTGTTACAGCGCGAACAGCTGGGGGAAAATATTAGTGTAAGGTCTGTTCGTTGATAAAATGTACATCTTTTACACTTTTATTTTATGAAAACGGATTATATATACATACATACATAAAATCACGCCTGCATTCCCAGAGTGGGGTAGGCAGAGCTACAGAATTACCAACAACTCTAAAAATTTGTTGAAAATTCTGTACATTTTGCACAAACGGATTATAATCGTTAATTCCTGATCTTTTAACAAAATGAGCTGTATAAAAAAATGGCGTTCAAACAAGAACTATTATCGTACAGTAGCTATAAAACAATTCCAAATCAAATCAAATCAAATCAAATTTACTTATTTCATTACATTTAGACATTTACATAGATAGATGACAAAGGCTGCGGTAATGAAAAGGGCGTGAGCACAGCTAGGCTGAATTTGAGCTTACCCGTGGTCAGCCATGATTATATAGGTACATAATTAATTTTAACTGGTTACATAAAAACTAAGCTTATTTATCAATACAAATGTGAAATAATTTTACTTGACCACTTTCCTTATAAATCTTTTTATTTCAAAAGCATGTAGCTACAGGTACATTCACTAAAGCAGGCACGAATGGAACGAACAAAAGTAATGTCCCCTATCACTGTTTGAGCGCCGCCCTTTGAACCGATGTTCGAATTTCAAACTGAAAACCTGTTATTATTTTACACACTTGTATACTTTAGTTCACTCATTCAATCCATTCGAGCCTGCTCTTGTGAATCGCCCTGTATGTTTAAACATTTTGTATTACCCCCTCGGCACAGTATAAACAGTAGATCGTCTTCAAACAAAGGTATATCGCTTGCATGTGTGTCTCGACCATATACACCGCGAGTCACCACAAGCTAACTCAACAGGACGGACCAAGCAGGTTTAGTCGAGGCCGCGCCGTCGCGTTTAGTTGCGTGCGTATTAAGTATCGAGCGACGCGAATTGACGCAACTCTAGCGCCCGAGCAGTAACAGGTAACAGAAAGTCCTATAGGGACGGAGATTACCTACTTTTAACTCAGTACAAAATGTGTATTTGAGGCACGTTTTAGGTTATATTTTGTACTGTGTTGACAGCTGTCAAATCAGGCCAATTTGAATGGCGCGACTATAATTCGAAGTAGGACTCTGTACGGACTTTATTTTAACCTCCTCAGGTCCATTTTACTAAAAATAGTACAAAATACGGCCATTCAAAAAAAGATCTAATGGAAAGGAAGTAAAGTGGACTTTATGGCTGAAAATCAGCGCTGCGGTTTTTATAAATCGTGGCACAGGCTGAGCCTAAGCCTTCTGCCACCTCAATGTTCTGTTTCTGTCTTGTTTTATTGTTTTGTTTTTATTTTTAATGCTTGGATTGTATGATTGTGAGATGGGTGGATCACATCCACCCATCTCACAATCATACAATCTACGGCGGCAATGACTGTACGGCGTAATTTAGTATATTTTGTGAATTACTAAAACTGTAATGTACCTGTTATGTGTTTATAATTATGTAATGTGGCAATAAATGATTTTTGATTTGATTTGATTTATTTTGTTTTTATGACTAATGAGTAATGATCAAATTAGAAAATTGACTTTTGGTCATTCGCAATAGATTCATACTCCATTGAAAAATTTCGTTGTATGAAATTAAAAACTAGTTATAACTGGTTCTACTCGGAGAAGGCGATTGTGATTCCTCGAGCCTACAAAGCAGTTCGAATCCACTGGTATCTCAAGCTGTAATAGGGTGGTTGGAGTGACAGAGGCAGGTATACCTGTACATGTTGTCTCCCTTGAGCTCGTCGGCGCTGAAGAAGGCTGCGAGGCAGTCCTGCAGCGACACCACAGGGCCCAGGAACCACGAGCGCAGCCAGCTCAGTAACCACCACATCTGAGGGGGTTGTATAACGTGGTATATTATGCAACTGTTTCATAATTGACAATTATGATGCCAGTGCCAGATTAAGGACATGTGGATTAACAGTGTTCTGATAAATTAAGAGCCTAATGGGTTAACAGTTAAATAAAGAAGTATCTAAGATATAAGTGCCAGATGGACTTAGATTTGTATAGAAAGCACTACAGCTAACGTGTTAAATAAATCGCACCTTCAGAACAATAGTGACCTAACTCAAAATGTCAGCTTTCAAACTTCAAGTCATAAATTTATTACTATAGAGACCTAACTCGAAAGTTAAAATTTCTGAATTAGGTCACTATTGTTCTGAAGGTGCGAAATGTTTACATAGATCTCACAGTCAATAGCATTGGGACGTGTAGATATTTTTGAAATCTTGGGGACGTGGATATATTTATTATTTCGACGGTACAGTACATTCTAAACTTTTTTTTTTGAAACATCGAATTTATACATATCTGGCAGTATTTTTTGGTAGGAACAGATGTTAATGGGGAGATCTCTCTCCAGGCGGATGTTATGTGGGGATCGAAGTCCATTGGGATGAATTTGGAAGTTGTATATACAGGGTGTCCCATAAACCGACGCCGACCCGCTTAGGGCTGATAGAGCAGCTAAAAAGCAATGGATTTAACCCCTATGTATGTTCAGTGATTTTTACTAGTTTCGGAGATATTTATCATTTAAATCTGAGTTTTTGTAACTTTCCCTTATGTCCATGTCACAAAAAAATAATTAGTTTCATGTTTTATTTCATATGTTTTCAGTGGTATTTTACATGATTAGAATCATTACGAATCAGTAAAGTTTTTAAACCTATTTGCCCCGTTTTTACATACATACACATACACAAACTCACGCCTTTATTCCCAGTTTGGGGTAGGCAGAGCTACAGAATTGCCAACAACTCTAAAAGCTTGTTGATAATTCTGTAACCACATTTTGCATAATCAGGCTAAGATGTTTACCAGCGTATTAGTGACAGGTTGCAAGCCCATCGCCTAACAGTACTACAAGCCTTTATTCCCTTAGTCGACTCTTACGACATCCACGGGAAGGCATGGAGTGGCACTATTCTAAGCCGGCAACCACACAGCTACCTATTTGCCCCGTTTTTATATAACAGAAAATAACAAAAATTCAGATTGAAATGATCAATATCTCGGAAACTAGAAATAATAGCTGAACATACAATGGGGGTAAATCGATAGATTTTTAGCTGCTCTATCAGCATTAGGTGGGTTGACGTCAGTTTATGGGACACCCTGTATATCAGGGGTGGCCAACCGGTTGATCGCGATTGACTGGTCGATGGCAACTATTAGTCTAGTCAACACCAGTCGAACGTGGCAAGGCAAAAAATAAAAATACGTAGAACAGACTGCGCATCTAAGGTTTCAAGAAGTGTATCTTAAGAATAGAAAACAATTCGTGGAAATAAAAAACGTTGAACATGGCTGTGAACAATGTATTAGGTCTTCGGTTGTCAATGTAAAAAGAGGTGTTCCGCAGGGATCTATTTTGGGACCTATACTATTTATTATTTTTACCAACGACTTTATAGATTTTGTTTGTAATACAGTTTCAAATTGTAAGTTAACAGTATTTGCTGATGATACAAATGCGATTGTTCGCGCTGATAATATCATCGAACTCAATAACATTACTAATAACGCAGTCTCCACATTTAATAAATGGTTTTCAAAAAATAATCTACGGGCGTAACACGGACAAAACTCAACTGATGCTATTTAAATATAATTCTAAGGAAAATGAAAAACTTGAGGTGTTAATGAATGGAGCTATTTTAGATGTCGTAGACTGTGTAAAATGTCTTGGTATCCGCATTGATTCTCTTTTAAATTGGAAAAATGAACTGGAGGCTGTAGAGAATTCCATTGCTTCGGCGTGCTATGCTTTACGGTGTCTCCGGGAGGTAATTGGAATTGATCAGCTTAAAGTTGTTTATTACGCCTTAATAGAGTCCAAGTTGAGGTGTAGTATTAAGTTCTGGGGTAATAGTTTCCAATATAATGTTAATAGGGCTCTTATAATTCAAAAAAGAGCTGTGCGTACCATGTTTCGCATTCCTCAATGGGTCTCGTGTAGAGATTATTTTAAGAAATTAGGAATTCTGACGGTACCTAGCTTATATGTCTTAATTTTGCTCACTGAGTCCCTTAAAAATAATTCAATGATAGAGACCTCAGAAGAACAAGACTTACGACTACTTACGGGTCATACACATTCGCAAAAACAAAAGTTGTCTCTCCTGTGGTCAAAAGTTAAAGGCTCGTATGCATATAAGTTATGTTCTCGTTTGATAGGACTAAAGTAGACGGGACGCCGTTTATGCGGATGTGGGTTCAGCAAGAAAATTAGGCCTTGAAAACGTTAACTTTGGGTATGTCCACAGGAAAGACGGTAACCTAAATCTGTGTATGACCCTTACACGTACAAAAAACAAAAGGTACAACTTCTGTCCGAGGCTTAAGATTGCAGTGCATTGTGCTAGTCATCAAGCTGTGAAACTATATAATAAGCTACCTTCAGATCTAAAAATTATTACGAACAAATCAATCTTCCATAGAAAATGAAAAAACTTTTTGTTACGGAGATGTTTCTACAGTATTGAGGAGATATTTAGAGATACATAAAATACTAACTAATTTGTTATTTAATAAGAGAGTGCACTAAAAATGTATATCTGTGTTTCTTCTCTCCGTTTTATGTCCTAAGACATGTGCGATAAGAGTTAGTTTTAAGAATAATTAATATTATTTAATGTAATGTACATATTTCAAACACAATATTTGTATTATTTTTGAATAAATGCTATGAACTATGTAATTGGTAGATCGTACAGGGTGTCGTCAGTGAACAGTAATCTTGGGTGTAACCAAGTTGGCCACCCTGCTGTATATGGTCAACTGACGAGGCAAGCTTCATAAGCGCGATGCAGCGCACTGTCAGATTTAGTTGCGCTGTCGACCTGAGGGCTCAGACAAGATGCACTACGCTAACGTTTCTATTCGATTCGTTTTTAAACCAATCGCGTCACTGGTAGACCACGTGACTTTTCGTATCACGTCATCTTCCAGTGACGCGATTGGTTTAAAAATGAATCGAATAGAAACGTTAGTTAGCGTAGTGCATCTTGTCTGAGCCCTCTGGTTGTTACAAGTTGCCGCTAGATGTCGCTAGGTGGCCACAATCTAAACGATTCCCTCGAATGATGGTTTGTAGTATAGGTATACCCAGGACTCGTGGTCGGGGTGCGGCAGGTGGTCGAGCAGCGGCTGCGCGCGCAGCACGGCGAGGTGCTCGCGCGACGGGATCGGCAGCGACAGGTCTTGGAACGTTTCCACGCGCGTCGACACCTGACAACACATACTCATTACAATTTGTTTCACCTATGAATACTACAAGATTAAAATCGTTTTTATTACTAGGGGCATATGAGTGTCAGATATTTTAAAGCACAATGTTGGATCATATGTTATTGCTGATGCAGAGCCCGGAATTTTCGTCGTTCGGACTTCTCGTTTATCGACTTCCGATATATATATTTTATCGATACGTTATAGAACACAACACAACATATCAATGAAAATTAAAAGTAAAGGTAAACAACAGGCGGTCTTATCGCTGAAGAGCGATTTCTTTTAGATAACTTTTGAGTGGCTGATAATGTTAAATAGAGATTTGCAATGAAAAGTTAATAATTAACGATTTTACATTTAATCAATTCATTTCAGTGTTTTAACATTTATAAATTTCATGTTCAAAGACAGTTTTAGTGCTAACAAGTGTTTCATCGTTCGTTTCTCAATAACATAAACAGATAGTCATAATTTCCTAAAATTAGGTATCCAAAGGTTATCTCGAAGAGATCGCTCATTCGCGATAAGACTGCATGTTGTATACTTCTACTCGTAAACATATTTAAAAAAAAAACTGTTTTTATCGATATACACATGTATATCGGAAGTCGATAGACGAGAAGTCCCTATGACAGCTCAAAATTGCTACGAAAATTCCTGTACAGTGCTACCAGTTTCGTTTAATAGCGATCGGAAATCTTCGTTTTTCTATGACACACGAGTGACAAGTATACTATTCGGTGCGAGTGTAAACGTGATAGTGATAACCAGTTGAAAGCTATTAAAAAGGTGGTATTACTGTGGATACATATACTGCCCGCCTAAATAAAAAGGACGCATGCGCAATTGGTTAGTCAAAGTAAATTTAACCCTCCATCTTAAGAAATAAGGTCACTAATACATACGCAGTTCTATAAGACATACGCCCTTTTTTCTAAGGAGGGCAGTATATACAACAAACTTATCTTGGTTCAATATACTGATCATATTTTTGACGTTATATTACAGACATTATATACGCCCTTGATGTCAAGTGAAAAAAGCAATTATAATGTCAACAATTTGAATAATGTAGAATCGAGATGGGCTCATAAAAGGTAACATACAAAAATTAATACTACACTATTGTTTAAAAATAAAATGGAAGATTAGAAAAATATGAGTGCAACAAGATCAAATTGCAGGATGTTTTTTATAAATCTAATATTTATTAATAAAAAAACAGTCACCTTTAGGACAGTGGTTACTGAGGCAAATATATTCCTATTGGTCCCTACTACCTCCTGTTTTCAATTGTATTTTAAAAACGGAACCCATTGTACGTGAGTCCAATTCGCACTTCACCGGTTTTTTCCACGGTCAAAAATATTTTGAGGCCTTGGAGCTAGACAAATGTTTTAAATGAGTTTGAAGACTGACCCGATCGCAAATGAGGCACTGCACCGACGAGAGCAGCTTCCCGTCGAACACGTCGGAGATGATGCTGCGGTACCGCACGCCCCCGCCGCCGCCGTCGCCGCCGCCGTACGGCTGCTTGCTGAAACAACATACATATTTACAAAAAACGTCATGGAGTAGGCGAACGAGCACACAGGCCTGATGGTAAATGGGATCTGTGAAGCATAATTTGCATACTCAAGAATTCAATCTTAAAACTGGAGTCCTAAGATCGCAAATGCGTTGACAACACAGAGGACTAAGATGGAATGCCGGGAACACAACAATGCAAACACTACTTGACGGTAGGCTAAGGGATAGAATGGTGGTAGCGATTTGGACGGATCTTTGTACAAGGTCCTACCTCCACTAAAATAATATTTATATTAAAAGCATTAATAGGACCTTGTAGAGGATCCACCCCGATCGCAACGACCTTACCCATACCATCAAGCAGTAGTGGTTGCGTTGTTAATACGGCACGAGCTATTCCCACTTCCCACTGAGAATTAGTAAGAACTTCCTAGAGAAAAAAAAACCCACTAGTTCCGCACTCAATGTTGAGTTTGCGGACTAGTGCGGAAGTTTGAGAAAACGCGTTTGATTCAATTAAAAAGAAGCACTAACGGCGGCGGCGGGTCGGGTGCGTCGCTGCCGCTGGAGCAGGTTTCGTAGCGCTCGTCGACGTCCGAGCCCGACAGGGAGGACGACGAGCCGCAGTCTGCCGACGCGCACTCGAACGCTGCAACCGACAAACAACACGATTACCGTTAGGCTATTTCCGTCTGATGTTACTTTGTTATAACTGATAAATACTGTTTTTTCTTCTCATCTGTTACCACTGGTAACGGATAGGAAAAAATCCCAGCAGTCTCCACCACTTTGAGAACTTTTAATATCGACAAAAAATATATTTCAAATATTAAATCAATAATAAATATTAATGTAAACCTGGTCATTTATCTAATTAAGCTTGGGCTTATGGCTCATTTTTAATAATTTACGTGTACGAGCTTGACACAAACATATATTTCTATCAATACCTATAAAATAAAGTTTTTTTGGGATGATTCTCGATTTAAGCACCGGAGTTCTCAAAATTCCATAAATGCAATTTTAATACTTCGTATCGTATAGTATTCGTTCTTTCCACCCTGTATACTCCTTATTCTTATACTAGAGAAGCATAATACTGACGACTGTGTGTGTGTGTCTGCAAGTTGTAGGAATGTTGCGTGCCGGCGAAGCTTGCGGAGCGCCGGTGTTTGTTCGTAGCCTCTTGTTGTGCCATCCTGTAACCGGAGCGAGTGTTACCAAACGAAAAATTACATCATCATGTCAGCCGAAAGACGTCCACTGCTGGACATAGGCCTCTCCCAAGGCTCTCCACTCAGACCGGTCTTGTGCTTTTCGGTCTTGTGCTTCCCGCGATCCTTACAAGGTCGTCACTCCATCTTGTGGGAGGCCTACCTACAGCTCGTCTCCCGGAAAAATTACATGTTTGTTTAATTTAAAATAAATATACACCAGTGAATTAGTCAGCGTATACTTATTTAAACATGTGGAAAGTTAATAAATATATTAATATAATTTTGCAAGGTTTTTATGAAAACTATCTTAAAGATTCTATTTTCGTTACCAATACTTTTTTGGTAACAAAATGCAAGTTCGCATCGACCGGTTAAGGCGTTGAGTCATGAACCGAATAAACAAACAAACTCGCTTTTCGTCGGTGATACTCCAATACCGCGTAACTAGCAAATGTAATAAGTTGCAAAATGTACCTTACTGACGTACTTGCTAAGGTGTATTTTGCACATTATTTAATTTGTTAGTTATGCGGTTTTGTTGTATCACCGACGTTTTGCGTTTATTATATTAGTAAATATGTCCTAAGAAAGTAGATAGTTATCTAATTTACCTAAGGTACCCGTCAGTCCTAGATTCGCTATAAGAAGAAGCAGCGGGCGATCTCCGCCTCATCCTCGCGAAGAAAGGTGCATCGGTCGCTGTTAGGAAAAATACAATTTATGAATAACCTTTATTTATTGAATACTTGTATTATACCCGGTTAGGCTATATGTTTTATACAGATGAAGAAATCAATTGCATAATGGTACAATATCAAGTACTATTTACTCATCAGAATTCCTTAAGGAATAAGTCTGGTGATCCTGATGGTTGTCTCAGTAGGCCAAATGCATAATGCTAAACATGTAGGAAGTAAAGAAAGTAAGAAAATATATTTATTCGTGATAAACAGACAAACAAAAAGGAACAGAATAAGGACATAAACAAAAAGCCTTTTTTTCAAGAAACGGTTCCAAGTCAGCGTTGTGCTGGCATTAAGGCCGGCGCTGTTCTTTTGTTGAAACCATCCAGTGACCCAGGGATCCTTTCTCACACAGGGAAGTTACGCATAAAACAGGGGGGCGGCGTGTGGATTCGGCGAATTACTAGAAAGGTAGTAAGAAAACATCCGCTCGACCACCTCACTTTGCATCGTTCCGCGAAATTCTCTCAGAAAAACCGCCCAACTCAGAAAACCGAATTTAAAAAAATAAAATCTCGCGGGCGTCTCGCAGTCATCGTTTTTAACCCATCGAGTTGACCACATTTATTAAGTTCCGAGTCAATACAAAGTAATGTCGTGTGAGGGGCGAGTCCCCTGCTGTACGTCAGGTCGTGGCCGGTACCGGGCGGGTGCGCCCGGCGGCGCGCGCGGGCGTCGCGCTCGTCGTGCGCGCGCGCGGGGTGGTCGCCGTCCGCGTCGCCCGCCGGCTGCTGCTCCAGCGCGCTGTCCCACACCTGCACCGGTTATTTATTTATTTTATCTACACTCATATCATATTATGCGTTCAGGACCCGTAGGCGAAGACCGGCATTACCTGTGGTAATAGGTGACAGCGATGACAGCGGTTCATTTCGGAAGATGTTCCGAATTTGGATCTCATTACCTTACAATATTCGATAACGTAATTTCAAAATTACGTTAAAGCTGTCACCGCTATCACCTACCGCAGGTAAGGTAATGCTGGTCATTCGCCTTTCGGCTTCTGAACCCATCTTAGAGTACTTATAATATACATACATACATAATCTCACGCCTTCGTTCCCAGAGTGGGGTAGGCAGAGCTACAGAATTACAAACATCTCTAAAAACTTGTTGATAATTCTATAACCACAATTTGCACAATTAGGCTAAGATGTTTACCAGCGTATTAGTGACAGGTTGCAAGCCCATCGCCTAACAGTACTACGAGCCTTTATTCCCTTATTACTTATAATATGTGTGTAGATAAAGTATTGTACGAGACTCTACGGTTGCGTAATGCTAGAGTATTAGCATTACGCAACCGTCACGTAAACTACTTTATTCATTCCAAAAACAGTGGCATCCATTTTTAGTTTAACAATTTGCAATGATTACCAGTGTGGTGTGTAAGTGTTACTTTTCCCACTCACTTTCACATTCTGCACGCTCCTAACAACTAATCGACTTTTTTACCGAGTTAGTTTTGCTCACCCTGCTCACCCGGTTTTCAGATAGACCTTCCATAAAAACGCCCCCTACCGTGCAGTAAGACCCTTAGAACCCTGACGTCAGTGGTATTTGTTGTTCTATTTACCGGTTCTTTCAGTTCCTCGTGCAGCTGATCCATGAAGCAGCGTAAGAACTCCTGGGTGTCGTGCTGCTGGTACCCTCGGAACATGGGGTGCACCTTGATTAAAAAAAAGATTATTATTTATATTAATTTAATTGTATGGTTCTTTCGCTAAGGTACCTCTTTAACCTGTTTATTTTCCTTAGTAAATAAAAACCTAGTAAAAAATTGTTTGCTTTGCATACATACACACAACTCATAGAAATTTTAAAGACTAATCTTTAAATCTTTTCATCACACTTGCTCGTAAATAGTGGTCTAATATGCTAGAAAAATCGACCATAAATCCAAAATAATACCCGCGGGCCTTTTTTTACCATTATGCCCTATCGTGCGTTATAGTTTTTTTTAAAATATAATACGTGGACTCAAACTATCATAAAACGCCAGGACCCCAATTCTTGTGCCATTCGATATGAAGTTTCATCCGAGGTGAAATTTCAGTTGCATACAATTTTCTAAAAATCTCGCATATAAACTATTGATCTCGACAGTCACTAGAATCGGACTCCTGAACACGTTTGACATTATCTGTGGTAAGTCATAGACAATTATGTAGTCTGCCGCTTATTAACAAATACTAATTATAAACTGTGTGATTCCAAAATAATAATTAAAAGGGTGTCTTTTTGCACATATTAAAATTTATATATCAATAAAAACATGTCGTCATCAGAAGAAATGGATAATGCGACTCCGCCGGACATCGCCAACGCGGCTAAAATTATTAGTGACAATCGTAAGTTAAAAATATGATCTTTTGTCTGATTTTATTTAATTTCCTGGTAATTGTGATGAAAACCATTGTATGTTACACGGGCGGTAAAGGAAATACAAAGCTAGAGTCATTAGAGCCCTCAGCCTTCGGCTTCGGGCTTTTAACAGACTCTCGTTTGTAATTCTGTCTTTACCACCCTTAATACACAATGTACTATTATATCTGTCATATACCGACCTTGGGGTCTTGTTGGAAAGTGACAATTCATACTTTAAATAAGTGCGTTTATTGTGTGTTACCGATGAAAAGCATATTTTCTCAAAAATGTCCGGAAATGTTGACATTCCTATCTACATATTGAGACGCGAAGTACATAGTTTACTGACAGTTCTCAAATTTAAAAAAAAAAACATTGCGTGCTCGCTACACAAGCCCGCAATGTTGCATACAAATTCCATTACTATCTAGCTTGTAACTTTTTAAAAAGTGAAAAGGGCCATAATAAAATGAGGGCACAAGTCTTATACATCCAAATTTTACTCGAAACATAACTTTTTTATTTGTGCCTGGAATAGCTTATGTTATTTTTAAAACAACAATTGCGTTTCTCCTTGTCATAAACAAAAAGGCGGTAAGGAGTGATGGTTTTTTCACATGAAATTTCTGTTTGTATGCAATTCAAAAAATGAGTTCAAGCGATGAAGATTTGACTCCAACACAATTTTTTTCTTGCGATTTTTGAGAAAAGCACTATATTTGCCTCGGCAGGAACAGCAATTGCGGGCTTCGTATTTTTAAACGGACTCGCAAGCTCGTCCGTTTAATCCAATACTCGGCCCGCAATTGCCTACTTCCATGCCTAGGCAATAATGTACTATTAGTGTTTACTTACGTTTCTTATACCATAAATGATTCCGTTAGGCACTATGTAACCCCTAGTTTTTCTGCTCCACATGTCTCTCACTAATTTTTGGTATGCTCTGAAACAAAAAAGGTAAATACTAATGTGTTTTCACGTTTAATAGTTTCAAGGAAAAATTATCAAGTTTAATACATATATCTAAAGAAGCAAAAATATCCAGATCGCGGAAAAATATTTAATGTGACCTCTTAAACGACTTCAAAAGGGGGTTTTTAAATTAAAATTTTAGATGGAGCCAACCGTAGAAGTTCTTTTATATCCAAACAAGACATTTTGCTTAAAAATGGTGGAGTAACGCGAGCGGCGCGCGATGCTGTCTGTGTGACCATCTCGCCACGCTTACGTCGAGCTACCGTCCCGTCTCAAGTTCCCCATGTCCAGTAGCACTAGGCCTAGCTGGCAAAGCCCGGTGGCCCGCAACAGGGCTCACCTCCCGCCGGTAGCTACTCTCCAGCAGACCCTGACCAGCTCTACCAGATCTAACTGACCAAGCCCCGTGGCCAGCGGCCAGGCTCAACTCCCATGGGTCGCTATCTCCAGTTGATCCCGACCAGGTCTGCCAGACCTAGCTGACCAAATCCCGTGGCTCGCTGCCAGACTCAACTCCCACCGGTCGCTACTCTTCAGCAGAGTCCGACCAGTTCAAATTCAAAATTCAAAATTCAAAATATTTATTCAGTAAATTGGCCACATGAGGGCTCTTTTACACGTCGGTAACATGGAGTGAATCTACCAGCGCTTCGGACAAGACCATCATTGCGGAGAAGAAGCGCCGCAAGAAACTCCAGCAGAAGGTCATTTTTTCCAATCATAAAATACAATAATACTTAAAAGTAACATTACAAGGTAATACAGTAATAAATCATTATTTTAAAACTAACACAAATAAAATCATTACAAATGTAAGCTACATTACTTAAATTAAAAATAGTGACTAGGAGAACAACATGATGAGGTCTCTACGTCAGGAACGATAATTAAAATAACTAACTGGAAAACACGTCCTTGCAAGCGTGAACAGACCGGACCCCACAGACAGCACCCGTTCACGAGTATGACGCGTATCTCAGCCATCGCCTCCCTCAACCATCTGTTCGGGAAGGTGGCGACCCGATCAACGACGCCGCCGTAAGCAAAGACCTTTAAGTGAGCATGACATGCTCATGCTGCCGGACAAAATATATCAATAAAATGTAGTTGTCCGGCGAGAAACATCACAATGTGTTCTCACTTCTAAAGTGACTTGTGCACAAGAACCAATACGATTAAAAAGTAAAAAAACATTAGGTATACTTAAATTTAAAGTGTCTACATTATTGGCTTAAAGGCATTTTGCAATAAGCGCTGCTCAGCGCTCAGCTATTATAACTATTCAAAAAAAAGTTTTTTAAAAACAACCGTAATATCAGTAATAGCTCACACTACTTAAAAACGTCTTTATCATCTAGGAAGTCATTTACAGTATAATATGCCTTACCCAGCAAGCAGCACTTAATGCGTGACTTAAATTTATTGGACGGCATTATGACAATATCAATAGGTATCTTATTGTAGAAACGTATACAGTTCCCCACGAACGATGTGCTTACTTTACGAAGACGGTGACCTGGGACTACGAGTTTATCTTTATTTCGCGTGTTGAACTTGTGAACGTCACGGTTATGCCTGAAGTCATGTATGTGTTTACGAACATACATGATATTTTCAAAGATATACTGCGACGCGACAGTAAGAATATTAATTTCTTTAAATTTATCTCTGAGTGAGACCCGTGAACCCAGCTGATAAATAAAACGTAACGTAAACGTAACGCCCGCTTCTGTAATACAAAGATGGCCTGAATGTCAGCCGCTTTTCCATAACTCATAACACTATGAAAATAACTATAATACACCAGTCTCGCTGTCTCGACGTCTGTAAGTTGGCGGATGCGCTTTACTGCATACGCTGCAGAACTAAGTTTACCCGCAAGGCTGGATATATGCGCATTCCATTGCAGTTTTGAGTCCAAAGTAATACCTAGAAATACTGTTTTATCTTCGAATCCCATTGTCTCATTCTTCAGTCTAATACTAGTCCCATTCACTCCTTTCACATTTGATAGAGAAAATTTCATACACTTAGTTTTCTTGGCATTTAAAAGTAAGTTGTTGGCTGTAAACCAGTCAACAGTTGTTGACAACGTATCATTAATGTCATTGAAATTTGCCTGTTTTCTATCTACTTTAAATAAAAGAGAAGTGTCATCGGCAAACAGAACTATTTCATATTTGTCGCGCACAACATAAGGGAGATCGTTGATATAAATTAAAAACAAGAATGGGCCCAGAATTGAGCCTTGAGGCACTCCCATAGCAACAGCTGACCCAGGGGATTGCGTTCTGTTTATGTCCACCCGCTGAGTTCGGTGAGCAAGGTAAGAAATAATAAGATCAAGGGCACCGTGTTTGATACCGTAGAAGCTTAGCTTTCGCACTAACGTAACGTGATCAACGCAGTCAAACGCCTTGGATAAATCACAGAAAACTCCAATCACATCTAGTGATTCTTCCCAGGCATCAAAGACATATTTAATTAAGGTTGAACCGGCATCTGTAGTTGACCGTCCCTTGGTAAACCCAAATTGACTACTATGAAGCAACTTATTCTTACTAAAATGGGAGGATATTTGGTTAAGAATTATTTTTTCAAAAACTTTACTCAGCGCTGGCAGTATCGAAATTGGTCTAAAATTTGTGGGGTCTGTTCTTGCTCCTGACTTAAACAAGGGTATAATCCGACTGTGTTTCATCAGATCAGGAAACACTCCAATATCGACACACTTGTTAAATAAAGCAGCTAGATATGGCGCAGTTAACTCTAAGATGGACTGTAGTACTGTGACGGAGAGGCCCCAGAGATCTTCAGTATTTTTTAGATTAAGTGACCTAAAAGTTTTCATAACAATTTTTGGAGAGACATGATAAAATTTAAAAACATCTGTGCATTCCTTTACATTTGATTTTAATAATATTTCAGCTTTATCAGAAGATGATTGTAATGATTTAGTGGTATCTAAAGGTATATTTGTACTTTGTTCCACCAGACCTAGCGGGCGAAGCCCAGTGGCCCGCGGCCAGGCTCAACTCCCACCGGTTGCTACTCTCCAGCATGCTCCGACCGGTTCCACCAGACCTAGCTGACCGAGCTCAGTGGCCCAGAGCCAGACTCAACTCCCGCCGGTCGCTACTCTCCAGCTAACCCCGACGAGCTCTACCAGACCTAGCTGGCCGAGCCCAGTGGCCCAGAGTCAGACTCAACTCCCACCGGTCGCTACTCTCCAGCTGACCCTGACGAGCTCCACCAGACCTAGTAGTTCGAGCCCCGTGGCCCGCCGCCAGGCTCACCTCAAACCGGTCTACTCACCGGCTGAGCCCCGGCTTCTTGTCCCCAGCCAGCACGCTGACGGCGGCGGCGCACTCCAGGAAGTACGAGGTAAACGGCGCCGTGTTGCTGAGAGCCTGCAGCGCCGCGTTCATGTAGCAGGTGTTGCCCATGTTCTGGAGACCCACCAGACCTGGGAAAAACAATTAATATCATCTTTTCGATTCTATCACCAGATCAGTTCTAAGACATAGAATGTTGCCTACGATACTGTCGGTAAGTCTAATGTAACATCACAGACATCAGTACCGTAAGGGGACATCAGTACCCTTACCATCACAATAAATCATCCAATTAAGGCCTATTTAAGAGCGCTACACAAACACACAAACGAACAGGTAAAGTTACTTAAAAATAAAATCTTGTTATTGTTGTGTACCTAAAAATCAATACACAATATCGTAAAGTATAGTCCGCGCGCGAGCTCCGAAGAATCGGGGATTGGGAAGACGACGGTTGTGCGCCGCGCCCGCCCATCGCATCGTACCCCACCTCTCCCGGTACGAGGAGTTATATATCAACACCGATTCGCATTTAGTCTATATACAATAGTGACTTTGTATCAAGATGCGTACGCCTCAAATCTCCTTTCGCATGCGTACGCATCTTTATAAAAAACAGCCATTTTCTATAGACATTAAAAAACAAAAAACCGCCTTCAAAAACGCAAAAAATAACTTCTTTAAAATTGTAGGCACCTAATAGGTTAGTCCAACTGATGTCGGCTTTTTGTTGAAAATGTTGTGGTCGCCGACTTCAGTTGGACTAACCTATTAGGTGCCTACAATTTTAAAGAAGTTATTTTTTGCGTTTTTGAAGGCGGTTTTTTGTTTTTTAAAACATTTATTTTATTTTATACTTTTTAGTGATCATAATACGCTGTTACGTAGTCCCACTTCTTAGTTGAAATGAAACTTTAACTTATATCAAGCGCGCCGCAAGCAACGCCGCGGGAAAATCATAGTCATATTTCAACAAGTAAATATTATTCGTTGTAGGTAGTCGCTCAACTATCTTAATCGAGATATCTTATCGCCACCCTTGAAATCGGTACCATTGAGGAGTTCCGGTGGCCATCTGTGGTCTTCATCATCAGTTCCACTACACCAAAGGATACTTTCTGAATGCAAATGCTGGACTTGTTACTAAAAATACTAAATTCGCTATATGTTTGCCTACAATATTTGAGGAGTTCCCTCAATTCCTCACTGATCCCCTCATCAGATACAGATTTGGTGACAATGGGACCACCTCGGAAGTATACTCTATCAAACCAAAAAAAAAATTTTGAAATCGGTCGACAATTGACGGAGTAATCGGTGAACATACATAAAAAAATAAAAAAATACATACAGTGGAACGTATAACCTCCTCCTTTTTTGAAGTCGGTTAAAAATGCGAATCGGTGCTAATAAGTGTGATTTCACCCTTATCGCCTTAGTTGGCAATATCATTAACGTAATATTACACTAAATCCTGACGTTCCTTTTTTCTTGAGATTCCTGGGAGCTCGCGCGCGGACTATAGTTGATCAAAGACCAAGTACCCATGGGCTGCTCGTCGTCGTCGACGTCGTCGTTGTCGAGGTCCCCGGGCCGCAGCGCGGCGGCGGCCACGCGCGCCCCGCCCGGGGCCTCCATCGTCGAGTCGGGACTCATCTACACAAGAGGTAATATTGAACACACTAATTATTACATACCAGCGTCCCTCCCTCGCGTCACACCAGTATGAACAAATAATAAGTCATTCATGATATTTTTTTGGGGCAACCTTTTGTTGCCGACCGATAATTTTTTGCAATCATTAAATGGTTATAAAGATCAAACTAATGAGTCGTAACTTCCAACAAGGTGGGTCTATGTTTATACAGCGGCCATCAGAATGCCTCCGCCACCAGGCTGTCCACCTTATTTCACCAAGCACAGACCACCCCCAAGCGCTGTCATCGCTTGACGTTTTGTCGAATTGAGTGGCAGATGGAGATCGCCGTCTCGCAGACACATACCGGATTGGTACAAACTCACAAAGTTTCCACTCTTTCAATACCAGTTAGTGTAGATGTTAGCTTCCGCACGTGACTTCGTCCGCGTTGACCACTCCACGAAAACGCTTATCGGCTAAGGAGGGCAGTAACTAGAGTCCGACCAGCGAGTAGCGACTTAAAAAAAAAACGCATAACGACTGGATCAGGTACTCACAATGTTACAGCTTGTTTCATAGGTAAAATTGTTGCCATGTGAAGAATTAAAAAAAAAGACTTGTGTCACGACTCGCTGGTCAGACTATAGTTTATGTCACATTGGTACATCACTCACCCGGCTGTACGCTACGGCCGCCCTGACGTGCACCTCCTTCTCGCATGCGTAGCACCAAACGCGCTCAGTCGACACATTCATGTGCACGCAGTGGGACGGGTAGCTCTACGACAAACAAACATATACTATGACATTTGATGATATAATAACTCTAATAAAATTTACGTCATAGACTAACTAATAAACAAAGGAGCGTAGGTACAGTTTTGTACAGTTTGCAAAAAAAAATTAGATAATATGAGGGCGATGTTCGGAGCGTAATTGGCAACATGATCCAATTCATGGGTCTATATTGACTGATATAATTATTTTTAGTGATATTGTGCTTTAGATCATAATCATCGCAAGTCATAACGTTTTTTTTAAAGAAACTGTTACTTTTTCAGGATTTTTATTAATCAAACCTAACCTAACCTAGCCTTGTCTTAACTTTAGATATTTCAGAACTTCTGAAAAGTTTACAGTTACAGCGATATAAAAAATTATGACTATCAAAAATTATGTCAACAATTACATTATGACCAATAAAATTATGGGAAACAAAGGGCTCCCCCAATTTATACCTTCATAGGTAATGAGCAACTTCGTATGGAGTCTGGTCCTAGAACCAACAACGATGACAGTTAGGTCATGAAATAGGTCTTAAAATCTACTTCATTTCATTCTATGGGCACCAAGTCGAACTTCATTGCAGAATTGAGATATTCATATTTTAGTCAAGAGTGATGGTTTCATTTAGTCATTTCAAAAAGTGTCTAAATTATCGGGATCCGAACCTGGGACCGCTAACTTCGTAGGCAGGGTCACTACCAACTAGAGTAACTGTAAGTCATGTGAAATCAAATATTGTTAAGAAACTAAAACAAATTACAAGATGTTTCATTAAACAACAGACACAATGTTGTGACAGAAAATTACGTTATGATGAGTTTAAGTTCAAAGTTCAAAATATTCATTATGCACTCAGTTGATGACACAATATAGATACAATCAGGGAAATTTAACATACCATCGATTATATATTGGCAACGGAGTGATGTCATTCGCATCGACTCGATTCAAGGCAAAGTACAAATACAGTATATGTAGCGCCTTTAATACGAGATATACCTATTTTAATATTTCGAGTGCAACTACTGTGTAAATGGTGACTTTCACCCGAGTTAAACACTATTTTTCATGTCGATAAAAAATCTCATAAAAGTAAGACTCATAAACAATGGGTATAAAGTGCCACTTGCACAGAAAATTTAACACTAGGTTACGATACTAACCCGGGTTAGTAAACGTCAGATTCATAAGAAAACCGTCATTTTAACTCGAGTTATGGCCTGTTGTTTGATCAGTAGTTAAACTATCTAATTGTTAAAATTCGAAAACGGAATGGAAAATTTGACACATTTCCTTGAGATTTTAACCATAGAAACGTTTTTTGACCATTAGTTAGTTTAACTACCGATCAAACAACAAGCCATTAGTGTTTTAACACGGGGTTAAATTTTCTGTGCAAGTGGCCCTAAGATTTTAGCATGACTCAGTACAGGTTTAGGTTTTTTTTTGATAACCTTACTACAGAGGGGCTGTAGGTATCGGTTTCTGCTACTGCACAGCGCCTCTATATTAGGCGGTACAATCCAACCTTGACCTTGACCTTGGTTTTGACCTTTTATGGTATTTTGTCTGTTAGTGTCGTAAAACGTTGACAATACGATAACAGGTCAAAGACGATATGGTTTTAATCGTGTTGAGTAGAGGCGCAGGTCCATTGACATAATTATTTTTTCAAATAACTTTATTTTAATAATCGTAGTAATTACAGATATCTAGCGTTGGACGTGTGCTAACTCGGGCACGAATACAAAAGTGATGTAGTAAAATATTTTTTCGACAAAATATTACATCGATGTAACGGTCAAGATCAAGACACATTTTAAAATGTTTATCTATATGCACAGTAAACGATCAATGTTTTTTTCCATATTTGTCGGTAATTGCCGTACAGGGGCCCTAATATGGCTGCGTTTATCGCCTGACAAAGTGTGGATAAGGCATCCGTCACCTTCTGACACGTAAATAAGTACGAGAGTGACGGATGCTTTATCAACATTTGACGCGCGATATGGACGCAGCCATACAAAGCCCGCAGATGAAAATACCCACTTAAAATTACTAAACGTACCTACCCTCAAAGTTCAGTGGTCAACAGGGCAATCTTCAAATATTTAAAATGAATCAAAGCAGTTTTCGGATTAAAGGGATAAGTTCACCTTTGTACATATACCTATTTTGATGTTTGTTATTTTCCTGTTTTTTACTTACATACATACACATTGTGATTTCTAGAGACTATTAATCCGTGTTGTAACCAATGAGCACACGTATAAATATAAATATCAAATCCCTAGAACGTGCCCCGGGCATACGTCTGTCTAGCATAGAGGCGTTATATCTCAATTTTCAGGGATAGAAATTGAATATGTCTAACAGCACAGCACCATGCAAGGCCTATGCCTGCCTAAGCAGCAGATTACAACGGTGACTTCAAGAGATTTGCTCGCGGTGGAAACACTAGAAAGTCACCGATGTAAGCTAAACCGAGTCTGTACGGGGCCCGCTCCGCTCGCAGTGGAAAGCGATCATCAGAACGCATCAGGTGGTTTGTGTGCACGCTTGCCTTGTTCAAACCATAAAAATATATACTAATAAGAGACGTTTAAAGCGCCCGGCCGATAAGAAGTTAATCCTGACACAACGCACAACCATGAAGTTTCAGAATATCGATAATCTTGACAGAAGAAAAACAATGCTAAACTGTTACGTTACGTGAAAGCCGGGTACGCACTAGCGAGCCGTAACTGCTACTGTTGCACGTAACATCGTGATGTGTTCTCGCGACCCTGTTCTCCATTAGAATCTCGTTACTGTAACTGCTACGGTTACAGTTACAGCTCGCTAGTGAGTACCCGACTTAATAAGAACATTGTGTGACATGTCAAACATTATCAATATTAAAAAATGTATGGTTGTGCAGGATTGACTCCTTATCAGCCGGGCACTATAAATAAACATGAATTACTAACAACAGACAACTCTGCCTTGCTAAGCCAAATAAAAACATTTCAATTAAAACTTCCTGTATCAATCACAACCCAATTACTAAGAGGAGAGGATTTAATCCACTTTGGCAATTTAAAATGAGATTCTGTTAATTCTGTTAATTTGACGACGCGTTAGCGTAGTTGGTAGTGACCCTGCCTACGAAGCTAGCGGTCCCGGGTTCGATTCCCGGTATGGACAAATATTTGTGTGATGAGCACGAGAATTTGTTTCTGAGACTTGGATGTTTTCTATGTATTTAAGTATATGTTTCTCTATGTAAGTATTTGTATCGTTGTCTAGTACCCATAGTACAAGCCTAGAGCTTAGTTTGGGACTAGGTCAATTTGTGTGAAATTGTCCCCTGATATTTATTTAATTATTTTAATTGGCTTTGAAGGGCAAAATTGAATTCAAAGAATGCTGCCATGATGAATTTAAACTAAAAATCATCGAGTCATTGACTCCAATAAACATCGCATGGCGGAACAAAGATGTGCTTATAAATACGTATAATAACGAGCAGAAGGGTATTTTTAGAATGTTGCAGAGCCGACCTAAATTTCAAACAAAACACAGTATTTTTAAACAAAATGCATGAAGAAATGATTTTAATTTTTATAGTTTAATCGGGATGGTCCTTAGGTAGGTTTCATGAAAATTGGGGGTTAGTATCATCTCGTCTAAAACACAGCTGGTCTAAGCAGCAAGTAAGTAGTCTAACACGCAGCTGGTCTAAGTAGCAAGTAGTTTAAAACGCAGCTTGTCTTATGTAGCAAGCGGTCTACAACGAAACTGGTCTAAGTAGCAAGTGGTTTAAAACGCAGGTGGTCTTATGTAGCAAGTGGTCTAAATTCGCAAATGCACTATGTTCTTTCAAAATTCCTCTCTTGTACAACAAGCTGACGGAGCCCCGCTGTACGCCACGGCCGGGGCTCCTATTTTTGGGCGCTTTGCCCGTCGGGCATCTGAAGATACCTAACGAACCTACCTAACCTACCTATATTGTGTGTGTCTGTGTTTTTAACTGCCCGTCGTGCCTCTTGTAATACTTTTCGACTTAATGCTACTTAGACAAGCTTAGTTTTAGACCACTTTCTACTTAGACCAGCGACGTTTTAGACCACTTGCTAATTAGATAATTTGCAATTTGGACGACTTGATAACACTTGTTTAGACGAGTTGCTTTTTAGACCGCTTACTGCTGAAGACCAGTTGCGTTTTAGACGACAAGATACTAACCCAAAATAGGTTGGGCCGTTAAAAAGTTAAGCTCCAAAAAATTTAGTTTTTTTTATCGGTTTAATACGTACACAATAGTACATTGACGCAACAGTGTTTCATCTATTCTGACATGTATTTGATTGACGACTGACTTACCCTCTTATAGATAT
Source organism: Acleris literana (assembly GCA_946894065.1). Taxonomy (NCBI): domain Eukaryota; kingdom Metazoa; phylum Arthropoda; class Insecta; order Lepidoptera; family Tortricidae; genus Acleris; species Acleris literana. The sequence goes on along the minus strand of OX335688.1, from coordinate 4,779,126 downwards.
AGATTTTTAATAATACTTGTATTATACTAGCTTTCGCGCGCGACTCCGCGTAGAAGTCGTTTATCACTATTCCCTCGGGAACTGTCCAATTTTATTCTAGACTACAATCTATCTCTGTGCCAATTTTCATCCAGATCCGTTCAACCGTTCTGGCGTGATTGAGTAACAAACATCCAAACTTTCACATTTATAATATTATACTATAGTGAACCGCCCTCGCTTCGCTTCGGTTTATGCCACTTCTCTGTAATACCCGTACATAATCCGAAACTTATTATTATTATACATATAAACCTTCCTCTTGCTTCACTCTATCTATTGCTGAAAACTGCATTAAAATCCGTTCAGTAGTATTTTCTACTACGTAAAGGAGATAAAGAAGAAGTGAAACCTTGTCAATGTATATTTACAAGTAACCGTACCAAGATTTCTTGGTACAGAATGTATAAAGAATGTCCGGCTTCTTCTTAGTTTAGATAAAGAATGCGTAATACACCAATTAGGCGTAATACGTCGAACGAAACGTCATCGGATACAAACCCGCAAAAAAAAGTGTACATTGTGAACTCTGTTGTACACGGTGTACACCGCCCATTTAATTGGTATGAACTGTTGCACAGTACTTTTTTGGGGGACTGCCCCACGGCACGACGCACTACTGACCAAAACTAGTATCATAAATATGAGGTAGGTTGTTGGTTGTTCAGCAGGCCCGAAGGGCCAAACCACCCAGAAAGAAGTCGAAACCCGTCGAAACCGTTTTTGAATTAGAAATAGAAATCATTGGTCAGTAGTGCGGCTTAGTAGTGCCGTGGGGAAGGAGGGTACTTTTTGACTGCAAAAATAGAACTCATAGCCTAGCTAACAATCAATTTAGTTTCGGAAAAGAAAAAGAAAAACCGACGGAAAGCGGAGGCTAATCTTAGTGACGTGACAGTGACTATTCAACTCTATTGTAAAAGTTGAACGAATACCTTATTTTTTTATGGTTAGAGTATAGTAATCTGTGTTGTTACCCAGCGATGACAGATAAGATTAACCAAACAATGCCAAGTAAAGTTACCCTATATTATGAAACAACGGGTAAAACTCACGATTAAAAGCTGAAACGCTCCGAAATGTTTCGAACACATCTGGAGATTCAGGAGGCCATCATCAGGGTGAGTGCGTTCAAGGCGGCCGTTGCCTGCTCCCGTCGTCGTCGTGAACGCACTCATCCCATTCCGTCCCTATCTTTTTTATACTGCGACTCTTCTTATGTAAAAGAAGATACTCGCGTGTACTCATTACGTCGCGTCGGTGGCGTGAGGATACCGGTTCGCGACGCCCCTGGGACAGGGCATGACGCGCCGAGGCGTCGCGACGCACAATTAGGGAACTCCTACTCTAATTAGTACGAAACTATGTCACACCGTTTCGGCTTTTGACCTTTGTTATGCTGGAGGGTAAATAATAACTAAATACAAAGAACTTGACAGAAGCGCGCTGAGCTAACCCCATTTGCTTATGTTTAGTCCACAAAAGAAAAAACTCTTTCACCAAACAATTGTCCTCGTGTGTTGACTTATTTCTCTAATAAGTCCATGGGAGTGTCTATAAGTAATTCGACATTGGCGAAAGACAGGAGTGAAAGTCATTAATTAAAATTAGAATTAGAAACAAATAAAAAGCAAGCTTTAGAAACCAGACTGTGTTTTTTAATAATGTCATAGATATAGGTTAAAAACATTAAAGCGCATAAAATCCGTTTTTTTATATTTAAGAATTTGATTGTATCCAGTGACCCATCAAGACGAATCTAATGACGTATCAATAATCAAAATCGGTTTAGCCGTTGAGTAGTTATGACTGTTACGAGCGGACATAGGAACAGACTGTCGAACATACATACAGGTCAAACACATAACCCCTTTTCGGTTTCAAGTTCCAGACTCTTTATATTATGATCCTATACGAAAAATGGTAATTAAAAAATATATAATGATACTTATATGAACATTTTGCACTGATCGGTGTTGGGGACTTAATGAAAAAGGATATAACTCGACTTAATTCGTAATATAATATAAAAGGTTGTATACATAAAGGGAGTATACTAGACTTAAACCCTTTTTCACTTGATCTTCAGCAGACTTATACTCTTTTTCACTAGGATCCCAGTGCTTCAGCATACTAAAGGTAAATTGTGAGTTGTAACCATTGTTCTATTACATTTAATACTGTCTCATGTTAGTGCAATTAAATTAAGTGACTCATGTTTTGCTTATTTACGAGCTTGAGTGAGACGTACCTTTTGGTGTAAAGTACTATGATCATTCCGGATTTCGGAGCAACCCACATGTTGGCAGTCAGGTTGCAGGCATATCCATAGATTTGGACCAGGGCTGCCGCAATCGAAGCATGTTAGGCTCTGTAAAATGTTATAAATTAAACAAATAGAGAAGAAATATTTATTCGTGACACACAGACAAACAAAACGGAACAATATATTAACATGGACAACAATTCGTTACAAAATGGTTCCAACTCAGCGTTGTTGTGGCATTAAAGCCAGCGCTGGTTGTCTGTTGGAACCAAAGGTTGTCTAATAAACTAAAAAGTCCTAAAGGTTTTCTAATTCGGCAATGCATAGATTTACCTTTATCTTATTCATTAATCTGTATCTCATAAAAAGATATGTGTAATATGTTAAATATGTGTATTGTTACATAAATGGAAAATCTGTGAACTTGACATGACATTGACATTGGTTTTTTAAAAAAGTGTACAAAATCAAAAATCAAAATCAAAATATTTATTCAGTAAATTGGCCACATACGGGCTCTTTTACACGTCGGTAATATACAGTGAATCTACTAGCGCTTCGGACAAGACCATCATTGCGGAGAAGAAGCGCCGCAAGAAACTCCAGCAGAAGGTCATTTTTTCAAACATAAAATACAATAATACTTAAAAGTAAGTTACATTACAAGGTAATAAAGCAACAAATATAAATTATTAGAACTATCACATATAAAAAAAATACAAATTCAAAATTAAAAACATTACAAATAAATGTAAAAATTATCACATAGTTAAGGGCTAAAATATTTATTTGTTTACATCCAACTAAGTACAGAATTCTACATTAGTACAATTTTCGTGACTCACCTGACTAAAATTACAGTTTCTTAATTTTAGTCCTTAACTATGCACACTTTTTTTTTTAAATTGGAAAAATTACTACAGAACCCGGTCAATAATAAAAATTGAATAGATGAAACACGGATATAATGGGTACAATTTCTTTGGGAGCTGATATTTGTTAAAAGGGCCACCCGATTTTTAAGAAACCAAGCTAAGAGCCAACTGAATTAAACATGTTATCTTAAAGAGATACTCATTTTCGAAAAGGTTATTATTTTTTTAGTATTTTATTTTCTGTTACCCACAAAATCACATAAAATAAAATAAATGAAATAATCACTATATTTTTGCGATTTTTACTTTACATAGCTGTGTTATCATTTGCCACATATTCTTCCCACAAAATCACTTAACATAAAATAATAAATCATTTCACTATATATTTTTGTTTTTTACTATACGTAGCTGTGCCCTCATTTGCCTCATACACATATTTTTCCTGAATAACCAACATAACAACAAAGCCAAAAACAAAGTTCAGGATTGGGTGCCATATGAGCAAATACATTTTAATTTTATCCAGACTTGACATAAATATACAAATGCCTGTACCTATTATTTGATCAAAACACCTTTCATTTAAGATATCATCATGAAGTTTAATTTAATTTAAGGCATTTCTTGTTGCACAGGTTTTTTCTCTGTAGTCTAACCTAATCTAATTAATGTTTAAGATATCCCGAAAACATCATGATTTCAGCAGAAAATACTGTTTGCTGAAAATTAAATGAAAATCAATGAAATGATACAATAAATAATGTGTGTATTATAACCATTTTTATGGCCAATTATATTTACATTTACATCAGATATACATGATTTATGTCAAAATGTATTTAGTGTTGATTTAATAAAATGAAAAAAATAAACTTGAAAATAGAATAGTACATTTTTTATTCTCTTATTTTTTTTTATATATAAGGATAAATTACCATTATTATGCACAAACCTACAATTTTAGTATAAATATATTTCAGGTTAATCTTTGTTATTCGAATTTGAAAATCAAAATGTTGTAGGTAATGAAAGAAAAGAGAGGTATACAATTTAAAACAGTAGATATGGTTGAAAGGACGTGGAGCAGAGTGGTCGCAGACAGGGAGGAATGGAGAAGACTAGGGGAGGCCTTTGCCAGAAGGCACACAGAAATATGATCAATATTGCAGTTACTGTAGTATAGTTTTTGTTTGTGTAATTTTTGAATAAGAGCCTATAAATAAATAAATTTATTAATAAAATGAATGAAATTATACATAGTGGTCAACTTTAATGTTTAATTAAATTACCTGAACGTCAATTGTAATTAAGCTACGCTATATCCCTACCAATATTAAAAATTTAAGTTTAAGTTGTATAATACTTTAATACATTAAACATACAATATAATAGACATTAGTGAGAAACCCTGTGGAGCAGTAGCGGCAAAACACAGGAAAAAAAATACAAAAGAAACTTAAATGGGTGATTCCACTGGCGTTTCAACCGCTGTCAGTCCGCTGTCGTAAGTATTTAAGAAATAGACGATAATATACTTAAAATTCGATCAATTGTGGCAAGAAGTACGATAACAGTATAGCTCTGTGTGAATGTTAGCTGCTTGGTGTAGCTCATTCTTTCAATATTTATGACAGCGGACTGATGGCGGTGAAATGCCCGTGGAATCACCCATATATCTTTCTGTCACAGCATATAAACGTGCATTTTTCAAAAATTAATAAATGGTAATAACAAAATATTTATGTCCCAGTATGTGCTCTGTCATAATGCAACCCGCTCTGTCTGTACTACATCAAATATTATCATCTTTTTATTTTTTGGCAGGGTAGGGTCACAGCAATGAAGGCCATTTGCACTATAATAGTTGAAGCATTCTCAACGCTGTACGATTACAGATAACGCACCTTCAGTAGGACAAGGGCACAATTGCCCCTATAATCATATTGTACATCTTGCCTTTGTTCTACTGAAGGTGCGAATAAGGTTTCCCATACAATATGATTCCTATAACAGACAGCTGCTTTATTTTATAGGAGGGCAGCATATTAGTACAAATTAGCCAACAGCAACTCCAAGATGAAGTGTTGTCTTTGTTTTAATTATCTTCATGTGCTATGAAAGTTCCTTTGTTTACATAAGACACAATGTTGTGATTAAAAATAGGGACATGCACAATATATTTTATAAAATGGCATGTTTAAGGGTAGAAAGACAGCGCGAAACTTAGTTAACTGAGTACATGTACTAGGAAGTTATGAACTGGGAAGCAGTAAACACATAGATTAGACGCTCGTTACTAGCCCCCGGTGGGTGAACTCACACGCTACCCGCACACCGACGCCGTATCGTTACACAATGATAAACGAAGAAAGGAATGCCATAATTGCCTATCAAGTAAACTCCAGTGACATCGCTTTTGAGGTTATTACGAAAATCACCAAGTTACTTACCTCTTTCGACTCCCAAAGATCCTTCCCGAGAAACTCCGAGACCTTATTTAGATGTTCACACGTCACGCCTATATCCATTGTAATAATTATATCAATAACACAAATACGTAAATAAGAAGTTTATTGGTACACTGAAGAATTGTAAATAAAGGACATGTTTTACGCGAATAGTGATTTTAATGCGACATTTTTAGCACCCAGACTAAAAAATAATAATTCTTGATAATAAGAGGGAAACATTTCGGGGATAAGGATAATAATTGAATTAGATTACAGAAATTTTCTACAACACGAACCCTTTTCGTGACGAGCGAAAAGACAGTCGGTGTTGCCTATGTAGAATAATATAACATAGTTAATCAGCTGATACTGTCTGGTTGAATATACATTTTGGTAAGTGGTACAAAAGCTACAAAGTTAAAGCTTAAAACTTTTTTGCTACAAATTGTGTTTTTAATCAAGTATATTCCATAAATAATAGCAAAATATATAAATAAAACCAATAAAGTGAGTGTTTGTTTCGGAACATACAACAATGTCAAAATTATCATATGTCAAACTATTGTTTTTGTTCTAAAACCATTTGCAAAATATACAAATAACTTTAATCTTTTAGTGCACAAAAACGAAAAACGTATAAAACATAAGTATTATTCGGGTGTAGTTAAATAATTACCTTGAAAAAACAATGTTTAACATATAGTTTTAAATGCTGTAGATGGCAAATAATATTACATTGTAAGATTTTGCAAGCCTATTTTCGAGTACACGTTTTTGAACGGCTTTTGTCTTGAATAACTTTGATATTCTTCATATACTATTGGTTTGTTTATTATTTAACAATCGATACGTGGTCTTAATACATTTGAGATTATAAACTGAACTAGACTATTAAGATGACATCAGCTTCGTCCAGCAGCGCCCGCTCGTTGTTTGCGGAATCGAAGCAACGCCTGGCAGAAAGGGTACAGGTCAATATGAACAACATTTCATCACTAACTCGGCAGATTCATAGAGGAGCTAGGACAACCGAGGTAAGCAAAATAACACTGCCAACACTGTAAATGTTCAACTTTTGTGACATAAGTTAAGTTTTCTGTATGTTTTATGAACTGGTTGCTCGGACGAGAATCGGCCATCATAATATATCAACGACATTAACAACGACGACTTAATTCAACGTTTCTCCATAACTTAACTTTCTTGATTCTCAATTAAGCATTAACTCCGAAATTTGTACTTACTTTGTGTATTGTGCAGTAAACTATAAACAAATGAATAATAATCACTCAAGGGTTATCTAGAAGATATCCCTTTATGGGATTAGTTTACCTTTGTACACAATTTTTATCTTTGTTACTTGTTGTGACTTTTTCTTTTGTACAATAATGTTATAGTACATAAATACTTGAACCATATTATAGCTCACCTGATGTTTACGGAACTTTAAATTTGTTGTTCTTTTATATTGGAATGACTGGTGTTTTTATTATGATTGACTTCTTATCTTCCTTTTACGTAAAGAGGGAACTCTCATGATTATATTTGTCTCTCTTTAAAGCCTTGCTGTCAAAAACTGTTAAAAAAGCTTGTTTGAGGTAAGAGATTAATCTATATAAAGTTTGTGAGGTTGTCGGGGGTAACCTCTGGATGTACTGAACCAATTTCGAAATTTGTTTTACCAATAGAAAGCTACGTCATTTGTGAGTGTCGTAGGCTATATATTAACCAAAAAAAAGTTTATTGCCCAACAAAGTGGGTACGTACGGGAACAGCTAGTAAATATATATTATAATGAAATGTGTGAACAAAAATGTATAAACGTACAATACAATACTTGTCAGGTTTGTTATATACAAATTATGGTTACATTTATTTTTTTACGAAGTTGCAATTTATGACCAAATCCTTTAGTAGGCCTAGGTATGTACGTATGTATGTCCACAAGCCAATTTTTTTGTCTTTTCTGTAATGTTATCATTGTAAAGTTGACTATTGTTTGACATGAGCTTATTTCAATCATTCCATCAGTTAAGGGAACCCGTATTAAAGGCACTATATTTCAATTCCAGCTCCTAACGAAAGCTGCCCGTGAGTTCATAGCTACGGAGAATCTCATGGAAGGTCTTGAACAGAACCTCAAAAAGATGCACCTCATCAGCGTCCATATGGGCTATCAGTTTGAAAACATCCACAAGTCAGCTCAGATGCTCACCGAAATCAGTGAACAGGTTGATGCTATGCAGAAATGACCTACGAGCTTTGACTAAATAGTCTCGCATCATCATGACTAGCGCAAATTTTATTTGCTCATTGCTCCGTGTGTCTCTTTTATTACAGACTATGTAGAGGTAGAACAACATACTCGTAACTACAGCAATTCATGCTAGCCGTGTTTGAAGTATTGATTATTTATATGGACAATGAAAAACATATGTATTGACATATTTTATTTGTATTATGAAGTGTGCAGGAAGATTTATAGATACTGTGAGGTTATCCTCGTAAGGCCCGATGTCCTAAATTTAGGACATCTGTCAAAGTGACTTGACTTTACTTGACTGACATAAGATTCTTTTTCGAACTAACGAAATTTGACGTGGGCCTTACGAGGAATAAAAAGTTTATGTTATAAGGTTTAGTCAACCAAACAGGTTTCTAGGCTAGTATGGAACCATGTCAAAGTGATATAATCAATAGGGTTACGACTTTTGGTGGTATACCGTGCTTCTAGAATCCATGGACATTAATGTTGGCCTTCAGTAATGACATATTTCAAAATTCATTCAATTTGTTAAAGCGCTAAGTAAACAAGTTTAAATGAATTTTGGTACAGGGGATATCTATGCTGTGCATTACAAAAAATAATTAAATATTAGTAGGTATGGATTAGGGAATGCAAATAACCGGTTATAACCGGTTTTAACCGGTTTTAACCGGTTATTTTCATACAAAAACGTCTAATAACCAGTTAAATTGCATTCCCTAGTATGGCTAAACCAAACTGAAAATGTCTTTAACGTAATAGAACCAGTAATCGACAATTATATTACAGAAGATAAGGGTTATTCATTTGTTTTGTAACACTCAATTTATGACCGTATGATCTTTGAATTAAGAGTTAAGTGTCGATTATTGGTGCATGTCAGCTTAAAGTGTGGAACACTGGTGCCATTACCTTAGTTCATTTTGAAATAATGACAATACTGAAGGCCAAAATACTCTTATAATAATTGGGAAACAGCAACTTTATGGATTCTAGAACTACGGATATTTGTTTGATATACTACACATACTCGTAAAAGTATCGACTATACCAAAGCTTAAAATAAGCTTTAGCTTTGTAAATTGAGCTGCCTCAAAATCGCAAAAAGTAATTACTTGGTGCTCTTTTGGACGTGACCGCATTGGGCCACTATTCTGTCCGGTATAACCACATTTCCTTTGGCATATTATCGTATTGTTAACGTTACAATAGCTTTTATGTACTTGACAGTAATAGCGGCCGAGTTAAAAACAATACCATAACACATCAATGATGATGATGATGATGATGATAATGATGATGATGATGATGATGATGATGATGATGATGATAAAGATCCCCCGTCAGTAAAAGAGACACGTATATTAATAGTTGATCGCTGGCGGTTCACACCGCCGACGAGAACTCTTTCCACTAGTTTGTCGAAACAAAATATATAGATCCCGTGTCAAGAAAAGAGACACAAATACTAATAGTTGATCGCTGGCTGTACTCGCTTCCCGCTCATCGTCGGCGGTGGGACCAGTGCCCTATGCTATGCAAATGACAACTTAATTGATACGACACAAAGTCTCTTTTAATCTTGAACTTGTGACGGCTGTAGCCGTCGTGGCGTCAGTGGCATGACTTTGACAGCCAGAGCCATCTGTGGCGTTCAAATGTTTAATTAAAAACATGACGTAGTAGAAATGACACTGCATTAACGTTGTGTCAGCTTCGGTGTTGTCAATCCTTTACCTTAGGAAGATTAGATTTAGATTTAGATTTATTTATTTCATAATATAAGTTACAGTTATATTGCACACATGTCAATTATACAGAATTCAGAATTCAACATTAATACAATTAAAAATTAAAACTAAACGTATTTAAATTAAAAATAAACTAAGCTACTTAAATATTAAAGATATAAATAATAATCACCACTATAAAAAGAACACCCCCTCTAGCAGGTCCGCTCGCGGCATGGTCCCCATGACACTGGCTGCATTACCTCTCTGGATAGCTAGCCCAATCCTTTGGGAGAGGTAAGCGCCAGCTCTAGGATCTCCGGAGGATTCTATGAGCCGAGAGGACAGGGCTTTAAAGCTATATAATATATTATATCCTTTACCTTATATTTAGATAGTTGGTACCTGATGGACCTGATGGTAATCAGGTGGCCTGAGTGCTCGTGTACCATCTTGCCATAAAAAAATGACGGCATTCATACGAGTACCATAAGTTCGAGTGGTGATTAATGAACCAGAAATTACGTATAGTATAGATAATTTCCTTCATAATGTTGGCATGGTAGCATGGTTATAGGCCAATTGATTAGGTACTCAATTAAACGTAAACAAAGACCACGTGATATACTTCGTCAGCCAATAGGAGCATAACACCGATACGTCAAAGCTCGACAAAACTGTTCTGATTGGCGGTTTACAAGTCGCATGGAATGGTTTGTTTATATTTTGTAAAGTACCTAAACAAATGAATTATTGTATTAAGGATACATTTTAAAAATATTGGTCATAATATTATGATGTGATTAAGAAAAAGTCATAAGTGTAAGGTTCGAGAAGACAAAATTAATTTAGCAATTGATTTTATTTGATTATCTATATTTATACCAGTGACTGTGGAATCTGTATTCTATTATTATACTATTGTGTACTATTATATTATAACACAAGTTATTACTAGTATTATAAAATTATAAAGTCTAGTTAATAATATAAGGCCTACTCGAAATCCTGTTTTTTTAAATTCTTTGTTGCCGCCATTTTTTTTACACTTTTTTAGTGTTCCGTACCCAAAGGGCCCCAATGAGACCCCATTTACAAGCCTCGCTATCCATCTGTCTGTCTGTCAGCGAGCTGTATGTCATGATCCGTAATAGGTAGACAGTTGACATTTTTATAGGGTGTATTTCTATTGCCGCTCTAAGGATAAATGTGACGATATCTATGAAAAGGGACCTTCTTGTCGATGGCGCTTCCGCCATTATTAAAGATGCTCCGATATAAATACATCGTCGCGTGACGCAGTGCGGCGTAAGCGCCATCGACAATAAGGTCCCTTTACATAGATAATGCCACAAATATTTATGTCACTAGTGCATAATGAGAGGCATTAATATCAGAGTGTGGTTTTATGAAAGTTGAGTTTCATAATAAGATTACACTAGTGTTTTAATGCATACAGGTCACAGCTCATTAGAACCACCCGGCACCCGACCAGCACCGCCTCACCTCTAGCGATTAGTATTCTTTATATGAATTTGTATGGGCATGCGCTCACTACATCAACTACGCTACGCCGGGTGGTTCTACGTTACGTAGTTGATGTAGTGAGCGCATGCCCATACAAATCCATATAAAGAATACTAACCGCTCGGAGGCGGTGTGGGCCGGGTGCCGGGTGGTTCTAATGAGCTGTGACCTTTATTATGTGTATAGTCGCATAATTACATAACTTTATCTGCATGCATATCATAAGTTTTCTACAATATGTGAGAAACCTGCATCTGTAGTGGCCCTGTATCTTAATGTACCTGCATCTTAATGTTCACTTTAAAGTATCGGTCACCGATACTTTAATGTGATATTAAGGTGGAACTACCTACATCAATAACCGATACTTTAATGCCATGTAATACTTTAATGTTAACATTAAAGTACAACGACCGATACAGGTTTCTTAATGTAGGCCATTTGCTCATCGTCTCTGAAAATATTATAGGGAAGGTGTGATATGGATGTACCTAGATTAAAAAAAAGGGGACCCCATACATAGAGTCCAACTTGCACTTGTCTGAGTTTTTATTTAAGATTACTGTAAATTGAATCGTCACAGTAATGGTGTCCAAAAAAGGAAAATGAAAATTTTTCATGCACACCTAATTCTATTGACAAACTTAAATTTACTGAACTAAACTTACAATATTTATTTGATAAAAACACACTGCAACACAAATAAACATAATCAAACATTTTGACAGAAAAAAACTAATGTATAAAAGGATAGAACATTCTACTTACTTACTTTTATATACTTATATTTATATATACCTAAGTAGCGAGTTTATAGAGATTAGTTACCCAAATAGGATTTACTGACTTAATAAATTGTTTGTGTAAATTGATAATTAACGGTGCAATTCAAAGTTTTTGATCAAAACGTAGCTGAACCGTATGAAAACATAATAAAACAATTCAGCCAAACTTATCATCGAGAACCCTGTGAAAAATCCACAGAGCCCGCCTAAATAACTGACTAGTTCATACCAATACACCGTGACGTCCACCCTGTATATAAACAAAGTATCCTCGGTATAGTAGAAGTTAACTATAGATAGGTTACCATCATTCATGTTCAGGCTACTAGTAAATGCTGTACTATCGGTTAGGAGATGCAACACTCTATTAGGCATGACTTTGTATCTCGTGGCTGTGCAGTCAGGCAAGCACTGCGGACAGTGTAGGGAGTCCTCTCGCTCGATCTCCAACCCTGGAAGATCCTGAGGCGGGTAGACGAATAGAAGCTTCTGGCTGTACTTGTTCAGACAGTACAGCTCTTCGAGAGTACACGCTGACACGTTAGATCTTCGCGGTAAAAAGAAAGGGACACAGCGGCAAAGACGCTCAATGGTTCGCATTCTGCAGCGCACCAGGCAGTTACTAAGACTATAGTGCTTGTGGAATTGGTCTTCCATTTCATCGTTGAATTTACATCCTCTTTTGTCAAGAGGGAACTGTTTGATAGCTTCAATAGAGTAGTAACCGCTTGGCTCTATTTCCATGTTGTATCGTTCTCCTGCTGAAACCAATCTGTGGACGAGACCGCCAGCTGTTTGATCCGCATAGTCGTAGCGATCGAAGACCAAGATGTCGAAACCGAAACCTAGGTGCGTTGCGTAGAGATAATCATTTGTGTTGGCATTCAAAGCCACCGCCAGACCGTTATAAGGGTTAGAATCGTTAAGGATGTATGGAATATCGTAAGAATCCGAAGGATCTTCAACCAACCTTCCAGCTTCAGTGTTGTAATAGTTAAAAGTGCAACAAAAACCGTTCTGCGTTCTGTCCATTCGGAATAACTTGCTGCAGATTACAACACTGTTCTTCCAGCTGCACTTAACTAGAGTCTCTTCGCAAGACGGCGTTAAAGATAGTAATAGTTTAGATATGTCGGCTTTCCTAATTAAAATGCTTGTATTTACTATATTTTCAAGTTTTTCAAAGTAGATGTTGAGTTTTGAGATCGCCGCTCGGTTTGAATACGAGTAATCGTATAGATTACCGAGCATGGTCACAGTATCCATCAGTTCCTGCTTAGTAGAGAATGTAGTATTATCGTGCGAGTATAATACGTCGACTAGCCGTTCAACCGCTGATTTCTTCAGTCTGTTATGGTTACAAATGGCTATGGCTGGGAATAGGATGTTTTCTACGGGATAGTCAGCATCCTCTAAGGTCGTGTAGATAGGCTGTTCATTCTGAGACTGTATAGTGGTGTTGAGTAAGTAAAAGAAGCCGAAAGTAGCGCAGCAGATGATGGCTAACCATAATAACTTTTCTATTACGCTCTTCGAGTCATCTACGAGAAACCGGAATCCGCTCAGAGACGAGTTCGCCATGTATTCCAAGAATGTTTCATGAATGCTTTTGCTTATAATCCGTTCCCTGTCATATTTCTCAGGTTTCTTCTCTTGAAACTTAACAGTCTTTTCAACAGATCTCCTTTTTAGACGCTTTGGCATGTAAGTAGGTGCTAATTCTTTATCATGGAAAAATGTGTTACGCTGCTGTACCTTTTTGAGACTGTCCATTATGCGACAGTATGAGCACCTTAAAGCCCTCAATAATGTGAAATTATTTAGTTATTACCTACTTTGTTTTTTCTTTTGAGATATAAAGAACTGTATTAGATAGTCCTACAGCTTTTCACCAAGTTCAGGCGAGTCGGAGCTGAGAATGTTCTCTCTTATGTCCTTATTGCATGTGTGAGTAATTGAATTTCAGTCCTAATCTAACACGGCACTTGAATAACTAATGACTTAATAGCTATTTGCTACGTTCGTGATTTTATGTTATAATAATGCCTAATTGCTGGTTATGCAGGCCTTGTCATGGCGGTCACCAAACAATTACGATTGCTGGGCTAGCATTCTCATTTTTCGTGCGTGTCGGCTAAATTAGGTACGAGTTACCATGTTAATGCAGAACAAGATCATGTTCTGGGGGAAAAAAATCTGAAACAACTACACTCTGATTTTTTCAAGATGGTGCCTGTGACAGCCGTATTTTGTAATTTCTATCACTTACTAAGGTGAACGTACGAGTGCTCGACATGCGAACAGAAAATATTTATTTGCGTCGTGATATTATGGTCAATTATACATCTACACAAAACATTTTCATGTGATTTGGGAGACGTGACCTTTACTTTTGTTAGTTGGAAATTGTTTTATATGGTGACCATATAGAAATTAGTCAATCGGATTGTACGAGTAAATGTAAGTAAGTGCTTTTGCTGGCAGTCGTTTTCTTTATTTGAAAATTGGTGTGTGAAATATGAAAGCCACAAACATTTCTCATCGCTTAAATGAGGGGGTAAAAAAATTGATGTTAATCTTATTTTATTTATCGCAAGTCAAAGTATGGGGACGAGTACTAGTACAGCGACGAGTACTAGTACTTCCACCTTATACCTACTCACAAGTGATGTGTTTAAAAATAGGCGATTAGGTAATTATTTAAATTTCTGAACGGCGTGGAAAGGTTTGTACCGATGTAGTATTTATGTAAAGTTAAACAAATAAGTGTAACAAGTGTTTATATGAGCCGTCACAGGCACCATCTTCCAAAAATCTAATTGTAGATTACATATTAAAAAAGAAAACTCTTACACCCGTATTCACAAACAATACTTACGGGATCCCTTCACTGAGTATTTAAACGCTCTGCGTTCAAAACAGCTTTGTGATTCGTCCTTTTGTTTTATGAGACTATTTGCGTTCGTGAGCACTGTGAGACCTCATAGTGACGTTTGTGAATCGGGTGTAAGTAACTTGCGTAAGTGTAAACTCGGATTGCTTTAGCCCTAGGGGGTAACATTGCCCACCCTTAAAACTATAACTATTTTAGTGGTAGTCATCATAAATTGGTTCAAGAATTTTAGAACTCCATAAGTAGCTTAGGTCTGATGTAACATTTAATAGAATAATTAAATTTTAAAGATGGTTTTACCCCCTAGGGCTAAAGTAACCCGAGTTTACGGTACTCTACATTTGTAAAGTCTTTTCTGCCCTGCTAATCCAAAACGCAGTATCTCAGATAAAACTCCTGTAGCAGTATCAACCTTATTACTAACAGAAGAGAATTAAAACTGCTTTGGTTATTAAATTTGGCATACTGTTTATTAGCTCAGTAGGGCAGTTTTCAAAACACATATAATGAAAATACCGGGCAAGAGCATATCGAACCTTAGTTGATTATTAGTAGGTATAAATAAATACTTTAGTCGCCTGAATATCAAGAACCAATGAAGTCTACCTAGTCGTGATAGTTTTCTTTCTAAATTCGTTATTATGGTTCCTTGTTGACTACGGAACCCTAAAAACAAGTTCAACATAGCTTAGTCTACGTAGATTCAGTAATAAGTTCTGAGAATTTTAAGATAAGTTACTGTACGAAACCGTGACTGAATCTAGAACCAGGAAGCTTTAGTATTGTCCAATCGCTGGTGAAAGTCGCAAGGCCAGCTTGCACATAGACACTTGGGCTAAGTTTATTGTAATGTTAAGGGCATGTTCAATATTTTTCAATTAACTATTAGCTAGGTAAAAACCCTTGACGGCCCTGCCAAGATGCATTGCGATAACTAGCGTTTCTATTCGTTAATATACAGGGTGGAAAGTTGAGATGGGGCATTAAGGGCAGCTACCAGATCCCTTGCTGCCACGCGAAAATGATCTTAGGAGACCTTTCCCAACTTTTTGAGTGATGACAATCGACATTCACAGATTTTTGATAAAATGTACAGTCAACGAGAAAATCATCAGAGTTGAGTATTTTTTTTTTAATGCCAATCGGTCCCATTCCCTCAAAGGATTAAAATACTCTTGGAGACCAACTTAGGTTAGGTTAGGTTAGGGTAGGTTAGGAACACCCACAAATCAAAGAAAACTTTTTCTATACATTTTAGTAGGGTAAAGGCAAAGTGGAATTTTCTTAAGCTTAAAGATCATTAATTTTTATGTGGACAACTTCCATTAGGACATTAAAAATGAGAAAAATCGGTATTCTTACAAATAAAAAAACCACTAAATACGATACAATTTTTTTGCTACATACATAAAGCTGGCCGTCATGGGTGAAAAAGCTTAATAATTAAAAAAGAATGCACGAAGGAAATTTAAATTTTGAATCTAGAACAGTGACGATATCTGATGATTTATTTCAATTCTTTAAGTATAAAGGACCGATATGCGTAAAAAACCACATGCAAAGACCTTTCTTCTCTGTTATTAGTGTTATTACCCTATTAAATGTATGGAAAACGTTTTCTTCGATTTATGAGTGTTCTAGTACTCTAACCTCAGTTGGTCTCAAAGGGGCGTTTCTTTAAAAGTTTGTACCTAGTTAAAGGCTAAAATTAAGAAACGTTAACTTTTCCGCTGAGTTACGAAAATTAGTTATACTTGTTATAAGATAAATGGTGGTATCTCAGACAAAACTCCTGTAGCAAGTGCAAGCATATTACTAACGGGTGAGGATTGAATCTACTTCATTGATTGAATTAGAGATACTGCTAATTGGCGCTGAGAGGTAGTATATAAATGTACGACTAATTTTCGTAACTCAGCGGAAAAGTTAAAGTTTCTTAATTTTTGTCCTTAACTAGGTACAAACTTTTAAAGAAATGCCCAAAGAGTGTTTTAATCCTTTATGGTAATTGGATCGATTGTCATTAAAACAAAAATTACTCAATTCTGACGATTTTTTTTACCCGTTTTAGAGCTACGGTGCCAAAGAACGCCGTAGGGTGATGTTGATGGAACCTGGCTTTACGACGAGTAGTTCACTGGTGGAACTCAGCGGCCGATAAAAGTGTATAACTTTGTACTATTTCTTGTAATGTGTCAAAAGTCATAATTAGGCGTAAAATGAATCGCCATTGCAAGGTTCTCTTGACAAAGCAAGTTTTCACAAAAAAGGCAGCAAAAAGCCTTTCAGGTACAACTTTGACCCTTGCACAAATGACCGATACTAAGATTAAGTACTCAAACACAATTCAAATGAAATAACAATCATAATGTTATGCCTTATAGTTGAAATCGTAAGCGGTTTTTAGAGCTTTATAGAATTCAACACAATATACAACTGTATATATTTTCAATGTTTATGCGTTCTGTATTGACCTTTAGTAAGTTTCACTTTTGTTGCGTGATTTGTAATTGGATGACTCCTTAGGTACTGTTAGTTATAGCTGTTATAATTTAATAATGGAAGCTTTGGGTTGTATACTTTGATGCCTATTTTAAATTAAAAAAGCAGGCAAGAGCATGTCGGACCATGCTCAGTGTAAGGTTCCGAAGCCAAATACAAACAAATTAGACCTCGCGACAAACTTAACTTTGCCGTTGGAAAACTGTTATTCCCTTACACCGACATAGGTCGCGGTCAGTTTACCAACACATTTAAACCGTTTGTAACTCAAGAATCAATGAAGTCTACTTAGTCGTGATAGTTTTCCTATTAAATTCATTATATGTGCTTTCATTTTAGATATTTTTCAGATTTTTAGTATTCGTAGTTTTGGCTGTAGGGGGGGGGGGGACACTTGACTCTAACAAAAATTAGCGCTTTAAAGCTAAATATTTGTAAACGTGTAACTTAATCGAAATACTGTTTCCACAAACCCACAATATTTTTGAAAGACTTATCCAACGACACCCCACACTATGGGCAAGACGAGAAAAAAAATACATCCCCACGTTACGTGTAGGGGATTTAAACTAATAAAAAAAAAAGATTTTATTTTACCACTTTGTTGGCGTGACTAATATGTATATTCATGCCAAATTACAGCTTTCTGGTACTAAGGGTCTCTGAGCTAGGCTGCGGACGGACGGACGGACATGGCGAAACTATAAGGGTTCGTAGTTTGACTACGGAACCCTAAAAAGTAGAGCAGCTTACACAATAACTGGTTTGACTATACGATGAAGAAATATAGCAATAGAATGACAGTGTGTACTTAACATAGGTTTGCTGACTGCCCTGCGTGGAGTACCGAGCGGGACAGCTTGGTACATGAGGTTGGACCGGACCTTTCCCCTTCGGCCTTGATTAAGGCAATGTTAGGAGGCCTTCGTCCTATATAATAACCAGGGTATCAGAAGCCTTGTGTAACCCTCGAGTTCCAATATTACAGTTCCAACGATCCGTGGGATGTCATAACCGGTAATGTTCCGCGGTACTCCCGCGCAACTAACGAGCAACGGTCAGTGTCGCCATACGCTTACGCAGTTTGGAGCTTGTTATTATCTGTGCAGTGCATTTTTTTTTGCCGGTGTTAGTGTTCCCCCCCTCCTTGTCCGCCAGTCGCTTTGAAAAACGTCCAATTTATCCCACCACCTCCTGCAGTGCTTAGTAGATGTACAATAGTAGGTACTGAGCCTCTATTCAGTTATGTATGGAAATACTTTATTGGGGTTATTCCCACCTGTTACCACCAATTTGTTACCACTGGTAACAGCTGGGAATTTTTTTCCCACCTGTTACCACTAAAGTACTCTGTGGTAACAAGTGGGAATATTTTTCCCATTTGTTACCACTAAAATATTTGGTGATAACTACTATACCAATTAGTTTAGTGGTAACAGCTGGGAATTTTTATTCCCAGTAGTAACAGGTGGGAAAAAAATTCCCAGCAATTACCAGTGGTAACAAATTGGTGGTAACAGGTGGGAATAACCCCTTTATTGCACACGGGAAAAAAAAACAACACAATGGACAGAAACTCAAAAGGTAGGTGTTCGAGATGACGTACTCGTAATTGCAAGCCTATGCTATATGTACCTACTCGTAAAGGCAGTGGATGTAACAAGTTGTAATACTAGCAAGCCATAAGACAACAACCATAGAGACAATTTTATGCACATAAACGAGATGAATGTTGTATTGAAAAAAATGGTAGTAATTTCGAATACATTCATACTATAATATTATAAATGCAAAAGTGTGTCTGTCTGTCTGTCTGTTACCTCTTCACGCTTAAACCGCTGAACCGATTTAGGTGAAATTTGGTGCAGAGATAGTTTAAATCCTGGGAAAGGACATAGGATAGCTTTTTTCCCTAAATTCATCCCCTAAGGCGTGAAATGGGGGTTAAAATTTGTATGGAGCTAATTCATCCCCTAAGGGGGTGAAATGGGGGGTTAAAATTTGTATGGAGATACTTAAACCGCTGAACCGATTGAGATGAAATTTGGTGCAGAGATAGTTTGAATCCTGGGAAAGGACATAGGATAGCTTTTTTCCCTAAATTCATCCCCTAAGGCGTGAAATGGGGGTTAAAATTTGTATGGAGCTACTTAAACCGCTGAATCGATTTAGATGAAATTTGGTGCAAAGATAGTTTGAATCCCGGGAAAGGATAAAGGGTAGTTTTTTTCCGATATTAATCCCCTAAGGGGTTGAAATGGAGGGTTAACATTTGCATGGAGCTATTAAAACCTCTGAGCCGATTTAAATGAAATTTGATATAGGGATATTTATATGTAGTTCCGAGGAGGGGCATACGATAATTTTTATCCCGAATATCTTTCGGGTTCAATATTTTTTTTATGGTCTATTTTTTCCGATTTACTTTCATGAAATTTGGTATAGAGATAGTTTGTGGCCCATGGAAGATGATAGGGCAGTCTTTATCCGGGAAATCATCATTCCCTATAAAATTCAAATATTTCGAGAGATATTTTGAATCCGTAATTCCGTTTTCATCACTTATAGGAAGTTTTTAAGATGGAATCAACATTTTAAATATGTACCCCCTTATTCATAAATGTCCATCAAACCTACTACGGTAATATTTATTCAAGCTGGTTAGTGCCTTCCCATAAGTTGAGACTTAAAGTTGGCGTTCCAGTCCTGTTGATGCGAAATCTTGACGCACCGAGACTCTGTAATGACACACGACTGCAAATTACACACCTGGGACGCAATATTGTAAAAGCAATCATTATGACAGGAACAGCAAAGGGAGAAGATGTACTAATTCCCCGTATTCCAAAAATCCCGACCGATTTACCATTCCATTTTAAAAGAGTCCAGGTCCCCCTAAAGCAGCATTCGCGATGACAATAAATAAGGCACAAGGACAAAAACTGAAAGTTGCAGGTGTACATTTAGTTTAAAATAGTTTTTCCCATGGACAACTATATGTGGCGTGCTCACGAGTCTTAAGTCCACAAAATCTTCACGTGTTAGCAAAGGACGGGAAAACAAAAAACGTAGTTTACAGAAACGTGATAAACTAAATTATATGTCGCAGTTACTAATAATTTATTTATCTGTTCATTAAACTCTGGTTGTACACGCATTATTGATGATTACAAATCAAAACCATCATTTTCTTTTCTTATTAAAAAGTAAGCAATGATAAAAAATCAGCTTGGATAAAAAATAAGCTACCCAAATTGCTAATTCTACGCAGACGAAGTCGCGGACAAAAGCTAGTACTAAAATAAATTAAACGATATGAAAACAATGGATTTTATTAATTTTAGACATCATGTTTCATAGTACGTAATATTTGCTGCTTAAGACCTACACAATCGATCATTATCATCATCATCATCAGCCTATATTAGTCCACTGCTGGACATAGGCCTCTCCCATTGCACGCCAACGAGCACGATTCGTGGGCACTCTCATCCAGCTCTTGCCAGCCACCTTGCGAAGATCGTCGCTCCACCTAGACTGAGGGCGTCCTACACTACGTTTGCCGATTCGCGGTCTCCACTCAAGAATACGATAACTCCAGCGATTATCGGTTCTGCGGCATAAATGACCGGCCCACTGCCACTTCAAGCTGCTAATTCGAAGGGCTATGTCGATAACTTTACACAATCGATATCTGAATAGAAATAGTGTTAGCTTTATTTTTCAAAACGTCCGGGTTCGATTCCTGATCTAAGTACAAGTTTTTTTAAATGTAGGTATGAAACACTGCATTCATGAATGCAGTTTTTCTTGTTACTAAAATCGATGACATGGTTCCTGAGAACAGATCTTGGTAGAGTCTGACCAGCGAATCGTGACACAAAAAAAAGGCGGCAAATTCAAAATAATCACTACCTGGTAACACGAAATGCATAGCGACTGGATATGTACTCATAATGTGACAGCTTGTTTCATACGTAAAATTGTTGCCATATCAAGAATTTAAAAAAAATGCTATTGTCACGATTCGCTGGTCAGACTCTATGTCTTATGCCGGCACCACACTTCGCTATTCGCTATTCGTTATTCGGCTTATGCGCCTACCTTCGACGAAGTGTGGAGGGTTTATTCGTTTATGTTTACTTTATTCGCACGCATAATGCATAAGTGCGATAGCAAATATTTTAACAAATACGGCGCAGCCGCATAACGAATAGCGAAGTGTGGTGCCGGCATTATAGTTTCAGACTTTCCCATACTGACCGATCTACCTAGTCGGGCCATAAGTTCTGTTACTGAGATTTATTACAATTTAAAAAATAAATTAAAGGAGTTTTTTAAAAATCTGTATATTAAATCAAAACATTGATTTGTGTAGAATAAAATTAAAAATTATGTATTCTAAACTATTGCAATTATTTGATGTACAAGCTTGAAGTATTCCCATTTCGGACGAGAAAATAATAGTTCAATTTACGCACGACGATTATACTGATAATGGTCACAATTTTTGTAAGAGTTCTTGTAGAGAGTTCAAATTTGCGTGAAATATTGATCAGACTTTTAGCTTTAAATTCTGATACAAATGTATTTCATGCAACTTTTAAGAGCCGCTTGTACACCGGTCAATCTTGATGTCTCATTAAATCGACTTTACGATTTCACATGAATTCGCAGCAATACGAAAACACACCAAATCTCTTGCTTCATAAGTTGGAATTGAGTCTTGTTGAAAAATATAATTTTAGTCTCTAAACATACACAAAGATAGGAAGTTTTATAATATTAAACAAAAAAGTTCTTTGGTAAACAAAAATTAACTTGTAAGCGTTGTCAAAAAGTGAAATTTACAGAAAAGTCATGCGTAAATTTCATCGTTGCCGGCTGTGAATGTTAAGAAATCGTCTCGGAAATTGCGGCGACTATTTAAAATGATTATTTGTTCTTCAAAATGTACATTAATTGAGCTTTTAATTTTTAAATGTAGGTATTGAAATAAAAAAATAAAATTAGTTAGTTTTATTTTACTTAACCTTAGTAACAGAACTTATGGCCGGACTAAGTAAATGTTGCACCCGGTATGAAGAAACTGACTTACTGACTGACTGACATATCAACGCACAGCTCAAACCGCTGGGTCTAGAGATTCCAAATTTGGCACGTAGGTTCCTTATGAGGTCTAGTGCACTAAGAAGGGATTTTTGGAAATTCGTCCCCTAAGGGGTTATAGGGGGAGTAGCGGGAAACTAATTCTACGCTTACTAAGTCACGCGCGTCCTCTAGTAGATAATTAAAAGCAAAAAGTAAAATGATAAACTTCTGTATAAAGCTCTGTTGTCCATGGATGTGGTGAGGATGAAAGTGTATATTGGTATTGGGTGGGAGCTCAAACAGGGCCAACATTCGACTTTGTTTTCTACCCTATTTTTTTATGTGAAAAAGGAGGCAGATGAGCGAGTGAGCCACCTGAGGGTAAGTGATCATCGCGACCCACAAACACCCGCAACACCAGAGGAATCGCGGGTGCGCTGCCGGCCTTTGAGAAAAGAGTAGGCTCGTTTTTTGAAGGCCCCCAGTCGTATTGGTTCGGGAATACAGACGCCGAGAGCTGATACTGTCGTATCGCTGTTAACGTACCTATCGTTAAAATTTTGATAGATCTTATTATCTTAACAGTAAACACGCCCAAGTCTTATAAACAATAGGGGTGTTTTCTGGGTAAAAAAGTAATAATTCTAATTAGTCCGTCAGTAAGATTATCAAAAAATTATGAACACGTATTTTTAAATCAATTGTCAATTTTAACGCGCATCAAAGTTCGGGAGTGGGTGCTTGTGACGTCACAACGTGGTATAAAGTGTGCCACGGCGTGACGTCACGCGCAACTTCAACGCACTTTATCTTCGTCATTTTATGTTTAATTGACAAAAGAAAAAATACGATTAGAGCGTTAACAGCTGTCAAAATGTATGAACTAGCAGTCGATTAACATTGATTAAATTTAACATCGTATGGTGAAATTGGTACTTAATAAAGCCAAAAATATTTGTTATTTTTTTTTGATAATTTTAAAGAAGGACTAATTAGATTTTTTTAGGACACTAGCCTATTCAATTGCAATAGAGGCCCAGAAAGCCTATTTAAGATGCAAACGCTGCTAACGTTTCTATTTTCTATCGACTCGAAATGTATGGAGTTGGCATAAGCAGTCTACGCGATCCATTAGCGGCCTGCCCACGTAAAGTTCGGACGGCGGGAAACGCCACGCGCCATTCCAATCTTCGCTCCGAACTGTACGTGTAAATGCAACTGTAATAATAGTAAAATGGTAAAAAACGGTTCGGACTGGCGCGTGGAATGGCGCGTGGCGTTTCCCGCTGTCCGAACTTTACGTGTGAAGGCCGCTATTATCAGTACCCTTACCATGAGTTAAAATTACCGTACTCACTAGCGATTCGGATGCTCTGTCTCTCGCCCTCTATAAGAATACTGCGAGGGAGGGAGCATTCGACTCGCGAGCGAGTACGGTAATTGTGAGTGTTGTATTGTAACTCATGGTACAGATGTAGTGAAATACGAGGGGCGGCTGATAAGTAATCTCCTTGGTCAGAAATATATACAAAAATAATGCTGGCTGGTATGGATTTATATTCGTTTGTTATTCTATTTTCAAAATGTATTACATTCATTTGTTTATTGCATCACGTTTATTTGTCTCCTACAATTGTTTCAAACATGTCGGTAGAAAAAGTGAAAATGGATAAAATCGAGCAGCGTGCGGTGATTAAGTTTTTGACTAAAGAAGGGAATACGCCTTCGGAGATCAGACAGCGTATGTTACGTGTGTTTGGCAGTTTGTGTTCTTCCGAATTTGTTATAAAGTTTTGGTCAAAGCAGTTTAAGTTAGGTCGTGAGAGTCTGGAAGATGATCCTCGTAGCGGAAGACCAGTTTCGGCCGTCACCGATGAAAATGTAGCCAGGGTGAAAAAAATTATATTAGAGGACCGACGAGTGAAGCAGTGGGAGATAGCTAGAGATGTGGGCGTCAGTAAAGAGCGAGTCAATGAAATAATTCATGAGCATTTGAACATGTCCAAGGTTAGTGCACGTTGGGTCCCCAGAATGTTGACTGCATTTGACATGGAGAGGCGTGTCAAATGTTGCGAAGAGTTTTTGGAGATGAGTCGAGGGAAAGAGGAAGAAATAATTTCTAGAATTGTAACATGTGATGAGACTTGGATTCGACAATGGGACCCGGAAAGTAAGCAAGAGTCGTTACAGTGGAAATTTAAGGATGAGAAGCCGCCTCGGAAATTCAAGGTCTGTCCATCGGCAGGTAAACTTATGGCTACAATCTTTTGGGACACAGAAGGGATTTTGCTCATAGATTATTTACCGAAGAAAACTACAATGAATGCTGATTATTACTCAAACTTACTATACCAACTAAGAGAGACAATAAAAGAAAAACGGCGAGGTAAACTAAACAAAGGTATTCTGATTTTGCACGATAACGCACCAGTGCATACCGCCCGCACAACGAAGCTAGCAATTAAAGACAATGGCTTCGAAACCATTGACCACCCCCCTTATAGTCCAGATTTAGCCCCCTGTGACTATTTTCTGTTTAGACTTCTCAAGAAAGACCTCAGGGGACGAAGGTTTATGACCGATGACGAAATGAAGG
Organism: Acleris literana; assembly: GCA_946894065.1. Lineage (NCBI taxonomy): Eukaryota > Metazoa > Arthropoda > Insecta > Lepidoptera > Tortricidae > Acleris > Acleris literana. The sequence continues at coordinate 4,754,103 of OX335688.1, read as the reverse complement.
CTGCGGTTACTGACTTTTTTGACGACAAACCGAAAGATTTTTTTTTTAATGGTTTAAATTCAATATTTGAAAAATTTAATAAGTGCATTTTACTAGCAGGGGACTATATAGAAAAATAAAAAAAAATTAGCCACGACAGTCTTTTGTTTCATTGTTAGGTAGATTACTTTTCAGCCGCCCCTCGTATCCTTTGACATCGTATTTTCTATTTGTCATGCTACTTTAGTCTGACTCAGTACCCATCAAGACAACGTGGGGGAACGTCGCATCGCGAGAGTGATAATCGATATATAGTGTTTAATACCAGAGTATTTTTTTGTTAATTAAGATTAAGTTTGTTTTCAGCTCTTTTTAACAGTTTTTGTCAGCATTAAGACCTGGGAAACTTTTAGATCGACAAGCCTGTGAAATTATTTTCAACATTTATTTATATTCCTTCTTGTTTACCTACACCTAATTTCTATACATATATTTGATCGTGGTGGTTTTAACATCTCGGTGTGATACACTTCAAACTCGTGGTTTGACATTTGACACTGATAACTAAAGTACTATATTTATTTAATACAAACATGTCACTTAATAATTCAATAATTCATAGACACGTCGGCATCATTCGGAAGTAGACGTGAGTTCCGAGTTTTCACGATGTGAAAGCATTTTTCACTAGATCTGTAAGGGTATTAGGGTACCGCTTACGTCAAACCTATAAATTTTCTCGACTTTCGGAAATCGCTTTAGCGTTTTGAATCTCGACTAGAACAGTTCTTTAGAATACTCCCCATGCCATACCAAAATCAATTTGACGTTTCATATTTACCTTAAACACTTCTATTAAAAGTTTTTGCCATACGGAGTCGTGCAGAGTTTGCCATTGTGCCTATTGCTTGCTCTGATTCTTTGACTTTCGTTTTTTTTCGCGACATCAGCCATTATTGTATCGGGCACGAGGTTACGTAACCGCTTTGACGTTTTGATATAATTTTTACAGCTTTGTGTAACAACCATGGTAACTTTACGGTTGGGAAACTATTCCAACTACCTTAGCTACTTGTGATAAAGCATCGTTTTGTGTGAATATGTTTTGTTTACAGGAAAGTTAAGTTTGCGCAGAGATTGGGTCGTGACTACAGAAGCGACTGGGGAGTTACGCAAGTTGAAATTATAATTATTTACGTCGAAAGTGGCGAATTAGCTGGGAGTAGGTTTGCGGTGGCAAATATAGGTCGGGATGGAGACTGAAATAGGATTTGAGACCAAAAAATCTGTATACCTACATTATAAAAATGTGCCGCGGATTAACTGATTGACAGAGTAACATCTGAAGGTAGAGCACGAACAACAGTCAAGGGTAAAAATAAAGATCCGCACAAAGGTGCAAAAATAATTACACATACACAATGTGTACATATTTTAGCACCTGTGTGCGGATCTTTATTTTTACCCTTGACTGTTTGTGCTCTATTCTTATTGACATAGTAATAAGGTTTGTTTACATATTTTTGAGACTTTGGGGTGTATACGTATTTATGGCCTTGACTGTATATACTTCTCTATTTTCATGTCACACCCGCCATTGTAACAGGGGCTCTATTCTCCTCGGTAAAACCATATTGCTTTTCACATGTTATCGTATGGTTTTTAGGCTTCCGTACCTAAAAAGGAAAAACTGAACCCTTGTAGGATCACTTTGTTGTCCATCAGTCTGTCTGTCTGCAAGTCTGTCTGTCTGTCAAGACCCCTTATCTCAGGAACGCGTAGAGGTATCGAGTTGAAATTTAAACCATATACTCAAGTCTACAGCTGTGAAAAAATCTAACTTCTACGCTAACATAAAAAAAAGATACGGCCGTTTTGGCCGTAAAAACCGTATATTTCGACACTTTCTAGGGAATAAAAATTTATAGGGTATTTTTTGTTGACCTAGATCTATGAAATTTGGCAAGTTATACCGGAAAATATATAAAATCTAAATATAAGAAAAAATCTGTAACTATATATTTCAATTAAATCACAAAAAAACAGGGTCTTTATGCAAGGAACGGCGGTTCAAATTTTGAATTGAGTTAACCGTGCCATGTGCGGGATCCTCGTTGGGCGAGTTCGATTCGCACTTCGCCGGTTTTTAACTCGGCCGCCATTACGACAAGGAAATAAGAGCTATAGTAACTTTGACAATACGATAACATGTCAAAGGCAATATGGGTAAACGAAGAAGAATAGAGGTGGAGGATGGTTTTACCAAGAAGATTATATTCCCAGGGTTCTATTACTAGAGGTCGGAATAGGTAGTGCTTATTAACCTAAACTTGTTGCATCTTCATTCAATAACGTATTCCCATCTCACTCGCGCATGAATGAACATGAGTCAAGTTTAGGTTAATAAGCACTACCTATTCCGACCTCTGTCTATTACATATATTCGATGAACAAAAAACTCCGATATTTATTTATAGGTGAAAAACTTAAGTAAATGACCTCTTGCATGTAGTTGCGTACAAAACTAATATGGAATTTACTTCAAATTTCAAATATAGAATGTCGAACGGTCTATACAGATCGCATCTTTAGAATTATAGTGACCTAATTCACAAATGTTGGATTTCGAGTTAGGTCTCTATAGTAATGAACATAATTATGTCTCGAAGTCGACCGCTAATTTTTTTTGAATTAGGTCACTATGATTCTAATGGTGCGAGATGTGTTACAACCAGCGTGGCCAGATCTACGGAAAAGTCTGTAGATCTACGGATTTCAAGCCTTGTACACAGACCTACGGATTTTATTGAAAAATCTACGGAATTCCAAAAAAACTCAATTGTTTACTAAATATGTAACGTAATAATGATAAGTGAATAAAAAAATATCTACTTATATGAATTTTTGTATTAACACATATCAATACCTTATATGTATGTCGCATATTAACGTAGACGTATTTGTCCAAATATTCGTCTTGCATCTCTTTCACAAGGTAAAAGAAAGCCGCGAATACCTATAATTTAGCGATGGGAAGTGCAGTGTAGGCATTACTCATTATGCTTCACTAAATAACAATTTAATGGTTGTACCTACTTCACGCCTTCACGGGTAAATACGGCGAAGTTAAAGTTCCACCTTATGTTTAGGTCAGTTATTAAAGCTTAAAAAAAAGTCTGTAGTACTACGGATTTTTTTAATAGTAATCTACGGAATTCTACGGATTTTTGACCTTCAACCTACAGATTTACAAAATTCTAATCTGGCAACACTGGTTACAACTACATGCACGAGGTCATTTACTTAAGTTTTTAAGTTTTAAGTTTGACGACACGCTGGCCTAGTTGGCAGTGACCCTGCCTACGAAGCTAGCGGTCCTGGGTTCAAATCCCGGTAAGGGCAGATATTTGTGTGATGAGCGCGAATATTTTTTCCGAGTAATGGATGTTTTCTATGTATTTAAGTATATATTTCTCTATGTAAGTACTTAAGTCGTTGTCTAGTACCCTTAGTACAAGCCTAGAGCTTAGGTTCGGACTAGGTCAATTGGTGTGCTCTTACCATCGAACACCATTTTGTTTTTATATATATATAAGCAATGATATTTTATATTAAGATACGTCATCTGCGCTCAAAAGCGTTCCTCGAAAAGGAAGGTAATTGCCTTCCTATCGTTCAGTCGCGCCGTGGCCGCTGACACGCACGCGTCAAAAACAGTAAAGTTTTATTACCGAAATGCAACAAATATAAGTCATAAAAAATGCCGTCTTATGTTTTTCGAGGCTGCCGAAATTATACTGTAACTATAAAAGGAAGAAAGGATGTCTCATTTCATTCGTAAGTACCGTAAATATTTTTTACATTTTGTTTTACATCGCCATACTTTGTTTAATTTGCACCGGTGGCGTCACTATCACCTGTGAAACATGAGCTACGCAATTAGATATCGAATGAGTGCGATAAAGACTGGTAGCTATATGGCAGCCATGAGCGGGCACACCGCGTCATTCGGGTATGCAATTTGAAACAACTATTTATCTCTTTCTAACAATAGCGTTCGCTACGAATTGCCGTCTTTGTCTGTAGAAATATGGCAAACGTAGCAACTGTCAGTAATTGGCGATGGTTTCCGAATGCGTTTAGTATGAGCATTACGTATCTAAATATAAAATATCATTGTATATAAGAGCATTCTAAATCTAAGCAAACACATCATAGTACCTACATAATTAAGTGATCCATAATTATGTCTCACCGCAAATCTCACTTTCGTCATATACTGACTAGGTTGTCTAGTGAAACTTGATTGACCATTAGTTGCTTGGGAACCGAGCGCGTGGTAGGAGTGCCACAGTATCCCCATATAGGGTTATGCGAATATAAATTATAAATACACATAGTCACTGTTACGATATAATATGTGCAGTGAAATTTATGTAACTGATACATAATTAGAGTCCTTAAAACATGAGTGTGGTTTTATAAAACGAGCCAAATGCGAGTTTCATAATAAGATCACACGAGTGTTTTAAGGGTTAATTATGTACACTGTACAGTTGCATACATTACTTTATCTACACACATATTAAAAGTTCTCTAAGATGGGTTCAGAAGCTGACAACTTGACGACAAAAATTGTGGCAAAAAAAAAGTGCTGTGTCAGAGTCCTTAAAGGGGTAAAAGTGTTGTCATTTGTAAAATTCATACATTTTCAAGGTGAGCGGCCATTCGTAAAAGTGGCAAATTATGATAGAATTATTAAAAATAAACATATTTTATTATGTAATATAATACTCTTAAGTGCATCGGAGCCGAGATATTTAAATAATCATACTTGGGCGTACTTTTGTACTAAAAACTGAACATTTAAATCTTTAAAATCTCCGCTCCGATATTATTTAACGCCATAAATTATATATATCTATATGTATTTAGAGGTCCTCTAAATAACTATGTAAGAATCATCCGTGGCCGCTGAAAAAAAATATGATAATTTTCTTCAAACAAAGGACAATGCTAAAAAAAACCCAGCGTCGATTAAAATCAATCATATATGGTTAGGTAGAGCATATCCAATAGGTCACAAATGTGTAATTGGTTTTTGAGAAAACAATCCCCAAGTATTAAAAATAACTATATTATAAAAAGCAAGCTTTAAAAACCCGACTGCATTTTTTATACTGTCGTCGATATACCTACATATGTTAATAATTGTCATTTGGCCATTGTTGTTATTTCAATTTTAACAGTTTAGGTATCCTATGTCACCCATGATGACGTAAGGATTCTAACGATACCTCACACATCTAAATCGGTCAAAAGATTTAGAAGTTATAGTGGAATAAATAAACTCTCATATATACATACATACAAACATGAACCCTGAAAACATTACACTCGTTTTTTGGGGCAGTCGTGTCAATTTACCTTTTAGTAATCAACTTAATGGAAAAAAGTGAACACCTTTTCTGATAAGTTGATTACACGAAGGTGAAATGTTATAATATAAAGTTATATAATGTATAATCTCATTAATTGAGTATTCATTTGTACCTCCAATCAACTTTGATTTCAAGAAAATACTTTAGATATTACGAAACACGATAATAGTTCCTAACGAGGACGACGCGTTGCCCTAGTTGGTAGTGACCCTGCCTACGAAGCTAGCGGTCCCGGGTTCGATTCCCGGTAGTGGCAAATATTTCTGGGTCTTGGATGGTTTCTATGTATTTAAGTATATATTTCTCTAAGTATATCAGTATTTTTATCATAGGCTAGTACCCACAGTACAAGCCTTGAGGTTAGTTTGGGACTAGGTCAATTGGTGTGACATTTTCCCCTGATATTTATTTATTTATTAAATGAGGGCGGCACTGGATAGTCGGTGTTTGCTCGTTGTAGTCCCTAACGTATAAGCTAAGCTAGTCAGCTAAAGTAAACAATGATTTTAATGAACCTACGGCATTAATGATTTACGGAAGAGTAGTCTAACAAACGTCGATTATATTATATATATCAACATCTTGCGAATAACGTGATGTTACGATTATTTCTAAATAACTTTTTTAGAAAAGTACTTCAGAAGAACGAAAAACACAGCATTGTCTAATATATTCTACTACATCAAATAAACCTAATTACATATTTATCCGTCACAAAACAAGCACATCATCAACATAGGTATTATTTTCTGACTACGCAAAGTTTTCACTTTTTTTAATACTTGGGGATTGTTTCCTCGAAAACAAATTATACATTTGTGACCTATTTAATATGCTCTACCTAAACCTATATGATTGATTTCAATCGACGCTGGGTTTTTGGTCCATATATTTTTTGGCATCGTCCAAATACCCAATGCCCTTTGGGCACCTTAGGTCAACAATAAGGTTGAGTTTCCTATAAGTTACAAATAATGTGGCATCTCTAATGACATTGACGACTTCAAGCCTATTTTTTTTTAAATGGGTCCCAAAATATTCTCTAAATAAGAGACAGATGTGAAAAGTTTTGACTAAAGAGACAGATGTGAAAAGCTTTGACTAAAGAGACAGATGTGAAAAGCTTTGACTAAAGAGACAGATGTGAAAAGCTTTGACTAAAGAGACAGATGTGAAAAGCTTTGACTAAAGAAGATTTTGAACCGACACGCTTAAATCGCGTATCTGTTAATTTTTAGGGTTCCGTACCAATAGGGTAAAAACGGCACTCTATTACTAAGACTCCACTGTCTGTCTGTCACTAGGCTGTATCACATGAACCGTGATGACGACAGTTGAATTTTTCACAGATGATGTATTTCTGTTGCCGCTATAACACAAATACTAAAAACAGAATAAAAAAATATTTAAGGGCTCCCATACAACACACGTGATTTTTTTGCCGTTTTTTGCTCGATATTAATAACGGCAACAGGTAGACGCTTGAAATATTCTCAGAATTTGGAGTTGTATACTGAAAAATAAATTATTAAATAAAAATAAAAATAATGTTTAAGGGGCGGCTCCCATTCTATAACACTCACTAATTTCAGTTCGTATAACATACATGACACATAGCGATCATAATATATATTATCTTTTAGTATAAGGATTATAAGATCTAATATCGTATGCTATACTCAATAGGTAGGTAGGTACGGAAAGGAGCGGGTAGAGTCGAGTTCATAAATATGTGTAAACTTTAGTACCTTGTCACTTTAATCGCTATGACAATTCATATACTTATGGCAGTTTAAACATGACATTAAATAAATAGACAAGGTAATAAAGTGTAAACATATCTATGAACTCGACTGTACCAGAAAAGTCTTGCTTGTAATTTGTTTTAACTACCCAGAAAATGCCACGAGCAAGACGTATCAGGGAAGAACCGACTCGGTTAGGTTAGGTTAGAAGGCCAAGGCCGTGGCCTTCGAGGGTATTTCTTTTTCTGCCCAGAAAATCCAGAAAACTGCTGCCAGTAAAGTAAGTATTAAAATCGTTCTATAGGCGTTTATACTATACGTGCATTATGTTTTTTGATGTTAGATTAATTGATTTATATATGTTTTAAATCTTAGGTGTCATGAACCTTATACGTTTTAATAGTTATAGTAATTGATATTATATATTAATAACGTTATACTTGATGGAAATAGATATTTTGAAATTATATCTTTCGTTCATTATATCCAGTGAACGTTATACTAAACATGTTTACACAAAGTGAGCGTATATATTGTGAGTGTTATATTATCAGTTGTTATATCTTGTATTACTTACCCATTTTTAACAGCTGTCCAATGATAATGATGATATGATGTTATAATGAAAAAAAAACTACATTTTTTAATTTTCTTCAAGATTTTATTTAACAACTTCGTCGGCTTAATTAAAATGTGTAACTAAGTATGCCAAATTACAGCTTTGTAGCACCAAGAGTTTCTGAGTTAAACCGCGGACTCACGGACATGGTGAAACAATGAGGGTTCCTTGTTGACTACGGAACTCTAAAAAGGAAAAGAGAGAGACTAAGAAGAAGTTACCTAGACCATTTTAAAATTTAAAGCAGGCACGGTGCCGTATCAGTGTGCTAAAGAGAAGGGTCGGATAAAAAACTTGTAATACCCCTTTTATTTGTTAGGGGTTAATAAATTAGTACCTTTTAGGTTTAAAGTCAGGTCCGGTCGCTGTTTCATTTCTTGCGGCGCTATTTCTCAGTACTCTCCTCTTGGAAAGTGACGGTAGAATCAAACATGTGAAAGTGCCTAAAGCAAGAAAGAACTTACAGAATAACCCCCTTATTCATAAACGCACAATAAACCTATTATAGTTAGGCTGGGTTTTATAAAGATCCGTTAGATCAAATTTCGGTCAGGAATGTCAAAACTTGTATGAAGTTACTAAAATTTGACGTGACATTTTTACTTACGGGCCTTTATAAAACCGGCCCTTAAAGTATTCTATGATATCTTTGGTAAAATTCAAATGTCTTACTGAAACAATGACAAAGCATTTACAATTTAGCTATTTCGCGTTTTTAAATAAAAGGGTTAATGTTTTCATTTTTCTATTAATTTTCATCTTTAGTATTTTGTTTACGTGTCGAAAAATCTTTTTTGCAAATTCCTGCCGTTTCAAGAAAATTCCTTGTTACTCTGTCCCTACACAAGAGTAATTACATTTTAATTTTCAGAGCTTAAAAAAAAAAAAAAAAACCCTTTATTCGCTGATCTCTGTTGCTAATTACATACATTAATTAAATATAATATTGATCTATTACATCATATTGCAACTTTAGCACCCAGCATCAGGTTGTCCTTGGACATAGGCCTCCTCCAATTCGTGCCATTTATTTCTATGTGTTGCCTTCTGACTGAGACGCCATCCTCAGAGCTTACTAACTATCAAACTGTTTTGGACTCTTTAAACTTACCTAATTATATTTTTCCGGTAAATACTGATGTTTAGTCGATACAATAAGGTTGCGAGTCTGGGACAGTCACGCAACACTAGACCACGGGTTCTCAAAGTTATTCAGTTTGCGGTGCAATCACATATATGTATGTTTTTTTTAAATTTATAATATTCATGTCAAAGAGTTAAGCGTATCTCAAATTTAATATAACAGTAGGCCTAGATAAGTTGCATTCCATTCTAAACCGACCGACCGATTTCTATAATAGCTTTTGTAAAATGCAACTTGGCTAGCTCTAACGTTTGGCAGAAACTCTTCTTCCTGAACCGTGGTTGTTTTCTTAACTATTTATTTATCCATAAATTATTGTCTGGTACAGTCAAGTGCAAAAATATGTGCAAACGCAACATGTCAAAAATATGTCCTAAACAACAGCACGCAGCACGTTTTTTTTGTAATAAGCACTTCGTAACATATTTATGAGAGGATTCTTTCGATACATATTTTTGCACTTGACTGTACCTTCAGTATAAGCCTACGACTCGGATTATTGCTAAGTGAATTTATGTAAAGGATTCCTGTATTTAAAAAAAGTATTCAGCGTGGCTTTCCATTTGACTTCCTAAAATCGATATGATCTATGATATCAAAACCTTTCGATTGCAGGGGCACGTTTTATAAAGCGACAAATACCTGCTCGTCATTGGTCGAGGTTGTGTCAAATGGAAACTTGTAACCTGTAAATTGTAATTTGTAGCTTTATAAAACAGGCCCCAGATGTCGATTGTACCTGAAGGTAAATACTAAAAAGCGGCGCCTTTCGGCAGTTCAGCCTCCTTCATGGCGCCAAAGGCACCGCAGTGCATACTTTGGGAACCTCTGCCCTACTAAACACACTCGAGATAAGATCTCTAGACAATGTATCGGAGCACGGCATTGTTTTGTCCACACGGTGATGAAACGGTTTCAATCTACGACTTGGAAACGGGACATTTAGTTGTCGTTGTTGTGCTGTCTTCGGAGTAGTGTTGGTAAATACTCAAGTCCTTGGAGTCTCAAATTCTAAAGGCCGTATTAATAAACTCATCTTGGCCGAGATGTCGGTCACAAGATACGTCAAAGTAAACGTCAAACCATAGAACACTGTCATTTTTGACGCATCTCGAGACGAGCATTAGAGTTGAGATTAGTTTATTAATACGGCCCTAAGACTCGACTTAGGTTTTTAGACTCTAGTCATTGAATCGAAGCTCGAGTTCTTTTAATCTTGGGAGGGACTTGAGTCTTCTGTAGTCTTCGATAGAGACTCAGTTTTCTATAGAGACTAGAGTCTTCTATAAAGACTCGAGTGTTTTGTTTTAAGTTTTAGTTAGTTCCTACTTATTGTTTAAAATCATTTCATGTATATATTTTTTTCAAACTTTTCTGGAACATGCATGACATCGTGTCAATTTCATTAGGTTGTCATCTTTCATATATTTGAATAGAAACTTCAAAAGTGAGTCTTCATTATATAATTCGAGTCTTTTTGATGCACACATACAGAATGAAAAATAGTACATTATTGCCTAGGCATGGAAGTAGGCAATTGCGGGCCGAGTATTGTTTTAAACGAACGAGCTTGCGAGTCCGTTTAAAAATACGAAGCCCGCAATTGCTGTTCCTGCCGAGGCAAATATAGTGCTTTTCTCAAAAATCACAAGTTTTTTTTTTGTGTTGGAGTAAAATCTTCATCGCTTGAACTCATTTTTTTAATTGCATACAAACAAACTTCATGTGAAAAAACTATCACTCTTTACCGCCTTTTTGTTTATGACAAGGAGAATCGCAAGCTTTGTTTTTTTTTTAAAACAAGCTATTCCAGACACAGATAAAAAAAGTTATGTTTCGAATAAAATTTGGATGTATAAGACTTGTGCCCTAATTTTATTATGAGCTTTTTCACTTTTTAAAAAGTTACAAGCTAGATAGTAATGGAATTTGTATGCACCATTGCGGGCTTGTGTAGCGAGCACGCAATGTTTTTTTTTTTAAATTTGAGATCTGTCAGTAAACTATGTCCTTCGCGTCTCAATATGTAGATAGTAATGTCAACATTTCCTGACATTTTTGAGAAAAATCTATTAAAAATACGTATCTTTTATAGTTTTTTTTCATATGTGCATCAAAAAGACTCGAGTCCTATAATGAAGACTTGAGTCCTTTCTAAAACTTGAGTTGTGATTTCAGTACTCGATCGACTCGAAAAAGGACTCGACTCACGACTAAAAAGACTCGGATATCTTTTAAGCTCAGAGTTCCGTAAATATGACTCGAGTTCTTACAATGTAGACTTCAAAAACTCGAGTCGTTACCAACACTACTTCGGAGCCGCTCAGTACCGAATCGTCTATGTAGCAAAATGTCCAGTGACGCAACTGACTAAGAAGCAAAATGTCAATGTAAATTGGCCATTTTGTGAAGATGCCTAAATCGTAAAATACACAATTAGCATATAGTCCATAAGCGACACGGCTAGATAAGTAGTCTAAGTATGTAAAATGGCATATGAAGGGTCCACGGAAAGAACATGTCTAGTCACATTAGTAACTTTTTGAGATATCGTGATTTGAAAGTTAGGAAACATCCTATTTTGTACGTAATTTTCGTGTAGAGGTTTTTTTAAGAGTGAAAAAATACAAGACAAATGAAGATTTATATCTTAAACTGAAAGGTAGGTAATCGTTCATTTCGTCCTCTAGCTTTTGAGAATCAAAACTCATTTTTTAAAAAAAGTGACTAGACATGTTCTTTCCGTGGACCCTTCGTATATTGAAGAAGTCCTAACTGCAAATTACCTAATGTCGACTTAAAACCTGGGGCTTGGGCTATAACTGCTTTCGATAAGATTTAACGATGTGCTATTCCTGGTATCAGCTTTTTTGACACAAGTAATTTGGACATTATGCTACACAGACTTAGTGCTATTTTGAGGTTCTGCGTTATGGACATTATGTTATGTTAATAGGGGCTAATGCTAATGACGCCTGATATTTCGCTTCTTGGTCAATTTGCGTCACTAGACATTTTGCTACTTAGAAGATTCGGTAATCAGCCTTCTGAGCAAAGAACTTCTTGAGGGTTCCAGTATCCTACCTCAGCTTCAAATTTCTTTTAAACTTAGGTGAACACTGCATCCAGGATTTTGCAATAATTTATAATGCTTTCGCGTACCAATAATTTGTTTTGACTTATGAGTAACCATCTTGTAAAAGCGAGAGAACACTTGTATATATATTATTGAAATTTTTAATTTTTTTTTTGTAAAAAGTTAAAAAATATTTACAGAACAAGCAGGTGATTACAGAGAGGGTATTATTTTACAGTTTGAAGTAACTTTACATTTTAAGTTAGTAATACATATAAATTGTATTGCATGACAAGAAATATGAAATAACATTGAGATCGTCAACATGAATACTAGTAATTAAAACATCATTCAGTTAAGTAACATTTTTAAGTTTGGCGCGTAGGCGTTCATAGTACGTGGGACCTATCCTATAACACGCGGGTTCTTACCCGCAAGTGAAATGCAAGAGTAGTGCCTAGGTTTCACCCCTGTTGGCATTCGTGGAGTAAAGAAATTCCGAATCACATCAGATCAATCGTATATCCTCATTTGAATCGTTAAGCAACCTGGTGTTGATTTACTGATTACCTCGATTCCAGTGTGAACACGCGGTAGACTCGCACTAAATGGAGCGCGACGCTACCAGTACGGCTTGTAACGCGCGGACCGGTGTTACCGCGTTGTAATTGGTGTTGCGTCAACCGTTATGTTAGTAGGGTTATGTCAGGATGCGACTGGTTTACAATATTTTAAAAGGAAATGGTTTAATTAATTAGTCAATATAACAATGCCTTTTACCCAACTGCAAGAGAATATCTCTATTCTACTCGGTAAAACATAAAGGCTTTTGATATGTTATCATATTGTGTTGAACTCGGTCGCCTTTACTGTCAAGTAAATACGAGCTATCAGAACGTTGACAAAGAGTTGTACGTAGAGGGAGTGTTGATCATAATTTCCGAAAATCAAATTTTATTGGTTGCTTACTTTCCATTCCCATTTTTTTCCCGATCTTAATTTTTTCCAACCGCATATTTACCTTTCCAAATTTCACCCAATTACAATTTTTTCCCCTTATAATTAGGTCGAAAAAGCAAGGTAGGTTTAGGGTTATGCTAGTTTTGCAGCAGGCCCGAAGGGCCAAACCGCGCATAAGCAGGAGCTCCGCGAAAGCGGAGCTCCGTCGAAATTAACAAATTCATTTCTGGAATGGTAAAAATGCGTCAGGGAAAAACGAGCCAGTGAAACAACACGAGTATGAAAAATTAAGATCGGGAAAAATTGGAATGGAAATTCTGCTACCAATAAAATTTGTTTTTCGGAAATAATGGGCCCCACTCCCCAGTGCTACCATTTTCCTAATCGCTATTGGTAATCTTCGTTTTTCTATGACACACGAGTGACAAATATGTCATTTGCGAGTGCGAGCCAGGGACCAGAACCGCTTAGCGCGAAATGGTTTTTCGATATGGTATTTGATAGACTTGTTTTTATAAACCCCAAGGATGCGCTAAGCCTATCGTCGACTTAGTTCAATGAAAGGGCAACCAAACGATACAGTTAATTCGACTAAGCGCTAACCCTATCCCAATACCCCATCGCCTGTTACCCTATTCAAACTTAATGGAAAGGTTTCAAGCTGATGTAATCTCTATGCGCAAGAGTTTCGACTTATTATTGCACTACCCAACAATTAATAGGGTAGCGGCATGTAGTAGCCGCTTAAGTGAGACGGCCAGAATTCGCCCGAATGCGCAAAAAAGAGAGAGGCGATCAATGGGCAACCCAGTCAATACTAAGTGCTTAAATATTAAACTACCGAAACCCTAAAGAACTTGTGAAGCTCTACGAATACGGTTAACTAATTCAAAGGGGTTTGCCCTAACGTCAAGGTAACTCGGTCATAGGGTAACCACATCGATTGGATAACAAAATGGTAGGGTTAGCCTATCGACAGTTGTAATCAAATGAAGGGGTTTTCCGGTCCCTGGTGCGAGCGTGATACCGATAGCCAGCCGAAAGCTATTAAGAAGCTGGGAATACTGTACAGTCGACTACAAGGGGTGTTTACTTATACAGGGTGTCTCATAAACCGACGTCAACCCGCCTACGGCTGATAGAGCAACTAAAAAACTTTCGATTTAACCCCCCCCATTTTTCGATTTGTATTTTTAGCGATTTTTACTAGTTTCGGAGATATTGATCATTTTAATTTGACACGAAAAATCCTTAATTTCATATGAAGGATTTTCCGTGTCAAATTAAAATAATAAAGGAAAATTACAAAAAATCAGATTAAAATGGTCAATATCTCCGAAACTAGTAAAAATCGCTGAACATACTAATCGATAGCTTTTTAGCTGCTCTATCAGCTCTAGGCGGGTTAAAGTCGGTTTATGGGAAAACCTGTATAGTATAGACGACAATATCAAAACATTTAGGGGTTATTAAGGTTTCTTTTTGTTAGTAAAGCGACAAGCTAGAAAATGCCAAGACAGGTGCATAACGAAACCGAAAACGATTTTCGAAACCGGACAAAATGGGAAAAAATTATATAAGCGCCGGACGTGACCGTCCGACAGTTAAAGTCGCCTAATTTTGAAAATGATAACGTTTGCAGGACGGCTACAGACGGCGAGGCAGACCCAAGCGGAGATGGGATGACATGGACGCTTTTCTGAAGGATTGGCCGAAGATTGCCATAGACTGAGAGGTGTAGAAATCATGGGAGGAGGCCTTTGTCCAACAGTGGGGCACTATATTAGGCTAATAAATTATTAATAATAATAACATTTGCAGTATGCATCTTGTCTGAACGGACTCTATTTGATAGATAAGAATCTCTTCAAGTATGGTACAGAGGGCCCTGCCAAGATGCATTGCGCTAACTTATGTTTCTATTCGATTCGTTTTTAAACCAATCGCGTCACTGGTAGATGACGTGATACGAAAAGTCAAGTGATCTATCAGTGACGCGATTGGTTTAAAAACGAAACGAATAGAGACGTTAGTTAGCGCAATGCATCTTAGCAGGGCCCTCGGGTCCCACCGCCGACGATAAGCGGGAAACCAGTAAAGCCAGCGATCAACTATTAATATTTGTGTCTCTTCTATTGACACGGTATCTATATATATTTTTTTCGACAATCTAGTGGAAAGAGTTCTCGCTGGCAGTGTGAACAGCCAGCGATCGACTATTAATATTTGTGTCTCTTTTATTGACACGAGATCTATATCTTTTGTTCGTTTCTTGAGCGAGAAAATAGTCGATCGCTAATCGCTTTCTCGCCGGCAGTGGGACAATATAATATAACTGGCATTCATACTTACATTATTCAAAGTCCTAAATAAATCATTGTGTATTTAATTATGTTTACCGATAACCAGGAAATGATACAGTCATCACAACACGATAATCTTTCATGAGGACACTTCGCAATCATTTACGAGTTACGAGTATAATTATATCTTAAATAACGTGGGGAAGTATGTTAATCACACATGTCATACACATGTAACAAATGGCAATTACTTATCACATTGAGTTCCGGACTCTTTTCCTTACACATCGCATTCCGAAAGACGTAGGGTGAGAGACACGTGATTCTTATTTTACAGAAGATAAGGGTTATTCATTTGTTTTGCAACAATCAATTTAGGGCCGTATGAAATATGAATTGAGAAAGAAGTGTCCATTACTGGTGCCTCTCAGCTAAAAGTGTCCAACATTGCTGCCGCCACCCTTCCAAATCAAATGTCATAAGTCATAATAAATAAGTCTGGGTCTTTGCCTTCGTGGGATGAAGTGGGTAGCTATGCATACGTTCTTGCTATACTTACATAATAGATAAATAGTAGTTATAGGTACACTTAGGGCCGTATTAATAAACTCATCTTGGTTGAGATACCCGTCACAAGATACGTCAAAGTAAACGTCAAACCATAGAACACTGTCATTTTTGACGCATCTCGAGACGAGCATTAGAGTTGAGATTAGTTTATTAATATGGCCCTAAGTCTTGTAACCGGGTTAGATCCAAGTAGATTAGTAACTTAGTACTTAATTTAGTTTTTATAAGTAGGTATAACACAAAAATTATTTGGACTGTGAGCGCACTCTTCGTCAACAAACTGCCCCCAGATTGGCGATTCTTTTTGTATACCTGCCACATAACGTCGATGAAACTGCAATACCGCGTAACCAACAATTGCTAATGCCGCGTAACTGAATTGTGGCAAATTTTACAGGAGAGCATTAAAATTGAATATCTTTGTGTTTATTGAGCTTAGACTTACCATAACGCTAAATAACTTTGTTAACCCCATAATTTAGCTGTTTATTATATTAAGCATCCAAATTTACCAGTATGTATTTATATAAAGCACTTACGCGGTATTACATAATTGAATAATACGTCATCTCTATACTTGTATGCACATTCGCGGAATTGTAAAAACGACATGCTCTCTCGGGGTATCGACATGACGTGACTTTGGAGCTTTCTGATTGGTTATCGACACAGCTGTCAATGCCGTCTGGAGCCTATCACAGTGCTCTACCTACAGCCGCGAAAACTCAAATTTGACACATTTGTTAGTTACGCGGCATTAGCGATTGTTGGTTACGCGGTATTGCAGTTTCATCGACGTAAGTTGTTTTTGAAAAAAAAAGGTGCGAGCTGGTTTTAATTTTAACCCGAAAATTCTAAATGAATGAATGGATGCATTGCATGCAGATGAAATGAGAATGCTAAGAGGGATGCGTGGTGTTACGCGAATGGATAGAATGAGAAATGAGTATATAAGAGGAAGTCTGAAAGTGACACCAGTGACTGAAAACTTGTGTGGAAATCAGTTGTCATGGTATGAACATGTGATGCGGAGGAATAAGGAAAATATCGTCAGGAAAGTTTTGAGTATGATTGTGGATGGCTATAAGAGTAGTGGAAGACCAAAGAAAAGATGGATGGACTGTGTGAAAGATGATATGGCTAGAAAGGGAGTGACTACCGAGATAACGACTAATAGAGAATTATGGAAGAAAAATACATGTTGCAACGACCCCAAATAAGTTGGGAGAAGGGCCGGGGAATGATGATGATGATGATAAATTCCAGGTCATTAATTCAAGGCTATTCAAGAAAGTTTTGTAAAATTTTCGAACCCGTTTAAAACTGCCCCTTCGTATGCCGTGTGCCTTATCTGTCACTAAGGGACTTAATCGTGTTATTTGAAATTGGATTTTACCCGCATAATGATAGGGTTCTAATTTTGTTTGTAAAATAAGTAAAAAATCATTCTTCCATATAGCATTCAAATTTTCATTCATTGCTCGAAACGTCAAATCACTTTCGAGCTAGGAGCAATTAAACTTGGTCACGTGACACCGAGGATGTCATAGCCCGGCAGACGACGGGATTAATTATGAGCTTTTAGCATACGAAAGGTTAAAGTTTGAACTCCAGCCTTTCACTCCAGAGGGCCTAGCTAAGATGTAAACGCTGCTAGTGTTTCTGTTTTCTATCGATTCGAAATGTATGGAGTTGACATAAGCGAACATTCCTAGTCAAGATTCAAACGCTATACTAACGTTTCGGTTTTTCATTGACGCGAAACGTATGGAGTTGGCATAATCGTTTAACGCGCTCCGTCCAGCTTCCGTCGATTCTACACATTTTGTAGAATTTCGAAAATCGATAACTCAGCGTTGTGCAACTTGTGTAACTTGATCTTGACTGGTTAATTTGTCTGCTTGCGCAATCAATACTTTACTTTCATACATCCAACTAAAATTCCTTTTAACTTCGCTGTAGTCGGTTAAACCACTCTTTTATTAGTCAATCTTCTACCGGAAGGCTAGCGAAGGTCGTCAAACCAGTAAACGACAAATTACAATACACCTGATTATATTTATGAGTGTTTATGCATCACAACTTGTCATGTGTGATGCGTCCTGCTATTGCGCGTGCGTTTAATTTCTAGTCAAGAATATTAGCCACAGATACGTTAGTAGTTATAGTGAGGGGACTGGTCAGATTATTTTATCAAAAACATTTTTTTCCTGAAGCGTATTTTCCAATCGCGATTTTCCTCATTCATGAATACTACACGCATTTTTTCTTCTCCTTCTTGTTTGAATTCGAATAACGATAATAGAAATATACGCGAACTAAGGCCCTGTTGTTTGATCAGTAGTTAAACTAACTAAGTGTTACAATTCGAAAAAGGAATGGAAAATTTGACACATTTCCTTGAGATTTTAACCATTAGTAACGTTTTTTGACCATTAATTACTTTAACTACCGATCAAACAACAGGCCATAAGTCGCAAGCAGACGCTAGTATTAGATATTACGGCAGTCTATTGTACAGTTCAAGTTAGTTTTAATCAGGGTCCCTCGGAACACCAGCGTCACGGCTTGCCGCGGCACAATGCTGAGAGGGGTTTAAACATAATGTGCATAACGTATTTCTGTCTAACTTGTTTTTAATTTTATTTTTATTATGTACTTATGGTAAATAAATCTATCTATCTATCTATCTATTCATAATATTAAAAGGAAATCCCATTCTCTAAATACTTTTGCTGCGCCCAACAAACCGTTAAAGAAAAACACCGACTGTTAAGATTATAGTTTGTTTTTATTTATTTTTTGAGCTTTCTTGTATGTACCATTTATTTAATCGGGACTGGTGGGAGACTGCCCAAGATAGGGCTACGTGGAAGGAAGGGAAGGAGGCCTATGCCCAGCAGTGGGACATTATAGGCTCTTAAATAAACAATAATAATAATAATAGCTACCATATTAAAGGCCAAAGTAATTTTCCTATACCAATCTATCGTCTGAATTTTCCATAGTCTTTGGTATACGTTCAGGCCGCCCTTACTCCTTAGCCTAGACATACAAAAAGGTGAAGGCTAAACAGATAAACAGACAATTTATTATTTATTATTTATTTATTTATTAAACCAACAACAAAAATTACAAATAAACAAAAGCCCTGCAAAAGTGTTTTAGGACAGTTTGACTGCCGGAAGACTTTAAAAGAACAGTACTATAATCTTAGTATTATACAATGTTTAGTTCGACACAGTAGGTACCAGTTAAATAATTCTAAGGCAGTGTATCTAATAGATGTTTCTTTAGTTTTTTCTTAAATATACGTTTATTTTGCTCGAGACGGATGTCCTCAGGTAAACTGTTAAGAATATTATAAATATTGATTTGTTTATGTACTGTCGGTCAAGTAAGAGATTTTGAATTGTGACATAACTTCTATTAAATAAAAATGTCCTTACCGCTTCCAGTGGCCGCCATATTGCCATTTTTCGTCAAGTGGCGCAGTCATCGTGAATTCGGCGCATGTTAGAAAAAACCGGCCAAGTGCGAGTCGGACTCGCGCACGAAGGGTTCCGTACCATTATCTATACAACATAAGCAAAAAAACGGCAAAAATATCGGGTATGTTGTTAAATATTTATTTTATTTGAATTAAATTATTTATTTTTAAAGTGAATATACAACTAAATATTCTGTGAATATTTCAAGTGTCTACCCGTTGGCGTTATTAATCACGTTTGTTATATGGGAGCCCCCCTTAAATATTTAATTTATTCTGTTTTTAGTATTTGCTGTTATACCGGCAACAGAAATACATCTTCTGTGAAAAATTCACTTGTCTAGCTATCATGGTTCATGAGATACAGCCTGGTGACAGACAGACGGACAGGCGGACAGACAGACGGACAGCGGAGTCTTAGTAATAGGGTCCCGTTTTTACCCTTTGGGTACGGAACCCTAAAAATGACCATATTCAAAAAAGGTGTCCTAAAGGCAGCTTACATCAATCCTATATATTTACTTTTCACAACACTGCTCGGAAATATTTATTTATTTATTTATTTATTAAAAAGATGAAATTACAACATATATAGGAACATATCTCCCACAAAACCGTTTGCACAGTTTGACTGTAGGATCGAGCAGTGTCTACTCTCTTATTAAATCTATAATGAATCTAAACACAATAAAGTATCCTAAATTACCATATGTTTTTAATAAGGTAACTATACAGCTTTCTACCAATCTTTGTTTTAATGGCTTCCTGCCTGATGTCAGAGGGCAGGCTATTGAGTATATAGGGAAGGCGTTTCTGGAGACACCTATCGCCGTAGTAATTAAACACCCTCGGCACAACAAACTTGCCAGCCGACATCGACCTGCGTCGCTATTGGCTAACGCACTCGCAATCGCAATCGGCTTCAAAGCGGAACAATTGTTTACATTTTGTATGAAGATCGCCTTCGGACTGTCAAAATGAAAACAATTGCGATTGCGAGTGCGTTAAGCAATAAGCCGTCTGGTATCACAAGCATCATTACGGTGTAATTGCAATTGGGTATGCTCTCGACAGCCGTGATTATTTAATACTAATAAACATTTACAACAAATTCCTATAATCCTTTTTATTCTTATCTTTATTTTTATTAGTAACTAACAGTTTTAGGAATCTTACTTGCATACATTCTAGGTTGTTTAAATTAGTTTTAGTCGTTAATCCATAGCAATCAAGAGCATAACCAATTATTGATTCCACTAGGGATACATATAAATACTTTAGTATATGCAAAGGCACTTTAAATCTTAAGTAATAAAATCTTCCCAAAAGAACTTTAAGTTTGCTATAAATAAAATCTACATGATGCGTCCAAGAAAAGTGTTCATCAACCTTGACGCCTAAATACGTCACACATTTGACGCGTGAGATGGGGTTGCAGCAGCAGTCTAAGATATGGTTATGCATTCAAGAAAAATCATGGGCTATAATGGGGGTTGACAGGTTAGAAACTTATATGGCCATAGATGGTCTTGTTTGGGGTCACAAAACGTCACTTATAAGGACAGACCAAGAATGTTTTTGCCGGCGTGTTTGCTGATTGGTCGAGAACAATGTTGTCCAACTTTAAGAACCAATGAAAATCAATCAATAAATTTTTGTGTCATAGTTCCTTAAAATGAAAAATTGAAATCGACCAATCAGAACACACCATTTTGTGTCGTAAAATATTAGGTGTATTTTTGCTAAAAGATACACAGACTAAAAACTATCTCACTGCTTTTTTTTAAATGTAATTCAAACTTGGCCCCTAATCTCGAACCACTAGAGATGAAATTAAATGGGAGATATGGCGAAACAAATACAATTTTATATGGAGTTGACATCTTCATCTCGCATGTTAGTTTATTAATCTTGAGTGCCACGAGAATAGGGGTCCAGATTTAAAAAAAAGTTATCTATGGTAAAATTGGCGGTGATGTCACATTAACATCAATTATAATTTGAGTTGGTTTTGAATATGAATTTTTATATTATTTCCTCTCAGTAGTTGTGAAAAGCACTATGTCTGCCTCGGTAGAAAGTTTATTTATTTATTTATTTCTTTAATTTATTTACTTTCTATCCTCTGCAACAATGTACTATTGATTTTGGCGGTTGTAAACATATAGAGAATGCATTTTATTCTTAGTGTTTCCATGAAATTTAACGTCGTTGTATGCAAACGCCTTAACCACGTTTTAAACTCAAACGACAGCTAACTGTTTAAAATGCCCTCACACGGCAGGTTAAGGACATAACACAATGGATACTTAACTACACGTTCTTCCATACGAATCGAAAGTACTGCGTACGACAATCACACAACTTGCTCTGTCGATGTACATCGATTCTCACTCTTATCGCCTTTCTAGTCCAGTCGCATTTCGTTTGAGTTGTATGTGAGGTGGGAAACTTGTGGGTATGGGTGTGTGTATGATTTATACACGATACGTTAGAATTGGGTTAAACGCGTTAAAACAGAAGTGTTGAGTGCTGAATTGTCTGTCATTTGTAATGCGGCTTTATGACCGAAGCATCGTGAAAACGTGAAATGGGTAAGTAATGCACTTGAACAAGACTGTATTTAAGTTAAGTGCTGTAGTAGTGAGCCTAGACTAATCTAAAATGTACACGATAACCACGACCTGCCTACGAAGCTAGCGGTCTCGGGTTCGATTCCTGGGTATGGACAAATATTTGTGTGAGAAGCGCGAGTCTTTTTTCCTGAGTCTTAAATGTTTTTATCTAATACCTTTAAACGAGCAATTCTTGAATGTATATATAAAATCTGAATCTCGGAAACGGCTCCAACGATTTCGATGAAATTTGAAATAGGGGTTCACGGGGGCGAAAACTCGATCTGTCAAGTTGTCATCCTCGGGAAATTTCGTTTTCAACCCGAGCGACGCTGGGTTTTCCAGGTACTGTATATAAGACTAAGAATGCGTTTTTTTAACCGACTTCAAAAAAGGAGGAGGTTATACGTTCCACTGTATGTATTTTATTTTTTATGTATGTTCACCGATTACTCCGTCAATTGTCGACCGATTTCAAAATTTTTTTTTTGGTTTGATAGAGTATATTTTCGAGGTGGTCCCATTGTCACCAAATCTGAATCTGATGAGAGGATCCGTGAGGAATTGAGGGAACTCCTCAAATATTATAGGCAAACATATAGCGATTTTAGTATTTTTAGTAACAAGTGCAAGTTGCATTCAGAAAGTATCATTTGGTGAAGTGGAACTGATGATGAAGACCACAGATGGCCACCGGAACTCCTTAACGGTACCGATTTCAAGGGTGGCGATAAGATATCTCGATTAAGATAGTTGAGCGACTACAACGAAGAATATTTACTTGTTCAAATATGACTATGACTTTTCTGCAGCGTTGCTTGCGGCGCGCTTGATATAAGTTAAAGTTTCATTTCAACTAAGAAGTGGGACTACGTAACAGCGTAAAAAGCATAAAATAAAATAAATGTTTTAAAAAACATAATAATAAAAAAAAAACCCTTCAAAGTTCTATACTTCTTATCGAAGATACACTTTATTTGGTATTTTTTTTAAATATGAGTTTTACCCGATATAACAAAACACGTGCTCATTATTTTTTCATGTTCTTAAACATATAATCAAAAATGGTAAGAAAATAGCAATTTTTTTTTTTAAATTCTCTATAGAAGTTAGAGGGTTTAGTAACTTTTCAGTACTTTGGAGGTTAATTTCTCCGAACGGGGTGAGTTTGGGCCGCTAAAAAAAATACGTGTCTATTATTTTAGACTACTCTCTAACATACATCAAAATAAACCAAATCGGAGCCGGACAGTTCGGTACCTTTCCTTGTTAGTTTGGGACAAGGTCAACTTATGTGAAATGACCCCCTGATATTTAATTATTTTTTAATGTACGAGGATATGCAACATTAAAATAGTTTTATAAATATTCAGAATACAACGATTAACATGAAGATGACACTAAGGAAACAGCAAACTTGTCCTACCGCGTTGTTAACATAATAGACCACCTTACATGGCCTTTCATACATACAATAATTTCATACAATTTATAATAGTCCTTATTATGTCAATGGCGTTAGACAGGAAGATACACCGGAAGAGAAATAATAATGATTAATAACAGTTATTATTTATTATTAACAAAGGCCATGGTTTCCTTGCAAAATGATTATTCATCAATTATTATATACACGCTAAAAGGTTTTAAAATAATCGTGATCAAGAATTATGAATAAATAGTAAATATCTATTTAAAAATATATGCTGTATTGCTTTAAACCTTGGAAATCATACAAGATTTCATCTTTACGGAAATTATTATGAAATAATAAATTTCTACAAATTAACGTAGCCGCGAGCTTTTTTATTAACTTGCAATATTTGTGTGTAAGTATGTATGTCAGTATCTTCCAAATGCTATACAAAACAACGATAAACATTTTAACAGAAATACACATGTATAAAAAACACAAAAGACTCAGAAACAAATACTCTTGCTTATCACAAAAAAACTTGTACATACCGGGACGCGAACCCGGGACCGTAAGCTTCGTAGGCTGCGTCATTACAAACTAGGCTAAGCCTTGGCTAACTATGTCGTCAATGTAATGTTAATATAACTTGTATATACATAGGTATAGAGTCATAAATATGTATACACGTTCCTTGACGTCAATAATATTAACACGCCTCTCTGCCATTGACAATAGGGTGTACAATTTTTATCTCATCATGCGTTCGCGTTCAGCTACGAAGTGTGTTCACAAGGGTTCAGCTGAAAACTAGCGCTTTGGCTCCGACTGCAGAACTTGCTGAGCTGAGTCCTATTTGAGTTCACACTACAGTGCAAAGATTCTAATTCTGGTCTAATCTTTTTTTTTTGTACCATGGCGAAGTGTGTTTTTGTCAAATAAAAGTTTTGAGCCTGGGCTCGGCATGTTTGTCGCATGCACCTACAGAAGTGGGCCAATGCGGCAACCTGGTGGGTCCCCCAGGACGGCTACAAACGGCGATTCAGACCCAAGCGGAGATGGCGGTATAACTTGGACGCTTTTCTAAAGGATTGGCCGAAGATTGCCACAGAGAGAGGTGTGGAAATCAAGGGAGGAGGCCTTTGCCCAGCAGTGGGATACTATAATAATAATAAATTTTATGAACTTGAGTTTGATTTTGAGTTTACACATATATTTGTTTGACGCAGTGCCGTAAATAGGGCGGTGCCACCGGTGCCTAGGCACAGGGCGTAGACTCTGGGGGGCCAGACCAGGCAGGACTATTTTTTTTTTGTTTTCTCCTGATAAGTTCCCGCTGCGCCCCTAGTGCTCGATTCCAACACATCCGTTACTACATGCCAGTATCATCAAAAACGTTTAATTAGACAAAACATCGCGCTCATTTTTAGCTTCTTGCGAAAGATCTTTCAGTAAGCTCAAATTAATAAAAACTTACTTGCGCTCGACGATTGGCTAAGAAAGGTGGACCGGCCTAGCGATTTTGTCGATTGAACGCGACATAGGACGGTGCCTGTCGTATGAAAAGGTTATCAACTATTTCGCAATGAAGAAAGCGCGAAAAGTAAATCATTAAAAAAGTTTATGGCTTGCTTTAATAAATCTTTACTATATGAACTCATTCATTTGTGGTCTCATTCATTTGTGTATTGTGTAGATGTGAATAATCTTGCAAATATATTCGAATAAACGTTTTTTCACCAATTCATACCTACTTAAACTCAATTTATATTATGCTATCTTCCTTAGACAAAACTCTACCATACCAAGTACTTAAAATTAAATGAATTTACAGTTTACTGAAACTTTGCAGGGTGTCATTTTATTATAAAAGTATGAAGACCATAGTGGCCCAAAAATTAAATCTTAAGCATCAGGGTGGGCAGCGCATTTGCACTAGTGAACTTGCGGAACAGAGGGTGGTTTAATAGGCGAAGGGTCCACTTAACATCAGATGGCTCGTCTGCTTGCTTGCCCACATCAGTTCTAAAAAAATGATTTACTTCCAAAACATTAGATAATTGGTCCACCAACACCAAGTTCCTTGTGCTTTATTTTATCACCCTGGATGAAATATAGTAGGCTTACACATAGCATTGCTCTAGGGTACCTATAATATCTAAAAAAAACAAGGGCGCAGTTATTGAAGCTCGCACAGGGCTATTTACGGCACTGATGTGACGCCACCAGCACACACCACCAAAAAGAAAATGTACAAATAAATGTACAGTGCAGGATTCCTTTCAATTTGTAGTGGACTGTATGGAGGTGGTGTGGGAACGGCTGTACTCCGTTGTCGAGGATCGAAATGATACTACTCGGTAGTCTTAGTACACGAAGTGGCCGAGGTAAGGCGCAGAGGTGGGCCGGCGGGGTAGCTTGCTTGCTTGTAGGCGCTGGGTGGTTTCGGATTTATTTTTGAGTGTGCGAGGAATAATTACTTTTTCTCAACAATGTCTGGAAATGTTGACATTACTATTTACATATTGAGACGCGAAGGACATAGTTAACTGACAGATCTCAAAAAAAAAAAACATTGCGTGCTCCTACACAAGCCCGCAATGTTGCATACAAAATTGCATTACTATCTAGCTTTTAATTTTAGGCCCATAATAAAATGTGGGCACAAGTCTTATACATCCAAATTTTATTCGAAACACCACTTTTTTATCTGTGTCTGGAATAGCTTATGTTTTAAAAAAAAACAAAGCTTGCGATTCTCCTTGTCATAAACAAAAAGGCGGTAAAGAGTGATAGTTTTTACACATGAAGTTTGTTTGTATGCAATTAAAAAAATGAGTTCAAGCGATGAAGATTTTACTCCAACACGAAAATTTTCTTGCGATTTTTGAGAAAAGCGCTATATTTGCCTCGGCAGGAACAGCAATTGCGGGCTTCGTATTCTCTCTTCCGTTTAAAACAATAATAATAATAACCGCTATTGCCTACTTCCACGCCTAGGCAATAATGTACTATTCATGGCCCCTATCAGTTTTGTTGGTATATGTGCGTAATCATTACGATAGGATGAGGTTGTCAATTGATTCACTATGGGCCACAGAATGCATAGAAATCGCTTAATAACCACGTCGTGGCTTGCTTCATAACTACATCTCCATGCATTACTGTGATTCCGCTTACGAGTATCTTTTCTTACAGATGGGCCCTTTCAGATACACTTCGACCCTTTTAGGATCTTATGTGCAATTACCCTCTTACACACAGCTGTTCGAATGTGCAGATTTCCTCACCTGTTTTTCCTTTACTGTAGCATCGGGTAATGTACTTAAGTTACAAAAACTCATCGGTACACTGTGACCGCGGGGGTTCGAACTCGGTACAATCGGCCAAAAAAGAGGTCTACCACCCTACGGTTGAAGTTCATTTGCACGTCGTGATACAACAAGTTCGATTTTCCCTTGCAATAATGTTATGACAGTGACTAGTGTCAACCTTAGCGATAATTAGATCTCACAGAAACTTCTTGGCCGACCGTAGCTTACAATCATGAGTCGACCTCCTAATCCACTAGGCCACCGACGCTCTCGTGTTTCCGCTATGGGCAGCACAGACTACTGATGTGCAAGTTTTCGCCAACAAACTGTTCCGCAGTTTGGCGAAATTTTGTAAATTCGAAATGTATTTTAACTATCTGTGAATAAAAAAAAAAAAAAGTAGCGGATACTTTCCAAAAAGTTGGAAAAGTTCTAAGAAACTTCCGGAAACTATCACAAGAAATATAGGAAATTGAAATTTAAGAGACGGAAAGTTTCAGTTCCTTTACAAAATTGTGAGAAGTTTCCGAAATTTTCCTACATGAAGTGTTCCGCAATTTTGGAAAGTTTCCTTTGGCACATCAGCAGCACAGACTAATATTCCTCCGGCTGATTTTGGAATATCAGTTCATCGTATTAGAACAGAGACGAAAATGGGTGATTACACAGGCGTTTCAACCGCCGTCAGTCCGCTGTCGTAAGTATTTAAGAAATAGGCGATAATATACTTAAAATTCGATCAATTGTGGCAAGAAGTACGATAACAGTATAGCTCTGTGTGAATGTTAGCTGCTTGGTGTAGCTCATTCTTTCAATATTTATGACAGCGGACTGACGGCGGTTGAAACGCCCGTGGAATCACCCAAATATAACTTTCGTATTCTAACAGATAGTTGCGTCCTTCTAGGACTGTGCGACTGTTAGTCCAGGGCACCGATTACACCATTATGCCACTATACCTACCCATGCCACACTATGTTCATTGCCATTTTCTTGAGTCCCTGCGCTCAACTACACGCCGGTTCTCTAGAACGTTTCTGGCGCGTAATATAGGAATTTGGAATGATACTTTCCTAATGCGCTACAATATGGGGCTTTTTAAAGGGTATCATTAAATTTCTTCGACACCGGCAACGCATTGGTGATGCCTCCGACGTTGCAAATGTCCATAGTCGGCGGTGACCACTTCTCTTCAGGTGGGGTCTGTCTATTTACCCATTCAGTGTTTTATCGCTGTTGATAACTTGTAACCGTGATGTATAGACATTCAATATTGATATGGTTGTCGTTGATCAAAAACAGTGACCTTTGTTAAATGTTACTTTTATAGCACAAATGTACCTGCTACGAATATAATTACTTGTAAGTATTTCAATTTGATACAACTTGCTAGGAAATAAAAATGTCGCTAAAATCGACCCTTGACAGAAATCGATCAGCAATACGATAAGGTCAGAAACTATATGGTTTTTTTCCGTGTTGAATAGAGTCCCTTATGCTTCTACGGAATTGGCAACACGATATTTTTGGTGAGCCCTTTGTTTCCCATAATTTTATTGGTCATAATGTAATTGTTGACATAATTTTTGATAGTCATAATTTTTATATCGCTGAAACTGTAAACTTTTCAGAAGTTCTGAAATATCTAACGTGAAGACAAGGCTAGGTTAGGTTAGGTTTGATTTATAAAAAACCTGAAAAAGTAACAGTTTCTTTAAAAAAACACGTTATGACTTGCGATGATTATGACTAAAAATAATTATGTCAGTCAATACAGGGTGTCCCAGGAAGTAGTGTCAAGCGGAAGTCCAGAGGTAGTGCACCTCAAGGGGCATCTGAATCACCCCCATGTATGTTCCGCGATTTTTAGTATTTTCGGAGATATGGATCATTTAAATCAGAATTTTGGTAAGTTTTCCTTGTGTCCATGTTATGAAAAACCCTTAAGTTCATGTATTATTATAATATTTTTTCAGTGGTTTCTTACATTGATAGAATAATTATGAACTTAGGATGTTTTTAAAACTACATGCCAGCTTTTTTTTCATGATGACTTTTTGTGTAATCACACAAAGTTTGTTTGTCCATACTAGCTGAAAAACAAACATGGGGTACAATTAGTATGGAGAAAGTAACTATGTGTGATTACAGAAAAAGTCATCATGAAAAAAAAGCTGGCATGTAGTTTTAAAAACATCCTAAGTTCATAATTATTCTATCAATGTAAGAAACCAATGAAAAACTATTAAAATAATACATGAACTCAAGGGTTTTTCATAACATGGACATA
This sequence comes from Acleris literana, assembly GCA_946894065.1. Lineage (NCBI taxonomy): Eukaryota > Metazoa > Arthropoda > Insecta > Lepidoptera > Tortricidae > Acleris > Acleris literana. Next base: position 4,725,143 of record OX335688.1, on the reverse strand, counting down.
AGGAAAAATTACAAAAATTCTGATTAAAATGATCGATATCTCTGAAAATACTAAAAATCGCGGAACATACATAGGGGTGATTCAGATGCCCCTTGAGGTGCACTACCTCTGGACTTCCGCTTGACACTACTTCCTTGGACACCCTGTATAGACCCTATTTTTTGAAAAGGTGTTCTGGTAAAATTCATTCTTATATAGGTTTGCCACAAAAGCATGCTTTTCGCACTTGTGCACGATGGACTTTATTACCTACTAAGTTTATGTTACGGACGTCCTCTAACAGAGACGATAACCTTATAGTTGTTTCCTCTATAAAATATGTTATTAATAATTATATTCAAACAAATGCGTGAACACGTGCAGAAGCAATTATTGTAGATGGGAAATTTATGTCGTGAGGGTTTCGAACAATAATGTATGTATGTAAACACTTAATAGGGGTGTGTCCTGGTTAAAAAAGTAATAATTCTAATTAGTCCGTCAGTAAGATTATCAAAAAATATTGCGACGTATTTTTTGCTTTTTCAAATCAATCAAAATTGACAATTATAACTAGCATCAAAGTTCGGGAGTGGGAGCTCGAGGCTCGGGGACGTCACAACGTGGTGTAAAGTGTGCCACGGCGTGACGTCACGCGAAACTTCAACGCACTTTATCTTCGTAATTTTTTGTTTAATTGACAAATTAAAAAATACGTGTTCAATATTTAAAAAAATGTAAAAGACGGACTAATTAGATTTTTTAGGACACTAGCCTATATATATAAGAGATAACAAATATAAAACGGGCATAATGTATTTATTTATCTAATCTTCATTGCACAAACATACAAAGGACAATGCCAGATCTTGGCTTAAAACACTTTTTAAAAAAAGGATACGAAAGATGTTAATATGACCTGTTTTGTATGAGATTTAAATTCAGTATTTTATAACTTACACATTTAGGGAACTTATACGAAAAATAGAGCCATATTTTAAGATACTTTATACATAGATAAGACAACTTGCGAGTAATGTATGTAATGTAACGTAAAATAAGACAAGTTCTTCAGAAAAACTAACACCACAGCATTGTTTTAAATATTTTTCTACATTAAATAAACCCAATTCTATAATTATCCGTCACAATTTTTTCTTAGGCCAAACCTTCTATGGAGACCTGGCATTCTCCTTTGAGTACAAAAGGTGAACTTAATGCAGAATGGTATTCTCTACCAAGATATGTATTGCAGCATTTGAGCGTTCGTGAAGCGTCACGGTTGCCAAAAACGGCGTGATGGCATCAACATCATCATCTATACATATATACATATTATATATATATATATATATATATATATATATATATATATAAAGATAAAAAGATAAAATAAATTTATTCAGTAAGTAGGCCGCACGGGCACTTTTACACGTCAAGAATCTACCAGCGCTTCCCAAGAGAAGACCACTGCTGAGAAGAAACGCCGCAAGAAACTCAGCAGTCAGTCATTTTTTAAACATATTTCTTATTACAATGGTACTACTTAGTCTAGCATTATATAAAGCTATAAATATTAAATTAAATATAGTATCAAATAACATGCGTAGTTCAGCAGGAAAACATGCCAATTAAGAATCTTACGGGAGAGATAGAGAGAAAAAAAAAACACATACTTATGTGTATATAAGATGGTGCGAGACGACCACATAAAAGTTTCGATATGTTTTCCTACATCAACGGTGTCCCCTAGACAAGATAAAGATTTTGCATTTGAATAAATTATTATTGACTAAGTTTCGGGTTTAGGCCATGCATTTTTGTCTGTTAGATAGTCCTCGATCCTATAATACGCTTTAGACATTAACGACCTATATACACACACACTCAAGAGCTATGAGAACGGGTTACAGTGAAACCATTTTCTTAATAGCGATCGGCAATCTTCGTTTTTCTATGACACCCGAGTGACAAATATACTGTCAGTTGCGAGTGCAAGCGTGATAGCGATAGCCAGCTGAAAGCTATTAATAAACTGGGAATACTGTACTTACTAAGGAATTTCTATACAAGGTGACCCGCTTTCATTGTTTTTGACATTGAAATGTATGGTGTATTCCCTGGAACGAGACAAGTGTAATCGTCTTTTCTTTATCTTTAAGTATAATAACTATTTACAATCAGGCGGTAGAGGTCAATGGTCGGTAAAAAAAAACCCTAACAAATTGAGTCTTTGGATCACGGCAAAAAGGTAAACATTCGATTTATGTGATAATGAAACTACAGTTTCCACTCAAACACGACAAAAAGTTTCATTTGGCGATATGAATAGCTTGCACCAAAAAAGTCTTGGACAATACGTTGAATTTGCACAAAAATTATACAAAACGTCACTTTAAATTAAGTTTTATAAAGGATCCGCAGGTAAATTACCAAAAAGGAAAACTTTATAAGATAATTTTTTACCGACTTCAAAAAAAGGAAGAGGTTCTGAGATCGTCTGGATCTTTGTAATGTGAGTTTATCTGCCAAACCCTTTTTAACCGACTGCGTCAGAAGTTTATGTTTTTATTTAATATTTTAGTTATTTATTTAATTTTCTGTAAATTAGGTTTTTTATAACAAATATTCAAATATAAAAGTAAATTAACAATACTATACATAAAATAGATATTGTAAAAAACCTAACCCACGAGTGCCGCCGGCAGCGGAGCAGGGCTCAAGCTACCGGTGGTTAGGGCTGCAGAGAGAGGAACCTCCTCACAATACGTGCCGTGTCGAGGAGTACTGCCTTCTGTATCTGGCCCTTGATCCAGCCATCTAGCGAGAATCTCTTGAGGTGTTATTTATTATTATTATTATATTGTTAAAATCGAGTTTTTTTAATAATAAGGACGATTGTGACGTATTCCTCAACTACTGGCTTGAGGAGTTACCAAATAAGGAATTGTGGAGATCAAAGGAAGATAGATACCCTTGCCTAGCAGTCGGACACTTATATATAGTGGGTCCCTGGATAGTGTGCACAAACGTGCCCTTTTTTAGTGTGTGGCGTATTTTTTCGTTTTTTTTATGCCACTAGTAATCTCTCTGGGATTAAAAAAAACATTTATTTCATCTCAATAGACCTCATATGAGGCGAAATTCATTTTGTTCCAATAGGGTTCATAGCAATCAATGTTTTTTTACACGACTGCCCCAAGAAAGGCGTGTAATGTTTTCAGGGCTCATGTTTGTATCTAGGTATGTATGTATGTGAGTTTCTTTATTCCACTATAACTTCTAAATCCCTTGACCGATTTAGATGTGTGAGGTATCGTTAGAATCCTTACGTCATCCCGGGTGACATAGGACAACACCTAAACTGTTAAAATTGAAATAACAACAATGGCAAAATGACAATTATTAATATATGTAGGTATATCGACGACAGTATTAAAAATGCAGTCTGGTTTTTAAAGCTTGCTTTTCACATAGTTATTTCTCAGTGTTATTATAAAACAACTTGTTTAATCTTGCAGAATAAAATAATGTCACTATCTTTTTTGTCGTTGAATTTGCATCGTGTTTCATCCTCATTTTTTGCGGCCTTTATCCAGGGACATACTGTATATGCTAGGCAAAGAAACATGCGAGATATTTTTTAAGGTTTTTCGGTACATAGTTATGAAGCTCGCGTGATATTACTGCGTGTGGTTTAATACACAAGGTTATAAACATAGGCCTTATCAATTTCCACATCCATTGTCTTCTCGAAGCGTGACACTTACGTTCCTGTTATATCGGGAAACGACAAAACCTTGCCGTCTCTGTCCTTCGCAATGTCACCGGATCTATTAGTCTTCCTTCCTCTTTAGGAAAGGCCTGCGTGACCGAGACAAATGTCTCTTATACCAGCGTAAAAAAAACAGTCATCGACATAGATTGTCTTCTATCCTATTTACCAAGGGCCTGTTTTATAAAGCTACAAATTACAATTTACAGGTTACAAGTTTCCATTTGACACAACCTCGACCAATGACGACCAGCCTTTTAAGCAATGTTGCCAGTTCAGACCTCTAAAATTGTTACTTGTAGCTTTATAAAACGTACCCCAGGTGGCCTGTGTGCTTCAGTGTGTTCTCCTTGGGTATCCCTCACAATCCCTAACAACGTTTGTCCTAACACATCGTTTGCCCGAATTTTCATTTGCCCTAAACTGGATTTCAGATGAGTCAGGCAACTTTTTAAGTTTTCCCATTATATCTTCGGTTCGGTAAGGTTAGGGTTGTATTATAACATTACTAAAAGTTTTAAAATTTAAGCGGAAATGGCGTTAGGATAAATGAAAATTCGGTCAAACGATGCATTAGGACAAATGACGATTAGGGCTTCCATAGGAGAACCGTTCTCCTTGCTATACAAAAATCTTCTAGTAACCCTGCCTATGAAGCTAGCTGTCTAGGGTTCGATTCCCGATTTGGGGAAATATTTGTGTCATGAGCGGATTCATTTGTTTCTGAGTCATAGATGTGTTGTATGTATTTAAGTCTTTTTACCGTTGAAACCCATAGTACAAGCTACAAGCCCATAGTAGCCATAGTATAAGCTAGTACATCCTAGAGCTTATTTATTTATTTATTTATTTATTTATTGAGGATTTCCAATAGATAATACATCCGACTTATGCTTATATCTATTTTAAACATCTAAATCGATGGTTACCCAATTATAGGAAACCACATCTTACGCCAGTAAATATATAAATTGAACTACGGCATACATTAAATCCTTGCTCTCAAATTATACATTAGGTAAATATTAAATATTACTTTTTTTTTTTTTTAAATTAATTTTTTTTAAAGTTATATTTTTGGACAACAATGAAATGAAATACATCACAACATATATCATAAGTACAGCTTAGTTTGGGACTAGGTCAATTTGTGTGAGATGGTCCCCTTGTATTTATTTAATAATTGGTAATAGGGGCATTGGTGTTTTTAGCCGGTGCGAGCCCGGCAGTACCTGGGCCCTCCATTCCCAGGTCTCCGGAAGGGATTTTCCCCTCAGCCCCTTTTTCTTTTTCTAAAGTAATTAATAATTAACAGCAAACAAAAGCAAGGACTTGTCTTTGGCCCTTCAGGTGACTACCAACAAAAAAAAAGGATATGAGTGTTTATTAATTTTTATGCGACTGTGTGATTATTTAGTTTTTTATTGTGAATAATTAGTGTCGAATCTAGGGGCTCTATTCTACTCGGGCTAAATCTAATTGCTTTCGAAATGTTAAATCATTTTGTCAACGTTATTATAGCTCTTATTTACTTGACAGTAATGGTGGCCGGATTAAAAAAAAGCTATAACATGTCAAAAGCAATTAGGTTTTACCGAGTAGATAGAACCCCAGGGCTCGTATTATGGTCGCCTTTATCGCGGTGGACTCTCGCACTTGCATACTGGTCAGAAAGTGACAGATGTTTGTCCATACCGATAAACGGGACCATAATAGGCCCACAGGGAGCCTACATGGCTGCGTTTATCGCGTGACAAAAAGTGGATTAAACATCCGTCCCTTTTTGACACGTATATAGTACGAGAGTGACGGATGCTTTATCCACATTTTATCACACGATGAACGCAACCATACTAAGCTTGTAGTTCACGTTTTGCTAACACTTTAATAAAAATTAGTAGTTCCGTTTATTTTTATATTTCCGAGAAGTGTTTAATTAATTTAAACGGTTACTTAATTAACGCTACAAAACGCACTTGTTATTATGTTATGAATAAATAACGTAGTCACATGGATCGAATCTCGTTTTCGATCCTGAGTATTCGTGCTTACGTTTAAAACAATTAAGTATACGTAATTGGCTCTCTGTGACCCAGTAACTGAAGGTTATTTCGTAACTTGTATTGCTATCGCTGTTGCATTCATAAGTATCAAATTTATCACAACTATAGGTTAATTGGCACACATGTTTTTTACTCATAATAGAATACATATTTTAAGAAACTGCTATTATATATATTTTGTATTTCAATGAGTGTTACTTTTCATTTCTTAGGAGTACAAGTATATAGACAATTTTGGTTAGATTTTTATATTAAATAAATCAGAAAATGAAGCACTTAAAAATGGAAAATATTATTTATAATATTAAACAATTTAATTTCAATGATCCTTTGTCAAAAAAACGATATATCCGATAGTGTTATAGTTTTTTACCACATTAAATGAACTGATAGTTTTGTTAACGGAAACATATTTCAATGTATTGTAATTTATCGGGTTCTTAAACGCATAATTATATTCTTAGTAGTGTTCATTGTAAATAAAATATATTGACTTATGTGTTCTAACGACTGTTTTACAAAATGATTAACAAAATTCAACAAATTAAGAACCTCCTTTATTTAACTCGGTTAAAAAGAGACTTTAATCCTCCCCAAATTAATGCCTCGTGAACCGACAGACCATATTCATTTCCCTGTTGAAATTGATGAAGATAATTGGCTAATTGCTAACAATAGCAATAATCGATACTTAATCGATCACATTACGTGCGCCTTACGCGTTATGTTCTCCCTTAACGGGTTGTAACACGAACTATATCATATTTATTAGCTTTAAGCCTATTTAGAATCATAACATGTATTCATATTTATATCATGGATATATATCGGAATCCGTTATGTTTTTTTCGGGAGCCCTATGTTTCCCATAATTTTATTGGTCATAATGTAATTGTTGACATAATTTTTGATAGACATAATTTTTTATATCGCTGAAACTGTAAACTTTTCAGAAGTTCTGAAATATCTAACGTGTAGGCAAGGCTAGGTTAGGTTAGGTTTGATTTGTAAAAATCCTGAAAAAGTAACAGTTTCTTTACAAAAACACGTTATGACTTGCGATGATTATGACCTAAAGCACATTATGACTAAAAATAATTATGTCAGTCAATATAGACCCGTTTTTTTCGCATAATGTATCATTTCGCATAAAATCGTGTGACCTTAAACGGTTTTTACTATAGAAAGGGTTTTATTTTAATTATTATAAAAATTTAACCTTACCTTACCTAATCTACACAATAGACGTTTATTAAATTCTGCAATGTCAGCCTAAAAGGGTGTTATGCGAAATGATTTTATACGAAATGATACATTAGGACAAACGATATTGTGGATCGCGAATCTTATATCATACAAAAGGTTCTCTGCCTTTTGGCAAAAATATGTTTGGCAAAATGTATCGTTTCCCAACCGTTTCATTTGCCAACCCGCTTTTTTTACCCAACTGCCGAAGGAGGAGGGTAATGTGTTTCGCAGTCTATATATGTATGTTTGTTCCTTTGTGTCACTATAAAAACTAAATCCGTTGTCCGATTTTTATGATTCTTATGTCAATCGATTTGTCTTAATCTGGTGAGTGTCACTGAAGATAATGACAGTAATCAAAATTCAATATGGCGGCAACTAGTCGCCATATTGTGCAAATAAATAGAAAAAGTCCACCAAGTATGACAAATGGGGTATCATTGAATAGGGATTTAAAAATCATCTTTAGGTTTCTTTCATAATTTTTCATGAATGAATGAATGATCATTTAGGATTTATAACGATTTAAAGTTGGTTAGCAACAGTCGGGTTTTGAAAGCTTGCTCTTTGTTAATTCTGTAACTAAATATTTCAGAATTAAAAAAAACGAACCTGACCTAACGTAACCTATAGGGTTCTACAAGATGGCTGGTACTGAAACAAGTCCTGAAAAAAAAGCGGCTTAAATTGGAAAATGGAACCATTGGGAAACAAATGATACATTTTGAAAAATGATTGAAGCAGGATACCCACAGAAAATTAAAAAAAAAAACTTTTTGACCAATGTGTCCTACCCATCCTCACGTACGGATTGGAAACATGGACAGAGAGCTATGGAGCGGTCCATGTTGGGAATATCACTTCTGGATCACATAATAAATGTTGAGATTAGGCGCAGGAGTAAAGTGGCGGATGTCAGCAAAAGGATAACGCAACTGAAGTGGAGATGGACCGGACACTAGGCTAGGCGAGAGTCAATAACCTTGTCGGGGGCGGTTACAGAGTGGTGGCCGAGATTAGGTCATAGATCGGTGGGACCATCAGCTCGTTGGTCTGATGACATTTGACAGATAGTTGGGAAAAGATGGAAAGCTAGCACGAGACCGAGCAAAGCGGCGTGAGACTTGACAGAAGCGCGTGGAGCTAACCCACCAGAGTAAATCTCTTTAACCGAACAATTGTCCGCGCGTGTGATATCCATGGACTTGTTTCTCTAATAAGTCCATGGTGATTGTCTTAAACTCGATACTGGCGAAATACACCTTGTTAAACACAAGGAGTGAAAGCCATTCATTAAGAAAAAAAAAGCGGCGTGAAAATGAAGAGGCTTACCTTGCACTGGGTGGATGAGGGCTGAAAAAAAATATATCGCGGGACGATGTTACACAAATTGACCTAGTCCCAAACTAAGCTCTAGGCTTGTTTTATTGGTACCAGATAACAATACACTTACTTATATAGACAAATACATACTTAAAACAATGTATAGAATATATGTATATTTAATACTTAAAAATATAATACAAAGTAACAATTAAAAATTAAAACTAAAACTATGGCAAATTAAAAATAAATAAATTAATTAATTAAAACTAAAATAAACCTAAATATAACTAAGCTAAAAACTATAAAATTAAAACTAAATAAAAGCTAGAAAAGAAAGGGCCCCCGTGGCAAAGTACCACAGATGCTAGCAGCATTTCCTCGTTGTATAGCAATACTTATGCGTTGGCCGAGGAAGCTGCCAGCTCTGTGGTCTCCAGTTGTTTCTATTAGCCTTTTTGAAATGTCCTTAAAAAGGCTAATAGCACTGGGTCCCCACGGACCAAAGGTTTCGACGCCGAAAGGAACAAAGTGATATTCTGCGCCGAGACCCTTATATTTATTCTTCTTCATGGTTTCGGCCGCCTCAGCCGCCGCGCCTGATTTATTTACTGTTCCGCGGAGTTGTGACGAGGCTAGGGTGTCTACACAAGTAGCATCCCACACCAGCACTCGCCCCATACTCCACGGAATTAAAGACATACCGTCAGGTCTTTTGCCGTCGTCCCTAGCGATATCGGTTGGCTCCAGTAATGCGGGAACGTTGACGGAGGCAAGAGACCGTCGGATAATGTCATTGATCGCGGCGTGTCTAGAGAAGCGGCCCGCACTTTTTTGGCATGAAAGTCTGTGGTGACCCAGACAATCGACTTCGTTGCCACAGGGGCATAAGTGTGGATTGCAGACCCGGACACCAAGACGTAAACAAGTAGAGATTCGGAGAGTTTCAGGATCTAAGAAAGTACCAGTATTTGGCGATGGGTGTGCATGTAGCCAGTAGCCAGCCTCTTTGGTTCCCACCGCCAAGAGCCTGGCACGCTCAGATCCTGAGTTGCGGCTTACAAGGGTGTCATACGTTAAATTAGAGGTTATGTCATCCCAACTCCTCTGAGATTTAAAATTTTCTGGATAATTACTGCTTGGGTAGGCAAGTCTCCAGGCATTTTTGGCTTCCTCCAAGTCGGCAGTCGTGTAGTTTGTGGGCAAAGCGCTAAGGATTTTACCTACTAAACTGGCCGAGCTATGAACGGAAGACAAAAAAGCTGGAAAAGAAACACAAGAAATTTTGCGGATCCCTAGTCCACCAAAGCGGATGGGGAGGGATGCCCGAGTCCAGGATTGCTCGCTTAGCTGAATGTTCAAAATAGAATCCAAATTTAATTTAATAACGTCATCAATTTGCGTTAGGTGATTTTGAAATTTCCAAAAAGGGCAGCAGCGAAGCAAGTATATAAATTTAGGAACAAAAAGACAGAATTTAAGAACCGAAAGAGCATACTTAAATACATAGAAAACATCCAAGACGCAAGAACAAATATTCGCGCTCATCACACAAATATCTGCCCTTACCGGGATTTGAAACCAGGACCGCTAGCTTCGTAGGCAGGGTCACTACCAACTAGGCCAACGAATCGTCCAATGATGATAATATTATATATGCAAAGGTAAGTTGGAAGCTCTATTTGACATTTTATCGTATTATTCAAGTAACAATAGCTCTTATTTGACAGTAATGGCGACAGAGATAAAAAAAATACGATAACATATTAAAATTAATGGGTCTATCAATTTGGGAGCTACAGTGCCACAGACAGTCACAAAGATACCTTACCTTTGCACTCAGAGACATTATAGAGACAGTCAACTCGTTCCGTTTTCAAACGTGTGTATAAAAAATCGTCCCTAAGGAACGGCTCAATCGTCAATAAAGGAGGGTGGGCAAATTGGCCTGTATGACCAATAGGGACAAGCAATATGTCACCGGATAGGTAATTCTAAGTTGTAAAACTATTACTATGACAGGTAGTTCGAAATCTTTATGTGAAATAAGTTATCGCAATGCAAAGACGGCGGTATTTCATAGTAATTATGCTAAAGCCGCCTTTACAGGCGTCCCGATGTTCCAGATTAAAAAAATAATCTCACAGCTATTTGAGGTTTCCCGCTACACAAAATCGTTGTAGAATCGTAGTAAATATGCAAAATCGTAGTGTCTCCTTTACTGACTCTGAACAACCCCCTTTTTTGCTCGGGGTTAAACATTGACATACACTGTGTTTATGTGGGAAACGTCGTTTGTGATCTATTTGTATATATTAACACACATGCAAAAGCGAGGCTAAAGAGATTGACCTAAACGTTATATTGTGTTGTCGCTTGGCCCCCGTTGAAGTCTTTTATAAGGTAAAACGAAATAGTACTTTTGGTAGAGAATTATGTTGGAATTTATCCCAAAAAATAATAATTGGAGAAAATATTAACAAGGTATTCACACCTTTACAACAATTTACAACAGTTGAGACTATATTTTTGTTTTTCTAAGTGCATTTTTTACCCTAAGTGGTTGGTGTAAAATTTACACTAACCACTTAGGGTAAAAAGGTATTTAAAAAAAAAAACAATTATTTACACTGTAAATAATTGTTTTTTTTTCAATACGTTACCCATTTCTATTTTGTTAATTTAACAAATTTTGACAATGGTAATTTAATCTGGTTAATATTTTGTGTGTTGAAACTACGGCTGTCAAAGTGTTTTTTCAAGTCCAATAGAGTTCTAAGGTTTGAAAACCGGACTGATTTTGTAGAATACGGACATAACCTTTGCATCATCAGAAATTAGATACCTATTGGAACTTGAATTAAAAAAAAGTCAAGTCAAGTAAATGTCAACCTTACTGTTATTCCAAAATATCAAGTCCTAGCCATTTTTAAAATAAATATGGTTATTGGATAAAGGATATAGTTTTTAGAACGTGAACCAACGCAATTTAAAGCTACCCAAGCAGTCCTAAAAAAAAGTTTCAGCTTTCTACGTCAAATAGTCCCTCAGAAAAACGCGTACAACAGACATACCAAGGAACTAAACAAAAGAGCATCACACCATCCGTTTTGATCGGAACAAAATAGTACAACCTTCTTCATCTGAAACGGAACAAAAAAGTCCTGGCCATTTTCAAAAGCCTTCCATTTTCAAAACAATCCCCACCGCCCTTCTCTTTGCACCAGGCCTGGTTGCAACAGCCAGTTGGTCGCCGGCGTCAGCTCGCGTCGGTCGCGTCCGCGGCATTAGTTTCGCTTGAAAAATTGTGCCGCGATCGTTGTGACATGTGTGTATGGCTTGCCAGTGTGCCGTGATTCTGTATCTGTACTGTGCCCCGGGACCGCCTTGTTGACAGTTCTTTTTTTGAAAATAACACGTAAGTTTTTTTGCAATCGGCTAGGTTTTTTTTAGGATTTTTTAATTAGCTAAGTTGAGTACGTTATGGACTTTTATGACTAAGGTAAAAAATGAAGTTTTTGTGCCGTAATTGTAATTGCAAAAAAATAATTAGCGAAATTCTGAAGCGGTATTATTTAACACAAATGAGCCAAAAAAATCTATTGTTTTTTTTACTAACTTTATAAATTGAAAACTTTAAAATTCCAAAAACAATCTTAAAATTCATTTTCAGATAAAGATAAAGAGATACTTATTCGCAACAATACAAAATTACATTACATAGATACAAAAAGAGCAACAAACACAACGAACACGTAAAACTTCTTGTTTTTATTCATATAAAGAGACGTTTTGCAACTCTTTTAGGTGCTAATTTGGTTACATAGCAAAGTTCAGTTTACATATAACTCACGTCTCTACGCAATAAAATAGTGTTACGTATTGATCTTATCTTTTAATTTAATAGATTGAAACAAAATTTCAAGGCTCGCATGTTGCAAATGTTGCAAATGTTGCAAATTGCAAGATTTGCGACACATAAGCTTGGTGTGGTTACAAGCTGGAACCATAAAACGTAAAGAAACTAAGTTGAAATGTATCTACTAGGTACTGAAGGTATCTTTAATTTGTACCTACTCTTTATACAGTTTTAATGTTTGGCATTATTTTTAAAGCGTGCAAAAATTTATGTTCTTTTCTGACTAATAAGAATCTTATTAGAATACATTTAACTTTATAACACATCGGTGACAAAAACACACTTTATTGCACAAAAAAATACACATAAAACCTAAAATATTCTCTAATAGTTATATTTTACAGAACATTTTAAACAATTGTATTAAAAAAAAAAGTACAGTCAAAACACATACCTAGTCTGTAACTACACTTAAAGTATGTACTTACTTTTTTACTAGTACACTTTAATATTGTCAAGTAAATCGTAAAACGTCGCCAATGTAAAATTTAATCTTTAATTTGTTTACATAATTACTGGGTAATAAATTATATTTATAATCGTTAGTAGATAAAATTCAACATTAATACAATTAAAAATGAAACTAAACTTATTTAAATTAAAATTAAACTAAGCTACTCAAATATCAAAAATATAATATATCATAATTACTTGTAATTTATTTTATGGGCAATAAAGAGTTTACATACATAATATTTTATACCTTTTTTTTGACTGTACTAAGTCACTCATTCAAATTTGATTTATAGAGCCGACTGTACTAATGAATAGTAACATTACTCAGGAACCTTCAAGCTGACGGCTAAATGGTGTCAAAAACAATGGCAAACACTTTTTATACGGTTTGACAGTACATTCGCTAAGACACCCTGGAAATTCCGCTCTTATACCATGGATTTACCATACATTTTAGTTTGACAAACCCCTTTGACATTACACGTAACATTAACCATTGGAATTTCCATTGTATTGTTATGTGTTAAAGTGCGTTTTTGCTTGAGGTTAAGAATAATATAAGAATTGTTTCAAAGGAGTTGAGGTAAAGTTGGACATGTTGAGGTCGACTATTGAACGTAAATTCATTGTTTTCTTGTTAAACAATTTACGTGCAAAGTGGGCTAAGTTTGGACTTATCAACTTAAAATCTAGAATTGCTTAAATTATGAGTTGTACGGTCTGTGAGCACTTAGAAAGTAGCTTATACCCAGGATAAACTAAACTCATAGATTAACTTTAATCCCGGAAGATTTGAAAGTTCCCGTGGGAACTATTTATCGAAATATACGCAGACGAAGTCACAGAAACTAATTACAAATAAATCTTAAAGAAACTGAATAATACTAAAACCACAATTATATTACGCAATATCTAAACTCAACTTAAAAAAAGAAAACTGTCTGCTCGTTTGTCTACGTCACTATTGCTAATGAACCGGCTTATTATTATTTGTGGACGGAAAAATGTCGCCATGTCGCCTGACGACTTTAAAAAGTGGAATATTCATTAGAATTTTAATATAAGATCCTCTTGAATAGGATTGTTTGATTTAAAAATAGTAGTTTACGTGACGGTTGCGTAATGCTAATTACGCAGAGTCTCGTACAATACTTTACCTACAAACGTATTATAAGTATTCTAAGATGGGTTCAGAAGCCGAAAGGCAAATGACCTTACCTGTGGTAGTAGGTGACAGCGATGACAGCTGTAACATAATTTTGAAATAACGTTATCGAATATTGTAAGGTAATGAGTCCAAATTTTGAACATCTTCCAAAATTAACAGCTGTCATCGCTGTCACCTACTACTACAGGTAATGCTGGTCATTGCCTACGGGTTTTGAACGCATAATAGAGGACTTATGATATGAGTGTAGATAAAAGGGTTTTATTTACGCTTTTGGATTGTAGTCATTCTGTTTAAAGATTCTACGGTGACCTAAGATCATCTTTAATTTTTAAACCCCACCGCATAAAGAGGGAGAGATGTTATAAGTTTGACAGCTATATGTGTGGTGTGTCTCTGTTTGTGGCACCGTAGCTCTTAAACGGATGAACCGATTTGGATGCGTTTTTTTTATTTGCAAGCAGGATTTCTAGCGGTGGTTTTTAACTACGTTTCATTAAAATCGGTTCGGCCGTTTAGGAGATATCAGCTCTAAAATAAGGGGTCACCATTATATCGGGGGTTTTTTTGGAATAGTTTTTAAATGTGGTCTTAGATTTATCTCCAACTCAACCAATAAAGTGCGTAAAACATGGGTCAAAACTTTAAGGAGCATCCCCAATGAAAGCATTCGCGTGGAATGAGCATTCGGCGCGAGCATCGAGTGCTGTGTCAGCTTTGTATCGGTCGGCTCAACGTCCACACCACTCGAATGCTCTCACGCTCCTTTAGAGTGAAAATTGGGATTTGTAACGTATTTTTAACTAGCTTCCACCCGCGACTTCGTCCGTGTAGTTTTCGATTATCTATATCCTCGGGAACTTTTAAAATTTCCAGTATGAAAATTAGCCTATGTGTTAATCCATTACCTATGTCCATTTCTAATTTCATCCAAATCCATCCAGCCGTTGCAGCGTGAAGGAGTACAAACTAACATACAAACTGTCGCATTTATAATAATATTGGGATATTGAATAATATGACTGTACGTTGATAAATAGTAACACCTCATTAAAAAAAAATTGACATTGATCTAAAAAAAAAAACCTTGAAAATCACCACCCCATAAGTGCTTTTTTTTCCGGTATTGTACTAAGCAAAGGTTTGAAGAACCTAGATTAAAATTTGCGATGGTAAATATTTAAAAACAAACCTGTACTAGACGTCAAAGAACTTTAGTTATAATTTCAACCCTATTCAAATCTAATTAAGGCGTCATATTGGTTGTTTTTCATGTACTTTGTTAAGTACATGAGTCGTCGCGAGGTTTAAGCTGCTCTTTGGAGTAGGTAGCTGTACTCATTTTCTAGCGCTCTTTAGTAATGAAATTATGTTAAATTTTACCGAATTAGCGATGCTTTGTTCCTCTAGATACCAAGTAGACCGTAGGCAAATTTCGTTAAGATAGCTACTTAATGAACCTATTTTTACACGCTCTAATGAGTATGATTATAAATATACAGTATTGCATAAAGTCCTGTGTATTTATATTTAAAAAAAAAATTAGCTATAAATAAAAGGTATCTAACTAAGCTGAGCCTTTAGTCTTAAACAGATATACAATAAATAAAAAATACAAATTATTTTTCACATCTCATGCTCTAAAATAACTCATTAAAACCCATGTATAGGCGAACTAAAGTGAAACATTTGGTCTCTAGGGACTAATGTACTTTTTGTTTTTAATTTTCTTGCCAAAGCCACAAACAGCCAATTACATTTTGTTGGAGAGGGCGGAGGTAGGGCGGTGGAGGTTGGTCAATGATCGTGTACTTCGTTTCTCCGACGATATAAGTAATATGTTTGTTGTTTGTGGCGCCATCGCATCAGTCTCCATTTTCGAAAAGTTGTTTATGTACCAAGAACCATCGTGTAGTCTCTTTTTGCTTTTAAGCGATTTTTTCGCGCGTATGTATGTAGGTAAGTCCGTTCCATTGTGACCTCCTGTAGACTAAACGGCTCGAATGATTTTGAAGAGTGAGATGTTGTTAGATTCGTCTTGGTTGTGCGAGTGACACAGGCTATAATATTTTAATCAAACTAATGAGGATAAAAAGAATAATGTCAAAAAAAAACATTATGTTGACGACAATATCATAAAATGCAATCGGCGTCGCTATTGCCTAACGCACTCGCTATCGCAATCGGCTTCAAAGCGGAACAATTGTTTTCATTTTGTATGCAGACAAGCCTTCGATTTTCAAAATGAAAACGATTGCGATTGCGAATGCGTTAGGCAATAGCCCCTCTGGTTTTTTAAAGCTAGCTTTCTATTAGTTCATTTGTCGGTTTTATTATAATTTTAGTTTTTTTTCTCGTTGTGTTTAAGTCTATACTAAAATGCCAGAATCACACTCGACCTATAGCTATATGCCGAGTACGAAAAGTACAGATGAAGTACATAAGTACAAAGCTACAGTAACTGTCTAAAATCGCAAGTTATCGTAAAAAATAACGATTAACATAAATTATCAAAGACACAATTAAAATAAACTAAACGTCTACATGATAAAATAAACTGCTCGGGCATTTTTTTCGCAATCGTGTAAGAGTTTTTTTATCTTTAATTCTGCAAATACTTTTCGAATTCTCAGATGTACGAACCGAGTTCAAATTCGAACCCATTACCGCTTGCGAAGCTTCTTAGCTACAACACTTTTTATATATATATTTAGTTAAATAGGTATACATATGACTGTCAGGTGTTCAATAATTAACGAAGGCAATAAAACTGTTCGATTTAGATTTCAAATAAAACCACGACAATTTGAATATTTATCAGATTATCAATATTATTGAGCAGATTGTCTTTTTGTTCGTTTAACTTTGATAAGTGGCAAAAATGTTGACGTATATCTTTATTCTTTCTTTCAGAGATAACAGTATTATCTCAAAATCCTTGTTAGTGTCGTTTCAAGTTCCTTGAAGTTGTATTAAAGTTGATTTTAAAATACAGTTGTAGTTTGAGTTACTACTCTTTTGATCTAGCATTGCGAAGGTATACTTTAAAAAGGGCTTTATAACCCTCTTATGCTTATGCTAATGCCATTAAAAAAAAACCAAATACGTCCAGCCGTCTTAGCAGAAATTAGTAACAAACATACACACAAACTTACGCATCTTCTTTATCTTTACATAGCATAAAACTAGGGAATGTAATTTAACCGGTTATTTGTCATTTTTGTATGAAAATAACCGGTTAAAACCGGTTAAAACCGGTTAAAGCCGGTTAAAACCGGTTATTTGCATTCCCTACATAAACCGAAGTCGCTCGCGCCTGTTCGCTTAGATCTTTTGAACTACTGAACGGATATTAATGCGGTTTTCATCCGTAGATAGAGTGATTCAAGAGGAAGGTTTTTGTGTGGATTATATACGTGTTGCAGAAAACTCACATAAACCGAAGCGAAGCGAGGGCGCGTCCCTAGTTTATAATATAAGTGTGATAGTGTAATTCTATCAGCCATTGATCAACAAAGTTAAACTAACTTTCAACGCTAGATGTCGCTTAAATCACACTTAATGTCATGGAAAAGGAGAACAAACAGCAGATATCAAGTGGGTTCCAAGACATTTGGAAAAATATAATAGGCTAGTGTCCTAAAAAAATCTAATTAGTCCGTTATTTACATTATCAAAAAATATTGAACACGTATTTTTTCTTTTGTCATTTAAACAAAAAATGACGAAGACAAAGTGAGTTGAAGTTTCGCGTGACGTCACGCCGTGGCACACTTTATACCACGTTGTGACGTCACGAGCCCCCACTCCCAAACTTTGATGCGCGTTATATTTGTCAATTTTGATTGATTTGAAAAAGAAAAAAATACGCGTTCAATATTTTTTGATAATCTTACTGACGGACTAATTAGAATTAATTTGTTTTTACCCAGGACACTCTATTTCAAGAAGGTAAATCCATTGCCAACCCTGAGGACTAAGATGGAATGGCTAGCCTTAAACACACATAAAAACACAACAGTAAAATCACTACTGACATGTTACAGTTAAAAACAATAGTGGAAGCGATCCAGAGGGACGCTGCACGAGGTCCTAGGATCCTACCACCACCAAATCATTACACCACTTTTAAATCGTTGACGACATGTTGGCCCAGTTGGTAGTGGGGTGTGTAATGTTTAGTATTAATGGTCTAATTTTCATTTTACATAACACGAATTGAATAATTTCGATCTCTATAATAAACCAACGATATAATAATCATGATGGATAAAACGAAATGCATAATTTCTAAAACAATAATGTTCATAAATTAAAAAAAATATTCTAACGGCTGTCATAACTATTAGTGTGGTCACAGTTCTAACCTAACCTAACCTAGTCAGAAGAAATTGACCAAAAATGCATAATAACAAGAAAATGATAGTTATACTAAATGAGTGTTATCTTATTCGATCGTATGCCAGATGAAATTATACAATTGGTTTTTATGCTAAACGTTCATTATGCTTTTCGTGGTTAGTTAAATGAAATTATACAAAACGTTTTTAGACTAATTGAAGCGCACCCTTGGTAGTGGCACCCTGCCTTCGAAGCTGGCGATCCCAGATTCAAGTCCCGGTAAGGGCAGATATTTGTGCGACGAGCGCAAATTTGTTCCCGAGTCTCGGATGTTTTCTATGTATTTAACTATGTATTTTTCTATTTAATTAAGTTCATCGTTGTCTAGTACCCATACTAAGTCTAGATCTTAGTTTGGGACTAGGTCAATAGGTCTAAGATTGTCCCGTAGTATTTATTTATTAAAAGACAAAATTAAGGAAAAATATCAAACAAATCCGCGGAATCACATTAGTTGTAACATAAACGTCACTTAATAAATATTTATAAACGGAGGACGCTCACAGAACGAGCTTTACCGATTTAAAAATGATTCCGATCCGGTCCGCGAAACCTGAATGGCCACCTTTGAACTTCTCGCTAAAGGTCTTATTTTCTCTATCACGACAAACACAAGCGAGTTTTAACCACAAACAAATAATGAAATGAACTTTGAAGGGGATTTCAACCCCTGATTTGTAAAAGAGAAGTGTTTTATGTACAGTCATGAACTTAAATTTGGGACCCACCTTAGGTCCAAAGTCATTCTGACATTCTACAACAATAAGGTTGAGTCTCCTATTAGCTACAAATGACTTGGCATCTCTAATGACATTGACGACTTCAAGCCTATTTTTCTTGAAATGGGTCACAAATTAACTATCGTGATAGTACATGGCTGCGATTTTGCTGTCTTAACTTTTTATTTTAGTACTTATAAACAACAAACACACGTCAAAAGAGGTAAATGTGCAAAGAATACTGTACTTGATTAAATACATACTTAAAAAAGCTACAGTCTGTTTGTTTGTTTCGTATTATCGATCGACGTATCGGATTGTGAAGCGAAGCTTAAATTGCGTAACTGTCAAAAAAACCATACAAATTTGGCATTTTTTTGGCATGGAGAAGGCGCACGAACATGTAGGCCACTTACATTCTCACGACTACAGTCTTAATTCTGCAATCCTAAGACCCTCAGAGTTCCGGGCGATAATGTTTCTTACCCGCCAAAGTAAAGTCCGATTTTCACGATTTAAAAAAAATATAGTAGTTATTATGAAAACCTAGATTTGTAGGTTCATTTCCGCTTTTTCAATTTGTTTTTTCCCAGTTAATATTTTCTTGGAAAGGAAAACGCTCAGTCTTACAGTACGTTTCCGTACGTATGTAAAGGAACGAGTGCGCCTACACTGCTACCGACCGACGACGACCGACCGACCGACGGTAGCAGTGTAGGCGCTCTCGTTCCTTTACATACGTTTGATTCGATCGGCTGAGTTCGGACGACGACGCCCGAACATACTTCAGCCGACAAAGGATTAGGTGGACGCCTACCGTTAGTTTTTCACAATATCAACGACATATTCAAAAATGTTAAAAATCGGACTAGATATAAGGGGAATGAAACGTTATCACATTTTGTATATATTTTCAGCCTCACAATCCTCTTATGCCCTTACTTATAAAAGTGGAGTATTCGTGGTGTAGCTAAGACATGTTTTGCCCTTATCTGTCATTATAACATTTGAATTTGACAGATAAGGCCAAAGCATGACTATAAGACGTACATGGACTATAAGACGTACTTTGCGTCAGCTATCTTTCTCTACTTTTTAGATTACGTATTACATAAGAAAAAATGAAACAAAAAGTAGGCTGTTTTTTCTTCTTTAACTGTCATTGTCACAAGGTTTTACACAGGGACTTCTTTGTCCTTCCTATAGGAAAAAATTGTCTTTCCTTGTCTATAGGTCCAAATACTATATAGGTGCTTATAGGTCCAAATCACGCCTTACTTGTGACGATGTACCAATTAACGAAAGAACAGCTATAGATTCATCTCTTTCCAACTCACTATGAAAACCATAAGTAAAAAGAAGTGAACCACAATGTATTTTCTGCTTATTTACTACGGTTTCTATGCCTTTCGTCTTTGTTCTGTGGGTTAAACCATGTCTTTGACGTGCCATGATTGTTTTCGACTCGGCCGCCATTACTGTCAAGTATATAAGAGCTACCAAAACATTGACAATACGATAACACGTCAAAAGCAATATGGTTTTACGGGGTCTCTATTGACTGCCATAAAGTTAAAATTTCGATTATTGTTGTCCAAAACGTTTTACATTATACTTATTATTGGTCATAATGTCAAAAGTCAAAGTGAAGAGTATAAATCGTAATGTCAATTAATGCGGGTCATATTGGTTGGAAGTCATAAAATTCATAGTCATACCAATTTATGTCATAATAATTAAACTTCATAATGTCAAAGGTAATAATAGTACTTGTAATAAATATTCAAAACTTATTAGTCATAAAAGTACAACACATACAATAGTCATTATGATGTGACAGGGTCGACGGAGCTCCGCTTAGCGGAGCTCCTATTTCTGGGTAGTTAAGGCACTCGGCCTTGACGCAACACTAACCTAAGGGCGCGTGCAAATAGAACGTCCGTTTTTACAGGATCCGTTTTAACGGATCTTTTCACCTTGAAATCCCTCGCAACATTGGATGGCCGAATAACTAATTCTAAGCGGACGAAGTCGCGGGTAGAAGCTATTACATAAATATTTGTGGTTCAGTAAAAGCCTTTCGTAAACCGGACGCGGTTACGAGACCTTCGTGAAACGATCGCACTTTCGATTGCAAATCGATAAAATAATAATATGTAATTCGATGGAATCAGATACACTTTTACTTGCATCTTCAAATATTTAAGAAGAATTTTAAATTTAACTTTAAATTACGTATTTTAAGGCAGAAATAAAAGTTGAGGAAAAAATTCAAGAATAATTTTAAGCCATATTTTGCTGGTAGTTAATATTTAGCAATCGTAATGTTGATGTCATGGTACAAGTATTTAGCACTTATTAACTTGACAGTAAGAGCTATCATCAAAATTTCAACGATATCGGAGTAAAATGGATCATGTGTGGCTCCTATAAAATAGAATAAAGGCCTACAATTAATTATTTTAATAAACATACCACGCCTCTTTCCGGTAGGGGTAGGCAGAGACCACTTCCTTCCACGTGCTGCGATCCAGACAAACTTCCCTCGCTTCCTCCACACTTATAAGCCTCTTCATACACGTGCGTCGGTTTATGGTCTCCTGACCTGGCCCTTTCTTAATACGTCCCTGGTCTGATCGTGGAACGTTCGCCTTGGCCTTCCCCTTCCAACATTCCTATTTACTCTTGCCTCATATATCTGTTTTGTCAATCTCACCATCCATTCATCCATTCTCTCCACATGACCAAACCATTTCAGCATTACTTTATTAATCCTTGTCCATTCATCTTCTTCTAAACCACAACGTTCTCTTATGACTATTATTCTTATGATATAAAATTTATTCGAGATAATATTTACAGAATTCTACATGAATACAATTAAAATTAAAACTAAACGTATTTAAATTTAAATTAAACTAAGCTACTCAAGTTTTTAAGATATGAATAATAATCACCACTATAAAAAGAACATCTAGCAGGTCTAGCAGGTCCGCTCGTGGCATGGTCCCCATGACACTGGCTGCATTACCTCTCTGGATAGCAAGCCCAATCCTTTGGGAGAGGTAAGCACCAGCTCTAGGATCTCCGGAGGAGTCTTTGAGCCGGGATGACAGGGCCTTAATAAAGCTTTTCATATCAGCTGATCAAGGTCCCATGGTCATGGCATTTAATATTACTATTATTTTATTGTTCTTATATATAGACTTTTTTGTATGTACATAGATTTGTTCACTTTCGTGCTACCAATTGTGTATTGTATAGTCCATTCGCTTAGACAGTTTTTTTTTTTGGTAATCGCCTGAATGGCCAAAGACAAAAGTCCTTGCTTTTGTTTGCTTTTTGCTTTAACTACTTTAAGAAAAAAGGGCAGAGGTGAAAATCCCTTCCGCAGACCTGGGAATGGAGGGCCCAGGTACTGCCGGGCTCGCACCGGCTTAAAACACCAATGCCCCTATTACCAACTAGAATTTAGACTCCCGCGGATACTACCCCAGCCAGTGCTGAAACGCCGGAGGAGAAAGTCCTTCCTCCGTTTACATATCCGCGGGGTTTTTCCAAAAAGGGGGGATAGGAATGGGGGTTGGGATGGGGGGGCGCTTAGACAGTTTCGCTACACTCACACTTGCGGTTATTGTTATAAAATACGAATATAATTCGAAGTACACTGCCAATTTCACTTGCGGAGTAACACTCGCAAGAGAATTTGATAGTTTACATGGAATCATATTCGTATTTTATGACAATAACCGCAAGTACGTGTGAGTGTAGCAACACTATCTAAGCGAATGGACTATACTCTGACTGAACTAAATAGCGATTCGTAAATCGTATCCCCAAGTGGTAACTCAACAGATTGACTTTGACAAACACCGCAGTGCCCTTTAATTTCGTAACGAAAGACTAGCGCAATGACTGTTGTGGGCGAAAACTGTTGCAAAGTTCATGACTTTTAGTGCAACGTTATAATGCTGAGTTAGTCTTTGTTGGAAAAACTATTACATTTATTAATGGTTTCTTTTTGCGTATAACAAGTTTACATTTGCAAGATGGCATGTTGACAATAGTCCAAAAAGATTGGAATAAAATCGATCATGGAGCGAGCTTACCCAAAAAGGTACGGTCGGCCAAGAAAGTGGTCTACCAGTTTTGACAAAAATTTCTGTGATATCTAATTATCGCTAAGGTTGACACTTGTCGCTGTCATAATATTATTGCAAGAGAAAATCGAACTTGTTGTAACATGACGTGCAAATTAACTTCAACCATTGTTCAATTTTCAAGGACACCAGTTCGTAAGCTATCGGAAATAAGGACGTGTGGACCTTAGACACACTAGACGAATTGTGTTCGGCTCGTGCTCCGCTCGTGCTCGGCTCGTGCTCGGCTCGCCTGGCGTAGACCCACTTTAAGATGTGCTACCCGCACAGGGCCACTTATTCTTAGCGGTAAAAATCATATCGTCTCTGACCTGTTATGGTATTGTTTTTATGCCATTACTGTCAAGTAAATAAGAGCTATTAAAACATTGACAATACGATAACAGGTCAAAGACGATATGGTTTTACCGCCTAGAATAGAAACCCTGTTAATATGACCTGACTACAACACGATAACTCGTCTAAAACAATAAGCTTTCGATTGGAATAGAGCCTGTTAGAGCTAGGTAAGTATATCGTTGTATTTAGACGTTATAAATACGAAATACCTACTCAAACTTGCCAAATCACACAAGCAGTGTGAACTCAGATGTCAAACATTCGCGCAAACTGGTTTGGTCGAAAGCGGCGGAAAGGAGCCTGTGTTTACATTTAAGATGATAATTTGCAACTGTGATGTTTTGAGTCAAATAAGAGGATAAAATGCAAGGTTTATATTTTTTATAAATTGCTAGTTGTTCGCGCCCGGCATCGGTGTTTTTTTTCATACCAATCCGATTCCTACCAAACTTCACAGAAACACCAGGCAAGTTTGAAGGTTGCCTAATAATTTTATCAAAATCGGTCTAGCCGTTCGTTCTAGTTCATATGGTACATACGAGTACACATATCGATTTTTATACATACATATACAATAAAATGGTGTTTAAAAAAAATATTGCAATCATTTTGCTGATCGTTGGTGTTTGTTTTCTGGTTGGTAAAAAGCGTATTTTTAACAATGCGTAATTAAAAATAATTTGGAGGAAAGGACTTACTAACTTTTGGATAAGATTACGTCTCAGGGTTGGCAACAGGGTGAGGATCGCAAACAGGCCTGAGAGCGTAAACGTATAAATATCAAGAAACAATATCACATGCTCACAGTATGGACCCAGTCCAGTGCTCTAGGCTTGAACTATGAATACTGAACAACGATAGATAAAAAAAAACTGACCCACACCTCTGGGTCTAGAGATTC
Organism: Acleris literana; assembly: GCA_946894065.1. Classification (NCBI taxonomy): domain Eukaryota; kingdom Metazoa; phylum Arthropoda; class Insecta; order Lepidoptera; family Tortricidae; genus Acleris; species Acleris literana. The sequence goes on along the minus strand of OX335688.1, from coordinate 4,700,692 downwards.
CAAATTGGGCACATAGGTTCCTTATGAGGTCTAGGGGTACACTAAGAAAGGATTTTCCGAAAGTCGACCCCCAACGGGAAGAAATAGGGGGAGTAGCGGGAAACTAATTCTACGCGTACGAAGTTGCAGGTGTTCTCAAGTACATACCTACTGAAGTGCTGCGGAGAGCTAATGTTAGTGGCATTGAGGCTTATATTATGAGGCGTCAACTTCGGTGGTGTGGTCATGTGTCCAGGATGCCGGAGCAAAGAGTGGCGAAGCGCATCTTCTATTCAGAACTCAGGGAGGGCAACTCCTTAAGTACAAAGATGTGCTTAAACGACATATGAAAAGATGCGACATTGAGCCGTCTCGCTGGAAGAAGCAGGCTGCCAAACGACTCGATTGGCGGACTCTGGTGCAAACCAAAGTCCACGATTTTGAAAAACAACGGCGCTCTGAGCTTGGCGCCAAGCGCGACGAACTGAAAGCCCGTCCACCTGCGGCAATTTATTATAATATTGTCAATGGTGAGCTCACATGCCCGCAATGCGCAAGAACTTTTACAAATAAAATTGGCTAGATAAGCCACATGCGAACTCACCGGCGACAACAGGGTCTTCTTTAAAACGGTCGCCGTGACCGAGATCGGTGATCCAATGATCATCATCACCGCATGGAAAACTTTCAAGACTCATAAGTCATAACCAAATACCAAGGAATCGAACCCGGGACCCCTAGCATGAGTGCCACCAGGCTAACTACATCGTCAGTGTCTAAGTAATTCGTAATCACCGATATTACATCTAAAAATCTTATCTCCTCCGATACGTGCTACTTAAAAAGCCATCGTCCCATATTATTATTAATTAAATAAATAAATGTCACCACGGCACGTGCTAATTGATAAACAGCACAAGACGCATGACTTCCTCGACCAGCCTGGAAGCTGATTGACTTGTATCAAATTAACATTAATTCAGTTTTAATTGGTATAATGAGTCATGGAGTGGGCTAGAATGTTCATCGAGCTGATTTTTATATTATACTAGCCTTTACTAGCGACGCGCCTGGGCCTCTATTCCACTGGGCAAAACGATATTGCCTCTGGCATGTTATCGTATTGACAACGTAATAGGTGAAAAACTTAAGTTAATGACCTCTGTCGAACGGTCTATACAGAGGTCCCTGCCAAGATGCACTACGCTAACTAGCGTTTCTATTCGATTCGTTTTTAAACCAATCGTCACTGGTAGATGACGTGATACGAAAAGTCACACGATCTACCAGTGAAGGGATTGGTTTAAAAACGAAACGAATAGAAACGCTAGTTAGCGTAATGCATCTTGGCCCTTCGGATAGAGAGGGAATCCAATCGGACAGAGATTCCTTGGCTCGTTGAAGATTCGAACCGTATAATCAAATTAGCAAAACAAACGCAAGTGCTAAAAAATAGCGAATTAGGTTGCCGTCACAAAAACCGGTGGTAGTTGCGCGCACGCAGCAGAGCGTTGCTGCCAGAACGCGTGCGCAACGGTTGGCCAACGGTTGGGAAACATCGACGCAGGCCTTTTAAACTGTGTAAGGGTTTAAACAATAATAACAATTATAAAATAGATGAAAACTTCCGATATAATGACAACCTCTAATTTTAGAGCTGACATTAATCCTTGAAGCGCAAGCTTAAGGGCTATTTTTTGACACTCCGGAAATCGTAGCTCTCATCCAGCACTTACGTAAACACATTAATATTTCAAACTGTCGCTTTTAAAATCTTTAATTCATTTTTAGTTTTATCAAGGCTGTATATCGGTATTTAAGTATGCGATTGCGTTTTATTATTGTTTTCCCATTCATTTTTCCGCTACAAATATTATATAAGCAGTTTACACGTTTATTATACTCATAGTATGTTTTCACAACACTGCTCGGAAATATGGCCATAGATGGTCTTGTTTGGGGTCACAAAACGTCACTTATAAGGACAGACCAAGAATGTTTTTGTCGGCGTGTTTGCTGATTGGTCGAGAACATTGTTGTCCAACTTTAAGAAGCAATGAAAATCAATCAATCAATTTTTGTGTCATAGCTCCTTAAAATGAAAAATTGAAATCGACCAATCAGAACAAACCATTTTGTGTAGTAAAATATTAGGTGTTTTTTTGCTAAAAGATACACAGACTAAAAACTATGTCACTGTTTTTTTTTGTAAATGTAATTCAAACTTGGCCCCTAATCTCGAACCACTAGAGTTGAAATTACATGGGAGATATGAAGAAACAAATACAATTTTATATGGAGTTGACATCTTCATCTCGCATGTTAGTTTATTAATCTCGAGTGCCACGAGAATAGGGGTCCATTAAAATTTGAGTTTTTAATATGAATTTTTATTTTATTTCCTCTCAGTAGTTGTGAAAAGCACTGTCTGCCTCGGTAGAAAGTGCAATTTATGGACTCGTACACTGACTCGTCCAAAAATCGCGTACTTTCTATCCTCTGCAACAATGTACTATTGTACAGCGTTCCGTGAATCATTGCCAGTACCGGCTGAAAATCTGAGCTGTACTGTGTGTTTTATGGTTAGTGAATAAACGTCTTCCTTCTACTTCATATCTCTTACTGAAAAGCTAAGAACTAACGATAATGTAGAGTCAACGAATTTGATTTCTAGTCCACTTTGGACTTTGTTAAAGTGATGTTGACAACCAAAACGTAAGAGACGTCCTATGATTTGGTTTACAACTTCACGTTGACAAAGTCCATAGTAGCCTAGGAATCAAATTAGTTGACTGTACCTACTCGAATGTTAATTTATAAACACCTTTTAGTATTGAAAGCTATAAAACACGAAACATAACATAATCTTGTTTTAAAAATAGTAAATGCATATATTCTTTTTTAATTAAACAGTGTCATGCCAATATTAAATTATAGAATTTTATTACTTATCGATATCGTGATCATTATGATTATGCAAACAGCTGACGATGAATAATTGCATAATTATATAAATTATACAAATATTGAAAACGTTTGTTTTTATTTGCTAACAAATCTTCTCGTTCGACTGCACTTTTTGTACACTCAGCAACTACGCCCGTATTATGGCCGCCTTTATCGCGGTGGATAAAGCATCCGTCACTGTCGCACTTACATACTGGTCAGAAAGAGATAGATTTTTTATCCACACGATAAACAAAACCATAATTCTGCAATGCCTGCCGCTCGGAGCTGCTGGTGGGTGACGAATTTTTGCAGTGCATGGTCATATCTTGCGCGAAGTCATACCTATGATTGCACAAATAAAACTCTTTCCGAGGTTGAGAAGGCCGCTTGGATTTGCCCTGAATGCGTCTGTGCTGCCAAAAAGGTCGGACCTAACTGTGATACTCCAGTGGGTACTCCGACTAGTATGAAGAATGTGACGCTGAGGAAACCCTCTAGTGTCCCGGGCCCCCCGTCATCGCAGCGCTCTCCGGAGAATGATACACCCATCTCCATGTCGATGACTACCGATATGGAATTGCAGCTACTTCGGGATCAAATTTCCTCTCAGCCGGCGCCCCAGCATGCTGATAGTGCGGTATACATGTTGCGGGAATTGCAGCTTACTCGGGATCAGATCGCCTTGCTGACTACTCGGTTAAGTAGTGCGATTTCTACTATCGAGCAATACCAGGTCACGCTTGCTGAAAGCTCTAGGAGGTTTGAGGCAGTTAATCAAAGACTAATGAAGCTTGAATCTCCATCGACGTGTTCCTGTAAGTGTTCTGAAGTGTCTGGACATCCTGCACGAACAAACGCCCCGACCTTGAAACCAAAACCCAAAGGTAAGCCTGGGAAATGCGATGCAGCACCTTTACCAGTTATTGTGGAACCCAACGTAAATTTGATATCACTGGAGGAGGAGGCGCCAGTGGTTTCTGTGCCTAGTTTGTTGCCTGTTGCATCGACCAGTGTGAACTTTAATTGTAATTTGGTGCGCGACAACATCGTCAATGAAAATGAGGTAACTACTGATGAGTTCCAAGAGGTTCGGTACCGGAAAGGACGTCTCACGTCAATGCGTTGTACTGCTGGTCCTGATGTGACCTCGCTTAGGGCTGTTGAACATCGTCGATATATCCATTTATGGAATATGGTGTCTGGAGTTGACGAGATAAAGGCATATCTGCAATCTCTAGACCCGGAGGGAACGTACACAGTTGAGGAACTTAAGCCTAAAGGAGATTATAAGTCCTTCAAGATTGGAGTTCCTCCATCAAGGTTCGAAGATTGCCTCTCCGCCGCTATCTGGCCTGATAACGCAAGAGTCAAGATGTGGTTATTTCGAAGATCGCAAAAGCACCCTAATCCAGCAAGGTGGGCGTAAGGGCAATACGAAGTTGAGACATAAGCCAACATTGCACGTCTTGTACCAGAATGTCCGAGGACTCAACACGAAAATTAACCACTTTAGAGTACACTTGTCATCCTTAGATTGTGATATAGTTGCTGTTACTGAAACGTTTCTCACAGAAGCTATTGAAGACTCGGAGCTCTCTGGTTGTGGCTGGACTGTGACGCGGCGTGATCGTGCTACTGGCGCGCGCGGGGGCGGAGTGATGCTTGCCGCCCGCCCTGATCTGGAGATGCAACGACGGCGAGAGCTAGAGACACGCACTGGGGAAGACCTGTGGGTGTCTTTTTCGCTGAGGCATGTCGTCTATAACCTGTGCGTAGTGTATATTCCTCCTAAGGCTTCGGACGATGTATATATGCGCTGGTTCCAAGGTGTTGAGCAAGTGGTGGATTCCTTACATGGAATAGTACTAATTGTGGGTGATCTTAATTTGAATCCGTTGTATACGTCTCATACCATATTATGTTACTATAGTTATTTTTTAAATGTCTGTGGCCTGTATGAGACGAATGAGGTGATGAATGCGTATGGTGGTAAGCTTGATGTAGTGCTGATGTCAGAGCGTGTTCGTGGTGTCACGGTTTTGGAAATTGAAGGAGGAGGTTTAGTACCCCGTCGTGATGCATATCACCCACCTTTGGACATCTCTTTTTCTATCGGCGGAGCGACCATGCGATCCACCTCCAATAAAATAGCCCCTAGTAATGTAGACTTGCGACAGGACTGGAACTTCGCGAAGGGTGACTACGAGCTTCTCTATAAACTTATGTCGGAAGTTAGTTGGGAGGAAGTTCTGCAGTCCGAAGACATCGACGTTGCAGTGGGTTGTTTTTATAAGACAATTGGTGATATTTTTGATGCGAGTATTCCTAAAAAGATCCGGCCGGCACGGGTTCAGAGACGCTTTCCAGTATGGTTTACTGCTGACCTCATCTCAGACATGGCTCTAAAAGCTAATTACCATCGGAAGTGGAAAGCAACGAAAGACCTTGGTATGTACACCGAATTTGCCAAACTTAGAACCGATATAAAAAGACGGCTTTCTTTGGCCTATAATAATTATATCGAGCGCATTCAAGATACACTTAAAAGTAATCCTCGCTGTTTTTGGGAACATATTAATAGTATAAGGTCGAAGGGCGGTTTTGTGTCTGATGTCATGTATGAAGGTAAAAAGATGGCAGGTCCGGAGGTCGCAGATGCATTTGCTAGTTTCTTCTCTAGTGTGTTTTTGCCCAACATCCCAAGTCTTGATGTTAGCTCTCTGAACTGTAGTAGACAGAGCTGCTCTGCCCTACATGTCCATGTGGATTGCATCTCTATGCGGGAAGTTGAAGCGGGCATAAGGCGACTTAAACCTCGTAGCTCTGTTGGTCCTGACAATCTTCCCGCTTACATCGTCAGGGGGTGTATGGAGCACTTAAAAGTCCCTATACACTTCTTGTTGAACTTGGCGTTGTCATCTGGAGCATATCCCCGTCAATGGAAGCTCACGAGGGTGAGACCCATTCCAAAATCCGGTGATAGTATTAATGTTGAAAATCATAGGCCTATAGCTATTCTTTCAACATTGGCTAAGTTATTTGAGTCTGTTTTGCATCGTGAAATATCTACACAGGTGAAACCCTCGTTATGCGATGCACAGCATGGCTTCAGGGCAAATCGCTCTGTCGATACAAATCTCCTGGTCTTGGTTGACATCGTCTCCGGGTATCTTGATAGGGGTATCCAGGTTGATGTTATTTACTTTGATTTCAAGAAAGCGTTCGATCGTGTAGACAACGACATCCTGTTGGATAAGCTCAATGACGTAGGTTTCTCTCCTAGGCTTCTTAAGTTGTTTGCAAGTTATCTGCGTGATCGTCAGCAGTATGTACGGCATGGACACTTCGTTTCGAATCCATATCATACTCGGTCGGGTGTCAGCCAAGGATCCATATTGGGCCCCTTATTGTTTGGACTATTGGTTAATGACCTAGAACCAGCTGTCAACCATGCAAGGTGTCTGTTGTACGCTGACGATCTCAAGCTGGTTTATGGTGTTGAGCATCAGGCGGACTGCGGCACATTGCAGGAGGATATTGATTCGGTTTTTGACTGGAGCATACAAAACAAACTATTATTTAATACAGATAAGTGCTTTGTTTGTACATTTAGTCGTGCTCTTGCGCCCATTAAGGCGCAATATTCTCTCGGTGGGAAAGTCATTAGCCGCGTTTCTTCGGTAAAGGACCTCGGAGTCGTGTTCGACACACGCCTTACCTACCATGATCACATCAGAACTCTTGTTAGCAGTTGTTTTAAACGGTTAGGATTCGTACTTCGCAATGTTAGAGACTTTCATGACCTTGGAGCTATTAAAGTTTTATTTTACGCTCTTGTTCGTAGTAAACTGGAAGCGTCGTCCATCATATGGAATCCACACGAGTCTACTTACGCCTTACTTCTCGAGAAGATACAGAAAGCCTTTCTTAGGTTTATGTATAAAAAAGCCTATGGGTATTACCCATACTTATATCCTTCGAAGTTTTTACTCGGGACTCTTGGGTTTAATTCTCTTGAGGTAAGGCGTAACAACAAGTTACTTAAAACTATTTGTGGCATTTTGCGCGGGGAGTCCGATTGTCCCGAGCTAGTGGGGCGGGTTGTGAGGCTGTACGTGCCGCAAGTTCCCACTATATGTCTTCGCCCTAAGCCGCGGCCGCTGCTGGCGGTCCCGGCGGCGCGCACCGTGGCGCGTAAGAGTGCGCCGCTACTCCGCGCGCTGACGCTCCTTAACGCGCTCCTGGCATCGGCACCCGAATGCGACTTGTTTGATTGGAGATGGAATGCTGTGTGCCTAGAATGTTTGAGATTTTGTGAGAAGATGGATAATAGGCATTCGAGTGTACTGATCTAAGTGTAAGTTTATTTTTGTTTGTTATTCTGTTCTACATTTGCGACTATTATGTATAGCATCGATCTGGTTTTCTCGGCGCAATGGAATACTGTAATGCCCTGTAAAATGTAAAATGTATTAAATAAATAATAGGCCAGCTGCTTACGTTGACGGTAGTGTTTAAAGTCATTACTTTATTAATAATCGTGGAGTGACCGTGGAGCTAAGCTATGCTTTGTCTTTATCTGTCATTGTTACATTTGAATTCGACAGATAAGGAACGGTTTAGCTATAATAATAATTATACTGTACGGTTACTCTACGTTTATAAATAGGACATACTAAGTTCAACGGAGATATCCTGTTGCTACCTTTCTGTTCTATCATCATAATAATAGCTCTGAGACAACATAATATTGCAATCATCGAGTATACATATCTACCACATGTGTGTATGTATGTTTGGGTTTAACCCTACCACATTTGAATCGGTTCTTACAATAGGAACTGGTCAATATTCAGTCCAAGACTAGAATAGACAAACATAATAATTAAGAAGAAATTAATTAAGTAGCTGCGTGGTTGCCGGCTTAGAATAGTGCCACTCCATGTCTTCCCGTGGATGTCGTAAGAGACGACTAAGGGAATAAAGGCTTGTAGTACTGTTAGGCGATGGGCTTGCAACCTGTCACTAATACACTGGTAAACATCTTAGCCTGATTATGCAAAATGTGGTTACAGAATTATCAACAAGCTTTTAGAGTTGTTGGCAATTCTGTAGCTCTGCCTACCCCAAACTGGGAATAAAGGCGTGAGTTTGTGTGTGTGTATGTTTTTGTGTAATAATTAAGAAGATGTAAAGTGATGCTTAAATTGCGTAGCTGTAAAAATTTTTCCATACAAATCGAGCTCCGGGCAATAACGTTTCTCACCCCGTAAATCAAGTCTGATTTCCACGATGTTTGAATATGTTGTAGTTATTATAAACAACTAATATACATTTCCGTTTTTTGTTTTTTCATAATAATAATGTTCAAAAATTGTAAAAATCGTTAAACGTTATCGCATTTTGTATTACTTTTAGCTTTACACAGCCCTTTTAAGTTTGTAAGTAAATTAATTTTATCAGTTTTTATAATTTCACTGCACTTTCATAATAGTTAGCATAAGTTAATTACGCAAGAAACCGGAAAAACTCTCAGGATCAATAAAAAGTTTTTTAATTATAATTATGCATCGGCTGGATCTATGGTGAGATAGACTGACAGGCACATTCGGTATTTATGGTCAATGATATCATCTTCATTGTTTTTAGCTTCCTTATTTATAATAAAATAATTTATGACATTAATTATATGTCCTGCGGCGTCATATGTAATTATTGGCGTTATATAGTCAACGGGATAAATATAAATTATCGATTAATTATTTGACTAACCAGTTTGACTATTATAAAATGCACAAATGTCACAATATTGTAGTAAATCGGATTATAAAGTCAGATTCAGGCGCCTTAAAATATGTTTCAATTTTAAAATCAAATTATTTGTTGAAGCTCTTTTACATAAAACTTGTTAAAATAAGTAAATTATTTAATAAATATTATTAGTTATGATCTAGCATAACTTTATGATAATAAATATAATAATAATCTTGGGCTAGTAGGAATATGAATCATTTAGCAAATAGTAAACTTATGCGCAGTAGGTCATGTTTACCATTAAAATTTAATTTTAATTTTAAATCTCTCTAACATTACAAATTCGAAAGTTTGTGAGTTTCTGTGTGAGTATAGTCGAGTTCATAAATATATGTACACTAGTACCTTGTCACTTTAACCTGTGGTCTCCCACGGAGTTTTTTTTTTTTGAAAATAAAATAAAAATAGATTTTTTTTTTTTCCAGAAATTAAGTTTGAGATCATTTATCCTTAATTTTAATTTAATTTTCGGGGTAGAAAAAAAACATTTATTTTTTCAGTATTTCAAAATGAGGCAAAAAAGGGTGGTCACAAATTTGAGCCGGTGGGAGAGCACAGGTTAATCGCTGTGACAATTCATATATGACAGTTTAAACATGACATTAAATAGACAAGGTACTAAACTGTACACATTTTTATGAACTCTACTGAGGGCCCTGGCAAGACGCATTACGCTAACTAGCGTTTCTATTCGATTCGTTTTTTAAACCAATCGCGTCACTGGTAGATGACGTGATACGAAAAGTCACGTGATCTACCAGTGACGCGATTGGTTTAAAAACGAATCGAATAGAAACGATAGTTAGCGAATGCATCTTGGCAGGGCCCTGAGGTACACTGGGCTTCTATTCTACTGAATGAAGCCATATTGATTTTGACATGTTATTGTTTCAACTCGGCCGCCATTACTGTCAAGTAAATAAGAGCTATAGTAACGTTGACAATACGATAACATGTCAAAGGCAATAGGTTTTACCGAGTGGAATAGACCCTGTACCCTATTAACATACAGGGTGTCCCAGAATTACAATCCATACTAATATTATAAATGTGAAAGTGTGTATGTTTGTCCGTCTTTCACGTTTCAACAACTGAACGGATCGGGATGAATCTTGGTACACATATTGGTTAGGTCCTAGAATAGGACACAGGATAGTTTTTATCCCGGAAAATTGGACAGTTCCAGAGGGAGCAGCGATAAACTACGTCTACGCGGACGGAGTCGCGGGCGAGAGCTTAGTAAGATCTAAATGCCACACTGTACTTAAATTAAAGGCGGCTAACTGTAAAGTAATAAAAAGTATAAGGATTTTAAACTGAATTTCGTTGCAAATTGAGAATAGAATGCTTTGACTTCGACATAAAACCTTAGCCGCCTTCTTTGTTACAAAGAGTATTTCAGCCGATTTTGATGTTTTTTTCGTCTTAGGATTAGGGAATGCAATAAAACCGGTTATTAGACGTTTTTGTATGAAAATAACCGGTTAAAATCAGTCATAACCGGTTATTTTTATTCCCTACTTAGGATAAAACCAAACGAGAGTATTTTTTTGAGTTGTGAGTCGCGTATGTTCGGTAATGTAATTTCTGCTGCATTGGGTTTTATTTAAAAGCCCCGTTTGGTTCACACGGCGACATTCAATGAATTGGACTTTTGTATGCAGCAGACATTACGCAACCGAAAATACGCGACTCACAACTGAAACAATAGGGTATTTGCCTGATATTAAATTTCATATATTAATTTGGATAATATATCAATATACGTAGTATGATAAAATAATTCAAAATCAAATTTGAAATTGGTAATAAAATAAAATAGTTATAGCCTTTTAAAGTTTTTGGTCTATCTCTTTCTCAAGAAACGATGTTTTGCGTGTAATTCATATGGCGGTTGAGTAATATGACGTCATATAACTGTATTTTCCTCTCTGTTTAAAAGCCAGTTTTAAACATTTATATTTTTCTTATTTTTAAAGATATTAAAAAAACTATTTATACTAGGCTATTCGGAAGGTAAAAAGCTTCATTTTAAATACTAATAAGAAATTAGGCAAATACCCTATTACACTCGTCTAGCTCCCTTAATATTAATATCTTGACCCCTCAGAAAGACAGGAAACTTTTCATCCCAGAATATGAGACGGTTCCCAAAAATAAAAGAGTAAGCGAATAAAGACTCAATAAGTTAGTTCTATAATACTTAATTTGTAACCTTGGGAAACGTTAATATAAGCAGAATATCATGTTTCGTATTGGCCAGTTTCTGTTGCGAATATTATAATAAGTTGAAATAACTTGTTTTGAAGGCTTTTTTAATGCTGCGTTATATATGCTTATTGTTGTTTTTATATTAATATGTTAATAACATTTAATATGGATAGTTCGATCACCCGTAATAGTTAATTTCCACTAGTATAACGGTTTAAAATGTAACATGTTTAAAGATAGGCTTAACAACGTGTTGTAGAGTCTTATTCATACAGAATCAATGATATTCTCGTGATTAAAATTAAGTATTTGGTTTAACAGTAGGCGAATTGCTAAAATTAAATACCAACTTACTAAATATTTATTTATGTAACTGGTACATGAAGCTTCTTAAGGTACGAGAGCCGAGGTTAGAGCGCGAGCTGGCGAGCGCTCTAATTACAGGCACGAGTACCTTCAGAGCTAATTATTAACCGTTGCATACATAACTTTTCCTACAAGCTTAAGATGATAATTAATGACAAAAATAAACTATCGCTAACTTTTCTCGTATACTTTACTCCATTTTTCTGCTAGAACAAATTACTTGTCGGCAAAGTCATTTTCATTATTCCGATTTGCGTTAATAGTTTGTGAATTTTATTACCAAGGCAACGCTCATTATAGAACTGTTATTACCAAGGCAAAGCTCATTATAGAATTGTTTTCCCGCTTCGGTTACGCTATAGGTGGTATTCTGATACCATTAACGATATCAATAATAGTGGTTTATAGTACGCGAGTAGAAAAAAAATATTATGATTACGTTAATACTTCAATAGTAATTATGATAATACAAACTCGTAGCAAAAGTTATTATGATTTGGGACTATTCTAGTAGTCTTTTGATTCTTATAGAAATGGGATCGAAAGGCACTAAAATAGTTCTTTGACAAATCTGATGATCAAGAAGATTATTTTTCCAAAATCTATAATCGAATCTATAATATAGTTATTTCATACAACACTTTTACCCAAACCCCTTTAGCTACTACTCTTATTAACTGTGTACGCTGTGACAATGCATTACTTAGCCCTCGCGAATGTCCGTACTGTTGTTTATCTAAACTACACTTTCACTTGGGTTGCGCAAGAGAGTTATAAACAGATTGAACGAGTTATTGCGCTTAGATAACTTAAGTAGATCAGTTTATGCAGGGATTAATATTCTGGAACGAGAACTGGGTGAAAGGGATTACAATAGAATAGAATAGAATAGAACATAAGTAAGAAATATACATCGTCGTTTTAAAAAATTATGCGGTATGTATAAACTAATTTTATAGGTACATGTATCATAAATTCATAATATTATTCGATATAAAGGATTACAATAGTTAAATTAAATTATTAATATACTTACATGATGATGTTTTTGATTGGTGTGCAATAAAGTGTTTTGTATTGTATTGTATTTAGTGAATGCAAATTAACCGGTTATTAACAGTTTTTGTATGAAAATAACCGGTTAAAATCGGTTAAAACCGGTAATTTGCATTCCCTAATTGTATTGTATAATCTAAGTCTGGTGATTAGGGAAGTCGTTTGGGATTAAACGTATAAGTTTTTGGGATAAATAGTAGGTAACCTATGCAAGTCACCGGGCTATAAACTATCCTCGGCCAAATTTCACATTAGGAACAAATAAACAAAAATAATTTCGCATTCATAATATTAGTAAATGGTAATGATTTATAATGAATAATAGTTATTTGTGCAACAAGAGAGCAGAGTTGGTTTTTGCTGCGAGTGTTTATTTTGAATCCCGTGTAAGCGAAGGATTGTAGGTTAGAATCCTGAGCGCAGGGAGGGATTCAAAGACACGAGATGTAAAATAACTTAAACGAGACCAATCTCGTGTTGCACATACAACTTTTCACCTCAGCAACGAAAACATAATCCATACTAATATTATAAATGTGAGAGTGTGTATGTTTGTCCGTCTTTCACGCTTCAACCACTGAACGGATCGGGATGAAACTTGGCACACATATTGGTTAGGTCCTGGAATAAGGATAGTTTTTATCCCGGAAAATTGGACAGTTCCCAAGGGAGCAGCGATAAACGACTTCTACGCGGACGGAGTCGCGGGCGAAAGCTAGTAGGTACCTAAAGGTAAAAAAATACATCATAGTAACAAAATTACCCATGTGCATATTTACCTACAAGGCCACCCACCCATTTATATTGATCGAGAACTGTTCTCGGTATTATTTTTATTAAATTAAAAAGTTACTTTGACTAATATTCGCAGCAAAATCGAATCTTGCCCACTGTGTTCAAACAGCGAAACCTATACTTTGGAGGAGCTGAGTAAAAAAAAAAATTGTAGCAGCAGATTTTCCATGTATTTCGAAGCTTGCTTTACAAACTATATCTCAGTGCGGTAGCAAGTTGGTCAAGTTTGTATTATCTCATACCGCTGTTTAATTTAAAACCGGTCATAATTGCTTCATATCCTACGTTGACAATATCCATGTCACTCGCGATTGTGATCTCTATTTAGGTTGTAATAGAGGCTACCGATTCTTGGGCAGTGTGGAATTTTTGTAATTTCTTCATTATACTACTGATTCATAACGTGAAACTCAGAGTAATTACGAGAAAAAAACAGTACTCATCATTATACAACATGTGGATGAATCAGAACTTTTAATATATTGAAGTGAAAAATATATAGCGGCAATAGAAATAATCTGTGGAAATTCCAACTGTATCTATAATTGTTCATTAAGAAACAGACCGCTGACAGCAGACTGACGAACAGGGGAGGCTAAATAATAGCATCTTGAAAATGAATAGCTACTAAATAAGAATGTAAAATACAAATAAATAATAACATGGAACAATTTTGCGGGATATATTAGTCCCAAACTAAGCTTAAAGCTTATGTAATAACTAATATACCTATTATTAGTATAAGCTAATAGGTTTCATTTATGCAATATTTTTTTTTTTTTTTTTATTATAATAATTTATATTTATGTTGTGAGCGAGGCGACCTCATTCGAACTACATATAATCCTCTCACAGATTTCCGAAGCGTGTCTTGATGTAAGGAATTAATTGTTGTTCATAGTAAATAAAAAAAAACTACTTATCCTGACCTGCCTATTAGTACCGTCAAAGTCATAAATACACCTGTGTATACACGTTCCCAACATGAAATATGTATATTTTGTCTAACTTGTCATAAAACACAAAAATACAAGAATGGCGCAATCTAAACTAAGAAACGAAACTAGAAAATATTAGCCACAACTTTAGAAAGAAAGAAAAAACATTTATTCGTGACAAACAGACAAACAAAACTCAACAAAATACTGACATAGACAAAAAACCTGTTGTTACGAAATTAGCACCGCATTAGTTTAATGGTATATACTTCTTCTAACTTTCTGTGCAATTTCCTACTGTGTTCGAAATAAACATTAGTGCACGATCATTGGATTTTTATTGCAAATTGATATGGACATTCCCTAAAGGTAACATATTACATATTACCTCGAATACATCCATAGGTTCATGCCAACGTTGATTCCATTAGTTCCATTCCTTGTCATTTACGTCAAGAACTCATATCCCGACTCATCATAATGATTTAGCGACTTCATTTATGTGGGAACAACATTAAATATTAAAATCATAACATTTGCTCAGCCAAGAATTGCGTAAACCAATAAATCTTAACTGAATATGTCATGGATCATGCCTTCTCTTTCACCGCGGCGATGGTGGTTTTAAAAGGTTATCGTTAAGTAGTAAATTATATTGATTTAAAGTTCCGATCGTTAATTGGGATTATGACGATGCGTTCGCTTAGTTGGTAGTTACCATGCCTACGAAGCTAGCGGTCCCGGGTTCGATTCCCGGTATGGGCTAATATTTGTGAGTGTCATAGGCTATATACTAACCCAAAAACCGGGCAAGAGTATATCTGACCATGCTCGGTAGGGTTCCGAAACTTCCGAAGCCGTTAATACACAAAAACTATCTCAAAAAACTACAAGTATGAATTAATTCTCTATTTAAAGTTATTTGGTGCTGTCTTAGGTCATTTTAGTAGGTATAAACACTTTAGTCGCCTGTATCTCAGGAACCAATCAAGGCTACTTAGTCGTCATAGTTTTCCTTTAAAATTCGTTATATGTGCTTTCATTTAAGATATTTTTCAGTTTTTTAGTATTTCTAGTTTTGGCTGGAGGGGGGGGGACACTTGACTCTGACAAGAATTAGCGCTTTAAAGCTAAATGTTTAAAACGAATTATAAACGAATCCCTTAATCTAAAAATTATTGTTACAAACCAGTAATATTTTTAAAAGACATATCCAACGACAACCCACACTATGGGGTAGAAGAGAAAATAAAATACATCACCACGTTACGCGTAGGGGAGGTACACTAAAAAAGTATATATATATCAAGATTTTATTTTACCACTTTGTTGGCCTGACTAATATGTATCTTCATGCTAAATTACAGCTTTCTAGTACTAAGAGTCTCTGAGCTAGGCTGCGGACGGACAGACGGACGGACGGACATGGCGAAACTATATGGGTTCCTAGTTTGACTACGGAACTAGTTATTAATAAAGACAATATCATACCTGCTTCCTACCGAACATAAAAACATGATGAAAGGACAACCTTCACCTCTCACCTACGGATTGCACACCGCCGATTCGCCGCCACTTGCACACCGACTCGTTAACCGTCGCAATACTCGTTAGAGTAGCCAATGTAACCAGCAACATTAGGTTACAGATGTAAAATACCATAAGTGTTAATGTTATGTTGCTACATTTGTAAATTATTGACGTTATTAGGTACAACTTAATTGAGAGGCAGGGTAGGCATCAGCGGGCCTAGTTTGCGTTTATCGTGTGACAAAAACTAACGGATGCTATATCCACATTTGATACGCGACATAAACGAATAAAATATTAGGCCCCCAGCGGGCCTAGCATGGCTGCGTGTATATCGCGTGTCAAATTAATGTGGATAAAGCATCCGTCACTCTCGTACTTATTTACGTGTCAGAAGGTGACGGATGCCTTATCCTCACTTTGTCACGCGATAAACGCAGGCATATTAGGGCTGGTGCGGGGTTGAGGTACAGTCAAGGACTTTAATTGTTATGCCACTATGGAACCCTGTCATAATGACAGCGTCAAACCACATGACAGAAATTACGCTTAAATGAATGATTAACGTTATGCGACAGGGTTCCGAAGTGGCATAACAATTAAAGTCCTTGACTGTACGATAAAGCTCATATACTCACCGTTGGCCTCTCCCCGCACCTCATGCATACCCCGGTTCTCAAATGTTCACTACCGTAATTCTCATCTTTTTCCCCTTGTAATTACATATGCTGATTCAAAATGAAATAGGGCTTGAATTGACCTTGTATGACCTTGTGCAGGGCCGTTCGGATCGCTACCAGCATCGCATCCTTTACCCTACCGCCAATCAGGAGTATATTGTTGTGTTCCGGGGTGGGCATAAGACAACGTGAAATTACTAGCATAGAGGCATTCCATATTAGTCCTCAAGGTTGGCAACCATTTGTAGTCTTGGGATTGTAGTCTATGGATCTCAGATGCCAGTTACCATCCGGTGGCCTGTGTGTCTTAACCTTGTCAGACAAAATACTTATTTTATTTTTATGGAGAGAAGCAGGTCTACTGCTATGTTTCTACTGTACCCACACATTGAGCCAATGCGTTGGGCAACGGTATTGGGCCAACGTGTAGGTACTACTTGGCTGTGCTATTGGGTTGTTCGTAGTTGGCGACCAACGCTGGCCGGCCTATCGGCTGGTGTCGGATTTTCGTGCACGCATCAAAGGATCTTTTACGAAAGCGCCAATGCAGAATGATTAATACGCCAATGTGTAAACGTTACTCCATATTTTGCCCCATTACCTTGGCCAAACGCATTGGCTCAAATGTGTAAAGCGGCCATTAAAGTCCCATGTTCGATACGCGCAACTGACTACATATCTTCATAAATTTTTATTTAATAGAAAAACGAAAAGAGAGAAAATTATACTTTTGGTTCACGGTTGAAAAATAAAGAAAATGTAAGGGCATGTTTTTTTTTGTATAATAACCCTATGGGGATTACAGGTGATAAAGTGATGAGGTAGAAGGGAACTTGTTATCAGTAAATATTAAAAGAAACAGTCTCGTTTGAGTCGGACTCGAGCACCGAGGATTCCGTACCACCCGTATCACTTGGACGGTTTTTATTATTCGTTGTTTTACTTTAGCAAATTTAACGTTTGTTTCATATTTTACAATTCGATTTTTTTGTTATGTTTTTGGAAATGTATTTTTAGGACCGTTAAAATTAGGACGCGCCGACAACAAAGAAAATGGGTTAGAAAAAGACACGTACGCCAAATAACAACACATCACAATTCATAACTCATTTTTTTTTATTCAGTAAGTATTATACATTCTCATTTGTGTTAATTATATGAGTGCATTAAAAATAACTACTTATCGATTTAAGGCTAATGCTTCAGGAAGCTAATGTAGTGAAGACATTACAGCGATAAATAAGTTTTAATGATTCACCAAACAATCGGCAATAGATCAAATGTCAAAACGAATTCACTTGCAGGAATTACATAAGCCTTTATGCACTTAGTTACGTAAGTATAACCTTTTCGTGCATATTTTGCAATCGGGAGCTTCGTACTTTCGCGCCGTGACCCGCCGGCTTGGAAGTCTATGGCTGAAAGATTACTTGTTAATTTGTTGGGTAATATGATGATAGATTTTAGGTAACGTGGACGGACTTCCTACGGTAACACGAACAGTTTTGTTGATTGATTGACGGGACTTGCGCAAGCGCATATTTAATGTTTGATGTCTGCATGTTATGCAGTTCGAATTCGTTTTTGGATTTACTGAATTTAAATATTCTTACCTTATGTTAGGTACTGTTTTGCCAATTATTAAGCGAAGTTAATCCGGTTGCTTAGCAATAAAAACACAGTAACATACATTTTTAAAGTAAAAAGCAATTAAAGATTAGAAGTGTTGGTAGGACCTTGTGCGGGGTCTGTTCGGATCGCTACCACCATCTTATCCATTAACCCACCGCCAAGCAGTAGTGTTTGCATTGCTGTGTTCCGGTGTGGGGATAAGACAACCGGTGAAATTACTAGCATAGAGGCATTCCATCTTAGTCCTCAGGGTTGGCAACGCATTTGAAGTCTTAAGATTGCAGTTTAGAGATTGTAGTCTTGAGATTTCAAATGTCTATGGGTCTCAGATCCCACTTACCATCAGGTGGCCTGAGCGCTCGCGTGCCTTCGACTTGACAAACAAAAAGTAACGCAAAAGGTTGTCTTATAGGCATTTGTAAGACCAACAAAAAAATCGTAAGTGCAGTTACTGATTTTTGCATTACTTTATTTATAACTTGCTCAAAATTGTTCGAATTATTATATTGGCAAACGTCACTATCATTTTTAACAAGTCCGTGAAACCACGCTCGATTTTGTTGTTTATTCCAAAAAGGCCGTATCGTCCATTACGACGTCACTACGGATTTTTCAAACAAACAAAAATATGACGATGAACTCACGAGCATCTTTACTCCGATAAAAGTGAACGTGTGCGTTTTTTTTGTGGATTACCTACCTCGTTCAACATAGTATAGTATCATAACTGTCAGAAGATCCATAACCTCTTTATTTTGGAAAATAACGCTAATTTATTGTTCATGCAGGGGCAACGCACTCTAAGTACCTCTTAAGACGTTTGATAAAAAATACCATGACTCACAAATATGGTTATAAATTGGTTAATATTTAAACAGCCTCATTCGCCATTAGTGCCTTATTCAATGCAATGGGTATCATAAAAAGTTTAGTACTATAAAAATGTAGCTGGTCATCCCTCATTATCAAAATGAAGGGGTTTATTGAAGTAATTTTGAGCTTTGACTTGATTGATTAAAAAAAATAAAGCTCTGTAATTGTTTGTTATTATTTATTTATTTACTAAAAACATTATATCTGACTTTAGTCTCCCAAAAGTGTATCAACAATACACATATCACTCGCTCTATATAGTAAAGCTGCTGGCATTCCGGTAAGAAAAAAACCCTAATTATGCTAAAGTCATAGAAATAATATTAATTGATAGGCTAACCAAACATATATCATTTTGACAATATTGTAGCTTATGTCATGTCGACCACTTAATATAACAAGCAAACTTGTATTTTTTATGTACATTCTGCTGTAATTTTAAGGTGTCCCAATTTATAATATTGTCTCTAATATTGTTCGTGTGTGGTTAACTTCAGGTTCATATCTTGACAATCCGTCGATATGTTTAAGCACAATAAAATATATTGCTTCGCTCTCTCATAAGAAGTTGTTCACAGCGGGAAGCCAGTTTCCTGTTTTCTGACCTTAACTATGCGCAAAAATTTATAAAACTAGTAAGAATTTTCGAATACCAAAATGATTATTGACACTATGACCAATAATTGACACAATCATTAGTCGACCGTTGAATTCAATTCTATATTTGAAAATTCTTATCATGTTTTACATTTGTTCATGTCATGTTTTATTTAAAACGCCGTATCAATTATGATGTCTATATTTTATTACTATTATGAATATTAATAAACGTATGTCGTATATATTATTACGTTATTATATTCACTTTTTATAGGGCATGGCAATTATTGTGACAAACAATCAAGGAAGTTGACAAGGACATAATTTAATTGAGTTTTTTTTTCTTTCAGGTAAGTGGAGATCTGGTTTTGTGATGTTTTATACAAACACAGCACCGAACGGTATATATTTTTGTTTTTTTGTACACGAATGAAGTGAGAAAAAACCGTCTCAGCTACTATTAAATTAAAAAAACATTAACCACCACATAGACGTAAGTACATTTATTATAACATAAAGGTTTATTTGTTATTTTTACTACCACATTAGAGTTCTGTAAATAATTATTAAATAAAAAGGTTCTAGGTTTATAAAAAATACAATTTAAACAGAAATTTGGAGGAATATGTTTATTTATTTATTATTTTACGACTTTTACTTGGTTCTTCCTTAAACGTGTAAAAAGCGTTCACCCATACGGTTAAGAAAAATAACAACTAGGATGTTGATTATTTTGAATAATGACTCATTTCTTCACAAACCTAAAGAAGATAACTGTCTTTGTTCAATGACTTTCGTTCTATTTGAAGTAGCATTGAAAAGTGCATTGACTTCATTATTTGAACATGTTTGTGTAACGGCAATGTACCGGTACGTTAGGTTTTTCGCATTTATTATTTGATCGACAATTTTTTTGATGACAACTATGAGTTACAATGTTTTGACAGCAATTTTTGTTTGATTCAATAATAATAGTGTAAAGGCCGGTACGTAGAGTACGATATGACGTTAAGCAACACGTGATATGACAAAACACGAAATCGTGACATAAATAATATGTTCATTAACAAGTTGTCGATGGTCATATATAGTCGGTAGTGCGTAAACAATATTGTTCCGGTCATATTTTTATTTATAACTTAGTTTGATCTCTCTCTGGCTATATCAATATAGGAAAAGGGAGAAAGGGATAAAACGTAGCTATAAGTAATTTTATAAAATTATCGCAAACAATTTTATTTAAACAATATCGAATATTATCCCGGGACTCGACAGAAGCGTGTGAGTGTATACCTATGCGCTTCTGTTTAGTCCACAAGAGTAAATACTCTTCCTCACGTGTGATATCTATGGACTTATTTCTCTATAATAAGTCCATGGCGGTTGTCTAAAACTCGACATTGGCGAAATACGCCCTGTTAAACAAATAGTGAACGCCATTTAACATTTTCTCTTAGTTGACACAAAATGAATACAATAGTTATGATATTTGCTATGTCAACCAAAGCTGTTAGTAACAACAGCAAGTTCTTTGGTGATTCAACTAACATCTTAGTTGATGTAACTAACGTCTTGTTAGGCTCGTATGGAATCAAGACGCCTATGCACAACAATCACAATCTTGTTAGAAGCGACTTATTTTTTTTTCAGTGAATAAGAAAAAAAAGGGCCTAGAATAAAAAAAAATGTAGCCGATGATAACATAACGAAGAGTACCAGGACTAAAGAACTCAATTGTTCAAGACATTAGGAATAAAATGTAATCTAAGTATTTTTTCATTACAAAATATCGCAAACATATCTGAACGTAATGTTTCAGACGACTCTTTCAAAATGACGTAAGTATCTATTTCATCACAAGCTCCAAAATCACACATAATAACAGAAAATTGAAGAATAATGCCAATTCAAGCAATTCCCAGGATTAAAGTGACGTAACATCGAATACGACATTTATTTAGTAAACTAGACTGACAGTGCTATGCGACTGTCTACTTTTATAGAGTACTTTTAGAGTTCATTTAACTTTGGCTGAGTAATTTCGTGAAGGTAAAAAGTAGGGCTAGTGGGTAATGGTAATGACGGCTGTTGCTCAAGATATTTTAACCAGTTTATAACTGTTAGATAACTTCGGCGTTGATTTGTTTGTAAAAGATGGCCATTGTTTTCTAAAGAGGTTAAGCTATTGTTGACGAGAAATACATGATTGTATTTAGCGCGCTTTTGACATTATAACCTGGGGCTGTATTCTACACGGTAAAACCATATTGTTTTAACGTGTTATCGTTTTGTGTTTAGCTCGGCTGTTAATACTGTCAAGTAAATAAATGAAAAGCAAGCTTTAAAAATCCTTTTTATATTGTCGTCGATATATCTACCTATGTTAATAATTGTCATTATGTCATTGTTGTTATTTCAGTTTTAACAGTTAAGGTTAATAACATATGTAAATCGGGTCAGGCGTTTAGAAGGTTATGGTGGAATAAAGAATAATACATACATACATGAACCCTGAAAACGGTCTTATCGAGCGCTTATGTCACTTCTATACATTTTGTCAATTTTCGAAAATCATTTACGTTAGCGTTACGCATATATCTAGAGATCCAGGAGTTCTTTTAAACAAGTCACTCTTCATTTCGTCAACTTTCTTAATCGGCGAGCTTTAATTGTCCGGTCAGAGCATTATTAACATTTTAGTTCGTGAGTTAATGTGGTCCCAGGATTTAAGTACAAAGCAGCTTGGCCAAAGCGGTACCTAACTCCACTTACGTGCCTATGAGCGTGCGGGGTTGCTTTAGATTTCATTTTTCATTTTTCGATCGAACGGTGCTGCAGCGATAGTGTCGGATGGCAAAAAAATTATGCATAAAAATCGCTTCATCGCATAGACGACTTGTGGTATACTTCACACATTTGTATGCATTTGTTTGTTGTCGCTTGTCGCCACCGCTCCCGCGGTAAAGTCGTGGCCAGGCAATTACAATACTTTATAAAACAGTTTCGTGACTGACTGACAGACAAGCCTAAACGTACAAACGTGCGATTGTAACTTCCTATATTAGTATATACTCCCCCTAGATACGGTTTATGTTATGGCGTGGAGTAAGCAAACAAGCACACATACCACCTGGTAAGTGGGATCTTAAGACTGCAATCTGAAGACTGCAAATACATTTCCAACCCTGAGAAGATGGAATACTTCTTTGCTAGTATTTTCACTGGTTGTCTTATCCCTATACCGGAACACAACAATGCGAACACTGGTGCGATCCAGACCCTGCACAAGTTACGTAGAGATGCATTAAGAAATTAAGGGATTTCCAAAAATCTACTCCTAACAAGAAGAAATACTGGAAAACGAATTATTCGCAAATGAAGTTTATGTTCTAGTCTAAACTCTACATAATTATACTACTGGCTCCTGTGACTTAGTCAATCAGCAGACCGATTAACCGTCAAATTCGTAAATGTCACTTTTGAAAAAGGAACCATTAAAAAAATTATCACGCATCAGCTCGCGTGTTTGAAAGCTAGCGTTTTGGCCGTTACGGCGAGGAAAGTGAACCGCTGAGCTGACGCAACGCATTGTTGCCGGAGTCGGAGAGCCCTCGAGCAAGTATTTATTGCAAAAATGTACTTTTAACCGGTTTAAAAAAAGTTTACGTAATGTTTTTGATTTTGCAACAGTCTACATAAGTTGATTTATATTTCTCACTTCTTGACTTATATTATGAAGCTTGGCTTCAAAGGGAATTTGAAGTAAAGACAGCGGATCTACAATATTCTCATGTGGCAACACACCTGCATTTTTTAGGTAAAAAGTGGATCATTTTGCCAATAAAATTTTGCTTCGAACAGCGCCCTCTTTAACTAAACTTTGTTGACAAGTTATATTTGTTATAAATACTTTTGTATGTTTGCTTGTTTATGTGTGTATTATTACGAAATTTAATTCTTTGCTAGTTTCGACACTATATAGTCTCTAATAAAGTTTAGGTTATGGCTCGGATTTTCTTCAAAAATTTAAATAGAGCAGAGGTAATCATAGGTGGAGAGGTACATAAATCCAGCGAGCCTTTGCCTTAGTCGTAAATCTGCAAAGCAGTCTTAAAAAATATTTCTAACTATTAGCACAGCTGTTAGTACTATTTCACTTGTTTTTCTCTGCATATCAGATTTACTAAAATTAGTGTAGTTAAAAACTTGTTTTGCTGTCCAAGTTAATATTGATCTATGCAAATAAATTAAATGTCAATACAGCCAGTGTTATTTACCACTTTGAATTAACATTTTTAATTTAAATGCTGATGGATTAGCCGTCGAATTAACAGCCGCATATGCCAAGTTATTCCTGTTCCAATATGAAGAGGTATGTTCTGGGGTGTTATTCTCTTAAAAACGGCGGTTGGTCGAACGAACGAGCGAAAGCGCAGCGGCGCGTTTAAGTCAGAGCGAACAAAACACATTTTAGCGCGTGTATTCAATTTGGCAGCATGGCTTCTCGAAATGTGTTTTGTTCGCTCGGACGGGACTATTTAAACTCGCCGCTTTACATTCACTCGTTCGTCCGTCCGTTCGTCGTTGTTGAGAGAAACACACCCCTGAGCCTCTATTCTACTGGGTAAGAAATGCCTTTGAAATGTTATCGACGTTATCGTATTAATTTGACTCGGTCGCCATTACTGTCAAGTAAATAAGAGCTATAGTAACGATGGCACTACGATAACATGTCAAAGGCAATATGGTTTTACCCAGTGGAATAAAGACCTTGAGTGTTTATGCTGGCGATGGTCCTGGCGATGATCGATCAGCGATTATAAAAAAGACTAGAAGTAAGCTCTATATTGAAAAAAAAGTCATGAGAAAAAATTGGTTAGTTGGTGGTGTTAATTTTGTTATTGTCCGTTCTTTTGGAAATAAATTAAATTGGATATTATTAACAAAATGGAAAAGATAATCAGTTTTCGATACTTCTTGGAATCTTGTTTTTTAAGTTACAGAAGTGACCTCTATTCAACATAATAAAAACCATATCATCTTTGACCTGTTATCGTATCGTCAACGTTTTGATTGATCTTATTTACTTGACAATAACGGCAGCCAAATTAAAAAAACAATACCATAACTTATCGAAGACCATATGGTTTTAACCACCTAGAATAGAGGGCAAGTAGACTTGTTAGAATTATTTGAAACAGTATAATTTAATAAGGTAAAATCAGTATTATATAAAATAAGTAGTTGCGTTATTACATTTTAAACGGCTCAATCGTTTTTATTAAACAGTAAACTTTATATAAGTACTGTCATATTCACTACAATTAGCTTCGTTAATTGTGCATTTTTTCTTTAACGATGGCAAACGCAGCAGTTCCGTCTCACATAACGCATTGTTTAGCTTCCTACGAGGACTGAGATTTAATGGGAAACGTTGCAAAGGAATTAGGTAACTGGTATTAAAAAGATGGTCGTAATAAAGATTTTTCTGTGACGACTAATATTTGAAAAGTAGAGGGCGCCCGCGACTTTGTAAGCGTAGAATTAGTTTCCCGCTACTCCCCCTATTTCTTCCCGTTGGGGGTCTATTTTCGGAAATCCTTTCTTAGTGCTCACTCACATCATGAAAGGAATCCCTGTACCAAATTTCAAGTTTCTAGGTACCGTAGTTTCGGCTGTGCGTTGGTATCTAAGTCAGCAGTCAGGTTCGCCTTTTATATATACCTATAGATAGATTCTAGTGCATAGCTAGATCGTTATTTTATTACGCCATCACTTGAATTTAAAGTTCGCGTTATTATTTGAAGAAGTACAGTCAGCAGCAGAAGTAACTACGCAACAGAAGAGGTCAAAATGATTGCACTCGACTCTATTGTCAAGAGAATATTACGTCGTGTCTAGATCATTTTGAGCATGTTATGCTGCTTAGCTACTTTTGATGCTGACTGTAGATACAGTCAAGGACTTTAATTGTTATGCCACTATGGAACCCTGTCATAATGACAGCGTCAAACCACATGACAGAAATTACGCTTAAATGAATGATTAACGTTATGCGACAGGGTTCCATAGTGGCATAACAATTAAAGTCCTTGACTGTACACACTGTTTACATGTCTAAGAGAAGTAAATTAAATACTATTTATAATATATTTTGCGTTTTTGTCGTATTACATTCGTTAATATTCGGCATTATCTATGTAAAGGGACCTTATTGTCGATGGCGCTTACGCCGCTCTGCGTCACGCGACGTTGTATTTATATCGGAGCATCTTTGATAATCGCGGAAGCGCCATCGACAATAAGGTCCCTTTTCATAGATAACATCACATATAGCCTTTTCTCTTGAGAACTATTCAATGTTTAAGGAGTAAGAAGCGCATTTCTGATCTAAAGATTGACCTCTTAAGGCCCGATGTCCTAAATTTAGGACATCTGTCAAAGTGACTTTTGACTTTAGTTGACTGACATAAGATTCTTTTTCGAACTAACGAAAATTGACGTGGGCCTTACGAGGTTAAATATACTGATCCTATTTTATTATATTCCGACTGTACCTGGCGCTATAACTTCGTGTATTTCAAACGAAATATAAATCTCCAAGACTTGCGGCATATTACCAAACAGCCTTTCTAACGTCACCCACAACTTAACCCATTAGCACTTAACTAACTATTGAAACTCGACTTTAACGGTCACTGGAGACACCACGGAATAGAAAAAACAGTGGAAATGGCATGAGCTTCGCTTAGTATCAGACCTGAGGGCCCTGCAAAGATGCACTACGCTAACTAACGTTTCTATTCGATTCGTTTTTAAACCAATCGCGTCACTGGGAGATGACGTGATACGAAAAGTCACGTGGTCTACCAGTGACGCGATTGGTTTAAAAACGAAAAACAACATTCATAAAAACAACACGCCACCATGGAAAATGTCTTTGATGCGGCTATCATTTCTACATTCCAAAATAGCACCATAAGGCATCCTTCTGGATTTATTTCCTTTTTTAGAAATATCGAAATATCGAAATAAGCGATCGCGGCAAAACTATGGTAGGTTGCGCGGAACTCCGCATAACCATGCCACACGATACACGCCCACTTGACACTTCTACTGATTTTTCTGTTCTGTGGGAGACACTCATAATGATTATCTACATTCTGCTCAAAACTGGCTCTATTTTGTATACAATTCCAAGAACTGGGCACTCAATAATAGAGGTAGAGATAATCTTCAGGAAGTTCCACAAGATCAGGTCACATTGCGAAAAGCAATAAGTCACTTCAAAAGTCATATGATTATACGCCCTTTCGGATACGAGTGGGTTTGATATATGGTCAGAATGGTGCAACGTTAGGTTGATATTTATGTAAGTGCAACGTAACTATTGGTTATTTGAGATGGATCAAACTTGAGATGTAATAAAGTGTGTCATCAGACGATGAGCGTTTGATCTTTATACGTCACCGTAGCAGTATGTAGTGTGTGTGAGTAGTTTGTATCCGGCTTTTAGGAGCTTCTTTTACCTATTGCCTCTCGAGGCTCTCGGGCGCTAAGGTTGGGTCAATGCGCGTCGCTCGATACTCACTCACTACGCACGCAACCAAAGCGGCGACAGCGCGACCCCGGACTAAACCGTCTCGGTCCGTCCCGTTGAGTTTGCTTGTGGTGGGTCGCAGCGCGTACGGACGAGGCACGCACACATATAAGCCACGCGATATTCCTTTGTTTGAAGAGAACCTACTGTGGTAGCAGAGATGGAAAAACTCTGGTTGGTGTTGAAAGGCTAAAGCGTATGCAAGAAATAAAAAAAACTCAGACGAGATCCTACATGATCTTTTTTACAGCTGAAGTACCTATTATGATTTTTTAAAACTTGTCAGTTTCCAGGCAGGTAAAGGGACAAACCAAATATATGTATTAACAGCCTATCATATCCCTTGATTGGCTGCACCGATTCTCATGAAGATGGTAAGCTTAGATTTTTAGACTAAACTACTCGATGCACAACACTTAATTCTCAATCTCCCAAGGATTAGCTAGAAGAGATCCCGTAAAACGATACGTTCACCTCTAAACATCCCCCTTTCATAACATCATTTGTATATTATTGTTTTTACTTTATACAATGAATTGTTTACATTCATTTTAGGGTCGGCAGTGACAAAAATAATCTGCAGTCTTCTATATTCGTTCTCTAAAAAAGAAGATCAACTTAAATGGTATTATGAAATCTTATTAAACGCTTTAACGTATATTTATCGATAAATCATTTTATCGGTCACGTCTTACTTTACGTGATCGATACTTTCCATAAGCGCCTTTATCTCGGTCGATTATTCCGACTCGATCGACTGTGACACTCATTGTACGTGAGTATCGAATTGTTACCAAACTAATAAATCTTACGTAACTTTTGAACTGCAAATTATTTTAAATAGCTATTGTAGAACTTGGAATTAATAACATATTTCTTCAGCTATAGTGACTTATTGAGCAAACGTTGCATTGTTGTCTTCCGGGGAAAGACAACCGGTGAAATTACTAGCATAGAGGCATTACATCTTAGTCCTCAGGGTTGGCAATAAGGTCCGACCGAGACCGCTTTTTTAATCTCAGCCGAGACCGAGACCGAGACCAAGACTGAGACCGAGAATAAAATAAATTCTCGACCGAGACCGAGACCGAGACGCGGAAAAAGGCGTATCTTTTCTATATTTGCGTTTTTTTAACTTAAAAAAACCCCTGTTAATAATGAAAAACACGTTTTATTATGGTTTTACCAAACTTAATACTCAAAATTGAAAAGAACAATACTGTACGACAAAACAAAGCAATTTTTCGGCATTGTACCCTGTCAAAAGTTTTTAAATCCATTGCCGCGGTGTCTCGGCCACGGCCGAAGACCTGCTCGGCCGTTTTGGGCCGAGACCGAGACCGAGATCTCGGCACGATTTTTGGCCGAGATTTGCCGAGACCGAGACTGAGACCGAGATCTCGGTCGGCCATTAGTTGGCAACGCGTTTGCGGTCTCAAGCTTACAGTCTTAAGACTGGCTGGTTATTCGTTCGTCTACTAAATGCCATATAAAAAAGTTTTAATATCGTGTTATTTTCTAGAGCTTGTCGACAAATATAGGTACAATCCAATGCGATCCATCAACTTTAGCCAAGCTCCATCGAACAGTCATGAGCTATGAATAACCTGTTGCTTCTAGCGACATCTCTCAGGGTCTGTAAATAACTTCTGAGGGAGCCAAGTTGCATTAAGCTAACTAGTGTTTCTATTCGTTTTGTTTTTAAACCAATCGCGTCACTGGTAGATCACGTGACTTCGTATCACGTCATCAACCAGTGACGCGATTGGTTTAAAAACGAATCGAATAGAAACGCTATCAGCGTAATGCATCTATTCTAGGGCCTCTGAATCGATTTTGGAATATAAAAGCAGCTGTGCTCGTCGGACTCGCGTATCCACTTGATTGCTCGTGCAAATTTGATCGACCTTATTTATAAGCAAATAAGGACTATCACTGGCAAATCTGGATACACAAAGCACCTGAGTGGGTATCGAGAGTTTCCTACGCCCGACTCACATATTTTTATTAATATAATCGTAAACACATATCTATGTATAACAGTAATTATGGCACTACAGTACTCTCAGCTTCTTCTCGTAATAGCTTTCGGCTGGCTATTGCTATCACACTTGCACTCGCAGTACCTATATTTGTCACTCGTGTGTCATGGAAAAACGATGATTGCCGAACTCTAATACGAAAATGGTTACAGTATAACCTGTAATATACACCCATATATACACCCGACTGCCGAAGGAGGAGGGTAATGTGTTTCACAGCCTATATATGTTTGTTCCTTGTGGCACTATAAAATCTAAACCCGTTGTTTGATTTTGATGATTCTTATGTCAATCGATTTGTCTGAATCTGGTGAGTGTCACTGAAGATATGACAGTAATCAAAATTCAATATGGCGGCAACCAGTCGCCATAATGCGCAAATTAAAAAAAAAAGGCGACCATGTATGACAAGTGGGGTATCATTGAATAGGGATTTAAAAATCATCTTTAGGTTTCTTTCATCATTTTTCATTTTTAATGATCATTAAGGCTTTGTAACGATTTAAAGTTGGTTAGCAACTGAACAGTCGGGTATCGAAAGCTTGCTTTTTGTTATTTAAAGTTATTATGAGTTATGTCGATGGACTAACTGACGGTCTCCAACGTAAACTTAAGATGAGTCCACTCTATAGGACTCAATCCAATTCGGACTGCGTGGCAAATCTACAGGACTTTTTACGCTAAATGTGTGTAAATCATACGCTCCAGATGGGTCATAACGTAACAATACCTCGTAAAATGACAAATACCGTCCACATTACCGGTACTGACACGGTCTCGGAACCATATTGCGACGAAATATCACAAATGTGAACCCATCTTTAGACCCGAGACATATTAAACTCTCTAAAAGTAGTTCTAAATTCCAAACATCATTAAAACGGTTTCATTAAGCTGTGCTAATGCAAATAGCGTAAACCGCATTGCGTGATAAGGCCGGCCTCAGACACGTGGTTTGGTCGTAATCTAATAAAATGATGCAATGAGCCCAGATCGTGAGAGCACAGAGTATACAGAAGTTTCACTTTGAGGTGCGTTTAGACCCAACGAAGGAGTGCTCTAGAACATGTTTTGTCTTTATTTTTACAAAGAAAACGTAAGAGATAATACATATAATTCTTGTTCGTTCCCTTTGTCTAAATCGGGCCTTATAAATACAAAGTTCGAATATCATAGTCCATACTAATTTACTTGTATTATTTAATAAACAATTTTATAATTTTCTGGTGAATAAAGCAACTAGAGACCACATTTTGCTCACCATTTTCCTGATTTTTACATCATGGATGGTTTTTTTTATGACAATATTGTAGTTTGAGCATGTTGAGGTTATAAAATGTTTACTAAATAAGACAATTAAGATGGTATGGAGTATAAATACGACTTTTTAAAATGAAATGTGGTTATTGACTTGACGTTGATGTTGAGTTAGTAAAATTACAAAATGACGGAGAAAGAAAACTCTGTAGTACAGAGTACGAAGCAGATAAGATATCAATCTTGACGCATTGCGCATCCATTAAGTTTCCATATATTAATGATGTTGACAGTAGTAAAAGCTGCTGTCAACATTCACAAAAATCGTATTTGATAAAACGGCTACAACTTCGTTTTTATAAAGTCAAAAAATCTCTAAAACCATGCCACTTCAACAAAGCCTAAATTATTAGCCTTTTCGAAATACCCTGAGTGCCCCCCTATCAAGTCACGAATTATCCATTAATTATCTAACACCCTGTATAAGAATAATGATGGTCTATTTTTGATCACTAACAGACTTTGACTCAAAATGTTTTTAGCTCTAAAAACCTAAACAACTTCCTGGCCTCTCTGACACATGTCTTTGGTAAGATCATGTATAAGGCAAAGCAACAATAGCAAAGCACAAGAGGCGTGCGTAAATAATGTCCGATTTTCTGCACTAATATTTCCAAGCTGCTATAATAGCACTTTCGGTAACAGTTGCACAATATGTTACATTACAACCCGATAACTTGTTACATTCTAACTGGTTTTTGGTTGATAATAATCGCTTTTTTAACTGATACTGTAATTGGTAACAATTCATTGAATTAGATAGAAGTTAAACTAGGTATGTCGGTAATCATTTCTTCGTGGTTACTAATATTATAAATGTGAAAGTTTCTGGTCACTTTTACACTAAAATATATTGTTATAAAGTGACCAAACAAGAATTAAGTCTCTTTAGTTTCTAAAAGTGATGTTATTATCATTTTATTACCAAACTGGCTTAATAACAATGAGTCAAAAATATTACCGAAAAATTCGGTATAAAACAGTGCTAACTTGAAATGGGTCACTTTGCCTTCGATAATTTATGGTAATACATTTACGATTACTTTCGGAAGCAAAACGACTCAGTTTGTAATAGGTCACTTTTTCGGCATCAAAATGGCATGCTGCCAGTCTAGTAACCATAGCAACACTAAAAGAAGCGTCACCATTCCGACGCAGGATAAAGTTTGAAAGTTTAAAAGAGATCACAATAGCGGTGGGTCTTGTTCTAACATAGACAAGTCACTTTTCGATTAACCACAACTTAGATCGTTCCATAAAGGCTTGTTTCACATCCATACCTCATTTCGTCAAAATTTCGTTTTGGGTCACTTTCTTTCTAAAGTTTCGAAGTGTTTGGATGTTTGTGACTCTACGCATAAACGGTTGAACGGACTTGGACGAAAAAATTAATGTTTTTTTTAATGTTGTAGATTAAATTAACCTTAGGAACTTATGACCCGACTAGTTATATTATTATGGAAGTATATGAGATTTGAGACTACTGATGTGCCAAAGGAAACTTTCAAAAATTGCGGAAATTTTCATTAAAAAAAAATCGAAAACTTCTCACAATTTTGTATGGGGATTGAAACCTTCTGTTTCTTAAATTTAAACTTCCTATATTTCATGGAAAGTTTCCGGAAATTTCTTAGAACTTTTCCAACTTTTTGGAACCTTTCCGCAACTTGCACATCAGTATTTGAGACTATCTGCGTCATACAAAATTCTAGGACCCTGCTATTTTCTAAGATCCAAAGTAAATTATCCAGGTAAGTATTTACCAAGTTTCTCACATGTAACAGAATATACAAGTAACTGGTGGCATGTCTTGTAAATCGGATGTGTGACCATCAAAGTGCATGTCATTTCCCGTCTTACCAATTCCGTGCACGCACTGCTCTAACCATACTGTTGCAGTTTCTGCACCCAGTTATTACTTATTTAATAACAATGAAACTACAACAGCTTTAATATAAAAAAAATATTTTTTGTTTATTTTTTAGTTCTACGGAAGTTATGTGCAAAATTTAATGTGAAACGAACTCCTAAAAATTATAATATTTTTATATAAGTGAAAACTTGCTTTCGGGACACACCCTGTATATTATACTTTTTAGTCGTGTTATGTTTTAATAAATTGTAAATCACAAGTTAATATTTGAAAGTTAGAGTTATATACTCTGCTCTGCTTCTCGTTTGATCTGTGAAAAACATTTATAAGTTAGACAAAATTAGTTTTCAATGGCTGTTCTTTTTTAATTTAAAAACTAGGGTGACTTTTCAGGTGTATCCCAATTCCATTATCACGAGCACCAATTCCACTTTCCAACAAAGGCGGCCGAGTCGTGAGGTGCATAAGATGTTTATAATGCGGGTACACTTTGTATTTTAAATTAGATTACTTTATTGTCAACAAACACGCAATTTGGCAAATAAACATTGACACACATAGATTTCCTGTATAAATGTTGATTTATGACCTTTCGCTCACGACTTCGTGCGAGTACTGAATTAATATTATTCCCTTCAGAAACTATCAAACAATTAGAGGCTTACGCTATCTTTATACCTTCCAAATATCATCAAAGTTGGTTCAGCAGTTTAGCCGAGAAACTATAAAAAACAGAAAAACTACCGTTAGCTTTGAATCTGTTAGGGCTCTTGCAGTATGTAAAATAAATAAATAAATAATTGTACAAACAGGAAAACAATGAACAACAAAATTGCCAGAAACAAAAATTGTGTTCGAAAGCGAACTTATCCCTTTAAGGAAGTACCCGAGATTTAATAATTTAAGTATGTACCTATTTTTATTCATGAGAATTTCACATAGAGCCTTTTTCAATTTTTTTTGGTCACATAAAAATCAATGTTATTGCGTCAAAGCCTTCTTCATATTAAACTAACGACCAACCCTCGCTTCGCTTCGGTTTATGTGAGTTTATTAATAACTAGAATTTATTATACACAAAAACCTTTCTCTCGAATTACTCTATCTATTGATGACAACGCGCTGTTTAGAAGATCTAAGCGAACAGACGGCGGAAGCGACTTTGTTTTATACTGTAATGAAGATATTTGAAATTATACGTTTCTACATTTCTAAGTTTAGTAGTTCGTTGTCCAGAAATAAAGCACTTTTACAAGTAAACTTAGTTACAACCAGAATTTGAAACTAAACGTCAATTTTCTTTTAACATTTTCACCAATTCAACCATGCTACATAATGTTCAAAGTCTGTATTTATCCATTTCACTAACAGCTGTTCCACAAACGTATAGGAAGTGCCTCGAGCACGCGAGCTGCGCCTGAGTCTGTGTGCGTGACAGTCGTGTACGCACAGTCTCGCGTCTGTGTGCGGCTGATTAGTGTGCCAGACACATCACTGGTGTTTTATATAGGGAAATTGGTTAGTTCAAGTAGAAAAACTGGAGAAATTTTCATTGACGAAATTTGATGAAAGTTGTCAATAAAATAAATGGAAATATTTAGCTTTCAACGCATTGTTGTTTACCAGATTATATACTATTCTAATTCTAGTTTTATAATGCCTTTCACTCCTGCTAAGGTGTATTTCGCCAATGTCAAGTTATATATAGACACTCCCATGGACTTATTAGAGAAATAAGTCCATGGATATCACACGCGAAGACAATTGTTCGGTAAAAGAGTATTTTCTCTAATGGACTAAACAGAAGCACATGGTGTTAGCTCCACGCGCTACTGTCCAAATTATATACTTATAACAGAGTCAGTTTATATGACAGTTAATGTTGTAGATAATAAAAAAACTGCAGTCCAGTCCAATATGCTCAGTTTGTAAGTTTCAGACTTTCCGTTTTAACTTATTTTAATTGCTCATCCTGTATCATGACTCGCACATGACAATCAATACCGTCTTAACTCGAAACGTGACGGTGTTGAAAAATTTATTCTAATTTCAAACTACTACAAATAGTTATGCGCTACAATTTATTTTTGAGTTAATACGGTATTGAATGTCATTTGCGAGTGTAGCTTCAATTTATCATTTTAATACTCATAAAACGGAAACAAAGCGTATTAAAATTAGAAGCGAATAAAAAACAATACGTCAAATAAAACTATACTTTAAAATAACAATCCAATATTCCTTAAATGTTTTGCATAAATGATATTGTCGCGTTAACACATATCAATGTCAAATATCCAATATCAATTAACACTATGATTGGATCATATTTTTTTACAATATAAAAAGTCGCCATTGTTGTTAATATTGTTTTGCGCGCTAAATAATATATTTTGCCTGGGGACTGACCGCATAAGAGGGTCACAAAGGTGAAGAGTACTAAAACCTCTATATAAATATACCACACGTAGTTACTATGACGAAGCAAATATGAGTAAAACGTGCTTAAAGATTTATCAAAGTCACATTGAGATCAAAGGCATTTTGTTTTGCTATGTTTATCATCATCATCTTCAATATTTAATGGCGGTATCTTGCGCGTAGTCCATTCGGATCTCTACCACTATCTTATATTTTAACCTGCCTCCAAGCAGCATTCCCATTGTTATGTTCCTGTACGGTCACGGAAGTTAATTTGCTACCCATTCCAAAGAAAATCTGCTTGAAGATGTCATTGTCAATAGAGATGCCAAGACATTTGTAATTGATAGGAAACTCAACCTTATTGCTGTAGAATGTCAGATTGACTTTGGACTTAAGGTGGGTCACAAATTAAATTCCTTGACTGTACCTATATGTAGAGATTACTACCGTAAAATGGGGTGAGTAGGGACACAACCTAGAATGAAGCATATGTTACTAATTATAAGACTGAAATTATTTCCAATAGACGTAACGTCCATAAGACGTCCATTTAATAATTGTTCTTATTTTAATAAGTTATGTGTTATTTTTGGTCGTGTCCCTACTCACCCCTTAATCCCTACTCACCCCGTTTAACGTGGTTCCCCTATGGAATCCCTAATCTTCATTTGTCCAATGTATCGTTTGTCCGAATTTTCGTTTATCCTAAAGCCATTTCCGCTTAAATTTTAAAACTTTTCAGTGTTGTAACAATACAACCCTAACCTAACCAAACCGCAGATATAATTGGAAAACTTAAAAAGTTGCCTGACTCATCTGAAAACCAGTTTAGGGCGAATGAAAATTCGGACAAACGATGTGTTAGGACAAACGTTGTTAGGGATTCCGACGGACACCCTTTAACGGTATATGTAGAGGCAAGAACCGGTGAAATTACTAGTATAGATGTAGAGTTTAGTCCCGAAGATTGGCAACGCTTGTTGATAACTAAGTTGATATCTAGATTAGTAACTTCACAGGATACAACACAACAATGCGAACGCTGCTGCTTGGCAGTAGGCAGCTTGTCTTCTAAATGCCATTAAAATACATATTTTATAAGTTCATTAGTTTTATTACAGACTTATTAGTTTAAACTGACTTAGAAACCCAGTTTCTATTTATGCGAGCATATGAACTAAAAATATTAATAACAAACCACACAATATTAGAAAGAAATAAAAACAAAGTCGTTCAAAATAAACCAGATTAATCAAACACTATTAAACAAAGATTAATAAACTATATCTCGTTTAACAAATTATTTGCACAGTTTTACAACTAACTCGTACAATCAATTAGACGAACAATTGATATTAAATTTGTTTTTAATTGTTCAGTTGTGAAATATAAACTTGCGGGGCAATATGCTACCGGGTTTTATAATGTGTTATGAAACTGTCACGAGGTGAAGAGAATTATACACAGGTACAGTCACGAGCAGTTATATATTCTCCTACATTGGGCTCAAAAATATCTGACACGCTCTTATACCTCTATTTATTAATAACTAGCGTCCCACCCTCGCTTCGCTTCGGATTATGTCAGTATTCTGTAAGACCTGTACATAAATCAGAATTTATTATAGATAAAAACCTTCTTTATGACTCACTCTATTTCTTGCTGAAAACTCCATTAAAATCGGTTGAGTAGTTTAAAAGATCTAAGCGAACAGACAGCGGAAGCGTCAAGCGACTTCATTTTATACTATGTAATTTTATACTAGCTATGTAAAGAAGACGTGTCAGATATTTTTGCAAACAATGTTGGATAATATATTATTGCTGGTGACTGTACTTATTATTTCAAATAGGTAATTTAATTAAAGTTATTTTGGGTATCGTTACAAGGGAGTTTTTTGTGTGTATTCATCGACAATCCAACACAAATTGACTGAGTCCTTAAATTGATTGGGTGAGGAGTGAAACGTTACCCATTTTGTTATCATTCAGAGTGCTCAATCACTCTACAACTAGAAGTTCAGGACCTGGAAAGGATCTACTCCGAATGGAGGAACGGCGGTATGGAATTTTTTAGGTTCACAATCCTCTTAACGCTCAGGGGTGTGATTCTCCCAACAAGGTGGAGTGAACGAACGATCGAGTGAAGGTCCAAGCGGCGAGTTTAAGTAGTCCCGTCAGAGCGAACATAACACATTATAGCACGTGTATTCTCAATTAGGCTGCCTTATACGTACGACCCTTCGTTCACCAGAGCCATATCACAGTATTCTCTAGCCAGCTTAGATTCATCGTTTTCTGTCATCGTGAAGGTCTTTTGTGACTATCTGCCGCACTCAGAGACTTCAATTAAATTAAATGCTTGTTTAGTGACATGTTGTCTTATTCTATTGCTATAGCAAAGAAAGTATACAGCAGCAACTTTAATCAAGCATTAAATTTAATCGACGTCTCTGAGTGCGGCATGTCAATTTGTCAAAAAATTTCCTCACACATTATTTAACTATCTATTTATCCTCGATGTAACAACTTAACTATAAAACGTAATATATCGGAAGAAGGATAATGCTTTTTATCTCGGAAAATACCAGTTTCTCGTTAATAGCGTTGAAGGAAAGAAACGACACGTGTAGACTATGCCGCACGCGTCATTACGACAGTGTTATTGGCTTGTTATAATGCTACAAACTTAAAAAGGCCTTCGGATTTTATTTTGCTTGGCTGACTTAAACTAGCAAATCTTTCAGTACATATTGCGGATATTAGGGTGAATCAACTTTTAAGGTACTCCTTTTCTTTTGCGGTATTAAAACTTTCCTGGTGGTTAATAATAATGTATGAATATTAAAATCTCACCACCAAATTTACAGACCTTACACGTTAAACACCTCAAATATTTTTTAATATTTCCTCGTGTGGTTGCCTCCTATTTATCCTCGTGTGGTTGCCGAGTTAGAATAGTGCCACTCCATATCTTCCCGTGGATGTCGTAAGAGACGACTAAGGGAATACAGGCTTGTAGTACTGTTAGGCGATGGGCTTGCAACCTGTCACTAATACGCTGGTAAACATCTTAGCCTAATTGTGCAAATTGTGGTTATAGAAATTATCAACAAGTTTTTAGAGATGTTTGTAATTCTGTAGCTCTGCCTACCCCACTCTGGGAACGAAGGCGTGAGATCATGTATGTATGTATATTTTTTAATCTTCCAAAAAACCTGGTAACTCAGTGCTCAAAATGCACATTTTCCATACAAAACCTAGGGACAACATCGTCCCCTGGGTTACCAACTATATTATTATTTAAAGCTGTACTATTTAAAATAAAATCATTTCAAATGTTAGCCTATTTGTCTGATTTAATAAGTGTATAAGCCACGTCATTAGCAAATCTATAGTTTTTCTAAACGCATATTATTTATGTTATGAAACATGTCGAAAAGTGGGGTGCACATTAAAAGTTGATTCACCCATTATCTAGTATTCACGGTTTCGATTCTTGGTTAGGGCTGACATTTCTTTGGTAGCGACCCGGACGGTCCCTGCACGAGATCCTACCATCACTATCGTATCTTGCGCTTTAAGGTATAAATCTATGAGCCTCAAAGCAGTCAGACCCTTACTTCAAGTGGCCGGTGCGCTCGTTTGATTTTCCATAAAAAAAAACCGGCCAAGTGCGAGTCGGAGTCGCGCACCGAGGGTTCCGTATTTAAGATAATATGGTTGGTAACCGCAAAAGAAAACACTACATTTTGATATGAAATTTATTTTCTATGCAATTGTGACTAGACTAAATTTTTATACAGATTGGTAAAGCTTATTTGGTATTTTTTCTAAAGCTGTATTTGACAACTTCATTTTATTTTTCGCGTAATATACAAATAATTAAACTTCGGAGATATTTGCTTTGTTTTTACTAAAACCAGATGCATGCAAGCAAGTTATGCCTATGCCAAATTTGAAGTTGGTAGCTTCTATAGTTTCAGAGAAAAACTTCTGTGACATACATACCTACAGACAGAGAGACAGGCAGACAGACACCGAAGTCTCACCATAAGGGGTTCCTTTTTTACCAGTTTGGTACGGAACCCTAAAAACTCAAACACTAGGGGCCGTATTAATAAACTCATCTTGGCTGAGATGCCCGTCTCAAGATACGTCAACATAAACGTCAAACCATAGAACACTGTCATTTTTGACGCATCTCGAGATCGATCATTACTAAAACGAACCGACCATAAGCACTCGATAGTCCCATCTCATTTGTTTTTCGTACTGGCCAGTTTCGCAAGTGACCTAACAGCAGTTCAAGGGCGACCTAATGACTGCAAGTTGCTTGCAACACACTTTATAAGCGGCTAGCTGCTTAAGTTGCATTTATTTCGCTTATCGATTGCAAATGAACATTTCATCAATGATTGATCACGTTTTACATGTTAATTAAGTAAATGTGTCTGCCGTGTGGTTGCCGGCTGAGAATAGTGCCACTCCATGTCTTCCCGTGGAGTAAGAGGCGACTAAGGGAATAAAGGCTTTTAGTATTGCTAGGTGATGGGCTTGCCTGTCACTAATATACATTGGAAAACATCTTAGCCTGTTTGTGCAAAATGTGATTACAGAAAAAGTAAAATGACAATTGTATGTGGGTTGGAAGTAAGTAAGTATTTCTTGAAATGTTTTATCAATATCCACACATTGTAAAAACTAGTTTGTCTAAGTGGTCTTTAAGATAAGCTATTTGGGGACCCTACCTCGTTTTCCCCACATACTGTTACTGTATACGTGCTTAAAATGTTAATGAAAGCTTTTCAACGCTTAAAAACTTTCAAAGGTGAGCCAATTTAGGCAAGTGAACTATTTTGAAGGAATTAGAAAGCTATTTAAATATGTTTATCACTTAATCCTAGTCGCAAGAATTTAACATAAATATTCATTTTCGTGGCTTTTGTTAGCCAAACTGTTTTCCTTTTTTCCTATTTCATTATTTTGAAAAAAAAAACAATTTCTAGTTAGATTTGACTCATTACTGCACATTGGCCAAGCTGAAGATTTAAAGACACTCAAAGAAACAAACAAAAATTTTTTTTTCGTCCATTAGCTAGAAAAGTAATATATATATAGTAATATTACCTACTCCGTAATATTCATTCATCAGTATTTATATAAGTTAAATATGATACACAATGACTGCCTCATTTAGTTTTTTCCGCTATATTTTTTGCGCTTAGTTTTGGGACAACCTGTGTAGCTCGAATCAAACGTCAATGTTGCAACTATAAGCTACTTCCCGGTTGTACTCTAATCGCGGCCATTTTGTCCACAATCGGCAATAAATCGATAATTCCCATTCGGCTGGAAACCGGAGATTTTCTCCGCAAGCCGTGATCTATGGCACTTACGCAGATATAAAAGTTATTACGGGCACTTGATTTATACGAATAATATGCGATTAATAAATCTTATAAACGACGTAAAGTGGTTAGTTCAAGTATTTAATTGATGTAATAACAGTTTGGAATAAAATGACTCGTTTAATTATTATTTATTTGCTGTCAAGCTACCGAATTAAGAACGCATGCCTGAAACATTGTTTGTACGCTTTGGAAGGACGACATAAACTAGCCGTCAATAATTCATCTGTTAAAAATTAGTTCCTGATATGATAAGGGGTTCCAAATAAAATCATGCTTATAGAAGTTCATACTATTTTCGTTCATTCTTTTTTTAATATTATTATTTACTAAGAAAAAATATTTAATATTACCTATCAGTGTTTGCTACGCCAGTTTTGGACTAGT
The DNA here is from genome assembly GCA_946894065.1 of Acleris literana. NCBI lineage: Eukaryota > Metazoa > Arthropoda > Insecta > Lepidoptera > Tortricidae > Acleris > Acleris literana. The sequence goes on along the minus strand of OX335688.1, from coordinate 4,660,216 downwards.
AGTTGGAATGACTTTATTTTGTTTTTAACCGGGTTTTGTTTTTTTAAGTCCAGCATTAGGTAGCTGAGACTTAGATAAGACCATGTGGCGTTTAAGCTCTTTAGTCATTAGCAAAAATTGATTATTTATTTTCTCAGTAAATAAAAAACATAAGATGGTTGGAAGAAGAGTTACGAAAGAGATATGGCCAGCGAGAGTGATTGGAAAAAGTTCCAGTTCCTGTTGTCAATTGTACTGGCTCTTCCAGACACCCGCGTCACTTCCTAGCGCACACACACAAGCGGCGCACACACATACGCGTCACGTGCGCCGGCGGCGGCGCGTTCACTTTCGATCGCCGAGGTTAATACTACTATGTTAACTTTATAGGTTTCGCCGCGACTTGCTCTTGTTTTCATTCTTTATTCAAAATTCATTGTTATAAAGCGTCAGCAAAGTGACTATACTCTGATTATTTTAAGATGGTGCCTGTGACAGGTGTATTTCGTAATTTCAATCGCTTACTCTCACAAGCGATCTGTTATAAAACAGGCGATTAATTATTTAAATTCCTGAACGGCGTTAGGTTTGTACCGATGTAAGGAGTGGTTCGGTAAAAAAGTAGCAATGTATTATCTGTTTTTTTTATTAAATGCTAATTATGAAGCAGTTTTTTTTTAGTAATCTGTAGATATCATGCTATGAAATAAAAATACAATCATATTGAAATGTATGAGATTCTTTAAGTTTTCTTAATATTTATTGCAGGTACTGTATAACTTTTTGAACAACACAATTTGACAATCTTCGCTTGCCGTTTTCTACCATGCCATAATTGAATTTCCATTTTCACAACTTGTTTCATGCTTTTAGGAATATCATCTTACGGATAAGTTATACCAATAAACTGGATTATACTTTGGGTAGTAAGGAAGTCTCTCCAATCTAACAAATTTCTATAAAAATGGTAAATTCACCAAAGTTGAAATTCCATGTAACTACCTCAAAGTGAGTAAATCAAATCAAAATCAAAATGTTTATGACAAACACCTTATAAATTCTCCAGAAGACACTGTTCAAAAAGCTTTAGGTGAGATGTAATATAAAAGGCGAAAACTTGAAATCACCCGTTCATTTTTGCGATTGTTATTTTATATTTTATTGAATAGTATCTACAGATTACTGTTTAAAAATTACCACATAATAATAAAAACATCCATATTATGTACTGCTACTTTTATTCCAGACCACTCTTTAGTAATTATGTAAAGTTAAAGATAATTATTAGTGTAATAAGCGTTTATATGAGCTGTCACAGGCACCATCTTGGAATAATCAGAGTATAGTAAAACGAAAGTTGGTTTAGCTCGTAATAAGTAACTATGAAATGTATAAAAACCCATGATATAATCGCGAACCCTACTTTCAGAGCTGGGGGTTAGGTTGAGAGAAAGTGACAGAGCTATAGCAGTTATACAGCTCTGTCCCTTTCTCTCAACCTAAACTGAACTGCTTTAGTATGTCATGATAACCCCCGTGATATCTCGTAAACAGCCCAATCAGGGCCTCTATCTATTCTACTGTGTAAAACCATATTGCTTTTGACATGTTATCGTATTGTTTTTATTTCGGCCACCACTACTTTCAAGAAACTAAGGGCCGTTTTAATAAACTCATCTTGGTTGAGGTGCCATCCCAAGACACGTCAAAAATGACAGCTTTCTATGGGTTGACGTTTACTTTGACGTCTCTCGAGATGGGCATCTCAGTCGAGACGAGTTTATTAATACGGCCATAAGAGCTATCAAACCATTTTTTTTTTTAAATTATATGTTCGATGTGTAGTATGATAGGTCTCCCAAGCTTCGTTTGTTCCTCAGAACAGGGGAGGGGTAGGACTATACTATACGACAATACAGTGTTGCAAGCCCCCCTGATTGACCTAATCAGTGGCAGCAGCATGATAAGCGACGCCTCGTACTTAAGTATCTAGTGTGATCGATCTCCTCAAGAAACCAAAGCTCATCTGAAAAACCATCAACTCCTGTGTAAGAAAAATCACTGATGCATTTTCCAAACAGTGGAGAAAGTGGTTGCTGCAGCGATTGAAGATCGCCCTCTGCGCAGCCCAGTTTTTTGCAATGCAGCATCGCCATTTCTTATTCCCCCATTAATGACGTGACTAATTATATATATAATAATATTATCTAGAAGTCTTATCGAACTAGGTTTAGTGTTGTGAGCTCGTAGACTACTAAGGCCACATAATTAATTTCTCGATGTAAAAGTAAAAACGTTACATGATGTCCAATTTGGAATGTTCGGACCTTTTATATTCTTTTATTATTACATTATTATGTACTAGATTGAATTGAACTTGCTTTGTTCGTATTTCTTTTATCTTACAAATCAATTTTAAACAGTTTTATCAGTTATGATGACTATAGCCTATTAAGATAGGAATTTCGTTGCAATTATATAAATGACTAGCTTTTTCCCGTGACTCCTTCTACGTAGAAACCTTATTCCTTCAGATAAAAAAAGCTAAATCTAAAAATCGCCTCTGCTGCCCTGCCCCGAAGATGCTGGCAGCATATTTCCTCTCTGAATATTTTAACTAATGCGTTGAGCGAAGACACTGCCAGCTCTTTGGTTTCCAGTGACGTCAATGAGCCCCTTGAGTTTTTTTACTACGAAACAGGAGTAGCTGAAAATTAATTCTATACGTTCAAAGTAGCGTGCATCCTCTAGTCGAGTATGTTAAAAGTTAACCAACGTCAAAGGCCTTGCACATTGTTTTGCAACATGCATTAAAAATCTTGTAAAAGATCACGAGAGTCGACCTTCGGTAAAAATACCACAAGCTCCTTATTAAACGGTCAACCTATCAATCAAAGGTAATTATGCCAAAAGCATTGTAGTTAATGGTATAATGACCCAATTTATTTGGCTATAGTGATTATTATAAATATCACATGGTATGTGTCAGGAGACAATTTTACAAAAATTGGCTAAAGGGGAGCTGAGGCCGTAGACCAGATGATTAACGCTGGCGTGAACGATATTCGAAACCTGTGAAAGTGTATAGAATTTACACAAGCGCTTGACGCGACTGTTTGGTGGCTTACGTCAATCCTATACATTTTCTATAACGATAACGATCTCATGCATCTTGTCTAGGGCCACTATTTTCTTGAAGAATATTGTATAGTTGACAGAGCGGTCGATGCGATCGTCATCAGATTTTGTCGATTTCGAAAATCGCTAACTTAGCGTTACCTATTATGCATGTTGATTAGGTCCCCTAGTCCAAAACTAAGCTCTAGACCACTGTGGGTAATAGACACCGATAAAAATATAAGTACATCCTAGACTCAGGGGTGTTATTCTCTTTCAAAACGACGTTCGGTCGAACGAGTGAACGAGTGAACGCGGTGCAGCTTATATGAACCGGCGGGATTAAATAGTCCCGTCAGAGCGAACAAAACACATTTCAACGCGTGCATTCTCTATAGGACGAGACTACTTAAACTCTCCGGTTTATACAAGCTGCGCCGCGTTCACTCGTTTAATCGTTCGACCGACCGAACGCCGATTTTAAGAGAATAATACCCCAGAAACGAATATAGGTACACTTGCTCCACAGACCAAGGCAGCACCATTCGCACCACGGATCACGCAGTTGTTCTAGTGGGATGTTGCAGCTGTCTTATGCCATAGAGAAGGCAAAGGAGAACATAAGCCACATGGTTCCGGGACTGCCGTCTTAAGATTTCAAATAAACTAACCCTAAAGAATGGAATGCTTGTAAGCTAGTAATTTCAACCAATTGCTAGCTTACGCTGGTATTTCATAGCTATAAAAGTCAAAAAAGTGCCAGTGCTAAGTTTCTGGCTTTCAGTGAATAGCCAATGTATGCCTCTGGAATACTGGTTTAGAGGCATTCCATCTTAGTCCTCGAGGTTGGCAATGAAAGTAGTTTGAAGAGCGTCGGTGGCCTAGTAACTTAGGGGGTCAACTCGTGATGGTAAGGTGCCGAGTTCGAACCCCTGCGGTCACCATGTACGGTCACGGACGTTAAATTTTGACACATTTCAAGAAAAATAGGCTTGAAGTCGTCAATGTGATTAGAGATGCCAAGTCATTTATAACTTATAGGAAACTCAACCTTATTCTTGTAGAATGTCAGAATGACTTTGGACCTAAGGTGGGTTCCAAATTTAATTATTTGACTGTAACAATAAGTTTTTCTAACTTAAGTACATTAGCCGATGCTCTTACGGTGAAGGAAAAACATCGTGAGGAAACCTGCACATTCGAACAGCTGAGTGTGCATAGGGTAATTGCTAAAAAGATCCTGAAGGGCTCGAAGTATATCCGAAAAGGGTCCATCTGTAAGATAAAATAACCTAAGGCAATGCAAGAAGTTCAAGTTCGTATATGTCCATGATTGCATGGTAACCTTCTCCATAACCACATATTTGCAAACAAACACTCCCCAAGGATACATACGTTTATTATGACCAAAAACAGTTGTTAGTTTCCGCCACGCGTTGTTAGTTGTTGCGAGACTTCCCCCAGCGCAGGCGCAACTGAGCAAGTAGGTGACGGACGCGCGTAATCAATGGTAATCATGGAGCTTGCAAAATACGTAGGACGTCTTTACGTTGGGACAATTATACAAACTTTATTTCTGTAACTTGGAGAAGATGAGCTACACGCGCGACCCGATGGTAAGTGGGGTGGGATCTGAATTACATTGCATTTTAAATGCTTTATCATTATTAGAGATAAAATGCAAAAAAATATATATGGGGACAATGTCATACAAATTGACCTAGCCCCAAACTACGGCTTGTACTATGGATACTTGATGGTACTAGACAACTATAAACACTTATATAGAAAAATCCAAGACCAAGATTCAGGAACAAGTAATCGCGCTCATCACAAAAATATCTGCCATTACCTGGATTTGAACCTGGGACCGCTAGCTTCGTAGGTAGGGTCACTACTAACGTGTCGTCTAAATGCCTCTATGCTAGTGATTTCACACACCAAAATCGTAAGAGTGCAAACACTACTGCTTGGTGGCAGGTTAGTGAGTGGCAATCTGGATGGAGCGTGCACGAGCTCCTACCATTCTACGCAAAGGTATTAAATGAATGAATAAAAGGAAGAAATAAACGAGAACGCTTGCACAAGTAAAACAAAATATTTTTTGAATATATTTTCTAAATACCAACTATCATAAGCCTGGCGTCTATTCTAGTCGGTAAAAAGCCATAATTGTCTGACATGTTATGGTATTGTTTTAAACTTGGCCGCCATTCCTCTCAAGAAAATAAGAGCTATCAAAGCATTGACAATACGATAAGGTCAAAGACGATATGGTTTTTCCCGCCTAGAATAGAGGCGCTGTTTAATCTACACGAATCCTTTTAAACTTAAATACCACTGCATATTTAAGTAACTTGGTTACCTCTCAAGGCGACGAGTTGTGAGCTGTTGCATACAGACAGACATACATAACAATGGTGCCCACGCGTCACACTAGTCAGTGACTTGTCAGTTTGTTCCACTTATGACCTAAAATAGATTACGTAGTTTATTTCTTAATAAACTGCTTCCAATTTACAAAAATAGGATTCACTAAGTAGATTCATTTTCTCCATCTTGGATCTTTGCGAATTAAAAACATCACACTAATATTATAAGTGCAAAGTAGGTATAAATATGTGTGAGAGAGAGTTATTTATGTACCTATTTAACTTCTTCATGCTAAAAAGGCTAAACATATTGATTTTCTTCTTCTTCCATGCTCTTCAATCGTGAAGGTTGCCCGTCAGCTTCTTGTACTCGTCCCTATCCGCAGCCATCCGGATCTTCTGTTCGACGGAAGCAATACCGGTCCACTCCCGGATGTTTCTCAGCCACGATTAAACATATTGATGTAATAAATAAATAATAAACATTACTTTGACTGAAATGAATTAAGCGACTAAATTTCTTTAAGTGTGCTTTACTATTCAGCGATATTATCTATCTTTCCATTCCCAAAATGCAGATAACAGATCTCATCTACTATTTAATCGGCTCTATAATAGACACCCTGTCGTTATGTAACACCGAACTATGAACTTAACTAAGAGGGTCAATGCTGAGGCACCGTGTAGACCTACACAAATCTTACACTATACAAATGCTTGTAATTCAATCAACTTTGAACCGTATACGAAAGATATAAGAGTGTTGAGAAGTGTAATTGTAAGAGAGTTTAACTATAACATCTTGTCACTTTCTACGGAACAATAGAGCAAAACGGTACAAAAAATAATAGATTATGTCGGCTTGTTACTAATTTGAAAATAATGGCGTCTTTTTAGATTGTTTTTTAAAGTTTTTTTAACTATAAAATGATCTTAGGGACATAGTTGAACATAGGTACTAGAGCACTAATACGGCACAAGTTTAAAACACTAACCTAACCTAACCAAACTTTTTTTTTTCGCTGTGGAAATGCATTTACGCATTCCACCCAGGTCCAGGGGAACCTGGGATGGTTATGTGGGACTCGCCAACCGAGAACGGCCGGAATACCCACTAAAAACCCAGCGGTGAACTATCTGCGTCCTTCAGGGAGGTGCCACGCGACCACGAACAAGCGCACTCGGCTGTGGCACCTCGACGCCAACTACTCCGCGAGAACCTAACCTAACCTAACCTAACGATTACTAGCATAGAGGCATTTGATTGTTGTCTTGAGATTGCAAGTATCTATAGGTCTCAGATCATTTACCATCAAGTGGTTTAAAGCTCAATTCAACTCGATAAAACCATAATGCTTTCGACATGTTATCGTATTGTCGACGTTACAATACCTCTACGAGTATGTACTTGACAACAGAGATGGGCAATATTTATTCGAATTACGAATAACGAATAAGAACAAACAAATTATTCGCGAATAACGAATTAAATTCTCTCATCGAATAATTCATTTGCGAATAATTTATTCGCGGATAATTTATTCGTTGATTGAATTGCCACGAATAATTATTATTTACTACTTATTATACCTGCTCCATTGTCCTCTAATAAATTAATAAATTATTCGTTATTCGAAAAATAGTCGAATGATTCATTCATGGATAAATTATTCGCGAATAAATCATTCGCAAATAAATTATTCGACGAATTAATTATTCGCTAATAATAATTATTTTTTATTCGAATGATTATTCGAATAAATAATTATTCGAATAATGTCAAGCAGAGATGCTTGACAATAATGGCGGCCGAGTAAAAACAATACCATTACATAGGAAAAGCATTATGATTTTAACTATACTCCGATTATTCTAAGATGATGATTATGATGCCGTATTCCGCAATTTCAATCACTTACTATACTCACAACACAAGCGATGTCTTTAAAATTGGCGATTAATTATTTAAATTCTTGAACGGCGTCGCTAGGTTTGTACCAATGTAGTATTTAAGGTCTGTTCATTCTTACTTGTCTTATATAGTAAACAACTTTCTAACCTCAAAATGAACCTTTTTTGGCTAAAACAGCTATTTTAAACAAAATAAAGCAATCACAGACAATACATTGGCCAAGTGATGTCCAAAATGTTTACTTCATCATCATCATCATCATCATCATGTCAGCCGAAAGACGTCCACTACTGGACATAGGCCTCCCCCAAGGCTCTCTTCTCAGACCGGTCTTGTGCTTTTCGCATCCACCGCGTTCCCGCGATCTTTACAAGGTCGTCACTCCATCTTGTTGGAGGCCTACCTACAGCTCGTCTCCCGGTCCGCGGACGCCACTCAAGAACCTTCAATAACCTTCAGAATGTTTACTTAGTTTCTTTTATTTACGATTTAAGTACTATTTTAGCCAAATAAGGTTCATTTTGAGGTGACAAGTAAGAATGAACAGACCTTATGTAAAGTTAAAGAACAAGGAATAATAAGTGCTTAAATGAGCTGTCATATTGATCACCTTAGAATAATCTGAGTATAGTATAGAGGGCCCTCGTTTGCCCCCCTTATGCTACACAATAAAAAAATAATGCCAGTAATATAGCTATCTGATACCAGGGAAGAAGCTCGCACCTTGCCACCTGCTCTTTCTAACAATAACCAAGCGAGAGGCGTCATACTCTTACTTACAATGAAAGTATAACAAAGATTCCAACGTAATAATTATAATCTATATTGAACAAACTATGATGTAACTGTTTCATAACATACTCCTTTCTTATTTGTTTTAATCACAGACGATTTTGACAGTGACAGCTCTCAGATTCGTGTTGTGTTGTAATACGAAAGCATGGTAAATTTATTTCATTATAATTTAATGAAGGAAGTCGATATGAAGGTAAGAAGCTCTCTAATTTCGCTGTTATTTTTTTAAAAGTCATACTAATCGAATTTGCTTGATCAATTTACAATTACTTTTTTGCGTTATCTTATAAGTGATGTAATGTTGCTCTTTATTATGTTTTAATATTGGCTTTTATAATAACTTTAATATTATACAATATAGGAGTTCTTCAGACTGATAAACCATTACGTACGTCGTTCATGGATAATAAATATTGGTTCAATGTTACACAAAATGATCTTGTCACAAACTGAGCTCTTGGGCTTCTACTATGAGTACTAGACAACGATGAACGACGCGATGGACTAGTTGGTAGTGACCCTGCCTACGAAGCTATCGGCCCAGGGTTCAAATCCCGGTAAGGGCAGATATTTGTGTGATGAGCGCGAATTTGTTCCTGAGTTATGGATGTTTTCTATGTATTTAAGTATATATTTATCTATATAAGTATGTATATCGTTGTATAGTACCCAAAATACAAGCCTAGAGCTTAGTTTGGGACTAGGTCAATTGGTGTGACATTGTCCCTTGATTTTTATTATTATTTATCATACAAAATAATTGATAGGTACCAAGACAGGAAACGATTTATGCGTCGTTGGACTAAAAGTAAATATGGCGATGTATAAAAATGTCTACATATAAAATAAAAATTGGTCCGAGTATTAGAAAGCCAATACTTCAAAATATCTAAGTCTTATCAAGTCGGAATATAAAAATGACTACTTTCAAAGTATACAAATGTCTAAGTCTTATCTTAGTGCCGCAACATATTTATATTTGGTCTAATATACAGGTGGACATTTCTATACTTCGTCGAAATTATATACGCACGAACTTATGCAAGTAGACATTTTTATACATCGCCATATTTACTTATAGTCCAACGACGCATAAATCCAGGAAACATCTAAAACTCATGGAAAAATATTAACGCAACCAAACAACGCAAAAATTTGCCCTTGTCGGGAACGAATACAAGACCGCTACCTTCCCAGGCAAGGTACCGGAATACACACTACCAACTAGTCTTATTGGGAGAGCCTATGTCCAGCCCCCGTAATAAGGTCGCCTTTATTGTTGTGAATAAAGCATACGTCACTCCTGCACTTATATATTAGTCATAAAGTGGCAGGGGTTTTGCCCACGTTATCGATAAACACGACCGTAAAGGTGAGTATCCACCAATGCTGTGCGACATAGCGGAGCGGTGTACGAGGAAAAAATCCACCAATAAGAGAGTTGCGCTGAGCGAGGCTAGGGAAACTAAGTATTCCTATTGGTGTATTTTTTCTCGAACCTCCCCGCCACCTCACACAGCTCTCGTAGACATTCATTCTAATGAGCCGACTACCTACCCCCTTGACAAATTTATCCAATCAGATTTAGGTAGGTTCGCACTTTATCCGGCACCCGCAACCAAATACAAAATATACACATGCACTAAAATGTCATTCTTCGGCGGGACAACGTAAACTCGTCGTTTCACCATTCATTGATGAATCGACAAGCTAATTGTCAACAAAAGTGACATGTTTCGGCTGTCATGATGTCCAAATAACACGCAACAAAGCGTAGTGTTCACTTGTTCAATCTCAAGATCGTGCGACCGCTTACAAAACTATTGTTTGTCGCTATACCTATGTTGGGTAACGGCGAGTCGCTGCGACAAGGCTGTCTGATGGGACATTACTGCCCGTAGCTCATGTAGTCGGTGATGTCAAGAGGTGTTCTCTCAATAAATATGAAATAGAATAGAAAATAACTTATAGACTGCCAGTAATGACGACCTAAAGAAGCGCTGGGATGCTTTAGCCACAGTGTTCTTTTGTAATTTCCACGTGGACGAACTAAAAATCATGGGACAATGTCACACCGATTGACCTAGACCCTAACTTTTTTTTTATGGCAAGGAGGGGGCACGCTACCACTCAGACCACCTGATGGTAAGTGGGATCTGAGACCCATAGACGTTTGAAATCTCAAGACTAAACTCTCAAAACTACAATCCTAAGACTTCTTGTACTATGGGTACTATACAACGACATAAATACTCATATAGAGAAATATATACTCAAATAAATAGAAAACATCCATGAATCAGGATCAACTATTCGCGCTCATTACGAGAGATATATGAGTTTGAACTTAATTCACTTCATGTTTAAGTTTAAAATCGTACGTCACGAAATATTAGATACGAGATGGTTCCCCTTGTTTACGCATAATCATTTATATTGTGTGAATGTATGATTTCGCAGAATACTAATTTCGCATAATTGTTATTCTACTGATACCTTTTACTTTTTCGAAAAGTTATAAAATATACCTAACCTAACCTACTCTATTCTACCATGATTACAAAAAACATTTTAAAAAATAATTCCCGTTTAAGCTGGTGAAAAATTATGCGAATGCAAAATTCTGCGTAATTGTTTCGGCGTAAAAAGTTTCGGCGAAATAGAGGGAACCCTACATAAATATCTGCTCTTACCCGGATTTGAACCCAGGATCGCTAGCTTCGTAGGCAGGATCACTTCCAACTACAGGCAGATAAGAAGTCAATCCTGACACATTGCACAACCATGAAGTTTTTGAATATTGATGAAGTTGACAGCAGTAAAACAATTTTGTTATTACTATTCCTTCACGCGCAACAAATAAGCTTAGCATTGTTTGACCGCTCTCAACATTTTCAACATTCAAATACTTCATGATTTTGCAATGTGTCAGGATCGACCTCTTATCTGCCTAATACTATAGACAACGCGTTACAATAAAATAAGTATCCGAATACTTACTTATCTATCCGGTTCTTAACAAATGTTTATTAACTAAGATCATAATTAACGTAAACCTTAAACCTAGTCTTAAAGCGCGGAAGTCCAAAAATAAAAAGCTCAGGGATTTCAAATTGGTTTCGTGTAAAAATAAAAACGATTATCTCTGTGTAGAGCATAGCCATGTATGGTATACACTATATTGAGCATTAATAACAGTAGTAATAGCAACAAGTATTAATATTCAATATTCTAGTGGTGGCAGGACCTTGTCTTCCGTCCGGGTTGCTAACACCGTGTGAGGGTCGTAGTAAACGCGCAAGCAGACTCTACAGGCCTCACCAACAACGGTGATGATGAAGACCACAAATGGCTGGCGGAACTCCTCAACGGTACCTATTTCAAGGGTGGCGATAAGATATCTGGATTAAGATGGTTGAGCAATTGTAACGAAGAACATTTAATTGTTTAAATATGACTACGACTTTCCCGCGGCGTTGCTTGCGGCGAGCTTAAAATGTCTTAAAGTTTCTTGTCAACTAAGAAATGGAACTACATAACAGCTTATTATGATCACCATCACCAATATGTCGTTACTGAGTAACATTGGCTATATTTTATTTCGGAGTCGCGGGCATCAACTAGTCAAAAATAAAAATGAAAGTTTCCGTCGCGACTCTTCCTCATAATTATGAACTAAACATTCATCCTAATTAAAAATTTCATCAAAAAACTACAGAAATCATCGAAATTAATAGCACGTGACTGAAGACTATAAGTAATTAATTGTTTTGTTACAAAAACTATTGAAATCTCAGCCGTTGCGCAAGCGACTAATGCGGTAAATCAGATTACGATCGGTTTCTGATCGCTTTCCAACTAACTGTAACCCTAAATTGAGGGTTGATTGGGTAATCGTTGTTGCTATCCGCATTGCTATGGCTTTTGTATACTTACTTTCTATGTTATTGATTGATGTTGACACTTACACGTTATTTTAAGGGGCTTCTAAACGGGCCATATTTTCACTGCAATATGTAGCCGGCAACTATTGGTGTCCCTCTCTTACTCGTATGTTAGAGAAAGACACCAATAGTTGCCAGCCACATATTGCAGTGAAGAGTGCATATTGCGTTTAGAAGCCCCTTTAGATAAATAAAAATAACTTGAATCCTATGAAAGATGCAGAAAATATAATGTTTTAAAATATGGGACAATTTAGTATTTTTTTAATTTATTTTTATGGCAAGGAGAAGGCACGCGATCACTCAGGCTACCTCATGGTGGTGGGATCTGAGACCCATGGACATTTGAAATCTCAAGACTACAAGCCCAAAACTACAATCCTAAGACTTCAAATGCGTTGCCAACCCTGAGGACTAAGATGGAATGCATCTATGCTAGTAATTTCACCGGTTGCCTTATCCCCACACCGGAACACAGCAATGCGAACACTGCTGCTTGGCGGTGGGTTAATGGATAAAATGGTGGTAGCGATTTGGACGAACCCTCCATAAGATCCTACCGCTTTTTTAGATTTGAATGTGCCATTTTTTGTGACTTCCATAAAATTCAACCGTTATTAATTTGTCTGTTTTTAATTTATTTATATGATACGCGATGTCTGCTTTGATTGTAAACCGTTTCTATAATGATAATATTTTTTCCGACGGCGGTTTCCTTAAATTTTCACAAAGAACAGATGGTGAGACTCATTTATTTATTTATTCATTTAATTACAATGTAAGTAAAAATAACTAAGCATTTTATAATTTGCAACAGCGCATAACATAATATAATTTTCTGGAAAGACGCTTTTATGTCAAGTGACGCCTGCCAAACATTTTAAATATTTATTAATTTAAAATTTCGAAAATCTGCATATAAATTGTATAAAGACATTTAATTTTTTTGTTAGCATAACCATTAAAATTTGGCATCATTATTTTTACCTAGATCTTATCATAACAATGCCGATAGTGATCGCATTGTACACGTAATTGGAGCATTATGCGTGACAGTCAGAATTATTAGGTAACCTCTGAAATCTAGCTATATAGGGCATTGGGTTGCGAATCGAGGTTGCACAAAAAATGCAGTGAAGAATGACCTTTGCTAACAAAAAAATTGTTTTGTGGCTAGTTCAAACTTTCCGTGACCTCTGACTATAATTCAATTATGGTATGAAATTGATAGTACGCTGCCGGATAACTTCTAAAGAAATCATTTTTGTATGGCAAGGAGAAAGACCTGATGGTAAGTGGGATCTACAAATAAGACCTACATTTGCATACTAAAGACTACAAGTGGGCTGACAACCCTTTTTACCCGACTGCCGAAGGAGGAGGGTAATGTGTTTATCAGCCTATATATGTATGTTTGGTCCTTTGTGGCGCTCCGGAAACTAAACGCGTGGATCGATTTTGACGATTCCTATGGCAATCGATTTGTCTTAATTTTGAAAGTGTCGATAAAGATATGACAGTAATCAAAATTCAATATGGCGGCAATCAGACGTACCATATTGTAAGAATGAAAAAAAAAACGACTAACTATAACAAATGGGGTATTATTGAATAGGTATTTAAAAATAATCTTTAGATTTCTTTAATCATTTTTCATTTTGAATGATCATTTAGGATTTATCACGATATAAAGCTTTTACGCTGGGAAAATGCTTTCATGCATATCACCTAAGCCCGGGGGAGCCTAAGGTTGTTACGTGCGTGGTACTCATCAACCGAGAGTGGCCAGAATACCCACTAAAAACCCAGCGATTCTTCCTCCACGCTGTTGGTGAGGGCCGCAGGTTCTGCTTGCGCGTGAGACTACGATCTTCACCGGCAGGCCAGCTTAGCGCGGACTCCGACATTAAAAGAGCGCCCTCAAGGGCGAGTTCAGGTGCTTACAGTCCAGTGGACCAAAGAGGTCAAACCCCCCGATCCATCACCCGCAGGTCCACACGTTTTGGCCGCAGAGAATACGGAGAACGACGCATCTTCATACCAGCATTCCTCTTCCTCTGCGGCCCACCACGCCGCGAACAACGATGCAGCTCTTCCAGATTGTGGAGGGTAGGGAGAGTGGCAGATATCAATACCAACACGCCACTCACGATTCCGGCCACAGGATAGAGACAACGGCGCACCGTAATTCCGGTAATTCTCTTCCTAACTGCAGGAAGAAGTTTCCCTCACCCGCAGCCCACCCATCACGTCACAAGCGTGCTCAAAGGTGCCCACTTGGAGCGACCTCTACGAGCCAGCCGACGCCGACTCAGGCCGGCCTCGGGTACCACTTTTCTTCACCTTGGATGACCTGTCCACGGTTACTGACTCCTCCACGGGGAGGGGAGAGTCGACAACCCTGAGAACTAAGATGGAACGCCTTAATTATTTCACCGCTTGTCTTATCCCCATACCGGAATGCAACATCGATGCGTTTACAGTCTCAAGATATCCATAGGCCGCAGAACCATCACACACAGAGGCACTAACTTAGATGCACTACGCTAACTAGCGTCTCTATTCGTTTCGTTTTTAAACCAATCGCGTCACTGGTAGATGAATTGATACGAAAAGTTACGTGATCTACCAGTGACGCGATTGGTTCAAAAACGAAACGAATAGAAACGCTAGTCAGCGTAATGCATCGTGGCTAGGGCCTCAGGTAGTCCGTCTGTTTGATAGTATCCAGGCCATAAAAGTACGCTAGGCTGACGGGGAGCTGCAGGAAACGTGGACTGGTTTAGTTTTTGTAAACAGTCGGAGGAAGCATCAATTAAAAGGAAGCGAAATCGTTTCGATAATCGCGTAGTAATTATTGGGAGCCACGCTACGTACAGTCGGGTGTAATATCACGTTTCATTGTTTGATTATTGCTGTAGACTTAACTATTCATGAGTTAGTTTTATTAGCAATAGCGGTGCATTCGCTTCGGTTTATGAGAGTTTTCTGTACCACGCGTTCATAAGCCAAATTGGCCTATTGCGTATATTGGCCAATTTTGAGAAGTGGTTACAGCTTAAACTCCCCAGTTTCCCGTCCTAGTGAAAAAGGGTACAAGTCGACTTAACTCGTAATAAAAAGGGTATATACATGAACGGAGTTTACTGGACTTAAAGACTTTTTCACTTGATCTTCAGAAGACTTATACCCTTTTTCACTAGGACCCCAGTAATAGTAAGATCCAGTAAAGTTTTTTTATGTCTATGAATTTTGCCAATGCAAAAGAAATTATGAAGAAGGTTACTGAAAAAAATACATGTTATCAAGAGAACTTGTGCTCTTAGAACGTTTGATAAACCTACATTATTTTAGTATATATTGCTCTATTGTGTTCATTGTTTTTGAAAACCCACAGTACAAGCCTAACGCTTTGGGATTTCTATAACTGAGGCTGACTGTACATTCATAGTATAAAAACTTTCGCCACTTTTAAATTCTAATTCAATTCTATTAGGGTTGCTTTTCTGCCGCGACTACACAATACCAGTGCCATTGCTAAAATACCTGTGGACCAAGATAAAGGGCACCGGAAGACTCTTTCTTCCGTTTTGACGATAGTCTTAAGAATGATCTTGTTCAGATGCCTGTCTCAAGAAGTGCCGTAGATAGGGCGGTGCCACCGGTGCCCAGGCACAGGGCGTAGACGCTGGGGGGCGCAAGAATGGCCAGAATAGAGAATATTTTTTTTTTGGTTTGCTCCTGATAGGTTCCCGCTGCGCCCCTAGGGCTCGATTCCAACACAAAAAAAACAAGGAGCTCGCACAGGGCGCAGAAAAGGCTATTTACGGCACTGGTCTCAAGATGTGAAACTAAACTTCAAATCATATGAAAGTGGTAGTTGTGCAGGGTCCGTCCGGGTCGCTACCACCGTCTTATCCTTAACCACCGCCAAGCAGCATTCGCATTGTTGTGTTCCGGTGTGGGGATAAGACAACCGGTGAAATTACTAGCATAGAGGCATTCCATCTTAGTTCTCAGGGGTGTAGTTTTGAGAATACAATTGTATAACGGTCACAGGGACATGATTGCGTTAATCGCGCGACAAAGTTCAGATATGGCATCCGTCACCTTCTGACACGTAAATAAGTACGACAGTGACGGATGCTTTATCCACATTTACCATTCACTCAATATTTAGGTCGTGTGTGCTCGTTGAGCTAGGACCGGACCGCTAGCTAGCTAGGTGGAGCGATGACATACGAAAAGTGGCTGGCGGCGGTTGGAAACAAAAACTCAGGGCCGAGCACAGTGGCGTGCCATGGGAGAGGCCTATATCCAGCAGCGGATGAAAGGGGGCTGATGATGATGTGCTCGTTTAAAACTGAAATTTCTGATGTATCTTGAAACAGACACATCGGTAAGATCACTTCCGAAGATGATGTTCCATGAATCACAGCGGTGTCACCGATGATAGTTTCCAATCGTTTTCTTAATTGCCATGACATGTCTCTTTCCTTGAGTACCCTGCGAATAAACATCATACAAATATCTCGGAACTAGGCTGTTTGTTTTAAGACAAAATCAACAAAACAAGGTTAAGTGTGAGTGTCATTTAGATTTCTGTGAAATCTCTAGCCTGCCTTCGATTGGTCGGTCGGTTAGATATAATAAAGTCAACTGGTTTAACCACAACAAGTACAAGAACCCTACAGCCCTATATACATTTGTAATTAAAATATCTACTATTTGATACTTTGTTTCTTCTGGAAAATGGAAAAGATGACGTAGCACCCAGTTTTCCTTTTAGTTTTAAGTAACCGTCATGAAGGCTCGGAAAGACGCCCGTCATTTTCAAAACATAACCCTGTTCCGTATAGCAGAGACTTCCTTATGATGTTACGATAGTATATTTTTTATTTATTAACACGTTTTCATTAAATATCTAGTAACCCATTTTTCAATAAATTACGAATATAATTAAAATCCCAAATTTAAATAACGATTTTCTGTGCATAAAGAGATATTTCCATAAAGCACAAAGTTACAGATAAAAGAACAACTTAAAATTGTAGAGGACATACATAATTTTTTACAAAATATACCTGGAAGTCTTACATCTAGACTTATAACAAAATTTCAAGCTATTTTAATTAGAAATCCTGATTATGTTACTGTAAAAGAAATTCAGAAGAAAATTAACGCCGGGCCATAAGCATATTGGAAGAACGTATACCAATGTCAACGATTAAATGTGCCCCAATGACGTCCGTAGACTGTGAACGAACTTTTTTGACTTATAAATGGTTCCTAAATGCACGTCGTTATGGAATCAAAAGTGAAAATTTGGAAAAACAATTGGTCATTATTTTTCTTTGGGAAAGAGTTTTATTTCCATAAAATTTTCGCTGAAAATATATCAATTATGTTAAGTATAATAAATCTATAGAATACCTAATAATATTTTTTATTGACATCATAAGGAAGTCTCTGCTGTACGGAACAGGGTTATGTTTTCAAAATGACGGGCGTTTTTCCGAGCCTTGCATGAATGACGTATTGCGCGCGCAACGATTCGAAGATTTAGCACTTACGTGTATACATATTAGGGCGGAACTGGTGTGACGCATGGTTCTTCAGAAAGTGTAAACCCACGAGATCTTAATTGCTTAATAGGTATAGGTATACCTTGGGAGTTCTTGAGAAGATCGGTGTTGTTATTTGGTTGACGTCAATGTGGAACAGCATTTTACCGCTTGGGTGTAATGATGACACAGAGGCGCTATTTCATCAATTTTCCTGCACAACACACCCACGCACGCAAACTTGATTATATTTTGATTTTTAATAAATTTAATTAAAAAGGGTGTTTTTTAATTTGAAAAGAGTATTTACTTTTTCATTTATATTTAAGGCAAGAGTGAATATAGGCATATTGTGTGTGACCTCGCTTCATCTTCAAAATCTTCGTCGTCCAAGGATAAAAGGTAGTCAAGAGCAAACCCATTATCAAAAAACTGGTCAAGTGCGAGTCGGACTCGCGCACCAAGGGTTCCGTATTTAAGATTTTCATACGATACCCCACATGACACGGTTAACTCAATTCAAAATTTGGACCGCCGTTCCTTGCATAAAGACCCTGTTTTTCTGTGAGTTAATAAAAAATGTATAGTTATCAGATTTTTCCCTATACTTGTAGTATTAGGCGGTATTAACTTGCCAAATTTCATAGATTAAGGTCAACGGAAAATACCCTACAAATTGTGATTCCCTTGAGAGTGTCGAAATAGTCATTTTTTGCGGCATAAACGGCCGTATCTTTTTTTTAAGTTATCTTAGAAGTTTGATTTTTTCACAGCTTCAAGGGAATGTAGACCTGAGTATATGGTTTTAATTTCAACTCGATACCTCCACGCGTTCATGAGATAAAAGGTCTTGATAGACAGACGGACAACAAAGTGATCCTATAACGGTTCCGTTTTTTCCTTTTGAGGTACGGATCCCTAAAAAAAAGTTTAAAATGTACGTAGGTATGCTAATCACGGGAGAGTCATAATACATGACGTGTTAGGACTTAAAAAAAGACTGCTAAGAAGTTAGTTTTTGTTACTTTTATAATTTTTCTCATTACATCAGCTGACTAGCTAGATTGACACTTTCAGCAAAAAAAATTGTTACTTATATGTGTTTGCAAATATAATACCGAGTGTTGTGCAACGCGCGAAATTTTATAAGTTTCTCATCTCTAAGTATGTCCGTTTGACTCATATTATGATACTTATGTTATGATGTAACGACGTGCGATAAACTAATATTATAAAGAGGAAAGATTTGATTTTTTGTTTGTTTGCGTTGAATAGGCTACGAAATTACTGGACCGATTTGAGAAATTCTTTCGCCATTAGAATCCTACTTTATCCCTGATATGTTTTATTTTTCTGCGCGGAAGGAGTCGCGGGAAACAGCTAGTATTATATAAACCTTGGACATCGCATTTTTATATTGCAAACGGATATTATTTATATATCACAAAACTTTTTACTAAATACTTAAAATCATAAGGTCCCGCGTACAATAAAATATATAACGGCCATTGTAATAGAGATACATTGCAAAGGAGATATAGTAGAATTTTTCTTGTGTTTACAACTGTCAAAATACGAGAGGTGATCCATAAGTTTTGATAATCGGTATAAAAAATGGGAGATATGTAAATCGTTATATTTTAATTGGAATGAGCACACTTTCTATATTTCCGAACACTTATTAACATGATTCAATTGTTTTATTTTACCACTATAAATATAATTTTACTTTTGGAGGTCAAAATGGCCAAATTTTGTGCCTTCACTATGTCATCACCAGCTCGTGATTTTTATGTAGTTGTTTTTGAACATTAGTGAATGAGAAGTAGTAGTCGAAGTTAGGGCTAAATAACGGGGAGAGCGGTTATCAGTTCTGATCTTTGGTCGACGAGCAGCACCCTTATCAATTAGAAGGCTCTGAAGCACAAGTCCTGCCGAAAATTCGTAATTTTTTTTCTTCAGCTTATTTTTATGATTTTGCCATAATTAGGATAGAATAATGTTATATAACTCTCCTAGATTATTTGAACTCAATTGCTAAAAACTAATGCCGCAGTATTTATTTGTAGGCCTCAATAATCCTGGAAAAGGCCGAAAAAACCACCCTAAATTTTGGTGACAGAGCTGGAGATAAAAAAATCCTCTGCAATGATAACTTATTTATCCTTTAAATCATAATAATAAATCAAGGTTTCATTTTCAATAACAATATTTTTTATTAGTGTACCAGATTTTTTTCCACACAGCTCCAAATTCCGTTTTTCCCCTTTAGGTACGGAACCCTAAAATGGTCCAAGCGGCGGAATAAATATCCGTTAAACTTTATACAGAATTTCAACCAACTTTTCTCGCGACCTAGCTAAAATATACACACATACAGCACATGTGCCGAGGTGCTAAAGTCAACAATTAGCATTACTTGCCTAAATCATTAGTGACTTTTAAATAATTAAAACACACTCATGTCAATTACGCAACTCTTATATAATCCGGTTTAGCTTAAGATTTTTTGGAGGTCATTGACGTTACAATTTTTTTTTCAGGTAAGTGGCGTTTGAAGTCTTTGGAGCAAGCAGGGTCTGGTGGTGAGTGGTCTATGAGACCCATGGACTGATTTTTTTGTAACAAAATGCAAATAGCTGTTTTTGTGCAAATGTGTTGCCAGCCTTATAGACTAAGACGCGCTGGCCTAGTTGGTAGTGACCCTGCCTACAAAGCTAGCAGTCCTGGGTTCAAATCCCGGTAAGGGCAGATATCCGTGTGATGAGCGCGACTATTTGTTCCCGAGTCATGGATGTTTTCTATGTATTTAAGTTTATATTTCTCTATATAAGTATTTATATCGTTATCTAGTTTGGGACTAGGTCAATTGGTGTGACATTGTAACCTGATATTTATTTATTTATTTATTATTTATGTCTCTATGCTCGTGATTTTACCGGATGTCATTTTCCGGAACAATATAAAGGTGTAAAAGTCAATTAACGATTTCACAGTAAAATTTTCATACCTACCCACAATATTATATTTCAATGTAACACACCATTTGCATAGTCGAAAAACCTCATACAAGTTGTCTCAATCATTCATACGAGTACTTAATCATTTACAAAGATAAATTGTGGCGTTATCTATTAAAAGGGACCTTATAATCAATGGCGCTTCCGCCATTATTACAGATGCTCCTATATAAATACAACGTCGCGTGACGCAGTGCGGCGTAAGCGCCATCGACAATAAGGTCTCTTTTCATAGATAATACCACAATTCAGACCATAATTCTTTCGTCGGGGCTCACAGGTGGCCCGGAATGATGAACAAATCGAAGCGATTGCGAAATGCGTTCCAAGTTCAAATTAACATATATTTTTTTAATCAGCTTTTACATGATAATGTTGCCAGTAACAAAATTGAAATCCCCTACCGCAGCGTTCGCGATTTAAAATATGAAATGCCGTGATACTCGATTTGGGGACGTTTTTGTAGGGGCATCGAATTTTCGGGCATCAAATGTGTTAACAGTATGAGTAGGTACTTGCATGTTTACTGTTAACTGTAGCATAGTTGTATCTTACTTGAGAGTGAGTTGCAAAAACAACCTTAATCTGCTAAAAATATAGTTACAATTTGAATGAAAATATTCGTGAGATATGAGCTTGATAAACTTATCTCCATAAGGTAATGAATACATTCCGTTAGCTTTAATCGGAAATGCAAATTTGTTATTTATTTGTTTCAGTTTGCATGCTATACTACGGAATAAATGATTTGCTGAAAATTTAAATGCACGTAATAACTACCTATCAGTATTTTAGGCGCGTGTTTTCACTTGCTTCATTTAAATTTGGCTTTATATAATTTGATTTAAATCGAAATATAGTTTTATATAAAACTCGTCTTAAATCAAGTATAATAAGCAACAAAGCGTGTCCTAAAAAAACCTAAAAAAAACTTTTATCACACACTGGTGCCTCTTCCGCAATTAAATAAGCCACCGATAAATCCGATTCGAAATCCAAAAAAACCAAGGTCTTTTTTAGTCCCGCAATCTAAGCTTGAATCTTCGCTAAGTAACAAAGGTGTGGTCTAATGACTTAATACGCGATTTATTTGATAATGTTTGATTTACGGTCGGAAGATTGGCAAATAAACAACCTCCTCACTTAGTGCAGAGACAAATGATTTGTTTGTTCTTTGATTATGGGTTTCCTTATTGTTTTTAATATAAATAAGTATATATTTTTTTGAACGCCGATACTGCTCTCATAAGCCAATAGGTAGTATCTCAAACGCAATAGCCAAGGCAGATTCGATCCTATCCCGTTAGAAATGAGAATGAACTTGCTGCAGGAGTTTTGCCTGAGCTACTTCCGTGTTTGTATTCTGGAAATATATTTAGTTTCGCATTATAATTTAATAAACACTCACAGAAGATATCATGAGTTTATAAAGCTTCTAAAACTGATCATTATCTTTGAAATATATTAATATAGTATTAATCTGAGGTTATGATAAATTGCAAAATTATTCTTTGATTCGCTACGTTTTGTCATTATTATGCCTTTTTGTCATGAGGAAGGCAGATACAGGCCACCGTGATGGTTCGGCTCAGATGCTTAAGTATATGCGAGTACATTTGCTGCATTTTATTTATTAGACTTGCTATGATAAAATATAATACAAGTAAATTCTCGCAAAATTGGTAATTTAATGAGAAATTTTAAACACAACACTCCGTATATGCTGTCCTCCCCTTGTACGGAGAAAAGGCACAAGTGCAATTAGTTCATAGAAGCATATTAAACTCTCAAGGGTTGTAATAAGGTTGGAAGTGCAACACATTTCATATAGCAGATGTGCCTTTTTCCGTAAGAGGGCAGTGTAGGTAAAGGATAGATCAATGTAATCAATATTTGACACCTCTGTAAATCAATCAAAGCTATCATAGTAACACAGCTGCTCTCTTAGATCATGATCTAACACCATAATCGCTATACGTATCTATCAAAATGTTTCTCAGAGCATAAAAATCGTGATCTAGTCGATTTTTTACAGCTTATTTTAGTAAAATTAAAAAGCTTATGGCTCAGATGCCATATAAAATAACTGGGGCCTGTTTTATAAAGCTACAAATTACAATTTACAGTTACAAGTTTCCATTTGACACAACCTCGACCAATGTAGGGTTGTGTAGTACATGTACTAAGAGCCAAAAAAAATTAATTCCCGTCACTGTACTAGAAAGAACTATTCCGTGAAGTTTTTGCTCTTAGTTCATTTAGTACACGCGGAGCAAGAACCGAACAGAGCAGGCAGAGCCGCGAGTGACACTGACAGCTAAGCCGGCCATTCATTCGGTCAAAGGAGCATGAACAGACCAGTTTCTTTCAGTGTACTAGTGTACTAAAAGAACTAAAAGACCGAATTAGTACATTACAGCGATTGTACTAGTTTGGAGCGATCCGCTCAGTGCACGAGCGCGCACAACCCTAGACCAATGACGACCAGCCATTCGAGCAGTGTTGCCAGTTTAGACCTGTAAAATGGTAACATGTAGCTTTATAAAACGTGCCCCTGGCAGTATAAAATAGATTTTTTAGCCCGGTCTCCCCTGGATATCTACTTATAACTTTATCTCCATAGCTCTAGAAAAATAATTTAAAAGTATCTAAGTCAAACCAAGATGAAATGATATCTGGCGTTATCTACGAAAAGGGACCTTATTGTCCATGGTGCTTACGCCGCACTGCGTCACGCGACGTTGTATTTATATCGGAGCATCTTTAATAATGGCGGAAGCGCCATCGACAATAAGGTCCCTTTTCATAGGTAACGCCACATATAATCGATGAAATGAATTTAGAATAGATGAGTGACGAGTACGTCCCGCCATCTCTGTCTAGCCGTTACTAGTTTAACCGTTAGTAAATTCGGCCCTCTATATGACTCGTCCAAAAATCGCGTACTTTCTATCCTCTGCAACAATGTACTATTTCACAACACTGCTCGGAAATATGGCCATAGATGGTCTTGTTTGGGGTCACAAAACGTGAAAATAAGGACAGACCAAGAATGTTTTTGTCGGCGTGTTTGCTGATCGGCCTCTATATGACTCGTCCAAAAATCGCGTACTTTCTATCCTCTGCAACAATGTACTATTTATATACTTTATATTCACCTTCCAGTGGTTTTCCATTTTCGACTGGTCTTATTATAAAGATTACCATAAAGAATAAAGCAGTTCGTTGACTCCGTAAGCCGTAAACCGAGTAACATTGATTGATCCCCATCTGATGAGATGAATGGAGTCGGCTTAATCTTCGAATGATGATTCATGAAAGAAACAAGGTTTTTGCGATAAAGAACTTTTATAGGTCCTTATAAGATATAAAGACAATTTAATAGGTTAGATTCTGCCTGCGAATTCGCTGTCTGCGTAGAAGTTGTTCATTGCTATGTCCTTGGTAATCTATCCAAAATTATTTATTTTCCTTTTCTCCCTCTGTCTCTCTCGTAATATTTTTGGCATGTTTTCCTGCTGAACTACGCATGTTATTTTTATAAGTATAATAAGTAATTTAATATTTATTGCTTTATATAATGCTAGACTAAGTAGTAACCATTGTAATATGTTTAAAAATGACTGACTGCTGAGTTTCTTGCGGCGTTTCTTCTCAGCAGTGGTCTCCTCTTGGGAAGCGCTGGTAGATTCTTGACGTGTAAAAGTGCCCGTGCGGCCTACTTACTGAATAAATATATGTATCTTTATCTTATCTTTAATATTATAAAGCCGACGAGTTTGTTTGTTTGCTTGCTTGAACGCGCTAATCTCAGGAAGTTCTGGTCCGATTTGTAAAATTCTTTCAGTGTTAGATAGCCCATTTATCGAGAAAGTTTATAGGCTATATCATCACGTTAGCGTTAGCCCAAAGTAACTATTCAACGGGGGCGAAGTCGCGGGCAGAAACTATTGTAAAATAAATCTGGATTGTCCGGATTAAGAACTAAACAAAGAGTCTATCGGTGAGAACCTTTAATTGACTTTTGGTTACGTAATTTAATTTCTATCTTGTTTTGTAAGTTGGATCTCCAATAAATCATAAATAATAAATAAATAAATTTCAACCAACTGGGTACCAAAAAACGGCAGCTAGAATAGAGGCAGAGCAGAAGAAAATTGTAGGATCATTTATTAAATTTAGACTGGCAAAGTTTAGTCAAATCTAAATCAAGAGTGGATTCAGAATTGGGTCGGGGGGGTCACAGGTAGGTACCTAAAATACGACAAACACGACCATTTTATGGCACAAATGAAACTGTTAAACTGGATCAAGAGGGGAGAAGGGGGTTTATGACCCCTCCCCCTGGATCCACCCCTGCTAGATACTCGTATGAGTGGAGAAATAAAGGGTCATTGCCCAGCAGTGGGACACTATAGGCTATTAAAATTTAATACAAAATCATGAATGCGTGCCAATTTTATGTTACATCACCACCTCACTTTAACTAGACTGTTTTTCTACTAATACAATAGGTTTCTAAACCCACCATTTCCCCACATAAAACAACTAATAAACTAAAGAAAGTGAAGGCATTTTAAGGATGCATCACACGGTCAGTTTTCACATCGTCTCGGATATAATATGTTCGGTAGCCTTTGTCCGTGTGGGGTGAATCTTAATAGGCTTTCTTTACCGACTTATTTGAAAGTGTCGCAATTGTGCCGCATTTGACATGTGTCGTGTTATTTCGTTGATTTGTGGAAAGTGCAAAGCTGTAACAGTGAAAGTGACGTACAGGGGTTTTATTCTACTCGGCGAAAACCTAATTGCTCTTGACATTGTATTGTCAACATTATGAAAGTTCTGATTTAATAGTAATGGCAGCTGAATTAAAAACAATACGATAACATGTCAAAAGCAGAATATGATTTTAATGAGTGAAACCATAGCCGTTGTAAAGTACAGTCACAACAAGAAATGAAAATTGCGAAAGATACATTTTGTTTTTTTCGAAACTTTGTATCTTTGCTATAAAATGCATTTAATTTTCGAAAAAAGCAAATTCGAGGTTGTTTTACCCCGTTCATCCAACCAAAGAGATTAAATAAAGTACCAGGAGCGCAGCGGTAATCAGGGGGTGCGTAGGATCGCAGGCGATGACGTAGCACTATCATAATTATAATAATGCGAAAAATACATCGTAAAATAGGTACACGTAAAAAACTTAAACTTGCGAAAAGATTCAACCAAAGATCCACAAGGAAAGATTCTGTATTTTATTGAAAATTACAGGGGCGTTTGAAAGATACTCGTATTTTGCAAGTCATTTTCAACGCTAGTCATAATATTTCGTCCCTTTAATTTCTCAACCTCGTATCTGATCGAATAGTTAAATAGGAAAGTAGTCTTTATTTTTTAGGAAACATGACTGGTTTTCCTATCTAAAAAAAAGATCATATACGAGGTTGCGAAAGTAAAGAGATGATTTCTGTTTAATAGCTTATTATAAACAATTTTGTTCTTGTTAAAATATCTCGCGGGTATTACCAAAGATTGTATTACTGTTACTAAAGGCATTTTCTGAATAAACGGCCTCGTTATTGATAACTTGGTTTTGTAAATGCCGCGTCGGCTCAATTGAATATGAAAAAATATTCAAAAATGTTTTTGAAGTTTGCAGATAATCTTACGACTAAAATAAGTGAACAAGATTTTCGAAAACTGACAAAACAATTAACATGTTTTCTGGGCCCCTACTCTAAGCGGTAAGAACCATATCGTCTCTGACCTGTTATGGTATTATTTTTAATAATACGATAATAATTATGTCAAAGCAATAATATGAAGAAACGAAAGAGATTTGTCAAGATGCAGGTAGAAAGAAGTGGTCTCTGCCTACCCCACTGGGAAACATCCGTGATTTAATGTATGTATGTCAAAGCAATATGGCTTTTCAGAGTAGAATAGAGCCTTAACAAGATGCATTCAGCGAACGCTATGTATTGTTTTTGTGATGAACGCGAGAATTCTAAATAAATAAATAAACAAATATCAGGGGACAATCTCTCACAAATTGACCTAGTCCCAAACTAAGATCTAGGCTTGTAGGTACTATGGGTACTACACAACGATATAAATACTGATATAGATAGTAACTACCTAAATACATAGAAAACATCCAAGAATCAGACACAAATACTGGCGCTCATCACACAAATATTTGCCCATACCGGGAATCGAACCCGGGGATGCTAGCTTCGTAGGCAGGGTCACTACCAACTCGGCTAAAGCGTCTCAAAATAATATAAGTACTTAAGTCTAGTGCTTAGTAGGGGACGTGGACAATTTGTGCGTATTTAATCAGTGATCGGAATAGGTAGAGTATATTTACCTAAAGTTCGCAAAAGGACATATTATTGAATTCCGGATTTCCGGTATTTTTAATGCTAAATATGTATACCTAATATTTACTTACGGTATGTGATATTTTATGTTAGTTTATGATAAAAGGGGCCTGTAACTCATTTCTTTTAAGTATCTAAATAATAGATGGAGTATATTTACCTAAACTTCGTAGAACAGAGACATAAACTGGAGACTTCCTTGCTACTGCATTTAAAGAAACCAGAAAAATGCCGGAAATCCGGAACTAAATAAAAATAACATAATATTTCACCTGGTTGTAACCACTCTATTTTATGTCCCTTTGCAAACTTTAGGTAAATATACTCTACCTATTCCGATCACTGGTATTTATAAACAAACGGCATAAGCCGCCATAAGGGTCCTTCTCATCTCAATGGCCACATTTCATTACCATTTTATTTTTACAGCGCGAAAATTGGTACTAACTTTAACACGTACTAAATAACATACCCTCTGATAGCGCTCTCTTCCAACGGCATTTATTGTCTTGGTATTACTTGGTATTACTATAAATTACAAAATTATCAGTTGCAGTTCCGAAAATTTGTGATAATATTAAAGTATACTGATATAACGTTTATTCTTCGATAGCAGCGCGTTGCATGTTAGTATTACTATATTACATTTATATTTAAGTGACCAGTAAATTCAAATTATGCTGTGCGCGGTTTCTTTCATGCCGCCTTTGCGGAAAAAGAACTGTGAAACTTAGTAGGCACTCTTTCTTAATATCGGGATAACCACAGAACAGAAAAAACAGTAGAAGTGTCAAGTGGGCGTGTAACGTGTGGCATGGTTATGTGAAGTTCCGCGCAACCTACCATACTTTTGCCGCAAAATATTTATTCAGTAAGTTGGCCACATACGGGCTCTTTTACACGTCGGTAATGTAGAGTGTATCTACTAGCGCTTCGGACAAGACCATCATTGCGGAGAAGAAGCGCCGCAAGAAACTCCAGCAGAAGGTCATTTTTTCAAACGTAAAATACAATAATACTTAAAAGTAAGTTACATTACAAGGTAATAAAGCAACAAATATAAATTATTAGAACTATCACAAATAAAAACATTACAAATTCAAAAATTAAAAACATTACAAATAAATGTAAAAATTACAAATATTAAATGTTAAATACATTTAACCGCGATCGCTTATTTCGATATTTCTAAAAAAGGTAATAAATCGAGAAGCATGTCTTATTGTGCTATTTTGGAATGTAAAAACTATAGCCGCACCAAAAAAAACCATGGAGACGTGTTGTTTTTATGATAGTTTCAGTATTGGCGACAACAGGTCTGATACTAAGCGAAGCTCATGCCATTCCACTTCTTTTTCTATTCCGTGGGGATAACGTTTGGGAGCGAGCAAGACATTTAGTTTTATTCTTGATGTTTTTAGGATACCGTAACCGAAGGGCGTCCAATAGGACCCTATTACAAAGGCTACGCTCTCCGTCCGTCCGGTCTGTCTGTCTGTCGTAATTTTAAAGAGATGTATCTTTCGAGCCCTGTTAGATAGTGTTTTTTTTAAGAATGTGTTAATACGGCGGATTTACTAAGAAAAAAAAAGGGGGCCCGCATAAACGTTTTTTTTTCAACGTGTTTTTATTTTGGTTGTTCTTAAAAACAGTAAAACATACAAGCGTGTATAGTTATACCTAGTACAAACCCTGAAGAAAAACATCGAATACTAAGAATTGGTCATGGGTGAGTTGCGCTCGCGCTGATTCGATTCGAAATCGAATTCAAATCCAAATATAATAATTACTGTTAGGATTTTGGTGGCATATCGTGGTTATAGAATCCGTGGAGTCGCTATTTCCTAATTATTATAATACATGATTGATTTTGACCTTCAGCATGGTCATATTTCAAAATAAACTAAATCCATACCTACTCATATTTGTTCTTTTGTAACGCTTTCACAGCAGAGATATCCTACATACTAAAATTCATTTAAATTGGTTTAGGTTTAATGAATAAATTAATTTTGAAATATTAAAACACCGAAGCTCAAAATCAAAGTGGTATGTAATATAATAAATAGGAAATAGCGACTCCATGGATTCTAGAACCACGATTTGCCACCAAAAGTCCTAACTCTAATAATAATACCTACTGTGCGGTAAGAAACCCTCGGTGCGCGAGTTACACTTGAATTTAACCGGTTTTTAAACTTTTTATTTATTAGTTATGTGAATGAAATCCATGTTCATTAATATGTAACGGTGTATGTTCAGTTACCAAAACTTTTACCCCCTTACTAATAAACGTTGAGTAACGGTGGTATAGCTATACAATGTTTTGTCCTTATCTGTCATTGTGACATTTGAATTTGACAGATAAGGACAAAAAATTGTATAGCTATACCACCGTTACTCAACGTTCATTAGTAAGGGGTTTAAAGGGGTGAATGGACGTATAATGTATGTTCCGAACAGTAGGAGGTGAAGTGTTGCTTTGATTTACAATTCGTGAAAAACACAGACCTCATGGGGTCATAGTCGAA
Organism: Acleris literana; assembly: GCA_946894065.1. NCBI lineage: Eukaryota > Metazoa > Arthropoda > Insecta > Lepidoptera > Tortricidae > Acleris > Acleris literana. Next base: position 4,630,596 of record OX335688.1, on the reverse strand, counting down.
TTACTTGTAGCCTAGTTAGTTAGTAGTGACCCTACCTACGAAGCTTAGCTTAGCGGTCGCGGGTTCGATTCCCAGTAAAGGCAAAGAGTAATGTGTATTTTTTCCTGAGTTTTGTCTGCGTTCTAAGTATTTAAGTATTTATTTATCTACAAGGTGACCTGATATTCAATACAAAGTTTGTTTCTCCATACTGGGTGTTCCCGTGTTTGTTTTTCACTTAGTATGGAGAAACAAACTTGAGATTACATAAAAACTTGATTATAAAAAACTGGCAGATGCATTTAAGAACTTCACTGATTTGTAATGATTCTAATAATGTAAAATACCACTAAAACACTTCTGAAATAAAACATGATATTAAAGATTTTTCGTGACATGGACATAAATTCAGATTAAAATTATGAATATCTCAGAAACTAATAATTTTCGGCCAGGGTACTAATGACCTAATTTGCTCCAAATATGCTCTACTATGCCTCCGTAAAAGGATTTTATCGAATATCCAGTCACCCTGTATATTAGTACATCTCTAGTACAAGTAGTTTGGGACTAACTAGGTCAATTTATGTAAGATTGCCTCCGGAGGCCCTGCCAAGGTGCACTACGCTAACTAGCGTTTCTATTCCTTTCGTTTTTAAACCAATCGCGTCACTGGTAGATGATGTGATTCGAAAAGTCACGTGATCTACCAGTGACGCGATATTGGTTTAAAAGTGAAACAAATAGAAACGCTAGTTAGCGTAACGTAATGCATCTTGGCAAGGGCCTCTGATATTCACTTTTTTTGTAATTTACTAACCATAGAGTCGAACTGCTGTTAGATTTTAGAAATAAATCAATTTTGATTTAAAGTGCGGTTATCAATGTTGACTTACAATGGGATTGAATTAGGCTGTTACCACACCTGTGAAATCGACGTTGATCGATTTCAAAATAAGATCATCCGATATCGATTGCTCGATGGTTAATCGATTAGTCATCTGATATCGATCTATCAACGTGCTGATCATTACGAACGTACTGTGACTGTATAGTAGCTCTTAGCAACGTAGTAATCTCACAATACGAGTTAATATTTTGAATTACCTCTACTTAGTTAATAGCTCTCAGTTGTAGAACACTGACCTTTGCCTGGTTGGAGATAAGGAATTAACAATAATTAATTGTGCAATTAATGTTAGTAAGTTTTTAGTTATTTAACATATTATGTGTACTGGTGTGTTATTCTCTCAAAAAACGGCGGCTGGTTGAACGGATGAGCGAATAAAAGCGGCGAGTTTAAGTAGTCCCGTCCGACCGAACAAAACACATTTTAGCGCGTCCATTGTCAATTAGGGAGCCTTATACGTTCGTGAAGTCATGCTGCCAAATTAAATACACGCGCTAAAATGTGTTTTGTTCGCTCTGTCGGGACTACTTAAACTCGCCGCTTGGACCTTCACTCGAGCGAACGACCACCTTTGCTTGTTGAGAGAATCACCACCCTGTTCTCTTTTTTCTGTCTTAATGTATACGCGTTTTGGTATAGACAGTGGTGGTCACATAATTAGGGACACTTGTTTTTTTCCCATACAATTGCCTACAAATATAGCTTTTCAATTTTGACAACCAATCAAAAATTTCTTAACCAATTATATTTTTAGTTACACATATCGTTAACTAATAAAGTAAAGTTTAAATGTATGTACAATTTATCTCTGTTGAGATCGGATCTTTCATTTTATAAGGATTTGAAAAAATAAATATTCGGCGCTCATACAAAGTTGTAGAATTTTGTATGGACGCGTCAGTACTTAGTTTTTAAATCCTTATAAAATATAAGGTCCGTTTTTAATATTAGTTCACTGTACATCAGTTTAAACCTTAGTTAATTATGTAAAGTAAAATGTATTTAGCAATAAAATTGGTCGAGAACTTTTTGATTGGTGGTCAAAATTGAAAAGTCATATTTGTAGGCAATAGTATGGGGAAAAAACAAGTGTCCCTAATTATGTGGCCACCACTGTATATTTACTGTTAGTTTGCATGATTATAAAATAAATATGTAAATAAATAAACAACCTACTATAAGTTTCAAACTTATTGTGTAAATGTGATGCCCTCGCCGGAGTAAGAATGGAAATCCTCGGTTGTGGCTACCCAGAACCGAACGACTTCAAGGCACTGCCATTGCACTCCACTATCCGCTTTCTGGAAGGGGCGGAGGCTGCATTGGATTGAGCGCTAAAAGAGGGGTAATTACACAAAAGATCCAGTAAGGTCGAAGTGTATCCGTAAGGACCCCACCAACTAAGATAAGATGAGATAAGATAAGAGCTCAAACTTCTTTTTTTTTTCATTTTATTTACATGGTCCCGTACCGAATACTAAAAACCGGACATAATATCGCGGTGACGATGTCCTTAATTCTAAAATCACCAGAGGGCCCTGCCAAGATGCACTACGCTAACTAACGTTTCTATTCGATTCGTTTTTAAACCAATCGCGTCACTGGTAGATGACGTATACGAAAAGTCACGTGGTCTACTAGTGACGCGATTGGTTTAAAAACGAATCGAATAGAAACGCTAGTTAGCGTAGTGCAAGGCAGAGCCCTCAGACCTCTATTTAATATTCTTAGCCCATCTTCTTCATCTTTTTCACTTGACAGTACCTACCTAAGAATTGTTATCGATACGCCTACAGTAATATGTGACGTCATCTATGAAAAGGGACCTTATTGTCGATGGCGCTACCGCCATTATTAAAGATGCTCAGAGGGCCCTGCAAAGATACACTACGCTAACTAACGTTTCTATTCGATTCGTTTTTAAACCAATTGCGTCACTGGTATACCACGTGACTTTTCGTATCACGTCATCTCCCAGTGACGCGATTGGTTTAAAAACGAATCGAATAGAAACGTTAGTTAGCGTAGTGCATCTTTGCAGGGCCCTCCGATATAAATACAACGTCGCGTGACGCAGTGCGGCGTAAGCGCCATCGACTATAAGGTGCCTTTACATAGATAATGCCAATTATACTTACCTAAACCCTAACTGCTGCTGTCCTTGTTTCTTGGTTACAGAATTTGATTTATTAAGTAATAAATAAAATCACATCCACTGCCGGCATTATTATCGAAAACATAATATCAATATTTATAACGAGTTAAAATGATGTTTGACATAAAAACACTTCTGTTATGACATAAGTAGGAAGTAATAACAAACAAACAATTTGCTGACTACTTATTCGATTGTTTTGACCGTTATTGTCTTCTTATCAGTTTTTTTTATCATTTATTTAAGTGCCTTAACAGATGACTTCGTGACGGATATTGTACAGAATAAAAAAAAGATCTCTTATAAGTTTTGGTTCGCTTTATTTAAATAGTTAAATACAAAGTCGCTGTCCGCGTCTGTATATATCCGGTAACTCCTGCTAAACTACTGAACGGATTTTGATGCGGTTTACACTATCAGTTAGATAATTTTTCACGGAAGGTTGTTACGTACAATAAATTCTGGTTTATTTACGTGTCTTACAGAAAACTCCCATTAACTTATAAATATTAGACGTTTGGAAAATAACTACCGAGCAGAATCAGGAAGTTTACCTACTTAAAATGTAGGTATCTAAAATGTATTTATAGAGGAAAGGTTATCTTAGAAAACGTAGAGAGTTACCCCCTTACTAATATAACGTTGAGTATATGTTTTGTCCTTATCTGTCAAATTCAAATGTCACAATAACAGATAAGGACAAAACATTGTATAGCTATACCACCGTTACTCAACGTTTATCAGTAAGGGGGTAAACGTGGACACGTCACAACGATACAATAATAATTCAGGTGTTAATATTCGATAAGTTCCGCGCTTAAATTTAAAATAATTGACAACCGACGCCGTTAAAAATTAAAAAATTAACGGCCAATAAAAACCTGTCAAACAGCGCCATCTACCGGTCATGCTAATTAAAAAAACACGAAAATAACACTTAAACTGCCTCGGCGTTACCAAGTAGGTCGCAAAATTTGTCGACGGTGAAATAAAAAACGACATAACGATAAATAAATCGGCGGATTTAACTTTATATCGTTAGGAACCGACAAAGAGTTTACGCCGACCAATTAGAGTGAATGGGGAATACAGTTGTGTTACCTACATTCAGGTTAATAATTCTCTTGTTATCAATAATGTCGCAACTGATAATGAGCCGCTTTTCCAATAAAAACCGTAATATTTTCCGTTTAAGTTTAAAATGCAACGGTTTCAATTCGAGTTGCAACTTTGTTGTAGCAAGTATTTTTACTGATATGGAACGCAAGGAAATTATTACTGTATCAGATATAATTATTATTTGAAAAGCTGACCCGGTGTTGCACTAAAGTGCTAAATTTGTTCATTACGGCTTTTTTAAATAAAAGACTTACCAACAACCAAGTCATTTCTAGATCTTACATTTAGGCCGCGGCCGCACTAGTCGGGCGATTGGAATTGTTAGTGTCCGCATTAACACGGACACGTTACTGCATTACTAAACATTTGAATAGTATCAGAGACATAATCAAAATCTTGTCGCAAGTCGCTTAATCAATGCGGCCGCCAACATAGCTTGAGAGGTGTTTGTTTTACTAACGTCGCTTTTGCGTCGCCGTCGCCTGACCAGCACGGGTAGCACAAGTTGTATTTTCTCGCTTGTCGCTCAATGCGTCTCTATCGTTACAGACTATATGGAAAAGGAGATCCGAGCGATAAACAAGTCGCGGACAACATGTGCTAGCCGTGCTGTGCGGCCGCGGCCTCAGATTTCAAGTTTCGCAAAAGTATTCTAAATTATTTATGCAAATTTAAATATTACATTATTCTAAATTATTTATACAAGTTTATACAAGTTTAAATAATTTACAATACTTTTGCGAAACTTTGGGCCAAAATCTTTTCCGATGCATTGAAATTTTTCCCCGGGAAACGTGACAAAGTGGTTGTTTTTGTAGGAATTAATACATATATTTCTTTTTTATTTGACGATGTTTGACAATACTGTGCTGATTCAAATAAAATAAACATTTATTTAGATTAAAAAAACATTAGGTACTACTTAAAAAAAAATGTCGATCGTGACAGAGTGGAGAATTTAAGTGCATCGAAGAAGATTTTGACCCACGTATGACTTATGCTTTCCTCTTATTTTTAAGTATAAAATAACTACAACAAGTTACTATTTAAACTACCTACGGATCTTCTCTTACATAGTATAAGGCCGGGATTACACCTGTAAGTTATTATATAACGTAAGTTTTGAGACGCAACTATGGGTAAGAGTGAGAGGCAAATATCTGCATCACTCTCTTGCATATAGCTTTGTTTCAAAACTTACGTAATAATTTACAGGTGTAATCCCGGCCTAAAACAAAGTCACTTCCCGCCGTCTGTCCCTCTGTATGTACGCTTAGATCTTCCAAACTACTCAACGGATTTTAATGCTGTTTTCTTCAATAGATAGAGTGATTCAAGAGGAAGGTTTTTATGTATAATAAATTCTGGATTAAAAAAGATAAAGATAAAAGAAATTTATTCAGTAAGTAGGCCGCACGGGCACTTTTACACGTCAAGAATCTACCAGCGCTTCCCAAGAGACGACCACTGCCGAGAAGAAACGCCGCAAGAAACTCAGCAGTCAGTCATTTTTTAAACATATTTCTTATTACAATGGTACTACTTAGTCTAGCATTATATAAAGCTATAAATATTAAATTAAATATAGTATTAAATAACATGCGTAGTTCAGCAGGAAAACATGCCAATTAAGAATCTTACGGGAGAGATAGAGAAAAAAAAAAACACATACTTATGTGTATATAAGATGGTGCGAGACGACCACATAAAAGTTTCGATATGTTTTCCTACATCAACGGTGTCCCCTAGACAAGATAAAGATTTTGCATTTGACTAAATTATTATTGACTAAGTTTCGGATTTAGGCCATGCATTTTTGTCTGTTAGATAGTCCTCGATCCTATAATACGCTTTAGACATTAACGACCTTTTCAAGTAACTTTTAAGTGCTGGAAAGGGTAACTTTAAAACTTCGTTATTATGTACGGGTGTTACAAAAAACGCACATAAACCGAAGCGAAGCGAGAGCAGGTCGCTGCTCTTCATAAATTGTAATTTGTATTATTACGTCACGTAATATTTAAGACGTTACGATATTTAATGCGAACTTAGCTTAATATCTAAGGCCAAGGCTACATTGAACAATATCATAGCTTTTTTTATACATTCGATTTTCACATAACAAACTATTTGATGTACCTACATAGCGCACACCTAATTATGTGTGGCCAGTCATGTGTCACATAATATTGCAGCTCAGTGTACCTTAACGATCAGGGGCCCATTTCAAGAAGGCTTGTACAAGCGGAAATCTCTTTTCAATTTTTTGAATTGAACTAGTGGAAGTCAATTGAAAAGAGACTTCCACTAGTAAGTAGCCCAGGGCCGATATTCTAGGCAGTAAAAACCGTATCGTCTTTGAATGGTTATGGTATTGTTTTTAACTCGGCCGTCATTACTAGGGCGTTATTCTCTTAAAAACGGCGGTCGGTCGGACGAACGAGCGAAATCGCAGCGTCGAGTTTAAGTAGTCCCGTCCGAGCGAAAAAACACATTTTAGCGCGTGCATTCTCAATTAGGCAGCCTTATACGTTCGATAAGCCATGCTGCCAAATTGAAATGCACGCGCTAAAATGTGTTTAGTTCGCTCGGACGGGACTACTTAAACTCGCCGCTGCGATTTCGCTCGTTCGTCCGACCGACCGCCGTTTTTGAGAGAACCACACCCCTGCTGTGTGCTTTTTGGGACTAGGTCAATTTGTGTAAGATTATGATATTTATATTATTTATTTATCTTGTCTAGCCTCTCAGACATATTATGCTGAAACATTTTCGCAACTTTCCACAATTTTGATTCAAACGTAACAAATGATGTTCAATCCAAAAGACAATGAAGATCTGCACCTAGAATTGGCAGTTTCGTAAAATCGGACATCAGCGAGTGTCGTAACGGCACAATGTTCACACGCCGCGTGGCGCAACAACGACTCTTTTGTTGGTTTTATATTGCAACTCTTCGGTAGCTCGAGTTAGTGCTTGTTTACGGAGACGCGGGGCGTCGCGCGTAGCGTTGGGCAGCGCGGTGTGCACAAATTCAAACATATGGCGTTGTATAAAAGCGTTTACGGAGAAGCGGTTTTACGCGCTTTTGCTTCAAATACAGCGTTACTTGCGGCGGAGCCCGCGGATGGCATCGTCGTTCGCGTCAATATCGGCGGTTCCCGCCACTGCGCCCGCAGCGGGGTCCGCGGCGGAACCTTCCGACAGTCGTGTGCTCCGCCGCGCGCTCCGCTACACGCTCGAGAGTCCGCCGGGGATGTAACGGACACCGCTACTCTCTACGCGCCGCATCACGCCCCGCATCTTTATAAACAACACTGTACATTGCCATATGTTTGTGTTTGCGCGTGTGATGACGCGGTCCGCTGCACGCGCCGCCTCTCTATAAACGGAAAAAACGCCCGACGCGCCGCGCAACGCCAAGCCGCACGCCACGCGCGATGCTCCGCGTCACCGTAAACAATCCCTTAGCCGTGGAACATGAGTCGATAATATTATAATTTGAAGAACACTGACACCCGTATTCACAAACATCACTATGAGGTCTCACAGTGCTCACGAACGCACAGGGTGGTTCAAATCGTCTCATAAACAAAAGGTCGGACAAAAAGGACAAATTTATAATCAAAAATAGAAATGAAGTCAGGATAACAATAAAAATACAAAACTAAGGAGTTATCGCCGTTAAGGATCGTCTTAAGGATAGTTATTATATCTCTTTAAATAATTAAATATTAAACTTTATTTCCAAAATATACAGTGAAGAAGAACACAATAATACGTGAAGTTATAAAAATAATTTTAAAATTTTATACTAACATTTTTTTATTTATCATATCAAATTTTATACTAATAACAACAACAGCGGACAAAGTCGCGGGCAGAAGCTGTAAAATATAAATATGACTCCAGATTATAAATAAGTACATCAATAAAGGGACACTTGCAACCAAAACGAACTAAAATAATGCAATGTGTTTCCACTTTAGCGAGATTTATAGGAAACTATCATCTCCGTGTGAATCTCATTCACACGATGCCTCAAGGCGAATTGCCTAATTATAAACAAAGTAAATATATCTTATTAAGTATTTACTTACTTCCGAGCACGCTTCCGCATTTTAAGAATTAGTGACTTATAGGATTCGCGTGTAATTAAAAAAGAGGATCACGGATATTGAAATAAATAAATAAATAGTAACTCCCTGCACGGCTAGCATAAGTTGCCCGCGACTTGTTTGTCGTTCGGATCTCCCTTTCTATCTAGTCAGTAACGATAGAGACGCACTGAGCGACAAGCGAGAAAATACAACTTGTGCTACTCGTGCTGTGGTGTTGAATACAAAATATTGCATTGTATTGCTTACCGATTCTCGAATCCGTCAAAAAAAACATACTTATTTAGGTCTGGGCGATAACGTTTCTCACCCATTTCTCACCTTATATGTAAAAAAAGCCTTTCTAGAATGGTCAAAAATGAAAAGTTTCGACGTAACTGAAGCGCTACTATCGCGCATTACCTAGATCCTCTAATTACCTCTAATTTTCTTTAATCTATAATAAAGTATATGTTTAGACACATACACACACACACACACACACACACACACAAACACACACACACACACACACACACACAAACACACACAAACACACGCACACACGCGCACACACACGCACGCACGCACCACGTGCATGCACACTTGTACGTGAGTACGAGTGCGCGCACACTCCAAATTTAAACTAATTTAAATTAACTATCTTATAAGTTGTTTACTTCTTAAAATTAATTCATACCTACTCTGTAATCAATTGTCACCCACCTTATCTTAAACTTACCTTAATTGGTTAAACCTCTTATTGTTACTGGAAGAGCGGGGCCTTCTGCCACAAGTATATTCCTATGCTTACTAGAAGGACCCAACCTTTGTATTGTTTTTAAATTTTGTGATAACCAATAAACAATTCTTTATATTCATTTTTCATTTTCACCCTCTAAATCAAGTCCGATTTTCACGATTTTTGAATATGTTGCAGTTATTACGAAAAATCAGGTCTATACGTTTCCGTTCTTTTTTTAGTATGTTATGTACTATCGCGATCGTTAATTTGTGACCCATTTGAAGAAAAATAGGCTTGAAGTCGTCAATGTCATTAGAGATGCCAAATCATTTGTAACTTATAGGAGACTCAACCTTATTGTTGTAGAATGTCAGAAGGACTTTCGACCAAAGGTGCACTCAAAAAAATGAGAGCCAACAAAGAGAGATTTTCACTTAATTGACAAAAAATGAATACAATAGTTAAGATATTAGTTATATCAACCAAAGCTGATAGTTAACGACAGCAATTTCATTAGTGATTCAACTAACATCTTAGTTGATGTTTCTAACGTCCTAGTTGATGTATCTATCGTCTTGTCAGGCTCGTATGGGATCAAGACGCTTATGCACAACAACCACAAGCGACCAATTTTTTTTTTCGTATAGTTTCCTAACGAGCTAAATATGACGGAAACGAAAAATATATTTATAATGTTAAAAGTTTAAAGCGCAACTTCAAAATTGTTTTATTTTATATTCATTATCATAATCGCATCGTTTTTCAATTCGCAAGAAAATTTCGTAAACTTTTCGGTCCTTTAGTAATTGGACGGGAGTTTTTGTATAATTTAATTTATACTGTTGCTAAGCGGTTACGGAACCCTTTTTTGGTATCCTGAGGAGCACCTGGTCATGGGGTATTAGGGTTGTCAAGTTTCTTCATGCAAATGGGATAGGGTCACCAAATTTTCACAATCTTCCTCTTTACATGGTATAAAATGAAGTCGCTTCCGCTGTCTGTTCGCTTAGATCTTTTAAAATGCTCAACAGATTTTAATGCAGTTTTCAGCAATGGATAGAGTGATTCGAGAGGAAGGTTTTTATGTATAATAAGTTTTGGATTATGTACGGGTATTACAGAAAACTGGCCTAAACCGAAGCGAAGCGAAGCGAGGGCGGGTTGCTAGTAGTCATTAAACCTGCGGCGGAGCAGCAGTGTTCCTATTGTAGATACCTACTGTTTGTGCATGGGGTAAGAATGACAATTACATTATTAGCTCTAAAGCATCCATCTTACCATCATCATCATCATCATCATGTCAGCCGAAAGACGTCCACTGCTGGACATAGGCCTCCCACAAGGCTCTCCACTCAGACCGGTCCATCTTATAGTACTAGGCAAATAATAAGTCAATCTTGACACATTTGCACTACCGTGAATAAGCTCATTTTTCAAATTCGACCCTTTTTCTGACCACTTATGGCCGAACCCTGTATTCAAACCGCGGATTCAAATTTGACACATTTTGTATGGACAAATCGTAATGCTAGATCAAAACAGAAGTAACTCAAAATACAACTGTATTTTAATAGTAGTTTACGTGACGGTTGCGTAATGCTAATTACGCAGAGTCGCGTACAATACTTTATCTACACACATATTATAAGTAAGTACTCTAAGATGGGTTCAGAAGCCGACAGGCAAATGACCAGCAATACCTTACCTTTGGTAGTAGGGAGGAGTAAGATAATGAGATCCAAATTTGGAACCTCTTCCAAAATTAACAGCTGTCATCGCTGTCACCTACTACCACAGGTAATGCTGGTCATTGCCTACGGGTTTTGAACGCATAATAGAGGACTTATGACATTTGTTATGAAAATCAACTTTAATACAACTTAAAAAAAACTAGTAAGGATTTTGAGTTGATACTGTTTTGATATAGCAGTGCGAAATGTCAAATTTTAACCCGAAATAAAAAATAAATAAAATAAAATAAATAAATATCAGGGGACAATGTCACACCAATTGACCAAGTCCCAAACTAAGCTCTAGGCTTGTACTATGGGTACTAGACAACGATATAAATACTTATATAGAGAAATATATACTTAAATACATAGAAAACATCCATGATTCGGGAACAAATATTCAAATAAAATCAAGGGGTGTCAAATATTCGGGCGTGTATAAGCCTTATCTGTTTTCGGTTTGAATATAGGGTTCCGTCGTTAAAGGCTTATCCTTGTTGGCCTTCGTCATGCGATTTGAAGCGGTAGAATCTTGTGCAGGGTCCGTCCGGATCGCTAACACCATCTAATTCTTTAACCTACCAAGCAGCAAAGTTTGCATTGCTGTTCTCCGGTGTAGGAATAAAATGACCCGTGAAATGACTAGCGTAGAGGCATTCCATCTTAGTCCACGGGGTTGGTTGCATGATTGATTTGAAAAAGCAAAAAATACATGTTCAATATTTTTTGATAATCTTACTGACGGACTAATTAGAATTATTGCTTTTTTACCCAGGACACACCCCTGGATGGCACAGACGTTAAACTTATAACTCCGCCAAGCAACAGTGTTTGCATTATTATGTTCCGGTGTGCGGTGTCTTGGAATTGAAGTCTTGGGATTGTAGTCTTGGAAATGCAAATGTCTATTGTGTCTCAGAACCCACTTACCATCAGGTGGTGTGTATGTTTGTCTGCCATAAAAACCCCTCTTTATTGGCAAGGGGCTAAAAATAGTACTAGTGACACCCCTGAAGTCAGTGTAGCCACACGGAAACCACCTGGACGCGGTCGTATTTTAACATTTGCGTCCCGCGGGCTTCTGAGAAGAGACATTGTCCTGCGCGGGCGTCGACCCGCGTTTGGTTTGTTTATGGTCGTTCGCCGCGAGGAAATTTCCATAAACTGTTGTAGTCTATGGAAAAGTGTCAAACGTTTTCAATTTTTGTTTTTTTCTTTACGTCCACGAGCGTGTTCAAAATGTGCTTTGGATCTTTTGTTCATTTGCGACAAGAGGTACACAAGTCAAAATAGAACGCTATTTTTTCTATTCATTTGAAAATGGTTGTTGCTATTGAGCTGTTCGATAAAATTGACTTCCCGGTGGTTTTTTCATTTTTTTTCTGTCAAATAAATCTTGTCCTGACAATAATATTATATAGATATCAAATCGGTCCTTAACGGTTTATTATTTTAATCGTCTGGTTTTAAAAAGCACAGTTACCCTTGTTCTTTTTTCTTATTATTTTTTGCGGATTACATATTTCAATACAATTGAAATACAATTCAATTAACTCGGCAACTGACTTATCGGCTGAAGGCCGAGTTCGTGGGTTCCGCTCACTTCCGATCAACATTCGGAACGTGACAACATGACAAACACACTATCTCTATACTATACATCTCACCGATAAGCAATTAAAGTCATTGTGACATACAGACAGAAGGATGAATAAAACCCATTCACATTTCCGTAAAAGATCTTTTTTATTTATTAACTGACAACACTGGTGAAATATTTCTTGATCATCGATAATCGATATTTATGAACACCGTTGAATTTGAAATGGATCTTTAAGAGGAAGGGGCCTTTTTCGGTCTCAAAATTAAGATTGATAGCATAATTTAATTTAATTTGTAATAAATATGGTGAATTAGGTTCTGAATGATCTAATCAACACGCGTATTAGGTTGCACGTGATTTGAGTCCAAATGTACTGTGTCATATCGTGGGTGTTTAATTAAGTTTTATGATTTTAAATTAGGTGTTAAACTTTACCCATTACTTAACAGTGAATAATAAATAAAGTTGTTTTTTATCAACATTATGGGGCCAATTCGGAACAGTAACCTTTAATTTTAAATTTATAAACGCCAAACTCTTTTTTTTGTAAATAATGGATTACACTCCTTGGTTTAACGACATGTATTTTGCCGATGTTGAGTTATAGACAATCACCATGAACTTAATAAAGAAATAAGTCCATGGATATCACACGCGAGGACAATAATTGTCCATATTGTTCGGTTGAAGAGTATTTTCTTTTGTGGACTAAACAGAAGCACATGGGGTTAGCTCCACGCGCTTCTGTCAAGTCACAGCAGGATTTATCGCAAAAATAATTAAATAACACCTCTATTTGTTGTTAGACTGGGGTGACGGAGCCAGTAATGGACACGGACCAATAATGGCCACTTGATTCTTATTTTACAGAAGATAAGGGTTATTCATTTGTTTTGCAACAATCAAGTTAGGACCGTATGAAATTTGAATTAAGAGTGAAGTGTCCATTACTGGTGCCTGTCAGCTAAAAGTGTGAGTTTGACGTGTATAAATTTAGGTTTGCAGATATTTTAAAATTATAGTATATTTATTTTAACTCTATCCTTATTTTAGTTTTTTCCCGCTTTTGCTGTGTTGTTGGCATTTCACTTGGCTCTTGTTTGTGTTTGCTGTTGAACTGTTTCATTTAATTGTATTTTATGATTGGAAAAAAATTACCTTCTGCTGGAGTTTCTTGCGGCGCTTCTCCGCAATGATGGTCTTGTACTCTTGTCCGAAGCGCTAGTAGATTCACTCCATGTTACCGACGTGTAAAAGAGCCCTCATTTGGCCAATTTACTGAATAAATATTTTGAATTATGAATTTTGAATTTTGTTATTTATGTAAAAAAATGTAAGACACGTATGACAATTATTCATGATATAGGGTTTCATTCTATTTAATAATAAATTATTGTTTTTTTTACAGATCCGTCATGGAGTCGTCGGCTTGCAAATCGCCGCACTGGCTGTCAGCAGTCGTTCTCCTCTGCTCCTTTCTCTCTACTCATTCTTTAAATACTAAGGTATGTTCTATCAAAAATATTATTAACGTAGGATTATTATTGAATTTTGCACTGCATTTGTAAGAGTGGGATGACGTTTCTTTTTTTCCCAGTAAGTTAGTAGGTACACTAACTTATTGCTTAGCACATTATAGCAGTGAAAGCCATTAAGATAAAAGTTAGTTCCTCGTAAGCCCACCATACAACAAACATGGAGTTTTTTGTGAGTTCGACTTTGAATCTACCATCAAGGCAATAAAGTTCAGTTACGTTTGTTCAATAATGCCATTTTCAGTTTATGAAGATAGAAAAATAAACCTTATTCCCATTGCAACACAGTTCAAATTATATTGCCTTGATTATGTACATCCTATGGCACACTGGGCCTTACGGGGATAAGGGCCGTATTCATAAACTGATACATATTAGTCCATTCGCTTAGATAGTGTCGCTACACTCACAAAGTACTTGCGGTTATTGTCATAAAATACGAATATAATTCCATGTAAACTACCAAATTCTCTTGCGGGTGTTACGCCGAAAGTGAATTTGGCAGTTTACTTCGAATTATATTCGTATTTTATAACAATAACCGCAAATATGTGTGATTGTAGCGACACTATCTAAGCGAATGGACTATACAGTGAGATGCTACACGTTAAAATACAGTGGGCCTTGTAAGTAGCTGCACAATTGTGTACCTTGTCGCTTTAACACCTTTGACGGATTTGTACTGCAGCTCAAACATGACTTTAAAATAACAAGGTTCTAAAGTGTGCAGCTACTTATAACGCTGTCCATACCTAAACGTCGGGTCATAGAAAATAGTAATTTCTGACGCATTTTGAGACGGGAATATCACACAAGATATACATCCCAAGATTTAGTACTTTGTTCGAATATCATCAAATTAATGATTAATGAAGTGCAATTGAGAAATCATCACGATAATTAAATTATCATAAAATCATACCTACTTGAATCGAACGTGTTTAAGATACCGACATTGTTAATGAATTAAAACGTTTGATGACTCAATTAATATTCGGGCTTCGTCTAATTAGTCACAATTTGTAAACGAGATTGATTGTGAACATACATTCATTATACCAAAGAATATTTAACGCTCACGTGTCTAGTTGAGCGAGTTAAAAACACTTCAATTGATCGCACCGTTATCCCACGCGTTAGCGCGGGAAAAATCACCTGACATCTGTCAACCTGACAAACAAAATGGCCGCCATTAGCATTTTATTGAGCGGAACAATGCGACTCATAATTGCTTCGTTGCCGCGGTTTCAGCGTAGTTTTTTTCGGAAGTCGGCTGCTCGCCAGCACAGCACATACATAATTCATACAGTTACCGCATTACGGTTACTTTCACTCATTCTGTTTGCGGTTAGCACTGTGAGATGTTGCCAATTTGCAAATAGACTGCTTCACAAAAATTCTTTGCCCTATGACGCGAGTTTGAATTCCGCTTCGCACGGTGACATTTTTCCTTCTATTATCTATGACTAATCCACAGACTAGATAATAATTGATGAGTTCATCTTTTAATTTATGGTTATTCTGTTGTGGTTAGTTTATTAACCATGTCTGAATAAATCGTGGACAGATGGCAGAACCGCAAGGTTTTTTATCGTCTCAGTTTGAGTTATATTTCGGAGTCATCAAATTATTAATGAGCGGTATTTTCGTATAATTTAGAACATTCATCAACATTATGTCTCAGTAACGGTTTATCTGGATTAACGGTTGCAATGGAAAGAAGAGATTTTTTTCCTGTTGGCCGTCAAATTGGATCTTAGTTTTGTCGATGGTGTATTGCCATATTATATTTAAAAGCTTTACAAGATTCACTAAGGTGCACTAATCTTTCATTTCGAAAGTAGGTACTTCCCCCTGATTTCTTTTGTGGTCAAAAGCCTTACTTAACCTATTTAATAAGCCCATGTAATGGTTAATAAGCACAAATATGTTTTTGAGAAATGATACGTACCTACGTTGGGCCAACGACCCTATTTTTGGTCAAAATATTGGGGGTTTACGATCATAAACATAGATCATCCTGGGTTTCTGTCACCTTGAGACGATTTATTTTTTTGGTTTATGGTGAATACAGAATATATCCGTTACATATTTATAAAAATGCTAATGTGTCAGTCAGGGTATGACACGATGACGTTATATTCATCATAACATAACGTTTTAAATATTCATAAAATTTAAATATGGTCAACTAATGAGCAAATGGAAGTCCTGGTCAATTTTGTCACTGACCACAGAATTACGTCATCGTAAAATTCCGTCCATATGTATCTATTGTAATCCTTGGTCTGTGTATGGTCTATTCCAAAATGGACGAAATAATCAGCGCAGGAGTTTACAAGAGCCGTAGGTATATCAAACGAATAAATATCTCATTTTTGAAGGGTAAATAGTTGTATTCCTTGCTTATGTTTTACAATCGTTTAAAGGTTAACTGGTAGAAATACTTAGGATTAGTTCACCTTTCTACTTATCTAATTACGGTTTACTTTGTAATTTTCTTTCTTTTCTACAATAAAGTGTTTACATACATAAATATAGTGCTCTACCATTTTGTGCCGGGTTCGGAGGAAGGCTTTTTGCCAACAGTGAGATATAACTTGGCAAAAAAGAGAATGACATGGTGAGGAACTCTGCAGTTTTCGGCAACCGCCAAAATTTGTAAAAATTGGATCATGTTACCAATTTAACTTCAACCAGCGCAATAATTAAAAAGAAAACCGTTCTGTACGTGGTCTCTACTTGGGAACCTCACACCTGTAATCCCAGAGTGGGGTAGCCAGAGCCACAGAATTACCTGAAACTTTAAAAACTTGTTGATAATCCAGTAACCACATTTTGCACAAATAGGCTAAGATGTTTACCAGCGTATTAGTGACAGGTTGCAAGCCTATTACGATAAAGTCCATCTAGCCGTTTAGGCTGCAGACCGTGCTCGAGAAATATACATACATACATACACTCGAAAACTATAACCCTTCTTCTGACGCAGTCGGTTAAAAGGTAAGGGTTGATATGTATTGTGCAACAATCAATTTACGAATTAAGAGTTAAGTATCATTATTGATGCCGTCACCTAAAAGTATCCCAGACTGGTGGCACCTTATGCCGGCACCACACTTCGCTATTTGCTATTCGTTATGCGGCTGCGCCGTATTTGTTAAAATATTTGCTATCACGCTTATGCGTTATGCGTGCAAATAAAGAAAACATAGACGAATAAACCCTCCACACTTCGTCGAATGTAGGCGCATAAGCCGAATAACGAATAACGAATAGCGAAGTGTGGTGCCGGCATTTATCTACACTCATATCATAATCCTTCTATGATGCGTTCAGAAACCGAAAATTATAACCAGCATAATAATCAACTCTGTTGTTACAGCAATATTTTTATCTGCGGCAGTAATCTTATGGATTCATAAGAACATCAATTTCGATGTTGTTATTACATTCAAATTTCGAACATCTCTGAAAAACAAACCTCTATTCAAATATCAGTCGAGATGACGTTTAGTTCGAAATGAATTGTCATTTTGCATGTACAAATTTGACAAATGTCGCACGTAAGTAAGATATCGAACGATATGATAGTTGGAGCCGACTCTAGTTTGTCTCTGAATAAAAAAAAAGGGTAAATAAAATAGTGTGTGTAACTGTACATAATTAGTCATTAAAACACTACTGGTGTGATGTTATTATGAAACTCGCGTTTAATGCCCTTCATTATGTACAGCCACATAAACTACTATTAGAAATCAATCCTTCAATTCTAGATCAACAGGAAAGGAATGTATCATAGACCTTTTTAATTCGCGGGTATTTTCTAGTTATGTACATTATTGAGTGTTGTCGTTAACGTTTAATTTCGTCAGGCACCCGCCATTTCATAATGAACCGGCTGGCAGTGTCACAAGTCGCATGGTAAGGCCGCGCCCAATTCTACCATTTTACCACATTTACTTATTGACACGAACAGTATCGAGTTTTGTATTGAAACCTTGAAATCATAGAGCCTGGAGATAAATGTGTTTAAACGCCTTTGTTGCACGAAAATCTTTAAAAAAAATAGCTCTTTGTTAAATGTTACACCTACAACATTGATATGTATTTACTTCTGTTGAATGAATACTTTAAGGCTTTATATTTAACTAGAGAATAAAAAAAAATGTATTTGCATTTGTATTTGTAAGTAGAGTCAAGGAATTTAATTTGTGACCCACCTTAGGTCCAAAGTCAATCTGACATTCTACAGCAATAAGGTTGAGTTTAGTTTAGGGAGACGAGCTGTAGGTAGGCCTCCAAAAAGATGGAGTGACGACCTTGTAAAGATCGCGGGAACGCGGTGGATGCGAAAAACACAAGACCTGTCTGAGTAGAGAGCCTTGGGGGAGGCCTATGTCCAGCAGTGGACGTCTTTCGGCTGACATGATGATGATGAAGGTTGAGTTTCCTATCAATTACAAATGACTATTGGCATCTCTAATGACAATGACGTCTTCAAGCAGATTTTCTTTGAAATGGGTAGCAAATTAACTTCCGTGACCGTACCATTAGCTGTTGTTAATGTCACTAGAACAAACAAATCATGGGCGAAATTGGAATAATCCTTTTTTTTTGGCCCGTAAACAGGTCGATCTTGTTCGACTCATTAAAATATTAATTGAATTATGTTTCCTATAACGAGACAAACCGCACTTGTTGTTATCCAACTTTGACCTCAACTAAATCATTATTTTCTATGTAGTTAATATTATATTGGAAGATTACGTTTAAATATGTCTCTCAGGGTGGTCCAAAATACTTAGTGGGTATGAAAAAAGGCCTAAGTCCAGCAGTGGACGTCTTTCGGCTGACATGATGATGATGATGATGAAAAAAAAATTAAGTATATCAAAACATTTCTCCACACAGCTAATTTTTGTTTACGATAAATTAGTTACTTATGTATACAATTTAAACTTCTTAAGTGGTGGTTTACTGGTAGCCCAAAGCGTTTAGATTATGCCAAAAAGATCTCAGTCTCATACAAAACGACATCTAGTAAACTCAGCAAAACTTAAAAACAGAAGTAGAATATTGTTTGCCTACTGCTGCAACTCAGAATACAGTGTCATGATCTGTCCAAAGACTTTCTCATTCGATATCTTTATTAGATGTGTGAAGCTCTATACATTTTTATATGAAACAATTTTAACAGTATGGGCGACCAGTAAAGTTTATTCAATTTCAATAAAACTTTGTATAGCGTATTTTCGTGTATTTTGAAATAAAAAGAAACTTGTGGAGAAACAATATTACACGTTTTTTTTTGGACCACCATAATTGTCTCCACGTCTATATGTAATTAACTCCTGAACTCATAGTTTAAGAATATACTTAAACCTGATTTTACGAAAAGTGACAAAATATATGGAATTGACGTAGGTGTCTACAATTAAAAAATCCTTCTCAATGCCCCCTAGGGTAGTTGTTCCCTTCAAATTTAAAGAGTTATTTTGATCCGTTCGGGCTGCTTCGTCTGTCATTCAGTCACAGATGTGACCACGATTGTTACCGCTGTGACTTTGGGTGAGTAAACCATTTCACGGCGTTTAGTTTAATATTCATCTCGCACACTAACTGCCATATTCCTTTTACGTACGGCATTACAATATTTTTTTACTTGGTCAAGTTCTCAGATATGTGTACAGTTTTGCACCTTATACCTTTGAAATACGGTGCAAAATATATATTTGAGAACTGGACTGTACTGTGAGTTGTACAAGTATTTTCAAAGTGAGCTGATAAATGACTCGTTATTTTGGAAAAAGCTAAATTCACTTTAATATGTCATCGGGAAGTACTCTATACGTATCAATACGAGTATAAATTTGACTTTAAAGCTTGAATTATTGACACGTCCAAGGCACCGCAGACATTAATACTGCCCTCCTAAATAAAAAGGACGCATACGCAATTTGATGTCAATTTAAATTTTACCCCCTGTCTTTAGAAATAAGGTCACTAATGCATATGCGGTTCTTTGAGACATACGCCCTTTTTTCCAAGGAGGGCAGAATATATTAATTACAATTTAATACCTCTACTCATTTCTCAAAAATATTTTCCTATAAGGCCTCTATGTTTCATGTGGAGGTACTGAAACCCCAAAACACAAATGGAGACCTTAACCATATTTTCTCTGGCGATATTCACAATTTTCATCCATGTTGAGTTGACCCAAATACGGCTATCAATAAAGTGGCACAATCTTGCGAAAACGCTTGAAGCCGAGGCATTTTTAAATTATCCACCTTTCACACCTTCCGTTTTGGTATCACCTACTTAAATCAATGAATGACTGGATCTGGTATCAATATATTTACCGAACTGCCCAAGAAAGATGTGGGTGTAGACGGAGGTATAGTTGGCCAAGTCGGTCTTTCAA
The DNA here is from genome assembly GCA_946894065.1 of Acleris literana. NCBI lineage: Eukaryota > Metazoa > Arthropoda > Insecta > Lepidoptera > Tortricidae > Acleris > Acleris literana. The sequence continues at coordinate 4,610,290 of OX335688.1, read as the reverse complement.
TTTTGAGTTTTGGACACAACTTCCCATGAAATTAAAGTGTCGATAAAGTCGACCCTTCAAGCTCACAAAGCATTTTTTCGATCTTATTGTTTTATGACGAGCAAACGGAATTCTACCTTAGGTGCCACCCTAAGGGTGTTTACTGCCGACTATTAGTACATAACATTATGTATGTTTTTTTGTAACCCCCTGTAGACTAACAATTTAATGTATTTAAGAAGGGCACCGATGGATATTTTTTGAAAAATCCGGGTAAGAGCATGTCTGACCATGCTCAGTGTAGGGTTCCGAAGCTGAAGCCGAAGTTACTACACAAAAACCATCGCAAAAAACAACAAGAATGAACTAATTCTCTAGATCAAGTTATTTCGTACTGTCTTAGATAATTTTAGTAGGTAAAAACATTTTAGTCGACTGGATCTCATGATTTAATCAAGTCTACTTAGTCGTGATAGTTTTTGTTTAAAATTCGTTAGATGTGCTTTCATTTAAGATATTTTTCAGATTATTAGTATTTGTAGTTTAGGCTGTAGGGTCCAAAACAAAAAACACAACACTCTAACAAAAATTAGCGCCTATTAGCTTAATATTTCATAAACGGATCCCTTGATCGAAAAATTGTTTTCACAAACCTGCAATATTTTTGAAAGACCTATCCAACGACACCCAGCGCTATAGGGTAGACGAGAAAAAAAAATACATCCCCTCGTCATGTGTAGGAGGGACATTAAAAAAAAAAAACAAGATTTTATTTTACTACTTTGTTGGCGTGACTAACATGTATATTCATGCCAAATTACAGCTTTCTAGTACTAAGAGTCTCTGAGTTAGGCTGCGGACGGACAGACGGACGGACGGACGGACATGGAGAAACTATAAGGGTTCCTATCCTAGTTTGACTACGGAACCCTAAAAAGTAGGACACTGCTAAAAAAAATAGTTTTTTTTTTAATGAGGTCGATTCAAAATCTAAGTAAGTATACTTCTTATATGCGTCTTGGCAAAGTCTTTGGCTATAACTAAAAACCATTACAATCTTAAAATCAACCGGAAACAAACGTCTGAAAGAACGATGCAATATTATGACCTTTACACCACTCATCGATTAGTACGGTCATCGGTCAGTTTTTTGACGGTTACTCATAATTAACGTGACCCGTTGCCGAAGAGAGAATGCATGTTAACCGGGCTCACGCGACCTGGTTCGCAACCAGTTTGGTTTATGTAATGTTTGCTCATCGAAAATTAAGTCCGAGGGGACACACCCTTATACACCGATGCTTGTTCTTAGGGCTTAGGTTCGATTTAGCCGGGTGCCCTTCGACTGAGCTAAAATTTTATGTGCTAAAATTTTTTGGTCGAAAATGTTTCCTATAATATTAAATGGCATACTTATTTTTTAGCATAAAGATTTTTTTGCATACATATTTTTTGTTTTAATACACTTGGTGTAAAATTGTTTTATCTACAATTTTAATTACTAAAAGGCTGAATCCATAATATTGTTTGGTCGAAGCCCCCATCCCAGTATAAAACACCTAGGTCTCAACTAATCTATAGGTTAGGTTAGGTTAGAATTGTGTCAAGGCGCGAAGCGCCACAAATACGCGGAATAGGAGCTCCGCGAAGCGGAGCTCCTTCGACTTCGCCCGACGGTCAATGTTATACCAAAAAATCATTCGTCAAAAAAAGTTATTCCAAACAAATGTTATACTAAACAATCAGCCGATATAGACTCAGTTTAGCCATCTCAAGATGTCAAAAAACAGGAGGACACTGGCACAAAAATTTACCTAGTGTACTACTATGGTTACCAGGCAACGATAAACATACTTATTTAGATAATTAAACGTACTGACTCGTATGACACAAATAATGACCGGGACTTGAGTTTCGAAGGCAGGGTCACTGCATCGTCAATGCGTTGCCAACCCTGACGAATAACAGCACAACAGTGCAAATACTGCTACTTTGTAGCAGATTAGCAAAATTCATATATTAATCATAGCACCGGCCGGCATTATCACGACTTATAATTAATACCTACACATTTTTAGGTGTTCATTTTACAGTCGTTTTTCTAAATCGTCAGTAAAACCGTATAAACAGTCAATTTACCTTATTACTTTTCAATAATTCCAGCGAAGTTACAGACTAAAAACCTATCTAATACACCCAATCACTTACAAAATAAGCGTCATATTGCAGTGTACTAAACCATTAGCGGTTATAACTTCGAACATTTCCGCTTGTAAGAATTTTCACACGACTCTTGCGCACTTTCCGCTGTTGAGCAAAGTGAGTGAATATTCGAAACTAAATTGCAATATGATAGTGATTCGACTAAGTTGATGTCAATGTAAAATTGACGGCGATTGCTTGAATCACCGATAAATGTTTCATAGAATATTGTAGCATTGCATCAAAAGCTTTGTCCGGCTGAAGTCTTATTTTTTTTATAGTAGGTACTCGACCTGCACTCGAGGCCGCACGTTTTCGGTAACACCCAAACATAAACCAGAATTAATACCAAATAAAAACCTTCCGTGCAAAATTATCTAACTGATAGACGATACTGATAACCGCATTAATCCGTTTTGGGGTTTAGGAGGAATTAGTGGATATATAGACAGACGCCTAAAGCGGCTTTGTTTTATATGTAAAGATTCGCAGTTTCGAGGTGGTGAAATAACTAGCATTAAGTATTCAATCTGGGGCCCGTATTAACTGACCTGGGGATTCTCTCAAAAACGGCGGTCGGTCAGACGCACGTCAGTCGGACGAACGAGCGAAGTCGCAGCGGTGAGTTTAAGTAGTCCCGTCCGAGCGAACAAAACACATTTTAGCGCGTGCATTTTCAATTTGGCAGCATGGCTTATCGAACGTATAAGGCTGCCTAATTGATAATGCACGCGCTAAAATGTGTTTTGTTCGCTCGGACGGGACTACTTAAACTCACCGCTGCGACTTCGCTCGTTCGTCCGACTGACCCCCGTTTTTACGAGAATACCACCCCTGAGGCCCATTACATATAGATATATTTGGCGTTCGTTATCGTTATAAAACTGAACTATTAATAAAAATAATAATGCCATCATGGTTGTCATGTAAATCACATTTTTCCTCTATATAATGTATTCGTTACTTTTTCTCCGAACTTATAGTAAATATCATAAATTTGTCAGATCGTAAATCTCATAATGACGACACGTCATTAAGTCGCGATTCAATCAACTCTTGCGCATCTTAAACGAATCTTTTCGATTTTATATCGATGTCGTTGGTTATTTATAAAAAAGGTTATAAATCCATTATTGTTGTTATTTCTGAAGCCAAGAGGTCATTTTGGCGTACGAAAATCAGGGTGACTATGCTTTTTCCTTGATGAATGGAAAATGAAATGACGCACAGCAATGCAGAACAAGATCTAATATAAAATTTGACGATGCGATAGCCTAGTTGGTTGGACTCTGCCTACGAAGCTACCGGCCCCGTGTTCGATTCCTGGTATGGGTAAATACTTGTACTAGTACACACACACACACACACACACACACACACACACACACACACAAGCACGCACGCACGCACACTTGTACGTGAGTACGATTGCGCGCTCCCTCCAAATTTAAACTGATTTAAATTAACTATGTTATAAGTTGTTTACTTCTTAAAATTAATTCATACCTACTCTGTAATCAAATGTCGACCACCTTATCTTAAACTTACCTTAATTGGTTAAACCTCTTATTGTTACTGGAAGAGCGGGGCCTTCTGCCACAAGTATATTCATATGCTTACTAGAAGGACCCAACCTTTGTATTGTTTTTAAATGTTGTGATAACCAATAAATAATTTTTCATTTTAATTTTGACATTTTCACTTGTGTGATGAGCACGAGTTTTTTCTGAATCTGAGTCTTGGATGTTTTCTATATATGTAAGTAATGTTTTATTTCATAATTTTTTTCAGTGGCATCTTACATAATTAGAATCATTACGAATCAGCTAAGTTTTTAAACCTATCTGCCCTTTTTTATCAAATGTCTTAGTAATCGCTTAAAGTTGTTTTTTCCATACATAGTAAAAAACCAACACTGGGATACCTAGTATGAAACAAACTTTATGTTATTACTTACTTAAAAATTTGATTAAAAAAAAACGAGCAAATAGGTTTAAAAACGACGCTGATTCGTAATGATTCTTATAATGTAAGATATCACTGAAAAACTTATGAAATAATACATGAAATTAATGTTTTTCCGTGACATGGACATAAGGGAAAATTATTTTACAAAAATTCTGACTAAAATGATTAATCTCTCCGAAACTAGTAAAAATCGCTAAAAATACAAAGGGGTTAAATCGATAGCTTTTAGCTGCTCTATCAGCCGTAGTTGGGTTAACGTTGAGGTTTGGTACACCCTCTACAGTCACGAACTATAATTTGGGACCCAACTTAGGTCCAAAGTCATTTTGACATTCTACAACAATAAGGTTGAGTCTCCTATAAGTTACAAATGATTTGGCATCTCTAATGACATTGACGACTTCAAGCCAATTTTTCCTGAAATGGGTCACAAATTAATGATCGCGATAGTACATCAGAAGATTTTGAAAAATTCAATTCTAGATACACACTTTATGCAACACAATGCTGTTAATATCATAACTGTTTCCGGGGAAAAATCCTCATGACATGTTCACAACCGCAACATCCGTATGCAAATTATAAATAAATATTTTAATGGCCTCATAAACGTATTCGCGAAATGTTTGGATCATTCATATATGTTTTTATTACGTACCCTTGCTTGTCACCGTTTGAATTTATAATTAGTATAAAAATAATATTGTTTTATCGTGTTCATTGGAAAAGATTGATCGACTTGAAGATAGAGATTGGCTAGTGTAAATACCCATTCATACTCAAAAATGGAAAGGCTTAGGTACTTAAGTATTTACGTCCAATAGTGCAAGAGACAAGTTATTAAGTACAGTCAAGAACTTTAATTATTGAGCTACCATGGTCCATGGTAGGTAAAGGTAGGTTACATGGCATGGAACCCTTTCATTGTGACAGCGTAAAAATAATCAGGGCTTTTTGTGACAGGGTCGAAGGTTTTTCTCGCAGACTGTATTTCTTATCGAAATAAGTCTGTGAATGCTGAATAGCGGGCGGCCTGCACACGTAGAGTTCGGACCGCGGGAAACGCCACGCGCCATTCCAATCTTCGCGCCGAACCGTACGTGTAAATGCAAGTGTAATAGTAAAATAGTAAAAAACCTACTGTTCGGACTGGCGTATAGAGTAGTGATGAGCATAGAGGTATTCCATCTATGTTGACTAATACGTGTAGTCTTGGCTTCAGGATCCGGTTATCATCAGGCCTGTGTGTTCCTTTGCCTTTTCCATGTCATAAATAAATAGTTGATCCTCGTTTTTTTTTTACTGTTGTAATCTCTGATGTTCGTAGCCAGGAACTCTATTCCACTCGGTAAAACGATATCGCTTTTGTCATGCTATCGTATCGTCAACGTTATGATAGCTCTTATTTACTAGAAAGTCTTTTTTTTTTATGTCGTTAACAAGTTATGTAATTTTGCCAATGTCAAGTATATTATAAGCAATTGTACGGTGAATCGTCGTTGTTGTCGTCGTCTTCCAGTCCCAGTCGGCACACGATTGAAGATGGCGGGCATCCACTTCAATGGCTTGGAGTGTTCTTGACCGCTTGCTCATTCAGAATCAACTTTTCACTGATATTTTACTTGATGCATATTCTTCGTCAGTGTTTGTGGTTACTTCACAAAGTTGCCCTGGATTTGCGAACCAAAATCAACGATAAAGTAATTTACAAAAAATGAAATAAATAGACAGATGTTTCCAAAATATTAGCTAGACAAGAACCCTACTCGAAAATAATGGCAGCTGAGTTAAAAAAAACAACACGATACATTTTCCTTCCTCTATTATTTATCTTTCCTTGGAGTTTTCCTATCATGATATTTGCCCTTAACAAGTCTTTTTAACTTTCCACTGTGTATAAATGTTTACCTTTAAACGTATGTATGTTTACAAACACTTCTAAACTAGCGTGACCCAGATTCAGAGTAAATTGAGTTCGAATTCTCGTACTCAATATAATGTTGCTTACGACTGGTAACTGAATTAGATAATATGTTACATGATCCGAATACCAGCTACGGTATTTAACTGGTTTATAGTGATTAGCATATTAATAACTTGCTAATTAACTAATATTTTACGGGTTCCACGAGCCCTGTTGACTGACAGATCTACTTCAAAAGGTCACATTCTTTGTCCTTAAGTTATCTTTGATCGACAGGTTGGTATTTTGTTCAAATTCAACATAGTAAACGGTATGTTTATTTAAGTTCATTCAAGTTTTTGCTATTTAGAATTTTTAGATATTGGGAAAGGATACTGTAAAGTAATTATAAGGTATCCAATTTGTAAAGAGGAGCCCCAAGAGTTACTTTTGGAAAACTCTCCAAAAGTTTCCTTAGTCTTTCTCTTTCTTCTGAAACCTCGTACGGTGGGGGTGCAATTTAGTTGACTACCGCATTCACTGCCAGGGGGCGTAGCCTAGGAACAAACTTGTATGACAGTGAACGCATATATGCGTCTGTAGCAGTGAATGCGTTAAAAAAATACTAGTATAGGTACCTCGTTGCTACAAGTTGTCCAACTTGTGACATATTTTTTATTGAAAACTAAGTAACTATTAACAATATTTTATATTTGACTAGCAGCTAAAAAATAATGGGATACATGTCTATATTAACCGATTCGACGCCGAGTATTATTTAAAAAAGAGACCTGTGTGAACCGATGACCGTGCCGGCACGCGACGCATACGGATAAAAATGATGACCTTAAGAAAAACACTCTAGAATGGAGTTTTATATAAAGATTTGTATTTTATTTTACTCATTCCTAGTTTTCTATAATATTATCTTGATAATAATGTAAATTATACGTAATAATAGCCATTAAAATTCTTTTTTACACTGTTTAAAGTTTTCACAAAGCGCATGCAACACACACTGAACTTCAACTGCTCAAAACTTCATAAAGGGCATTGGGTAAATTTGTTTGAAGAATATTGTCATTATTTTTTTCAGCTGCCACTGATGATTTGTACAAAGTTATTTAGAGGACCTCTAAATACACATAAATATGTATAATTTATGGCGTTAAATAATATCGGAGCGGAGATTTTAAAGATTTAAGTATTCAGTTTTTAGTACAAAAGTACGCCCAAGTATGAATATTTAAATATCTCGGCTCCGATGCACTTAAGAGTATTACGTTACATAACAAAATATGTTTATTTTTAATAATTCTATCATAATTTACCACTTTTACGAATGGCCGCTCACTTTGAAAATGTGTGAATTTTACAAATGACAACACTTTTACCCAAACCCCTTTGTATAGAAAGTGAATGAGTATTTGATCTCGGTCGTCTGTAGCTAATTTCATTCCGTATTGAACGAAAGTATACTCAATTAAATAAAAAACGTATTTCTATATTCTGCCGGGTCCCGGCAGAATATCAGCGCTGCCGCAGCAATGCGCGCAGCACATGCTGAGTCGGCGCCCTTTCATTACTATGCTGTGACATCTGAATCACGCATCTTAATTTTAGTTGTAGTTCTAGTTATAGTTTAAGCTTTTAATGTTTTTTTTTTTTTTTCTTTTTACTTTATCTTAATTATGTAAACGTGTTTCTATTTGTCATGGCGTAATATGTGAATAAAGATTTTTATCTATCTATCTATCTATCTATTTTTAAAGTAATAAGGCTTTAAACTAAAAGTGTCCCACGCGCGTGCTGGCACGCTTCGGGTAGGAACAGAGTCAAAATTTTGACCGTGCCGGCACGCTCACGGTTAGTGTCAAATACAAATTTTGACAAGTGACTGGGACAGACCGGATACCAAATTCCGAGCGTGCGGGCACGGTCACGGTCAACAATCGGATCAAAACAATAGTTTGGGAAATCTTTTGTCTGTATTGAACAAAAATAACTAAACCGGAATTTGACGTCATTTTGCTGATAAGAGGCCTATGCCAAATGTCAATGTCAAGTGTGAGCTGTCTGTCAAGACAACGATTCGTCGAAATGACGCCATTTTTTATAAACGCCCTATTACGAGTAGATCCTTAGTGTGGGGACATAAGGTTAAAATTTCAGCAGGCGTCACATTTGAGATTGCATTGCAAATAATAACCATACATGGATCTTAAGGTGCTTTTCCACTGGCGAGGCCAGGAGAGGGTTGGATTCGAGTACTTAATTTAAAAATAAATTCTCCTTCACCGCATCTTCGGTAAAAATAGTTTGGATTGGCGACACACTGCGGAACTAGAATTAAAATATTTGTTGTTGTATCATTAAATCGTCTATAGTTTGCCATTTCTATAGATTGAGTCCAGTTGCCATGATGTGGCTTGTCATGTGTGTCCGTTTGCCTTCACCCAAGCGAAAAAAAAAACCAAAATTCCTATAACCAACATTTCCTCATACTCAAGTCACAATTTCGCGAACTGTCACAGTTCAACATTCTGCTAATATTAATTAATCAATTGATTAATGAAAGCCGGGTCCAACCTCGAACCCTGGCTTCCGTCTCGCTCTGCCGATGCCCTCGGTTGAAGGTTGAGGGAAAGGGATCGAGATAGCCGATCTGGCTGATCTGATGTCCTTTGGATGTATGTCAGTTTGTAAACTCGAAGATTTGTTACGTTTTTATTACGCACTAGCTGTTGCCCGCGACTCAAACGTAGAAGTCGTTCAGAGCAATTCCAAAAAAAAATAACCCCTAAAAAACATAAATCGATATAGATCATGCACCGGTTAAAAGTTCGTCAACCATAGGGGGTCTACCACAGAGATGGGCAATATTTATTCGAATGACGAATAACGAATAAGAATAACCAAATTATTCGCGAATAACGAATGAAATCCTCGAATGATTATTCTTATTCGAATAAATTATTCGTTGAATAATTCATTTGCGAATAATTTATTCGCGGATAATTTATTCGTTGAATGATTTGCCACGAATAATTATTATGTACTACTTTTGTACCTGCTCCATTGTTCTCTAATAAATTAATAAATTATTCGTTATTCGAAAAGTAGTCGAATGATTCATTCGTGGATAAAATATTTATCGAATAAATAATTATTCGAATAATGCCCATCTCTGGTCTACCACCACATTCTCTAGAATAAAATCTAAACAACCAGGCCAGCGCATCTTGCCCTCTCGGTATTCCTCCTCTATCCAGCAACAAGCGAGAAAATATAACTCGACATAAGCGGCCGACGCGGTGGATCGTCAGCTTACAGACCTACACATTTTTTTTTAAATTTTAATAATTGTTCACTTTAGCGATATGTATCTTGTCTTTGCCCCAAGACTTACTTACAATCTAAGTAATACCCACGAATGTCACACGCTGCTAAACCAATTTTAAGCTCGCCGATACAGTTAAGTTACGCAAAGCAATTTGGCGGGGCCTTCGCGTCGATCTTGGACTGGATAAGCGGCTGAATCACGGCGACGCGGCGGCCATGTTGATAAAGCCTTTGAAATTACCGCTTTGGTGTTGAAGTGGCTGTAGGCACGTGATCGAGTAACACTGGGGTATTATTCTATTGAACAAGTCTCTTTTTAATTCAAGTATTAACAGACAAAATCAAATAGCGTCGTTGCAAAAGGCCAGTTTTGACAGGTGTCAAGTCAGTACAAAATATGTGTTTGGGGCATGTTATGAGGTTATATTATGGACGTAAGAGAAGCGCTTGGAGCTAACCCCATGTACGTCTGATTAGAGTCCATGGGATGGTCGATAAATAGCTCGATATTGACAGAAATACACCTTAACAGGAGTGAAAGATTAATTAAAATTAGAATTAGAGGTTATATTTTGTGCTTCGTTGACAGCTGTCATGTCAACATCGGGCCTTTTAGAACGACGCGAGTAGGTATAACTTTACCCCGCGCGCGGGGTCAAGCAGAGTTAAGTAGGTACCTGCCACTCTGGCAAAGATACTTTGTCGGCAAAACTTGAAACTAAATTAAAAATTAGTAATAATTTGTCGATTAATAATAAAATAGCCGAACTGTTAAAAACATACCGAGAGTTTAAGGCATTCTCTTACAGATAATTTCGTTGTCTTTTTTGCTGGCGAACTTAAACAAATGGTTGGTCATATTAAACACATACTTAATTAACAACATTTTGAATGCAAACAAGATTCTAAGCGGTAATACCATATCGTCTTTGACCTGTTATCGTATTGTCAACGTTTTGATAGCTCTTATTTACTTGACAGTAATGGCCGAGTTAAAAACAACACCATAACAGGGCAAAGACGATACGATTTTTACCGTCTAGAATAGAGGCCCACAAAGTAAGGGCGATTAAACCTCCTTCCATGATAATACGTTACTTGTAATTTAAATACAATTCTACAAAACTAACTACAGGATGCCCCATAATTTGTCGTTCTAATTTATTTTGACCTTCAGTTTTGATTACTACCAATGTCACATGACTCGAATCTCGTCAAGCGACATATCTCGTTAAGCGACATTGTAATTATGCTAGAATCGTCCCCTCACGTTCTATATAAGCGCATATCGAAAGTTGCCCGTGAGGTTTCACAGGACGTACGGTAGTCGCATGACTACTGTATCTACACGCTCTTATGGCTATAACAATAGAGTCGTGTATATGTTGGATATGTGTGACCGGGTGTACATCACTTGCGCTTACTTCTAATAGAGAAAATCTGCAATTGACTTCTGGTATGAGATTATAAACAAGTTTGTACCTTTGTAGTTTGCTTAATTTTCATGCGTAGGCTTATAAAATGTAAAATTTAAACGATTTTCGTCATTTAACTACAAAAACTTAGAAACACGTAATTGTTCACAAAACATCAGATTCGAAAAATTGGGTTAAGATATTAAACAATACCTTGATTTTAATGTTTTGGAATTCCAATATTGCGAATCGTATTTTAAATCTTTGGTATTTGGGGAATGAGCGTTTATTAAATGACAATACGTCGAAAAATGTGTGAAAACTTGTAGAGAGTTTATTAATAACGATGTCTTTTTAGTTGTCATAGCATGCTGGGAGTAGGTGGGAGTACTTTAAAAAATATACCTAATTTGTTTTCTGAAAAAATCCGCCATACTCTATGTAAAGTATCAAAACATAAACTTTTAACGAAGTTTCCAATAATATTTCCTAGAAGAATATGTAAAACATGCGTAATTATACAAAAAATTAACCTCGTTTCGGCCCTCGATATGATTCGTCCAACAATTGCGTACTTTCCAGCCTCTGCAACAATGTACTATCAGAACGTTTGAAACACGTGCGTCGGATTTGTATGTAGGCCTAGCCAAGATACAAACGCTTTTAACGTTTCTGTTTTCTACTTGAAACTTATGGAGTTTTCATAAGCGGACGACGCAATCTGTACCCTTACCATGAGTTATAATTACCGCAGTCGTTAGCGAGTCGAATGCTGTGTCCCTCGCAGTCTTTATGATTACTGTGAGGGACAGAGCATTCGACTCGCTAGTGAGTACGGTAATTGTAACTCATGGTAAGGGTACTGTCATCAGTTTACGTCAATCCTATTTTGTAGATTTTAGAATATTGCTAACATAGCGTTATGCACCTTCACTAGGGGCTTGAATGGACGGATTCTATTGCGTTTTTACGCGTAGTAGCTAATTTTATCATAGTGAGCTAGGTTTCATGGTTTGTGAGGCCGTTGAAGAATTATCACCTTTGAAGGTAGCGATTTTAGTTTAAGAGATTTTTTACCCCACTGCGGCGAAGCGTGAAAGGAGTATTATGTGTTTGACCTGTATGTAAATATGTCCGTTCCTATGTCCCCTCATAACTACTCAACGGGTCAACCGATTTTGATAAATGATACGTCATTAGATTCGTCTTAATGGCGCGAGTGTCACTGATACATTAAATTCTTAAAAAATCAAAATGGCGGTTATTTTTAACATATATCGACGAAAATAACAAAAAAATGCCGTCGGAATTTTAAAGCTGGCTTTTAATTTAGTTATTTCAAGTAATAGCCTTGATCTTAGGATCTTAAGTTTACTTTCATCACTTAGTCATCTGAGTATTTGCAGAAAGATCCACAAAGGGGCGAGGACCTTAGGGTTCGGGGGGGTTATTGATCCCTGCGCAGCCGCAGATGTGCGCGTCCTTCCTTGTGTTTGTACACTGGGACATTTCTTTGTTATTTAGGGTAAACAGTGTGAAAAAATATTGACTGTTTACACTTGAAATGAGATTTTTAGTTGATTTTTGCATGATTGTGGTTGTTTTGAATATGCCTTGTTTCCATACACCAAGGAAAAATGTGGGTTCGGTTCAGCAGGACCTAGTTGCATTTTGCCTTGGTCACCAAATCGTCTTAGGTGTACCTATATATTGTCTGTGCAAAACGCCCGCATTGCGATATTCCAAAGTAGGCGAAAGGGCTTGGTTGTAAAACGTCTTAATGTCATTACTACGTAATGAGCAAAACGTTTAAATGATCATAACAACCAATCTGGCAGAATTTCTTAGTAGCATAAAAACTATAATTATAGTCACACGCACAGTCGTTGCTAACACAGTCGTTGTTCAACCAAGACCTTATACAATTTGATATTTCTGCCTACTTGTATATTTAACGACTTAGATTTTTTGCTAAGTAAGTCTTTATAAAACTAAGACCATTTTCTTACATAGGTAAATACATACATTAAATCACGCCTGTTTCCCTGAGCGGTAGGCATTTTCTTAGCATGTCATTATACATCTGAGACATTTTGCTTTCCAGGGCAAAATACAACTCGGTCCTCCTGAACCGAACCCAAAAATGCTTGCTCCTGACAAGAATGTCATATTTGACGACGCGCTAGCCTAGTTGGTAGTGACCCTGCCTACGAAGCTAGCGGTCCTGGGTTCAAATCCCGGTAAGGGCAGATACTTGTGTGATGAGCACGAGTATTTGTTTCTGAGTCTTGGATGTTTTCTTTGTATTTAAGTATATATTTCTCTATGTAAGTATTTATATCGTTGTCTAGTACCCATAGTACAAGCATAGAGCTTAGTTTGGGACTAGGTCAATTTGTGTGAGATTGTCCCTTGATATTTATTTATTTATTGATATTTATTTGTGAATAAGGGTCTTGATTCCATACGAGCCTAACAATACCTTAGATTATCATCATCGTCATCATCATGTCAGCCGAAAGACGTCCACTGCTGGACATAGGCCTCCAAGGCTCTCCACTCAGACCGGTCTTGTGCTTTTCGCATCCACCGCGTTCCCGCGATCTTTACAAGGTCGTCACTCCATCTTGTTGGAGGCCTACCTACAGCTCGTCTCCCGGTCCGCGGACGCCACTCAAGAACCTTCTGACCCCATCGGCCATCAGTCCTGCGAGCAATGTGCTCCGCCCACTGCCACTTAAGTTTGGCTATTATTCGGGCTACGTCGGAAACCTTAGTTCTACTTACTACCTTAAATACGTCACTTCAACTAAAGATGGCGGTTGATTTGTAACATTTTGGGGTAATGTTACATGTCAGTCGCTACCTTAGTATGTATGTTAAATTGCCGTTACTATCAGTTTTCGTTGTTGTAAGTAGTTAATGTGGCTATTTTATTGCTTTTTCGTTAATAAAGAGAAAATCTATCGTCATCATATCAGTCGAAAAACGTTCATTGCAAGACATAGTATCTCTACGATAGAGTCGGTATTTAATGGCGTCCTTACGAGGTCATTTTTAAATGTGACTTGACTCCCATAGTTTAAAATAGCAAATGATGTAAAATATTTAACTAATGTTTACGTTATTAATAACCTATTAAAGGAAATATGACACCTGATTGGTTTTTAATTGAAAGGACGAAGGCCATATTTAATATTTATTAAAACAAAGTAAATTAAGGTCTCCAGATTTTTTACAAATATTTGTTCGATTTGACAACACATGGACTGCATAAATTGCTGTACAGTCACCAGCAATAATATATGATCCTACATTGGACTCGAAAATATCTAATATTTTTGAGTTCAATGTTGGAGCATATATTATTGCTGGTGACTGTACATGTGTTTTTTTCCTTACAGTGAAGTGATCTAAATATAATAAAAGAAGAAACTGACTGGCATATCAACTAGGGAATACAATTTAACCGGTTATTAGACGTTTTTGTATGAAAATAACCGGTTATTTGCATTCCCTAATATCAACGCACAGCCAAAACCGCTTGGCCTAGGGACTTGATATTTGGAGGGAGAATTCCTTGGGTACCCTAGGGGTGCACTAACACCCGTATTTGTAGTCAAGAAGAGTAATTACTTGAGTATTAGTAATATCAAAGTCATATAAAAATCGTTACGTTAGTCATTACTTTTACTCAAGTAATTACTTTTCTTGAATATAAATATGGGTGTAAGACGGGATTTTCCGAAAATCGGCCTCCAACGGGAAGAAATAGGGCGAGTAGCAGGAAACTAATTCTAAGCGTATGAAGTCGCCGGCGTCAGCTAGTCCTTATATAAAACAGAATCGATCTATTTAAAAAACTATTTTTTTTTCGAAAAATCAGTCTAGATCACAATCTTCTACGGAATAAGGATTTCGCCATTACTGTTACACCGGTTACACGACAGAATAACATAAATAACAAAAAGTAAAAAGTGATTAAGCGATAGGTTAAACGTGCATATACTGTGCTTCCCTTAATATCACGTAAGTCGTATTCATTCGCACGCAACCCAGCCTATTCAAAAGTCACCTCCAGAGATCTGCCGCGCCATCCATCCATCCATCGCGTTTACGATGCCTCAGACAAACACACGGATACACGGGTACACAGATGTACAGTTAGAGATACATACGTTAAACTTAAAACATCCCTCTTTTTTTTGGTTGGGGGTTAAAAAACGGGAGACGTAAACAATTGCTAAGGTAAACAAACACAAAGACAAAATCGAATAAAAATTACGGGAAACCATTAAATTTTAATCTTCTCGGGAAACATTAAAGTTCCCGGTTTTGTGAAGGTCCTAAAGTTACCTTTTTCTCGTGTTATTTTATCTCGGTACTGCGCGAGAGGTGAATGCTCCGCACTTTGGCAGGCTTGATGCGTTAGGGGTTAAAAAACCGGTCAAGCGCGAGTCGGCGGCCCTAAGATGAATAGAATAGAATAGATAAAATAGAATAAAGAAATAAATAAATAAATATCAAGGGACGATCTCACACCAATTGACCTAGCCCCAAACTAAGCTCTAGGCTTGTATTATGGGTATTAGACAACGATATAAATACTGATATAGAGAAATATATACTTAAATACGTAGAAAACATCCAAGACTCAGTAACAAATACTCGTGCTCATCACACAAATATCTGCCCTTACCGGGATTTGAGCCCAGGACCGCTAGCTTCGTAGGCAGGGTCACTACCAACTAGGCCAGCGCGTCGTCAATAGAAATAGATTTATTGACAAAATTTGACACTATGTTAACACAATAAGAAAACAAAATTAATAGTATAACAAAATTACGAGTATCAAATAATGTCAAATAGGGTACCACTCAGCATGATGACGTGGCGTGGCGGACCACGACCCACGACGCTGTTTTGCAGTGGCCCCTATATCAGATGATAAAAGGTGTGTCAAATTAAAATAGGCATTAGAATAGGCACCATTAAAAATTAAATTAGGTACCCTATTTCTTTTTAATTTTATGAAACTTATTTTATCCAGTTTTTCTTTGCAATTTTATTTTTAAAGCTAACATGCTCACGCGTTGATGTCTTTTGGGAATAAAACAAAACAAGATCAAAATGCAATTTACTTTTAAATTAATCATATTTTCAAATCTCACTATGTATTTGTTGGGTCAATACGGCTATTCCATTGGTATAATAAATAGCTATTCTCGTACAAACAAAGAAGATTCCAAGCGATTCTGGTCATTATAACAAAACAAAACAAAACGTCTAAAAGTTACTTTTTTCTAAACATTATAATCTTGACTCTACATTTAGCATTGCCTAAAGTAAATCGTTTCCGAACGATTTATGTGTCGTTACTTCTGTACTCTTACCATAAGCACAGATTAAATAAGAGTTACTACGTCCATAAGTAAAAATTACCGTATTCGCTAGCGACTCGAATGCTCTGTCCCTCGCACCTTGTGAGGGACAACATTCGACTCGCTAGCGAGTGCGGTAATTGTAACTCGTGGTGAGAGTACTAAGTACCTATACTTACATACATACATACATTAAATCACGCCTGCTTCCCAGAGGGGTAGGCAGAGACCACTTCTTTCCACCTGCTACGATCCCGACAAATCTCTTTCGCTTCTTCCACATTCATACATCGAGTCATGCATGCACGTCGGTTTCGGGTACTTAAGTACCTATACTTGTTTTGCCAAAAAAAGTTTGAAGTGGAACATAAAACAAAATAAAGTGTTATTGAATCGATATGGTTCGGGATAAAGTAGAATACTTTATTTTCTAAGCAAAATAAGAAGTACTGACGAAATGTATAACAGTACCGACGTTAAAAAACCCTATTAATTTAGTTTATTGCTATTTCGTTTTCATTTGTAAAGGTTAATTTACATTTCAATAATTAAAAAACAAGTAGTTCAATCAGTTTTCAAGAACTGTTGCGTCCATTTCAAAAGTGCATGCCATATTTTCTCCACTTTTCCCAAATTAAAGTGCAGTAATAACTTTTACCACAATTTCATGCGTTTCGACCAAGTGGTTCAAATGTTAATCTGTGTTAGCAAGTTTCACTTGCCGCCTGATCGTTTGTTGTGCCCATTTCCCACAATTTCAATATAAATAAATAAATATTAAGTGACAAACTCACACAAATTGACCTAGTCCCAAACTAAGCTTTAGGCTTGTACAATGGGTACTAGACAACGATAAACACTTATATAGATAAATAGATAATTAAACACATAGAAAATATAAAAGACAAAGGAACAAATACTCACACGCATGACACAAATATTTGCCAATACCGTGAATCGAACCTAGCACCGCTAGCTTCGTACCTATCTTTTGTAGCTTCAAACAGTCTATACCGAATTGTAACTGGGCATAACATCTTATCACGGACATATAAATCGCAAATGCTGCCAATACTACGAGGGGCGGCTGATAAGTAATCTCCTTGGTCAGAAATATATACAAAAATAATGCTGGCTGGTATGGATTTATATTCGTTTGTTATTCTATTTTCAAAATGTATTACATTCATTTGTTTATTGCATCACGTTTATTTGTCTCCTACAATTGTTTCAAACATGTCGGTAGAAAAAGTGAAAATGGATAAAATCGAGCAGCGTGCGGTGATTAAGTTTTTGACTAAAGAAGGGAATACGCCTTCGGAGATCAGACAGCGTATGTTACGTGTGTTTGGCAGTTTGTGTTCTTCCGAATTTGTTATAAAGTTTTGGTCAAAGCAGTTTAAGTTAGGTCGTGAGAGTCTGGAAGATGATCCTCGTAGCGGAAGACCAGTTTCGGCCGTCACCGATGAAAATGTAGCCAGGGTGAAAAAAATTATATTAGAGGACCGACGAGTGAAGCAGTGGGAGATAGCTAGAGATGTGGGCGTCAGTAAAGAGCGAGTCAATGAAATAATTCATGAGCATTTGAACATGTCCAAGGTTAGTGCACGTTGGGTCCCCAGAATGTTGACTGCATTTGACATGGAGAGGCGTGTCAAATGTTGCGAAGAGTTTTTGGAGATGAGTCGAGGGAAAGAGGAAGAAATAATTTCTAGAATTGTAACATGTGATGAGACTTGGATTCGACAATGGGACCCGGAAAGTAAGCAAGAGTCGTTACAGTGGAAATTTAAGGATGAGAAGCCGCCTCGGAAATTCAAGGTCTGTCCATCGGCAGGTAAACTTATGGCTACAATCTTTTGGGACACAGAAGGGATTTTGCTCATAGATTATTTACCGAAGAAAACTACAATGAATGCTGATTATTACTCAAACTTACTATACCAACTAAGAGAGACAATAAAAGAAAAACGGCGAGGTAAACTAAACAAAGGTATTCTGATTTTGCACGATAACGCACCAGTGCATACCGCCCGCACAACGAAGCTAGCAATTAAAGACAATGGCTTCGAAACCATTGACCACCCCCCTTATAGTCCAGATTTAGCCCCTTGTGACTATTTTCTGTTTAGACTTCTCAAGAAAGACCTCAGGGGACGAAGGTTTATGACCGATGACGAAATGAAGGCTGCGGTTACTGACTTTTTTGACGACAAACCGAAAGATTTTTTTTTTAATGGTTTAAATTCAATATTTGAAAAATTTAATAAGTGCATTTTACTAGCAGGGGACTATATAGAAAAATAAAAAAAAATTAGCCACGACAGTCTTTTGTTTCATTGTTAGGTAGATTACTTTTCAGCCGCCCCTCGTAGGTTTAAAAATAAAAACCTCTATGCTAGTAATTTCTCTGGCTGTCTTAGCTTAACACCGGAATGCAACAGTGCGAAAACAGCTGCTTGGTGGTATATTAATGCTAAATGCATTAGAATCATAATGAGTATCACGTTTTATCATGAATATATTATAAATAAGATTAGCACGTCAAAGAATATAATTATTTTATTCCAAGATACGAAAAAGCCTTATTAAAAAAAATTACCAAAACCGTACCTATCTCCATTTTTTTCCTATTAAAGTTCATACCCTATGACCAGCGCACGAGGTTGTCATATTAAACAGCACGAAAATACACTTACTACTTAAAGGATATCTAAAGCATGCACTAGTTTGCACTCCACGGTGCAGTGATTATAATTAAGTGCCCGTTACCTTAGTTTCTTTAGAAAATAGACCCGTTGTGGAGTCATCGGCATCGTTGTCACTTAAGAGATGGTGCCCAACACCTTGAATCCTTCGCATAATAGACTCGTTTCGGAGTCGTGGGCTTGGTTACAGCTTTAGAGATGTGGTAAGAAAGTCGACCGCGACGTATGGCCCGCGGTTTCAATTTGCACCAGGAAATTATTTGAGAAGCTTGCAAAACGGTAAATTTGTAAGAACCTCAGTTGGAACAAGCGTTTATCTTATCTGGATTTATTTTGTTATATGTGACGTTATATATGAAAAGGGACCTTATTGTCGATGACGCTTCCGCCATTATTAAAGATGCTCCGATATAAATACAACGTCGCGTGACGCAGTGCGGCGTAATCTCCATCGACAATAAGGTCCCTTTTCATAGATGCGTAGTTCTACTAGCGTTTCAACCGCTATCACTTTCCTGGTCGCATTATTCACCATTTCCCAGTAGGATCGGATTACCATTTTCGGTTATCTATCTATCTATCTAGGAGTCTAGGATCTAGTATCTAGGAGTCCAGGCATTCTTCAAAACAACTCAAAATGATAATCCGATCCTACAGGGAAATGGTGAATAATGCGACCAGGAAAGTGATAGCGGTTGAAACGCTAGTAGAACTACCCAGATAATGCCACATAGTGTCTAAGTTCTATTTGTCTTTGTCCTTAATAATAACAGAAACGTTATAGCCATGTTAACTCAAGGAAATTAATTCCTAGACCACTTTGGACTATGTCAAAGAGAACTGTAAAAAAAAACCAAGAAGTCTCTTACGCTTTGATTGATTACGTCACTTTGACATAGTCCAAAGTGGTCAAGGAATCATTTGCCTTTACTGTACCTCAATCTAAGTTGTGGCTAGGTTGTCTATCAACACGAAAATTTAATTCAAACGTAGATTCTTAAATATATCGGTACGTACACCGTGTTTCGTAATTTCAATCACTTACTATGCTCACAACAATTTCTCTTTGTCTCGCTCTTTTTGTATCTATGTAATGTAATTTTGTATTGTTGCGAATAAATGTCTCTTTATCTTTTTATCTTTATCTTTATCACATGCGAGGTACTTAAAAATAGACGATTAATTATGTAAGTTCCTGAATCGCGTCGCTAGGTGTGTACGGTCAAGACCGTTAATTTGGGACCCATTTCAAGAAAAATATGCGTGAAGTCGTCAATGTCATTAGAGATGTCAAGTCATTTGTAACTTTTAGGAAACTCAACCTTATTGTTGTAGAATGTCGGATTGACTTTGGACCTAAGGTGGGTCCCAAATTTAATCACGTGACTGTACCAATGTAGTATTATGTAAAGCTAAAGAAACAAGTGTAATACGTGTTTACATGAACTGTCACAGGACTCATCTTAGGTGAATAAAAAAACCGCATCCAAATCGGTTCATTCGTTTAGAGCTACGGTGCCACAGACAGACACACACACACACTTACACGTCGAACTTATAACACCCCTCTTTTTTTGCGTCGGGGGTTAAAAGAGTGTAATTGGTTAGCACCTTATATATTGTAACGTTCGTATGAATAACTATTTAGGAGTATGCACGTCATTTTGTTTTCAAGTTTTGCACTTAAAATGTTGTTTAAGTAGGTATTAATTTTTTCTCATTTTTTTCAGGTAATTATTTTGTCGCCGCTACATGGTAATCGTCTCATTACTGGTAACATTTATACTGTAAATAACCCGCTGAAGTATTATTTTTATTATTCTCTATCAACGCCTAAAGAGTTTATCTTTAGATGGCTGGATCAAGGGCCAGACACAGAAAGCAGTACTCCTCGACACGGTTCGTATTGTGAGGAGGATCCTCTTTCTGTAGCTGGAGTCTTGCCGTCGGCTGCACCTGTAGGTTAGGTTAGGCAGGTTTTATATTAGCTCTAATCTAACCTGTAGGAAATAAAATAAATATATTTGAATTATCCAACATTGGGCTCGAAAATATATAAAATGTCGGCATAGAGTAGCTTTTCCGCCGGTGAGGTGAGGCAGCGCAAGAATTTTACTTTAATTTGTATTAAAAGAGCATTTCCACCGAAGATGCACGAAATAAATAAGACTTATTTAAATACTCGTCTCGCCTCATCTCGCTTCGTATCACCGGTGGAACAGCACCTTAGGGAGGGTCACATATTTTTAGCACAACGATGAATATTAAATTATTGCTGGTGACTGTACGTTACCATAGGCGTACCGTGACATCTTACATATGTCATGTTTACCTAACATAAACACTACAAGACCAAAATGAATCACTGTCCGTTTGTCTATGACCTTCACCTTAACACAGACAAAGCCGTCCGGAACACACAACATGGTTCCTGTTTCCGCCTGTCAAACTTGTCAACGATTGTCAATGGCTTTCTTTTTTTTAAAACGACCTTTGAGAGGTGTGGCCGATTATATCTTAAAACACTTGAGGTGACGAAGTGTTATTGAAAAACTAATAGATGAAATTCCATTCGTGTTATTTGAATATTAATCTTAATAAAGACGTTATGTAAACAGACATAATGACAAGTTAATTAAGTTCGTCTGTTTAATAATTTGAGTCAATGTTGCTCTTTCCTTTGTAGGGTCTTCTGTCTCTATTCATGGTCAGAGGGCCCTGTCAAGGTGCATTGCGCTAACTAGCTTTTCTATTCGCGTCACTGGTAGATGACGTGATACGAAAAGTCACGTGATCTACCAGTGAAGCGATTGGTTTAAATACGAAACGAATAAAAACGCTAGTTAGCGCAATGCATTTTGGCAGGGCCCTCTGAAGCAGCGTACATCTTCGTCTTCTTGCTTGATTCAAGTTAGGGTTAGGTTAGGTTAGTTCTAAAAGGAAAAATCTAAAGCAAGATTCGTCGGATAGCTTTTCAGTTTTAGATCTCGTTATTTCATTTTAATTATAATAAAATAAATTTTGTTGTCGCTCGCCTCTCAAGATTACATCATTCGTTACATTAAATCGTGAGCTAGAGATTGAGGAAGGTACAATCCAAATAAGCGCTTTTTCATTTCAATTTTGACATGACTTTCTATAATAATGACGTATAATAATTAATATTTAGTTATTTAATCTTGAACATAACATGAAAGTAATGTTCAAGTGTATAAATCTTTAAAAATACCTCACTTGATCTTCAAAGTTACTTGATTATGGCGCAATAATGGTAAATTGGTTCCCTTGATTTTGCTTACAACGTTGACCAATTCAATTGCCACAGACTATACTCAATTGGCCGAGTGTTCTTTTAACTTCTTTTTTCAAAATGGGGCGCTTAGGCAAAGACATGGCAGCAAACGCGTTAATTAGCGAACAAAAAGGCATCCTAATCAATTCCCTCGAGCCGCAATCGACCAAGACGATGTTTCTATGTTCATTCCGATTCGTTTCACGCTTTGTCCCGCCCAATGTCATGTTTCTAAACCCACGCTTAAATCCATCCACACCAATTTCAATTCTGTACACGTATTTTAAAGTCGCTTTTTGAATGTAAAATCGCTCGTGCTACTATTTGTGTTACTGGGTAAAGGGCGAACGTGTCGGTAAACGATCCATTACACGCGCAAAAAGTTTCTTACTGCGGTTTTGTCTATGAACAGTCTATGGTGCGGTTAACCGACCATAGAGATTTTATTTTTTAATTAAACGCGCAGATTATAGTGTTAAGCGTTGCTGGGGCGTGAGTAGGGCTATTTATAACGACTGTTACACACTATCACTTAAATTATTTAATTTTATAGACACTTTTAAAACAATGACGCGGTTGGTCTAGAAAAAAAAATGTTTTCATTCCACTACGGCACGCCCTGCCGCCAGTCAAATTAACATTGCACGGTTGCAGCAATGTATGTTAAATAAATTGTAGCGCGGGACATCACAGATTAAAAACACTATAGTGACCTTGTGACCTTGCTTACGTACCTAGCGGTCATAGGTTTGACCCCCGGTAAACGTTAACAATTTTGGGTGTCCTTTTAAGGTATGTGTTTCTGAGTCTTGAATGTTTTCGTTCTAAAGCATTTATTTATCATATAGGTACTATTAAAACGAGCAATGTTTGTATACATATAATAATCACATTCTTGAAAACGGCTCTAACGATTTCGATGAAATTTGCAACATAGAGTTTCACGGGGGCGAATAATCAATATGTCAAGTTGTCACCGGGGGGGAAAATCGTTTTCAACCCGAGCCACGCTCGGTCTTCCAGGTACTTAGATTTCATTAGAGAAGACTTGTGCTCTGCGGTCAGATTTAGTGCTAAGTAAAATTGTTATACACCTATTTATAAAAATAATTTTAGCGAGAAACTCTTATACATGACCAACAATATAATTGTATAGTATTTTGTAATTACAAACATGGTAAATAAGCATGAATATTAACTTACAATTTTATATTATTTAGTTCATTACTGTATTCAGAAACTGTCAGTTTTATTGATAACATAAAAAGACCTAAATTTGAATTTGAGCGCATAATACCTTATTGATCTATCGACCCCAATATTTCCTTTAGTCATGTTACAAACAATTAATAAACTTTAAAGCAATTTGACATTGATATGGGTATTAAAAAGTAATACATCATGCTACCTTATTTAATTTTCATTGAGGATAAAACTTTTTGGGTTTACATATAATGGCGTGCATTGTGATACCTGACATTGGTTAATAGTTAGGTACATTATGTATGGCCGTATTTTTATTTTATTTCATGAGTTACATATTAATGGAACCAATATGGATGCGTATTAGGATTTAAATGCTAAATGAGCATTTCTCAAAAAAATTGCAACTGTGACCTCTCCAAATTTAGAAGAATATATGGTAGGTAGATAAAGAACATCAAACTATGCAATAATTAAATAATATTCTAATGTGTCCCAAAATATTTCTATGGAAAGTATCCTTTTGTGTTACCGATATTCATAGGTTTTTTGGTAACACAAAAGGAACTTTCCATACAAATATTTCGGGACACATTAGAATATTATTTAATTATTGCATAGTTTGATGTTCTCTACCTACCTACTTTTTTTTGAATTTTATAGATGTCACTCAAAGTGGCAATATTTTTGAGAAATGCTCATATAGCCTAGCTTAATTTTAATGTCACTTACATGCAATTGACTTACAAAAGCACATACACGTCTTAACATGTTGCCTAAGCACAATCAGTTGAAAATATCAACGAATACCAATCATATTGACAAAGAAAGATACCATCAGTAATTATGATCAATAATGTCATGTCAATAATATTGAACATGTGCAAGTCATTTAAAACAAAGCTGAAATTTATAGTTGAGTCATTCAGTCAATGTTGTAACACAAACAGACATACAATTATCGACTTACATTGCGTATTAGAGGAAATGTGCAACAAGTGAGTATGTCTTTAAATTCAACCGTTTAGTGGTATCTTAAGTAGTTTGCACATTTCCGACTCGGAAATATGTAATTTAGCTGTTTTGTAGTATGTTGTGATACCTACTGTTAATGAAAAAAAAACAGTTGTACTCGTAACATAAATATATGACAAAGAATTATTTAATTAGGGAAAAAGTTTCTTACCCCGTAAGTTTTTATAGTGGGGTTTAAGGCATATCAAAATGGCAAATGACTAAATCTGTACAGTCAAGGATTTTAATTGTTATGCCACTATGGAACCCTGTCGCATGACGTTAATCATTCATTTAAGCGTAATTTCTGTCATGTGGTTTGACGCTGTCGTTATGACAGGGTTCCATAGTGGCATAACAATTAAAGTCCTTGACTGTACTAAGATGGAATGCTTTAATGCTATTCTAATTATTGGTTGTCTTACCCCCCAGTGCAGCACTGCTGCTTTGCGACCTAATGTATAGTTTGGGACTAGGTCAATTTGTGTGAGATTGTCCCCTGATATTTATTTATTATTTATTATATGGTTTTAAAAGCTTTACTCCCTACAACCAATGTATATTAATTTTGTAAGAAATATAAATAAATAAATCTCGGAAGAAAATCTCACTAATTAAATTAGTTTTAAACTGAGCTCTAGGCTGTACCTTCTATGTGTACTATACAACGATATAAACACAAATACTTATATAGAGATATACATACTTAAATAAAGAAATAAATAAATATCAAGGGACGATCTCACACAAATTGGCCTAGTCCCAAACTAAGCTCTAGGCTTGTACTATGGGTACTAGGCAACGATATAAATACTTATATAGAGAAATATATACTTAAATACATAGAAAACATTCAAGACTCAGAAACAAATACTCGCGCTCATCACACAAATATCTGCCCTTACCGGGATTTGAACCTGGAACCGCTAGCTTCGTAGGCAGGGTCACTACTAACTAGGATAGCACGTCGTCATAAATACAAAGAAAACATCCAAGACTCAGGAACAAATAATCGTGCTCATCTTGCAAATATTTGCCCGTATCGGGAATCGAGCCCGGGACCGCTAGTAGTAGCTTCGTGGACAATCTAGGCTAACCGCGTCATTTACGGCATCCATTTTGTTAGAAAATCTATTAGTTGGGCATTGAAAGCGATCAAACTGACAGCCAGATATCCACATATTTACCGGTAGTTGCCTTGCTAATCAATAAACCACCTTTATATTAGTGCTAAAGAGCACTTATTGGCTTGTCACATTGTTAGTGTCAATGACGGAAGCGGGAAGGAAGCGTTACGTAACGGAGTGGTTACGATTACGAGACGATTACGATCGCGCCCATCTTTTTATTGAAATCGTTGTGGGTGACGTGGGATACTTAGAAATATGGTTATATGCGGCATTATCTATGTAAAAGGACCTTATTGTCTATGGCGCTTACGCCGTACGGCGTCAAGCGACGTTGTATTTATATCGGAGCATCTTTAATAATGGCGGAAGCGCCATCGACAATAAGGTCCCTTTACATAGATAATGTCACATATAGAGGGGATCTAATTCTGCTTAGTAAAGCCATATTGCTTTTTATATATCGTATTGTCAAAATTACGATGCTCTTTAATTACTACAGGGTGGCGGCGGGGTCGTGATCGTAACTTAATTTTCCCAACTCATTAAATGATTGAGATTCTGTGACGGAACCAGTAATGGACAAGAACCAAATAATGGACACTTGATTCTTATTTTACAGAAGATAAGGGTTATTCATTTGTTTTGCCACAATCAATTTAGGACCATATGAAATTTGAATTAAGAGTGAAGTGTCCATTACTGGTGCCTGTCAGCTAAAAGTGTCCATCATTGGTGCCGCCACCCTAGTATAGTTTTTGAAACAATTCAAGTTTAGCATTTTATTAAAATAATATTGTGTTTCCCTAATTATTACTAAAATTATGGTCACAACGCTTTCATGTTAATACCTTTTTGAAAATCGAACGATCAGACGAGTAAGAAATTGAGTAGGGTGGCCATTGAGCCCGAATAAAAATAATTCATTGAATGTTTATTTCAATAAAAAACAAAGTAATTGTCTTAACGCTTTTAAATCTGTTACGTTATTTTATGTTCCTAATGGTGTACTGAGTTATAGTTTACTTTGTTGCTACACGACCCCGTAATCACCCTGTATACTTAAATTTCGGCCGAGTTAAATACAAAACAATACCATGTAAACAGCAGTATACAGGGTGGAAAGTTAGAATGCCACATGGAAGGAGACTTTCCTTTATTTTTAAAAACTATAAACTCTGCATTTATGGATTTTTGAAAAATCGTCTGTCTCCACCGGGACTCGAACCGGTCGGTCAAACGCGGTAAAATAACATGCCGTATTTTATGATGCAGATCGAAAGGGTTACCGATATGGTTCATTTATCTCTAAATAACAAACACCATCAAAATAATGGAAGGCCATGAATAAATACTAGCAATTATCATTTAACTTTGTTTCACCCGTCACGGGAAATATACCGCAGCTACCTGAAACATTGGAAATAGCAAATTTTACGCAATGGAGACTTACTTTTATTTTAGAAAATAATAAATACTGCATATTAGGATTTTTGAAAAATCGCCTCGCTTAACCGGGAATCAAACAGGTCAAATATGACAGAAATAACATGCCGTATTTTAAGATGAAAATCGAAAGGGTCTTTCATAGCCCAGCCAGCCCACTGCCACTTCAGCTTGCTACATTTTTGGACAATATCAGTCACCTTGGTCTTATGTCGTATGACCTCGTTCCGGATCTTATCCCTTAATGAGATCCCCAACATAGACCTTTCCATAGCACGCTGAGTGACGTGCAGTCGGTGGGCCAACTTAACTGTCATGTTCCACGCTTCGGCTCCGTCTGTTCGCTTAAATCTTTTGAACTAAGCAACAGATTTTGATGCAGTTTTCAGCTAAGAAGATAGATAAAGTGAGTCAAGAGGAAGGTTTTTATGTATAATAAACTCACATAAACCGAAGCGAAGCGAGGGCGGGTCGCTAGTATAAGATATATCATACTTAAGGGTACTCGATGTTCTTTTCCAGCCAAAAAATATCGAGTGTCAAATTTTGCGCCACCTTTTACAATGTCAGTTGAAGATATTTTATCCTTATCACTGACCATATTTAAAATCCCTAAACCATTTTTCGCCCGTGGCCGTACAAATAACGTGATTTTTTTTCGCCGTATAGGTTGTTGACCCGGACCTTAAAATCGCACTCAAGTCTCGATTAGCGATCTGAAAGGTCACGTCTTGACACTTCTGTGACACGCGTATTTCTAAATATAACACAAATGTGCCCTTTTAAAAGCCACTTAAGATTCATTTTGTCGAAAAGAGAGAAGTTTTTAATAATACTTAAATAACAGCGGGTTATTATGGTCATGTTTATCTATGTGGACAAACGTGGATACGCGTGGAACGTGGAGCTATGCGAGACTGTTTGTTTCTTTAATAAAAAAGAAACAAAAACATCTGTCACTTTCTGACCAGTACGTAAGTGTGAGAGTGACGGATGCTTTATTCACCGCAATAAAGGCGATCATAATATGGGCCCACAATTTCACACAAATTATCCTAAACGAAGCTTTAGGCTTGTACAGTCGAGTTCATAAATATATGTACACTCTAGTACCTTGTCACTTTAATCGTTGCCATTTTTCATTGCCGGGAACCGAACTCAGGACCGCGGGCTTCGAAGTCAGGTCAGACAAGGTAAGGTAAGGGTCAGGTAAGGTAGTTATATCTAGTACCAGTACCCATAGCACAAGCCTAGAGCTTAGTTTGGGACTAGGTCAACTGTGTGACATTGTCCCCTGATATTTATTATTTACAAAAAAATGGCTTGTTTAAGTTTCAGTTCATAGTTCATAGCATTTATTCATGAACAATACAAATATTGTGTTTGAAATATGTACATTACATTAAATAATATTAATTATTCTTAAAACTAACTCTTATCGCACATGTCTTAGGACATAATAAAACGTAGAGAAGAAACACATATATTTTTAGTGCACTCTCTTATTAAATAACAAATTAGTTAGTATTTTATGTATCTCTAAATATCTCCTCAATACTGTAGAAACATCCCCGTAACAAAAAGTTTTTTAATTTTCTATGGAAGATTGATTTGTTCGTAATAATTTTTAGATCTGAAGGTAGCTTATTATATAGTTTCACAGCTTGATGACTAGCACAATGCACTGCAATCTTAAGCCTCGGACAGAAGTTGTACCTTTTGTTTTTTGTACGTGTAAGTAGTCGTAAGTCTTGTTCTTCTGAGGTCTCTATCATTGAATTATTTTTAAGGGACTCAGTGAGCAAAATTAAGACATATACCCGTAAGCTAGGTACCGTCAGAATTCCTAATATCTTAAAATAATCTCTACAATCAAATGTCTAAAATCTAGTGAAGGTTGAATAAGCAATTATTTTAAAACCGTTACGTTGTGCAGTTTAATGCAATTTCTTAATGAGTTAAGAAGCGACAAAAACATACTTTGCACGAAAGTGTCAAGATGTTTTTCGAGTGACCTCCAGCGACTCTGAAAGTTGATACTTGATGTTGCGACAGCTCAATCGTTTGTCGCATCTTTTTAAAGGTATTTGCACACTACAGTATGATGCTAAAAATAAAAAATAAAACTACATAAGCCTCTTTAAATTGTTGACTGGTACGAATTGAGAAAATATATCACGTAAAGCAGATGATTATTACATACATACATACATAATCTCACGCCTTCGTTCCCAGAGTAGGCAGAGCTAAAGAATTACAAACATCTCTAAAAATTTGTTGATAATTCTATAACCACAATTTGCACAATTAGGCTAAGATGTTTACCAGCGTATTAGTGACAGGTTGCAAGCCCATCGCCTAACAGTACTTCAAGCCTTTATTCCCTTAGTCGTCTCTTACGACATCCACGGGAAGACATGGAGTGGCACTATTCTAACTCGGCAACCACACGAGGCTTATTAAGTACTTAATTTAAAAAAGGGTCTATATTACACAAACGGTTTCAAGGGCTTATTTAGCTTGTCATGTCAACATTTTCGTTATGTCATTAAACTTTGTAGAAACTATTTAAGATTAAGGTCAAATTTTTAAAAGATTTTCCCCTGAAAAAAACCCTGCGCTTATTTGTGTCAAATATCCAAAAAGGACCTGCTTTAAGTTCCGTTTTTTTTTAGAATCAAATATTGTAAACTAGCCTTTAGACGTCCCTCGAGAATAAATACCATTCACATTAATTAAAGAATATCACATTTCATACTCAAGGTGACGTAACATTAAAATTCCTCAGCTTGGGTTACAAACTGCCGGTCGGCTCTCGTACAAAAATACTAACGGTATGTGATAAAACTGAATACTGGAGCCCGAATGTGAGCGTGTCAGATGTCCGAGTAGAATCACCCTATATAGTCTGCAGAATACAGTTTTTTTTTATGGAGAAGGTAACCGAGGGTTTACCCTTGTTTCACCGACACTAACTTCATAGAACGTGTCACTTCGCAGAATTTTCGTTTCATAGAAAGCTATTTTCTGCTGAACCCGTGATGATTTTAAGTTATCTTAAATATGATTCACGTAGGTTAGGTTAGACTTGTAACCATCACAAGATAAACTGAAGTCAACACGGGCTCAGTAGAAAATAGCTTTCTATGAAACGAAAATTCTGCGAAGTTACGTTCTATGAAATTAGTGTCGGTAAAACAAGGGTAAACCACTTGAATTGAATACAATTAATTCAATTAGTAAGACAAATATAAAAATTACTGTATCCTGACTTTTTACCAAATCATCATTTGACAAACTATATCATTTTACAAACTTTCATTTCGCAAAAATGTAATTGTGCTTAAACCATTACATATAACATAGGTTACATGGGCTTATTAAATAAGTTAGGTTAGGTTAGATTAATGACCACAAAAAATATAAAATATGTTGCGGGAAGTACGTCTTTGCGAATTGAAAGTTTGTAAAATGATATAGGTAGTTTGTCAAATGATGATTTGCTAAAACATTAGTGAACCCAAATTTACATACACAGCACGTATTGTACAGGTTTTTACAAAAAAGCTATGTTAAAGTATTGTTTTACTATTTATCAATTTTGCATCAAAATAATAACGTTATCCAAACCGTAATAAAAATTTGCATTTATCATCAACATTATATTTTAGCGTTGTGTAAAAATAACAATGACCGTTGTATCTAATTTGTTTACAATAAATCACCAAACGTGACTGATTGTAAACATAATAGTGAAACATATAAATGTACGGTGACGGCGGTGACACGCGTTTATGGCTGTGTTAAAACATTTTGGATGTTATAACATTACATATTTATAAGTTGTACACTTCCTTGATTATGGCTATAATTATATTGTATCGCAGAATATCTACGCAAAATTGTGCTGAATATTTTATTACAATAACTAGCGAACGCTCTCGCTTCGCTTCGGTTTATGTGAGTTTTCTATAACAACCGTTCATAAATCAGAATTTATTATCTAACTGATAGTGAAAACTGCATGAAAATCCCTTTAATAGTTTTTGAGATCATCGCGAAAATACAGACAGACACGGCGGGGACTTGGTTTCATAATATGTACTTAGTGATACATTTAGTAATGTGGTTGAAGCACTACTACCTACAGACCTTGGACTAGGAGACTAGCACAGGGCCTATACCCAACAGTGAGTGGATACAGGCAGATTAGATGGATGATAGTTGGCAGGCAAATGAGATGTACTATCGCGATCGTTAATTTGTGACCCATTTCAAGAAAAATAGGCTTGAAGTCGTCAGTGTCATTAGAGATGCCAAATCATTTGTAACTTATAGGAGACTCAACCTTGTTGTTGCAGAATGTCAGAATGACTTTGGACCTAAGGTGGGTCCCAAATTTAAGTTCGTGACTGTACAGGTCGATTCACAAGAGCTGGCACGAATGTATTGAATGAGTGAACGAAAGTATGCAAGTGTGTAAAATAATAACAGGTTTTCGGTTTGAAATTCAATCATCGGTTCAAAGGTCGGCATTTATACAGTGATAGGTGACATTAAAGGTAAAAAACTTAACTAAAGCTCCTCTTCCATGTAGTTGTAAGTTGTAGGTAACACATATGTATAGACCGTTTGACATTCTATATTTGAAATATGGCGTAAATTCCATATTAGTTTTGTACACAACTACATGCAAGAGGAGCTTTACTTAAGTTTTTCACCTATAATTTGGTTCATTAGATTCGTACCAGCTTTAGTGAATCTACCTGTATGCGTGTTCGTTCCTTGGTACCTCAGCCGCCGCTAGGTGACGTCACAAACGATGCGTTTTGGTTGCGTTCTAAACAAAATAATGTAATGATGATATTTATATGATGAGCTCAAATAAATAATCCTGAGTTCTGGATGTCTTTCTATGAATATATTTAATTATAGTACAAGCCCAGAGCTTAGTTTGGGACTAGGTTAATTGGTGTGAGATTTTCCTATATTTTATTAAAGAGTACATACTAAAAATGTATCGCAACTAACAATACTTACGTACATTGTTCAAAAAACAATGCATTAGCGAGCAACCATGGCTATTAAATAGCACTTTTCCGCTAGCAGCGTTTTAGACGTCGCACATGTACAAGTTTTCTACTTTTCCTTTTGTTAATCTGTAAAGAACAGCGATAGAATGAATGAACGAATGGATGAATGAATTCCTTTTGAAGGCATCTGTTGTGTTTCAAGGGCTCTTAATAACTATGTTAATACCTAAATGTAAGTAAGAACAAAGCACAAAAATAAAGAAAATAAAATTTTAATAGGTTATTTTATTACTTATAATGCGAAGTAAAAACATATAATAATAAGTAGGCACGAGTACCTTTAATACCGTTTGGTAACCAAAATTTCGTAACCTGCTACAGAATTAAATTAAATTTAAAGCTGGTTACCAAACGGTACTAAAGAGCACGGGTATACCGCTGTCTAGGTAACTAAGAGCGGGTGCCCACTTGTCCGGTGTCGAATCCGACAAAATATCGGGTGTTCTGGTGATAATGCATTTCATATGAAGTTATTCACATCTATCGGTGTAGGATAAATGTGAACAGCCTCGTATAAAATGTATTGCCGATATTTTGTCGGATCCGATACCCGATAAGTGGAACCTGCTCTAAGAAAGTCTGTTTAAAAACGTGACACTCGTTTCCGGCAGTTTCCTGCAACCTTTATCAGATCGTCGGCTCACCTAGTGGACGGCCTGCCACTAACCTTTCCTCAAGAATGGTCATTGGTTTAATGAGAAAAGTGCTCACTGCCACTTCATCATCATTTTAGCTGAAAGACGTCCACTGCTAGACATAGGCCTCCCCCAAGGATTGCCACAAGGACCGCTCCTGCACCGCATGCATCCATCGCCATGTTGTCGGTCCACCTTGTTGCGCGGACTCCACTCGAGAAGTCTTCAACCCCATAGGCCATCTGTTCCACTACCTCTTAGGATTTGCAAATCGCAGAGCTGTGTCGGTAACTTTAATTCCCTGATTCGATACGCAGAAAAACTGCAAGCTGTATTCATTGCTGTTTGAGTGACCTTGAGCATTGTTCCAAAACTCATTTCCTATTACTTACTAAGAAGATCTCAAATTATAAAAAAAAAACTTTCAAATAGAACTTCTTACTTTTATCTTAATGTATCACAAACCCCAAATCGAACCGCCATTGTATGGCAAGTTAAAACGAGCAAGTTACCGGTATGACATCACAGCATTACGTTCTAGCGATCGAAAGCGAGATCGGCCGAGAACGAAAGTGACCATAGATCATATACTACATAGGAGAACTGACAATCGAAATGAACAGTACCTGAATGAACATTTTGAGAAATTTAAGAATCACAAGCACTATTTAGTCAGCGACATTTATAAAAACAGGATTGTATGTTTTTTATTGGTTTTCTATTAAAAAAAAGTTCGATGTGTTTTTACTTTCTAAATGTAACGACACGATCTGTGCCTTAAAAACACAATAGAAGGAAAAATAAAAGGTAGGGGAGGCAGGAGAAGACCGAGGATAAATTCTAAAGTTAATAAAAAAAAGTTTAGTGTCGTCTTGTACCAGAAAGTAAAAGTACTTGGCAGAAAACCGGAGTACTTGGTGATTACTCCATCGAAAAAAACATGGCTCTTAAACATTAAAAAACCCCTCTCTGTACATCTCATTCATCTCTGTTATAAGTTTCAAGGGCCATCGAATTGGTGTACAATGTCTAAATGATACAGGCATAAAAATATTTTAATGGCACATCGAATGACGTCGATATGACCGTTTTCTGAGAAGTGATAAAAACTTGAGATTAAGGTAATTATTATGCAAAATGCGCTTTATTGAATTTGCATAGCAGCCATGGAAATCTTACCTAACCTTTAACATTGACTCTCACGGAATCTCAAACACTATTCAATACTATGCATGTCGCATTGATAGCAATCGGAATCTACTGCACATGCATAATTTATTAGTAACAATAATAGTGTTTATTCAGTATTATGAAACATATTGTTATTAAAATCATTAATAATAACAGGTTTCTCTACGTATAACTAATATACAATTTCAATTTAATTCAATTGTGGAATATTATGGCCCCATCGATCGGTGCGATGACTCCGCCAATGTCGAGGTTGCATAACACACTGCCACTTGTTCTTGTACGGTAGAGCTATCCGTGTTCGGTAGAATAGCAGCCAAAATATAAAACGAAAAACGTTACCAACTAAACTACGAGTAGTATGAAAAATAGAACGTTGTTTTTTTTGGAAATTTTATGGCTAATCTACATCAACTAACACTGTAGTCATCAAAAAAACCCACTTAAGCCGCGATAGTTGATACGAATGTATGAATGGTGAGTGTGTGAATGGAGGAATGAAGTGCGAATGATTTGAAGCGTATCATATATTTTGGATAAATTAGCAGAAATATTGCATACATATAGGTATTGCGAGCTTTAACGAAATAACCACCAGTGGATGTATAAATCGTCTGTCGCATCTGCGCACGTAGCTCTTTGCCGCGGGAAGTGTGCCGCGCGGGCGCACAATTATTTGAGCCACATAAAATCGAGTTTCCATGTTACGTGCCCGATGGCCTGGATCGCGGTTACAACAGATCGTGCACGCTTTTTTTCGTTTTCAGACAAATTAATTTTTTGGTCTAAAAATTTAATTAATTCGTTTAAGTTTTTGCAATGTAAAAATCGGTCAGGCTCGAGTTGTCACTGACCATCGCGTACATAATAGATACCAGTATCTTTCTGAAAATATTTGACAGTTGAATAACGACTCTGATTTTGCCATTTGAATTCGGAATCCTTAAAACTTAGCGCACTGCGCGAAGTGTTTTTTTTTTTTACTTAAGTAACAATTGTTTGCAGTGGGTACCTCACGTTAAAAACAAATTTGTTTTACCTTGCTACATTTTCTACGACCTTTGATCCGTTTTTTTACCCATTCATATGTTAGGACACTATAAAATTATATTTGTAACGATTAAATTGTTTCAACAAAAAGATCTGACACTGATATAACACAATGACCTACATTCCATTCATTGTCAAACATGATCACATCAGGATATTGAACTAATCGAGCCGTAATCTTTTCAACTTCCTGTCTATGTTCAATTGTTTCTTTCCAATTTCAAGACCAAGGTTTCGAATGTCATACAGCCGTAACAAAATATAATTGCACAGAAACGGCACGAATGTGCGATTTTTATTGTCCATTCAATCGATTTGCGGAAGCGATTGATATTATGTAACGGTATTGATTTAATAAACGAAATGCATTGACCGAATGGGTAATTACATTAGGTGGGAAAACCTTAGTGTTTTATCAAATCGTACAATCACCTAAATCAGAATACTTTTTTTTAATATTTAGAAGCCTGAAACCTTGCGACATCCAAGTTATATAAAATACCGAACTGTAACGTAACGTTTTCTATATAATTTAAATTAGAGAGCTAAGAACTATCATATTTATTGTTATTCCAAACTTTTTCGCATGACATTTTAGATCGTGTAAGCTTTAAAAAGATACTACTATACTACTACTTACTTATAATTTGCAATATTTAATTGCATTATAACATAACATAGGATAATATAATATTAAATCCAGTGTCTCAACGAATGTAAATAAAACACATCTTTTTTAACATTTGCAGTGTAGTGATTTCTTTTAATAATTTTTGTCTAAGCAATATTATTATGCTCATTGGCCAACCGGTTGGGATTATTGACGACTTAACTCTCTAATCATTAAAAACAATTGCTAATCGGTTTAATCTCCTTACTATTAATCAATCGACTTCGAAATCATTCTATTGTACGAGTAGTCATTCATCATGAATGAACACCTTTGCTTACTTTCATTCGTATTGTCAGAATGTCATTCGACAAAAGACTGAACGATAGCTGGTGTAATAGTATTATTTATTATCTATGGCACCTCTGAGACCTTGTTACATGGTGACATTAATATTAAAATCGCTCTATAAGCTGCCTTCGTTAAATTAATCAAGTCAGCACTGATTCACCCTTAAATTAAGCATAATAATATGACGTTTTAGAGTTAGCATGAGTTAGCTGGGGGAATGTATGTTGACTCATGTTACGTATCATAAGTATTTTGAGTTTAGGTCAAGGTCTTTGACAGCAAAGACTGCTGGGGCGTTATCCTTGATACACAGGGGCTCGACCTGAGTGGCTGAACGCATCTAAACAGCTGAAATTTACTTTGGACCTTGCCACCCCTACCTACTTTATTCATCAAAAAGTATATCTGCATATTTAGTACATTGTTGTGTTCCCGTGAGGGGATTAGGCAAATGTCTATGGATCTCAGATCTTACCGTCAGTGGCCCGTTTTATGAAGCTACAAGTTACAAATTAAAAGCGGAACTTTTTTTCTAGCAAAAGCTTCGTGAAACGGGCCTCAGGTGTTCTGTGTGTTCGTTTGCCATCACATAGAAAACTAACCAAAAGAGACTTAAAAGGGAACAATTCTTGACAAAACTACATCAATATCATCATCATTATCATCATCATCATCATCATCGGCCTATCAGTCCACTGCTGGACGTAGGCCTACCCTAATGTGCGCCATTTTACCCTGTCCGTGGCCTGTCGCATCCAACATCTACCAGTAGCGTTTCGCAAATCATCACTCCATCTATACATAACACACCATCAATATAGAAGCCCTAATTATAATTAACACTGAACTGAGTCACTTCAACCGACCTCAACGGACTGTAATAAGGTCTATCTATGTATTGAGGTTCAATATGAGGATGAAACGATATCTAATTAGTACTCCTTCCCTTCATTGTACCAAATAAACGTGCATTGTTCCTTCAGTCTTTGTCTTAGCGTTTTTACATTGAATTAACATACAAATGAATATATTTCTCATGATCTACGTAATAAATTATGTATACAACGTTGCTGATAGGTTATCTTTGCTAAAGTCAAGCGCCGATACCAGTGTCAGTGGCGTCACATTATAAGCTTTGCGGCGAGAACAAAAGCTCCATATATTGTTTGCGTCGTAAAAACGAGTGTTGTATATTTACATATTTATAAATATTGCACAATACACACTTAATGCCTTCAGGCATTCTCTACCAGTCAAACATAAGGCCAAACGAAGACAAGTAGAGGTTGTTGCTGAATTTAAATTGACGAACAGAGAAGTAAAAATCCTCATAGGAGAGTTACGCTAATACTTTTTTAATCGTGTTTCGTGAGTTGCTTTTTCATATATTTTCCGCAGTAAAGCGAATTTTATTTATACTGATATTTGATAAGTTTTTTTATGATAAAAAACTAGCTGTAGGCTTATGTAATTCCGCTGCTTCCAAAAACTCTCTCAAATAGGAAACTAAAAAATCAATCTGTCAAAATACAAATATAACAATCCTACATGACTCATCAAACCTGTATTTATAATCTACTAAATAATTAAAAAAGTACGTTCGTGATCTATATGTGAACTGTAGAAGGAGCGGTGACATTAGTTGTGCCTTTTAGGGATGCACAATGGAGGTTCATTGACATTGCCTTTTAGAGGTCGATATGATATTACTAGTCAAGTAATTAAAAGTGGATCAAGTTTAAATCATAAAGATGACGACCTTGAAAAATATTGCGGTGTTATTCTCTTAAATAACTCGCTGGCAAGTGCGTCAGCGAAGAGGGATAGACGAACTGGATCCGTCAGTGCGTTTTAAGCACATGTTTATGCGTGGTTGAACTAAGGTCAGAGGTACTCAACGCGGTATAATGCCCTTATCTATTTTGATTTTGAAGTTAGAACTCTGTTGATTCTAAAATTACTCATACACTAAGAAAGACATAAGAAAGGCCAAGCACGTGAGGTCAGTAAATTGTTTCTTCGACCTATTTTTACTGGTTGCCTGATGAACTACAATATTAAGTTTAGTTTTATTGTTTTTTTTTGGTTTATTTTAAGACGGTCTTGCTGAGCAAAAAAAAATATCACACTCGTTGTCATTTAAATACTATTGTAAATAAATAAATTATACATTTAGGTGAAGTTTTTTATTATGTATTTGTAATGGAGAATACTAAATAATAGCATGCATAGTATAATAGTTTTACGGTTACGATTTGTATTACCTCACACATTATGATTTTATCTCCCAACCCAACACAATTTTAAGTTCTAGATGCAATTTGATGTTATAAGCTATAAAATGCAAAACATAACCTACTTAACTCGTCTCGAACCTTGATACACTTTTAAATATCATAAAGTGCATAAAACTGATTAATGCCGAAATAATGCACGGTAACAGATCGATAGAGACGAATTTTCCCACTGCATTGCGAAACAAACCGGTGCTTTCTGGAGCAAGGTTACCAAGATGGCCGACAAGCAACATGGCCGACGAATGTCATAGACTTTCGCGCCAAATTCTTTCTTATCTGTTGTTTTTAATGTGAAAAGAGGTTGTTGTTGTGTCGTTGTTTTAGGAATAAAAGTAAATGTTTATTAATTTCCGTCTAGTTATGAAGCTTATGGAAAGCTAAGATGACAAGTAACTATCAGTAGATAGTTTTTTCAAAGACTATTTGGAATCTTATAGTAATACATATATAAAGTTCGAAATACATAATGGGTCATAAGCTCATAATACATAGTGGTCATAATATAATTAATGGTTTTATTTCTGAAACCGTAAACTTCTCAGGATTTTTTAAAAGGCCATTTTATAAAACCCATTAAATTATAAGTGAGGTTTTTTTTCAATCCAATTTAACGGTTTTAGATTTAACAACCATTATATATTATGACCATTGTGTATTTGTGACCCTTTATGTGTATATTATGTCACGCAAGATTAGTTGACTCTTTTATGGTTTTGAGAGGATCATTTTCAGTTAATTTCTTTAGAAGCGGTTAAAAGAAGTTCGTGGTAAATAATATTACTTAAATCATGCATCTTATCTTAAAAACCCTGTTTTCCCTGCTCACACCTATTTTTAAATAATAAGATTCATGTGTACTGTTGAATTCCATATAAAATACTGTGTATACTGTACCTAATCACCGTTGGTTTTCGAGTGATTTGATTGAAATTTAAGAGTTTAACCTTTATCAACGTAATTAACTGTATTTC
The DNA here is from genome assembly GCA_946894065.1 of Acleris literana. Taxonomy (NCBI): domain Eukaryota; kingdom Metazoa; phylum Arthropoda; class Insecta; order Lepidoptera; family Tortricidae; genus Acleris; species Acleris literana. The sequence continues at coordinate 4,571,112 of OX335688.1, read as the reverse complement.
AATAGTATTACAAAAGCTATCTAGGTCAATATAAAAAAAAACTTATTGCATTAGCGGATCGACTGGTTTGAAACAAAAGTGTTTTTTTTTCTGTGACTAAAACGATTAGTTGTGCAACTGAAGGCCATCAGTTGCCGGTCGAAAGACAGAGAAGGAACTTGCAAATTAATTGACCGTGGGAAAGAGTAAAATGCATGCGAAAATTTGATTGATTTTTGTACCCATATTTGGCAAATATTTGTAAAGCAATTATTTTGTACCCCAAAAATAAAACAAATATAGATAGAAAAGGCAATTATAATATGTTTCCAACATGTCTCTTTCTTCTTTATTGCATCATATAAATAAATATCACGGGATAATCTCATACAAATCAACCTAGTCCCAAACTAGGCTCTAGGCTTGTACTACGGGTACTATACCTACTCGAAAATCTAATTTAAGACCAAAATCCTAACCTCAAAGAGCGCACATTCGCTGGGATTACTGCATTTTGGTTGAAGTGTAGGTATTTTTATCAATAAAACTTACGCTAATATTACTGGTTACACGAGTTCTCATTCAGGTTTTTATGAAATAATGTTAAAATAACGAAATGATCAAGATGGGAACTTTCAGATTTTGGTCTTGAATTAGATTTTCGAGTATAGACAACGAAAAACATAATTACGAGTATATACAGAATACTCAGGCATAAATACTCGAATTCTTCTCATACATTTTTCCCCATAGCGAGAGTCAAACAAACCCGAAATGTCTAGTTTCGTAGGCAAAGTCACTATTAATAACGCTAATAACTTTATGATTAGTTTTAAAATTGCACTTAATTAAAAAAAACTGGTGCAGGAAATAATTGAGAAAATTTTTTTTTGACACTTCTATTTCTTTAATATCTGCACGATTATAAAGACAAGCATTACAAATATCCTTAACTCAAAAACATAATTATCCCAAAAACGTAACTACATAGAAACTCGGAATATTTATCCAAATTCCTATATCCTTATATGGTGACGTATTTGAGCCTTACTTCCGTTAAACAATGCCGATTTATTACAAACCGCGAAGGATAGATGGCGCTGATAGCGGCACGGACGCAAGCGCACGCGCATATTCGTTATTCAAACCTTTTGTAATGCCCCGCCATATCACGACGCTGTAACAGTTAACGAAATGTTATTTGGTTTATATGCACAATAGCTACAATCAATTGTAACTAATAAATACTATTAATATGAAAGTGTGTATGTATGTTTGTTTTCACAGATCAACACCTATATGAAGCGGTGTAGTACTTGGTACAGAGATAGAGCTCTGAGACGGATTAAGGGTCATTTTGCCCTGAAAAATCGCCTGCGGGCCTAGTATGGCTGCGTCTATATCGCGTGTCAAATGTGGATAAAGCATCCGTCACTCTCGTACTTATATACGTGTCAGAAAGTGACGGATGTTTTATCCACACTTTGTCACGCGACAAACGGAGCCATATTAGACCCCCTGGACTATCAGTTCAGGTTGTGAGAAAGGGACAGAACTATAGCGGTTATATGGCTCATTCCCTTTTTCTCAATCTAAACTTATATGCTATAGTCTGTCACGGTAACCCCCTGGTTCCCGAGAAATATTGAGTTGGGACTCGTTAGTTTAATCTCTATAAGCAGATGACGCAACCAAAGTATGTCTATCTTTTTTGTCACACAACTTTTCTTTTTATTATACTACTACTGTAGTTGTTGGTAATTCTGTAGCTCTGCCTACCGCACTCTGGGAATGAAGGCGTTATGCTATGTATGTATGTACTGCTGTAGTTTCTGACTACAGAGGGCTCAGACAAGATGCACTACGCTAACTAACGTTTCTATTCGATTCGTTTTTAAACCAATCGCGTCACTGGAAGATGACGTGATACGAAAAGTCACGTGGTCTAACAGTGACGCGATTGGTTTAAAAACGAATCGAATAGAAACGTTAGTTAGCGTAGTGCATCTTGTCTGAGCCCTCTGTAGTTTCTGAGTTAGTTTCTGATTGATTACGTTGACAAGAGAAAATAATGCTGATATTACTATTCCTTCACACGCAACAATGTTCAGCATTGTTTTCTAAACTTCATGGTTGTGCACTATCTGTGCAGTGTGTCAGGGAAACAGGATTGACTTCTTATCTGACTATAGTGACTATTCCATAGTCGGGTGAAGAGTTGTGTCCTTAATTAGTAGTTTAAACATTATACAAGGCAGCCTTGCGCGTAACCCCGTGAAATAGACAAATAGCCACAAGATAAATAAGTTAACCAAACGCAGACAAGGTGAACCTGTGAGGCTGCATTATAGTATACACCATGTATTTACAATTAATGAACAATTAAATAGCGTTACAAGGGATACAAGGGCCAATATTCCACTTTGTCTTTTGCCTTTTGATAGGTCTTATAATTTTGACAGTAATGGCGGTAATTTTATTGTGATGGGGTAACAGAGATGGGCAAAATTTATTCGAATGACGAATAACGAATAAGAATAACCAAATTATTCGCGAATAACGAATTAAATTTTCGAATGATTATTCTTATTCGAATAAATTATTCATCGAATAATTTATTCGCGAATAATTTATTCGTTGAATGAATTGCCACGAATAATTATTATGTACTACTTATTATATTATAACTGCTCCATTTTTTTCTACTAAATAAATTATTCGTTATTCGAAAAATTCATTCGTGGATAAACTATTCGCGAATAAATCATTCGCAAATAAATTATTCGACGAATAAATTATTCGCGAATAAAAATATTACGAATTATTTTTTATTCTTATGATTATTCGAATAAATAATTATTCGGATAATGCCCATCTCTGTGGGGTAAAAAGCAGTGGAATAAAGGCCACAAGGGTAAAAGGCATTTGCGTTCTAAATTATCAACCATACCAACCATAAAATATGCTGTGTAAAATTAACTGCGTCAATATCGCAACAAGTAAATACTGTTTTTGGATGTAAATAAATAAAATAAATAAATATGAGGGGACAATGTCACACCAATGTCACATCTAGTCCCAAACTAAGCTCTAAGGCTTCTACTATGGGTACTATAAAACGATATAAATACTCATATAGAGAAATATATACTTATATACATAGAAAACATCCATGGACCAACATTCGCGCTCATCACACAAATATCTGCGTTTTCCGGGAGTTGAACCCAGGTGTGTTATTCTCTCAAAAAACGGCGGTCGGTCGGACGGACGAGCGAATAAAAGCGGCGAGTTTAAGTAGTCCCGTCCGACCGAACAAAACACATTTTAGCGCGTGCATTGTCAATTAGGGAGCCTTATACGTTCGAGAAGTCATGCTGCCAAATTGAATGCACGCGCTAAAATGTGTTTTGTTCGCTCTGTCGAGACTACTTAAACTCGCCGCTTGGACCTTCACTCGAGCGAACGATCACCTTTGCTTGTTGAGAGAATCACAACCCAGGACCGCTGGCTTCGTAGGCAGGGTTACGTGACGTAAAAGACGCATAAAAACGTGACGCATTAGATGCGTCATTGCGTAAACGTTGCGTTAGCATATTTTAAGCTTCAATATCCTCTATCCTCTAAAATGTACTGTTGCCTTTACTATCGTAATGTAATAAGTTTCTCCCAAAAGAAAACATAAAGACTACGTTTTTTTGCAAAGTCATCATCTGCTTATAAGGACCAAACTAAATGAGTCCCAATACGGAGGGTCTACGTTAAGTATAGCAGAGATGCTGTCGCCACCTTCCGACTCCATCATCAGATCACCTCTTAGATACCATAATATTGCATTATCATCGGGTTTACCTACATACTCGTATGTGGTCCAAAGGACAATGCCAGATCTTGGCTTAAAACACTTTAAAAAAAAACTCGCTGATGCGAAGGATGTTGATATGACCTTTTTTGTATGAGATTTAAATTCAGTATTTTATTAGCTACACATTTAGGCGACTTATACGAAAAATAGAGCCATCTACAGTGGTGGTCACATAATTAGGGACACTTGTTTTTTTCCCATACACTTGCCTACAAATATGACTTTTCAATTTTGACCACCATTCAAAAAGTTCTTGACCAATTTTATTTCTAAATACAATTTACTTTAGATCATTAACTAAGGTTTAAATTTATGTACAATGAACTACTGTTAAAAACGAACCTTATATTTTATAGGGATTTAAAAACTTTTTAAACGTTTTACAACTTTGTATGAACGCGAGGTATTTATTTTTTCAAATCCTTATAAAGTGAAAGATCCGTTTTCAACAGAGATGAATTGTACATACATTTAAACCTTAGTTCATAAATGAACGATGAGTGCAACCAAAAATTAAATTAGTTTAGAACTTTTTGAATGGTGGTCAAAATTGAAAAGTCATATTTGTAGGCAATTGTATGGGAAAAAAACAAGTGTCCCTAATTATGTGACCACCACTATATAAGATACTTTAGATAGTATTAAGATAAATAAGACAACTTGCGAGTAATGTATGTAATTTAAAGTAAAATAAGACAAATTCTAAAGAAGAATTAACACCACATAATTGTTTTAAATAATTTTCTACATCAAAAAAACCCAATCCTATAATTATCCGTCACAATTTTTTCTCAGGCCAAAGCTTCTATGGAGACTTTTTTTTAAATTTATTTAATATACTGAAGACTACAGTAGCATATTCTAAAAATACACGCCAAACTGTTACGTTTATACGGTGATTACGATTATGGTATTTTCCTTTCAGCCCATTCCCTTAATGGGAACTGGTTAAAAATTGTTTTCCAAATTTTGAAGCAGACAACTTACAAACTTACTTAAACATAAACAGTGCAAGTTATATGAAAGCTTGTAATAATCGCTGTAAGCGAATAAAGTCGTCGACAAAGTTAGTTTCCAATATCACCAGATCTGATCCATTGTGCAACACAACTTTCCCAATCGGCTTCCTGTCCATAAAACATGGTAACAATTGTTACTAGAAGTTGCGCAAGCGTCTAATCTGGTTTATTTCAGCCCCCGGCCAGACTTAGGATTCGGAATGCATGTTTAGTTCCGCCTGTGATGTAACAGTTTGCAAGGTTTATTGAGTTTGATAGACATCAGCTGAGACGTCCACTGGAGGGAAAAGGCCTGCCCTAAACACAAAATTGACCATGACTCATGATGGTTAATTTTTTTATTGCATATTGAAGGCAAAAGATTTAACAGGTCACCTAATTCTTGTTTATTTTGCTATTGGGACATGTTAAATTGAGTGATAGTATGTAAGTTGACGTCAATAATATTGTAATAATAATTAGTCTCATACCGTGTTGACATTAGTGTAATTAAATGTGTAACATTTAGCACGGGAAGGTTTAATTAGCACAGTAAGTGTGATCTGAGACCCATAGACGTTTTGCATTCTCAAGACTCGAATCTTAAGACTGCAAATGCGTTTTCAACCCTGAGAACTACAGTTTGGTCGTTCTAAGAGGGCCGATTTGAAAGCTGTCAACGCAGTATAAAATATAACCTCAAACACATTTTGAACAGAGTTGACAGCTGTCAAATCGGTCCTCTTAGAACGACCAAACTTAAGATGGAATACCTCTATATGCTAGTTATTTTCCCGGTTGTCTTATTTCATTTTCAATTAACATTATATTTGACCGTAAGACCAGCCAGTTTGGAGCCGACCCTCACAGGATCTGAACTCCTGGTAATAGGATGACTAAACACCCTTATCTGAATTATTGTCAAATTAGAACAGCTTGACGAACTGGGTTACTTCAAGGAGTCTTGACGCCATTGCTTATCCCTGAATCGTAACACAACAATGCGATCACTGCTTGGCGGTAGTTTAAACGAAAAGATGATGGTAGCCGATCCTCACGACGCTACAAGGACCTACCACCATTCACCGGGTGCGCCAAAGTTCATATAAAATTGCAACTCCGATTATTGGAACTCCGAATTTTTTTTTCATACCATTTTACATCATAATGGTCACTCTTCATACTCTTCATAATATTTTTTAATACTAATGATCGGAACTTATACACATTTGAACTTATAACGCCAATATTCATGGAACCGTACACTTTACAGAATTTCTTAAATATCTTACATGTAGATAAAATTAGGTTAGGTTAGGTTAGATATCCTCAAAAAGTAACAGTTTCTTAAAAAAATGCATTATGAGTTGCGATAATTATGACTTAAAAAAGTATAAGCAGAATTTTTCGAAGAAATGATGAGTATAAGTAGACACAAATCGTTATTTGTATAAAAAATCTAAAGACCAATTTTATATGAGCCAATACGGACCCCCATTCACCACATCGTGGGTTCACCTTATCGGAGGCCTGTCAATACTCCTAAGTTTATTGAATTTAGGTATTTATGTGGTAGCCATGAGGACTAAGATGGAATGCCTCTATGCTAGTAATTTCACTGACTGTATTACCTTTCTGCCGGAAGACTAACAGTACAAACTAAACTGTTTCTTACTACCATAACGTTAACAATCTGATGACAATATGGTTAATACTAAGTGGAATAAACCTTTATCATCGCATGTTCTAAGATCAGATCGTATTACAAGCTGTAAGATACTGACAAGCTACAGGAAAAGGGACAGATATATGATTTCTATAGCTCTATCTCTTACACTTAGTAATACGGTTCAGCCTTCAGCCTTTAACCTCTTAAAGGAGATAAAGACCTATTCAAAAATTAATACACATACATACCAAAAATAACAACACGTATGTGAAGTCAGTTTGAAGCCAAAATAGACTCAATGATTTTGGTAACAAAGTTAAAAACAGCAAAAGCCGATAAGGCCTTAATCCATTTCGCGTCCGCTTACGTTACAACTTTAATCTCTTTAGCCGGTTTTGAATTTTCAGTGCCGTCCGACCAATTTTACATACAGATAGGAGTCCAGAACGAGTTCTTGGCACTCAACACGTTAAGCTTTCTACAAACCACGACCTTGCACAACGAGTTGCATTCTTATCAATGCTATCAGACTTGAAAACAATCGAATATAAACATTAACCCTGTAGTACTAAGGATTGTTTTACAGTGTTGTAAATGTTGCCGTAATTATAATAGTGTTAATGTAGTATGGACTCTATAGTTCGTTGAATAAGGATTTGTTTTCAGTATTACTGAAAAGGACGTTAACGGCGTTAACATTGCCTAATTGAACTTCGACCTTGTAGAAAAGTGTTGCAGAGTTGATTATTGATTGTAATTTAGTTCTTTTTAACATTGCCGGTTTGCTGATATAGGTATTAATTAATAGGTTTAACAAAAAAAAGTAAATGAACTTTTCCTTCTCAGTTTCCAGTAATATAGTGAAAATAGTTCCTCGTGTGGTTGCCGAGTTAGAATAGTGCCACTCCATGTCTTCCCGCGGATGTCGTAAGAGACGACTAAGGGAATAAAGGCTTGTAGTGCTGTTAGGCGATGGGCTTGCAACCTGTCACTAATACGCTGGTAAACATCTTAGCCTAATTGTGCAAATTGTGGTTATAGAATTATCAACAAGTTTTTAGAGATGTTTGTCATTCTGTAGCTCTGCCTACCCCACTCTGGGAACGAAGGCGTGAGATTATGTATGTAGTTACGATATAGTGTTAAACTTTCCTTGACTTCAAATCACTGATTCGTTTTGCCTTCACGCTAAACCGCTGCACCGATTTTGATGAAATTTGGTAAAGACATATTTTCAACCCCAACGAAGGGATATAGAGTGTTTTAATCCCTCAAAATCGATTGTTTCCGAGACAAAAACGATTTTAAGCTACGGGATCATAATAATCCATTTTTAACCCGCGACAGAAAAGGTAAGCGTGTGTAAATGTGTCTTTTTTTCTGTATGTGTGTCTGCGTGTGGCGTCGTAGCTCCTAAATCTATGGACTGATTTAATATAATTAGTTTTATCTGGATAGTTCTTAGTTTAGTTTCATGAAAATCTGTTAGGGGTTTAAGAGCTGTCAAATCTGAGAGATGGGCCGTTATATAAATAGTAATTCCTTATTCATAAACGAACAACAACATGCTTAAAATTTGGTTTGTCCTTATCTTTTATAGTGACATTTGAATGTGACAGAAAGAGGTAGGGTGATGGCACCAGTGTTGGACACTTAACTGTCAATTCACAGATCATAATTAGGTTATAAATTGATTGTTGCAAAACAAATGAATAACCCTCATCTTCTGTAAAATAAGAATCAAGTGTCCATTATTGGTGCCTTGTCCATTACTGGTTCCATAATCCTAAAGCATACTTTAACTAAAATAAGTTTGTCGTACGTTTACGAATACTATGCCGCTAATATTTTCTCTTTATAACATTAATAAACAAAACAAAAGAACGCGATGATATGTAACATCCCAAGAATAGTGTTACAACGCTTGTTGTTTTAAATCTTCTTATTTACAAGTATTGAAAGCTATTGTCTAGCAACAATAGTGCGGAAATGTATCTGTCGAACAAGATATTCTTTATAATAAAGATATTATATCTGTCTATCTTGTTTTGTCTAGTAACGGAAGTGTTTTAACGAAACAGAGGTTGATGTGGGAACATATCGCAAACGATGGACCTAGACCATTTACAATCAGATGGCCTGGGGCTCTATTCTGCTGGGTTTTACCCATATTGCCTTTGACGTAATATCGTATTGCCAACATTATAATTGCTATTATTTACTTGACAGTAATGGCGGCCGAGTTATTCTGCATTTTAACCGCCGTCGTTATTGTCTTCGCATATTATTTAAGACTAGCTGTTGCCCGCGACTCCGTACGCGCAAAAAAGCCTATGTTACTCAGGGTTAATTTAGCATCCTAATGGTGAAAGAATTTTTGAAATCGGTCCAGTAGTTTTTGAGTTTATTCGTTACAAACATACACACACACAAAAATACAAATCTTTCCTCTTTATAATATTAGTATACTTAGATAAACTTTTTAAATGCAATGGATACTACCCCCGGGTCCGTTGATTTTGATATCTAAAGTAAAGTACCTACATTATAATAATTATTATTACTATTTAAAGAAAGTGGAAAGAAGTGGTCTCTGCCTACCCCTCTGGGAAACAGGCGTGATTTAATGTATGTATGTATGTATTACTATTTAAGAGTTCATCTGAACATACTGAGTTTTGACACATTTTCCTGCTCAACTACGCATGATATATATATTTTAATGTTAAATTCATTGTTTTATATAATGCTAGGTTAAGTTCTATAATTGTATAAGTAATTTAAAAAAAAAACGACTGACTGTTGAGTTTCTTGCGGCGTTTCTTCTCAGCAGTGGTCTCTTGCGAAGCGCTGGTAGATTTTTGACGTGTAAAAGTGCCCGTGCGGCCTACTTACTGAATAAACATCTTTTATCTTTTTATCTTTTTTATCTTTTATAATTAATTTCGTCAATATATTGAAGACAACAATGACGGCGGTTGAAACGCTCGAATATTAACCTAAAAACAATATCATAACATGTCAAATGCTGTATCGTTTTAGCCAGTAGAATAGAGCCCTTTGTGCTTATTACATACTATTGAGTCAAAAGACCAGAATAATCCGGTCAAGCGCGAGTCGGACTTGCGCACCGAGGTTTCCGTTCACAGTAGGTATTATTATTCCGATTTTAATTCGATTACGAATCGAATCAGCGCATGTCTATCGCAATCCCACTCTCTCTGGCATCTTAGAGAGAATGGGACAGCCGTCCCTGTACTCAATCGTCCCTTTACTTTCTCAACCTCGTAACTGATCGAATAGTTAGATAGGAAAGTAGTCTTTATTATTTAGGGAACATGAGTGCTTTTCCTATCTAACTATTCTATCAGATACGAGGTTGAGAATCAGTTTGACAGCTACGGTACCACAGACAGACACACAAATAACAGATACACAGATACACACATTAAACTTACAAACCCCTCTTTTCTTGTCGGGGTTAAAATTAGTAAGTATATTGTCCCTTAACTTTCTCAACCTCTTACCTGATCGAATAGTTAGATAGAAAAAACACTCATGTTCCAACCTATATAAAGACTACTTTCTTATCAAAATATTCGATCAAATAAGAGGTTGAGAAAGTAAAGGGACGATATACTTCCCTTTCTTTAGATCTATATTTCTCTCTACTTATTATGAAATCCAATCTATTTAAACATTAATTACTACCGTTGAAGTTACGTAAATTTTATAGACATTGCGAACTGAAATTGAACTATACACCAATAATAATAGGAGTTATTTTCATTATATTAAATTAAACTTACTTTCTTTGATTATCATTATCGTATAATAACATCTTAAATAGGATTATAATGCGTTATGTAACTGATTCTCGGTCGGAAAGAGAGCGAGTATGTGTGAATGAGTAATCGTGTGGTAATAGAGACAAAAAATACAAGTGTAGGCTTCACGTATGATTATATTAAATATGTTTGAGAATAGGGTTGTCTACGCAGTAAAACTCTCTAATTTAAAATATAAAAAATAAGACAGCAAAATTTTAAATTCGTTGCCAACTCTGAGAACCCAGATCTAGCAATCGTATACGAGCAGTGTTCGAACTGTTGTGTTTCGGTGTAGGAATAAGCCAGCTGTTAAAATTAATAGTGTATTCTTAATACTGATCTTTTTTTTGTTCATGCGCCTCTTAACCTACTCTACCATCAGGTAGCATGTGGACTTGACTCCTTGATATTCGCGCACTGAGGGTTCCGTTTGTAAGATAGAAAACTAGAGTCAATGCTTGATGCTTTTACGAACTGTTTTTGATTCGCTTTGGCTTGCCATGTTTTAACGTTTCAAGTCAATTGCTTCCGTATTTGCTGAAACAAAAATGTTGTGAAATACAAACAAATGGACACCTGAGGCTCGCCATAACGGTTCCTTACTCTTCGCGTATGTCCGTCCAGTCCATGGTCATTGTGTAAAACTCGACATTGGCGAAAAACACCTTGTTGCACACAAAGCCATTAACCTCGTAAGGCCCAGCATACTACAAACAGGGAGTTTTTTGTAAGCGGGACTTTGAATCTACCATCAAGGCAATAAAGTTCAATTACGTTTGTTCGATAATGCCATTTTCAGTTTATCAAGATAGGAAAATAAACCTTATTACCATTGCAACACAGTTCAAATTAAATTGCCTTGTCATGTACATTTTATTGCACACTTACGAGGTTAAGTAATTGAGAAAAAAAAAACAGTTCCTTTAGTACTGTATTGGTACGCTCATGAAAACTGCCAGCCCTACAGCACTAACAGTCATACTTTTACAGCTGTCAATGTGTTATGTAACGTAATGTAGATCACTCGAGCGAGGCCGGCGCGCGCGCCGGTCGGTGGTACTTCCGGATGTATGATATGATTAAGTGACGCTTTTGTTTTCGTGTGGTGAGGGTCTGCTGTCAATTAGGAGTATTGTGTGGCATCGCCTTTAAGACGATCTATTGAAAACAATAAATGTACAGTTGGCAAAATAGTCTTCCACCTTAATGACTCGGTTGGTAGTGTCGATGAAGCAAGCGGTTCTGAGTTTGATTCCCGGTATGGGTGAATATTTGTGTAACAGGCGCAAGTATTTGTTCCTGAGTCGTAGATTTTTTCTATGTATTTATACATATATTTCAATATAAATAAATAGAAAAGAAGACATGAATGTATGTTTATCTACACTCATATCATAAGTCCTCTATTATGCGTTCAAAACCCGTAGGCAATGACCAGCATTACCTGTGGTAGTAGGTGACAGCGATGACAGCTGTTAATTTTGGAAGATGTTCCAAATTTGGATATCATTACCTTACAGTATTCGATAACGTAATTTCAAAATTACGTTACAGCTGTCATCGCTGTCACCTACTACCACAGGTAAGGTAATGCTGGTCATTTGCCTTTCGGCTTCTAAACCCATCTTAGAGTACTTATATGTGTTTAGATAAAGTATTGTACGAGACTCTGCGTAATTAGCATTACGCAACCGTCACGTAAACTACTATTATCGTTGTCTAGTACCCATATTACAAGCCTGGAGCTTAGTTTGCGACTAGGTCAATTTTTCAACACCCCCCCCCCCCCTCCTCTCTCCGAGTAACCCACGAGATTGGTCTCAATGAAAAGTTGACGACTGTTACATATAAAACAATAAGTCACTAAGCAACAGTGTTTGCATTGTAGTGTTCCAGTGGGTGGATAACACAACACAACTGTTGAAATTACTAGTTTAGGCATATTCATATTTTTCAGGGTTGGTTAATCATTTGCAGTTTTAGGAATGAAAAATTCTATGGGCATATGACTTACCACCCTTACCATCAGATGGCCTCCCTCGAGTCTCTCGTTTTCCGTAACTATCCATACTTATACTTACTATACTTACTAATATTATAAATGTGAAAGTGTGTATGTTTGTCCGTCTTTCACGCTTCAACCACTGAACGGATCGAGATGAAACTTGGCACACATATTGGTCAGGTCCTGGAATAGGACATAGGATAGTTTTTATCCCGGAAAATTGGACAGTGCCCGAGGGAGCAGCGATAAACGACTCCTACGCGGACGGAGTCGCGGGCGAAAACTAGTACATAAATAAAACTCAAATATGAAATATTTGGTAGACACACTTATTCCAAGTAACTGAAACCTTTGCATTTTTATATCTACACATAAATACAGTTTTAAAAGACTATTTATCGTACAGAACCGTCTTACTGCTCAATAAATACGCAAACAATCCAAACAATCAGCGCAAAAAACAAAAACGACCCATTAAAATTACCGACCGTAAACGCTTCTGTATCACAAGTACTGTGTCACATTAACCCATTTCACTAGCTCCTGTAGAGTTGCATACATGTATTTAATATGACAAGGTGTTATCTGCAGGAGAAAGGTAAGGGCGGTATTGACCGCGCTCAAGGTTTTCAGCTTCTGACATTTACAGTCTATACGGATGTGACTGCGAACTGGATCAAGATTGTTTTCGACGTTAAATAACCGTTAATATTTTTTTATTAATGTCTTTGGACAATTTTACACGAATTGGCCTAGTCCAGGGGTCGGCAACCTGCGGCTCGCGAGCCACATGCGGCTCTTTGGATTTGAAGCTGCGGCTCTTTAGGTCCCACTTTACTTATGAAAAAAAATTTGTGGTTCTTTAAAAATGAAATTTTGTAAATTGTTATTTTTGACTCTTCCGACTCAAAAGGTTGCCGAGCCCTGGCCTAGTCCCAAACTAAGCTCCAGGTTTGTAGTTGGTCCTGTGGACATACTCGAAGATAACGTTTTTAAGGCCTAATTTTCTGGCTGAACCCATATCCACATAGACGGCGTCAGCTCTACTTTAGTCCTATCAAATAAAATCATAACCTATAAACCTATATGCACATGAGCATTTCTAAATTTTTTTGCCCCTTTGAGTGACATCCCCAAATTAAAAAAAAAATGGTAGGTAGGTAGAGAACATCAAACTATGCAACAATTAAATAATATTCTAATGTGTCCCAAAATATTTGTATGGAAAGTTCCTTTTGTGTTACCGATATTCATAGGTTTTTGGTAACACAAAAGGACCTTTCCATACAAACATTTTGGGACACATTAGAATATTATTCAATTACCTACCAACTTTTTTTTTTAAATTTGGAGATGTCACTCAAAGCGTCAATTTTTTTGAGAAATACTCTCACAAGCCTTTAAGTATTGACCACAGGAGGGACACTTTTGTTTTTTCAAGTGTGTATGACCCTAAACTAGCATTAGCATAGAAGCATCCCATCTGAGTCCTAAGGGGTGGCAATGCATTAGTAGTCTTAAGATTGCAGATTTCTATGAGAAAGAAAGAAAGAAAAGAAAGAAAAAACATTTATTGGTGTCAATCAGACAAACAAAAGAGAGAGAGAGAGTCTGACTTACCATCATGTGGCCCGGGGCTCTATTCTGCCCTGCTAATCCAATTCGCAATGTACTCATGTAGCAATATCGACCTAATTGCTAACAGAATAGAGTTAAAACTGCTTTGGTTATTAAATTTGGGATACTGCTTATTAGCTTAGTAGGGCAGCATTCTACACGGTAAAACTTAATTGTATTGACATGTTATTATATTGTCAACGTTATAATAGCTCTTATTTACATAACAGTAATGGCCGAGATAATAACAGTACGATGGTAACATGTCAAAACCAATATGTTTGATTATGTTGGTTTGCCTTATAAACAATCTCTAATATCATTTCTCTTTCATTACAGATCCATGAACACATGACAACCGACGAGCTGCGGCACGTTTTTCACGTGGAACACCAGAACAGCGTCCCAGAGTACCATGTGGTGCAACTAACCCACCACCTAGCCCGGCGGAACATCGCGCCCACCAACGCCAACACCTTCACCAACAAGGAAACCAAAAACCCAGACGAGAAACACCACAAATACAAAACAGAAACGAGTCCGCCATCTTTGCTGAACGACGAAATGTTCAAAGCTGAGGGTCTTAAGGATATCATTGGTGAACTTAATAATACAGTTAGTGTTAATTTTGATGTGAGTAATTCTGGTGAAAGTGATGAAAGTGATGTGCACAAGATTGATATGGAGGCGTTCGGGAAGCTGTTGACCCTGAAGCTGAGGAAACAGGAGGGGTTGGTGAAGAAGGAGGGGTTGAAAATGTGGAGGGCGATGGAGAATGGAACGCAGCCGCATGGAGTGGACTATGAGGAGATGACATCGGTAAGATTACTTACAAATTTCTTAATTTTTGTAATAGATATTCAAACTCAAACTCAAACTTACAACATTTATTTGCCAAAAACACACCGCAACACAACAAATATAATCGAACATTTTAATCGATACAACTATAAAGTAAAAGGATAGAACATAATAGTACATTATTGCCTAGGCATGGAAGTAGGCAATTGCGGGCCGAGTATTGGATTAAACGGACGAGCTTGCGAGTCCGTTTAAAAATACGAAGCCCGCAATTGCTGTTCCTGCCGAGGCAAATATAGTGTTTTTCTCAAAAATCGCAAGAAAAAAATTGTGTTGGAGTCAAATCTTCACTCCTCCATCACTCCTTACCGCCTTTTTGTTTATGACAAGGAGAAACGCAATTCTTGTTTTAAAAAAAAACATAAGCTATTCCAGGCACAAATAAAAAAGTTATGTTTCGAGTAAAATTTGGATGTTTAAGACTTGTGCCCTCATTTTATTATGGCCCTTTTCACTTTTTAAAACTTACAACCTAGATAGTAATGGATTTTGTATGCAACATTGCGGGCTTGTGTAGCGAGCACGCAATGTTTTTTTTTTTAAATTTGATAACTGTCAGTAAACTATGTACTTCGCGTCTCAATATGTAGATAGGAATGTCAACATTTCCAGACATTTTTGAGAAAAAACATTTATATACTAGTAGTGAATTTAGAGACGTTGCGCTGCAGTGGGAGGTCAAATAGGACTCAGCTCAGCATGTGCTGCAGCCGGAGCCACAGCGCTGGTTTTCAGCCAAACCCTGGTGTTTACCTACCTAGTTCGTATTCCTCATCAGGTCTTGTCAAGTTCCATACAGTTCATAGAGCTTGCTGTCCAAATAAAAAGAGCAATATACTAAAAACTTCATACTCTTTTTGTGACTTATTCTTTTGGAGGGTTGTGTAGGAGTCATATAACAGTTTCTTTTACTGACTGGAAGTTGGCAGGTTTTGACAGCTTATAATACGCCCTTAGGACTCAGGACTCTCTTAGTGGAGTGATTCTACTATTAGTTTAAAAAGATCATCAATTCATCATTGGTAAATAGAAATACCGCAAGACACTGCAGCATTAGGTTGTTTTGTATCTCTTGCTATGCTATACTATAAGTACTACAACTGTTCTCGTATCTTCATTTGTCTATTTTGTAATCCAACTAAATCTCGTCACAGCGTGGGTCTGTCACAGCTAAAAATGTCGTATTTGGATCTTTTAAAATTTAGTTTATTCGTAAGATGCCAAACAAAATGAAAAAATTGTCACGTCCGATCCCTAATGTCCGTTCCTAATTCCCAAATCCCAGATATAAGTAGGTATTTGGTTGGTTTAGGTGAATTTACACATCTTTACATAGTACAAAACGCAGTTGCTTTCCACGTCTGTTTATCTGTCTGTCTGTATGTATATCCGCGAACTCCTCCTAAACCACGCAACGGATTTTGATGCGACTTTTCACCATCCAGTTAGATAATTTTTCACGGAATGTGTTTATGTATAATAAATTCTGGTTTATGCATGGGTGTTACAGAATACAAATACAATACTAATACAGAAAACTCACATAAACCGAAGCGAAGCGAGGGCGAGTCGCTAATAAGATTCCATAAGTCTTACTTTATGCAGAACGCCAAGCGCAAATTAATCTCAGAATCCTCTCGGACCGGTCGGAGAGCAATTGACACGAGAAAGCGGGAAACGTCGGAAACAATCATTATATCGGGCTAGCTCATTTCTCTGTCCCCATGGACTAGATATCTTGTGGCAGAGGGACAGCGTGTTTGCTTCGTAGTATTTGTTCCTGCTTTATATTTAAATCGTAGATAGATTTGGTTACTTCAGGATAACATATTGGATATTTGTTACATACAAAACTAGCGACTCGTTCTCGCTTCTCTTCGGTTTATATAAGTTTTATTTCACACCCGTACATAAATAAACCAAAATTTATTATAAATTAAATTCTCCGTGAAAAAATAACTAACTAATGGTGAATGCCGCAGCAAAGTGCGTTAAGTGTTTTAGGAGGAGCTACCAGATATACAGACAGACAGACGCGGAAAGCTACGTTGTTTTATAAAAATGTAAAGAAATATAAAGATAAAGATGATAGAATTACTGCTAAAACTTAGTAATAATTAGAGCTAGTAGTTGGATTCTTGCGAATAGGTTGACTGAAAAATTTCAGTCCAGTCCTTATACGATTAAAAAAAAAGCAAAAATGAAGTTTTTTTTAAAATTGCTATTGCTTGTTAAATAGTTCAATTACATACCTACTAATCGAAAGCATGAAGCCTATACAATACGCAAACGTTAGGTTGAGTATTTTTTCCCGTCATAACTATTGGGTACGTAGGTAAGTTGGTACTAATAATTTGCACTAAACCTAACGTTTGCACATTCTATAGGCTTCATGCTTTCGATTAGTATGTAATTGGTGTATTTAAAAAGCAATAGAAATTAAAAAAAAAAGTTTATATTCAGTTTTTTTTTATCATATAAGGACTGGACTGAAATTTTTCAGTCAACCTATTCGCCATATATTACTTAGCATATTCAATTCGATATAAAATACTTTTTATCGAATATACAGCCCGATGAAGCTCGTCTCCTATTCGGGTAATATCTTAGACCATTTGAGTTGTTTAAACTGTATATACTTTCTTATTAAAAAAACAAACGAATGTTTCGTGGCCACTATACAATCCAGCTGAAACGTTATTTTTTATCATGTTAGGACTAGATTTATTCTATAATCTGTTCCAGAAATTTTAACAATATCTATCTTCTATTCTTAATACTTCTAATTCGCACAAATGCTAACTTTACATCGAAAGTGTACTTACTTTTCATCTTCATTATGCATAGAACAGATTATATCCCAGAGCGTTTTCCACGCTCTCATCTCGATCAGTTTTTGTCCCTTTGTAACCAATAGAGGGCGTTACGTGATTTCGCTTTTCAATAACGACAGCCCTAACTGTTAATGAATAAGGTCTCATGTCCCTTGCGCGTGTCAATTTGTATATTAAATGCCCTGAACTCAATCTAGAGAACATTATGTATACAAATTGGAGCGCGTGGCACTGGAATTATAAGCGAAACGAGTCTTTTAATGTCTTTACAAGAAGGTTGAAATTAAAAGGCTTTTTTTATAAAGTAATTAGAGTTGTACCGATGTTACAATATGGTGATTTAATCGAGTGGGAATAAGTTTTTGTAGAAAAAGTAGACATTGTAATTGTTTATTAGATATCTGTCAAATTAGGTATGATTTGTGTCGCATATACATGCATGCCTTCACACCTGTAATCCCAGAGTGGGGTAGACAGTGCTTCAGAATTACCTTTAAACTAACCTTACCTCTGAATTGACTTTGAAAACTTGTTATATGACTTGATAATTCAGTAACCACATTTTGTTTACCAGCGTATTAGTGACAGGTTGCAAGCCCATCGCCTAACAGTACTACAAGCCTTTATTCCCTTAGTCGTCTCTTACGACATCCACGGGAAGACATGGAGTGGCACTATTCTGCCTATAGCCTATATTCCCTTTGTTTGTGTCAGTTATTAAAATAACATCCTCTTGCATTCTCCTTACTTATTCTACTTCAAGGTTAACTGGAATTTCTGATGTGCCGAAGGAAACTTTCCAAAATTTCGGAAACTTCTGACAATTTTGTATGGGGACTGAAACATTCCGTTTCGTAAATTTAAATTTCCTATATTTCTTGTGAAAGTTTCCGGAAATTTCTTGGAAATTTCCCAACTTTTTGGAAACTTTCAGCAACTTGCACATCAGTAACTGGAATAGATTCCACATGGAATAAGTTTACCTATGTACAGGTACATTATCTATATCGATGCACATGTTTTCTAATTGTTTATGGGCAACTAGCTGACGCCCGCGACTACCCCTATTTTAACCCCTTAGGAGAGGATTTCCAAAAATCCTTCTTTAGTGCTCCCCTAGATCTCATAAGGAACCTACGTGCCAAATTTGAATCTCTAGTCCCAGCGGTTTGGGCTGTGCGTTGATATATTAGTCAGTCAGTTTCTTCTTTCATATACATTTAGAAAAAGAGATCTATTGCCTCATCATTGCAAGGTACTGGGTTCGATCTCCGGCAGCTGCCGCGTAAGGTCAACGACTTTAATAGCTAAGCTACCAGAGGACCTTCTCGCATAGTACAAATTATTAAGGATTGTGAACTTATCGCGTTTCCCTCCCTAAACTCCCTTAAACCAAGTCCTAGTAGATATTATGAAAATAGGTCAGTACGTTTTCCTAGCCAAGAAAAAACTTACTGGAAAAAAACAAATTAAAAAAGTGGAATTGTGTAAACCCAGTTTTTCTAACTACCTACAACATGATCAAAAATTGTGGAAATCGGACTTTTAACTTTTTTAATCGGATGGGAAACTTTATCGGCCGGAGCTAAGGTAGATTTTTTTGCCAGCTACGCAATTGAAGCGTTGCTTCAAAATTCTCTTAATTTTAATGTAATTTCTTCTCTTGTCACTATGACAGGGTGCTACGGTTGCTCAACAAATATAGTGGTTGACCGTGCTAATGCCAGCATCTACATCGCTAAAATATTGTTGACTTTAAACTAGCCCTTACTGTTAAGTGAATAAGAGCTGCTAGTACCAGGACTTGACCAGGCTTGAGTAGTAAACTTTTAGATCGTTTGTATGAAGGGAAAAAAAAATATGAAGGGATAACACACAAATTGACCTAGTCCCAAACTAAGGTCTAGGCTTGTACAGTCAAAAGCATAAATAAGTGATCATTTATGTATCTTGTCGCTTTCAATCGTTTCACAATAGGGTATTTGCCTGATATTAAAATAAAATAAAAAATATATTAATTTGGATAATATATCAATATACGTAGTATGGTAAAATAATTCAAAATCAAATTTGAAATTGGTAATAAAATAAAAAAGTTTTTGTCTATCTCTTTCTCACGAAACGATGTTCTGCGTGTAATTCATATGGCGGTTGAGTAATATGACGTCATATTACTGTATTTTTCTCTCTGTCTAAAAGCAAATTTTAAACATTTATATCTTTCTTATTTTTAAAGATATTAAAAAACTATTTATACTAGGCTCTTTGGAAGGTAAAAAAGCTTCAATTTAAATACTAATGAAAAATTAGGCAAATACCCTATTTTGTATGACATTTCAAACACGACGTTAAAGTGACAAGGTACATAAATGATCACTTATTTATGATGTTGACTGTATGGGTACTATCTAGGCAACGATAAACATACTTATATAGCGAAACTACCGACCCACCCTCGCTTCGCTTTGGTTAATGCGAGTTTTCTGTAACACCCGTATTTTTTTGACCATTTTTTTTTATTCATTTGAACCTTCCTCTTGAATCACTCTATCTATTGATGAAAACCGGATTAAATCCGTTACGTAAAAATCTACTTACTTACAGAGGGACAGACGGCGGGAAGCGACATTGCTTTATATACTATATAATAAAGATACATACTTAAATACATAAAAACATCCAAGACCTAGAAAGAAATAAAGAGTATGCATACATACAATTTATTTTTCCTTATACCGGGAATCGAACCCCGGACCGCCCGCTTCCTAGACAGATGAGTCACTACGCTTCCTCTTAACAGATAACCTTAAGATTTATATCACGGTGCTCTTATGTCCATTATAACATCGTGCTTGACTTTTTGCACTACCGAGTACAAATTATACGAATTCCTTACGTCACTCAGGAACCGTTAGATAAGCGCGTGGGAAACTTTCACCGCAGTGGAGCAGCGCGGACAATGCGCGTGCGCCGATATGCCGATTAATTGGAGTATTGTGGGAGTGTGTAGCTAATTGATACGGCCTTGCATTAGCATATAGCTTCTTCAAAAAACGTTTTTTTTATGTCAAGCTTTTAAATATCAGGGGACAATGTCACACCAATTGACCTAGTCCCAAACTAAGCTCTAGGCTTGTACTATGGGTACTAGACAACGATATAAATACTTATATAGAGAAATAAATACTTAAATACATAGAAAACATCCATGACTCAGGAACAAATATTCGCACTCATCACACAAATATCTGCCCTTACCGGGATTTGAACCCAGGACCGCTAGCTTCGTAGGCAGGGTCACTACCAACTAGGCCAGCGCGTCGTCAAATTTATATCGCTTTATTTTATTAATATCGCTTTTTTAAGGCATGCGGTTGGTCTTGTTGGTACACTATATGCAGTTCACCAACAAGATAAGAGAGAGTTCGATCTCCCGTAAGGTCGTGGATATAGGTTATGGGCCCGAATTTGGAATTTGTTACATAAGTATTTATTTATTAATATAAGTTTGTATATCGTTGTTAGGTTGATAGTTATATTATTAGCCTAGAGAGCGTAGTTTGGAACTAGGTAGGTTAATTTGTGTAAAATCTTAAATCTTTAATTTTTAACCGATATAAGGAAATCTAGTGGTGGTAGGAGCTTGTGCAGGGTCCGTCCGAATCGCTACCACCACCATATTTGTTAATTACCGCCAAATAGCAGTGTTCGTATTGTTATGTTCCGGTGCGAGAGTAAGAGAACAGGTGGAATGACTATTCCTCAGGGTTGGTTATGTTTACAGTCTTGAGATTGTAATCGTAAGATTGCAAATGTCTATGGGCTTCAGAGTCCACTTACCGTCAGGTGACGTGTGTGCTCGTTTATCGTCTCCACACCACAATATATTTTTTGCCCAGTCTATTCATCAATCATCATCAGCGATCAAATAATATTGCAACATAGATCGATTGATCGATTGGTGTAATAGTACCCTTATGGAGTCCAAACTCGGTTTATTTTACGAAGAGCGCAAATCCTGTTGCTATCTTAACTTTATCATTAGCGCTTTTTTTTACCGCTAATGCGGTGTTAGGTGTCCCCCGGTAGAGCAAAGGCCTCCCCACTTTTTCGCCATTCTTCCCTATTGCATTCTCTATCCCGGCCAGTCGCTTTGAAACACGTCTAAATCATCCAGCCACCTACTTTTTGGTCTACCTCTGCTCCGGTGGTCATCCTGTGGGGTCCATTCGGTGACAATTTTGGCCCATTATCAGAGCGCTGATTTAGAGCGTTGTGTGCAAGCCTTAGGTTACAAGCGTCATTTTCCTCTCCTGTCAGCTAAAGTGAAACGACAATGCTACCTAAGGCGAAGAGATCTGTCATATATTCGTTCGACAGATCGTTCACTTTTGCTTGTTGAGAGAATTACACCCCAGCTCTTATTAGATAGGTAATATAATATTACGGTATCCTGCCTTTTGGCCGAAAATTGTTTGGCAAATGTATCTTTTCCCAACCGTTTCATTTGCCAACCCGATTTTTTTTTCTGTAACTGTAAATATTACAGGATTTATTTCAGTACCATCATGTAGAACATAGGTTAAATTAGGTTAGTTTTTATAAAAATCTTGAAATATTTTAAAAAGCGGGTTGGCAAATGACGGTTGAGAAACGATACACTTTGCCAAACATATTTCTGTCAAAAAGCAGAAAATTTCATGCCATTATTCCAATAACGGTAACTGATTCAAAAATTCCCCAGTTATTTTTATCGTGCTCATAACCTATGACAGTAGCAGTAGAACAAGAATTTGAACATTATTATTAAATTAACAAACAAACAATACATAAATCTTGCTACAACAACTGTGGGAATGTATCTAAGAATGTTATTTGCCATGGAAATACCTTTACCTTGCTTTAAACTAATATAGATATAAGTTTGTCTGTTTTTCCTTTTTTTACTGTAGAATATAACTTATGTTAAAAATAACTTTATGTAAACTACGTATATGTAAATATAAACACTAGCCGCACGATACGCTCCGGTTTAAAAAAATGTCTTGATGAGTCAGAGATAATGTAGCTTTCTACTAGTGAGAGATTTTTTTTAATCGGTTCATTAGTTCCGGTGAAATCTTCCAACATATAAACAAACACTCCGGTTTTTTTTTCGAATAATAATTGTTCGATTTTTTTTCCGAATTTTGTGTTATGCTGGACCTATATTAGATTAAATGCAAATTTATTAATTGCTATCCGTGGTTAGGTTTGAAATTATATCAAAAAAAAACTTCTATCAAAGCATTGTATTCGGAATTATAAACCTTCGGTATTTTGATCAATTCGGAGTTATGCCTCTTTGGAATTATATGTATATGTAATACACAGAAAAACGAATGTGTATATTAACTAAAGCTCGCTGGTTTAATTTCCAGATGAAATAAATTAAATGTATGAAAAATTCTTTCTTGTGCACCCGAGAGAATATTCCCACCGAATTTCAATTTCAGCGGTATTAGGTATAGGCTGTTCGTTGTATCTCAGACAGTCTGTGACGGAGAAGTTATATATTATGTAAAACATAAAACAGAAATAAGAGCCTTACCTTGCCTTTGTAAAGAACTATTTCCAGACGAAGTCAAGTGCTAAAACTAGTCTATAAACTATAATTATGCACGACTGCGCCTGCGCTGGTCTGAACACAAAATTGGAGGCCATTCGTGGCCCTTATTATAGTTAACGTCTGTTCCGCTTGTCTGTCCTTGAGTTTGTTTGACACATACCGAGTTACGTTGCAATATACATACAAGGGCTCCATTCTGCTTGGTAAAACCATATTGTTATTGACGTGTTATCGTATTGTCAAATATGAATGGCGAATTAAAAACAATACTCGTACCATAACACGTGAAAGCGTCGGTGATACTCTCTACATTCGGTGAACAAATAAAAAATACTATGACTACTATACTACTATACTGCAATACTGCGTAACTAACAAATTGAATTAGTTACAAAATGTACCTTAGTGATTTACTTGCTAAGGTTTATTTTGGACCTTATTTAATTTGTAGTTACGCGATATTGCAGTATCACTGACGAAAAACAAAATGGTTTTAACTACCTAGAATAGAGACCCTGTATTCATGGTTTATTCGCATTTTATACACTTTCGCAGTTTTTATACCTATGTTAGTTCTTCAGCTGGCCCGGAGGGCCAAACCACCCAAAAATAGGAGCTCCGTCGACTTTCTGCGAAAGTGTATATGCGAATAAAGCGTATTAATGTCCGTATTGTTTCAGTGTAAGCTATTCAGTTGAATGACTACTCATTTGGTATCATAAAATCGTACTTAAATGTCGTTTGGCCACAGTACCTACTAACCATCAGGTGGCCAGATTGTTAATTTAATTCCCTCCAATTAAAATAATTATTTAGTTTGCCTAAAGCGTCAAGCACACTGTAGTTTAAGAGCCGTATAAATAAATTGGATGGTTACTGCCGAAAATCGCATAGCAAATTTTATTGGTATGGAACGTTAATATATAAAGCCGATAAAATTAATTCAAAGGCTAATAATAGGGGTTATAAAATAGCCCTAAACCCAATTGCATCGTCGCCTGCGCAGCTATTTGGACGAATGCCCTATTCTTGGTATTTATTGTTCCAAATAAAGTTTAACTACTGAGAACCAATAAAGTAGAACGCATTTTGAATTGGTGGTTTGTCTTTACTAATGTTAAGAGGTAAAATTGTGTTGGTTTGTTTTTATGTTGGGGATAATCTCTGGAACTTTAGTTGTGGTAGAACCGCAAATGCATTGCCAACCCTGAGGACTAAGATGGAATGCCTCTATGCTAGTAATTTCACCGGTTGTCTTATCCCCACACCGGAACACAACAATGCGAATGCTGCTTGGCGGTAGTTAAGGATAAGACCCTGCATAAGGTCCTACCACCGCTACACTGTTTGTCTGTGAGAGCCTTTAGTTAAAATTACATGTGCTGGGGCTATATATTATACTCGTATTCTACTTCTCTCTCTAGCTTCTGCCCGCGACTTCGGCCGCGTAGGTTTTGAATATCGATATTCTTTCGGGAACTTTTATATTTTCCAAGATGAAATGTAGCCTATGTGCTAATCCAGGGTGCAAGCTATCTCCATTTCAAATTTCATCCAAATCTGTCCAGCCGTTGCAGCGTGAAAGAGTCACAAACATCCACACATACATAGAAACTTTCGTGATTATAATATTAGTAAGGATCGGTAAAACCATATTGCTGTTGACATGTTGTCGTATTGTTTTGTAACACTGCCACCTTTACTGTCCAGTAAATAAGAGCTATTAACATTGGCAATACGGTAACATTTTAAAAGCAATATAGTTTCACCGAGTGGTCCTAAACCACCACATTTTTTAAATACTATTTTACTAAAGAAATATTAAAACCCGCGTACTCTCAAGAAATATTATTAGTTACTTACCCTTATTTTAATTTATTGCCCCACAGCAGCTTTGCAGTCTAATATAAATCTTAACACATTTATATCTTCAGATAAGTCTACTCGTTAGTCGAGCACGTGTCCCGAAGTCCTTGTAAATACACCGCGAACCAATTTTATCGCCAGTAAATCGCTTAAACCCGAGTTTATGACTCCCTTTGGTTAGCAAATACTTCGTTACTACTTTAGAAAATACTCGTATCTGATATTTCGAGGTGTATGAATTTGAACTTAATTCGCTTCACGTTTAAGTTTAAAATCGTACGTCACGAAATGAGAGATACGAGGTTTTAACAAAGCAATGATGATTTGTATGTGTGTTATGTATTTCTTATTTGAGACATAAACTAGTTTACTGGCTGGTTAAAAGCATGCCAATTATTGTCGGTGGATATAATATAATTTTGTTTAATTTATTTATTTAACACATTTCATGCAAAGCCTGCTGATTTTCATGCGCAAACCAACCTGTACGCTGGCAAAAAAGGTGTTAATGTTTATGTACACAATCATTTAAATATGTCTGACTTTATACCCAAAGGCATGCTCTTCAATTTAATAACGTACCTACGTATCTATTTATTACAAAAAATAATATTTACACTTTATGTATCCAGACCTGGTACGTTGTAGAGGTTTAAGTCAGTCAAACAATTTGATTCCTAGGCATACCTCGGGGTTTTCGGTGCGGGAATGATGAAGAGTAGAGATAAACAGATAGGTTAGTCTGAGAAAAGTCATATTATGCCTAATGAACAACTACCTCTCTGCGAATTGTATACACACTATGATACAATTTTATTTTGAATAATGTAGGAGGTACTTTAGCTTTACTACAAAGCCTTATGAGAAAATAATAAAAATAACATTAATTAATTACCTGAAATATTAAAGTCCGGTATCTGAGAACTATTTACTTATGAATCAGTAGGGCCTTAAAGAGGTTGATAATGCCTGATCTTTTTCATTTATTCATTAGGTAGAATCCGGCTAGAATACATTCTGTATTTTATGTCCATACCTACTCTTTGGCTAATGTCAAACATTCCCGCACCGAAAACCCCGGGGTTTGTTCCTAGGTCGCTATGGATTTTGTCAACGTGACGTTGTAAACCAAATCATTGGAAGTCTCTTACGTTTTGGTTGTCATCATCACTTTAACATAGTCCAATAGTCCATAGGTGACTAGTAATCAAATTGGTTGACTACATAAACTATAATGCCTAGGATTTTAATTAATATTTTTCATAATGGTATTTTTTGAAGTATTTTTCGCAACAATTATCGTTGTCTTTATTTTTATTTTTAGATGATAGTGGACCCGATTCTACAGTGGCCTCTAAAATTCCTAATTTTATTTAGCTGTCGCTAAAACACTGCTATTCTATGAGCAGCTGTCATAATCAAATGACAGCGCTAATTTGAATCTGACGCTTCTCATTTTAGGGGGTCTATTCAATATTCAAAAAATAATGTCATAAATATAATGTTGCTATAGTGGCTGCTTCCTTAATATACCGTTGAAAAAGAAGGTATTTTAGGTACATATAGCTGATAAAATAAGAGGTATTTTAATTGGCAAAGTCACAGTTAATTAGAATTGATTGAAAATCAAACGCGTACCTAATAAAGAGTCTTTCTTTTTTTTGTTATTAACGGCTCGGTAGTTCCAACAGGCACTACGATGCCCGTTGATGTCGATTACACTGAAACATTATTTTTAAATTATAATATGTTTTTGTTGAATTATCTAGCATCTATTTATTTTTAGTAGCTGCCACAGATTACGATAACATGTCCAAAGCAACATGGTTTTAAAATGTAGAATAGAGCCCCTGGTCGAAACTAGTTTAATCTATTTATTTCTAAATTTCCTATAGATTTTCTTAATAATCAAACAATTAAATACTTCTCCTTAAAGGACCTCTGTAATGTGAAACGTTCCATCGGTCCGTCTGTCTGTCAAACACGTTTTCCATCCAAATAACCTTATTAGAATAATAAATACACTTTTATTCCGTAGACAAACACGTGCTATGGCAGTAACGGCTTATTATGTGTTTAATTCAATCTAATTCATACCTCTAAAGGCTTAAGATTGATTTTTCATTGTTGAATTGTAAGCATTTTTTATATTTCAGTGTCAAAAAAAGGGCAGGAAGTCGAATAAAACAAAAACTTTAAAAACCCAACTGCGTTTTTCGATATTGTCGTCGAGATTATATTATTAAAAATTAGATATAAATATGATAGCCTATCGCCCGTGTAACCAAAACCGCGTAACCAACAAATTTATTATAGGGCAAAATAAACCTTAACATCTTATAAAAAAGGCGCATTTTGCTTCTCATTAAAAATGTTACTTACGCGGTTTTGCAGTTTTACCGACGCTATGTCACTCCCACAACCAAGACGAATATAACAACACCTCATATGTGAGAATCCATCCAGCCGTTTAGGCTGCAGTAAAGGCAAATACTTGTGTAATATAGTAAGTTTTCAACATGTCAAAAGCAATGTTAGTATTACCTAGTGGAATAAAATAGAATAGTCCATTAACTGAAACACCTTTTTGTTAAACCATGTTTTTAGCAAATAAATGATTATTATTATTATTAGAAAGCCTATTGTTGTAGCTACTGATGTGCAAGTTGCGGAAAGTTTGCAATAAGCTGGAAAAGTTCTAAGAAATTTCCGGAAACCAGTGAAGGTTTGAAAGAAACATAGGAAATTGAAATTTAAGAAACAGAAAGTTTCAATCCCCATACAGAATTGTGAGAAGTTTCCGAAATTTTCCTACATGAAATGTTCCACAATTTTGGAAAGTTTCCTTTGGCACATCAGTAGTTGTAGCCGGGAGCGCTTTGTTTCATATAAAAAATTGTAGTCCGAATTGTTATTCATAATTAGGGTTAGGATTTGGGTGGCATATCGTGGTTCTAGAATCCATGGATTCGCTATTACGTAATTATTATAAAACATGACACTTTGATTTTGACCTTCAGTATGGTCATATTTCAAAATGAACTAAATACATTTTTAGTTCGGTTATTCCATACCTACTAATGGACCCGATTCTACAGTGGCCTCTAAACTTCCTAATTTTATTTAGGTGTCACTAAAACACTTTGCTATTCTACGAGCAGCTGTCATAATCAAATGACAGCGCTAATCTGACGCTTCTTATTTTAGGCGGTCCTATATAATATTGTATTGACATGCTGGAATAGCACTTGTTAAATCTGCCGTCTAAACTGAGTCTAAAATTAGACAATTTCGTTTTAGGCTATTTAAGCGATGTGCACGTAGTTTGTAACGCTTTCACAGCAGAGATATTCTCCATACCAAAATTCATTTAAATTGGTTTAGCGGTTTAATTAATAAATGAATTTGAAATATTCAAATAAAAATACTGAAGGTCTAAATAAAATTGGTATGTATTATAATAAACAGGAAATAGCGACTCCATGGATTCTAGAACCACGATTTGCCACCAAAAGTCCTAACACTATTCATAATCATCGTAGGTCATAAAGTGTTTTTTACTGAAACGGCTTTTATTTCAGGGTTTTTGAAATATCTAGCTGGTAAATGAGGTTAGGTTAGGTTAGGTTTGTTTTATAAAAACCCTGAAATAAAAACCGTTTGGGTAAAAAACACTTTATGACTTGCGATGATTATTAATAACAATACATTCGGACTACAAATTTTTATATGAGCCAATGTGGATCCCTTGTAGCCATATTAAAACTTAGAGCTTAGTTCGAGATTAGGTCAATATGTGTGAGAAGGGAGCCCTTTGTTTCCCATAACTTTATGGGTCATAATGTAATTGTTGACATAATTTTTGATAGTCATAATTATTTATATCGCTAAAACTGTAAACTTTTCAGAAGTTCTGAAATATCTAACGTGTAAACAAGGCTAGGTTAGGTTAGGTTTGATTTATAAAAACCCTGAAAAAGTAACAGTTTCTTTAAAAAAATACGTTATGACTTGCGATGATTATGACCTAAACCACATTATGACTAAAAATAATTATGTCAGTCAATATAGACCCGTGTGAGAATGCCGTCCCAGATATATGCCTCTATCCTTCTCTATAAAAAAAGTTGGGTCCATCCCACGATGCATCTGATAACAGCGTCGAGACGAATTAACAAAATCGTGCAGTGATGCCAATCTGACGAAGCGCGGAAGACGCGCGTCATGTTAGCTCACCTGTACCTTTACGATATTCATCGCGTTTGGAATGTTTTAATATCTGTGTTCATTTTAAAGTTCCGGAAATGTATTTATCTTTGTTTTGTATAAATAATGATAAATAAATAAAAAACGGGGAATAATCACATACAAATTAGTCACACACAAACTTAGATCGGGGCTTGTAACAACGATAAACGCAACTATGGCCCTTCCTTTAATATTTTATAAAACCTAGCTAAGAACCATTCCCATTGAACAAGTTTTTTTTTAACCGCGTCCATATCGGTCCATCTCTTTGGAAGTTATAATGCCACAGACGAACACACAAACACAGACACAGATCGTTAGGTACTAATTTAGAAAAAAAACTCGTATCTGATATTTCGAGATATATGAGTTTGAACTTAATTCTCTTCACGTTTAAGTTTAAAATCGTACGTCACTAAATATGAGATACGAGGTTATTCAACGTAATGACGAGATACTCATTTTAATACTTACATACAACACCCCTCTTTTTTTTATTAGGGGTTATTAAAACACTTTGTAGTATTGTAACACTCAAATCAGCTGTTTCGACAACTTACATCAACGTCGCATTAACACTCTTGCCACACCATTAAAAATAATGTTTCACTATCAGCGTTACCAAATTTCAACTTTACCTCACTGAATATACAACTCAAATTTAAATATGATAAAACGAAACATGTAACCTTTTAGCGAAACAAACGTTTACCTAGATACATGAAATTTGCATCAGCTTAAATACAATGTTCTTAAACTATAAGTATTGTTTTGACAGCTAATGTGTGTAGGCTTAAACGATTTTCTACTTTATTATCTTTAAAATAACGCTTTTTAAGGCATGCAGTCAGTCTTGTTGGTACACTGCATACAAAGTTATTGGTCCAGAGTTCCGGGTTCGATCTCCCGATATAGATATATATCTCTAGATATAGGTTATGGGCCCAAATTAGAAATTTGTTACATAAGTATTTCTTTATTAATATAAGTATATTATGTACAGGCGTGATTTAACGTATATTATATATTATTACGCGTATTTTGTATATTTTTTCATGTTGGCACTTATGTGTATTATTAGCCTATAGCTTACTTTGGACCTACGTCAAGTTGTTTAAAATCTTGTACTTTTGTTTTTTAAACGACATAAGGAGTCCTCGTAGCGGTAGGACCTTATGCAGGGTCCGTCCAGATCGCTACCACCATCTTGCAACAGTGTTCGCATTGTTGTGTTCTGGTATTATGGGGTTATGACAACCGGTGTAATTACTAGCATAGAGTCATTCCATCTTAGTCCTCAGGTTTGTCAACGAATTTGTGTGTCTTGAGATTGTAGTCTTGAGATTATAGTCTTGAGAATGCATAGTGGCATGTGTGCTCGTTCTTCTCTATGCAATAAAAAAAACTTAGGCCTTTAACCATAGTTGCCATTTTGACGCCATATCTTAACACGGCAGGCATTACGATAACTTTCAATTTTAAACCTTCCTTTCTAAGCGGTAAAGTTGAATTTCATATGCTGGTTGTTACGTGCCCAAGCGCAACGTTTATCATATAATCACGCAATGCGCGTATTCAACATGGCTTCCCACGATCAGCTGTTCCTGACACAATAGCAAGTAAAGAAGCTACTTAGCTCCCCACTAAAGTTACGTGGAATGTTACGTATTTTTTATTAGACGTAGTCAAGTGACAGCGCGTGAGTTGTTATTTTAGTTAAAATAATACTTACTTAACAGAAGCGCGTAGAACTAATCACATGTGCTTTTGTTTAGTACACAAGATATACGAATAATAAGGTCACAGCTCATTAGAAACACCCGGCACCCGACCCGCACCGCCTCGCCTCGAGAGGTATCCTTTATATGGATTTGTATGGGCATGCGCTTACTACATCATCTACGTATCGTAGAACCACCCGGCGTAGCGTAATTGATTTAGTGAGCGCATGCCCATACAAAGCCATATAATAATACTAACCGCTCGAGGCGAGGCGGTGCTGCTCGGGTGCCGGGTGGTTCTAACGAGCTGTGACCTATACCCTGTATCCGAAGAATAGTCTTCGCGAGTGATATCCATGGACTTATTTCTCTAGTAAATCCATGGGAGTGTCTATAAATAACTCGATATTAGCGAATTATACCAACAGGAGTGAAAGCCGTGAATTAAAATTAGAAATAGCAGTTAAAAACAATCATCGAATGTATAATTTCACCGAATTCTATTTCATCGAAAGCTATAATTATGTGCCATTATCTATGTAAAGGGACCTTATTGTCGATGGCGCGACGTTGTATTTATATCGGAGCATCTTTAATAATGGCGGAAACGCCATTGACAATAAGGTCCCTTTTTCATAGATAACGTCACATTTTCTGCTGAAACCGAGCTGTTTTTAGGATATCTTAAAAAATATTACATAGGTTAGGTTACACTTGTGACTATTTATTTATTTAATCTGTATTGCACAAAATAATACCCTTAATATACAAAAGGCCAACTTAACGCCGTATAGGCCTATAGGCGTTCTCTAAAAGTTAACCTATAGGTTTTTTTAACCAAACTATCACAAAATTTTATCTTCTGCATCTAGTAAAACCTGTCGATGAGATAAAAATTATGCGTATAGGTGAAAAACTTAAGTAGGTAGATGACCTCTTGCATGTAGTTGTGTACAAAACTTACTTAAATGGAATTTACGTTAAATTTCAAATATAGAATGTCGAACGGTCTATACAGCGGCTCTATTCAAGACGGTAAAAACAATATCGTATTTCATCTTTAATCAACTTGTCAACGTTTTGATAGCTCTTATTTTCTTGACAGTAATGGCGGCTGACGTCATAACAATACCATAACAGGCAAACTACGATAACGTTTTTACCGCCTAGAATAGAGGCGCAGTTGTGTTACTACTACATGCAAGAGGTAATTTACTTGAGTTTTTCACCTATACATAATGATACGTTGTATGACATAATATGAGTGTTTTCGAAGATTCGGCCCTTTTCCAGTATTTCTCCGATTTGATTCGAAGAAGTACGCTTAAGGCGGCCCTGCCGATCCTTCCAATCACTTTCGCTCTGTATGTCTCTTTCGTCAATCTTCTGTCATCCTTTTTAATGTTATTATATTAATAGTGATAATTAACTTTTACGATACAGATCATCAGATAGCTAACCTTTAAAATGCAGTGCATATAAATGCATACAGCAGTTGCAAGTACTGCAACGATTTCGGCAATTTTAATTACCTGGCCTTACCTTGCTCGCTTCCGTCGATTGTGGTAAGAATGTCGCGTTCCTTCCTTATAGGTAAAATTACTTGAAGATAACAAACAAATTTATGTCGTGGTAAAGATAACACAAAAAAAAACAGAATACATAATAATTGTAATTGTAATTAATGACTTTAACTTCTGGTCCTGGGCCTATATCGTTACTACTTTAGAAAAAATGCGTATCTGATATTTCGAGATGTATGAGTTTGAACTTAATCTCTTCGTGATTAAGTTTAAAATCGTACGTCACAAAATATGAGATACTAGGTTTTTTCAAAGCGATGATGATATTCTGCTCCGCAAAACCATTTCGCTTTTGACGTGTTATCGTATTGTCAACGTTTTGATAGCTCTTATTTACTTGACAGTAATGGCGTCTGACGTCATAACAATACCTTAACACGTCAAAGGCGATATGGTTTTACCCAGTGGAATACAGGCCTCGTAATTACCATGGACTCAATAGAGAAATAAGTAAATGGATGTCACACGCGAGGACAATTGTTCGGTTAAGAGGCCACCTATGATAATAGCGGCCTTTACACGGCACAGTTTGGACCGCGGGAAACGCCACGCGCCATTCCTTGCGCCAGTCCGAACCGTAGGTTTTTTACTATTTTACTATTACAGTTGCATTTACACGTACGGTTCGGAGCGAAGATTGGAATGGCGCGTGGCGTTTCCCGCGGTCCGAACTTTACGTGTGCAGGCCGTTATAGTCTGTAGTGCTCCGCGATCTGGATCTCAATAATTATAACGCCTTTGTATCTGTTCTTTGGATATATTAAACTTGATCATATTGCCTTGAGACTGGCAAACGTGAAAACATGATTAGAAATAAAATCCTCGATAGTTTTATTTTTCAAACATGACACTTTTTTTGCATGTTTTTGATTGAATCTTCGAATCTTTAATGATGATTTTGGATTCAAGAGTGAAAGCTAAAAACGAAATAAAAATATTTTTCGTGACTTAGGCTGTCAACGTGACAGAGTTCCATGATATGTCAATAATGAAAACAATAGCAAGGTCAAAACGAGTTAATTTTATTTTCGACAAGCGACACAGAACTGGATCGGAATAATGTTAATTATTTAAGTAACTGAATAATAATGGTACCGTACCTTCCTTGTTCTACAAGGATGTAAGGAAATGGCCAAGAGAAATCACTGACCACTAACCCTACCGCGAAGCAGCAGTGTTCGTGCTGTGATTACCTTAAACAACTTACTTTTTAATTCGTTGCAGGATCGCAACCACCATCATATCCTTTGACCTACCGCCAAGCAGCGATGTTCGCATTGTTGTGTTCCGGTGTGGGGATAATTTATTTATTTATTTATTTATTTATTGATCGTATAATTAACATTAACAGTCAAGCCCCACATGTTAATTAAATCATGGAGAAACAATATATTGACTAAAACTAAGTTATAAGTACATAAATACAAACACTACAAACAAACTGAACTTGAAGTGACAATAGACTCTAGGTGACGGCTGGGTGACTCTAGGTGAATTGAGGCACTTCATCTTATTCGTCAGGGTTGGCAACGCATTTGCGGTCTTAGCATCGCAGTCTTGAGAATGCAAATGTCTACGGGTCATAAAACTCACTTACCATCAGGTGGCCTGTGTGGTACCCCCCTTCGCCGTCCCCTTTCCATAAAAAATATAGGAGGCTGCGATGCCACAGACAGAGACACAGATATCGTCATTATTTTGAAAAAACCTCGTATCTCACATTTAGTGACATACGATTTTAAACTTAAACGAGAAGAAAATTAAGTTCAAACTCATACATCTCGAAATATCAGATACGAGTCTTTTATAAAGTATTAGTAGACAGACAGATACACACATCATACACGGATCGCTCTTAGTCAGTTTTTTTTCCTTGCTTGTTGATTTCGAGTCTATCACTTTATTTATATATTTCTTTTTTTTTACACAGGAGGGAGAGGAGGAAGTGGGGGACCTGTACCAGGACGAGGAGAATGGCGCCGCCCTGCTCATCAGGAAACACCCCAAGCATGGAAAGCTTATGGTGGTAAGTTCACTTTGACATCAACCTTATATCTTCACGGTCACCTGTATCTACTAGCAAAGAGGTGTATTGACAACTTGAAACATTTTAAAAACGGATTTGGATGAAATTTGGAATGGAGATAGGATACCCTCGATTAACACGTATAGTAAGTCATCATCATCATCAGCCTATAGCAGTCCACTGCTGGACAAAGGTCTCTAACATGGCTCGCCAATGGGCTCGATCCTGGGCTTCCCTCTTCCAACCGCTCCCAGCAAACCTCTTCACGTCGTCCGTCCATCTAGCTGGCGGTCTACCCACACTGCGCTTGCCCGTGCGTGGTTATGGTTATGGTTATGGTGATGGACTCCTTTTTCCGCACTTAGCCCGTGTATCTCGGGCCATTGTGCGTAGGGGTGCTAGCTAGTAATCTAGCCAGCCTAACTCTGACCAGAAGCGCAGGATCCTCCTGGTATCTCCACAGGCTTCTCGGAGTGACCTCGGTGTCTTGAGGATTTCAGTCCGTTGAGCAGCTACACCTACGCATTCCAGGATTACGTGGGGTGCTGTTTCGTCGGCCGACAGGCATACCCTGCATAGGGGGCTGTCGGTCACACCTAGAACATATAAATGTTTGTTAAGCGAGCAATGTCCAGTAATGTTTCCTACAATTATTCGTAGGGCATGTCTATCTAGTGATAGGAGACGCTTTGTTAGTCGCGCGTCCGGGTGTGGCACCGTTTCCCTGGATTGTCTGCATGTACTGGTATTTGCCCGTGCGTGGTCTCCACTCCAAAACCGATCTGGTCCAACGATCATCAGTTCTTCGACATATGTGACCAGCCCAATGCCACTTCAGCTTGCTAGCCTTCCGAGCTATGTCCACCACCTTGGTCCTATGATGGATAACTTCGTTGCGAATCTTATCCATCAATGACAAGCCAAACATTGCCCTGAGCAACTTTCAATAGTAGTATAGTAGGTACCTTTAATTCCAATCCCAACACACTGTACCCTTGGAATGGTCCAATTACGAATTCTACGCGGACGAACTCGCCGGCAGAAGCTAGTTTCTTATAAATCTATCTCTATTCTCTAAATAGGGGCAAAATGAGACACACCTATTATAAAATCTACAGCAGCGCCTCTATTCTAGGCGGTCAAAACCATATCGTATTTGACCTGTTATGGTATTGTTTTTAACTCTGCCGCCATTACTGTCAAGTAAATAACAGCTGTCAAAAAGTTTACAATACGATAACGGGTCAAAAACGATTTGCTTTTTACCGTGTTGAATAGAGGCCCAGCGCCTCTATTCTAGGCGGTAAAAACGATATCGTAGTTTGCCTGTTATGGTATTGTTATGACGTCAGCCGCCTTTACTGTTAAGAAAATAAGAGCTATCAAATCGTTGACAGTTCGATAACAGCGCCTCTATTCTAGGCGGTAAGAACGATATCGTAGTTTTCCTGTTATGGTATTGTTGTTATGACGTCAGCCGCCATTACTGTCAAGAAAATAAGAGCTATCAAAACGTTGACAATTCGATAACAGATCAAATACGATATTGTTTTTACCATGTTGAATAGAGGCGCAGATCAAATACGATATTGTTTTTACCGTCTTGAATAGAGGCCCAGAATGTTGTACTTACAAGTCACGTTCCAAATTTAAGAGACGTCCCTTATGGCTCCGCACGTTATCGCGACGTGCGTTGAAATTAAATAACGACAAATTGACATCCTGTCCGCCTCAAATGATGATTTTGTTTTAATTTGCAACATCTTAATTTAGACTTTAATTATTTACACCGTACTAACCTTAAGTGAACAAGCTTTGGCATTATTTCGTTGAAAAAAACTTCTTGCTTGGCGTTTGATAACATTTTATTTAAAATAACGCCGAGGGCGCCACCTCATTACTATTATTTTAGTTTTTTAATAATTTTGTTGTTTTGAAATTTAAGGATGGTTTTTTGTTGTACAAATGAATATACAAATTATAGAGTATATACACAACTTAATAATAATTGAACTTAATTTGACTACGCTAAGGTTAAAGGTTATTAAACTTTGTCATATATCCTATACGGAAGCCCTTTGTTTCCCATAATTTTATTGGTAATAATGTAATTGTTGACATAATTTTTGATAGTCATAATTTTGTATATCGCTGAAACTGAAAACTTTTCAGAAGTTCTGAAATATCTAACGTGTAGACAAGGCTAGGTTAGGTTAGGTTTGATTTATAAAAATCCTGAAAGTTTCTTTAAAAAAACACGTTATGACTTGCGATGATTATGACCTAAAGCACATTATGACTAAAAATAATTATGTCAGTCAATATAGACCCTAATATAGATCAATTTTGTAGTAATTTGTATAAAAAAATACCATCCCTCGATTAAAAGACCATCCTTCAGTACTTGTTTATTAGAAAACACAATGATAAGTAGTAACGAGGGCGCCACTGGACGCACGGCGTAGTAAGTAGATACATACCTTAACAAATGAACAATATATACGTATTCGAGTCATACAAACTAAAAACAACATTCAAATTCAAATAGCATAACCTAATCTATTTTAACGACACAGTCATAAACCTAGATCGAATGCGTCCATTATAGTTCGTTCAGACAATAGCCCGCTATGGCTACAGCCTGCAACTGGATTAAGGTCGCGTTACACAACCGCCCTCGTCGACGGAAAGGTTTCCGACGTGAGATTATACGTCCATGGCCACGAACCTTAAGCTCCATAGACAATAGAGACGCTATGGCGTCTTTGGCGCTGAACGTTGTTTAAAACTGTTAACTATTGTTTATGTTATGAATGGTTATTGATATATGTTAGAGCCTTGGGGTATCTGACCATTGAAATACAAGTCTTGAAGCCTTGCTATGGAAAAATATGTGATTGATATATTTTAGCTGCATTTATCAGTATGGCTAGCACAAGTTGTATTTTCTCGCTTGTCGCTTAGTGCGGCTCTATCGTACAGACTAGATAGAAAGAGAGATCCGAGTGACAAACACGGACGACTTTTGCTAGTTCTCCTAGTTAAATGGTCTAAATTGTTACCATAGATAAATTTCAAATATGAATTACTAGCGTTTTTCCGCGACTCCGTCTGCATAGAACTCTTTTAACGTTATTATCAAGTGTTAATCCTTCTATATGGGCAATCTGTGTGCCAAATTTCATTCAAATCCGTTTAGCCACGCATTTAAAGACAAACATCATTATAATTATATCCTCGTAAGGCCCAGTTTGCAATAGGATGTACATAATCAAGGCAATTAAACTATGTTGCTCTAGCAATAAAGTTCATTTTCCTATCTTCATAAACTGAAAATGTCATTATCGAACATACGTAATTGAACTTTATTGCCTTCATGGTAGATTCAAAGTCCCACTCACAAAAAACTCCCTGTTTGTAGCTTGGTGGGCTTTAATAGGTTAAAGGTATGCTGCTCTTTTTTATAAACCTGGGTGTCATTACCTGAAACAAAGGTATCTTATTCTGATTATTCTATTTCAGGAGGGCTCAATCGGTCACGAACTAGTCATCCGTCCCGTGGCGGATTCCATGATGGCGCCAGCGCAAGACGACGAGATGTTCCTAGACCCCGCCAGCATGGCCGACATGGTGTCCATAGACACGGGTTTGCCACTCGGTAAGTTTTTTTTACAATTATTCAGAAAAGCTGACTATGACTCAAAAGAGGGTGAAGTAGCCAATCTCCGTTCTTAAAGTCGTATGGCATAACGAGCTTCCACGGTCGAGGGTCAGTGTTAGCGCCATAGCTTTCTCATAAATAGGTGAATGAAATGTTCCTACCTCTACCTCTACCTTCTACTTCTCAAGAACATTAACCGGGGGGTGCGAGCTTGTCCGACTTTAAATAAAGAAATATCAGGGGACAATGTCACACCAATTGACCTAGTCCCAAACTAAGCTCTAGGCTTGTACTATGGGTACTAGACAACGATACAAATACTTATATAGAGAAATATATACTTAAATACATAGAAAACATCCATGACTCAGGAACAAATATTAGTGCTCATCACACAAATGTCTGCCCTTACCGGGATTTGAACCCAGGACCACTAGCTTCGTAGGCAGGGTCACTACCAACTAGGCCAGCGCGTCGTGAAAATTGATCTATTTATTTTTACTCTCATGAAAATATGAGGATGAGGTAGTGGGACTTAAATGTTTGAATATGATGATGATGATGTTGCTCGACAGTGAAAAGGAAGAGAGATCAGCAGGAACAGCTCCTGCGAGCCCTGGATGGCGCGCACCACGTCATCATCAGACGAGAACCAGCCACCGGAGACCACGAAAGTGACTATGGTAAGTGCTGACTTCTTACACGTAACACTATAAAGAGGGGTGGTTGTATTCAAAATCTTCGCCCGTCTGTCGGTCTGTAATGGGTTGACTGGTTTTGTTCCGTTGATTTTATTAAAATTTTACTTGTATGTATTTTGGCACTGGTTTTTAAGTGGATGGCAATCCTCAGAAACGATCTCAAATAGGGTCTTATTGGAATGCTTTCTTATGACTTGCCGCTTTTAACAAAGCTCTAGACCCTGTCATAATGACAGCATCAACTCACGACATATAAATAACATCGAAATTAATCATTGGCCTTCTGTGACAGGGTTCTATAATGGCTCAATGAAAGCCCGTGACTGTTCATTTATAATCGACACTTGTATTGCCTTCATAAGCCAATAGCCGGTATCACAAATTCAAAACCCAAATAAGATTCAATCCTCTTTAGTTAATAATAAGGTTGCACTTGCTACAGGAGTTTTGTCTGACATATCGCCATCTGTCTTGGCAGGTCTACATAAATTGTGTATAAACGCCATATTTATGAGTCTGATGCGTATCCAAAATAATGTATTCAGTGCTGCGAACGGTTTTGTTGAAATAGTTGCATAATGCGCCTTGGGGGACTGTCAAATTTACAAAGTTAATTTATTGTTTGCGAGTAAACATCGAATTCTTATGAATGTACGGTTGGCTCATTAACTTAGTACGTATAGCCTGTTTCAATTTAAATTGCCAAAGATGTAGGTAAACAAATTAGTGGCTGTTTGACTCGCACCTACAGAACAATAGAGACCTAATTCAGAAATTTTAAATTTCGAGTTACGTCTCTATAATAATAAATTTAGGACTTGAAGTTTCAAAGCTGAAATTTTGAATTAGGTCACTATTGTTCTGAAAGTGCGTATAACCTCAAATATTAATCGAGCGTGTTTTTATTTAAAGTAACGTATAATGCAACGTATTAAACACATACACAAATACAAGTTAATTGGACTATTTGTGGATTTTATTAAAAAATAAGTAGTTGGTCATTTTCTGCAGATGAACAAGTAAACAAACACACTTTTACTTCTACAATATTAGTAAGGTCCTTAGGTACCTTTTGTACTCTGTTAATTTGGCTAAGCATTGTATTTTTATGCTCGTAAATGCTGTGTACATCTAACTGGTATATTGATACTATCAGTACTTTTTATTTTCATTGACGCTAATAAGTTTTTAAGGTAAAAAAAAACAAGGACTCTACCATGTAACGACATTGTTGAACTGGACGCACATGCAATACACTCGTATAATTCAAGAGTACTGTTAGTTTCCAAAGAGCCCATGTTACTTAATCTCTCTCGTCTGATCATCCTTAACTGCGCGTTCATAGGCATTATATAGAGTTAAGAGTGCAAGGCATAAAACCGTCGCTATTTCCTCGTGATATAATTATAACGAAGCGAACTGTACCAATTATCAATAATTCCAAATTTAATTACAGGTTAGTGCAACCTTACACCGTCCGTCCGATTTATTTATTCGTTTCTAAACGGCCATTTTGACAACCACACCATTAAACTATTTAATTCAGAACGCATTAAAGTTAGATAACGAATCAGGTTAAGTTAATTCATCACTTGAATAAATATGAATAATTTATGAATAACAAAACATTGCCTTTGAAATAAGTTATTTAGATTTAATCGTTGATAAATTAATTATTTACTCATTAAAACTTGCAGTAACAGTAGCTTGCATTAAAAACAACCTCTTGTTTTTGTTATATCTTTATTTTGTATCTGTAGATGTGTCACAGATAGTTGCGGTAGTGATTTAGCGCCATCTGTTGGTCACGTGTAGAGATGTGCAAATTAGAATATTGTGGGTTCTTGTTTGACTTGATTGATCGATTTGTCTTTGGTATTGTATTCATTAAGGCTAATTGCTTAGTTTTTTATGTAAAATATTCTGATTTATTCCACATTAGCCTTTGTCTGCAGGGAATTCCTTCGCGTAAAGGTGGTTAATTGTTAATCCCTACAGCATTCAAGTTAATATCATACAAACACATAATATGTACAAAAGTAAGTCTCAATTCAAAGTTTTCAGTTATCTTCTAACCAAAAACTCCTGTGTATGTACTTAATCGAGTTTTGAAAATCGAGTGTACGAAACAACAGGCAAGTGGTTATTAAATATTAATAAATCGCATGCGACATAACGTTTTATTTCAAACTTCGAATGAAGTTTCGAATTTTAAAAAATCGACCCAATGTGATGATCGGTTTTTGTGCTTTTAACAAACATAAATAAATATAGTGGGTAGGTACATCAGAGGAAAATCACACAAATTGACCTACTTAGTCCCAAACTAAGCAGTAAGCTTACAACTCTTCTTTTTTTCTTTCTTTCTTTCTTGGAACTAGATCAACTAGACAAGGATAAACGTAACTATTATTTTAGTGGTGGTAAGACCTTGTGCAGGGTCTGTCCGAATAGCTACCACCATCTTATCCATTAACCCACCGCCAAGCAGCAGTGTTCGCATTGCTGTGTTCCGGTGTGGGGATAGGACAACCGGTGAAATTACTAGCATAGAGGCATTCCATCTTAGTCCTCAGGGTTGGCAACGCATTTGAAGTCTTAGGATTGCAGTTTTGAGATTGTAGTCTTGAGGTTTCAAATGTCTATGGGTCTCAGATCAGGTGGCCTGAGTGCTCGCCTGCCTTCTCCTTGCCATAAAAAAAACTATGTACAGAAATACATAGAAAACATCCAAGACCCACAGGAACAAATACTCGCGCTCATCACACAAATATCTGCCCTTACCGGGATTTGAACCCGGGGCCGCTAGCTTCGTAGGCAGGGTCATTACCAAGTAGGTTAACGAGTCGTCAATATCAAAATGTTTTAGCAATTGAAGATTCCCTAGTATTAGGGAATGCAAATTAACCGGTTATTAACCGTTTTTGTATGAAAATAATCGGTTAATACCGGTTATAACCGGTTATTGGCATTTCCTACCTAGTATCTACATACGTTCGCGTTATACAAGCGTAATGTTTAAACGGCATAGGTATCAAAATAGAGTTTAACTTAGCAATCGCAATGAAACAGCATCTGTTGATATCCGAAATTATATGGCCATTTTAAAAAATACCCGTCAAAAACAGCGATTTTCAGTTTTTAACCGACTTCAAAAAAAGGAGGAGGTTCTCAATTCGTCTGTATTTTTTTTTTTTAATGTTTGTTACCTCAGAACTTTTGACTGGGTGAACCGATTTTGAAGATTCTTTTTTTATTTGAAAGCTGGTGCTTCCAGATTGGTCCCATTTTTTTCAAAATGAAGATCTGATGGTGGAATCCATGAGGAATCGACGGAACTCTTCAAAATTTATAGGCACACCTATAGCGATTTTGGTATTTTTCATTGTAACTCGTGTATTTGGTCTTGGAAACCACTATTTGGTGAAGTGGAACTGATGATGAAGACCACAGATGGCCACCGGAACTCCTAAACGGTATATATTTCGAGGGTGGCGACAAGATATTTCGATTAAGATAGTTGAGCGACTATGACGAAGAATATTTAGGTTTAAATATATGACTATGACTTTCCCACGGCGTTGCTTGCGGCGAGATTGAAATGTTCTATTGTTTCTTGAGAAATGGGAGAATAACAGCATAATTATGATCACTAAAAAGTATAAAATAAAAAAAGTTAAAAAACACAAAAACCCGCCTTCAAAAAGCAAAAAATAACTTCTTTAAAATGGTAGGTAAATAGGTCAGTCCAACTGAAGTCGGCGTACAACAATATTTTAACCAAAAGCAGACTTCAGTTGGACTGACCTATTTACCTACCATTTTAAAGAAGTAATTTTTTGCTTTTTGAAGGCGGGTTTTTGTTTTTTTTAACTTTTTTTGTACCAAAATAATTGCCTGTGTTTTTTATTTGCTTAACCAAAACCAATTTCGGATACAGATTCTGTTGCTTCCAGAGGGCCCTGCAAAGATGCACTACGCTAACTAACGTTTCTATTCGATTCGTTTTTAAACCAATCGCGTCACTGGTAGACCACGTGACTTTTCGTATCACGTCATCTCCCAGTGACGCGATTGGTTTAACAACGAATCGAATAGAAACGTTAGTTAGCGTAGTGCATCTTTGCAGGGCCCTCAGATTGGATTTTTTTTTCGAAGAGTAGAAATTCGAAAACGAAAACGAATGTTTGTATGGGATCCTGACGACGCTGTTAAATTAGTGTATACCTATTGTTTGTCGACTCTGTATTACTACTATAATTTATTCAAAGTATCATCGTGCAGGTAAAATCACTTAAAGATAATAAAACAATCCAACGACAATCTCCGGCTGTTTATGGATTGTCGTTGGCTCTATAATATTTATGGTAATGACACCAGTTTCCGCGCGAATGCCGACGCGTATGTGTGATCGATTTGTTTGTCTATGACGCTGACTCATTAGTCCCTTGTCTATGGTATTTAGGTAGGTAAACAGTTGTTTTATTTAGTAAGGAGTTTTTAAATTGTAAAAGGTGAGAAATTAACGGAATACTGTAAAGATTTCTGAATAA
This sequence comes from Acleris literana, assembly GCA_946894065.1. Taxonomy (NCBI): domain Eukaryota; kingdom Metazoa; phylum Arthropoda; class Insecta; order Lepidoptera; family Tortricidae; genus Acleris; species Acleris literana. Next base: position 4,527,487 of record OX335688.1, on the reverse strand, counting down.
ATTTCTAGGTATCATAAAAGTACGCTTGTCTAGTTTAGTTTAATCTGGATGTTTCTTAGATAAGTTTCATGAAAACCGGTTTGAACGTTAATACATCTCACCTCTGAAAGTACGGGTCTCCATTATATTAAGGGGTTTTTAGGGTTCCGTACCTGAAAAGGAAAAAAGGAACCCTTATACGAGTAGAATCACTCGTGAGTCTGTCTGTCTGTCCGTCTGTCACAGCCGATTTGCTCTAAAACTACTGGACCGATCGAGTTGAAATTTGACACACATATGTAAGTCAGTGACCCAAATATGGACACGTAATGTAAATAAATGAATTTTGGACAAGGGGCCACTTTTGGGGGGTAAAATTTATTTTATTTATTTATTTATTTATTGAAGGAAAACAAACAGCACAAAATAATACATGTATAGATAATACATTATAAAATATACATAGGCCAAAGAAGTTTCCACCACTGGTTTAAATTACATTTGATGCTCAAAAAGGAGTAACCTTATATCCTACAGTAACAATGATACTGGATAACCATTAACAAAATTATACACTTATAATCGTATTCTATTTTCACTTATTCCTATTCTACCTAATCTTTTAAACTAAATGTATTTTAAGTAATCTAGGTATATACTAAAATAGGAAAAAAAAAATTTTTTTTTAATATAAACAGATTTTAAGTTATTTAAGAAAATAGGCGATATTTGAGATGCTCACAACAAGCCCTTTCATTTGAAAAGTCACACAATAAGTTTAGCGAAACTTTTTTTTTTTTGCTAATTTGTCGCTCAAAAGTAGCCCCCTTGTTCAAAATTCATTTATTTACGTTACGCATGCGTCTTGAGTCACCGACTTACATATTTGTACCAAATTTCAACTCGATCAGTCCAGTAGTTTTGGAACAAATCTGCTGTGACAGATGGACAGATAGACAGACAGACTAACAGACAGGCATATGGTGTGGAGACGGAACCCTCTCCACGCGAGACGAACTCGCACTTGGCCGGTTTTTTCTGTTTAATAGTTATTCCGCAAGTGTTGGCACACGTGCCTAACATGCATAGCGACAATAGTGGCACCAAATGCCAAAGCTTTTTTTACACATTTTCTCGGAACGTAAAATGGACGATGGAATTATAAGTTATAAGCCTAACATTTCATGGGCGTTACTCGTACCGATGACCTTTGCGACTGGTTTTGTCGTCGAGAAAGATAATTAATATGGCTGTGGTTTTAAATTTAGCTCCGTAACTTATGTATTTATTGATTTCGCCGTTTGATGGCATTTCGGGTTTGAGCTATGTTTAATTGTGGTTAAACTTGAATATATTAAAGTATGAAGAGACTTATGAGTGTGGAGGAACTGAGGGAAGTTTGTTTGGATCATAGCAATGATATAATACTTATAGTAAAAAGAGGTAGATATGTTATACGCACTTCGATAGTGGCACCCTAAAACCAAACCAATTGGTATACCTTTACTTAGTCTTGCGCCGTCAACGGAACCTCTATACCTACTCGTCCCTGTTTTCACTTGTCATTTATGAATTAGTGTGTAATTGCAATATTTACTGATTATGTGTGCGTAAGCCGGGCCATTTTCACACGCGGAATACCGTATAGGTAACATATCTACCTCTTTTTATATTATATCTCTGGATCGTAGCAAGTGGAAGGAAATGGTCTCTCCCTACCCATACGGGAAAGAGCCGTGATTGTATGTACGTATGTATGAATATGAATATGTATGAATATGTACGTACGTATGTATGAAGCCTTAGTATCGTATGTTGTGTTTTTATTTTTTATATTGCTTTTGTTTTTCTTTTGAATTACTTGTAATGTCTGTGTCACCTTCCGTGTTTTCCCCGAGCGGTCCCCACGGAAGACCAGCGTTGGCTTTACAGCCAGCACATGCTGAGTTGGGCCCGTTTCGCAACAATTGCACTTATCTGTCGTTTCTTTTCCTCATTTTTTGTGTTATATTTATGTGTTATTGTTGTGAATAAATGTTTTCTATTCTATTCTATTCTATTCTATAATATTAAACACGCGCTCGGTTCGCTTCGGTTTATATGAGTTTTCTGTACCTAATCCAGACCTTATTATACATACAAACTCCTCTTGAATCACTCTATCTATTGATGAAAACCACATTAACCTCGTAAGGCCCAGTGTGTAATAGAATGTACATAATCAAGGCAATATAATTTGAACTGTGTTGCAATGTGAATAAGGTTTATTTCCCTATGTTCATAAACTGAAAATGTCATTATCGAACAAACGTAATTGAACTTTATTGCGTTGATGGTAGATTCAAAGTCCCATTCACAAAAAACTCCCTGTTTGTAGTATGGTGGGGCTTACGAGGAATCCGTTGCGTAGTTTGATAGATCTAAGCGTACATACGGAGGGACAGACGGCGGGAAGCGACTTTGTTTTATACTATGTAAAGATACTAGCTGCGCCTGCGTCTCTGTCCGCCTAGAAGCCGTTTATACCGGGTAAAAAGTACATCTAACATGGGACTCAACAATATCTGACACGCTCTTATGCCTCGAGTAACAAGGACGTGTCAGATATTTTTGAGTTCTATTTTGGACTGTACCATATGTCCTTCCTCGGGGCTTAAGCTATCTCCATACCCAATTTCATCGAAACCGGTTCAGCAGTTTAGCCGTGAAAGGGTAACAGACAGACCGAGTTCCATTCGCATTTATAATATTAGTATGAATATGGAATATTCACAAACATATGTAATAAATGTTGAGTTAAGTGATGCAGTTTACATTGACGGTTAATTTTAATCGCCTACTGAATCAGGGAGGGTAATGTTTTGACCTTGAATTACCTATGTGTGTGTGCTTTTTTTATAAGAGGGTCATACACAGTCGCAAAAACAAAAGTTGTCTCTCCTGTGGTCAATAGTTAAAGGCTTGTGTGCAAATAAGTTATGTTTTTATTTGCTAGGACTAAAGTAGAGCTGACGGCGCTTATGAGCATGTGGGTTCAGCCAGCAAATTAGGCCTTAAAAACGTTAACTTCGGGTATGTCCACAGGAAAGACGGTAACATAAATCTGTGTAGGTATAACCCAAAAACGGGAAGAAAAAGAGCATGTAGACCTGATGGGAAGTAATCACCACCGCCCAACACCAGCAACTCAAGAAGAGTTGTCGGTGCGTTGCCAGCCAATTAGGGAAATGTAAGATCTTTTCTTGAAGGCACCCATGTGACCCATGTCATAACCGGGGTGTTATTCTCTTAAAAACAACGCTCGGTCGGTCGATCGAGTGAACGAGTGAAAGCACCACAACGGCAAGTTTAAGAAGTCCCGTCAGAGCGCACAAAACACATTTTAGCGCGTGCATTCTCAGCAGGGCTTCTGTCGATAAGATCGAACGTGTAAGGCTGCAAAATGGGAAATCCGTCGAAGGTAGTTCGTACCACAGTTTCACTCGTAGAGGCAGACTGAATTGATGACCCTCGTAGTCGTTTCATTCGTCTTAAATAATTTATGTATGTATGTAAATACTTTATTGTACAAACGGGAAAATAACAAACAACAAAATAGATAGAAACACAAAAGGTATGTACAAAGGCGAACTTATCCCTTTAAGGGATCTCTTCCAGTTAACCTTTGAGCGATTGGGAAAAGTTTGAAAAAATAAATAGCTAAACGTACAACAATTTATCACCTGCGTCGTTTAGTAATTATTCAATTAAAAAACGCAAGTGCGTATTAAATGACACGATAAGCGTGTTAAATGTAGGAACAAACACGCACTTTTAATGAGTCGATGAAAAAAGTCGGTTATGTTCAAACAGATTTAGCTGTTTGCCGACTTCTGCGTGATTCGGATCACATGCTCTGATTATTGTGAATCATAATATTCATAATGCTACGTAAGGACGTGTATGCTAAAACGTGACAAGTTCCATGCACTGAAAGGGACAGTGATATTATGGATCGTATAGCTTTATCCTTTTCATTGAAACGGCAGGTTTTAACAGGTCATATAATATGGCTTATAGTCGTTAATATATTGGTTACTAAGTCTTCTTCCCAAAAGCGAAAAGAAACATGTCTAGAAAGTTTAATAACGTACAATCTTAAGTAAAAAAGGTCTAACCGCTCCAATTTTTTGTGCTTTTTACACGACTGCCCCAAAAAAAGGAGAGTAATGTTTTCAGGTTTCATGTTTGTATGTATGTATGTATGTGAGTTTCTTTATTCCACTATAACTTTTAAATCCCTTGACCGATTTAGATGTGCGAGGTATCGTTAGAAACCTTACGTCATCTCGGGTGACATAGGATACCTAAACTCTTAAAATTGAAATAACAATAATGGCAAAATAACAATTATTAACATATGTACGTATATCGACGACAGTAAACAGAATGCAGTCGGGTTTTTAACCTCGTAAGGCCCACCATACAACGAAATTTATCAATGGAATATGAATCTATTGTGTATGAAATAAATTCGATTTTCTAATTTGATCATTAGTTATTAAAACAATAGAAATTCCACTTTACTTTCTTTGCATTAGACCTTTATTTGAATGGCCGGGCGAAGGCCTTCTAAAAGGATTTTGGGCCTTAGGAGGATATAGCTTGCTTTTCATATAGTTATTAATAGCTTTTTTAATTTTTATTTTGAAACAGTTCCCGTTAATGAAATAAGTTGAAATTTAGACCGCATTAAGTTAACCCGATGACAATGCACTATTATAATATCTAAGAGCTGATCTGATGTTGTAGTCGGAAGGTGGCGACAGGATCCCAACTATACTTAATGTAGACCCACAGTATTGGGACTCATTAGTTCGGTCTTGATAAGCAAATGGGTGATTCCACGGGCGTTTCAACTGCCGTCAGTCCGCTGTCATAAATATTGAAAGAATGAGCTACACCAAGCAGCTAACATTCACACAGAGCTATACTGTCATCGTACTTCTTGCCACAATTGATCGAATTTTAAGTATATTATCGCCTATTTCTTAAATACTTACGACAGCGGACTGACGGCGGTTGAAACGCCTGTGGAATCACCCAAATAACGACTTTTAAAAAAAAAACTACAGCAAAAGCTTGTCCCAAAACTGAAATTCTTGACTGAAACTTATTTAGCTTTAACTTACAGCGGGGTCGAGCCCCTCCCAGACCAAAATCCTGAATCCGCTACTGGTCACTATAGGTTACCTACGAGCTCGAAGGTCAAAAAGCTATCTAGCTACAACTCACGAAGTAGGCAATATTTCCAAGAGAATGCCGATTCTCCTGTCCCTTTTTATCAACACGTGCTCTCTCAAGTCACGTGTCTTCGAAAGCGTCAGGTTGTCACATTATGCGTAATGTCCTTTATTGGACAAGTTTCTTGTTGTGTTCCACGCGTGCCGGACGCACGGTTGATTAAGTATTCTATAAAGCTGGGCATTCACGACCGCTCCAACAAGCCGAATAGAGCAGCGCCGTGCCAAAAACGACCCGTGAATGTCGAAATGCAACGTTTGAACACGCCACCGCACCTCGCGAAGCCAAATGGCATCGTCATGAATGTGTTCTCTGGCTGCTATTTTCTAATCAGTCCGGCGCGCCCGTGAATGTGGTCAAAATATCTGTCGTCGTGACAAACAGCACGTCCGTGAATGCCCAGCTTTATTCTAATAATAAAATTGTCTTTATAATAATGAATGACGCGTCTGTTATTAGGGGGTCTTAATCTATGTGTTATTATAATTTTATTTGATGGCTTTTACTCCTGTTAAGTTTTATTTCACACAATGGGCAATTATTACAATGGGCCTTATAGGGAAGCTCAAAGTCACTCAGAGGGCTATGGAGAGGGCTATGCTCGGGGTTTCTCTGCGTGATAGAATCAGAAATGATGATATCCGCAGTAGAACTAAGGTTACCGACATAGCCCGAAGAATAGCCAAACTTAAGTGGCAGTGGGCGGGGCACATTGCTCGCAGGACTGATGGCCGATGGGGTCAGAAGGTTCTTGAGTGGCGTCCGCGGACCGGGAAACGAGCTGTAGGTAGGCCTCCAACATGTAAAGATGGAGTGACGACCTTGTAAAGATCGCGGGAACGCGGTGGATGCGAAAAGCACAAGATCGGTCTGAGTGGAGAGCCTTGGGGGAGGCCTATGTCCAGCAGTGGACGTCTTTCGGCTGACATGATGAAGTTTTATTTCATTTAATTAAGTCCAAAGATAGGTGCTACACGCGACGACAATTTTTCACTTAAGAGGCAACAATTATGATAAAGTTATTACTGTCTGGATCTCAATAACCAATGATGTGGCTGTTCTTTGGATATATTAAACTTGGTCATATTTCCTTGAGACTATTAAACTTGAAGACACCTTTTTCGCATTTTTTTGGTTGAATCTTCGAAATCCTACGATCTTTAAAGATGATTTTTGATCCAGTAGTTGAGTATATACAGGGTATAATCGTCAAGTGTGGCCAGGTGATTGTTATGTGTACACTTTAGTACCTTGTCACTTAAATTGCTGACAATTTATGTATGGCACACATATTTATGAACTCGACTGTACAGGGTAAATTCGATAAAAATATTAAGGGTTTAAACTTTTAAGTCAACTTTACTGTAATATTGCATAGATACTGGCTACGGTAGGCATGTGATCGAAACTGCCTAACAATTTCTGAGATTTGCTATTAAAATGATGTGATGTTTTTTCGGCTGATGAGATTTGATGATAACCCTGTTATATCGTTATAAATTACGACATCCATTTATCGTATTCTATTGGATTCGATAATTCATTATATTTAATTTAAAAAATATTAGGATTAATGTATAACGACACATTTTAATTCACGAGATATTAGTTTGGACTGAATCTCAAGGAGGGGTCATGTTCTTCGAGTGTATGTAGATATGTATGTATGTCTATTTGTTTCACACGCTCTGCAGTCTGCAGCATACACGCCTTGATGGATTTTAAAATATGAGGTGTCGTTATTTTTCCCACAGCCTTCATGGAGCCGGATCATATGGCGAAGCGGTTCAGGACGAAGCGGTCCACGGGCCACTCGCGGCGGAAGCGCGACGCGCCGTACGTCATCTATCCTGAGATACTCGTCATCGTCGACTATGACGGATACAGGTGAGATAGTTTTGATATATATGTATATATATTTACACAGACTAAAAAAACTAAAAATAAAGGAAAAGAGAAGACATGATAGTGTTGCGAAACGGTCACAACTCAGCATGTGCGGGCTGTGAAGCCAACGCTGTCTTCCGGTGGGACCGCTCGGCGAAAACACGGTAGGCGATACAGACATTACGGTACATTTAAAACAAACAATGAAATAACATTAGTATATAGTACTCTTGATTGTAAGCTAGGCCGTAACTCTGTTGTTTTTTAAGTATCTATTTTTTTTTTGTATAAGGTCCTTGCTGTCTAACTTAATCTGATTAAACGAAGTACCTATACAGTTCTTCCAGCTTAATAGCGTTCGGTTGGCATTGGCTATCACTCACTCGCCACTGGCCGCATATTCTGCCCTACTAAGCATAATGGCGATATCTCAGAAAAAACATCTGTAGAAATTGCAACCTAGTTACAAACAGAAGACAGTTGAATCTGCTTTGGCTCTTGAATTTAGTTATTGCATTTTTGCTTAGGAGGGCAGTATTAGTCTCTCGTGTTTCAATCTTGCCAATTTGATGCATTTAAATTAACGATTAAAAGTAGAGGTAGGTATCTAAATCTAACTCACATATTTACTGTGATAAACAAAGCCCCAAAAGCTGATAAACTTTATTATTTAAACAAAAAGCACCTCATTAAGCATATGTCTGCGGTTAGAAGCTCGTTTAACATTCATCACAACACAATGACGTGTTTTCATTAATATATCTTAAGAGGTTTGTAGGGAGAAACCCAAAGAACACGTTAAGGATATGCTTCATCGAACAGGTGTGTTTGTAAACGGGGTTTTTTAGCGTTTAGAAAATAAATATGTGTATGCTGAGCGAAAATAGACAGCGTGTGTAGGATTGACCACAGCCGATTGTCTATTCCCATTAGTTCCATTATTTAAAGGACTTCAGATGGTCTATTCTATTGATGGAGTTCTGGAGTGGAGACCGCGTTTAGGCAAGCGTAGCGTAGGGCGCCCTGCAACTCGTTGGACTGATGATATCCGAAGGACTGCAGGCAGGGGCTGGATGGGGGAAGCCCAGGATAGAAAATTGTGGCGAAACATGAAGGAGGCCTACGTTCAACAGTGGACGGACCATGGCTGATGCTGATGAGATGGTCTATTCCCACTAGTTCCATAGACAGTTTCATTGATGGAACTACATTATTTAAAGGACTTCATATAATGGAACTAGTAGGAATAAAAATTGGTTACCTGTTTACGCATAATTTTTGTAGTCATATTTCAATATCGCATAATTTGTTTAAGCCGAATTGTATTTGTGCAGAAACTGTTCTCGCATAATTTGATGTCGCCGAATTCTATCACGCATATCTAATTGTAGCCGAATTAGTTTTACGCATATTTTCTGAAATCCGAATAGGAATTTGGCAGAAAATGACTTACGCATAAATTAGTTTCGCAGAAAATTATTTGTCGTATAAGCTTATTTCGCCGAATTAATAAATTAACGTAATAAACCTAATAATGACCTAAGCGAGAAGAGTCGCCTTATTTCCCGCTACTCCCGCTTCCTGCGGCAGTGTCGACGGGGCCCCGCTTCGCGGAGTCCCTATTCCGCGTAGTTTGGCGCTTCGCGCCCGGACACAACTCTAACCTAAGCTAAACCTATTTTTTTCCAAATTGTCTTAATTATTTATTATTTTTGTTTCGGATTTTTCGGATATAAATTCGGACAGGATTTCGAGCTATCAAAATTCTGCTAAATTACAGATATGCTAAACAAAATTATGCATAATTCAATTCTGCCATGTCAATATGCTAACATACTCTTCGGGTAAACAACCATTTGGATAGTATAGATTTATGCCAAATAAAATTTCGGCAAGTCTAAGATTCGGCGTAAATAAATTATGCGAAACTTGTTATGCCTAATACGTTTCGGACATTAAAAAATATGCCATATAGATGGCACCCATAAAAATTCTCACTAGTTCCAGAAATGGAACTGTCAATGGAACTAGTGTGAATAGACCAAGCTGATGACTAGAATGTTTCATTTTTGACATATTGTATTTTTATATGAATTCAATTTTATTCTTGGTCCGATTTATCTAAAAGACCAATATTCAAAATTATAATACAATTAGTTGGTATTTAAATACCAACAACAGGGAATATGCAATTTTCCAAAGCCGTATCTATCGAAAAATATGGTGATGTTGGTCAATATCATTAGTGTTTGACATTTGACCAATTTGATTCCTACGCCACTATGGACTATGTCAACCATAAACCGCAGCGAAGCGAGGGCGGGTCGCTAGCATAACTAGTAATAATAATAAAGTAAAATAAAGTTATTGACTACATTAATTATTTCCAGGTTACACAACGGCGACAACGTTCAAATCAAGCGTTACTTCGTGTCGTTCTGGAACGGAGTCGACCTGCGTTACAAGCTGCTGAAGGGCCCTAGAATACGGATATCCATCGCCGGTATCATCATATCTAGGGTAAGGCCTATTATGGGAGCTCTACATTGATAGTAGAATTGATAGTACAGCGTCCTAACAAAAAATTCAAATGATAAGAAAAATTCTATAACATACCTTGCCGCAATACATTTATTTATAAATTATAATAACGTCACATGGATGGCCAGTAAAGTTTCATAGATTCTCTGAGACACTTTTTTGTAATACTACTTAAAGTACTACTTTAATTGTTTTATTTTAATCAATAAATGTGTTACAGGCTACTAATAAAATTATAAGTTTTAATAATATCCTTGCTTATGCATCAAAAACAATAAGTTTATTATATTACATCAATCATAAGTCATTATGCGTCCACTAAATCTAAATCTAAGTCATCAACTTGAAATTGACCATTTCATCAGTTTCAATACATAGTTCTTCTAAAAAGCACTTTTTGGACTTGGGATAGCCCTCCAATAATGCATCTATGATATCTGTGGAGATTCTTTTGCGATGCCTGAAATAAAAATACAGGCAAAGTGCTAAACAAATTAACCTTATTATTAGAGTGTTAAGGTTCAGTTTTTATAGAACTCTATGAGTAATTTACTTTTAATTTTTGCTAATTTCTGAGTTAAAGAAAGAGACAAACTAAATTTATAAACACGAATAATAATAAATGGGTTCCTGCTATAGTTTATTTTATGAGTAAGTGATAGTTGAAAGAAGTGAAAATTAAAGTATCAATCATAAAATCTTTTACATGTTTTTCAATAATTTAAAACCTTAAACCAAAGTATAAAACTGTATGATTTGAGATGTCAGAAAAACACAAATAAAGATCAAATTTTACCATCCCCATAAAATAACTATAAAATGATCTATTCATGTTATTGAAGATCTTTACCGAGATAAAATAATATTTTTTCCTCGTTCCTGCCATTTAACAAGAACTGTGACGTCAATACATTAAAAAAAAACTTCCAATAATCCAACCGCCGTTCATACTTAGACAATTAAATAAATAAGTTTATGATCAGAGTTTGAACATTAATTTAATCATTAACATACTAATTAACCGTAAGGACAAATTAAAAACACATAAAGTTATAATTAAATTTATAACTTTTGTTGTTCCGGGAACCAAGATGCAAAAAATGTATGCAAAGATAATAGTTTTAGTTCCTTATTATTCTTAGTCATATGACAAAATCGCAAAATTATTAATATTAATAAGAATGTAGTATGTGCCTTTGTGATGACATTATTGATTTACAATAATCCCAAACAATTTAATATTAAGAACAGAGGCCTAATGAGTTGTTAAAACTATTCAAAACATAGCTGGATGGATCTTGACAGGTAAAATAAACGAAACTCACTTTGTCGTGAATAATATTAATACCTACAGAAGTATGGATGTGTTAGGTACTTACTTATATTCCTTTAATAATTTCTCGTGCTGGCCCGCAATAGCCTGCTTTTCCTCAGCACTAATCACATTAGTAGAAGTGCTCAACACTTTCAGTTTGGTTTCGTAACCTTCTAATCTTTTTTTAAGCTCCTCTATCTGGGATTTGGCTGCATCAGTGGTGGGAGCAGACAACACCATTTTAAGATTGATTTCTGCGGTTTTTAATGCATTTGCTTTTTCTAATAAATCATCAGTAAGAAATCTGAACTGCGCGTCGTAATCTGAAAGAATATTGAAATAGTTTTTATGGACTCAACATGACTTGAGTTATTGAACAACGATTCCAACAATTAATTTAATTAGTTACCTTCAGTGTCACCTTCTTCTTTAACAATTTCAGATTGTATAGCGGCATAAACTTTCTGTTTACCGTATAGTTTGCAACGGATTTTGCCATTTTCACTTAAATAATCAAGCGCCTTTTGAACAGCGGATTTCGTGAAAGCGCCACGAAGATTCACTGTTACGTCCGCGCATGAATATGGTCGATTTGTGTCCACTAAATATTTCAAAACAGCCTCGTTAGCCATTATCGAATTATTTATTGAAAGCAATTTTTTACGAACGCAGCGTTTTCTCTACAACTTCTGTTTTGTTTGTTTGGAAAATACCGCCAATTCGTGTTTTTGACATTTATATTTTTTACCGTGATTGAAGTATGCGATGGAGTTTTAGTCATTCTGCCCAAAAGTTAACTCAATTACAAACGTTTACAAATTTGATTAATGAAATGATAAGGTACTAATGTTATTATTGTTTTTATGTTTTAATTGATTTTTATGTTATAAACTTATTACAAAATCACGGATTGGGTTTATTGATGTGGTGTGAAGTTTTAAGTTGGATTCACAATGAAGACTTGCACGCGATATGATCGCGAGGGGATTCTAATTGGTCAGGACGGTTATGTATCCACGCGATTTATAAAACCTTTATATCGCGTGTTGTTCCCGATAGTAAATAAATCCACCTAAAGGCCCTACTCATACGGGCGCGCTCTTTCAAATCTTATTAAAAAAAGCGTTTGAAAAAGTAATTGCGTTTACTATGCGTACATTCTCACGTCGGCACTTTTGAATCGAGCTTTCGATTTCATTATCAGTAACTACTGTAAACTACTGGGTCTATTTGAATGAAACAAAAAGTAGTATTTTTGTTTATTTATAAGCTTTACTTTTACAAAGTATCAAGCGATTTGGCGTACCTACTGACATGCTTCATTGTATGCATGGTTTTAATTTTGTCTGTAGGGCCGTGATGCCACACCGTACTTGGAAAGAAACAGAGTCGGCCGCGACGCTATCGACTCGGCCGCCGCGCTCACTGACATGGGCAAGTATCTGTTCAGAGAGCGCAGGCTACCCGTCTACGATATCGCCGTTGCCATTACGAAGTAAGTATAATTCGGACTTAAGTTTTAAATGTTGGCATTACTTCAGAACTGTCAACTGTGACGATGATTTCTGAAATACGTAAAGTTCGTTTTAATTTGCGATCTTTATTAGTTATGTTATGTGTGATGGTTAAAAATACTGACAGATGCAATTCCAACATAATTATCACAGTAGTTATTAGTCAAAGTAATACCTACTAGGAAATTAAATATAATTTGTTAATGAAAAAAACATACCCACTTAAGAAATAATTCTGATCGATACTGGTCTTGTCCATGTCCATGATCTTGATAGAAAACCAGTTTCATTTCCATAACATAATTAGCCTTTATATAGAGTTTAGTTTTATAGCTTGAAAATTATTTTTTAATACATATGTTATTTCACTTTTTTTGACACCCAAGGATGTCAGGTAAGTAAACTTTTTTAAACAATCAATTTGGCGCCATTATTCTTATTTTAAGGTTTAATACAATTTTAAATACCGATTAAAGTTAAAGTTAAGTTAAACAGTTAAATTAAGACGTTGAAAATGATTTTACCAACAGATATGACATGTGCCGTCGACGCAAAGGTGGTCGCTGTACGAAAGGCACCGCTGGTAAATTGTTTTTGTAGAGGTCTTTAAGCAACTTGCAATTGGTTTTGACAAACGGCGCGGCATTAACAGCTTACGAGTGAAATTAAACGCTTCATAATTATAATTATATTTCAAGGCAATGAAAACGGGTCACTGTACGCAAACATGTACAATGTGGACCGTTTTTATTGCTCTTCAGTGTTTAAGAGGTAACGGATTTGGTAATGGCGCTGAATGAGAGACACGATAGATTAACACGTTTAAGTTGTAGGTATGACCAGACGCTAGGGTGTTTGTGAAAGTTTTATTGAGTTTTCTTTTCGTGCCCTTTCAGACTAGACATGTGCAGAAGACAATACGCGAATGACGCGTGCAATAGAGGGACAGCAGGTAGCGTGTTGAAAACCTAAAAGATCCTCCCAAAAGCACACCTGACTCATTTGGTCCCTCACCTCTATGTACACGTCACTTTTGATCCATGTCACTGTACCACCTCTGTCACTTGGAACCAACCTACCTCAATCCGAGTCATAAGCACCTTGTGAATAATATTCTGTCTTTCCGCAGCAGTTCATTCTTCTAGACACATTAGTAGAGAACTATTTAGTAAATGATTATATGTATATAATTTTGTTTTTAGATCATACGACTGTACTGTAAGTAGTTTAGATTCATAATTCATACTTTATACTTTATATTGATGTCTCTTCTCTCACGTTCATTGGATCATTGTTTTAACTGAATTACTTTATATTTTCTTTCTATAGTTCATTACAAAGCAGTAATTTGTTATTATATTTAATTACCAATTTTGGGCAATTATTTTATAACGTTCGTTTTTAGCATGAAATAGCAATGGTCAGACGATAATTATGACGTTTTATTCAAACCCTGACAGAGCAAGAATGTTAGCGTGTTAGATCTTAATTTTGATCGCATTTGTTCTAGATATCTAGGCTAAAGAAATAATTACAATGTAGACATTGTCTAAGTTAATTAGAAGCTGACGACATGACTACACTAGCTGCATCTAATTTTCTTGCCAGCATAATATCTTTTACAATGTGGATCTAGCTTAATGTGAAGAAAGGGACAATATGTTTTTTATACTTTTGTCAACACTAGCACGCTAACATAATATGACTGACGTCGTAAAATACTTCAGAAGTCAGTTTCAATGGAATACTGACACTTTGACCTACTTGAATAAACTCGCCAAAACAAAATTGCCTATTAATTGAAAGCAGTAAAGCAGCTGACCGCAGAATGATCTTTGACATTTGACTCATCGGCATTCAAAAGATCAGTAGAATACGTATCTTCTGCTATTACAGTAAGAAAGTTGCGTAAGGAAGGGACCAGTCGGCCCTACCTTACTGAAGTTAAATGACACGGGGTCATTGAATACGCGGAACGCGTAAGATATCGCATTCGATTCGAATTAAGGTCTCAATTTACAGTCATGCTTAATATATTGACAGTTGTTCAATTCGGACCGTATTTAATAATTGACTTTTTTATAGTATTATAAAAATGGCGGGAAACTAAGTTGACGTTTCTTGAAATTTTGACAGAAAACCAAGACGTAAACCAGTATACTGTACATATATTGTAATTTGAATGCTATGTGTATAATTATGCCATAACCTGATTGAGCTTATGCATGTACTAACATATTTTTTTCAATAATCTTGCACTTTATTATTAAGTATGTTTTTAAGTATCTTTAAGTAAATTAAGTACCTAATCTTATATCTTCGACTGTCTCATTCGTCAAATTGTAAGTACGTATAATATATTCAGCTTATTATAAAAATCGTCTGTCTTCAACCTACAACCATTCCACGCTCCCAGATCATAAACAATAAAATAATAAGTCAGTAGGTATACCTACGTCGTGCTGACTTTGAATTGCGTATATACCTAATATTCTATATTTTTTAGGGTAAAATTGAATCATGTTGCCAATTTCACTCCGACCCACTTGCTCTGATTTTTTTAAAACTCTTTGTTATTTATTCTATACAACTTTTACAACAACAACACAACAGAACTGTGTTACAACTTTTGAATACTGTGTGGTTTTTAAACATAAATAATTATGTTAAAATTAAAAACGAGAATATCTATAGTGTTCTGTCTATAGATATTCTATAGACAGAATAATTTCGGTCTGCCATCTGTTATTTATATTTAGAACTCAACCACAGGTAGAGCCACTTTGTTCAAACGTACGCGTAAAGTACGCAAGCGAATAAGAGACACAGACGGTGGCGCCATCTTTTACAAATTACATACATTTATCATTTGCTACAGCTGTGAAGTAAATTAGTTCCAATTTTAACCACCGCGTCTTTTATATACGCGAGTAGGTACTGTAGAACATGTAACAGTCAGCACGACCTCCTAACAGTATCGAATATTAACTAGCTAAATCCTCAGGCTTTGCGTACGTCGGCGGCGCGTGCGTGGTGAACAAGCGTCTGGAGAAAGTCAACTCCGTCGCCATCATCGAGGACACCGGTGGTTTCTCGGGCATCATTGTCGCTGCCCATGAAGTCGGACATTTGTACGTCGTTTTTTTTTCTTAATCCACTCCCACACGATATAATATGATTGCCAATTAGATTTACCAATTTAGTTGGCTTCGATCTGATTGTCCGTCCACACGTACATTTAAGGTAGCCAATTTCAGTTTTATTTTGTTGTCTCTGATACATGGACTTGTGTCAAGTTGCACGGTGACTAAGTCTAAATATTTATCAACTAGCGCCCACGCAGCGCAACAACCGCGTGCGTAGTGTAGCAATTTAATTGGTCATTATCGGTCCCGACCAACCTTAGATTTCATGTTTCTATCCAAACTGCCAATCTAGTCAAATTGATCGTAAAATTGTATCGTGTCGAAGGGGTTTTACAATGACGGTGGGTAGGGAATCGATAGTTTGTAAAGTCACAAACTTGAATTATTGATTCGAGCCACTATACATATACTACTATCCTGTCCAGTATGCTAATGTTTAATGTAATGTGGATAGTGGATGTCATTCATTATGACAGGATTCTATGATACCTTAACAATTAAGTTGTCGATTATACTTCTTCTAGTTTCTAAACAAGATTACTTTGTAAATTAACTATTTTAGGCGTTAACTAATCTTATAAATATGAAAGTGTTTGAGTAAATTTAGATCTTTGGAGGTTTGTCTTTAAATAACGCATGAACCGCTGACTAGGATTCGGATAAAATGTTGTACGCACACGTTACATATTCAAGCAAGTGGTAGAAATAATAAAAACAATTTATTTTATGAAATCATCTCTAATTTGACTACATTCCCTAATGTTCTATGTAGCCGAACGTAAAAAGATGTAAAAGACAAGCATCGTTTACCTACTTGTTGCTTTTAAAAGTGGGTCCACATTTGTGGAATTTCATCGTAAGACGGTTCCATGAACGTGTCAGTAACGAGTGTCAGTACCGGATATGAGGACGGTATTTATTATGTTACGACGTACTGTCACGACTGACCCTTCTCGAGCGTATGATTTACACTGGCCGCATTAAATCGTAACAAGTCCCGTAGTTTCCCACGCAGTCCGATCCGATAAAGCCCTACAGTGTGGCCCACCTTAACCTTCTTAATTTCACCGCCACAGATTAGGAGCAGTCCACGATGGGAGTCCACCTCCTTCGTATCTCGGAGGGCCGGGCGCTGAAAAGTGCCGATGGGAGGACGGCTTCATCATGTCGGACCTTCGGCACACAGAGAAAGGGTTCCGGTGGTCGCCGTGCAGCGTGCAGAGCTTCCATCACTTTTTAAAGTAAGTCATCAGCTTTCATCACCAGCCGGTAGACGTCCATTGCTGGATCTCAAGCCAAAGTAGTTAATATTTTTTGATACTTATTTTAGCATGGAGAAGGTAGACTTTAAGGCCCATAGACAATTGCAATCTCAACACTGCCAATGCGTTGCAAACGCAAGGACTAGGATGGATATCTTCTTTCTTCCACATCGGACCACAACAACGCCAAGTTGCCTTCATAATTTTGCATTTTGCAATTTCCATTTCAGATTTCGAGATCTTTAATAAAACTCGTCTTAATACTTTTAAGGTTTTTTACATGCGTTTTATTTATGGCATTAATTCAGTTTTGTGTACCTAATTGGTTGTTAAATATATTTTTTCATCTTGACGAGGTACCTACTGCTTTAAAGTATCCTTCTAGTAATGCTTTGCTTCGGTCTATCGTGGTTATGAGTATCACCCGTGTACTTTAAGTACATAAAAATCATCAAATTTAACGCCTTATTTATTTGAACTATATTTTGATGTCCCTATGGTCGTCAGGAGAGTAGGTGTATAATATCTTTGGGCCGCCCTGTAAGTATATCTTCAAGTTTGCTCCCTTGTGCCACAGTCTATTCATATACTATCATTGTATTCCAGTGGAGACACGGCGACATGTTTATACAACTCGCCGCATGAAGACGACTCGCTACCGAGGGTGCTGCCAGGCCGGCTACTGACGCTCGACGCTCAGTGCCGCAAGGATAGGGGCACCAGGTAACGTGGTCAATTTAAAAACGGACCGGCTTCAAAAATTACGCTCGTATTTATTAGCGACGTTGACAATTGTGTAATTTTACTAAACACGAAAGAATCCTCACCTACAATTATAAATTAAAATATTTTAGAGCGTATTCAGGTATTTTTGAACATATATTTGATTGTGACATTACACGAAAATCTTGGATGAGACATGAGGAAAGAGACAAGGGTGGACTCAGGGCAATCAAGATCCTATCGAGTTTAAAACATAGGTTAACCCGTAATGGTTGCTTGACTTAAATTAACTATTTAAAGCCAGAACTTAAAATGTATAGCATTTTCTAATATAAATCCTGGATCCAGTCTTGCCGTGTTATTCTCTCTATTTGACCTCGTCTGCATATTTACACTGATTACCCACTAAGTTAATAAATAGATAAACTTTACCTGGCTCTTTAGTCGTACTTCAACACAGGTAACACGATTGAATCAGCCCATCGACACATCATAGTACGAGAAATTATGAACGTACTTTGTACCAACTTTGAGGTATTGAAATAATGTTAAGTACCGAATTAAAATGACTACTGATGCATTTTGGTAGCAAGTACCAAACTTGCTTTCAAACATAGACGAATTATACTTTTCTTTATGTTGGTACGATTGATCAAGCGTCAGATTATTTTGTCACGTAGTGATTAAGTACTCTGTGGGTTGAACATGGTTGTGCCTACTCTTGTGTGTAATCTCTGCCTACTCTTTCCAGCGCGTGTTTCAAGGACGAGCGAGTGTGCGCTCAGCTGTTCTGCTTCGACTCCGCTAGTGGGTACTGCGTCGCGTACCGACCGGCAGCGGAGGGCTCGCCGTGTGGTGATGGACAGGTAATACCATCCATAACGTTATATTAGTCTACATACTGTATACAAGACAGTGCAGGATGTTGGGTTAAGTTGACATGCCCCTCCCCGAGGTCCTAGGCTAACGCAAAATAAAGGAATAGAAATCTATGAAGGGCTTGATTCGGAGGTCTTTAGTTGTCTATGACGAAGTTGTATTTTAACGGGCAACTCAGTCAAGCTCAATATTAAACTTTTGAACACCTTACGTCGAATAAAAATGGGTCACTAACACAACATGTTTGCTATGCTATGAAAATTACAACTTAATTGATACGAAACAAAGCCTCTTTTAATCTTGAACTTGTGACGGCTGTAGCCATCTTGGCATTAGTGGCACGACTTTCTGCTGACGGCCAGAGCCGACATTGGCGTTCAAAAGGTTAATGCGTAAGGTCTGAGATACCAAGGGCCTGTTTTATAAAACTACAAATTACAATTTACAGGTTACAAGTTTCCATTTGACACACCTCGACCAATGACGACCAGCCATTTGAGCAGTGTTGCCAGTTTAGACTTGTAAAATTGTAACTTGTAGCTTTATAAAACGTGCCCCAAATGGGTTGCCAACCTACGAACAACCTATCAAACCGTATGCCTCTTTTCATGTTCCAGTACTGCATAAACGGTAGATGTATAACGGAGCACGAGAACATCATACCGGACTACTCGCAACACACGCCGAGCTACGTGCGTCCCGAGACGAGCCCGTTCTACGGAAATATTACCAGGTCTGTGTTGCCAATTTCAGTTCATTAAAGATAAAGATTTCGTATGGTAACATTTAAATTGTGTCACACTAGCTAATATCGAAAAACTTTTAACAACCACAGTACTTTTTACTTACAATGTTTAGAATCTGAATGTACACGAATAACCTAGTAAATACACACATAACTGTTTTTTTTAAATAAATTTAAAGTTTTCCTAATCATAATTACCGTTACCCATGTTAAGCAAGTTCTTAGTAATGGGCTTTCCATCGTATTGGTGAGTTCATAACATAAACGAATTGTCCGTAACTAACATATGTGACGTTATCTATGAAAAAGGACCTTATTGTCGATGGCGCTTCCGCCATTATTAAAGATGCCCCGATATAAATACAAAGTCGCGTGACGCAGTGCGGCGTAAGCGCCATCGACAATAAGGTCCCTTTACATAGATAATGCCACAAATACTTATCTTTAGATAATTTAGAAGCATATCATACAAGATTTTTTAAATTATATTTATAATTTAAGCTCAATATTCACAATGCTGACACTAAAATGAGAACACCCACACACTCTCATTCAAGTCAGTATGTGTAACACATTCACATCGATACGCACATATGAACTAATATGTATTGTTTTACAATAGTTACGAAGAGACGACACAGCCAATCGTACCTAGTACATCGACGACATACAAACCGTATCAGACTTACAAGACCACAAATTCAATATATACCACGACAACAACCACAGAAAGCCCATACAAATACTTCTTTTACACAACAAGCAAGCCCGTAGAATATACAACAAAAACAGCTGTCACTGTCCAGAGCAGTACTTATCCACCATCGATAAATAAATATTCAATATCAACGACAAGAAGTCCGTACGATTTCCACGATTTCTTTTCGAGAACGACGAATGTCGACAGAAGCGAACCGAAGCGTGGATTCTACAGTAAAGACGAATTCGAGAATTACTTCGGACGGTCGACAACGAAGAATCCGTATGAGAAAGGAGTGCGGTCGAGTTACAAGTTCGGGACGCATTATTCGCAAGCGAAATCGAGTGACAATTCGATAAGGCCTGACGCTAATGTCCAGCAAGTACAAATAGAGCCGGCGAGGTTTTTATTCTCGTACCAAAGGAACCTGACGACAGGGGAGATCGTACGACAGTAGTGCCAAATAACACTTATTGGTAAGAACGGGTTTCATCTGGCAGCATTGGACTCATTCTTCTGTCACACATCAGATCCTACTCTCAAAATCCAAGTTCGAAATGACTAGCCCTGTTTCTTTTTCTTGTCATGTGTGAAGTGGGACTAAGGCATCGGAAGTTTCGAATTTCTCCACCAGTTTCTGTTACATAGTTCATTGTCTTCTTTACTTACTCATTTGAAACATACACCAACTAAAAATTGCAGTTCGATATTTACTACTTTACAATGGTGATTATATTGTATCTAATATGATTACAATTGTAAAATGTAAAGTCGAATTGGAATTAGAATCGTGTACATAATCAGCCACATTACGATCGTATACATCGTTACATTACATTGTGAATGCCTACATGTTTGTACATAACTTATCTTATCAGTAGGGCTAAGCAAAAAGTAATCTGCGAAAGTTAACAACTAGAGATTAGAAACAACCAGAAAGTTTGAAGGATTAAGGATGAGAATTGAATGTCTTGGATTCCTGTAACATTTTCTAACATTCGCAGAATACGCTTGTCAAGCTTAACTCTACATTCTGTTTTCTACATCATGTTTTTAATATTTGTACATATTATAAGTAAGTATACAAACTACTAGAATAGAAAAAATGTATATACCTAATTCTATTTGGTTCTGCTATCCACCACCATACCGAATCTGAAAAATGACATAATATTTTAAGAATCTTTTTAAAGTACAGCTACACCAGGAATTTTTCACGGCTATTTAAATTAGCAACGAGTATCAATCAACAAGGTCTTACTCTAATTTCTTGTGAAAGAACGGGACGTCGTTGGATTACTAGATAAAAATGTGTCGAGAAAAATCACTGGTGTGCATTTTTACGTTGTAAATTACCTACCTACTTTCTAGATTTTTTACCGTATTTTCTATTGCAAATATAAGCATAAGGTTCCTCCTAAAACTCCAATTTGCACGAAACCTATTTAGCTTGGCTGAAATTGCACTGCGTCAATATGACTGTATTAGTTGGGCTGGAAAAAACTATTTCAACTTGGTTTGTCACGAATTGTAGATTTTTGTTGGATTCGGCGAAAATATACCTCAATAGAAAAAGGAATTTACAAGATGGGGGAATATTTCCTACCATCATACTGTAATCTTCACTTATTCAAGTTAATGTGAAAATCAAATATAGATGGCGCTAAATCTAAAATTAATATATTAAGTGCTGCCATCTATTGGTAGGTTACAAAGTTATTTCGCAAATACATATTAAACAGCACTTATCCCAATCAACCCTTAATTTTGTAAAAATATTTTTCTCAAAAATGTATGAAAATGTTGACATTACTATCTACATATTGAGACGCGAAAGACATAGTTTACTGACAGATCTCAAATTAAAAAAAAAAAAACTTTGCGTGCTCGCTACACAAGCCCGCAATGTTGCATACAAATTCCATTACTATCTAGCTTGTAACTTTTTTAAAAGTGAAAAAGCCCATAATAAAATGAGAGACTTGTGTCTTATACATCCAAATTTTATTTGAAACATAACTTTTTTATCTGTGACTGGAATAGCTTATGTTTTTTTTTAAAACAAAGCTTGCGATTTTCCTTGTAATAATCAAAAAGGCGGTAAAGAGTGATAGTTTTTTCACATGAAGTTTGTTTGTATGCAATTAAAAAAATGAGTTCAAGCGATGAAGATTTTACTCCAACACAAAAAAAAACATGCCATTTTTGAGAAAAGCACTATATTTGCCTCGGCAGGAACAGCAATTGCGGGCTTCGTATTTTTAAACGGACTCGCAAGCTCGTCCGTTTAAAACAATACTCGGCCCGCAATTGCCTACTTCCATGCCTAGGCAATAATGTACTATTTTTATTCAACCCTAATTGATTTTGAAACAAAATAGAAAAAAGCGAACATTATGGTATGTTCACTATAATGAACATTCAAGTTATGGGTTGTCTTTATCAACCGACCAACTTATTCATAGCTACTCATACACGAAAGCGTAATCATCCACAAATAGAGGAAAATTGCAACTAACGTTACATAATAACAATAATAACAATGTGACTTTACCACTGCTCACAAAGATCAAAACCAAGTGATGGTCCCCATAGTTTAGAGGTTGGCAACATGATCCCATTTAATAGCCAACATCTGGGGCCAGTTTATCAAGCGCTTGTTACTTGTATTATAATCGGAAATCTCTTTCTAACAATAGGCATGTATTAAAAAGAGACTTCTACTTGTATCACAAGTTACAAGTTTTGATAAACGGGCTCCAGGGGCCTGTTTTATAAAGCTATAAATTACAATTTACAAGTTTCCATTTGACACAACCTCAACCAATGACGACCAGCCATTTGAGCAGTGTGTTTAGACCTGTAAAATTGCAACTTGTACTCGTAGCTTTATAAAACGTGCCCCAGGAGTGCTAGGGGTGGTTGCCTTTGTTGCCACTAAAGAATATTGTAATTTCACCTGTCACCACATCAAACTCTTTTATTAATGCAAAGCTATAATATAATTTAACGTACCATCAAGGAATTAAAAATTTTCGTTAGTTTCGCATAATACGTACCTAAATTACCCGTATAATAATTTCCCGCCGTGACACGCCTAATGGCGCTTGGAAAATGTATAAGCCGAAAGTTTGACGTGTTATGTCAAACTGCTAAACGTTTAAATTCTTCTGGATTAAAACCACTACATAAGCTATACTTTAATATTATATTAATACATATTAATACGTTTCAGCAGCCGCCACTAGCGAACGAGCGGGCCGAACAATGAAGACTGCCTAGCTGGATGCCACTACGAGCCTGGGCCTAGCTTAGGTCATGGCCTATGCCTAGCCTAGCCTATCGAGATAGTCGATTCCAGCCTCTAATAGAACCTACATTATTGTGAAACGAACGCATATCCCGTAGAAGAATAAAAATACAATAAATAAATCCAAGCAGATTGTTATTTGCTTGTTTTTATTTTAAATATTCGGGTAGTTGTGGGATGGCGTTGCGTGTGTGTGTCAAGATAAGTGTCTGAAGACGAAACTTTGTGTGTCTGACACTGTGTGTGATATTACAATGTGATTGTGTTTATATTAAAAGTCTATAAGTACACTAGGTTAATAATTTTGTAAAAATGGACGATTTTTTTTATGGATTAACCGACAAATCGGTTTTTGGATTCATTGTAGAAATACTCCTTAGACTACTTTTTAAAAGGTTGTAATAATAGCCTCTTATAAGGATACATAAAAGAAACTGCCACGAAGTGCCTTTTATACAATTACTTTTAAGATCGATATTGTAATAAGTTTTATATGTATTTGACTGTTAAAAAAAAACTATAGCGCGACTGGATCGCAGCCTTTACTATGTTTCTACATACATCGAAGTCTCATTAAAACTTTGAACAAACTATTTTCATGATAAAAGCATCATATAATTTTAAAATTATTATTAATTTAAGTCTCTAAAAATTATTTATGGCACTTAGTACTTTAATAAAAAAGTTACCATAGAATTAAAAAGTTGTCTACGACTATCACATCACTTGCCGTGAACGTTACATCACTACCTATTTATTATGTTCAAACTATTTATGTATAATTTTTATTTTAGTTTCTTCAGAAATTGTTTAAATATTAAGAAAAAATAGAAAATAATGAAAGTGAATTGCAGTTTGTTTTTAAACACTCCTAAACTATAGCCTATGCACTAATGATAGGTATGTATAGTCAAGGAAATTGATTTCTATAGCAGTTTGACATAACACGTAAACTAGCCGTGTGACCCGACTAATGACACGTGGAAGATGTATAACCCGGCGAATTAAAGTATTATATCAAACTGCTAAGCAAATTCCCCGACTGTACAATCAGCTAAATGGAACCCTGACCCATACCTCAATTCCTGACCCACGATAGAACCGTGTCATAGTGACTATAAAAATCAAATCTTAAGAAATCTTAAATTATTATTTTGCCAAGCTAATCTGCGGTAATAGGTACTATACCAAAATCCTAACGTAAACCGGCGCACGTTCGCTGTGATTATTGCGTTTTGGTTTAAGTGTAGGTATTTTTATCAATAAAACTTACCCTAATATTACTGTTTACAAGAGTTCTAATTCATATTTTTAAGAAATAAGTTAAAATAACGAAATAATCAAGATGGGAACTGTCAGATTTTGGTCTTTAACCTTTTGAACGCCATACGTCGAATACAAAATGTGCCACCCACACGCCAAACATGTTTGATATGCTATGCAAATTACACCTTATTGCTACCAAACAGTCTCTTTTAATCTTGAACTCTTGTCGGCTGTAGCCGACGTGGCGTCAGTGGCACGACTTTTAGTTGACGGCCAGAGCCGACTGTGGCGTTGAAAAGGTTAATTAGATTTTCGAGTATAAAAGGTGGCTAATTGCAATGCAGTAAGTAGTTGAAGCATTCTATACCCTATTAGTAAACATATAAAATTTAAAATTCCTCTACTACTACTATGCAGTTAGCTGCCTTCTTTGTTATAACTGCCGTGCATTCCCCATGTCATGCAGTTGTCATTTTAGTTCAAAATAAATATTGTCGAGTCGGCTTGCTAAAGGGAGCCTGTACACGATCAACTTTTTAAGTCAATGTGTGGCTGGCAACTATTGCCGTCTTACTCTTATTTCGTATGTTAGAGCAAGATGCGTATAGTTGCCGGCCACAAATTGCTGTGAAAATGTTGCTCGTCTAACCGGCCCTTAAGGCTCGACCTGCTAACCACAACTCCGGCAATCTCCTATTTTCCGGACCTCTACAATAATGCACAGGGTGGGCAATCGCAAAATGCAATTTTAAAAATTTAAACAATCAAATCAATGTATTTTCAAATAAACAATATATACTTTGAATTAGAAAAAAAAAACGTTTTAAAAATTAATCCTCGAGATGTCGCCCGTTGCGGTCGCGGCACTCTAATAGCCTTGTTTGTAAATTTTGAAAACCCTTTATTAAAATTTGCATAGATATTGTCTAGATTTCTTGACCAATGTTCTCCTTTAACTCTGAAGGCCCTGCAAAGATGCACTACGCTAACTAACGTTTCTATTCGATTCGTTTTTAAACCAATCGCGTCACTGGGAGATGACGTGATACGAAAAGTCACGTGGTCTACCAGTGACGCGATTGGATTAAAAACGAATCGAATAGAAACGTTAGCTAGCGTAGTGCATCTTTGCAGGGGCCTCAGATGTGGTTGATGGATTATTCGAGTAGGTACACTTTACTCTTCAAGTAACCGCCCGATAAAAAGACGTCGTCTGGAGTTAAGTCAGGGTTCTTTGGAGGCTAAGCAATATCACCTCGCCTCGATATAAATTTTTGAGGAAACATTTCTTGCAGAACTAGCATGGTCACGTAAAAAAAAACAATTCAAAATGCTCGATGCTCTCCCGTATAAGGCACCATTTTGATTAAAAATTTAAAAAACACTTGACAATGCCACCTTTCTCGTTCGTCTAGGTTTTTATCACGAAAGAGGTGTCGTATTATCTCAAGAAACTGCGGGTGAGTCATACTTGTAGTTGAAATGCATATAGACACGCGTTCTTGTGTGCGACTGTAACTAGTGAGCCTTATTTTAAGGTGACAAGATTCATATTTCTTTACAAACGTTCAGTATTTTATCTACACACATAATAAGTCCTGTATTATGCGTTCAAAACCCGTAGGCAATGACCAGCATTACCTGTGGTAGTAGTTGACAGCGATGACAGCTGTTAATTTTCGAAGATGTTTCAAATTTGGATCTCATTACCTTACAATATTCGATAACATAATTTCAAAATTACGTTACAGCTGTCATCGCTGTCACTTACTACCGCAGGTAAGGTATTGCTGGTCATTTGCCTTTCGGCTGCTGAACCCATCTTAGAGTACTTATAATATGTGTGTAGATAAAGTATTGTACGCGACGGCATTACGCAACCGTCACGTAAAGTACTATTGTTGGTACAAATAAATTTATAAAACAATTTCAGTCCCAACACCTTTATTAAATTTTGTCTCATAATATAAAAGATATCATGTTCCTTCAGGGTCACCTAGAAATAACAATAAATAAAATACAACTAATATTGTGCGTTTACCGTAAATGCATAATATGCATGCGCTGGCCCACCTTTTCAACACCATTGACGGATGCAGGATGTAGTCGTCAAAGCATTCTATACCCTATTAGTAACCACATTCAATTTAAAATGCTTATACTATTACTATGCAGTTAGATTCCTTCTTTGGTAACTCGGCAGATCCGCACCACTGCTTCAAGCTAACAACGGACGTTTTCGTCATAATTGCCAGCGCAAAATAGACTCCAGGGTCTATGAGGTAATGTTGATATTCGCTCTGGTTTTATGCTATCATTGGCGTGTGAGTTAAGTCTTTTGTATATAACATAGCGTTGAAAAGGTTTAAAAACTACATTATACCATACCATATTTACAACATACTTCGAATCATCGTACATTGACCCCATCCCCATCTCTTTAGCTCGCACACAAATATGTATAATGCCGTCGCGCTCGCACGTTGCAGTTTAAGCAGGATAGCAACATATTTGTGTGTGAGTAACAGGGACAAGTTATGAAAGTATAAGTATTAAAAATAATCTCGTACTTATAGCTCAAACTTGACAGATCATTTAGAATGGATACAAAAAAATAATTCGTCATCAATTTAATCCTTAAAGTATGTCTTGTCACATTCTGACAAATTCAAATGTCACATTGAAAGATAATGCCATAGCATATTTTAAGTTTTTTTATTGTTGTTGAGCCAGCGCAAATATTATTATTACTGGGCTAAAATAAAACTTAACTAGTTCAAACATTTTCAGGAATATGTTCCTTTTCTACACAATGTATACTTAAGAGCAATAAATAATATTAAATCTTAAGGTAAGTCCATACACGACAAGAAGATAAACAAATCTTGAAAAAACCACTGAATTGTGTCCCATTTAGCAGTTCTTTTAAATATACATAAAATAATTAGAAGTTAGCATATAATTTATATGATACATAAATATATTTTACTTAGTTCATACTCATAAACAAAAAATACCAACAGTCAAAATGGGACACTTTTATATTATGAGTAAAAATAATTATGCTTATACCCTAATGTTGTTCAATTTAATATTATTTATTACAAAAGCCGTGAAAACGCTTGCAGCGGTAGCGCCGCGGTGTCGTACCTTTTGTAACGTTCAAATTTGTATGAAAGACGCCAAATTAAACTGGCCTTTTGCGCGATTCCGCTCCCGCGCCGCTACCGCTGTTAACGCTTGCAGCTTAAGATTGAATGTTTAACCAGATTTGATAGGCACGGGGCTCGCGGTGACGTTTTTCGCAAGGAGCCTCACTAGCATACCGACAGAGAGCACGAAGACTATGCCCGCTGGCATGAATTTTTTGCTGTTGTAGAATCTGGAAGAAATTATACGTATATTACATTTCTTTCGAACATATCTATAGCGACAAATATGGCGGTTTACTAAAGCGCAGGCGACACGAATAATTTCGTACATTGACCCACCATTGCTCATCATGGATTGTAAACCTTTTCCGTATAAGGCACTTGTTCCACCACCGTCGATGAGTGGGAAGCGAGTAGAGCCAGCGATCAACTATTAATATACGTGTTTCCTTTATTGACAAGGGATCTATATTTTTTGTTGGGACAAACTATTAACTATTAATATACGAGGGCCACACCGAAATGATCGGGAATTGAGTACTTGGGATTGACTAAGCATAAAACCTTTTTTTTTACGTGAGTACTGGCCACTTACAACCGTAATGACATTTATACAATTTTAAAAAAGCTCGTTTTTTTTCGTAATGCCAGTTTAAATTTGACAAGACGATAGGCAAAATGGAAAATTTCCGTGCCATAATTTTCACAACTTTCGTCGAGGGTTATTTCAAGATGAATGTCTCAGTTAGCTTGTTTCCATATACAGGGTGTCTGGAAAACCTTTGGAGAAATTTTAACAGTAGATAGGGTGGATGATTTGGATTATCCCTATAATGGTAACTTTTTTTTAAGTTAATATTTGACTGAGTTACAGGCTAACTTATCATCGCCTTTCCTGACGATGCTCTCAGTGTGCCCCATCTTAACTACTTCATTCATAACATGTGTCACAACGTAATGTAAATAAACAAGTTGTTCCCTATCAACAATGTTTCTAATCATGGTCAAAAGCTCAATGGTGTTTAGAACACAGACACATTATTCTGTAATAATGAAAAGACGGTCTCTGATAAAAGCTATAATGTGAAATAAGTAATTTAAAAATTAAACTTACGATTACGATTATTACTCACACTCTTCTCACACTCACTCAGCTAAAATAGCACTTGTACTCGTACATTAGACTTATTTTACGAGATCGTGAATCATGGATTTATTTTATTGATTTTCCCTACTATCAAGGAGTAATAAGAATAAAAAACACAATAATTAAAACGAATCATTAAGTTGTGATTGTGCTTTGACAGTTTGACATAGTATTTTTTTAAATCTTTTACTATTGAAAACTCTTTATGAAAAGAGGTTTCTTTTGTAAAAATAAAATCGTTCCTACACGTTATGTTTAATCAGAATTCATTTAAAGCTGGCATCATATATGTTGTTGAAAGAGTTTCGTATCCTAGAAGAATGAGAACCGTGTAAGCACAAAACGACAAGTGACTTTTTTACGTCTATGCGAACACCTTTGGTTCCTAGGTGTTGACGATGCGAGATCGCCCCGCTAACGCAACGCCTTTCTGCACGTCCGTGCGAACGTAGCCTTATTGAACGCTCTAAGTCCGGAATATGGAATGAATATGTATGTGTTATGTAAGTACCTACTACGTACGTATATCGATTCCATGATTCCATGGCCTGGGAAAGGCCGGTCTTTTTTTTTCTCTATGCCAAAGTCCGATCATACAAATTTAATCAATTATGCGACAGCCTTTATATTCGGACTGTTAGCTATACCGCGCGACGAATACCATACAGATCAATACGGACAGCAATAACCGGATCGTTCATTTCATATCCATCCGAACTTTCAGCAGTCTATGACAGTAGCCATTTATCAAAGAATTGAGCTTGTTCTAGGATACGAAAACCTTTCAACAACGTGTATGATGCCAGCTTTAAAATTTATGGTTGTCATTAGATGTCAGGTAAATTAAATTTCAGATTTTCTAGTCTGAATAAGTAATAATAATAGTCTGAATTAATTTTGCTGTAAAACAATAAATGGGCTATTTTAGAGCAGAAATAAGGTGAATGTTTAGATCTCGACATTAATATGAAACAGACGATACGATCAGAGCTCGGCAGAGCGTGTTCCAACAGATCTAGTGAACATTACAAAACCCGCTAAAATGTACAATTGTAAAAACGAAAATACAGTGAGTTGCATTTTTTTTTTTTGTAATTTGATTTTTGTTTACATGGGGCGAACTGTTTACATGGAGCGAACTGTTTACATGGTATGTAAACAATCAACCAACGTATGGTCTCAGGTCATTGACCTTGAACTTAGACTTTTGACGTTAGTTACTACGAACGTTTGGATTAGTATAGCATCAATATCAAAATGTCAAGGTCAAGATATCGGCTGCGATACATCAAGTAACAAAATGAATATAATTAAATCTTCTTTTTTTTTACATTAACAGAAACAAAAATGAACCATACCCCCGTGATCAGAATCGTGCGAACTATTACCGCGCCAAATATCTCCAAAGGTTTTCCAGACACCCTGTATAATGTGGAATCACCAAGCCAAACGAGTATTTATCGCTGGTATTGGGAGTTTCGACGACGTCGTGCCTCTCTCAGCACCTCGGCACCGTACATTCTAGTGGTCGACCAAAAACAGCAGAAACGCCTGAAAACGTGACGGCTGTGCAAAAAAATTTACATGATGATCGACATGTGACATACGAACAGATTCACGCTTTCATAGGGATTGGAATGACCGCAATTCAAAATATTTTGCATAATGAGTTGGGCGTCAGAAAGTTAATTTCCCGCTGGGTACCCCATAATTTGTCTGAAGAGCAAAAGGCGGCTCGTGTTGAGAGGTGTCGCTCTACTCTAAAACGCTTCGATGGAGGGAAGTCAAAACCTGTCTATAACATCGTCTTAGGTGACGAATTATGGATTTATACCCGAAAGAAAATATCAGTCGGCAGTTTGGGTCCTCGAAAGCGAGGTGAAGCCAACGAAAGTGGTGCGTTCCCGTAGCGTATTGAAGAAAATGATTGCTCCGTTTGATTCCAAAAAAGGACATGTGGCCACAATTCCTTTACAGGAACATAGAACGGTTACCGCTGATTGGTACTACGGTTTGTTTGCCAGAAACGATGACTGAACTCCGTAGAGGTAATGGTGCACGCCGCATCATCACCACACCACGACAATGGGCTTCCATACCGCTCGAAAACAAAAAAGTTTTTGAACCAGGAAAACGTAGAGTTAATGTCTCATCCTCCATATAGTCCTGACTTGAGTTCTTAAGATTTTTTTACATTCCTATAAATTAAGAATTTCTACAAAAGCGGCAGAACAAGCGTATAAATCGGCCATTTTGAAAAAGTCCATTTCAGTGTCGAGTTACTCCTTTAATAACTGGTTCGAAAGAATGCAAAAGTGCATGAATTGCAAGGAAGAATACTTCAAATAACAATGAAATATAATTTAGGTACTTGTAGTTTAGCGACCATTTCGGTGTGCCCCTCGTAATTGTGTCTCTTTTATTGAGACGGGATCTATATCTTTTGTTCTTTTCTTTAGCGTGCAAATAGTTAATAGCTAATCGCTTCCTCGCCGGCAGTGGGACAAGTGCCTAATACGGCGCTCCACAGTAAAGGTCAATGTACGAAATTCTTCGTCGTCGGTGTCCGCACTTTAGCAAGTACCATCTGTACTCAATGTGTTTAGGTACGTAACTAAAAGTAAACAAACCAAACCACGTGGTTCTGTTAAACAGATAATAAAAACTCTATTGTCGAGCTATCTCTCTTGTATTTCTGCTTTTATTGCCTGACAAAATATATCACGTGGTGTTTTTGTTTACGTTTAGTTCATTACCAAAACAAATGGAGTGTAGTCATAACTAGTAATTTTGCTCTAATATGCACTTAAGCTTCTATAGAATAAGTACCTGTATCCCATGAGACCTCCCAACGCAGTAGTTGTACCCAGCATCAGAGTATAGTTCGTCGGGTCTCTGCTAATCTGATAAGCACCAATACCTGTAACGAACAGATACAAACCCTTATAGTGACCTTTCAGTTAGAGCTTGCAGTACCGGGATTTTCGGGCCCGATTTTGTTTGGGCTAGCGGTATTCTTATATGGATGTCTTGGACCACTACAGAATACAACGTACAGAATACAGGAAACTTATAGAAGCGTTTAAGATGTGTTATTACAGGCGAAAGGCTAGAAATTAGTTGGGCTCAGAGGGTTCCCCTATGATGAGGTCGTGCGTGCCGGAGAGGGCCGAGCTGATTACTTTTTAATTTTCGAGATGTTTTAATTTAAAATACAAAGCAACACTCATGGCGCTTAAGATCAGTTCAAAGAAGTACGAAGAACAAATCCGAACGCACATCTCATTCAATTAACTTCTGGTTGACCGTAATGGCCAGCCAGTTCAAAGCAGACTCTTCAGATTCTGAACTCCTGGTAATAGGATGACTAAACACCCTCATCTGAATGATTGTCAAATTAGAACAGCTTGACGAACTGGATTTGTTCATAGGATTTTCTTCTTTGGATTGCTTCTGCATCGATCATGCGAACGCTCAAGTAAATGCTCAAGTCTAAGCACCTTATGAAAAATCAAAGACACCTCAACTTTCGAGTTCGGATCATCCATTTAGTCGCTCGGGACAAGGAACCATACATATATTACATACCTAAATACAAGTCAAAAACATTACCCTTTCTTGGGCAGTCGGGTACAACTTACCTAAGATTGAGCCGAAAATGAGACCAGCGCCGAGGGACGGAATAGATCCTGAAATTATAAAATTGAATATTATAATATAGGCTAAAACAATGTGTCACTCCCAGGGCCCGTATTATGGTCACCTTTATTTATGTCGGTGGATAAAGCATCCGTCACTCTCGCACTTAAATACTGGCCGGAAAGTGACAGACGTTTTATCCACGACCATAATAGCACAGTATAGAGAACAGTAGATCGTCTTCGAACAAAGGGACATCGCGCGGCTTGCGGCTGTGGGCGGGGCCTGTGGCGGGACGAACCAATACGAAACGAGATCTTTGGGGGATTTCGAGGGAACTTTGTCGGGGCCGCGGCGTCATTGCGTTCGGTTACGTTTTGTTTTAGCGCGCGTACTTAGCTATCGAGCGACAATGTCGCTGCGGAAAACTCTTAAATATTGTTTTGTATACGGATGTCTAAACCTAGTTTAGGTAGGTACAACTATATCCAGATTTAATAAAAGGTATTTCGTACCGGCCTGCCTATAGTATACCTAGGTGAAATAAATACGTATTAAGTAGGTAATTTAAGTTATTGAGTGTGACGTGACAGGTAACATGTGACGACGTGGATGGCCTAGGTAGTTGGTAGTGACTAAGTAAGTAGTGACCTTGCTTACGAAGCTAGCCGTCCTGGGTTCGATTCCCGGTCAGGGCAAATATTCGTGTGATGAGTGCGAGTAGGTATTTTTTTGTTTCTGAGTCTTGGGCGTTTTATATGTACCTATGTAGTCATATTAAGTATGTATTTTTCACTACATAAGTATGCTTATCGTTGCCTAGTACCCAAAGCACAAGCCTAAAACCAAAGCGAGCGGCCAATGCTCTAAGGAAGCCGCGCGGCGACGGCGCGTGCCCCCAATACTTAATAGTTAATAGGTACCTAAGTAGTCAAAGGTAGCCGCCTTGCGCGAAAGCGGTATTATCAAAAGGTCGAAAAGGAATTTACATATCACGTCACATACCTATAAAAAGTATGTAAGTAAAATAATTTAAATTTGGTACTTAGGTACCTACCTAACAATATTTATACTTACTTTAGGTTTGTGTAATTTATGAAAATTAACATGATTATAAATCACAGTATGGCCAAGTAGGTGACTAAAATTGAAAAACAAGTTTGGACAACCCTGACGCCCGAGCGGCAATTGGTATCAGAATCTTCTAAAGGGCCGGAGTCGAGCTACTTTTCTATTTATACTATGACTGTGTCATTGGCATTTCGTTTGAAAATTCTTCCTATTTGCTGTACTATTTCATTTATAAGGTCACTGTGACACAGTTCTATGGTGGGTCAAAGTTCAATTTGGCCGATTGTACATTGAGATCATCAGATTATTTGGAATTAAGCTGAATCAAATGTTTATATTTGTAGTACCGACGACCTAAGATAGTTCTTGGTACGCAAACTTAAATCTCTGATCATGTGCTAATGAGTTAATAATTATCAAATTAGTGTTATCCTCGTAAGGCCCAGTGTGCAATAGAATGTACATAATCAAGGCAATTTAATTTGAACTGTGTTGCAATGGGTATAAGGTTTATTTTCCTATCTTCAT
This sequence comes from Acleris literana, assembly GCA_946894065.1. Taxonomy (NCBI): domain Eukaryota; kingdom Metazoa; phylum Arthropoda; class Insecta; order Lepidoptera; family Tortricidae; genus Acleris; species Acleris literana. The sequence continues at coordinate 4,493,400 of OX335688.1, read as the reverse complement.
TAACTGAAAATGGCATTATCTAACAAACGTAATTGAACTTTATTGCCTTGATGGTAGATTCAAAGTCCCACTTACAGAAAACTCCCTGTTTGTAATATGGTGGGCCTTACGAGGTTATCAATATGAAGGCGTGTTTGACGTTGTGTTTGTTATCTTTGTCCAATTAGGAACGCAGTACTAATAATTATCATCATGTCAGTTGAGACACGTCGACTGGATCTGGCCTTCCTCAAAGATCTCGTCACCGATCGGTCCTGAATCAAGCGGTTCCTATACTACATTATTTTACCACTTAGTTTTATCATCCACTAGCTTCTGCCAGCGACTTCGTCCACGTAGATATCGATTATCGTTATTTCCTCGGTAATCACCCTGGATTCGAGGACAATTGTTCGGTAAAAGAGTATTTTTTGTCGTAACGTGGACTAAACAGAAGTACACGGGGTTGGCTTCACGCGCTTCTGCCAAGTCCAGCTTCAAAGTAAATTTACGAATATAGAAAAGTTATGGGTAGACAACTGTTATAATAGAAAACTAGAAACAGGTGGCTCAAGACATTTCCTTCCCACAGGTTGTGTCATGATAATATTTATGTTCAGATAACAATGGCAATTCAAAACTTGACTTCTCATTGTTCATGTCATATTTATAATCACAATGATTGAACTGGCCGGGCCGTAGGGTAGAGCAAAATGGGTGTTATTTTAACATAAAAAAATATCTGAATTAAGGAATATATAGTTGACCAAGAAGCCCTTTACAAATTCCGAAAACTAAGCATATTAAGGTACAAGAATAGGGAAAATGCACGGATTTTTTAAAACGCATTTCTTTAACGTCCATTCGCTTAGATAGTGTCGCTACAATCACACATATTTGCGGTTATTGTTATAAAATACGAATATAATTCGAAGTAAACTGCCAAATTCACTTTCGGCGTAACACCCGCAAGAGAATTTGGTAGTTTACATGGAATTATATTCGTATTTTATGACAATAACCGCAAGTACGTCTGAGTGTAACGACACTATCCAAGCGAATGAACTATACAAAATATGAAAATAGAGGGATCAACAAAAGTGAAATTAAAATTAAAATCGGCCAGGAAGTACGGATGATACAAGCATTTTAAACTGCTAATTGGACAGCGATTAGACAGAGAGATCCGATATGCACAGTGACGTCATGTAACAGGTCGGCCATATAAACTCCATATTAAATTCTGTTTTGCTAGAAAGAGATAGGACACAAATCTTTGTTGGCTTATACCTATCTCAAATTGGTTATTTTTATAGCTTTTCAAAATTTTTCTCAACTGTTTGTTACATGAATCAACTTATATTGAATCTGTTAAAAAAAACATGAATATTCCCTTTTGGCGAAGGAGTTTCAAGTTGACTATATATATTTATAAAAAACTGGCCAATTGTACCATTCTTGTATGGTGTCCTCCTTTAACAATTAACATACTTTATTTTTAATTTCATTTAGTTACAAAATCATATTCTACTCTCACCTCCTTAAATTAATCATTATAAAGCACCCATTTATTTCTGACTATTTCTGCTATCATAGACTCTTAACCCATTGAGTGCCAGCTACAGAATATTATGTACCTGGTAAACATTATTGCACACATAATATTTCAAAAGTTTTTTTTAATTTAACAGAAACGTCTGTTACAGACAAACTATAGTTTGTTAATAAACAACGATAGGCGTCAGGTTACCCACCATGTATGAAAAAGCAAGCGATTACTAATTTTGTGGATCTTAAGTACCTAGGGTCTTGGTGGCATAATTGGTAATGCACCTGCATCAGTTCGGAGAGCCAGAGGAGATGTAGGTTAGAAACCTGCCTAAGACGGACGATTTTTTTTCGCTTTAATATAGTTTATAATATTTCAAAGCTAGCAGTCAACGGGCTGAAGTGTTTTTCCTTTTACAACACAGCTACACATAACTCTTTATAATAAGTAAACTAAAATTACACATCCTATAAAATATAATTTAATGTAGTTGTTTATTTTGGTCTAGATAACAAACCTTACTCTGCTAACAACCTAAACCAAAGAAACATATACAATACTAGAGGACGCCCATGACTTCGTACGCATAGAAATAGTTTCCTGTACTTCCCCTATTTCAACCCTTTAGGGGATAAATTTTCAAAAATCCTTTTAGTGCTCACTTTCATCATGAAAGAAACCCCTGTACCAAATTTCAAGTTTCTAGGTACAGTAGTTTCGGCTGTGTGTTGATATATAAGTCAGTGAGTCAGGTTTGCCTTTTATATATATATAGATAGATTATGTAAAGATAGTAATAACATTTATTAGGTGTTGTCTATAAAATTCAATAAAGGAAGTACCAAAGTCCTTCAGTTTTATAATTTACTTTACAACTTCAAAGCATAAGGTGTCAAACAACATAAACAGCAAAATCCTGTTACATTATTTACAACAATTCTATGATTCTTTTGTTAAATTCATCTCAACATCAAATTTTATGTAATACACTGGTTAAACACTGGCCTTACCTTACCTACACTACTATGAAAGTTCATGTTACAAAATATTTGGGGTACAAATATGGTACCAATGGACAGCATTACCTAGGTTAACTTTCGTATAATTGCAAAAATTGCATTTGTTTTATTAATAAATAGTAGATAAGAAATATTTTTTTTATGGTAACAATATTTTTTTCTAATGATTTGAAAGGAGCAAGTGCCAAATATTTTTGAAATAATTTGCTAATTAACTTTACGTACCTACACCACGAACATCTATATTTTTAAACCTCTAGAAACTTCCAATTGTTCCAGAAAACAAATAAAGAATAAATTATCACAATAAATACGAACCTGCTTTTGCGTAACCCATAATGCCGCCAGCGGCAACGGTAGCGGCATAAGCGAATCCGAAAAAGTCGACACCCATGTTTGTTCTTTTAATATTTGCAAAATCGATTAAATTGATCTTATTCAATTTTTTTATCTTATCGAGCCTGAACAGTACCTACAATGACCACAATTATTTCAAAATTGACAGTTTGACGTTTGACACATTGAACGTAGACTGTATGTGTATGTGTATATAGAGCAAAGTGAGTGAGGGAGGCGCATGTATTTTAAAGCAAAAAAAAAAAAGTTGTTCGAGTCACTGTTAAACCGGCTCGTACCTACTTAAGTTCTGACAGAGTGAAATAAGAAGAATACCTACATTGAGGTTACACAAAATGTGTTCCTATTTATTTTTAAATTGTAGGATAAACCGGTGACAAGAATATCATTCTTAATTACATGTATTAAGTTTCATTTTCTTACGAATAGGTATAAAAAAATGTTGAACCATTATCTTCTTTCTTTAGCTCAAGCATGTTTAGAGTTTCAATCAAACGTCAAAATCCCAAATCACAGTTTTCAAAATTCATCAAAAATAGTTTCTAAATAAAACACATCTATCAGGCAAAGTAACCACACCCGTTGCACACGATTCAAATTACCAGTTGATACGCAAATTCTGCGTTGATAATGTCCAATAACAAAATTTCGTCATAATTTGTTATCAATACGTCATTCCTACTTCTTTCTCGGCTTAAAGTTATGAGTTTCACTGTGCAAGGCCACGGTTTAGTTGTTCAGTGTTGACTGGAGCGTTTGGTCGCTTAGGAGTCTGTTTGAAAACGTCCGATCGCTTTTCAGTTTTTTTTTTTAAAGTGAATTAGACCGGCAACCTTGGTGCGGGAAGGCCGCGAGTTTTTCGTTCGTTTGTATTATTATAATCTATTCGGTCACGATGCTGAAGAGTGCGTCTAAAGTGACAATAAACACGGGGAACGTGCTTAACTTAATAGATATCAAGAAGAAGGCTGGGCAGAATGTTACTGAAGAGGTTAGTAAGAATAATTAAAGAAACAGTCACACTTAAGTTATGCTGAGTATTTTTATGTGAAAAGTATTTTGGCTATACAACTTATTTAATTTATTGTATGAATTAGTTATGTGACTTATTTTTGCATTTTTTTACAATTAGAGAATAATATGAAATGTATTAAATCTTTGCTATCTTTATCATTCAATTAAAAAAAGACTTACCAAATACAATAAACTATTTTTTTTTATATATTCAAACTGAGCAGGAACATTATTCTTCTGACTCATAGTTAGTGTATTTATGGTTTTACCGTAAATAAATTTGTACCGAATGACTTAGCAACTTCTTTGACTAATATACCTAAGTGATGACTATTCTAATAGTTATACTAGTTATTTATTCTGCTGACAGTGAGGTACCTATTGATGCATGTTATTAATGTGGTATTGTAACAAATAAATGTTTATTAAATTAATTTACTATGTGGAAATACAAATAGCTTTTAAGTGAGTGAGTAACAGTTTAAATGAATTATGCACCCTCTCTTGTTTATTTATTTTATTAAAGAACCATTTTGCAAAGAATTAATAGTACAAGTACTTTTAAAATATATCTAAAATTAACTTAAAACTACACTAATCTAATAAACCGCTGCCAGTGGGCATCATTCCCAAAATGCTGGCAGCATTGCCATGTTGAATGGCAATGCTTAATCTTTGTGCCAAATAAAGGCCAGCATTTTTGTCATGAGATGTGTTGACCAGGTGCTTCGAAAGATCGTGATCCCCATGGTCCTAAAGTTTCGACCCCAAAAGGCTCAAATGGGTAGCTTCTATCGAGCTGACTGTACTTGTGTCTTTAAATTAGTTTGTTGGTAGGTGACCTTGTGCGAAGTCTGTCGGATCACTACCACCTTCTTATTCTTTTACTTACCACCAAGCATTTCTATTGCAGTCTTAAGATTGTAGTCTTGAGAATCTTTGGGTCACGGATCCCACTAAAAAAAGTATTTATTTATTATATCTCTGCTGCTATAATACCAAAATGGCTAACTGCAATTTAATTGTCAAAGGACTCTGAACTCTGAGACTACCATAATAAATGTTATAATGGAAAAGTATGCGTTTGCGGTAACTTTGAACAATTAACTATACATTTTATTAAAGGGTTTTTTGCATGCTGAAACTAGCACTTTTCAATTCCTTGTATTAAAAATAAAAACAGGGCAAAGCAGTAATAGATTTAGCTTCACTTGTCAATTAAGGAATATTAAACAAAGTAAGTGTAATCACTTACAAGATTCAAATCAGAAAAATTTGAAACTTAGTTCCATATGTTTATACATAGGTAGCATTAATGCATAGATTACTAATCAGTGTAAAAACTTCATCTGTCGGTCTCGGTCATACCTAGTTCAAGTGAACCAGAATTGAATTGAATCACAATTATTATTGCCTTATTATTGCAATTATTGCCTTAGCAACATTTTATGCTAATTGAATTTCAACAGTTTTATATAAAACAAAGTCACTTCCCGCCATCTGCCTCAGATCTTTCAAACTACGTACGAAACGCATTTTAATGCGGCTTTATTAATAGATAAGGGTGATTCAAGAGGAAGCTTTTATGTATGATAAATTCTCGATTAGGTAGGTATGTACGGCTGTTACAGAAAACTCACATAAACCTAAGCGAAGTGAGGGCGAGTCGCTAGTAAAATTATAAAGGGTGCCAAATGAATGACTCACCCAAGGCGCGAGTATGGGTAAGGCCCTGCCAACAAAGTCTAAAATATTAGGATTTAGGTCACTATGTAAGTAATTATGGTGATGAATCCTCTATCTATATACATATCTTTGTATCTATATCCTACCTTCTACTAATATTATAGGTAAATGCGAAAGTTTGTGTGTGAGTGTGTGTTAGTTTGTTACTCTTTCACACTGTAACAGCTGGACGGATTTGGATGAAATTTGAAATGGAGATAGCTTATACCCTGGATTGAACTTTTCCCATCTGGTCTTCGTAAAGTTCTACCTACATCGCTTCACGGAGGCGAGAGGATCACCGTACAATGTTGCCTTATGATTTTTTTTGATATTTATATGTACAATATAAACTTGACATTGGCAGAAATGGTTGCTCGATATTGCGACCGGTTACCATTAAATAAATAAATAATAATAACACATAGGCTGCTTTTCATCACGGAATGTTTTAAAATTTCCCGAGGGAATAACTATAATCGAAATCTACACGAAGCTAGTTGCGGGTAGAAGCTAGTATGTATATATATATCTATAGATATTTATAAAATCCTTCCGTGACTGACTGACTACCAGACAACGTACAACCTAACCCGCTGAACCTAGGAACTTGAAATTTGGAGGTAATAAGTATTCCTTAGGTACCCTACGGGTTCACTGCGAAAGCATTTTCTGAAAATCTCCCATCCGGAAGAAGTAGGGGAAGTAGTGGGGGACTACGCGTACGAAATCGCAGGCGTGACAACTATACAACTTCCTAAACCAATAGGCAGTAACTAAGATAAACCTCGTGTTGTAATATCAACCTTATTACCAACAAAAGAGAATTAAATCTGCTTTGGCGATTGAATTTAAGATACTGGCAGTATAGATTAATTAGTCACTGCGTTGCAGTCACTGAAGATTAAAAATAGTACCAGACTTCCTGTCAAGTGGATAATTACACGTGTCCATTAAAATGGAGCCATTTAACTCTCGTTAGTGCAGTTAGGCGCGGCGGCAAAAACGACGCTATGCCACGTACTATTAAGGTTTAAATTGTGTTACCTACTTTAACTATCCGCCACCCGACACACGTCCTCGCCACGCCACTTCTGTATAAACCGCGTCTTAGTCAGTCAGTGTGTCCGTCAACAAGCCACTAACAATGTTTGTTTTTTTGGGGCGTATAGTTGACATTGACACCCAGGCTTGTCGCTTTTCCAATGGGAGCAGTATTTCTTTTGGATTAAAAGGTACGAGTATCCTTTGTGTTACCGTAAAACGGGGTGAGTAGGGACACAACCTAAAATGAAGCATATGTTACTAATTATAAGACTGAAATTATTTCCAATAGACGTAACGTCATTGTCCATTTAATAATTGTTCTTATTTGTAACAAGTTATGACTTAGTTTAGGTCGTGTTTCAACTCACTCCGTTTTACGGTAATTCAGCTTAAAAATCTACTAACGGCCCGCCCTCGATTCGTTTCGGTTTATGTAAGTTGTCTGTAATACCAATACATAAACAAGGAATTTATTATACATAAAAACCTTAAAACCGCATGAAAATCCGTTCATTAGTTTTTGAGATTACGGCGAACATATAAACCGACAGACGCGGACCGAGAGGGTAATGATCTCTATTCTAAATTTCATACAAATCCATCCAGCAGTTTTAGCGTGAAAGATTACCAAAAATACTAACTCATACACACATGCACGAACACACAAACTTTCGCATTTATAGTGGTAATAGGTACTTCAGCACGCCTGCCACTTCGAACGGATAGAATTAAGGTGGAGCCGCATTTGTGATATTTCATCGTTACCTACATTGCATGTCAGTACCGGTGGTGAGGATGGTATTTTGTCATTTTACGACGTACTGTCGCGATGTGACCCATCCCGAGCTCATGATTTACACTGTTCTCATTTAGAGCTTCCGCACATTAGGCCACTATTCTCTGTTTCATCTAAGATGGTGCCTGTGACAGCCGTATTTTGTAATTTCAATCACTTACTATGCTCCCATGCGAGTACTTAAGAATAGGCGATTAATTATTTAAGTGTGCAGCAATGTAGTATTTATGTAAAGTTAAAGAAACAAACGTAATACGTGTTTATATGAGCTGTCACAAGACTTATCTTAGATGAAAAAGAGTGTAGTCGAAGCCATCAAACGTGGCTTGTGGCTCGGACGCGGCCACTCAAACGCTCAGAGCCTCTGGTGTACATACACAAAACCGGGCAAGAGCATGTCTGACCATGCTCAGTGTAGGGTTCCGAAGCCGAAGCCGAAGTTACTACACAAACACCATCTCAAAAAAAACAACGGTAGGTACCTATGAACTAATTCTCTATTTCAAGTTATTTGGTGGTGCCTTAGATGATTTTAGTAGGTATAAACATTTTAGTCGCCTGTATCTCAGGATCCAATCAAGTCTACTTAGTCGTGATACTTTTCCTTTAAAATTAGTTATAATAATATGTGCTTTCGTCTAAGATATTTTTCAGATTCTTAGTATTTGTAGTTTCGGGCTGTAGGGGGGGGACACTTGACTCTAACTAATTTAGCGCTTTAAAGCTTAATATTTCATAAACGGATGTCTTAATCGAAAAATAGTTTTACAAACCCGAAATATTTTTGAAAGACCTATCCAATGACACTCAACACTATAGTGTAGACGAGAAAAAAATACATCCCCACGCTACGTGAAGGGGAGGAACAATAAAAAAAAAAAAAAAACAACATTTTATTTTACCACTTTTGGCGTGACTAATATATATTAATGCCAAACTACAGCTTTCTAGTACTAAGAGTCTCTGAGCTAGGCTGCGGACGGACGGACGGACGGACATAGCGAAACTATAAGGGTTCCTAGTTTGACTACGGAACCCTAATAAAATGAATGGCGACAGCCAATATATTAAAATTGTGCTAAGTATTTAAAGGCCCATTTAGATTATGCAAGTTTCTTGTACAAGAATCGGCAATAATTGTATGCAATTATTTTGTTGCAATAAGAGTGTTTAAGAATTGTACCAAACGTAAGGTATAGACTGATTTTTTTATTTTTTATTTCCTCAATTTTATTGTATGGAATGTGCAAGAAAGTTGTATAATGTAAATGGGCCTTAATTGTCATTGGAAACAAAGGGTCAAAATTGACAATGTAGTTTCAACGTTGACTGTATTATTGCGCACGGATGTTGATCTACCGTGTTGTGTGCGACTGTTGTCGGAGTCTGTTGACTAAACATATCATTTCAGGAATAAACACAATATTAGTCGTATAACGACGCGGTGAAGAGAATCGTAACTTACGATAACGTTGAAACTACATTGTCAATTTTGACCCTTTGTTTCCAATGACAATTAAGGCCCATTTACATTATACAACTTTCTTGCACATTCCATACAATAAAATTGAGGAAATAAAAAACAACATATCTAATGTGTCGTCTGCCAAACTATTGCGTCCCGCAAATCCCGCGGATCCCACGCTCGTAATCCCGCAACAAGCGGGACTGGAAAATAGCGCGGGATCCCGGAATACCGGGATCTGAAGCCCTAAGACAGACTCTAGTCAGTGCCTGATTAAGCAAGCGCGGGGCCCGTAGCAAAGTGTATAAAGAAGCCCTTGGTTTGTTTTAGGCTATTCCTAACTTTAAGGTGCTAAATAAAATAGAACCGGGTAGAAAATATGAGGGAGACGTAGGTGCGTGGGGCCTCCCAATGCGCGGGGCCCGTAGCATTTGCTAATCTTGCGACGTGGCTAATTCGTCACGGAACCTAGTCCGGTTATGATGATTTTTGAATATGTTGTAGACATTATGAGAACTGGGTCTGTACGTTTTCCTTTCCAAAAAACATTTATTGAAAAGAAACAAATTAAAGAAAAACAACAAACCTAGTTTGTCCTAATGTCAACAACGTATTGAAAAATCGTGGGAATCGGTCTTGATATAGGAGGTAAAAAAAGTTTTTTTTTTTTACAGCTACGCGATTAAAGCTTGCGTTTGCGCATTTAGCCTAGTTGGTAGTGACCCTGCCTACAAAGCGAGCGGTCCTGGGTTCAACCCCTGGTTAGAACCTTCGTATACAGCAAGCAAATAACCGCGTCGTCGAAATAAATACATATCACCAATAGTTTTTATTTTGAGCGTGTGTCTAACACCATGTCAGTAGCAAAAGAAACAAAAAGCCAATGGTCGTTACTATAATAATTGAAACAAGTTAATTTACATGTCATAAATATTCATACATACATACATAATCTCACGCCTTCGTTCCCAGAGTGGGGTAGGCAGAGCTACAGAATTACAAACATCTCTAAAAACTTGTTGATAATTCTATAACCACAATTTGCACAAATAGGCTAAGATGTTTACCAGCGTAAACACAGCGTACAGCGTATTAGCGTAATATTCATTAGTTGCAATTTTTTCAGAAATTAAAGTGTGTAGACAGGCCAACAAAAAAAACACGTTACACAGGCTGTTGAACTGTGAATGAGCCAAATGTTCCACCAAGTTTTTGAAATACAACTAGTCGAAACAGTATTCCCAGCTTCTTCGTGTGTCATAGATAAAAGTTTAAAAAAATAAAAACCCGCCTTCAAAAAGCAAAAAATAACTTCTTTAAAATGGTAGGTAAATAGGTCAGTCCAACTGAAGTCTGTTTTTGGTTAAAATATTGTTGGACGCCGACTTCAGTTGGACTGACCTATTTACCTACCATTTTAATGAAGTTATTTTTTGCTTTTTGAAGGCGGGTTTTTGTTTTTTTAAACTTTTATTTTATTTTATACTTTTTAGTGATCATAATTAAGCTGTTTTTCTCCCACTTCTCAATTAATAAGAAACAATAGAACATTTCAATCTCGCCGCAAGCAACGCCGTGGGAAAGTCATAGTCATATATTTAAACATAAATATGCTTCGTCATAGTCGTTCAACTATCTTAATCGAAATATCTTGTCGCCACCCTCGAAATATATACCGTTTAGGAGTTCCGGTGGCCATCTGTGGTCTTCATCATCAGTTCCACTTCACCAAATAGTGCTTTCCAAGACCAAATACACGAGTTACAATGAAAAATTACAAAATCGCTATAGGTGTGCCTATAAATTTTGAAGAGTTCCGTCGATTCCCCATGGACCATCAGATCTTCATTTTGATAAAAATGGGACCAATCAGGAAGCACCAGCTTTCAAATAAAAAAAGAATCATCAAAATCGGTTCACCCAGTCGAAAGTTCTGAGGTAACAAACATAAAAAAAAAGACGATTTGAGAACCTCCTCCTTTTTTGTCGGTTAAAAAGAGAATATTGCCGATAGCTATTAAGAAAATGGAAGCACTGTAAAAGTGTTAGGTATACCTCGCTTCTAACTGCCATATTTAAGAGAGAATTACCTCATTCCTTTTTCAAACTTGCGTCTATAATGGAGTACGGTGTGGTCTAAACCTAATCCAATGACAATTCAAAAATAATCTATCGTGACTTAAATATGTTTTATCATGTTAAGACACGTTTAAACGTAAGTTATTACTTATTACGTTTAATAGTTTTCCTCGTTGAGTTGTAAATGGACAGTGAGTCATCTTTAGCTTTGCTCAGCGACATATAAAATATTTTATCTATTCCGTGGTTAAACATATAGATAGGTGAGTGGTGTAGTACTCATATAGTGTGTATAGTATGAAGTATGTGTAGTCACTTTATCCTTGAAGTAAATTTACACATAAGTAGTCACATAATTAGAAACGCTTGAGATTCCCCCAAACAATTGCCTACAAATATGACTTTTAAATTTTGACAACCAATCAATAAGTTAAGAAGTTTTTCCTGGAAAAATTGAGGGTTCCCGAGGGAAGAGCAATAAACGACATATGCGGACGGAGTCACAAGACAACAGGGGTGTTATTCTCTTTAAAACGGCGCTCGGTCGGTGTAACGAGTGAACGATTGAACGCGCCACACCGGCGAGTTTAAGTAGCGCGTGCATTCTCAATTAGGCAGCAGGGCTTCTGTCGATAAGATCGAACGTATAAGGCTGCCTAATTGAGAATTGCTCAAAATTTGTTTTGTGCGCTCTGATGGGACTACTTAAACTCGCCCGTGTGGCGCGTTCACTCGTTCACTCGTTTGACCGACCGAGCGCTGTTTTTAAGAGAATAACACCCCAGCTGGTTACTTACAAACAGTGCCCATAGGGCTGTCATCAACCTGCTCGCTTAAAATAGTTTTGGAACAAGTTTGTTTCACGAAAGCTTACTCACTAATCGATACACTAGCAATACCCGAAGCCTTGAGTGTATTGATCACACGTTTTATCGATTTTGTGAAGGTTTCACTTAGCTACCGCGTGCTACACATATGTTTTTTTATGAAACACTGGAGGATGTCCGCGCATTTGTACGCGTAGGATTAGTTACCCGCTACTCCTCCTATTTCTTCCCGTTGGGGGGCGATTTTCGGAACGTCCTTTCTTAGTGCGTAGTGCCGGGGTAAGAATGAAAATCCTCGGTTGTGGCTACCCAGAACCAAACGATTTCAAGGCACTGCCATTGTACTCCACTATCCGCTTTCTGGAAGGGGTGGACGCTGCATTGGACTTAGCCCTAAAAGAGGGGTAATTATACACAAAAGATCCCATAGGGTCGAAGTGTATCCGTACCGTAAGGACCCGACAAATAAGATAAGATAGTGCCTTCGAAGGAATACTTCCTGCAAATTTCAAATAGCCCTAGGTCCAGCGGTTTTGGCTGTGCGTTGATCGATCAGTCAGTCAGTTTCTCTTTTTAAATATAGACACTAGACTTACCTACTTTCTGCCCCCGACTACGTCCGCGTAAATTTCGATTATCGTTATTTCAACGGGAATTATTAAATTTTCCGGGATGAAAAGTAGCTTATGTGTTAATCCAGGGTTTAAGCTATCTCCATTCCAAATTTCACTCAAATCCACCTAGCCGTTGCAGCGTGAATGAGTAATAAACTTACACACACACATACACACACAGACTTTTATATCATTAATATTATTTATTTATTTTATTTATTTATTTATTCATTGTTTCATGTACAATACAGTATTACAAGATGTTGAGGTCGCAATGTGTAGGCAGGTACATGGCACCCTGTAAGGGTATTACAATGTCACAATAATATTAGTGATTAGGTATGATTCAGAAAAAAAATAAAAAACCAAAATTAAAACTAGGTATAAAATTTAGGTATTAGTAGGATAATTCAGAAAAATTCAAACGTTTGTTTACTCTTACTTCATGAAGTAGCAAGTTAGCCATGGCGCGGTCTATAAACCACAGAGTAAACACGAGATCGTGTTGAGACCCGTCAGTCCTTTTAAAAGTGTATCACACCACTAAAACTTTAATTAATTTAACAACTGGACAACCGAAAAGTAACATCTTCCTGTCTCGATAAAACACTAAGTACCAATTTCACCAAACGATGTTAACCACTTAAGAGACGATTGAGGCGTTAACAGCTGTCCAAATGTATGAACTAACAGTCCATAAACATTGATTAAATTTAACATTGTATGGTGAAATTGGTAGTTAATTTGCTACCCATTTCAAAGAAAATCTGCTTGAAGATGTCATTTTCAATAGAGATGCCAAGTCATTTGTAATTGATAGGAAACTCAACCTAATTTCTGTAGAATGTCAGATTGACTTTGGACCTAAGGTGGGTCACAAATTAAATTCCTTGACTGTACTAAAGCTCTAACCGCCAAAATCGAACTGTCAAACCCAACTATCCTCCATACAGCCACATGCAATGTTCGTTCAGAAACCGTTTTCAAGTAAAACTTATTCTTTATATGCATCGCTATTAACATGAAAAAACCCCTCTTTTTCCAGCTATCAGAAAGCATCAAGCTGACCCTATCCGAATGGGGTTCCCAGAACGGTCTGAAATTGCAAAACGGTAAAGCAACTCCTGGCGAACAAGCGAGGACTTCCCGACAGCATTCAGAGTACGTGGTCCTCTCCACACCCGCTCCCGGAGCCATTGTGAGGATCACGCGGCCCCATGATGACGTGCAAAACAAAATGGCGGAGGAGGAGAGGAAGAACTTGAAGATCGGTGTCAAGATATTTATTAATGAGGACAGCACTTCAGCTTTGGTTGAAAGTTTGGAGAATGGTTAGTATGTTATACTATTTTTACCTTGAGTAGGTACTTATAGTGACACGAGATAACAGGGGCACGTTTTATAAAACTACAAGTTAGGTCTAAACTGGCAATACGGCTCAAATGGCTGGTCGTCATTGGTTGAGGTTGTGTCAAATGGAAACTTGTAACCTGTAAATTGTAATTTTGTAGCATTATAAAACAGGCCCCAGCTGTCAGAATTGTAACTCTAATCGTTTGCTATTACGGTTGCAAAACACAAAAGAGAGGGAAACACAGCCCCGACTAAACCGGCTCGGTCCGCACTGTTGAGTTTGCTTGTGATTGCAGCGCGTACGGACGGGGCACCCACACATACAAGCCTAAAGTCTGCACAAGGTCCTTCGACTACTCTTAAACCATTTTCTGTGGTGTCATTGTGAGTTGTGACTGATTCTGCAGTGTCACTGTGCATTTTAGAGTCAACATTAATCATCTTGATTCGATTTGATATCTATGTCATGGCTATTAATAAATACTCCTGTCAGCCGAGTACCTCTCCGTTTTCAACAGATCTCTTGTATTCTTATCTTTGTAGATAACAAACAAATGCTGATTTCACATAAAAGCTTTCCCCGGTAATACTGCAAAACCACGTAAGTAACAAGTTCAATAAGTTGCAAAATGTACCGTACTGATTTACGTGCTAAGGTATATTTTGCAATTTACTTCCTTTTTCCGTTACGCTTTGCAGTATCACCGACGTTTTCACGTTAGCGGTTTCCCATTGAATGGCATAAAATCACGTCACGCAAAAATACTTGATAAGAAACCATAAAGATACCATATCAGTGCAATATTTGGTTAATATCTTTGCGTGGGTTATTAGGAGGCCAAAATATTTATTTTATCACGTGTATACAGAACACACCCCCTGTATCCTGATCGAAATAATCAAAAGGGATAGCATTAAGTACTTTCGTACTTAGAGAACGTGAAGTGGAGATAGTTTGAACGCGCCTCGGTTACGAGAACATAGTTCGGTTACCCTGACTAATTGCGGCAAACTTTCCATTCGCATTTTCCCCATTTTATTTTTCTCCAATCGCATTTCTTTTTTTTTTTTTACGAATTGCATATTTCCATTTTGGATTTTCTACACTTGCACGATTTCTCAATTCAAAATCAATTTCACTGAGTCGATGGAGTTCCATTTTCTAGGTGCTATGGACCTTCGGGCCTTCTGCAAAACTAACTTAACCTAAACCTATCTACCTATTTCGATCTATTTCGACTTAATTAAAATGGGAAGTTTTGCGAGGGCGGAGAATCCTAAATGGAAAATATGCGATTGCTAAAAATTCAAAATGGGAAACAATGCGACCGGAGAAAAATTTAAATGGGGGGTTAAACTGTGGGAAAATGAGGCTGGAAAGTTTGCTACGCGGAATTAATCGGTTTGAAGAACCGATCTAACTATTCGTGCAAGAGCTAATTTTTTCCTATTGAACAGAATAATTTGTTTACACGGTGAACTGTCACGTTTATATGTTATCTAAGATTATGATAGGTTTTATATTTATTGATTATAGGTAGATTGACAGATAAATATTATGTTGACAAGCACTTCACATAATGTGGGTGGTAACGCAACGCAGGTAAAATGAGGAGCATTTATCTTATTATGATTTTTATTGCAGTGTTAATAAGGTTGTTTTTTGTTTAAAATATTTTAATTTGCCATGGTTTTAGTTTTGTGACTTTTTATGTATTTTAGTCATATTATTATGTCAGAATCATGATTTTGAAAGTAAGTATGTATGTTTCTCCTTCACTTCAATGAAATTTAGCTTATGGGTACTCTATATGTTTAAATCAACACATGATATATATCCCGGAAAATTCGATAGTTCTCTACGGAAAAGCAATAAACAAGTTCTACACCGACGTACTGCCTTCCGAAAACCAATGGGCAGTATCTTAAATTCAATCACCAAACCAGATTCAATTCTATTTTAGTAGAAATAAGGTTGATATTACTACGGGAGGTTTTTTAGTTACTGCCTATTTGCTTATGACGGGTTACTACTTGAATATAATTATTTACTTATTAAACCTTAAATAGTAGTTTACGTGACGGTTGCGTAATGCTAATTACGCAGAGTCTCGTACAGTACTTTATCAACACACATATTATAAGTACTCTAAGATGGGTTCAGAAGCCGAAAGGCAAATGACCAGCATTACCTTACCTGTGGTAGTAGGTGATAGCGATGACAGCTGTAACGTAATTTTGAAATTACGTTATCGAATATTGTAAGGTAATGAGATCCAAATTTGGAACATCTTCCAAAATTAACAGCTGTCATCGCTGTCACCTACTACCACAGGTAATGCTAGTCATTGCCTACGGGTTCTGAACGCATAATCGAGGACTTATGATATGAGTGTAGATAAAAACTTTTACAAGGATGTATCTTATCTCTATTCCAGTTATCACAGCCCTCCACACAACTTACATAGACAACGTGATCCTGGCCTACAATCCAGATCTCACCCACAAGGACCAAGAAGACAACCTCACCCACTACTCAAACAAAGCCTCTCCTATATCGCTGGGCAGCAATGTAGGTAAGTTCACCGATACGATTCGCAAATCTTCCCTCATAACCAGAGATCGGACAATTTGGCGCCAATACTCGCAAAAATGTGGATATGACTCCAAAGATTTTAATTAATTATAATTAAAATCTTCTTGGTTGGTTTCCTAAATAAATAAATAAATAAATGATTACATTTATTTATTTATTTATTTAGGAAACCAACCAGCCTTATATTATTACATTGATTATTATAACATAGATGTGTGTGTGTGTGTGTGCGTGCGTGAGTCCGTGCGTGCGTGTGTGCGTGCGTGCGTGCGTGCGTGCGTGCGTGCGTGCGTGCGTGCGTGCGTGCGTGCGTGTGTGTGTGTGTGTGTGTGTGTGTGTGTATATGTGTGTGTATATGTGTGTGTGTGTGTGTGTGTGTGTGTGTGTGTGCTTGTGTGTGTGTGTGTGTGTGTGTGCGTGTGTATATTTTTATTCATTAATTGATTTCTTACCTGGACTTTAATTTTGATCCTTTGAAGGATAGTCTGCTTTTCACTTCGATTACGAGGAAATAAATCAGTGATAATTTAAAAAACTTACATGAATTAGAATGTATTGACTTGTTTGCCGCTTCTCCAGACTTTATTTTGATACGTTTTAAAATAAATATTATTGGATTTAGGCGGCAATGTCTATTTAATAAGTTATTTTGCATGTGTTAGTGTGAGCATTATTTCCTCTTCACTAAATTCCGTAACACCACAAGTTTTGCAAAGAAAACAACGTAAACAAGTACCTAATTAATAGTCCAAAACTGTAGACAAAAACGTCTTTCCCGCCGCTGTATTTCTTTTTAATATTTTACATGATTTTTTTAACTTAGGTCAAACTCAATACTGCCAAGTCATACGTTGATTTTGTAATGTTTTTGTTAATAATGCTTTTTTTTAATAGTCTTAAATTTCTTTTTTGTTAGATGCAGCATAGAAGGCGAATAAATTAAAGTAAATGTATTGAAATAACAAGTTTATTTAATGCAGTCACCTCGTCTGTCTGGCTGTAGGGCTTAAAATTGTCTTAGTCTAGATGACGACAACACTTTATGCACTAGTGCATAAAATGCGATTTTATGCAGCCTATAATCATGTAATTTAATTTGTTAATTAAAATCTTTGGAGTCATATCCACATTATTGCGAGTAATGACGCCCACTTGTCCGAGCTCTGCTCATAAGCCAAAGGCATCGTTCACACCAAAAAACATATTGTCCGCCGTGGACTGTGCGCATTGTCTGTATTGTTTGTTGTGATAGCGTATTGTCGGTTCGGTATGAACGAGAAGTTAAATATACCTACAGGGTGGAAAAAACTAACGCTACAAGACTGGCAACTGCCTTAAATATTGGAAATAGCAAATTCTACGCAAAGGAGTTTTTTTGAAAACATTGCATTTATGGATTTTTGAAAATTTGCCTCTTAACCGGGAATCGAACTAGTCGAATATGGCAACATAATAAAGAAAGGTTTTTTTACGGTCGGTAATTTAAAGGTGTATGTGTTATAGACATAAATGACCACTATCAATGGCCCTCACGATCTGTATCATAAAACACGACTTTATTGTTTTGTCATACTCGACCAGTTCAATTCCCGGTAAGGAAGAGGTTTTTTTTTTTAAATCCAATAATATTTTTTTTAGGCAAGATCTCTACGTCAGTGTTGGAAGTAGAGGCGGACAACGAGGCGGACGCGCGGAAATGCGAAGCCATATTACCCGGGATCAAGGTGCTGTGGGGTGTTCTGGAAGATTTCGTCAAAAGTGGTAAGAAACGCAATACAATGATAGCCTCGTAAGGCCCCCTATACTACAAATAGGGAGTTTTTTGTGAGTGGGACTTTGAATCTACCATCAAGGCAATAAGGTTCAAATACGTTTGTTCGATAATGTTATTTAATGAATATAGGAAAATGAAACTTATTCTAATTCTAATACAGTTCAAATTAAATTGCCTTGGTAATGTATATCATATTGCACACTAGGCTTTACGAGGATAGTCATAAGTCTAAAATCTACAGTAAATTTATAAAATAGGTTATTACATTTAATGGTGGCAAGACCACGGAATAGAAAAAACAGTGGAAGTGGCATGAGCTTCGCTTCGTATCAGACCTGTTGTCGCCAATACTCACACTATCATAAAAACAACACGCCACCATGGAAAATGTCTTTGGTGCGGCTATCGTTTAAACATTCCAAAATAGCACAATAAGGCATGCTTCTGGATTTATTTCCTTTTTTAGAAATATCGAAATATCGAAATAAGCGATCGCGGCAAAACTATGGTATAGATGAATTACCGAGAGCGTGGAATTGCGTATGTAGTGGTTGTACCGTTCGCATGAAAAGGAAAACCATGTAGGTTTTTTCTTAATTTAATGAGATTACCCTAAACAAGTGGAATAAGTATGTCCCTTTTTTTGCTTTTAGTCGCTATCATTTCCTAAATTTTCAACTTTAAGGTTATTGCTTATGGTATATTATGCTATATGCTTATGGGACAGATGAAAATTATATAAAGTTCTCCTGATGACTTCTTGATTAAAATCATTACTGCCGTCGGACAAGT
Organism: Acleris literana; assembly: GCA_946894065.1. Classification (NCBI taxonomy): domain Eukaryota; kingdom Metazoa; phylum Arthropoda; class Insecta; order Lepidoptera; family Tortricidae; genus Acleris; species Acleris literana. The sequence goes on along the minus strand of OX335688.1, from coordinate 4,474,414 downwards.
AGGTACGTAATTTTTTCTTACTCGGAGAGGGGATTTTTTTCGTTGCTTTGAATTTGTCACTCTTACTCTCAGTCATAATTTTATAAATAGTCGAGACAGAAACACCTGTAGTTTTTTCGATTAATTGGGCAGCGCTGTAAGGCGAATTTAATTTTTTCATTATTTCGAGTTCAAAATATTTATGACATTAATTTGACTCTCAATCGGACCAAAATTACTGCTACTTTCTGCCATAATTTCTGCAAACTGTGTAACTTACAGTCGTACATGCCCGGTCAACATAATTATGAAAATTGCGAGAATACAATAAAATAAGACGTATATTTTAGTGCATTGTAAAAAGTATTTAGAATTTGACACTGACGTTATTTTTGTACTTACTCTTTAATATATAACAAAACTCTTTTTATGCTGATGGTATGAGAAGTTGAGGAAATTTAAATATAGAATGCCTGTAAACACATATTACCACTACATAATTCGCACCTTCAGAACAATAGTGACCTAATTGAGAAATTTTAAATTTCGAGTTAGGTCTCTATGATAATAAATTTATGACTCAAAGTTTGAAAGCACAAATTTTGAATTAGGTCACTATTGTTCTAAAGGTGCGATATGCAATTCCACGCGCTCGGTAATTCATCTATAGGTTGCGCGGAACCCCGCATAACCATGCCACACGTTACACGCCCACTTGGCACTTCTACTGTTTTTTCTGTTCTGTGGGCAAGATTTTGTGCAGGGTCCGTCCGGGTCGCAACCACTATCTATTCCTTTACCCACCGCCAAGTGTTTGCATTTTTGTATTCCAGTGTGGGGACCGGTGAAATTACTAGCATAGAGGCATTCCATCTTAGTCCTCAGGGTTGGCAACACATTTGGGGTCATAAGATTGCTGTTTTAGGATTGTAGTCCTTAGAATGCAAATGTCTATGGGTCACAGATCCCACTTACCATCAGGTGGTCTGTGGGCTCGTTTGACTTATCCATGCTATAACTATATGAAAAGCAAGCTTTAAAAACCCGACTGCATTTTTCATACCGTCGTCGATATACCTACATTACATATGTTATTAATTGTCATTTTGCCATTGTTGTTATTACAATTTTAACAGTTTAGGTATCCTATGTCACCCGGGATGACGTAAGTATTCTAACGATACCTCACACATCTCAATCGGTCAAAGGATTTAGAAGTTATAGTGGAATAAAGAAACTCACATACATACATACATACATACAAACATGAACCCTGAAAACATTACACTCCTTTTTTGGGACAGTCGTGTAAAAAGGCAGGCATTAAGAATAGGGAATATGCATTTTTTTTACAGCTAAAGCTCAATAAAAGCTGATTCATATAACAAACAGGTGAGAAAACACATTTTTTGAATAAAAATAACCAAGATATAAAGCCAACAAAGATTTGTTCCTATCTCTTTCTAGCAAAACAGAATTTTACGTGGAGTTTATATGGCCGAACTGCATAATGACGTCACCGGTGCACTTCGGATCTCTCTGTCTAATTAGCAGTTTAAAATGCTTGTATCATCCGTATTTCTTGACCGATTTTAATTTTAATTTCACTTTTGGTGATCTCTTTTACGGTATTTTCATATTTAGTTGAGAAATGCGATTTAAAAATCCGTGCATATTCTCTATTACCACTTAATTGTGTAGAATAATAATATTATCTTATATTGTATATATATTGTACTTTAATGAATTTGCAGTCGGCTCAATGTATTTTTAATCCAGTGCTTTTTGGTACAAAATAATTTTTGGCGAACCCGCAAATTCTACTCAACCAAATCAATAAAATCTTAGCTTTAATCCTAAAAAAATAACGTCTTTAATCTGCAATAGGAATAAAGACTAACCGCCAACAATTAAAAAAAGTCATTAATTACACCACATTACAATCCATGTTTCATTTTCCAGGCCGAGTAAACCAACTAGGCGTAGCTGATGTCGGCGGTGGCTGTTTGTACAAACTCCACGCCTGGGCTAAGGTGAAGCCAGCTATCGCCCAGATCAACCTCGCCTCGTGCTGCGTCGTCCCGCCGTCGCTGCACGCCTTCTGTCGCGCCAACGATGTGCAGCTACTGACGCACGCTGACCCGCCAGGTAACTTAGTAATTTGCGAAAAAACAACTAACTTTGCCAGCGCCATAGCCATCGCTATCGCTGAGGAGACAACGGCACTAACTTTGCTGGTGCCATGTTTGCTGGAAATTGAAGTTATCGCTCAGGTGACAATGGCACTAACTTTGCTGGCGACACGTTAGCTACTATGTAAATCCATCGCTCAGGAGACAACGGTATAAAGTATGCTGGCGCTGTGTGAAGCCATCGGTCAGATCAACCTCGCCTCGTGCTGCGTCCTCCCACTGTCGCTGCACGCCCTTTATCGTGCAAGCGACATGAAGGTACTGACGCATGCCGACCCGCCAGGTAACGCAGTATTTTGTGAAAAAACAACTAACTTTACCAAACGCCATAGCCATCGCCATCTCACAGGAGAGAACGGCACTAACTTTGTTGGCGCCATGTTAGCTTCAAAGTGAAGGCATCGCCCACATCAACCTCGCCTCGTGCTGCGACGTCGTCCCACCGTCGCTGTACGCTTTCTGTCGCGCCAACGACCTTGTACCTGAAATTTTAGTTAATTAATCTAATTTGTGAAAAAACAACTAACTTTGCCAGCGCCATAGCCATCACCATCGCTCAGGAGACAACGGCACTAACTTTGCCGGCGCCATGTTAGCTGGAAAGTCAAGCTATCGCTCAGTTGACAACGGCACTAACTTTTCCGGCGCCATGTTAGCTGGAAAGTGAAGCTATCGCTCAGGTGACAATAGCACCAACTTTGCTGGCGACGTGTTAGCTACAATGTAAATCCATCGCCCAGGAGACAACGGTACTAAGTATACTGGCGCAATGTTAGCTTCAAACTAACTTTGTTGGCGCCATGTTAGCTGGAAAGTAAATCCTTCGCGCAGGTGACAAAGGCACTAACTTGGCTGGCGCCATGTTAGCTACAAGGTGCAGTCATAGCTTAGGAGACTACAGCACTGACTTTGTTGACCCCATGTTAGTTGGAAAGTAAATCCATCGTCCAGATAAACCTGGCCTCGTGCTGTGTCGTCCCGCCTTCGCGCAGAAGCTACTGACGCACGCAGACCCACCAGGTAACTTAAATACTAAACCATCGCTCAGGAGACAACCCCACTAACTTTGTCGACGCGATGTTATCTACCTTCTACAGCTCATCTATCTTCCATCTATCTTCTATATAAATAAAAATGAATCCCTATTTCCCTTGGTCACGCCATCACGCGTGAACGGCTGGACGGATTTCGCTAATTCTTTTTTTGTTTTGTTGGTTATTATCAGGAGAAGGTTCGTATGAAATAAAAAATTAAGAAAATTGCGCAGAAAAATAAAAAGAAAATTCACTGGGAAAGTCGGAAATTTGCAGCGGGGCGAAGCCGCTGGCGGGTCGCTAGTAATTAATAAAAGAAGGACTTTAGTCCCTAGACACAAAAAGTATCCCTCAAGTCCAGCTTTATATGGGTCATTTTAGACTATGAAAACTGAATTCTTATTTCAATCTAATCTCATTTCAGATCTACTCTCTGCGGCCGCCGTTAAGACCCTATCGGACCTAGGAGTCGGCTGCAACAATTTAGACTGGTGTGCGAGGTACCAGGTCCACATAAAATGTAGAGGTGTGCTCGCGCTCAAGGGATACGTGTGTAAGGCCACGCTAGACAAGAACCACAAATACACATAACTGAGACGCCACTATAGCTCATTTATAGAAATTCAAGACATCACCATATGAGACGTTATCTATCAAAAGGGACCTTATTGTCGATGGCGCTTCCGCCATCATTAACGATGTTCCGATATAAACACAACGTCGCGTGACGCAGTGCGGCGTAAGCGCCATCGACAATAAGGTTTTCATAGATAATGCCACATACAAGGCATTTGCAATTATTTAAACATAGCTTATTGGAATTGTAACATACCTTACCCTGAATAACGACTTAAGGTCACGTGTGATGCTAAGGGCCGTGTTAAATTGATCTTGAGATCCCCGTTTCAAGATATGACAAAGTAATTCTTAAGAAAACTGAAAACCGTGAAACTGCAGTTTGCATTATTGTGTTCCGGTGTGGCGATAAGAGAACCGTTGCTATTACTAGCTTATCGTCGTGAGGTCCACCATACTGAAAACAAGGAGATTATTGTGTGTGAGAATTTGAATCCACTATTAAGGAAATAAAGTTCATTTACCTTTGTACTAAAATGTCATTTTTAAATTTGAAACAAAGAAAAATGAACTTTATCATCGTTACAATATAGTTTAAATTAAATTGCACTGATTATCTACTTCCTTTGGCACACTAGGCTTCACGAGGATATAGGCATTCCATCTTAGTCCTCAGGGTTGGTTACGCCTTCGCAGTCTTCAGAAAGCCTGGGTACTCTTACTATGAAAAAAAAAACGTTTGACGCGTGAGACGGGGATCTGACTTAAGATAAGTATTAATCCCCCCGTACATCCAAATCCATTAATGGAGTAGAGTGGGCTTTAATATACACTTAAATCCATTTGGAGTCGTTTACACTTTAATACGCTGGGATCCATCAATGGATCTAAATATACTATGAAGTCACAAAGATCCATGAATGGATTCTACGGAACTTTTTATATCGCGGGATCCATCAATGGATTTTAGTATACTACAATGTCCACGAATATCCATCAATTGATGGATCCAAGTGTATTAAAAGTTTAATAAAATCTTATTGTTGGGTACTCATATGTAGTGGTGGTCACATAATTAGGGACACTTGTTTTTTTCCCATACAATTGCCTACAAATATGACTTTTAAATTTTGACCAACATTCAAAAAATTCTTAACCAATTTTATTGCTAAATACAATTTACTTTAGACCATTAACTAAGGTTTAAATTTATGTACAATGAACTACTGTTAAAAACGAACCTTATATTTTATAGGGATTTAAAAACTTAGTGCTGACCCGTCCATACAAAGTTTTACAACTTTGTATGAACGCGAGGTATTTATTTTTTCAAATCCTTATAAAATGTAAGATCCGTTCTCAACAGAGATGAATTGTACATAATTATATTTAAACCTTAGTTCATTAATGAACGATGAGTAAACCAAATATTAAATTAGTTTAGAAATTTTTGAATGGTGGTCAAAATTTAAAAGTCATATTTGTATGGGAAAAAAACAAGTGTCCCTAATTATGTGACCACCACTTTATATAGTAGTGTACTAAGATCCATTGATGGATCGAAGTGTAATTAAGAGTGGAACAGAATCCATTAATGAATACCAGCGGATTAAAAAGTGTAAACGACTCCAAATGGATTTAACTGTACATTAAAGCCCACTCTACTCCATTAATGGATTTGGATGTACAAAAAGTCCACTTGAACCCTTTAATGGATCCTAGTGGACGGAGGGGTATTAATTAGAGATGGGCCGACTACGGATTTTGCTGACTGGGCAGTGGGCCGACTAATCGGTTTTCAATTTGCCGATTAATCGGCCGACTAGTCGGCAATGCCGATCGTAGGATTTTGCTAAGTTCGGGTGAACTCGGAATCGTTCGTTTTGACCAGTTTTGTTTACGTTTTTTCTTCACGACGAAAAAAAACAATTAGAATCCTAATGATAGTATTAAAACGAACTACCTAGTGCTTTTTATAACTATGTCGAAAAGAAAACGCATGTGTGGACATTTTTTGACGATATTTCCTATAGGCAATAAAGTGCCGAATATTCGGCATTTTTTTGCCGACTAATCACCGACTAGAAATGATGCCGAATAGTCGGCTTTCCCGACTAATCTTCTACTAGTCGGCCCATCTGTAGTATTCATAAATTCTTAAGACAATTATGCTTTGGTTTTGCTTGTGACATTTGACTATTGATTGAAAGAAAGAAAGAAAGAAAGAAAATCATTTATTCGTGGCAAAAATAATCCAGAATAGATACAAAAACGTAGGTACAAGATGAAAGTAGTCACGAAATGGTCCCAACTCAGCGTAATGCTGGCATTAAAGTCAGGTGGCGCGTTGAGTTATTATCAGTGATCGGAATTAGGTGAGCTAAAATACCTATTCTTCGCAAGGGGACATAATATAGAGTGGTTACAACAGGGTAGAAAAATATATTTTTTCTTGAATACCGGGTATTCGATATTTACCCGGGTAGGTATGTATTTTACACAGTCTAGTTCGAATAGTACAAGTCTTGAGCTTAATGTAGTATGTTTTTTATAAGATTGCCCTTTCATATTTATAATAATAATTATTAATTACCTGTAAAAAACATACTACATTAAGCTCAAGACTTGTACTATTCGAACTAGACTGTGTAAAATACATACCCGGGTAAATATCGAATACCCGGTATTCAACGAAAAATTATATTTTTCTACCCTGTTGTAACCACTCTATATTATGTCCTCTTGCGAAGAATAGGTATTTTAGCTCACCTAATTCCGATCACCGGTTATTATAAACTTAAATGTTTCGACGGGTTAATTTTGTCATGAATTGGTATGTAAAAATCGTTATATGATAATGGTACTGACTTTATTTAATTATGTGCGTTATGAAAAAAAAGGTCAGTAAAGTTGAAACATTTAACATAATGAACTCTACTGTCTATCGCTTTCACACTCTAGCTAACTAAAGAGCTAGGTTGCCAGAGGGAGTGACAGCGATAGACAACCGAGAACCGAACCCGTAATACTGAACCTGTATTATGGCCGCCTTTGTCGTGGTGAATGTAGCGTCCGTCACTCTCGCACTTACTAACTGGTCAAAGAGTGACAGATGTTTTATCGACATCGATAAACGATAATAGGCCCGCTGGTTTCACTATACCGTCAGCTACTGATGTGTAAGTTGCGGAAAGTTTCCAAAAAGTTGGAAAAGTTCTAAGAAATTTCCGAAAACTTTCACCAGAAATATAGGAAATTTAAATTTAAGAAACGGAAAGTTTTATTCCTCATATAAAATTGTGGGAAGTTTCCGAAATATTCCTACATGAAATGTTCCGCAAGTTTGGAAAGTTTCCTTTCGCACATGTACTAACTAATGTATGTAACTGTCACATGTATTACCTATGCTATAATTACTTAAATATGTGATTGAAATAGCGATTTTTATAACTAAAATATAATAAAAATACACTTTGAAATTACATTTTTAAAACGCACAACTAAAGTAATAATTGATATGTGTACTCATTTTAAGAAACATTGAAAAACAACTTTTTTCTTGAAATTGTAAATACTGTCAAATTTCAAAACACTATATTTACCAAAATACCTATGATATTTAAACATATACACTTAAAGTATTATCTGTATAAGTTGAAAAGTGTAACTTTATGAATTAAAAACTTAGGAAAATTCCGTCTTAATCACACTTTTTCTCAAGTCGTATTATAAAGTGTCAAATCTTGCCAAAACCCAGGCAGCAAACGCGATAGAGCTATACAACTGATATAGCGTTATCCCTTTCACTCTCTGGAAACTAGCAGGTTTAATCGTTATTGAAATCAGTTCTCACGTTGTTGGGGCCCTAGGGGATGAGAGACAGATGGACGGACACACATGAGTCTTTTTTTGGGGTTTGGGTTTAAAACAGTTTATAAGCAAGACTTTAAAATTAAACTATTAAATTATTGCCTTAAACAATTGTCCCAAAATATGATGTAAGTGCCTTTTGTTAACCTTTTAACCTTAAAAATGTAGCCTTACTTATAAATATATACCGAAAAAAAATGAAACGCTGTCTTCGAAGCTCATTTTGAAATACTAATTTAAAATAAACAAAAGACATGATGACTTAGGTAAGTGTTAAAGATTTTTTTAACCTCGTAAGGCACATGTCCTAAATTTAGGACATTTGTCAAAGTGAATTTTGACTTTAGTTGACCGACACAAGATTCTTTTTCGAACTAACGTGACGAGGTAATTAAATGTTTGAAAATGAGCTTTCAAGATAGTTTGTAAATTATGCTTTTAAAGGTTAATTTGTATTAGTAACTGTGGTTAAAAGGTTCAAAACCTTTGACAGGCGTAAGCGAAATCGCAGAGTGATATATTATTTTAGTTAGTGAATGAATCGTCACAAAACGGCAAAAAATGTTCTCATCCAATTTTAAGATCAGTTTAGCATTTCTCAAAAATTTTGCCACTTTGAGTGACATCTCCAAATTAAAAAAAAATTGTAGGTACGTAGAGATCATCAAACTATGCAATAATTAAATAATATTCTAATGTGTCCCAAAATATTTGTATGGAAAGTTTCTTTTGTGTTACCAAAAACGTCTGAATATCGGTAACACATAAGGAACTTTCCATACAAATATTTTGGGACACATTAGAATATTATTTAATGATTGCAGTGGAATATCATAGGCTCTTAAATAAATAATAATAGTTTGATGTATCGTACCTACCAACCATTTAAAAAAAAAATTGAAATGTGACTCAGTGGCATTTTTTTTGAGAAATGCTCAGTTAATGAGCATCTTATGTAGGTGCTGGGTGGATATTTTGCCGATTTAGTCGCAGTTATTGTTGTTGGATAAATGAAATAGTTGCGAACGAAAACTTCACTTTGTGGTAGACACCCTGTTTAAGTATCAATTAAATTTGGCTCCTTGAAGTGGTGTACAACTGTATTTTTAAGTCTGATTGACTTATATTAAGGAAAAAATGAAAATCTGCCGGTTGTCGGCAAATACCATATAATTTGTGATAAACTTGTGTTATGGTTGTGTGATGGGATAAAACGGTGCAAATTCCTTGTACATATGAATACTTATTTAACTTATTTGGGATCGATTGTTTCTCTTCAAATCACGTACGTCATTATTATTTTCTAATTTAATGTAAGCGTCAAGCTGATTAAAAAAAATGTTTGGCAAAATATCGTGTGAAAAAAAAAATCATAAGAAGAATGAGATGAATTTAAAACAGTGCAAATAAACGTTGTTGCGATTTTAACCTTTGTAACGCAAATACTGGGGAATACATATAACCGGTTATAACCGGTTATTTTCATACAAAAATGGCATTCCCTAATACCTATATTTAAATTCGACAATCGAATATAAACCAATTGCAAATGTTTTTTTTAATTCTTGGAAAACTTAGATTAGATTTATTGCTTTAGGTAAGAGTTAACTTATCTTGCCATATTTAAAAAAGAAAGGAATTTATCGATCGCTACCTATATACCACTTATTAGTAAACTACTTAGCATTTAAGTGTTTTAGTAACAGAAACAGTTCCTTGGTTATACTTTCGTATGCGTTTCAGTCATACATTCTGAACCTTTGTTAACCTTTTAACCGTTATATTTGTTAGGGCAACGTTGCGCAATGCAATTTTTAACTTATTTGCATTCACCAAACTCGTAAAAAGTAGTTCTGTTTTACGGTTAAAAGGTTAAAACATACCATGCATTGGCTTAAGTTTAATAATATTTAATTATGAACTTCCACATTAGATTAGATTCGAAATTGTTGGTCAAGAATTTGATCCTTTATGGTATGAACAGCCATACACTGTGATAACAAAAAAATAATAATTATGAAAAATTATATTTAGATGTGAAACTCGCAAAAAGGCCGCAAAAGGGGGTCATGCAACAAAAACGGGCACTTTCGACTTTTTAAGGTTTTTGAAGCAATGTGATTTAATGCTACCAAATTAAGAAAATATTATTTACGAAGAAACATAATAATTATATCATAAATCATATTAATTTAATTTGGTAGAATAAATTGACATTATTACAGTGAATTTTTACTACACTGTATGTGCCTGCTTTCTTTACAAAGAGGTTTTTTTTCAAAAAGGAATGACGAATTTTATAATATATTAAATAACCTCTTATTCTTAAACGAGCAATAGCTAAAGTGTGCTTAAAATATGCTCTGTCCTTATCTGTCATTATGACATTTGAGTTTGACGGAAAGGGACAAAGAATACTTTAACTAAAATACGTTTATTGTACGTTTATAAATAAGGAGGTTAAAGTTTAAATATGACGTTTGGTTGAACTCTTACAAGCTAACTTATATCAATTTTGTGTAGCCAATGTTTGCTCGGTCATTTAAACCACAGCTCATAATTCCGCGAACTAATTTGACAACTCATTATGGAAAAAATCATGCCACAGTTGCCATACCTGACAACACTTTGTCAAAATAGTTTGCGGAAATATGGACTTTGGTTAAGACTGTTCGTAGTTTTTTTCTTGCTGTTAGCGTAATATGAATGGGTTATCCCCATCCTATGAATATCCTCAAGGCCCACCATACTGCAAACAGGGAGCTTTTTGCCAGTGGGACTTTGAATCTACCATCAAGGCAATAAAGTTCATTTAAGTTTGTTCGATAATGCCATTTTCAGTTTATGAACATAGAAAAATAAACCTTATCCTTATTGCAACACAGTTCAAATTATATTGCCTTGATTATGTACATCCTTTTGCACACTGGGCCTTACGATGTAAAATTATTTATTTATCCCATATTTTGAATTTAGAGGATACATTTATAGGTTAAAAATATACAAATATTGCGTAACTAACAAATCGTCATTGCTTTGAAAAAAACCTCGTATCTCATATTTCGTGACGTACGATTTTGAACCTAATTTGCTTGAGAATTAAGTTCAAACTCATTGTCTTGAAATATCAGATACGAGTTTTTTCCAAAGTATTAACGATATTCAATAGGTTGCAAAATGCTTACTGAACTTGAATCCTTAAACGCATTATATTCGTACTTATAAAGGTACTTTAAAAACGTAATCTCACTACGAATTTTTCTAGTTATACTTTTTTTTATTTACAAATGAAAATTATGACGAATTTGAAATACGTAGAGGAACTTTAACTTGTACTTAACGGACTTACTTTTTTTTAACAGTATTGTTTTTTAACATTCCTCATAAATAATTTGTTACTCAAATACACTAAATACATATGTATATAATTACCTTCTATTTCATCATAATTATGTAAAAAAGCTACATAAGAAAAGTTTTCGGTCAATTTAATAACATTCGCATCTACAGTTTCCCTAAACCACTAAAGGGTCGGTTTCGCCAATCCCCAGATAAGTATCTGACGGTTAAAGTTATCACTTTCCTTTCCTTTTTCATACAAAAAGGAACGGATAGTGCTAATATTTATCTGACAGATGTTATAATCTGGCATAAGGGATAATTTTTAAAACTGCTGATAATTTATAAACAATTAAATAATTTCTTTCCTTTTCATTTACACCCACAACCAAAGAAAATAAGATTTTTTCTCAAAAATGTCCGGAAATGTTGACATTCCTATCTACATATTGAGACGCGAAGTACATAGTTTACTGACAGTTCTCAATTAAAAAAAAAAAACATTGCGCGCTCGCTACACAAGCCCGCAATGTTGCATACAAATTCCATTACTATCTATCTTGTAACTTTTTAAAAAGTGAAAAGGTCCGTAATAAAATGAGGGCACAAGTCTTATACATCCAAATTTTACTCGAAACATAACTTTTTTATTTTTGCCTGGAATAGATTTTTTTTTTTAAACAAGAATTGCCTTTCTCCTTGTCATAATCAAAAAGGCGGTAAGGAGTGATGGTTTTTTCACATGAAGTTTCTGTTTGTATGCAATTCAAAAAATGAGTTCAAGCGATGAAGATTTGACTCCAACACAAATATTTTCTTGCGATTTTTGAGAAAAGCACTATATTTGCCTCGGCAGGAACAGCAATTGCGGGCTTCGTATTTTTAAACGGACTCGCAAGCTCGTCCGTTTAATCCAATACTCAGCCCGCAATTGCCTACTTCCATGCCTAGGCAATAATGTACTATTAAACAGACAGATATAGTAAAACCAGATTAATAGTACAGTTCTCGTCACTTAAAAAGGCCGTTGGCAATGTATAGTCACGGCAATTATATAATATAAAATAGGTAGATATGTTACCTATTCGGTATTCCGCGTGTAAAAATGGCCCGGCTTACGCACACATAATCAGTAAATATAGCAATTACACACTTATTCATAAATGACAAGTGAAAGCAGGATGGTATGCTAATGTCCGGGAGCGAAACAGAGACGAGTGTATGTTGCTCTGCAGACTAGTTCACGGTTCCGTTGACGGCGCAAGACTAGGTAAAGGTGTACCAATTGGCTTGGTTTTAGGGTGCCACTATCGAAGTGTGTATAACATATCTACCTCTTTTTACTATATTATATCATTGAGTCACGGTAAGAAAAGGTTCGTCACTTTTCGACTCTATTTCATAGCTATTAAGGTCCAAAAGTGACGAACATTTTCTTACCGTACCGCACTTTTATTGCCAATTCGTGGTATGAAGGGAGCGGGGCGGGGGAACACCGCCGGTATGCTATGCGCGTTCGCTATTGGTTGGCGACTGTACCTATGCGCAAACACATCCCCTCCATTGTCGCTCAGCGGCCTTTTTATGTGACGGGATCTGTACCCTTACCACGAGTTGCAATTACCGTAGTCGCTAGCGTGTCGAATGCTCTGTCCCTTGCAGACCTCGCAGTATTCTTATAGAGTACGTACGAGGGACAGAGCATTCGACTCGCTAGCGACTACGGTAATTGTAACTCGTGGTAAGGGCACTTTACTTGGCTGTTATAGTTGTCACACTCTAGTATCTGTCAATACAGTACTAGACATAGTACTATTAGGGCCGAGTTCACCGACAATTAAACGGACGGTTAGCGGTTTAACGGTGGTCAAATGTATTGATTAACAGCTGATTAAGACTTAACCGTCTGTTCAATTGGTTGGTGAACTCTGCCCTTAATACTTTGGGCTTTGTGTACAATTTGACGATTGAAAACCCCTTACTAAACTAACCGTAACCAATAATCTGGGACCATTACACTAAGGGCCGAGCTCACCAACCAATTAAACAGATGGTTAAGTGTTAATCAGCTGTTAGTCAATACATTTGACAACCGTTAAACCGCTAACCGTCCGTTTAATCCCCGCAAGTCAAATTGACATTCGTATGTGTACCTATACCTTATGTTACCGATGGTTAAATCACTACAAATACCTATAGTATTTACAATGTTATTTAAATGTAAATATTAAAATACTTATAAAATACAGAATTGAACTTTTAAATTCAAACATTTAAATTATTTTATTATTATTTTAAATTTGGGTGCGTGTAATAATTTAATATCATACGTTCGTATAATATTGTCGTTGCTTTGAAAAAACCTCGTATCTCATATTTCGTGACGTACGATTTTAAACTTAATCATGAAGAGAATTAAGTTCAAACTCAGACTTCCCGAAATATCAGATACGAGTTTTTTCTAAAGTAGTAACGATATTTGACGTAATCGGTACTGTAAATATTACAACTTAACAATCTCAATATATTTGTCTGCTTGTTTTTGATTTATTTTCCGATAGTTTGTTTAAAATATAATAATAGTCATCGGCTGTATGGCGCGATTACACTCGACCTTAGAAATACGAACAAAACCGAAAACTATTCCTAGTTAAGGCGAACTAACTTGCAAAAATATTTATATAAAAAAAAGTAGTTATTGGTTGTATATAAGTAACGAAAATGATGATTGTAATCCGACAATATGAACTCAAAATAATGCAATATGCTAATGTAATGAATAGAAGTTATTCTAAAATGTTATTATGTAAGATGAAATATGATGTGTTTAAATTAAATTAAAGTATGTATTTATTGTACTTCTATGTTGTGTTTTTATTTCGAATCCCGCGCACAAGAAAAAAGGCCGTGTAATGTTAGGGTCAATTCAAACCGAGACGCAACGCGACGCGATGCTGCGCGCACATGCGAGACAAAATATACTTTATTTACTACAGGATAAAGTACACATTTCATTGTGAATTCAACGGTGCGTGTTGCAACGTATTCTGAATTCTGACAATGAAATGTGTATCTTTTCGTGTAGTAAATAAAGTATATTTTGAGTCGCATGTGCGCGCAGCGTCGCGTCACGTCGCGTCTCGTTGTGAATTGACCCTTACGCATTATTTAGGGTTCCGTCACAGTATAGAGAACAGTAGGTCGTCTTCAAACAAAGGTACATCGCGTGGCTTGCGGCTGTGGGCGGGGCCTGTGGCGGGGCGAACCAATACGAAACGAAATCTCAAGATATTACAAGGTAACTTAGTCGGGGCCGCGGCGTCATTGCGTTCGGTTACGTTTTGTTTTAGCGCGCGTACTTAGCTATCGAGCGACAATGTCGCTGCCGAAAACGCTTAAATATTGTTCTGTATACGGATGTCTAAACCTAGCTTAGGTAGGTATAACTATATCCAGATTTAATAAAAGGTATTTCGTACCGGCCTGCCTATAGTATACCTAGGTGAAATAAATACGTATTAAGTAGGTAATTTAAGTTATTGAGTGTGACGTGACAGGTAACATGTGACGACGTGGTTGGCCTAGGTAGTTGGTAGTGACTAAGTAAGTAGTGACCTTGCTTACGAAGCTAGCGGTCCTGGGTTCGATTCCCGGTCAGGGCAAATATTCGTGTGATGAGTGCGAGTAGGTATTTTTTGTTTCTGAGTCTTGGGCGTTTTATATGTACCTATGTAGTCATATTAAGTATGTATTTTTCACTACATAAGTATGCTTATCGTTGCCTAGTACCCAAAGCACAAGCCTAGAACCAAAGCGAGTGGCCAATGCTCTAAGGAAGCCGCGCGGCGACGCGACGGCGCGTGCCGCCAATAATAGGTAAGTAGTCAAAGGAAGCCGCCTTGCGCGAAAGCGGCATTATCAAAAGGTCGAAAAGGAATTTACATATCACGTCACATACCTATAAACATAATTGTTATTTAGTGTCAACAGATAAAAAGTATGTAAGTAAAATAATTTAAATTTGGTACTTAGGTACCTAACAATATTTATACTTACTTTAGGTTTGTGTAATTTATGAAAATTAACATGATTATAAATCACAGTATGGCCAAGTAGGTGACTAAAATTGAAAAACAAGTTTGTTCAACCCTGACGCCCGGGTGTCAATAGGTACCTATCAGAATCTCCTAAAGGGCCGGAGTCGAGCTACTTTTCTATTTATACTATGGTTCCGTTCTATACACCTACAACGTAAAATGGTTTATAATTATATTGCTAACGAGTTGACTGCTACAGGATGTTCCGCATTTTTTTAAATATCTGAAACTATGTAGACCAGGCCTAAAACTACAAAACGCGTCTCTAAACTATGCAAGCGGCAAATCATGTAACAGTTGGGGTGACAACGTTATCAGAGGGTTTTGACCCTGGAGAATACGGATTTGCCTGTCGCCATTCCGAAATTTGAACCGGAAGTATGGTATACCGGAAAAGGTGTAGCTGATACAAAACTTTTCGATGTACATTTAGTAAATCGTTATTTCGGTACCCTAAAAATAGTCCAAATGTTATGGTTTTTTGATATGTTGTAAGTTTTGTATGGGCTGCACCTTTTCCGGTATAGCATACTTCCGGTTCAAATTTCGGAATGGCGACAGGCAGATCCGTATTCTGCAGGGTCTGAACCCTAGGATAACGTTGTCACCCCAACTGTTACATGATTTGCCGCTTGCATTCAATTTCTTCAAAAATGGTCCTAGACTACTGAAACGTGTATGAAAAACTATTTCCAAATTCACCTAGCTATCAAGTTTTAGAGACATCGTAATAATCGCTGCGGACATGACACAATTACAATGTTTCCATTTTTCTACGGATCAGTACAATTTTTTACCACATGAAATTAAAATGATGACATGCAGGTATGTACCTATACATGACACTGTAATAATATCATAATGTGATCAACAAGCTGCAAGTCACGCAAAGGGCGATGGAACGGGCGATGTTGGGCTTCTCTCTCGGCGACAGAGTCCGAAATACGGAGATCCGGAGACGAACAAGGCTCACCGATATAGCCAAAGTAATCACAATAAGGAAGTGGAAGTGGGCTGGACACATATGTCGCAGAGATGATGGAAGATGGGGAAAGGCTGTGGTTGAGTGGAGACCCAGAACCGGGCGAAGAAACGTTGGCAGACAGGAGATGAGGTGGACCGACGATCTGGTCAAGGTGGCAGGAAGGTGCTGGATGAGGAGAGCACTGGACCGAGATGGGTGGCGAGCAATGCAGGATGCCTACACTCAGCATTGGGTGGCTATAGGCTGAAGAAGAGAAGAAGAAGTGTCTCAAGATGTTTGGAATGGAAAGATCTTTTTTATTACTGGAACGTAACGTTTTTGGTAACGAAAAAGAGAACTTTGCAAATATAAGTATTAGCATTTTTTTTAATCAGATGTAACTTGGACTGCCTGGCTTACTCTGGAGGAGGCCTTCACCTGAGAGGGGGTTCTTGCTTAGAACATTATGTAGTTTTTTAACTAGAAAATATTCAATTGTAAAATATTTAAAAACAGATAATTATGCAGAATAACTAAAGTAACATGTTTAAATATAATTAATATTTATTAAACGTGACTATAGAACTATATTATACTGACAAAATTAAATCAAAAACTATTAACAAGCATTGACATTGTAAAATACTGGCAAGAAATAAAAGGCTTTTTTTATTTTATTTTATTTTTTATTTTTATTTTATAACTTGGACTGCGAGGCGATGCTTAAATCGCAGAGCTTAGGTTTTTTTTCCATATAAATTTAGCTCGGGCGGCAACGTTTCTCATCCGTTAAATCAAGTCCGATTTACACGATGTTCGAATATGTTGTAATTATTATGAGAAATGATAGGTGAATACATACGTTTGTACGTTCTTGTTTTTTTTTTTTTTAATTTTTACTTGCACAGTTTTTTTTTTCAAAGATTGCATACAGAGCTAGTTCTTCATACTGTCTACAACATATTCAACAATCGTAAAAATCTGTCTACGAGAAAAACGTTACCGCATTATTTTAAGAAATTTTCAGCCACAATCCTCTTAAACAAAAAAAATGCTTATTTGGCAACGGAACCCTTAAAAAGCTGCCTGATCTCCCACGATAATAAGATTTTAAATTTCACTTCCAACGACCACCCTTACCTTATTAGTCAATTTGTATTCACCACGCGCCGCGGCGAATCATGCGGTAACTCAGGAATTACAAATTCTAATAAAAGGGGTTTGCAGGATACCGGATATTACCTTCCGACCCCGCTTCCGTCGTTGGCAATTTGTAAACGGTCAAATCGTTTAAATTTATCTAATTCCAAATAAGTAAAAGTTTATAATAATGTAATAGTTGAGTAACGATGCTAATAATATAGTTTCATTTTAATGACGGTACACAAGAAAATACTTGTTTTAAAAACTATACGCATTTGGCGACGCGTGGGCCGAGTTGGCCCTGCTTACGAAGCTAGCGGCTGCCGTCCAACGGCAAAACGCTGCAAGTCAAAAACCCTAGTTTCGAGAAAAACGCGTTTAAAAGTTTATAAGTTTCACGCTAGAAATACCTATAATTTTGCACTCAGTTGCCGCGTGTTGAATTGATAGTGATGCAGAGTAGGCAAAACGCTGCAAGTAGTCAGTTCCTTGTTTCTATGTAGTGGTCATTTAGTACTTACAGCGTTCTGTGGTGATCAGACGGCATTGACGGTTTTGGTATAAAACATCACAATTGCAGTCATGATGTTTTGGCTAGTCTTATGCAAAAGTTACCGCGTTTTGACAGTTTTATACAGCCTAAACTAGAAGTCATTTTTTAAAGTTATTTTGTAAATACGATAGGAGCACTCATGAGGAATCGTTTGTTGCAAGTTAACACAAAACGCTGTAACTCGAGTTGCAGCGTTCTGCCGTTGGACGGCATGCAGCGGTTTTGCGTTCAAATCCCGTTAAAGGCAGATTATTTATAAGTATTCATACCGTTGTCTAGTATCCAGAGCTTAGTTTTGACTAGATCAATTGGTATGACATTCCCCTGATTATTTATTTATTTATTAATACAACGTAGAAGAGGAAAGATGATGGCTTCCCTGATATGGCACGACAGTTAGGTTTTGACCTGAAACATTTTGGAGGGCCGAGTCGAGGAAAAGGTTTATTCCGAATAGTTCCATTAATAGTTCCATTGATGGAATTAGTTGGACTTTTTTTCCAGTAGCTACATTCAACGAAAGGGGTTTCCTTTATAGAAATACCTGGAGTTTTTTTCCAAGTAGTTATTACGGAAACCCTATTTGTTGAATGTAACTACTGGAAAAAAGTCTACTAGTTCTATCAATGGAACTAGTCGGAATAGACTGAGGAAAATAGAGGACGAGGAAGACCTAGGCTTATTTATTTTAGTCAATAAGAACTTTAAGCCATGAGATTTGTTTGGGACTAGCTAAAGCAGATTAACAATCCGTCGGCCGAATGATGTTGGTCTGTTATCGAAGTCTGCCAGTTTACGTATTTTTAGGAACTTAGGAAGTACCTATCGGTATCTCTTAAACTTTTCTACAGATTTTTCTCTGTCAGACTGACAGGACTTGGAACTGCAGGTAAACTTTTAACCTATGGGAGACTTATTTTTAAATAACAGTGTTCGCGTTCTTGTGTTTCGGGGTGGGGATAAGATTACTAGCATAGCTACGGTCAAGGAAATGTATTCGCGTACCTTTTTCAGTCTTGTCACAATGACAATAAGAGTCAAAAAGGTACGCGAATACATTTCCTTGACTGTACATGCCTATTTGCTAGGTCGACCATCTTATCCTTCAACCTACCGCCAAGCAGCAGTATTCGCATTGTGGTGTTCCGGTGTGGAGATAAGACAACCGGTGAAATTACTAGCATAGAGGTATTCCATCTTAGTCCTCAGGGTTGGCAGCGCATTTGCAGTCTTAGGATAGCAGTCTTAACATTGTAGTCTTGCGAACTTACTATCAGGTGGCCTGTATGCTCGTCCGCCTTCTACATGCAATACATGCAATAAAAAAAATGTCTATGTCAAGATGCTCCCATTTCCCACTCCGCTTTTCCGAGCCCTTCCAAAACTTTGTGTAACATAGAACAATAATATAATTAACCGTAGTCTTATTTAGGCTTGTGTAATCGAATTACACGTGAGTTGCGCAAGATGGAAAGCCGCGGGAAATTGAGCGAGGACAATTTCGGCGAGATCTGCGCACGCGCTTTCGTACAGTGCGCAGAAAACGTGATATATGGGGATCATTATAAATATAAGGACGTTAGACCAGTTAACCTAATTTTAAATTAACCCGTTCCCTGTCCCCATACAAAATGATCTGACAATGTCATAAGTCCAAGAGTGGTGTGCTTCCACTTTGGGGACACGGACTTATCAACGTAAATTTTCCTTTTTTTATGTTTTAGTGTTGTACACAGAAGAAAAAGTACGCTTGACAGTTGGTTACACGGAATCTAAGTATTGTTTATTATAAATAAATAAATATGTTTTTTTATTTAGGTAGGTATCAACCCATCAAATAAATAACTAATATTACTTAATATCAAACATGCAGACATTTAATTTTCTAATTTATAATTTATAATAATAATTTGTTTGCACTTTGCTCCCGAGATAATAATAATATTTAAATTCGTGCACGCCTTAACAATACTGTTGCCCGACTTGCACAGCCTCGTACCAAATGATCATCGTCTTTTCCGCAACACGGCGAAGAAGTCATCCACTCTGTTCACGGCAAACATGCCGGACGCGCTACACCGCCACGGCAGCCGCAGCATCGCTCGGAACGCGTTGTTGTACTGTACTCTGTAGTCTGTCAAAAGATCGCTTAGTGTACTGATACCACAGCTGGCTAGTGTAGAACGCCTGACAGTACGCCCCGAACAGCGAGCGTGTATATCTATGGATACATCCACTCAATGTGATCCTAATGTGGGGACACGGACTTGTGATACCTAACGTTGCGCGTTGTGGGGTCATTCGAAGTTGTGAATCCATAGTAAGAGCATGGACTCCTGTGAAAAAAGGATCATGATCCCACATTGGGGGCACCCGGACAGGGAAACGAGTTAAGCTTTGAACTTGTGCAGTCGCTATCAAATATATCCGAACAAAATCAGTGAGACTAGACAATAGTTGCTTAACGCTAACGTAAATGATTGTCGAAAACTGACAACATCTATCGAATTGCCGTAGGCGCTCGACGCGATCGTCTGATAGCTTACGTCAATCCTATACATTTTGGATAAAGATAACGAACGCCGAATGCATCTTGTAAAGCCTCAGGTGCTCCTAAATATCTGTACAGGTCGACACACGTAAAAAGAGCTCCGAAGGGCTTGTAGAGGGGATATGTTTGCACATGTTGTGTACTAACAAACCAATCATAGATAAGAGTGTATTACTGGGAACCAATAGCGTGGCAGCAAATCGAAGCGGTTTACGCTCCCCCCGCCGCGCCCACCAATTTGGTCCGTAATTTGCTCACTGCGCAGGTAGGTCGCTCAGGGCTCTTTTTACGTGTGTCGACTTGTACTTTTTCATATATTTTAGAGCATCTACTAGTATGCTCTAGACTAGACAATGTTAAACACGGGTTACAAATAACGCTGCTTTTCCAGCGGGGCGAGGCTAGACGAGGCGGCGCGAGAATTTTAATTTGTATTAAAACAACAATTTCAACCGACGATGCGCGAGCAGGGAATTGACATTTTTCAATACAAATCGTCTCGCCTCCTCTCGGTGGTGGAAAAGCACCTTAAGACCTACTCAAGTACCGAAGTACATAGAAAACATCCAAGGCTCATCACCCGAATTTGTTTCTTATTTGCTCTAGTTGTAAGGCTTTACTTACCGAAATCCTATGATAACAAATACTTGTTGTTTTACTGGCAATAAAAAGCAGACCAAAATGTATCTGAAGAAACCTTAAAATAAATAAGACGATATTGTCATTTGTTATCCTTCACTAGATCTAGAGAAAAAAAACGATAGGTACCTATGTCAACTTTAGCAAGGCTGTGTTTTTTGGAAGTTTAATGCGGGATTGAATTTGGAATTTCTTTAAACATACGAGTTGTGACTTTTGTGAGTAACATCTTTCTATTTGATGTCCAATATTCATACGGTTTTGGTAACAAAAAATAAACTTTCCATACAAATATTTTGGGACTGTTATGCGAATAACTATAACTTGATTCTAACATAGTTCATGTACCCATTCTCCTTGTATATATTTTTTAAATATACGATTGTCACTGCGTGCTTTCTGACATGAATAACATCGTGAGGAAACCTAAATACACAAAAGAACAGGTAAAGGAGTCTTGTAAAAGCCGGTAACAGTAAAACCTCTGTAGAACGTCTTCTTACGACTATACCTCAATTGGGGAATTCCCCATTAGTTATAATGCTCGTCACACACTGAGCTATAGTTAGATATTTATTTAAAGTATAGCAAGGTATCTAAATAATTATATAGACCTCACATAGATAATAAACTAGCTGAGGGCCCTGCCAAGATGCATTGCGCTAACTAGCGTTTCTATTCGTTTCGTTTTTAAACCAATCGCGTCACAGGTAGATGACGTGATACGAAAAGTCACGTGATCTATCAGAGACGCGATTGGTTTAAAATGAAACGAATAGAAACGTTAGTTAGCGCAATGTATCTTGGCAGGGCCCTCTGTTGCCCGCGACTGCGTCCGCGCAGAAAATAGTAACATAGGCTATGTTTTGCCTATGTTACTCCAGGATAATGTAGCATTATAATGGTGAAAGAGGTATCCAAGGAATATTGGCTTAGTTTGGGACTAGGTCAATTGGTGTGACATAGTCCTATGATATTTAAGCTCTAAGGCCCACCACACTACAAACAGGGAGTTTTTTGTAACTGGGACTTTGAATCTACCGTCAAGGCAATAAAGTTCAAATACGTTTGTTCGATGATGCCATTCTCAGTTTATGATGATAGGAAAATAAACCTTATTCCCCTTGCAACACAGTTCAAATTAAATTGCCTTGATTATGTACATTATATTGCACACTGGGCCTGGGTTAAATTTATTTATATTTATTATTATTATTTATTAATTCCCTTAAAATTTCAAGTCTTTGGGTCCAGCGGTTTTGTGCGTTGATCGATCAGTCACAGTTTCTTCACGTTGTTTTAAATTAATTAATAATAATAAATTGACACTAAGGAATGACTTCACGGTGATCAACTGTTTCTAAGTGCGGTCGTAGGTACCCAGGTGATTGGGTAGACGGAAAAATAGGAATATACAGAAGAAATCCAGTTTATTCTGCCACCAGTACCCCCATTAAACCAAGTTCAGCGGGTCTGTCACCGTGAAACACTCTCGCTTTCCCGATGCGAGCGAGATAGCGTCCTTTCGCTTTGATTGTGATGGGTTGTCAACACAAGTACTGCCCATAGCTGTGCGGAATTTCTATACAAACTAACTTTTATATAATAATTTAAAGAACTAGTGCACTTTAAACCCGACAGTGAGACTATGCAGAAAAGGAACTCATAAAAAAGTAGATTTTTATCTGCAATAAGATCCCGAGACCCATAATTAAAAATACCTTACCCCTTACCCCACAGAAAAATGATTTTCGGGCAAATAAAAATTTCTAACAAACGAAACAGAGAACCAAAGTTTTTTCGAACTTAAGATAGGTAACCCCAAGGATTATTTTACAACTAGCTTTTGCCCGCGACTTCGTCCCAATAGTTACTTTGGGCTAACGCTAACTTTAACCCGCGACTTTGTCAACGTAGAAGGTTGAAACATTCTTCATTGGTGCTCCGCTACTATTGGTCTTAACGTGATGATATGTAGCCTATAGCCTTCCTCGATAAATGGGGTATCTGACACTGAAATAATTTTTCATATCGGACCAGTATTTCCTGAGATTAGCGCGTTCAAGCAAACAAACAAACAAACTCTTCAGCTTTATAATATTAGTATAGATATACCTTTAGTGACATCATCAATATGTCAGCCGAAAGACGTCTGCCCTCCTAAATAAAAAGGACGCATTAGCAATTTATTAATCAAAGTAAATTTAACCTAAATAGTAAAGAAATAAGGTCACTAATACATGCGCAGTTCTATAAGACATACGCCCTTTTTTCTAAGGAGGGCAGACGTCCTGTGCTTGACCACCGACGTACTATACTGTATAGTTTGTCCATGGCTAGACGCCCTCCCCCAAGCACAAGCATCATAGTGCCCTGACCGCAAGCCGCCCCCATCCTGCTTACGTCTATGGTACGTTTATTATACGTCCAAGATGACGTAAGAGTTAGGTAGGTACTAAGTGAGGAGAACTCCAGGTAAATAAATTAATAAATCAGTGGAAAAACTCACACAAATGACGTAGTAATAAAGTAAGCTCTAGGCTTGTACTATGGGTACAAGATTACAATAAACATATTCACATACACAAATAAAAACTTAACTTGCTTACTTACCAGATATCGAACCCTGAACTGCTAGTTTAATTAAAGGTTTTCAAAAAAAGTGTAAATAGTTAAGGACTAAAATTAAGAAACCGTAATTTTAGTCACGCAGAAGGTGATCAACAAGCTGCAAGTCACGAAAAGGGCGATGGAACGCGCGATGTTGGGCCTCTCTCCGCGACAGAGTCCGAAATACGGAGATCCGGAGACGAACAAGGCTCACCGATATAGCCAAAGTAATCACTTTAAGGAAGTGGAAGTGGGCTGGACACATATGCCGCAGAGATGATGGAAGATGGGGAAAGGCTGTGGTTGAGTGGAGACCCAGAACCGGGCGAAGAAACGTTGGCAGACAGGAGATGAGGTGGACCGACGATCTGGTCAAGGTGGCGGGAAGGTGCTGGATGAGGAGAGCACTGGACCGAGATGGGTGGCGAGCAATGCAGGGTGCCTACACTCAGCATTGAGTGGCTATAGGCTGAAGAAGAAGAGAGAAGAAGAATTTTAGTCAGATGAGTCACGAAAATTAATTATTCATATAAATACTGCCCTTAAGTTATAAGCCAATAGGCGGTATTCCAAAAACAATAAACGAAACAGATTCAATCCTCATGCGTTAGTAATATGGTCGCACTTACTACAGGAGTTTTGTCTGAGATACCACGATTACTTAATTTTATAGTGGTATAGTTAATTTTCTTGACTCAACTAACTAAAGTTACCGTTTCTTCATTTTAATCCTTAACTATGTTAATGATCGTCATCGAGTAAATATGTATGTCCGTATTTATTCCAAAAATGTCCGGGTTCCAACTTGGACGTTGAAGTTTTGTATCGTAATCTAGTGTAAATTGAAATTTTACGCTAAATAATGTAGATACTTGAATACGATTCAGGGGTTCTTGTTAGAGCTTCGGTGGCTTTGTGGCTTAGGGGGTTGACTCGTAAACAAGTACCAAGTTCGAATCCCCACGGTCATCATGTACCAATGAGTATTTCTTTTGGACTAAGGCTGTGTTTTATAAAGATCCGTTACATCAAATTTCGGTCAGGAATGTCAAAACTTCTATGAAGTTACTAAAATTTGATCTGACATATTTACTAACTGGCCTTAATAAAACCGGGCCATAATTATATTACATTACGGTAAACGAAAAATATCTTGAGGATTGCACATTTAAACAGCTGTGTGTATGAGAGGTTTGCACAAGATCCTAAAGGGGTCGAAGTGTACCCGAAAGAACCCATCTGTAAGATAAGATAAGATAAAGTGAAAGATAAGAGTGGGGTTTGTGCTAGGATAAATTTCGTATAAAGTAAACGTTTTCGAAAAGCAAAGGCGACTTACGTGAAGTAGAGGTATATGGGTAATGTTCTTAACTACTAGGGCCTATCGTCAGTCGTTACCCACCTTAGGTCCAAAATCAATCTGAAATTCTACAGCAATAAGGTTGAGTTTCCTATAAATGACTTGACATCTCTAATAACATTGACGACTTCAAGCACTTTTTTTTTAAATGGGTCCTAGTTCGTTCGTGACCGTACGTCTTTGCGGCATAGCTACGCATTTTGCAAAACGTATGACGCGCGAACAAACTCAAATGTTTAAAACTAAGGAAGACTTTACGCACATTGTCTCTACCAATAGTAATCTGTGCTAATTATTCATCTGGCTTTGCTTGAGTCAGTCACGCGTCATCATATTATCGAGCTTAAGACACAAATTAGCTAAGAGGAAAATAATAACAGGATAAATTATTTAATTCTGCCTGAGATACAATACGTATTACAAGTCTAGTGTTTTTTTTAATTGATTTATCCTTAATAATAAGTTTCTGTCTTTTGTTGCTGTTTTCAGTCATTATCTGCAGATCGGGACCAAACTAATGAGTGATAAACCGGTGGGTCTATGTTAAGTATAGCGGAGATTCTGTCACCCCTTCCGACTCCATCATCTCATCAGCTCTTAAAGTGGGTCTACGCCAGGCGAGCCGAGCACGAGCGGAGCACGAGCCGAACACAATTCGTCTAGTGTGTCTAAGGTCCACACTAGACGAATTGTGTTCGGCTCATGCTCCGCTCGTGCTCGGCTCGTGCTCGGCTCGCCTAGCGTAGACCCACCTTTAGATACGAGTACCATAATATTGCATTGTCATTGCGTCGCGTTTACATGTGGTTGATATTTCAGCCCATTGTTTTTTTTTTATGCTACGTAGGCCAAACGAGCTATCTGGTCACCTGATGTGAAGCAGGAATCAATACCGGTATTAATTAAAATTGAAATATCTTCCTTAATTTGCATTATTTCCTTGATATTTTGGACTGTAATTTAGGTAATAACACTATTCTATTATATAAATTCATAGAGCAGCAAAAATATAATAAGCGAGATACCAAAATTGAATACCGGTGTTTTTGTAGTTAGTTTAGTTTAGTTTATTTATTAATCAATGTAAAATTACAATATAAGTTGCATTGCATGTCAAAAAATAAGAAATTACATTGAGATCGTCAAAACATAAATACTAATAATCAAAGAATACAAAAATAATTAATTAAAACCACAACAATTAAACATCAAATAAATGGTCACTCGTCCGATGTCAATATACAAGGATTAATAACTGTCAACACAATAATAAATAAATTTACAATTTTAGCGCCATATATTCATCGACAGAGTAAAAGGTTTCTAAGCTGGTGTTTAAATGCTTCGTCGGAATGTACTCGTACATTTTTAAGTTTGGCGGGTAGACGCTCATAGTACGTGGGACCGATGACACGCGGGTGTATGAAAATAATACCGGTATACGATCACTGATGTGAAGTAATCAACGCTGCCCATGGACACCTGCAACACCAGGAGAGGTATTGATGCTGCGTTGTCGGCCTTTGACAAAAGTGTATGTTCGTCTTGAAGGACCCCAAGTCGTAGCAGTCCGGCCTCTTAACGAGAAGTGGTTCAGAATTGACTTGCAAGATTTGAAGCGAACAACATACTAGCAGTGCAAGTTACAGCTTCACATGGCTATCGAAGAAGGAGGGTCTTGTTTTTTATCTGTATTTTTGTATCGATTTTTATTCCTTCGCAGACGCTGAAAGGCTGGCCAAACAAGGTGCCGTTAGATATGTCGTAGCATACCGAGAGTCACGCGGACTTTCATTGAAAAAAAAGGCAAGAAGATTGAACAGAACAGAAGATTACAGTATCAGTAAATATTAGGGAGCATCTCACACAAACTGACCTAGACTCAAACTATGCTCTAGTCGTGTGCTATAATATTGTTCAACCTGCGACTAAATTATGATATTACGACGCGTGAGGAGTCATAATTCATACATATATACATACACAAACTCACGCCTTCATTCCCAGACCGGGAACAACTCTAAGAACTTGTTGATAATTCTGTAACCACATTTTGCACAATTAGGCTAAGATGTTTACCAGCGTATTAGTGACAAGTTGCAAGCCCATAGCCTAACAGTACTACAAGCCTTTATTCCTTTAGTCGCCTCTTACGACATCTGCGGGAAGACAAGGAGTGGCCCTATTCTAACCCGGCAACCACACGGATTCACGGGGGGAGTCATAATTCCAGGTGCAATATTTTGATAAAATACTTTTTTGGTATCGCTTATATATTAAGGGACGCGACGCGACGCGACGCTGCGCGCACATACCACTCAAAATATACTTTATTTACTATAAGAAAAAGGTACACATTTCATTGTGAGAATTCAGAATAAGCTTTTCGTGAAGTAAATAAAGTATATTTTGAGTAAGTAGTATGAGCGCGCAGCGTCGCGTCGCCTCGCTTCTCGGTATGAATTGACCCTTAACCTAACCGTAACCATACCTACGTATAGCAATTTAAACGTAATATAAAATAACTCCAGCCTTACATAGCTTTTAGAAAATAAATAAAATGGAACAAATGGATATTTCGAAAAAAAATGGTTCCTATGCTTGAGCGCTAACAAAGGCAAATTTAGATCGAATTAGATACTGGCTATTTACTCATGAGAAGATCTTAAACTAAAAACAAGCTCACATATCACCTGATAGTAAGGACCAGAGATCCATAGACTTTTGCAATCTCAAGAGTACAATCTTAAGACTGTAATCATCAGTGTGATTCTATCAAAAATTATATTTGCAGGTTGGTCATGAAATAAGTTAAATAGAATACTTACTGGGCGTTGGCAGCGACAAATAAACCGCTTAGGTTTTCGTTCGTTTTTAATTATTACATACATACATACATTAAATCACGCCTGTTTCCCAGAGGGGTAGGCAGAGACCACTTCTTTCGACCTGCTACGATCCTGACAAATCTCTTTCGCTTCTTCCACATTCATACATCGAGTCATGCACGCACGTCGGTTTCGGGTACTTAAGATCCGGCCCTTTTCCAGTATTTCTCCGATTTGATTCGAAAAAGTTTTTAATTATTATTCTTGAAAAATATTAGTATTACAAAGAAATTGGCTTAATACATAAGCCAATTTCTTTGTAATACTAATATTTTTCAAGAATAATAATTAAAAAAACGGTTCGCCGATTTTTACAGGGAAACTTGACAGTTCCAGATATAAAGATAAACAAATTTGATACAGACGTAACTTGAGGTAATCTAGTACCTACTTAGATACCTATTTGAAATAAAACTTCTACCCCTTACTAATAAACGATGACTAACGGTGGTATAGCTATACAATGTTTTGTCCTTATCTGTCAAATTCAAATGTCACAATGACAGATAAGGACAAAACATTGTATAGCTATACCACCGTTACTCAACGTTTATTTTATTAGTAAGGGGGCTAATAAATAATGTTGTTAGTTATTCCACTGACTCAGTTAGCCTAGTTCGTAACAGTGATGTTGTGGATGCCAATATTTTCACATCCGCGGATGTGAATGCGGATGCAGATTTTTGAAGGCTCACATCCGCGGATGCGGATGCGGATGTGGATGCGAATGCGGATATTTAAGATCTTATATCAATATAGTATATGAATGAAAAATTAAAACAAAGGAAAAGTAATTAATCTATAAGATAAGTAATCCACAGCGTAAGCAAACACGTAATGATTTATTTACAAGAAACAAATTATGCATCACGACAAACGCGTCGGATATTGTCACCAATTTTTTCGCTCCCATTGGTTATTGTCACGTGTGAACGGCACGCGCCATTCGCCGGCCCCGACCAATTTCTTTCTTGTCGCAACTTGTAATACATCCGCATCCACATGAACATCCTCATTGATTATTGCGGGTGCGGATGCGGATGCGGATGTCCAAATCTATGCGGAAGCTCCGCATTTGCGGATACGGATGCGAATATTCGCAACATCCCTGGTTCGTAACTAACTAGTGATTTTGCCTACAAAGCTAGCGGTCCCAGGTTCGATTACCGGAAAAGGAAATATTTCTGTGATCTTTTCCATGGATGTAACATACGTATTTATTTATTTATGTTTATCGTTGTCTAGTACCCATAATACAGTTGGCCTTAAAAAAAGCAGCGGGCCTAGTATGATTGCGTTTGCCGCGTGAAAAAAGGTGGATAAAGCATCCGTCACTTTTTGACACGTATATAAGTACGAGAGTGACGGATGGTTTATCCACATTTTATCACGCGACAAACGCAACCATACCATCGCAGCACACTTTTGTACGTTGTCACTTTAATGACTTTGACAGATTAGGGCATCATTTCCAACATGACGTTAAAGCAACAAAGCACTAAAGTGCGTAGCTACCAACTTATAAGCCCGATCGTTCATGTCACTTTAATAACTCTAAAATGAAATGTATATACATACACACTACACACAGACACACACACATACACACAGATACGCACACAAACACAAACACACACACTTTAGTGTGCGCATAATTTTAGAATTTCTTTATGTTCCTTTTATATTTTTATACTATTTTATGTTGTTTTACTTACCTCCAATAAGACTGTACCGTAACGGAGGGTTCAGACCAAACGAGCGAATGCTCTAGAACATGTTTTGTCTTTATTTTTACAAAGAAAACGTAAGAAATAATGCCATAGAATTCTTGTTCGTTCGCTTGGTCTAAACCCACCGTAAACCTAAGACTAGCTATTAACTCCACTTGTTTCCGGGGTGGGGGCCTTGAGATCAGAGGGCTCTGCCAAGATGCACTACGCTAACTAACGTTTCTATTCGATTCGGTTTTAAACCAATCGCGTCACTGGTAGATGACGTGATACGAAAAGTCACGTGGTCTACCAGTGACGCGATTGGTTTAAAAACGAATCGAATAGAAACGCTAGTTGGCGTAGTGTATCTTGGCAGGGCCCTCTGTATTACAGGATTACTCCTCGTTCCGACCCCAGTCCCTCACAAAGGTTTATTTATTTAAGTTTTTAGACTTATGTAACTTTTTCCTATAATATCCTTTGTGAGGTGAAATAAACGTTTTATTTATTTATTTATTTATAAGCCTACGCTTATTTTGGGACTAGGTTAATTTTGTAACGAGGTTGTCATAACCTCCTTTTCGTTCCTGGCCACTCTCACATTTCGATCTAAATCTTTCCAAATTCAAAATTGTTAATGATCTATTCGGATATCGATTCTTAAGCTCATTCTCTAAAAAAATTCAATAGAACCAGACAAGGGATCTCGTGTCTTGGTGCTTCTTTAAAATTAATTATTTTATTTTTATTTACTTATCTTCATGTAATCTTATTATTAGAAAAAGTATGAAAAACACATAATTTATAAAAGTGATTCATTTATTACCAACTCCAATACAGCTTCTCTGTGTGGGTCTCAGCGATACTACCCCATACCGTCAGAAGTTACTGCTAAAATAGTCCCCTTAAATAAATAAACAAATTTATATAGGTTCAATAAATAAATAAATGTATTTATATATTGTTTGATTTCTTAATACGTTTATTCGTCAGAGGTAAAGAACTCTGGTCGGGATCAACGACACATTTGTCATTGTGCATTACCAGATCGCATCGATAACGCTATCTGTATCGCATTTAAATTAAATGTTTTCTTCACCTACGCCTTATCTAAAAGTAGTAAATGTATCATACCGACGTTTTTTATGGTGAGAAGGCATGAGCCATCAGGGGCACGATTTATAAAGCTACAAGTTACAATTTTACAGGTCTAAACTGGCAACACTGCTCAAATGGCTGGTAGGAGTGTGGCGATGACTTTCCGAAAATCGAATTTTGCTGCAAGCGATATTTTCATTCGCAAACTTTACCTACCAGTCTTTTTTTTTTCACTAGCTTATTTTGCCAAAGATTTTTATCTGAGTAGAAATAATTCTATTATCATAATTTCCCAATCTGTATTTATCTGAATAGTTATATCATTTCCACAGAGTCGACGGAGCTCCGCGCCAGCGGAGGTACTTCTGCGTGGTTTGGCCCTCCGGGCCTGCTGCAAAACTATCATACCTAATCCTACCTACCTATTTCGGCCTAATTACAATGGTGAGATTTGCGACTGGAACATAACCAGAATGGAACTATGGGACCAGGAAAAATTAAGAATGGGAAAAAAAGACATTCGGAAAAATTTCGAATCGGAAAAATCGCGACTGGAAAAATAACTACCAGAAAAAAAAGATTTTTGGAAAAATATCGCCACACTCGTATGAACAATTTTACAAGACGGCAAAAATAAGAGCTAGTTTTTTAATTATTTGGAGCGGTGTGGAGAAAGTCCTGATGCCCTAAAAATGTTATTGAAAATGAAACCTTGGTTTATCATTATGATTTTAAGGATAAACAATTTATCTTTGCAGTGGACTTTTTTATTTCCAGCTCGGTCACCAACATTTGGCTTTTTCGGCCTTTTCCGGGATTATTGAGGCCTACAAATAAATACTGTTATATTAGCTTTTAGCAATTATCAAATAACCTAGGAGAGTTATATAACATTATTCTGCCGTATAGTTATAGAAAAAAATAAAAAAAAGTGCTGAATTTTTTTTACGTATTTTCGGCAGGAATTATTCTTTAGAGCCATCTAATTCACATGGATGCTGCTCTCCGACCTAAGTTCAGAACTGATAACCGCGCCCCCTGTTATTTAGCCCTAACTTTTGACTACTACTTCTCATTCACCAATGTTCAAAAACAACTACATAAAAATCACAAGCTGATGATGACTTAGTTAAGGTACAAAATTTGACCTCCAAAAGTAAAAATATTTTTATAGGCGTAAAATAAAACATTTAAATGACGTTAATAAATGTTTGTACATATAGAAAGTGTGCATATTCCAATTAAAATATAAAGTTATACATATCTCCCATTTTTTATACCGATTCTAAAAACGTATTGATCAACCCTCGTATTGTCAAGTGTCAACATAACGATTACTTTCAAGTAAATAAGAGCTTTCGTAACGTTGAAAATACGATTTAAAAGAAAACATGTCAAAGGCAATATGATTTTATCCAGAGGAATAGTGAGCGTCTTATGGTCACCTTCATAAACGTGGATAAAGCATCCATCTCTCTCGCACTTACATACTGGTCAGAAAGTGACACGATGTTTTGTCCACGTTGATCCACATGCACATCGATAAACGCGACTATAATAGGCTCGCTGCTGGGCTCTTTTACTCCTCGGTAAAGTTATAATTGTAAGATATTTATATCAAAATCTTTTATTTATGGTGTGCATTTAAAAAACAAGCCTCTGTTCTCCTTTATATTTATTATTTGTGCATGCACGGCTGGTATTTATATAAACATAATATGGTCGTTTGCGTTTCGCTATTATGAGTGATTTTCCACTTTCTCGACCTCTGAAGTATGCGTCGGCGCACGCATTACAGACGTACACATTAAAGCTGTCATGGTTATACTATGGACACAATTTGTAATAAGTTATAATTTATAATCTTTCTAAGATATAAAATTCTCGTGACAGTGTTTGTAACAAAACTCCTCCGAAAGGCTTGACCGATTCTTATGAAATTTTGTGTGTATATTCAGTAGGTCTGAGCATAGGACGTAAAGTAGGTAGGTTTGACGACGCGCTAGCCTAGTTGGTAGTGATCTTGCCTACAAAGCTAGCGGTCCTGGGTTCAAATCCCGGTAAGGGCAGATATTAGTGTGATAAGCACGAGTATTTGTTTCTGAGTCTTGGATGTTTTCTATGTATTTAAGTATTTATTTCTCTATGTAAGTATTTATATCGTTGTCTGGTACCCATAGTATAAGCCTAGACCTTAGTTTGCGACTAGTTTAATTTGTGTGAGATCGTCCCTTGATATTTATTTATTATTATTTCACAAAGTATGTATGAAAAAAAAAATTCAACCGGGCGGCGCCGGGTGCGGATAGCATAAATATATAAATTGTTTAATGAAAACATAAATTTTATTATAACACTGCAACAGAAAACATTATAGATTAAAACTAAAACTATGACAAATAAATTCAACAAAAAAATAATTTTATTTATATTGACCTAAAATTATCTATATTTATACTAATATTATAAAGAGGTAAACTTTGTGACGTTGTAGGGGGTAATCTATGACTCTACTGAACCGATTTTGAAAATTTCTTTACCAATAGAAAGCCACGTTATTTGTGAGCGTCACAGGGTATATATTAAATAAAAAAAATGTTTATTGCCCAACGAAGAACAGCTAGTATGAGATAAAATAATAAATAAATAACTATCTGAAAAGTACCACACATGGTGGTTGGCTGGCCTCGTTGGGAGCCCTTTGTTTCCCATAATTTTATTGGTCATAATGTAATTGTTGACATAATTTTTGATAGTCATAATTTTTTATATCGCTGAAGCTGTAAACTTTTCAGAAGTTCTGAAATATCTAACGTGTAGACAAGGCTAGGTTGGGTTAGGTTTGATTCATAAAAATCCTGAAAAAGTAACAGTTTCTTTAAAAAAACACGTTATGACTTGCGATGATTATGACCTAAAGCACATTATGACTAAAAATAATTATGTCAGTCAATATAGACCCGAATCTCAACCCAAAGCCGCAAAACCTTGGGACTAAGATGGAATGTAGTCTAGTAATTTCATCGGTTTTATATCCCAACACCAGATCATAACCTCGCAAAGGCTAATAGAAACAACTGGAGACCACAGACCTGGCAGCTTCCTCGGCCAACGCCTGAGCATTGCTATACACCGAGGCCGGGTCTTGCCAAATGTATTTTTACTTCTCATGCTCCAAGGGACGAAGAACCATGTACCGGAGGAATAAAGTGCCACTTTTTGTCTCCAGGGACTAAAGTACTCCTTATCTTTAAATTATGTAAATTTTTAGTTTCCTTTTTGGGACAAACTTTTGTTCACGACTGTACTTTTCTATTACATATTCATGATCTGCTTGTCAAAACAAAACTAAAAGGTCCCAACATGGTCTGTCTAATTTAAGTGTGGCGCAGATCCTGTCATCATCTTCCGACTTCATCATCAGATCAGTTTTAAGATACGATAACATTGAATTATCATCGGGTTTACATGTGATCTAAACTTTAGTAAGTAAAAACAATGCACGTTAGTAAAAGACTTGTAAAAAAAAATGTGTGACAGTTTAACCAGCACCTCACGCGGATGTACGCAGTGTAACACAATCAAGATGGTATCTGGGGCGTGGACCGACAACTCGACGAATTTTCACACTCGTCTTCACCCAATACTAGAACTTCGAATCATAAAACGAAAGTTTTTTAACCCTGACTTACAATAGTAGATTGATAACCAGGGGTCGAACTTTTGGTGGTGATGTCGTCAAAATGACAAAATTATGAACACAAAGTGCTCTCATTTAACAGGTGTTTTGGTACAAATAAATAATAATTTAAAATAAAAAGCGGTTAAATTATCAGAGTTAAATACAACTCAATCGCAATCAAAATACAGATCATAGCAGCTACATATTTCTTTTCACCATTTATTAAAAACGGAAAATTGAGTAAAAATGTTAATTTCGCAAGCATTGTTCGAAATAATAATGCCGGAATAGTATTTAATATTAATACAACATAAAAACAGTTTGTTTAATGATAATTTTACTCGATGATATTTTTTAGATGAACAAGTGTTGTTATTTTAAATATCGGGCCATAGAGGGAGAGTGGAAGTCTTCAACCATCATTCATTATAGTATCTCTATACATACATACATACAATGACGCCTTCATTCCCAGAGTGGGGTAGGCAGTGCTGACTTAATCAACAACAAGTTTTTAGAGTTGTCATCAAAATATAATTAAAAAATGTTAAGTGGATTCTATGAGCACGACACGACCACAAGTTAGCTAAGTTGGTAGTGACCCAGCCTACGAAGGTCCCGGGTTCGAAACCCAGTACGGGCAAATATTTGTGTGATGAGTGAGAGTATTTGTCCCTGCGTCTTGGGTGTTTTCTATGTATTTAAGTCCTATGTATTTCCTATGTAAATAAGTTCATCGTTGTCTAGTGCTCATAGTACAAGCCTAGAGCTTAGTTTGGGACTAGGTCAATTTGTGCGAGATTGTCCCCTGATGAATTTTTAGGGTTCCGTACCCAAAGGGTAAAAACGGGACCCTGTTACTAAGACTCTACTGTCCGTCCGTCTGTCTGTCTGTCTGTCACCAGGCCGTATCTCATGAACCGTGATAGCTAGACAGTTGAAATTTTCACTGATGATGTATTTCTGTTGCCGTTATGACAACAATTACTAAAAACAGAATTAAATAAATATTTGAGGGGAGCTCCCATACAACAAGCGTGTTTTTGTTGCAAGCTTAAATTATTCACAGAATATTTAGTTGTATAATCACTTTAATAATTAAATTA
This sequence comes from Acleris literana, assembly GCA_946894065.1. Classification (NCBI taxonomy): domain Eukaryota; kingdom Metazoa; phylum Arthropoda; class Insecta; order Lepidoptera; family Tortricidae; genus Acleris; species Acleris literana. The sequence goes on along the minus strand of OX335688.1, from coordinate 4,439,021 downwards.
AAATAAAATAAATATTTAAGGGGGGCTCCCATACAACAAACGTGATTTTTTATAGATTTTTTTATAAGTAGGCACTTGGCCGGTTTTTTTATAAGTAGGTTAAAATTGACCTTTTAGATATATTTACATTGTTAGTTAGTTATTTAGTCGGTTACAAACGAATCTTTAGCTTAAAGGGAGATTAAATATTAGTAATAGGACCTTGTGTCTGTCCGGATGGCTACCACCATCTCATACTTTAACCTACCTCCAAGCAGCAGTGTTCGCAATGTTGTGTTGCGGTGATAAGACAACCGGTGAAATTACTAACATAGAAGTATTTTTGTCCAGTTGACAACGCGTTTGCAATGTTAAGATTGTAGTTTTAAAATGCAAATGTTTTTGGGTTTTAAATCTCACTTATACCAATTTTATTATTTTCCTTCTCTATGCCAAAAAAAGTTTGATAAAAAACCTCTGCCTAAACTGTGACTGAGGGCCCTGCCAAGATACATTGCGTTAACTAGCGTTTCTATTCGGTTAATTTTTAATCCAATCGCGTCACTGGTAGATGACGTGATACGAAAAGTCACGTGATCTATCAGTGACGCGATTGGTTTAAAAATGAAACGAATAGAAACGTTAGTTAGCGCAATGCATCTTGGCAGGGCCCTCTGATGTAAAGTTGATTCTATACGTTACATACAACCCGTAAGATGTTAGTTTAATTATACTGTGTTGATACTAGAAGCGTTAGTTGCATGTAACCAATATCATAGAGCTATTTCATTAAAAAATGCCAACTATAGGAAAAGAAATGACATAGTTAGCTCTATTTTTTTTGAGTCTAACTATGTTTATAGTAGGTTGATGGAACCACTAATGGACAAGGCACCAATAATGGGCACTTGATTCTTATTTTACAGAAAATAAGGGTTATTCATTTGTTTTGCAACAATCAATTCAGGACCGTATGAAATTTGAATTAAGAGTGAAGTGTCCATTACTGGTGCCTGTCAGCTAAAAGTGTCCATAATTGGTGCCGTCACCCCCATAGTTTAAGTCTATAGTCGAGTTGGGGACTATGCCAGTATGGGTAAGGTCTAATGGACCCCAATTATTTAAAACTTATTAAGAGAGAAAAGGAGAAACTACAGTAGTCATAAGTCAGAAAAGGACAGTAATCTTGTGTCCGTAACTCTACCAAGACACACGAACGTTTTCCATATCCATAAACACTTTATAAACAAACAGACATAATAAAAATATTGACAAAAATACTACCTCGGCGACTAAAATACTAACTTGAATACGAGTATTACATACATACATTAAATCACGCCTGTTTCCCAGAGGGGTACCCAGAGACCACTTCTTTCCACCTGCTACGATCCTGACAAATCTTTTTTGCTTCTTCCACATTCATACATCGAGTCATGCATGCACGTCGGTTTCGGATACTTAAGATTTGGCCCTTTTTCCAGTATTTCCCACTTTAATACTATCTTAAACAAACTAGCCCTTGAGGCCCTGCCAAGATGTATTACGCTAACTAGCGTTTCTATTCGACCAATCGCCTCACTGGTACATCACTGGTGATTTTTCGTATCACGTCATCTACCAGTGACGCGATTGGTTTAAAAACGAAACGAATAGAAACGCTAGTTAGCGTAGTGCATCTTGGCAAGGCCACCTTGTCCACGCAGAAATCATTTATCGCAATTCCCTCGAAAGTTGTTTGTATTCCGGAAAGTTTCTGGGCTAAAACTATCTGTACCATACGTCGATTAGTTGAAATATTCAGCTGTAAAGATAAACAAACAAACAATGTTACATACTTTCACATTATTAGTATTATTTTAATAGAAATAATATCTTAATCAAGTTTACAAGAACCTTTACAAATTAATCCAATATAATTATTACGCGACCATAAAAAAAACATTCCTCAAAATGAACTATCTCTATACCCTACTAAATTTCATGTCAATCGAACACATAAAAGAAATGGTTTATTCGGTGATAAATAAAATGAATAAAACATACCACAGCAGAAAATAAAAAATGCATTTTTATTTAGTATAACATTGCAAATTAAATATTCTTTCAGGTAGGTGACAGAACCAGTAATGGAGAAGGATCAATGGTGGACACTTGATTCTTATTTTACAGAAGATAAGGGTTATTCATTTGTTTTGCGACAATCAATTTAGGACCGTATGCAATTTGAATTAAGAGTGAAGACTGGTCCTGTCAGTTAAAAGTGTCCATCATTGGTGCCGTTACCCTACTTAATGTTAACACCAAAATGGTTGTAACAGTATGGTGTCGGGCTTGCATGCCTTGACGCTGGTCTTCAGGGACACCTATAGAAAAGAGAGAGCGCTGCTAGTCTATCTCTCCAGACCTATTTTATTAGAACTAAAGCTTAATCTAAATAAATAGCTAATGTTTACTTCAAACTTGTGAATTGTGTGAAAGTGTACGTGTATGTATATGGGTGTGCGTGCGAGTGTATTTTTGTATATAAAATGAGCAAGAGCATTATACGCTGTAATTGTTTTTATTTTTGAACAGTACATAAATAGTTTGTTTGATAAAATAAAAACATAATAACGGCTACAAACACCTGACGTCTGTTAAGTGTTGGCCAGTTGGCCATATATAAAAAGTATTCTTTCATTTTATGGTTAAAGGTGGTACAGTCGAGTTCATAAATATGTGTACACTCTAGTACCTTGTCTATTTAATGTCATGTTTAAACTGCCATACATGAATTGACACAGCGATTAAAGTGACAAGGTATTTAGTACCTTGTGTACACATATTTTTAGGGAACACCTTAAAATTCCGAATTACTTTTTTCCGAATTTTCATCTTTCCGAAAGCTATGTTACGCTAAAGCTATTTTTGATTAAATGCATAATTTAATGGTCATACGTAGGTTAGGTTAGGTTAGGTTGATTTTATTTTATAAGCGATAACAAAAAGTAAAGTCTGCAATCAAAAAATTGCGTTAGGAAATATGAAAATCCTGAATTTTGATTAATTCGGAATGATGACTCTTGAAATGATTGATTTTTCGAAATGAAAAATACTTATTACATATAACTTATTAAAAAACAAACACTCGCATTTGTAATAAATATAATCAAAAGTACATATCTAAATCAAGTTTCAAGAACCTCTAATTTATATATTATTATGACACGATAAAAAACGCCACGCCTTTGATCTTATTACTATCTGTACTTATAATAAAGAAATTAACACGCATACCACAAATACCCGTTAAAAAAACAACCAACTAATAAGAGACTTGGCCGGATAAATAACGTAAAAAACTGGTCGCTATGTAAAACAGCGTAACTGATAATTTTCCTCCTACCTACCGAAATTACTGATCGAGGGAAGATCCCAATAAAGCCACGTCTCTCAGGTCCATAGTAAACATAGCGTTGTTCCGCTCTAACGGGTGACGTAAGCACGCGAGCGAGCGGGACGAAGCGAAGATGCAGTTTCACAGCTAATCAAACGTGTCCACTGTCCGGTGCGCAGACGCATCCTTTACCGAAAAAACCTTTATTTTTGGCTTTTATAGCGTCTATTATTTAATTTTTTACACATTTAACACAAAAGGATAAATATTGATTGTATATTGATCGAAATAATCTCTTTTTGTTTAACATTTACATGTTCAAAACTATCTGATACACAAAACTGTAAAATTAGAGATAACTGCAACCTAAAACATACTTTATATACGTGTGACACGATTTAAAATGGTTTGAATTGAAACAGTCCAACTTACGCCCTTGCGGAGTTTGTTAAAATAAGTAAGATCAGTATGAAATCACCTGTAACTGTACTGCGGTCCTTTTCTAAACTAGTGATGCTTGTAGTACCGGCGAAAAGGATAGCTATATTTCTCGGAAGGTCTCCAATACGCTTGGTGCGTACTTTTGCTGACTTAACAGGTTTTTTCAGGGGTAACAAACTATAGGTGCTCATAACAGTTTTTTATAAAATTTACTAATTTATTTGTGATTCAGTGTGATAAACCCACTTTTTTAGTTTAATTTTAAACCTTACGTTTTTGCATTCCCATTTCATAATAACTTTAAAGAACGGTTATGACTTAAGCTCAAAAGTTACAGTTAGTATAAAAATAACATAAACATTTTAATCATTATAAGATTTAAAAACATTAAATAACGTGTTCATATCTAAAAAAATATATGAATTTAAGTTAGTTTCTTATTTATAATAAACATGAAAAACCTAGGTTTTGCGGATAAAAAATACGTATCAAACATAACAGCTTTCCCAGTTATTTATAGAAAATTTAGTTTCTCATTCTAAATTAATATTATTATAACAAATAATTAAACAAAAACCGTTTACAATACATTCAACAACTATTTTACAACACGCGTTGATACTACGCATTTGCGAAAGGTTGCCGACACCTGCATTCAGCGCAGTCCCCCGTCGCTGCGCTTGCGCCTCCAGTCGCTCGTGCCCCGCGCTGCGTCGCGCAACGTTCTTAATTCAAATTCAAATTCAAACTTTTATCGAACACGTTCGATTTCTTCCGTGACTTTTTAAACTTTACTTGACACCTTTCCCGTGTGTGACTATGACCTTTGTGTATATATAAATATTTAATAAATTATTATGTTGTACGTATTTAAGTTTATGTGACTTGTGTTAAAGTTCATGAATTGCATTCACCTTTGTGCATATAATAATGGATATTTAGATTATAAACTTCCATTAAATAATACATTTACAGTGCTTTGTGGTTTACAGTTTATAAGGACTCAAAGTGATTACGTTTTTTTACGGACAGGTGCGTATTTTTTATTTAATTTACTTTTTTAATTATTTATTTTATTTTATATATTTATATAAAATTGCAAAAACATGTGTGTCCATCCGTGTTTGTGCAATTTGTATTTCTAAACAACAAATATCAGATTAAGTATAATTACGACAGACAGCCGAAAACTTTATAAAAAGACGGTCCATAAATGGTGTCACAATTAATAAATAGGTAACATTACCCTAAAAAAGATAAAAATGGATATGTATCACTGAAATTAATTATTTCGTAACTAAATTACAAACTTAATTACGAAATCTTATAAGAATTGCGCTCTACCTCAATACTTTTCGCAATTTTTTGTACCTCTATGATAAAAATGCGATAGCAATAAATATATATATTTCTTGCACTTGTAAAATATCTGCATGTTACAAAATAATGAAAATCTACGAGGGAAAATCTATTAATAGTCACATAGCTAGATACCTAGTTACTACGATGTGTGCTTAACCTTTGTCACCCGTACATACATATATTCAAATGAATATTCAACAAAAATGCTACTTTATACATTAATTAGGTATTTAGTGACGTCATGAGTGAATAAACTTTCAGGAATGGTTAAAATCTCCATTTCGGAAACTAATATTATTATTTACTTGACAACTTGTGTATTTTAAGTAGATATCGATTTATTATATTTTTCTAAAAGTAAAATGAAACATATCAAAATAAAAATAAAATTACGACTATGAACTACATTATATTTTGGAATTTTGCTAACAACACTTAATTTTATACAAAATACCAAGTTGACAGTTGCCACATGAAAACAATTTTGACTTTAGGCAGTGGCGTCCTAATTATTTTCTACTCTTATTTAGTCACTCTGTAAATACTGTCGCAATACCGACGCACGTCACGCACAGTCCGACGCACATTACACGCAATACGCACCATGTTTGTGTCTAAAAAAGTTTCATAAAGTTGGTGACCCCTGGAATTAACCGAAATAATTTATTTCACTATACCAGCAAGGGATGACAGGTCAATTTTTTATCGTCATATGGTGTATGGTTATTTATTGTGACGTTATGTCAATTATGACACTCTATTGTTTTTTGTAATTAAAAAAATAAGCAAAATTAAGTTTGATCTTGTCAGTGTAAGTATTTTATCTGTACTACAATCAACATCAGTATTACTAATATTAATAGAGATTTTCCTCTGATTTCCTATCCTTTCTTCATCAACCTGCCGCCTATAGTTCGGTCAATCAATGACACTTGAATTTCGTAATCACTTATTTATCTACTATACTCAAAAGCGAGGATTTTAGAAACAGAACAATTATTTAATTAGGAACGGCGTTGCAAGGTTCTAACAATATAGTATTTATGAAAAGTCAAGGAAACAAGAGTAATTAGTTAATTCCACACTACAGAGCGACATGTTACCCTAGTTGGTACGAAGCTAGCGGTCTCGGGTTCAAATCCCCGTAAGGATCTACCCTTACGGGGATTTGTGTGATGAGCGCAAGTATTTGTTCCTCAGTCTTGGATGTTTTCTATATATTTAAGTCTGTATTTCTCTATATGAGTAAGTTAAAAATTGCCTAGTACCCATAGTACAAGCCTAGAGCTTAGTTCGGGACTAGGACAATTTGTGTGACGTAGTCCGCCGGTATTTATTTATTTAATACTTGTTTATTCGAGCTGTCACAGGTAATTTGCCTAAATAGACCCTACTATAGCATCATTTCGTAGTTTTGCATTGTGCTATAGTACCTACCTAAGTATCATAGAACCAGTGAAATCACTAGTATAGAGGTATTCCATCTTATCTTAGAAATGGCAATGCAATTGCTATCATGAAATGATTTACAGTGGCATTTATATCATCCTTTGAGTTTGTATCTCTCTCTCACTTGCTCTCAAACGCTCTGATGCTAGTCTAAACGACTACCCGAAACCAAAACACTTTTAAAGACCAGTGTACTCGTATATATGACTATACCATCTGGAGGTATATCTCTAATGTGCTCGAATTCGATCCTCATTTAAAAAAAAAAGTATAGTCGAGTAACAGGTATTGATATTAGAAGTGGTTTTTACATTTTATGAATTTGACATTTTAACCTGACGCGTAGGTATAACAGAGGTAAGGTATGAGGGCTCTTTGACACCCACTTATTTACTTTTATTTTCATACTTGTTTTCTGCGACCGAGAAAAAATAAACTATAGCCCATACAGCACAAAATGATGATCCTGCGGGTTTAATGACATTGAAAATTAACCTTTATTCCGTAACTCGAAAATGAGCGAAAAACAATTTTATTTAACATAATAATAAGAGTTATATTAAATTAATTTGTTGTAATTCGGAGGATTCAATAAGATTCAATATCATTCTTGACTTGATGCTAAGTTCAGTCTGAAAGGGACATGAGAAATGACATGGCATTCCATTTCAGATCGCAGGGTTGGCAATCCATTTGAAATCTTAAGATTCCAGTCCCTAGATGCCTAGAGCTCTCGTTTGTACCGTGCCATAAAAAGAGTGGTTGTAGGGCATACCTGAAAAGTTGTAGGGTGATGGAACCAGTAATGGACAAGGCATCAATAATGGACACCTGATTCTTATTTTACAGAAGATAAGGGTTATTCATTTGTTTTGCAACAATCAATTTACGACCGTATGAAATTTGAATTAAGAGTGAAGTGTCCATTACTGGTGCCTGTCAGCTAAAAGTGTCCATCATTGGTACCGTCACCCTAGGTGCTGTTTGAAATTCTCTACTCTGGCTTTGTTTTCCTGGGTGCGGACAGTTGACTTAAAGCGTCGGCTCATTGTAGAGACGTTTTTTTAAGAATCTAACACGGTACATCTGAGTAGAAGCAGTGTGATAGGAAAAGATAATGCTAAACAAGACTTATGTAGTCATTTCTGAAAATTTAGTAGTACATTATAGATGTATGAGCGATACGCGGGAATACCCTCTTTTCAGGACGTACCTACTCTTACTTATTATACAAAATATTAATGATAATTGTATATTTATTATTATGTTTTTTCAATTACAATAAATAGGTAAACACAACGAAAAGTTGAATTTAAACAGTCATTTTGTTATAGGAGTAAAATGTATGTTATAATGGGGAAATGTGGTAATATGTTAGGAAAGAAACAAACAAAGAAAATAATGTTTTTAGTGCCTATAATTATGAACTATAAAATACTACTTCTTGTAATGTCCTCGGGTATTTTTTTCCATTGATATTTTCATCAGAGTCTCAACTATTGTTATTATCAAAAGTTTTATTTTCAGTGATTTGTTTGATAATTTCTAATATCATGTTACCTTTATTTCATGATTTTATCCTTTTATACGAAAGACATTAAAATATACAAAAAAAATACAAAAAAACAGGTAGTGTGTCACCGACACATGGAAAAAACATTTAAAACGTAATTAAATATAATTAAATGCAAACGATCAAGTATATTTTTGCCGTATAAAGTTGTCGAGATACTATCTCAATAAAATAGATGCAAAAAATCAAGGTGCATCAGATAAAAATGCAATTTACCAGACTTGTTTGAATTAATTACTAAGGTAAACCTAGTTTTTAGCGGTATAAATAACTTGTTTCAATTCGAGATTCAATTTCAAAGAAACTGACTTCATAGTTTGATGGTAAGTGGGATCTGTGACCCATAGACATTTGCATTCTCAAGACTACAATCTTAAGACAGCAATCCTAAGACCACAATGGCGTTGAAGACCCTGAGGACTAAAATAGAATGCCTCTACGCTAGTAATTTCACCGGTTGTCTTATCCCCACACCGGAACACAATAACGCGAATACTGCTGCTTGGTGGTAGGTTAATGGATGGTGGTGCTCAAGGTCCTTCCACCACTAAAGCTAAGTTTTGCACGATGCTATAAAATTCTAAAAACACAACTTAATTAGGTATCAGGCTTCCTCACTTAATTTACATGTCTGTTCTGGTAATTTAAAGGAACAAATTGAAGATCTGTTGTAAAAAGTTGACACTACGAATTAGGCTTTAAAACACAATTTAAAACCTAGCTGGTAACGTTTTAAATGACCTCTTGCATGCATGTAGTAGTAACACATCTGTATAGACCGTTCGACATTCTATATTTGAAATTTGACATAAATTCCATATTAGTTTAGTACACAACTACATGCATGAGGTCATTTTCTTAAGTTTTTCACCTGTACATATTTACTTTCATGATACTGTGATACGCATCAATCAATATTTCTGTGATGCGTATCGCGATAGGCCTGTAACGCGTGATAGAACTGATAGTCTAATCGGCCCCATTCTGGAACACTTACTAGTGTTTATCATTTATTGCTATGAAAAAAAAGAGAGGGGTTTCATTTTCTTATTTTAATCGGTTAATACGTAGTTATTGACGTAACAGTTATGTCAAAGTTGTACCTACTGTTTTTATTAATTAATTTTATTTGTAGCCTTTATTTCTCTGAAAGATAGTTACATACTCATCAATTTTTAAATACTCGAATCGCTAGATTTTTTATGGTAGGTATACAATCACACATATTATTATTTTTACTTTGCTGGGTAACTATGTTTACCTAGGATAATGTGCATAATGTCGTCGTCTGCCATATTATTTTTAGTCATATTTATCGCAAGTCACAAGGTATTTTTTTAAGAAACTGTCACATTTTCGGGATTTTTATAAATCACACCCAACCTAGCCTAGCTTTGTCTATGCGTTAGATATTTAAGAAATTCTGAAAAGTTTACGATTACAGCGATATAAAAATGATGACTAAGTATCAATAATCATGTCGATCATGACATACGACCAAAAAAAATATGGGGAACAGCGGGCTAACATTTATCTAGGCCTAGGGTTTAGGGCACACTAGCAAGAAGCTTTAGTTGCCTAAACATTGTTCTTTGCTGCGATGGTTGCCACTAGTTTTTTTTTCCAAGTTGTGTTTGACAAGCTCTGTGTAAATCTTTTCCAATACACAGTCGTGTTGTTAACAAGGGGTTTTCTAAGGTCATTGACTCGGCTTCTGGCTAATAGGTGATCAGGCGTTGGGTAGCGCTATGACGATTCGAAACCATCGGCCATTTGACGCTTTATTGCGAAATCGAGCGCCCGGTAACGGACTGACCACTTGGACATACGTCAAACTGACGTTTGGAAGTTTATGTTTGCGTAGAATTGAACTGTCATAATTTTCCCCCTTTTTTAATCTCGACAAAAACGAGGGGTGTTTATGAGTTTATTGTGTGTGTGTGTGTGTGTCTGTCTGTGGCATTGTAGCATTTTTTTTAATACACGGCCTATAAGGACGTGTTTAATAAAAATGCTAGTTTCATCGCAATGTTTCTTAACTAGGCTTTATAAAAATTCTAGCGTAGTTATGTTATGACACACATTCAACAGTCAGTATTTATAGAATTCAGAGCTTATCTATTGAACAGGCCAACTGACTTTTATGAAATCTAGTTTAAAAAAACCGAAGAAAACATCTTTCTTATAAAATATTGCATCAAAATCAGTCCATCTGTTTGGACATTACGATGCCACAGACACACAGATACACTATCAAAAATATATAGAGATACACACGTAAACTTATAAACCCCTCTTTTATTGTTAAAATTTTGATGTTGTCAAGTAGTTCTAAATAAGGACTCTGGCGTTTGACATTATTTTTCGTAAGGAAAAGACATCAACGGGCACAACGTTGTAAAATATTTACTGTAAAGAAAGAAGAGCAAAATAGTGAAGATGTGTCTGTATATAAGTATCTTTATCGTTGCCTAGTACCTATATTACAAGCTTATACCATAGCTTGGAACTAGAAACGTTTTTGTGAGATTGTCGTCTTAGTATTTTTTTTAATAGGATTTTCGTTCTTAGGTATTATAGTGGTTAATATTTTAATATTATATGTCTTTACTTTATTTTATTTATCATCATAATTTTATTTATGTCCCTGACGAGATTGCTTTGTAAAAGTACCTAACCACCTGAATCCCCAGGTTTGTGCTTCAGGATTACCAAATACAAAAGGCATTCTATAGACAAGTGAACAAGGTTGCAATTACAATGATACTAAAGTAGGTATTAGGGTCTTACGAGGTTAATACGTATTACCGTAGTATTATGTAGAATACGGGGTTTAATCAGATTTGTTATCTATAAAGCCGACATTTTATTGCATAGTGCTATTTCTCTGTTATTGAATGTTCTTGGACGGTTTCTTACTATGACGTGATATTTGCTCGTTTGGTCGTGTCTCTTATAAAAAAACTGGTAAACTACAAGTATAATTAATTTGGTAGGGTGATGGCACCAGTGTTGGACATTTATAGCTAACCGGTACCAATAATCGACACTTGACTCTTAAATACAATAATCATACGGTTATAAATTGATTGTTGCAAAACAAATGAATAATTCATATATTCTGTTAAATAAAAAGTAAGTGTCCATCATTGGGCCTCGTCAACTACTAGATCCATAATTAAATCTAAATTGTTTTTTTTTGTAATCGCATACTATTTTTTGTATGGCATGGAGCAAGTAACTTCTCACTGGTCGCCTAATGGCGGATGATTTAGACTTTTTTTTCTACTATCCTGCTAACATTAACGTAACAGATGTTAATATTTGTAAGGATTCTTTTATATTTGTCTTTCTATAATGTTTAAAAGAGTGAACAGATTTGGAGAAAATTTGATAAAATTTCCCATTATTTTTATCCCGGAACTAACTTTAAATGTGTCTAAAATTAGTCATATTAGTTTTTAGATGTCTGATGATAGCGCCGGTATTCATAATGGGCTAATTTTAGTAATTATAGAAGATTCTGCAATAAATTTATTGTAATGAGCGTATAAAAAACTGGATGCTAGAAAAAATTGCTTGGCAACTATTCTAATTATTTCTAATTATTACATAAAAAGTTTTCGTGAAAAATTATCTATCTAATGGTGGGAACCGCATGAAAATCCGTTCAGTATTTTTTGAGATTACCGCGAACATACAGATAGACGGGGCGGGGGACTTTGTTTTTTATGTAGTAACTTAACCTTAGTCACCCAGAAAACCAACCCTTTTAATAATTGTATGTATGTATGTAAACACTTTATTGTACAGAAGAAAAATATAAACAATACAATATAATATATATTTTGTGAAATTTAAATGACCGGCCAAATTTTAGGGACTCACTCTGTTGGTCATAATTATCAACTTTTATTATGGGACCAACATCCAAATCGCGAAAAAAAACAGCTGTTCCGTACATTTCGGCTGTTTAGCTCTCGAAGTTTGTATGGAACAGCCGATTTTTATTTCGCGAATTGGATGTTATTAAAATTTCACCCTGTATTGTATGGTTAAATTAAATATAGTTTTACAAGAATAAAAAAACAAATTTTAAAATATTTATTTAGTAAATAGAATTGATTCATGATGAATATGGCGACACTATAAGGGTTTCTAGTTTGATTCCGGAACCCTAAAAACAAAGAATAGTGTGGTGTGACGGCGTGAATCGATCATACTATCCCACGTCCCACGAAACTACATCGGGGTCCTTCGTTTTTTTTCAACAACGTAGGTACAAAGATAGCTTACAGTTTATATATACTGTATCATACACATCCCAGACGCGGATGTTTTTTTATAACCGCCTGAACGTTAGCCAAAACACGGCATGTTTAACTTGGCGTACTTTGAGGATGTACACTTTTGACGAAGTGATTCTTACCAGCTATAGTCCAAGAGATGTTAATCATTTTTGAGGTGAGAGGCACCGTGGAAACTTGTAGGGTGACGGCACCAATGATGGACACTTTTAGCTGACAGGCACCAGTAATGGACACTTCACTCTTAATTCCAATTGTATACGGACCAAAATTGATTGTTATTCATTTGTTGCGAAGCAAATGAATAATCCTTATCTTCTGTAAAAAAAGAATCAAGTGTTCATTATTGGTGCCTTGTCCATTACTGGTTCCATCGCCCTACATTAGTTTGTTAATCATATTTAAAAAAGGCCGACCTGGCGGAAGGTGATTGGGGCCATTTTGTTTTGGTTAGTAGTGAAATTTTGATTGCAAAAGTAAAATTGAAAATTGAAAACACATATTTGAAGCACGTTGAAATTTTAACAGCGCAATGCTGGTAATTAAATATAAATATTTGCGTTATACTTAGCCGTTTTTTTCATGCCATTTCCTAAAAATAATACTTATCGAAATTGACTGCAAATCAAAAGTTACTTTACATTTTTCGTAAAAAAACCATCGATGATGTAAAGTCAGGAGAATAGTGAGCAAAATGTGGCCTCTAGTTGCTTTATTCACCAGAAAACGGGCCTTTTAGCCAAAAACTACGCATTTTGAGGTTATAAAAGTGTTTACTAAATAAGACAAATCAGTTGGTATGGACTTTAGGTCATAGCATAGCTAAACATAATCGCAATTTTTATTTAGAATTATAAATAATACACAATTTAAAAATCTATTTGAACTGTTTTGTATTTCAAAGTTGTTTAAATTTACTACTTTTCGTGGGTTTTGTAAAACGGCAATGAACATAGGGTGATGGAACCAGTAATAGACAAGGCACCAATAATGGACACTTGATTCTTATTTTACAGAAGATAAGGGTTATTCATTTGTTTTGCAACAATCAATTTAGGACCGTATGAAATTTGTATTAAGAGTGAAGTGTCCATTACTGGTGCCTGTCAGCTAAAAGTGTCCATCATTGGTGCCGTCACCCTAGTACAGCAAAGTTCGAGCCGTGGAGATCATGCAAGCAGATGTAATATCGAAATATCGACAGTTTTGCATCACTTTTCAATTTTATAACACTATCTGTCAAACTAGTCTGCTAAATTAATATAATATAATATCTATGCTGGTATAAAATCCCCTTTCTTAGAATAATCTTTTTTCTTTTTTCTTAGGTATGGTATTGATATTAACTCGGCCGCCATTACTGTCAAGTAAAAGAGCTATCATAAGTTTGACAAAACGATAACATGTCAAAAATAATATGGTTTTAACGAGGAGAATAGACCCCTGCTTATTTCGCAAGCCTTTGTAAATGTCATAATGTTAAACCACGCTTTTATTTTTTAACTGTTTTAAGGCCACATCTGCCTTAAGACTGTATCTACAGCGTATAGCATAACAAAACGCCATGTTTTTTTAACGGCAAAAAGGTATAATTGGACCTCTATCTAGTTACACGTTGGTCGACTTGTCTAGATTCTTATCTGTGGCATCGACGGCTAGTGCTGTGACGTGTTGTCGATAAGTCAGATATTATCAATAGTGAGGTGACGAAAACCGAAAGTCGGTCGAGACTTGTGTGGAAATACAGAGATACGAATGTCGGTGACGGAAATTGAAACTAACCTCGGATGATTGTTATTTTATATCCATTTTGCGATGACAACGCCATTTTTATAGTTGAAATGACAAAATTTGATATTTTTGTTGTAACATACATTTTGAATATTACTGAAAAAATTAATTATGTATGAAAATTTAGTGAATGCAACCAAAACATATGTGGATAGGGTGTTTGTAACTACATAAGTAATTAGGAAAACTGGTAGAAAATGTCTTACTGCATAAAGTTCACCTTTGTACACTTAGTGTTCCTATTATATTGTGCAATATAGATTAAATAAATAAATAAATAAATAATTAACCACATATATACCTACATGGCCGCCAAGTGAAAGACAATACGATAATATGTCAAAAGCAGTATGGTTTTACTAAGTGGAATAGAGCCCCAGGCCATTTGACGTGACGTACAGTAAAGCAAATTGATTCCTTGACCACTTTGGACTATTTCAAAGTGACGTAATCAATCAAAATGTAAGAGAATTTCTTATGATTTTATTTACAGTGTCACTTTGACATAGTCTACAGTGGTCTAGGAATTAATTTCCTTGACTGTACAGAAGGATTATTGCCTAACGCACTCGCAATCGCAATCGTTTTGATTTTGACAGCCCGAAGGCGCGTCTGGAAATTTAGCGACGCAGGTCATATACATATAATTCTTTTACATCATAAAAAAACAAGCACCTACCAATCACTTAACTTACCTAGACTGAAAAAAAGTGCAACGTGATGTTTTTTTTTATTTTCTTGCTGTAAGATTTTAAAGACCTTGAAGTGTATTGAGGGTGTGGTTCTGTCAATTACTTAGGACATAATTTTTATGAATGGGTGGTGCGAATGTCAAGTTAGCAAAATATTCGAAAACTAAGCTTAACAGGAACAAAAAACATGTCACAAGCTAAAAATACTTACGCAATGTCATAAATGAAATTTACTGTGTTCTTAATTTAAATAGGTAGACGGAAACCAATTATCCTCTTCGCCTGTTTTCGGCAACAGTTTTTTTTTTTTGTAAATCATTATATTTCCAGGGCATTTTAATATAGTAGAGTAAAAAGTCTTAAATGTAGTTAACTGCACATTACAAAACACTATAACATAGAGTTGTCAACCAATTTGATTCCTAGGCAACTATGGACTTTGTCAACGTGACGTTGTAAACCAAATCATAGGAAGTCTCTTAAGTTTTGGTTGACAACGTCACTTTGACAAAGTCCAAAGTGGACTAGATTATTTAACATTCCCTCGCCACTCGGTTAAAATAAATTATTAAGATGGCTGACTTTGACTGATAACCTCCTCCCCCCTACTAGGGTGGTGAAACCAGTAATGGACAAGGCACCAATAATGAACACTTGGTTCTTATTTTACAGAAGATAAGGGTTATTCATTTGTTTTGCAACGAGTTTGAAACAATCAATTTGAGACCGTATGAAATTTGAATTAAGAGTGAAGTGTCCATTACTGGTGCCTGACAGCTAAAAGTGTCCATAATTGGTGCCGTCACCCTACTATATTAGCTTCAATTGTAAAATTAGTTCATCTAGCCCACCACTGGCTAGCATATTTTGGTCTCCAACTTCAATTATTTGATACGGGTCCAGGGATCAAAATGATTGGTTTGTCGACCGCAATGCAATTACCTATGTTAACACAAAAAACCTAATGAAGGTGGTTGTTGGGAACACAGTCATGGTCTTCAGCTCACTTCAACCAATATATCAAATAAATAATAAGAAACACTATGTGTTTTATTATTAAATTACAACATTTTTTTAAAAGTATAAAACGAGTATAAAAGTGTACATGAACTTTTTTTTCCAGAATTCGTTTTTTTTTGGTTTTTCTTACTCAGAATCGTTGATACTATCGATCCTCATACAAAAAAAAAATGTCCTAAATATTCCATTCCAGATCGTCACATTTTTGTATGCAGTCTTTTTTTATTTATATGGTCGTGACGCACTGGAAGAAAAAACTTACATAGTAAATCGGGGGCACTTTTTTTCTTGTATGAGGATCGATAGTATCAACTATTCTGATTAAGAAAAACCAAAAAAACGAATTCTAAAAAAAAAAGTTCATGTACACTTTTTTTGGAAAACGCCCAGACATTTGTCTCAAAAGTTTTTTTTTACTGAGAAAACAAATTAACAAAATTCTGCTAATGGCTAAAGAACTTAACCGCCACATGGTCTTTTCGACGTCACAGCTAGGGCTAGACTTGAAAAAACAAAACGCGGTTACAAACAAAATGACGTCATTCCGACCACTAGTCCAAAGCGGGCGCAGAAAACAATAATAATATTCAATATTTTTTTTCTCAATAAATAATACTTAATAGTAAAAAAAAGTTGCTTACGACACAAATCTCTATGATAAGCAAGATTTTTATCAGAACAATTTTAAAAGAAAAAAACCTGAAAATAAAGCCAGCCGAAAGCTATAAAGAAGCTGGGAATACTGTACAGTTTTTGGCTTTTGACACGTGATAACTAGGGTTAGGATTTTGGCGGCATATCGTGGTTCTAGAATCCATGGAGACGCTATTTCCTAATTATAATACATGACATGACACATTTGATTTTGACCTTCAGTATGGTCATATTTTGAAATTAACTAAATACATTTTTAGTTCGGTTATTCCATACCTACTAATATTTGCGAAACCGTTAGAAACAAGCAAACTCCTCCATCACAAAATTCATTATATTGGTTTAGCGGTTTAATGAATAAATTAGTTTTGAAATATTAAAATACTGCAGGTGAATTGGTATTTATTATAATAAATATGAAATAGCGATTCCATGGATTCTAAAACCTCTATTTTCCACCAAAAGTCTTAACTCTAGTGATAACATATAAACCCCTGCACACGTCTCAGTGACATCATCGCGGCAATAAAACGAAAATTTATTAAAAGCAATAAATAATATGTAAATTTATTGAGCGGTTTTCCTCTACCACTTATGATTTTGCTTTATTTTAATTGTTATAAAATAAGTTGTCATTCATAACTTGTTACGTATCATGAAAATTATAAGGATGTTTTTGTTTAGAGTAATCAGCTTTGAGTCAAGGTTACGTATTGACGGGAACGTTATTAAATAATTAAGTAATAGCAGGTTTTGCCCCGTTAAGGAAACAAAAATACTAAACAAATTCAAAGGTTTTATTCATTCAGGAAACAACATTAATAGTGCACATATTTTTTCCTGTAAAACCTCTCTATGACTCTACAGGAAACAGTAAATTGAAGTTAATTATTTTGATATGCAGCAAAAGCCCAGCAGTAAGATTGTAATAATAACTTCTAGAAATTGACCGTATTTGTTTAAAATTGATAATTGATAATTAATTAACTAAATATTGCATGCCAGACCCTGGCGAATTGTGACGCATGATTTTTTTGTATGATCACCATCTGTACTATACCTACTCACAATTAAGCAATAAATGATCTTTGACTTTGACTTTAGATTTTACGTGAAAATAAAAATAAAACTTTTATTTTAGTTTAAGTAAAAAACAAACATAATTGAACAGTGTTCACTAACAGCACGATTTCAAATATCAAATAACGAAATAAATGCACCGTCATACCAACATAAAAATAATCCAGAAAAAACAGCTAGACCATCGCCAAGAAGCATTTTTTCAAAAGGTATTAGTGGCGCGCTTTTGTGCCGCGGCGCGCAGGCGCGGCGAAGCGTCGCAGGGCCGCCAACATTGACAGCTGTCAATCAAGTCAATATGGCCGCGCGGCCGGTTTGTGAACTCAAACTGGTATCTTCGTCAAATCTGATACCAGTCTAGTGATGTTAGTACAAAGTTTATTTTTGTAGTTGTAACAAATTAAAAAGGAATAGCTATTTGGATTTTTTGGTTGTTTATATTTATAGCTGTTCAGTTTTCTTTATTGAATTAGGTTATATGGTTAAGTAATCTCATAATTCGTATGAACGCTTCTTTTCAGTGATTTTATGGTCGTTATTACTTAATTTTTATACCGGAAGGCTATAAAATTCGGCTTGATCTAGATTTCTGTGAAGATATAATGACCAATTCATCTAGGGTTGCGACAACGTAAGAATTTAACAAACGGTTTCTCACGACGCAACTTATAACAAGCTCAGTTACTTATATAATTAGTATAACTGTTATTCTTTAATTTATCATAACAATTTGTCAGAGATTGCATAATACTCAGTTTTCAAATGGAGCAATTTCTCTTCTGACAGTCGAGAAATAAAGCTTAATTCTAAACATTAATTCATATTTCAAGGTAATTAAATGTCTGTTAAAATGGATAGGGTTCTATTAGAGTACAATTAAATAAAAGTTGCCATCGTTGCGATTGTACAGATTTTCCTGTATATTCGCAGCACTGGCAACACTGACATGAGTTTTTAAAATGCAACGTTAGTGTTCCTTTTTTATGGTCATAAATTGGCTTCGTATTTTATTTATAAGTGTACATGTCACCGTAATCATTTTAATTTCATTAACAATTTAAATAGGCAGTGAGGCTTTACCTCAAAAAACATTCAGCAAAAAATCCAGCTTTAACCCATTTTTTTTATTTTCAGATATGGGACGTGAACTGGTGCTAGTGATGTGACGTCCGCAATGCATCTATGCGTCGCCGTGACGCAATTATTGACTCTCAAAATAGTGTAGTGCCCAATCGATTGATTACGCGTTATTTGACTGACTAAGTTTTGAACACGAATGAATACACTAATGCTGACGACGACTGGATCTGTAGACGATCAGCCTTTGGACAGCAATATGTCTTTTTCATCATATAAGTAAGTATAAGTAGTAACTAAATCACTTAATCTAATTGATGTATTTGAAAAAAAATTCTGTATCAAACATAATATTATTACATTCGTTTCGTAATTACATAATTAAGAATCAGTAGCCTTCGATATTATATCAATAATCGACTCATATTTTACCATTTTGCGCTTAAGCATGAAGAGTTCATTCCAATCACGTTTCCCCATCAGGAATAACTTTTTAATTACGTTTTTTTACCACATTAACTGTATTCGTAATGATATAATCAGCCAGCGCTTTTTACAAAAAAGGCATCATGTGGCCGTAAGTTAAGTCACTGGCTACTTACTAGTGAGGGATGAAGCCATTTATGTGTAAAAAAAACACGTCAGCCTTTTGGGCAATCGAAAACAGAATTCAGATGACAAGATTACTTATACTTGGAAATGGTCACAGGCTTCGGTGCATCATTAACAACATTACTCGCATTTAATTATTTATTTTTTGCCGAGGCAACACCGACGATCTACATGTAGATGGATCTGTGGCATTTGTCACGCATGGGTTTGATACAAAACATTCCTTTTTCAAATTTAATTTTTTGAGTTATCCGTAATAAAATAATAATTGAACGTTTTGCGATGGAAATATGTATGTCATTGACAAAGTTACTTTTCAAGCGTTTATGGAGTGACTTTATTTGCGGTTTGACAGTAAATTTAAGTTTATCGCTGACTGCATAAATCCGTAGCATTGAGGCTCTTGCAATCATGTCTAATGTCAGAGTGAACTTGGCATATTTCCTTATAATAAAGCTCAACAAACCTCCTTTTATTGTATGTTACTCATTTGGAAATGTATCAGGCGTGAAAATGTTTTTTAAACTGCGCCGTGAACCTAGAACTTGTGTGTCTTTTTGGTTATACAAAAAAAAGATGAAACAAGCTACTGTATAAAATACATACATATATGGATAATATACTATAATATCTCAGATATAGTAAAGACAGCTGTCACTGTCAGTTACATTGCAATAAAACTTTATAAGTATTTTGGGTTTAGGTGAATTCGATAAAAATAACATAAGAGCATATGAGAAAGAGTGTGGGAGAATTAAAATCCCGAAAGCTATTTGAACAGTTATCACACTGAAAATAGCATTCACGTAAAAAAAAACATCTATTATATTAATGATTGCGCGCTAGTCCAAAAAATAACGCAAAATGAAAAAAAAAAAAAACATGATAGCAATTATGATGAAATAATAGTGTGACTGTACCGTAAGCCTCTTGCTATGTGGTTATGACATGTCTTTGTTAGTTCTAACTTGGAAATAAACGTCATTTCCATTATAGTTCAAATCGATCAACCATAACTTATCGATTTTCAAGGACCAAAATGAAATTCATGGTACCTATAAAATTTTAGTTTAACATCTCTTCAAAATTAAGATGTCTTTATAGTATAATAGCGAAACGATTATAAATATAAACTGAACAAATATTTTCCTGACAGTATACCTGGTGTTGCTAGACATATCTCAAACGGCTGAGAGCACCGGGAGTCTATCACGCACTCAAATTATTTAATAATCTATAAAGTAATACAGTAATTACGGTACGCAAAAAGCCGTTGCCCAATGAATTCGTCAGACGGTTACAGTCCTCAATCGGGCACCTTTCATTTAAAAAAAGAACCATACGCCATTTCATGTCAATTTTTGAATTATTCATCGTGCGAATGCGCGGGCGCATCAATTGATGCAAACAAAAACGCACGCTCGCTAATCTTCGCCCGCTTTCGCCGCTCTTCGGGCTTCTTCGGCTCCCAGTGTTGCCAGCCGCATTTATTATTCAACTAGTTTTTGTAGTCACGCAGCGTAAGGACATAACAAGGAATGCATTTATTTGATAAATGGTGTTTTTTACCAAATCGCAAAGCTCACGCATTTTTTTTGCGTAATTTTTCGGTGTCGATATTGGGCGTCCTTTGTTAATAATAGCTTCATTCATGTCCATTCAATCGAAAAGAAAACATTATGCCGTGTCATAATAATGATACGTCGCTCTCATAATAACACACTGAGATTTTTATCGGAGTTTTAATTTTAAACAGATTGATTCGATAAGATTAACTGCTTACTGATTCGAAGTATCAATTTATATTTGATATTGAAGTTTTTTAAGATCTGGTATTAACGTTGTTATCGTTATTAACTCTCGGTTATTATTATTAGCCTCGTTAATCCATAAACGTGCGGCTCGTGCAAGGTATACGTCATTAATGAAATTGATTTGGTCCTAAGCCCGTTGTCATCGGCCGTCAAGCCAATTACAAGTAACATAGCGATGCTTTGAGTGCAGAAAAAATATAGTATTCGAATTTCCGAACGTTCATCCCCCGCGCCCGCACGCCGCCGCGCCTCGACGCCGCGTCTCGACTGTACGTGATTGGTTTATTAATTAGGCGAATCATCGTCGGGTTCCATTTTTAAAAATAGGCGGGATTCTTGCTGTGGGACTTTTCTTTTTAATTTCGGCCGGCGTTGAACGTAATTAGAGTTGCCAGTGTACTTTTTTGGTGCAATCCCCTTGCGGCTGTAAAAGTCGTTATAAGTGATGTTTAACATACCTAATTAATAAGGCAATCTCGGTTACAGGCTTGTTTTTTGCGTCAACAATCAGCTTGAGTTGCGATTCATCGTATGATATCCTATTTGGCATCTTAAAAGTTTAGAGATGCTTAAATCCCCTGCTAAGTTCTTATTTTTTTAATAGACTAAGGGCCTGTTCCACAATCGACGAGTAAATTTATCTGACATTTAAAGTTGACACTCTCCTTGTCTATTTTCAAGTGTAAGAAAGAGAAAGGGCTAAATTACTCTGTCAAATATGCTTAACTTGTCGATTTTGAAACAGGCGGTCAACATCCCAATGACTGTTAACGTCTTATCAGTAATAACTTACCTTTCAAAACAATATTTATACCCTTCTTAAACTAAAACAAACGACGATTAAAAAGATAGATTTAAAAAATCGAACGCAACCGAGTTGAGGTCAACAGCAAAATAACATAAAAAGTTTGTTTCGCGGTCCGTCCCGAAGTTATGTCTCTCGGTGAATACCGTTAGGATGCCTTCCAAACTTAAAAAGACAAAATAAACAGAAAACTATTCCAATTGCCAGTATTCGGAATCCGTTTTGTCTGCCAAAGAGGTTTTTCGGGATGTTTTGGTCATAGTTTCGACCATGATATTAGTAATTTAATAAAACGAACGTGCAAAATACTTTTCGAATTGTAAATAATAGATCAAAAGATTGTGTAGTTGTAACAAACGAATCGTTATGTTTTATTCTTGTTTCAAGTAGGAATTACCATTCTTTTACTTTACCTCCAAAATAAATATGATAATGGTAAACTTAATTAATTAGCGTTTGGTCCATTAAATTCACAAAGTTTGAAATGAAAGCCTTTCTCGTGTCCTCACTGCAGTGGCTACACAGGCTACCACAGATTAGCAAAAGGCGCACTAGCTCGATCAGATAAGTTTGTCATGCCTACCGAAGCCGCAAATAATCCCCTGTAGTGAGTGTAGTCACAATTCCTGGCAGCGGCGAGCAAGCACAAAACATTTCTTCGACTCGCTAACCTGAGACAGGTCGGCTGACCGCCGCTACTAAGTAAGACGGGGACATAAATTCTTCAAAGAGCTAAACAAAAATAAAAAATCTCAGAAACCCCTTTAAGAGAGCTACCGAACTATAATTTATGGGAGGGGGCCCGCGCGACGCGATGGTCGTCCGCAAAATAAAAAATAAACACAAATTCGAAAAAAGAACGTTACGTTTCCGAACGGAGACGCAAAACGGTGAAATTGGAAATAATTTTGCGATAGCATCGCGCTCGCCGGTACCTTTCAATTTCTTTATACGTTTGCAAATTTGTTTTTTGTTTTGTCGCAAAGTGGAGTTATGGGCGGGAGCGGTCAGCACGAGCGATCCTTGATATTAGTAGTAAAGTTTTAACCTGGCAACATTTATTTTATCATGGCAACACAGAAGTCCGCCGCCATTACGAAACAATTGCTTATAATTATCGTATCTTAAACGTTGAATCCTCTTTATACAGTACTTAAACTTCATAAAAATAACTACATTTTTGTAGGAAACACATGTTAATTCTATTTATAAACTTATTATGTGGCAGTCAGTTTGTTTTATTTTATTACTTTTAAAATCGATAACTCGAAAGGTTGAACGGAAGTTCTGCTCTACAACCTTCTCTTTTTACTTCGGTTGTTTGCGTATGAGTTTCCGATTTGTAATCAGTACCACTTTGATCCTACTTGATTTACTCGTACCTTCTGCCATTCAATCTCGTAAATTAATTTGAAGTTAGGGAAGAATGCTACCACACATGGTATATAAAACTTACAGCGTTCATTCGGTTTTTTTTGCTGAATATTCATCGAAAAGATGGGTATAAATATGGATGTTTCATCGGTACCCAAAATATTGACCATCGACATGGAATTATAAATAAGTTATAAATGTTTATCAGATTTAGTAATTTATTTCAGTTTTATGTCGGTTTACGTATGTATTAAAATTCCTTTGTGAAGGTAAAATTAGTTTTGAGCTAAAAAAATATTATTGCGGTCATATAAAAAATATGTCGAATACAAGTGCGTATTTATGTGTTTAAATTTTAATATTTACATTACATATTGATTTATATGGACATTTTAAATGAAAAAAAATACTAATAGACGTCCTGACGTGTTAATCTCTGAGCATTACATTATTTGAAAGAACTTAAACTTAAGCAAATATTATACTTAAATGACTTCTACAGGTCGGGGTCAAGACATTTTTTAAATACAAAAATTGCTAACCTTCCACTAGATTTTAAAATAAATAAATTTATGTTAATTTGTTTAACCTTAGCCGTGTAAAAATAAAACTTAAAAGTATCAGATTTATCACATAATAAATACTCTTTTTAAAAACCTTTTAGTTGGGTTCTGGTGTACTTACACTTATTTTTACGTTTACCTTTTTTACACGACTTAATTAAAAGATACGAATATAGCAAAGAATAATAACAAAATTTTACTTCGATAAAAATCCTGGTGACGGCACCAACATCAAGATTTGGTGCTGTGACCAGGATTTCAGATAAGAGTAAAAAAGTAGAATTTTGTATTATTAACGCGTTCGTAAAACGATACGTATATTTCCTATATTCACTGCAATTTCAGCCCCATGTAAGCGAAGAGAAAGTAATTCGTTTTTAATTGCCACGACGCTAAACGATGCCATTACGTTATTACACGCCAAGATTTAGATCAGCTAGTGACAGTGAAAGAATAATTGCACTTGTACTTGACTAGTGCTTCACAATGGTAGGGTTTGGTTCGTATTTTAGTACAAATGCCAAGAATTCAATATCGGCTCTGTATTAAATGTGAAAACCTGGACTGTTTAAAAGTGACAATTCCTTGTTTTGCACCAGATGATTTCTTATAATTTTGGAATAATACCTCTCTTCATTTACTCCGTAATTTACTCTTTTCTTGTTTTTTGTATCGTAATGTGTGATGAAACTTTTATACACGCGAAAAAAGGTACAATCACTTTCATGGTTTTTCAGTTGTTGCTATAATTTCAAGCTATTTCTCATTAAAAATCTTAGAACACTCATCTATTTTCATTTCACACTGTATACAGTTTAAAATCTCAGTATACAAAATCGCAGTATAGATAAATCGCGATGATATATTGCGTGTAGGAAGGACAATGCAACTGTTTGCATTAGCAAGTGCATCCTGATAAGGCGTTACACAAGTCTGCTGTGTCAATACTGGCTGATAAGAACTGTGGACCTTTTGGCAACCGCTTGGCTAGTGTAAAATTACCTTATTTATGAAATACCTTTATACCTACTTTCTAGGTCTTGAAAGTATTTATTTTTGGGCGTATTTTGGTGATAATATGTTTTTTGTTCTTGGAAACCCTCTAAAAGTACTTAGTAAACATTTTTGCGGAAGATCTATAATTATCTATGTCAAGAAGTGGACGTAATTTGGCAGGCACAGTGATGATAAATAAATGTCATTTGATTATAACTACGAGTACATCCTCCTGGGGCACGTTTTATAAAGATACAAGTTACAATTTTACAGGTCTAAACTGGCAACACTGCTCAAATGGCTGGTCGTCATTGGTCGAGGTTGTGTCAAATGGAAAGTTGTAACCTGTAAATTGTAAATTGTAGCTTTATAAAACAGGCCCCTGTTCCTTAAGGATTCTTATGAGGGCGTTTAAACCAAAATAAAATTTGCTATGAAAAATAATACCAACTTGATTTGTCTTTTTTACTACAGTATCACATTGGGTTGAGCCATTAATGATGCATGCTAATTTTTATGTTTATTTAATAATTATTCCGTAAATGTCATAATAAAATACCGTGCAATTAAGTTAATAAGAGTTCTGACCGTAAACATCGTAAAATGGATCTATTGCACGATTTTTACTGAGTTCGGATTAGGACTCTTCAACTGATATCGATAAGATGACGACAAAAAAAAGTCTGCAGAAGCTCAGTTTGAATCAGTAATGGCAAAGCAATGGGGAAAATAACCAAGAATTTGGATCACGGTAATTCGATAACACTGTGTACTGAAACAGTCTAGACAAATTTCATCGGCTGGATTCCACCGCGTTTCTGCGAAGCCGATGTTGACGGTTCGGCTCCCAGTAACGTGTGTTTGCCCTGCTCAACAATGCTGTTGATCTTCGCCAGGTAAACTGTATTTCTTTAATATACGATCATGCGAATCTATGTGACACGATGTTACCAAGCACCGTTATGTAACATTGGAATATGGGCTTGATGACAGACGGATACTACGGGTACTTTTACTTTTCCCACAATCGAAATGAACCTCCACGCAGGTAATGCAACTTTTAACATCTAATCAGAAATATATGCTCAGTTTTATTGCGCGATAGATATGCTTTAGACATAAAGCAGTATCCCAAATTCAATAACCAAAGCACTTTTAATTCTACTGTTGTAGTAATAAGGTTGATATTGTCACAGGGGTTTTATCTGATATAGTGCCTTTTGGCTTGGGAGGGCAGAATAGCTCTCAGCTCAAAAATGTTAAAACAACCCGTCAATGGATTGCTACAAGCATGCGGGCTATCAACGATGAAACTGAGCTTTATAGGCAACAATAGCTGTCTTACTTTGATTTTGTATAATAGAATGAGAGGAACGTACCTACTCTTGAACGACAATTACTGCTCAAATTGTCTGTGTAAGTGCTCCTATACAGCCTTCAGAAATATGCAAACACTACTCGTTTATGTAGTCCTAGTGAAGCATATGCAGCCCTCATAAGCGAAAAGGCGATATCTCAAATTCGATACCCAAGGCAAATTCAATCTTATCCCGTTATTAATGAGGTTGCACTTGCTAAAGGAGTTATGGCTGAGTTATTGCCATTCGTCTTAGCTTAGTAGTAAGTCATCTGACGTGCACGTGAAAAAGGGTTTAAGGTTAGCATACTCTGTCTTTGATTTATGCCCTTTTTATTAGGAGCTACGTCGATAATATCAGTTTTCACTAGGACAATAAGGATGTTGACCGACAGGTCTTGTTGATATGACGTCACAAACCTCTGTAGTCAAATACTACACTTTGTATAAAGTTCGCTAGTTTCAAAACTCATAACGAACTCAAACAAGTCCAGACGTGATTTTCATGTACTCGTAAGTAGGTGCTTAATTTCGAGGTTATTGTTAAAAACATACTGTCTTATATGTTTTTTCCTTATCTGTCATTGTGACATTTCCATTTGTCAGAAAGGGACAACGCATACTTTAACTAGAATAGTTTTTTTACTACGTTTATGAAGGGGGTTATTCTAAGACCTGAGTTTAATAAGTGTTGCCATTGTAAAATTAAATAAAGAAAAAAAAACGTAAAAAATGAACGTTAGTTTTATAATATCCTCATATGATATACAGCGTATGTAAGGCGACGAGTGCAATGTGCAGCGCTGATAACGTATCAGTGCAGTTGTGATAAGCATCTGCTATCGGAGATGCAACGGAGCGGCGCGAGTCAAATAGTTAAGAGGAACCGGTTCATGATCATGTTCTCACTGCACATAAATGCATTTATTTACAATGCAATGTGTAAACGCTTATAGGTTTGTGTTTCTCTCTTTTTCGCTCTCATGTGCTCTTATGTGGTTCTGACCAGTCGGATAGATAGTAACGTGTGAAGTCTCATGAGCTAGCTTTTGCCCACGACTTCGTCCGCGTAGATCTTGACTATCGTTATTCCTTCGGAAACTTTTATTTTTTTCCGGATGAAAAGTAGCCTATCCAGGATATAAGCTGTCTCCATTACAAATTTCATTCAAATCCGTCCAGCACGGGTAGCACAAGTTGTATTTTCTCGCTTGTCGCTCAGTGCGTCTCTATCGTTACGGACTAGATCGAAAGGGAGATCCGGGCGACTAAGAAGTCGCGGGCAACTTGTGCTAGCCGTGCAGCCCTTGCAGCGTGAAGGAGTAACAAACCCACAAACTTTCGCAGCAGGATTGCATTGCATGTTGGTATGATGACGTGTCAAAACCGACAAAGCACTAGGCATCGAAACGGTCAGAAATATACGACTTCTATATCCGTAAGTATAGTCGATCTAATTATTTGTAGGTGAATGAATACCAAAAGTGGTAAAGGAATATAACTCACTATATCTACGTTTTTTTAAATCATGAAATGAAGTTTTTCCCATTTCCAAAATCGAAGCCTAGGTTCATAAGAACAGCTCAATCTTCAGGTTTCAGAATTCCGGACAGTGACCTATTTTGTTTACTCACCCTGTATAATACGACGACAATGACGCGGTTAGATTAGATATTGAGATTCTAGTCTTGAGATTGCAAATCTCATATCCAATTTACCATCAGGGGCACGTTTTATAAAGCTACAAGTTATAAATTTACAGGTCTAAACTGGCAACACTGCTCAAATGGCTGGTCGTTATTGGTCGAGGTTGTGTCAAATGGAAACTTGTAACCTGTAAATGGTAATTTGTAGCTTTATAAAACAGGCCCCAGGTGACCTGTGTACTCGTTTCCCTTCTCCATGCCATAAAAAAGGTATACCCTTGTTTCACCGACACTTAATTTTCATAGAACGTAACTTCGTAGAATTTTCATTTCATAGAAAACTATTTTCTGCTGAACCTGTGTGGATTTCAGTTTATCTCGTGATGGTTGCAAGTCTAACCTAACCTACGTGAATCATATTTAAGATTCACGTAGGTTAGGTTAGGTTAGGTTATCTATATTATATAGGTTAGTATATCTATAGGAAATAGTTGTGTATATAATGAAAATTCTGCGAAGTGATACGTCCTATGAAATTAGTGTCTATAATACAAGGGGCACCGCAAGGAAAAGCTAACGGTCTAAAATTCTATCACAAGTAAGACGTTTTTTTTTTAATAATAAGCATTTTAGAGGATTGTGTAGCTGAAAAATTCCATACAAAATAAAATACCGTTTGTCTTTGTTAAACCTAGTCCAATTTAAGAATATATAATAGGTAGATATTATGAAAAACTGGGTCTGTACGTTTTCCTTTGCAAGAAAAGTTTCTTGGAAGAAAAAAAAACAGAAACGTAATAACCTAGTTTTTTTATAATGACCATAACATATTCAAAAATTATGGTAAGCGGACTAGATTTAGGGGGTGAGAAACGTTATCGCCCGGAGCTAAATTTGTATGGAAAGATTTTGAAAGCTACGCTAATTAAGCGTCAGTTCACAATTCTCTAGTGTTGGGTGTTTTTTATGAGTGTCCCTCAGAATCCCTAATAACGTTTTTTCTAACGCATCATTTGTCCGAATCATCATTTGCCCTAAATTGGGTTTCAGCTGAGTGAGACAACTTTTTTAGTGTTCCAAAATACCTGCGCTTAGTATAGGTTAGGGTTGTATTATAAACAACACTAAAATGTTTTAAAATTCAGCCGGAAATGGCTTTAGGTTAAATGAAAATTCGGATAAACGATGCATTAGGACAAACGGCGATTAGGGATTCCATAGGGGAACCGTTTTTTATGTATCTAAGAATATTGTTTCCATATAAGTACAGTTGTTTATAGTACACATAGTACAAGCTTAGAGCCTAGTTTGGAATTAGGTCAATGTACGATTGTCCTTTGATTTAAATCCGGAGTCAAGATATTAGGCAGATGAACTACTTCATGGAAAATGGTTACCACCGTTAATCCCATACCAAACATTAAACATAATAATTATATGTATTATCTGTTATGTTGATTTCTATCAAATAAAAGTTTCATGGTAATCTATCATTTGATCGAATTTCACTTCATCTTTTGTACTATTTCATCGAATTTAATTTCATCGAACGTTATTTTCTGCTGAAACCATGATGTCTTTAACATTAGCTACGTAGGTTAGGTTAGATTTGTGACTACCGAAAAAAAACGGCCAAGTACGAGTCGGCGCACGAAGGGTTCTGTACAAATATCTATAAAAAATTACGTTTGTTGTATGGTAGCCCCCCTTAAATATTTATTTTATTTTAATATAATAATTTATTTTTAAAGTGAATACACCTTTAAATATTCTGTGAATAGCCGAGCGTCGTCTCTGTGGCCGTTATTAATATCGAGCAAAAGACGGCAAAAAAAACAGGTTTGTTGCTTGGGAGCCCCACTT
The DNA here is from genome assembly GCA_946894065.1 of Acleris literana. Classification (NCBI taxonomy): domain Eukaryota; kingdom Metazoa; phylum Arthropoda; class Insecta; order Lepidoptera; family Tortricidae; genus Acleris; species Acleris literana. The sequence continues at coordinate 4,409,187 of OX335688.1, read as the reverse complement.
AAATATTTATTTTATTCTGTTTTTAGTATTTGTTATTATAGCGGCAACAGAAATACATCATCTGTGGAAATTTCAACTGTCTAGCTATCACGCTTGATGAGATACAGCCTGGTGACAGACAGACAGACGGTCAGTGGAGTCTTAGTAATAGGGTCCCGTTTTTACCCTTTTGTACGGCACCCTAAAAAACATGCCTCGAGAATTTTTTCGATGAATTGAAAATTCTGCGTTATCATAAGTTCGTTGAAAGATTTTTCGATAAACTCATATACATAGAAAATTGCACAGATCCGTTCAGTCAAAAAGCGATACAGTTATCTATAATCTACGACGCCGTACCAGAAGTCGTTACGTCCTGACTCCATGACCGAATGACTCACCACCATTGCCAGTACCCTCAAGTTTCATTTCAAGACTTAATATTTGAGCACTGAGTCACCTCACGTACTTAATATTCAGCTAAATCTAATAAACTGAATGAGACAGTACAGTCAGCCTTAAAGGACCTACTTTAGGACGGAAATTTAATAATAAAATATCGGAGACAATGTTACAAAAAATTACCTAGTTCCGAACTAAGCTTTAGCCTTGTACGATGGGTACAGTACCTAACTAGACAACGATAAAGATTAAATATTTTGATATCCAGAAAATACCCGACTCCGGATCCGGGTCCGGATCGTTACCACAATCTTATCCATTAACCTACCGCCAAACAGCAGTGTTCGCATTGTTGTGTTCCGGTGTGGGGATAAGATAACCGGTGAAATGACTAGCATAGAGGCATTCCATCTTAGTCCTCAGGGTTGGCAACGCATTTGCGGTCTCGTGAATGCGAATGTCTATGGGCCACAGTTTCCACTTAACATCAGGTGGCCTGTGTGCTCGTTTGCCTTATCTACGCCATAAAAAAAAGGCTCAGAAACAAACACTCGAGCTCATCATCCAAATATTAGTTCTGACCGGGAATCGAACCAGGGATCGCTAGCTTCGTAGGCAGGGTCACAACCAACTATGTTAACGTCTCGTCAAAGTTACCAATGAACTGTTGTTAAATATCGGCTTTTGTTGATTCAACTCGGTCAGGGTTCCGTCGACTCTACTACTAAATACTATCTTTCAAAGATCTGAGACTACCAATTAGGGTTGCCATAATGTAGAAATGAAAAGTCCTGAAAAAAGTCCTACATAACCGAAAAGTCCTGACATTTCTCGTAACAACAGAGATTTTTGGAAACTACCTTGTTAAAGTATTTTGTTGATTAATGGCTACATTAATCATTGGATAAACGAATCATAAAAAGTATTTGTTTTTAAACACTATTTGTTCGAAAAATCCTGACATTTGTCGCGACCGGCCGCAATCCTGAAAAAAGTCCTAAAATCCTTAGTTATTCCTAATCCTTCCAATCCCAAGATCCCGTAACTGAAAAGAAACACATATAAATATCACAGCTGACCGTACAAATCTTCCGGAATCTATAAATTTGTCCGTCAGCACCCGATTGTATCTTGTTCGGTTGTGATGCGCCTGCGTTTTGTCAACAAAGCCCATTGTCTTGATGTTTGCAAACAGAGCATCACCCTTCCGAGCCGAGATCGATAATCTGCTGGCAATTCGATAATTTGCATGAATATACGTTAGATGAGCCGATATTTTACACCTACATGTTCTAGACAAGATACAATACAAATACTCTTTCTCTTCTTATTCATAAACGCAAAATAGCTAAAGTGTGCGTAGAGTATGCTTAGTCCTTATCTTTCAATGTAACATTTGAATTTGACAGAAAGTGACAAAGAATACTTTTACAAAAATAGGTTTAACGTGCGTTTTTGACTAATGGCGTTCTTGACATAGTATAAAACAAGTCGCTTCTCGCCGTCTGTCCCTCTCTATGTACTCTTAGATCTTTCAAACTACTCAACAGATTTTAATGCTGTTTTTATCATTAGATAGAGCAATTAAAGAGTAAGGTTTTTATGTATAATAAATTCTGGATTACGTACGGGTGTTGCAGAAAACTCACATAAACCGGAGTGAAGCGAGGGCGGGTCGCTAGTTTAACACCAAAAAAAAAGAACAGTACATTTTAAATTTACAGGGGCTTTTTCTATTCACTAAAACCACACTGTTTTTTATATCTTATCGTATTAACAATGTTATGATAGGTCTTATTTACTTGAGTTAAAAACAATACGAAACAAGCCAAAAGCAATATGGTTTAGAGCCCCTGGTATACAACCACTTACGTCGCTAAATAGCGATCTCTTCCAGACAACCTTGGACAGAAAAATTGCTTATTACATAAAATACATGGCAGGTGGTGTAAACTAATTGTTTTAGAAATAAATTCAAACTATTTTTTGAAAGAAAATACTTAGAGTACTATTTTGAAATAAAATCTTCCAAATTAAGATATTTAAATAACTACATACATTATCATCATAAACGACGCATAAAGTTAGCTATTCTAGTAAATCGACAAATTTAATGGACTTAGCGCTTGACGCGACCGTTCGGCAGCTTACATTTTTGATAACGAGCTCACAGAATGCATCTTAACAAGCACTCATTAAGATTAAGCAGCAAATCAAATTATCGACATGTTTGGCCTAGTTGATAGTGACCCTGCCTACGAAGCGAGCTGGCCCAGATATCCCTGTAAGGCAAATTTTTGTGTGATGAGCACGAGTAAATAATAATAATAATAATAATAATAATTTATTTCAACTTAATACTTAAAAGGTTACATATTTTAACATTACATATTTCACAAAGAAAGCCAAGTATTACGTTACCTAAAAGTACTTCAAGAATTATGCACTTTACTCCCCGTACTAGTAATAACTGTATTACGGAAATAGGTACCTATTGGATGTTTTCTGAGTTTTCTCTTTATAAGTAATTTTATCGTTGACTAGTACAGTCAAAGTCATAAATATATGTTCGTTCCCAGAGTGCCCCTATGCCACTAACAATAAAGTCTATTTATACATATATTTGGCACGGGCCTTTCACTGTACCTAAAAGTTTAGTGTCTATGTCAATTCGTGAGAGATTGTCCTCTGATATTTATTTATTTTACTAAAGTATAAAATTCTACGCATTGTTTACATTTATGATTAAGTAAACAAGGTAATAGGTTAATGTGTTTCTAAACATTTCATTCACAATAGACAGATCAAAGTAAAAGAAACGATTCCGTCATCTGCTTTATTTTACAACGGCATCAGTAAACACGCTAGCGGCATGTCTATTGTGCTATTATATATTTACACGTAAATGTAAATAATACGGATCAATACAATAGTTTACGATTCATTAGAAAACTCACATTCCGTGTCATCTAAACAACGCGGAATTTTATAAAACAACGCGGTTTTAATTCTTGCACGAATCAATTCAATGACATTCTTAGGTTGGTTAATATTTTCGAAGATTTGTTCTTGATGTCAGTCAAAAGACCAGAGTTTCTCTGGTCTTACGTCCTTTGCTGGTAGATTTTTGACGTGTAAAAGTGCTCCTGCGCTCTACTTACTGAATAAATGTCTTTTATCTTTATCTTTACCTTTGGTCCTTTGGTTCTTTGCAAATTGCAAACATTACTAGGTTAATGGCCATATTACGCTACGTGGTATTCAGTGACCCTTTCTTTAAATCGGGATGGTATAATAAGAGAAAGGGAGGAATCGCCCTTGTTACTGGCCAGGACTCCCTATATACCGGGTCCTGCCTTCTGCTTGGGATGGTACAGCATTCGTGTGTTTGTATGTTCCATTGTTGATCCGATCTTCATGAAATTTAGTAGAAGAGTAGTCGAAGCAAATACAATGATTTTCGAACATAAGTAGGTTCGGTTGTCGGTTTTCGGTTACGGAGTCAGTAGGGTTGTGAGGTTTCTCCGTCAGGGTGAACTTATAGTGATGATGTACTCCTTGACGTGTACGTCAACGGCGAACCTAGCTAATTCCCAAGGTGTGAGCGAAGTTGACTGGCAAAGCAAAATTTGTTCTTAAAGTTACGATTGCAAGGCGTATAATACAACTGACCTGATGAATTGTACTTGTAGGTTTGGATGGTTCTTTTGTTAAGTCGTTTTACTTCAACAGGGCCGTGCGAAGATACATTGCTCTAACTAACGTTTCAATTCGATTCGTTTTTAAATCAATCGCGTCACTGGTAGATGATGTGATACGAAAAGTCACGTGATCTACCAGTAACGCGATTGGTTTAAAAACAAAACGAATAGAAACGCTAGTTAGCGCAATGCATCTTGGCAGAGCCCTCTGGACTTCAAAACGATTTTTTTCAAAAGTTACTTCATCCTTATGCTCAGAGCTACGCCATTCTTGTCTCCGTTGCACAAGATCCTCCCGACCATCACGGGGAATATCACATGCCGTGAGATGCCAATTCAAGGCATCCTTGTAGCGTAAAAACTGGCCTCCAGGATAACGCTTTCCTTCAGCTATGAATAGGAGACCAATTCGGTAAACTTATTTAGAAAATTGTTGGCCTTGCATTTACGTTTATACTATGTGTAACAGCCTGGCAATTAAGTTCTTTCTACCAATAAATCATAATAATTAAAACCCCGCAATACGAGCCACATAACGAACTTTCGAGTAAGCGCGGTGAAATCGGTGACAATGGGCGCTTCCCACAGTTGCAGTGGCGCCTCTGGCGGCGTTCGAGGAAAACCTCTCAGGTTGCGCGTACGCACTTTCCTGTGAATTAGGGATTACTCACCGTTAAAAAGCTTCAATTTGTTTAATTAACCACCTTTTTTACCCGACTGACCCAGAAGGAGTCTATTGAAGGAGAGTTGATAGACTGAAGGAGGGAGTCTCCAGAAGGAGTCTAAGGAGTCTATAAGGAGTAATATTTTTCGTGCGTATGTATGTGGGTATATCCGTCCCATTGTGACCTATTTTGAAGAGTAAGGTGTCGTCAGATTCGTCTTGGTTGTGAGAGTGACATAGGCTTTAACATTTTAATCAAATTACATTAAAAATATAACATTATGTTGACGACAATATCAAAAAATGGAGACGGGGCTTTCTTAAAGCTTTCCCAGTTTTGCATTTGTTGTTACCAAAACTCTCATATACCTACCTACACGTACAATTGTTCGCCTTGCAACCGTACCTTTAAGACCAAATTAGGCTTTGCCCGTGACCTTCGCTCACACCTCCGGAGTTAGTTAGGTTTACCGCAGACGCATGTGTCTAGGAGGATTTGATTCCATACAAGCCTAACAGGATGATAGACTCATCAACGAAAATAGTAGTAAAGTTACTAATTATTAACTCGCTGTCTTTTATTGTAGTTTGGTATGTCTGTCTGTTTAATCTGTTGACCTTCTGGGACGGTTGAAGTTATCGAGTTGAAGTTTGAAATAGTTTTATGACCATTTCTAAGGTAAGGTCAGGTTGGGTAAGTGAAACACCAGGGCAAGTGGAACACTTTCGAATATCTCTTAAAGTAAAGTCGTAAAGCAGTTATTGTCGTAATAGTTCTGGATTCAAAAAAGAGATATCGCTGCGGTTTGCGGATAAAGTACACAAACGGATATACGTTTCACTTGCCCCAAAATAACGTTTTTATCTTTTCTAAGCAAAAAACAACTTTTTTTAATGTTGCAAAGATCAAAATAGCTTAATTACTTTCGTACATAACGTCTTTTGCATCTGAAATAACTTTTAGTGCAAGTACTGAACGACAAACACGACTTTCTTTTCACTTGCCCCGATCGCGAGGCAATTGAAACAGTTTTTTGTGTGCGTACAGTTTCTTTTATATGCCTGTTATGAAGGCATCTCGAGTAATATTTTGTTAATTTTATAAATCTTCTTAATTTTGTAAAGAAACACTTTATATTGCTACTGTGAAGACCTAACATTTTAGTAAATCCACTTGATTTTCTTTAAAAACAAATAAAGTATTTTTCTCTTACCCAACTTGACCTTATCGTTTGAGAAACCTAAACATATAAGATCTGTTCATTCTTACTTGTCTTATATAGTAAACCATTTTCTAACCTCAAAATAAACTTTTTTTGGCTAAAACAGCTATTTTGAACAAAATTAAGCAATCACAGACAATACATTGGTCAAGTGATGTCCAAAATGTTTACTCAGTTTACTTTATTTACGATAAAAGAGCTGTTTCAGCCAAAAAAAGGTTCATTTTGAGGTTAGAATGTTGTTTACTATATAAGACAAGTGAGAATGAACAGACCTTACCGCTAAACACTACTATTAACTTTATTATTATGCAGGTCATTTGTTAAAAGAAACCAAATCTTCAGTAAAGAACAGTAAAGTACCCTTGTTATGTGTTTTGACGTGAAGCATTTGCTAGAAGACGCGACTAAGAAGCATTTTTGATAATTAAAACTACCCATTTACAATTCAGTAGGACTGAATACGTAGCTTTCGACTCGTTGTTGATAATAGAAACCATAAAAACGGAACATACATCACTTTGAAGTAAGTCTGACTTAAGGTTATATCAATTGGTACTGGGCCTCTATTCTAAGACGTTAAGCAATATTGCTTTTGATCTACTATCGTATCGTTTTGAACTCGGCCGCCATTACTGTCAAGTAAATAAGAGCTACCAAACAGTTGACAATGCGATATCAGGGTCAAAAGCAATATTGGTTTACGTCGTAGAATAGCCCAGAGGGCCCTGCCAAGATGCATTGCGCTAACTAGCGTTTCTATTCATTTCGTTTTTAAGCCAATCGCGTCACTGGTAGATCACGTGACTTTTCGTATCACGTCATCTACCGGTGGCGAGTTTGGTTTAAAAACGAATCGAATAGGAACGCTAGTTAGCGTAATGCATCTTGGCAGGGCCCTCTGGTAACCCAACAACTTGGATATCCTAGGGATGTACTAAAACAGGTTTTTTTTGAAAATCGTTAATCGATTAAATTACGTCAATCTATTAATCTATCTACATATACAAAAATATCCTAGATCACTCTCGGTAGTGTCCAGAAATCTGGCAGTTTTTTTTTGTATATTTTGGTCACTGTCTGTATTCCCAAAATTGTATAACCTTGGTGTTTGCAAATCAAGAGTGAATAGGCATTTTTCTGGGTAAGCGTGTACCACCCTCGACCTCGCCGTCACTTAACATCAGGTGAGACTGAGGTCAAAGGCTATTTTATGATTGAAAAAAAACGATCGCTTTACACAGTTGACGTTATTCTTTTGAATAAATTATCTTAAAGGTAAGCGTCCACATGTCGGGATCGTATGCATCGGACGCATCGCATCAAACGGATCGTAGTATTCTTTGTATAGAAAGTGACACAAGTGCGTCCACTAATCCGCACCGCACGGATCGCACGAATCTGCTCATCGGCAATGCTGACGCCGATGCTTCGAGAGGTAACTTTTACGATGCGTGCCAATGACGTCATACGACGAAAATCCGAATGAACTGGCATCGGCAATCCGATTGCTGGCAGTCGCATCGGCAAATCCGGTCGCTGCCGATACAGTGGACGCATTATGAAAGACTCATCCGTTCGATGCGATGCGTCCGATGCGTACGATACCGACATGTGGACGCTTACCTTAATTCATCGACGAATTATTATCTGTTAGAGCCCAGCGCGCTCGTCCCTAGGTTCAGCAGTTTAGGTTGTCTCTCATTCAGACACGAATTAATTATATACTTATGTATTAATGATAGAGCGTTTAAAAAACAGAACTACATTTGTACAGAAACTCGAGTGTTCTGGGTACTTCTAGAAACTTTTAAACTCACTGATTAACAATGCATATAATATGCAAATAATAAAACCGGTCAATTTCGATTCATACTCGCATAATAAGAGTTCCGTACTATTATGGTATGGAAGCCACTTTCAGTTTTTAATATAAATTGTTTTTTATAATTTTGTTATTGCGGCAACAGATATATATATAATGAATTTTTCAACTGTCTAACTACGTACGTTTATGAGATACGGGGTGTATCTCTATCACTTAATAATTCCTCATCAAAACATGGTATTTCTAGACCTACATTGTATGGTAGTTCTAGACTTAGATTGTTTTTTTTTAAATAAATTTCCAGTGTTTAGTGTGTCGTGGTATTTAGTCGTAATTGTTTAAGTTTTTAAAACAATTGCTCAAACAAAAAAAAACCATGAATATGTATTTTGTTAGCCGCTGAGTGATACAACTTTTTTAAATGTCAACTAAGTAACTTCAGCCCGCTATTTCACCATCTTGACAGGGACACGTGACAGGCGACAATTCGGTATACATTCCAAAGTTAACATGTTGATACATCACTGGGTTTCATATAAGCTGCGAAATGTACACTAAAATGTCACCTATCACCTGTCATTGTCAGGACGGTGAAAATATAGGGGCAGGTCTTAAAAAATAAACAGATAGACAGAAATACTATACAGTGTTCTTACGTGTTCTTACAAGGGTTGCACATATTTCAACCAGCTGATAGTAACAATGGCAAGTTCAATTGAGATTTAAATTAAAAAACAGAAAAAAAGATGGTGGTATGATTTGGAAAAACTCAATCCATTCTGCCAAGGATTGGTTACATCTAGAAATGAGAGGAGAAATGCGGTGAAGACAGACAGACAGACTGAAACCAGAGGCTTAGTAATGGCGTCGTTTGGGTAAGGAACCCTAAAAAGCGACTTGTGAGGTAAACAACATGCCGACGTTAGCAGTGAATCTGCCATGATTCCAAAGAAGTCTAACTGCATAGTAAAAGTATAAGCATTTTAAATCTAATGTCGTTACCAGTAGAGTATATAATGCTTTGACTGCTAAATTGTGGTTAGTTTTTCTTTGGCATTACGCCGGTGATTTGTTCTAACGCAGGCGCCGTCTCGCCACCCAAGGGTAGCTTCCGATTCGCAGGTGTCGAGTGGTCGACTCCCATTACGGCTTCCTGTGATCCACCACGTTCGCGTTAACTGCCGAACCCGATACCCCATTTGGACATTTCAGATTCCGTGTAGGATTCTGTTTCACTATCTGTGGAAAGCAGAGGTGTCGGTTTTGTGAGCGCGAGCCGTCTGCCGTTGGCATGCCGAGGATAGTTGCCTTTCTGAAAAAACCTGACAACGAAAGTATTTTTCTCGAGAATGAAAAAATACTAACGTGTACTTAATGTAACCTTTACCAATAAATAAAATTGGAAGGGTTTCTGTGATTTCAAAATAACTGCCTTAATTTAAATGAAAACTGCTTCTATGCCTAATCATAAGTAATCGTTTTTAGAAATTATGTCTCTTTGTCTGTCTCAATACGGCTCTGAAACAGTTCGACGGGATTCAATAAAAAAATCAGGGACTTTTTCAAAAACCTTGTAGGGTTCAGAAGATATGAATATAAAATTGGATAAGCTATTACTAAACCATACGAAATTAAGCTATATGGAAGCAAAGCGAGGGCGCGTCGCGAGTCTTGTTACCGTTTATAAAAAAAGTTTCCTATAATGCTAGTAATGTTTTACTGCTTCCAAAAATCTAAAGCTACTTTAATGATTATTTCACATCAGACTAAGTACAGAATTCAACATTAATACAATTAAACATTAAAACTAAACGTATTTAAATTAAAATTAAACTAAGCTACTTAAATACTAAAGATATAATTAATAATCACCACTATAAAAAGAACACCCCCTCTAGCAGGTCCGCTCGCGGCATGGTCCCTATGACACTGGCTGCATTACCTCTCTGGATACCTAGCCCAATCCTTTGGGAGAGGTAAGCACCAGCTCTAGGATCTCCGGAGGAGTCTATGAGCCGGGATGACAGGGCCTTAATAAAGCTTTTCATATCAGCTGACCAAGGTCCCATGGTTTCACTGTATTATAGACAACTGTAACTTAGGCTAAAAACGGCAAATATTAAATAACATACATACATACATAATCTCACGCCTTTGTTCCCAGAGTGGGGTAGGCAGAGCTACAGAATTACAAACATCTCTAAAAACTTGTTGATAATTCTATAACCGCAATTTGCACAATTAGGCTAAGATGTTTACCAGCGTATTAGTGACAGGTTGCAAGCCCATCGCCTAACAGTACTACAAGCCTTTATTCCCTTAGTCGTCTCTTACGACATCCACGGGAAGACATGGAGTGGCACTATTCTAACTCGGCAACCACACGAGAAATATTAAATAAGTTGTTTAATTTTACCGTTCACGAAATGTCTCTTGTCTCGGCCGGCATTAACATTATTATAAAAACTGGGCTAGGAAGAGTGGATTCTTCTGGCCCAGGTTATTAATTTACTTACCGACATATAATTAAAAAAAAAATGTTTTCGCCGTATATATTTTTTCTTTAACTTTTGACAATACCTACATGTGGGCTGTACCATCAAATTCACTCTCAAGATCTCTCTCCGCTTAAGAGCCGTGCTCTTGTCGGTGAATTAGTCGCCAACCACCTGTCCCCTCAATGGAGTTCACTTTCTTTTACAAGATACGTCAAATACAGTTGACGTTTCATTTCCAACTTTATCTCTTTTGGCATGAGGACTGGACGGAAAGTAAATAGGTACTCAATTGATTTTATTAATTGGAAAGTGTCTTTATTGGTTTGTCCTATTTTTTATGGCAAGAAAAGGCAAATCATTACACTTGGTAGGTGGGATCTAAACCCGCATTACGCTTTCAAGACTGCAATCCTGAGACTGCAAATGCGTTGCCAACCCTGAGGACTGAGATGTAATGCCTCTATGCTAGTAATTTCACCGGTTGTCTTATCCCCACACCAGAACATAATAATGCGAACACTTCTGCTTGGCGGTAGCACTAACTCATTTCCTCTTATGTTATAATCAAAAAGCAAGTTATTTAAAACAGCGAAATATTAATTTTGCCCATTTTGGCGAAATTTTGCAAAATAGTTCCGGCATCCAAAGTCTTTGTAAGAATTTCGTAAGTATGATCAAATTATAAAACCAATTATTTTTTCCGCAGTATGATGGATTCCGGAGGAGCCATCGATTCCCCCCCGACCTACCACAGAAGCTACGAGCAATACGTCCAAGGTGGCGTGGAGAACAGCACTGACTCCGCCCAAGACCAGACCAGCCCAGAGCTGGTCGTCTGGTCCACACTACCCTACGGGTTGGACTACAGAACCCAGTATGACTATAGGAGTCCATACGATACGAGTAGGGACTACTCCCCACAGCAGTACGCAAGGGCCCCATTCACTACGAAAATGGGACAGTCAAAGGCACTTAAGGAAGCTAGGATAAGGAGGCCCATGAATGCTTTCATGGTGTGGGCTAAGGTCGAGAGGAAGAAACTGGCTGATGAGAATCCTGATCTGCATAATGCTGATTTGAGTAAAATGCTAGGTAAGTTTCTTTTTTTTAATTTAAGTTCAAGGTGTCAGACGCAATCAGTCTTAGTCTTACTTCGTATGTTAAAACAAGACAAATATAGGTTGCCAGGAATAGTTGCTTGTCTTGTTCATTTTTAGATATGGCAACATTATTGTCATGCTTGTTTTATCTGTTGACGTGACAGCAGTTATTTGAAACGTACGTCAGTAACTTACGAGTAAGTTGAACTTAAATCAACCGTAAATATACGAGGGAAAAAATACCAAATGTTTTGAGAGACTATGACAGACTTTTTAAACGTTTGAGCCCAAAACGTCACATACAAGTTTATGAATATGCAAACAGTTCATCAAACTCTGTTCGCATTACTAAGTACGTTATACAGTATATACGGCTTTAAATAACCGAAATTCTATTGTCACTGAACGGCGTTTTAATTATTACATAAAAAAACGCTCCAGGAGCTTAAAAACTTCATGTCTTTGACTTATAACCTTAAATTTATTGAAATCATTCCAACGTGCCAGTGTTGCTACATTAAAAAACTGGCTAGTTCCAAAACAGGGTAGGAACAAAAAAGGTTCTAATACCAAAATGAGTCAGCGTTAAGCAAGCAATCTTGTCTGTGGTATATTTGTAATTCAAATTATGTTACCGGGTAGATTTAAATGCGTAATATTTTAAACCTTTCTCTTATTAAAAAACGTTTCTTTAGGGACATACTCTGGCATTATTAGAACTAGTTTAAATATTCCAACGAAAATAATTGTTAAGCTGTGACTTTGTAAGTGTTTTTTTGAGACCTAAAAAATATAAAAATACTTTCATTCTACTGATGCAACTGCCAAAAAAAACTGTCATTGGATATTTCAGAAAAAATCTAAAAAAATATTGTTTTTTTTGTCTACTTCACTCGAAAATAGCGTTGCTGTTGTTTACGTTTTCTAAGTACGGTTAAGTTATCTTTTATTTGTTAGCAATAGACACAGTCAGGAACACACTTTACCAAGTGACATTTTCTCATGTAGCCATTTAATTAAAATCCGTATCATTAGGCTGTACTAACTACATGGTGCTCCTTAAAGGCGAAGGTATTTGGGGTTGCATTCTTTAAACCTGTATAAGGCGTTAATCAGCTGTTGATAACTTTATTAAAAGTAAAGCGACAGTTATTTATTACGTGTTCGAAGTTAGGTACATTTATATACTTAAATATCAAGGTGACAATCTCAATAAAATTTACAAAAAAAATATCAAGGCTTGTACTACGAGTACTAGACAATGATAAAAAACATCCAGGACTTAGTAATAAAATACTCGCCGTCATCGCAAAAATATTTGCCCTAACCGGGAATCGAACCCGGGACTGCAAGTTTTATAGGCAAGGTACCAACTAGGGCTACTAGGGTATTCGTCGTCCCATTAATTTGAGCCATTATAGAACCTTGTCTCAGATCTATTTTAAAGTTATTTCCATCATGTAATTTGACGCTGCCACTTCATTGGATGTGTATGTTGTACTGCCTAATTCATAAATACGAGTATATACTGCAGTGAAAATAAGGTCTATGAATAGATATGAATGCTTTTTAATGTACAATTGAGTCGCTTAACTTCAAATTTGTATAAGTCCATGCAAAAGGACAACGGAATTTGCGTCTTTTTTCAAAAAAAAAAAGTTTTAAATTCGTATACCAAATTTCTAGCACATATCCGAGTTTGAAGTTAAGCGACTCAGTTGTAGTTCAACTATTAAACTTCCAGGGGCCTGTTTTATAAAGCTTAGAAGTACAGGTTAGAAGGTTCCATTTGACACAACCTCGACCAATGACGACCAGCCATTTGAGCAGTGTTGCCAGTTTAGACCTGTAAAATTGTTACTTGTAGCTTTATAAAACGTGGCCCTGAACGTACATCATTGACCGTACAGAGGTCAGCTGTTCTGTCAAAGCTAGACTAGTTCTAAGCAGTGAAAGAGACAGATTTATATATGAATTCTATAGCTCTCTTCCCTGATTTTCCTAATATTCCCTATCCCTTTCACTGACTAGTACTTAGTAGGCTTTAAAAGCTCATAATACGTAAGCTGTTATTTTCTTAGAAACTCCGTCGTTTAGCTTATCTTGTCACTGATCTTAACTGTCATAACTTGACACACACTCTCATAGGGCTAATGCGGGAATAGGTGCTCCGTTAAGATGTCCCATAAAACGTTGTACAAAATTTCATGCTCTAAATGTAGAGCCAAGAATAAAATGATACTTATTAATTTGAATCTGAACTAAAAGGTATTTCCGGACCGATACAACATGGCAACCTTCAAGAAACGAGCCTACACTTTCTTAAAAGGCCGGCAGCGCACCTTTAGCCCCCTGGCTGTTTCAGGTGTCCATGGGCGACGGTGATCACTTACCATCAGGTGAGCCGCCTGCTCGTCTGCCTCCCAATATTATAAAAAAAAAGTACCTACGTTTGTATTTGGACGCCACCGTCCTAGAAACTATTCCACAACGACAAACAATATTGCTTTTGCCCTGTTATCGTATTGTCAACGTTTTGATAGCTCCTATTCACTTGTCAAAGGTAATATTTTGACGACGCGATAACCTAGTTGGTAGTGACCCTACCTCGAAGCTAGCGGCCTCGGGTTCGATTCCCGGTATGGGCAGATATTTGTGCGATGAGCACGAGTATTTGTTCCTGAGTCGTGGATGTTTTCTATGTATTTAAGTATGTATTTCTCTATATAAGTAGTTATATCGTTGCCTAGTACCCATAGTACAAGCCTTGAGCTTAGTTTGGGACTAGGTCAATTGGTGTGACATTGTCCCCTGATATTTATTTATATTTACTTATTCTACTCCAAGGTTAACTGGAAGAGATCCTATATGGGATAAGTTCACCTATGTACATTACCAAACTATATCGAGGCTAGGTCAATTTGTGAGATATGCCTTGATATTATTATTATGTAAAAAAAAATTGGATCCGTGATCTCGTAAGGTCATCGCCATACAAAAACCATATTCGTAAAGCGAATTAGGAGCAAACATGGCCGCTCCCTGTTCATTTGACCGCGGTGTCACAGTATTTGACAGCAACATTATGTTTTATTGTTATAATTACGACTTTCTCCGCGATAACGCTGCCACGGGAGTCCGAGTGTAATGTTACACTGTACCGACGCGTGCGCAAGTTTTAATGTGATTTATTATTTCATGTCCATTTATCTTATTTAGTAAAAAGCTTTAATAACCTCAAAATGCTCTTTTTTGGCTAAAATAACAATTTCCTCATTTAAAAAGAAGATGTAAAATTGGAAAAATTATGTAGAAAATATGGCCTTTAGTTGCTCTATTTATGAAAAAACAGCAGTTTTACCCAAAAAAGACGCATTATGAAGTTATAAAAGTGTTTACTAAATAAAATAAGTATGACAGCATGGTTTTTAGAGTCTGATCGAGCGAGTAAAGTCATATGAGCGGGCTCACTTGACGGGTAAAGCTACGTAATTGGGATTGCTCGCCCTTAAATTTTGACGGGATAACTTACGATAAGATCGAACGTCTACCTAATTGAGAATGCACGCGCTAAAATGCGTTTTGTGCGCTCTGACGGGACTACTTAAACTCGCCGGTGTGGCACGTCACTCGTTTACTCGTTCGACCGACAGAGCGCCGTTTTTAAGAGAAAAACACGCCTGCACTAGTCTGCCAACGGTGTTGAAGCGACAATGTGCTAAAGCCTGCAGCGTCGTATAAGGCTGACTACAAAGGGTCTTAAATTATATTACATAAATTAGACATACTTAGCCGTTGGTGACCATATGCAAAACATGGGCAGTTAAAATAACATTTAAATTAGGTACTTAATATTCTATTGATTAAATTTTATTTAATAGCATTCAGTGATTCGGTTTTTTTCATCGAGTTACATTCCAGTTTTCGCTGTTAAACGTTCACTATTATTTTTAATATGAACAATTCTAAATTTAGTTCGAAATTATAATGAAATTAATTGTTTACTTAATTGTACCTAAACTAGGAACTATGTAGCTCTAAGTACTCGTATTCCATGCATATCGTTTTTATTTTCGGCAGCGAGATAAAACCTGACAAATTCGAATAGAATCAAAGAAATTTAAAATCAAATAATAAAATAAAGTTTCAGGAAATTTCTTGTTCAGGGACCGTCGGGATCGCTATCATCCTTTCCCCTACCGCTAAACAGCAGTGTTCGCGTTGTTGTGTTCCGGTGTGGGGATAAGACAACTGGTGAAATTACTATCATAGGGTCACTTCATGTTAGTCCTCAGGTTTGGCATCGCAATTCGAGTCTTAGGATAGCAGTCTTGAGAATAAAAATTAATGTCTATGGGGCTCAGACCATATACTAACCATCAGGGCTATGGTTAGTATATGGCTTCCTAACCATTTTTTTTCTTACTGTCTTTTACTACTTTTTACAAGGTGTATTTCGCCAATCAATGTCGAGTTAGACAATCACTGAACTTATTAAAGAAATAAGTCCATGGATATCACAGGCGAGGCCAAATCAGTCAAAGAGTATTTACTCTGGTGGACTAAACAGTACGGTTAGCACAAGTTGTATTTTCTCGCTTGTCGCTCAGGGTTGTGATTCTCTCAACAAGCAAAGGTGATCGTTCGCTCGAGTGAAGGTCCAAGCGGCGAGTTTAAGTAGTCCCGACAGAGCGAACAAAATACATTTTAGCGCGTGTATTCAATTTGGCAGCATGACTTCTCGAACGTATAAGGCTCCCTAATTGACAATGCACGCGCTAAAATGTGTTTTGTTCGGTCGGACGGGACTACTTAAACTCGCCGCTTTTATTCGCTCGTCCGTCCGACCGGCCGCCGTTTTTTGAGAGAATAGACACGTACTGGTGTGACGTCTCTGCATCTTTACAGACTAGATAGAAAGAAATATCCGAGCGACTCCAGAAGCACATGGGGTCAGCTCCATGCGCGTCGGTCGACCTGAAAAAAAAAACCTATTTTAATTTGTAAAAATAGGATAGCATTAGTCAGACTGTTTTCGCAACATTCTTTGTCTCATACGTCCGTGACGTGCTATTTGCTCATATCACGAGGACATCCCCTCCGTCATGCGCCTGCAGCTATTCTCGGCCTGCTCACTCATGCGCGTTTGAAGAGATAGCAGCATCGAGCCAGCGAAAGACGTCAACGATTGTACGTCTAATACAGGGGTCGGCAAGTAGTTTTAGGTGGGGTCCGGATACTGTGGGAAAATTTCAACGAGGTCCAGATAAAAACAAAAGTATTAAGTTAGATTATATGTGGCTTAAAAATATTATTTCAATAAATAAAGGTATAGTATACCTTATCTATGTATTAATTTATACTTGGTATGCAATACATTACAATATTTGGCGGTCCAAGGTCCGACCTTTCGCGGTCCGCAAACAGACCGCGGTCCGCCTGTTGCTGACCGTTGGTCTAATACTAATCCTGTTGCGGTTATGATAATTTGTATGACGTTGTATGACAAAGGCTTAAAGTTGAATTTAAAGTTAAATAGGGATATAGGTAGTAAATAAAATAACTAATTAAAAATATATATAAATACGACATTTTTTTAAAGTAGACGCTATGTGAAACGCGCACGCTAATGGTGCTTGTACACGATGCAAGTAGCTTGCGCATATTGAGGCACTTACGCAGGTTGTCTGTATCATGTATAAAGAACTCGCCTCGCTAGCGACTCGTATGGTGCATTAAGCTATTAAGCTTTAGTATACTTATCGCACTTTTACTTGCTACAGCTACATACACTGTGTCCAAGCACCATTAAACAAATCCAAAAACATCTTGTTTGCCAAAATTCAGCTTCCACATTACCGTACACACAGCTAGCCCCCGTAAGGGCCTGGCCACTTCAACACGGCACGGCGACATTAACATGAAACGGCGCGGCCCCGTAGAAAGGCACGTTGCCGTGTCGTGCAGATTCACGGTGCCGTGTAACAAAGGCTTCAAGCTATTTCAATCTCTACGTGCAGGACATTCGACTTAATATTGCACTTTATAATGATACGTGCCGTGTTGCTGTGGCCAGGTCCTAACGCCTGGATGGCTCGTCCCCGCCTCGTCTGCTACCCCGCAGGCGAGTCACACGGGAACTTGTTGGGCTTATTGCGGTTGGTAAAAGCGTGCTCTTTCGCGCAATGAGGCAACTGGTGATTTTTCTAGCATTGAGGTATTCCATCTTAGTCATCAAGGTTGGCAATGCATTTGTGATCTTTAGATTGCATTTGGGGTTATAGCGCCCACTTATCATCAAGAGATCGTATTATTCCATCCAGTAAGGGACAGAGATATGTAACTGCTATAGCATTGTCCCTTGCATTGGCAGGTTTCGAGACTTCACGTTCACTACGTGGCCTATGTTCTCGTTTGCCTTTCAAACTTACTGCCGCACTCAGAGACGTCAATTAAATTTAATGCTTGATTAAAGTTACTGCTGTCACTTTCTTTGCTGTAGCAATAGAATAAGACAACACGTCACTAAACAAGCGTTAAATTTAATTGACGTCTCTGAGTGCAGCAGTTAAACTCATAACATTTATTTGCACACATTGCAAAACAACAGACATTACAAACAAGCAAGATTAGAACGTTGCGCTGTATTATGAAGCAGAATAGGACTCAGCTCAGTATAATGCTGCAAGAAAAAAGTTACTAACTCTACTGCTAAGCTATTTGTATACTTTTTAGCTGATCAAATGAACCTAATTAATTAATAAATAGTAACTTTCGTCACCGACATTACTAAGGTAATGTTAGATATGGCAAGTCATTACACCGCGGCGTGGGTGGCTGATGCTATCAGTCTTAATGAAATAAAAGTACGATAAAAAACGGTACGGCTCTGGCAGACAAATCCGACTAGACCAAGCCCATACTGGGGTTTAATTGGGTTCGTTCCAGAAACTACCAAGAGTTCTATTCCACTTGGTAAAGCTATATTTCCTTTGACATGCTATCGTATTGTTTTAACACGGCCGCCATTACTGTTCATTTAAGTAAGAGCGGTAATAAAGTTAACAATACGGTAGCAAGTCAAAATCAATTTGGTTTTCCAGAGTAGAATAGAGCTCTAGGATGGTTTAGCTAGATCAAATATCACGAGATAAAAATTATTTTACCTCATGTCAGATTTTTACGGCTTGCACATCGCTCTCTGACTCAGATAGCGATGTGCAAGCGGCAGAAATATTTCCAAAAATGTAAATGTGATCTTCTCAAGAAATACTGAAAGAATGATAAAATATTTGAGAGTATTATGTACGTTCTCTTTCCGTATAAAAATCAAGAATCATCTAAAAGTTTCCGAGAATTATAGGAAAGTTTTATATTTTGAGAATAGTCGCGGAAAGTAAATGTTCGTCGCTTTTCGACTCTAAGTGATAGTGTTAAGGTTCACTTTCCGCGACTGTACAATGCTATTTTTAACATTACTTCACTTTTCTTAGAGATCCTGTATTTGGTTTTGTTTTCTTTCTATTGTCATTCTGTTTCCCAGCGTTTTTCCCCTCACTACTTAACGATGAATCCTCAAATTACAACCAAACACCCACCAACAAACGCTATGACCTCACAAATAGAAATTAAACACCTCAGATACCTTATTCCTATTACAATAAGACACAACTTAGCTCCTCATGACATTCCCTACTCATATTTTAACTATGAATATTTATTTCACAAGTAACCGATGACTAATAGCATTAACTTTATCTATATGCGGTATTACGTTCTGTCCGTCTGTTTGTATGACGTATTTGTTTTGTTTGTTTTTGAAGAAGTTGTTTAGAGATTATTAATGACGCGGGGAACGTTGGCATGCCTAGTAGTAAGTATTTCCCCTGGGTACTCAGTATTTACAAGAAAAATAGGGATTGAACCCGCACTCAACCAGCCAACAAGATTTATGTCTCAATTGAAATCATTAGGCCTAGATACGATGCTTCCAGCTACACTAACTAATCGATTTACAAAGTCGAAGAATATGTAAGGTCTGAGGGCCCTGCCAAGATGCATTGCGCTGACTAGCGTTTCTATTCGTTTCATTTTTAAACCAATCGCGTCACTGATAGATCACGTGATTTTTCGTATCACGTCATCTACCAGTGACGCGATTGGTGTAAAAACGAAACGAATAGAAACGTTAGTTAGTGTAGTAAACAACTTTCTAACCTCAAAATGAACCTTTTTTCGGCTAAAACAGCTTTTTTGTCGTAAATAGAGTAAACTGAATAAATATTTTGGACATCATTTGGCCAATGTATTCTCTCAGATTGCTTTATTTTATTTAAAATAGCGGTTTTAGACTAAAAAGGTTCATTTTGAGGTTAGAAATTTGTTTACTATATAAGATAAGTAAGAATGAACAGACCTTAAGTATAAAATTGTCGTAAGCCGACAATCTATCACGACGGCTACTTATGTCCATTCTATAAATCTTCACAGTTTTCGAATAACGCTTACGTTGTACGACACACACATTCTGCCCTCCTAAATAAAAAGGACGCATGAACAATTTGATAGTCACAGTAATTAACCCTCCATCTTAAGAAATAAGGTCGCTAATATATACGCGGCTCTATGACACATACGCCCCTTTTTAACAAGGGCAGCATTACAGAGAACAATTACAAAAAACAAGCTTTAAAAACTTAACTGCTGTTTGGATGATGTCGTCAATATAATGTTAGTTATCACGTATATATTTTGTATTTCGCCAATTTCCCATTTAAAAAAAAACGAATCTGACACCTCGCTTGTCGAAATCGAGCCATCCGTTCACTCTTTACAGGGGAACAAACAAAGAACCATACATAGGTACAAACATACATACAGGGCCTCTATTCAACACGTTAAAAACCATATCGTCGTTGACCTGTTATCGTGTTGTCAACGTTTTGATAGCTCTTATTTACTTGACAGTAATGACGGCCGAGTGCAAACTATTCCATAACACGTCAAATACGTTATCGTTTTTACCGTCTAGAAAACCGGCCTAGGTCAAAAACATTAAAAGAAACAACAACGTAATTTTTTTTTATAAAACAAAAAAATACAAATATTTTCGGCAAATTATTATATTCGACCAAAAATATTTCGGCAAAACAGCAGGCTCCCTGTACGCTCTCGCCTTCTCCATGCCAAAAAGGAGCCAATCTCTCAAGTTAATATGCACCTTAGCCGTGATTACACCACGTACCCTCAATAACATAACCTGACCTTGGACTATCCTTCCTTCATTAATTGGCTAAATTGCCCCCCATTTAAGGCTTCAGCTATAATGACATCCTTGTGAATGTGTGACGGCGTACATACGTAGTATTTCATTAAGCGTGTGGTGGGGGGCTTAGATCATTGATTCACTATATTATATATTTCCACGTATTTTTTTATGATATGGAGAAAAATAACGAGCACACAGGCCTCCTGATGGTTAATGGGATCTGTGACCCATAGACATTCGTAAAACTACAATCGTTGTTTACTTAGAACTCATCAATTTCTAGTCAGTAGTCAGTACCGTAAAACGGGGTGAGTAGGGCTAGGGATACAAACTAAAATGAAGCATATGTTACTAATTATAAGACTGAAATTATTTCCCATAGACGTAACGTTATTGTCCATTTAATAATTGTTCTTATTTGTAACAAGTTATGACTTATTTTAGGTTGTATCCCTACTCACCCCGTTTTACGGTATCATAAAAGTCAATGTGCGTGATTTAGGTCACATTAGGACTATGAGCAAAACTTGCTGTTTGCAAGTGGCAGAACATTCTCAAAATTTTGCTAAGCTTCCCAAGAAAGTACTGAGACATTCTCAAAAATATTCGAGGACAGAGAATGTTCATACTTGTTAATTAGCGAGAATTTATCATTAGAAAGTTTTGCGATTCGAAAAGTTTCTTGTCTGTAGCACGCTAAACCCGTGCAGATCGCTTCTACCATCTTTTCCGCTGCCCTAACTCCAATCAGCAGTGAGATCAGGTGCATCCGATCTTGTTTCCGCTTTTGGAATATTTTTTTATGACGGCCTGGTGGATCTTGAGATTGATCTTAAATCCCCACTTACCATCAGGTGCATGTGTGCTCATTTCCCTTCTATTCTACAAAAAATACAGTTTTTACAGTATGCAAGCATTGTAGAAAACAAAAAGCAGCATGCACATGGAAAAAGAAATTGGCAAACAGCAGCAAATACTTTTAACATCTTAATCTTGCGTTGAAATGACTCACTTTAATTACAATTTACTCCTTACTTCCCTTCACTCATACATTGCGGACATTTAAGTTGTCAGACCATAAATCAATGAATAAATTACACTATAACATAAAAACATATGTCCCGATGTATGGAAGTGGACGCTCTTTATATAGACATAATTTAAATTATTGAAAGCCCCATTAGGTTCAATATTGAACGCATGTTGAGAACATTCTGCAAATTCTCGAGTAATTGTGTTATTTAATATGCTTTTATTTATAATAATGCCATAATTGTAAATTCTTGATCATAATTTAATATCATCTAGAATAAAAATAATGAATAGTTGTTTTTTAAGTAAAGCGGTGGTGGCAACCTTTGGAGTTCGTTATCAGATTAGCTCTCAGACTGTATAACATCGCATTACACACGATCAGACTTTATTGCATTATCATCTTTCAGCTCATTCTTTATTCTACATGGTTTAGCTTATCTTGCTTTGATATAGTAATACTATTGTTAGCATTATGACAGCTCTTATTCTCTGCACAATAAGAACTGCCAAAAATTTGTACTTAACAGCTGGCAAACGATCTCACAGGCCAGCTGATGGTAAGTGGGATTTGTGACCCATATCAATTAGCATTAAGACTACAATTGCGTTTCCAACCCTGAGGACCAAGATGGAATGCACCTATGCAAGTAATTTCACCGGTAAATCGTCTTTCAAGATTTGAATTGAACGAAGAAACATGTGTCATAAACACTTTCAAATTTCGTAACTGGCGAGCTACATTCATAAACTCGAAAAGCCATACGTCCTATCAAGATGGATTTGGACAGTGCACCTTCTAGAGAAACTCAACGACGCCTCCTAAAGCGGCAAGTTAGATAACGCCTAAACGGCATAGAAATAGAGGATATGCCAGTTTGCTGGGCATTAATTACGTAGTGTTTTCATTACAAAGTGAAAGGGACACATTTATTAGCAGCGCAGTGCGTTTTCAAAATTTTGTGAGTCAAGATTTTGTTTTAACGCAAATAGGAAGGAAGTTAACTACTCGGGCCGCCACCGCCATAGCTATAAACTTTTCTCGCTGAAGAAAAGAAAAAAATATATAGATCCCGTGTCAATAAAAGAGACACAAATACCTATAGTTGATCACTGGCTGCTTACCTGTCGGTGAGAACTCTCTCTCCAACAAAATATACATATATCCCGTGTAAATAAAAGAGACGCTGATATTAATAGTTGATCGCTGGCCCTACTCGCTTCTCGCTTATCGACGGTGGTGGCCGTGGGGCTAGTGCCTTAGGGCCAAAATGGAATGCCTTAAAGCTAGGAAAATTTCATCAACTGTCTCTCAACACTGGAGCCAATAGAGTAGGTATTATTTAGAATTAGGTAAGGCTTCGGTATACCAAACATGTTTAGTTCACACACGAGGGCCCAAATTGCCGTCTGCGCTGCTACGTTTGGTGTACGTCTTTATTTAGGAGGTAAAAACATTTCAGCTGACCGATAAACATCTAATATTATTAAATCAGTCGTATAAGCGGTCTTGCGTTTGCCGTCTTGAGATTGCGTCAAAGTCCATTAACTAACAGCCAGCATTTCACCATCCCGACAGTGACAGGTGACTTTCAGTGTACATGGCGCAGTTTATATGATACCCAGTGATGTATTGGCGTGTTAACTTTACAATGTATAACGAATTGTCACCTGTCACGTGTCATTGTCAAGATGGTGAAATAGGGGCCAGGAGTTCTGTCTCCATGGCATTTTTTTTAAATCTCGAACTAACAAACGCAATCTCTTGAGGAAATTACCCCTTTTATTTTCATCCCAATGTACCAGGACAACATAAACCACATGTGTTTACAAAACTTGTTTTGAATGGGGTTTCCTTAAATACACCAATGAATGAATGCTTCTGACTCAATAGGGAATATTTACTATTGATAAAGAACGGCAAACAAGACAAAAACAACCAAGGAAGAAGTTGTGAATGACGCAAGTTAAAATAAACATGTGCGTTATGAAATAAGGTAAATAGTTATATAAACTTATTATTTGTTTATGTTTACCCTTTTCATTCAAAATATACAAGAGCTCTGGTAAAATAGGAAGTACTGAAAAATATGAAGTTGATGATCTGTTGAAGTGAATGTTTGTTTCAAATCAAAACCCCCCTGATATTAAAAAATGCGAAAGTTTGTCTGTGTGTTACTTTGTTACTCCCTCCTTCACGCAATGGCTGGATGGATTTGGATGAAATTTGGAATGGAGATAGCTTAAACCCTGGATTAACACATAGGCTATTTTTCATCCCAGAAATATTAAAAGTTCTTGAGAAAATAATGATAATTGAAATCCCCTACAACATGGGATGGCCGCATAACTAATTCTACGTGGACGAAGTCACGTGCAGAAACTAGTCTCAAGATACGTCAGAAATTACAGTTTTCTAGCACTTGACGTGCCTTAAGCTGCCGTCTCAGCCAATTTTTTTTAAGCTATTAGAGCCCTGGGGTGTGATTCCCGCAAAAACGCGGTCGGACGAACGAACGAGTGAATGTCGCAGCGGCGAGTTTAAGTTGTGCTGTCAGAGCGAACAATACACATTTTAGCGCGTGCATTCTCAATTAGGCAGCCTTATACGTTCAATTTTATCGACAGAAGCCATGCTGCCAAATTGAAAATGCACGCGCTAAAATGTGTTTTGTTCGCTCTGACGGGACTTCTTAAACTCGCCGCTGTGACATTCCCTCATTCGTTCGTCCGACCGCGTTTTTGAGAGAATGACACCCCTGAAGCCCGGACGATGGCTGCGTCTATATCGCGCGTCAAATGTGGATAAAGCATCCGTCACTCTCGTACTTATTTACGTGTCAGAAGGTGACGGAAGCCTTATCCACACTTTGTCACGCGATAAACGCAGACATATTAGGCCCCCAGGACTTCAAGTTTTCTAAGTATCTTGAGACGAGCGTCGATATTTTATAAAAAATTGAGCTAAGTCCCATTTTTTTGGGGAAGACATGGCAATAATCCTACATGCTCGAATATCGTATATATTTTCTTCCATGTGTGACAGGCGGACTTTGATTGATTCGAATGACACTTATCATGATCATGGATTTCCTTTTTTTGAGTAAAAAAAGAGCCCAAAAATTCGCAGACGCTGTCAAAACTTCAAAAACATCAACCTAGTACGTGCACGCACTTAAATTCCTAGGTCCATAGCTCAAAATAGCCAGAATAGACTCTTCCACAGAACTTAGCCACAAAAACACTTCCAAGAAGCTAACAGACGCGCCGACACACAAATTATAATTCCCATCACGTAACATTTAATAATACAATTAATTCAGTTTGTCGTATCAGATATATAAAGTACAACTTCACCTTGACCGTCGTCAACGAGCTTATACTGATAAGAATAAGATTGAATTTACAATGTTTGTTGTTATGTTAAAGTTGGTATATCTATAAAAGAAAATCTATATAGGCTGGGAGCGACTTGGGAGGTATTCCCTAAGGAAAATGTAATATCTACGCAGTGGCTTCCTGGCGTTACAAGGTCATTTATTTAGAGGTCAGTATAGTAAGAACTTTTGGTTTGCCTGGCGGAATATCCAGTATGATGGTTATAACATCATACTACTGTTGTAATTGCAAAAGTTTGTGTTACTCCTTCATGGGAAACGATGTTTAGAAGGAAGATAGCTTATACTTGACTTATCACATAGGTTAGGTACCTTTTATATCGAAGAAATAATTATGTCCGTGAAATGGTCTACGCAGATCTTTGTTTTTTTTTTATATTATGCAGTTTTTCTTATTCCCAAAATCTTGCCTTGGTTTCGAAGAACATAATATATTAATAACCCTAAACTCATTCAAATTTCCAAATTCTCCATACTGAACCATTATGCATTGCTTACCTTGTAGAATCAAGAAGAAGTTTTTTTTTATGATATGGCGAAGGCGAACGAGCACACAAGCCACCTGATGGTAAATGGGATATGAGACGCCTTCAATCCAATCTTAAGACAGCGATCTTAAGACTCCAATCTTAAGACTGCAATCCCAAGACCACAAATGCTTTCCCAACCCTGAGGCCTTTATGCTAGTAATTTCACCGGTCGTCTTATCCCCACACCAGAAGACAACAATGCGACTGCTGCTTGGCGCAAAAGGATAAGATGGTGGTAGCATTTCAGACTAACCTTTCACAACGTCCCTACCACCACTAAAAACGTAGATGAAATTGGTCTTTAACATCGTATTTCATTCCCCACAACCTAACCACAAAACAAAAACAAACCACTTTGAAGTTTTGAACCAAATACACAAAGAATAAAATCTATAATGCCTATTCCTAAGATGCGTCCGGTTTTTCTGCGCGTGATTCAGTCGATCAGCGGTTGGTTTGGGAAACTGTAGCAGTGTAAACCCCGCGATAGGCCGGTAGGTAAATCATCACATACATAGCGGAATTCCCTATACTCAGATAATGCAACAATATTATAGACCGGCTTAGTTTGCCTTTATAGTAGGAGATCCGAATAGGAGACGATTTGGACCGGGCCGTTTATTCGATAAAAAGTATTTTATGCCAAATTTAATATGCTAAGTAATATATGGCGAATAGGTAGGCTGAAAAATTTCAGTCCAGTATATAATTAATAAAAAAAATAAAAATTAACATCGTTTTAAAAAATTACACTAGCTTGTTTAACAGACAAATTACATACCAATCGAAAGTATGAAGCCTATAGAATAATATTATGCAAAAGTTAGTTTGACTATTTTTTTTCTCGTCAAGCTATTGGGTAGGCAGGTATAAACAGGTAAGTCGGTACTAGTAATTTGCACCAAACCTAACGTTTGCATATTCTATAGACTTCATACTTTCGATTAGTATGTAATTTGTCTATTAAAGAATGCACTGCAACTGCAATTTAAAAAAAATGTTTTTTTTTTTTAATGATATAAGTACTGGACTGAAATTTTTCAGCCTACCTATTCGCCACATATTATTTAGCGTATTAAATTTGATATAAAATACTTTTCATCGAATAAACAGCCCGGTCCAAATCTTCTCCTATTCGGATCTTAGACCATTAATTTATAAACGTTGTACCAACTGAGCCATTGCTTTCAAGTATACAGTGTACATGTATATGGATGATGCTGTTAGTCTACTTGGTAGTGACGTTGCCCACGATGCAAGCGGTCCCGGGTCCGATACCCAGTCAGGGCATTTTTTTTGCGATGACAGCCGGTGATGATCTTGGATGCTTTCTACCAGTATACATATTTCTTTTTCTGTGTGAATATTTTCAATTCGCATTTTTTTTTGGACTTAAGAAGATTATGAGAAGAAAAAAAATACAGACGAATTGAGAACCTCCTCCTTTTTTTGAAGTCGGTTAATAATACAGGATTTTCGGGAAATCCTTTCTTAGTCCACGCCTATTTATGGTAAAAAAAGTCCCTAGGGTCAGTGGTTTAGATAGATTATCTAGTTATTAATGCATGAAGCTACTCTTTTTTTATTCGATCTAAAATCTAGTTCGTAATAAAATTACAATAGTGACGTCATTTGCGATTATGCAAACTGCTTAGGGTCCAATTAAAACATACAATTATACGGTACTTAAACCAGACACAAACCCACGCCGCAACACCTAGTTAATTATGTATATCGACAACCTCTTAACTGTATACTATTTATATATACAGTAAAGTTTGTTCGTCTGTTAAAACAGCATTTAAAAATTGGGAAAGATCTGGAGCACGGGCGGGCCAGCGTAATTCCCACTTTAGGCGCTAGGCTACAAGTACATCGGCTTGCATCTCTGGTGACTTTTATATGGACTGGATTGCGTCCAAATGAATACGAAGTATGCGATAGAAAGAGAAACACAGAGTTGTCACGTTTGACTTACGTTTTGTTAGGAAGAGCACGTTCTGTACCTGTTCTATTTTACATGGTGTCTTTTAACCGGTGATCCGGAACCAAATTTAATCTCAATAATCTATGGTACATTATGTTTAAAGTGAAGTAATCCTAAAACAAACATTATTTGTTTGTTGCACTGTTTATTATAAATTTATCTTAAAAAGAAAATGTTCTTTGCGTTTGCCATAAAATTCAACCTCTTTTAAAAAGTAGTTTTTTTTATTAAAATAATATTAATTTAGTAAAATTATGTTCTTTCTGATAATAATGCATTTAATTTCAATGTCTGCACGAACCTTACTTAAGCAAATTAAGAACCTATTTATTATTAAACGTTTTTCGAAACTACTAGATCCTATGGTCTTATTTCCTTATAGGGTTGCATAATACCTGTTTACTGACTATTCTACATCTTGAAAGTACAATATCAATTCACCATAATCGTAACGAGCTTTTGATATATGGCTTATAATATTACCGGCACTCACGATTAAAAACCTCAATCGAATACGAATTCGAATAAATTCGAAATTTAAAACCTGAGCCGCGCACGCGCCGGTGACTCACACGCAATAGGGTCACGACTCTACCAGCCGCTATAGGTCTTCTTGAACCTAGTTGAAAAGTTGTGTAAGTATACGCTGATGGCACAGTCTTGATGATAAGAAACAACAATAACCAGACATATAAAATTATATTTACAGTATAGGGTAAAAGTCTTGTCCCTACTCAGCTATCTCTTGCAGACAACTTTATTTAAGAAGAGTTGACACAAAAACAGATAGAAGAGACATTTGGGATCTGCACCATATTTTTATAGTGTAGAATTCAATATCAATCAGTCAATAATATATCGACCAATACAAAAATAAGTACGATCTGATGGAAAAAATTGCTAGTCTAAGGTCCTGTCTGGTAGACTGTGCATGCCAGTACTCGATGACTTTAAAGCCACTTGTTAACGCGATAGACTAAACAGGACTATTTGGACATCAAACAAAACTAATTTTTTTGTTTATTGTACAAAATTCGCCAGGTTTAAGATTACTTTATTCGGCTATAATGTTCTTTAAAATATGATTTTCATTGCTGAAGTTTGAGACAAGATCATTTATTATCTGAGTAAGGTTCTATTCGGATATTTATTAACTTGACGAAAGCCATCGTAACTGCCATTGTGAATGGAAATCAAGCACTGAATGTATTAAATTTAAACATGCGTAATATCAAGTATCAAGTCACCCCGGTCGTAGTACGCATGCGCCTACGCCGCTACGTAGGCCCGAATACATTTATATTGCAAGTAGGCGACGGTAGATATGATGGCGACGACAAATTGTTATTGCGAATTAATCGATAAACTAATCGAATGGTTTTATCGATTTATGATTGTTGGTGTCGGTTCAAGTGTGAATTTGACCTTTTTGCACCTTAGAGTTTTGAAATTTACGTGTTTAGCCTTTCACTTATTAGCCTGTACTCAGAATCTTTGGCATGATTATACAGTTAATAAATATCCTAATACATCGATGACTTTTTTTTTAAATTAATAATTGGATTCCTCCAGCGTAATAAATATTGTAAAGTGATGCAGATATACAATGTATAAAAACAAAAACAGTGAATTCGTCTACAGATTTTCTCTGAAATAAGGCCCTTTTTTCTGGATAGTAATCACCTCACTCACCTTACGACGTTTTTTTACTAAACACTTATGAATTTATGTTGATAAGTTGTGCTAACAATAAGTCATATTTTTTTGTAGGTACGTCTCTTGCTAGCGTACACTTTAAAGTACCTACCTACGTACATTTAAGGATGACTATATTATTTTGAACTCCAAAGTTCAAACACATTTTAAACATGCAAACATCGTTTGTTGATAAGATCGAAGAATTGTCATCGAATTTAGGCTTTCAGTGAGGAAAAACCAATACGCTGGCAGAACAAAATTTCCGCATACCAAGTGACATTATCATTTTAAAAACAAAATGAAATTGACAGCTGTCACCGCGGCCTGAATACGAAACTGCTTTTAACATTTTCGTCTCTCAAAAAACACGATGTGTGGTCTACGGCGCAAGGATTTACGGAGAATCGAGACAAAATGGTTTTTGTTTTTGGCCAGTGTTCAATTTTGAAATGAGGTTTTGCATAAAATTCTGTCCTGCTAGTAAGAGTGCACTTTTGTAAATTTCAATGTTGACCATAAACTACGTACTTTTCCTAATACTAATAGCAAATTTCCGAGCATTTTTTTTAGTTCCATAGATGAATATTTAATACGATATTATAAATAAATGTTCAATTCGTTACGAGGTCAACACTTTTTTGAAATTCGAGCGTCGAAAAATGCGATCAGTCTCAAACACAGCTATCTCTCAGCCAATAAGGAACTGCAAATAGCCGGCCATTATAGCGGCGTGGGCGCAGATAAATCGTCCATATTAAGGGTTACATACAAAACTGTTATTAAACATCGATTATTGTAACTTTCGCGCATTATCGAATTGAGACCGACTCGCTTTTCGCTTTGACTTTGTAATTTAAATAAGTTTATGAAACTTATGGAAGCTTTTTCAAAGGCTGGCTTCAATTTAAAGTTAGTGTTGTTTGTTAGAGGAAATTATTATAAGAATCAGTGAAAAGATAGGAATAGATAGATAGGGTGAAAATGGAAGGGAAAGAGGCAGAGATAAAAGCAGGTACGGGAGTGTAAAAATCTATTAGTTTTAATCTCACTTATGATTAAAGAGTTGGGGTATCAATTCCAAGATTCAGTCCAAAAAAAAACAAGATCATTTCATATTTAGAAGACACGTTGCATGTATCCCAACTATAACATTATAAATGTGACAATGTCTGCTTGTTATGTCTTTACGTCCAAACCGATTGTTATGAAATTAGGTTTGGTGATAATGATAAGATTGTTCACATACCTGAAAATTTTAAAAATGATACTTTCCGGAAATTTATGAGTATGTCTTTACTGAGGGAATTAAGGCAATCTTATTTCAGGCGAAAGAAAAGATATAGTGTACGTATACACGCCCCTATGTCACTAATAATAAGGTCTATGTAATATTTGACGCTATGGGTGCGTAGATTAATATTTACGCACCCATAGCGTCAAATATGCTTTCGACTGTAAAATTTGTGACCAATAGCACCTCTTAGTTATTAGGAATAACATAACAGAAATTATTATTAAGTCGCTCTGTACCGCCAGGGCACGTTTTATAAAACTACAAGTTACAATTTTACAGGTGTAAACTGGCAACACTGCTCAAATGGCTGGTCTTCATTGGTCGAGGTTGTGTCAAATGGAAACTTGTAACCTGTAAATTGTAATTTGTAGCTTTATAAAACAGACCCCAAGCGTTCTTCACCGACCAAAAACAACAACGCCTACAGAAAATACCAGTTTAACAGCTTCAATAAGAAGTCGCCGGCTGTAAACTCGTGTCAAATATCACCACATAAGCCGTGTAACATTAATTTAACACAACTTAACCTTACACCAACACATGTCTAGCAAACAATAGAAATTACACAGAAGTTAATGCCCTAACTCACGCGGACTACATGAGTCAAACGACAGACGGGCCGTACAAGCGCATGGACTTAGCTATTCAGTAAATGTCCTACGTCGCGTGCCAAACCGATGCTATTCGCGATGCCATACGATTAATTTATTTATTGAAATCAATACTAATATCTGCCAACACAATGGCCCCAAATGAAAATGCGCGCTCGCTTATGGCCCGTCGGAATGCTAAACGAAGCGGCGTCATTACAATACGCCATTTTGCATTTGATTTTGAGGTTATTAGATGCAATCGGAATGCGTGCGGCCATGTTTGAATCCGTTCGGCTGTATTCGGAAGCCGTCGGGTCATGTCGGCGCCGTTTCAGTGACGTTTGACGTATGTAAGTGTTGCCATAGATTTGGAGGTAGATATTATTAAATTGATGTACCTACAGCGAAATGATGAGACATTATGTTAATGAATAGCGATTTTAGTTTACGACTGGTGGTCATGGGTTACTGTTTTGCGTATTTGGAGCCATCGACTTATAAGTATCACTGACAATTGATACAGTAACCGCGTGTATGGTCCGTTTCAGTTCAGTCCTGTATGCCCCCTGATTAACATACAGAATGGTATGATATCCATTTCTTGGAACTAAATATGTATACACGAGTTGTGTTTGTTATGTCTGCCTGTATTTTCACTCAATTGTAGATTGTCCGTCTGTCTTTTTATATGTTTCAGAAGGATTTCTACTACGTTTTAACGTTAGAATAATAACGTTCAAATTCGTACACGTTTCCTTTAAAATCGTAAATAATACTACAAAACATTTGTAGAATATTTGTAGACCACTTAGAAATATACAAGGGACAATGGTTCTTAATTTCTAATTTTGACTTCATTCAGGCGAAAACGTGTGAAATATAACGGTCACTTATTCTAATTCTGCCGAAAGTTTAATGTTTTTCACACATAACCTTAGACCTTAGCTTCTCTTCGTTTAGCATAGTCTATCAAAACTCAAAAAACGTCAAAAGGAGACCAACAATTTTGAAATTTGTCATCAAAGTACGATACACCGTGGTGAATACCGAACCGCGGTGGAGCTGACTAACCTCACCTGACATGCACGTAAAACACATTTAAGATATCCTAAAGACGTAACGGCTTTAACTCCATTATCATCTGGAAGCTAAAGGTGTCTACTGCTGGATATAGACTTTTATATATCGCCACCACGATCGGTCTCGTCTTGCCTGTTTCCGGTCAGATTTCACAGCCTTTACCTGGTTTTCAATCCACCTTGAGGAGGCCGTTCACTTCTTAAAGGGGGCCCCGGGGCTCCATTTTGCAAGCAGCCTTTATAGAAATATCAGAGAAACTAACTTCGGTAAGGAGAAGTATGCACGCAGATTGCGTGACTGATGCTGTCGCTTTGCTTAGAATTAAAGAGAGAATGATGTTTATGTATTAGCATTAACAACTATAATTCCATGTTGGATATTTGATCAGAAAAAATAGAAAAAATGACACTTCATCATATAACTTCTGAAGACCCTGAATGTCTACGACACGAACAGTTTGTTTCATAAATTTTGACAAAGTATTTTTTGGGTGTGCCTCGGAATCCGTAATTACATTTGTCCTAACGCATCGTCTGTCCGAATTATTGTTTGCCATAAACTGATTTTCAGCTGAGTCAGATAACTTTTTAAGTTTTCCAAAAATACCTGCGGTTAGGTTTGGTTAGGGTTGTTTTATAATAACAGTAAAAAAATAAAATTCAGGAAGAAATGGCTTTAGGGTAAATGAAGATTAGTAATTCCAATATACTCCTAGACCCATTTTTTTTGGGAATACACAACACCGACCTTTGAAAATAATATGTCCCTATGTAGTCACGAATTATGTGTGAAGTGGATGAGGCATGTATGTAGTTTCGAATTAGGTTTTTCGTAGTGAGCATGCTGGGTTTGGTGCTATGGACGCCCAACTGTCATTGAGTAGTTCTAGGCTCCATTTCGTGTCAGCAAATGACAACCTGGCGTATTAGGAACACACGAGGTAGTAGGACTATATAAGTACCGTATTATGCCAAGACCATAACTGGGTTAACCACGTCATCAAAAAAAAGAACACTCGCCGATAGTTTTCATTTTTATACAGACATGTCCGTGTTACCTGTTAATTTATAATAACATAAACCAAAAACATTGGGCGGCAGCGTGTTAGTTTTAACACCCATATTTACATTAGCGAATTTCAAACACCGACGTGCCGTGACTCGAGCGGTGACTCATAGCTTGGCTCTAACGATCCTTTAAGATTTTCCTCGCCCTTTATGCGTTCCTGGTACCTGGTACTCATCGACGATTTAGGTTCCTGAACCGTATTTGTAAGTATTGTATGTCTGTGTGTGTGGTAACTCTTTATTACACATAAACAATTATAAAACTAATATTTTTTGAAGTGTTGCAGTACCTAAATATACAATATTTACATACGCAAACTTATCCCATAGTGAACTCTTCCAGATAACTAAATTTTGTTTCAATATCTGGACATTTAATCGAAATTACGTTTGGCAAACGTATCATTTTTCAGACTTTTACTTAGTAAATTTGTAAGCGTTAGATGGAATCAGGGACCGGCCGGTAACCCCTTCAAGGGGTTTTTGAAAGGGTTTAACCCTTTGTAACTCTTTCAAAACCCTTTCAAAACCCCTTGAAGGGGTTACTGGACTGGACCGTTGGATGGAATACCTAAGATAGTTAAGGTTACGAAAATAAAATAGGCGCGACAGGAAAGGCCTTTTTGCAATATAAAATTTGTAGAAATATTTGTTTAGATAATTGATTCAGAAAGGACCATCAAAATAGTCGAACTAACACAGATCTAGAAATATGTATCAGCAATGGAATTAAACTTAGTGCCCATAAAAATTACTTAAATGCGAAGACCTCAACTTTGTTGGTACTTTGACCAAACTTCATACAAAAGTGCCCATGGTCCTTTCAATTAGTACACTGAGTGATACAATAGTTAAATTATGTACTATTTATGTACCTGTTTGTACACTTATAATGAACATGAAATTGCACTTAGCGTTTGTGTTGAAATCGCAATTAATTATCGGTTTATTATCTTTAATAGCCATTTACATGTTACCGTGGAGAATTATCGTCTAAAAGTGATTCAGAAGAGGTTATGTTGCCGAGTTCTTACTACTGAAACGTTTTAACCCCCAACGCACTAGAAGGGGTCTGTGGATCTGTTTGCCTATCTGTGTCGTAGCTAGACCCCGAATTTTTGTGGCATTGACGTCACAATAGGGTAGTTTGGGCAGTAAATGGTACGGTGTTAATTAATACGAAAAACTAACGGTTATTAACCGAATAAATTCTAATGAAGAATTTTATCACAATGTATTCGATTATTCGGTAGGCATTCACGATGAAAATTACCTAGTCAATTGATCAGCATCATCTTTCGGTATATTACTGCAAAACATACATTTGTACATTAAACTGGCTTTGGTGTATTCGGGTCACTTTTCGTTCGTTAAAAGCCAGTGTAACGTACAAATGTATGGTTTGAATTAATATACCGAAAGATAATGTTAATCAATTGACTAGGTAATTTTTTATCGTGGATGCCTACCGAATAACCGAATAAATTCTAATAAAACTCTTTATTAGAATTTATTCGGTTAATAACCGTTAGTTTTTCGTATTAATTAACACCGTTCCATTTACTCCCCAAATTACCCTAATGCCACAAAAATCCGGAGTCTAGCCATAGCTCCCTAAGGAGCATGGACCATTTGGACACGGTTTTCTTAATCCGGATGGTTCTTAGATAGGTTTTATGAAAATCCGTTGGGCTTTGGATATATCTCCAGATAGTCTGTAAGCATGCATGCGTCAGGATTCCCACTCCGCGACCCACATAGCTATAAATCTCTCCAATCCCAACCCCCACTCTTATTCCCCCTTGTTTGAAAAAACCCGCGGATAAGTAACTTTCTCCTCCGGCCTTTCAGCACTGGCTGGGGTAGTATCCGCGGGAGTCTAAATTCTAGTTGGTAATAGGGGCATTGGTGTTTTCAGCCGGTGCGAGCCCGGCAGTACCTGAGCCCTCCATTCCCAGGTCTCCGGAAGGGATTTTCACCTATGCCCCTTTTTTTTTCTAAAGTAATTAATTTATAACAGCAAACAAAAGCAAAGACTGGAAAAAGAGGTAATTAATCATTCAAATTACTAAGAGGCTAAGGTTTGTACCAATGTAGTATTTATGAAAACTCAAAGCAACGTGGTTATTTTTGCCAATTTAAGGGTTATATGAACTGTCACAGGGATCACCCTAAATTGACCCTACTATAGTGAAGCCAATATCATACATAAGTGTTCACCATTATCATTTTGACAAGATTTCTTCAGATATATATTACCCTCGCAGAATGCAATGGCTAACCATACAGCTCAGTTTAAATAAGTACCCCGCTACCACAGACAAGCCAACCGTTTCAAGTAAAATGGAGCATACCAGAATTTACTCCGCCACAGACAAGCCAACTGTTTCAAGTTGCGCGTACGCTAGTTTAATGTGCAGCATCCATATTCATAGTGGTCACCTGTCAGCCGGACACTCCTTCCCTTCGCGCACGCGCACCAATCGTGGCGCCGCGCGCTGGCCAATGGCCGCTCGCGCAGGAAATCGCCCGATAGGGATGGGATGCTGTGTGATCAATTCGATCTATTTAACAAGTGTGGTGGTTAGAGAATATGACACTTTTTTGAGCCATACAGAATAATAGGGTAAAATTCATAAGTAACGGCATCACTTAAACGCTTTGGTATATCAGCGGTGGTCACGAAATCACCAAAATATTACCCACACACATATTATTCCATAAAAAAATTCAGTGCAATTTGACTTGATTGTGCACCTTATCCTAAGATTTTAAGGATGAGGCAGGCCAGAATTCTTACTTTAAAAAATATGTCGATGCATCTTTGGTCGGTATTGATTAAGTATGTTTGTAAATCTGCGCTGCATGGGTAAATTGACATCTATCCACTGGATTGCTTGTGCAAATTTGATCAACCTTATTCATAAGCAAATAAGGGCTATCACTGGCAACTCTGGATAGGTCGAAGTGAGGTACTAGTAAATAAACATACCTACGTGTTTTTGTTTTCATCAAGGTCTACATTCTACATTGTCTAAGCGATATAACCAATCTGTTTCAGCTATGTTTTTAACCTAATGTTAATAAGAAGCCCAAAGTTCAACATATACTTAGTAAATATGTCACAAAGTCACTTAAAAAACCTTAACGGCAAAATATGCTGAATTCAATATAGGTGTATACAATCCTGAAAAACTACACACAATCAATCGTTCAAATACGACGTCCAAAAGAGTGTAGAAACTCCTTGGATGCTCTGATTTAACCATCTCAAAAGAAACCACAAAATACATTTTGTAAAAAAAAAAAAACTATAAACTTAACCTTAAACCCATCCCAGATATTAACGTATCTCGCAGCCCTACGTATCTCCCCAGATACGATCGCGTTTTGTCTCCGCATGTCGCGTATTTATCTTTCGCCGACTCTAATTGTGTCCTATCGGATGATGTGTCAACGCGGACCCTTTGGTCTGCGTATTGTCAGGGCGGCTACTTTTAAGAATTATAAGATCTGTGGCTAAAAGACTGGCCGGTAAAAAAAGACTTAAAGCGCATTCAGATTGTTCGAGGTTTACAAAGAGGTTCCATATTCTAGAAGTTAAACGCTTTAAAAGCAGGTTATTTAACGCCTTTATCCACTTTAGATTTTACATTGCTGTCCAAACAACCCAACAATTTTTAATTCTGTCTGATTTGGCTCCTTTAAAATCAATTTAATTCTGACAGGCGGGTAGA
Organism: Acleris literana; assembly: GCA_946894065.1. NCBI lineage: Eukaryota > Metazoa > Arthropoda > Insecta > Lepidoptera > Tortricidae > Acleris > Acleris literana. The sequence goes on along the minus strand of OX335688.1, from coordinate 4,372,108 downwards.
GCAGCCTTAAGAAAGTAAAAAAATAAAAATCATGACAAAAAACAACTTTCATAATATTATGCGCCTGGGCATAAAATAAACTCGATTTCCTGCTACGTCACCTGACCGTTTTGACTTGCAAATGCGTTCGAATTTTGAATTTCCGAACGCCTACCTCGTGGGCGTGTAAGACTATTTTTTTCTCGTCAAGTCAAAGCGAGCCTCCAGCCGTGTCGGGAAATTAAAAATACAATCTTCACGGCCAGTGCTAAGGTCTAAAGAGCAAGATCTCGGGTTTAAAAAGAAATCATTTTTAAATATGTCAGAAAACTGTAGTTAATGGATATGTACATAATAAATACGAGTAGAACCGTATTTTTGTGAGCTTGAGTTAATTGAGATAACAAATTTAAAGTATTGGTTTTATAAAACATATTCATAACGCCAAATTGATCGAAATACCGAATTTTCATAATTTCGAACGTTACTTTTTCATTGTAGACTCCCAAATTCATACAGTCCAAAACTTGCCTAACCAAAGTATAGCTATCAAATTGTTCGAAAAAAAAACAGCATTAGATATCTTTAAAAAAAGTACAATTTTGTTGTAATTAATGCTCATCAAAAAATATTCGATGTTTTAAGGTATTACACTAAACAAGATATTTTAAAATTGGAAAAACCCAGTTACTACAAGACAAGCTCATATTACATAAAACTCAACCGAAACCCCAACCGAGTAACCCATCCCATTAAAAATCGCCTCCATTTGCCTTTCCAAATGCCATTGACTTCTCGCATACATTAACGAACAGAAACTATATGTTTAAACGAAATAATATATGCAAATCATAGCATATTAAGTGATGTGTGGGTGTATGTCAAAATGTATGAAAAAGTACCGTTACGTGGTGGGAGGTGAAAAGGGGGTCTGACGGGCTTCGTAAGAAGTAATTGAGTTTCACGTATAACCCTGTCACAGGAAGTGGACGGTTATTTTGAAAGTGGTTTCAAAGTGATTTGATGGCCACATAATTGCGACAAGGTAGCAAAGAGGAATATAGGTAGGTTCCCTTGGCTCGCGGTCTTAAAATATAAAAAAATACCTGGGATCTATCATGGTTGTGTTTATCGGTGTGAATAAACGTGGATAAAGCATCTGTCACTTTCTGACCAACTTGTAAGGGCGAAAGTGACGGATATACGCGACCATAATACGGGCCCTGTAAGTAATCGGTTGTATATCAAGCATCAAGTAAAACGCGCTCTCAATCCTGTTAAAGGACTAAGGCAATATTAAAGAACTGGTCTTGACTTAGATGCCCATTTTAAGATACATCAGAAATTACAGATTTCATTTCATTTCGAATAAATTTACTTCGACCAAGCAAAAAGTTATAGATTTTGAATGCAGGACTTACGCGAGGCATAATCAAACTAACTCTATTACCGATACCCGTTACCAAGTCACTACAATAACAACGCTATAATGGTTCATCCAGAACTGTCATTGCCATAGCTATGAGCAAAGCTCGCTGCAGAACTGTTATCACTATGACAACCCTATCTACAATAAAATACAGTAATGCCATAATGGTTTACAGAGAACTGTCGTTGCCATAGCAAAGCTCATTCCAGAACTATTATCACCATGACAACCCTATCTAGAGTAGCAAATAATTAAATAATCTGAATCTACCCACGCTGCCTTTCCTGGTACTTATTCCAATTACAAAAACCTCTACAATCGACTGTCTAGCCACGCCCCAAAGACCAAAATTGCATAATAAAGGTGTGAACTCTTAGTACCGTTTCTCGATTGACAGTTGACTGTCACTACTGTCAGCTAACAGTTGTCAAGTGTCAAATGTGAACTATAAAGGTGTAGACAAATCGAGAGCTGCCGAGGGCCCATTGTTTTCTAGCGGAGTGAATTGATTATGACGTAGCCAGGGTTGCCATGCGTTTTGATCGGAGATGAGACGGCTATTGTTTTCAATTGAAGCATTGTCAAAATTTCTATCCAAATATTTTCAAGAAATTAAGAATTATATGCTTTATAAGTAAACAAGTTAAATCTACTAGCAGCGCTTTGCTGGTGCAGAGAAGAAACGCCCCAAGAAACTCAAAAGTCTGTCATAATATTTTAAATTATTAATTACTTTATTGCTTGAAAGTATTTGGATTAAAATGTGGACAATGCTTTAATTGAAAACAATACTTAGTCATCTCATCTCCGATTTAATTTCGGGCGATAATGTTTGTCAACCCCTAAATCACGTCCGATTTCTACTATTTTTGAATATGTTATAGTTTTGCATACCCTCCGATTATGATATAGATGTAGGTTCGAAACCTCCCTAAGATCGACGGTTTTTTTCGCTTTAACCTCGTAAAGCCCACCATACTGCAAATAGGGAGTTTTTTGTAAGTGGGACTTTGAATCTACCACCAAGGCCATAAAGTTCAATTACGTTTGTTCGATAATGCCATTTTCAGTTTGTGAACACAGGAAAATAAACCTTATTTTTATTGTGACACAGTTCAAATTAAGTTGCCTTGGTTATGTACATCCTATGGCACACTGGGCCTTACGAGGTTAATATAGTTTAGAATTTCGTAACAGACGTTTCAGTTAAATTTTAAAATCTTTATGTTACAGTTATTATGAAAAACTAGGTTTGTACGTGTAGGTATATTTTCTTGAAAAGGAAAATGTACAGACATAGTGTTTCATAATAGCTACAAAATAAACTAGGTATATTGAAGTAAAAAAAATTCGTCGCTCCTAGGTACATCTCCTCTGGCCCTCCGGGCCGAATGGCAGGCGCATTACCACTTATGCCACCAAGATCCACGAAATTAGTAATCGCTTGCTCGTTCATACTCGGAGGGTATGCTGACGCCAACTATCGTTATTTATTAACAAACGAACATCATTGTTTTATTCGCTTCAATATAGTTTCGAATTTCGTAACAGACATTTCTGTTAAATTAAAAAATCTACAACATATTCAACAATCGTACAAGGTTTATGCTTGTCTTGTCAATCGCTGACGAGATGACTATCAAGTTGCTTGTGTGAATCAACTTCCTAGTAGCCCTAGACTATAGATCGTGAGGTACAATCAATACGTCACGGAATACATTATAGTAGATAGTAGAGAAGCGCTTAGGCGTAGTTATTGTGTTTGTAAATCGAACAAGAACGTATAACCTGTTGGGCTGTAGGTATATTCTACCATAATAACTTTAGTTCTTTGTCAAACGGGCCATTCACGGTCAGTTCATCGCGACAGTTGGCGCGAAGTCCTGCCAAATTTGATCGTGAATGCCAAATCTACAGGTGAAAACTTTTCTGTCATGCCATTTGATAGCACGCCGCACGGGCGAAAATATTACGACCGGAGAAATGGAAGACAGCGGACTAAAGTAAATTTAAACGTTATTTCATTTGATCGACTATGAATGAATCATGTTTATTTGCCGTAACAAAGACTGACAGTGAATGTCCAGCTTTAGACTCTGACGTATGGTAATCAAAATTTTAGGTTAAAGCGAAAAGGCACAAAAGTGATAACTTATATAAGTTATGAAGCCTATGGAATTGGAGGAACCAGTGTAATTAGAAACGAGCCTTGGTCTATGTCTCAATTTAAACTGGTGAGAGACTTGGAGATCTCTTGACAGTTGGTCGTTGCAGCAATATTGATGATGCAATTAGCCTAGTTGATAGTGAATCCTGCCCATAAAGCTTGCAGTAGTGCTGCAGTCCCGGATTCGATCACTGGAAAGGGCAAATATTTGTGTAATAGTCTGACCAGCGAATCGTGACATAAGCATTTTTTTCTAATTCTTCACATGGCAACAATTTTGCCTATGAAACAAGCCGTCACATTATGCGTACCTTTCCAGTCGCTATGCATTTCGTGTTACCAACTTTTTGGGTAAATTTTTCGGGTCACCACTGACTGGTCAGACTCTAAGCACAAGTATTTGTTCCAAGACTGAGTCTAGAATTATATTTTATGCACCGATGTAGTCTCCTAAGTCATTATGAACGGTTGATTTTTAAATGATGTGACGTCACGACTGTCATGATGACCGTTCAATGGTTAACAGTTGGTCGTTTTAGCCATTATACCTAAACATGTTTATTCGTGCAATTATTATTATTTTATTTTTTATTTCAGGTAAGTGAATCGCTCTTGGTTTCCACTCTTGGTAAGTTACAGTTTACGACGCGTTGGTAGGTATAAAATGGAACTAACTTGCGATACAACTTTGACGTTGCTATATATCTATTGTCCTACTTTCCCTCGCTTACTGTTTTTCGTAATTCGAATTTCTATAGTTCGCAAATAATCTGGATTTAGTAAAACGGTTATATACGTCACATAAAAAATATTTAGGGTTACGATCTCCATATGGATTTTTATTTCAGACTTAAAAAAATAAACGTTGGAAGTTATAATTTAAATATTCTACAATCTCAACACTTGTAGGTAAATGTTATAAAACTTTCCATTGACGTACAATCGTGGTCGCGTGCGGAGGTCGGTCAGACAAGGTCAGATTGATCGAGTTAAAAAAACATTAGATCATTAGATCTGCATTAAAGGAATTAAATCATTAAACCTTAGTATTTTTCTGCATTTTATTTTGTAGATCAATTGACTCATCTTTAATAGATAATAATGACAGTTACGATGTGAAGTTAAATCATTTTAACTACTTATTTTAAACTGCCGTATGTTTCTAATGTTAAAAAACATAAATTTACGGGAGTTATAGACGTTTGTGTGTGACATTTTGTTTTAGATATTCTATTTTGATTTTTAATATTTAGAACATACAGCACAAATTCTAATCACGACTTTGTCTGCCAAACGGCACCAGTAGTAATCAAACCCACACAACAAATTAAAGCACTTAATACCTATAACAATATTAATATTCCCTTACATCAAATACAAAGAAGCGTCTACAAAAGCCGCCATTCACGGGGACAGACACGCGTCACGTCGTCGCGTGTGCATGCTAATGAATGGCCCGCCTTAACAAAGGTTGGAGGTTGGCTTTTGTATGATCTGTCAGCTGCTCGTTCGATTTCACCGGGAAAGTTCAAATTTGGAACAAGTACTGGCAACTTACAACGGTCCTTTCGTTGTATGTTGACAGTACTATGTTCAAAACGGCCCCATTGTTTTTTTAATATGAAGGCACTCCACCGAATGCATTTAATCAGTATTTTTATTTTTGTTCCGTAAATTTAAAAAACAAACGATTTATTAAAAATCTATTTCTTTTTTACTACTGCTTAATCAGTACTTAACGCTCCATAAAAATCAGCGCATGGGTTTTATGACTAATTGTCGATCCGTTGAAGATTGATTGATTTTATCTTGATTCGCCGCGAAATTTAGGCATTAGGACTATTATAGACTTAAGTCTTTCGTGCCAGCCATTTAATTACTTCTTAATATTGAGTGAAACAAAAAATACAGAATATTTTAAAGCATTCTTAACCTGAAAATTTTGGGTATATTGTTAATCATCCTTTCTAGGTCGCCATTTACTTTAAGAAAACAATGCAGTTTTTTTTTACTCCACGCTGGCTTAGCACTTTTTATGGCATAGAGAAGGCAAAAGGAGACCGATATGCAATTTTAATCTCAAGACTACAATCACTTCATCTTCAGACTGCAAATGCAGCAAACAAGATAGAACGCCTATTACACTAAGGTAAACTTGTGCTGACTTCCAAACAATATTGTTATTAGATAAATAAATACTTGAATACATAGAAAACGTCATACAAATATTTTGACCTTATCGGGAATTTAACCCGGGACCGCTAGGTCAGACAGACAGTACCACAACTAGACTAACCGCATCGTCAAACTGTAATGCATTTACTTGCAAAATGCATTGAAAATCGTCTTTGCTTTGAAAAAACCTCGTATCTCATATTATGTGACGTACAATTTTAAACTTAAATGTGAAGAGAATTAAGTTTAAACTCATACATCTCGAAATATCAGATACGAGTTTTTTCTAAAGTAGTAACGAAATGTCGTTTTTGCTTCACTTGAAAACGGTAGGTTCTAATCTCGTGCCGTTTATAAACTGGTGATTCTCGCGATGCTTGTTTTTGAACTTTACCACCCGATTAGAGTCTACTGCGCACTTGTAGTAAAAAAAACACGTGCGAGTTAAACTCGCTTGGAGAGCGTTCCGTACGTTTTGAGAAAAATATATAGGGAAATAAGTATGTTTCGGAGGTAAGAGAGGCGGGTGGTCAATTTTCACATATTTTCTTAAATAACTTCAAATCTATTCAAAGCCCTTTCATTTGATATGTCGCATAACGTCGTTAGTAAATAATTTTTTTAGTTTTATAATTTACACCCTAAGAGTGGCCCCCATGTTTAAAATTAATTTATTTACGTTAACCCGTCTTTGGGTCACCAATTTACATATGTGTACCAGATTACAACTCAATCGGTCCAGTAGTTTCGGAGAAAATTGACTGTGAAAGACGAACGAACATACAGAGACGCAAGCGATTCTATATGGGTTCAGTAGTTAGAGGCACGAAACCGTAAAATAGGAATTTTCATCTTTGAAGTTTACCTAACCAACATTTGGTTCTCATTCAGCAACACCAAGTCCAGTTATAAACCTGACCGGTCATATTCTACAATTTTTTTCATTAACCTCCACGCTCAACACGTATCAGTGCTCAAGTTTCGCTCATTCACTCGAGATCAGTCTAAACACGGCTCCAGTTCGTGTTATACTTCGTTTTATAAACATTTTGGTTCCATATTTAAATAATCATGAGAAGTTATAAAAACTAAAGGAATGAATGAATTGTTATAAATTATTACCGGCCAGTATTAAGTGGGTTTTGTCGGTTTGAAGTTTGATAGTGAATAATAGCCTTATTAGGTTTGCAAAATTCATCACACAAGTAAGCACAACTCACTCCTAAAGACCACCACCATCATGTGCTCTACTCTACCTATTATCTTATTAAAAGGGCCAAACTAAATGTTTATTAAAAGTAGCAAATCGATTACAAATTACTTTTTTCTTAAATTAGTAAAAAGCGTCAAATATAAGTCCCGTAGAGTTAGAAAAGTAGCATTCTGCGAAATAAAAACACTGGGTACTTACTTGAAGATCACGATCTAAAAAATGTAGGTACTGAATTGTCATTGAAAAACGCACGGCAGTTTATTTCAAAATTAAATTACAAATGTGTACTGTGTCTCCGACCCCACTTACGATCAGGTGGTCTGTGGCTCGTTTTTAATAACATTCGTAAAATGCAGCTCGAGAGACAAGCTGTCACCTCAAAAAACATCAAACAAAAAAAACCAAAGAATAGACCACTATTAAATTGGTCATAAAATTATATTTAAATGCTCAAAATACTCAATTCCCATCATTATTAATAATGTCAAAAAGCTCAAACGTGCCTGCCGGAGCAGTAAGGAGCAAAAAGAAAGCGACCGCGAATGACTGCGGTGTTAAATTAACGTGCAGTATTTTGCTCAAAAATGGCGGCAGGCGTCGGGTTGCGCTGTTTATGGCCGCACACACGGACGGGTGGGATGTAGAGCGACTCTTTTCTAAAAGAATACCTAGGTATACCTTAGCAAAAAACTAAGACGTAGTGACGACGGGTGTAACTAATATTCTAAAGTGGTGGTCACAAAATACCCAAATTGGAACCTGATGCGTTTTTTTGCTGTCCGAAGCAGTTATCCTTGTTGCTTGTGAACTTGTGACCCTGCCTACGAAGCTAGTGGTTCTGGGTTAAATTTTCCAGTAAAAGCAAATATTTTTGTGATAAGTGTGAGTATTTACTCCTAAATCTTGGATGTTTTCCATGTATTTAAGTATGTATATCTCTAAATAAACATGTTTATCGTTACCTAGTACCAATACAATTAGCCTACAGCTTACTTTGAGACCATGCCAATTTGTATGAAATTGTCTTCTGATATTTATTATTTTATCAGCATTTTCTCCGAACAGCGCCCTCATTACCTAACTATTTTTGCCGCGCTATACTCAAATAATGGCGTGGACATATTTTTTTGAACTTTGTTCTTTGTTTGCCAGTGTCACCGCCCGTGTGTGTAGCCAATAACTAAGTGAACGCTCACCTTTCTTACGGACCCAGATTAGGTACGGACCCAACGCCTTTTCACAAGAAATTACTTCAAACCGCTCCACGCCTTTTCAGTTCTCCCTTCTTTATACTACCTTACTTATATCAACAATCAACTGTAAAAATTTACGTTTAGAAAACATTTTTGTTACAACGCATATTTTATAATTTAATATCAACGTAAATTCTGGCTAAACTATATGAGTTGTAGTGGGTTTAAACATGGCGATAGTTTTTTTGTTTTGTACGCAAAGGAAATTATAATTTTCAATGATAGTTGCGGGTAATGAAAAATATTGAAAATTTGCTGTAGTCTGACCAATTTAAGGTCGTCTAAAGCCAAACTGGACTTTGGGTGGTCATTATAGCCAAACCTCTCATATTATGTGAAGATGGCAGTGTTATTTGGTATTACGTACCTAGTTAGAGGCACGATAACCGACTGATTATTGGTTTATAGATCTTAATTTGGAATAAGTTGTAGTGTTTCATTAACGCAAAAAAACCAAACCGCCAATCGTTGGAACTCATTGCTCATGACGTTACTCTTAGTTCAAATGTGGAATACGTGAAGATTCCATTTTTGAAATTGTATCTTCGCATTCCATTTTCGAAATCAAGCCCCACGTACCTCACTTAAATCCTCGCGTCAATCATTGAAATTTACCAACAAAGTATCAAATGGAACGCACTCGAGAGTGTTGCCATTTCAAAATTGCGAAACTCGCTATAAATCAAACGAAGCGTCGGCAACACTGTTGTAGTCGTAAAGGCACCACATAAAATTATTCAGAAGATAATTCGATCGGTTCCCTGAACGTATTTCGGTGGAAACTGATTAGACTTGCTTTTGACAGCTGTGACGTATGAAGGTGAAATACGTCAAGCTGTTTAAAATAACACTGGCCGTTAAAGTTATAACGGTAGGTACATTCGGGTTTTTTTAACCCAATCGCTCACAAAAGTACTTTGAAAAGCGAAGTACGAAGTTATCTCCAGCTCTTTCTCTCAGTTTAGTCACTAATTGCAAATGAAAGGGATAGGGCATTCGAAGTTGAATACAGTGCTTCGTAGTTACCATCTAAGGGCTCCACTCTCCTGGGTAAAACCTTTAGCTTAGGTCAGCTTAGCTTTTGACATAAAAGAGACATAATAGAAAACAGTTCGGCCGTAAGGTTCCGTACACCAATCTTGATAAAATACTCTCTATCTTGAATTATAATCTGCGTCTGCGTCGCATTTGCTTGCATTTTCGCGAAGGCGTATATTCACGGGTTACCATGACTGCAATGACATAGTTATGTAATTTAGTTTAGGGTGAGAGAAAGAGACAGCCGTAAAACTGCTATAGCTCTGTCACTTACACTCATCCTTAATTGAATTGCCATGCCATGGTAACTCCCCTGGTAAAAATCTTCCAGAAATAGTCCTTAACAGTCATCAGTCATGATCTTTATTCTACTATGATTTTACCCATATTGCCAGCGTATTGTTTCTAACTCAGCTGCCTATACTGTCAAGTTACCTACTAACGGTGACAATACGATTAAAATAGATATAAACTGTAAAATCAATACAGAATAAGGCCCCGGGGCTCTATTTAACATTGTTTAGACCATCTTGCTACGATATTGTAATCATATTGACTTTATGACAGCTCTTTTTACACTTGACAGTACGAGCTGTCATAACTTCAACAGTGTGATCTTACAATCATAAGGCTAAACCAAAGTGAAATAAAGTGGCAACACTTGTTACCTATAGGTTACTCTTCAAAACATTTAAATATGCTATTTATGACAATCTTGACCTTTGAACTGAAATTAAATAAATAACAAAATATTAACTATGTTATTTCGTAAACGGTAACCTAGGGGTTAACTAAAGGACATAAATTACAAGTGGTTTTTTTTGCTACTTTTTTATTTTACAGTAGTGGAAACTTCAAAACAATTAAATCCAAAATGGGCGCCTGGAGCATATCCGGTGATTCTAGTAAAATACAAAATATCAAACGCGTCACGGGAGCTGTGACAGTGTTGCCAGCCAGCGTTTAAAAAATGAACAGGAAGTGTAGAAGTTTTGAAATCAAAATCCTTATTTAATCTGCCACCGACTCCAATAGTCTTCTCAAACTTTTATTAACTTGCAACAGTACACGCAATTTCGAAACGCTTAAAATAAATAAGTTCCCAGTGTTGCTGTGCTACTTGCCTGTCAATATATCAACATTACGATGTTTAGGCGTTTCGCTCTGACGTCAGCCAGGTTAAAGTGTATTTTAGGGTTTACAATAAATTAAATGTTTACGTGCGAAACGTTTTTTAATAAATGGCATGTTTTTGAAATGTAATATCGGTGAAGTGTTTCGTAAGAGTTGACGTGTTCGCAAAAGCGATTTTTAAGTAGATAAATTTTCGTTTTTTTTCGGAGCTGTTGTTTTTATTTGAATACATGCTTTGGTAACTATCAAAATTTCCGGGATTAAAGGTATTCTGGATCAATCTAGAATTTCTTTGTGCTAAATATCCATCCAATCTCCAATTTTATCCAAATCCGTCCAGCCGTTTCAGCGAGAAGGAGTTACAAGCCCAGCATACTCTCACACTTTTGCATTTTAAACTATTATTGATAGGATTATTTTAGATAAAGTTTTTGATTATATTGTTTGAATTTAATAGAAACTTCGGTGCTGCTTTTTACTGATAGTTGTCCGTATTTCTGTCAATATTATCGAAGGTAATGACGGCAGTATGACGTCAAATAAGCCTAAGTACACCTACCCAATTTGGTTACATCGTTGATCAAGAAATGACAATGATCAAAGCACAAGAGCTAGCAAGTGCACACAGTTCGAGGGCGCAATTGATAATTTCACCCAATTAAAAACCCTACTTTTCATTTCGACTAAGAGAAAAGTAAACAAAAAATGTCGTTGTTATTATCATGAACTTTGCGTTAATTTAGTATTGTCAAAAATATATGAGTGTCATTTTATCTTAACACTATTAAAATTCTTAGTTACAAGTCGTAATAGCTGTGTAAGACTCTTCCATGGTATGATAAAGAGTCCAAAATGGCTGAGTGTTAAATATTTATTTAACGTACACAGAAGAAAAACAACAAAAAACAGTATAAAGAAGACATTGGATAGGATCCCTCTCAGCAATAGTTATAAGAGTTCACGGAAAAAATAACTGGCAAAGTTGTCCTATAATCCAACTCATGGTTGTTAAGTCTTAAAGATTATTACTACCAGTAGTTATTTACCACAAATTTTCACTAAGAACCACCGTTCGAACATCGCTCAGAGTATAAGGTCATGTGTAACTGTAAACGTGACCTAAGAAACGAGTAAACATCAGTCTTAACGTTGCTGCGTCGAACATTTTAGAATATCTTATGAGTCTGGTCTCAAGAGGCCTGTTTCGAGAAGCATTTTGAGTAGCTTGACGATTTCGGTAGTTAAACTGCTAAGAAATATAATAAGGCTTCCTAAGTTTGATATAAAGGTATGTTGTATATGCGAGAGTTAGTATTTTTCTTTCTTACTTCACGCTGCAACGATGAAATGATAACTTCTAACCTGAATTAACACATTTGCTACTTTTCATTCCGGAAAATTTCTGATAATCGAAATCTACGTGGATGAAGTCGCGGGCAAAAGCTAGTTTATGGATATAATCTAATTAAAATCGGAGTCTGTAAAACTTATAGTTAAAAAAACCTAAATAGCCCAAAAGCAAGCAAGTAAGGAATAGCGCCACGTCCTCTTCGCATACAAGTAAAAAATCTATAGAACTGTGAAAAAATAGTCTTAAGTTTGTTGACGGTTACTCTTAGTTCCTTTCCATAGCAAGAAATCCAACTTTGCCGTCTCTTTCTAGTTCAAAAATACAAGCAAGACAGTAATCTTTTGCAATTTGAATTGCGAGTCACACCGCTATTTTTGCGTAAAAACATCTGACTTACAAGAAAAACACATAAAAATTTTTATATTACAGGAATTAAGTTTTTTCTACACGTAGTATTTGATATTATCACTATTAATGTATTAGTTATAACACTTATGGAAATATTAATCTTACAAGTAAGGAAATATACTTTGCCGTCGGCTTTTGACTCCGTCTTGTTCTCTGAATCACACAAGAACAAGACAACAAACAAGATATTTTTAAATGAATACTTCTGCAAATGCCTAAAGCTTTAGGCTTCATTCATTTATTTAATTTATTGGAAAAACAATCAGTATCAAGTGTACAAAAGACAATACAGATATTTAAACATCACACACACAAACATGTGTTAGAAGTCTATTGTATAACTAATAACGTACCACTCGAAAGTGAAACCAAAGAAAAGGAAAAACAACTATCTAAATGAAATGCAGCGATTTCAATTCGTTGCAGGAAACATTCTATCCGTCAAAAACAGCGCACGGATAAAACAAAACTCCTTCCACAAAGAGTCACCTATTTTTCACCGAACGTTTTTCTAGCGTGTCTATTGTTTAAGCGAAAAACGTCTTGCAACCTTACATGTGAATGAGAGCCTATAAAAAAAAAACAAAAAAACTGCTATGAAACCACAGATTGTAAAACAGTTGAATCCGAACGGGCCGGTGCCGTCGGAAGCTGCCACAAGGACGCCTAGATTACAGATAGGAACAATTGGTAAACACCGGCCACGTGGACATAATTGTGAAGAACAATGGCATTGTCTCGGAGAAGAAATGGCGGCACGAAATCGCCAAATTCCACAAAATCCTGGAGCTTAATTGGGGGATATGAGCGTTTTTGTAGTGCGAAGAATATTAATTGGGTTGCGGAGTGTGATTGGTGCAATTAGGAGTTTCAAAAAACCTTTTTGTGTTTATACTGTTTACCTAACGTACAGGTGCAGAGTCAAGCGTCAATAGTGTTGAGGAACCGTGAGAATTTTTGAAAAATAACCCATTAATAACTGCAAAATTAGCGTCGGAACGGTAAAAGATTACAATCGGAGGCAACAAAGGCACCCGGGAACCGACAATCCCACGATCAGCTGTTCACATTTGGGCCTCTGACCTATATTTGTGACGTCATCAACAATAGGGCATTGTTCCACAGGAGTCCCTCAAGGCGGTTCATTCACATCTAGTTTTCATTTAAATAGGTTCATTTGGTTTTCGTCATTGTTGAACGTTAACAGCTGTTTTCAGATTTGTATCTTGCGTGCCATTGATCGAAAGAGAAGGTGTTCGTGAACTTAGCATTGTCTTCGGTGGTATTGTTTGGGTTCGAGTGACGAGTATTAAATTGTATTGTTTCTAGCCGGTTATGTAATATTAGTTTCCTTGTCAGTTATGGCTTCGTTTTAAGCATTGTCGTTGATACTGGGTTATTTAGATAAAGACTGTTCATATTTCCACGGCATGTCAAAATAACTTATAGTTTATAACATTCGTTGACATTTTTAAGAATACCTAACTGGCACGTCTTCTTTACTTCTTTAATAAAATCTAGTTTTCTCTGTGGTCTCACGTGTCAAATATAAACAAAACTCAAAATTTTAAATGAGGAACTTTAATTCAAACTATCAATCCCAATCAATTCTAAATTCAAACTTTTTTTCTCACCGGCCAGTGGCCATCAATTCTGTCGCCACGGCAAGGAGGTCGTCTATGGAGTGAATGAATGATAAATAGTTCTGGTTAATCCGTCCTTATCGTGGCCTCCCGTGCGGTCCAAAAATGAGAGATGGTCCATGGAGGCTAGATAACGCTTCTGGGTAATGGATTTTATGAAGTGTAGAGACGACTGTTTAAATTATACGTCGTTGAATAAATAAATAAAATATACGAACGAAGGAAAAACTTTTCAAACATGGGTATTATATTTGTTTTTAAACAGCGAATGGAAGCTGTAGCAAAACGGGGATATTAAGATTACATACACGTACTGTACGATTTATTTTTACTATCTAATAATTAATCCGTTTACATTTATAAGTTTATGAAGAACAGTGATAATAATTGAATCACATTGATTTCACTAGACTGCGACTTTTTTTTCTTAAATTAAATTTATGATAGGTTTGCTTCAAAACTACAACTCCTTATAATTCAAAAGTTAAGGTAAAATTAATATATTTCATCCCATTAGGGTATTAAAATCGGTCCAATAGTCAGCACATAAGTAAAACATCCGAATATCTATCACACTTCATACTTAAACGTCTGTCGGTTTCGCGCACTTGAGTAAAAAATTAAGTTTAAATGAACTTTATTACCATGATTATCAGCATATACTATTCCACGGTACTGTTAGACAAGGCCTCTTCACCTCTACCTTGTTCGCCACCGAGCACGATCACCTTTTTTATAAGAGAGGGAGACAACCGAGCATGCGGGTTACCTGATGGGAAGTAATCACCACCGCCCATAAACACCAGCAACCCAAGAGTTGTCGGTGCGTTGCTGGCCAATTTTGGAAATTTAAGCTCTTTTCTTGAAGCCACTGGTTGGAAATACCTCCGAAGGGTGGCTTTTCTCATCGAGCTCTTGCCAAGCCTGCGGAAATCGTCGCTACACCTAATAAAGGGGACCAGTACCCTTACCATGAGTTACAATTACCATACTCGCTAGCTAGTCGAATGCTCTGTCCTTTGCGCTCTTTAACAATACTGTGAAGGACAAAGCATTCGACTCGCTAGCGACTACGGTAATTGTTACTCATGGTAAGGATACTGCACTGCGATACTCCACTCTACAACCAGATAGCTACATTGGTTGTCAGTTCTGCTTATATGGCTGGTCCATTGCCATTTCAGCTGGATTCGATGAGCTACGTTGATGAATTTGGTTCTCAGTTGGATCGCCTCGTTTCGAATTTGGAGAAGCTCCAAACAACCCTTTTTATAGCTCGCTATTATCGACAAACGAAGCATTGAAGGCTCTCAAAGTAAATACTTTAGTTAACTGTAGGATGGATATATTTATTTAAAAGAAATAACCATAAAGCCGCCTCCACACTCGCTAGCTGTGCTATGACAAATGCAGCGGACGCCGAGTTAGCGCGGCCGGCGTGCGCTATCGACTAATTGTATCGGTATGTGCCGGGAATAGTGACGTGCTCATATCGATGGCGTTTATCGTGAACCTTATCGACAGGTCCAGTAACTGTATTGCTAGGAAGCTAGGAGGGAATCTTGAGGACTATGTTTTGGAGTATGGTGTGTGTTGTCTAACATGATAAGGCTTTATGAGTACTAATCTCCCATTAGGATTACGAGACCGGTCAATTTCTTATTCGCCAAGGTAGAAAGTGACTACACATAGTGACAGATATAACCCGATATTAAATTGAATGACAGTTTATGCAACTAGGTTGTGCCATACAAACTGTTTTACAATTATTAAAAGCGAACGAGTTGGGCCACCTGTGGAAAGAGGTCACCGTCGCGCATAGACATCAGCAAAGCTAAGGGAACAGCCAAGTCGCTGTCTTTAAGCGAATAGTCTTTTGAAAGCATGTTTTAATTAAACTAGGAATGATATAAACAGCGCTGTGGGAGGTTCATTCTATAGTTTTAAAGTACGAGGAAAAAGGCTGGAAACAGATGGTAATTGCAACTTTTTGTAGTTTTGAAGGCTCTGATTGACGTTATACTTCTAGTTTGTGTTTAGCAAAACAGATTAGAGACTTCATGTGGTTTTTTAATGATAAATAAACATGAATACGTTTGTAGATGTTCCTAGTACCGCCTACGTTTATTCAAAATCCAGGCAAGTTTTTTTAGTAAATGTCAATTAAAAACAAGGGGCTGGCTTAAAGTTGATGGTTACGCCTTCATCTTATGTAAATATTGTTCAAAAGATCAAAATTACGTTGGAGTTTGGAGTCAAAAAATTATAGTATAAAATTACATTTCAAATGAGCTCTAAGTAGATATTTTAAAGTGTCCTCAGCGTGTTTAAAACGATTGAACACGTAAAAAAATACTTTAGAAATTAAAAAAAATACGAAGCCCCTTTTTAGATTTCGCATTATCTATTATATATGGATACAACGACATATACGCACAAACTGGTTTTTTAATACATCTGTCATTTGAATGTATTTTACATTTAAAGGTACGAAAGCAGATATTATCGCTTTATCAAAACTCGAAACCATCTTGACGGATTACTGTACATCGATCCAAACCCGACGCGCTAGCGAACCTTATCGACCCGATCTGCCACATCGATATGTCATTTTTATCGATATTTAGCTTTTATCGACATCTTGATTTTATCGACTTATTGCTAAAACGGTGACTTTTAACTATTTTGAACACATTGTTGACTTCTCCCCAATGAGCACAGGCCGCCTCTCGTGAGGAGACACAAATTATTCTAAATATATACGATTCGTTTGTAGAATGATCCCCACTGTGGCTGCCATATCAATGTAGTATTTATCAAATCTCAAAGAAACAAGAATAATTCGTGTTTAAATGAGTTGCCACAGCTTAGGGATCTAATAATAAAAAAAAAGGAAATCTCATACAAATTGACCTAATCCCAAACTAAGCTCTATATAGGCTTGTACAGTCACCGTCATAAATAAGTGATGATTTCCGTACCTTGTCTCTTTTAATCGTATGACAATTTCATATGACATTTCAAACACGACGTTGAAGTGACAAGGTTCATAAATGATAACTTATTTATGCCGGTGACTGTACCACAGGTAATAGGACGACGATATAAATACTTAAATATCGGAATAAATACTTAAATACATGGAAAACACCCAAGACTCAGAAACAAACATTCGCGTTTATCATACAAATATTTTCCAATACTGGGATTCAAACCCGGAACCGCAAGCTTCGTAGGCAAGGCCACTACCAACTAGACTAAACATGTCGTCATATACTTACTTAAGTATATTAATATACTATACTATATTATATATCATTTTCTAGTTAATTTACCATGACTTAAACAAACAATTCTAACGACCTCTATCAAAATCAGAGTTTTACTTCCAAACGATGTGTTAGATTACGCGAATATTATATAGTTGGGTTGTAAATGGTCAAAGAATATCGATAATTTATCGATATTGTCACGTCTCTAGCATTATTTGTCGACGGTATCGGCCACTCGAGGATCCATCACTGTTTAAGATAACTGCCTTATTAACTGTTCGCATTCGAGGGCTACTGCGAATGATCTGCGTTGTTATTCTTTTTATAATGACCTGTGATCTCGTTACAGCTATTAGAAAGCAAAGATCCAGTTATACTGGTTTGTTTCTTACAACCAAGTATAATTGATCTTTGATTTAGAACAGTGGCTACGGAGCCTAGGGTCAACCGGATGATTGTTTAGTGAAATTTGTGAAATAATGTTACTTCTGTAATAATATTGCCATGGAACTTGTATTCTATAACATAAATTTGACCAACTGTTCAAAATTATAAATATGGTACCGTAAAACGGGGTGAGTAGGGACACAACCTAAAATGAAGCATATGTTACTAATTATAAGACTGAAATTATTTCTAATAGACGTAACGTTATTGTCCATTTAATACTTGCTCTTATTTGTAACAAGTTATGACTTATTTTAGGTTGTGTCCCTACTCACACCGTTTTACGGTATCGGAAATCTAATGAAGTCTAATCAAAAGCAAGCCTTATATACCTGATTGTAAGTAATTAACATAACTTATTATACCTACATGAAGTATTTGGAATTGTCATTTTAAGCCCTTTATTTTGTATAGTAGTTTTTTTTTTCAAATGTATCAGTTTTCTATCAGGTTTTAAAACCGCCAGTTTTCCTGTGACTAACGTCTGAATGAGAGAAAGAAGTCCGAAAACTGTCTAATTCGGGGAACTAACTACCCCTGTATATTTCACATCGATCCGTTGAGGCGTGAAAACGAAACAAACACACACTTTAACAGAAATATAAGTATCGATATGTTTATCTAGCACTTCCCTACCAAATTGAATGCCGTTTCATACTTTAAAGTTTTATTTACTATAGATTTTTGCAAAAAATAACAAAATATAACTGTCAATCTGGCACCACGGTAATCTTAACAAACGATATCACAACAAAACGACCTTAAGCAAATCGTCTTACACCTGATCATGACTATCATTTTCTTAGAACCCCCGGATCGCTATAAGCGTATTAGTAAAAACCCCTCAATGACGTATCAACTTTAGTACCCTTTTATATTTAAATAATTGGATAAAATGCTAATAAAAGGTTTTATGTTCATGTTTTTATGTATTGATGATCTGAAGTACCCTGACAAATCATTTTATAAAATTAAACATGAGTGATGACTTGTCACATTCGTTTAAAATGGAGGAATATGTCAGTCGCGCATTATTTTATTTAAATTCTTTGCTTCGGCTTCGTCCACGTAAATCTTGTTTAAATTAGGAATTATTGAATTTTCTCCGATAAAAAGTAATTATTCTATTGTTTTTAACCAGGGCCTCTACTCAAGATGGTAAAACCCATATTGTTTTTGACCTGTTATCGTATTGTCAACGTTTTGACAGCTCTTATTTACTTGACAGTAATGGCGGCCGAGTTACAAACAATACCATAACAGGTCAAATACGATTTGGATTTTTCCGCCTAGAAAAGAGGCGCAGGGCCAAAACATTAACGATAACAGTGGCCCGTTTCACGAAGCTACAAGTTACAAATTACAAGCGGAAGTCTCTTTCTAGCGAAAGGAGTTAGAAAGACACTTCCGCTTGTAATTTGTAACATGTGTCTTCATGAAACGGGCCTCAGGTCACAAAAATGTCACAGACGATATGGTTCATATCGCCTAGAATCTTGGCCCAGTACACGGTACGGTCACGGTAAGAAAGGTTCGTCACTTTTCGACTCTTTTTCGACGCTATTAAGGTCCAAATGTGTCGACATTTTCTTACCCTGACATGACATGTGTGCCCAAATTCAAATCGATGCTCCATCCATATCCACTATATAAAACAGAAAAATCTACACTTTACTATAAAAACACGTGGAAGGTGTGGAATCACAGGAAACAATTTATCAGTCCAAACCTATATTATTCTCAAAGGTAAAAACATTTATATATCTCGGACAAAGTTGCATTTGGATCGTAAGCTATATAAAATGTAGTTTGACGCTCTGAGGGACTCCCGCGCATGTTCCGAGCGGCGGTTGGAAAATCGTTAAATCGCTGTGTGACCGCAGGCGCAGCGTAGCGACAGCAAAATCAATCGATTTCGGAATAATTAAAAATAATCATATCGCCAACGACAATAATAAATACAGCAAACCATAAGTTTAAAATATTCTATCAAAATACATCCTCTTTAATCTCCACTGCAAGTTTTGATATTATCCTAATAATTTTATAAATGCGAAATTTTGTGTGTTTGTTTGTTACTCCTTCACGCTGCACAGATTTGGATGAAATTTGAAATGGAAATAGCTTATACCCTGGATTAAAACAGGCTTTTCACCCGATAATCAAAATCTACGCGGACGAAGTCGCAGCCAGAAGCTAGCATAGTCAGCACGTATAAGGCTAAACGTATATGATTATTAAGATATGCACTGTTTAGTGCTGTGTCACTTTAAGGTCATCTTTGAACTGCTGCACTTATCTGTCAAAGGCGTTAAACCGACAAGGTACAAAGGTGTTTAGCTACTTATAAGGCCGAACGTAGGTATATGACTTAATCATTTACCATATGACAATTTTAAATCCGCCATTTTGGCATTTTTAAAATACAAGAAAACAGAACACTGGCGACGTACGAGTAATACAGATCTAACGAGCCTCTACCACTTAAAACAGAATCATAGATAGATACATACCCATACTTACTTCCATACATACAAAAATGTAAAGGAGAAGGCAAAAATGTATGAAACCTGGCCTAAAAACCAATAACAATAAGCTCTATATCATCGAATATCCTTTTTAATTCTAGAACAATTTTCTGTAGCGGGAATCCTCAAATAACTTTGAGTTTTTTTTTCTATCTGGAACATCGGGACCCCTACATAGACGACTTTAGCATAATTACTTTGAACTACCGCCGCCTTTGCATAACTTATTTCACATAAAGATTTCGAACTACCTGCCATAGTAATAGTTTTACAACTTAGAATTACCTATCCGGTGACATATCTCGTGTCCTTATTGGTCTTATAGGCCAATTTGCCCACCCTCCTTTCATTTAATTTCAGTTTTGTAGACTGGTATTAGACTATCGGTCGTGTCTTTGCTAAGCCCTACCGTACCTCACGCATTATCTTGTTCTCATAGTCAATAATGATCTCTTAAAATTAAAAATGTCTTAAAGAAACAGAAAATAACTTACTAAAAGACTCTTTCGTTTCTAACGCCAGTAAAAGAAACAAATCTTGTTTGTAAATAAGACTAAGAAGTTCTAAACCAAAATATTTACGAATTAGTCCAATCAATGTTGATACTTTCTTTGTGATGTTTTATCTATGCTGCGTTATTGACATTTTATATTACAAAATATTACATATCGGTTTAAGATTTAGAAATAATACGAACACAAAATGTTTGCTTGTAGTAAATAAACTTAAATTATTTTGTGAGATAACTTTCTACTTCTTCTGTTCTTCTGCAGCATTTTGAATGACCTTCTGCTGGAGTTTCTTGCGGTGCTTCTTCTCCGCAATGATGGTCTTATCCGAACCGCTAGTAGATTCACTCCATATTCTATCTGTGAAAACCTGGGGCCCGTTCCAGAAAGCCACTCTGCAACGCTGCACTCCACAAATCCCACTCTTCAAACGTATTTCTGTTCCACAAAGCTATTGCAGAGTTGAAGAGGCAGAGTCAAAGGCAGAGTGTGGATTTGTGGATTTGCAAAGTATTTCTGTTCCACAAGACAATTGCAAAGTTGAAGAGGCAGAGTCAAATACAAAGTGTGGATTTGTGGATTTACAAAGTATCTTTCCGGAACAGAATCTTTGCAGAGTTTGAAAATTACGCAGAGTGTTTTCTGGAACACGTTTACTCTGCACTTTGCATTATCGTGGATTTCCAAAGTGCAGAGTAGTGCAGAGTTGCAGAGTGGCTTTCTGGAACGGGCCCCTGTAATTGGCTATTATGTGTCTTATGTTAATGTTTAGTATAATTTTTCAGCTGTTGGTTTTCCTATCATAAATAAATAAATAAATAAATATTACCGATATCTACAAGAGCCATCATGTGGCCAATTTACTGAAGAAATATTTTTAATTTTGAATTTTGAATGGGCATACTGTTAGGTGTCTCCAACCTTTTCCCAACTTGCCCTATAATGAGATTAATGAGTGAATCTGGTCCAACCAAAGAGGAAAAATCAATTGTTAAATATTAGAATAAAATTCATATGCATACTTCATTTGACGACACTTTAGCCTAGTTGGTAGCGACCCTGCCTTCGAAGCTAGCGGTCTTGGGTTCAAATCCCGGTACAAAACATTGTGCATAATTCAGCCATTGGAATAAAGATCCATTGCAAAGGACATAAAATGGATTTTCCTTTGTTTTTATGACTGATAATCGAGTTGGAATATTGTCTCTATGTTCACAATAGTCTCATATTCCATTGAAAAAATTCGTTGTATGGTTGGCGTGAAGAGGTTACTAATAAGCGTTTTCAAAAAGCGGCGTTTTTTGTATGAAAACGCGCCGCTTCCGCTTGCAGTGCATTTGCGGCTTTAGAGCTCTTCTTTTATTGCATGACATGGAGTATCGCAATGACCCCTCCACTGCAATTTAAAGACTATGAAGTTTTCTTTAAAGAGGAAATGAATACATGACTACTTATATAAGTTGTCTCTTTCTACAATATCAATTGAAATATCTATTTTGCCGACGGTACACTTCAGTAATAAACCGTACTCGTCGCATAAAACCTTTGTGTGATTTAGTATGTATTTAATATGGTATGTATGTTTGTATGTATATAGTCGGCTCATACGCAGTTCTGAAAAACCTTGTCATTTTAAAACATATACAATCATAGAAATATAGACGTCGTATGGAGTTCGTTTGGCAAACCTTGGAGAAGGCCGAAGAGCTGTTGACGTTGATGATGATCTAGAAAAAATGGGGTAGGTCAGTCTCGATCATCTGGTCTTTAGTTAAGTACTAACTTTTTTTTTTACATTTACCCCGACGACCTTTATTTTTAGAACTACTGGCCTTATTGCCTAACGCACTCGCAATCGCAATCGACTTCAAAGTGGAACAATTATTCTTGACTCGCCTTTGGACTGTCAAAATGAAAACAATTGCGATTGCGATTGCATATGCAATAAGTCTCCAGGGGTGTTATTCTCTTAAAAACGGCGGTCGGTCGGACGAACGAGCGAAAGCACAGCGGCGAGTTTAAGTAGTCCCGTCCGAGCGAACAAAACACATTTTAGCGCATGCATTCACAATTAGGTAGCCTTATACCAGTTGTTCTTAACCTGTGGTCCGCGGACCACTAGTGGTCCTTAGAAGCATCTCTAGTGGTCCGCAAGCCAAGCCAATAAATAAGTGACAAGAGTCCAAAAGAACCCTTTATTTACTTACATTTATTTACTGAATATTACCTCCAAATCAAACCAACTGTGTCCACGGCATAAAAGAAATTTTGTCAAATGGTCCCCCAGGACTAGAAGGTTAAGAACCACTGCCTTATACGTTCAAGAAGCTATGCTGCCAAATTGATAATGCACGCGCTAAAATGTGTTTTGTTCGCTCGGACGGGACTACTTAAACTCTCGTCTTGGACATTAACTCGTTCGTCCATCCGCTCGTCGTTGTTGAGAGAATCACACACCTGATCAGTTCATGAAATTCGGTTGGGCCGTAGATAGCGTCAAAAGAAGGGGGTCACTGCATCGAGTTTTTATCTAAGCATATGATAATTACTAAAGCACCTGCGCCTCTATTCTAGGCGGTAAAAACGATATCGTAGTTTGCCTGTTATGGTATTGTTATGACGTCAGCCGCCATTACTGTCAAGAAAATAAGAGCTATCAAAACGTTGACAATTCGATTACAGATCAAATACGATATTGTTTTTACCGTCTTGAACAGAGCCCCTGATTAGAATCCGAGCAAAATGATACGACAGACTAGCATTGTACCGAAAAGTAACTTCTCAAATTGTGAAAGCTTCTCAAGAGAAATTCTTGGAAATTTCTAAGAATATTCTTAAATTTTGTAAGGAAAGAGAACATTCTCAATGCTGTCAAATGTTGCCGATAATATTTTCAGTAATTTCTTGAGAAGATTTCTTAACTTCTGAGAATGTTTTGCAACTTGTACATTGCTACGACAGACCCTTAATTTACTAGTCTGACCATGACAAGTGACAGGTGACAATTTGGTATACATTGCAAAGTTAATGAGTTTATACACCAGGGTGTCTTGTATAAACAACGCAGTGTACATCGAATTGTTGCCTTCTCCGTATCACAACAGATAGTGTATTCCAAATCTATGCATAACGAACAGATTAAAAACTTTCCCTATTCGTTAACATTATATTTTTTTTTAAATCTTTAATTTTCGCCATTATACATGCTCACAATCAAATTCAATGAATATTCTTCCAGTCATTTGCTATTCCAATACAAACCAAAGCATAAAGAGACTTGTGAGTTTGAAGTGACGACTCAAATTTGCATGTTGATTGAAGTTTTTTATAAGGTGTGACAAGGCGGGCTACAGATGTCTGTCCCTGTTACAAATTGAATATGTTAAGCTATTTTTTGTGATGAGCGCTTTTGTACAGTCGCGGAGAAAAGTCGAAGAAGTAATAAAAATATTTTTACTGTAACGTCGTTAAAATCTCTTCAAAATACGAGTTCATTTTAGACTGCGCATTTATTTTATTACATACATACATACATTAAATCACGCCTGTTTCCCAGAGGGGTAGGCAGAGACCACTTCTTTCCACCTGCTACGATCCTGACAAATCTCTTTCGCTTCTTCCACATTCATACATCGAGTCATGCCGCACGTAGGTTTCGAATACTTAAGATTCAGCCTTTTTCCAGTATTTCTCCGATTTGATTCGAAAAAGTACGCCTACGGCGGCCCCTTCCGACCTAGAGGGGTCGCTTTTGCTCAAAAAAATAAAAGTAGCTTAACATATTCAATATGTAATTAAAAAATATATAAGAAAAGAACAGGGGACAATCTCCCACCAATTGACCTAGTCCCAAACTAAGCTCAAGGCTTGTTTTATGGGTACTAGACGACGATAAACATACATAGAGAAATAAATACTTAAATACATAGCAAGCATCCAAGACTCGGAAAAAATACTTTCATCAGTCATCACACCGGGAATTGTATTATACTAGCATAGAGGCATTCCATCTCAGTCCTCAGGATTGGGAAGGCATTTGCGGTCTTAGGATCGCAATCTTCAGATTGTAGTCTTAAGAATACAAATGTCTATGGGTAAATTTCGAAAATCGGCAAAATCGATCGATGACATATCGCGTTAACCACTTTATGTCAACTCCATATATTTCAAGTCGAAAGAAAACAGAAAAAGGCCTACAGAGGCCCTAGACAAGATGCATTCGGCGTTCGTTATCGTTATAAAATGAATACGATTGACGTAAGCTGTCACACGGTTCCGTCGAGCGCCTGCGACAATTCCATACATTTTGTCACTTTTCGAAAATCATTTAAAGCCTGACCAGATAAATAAAAAACCTCTAATGAGACCACTAATACTTTTTTATCTGTGTTCCGTGAATTGCAATAGAAATTAGGGTTTATATAATTTCCGTAATATGGCGAGGCTTTTTTTTCTGGTCAGCCTCACTCGTGCCTTCTCAATGCGCCTTAAAAAAACTCCAACGTAAAGACGTTTATCGTTGACTGTACTCGGTCAGATTCGTAACGCGTCGCGCCCACTGCGATGACTCGTGACTTCAACACACCCCGGAAATCGAACAACGGTAACTGAAGCACTTTAACATAATATAATACATAGGTCCTAACTGTACACGGACTACAAATTAATTTTTACCGTGTCAGTCATTATCGGTGACATTTAGACATTCTATGAGACTAGACAAGTTAACGCTAATGTAAACGACATTCGAAAAAAAAAATGTTTATCGGGTTTTTGTTTTTTAAAATCTTTTTTAATTATTCTCCCACTTCTCATTTAATAAGAAACTATAGAACATTTCAATCTCGCCGCAAGCAACGCCGTGGGAAAGTCATAGTCATATATTTAAACCTAAATATGCTTCGTCATAGTCGCTCAACTATCTTAATCGAAATATCTTGTCGCCACCCTTTAAATATATACCGTTTAGGAGTTCCGGTGGCTATCATCAGTTCCACTTCGCCAAATAGTGCTTTCCAAGAGACAATACACGAATTACAATGAAAAATACCAAAATCGCTATAGGACTATAGGTGTGCCTATAAATTTTGAAGAGTTCCGTCGGTTCCTCATGGACTCCATCATCAAATCTTCATTTTGATAAAAATGAGACCAAACGGGAAGCACCAGCTTTCAAATAAAAAAAGAATCATCAAAATCGGTTCATCCAGTCGAAAATCAAGTCGAACAAACATTTAAAAAAAAACAATACAGACGAATTGAGAACCTCCTCCTTTTTTTGAAGTCGGGTAAAAACTGACAAAACGTATGGACACGTCGTAGGCGCTTGACGCGGCCATCTGACTGCTTACGTCAATCTTATACATTTTGGATAACGACAACGAACGCCGAATGCATCTTGTCTAGAACCTCTGTAGCTTTAGCACGAGCATTTCCATCACGTTTTCAAATCGTCTTTATTATTTGTAAACTTGTTGTTAATTTATCTGTAACATGAACCCTTAAAACAGACTCGCGTCTCATTATCTTACTATTCTACGAAAGTCAATGTCAATTAGGGAATGCAAATTAACTGGTTATTAGCCGTTTTTGTATGAAAATAACCGGTTAAAATCGGTTAAAACCGGTTATTTGCATTCCCTAATGTCAATGTCAATACGGGGTGACTGCGTGGTCGTGATACAAATGATCACGTCTGTGTTCTACCCAGACGTGATCATTTGTGGATGAAAAATTTTCTCTGTGGGACCAACTCTGAAATCAGGAAAAAAAAATCAGCTGCTTCATACATTTTGATCGAGTACGTATTGAACTTTTCTATGAAACAGCTGTTTTTTTTTTCCTGATTTCGGAGTTGGTCCCATAGTGAAAGTTTTTCATATTCGTGGGTAGAACACAGACGTGATCATTTGTATCACGACCACGCAGTCACCCTGTATAGTAAATTTTAGTATCGTAAAACGGGGTAAGCAGTGATAAAGGGGTGAGTAGGGACACAACCTAAAATGAATCATATTAGGGTTATACAAAGAGTCATACTAAGAGCCAAAAAGAATTAATTCCCGTCACTGTACTAGAACGAACTATTCCGTGAAGTTTCTGCTCTTAGTTCATTTAGTACACGCGGAGCAAGAACCGAACAGAGCAGGCCGAGTAGCGAGTGACACTCACAGCTAAGCCGGCCATTCATTCGGTCAAAGGAGCATGAACAGACCAGTTTCTTTCAGTGTATTAGTGTACTAAAAGAACTAAAAGACCGAATTAGTACATTAGAGCGATTGTACTAATTTGGAGCGATCCGCTCAGTGAACGAGCGCGCACAACCCTAAGTCATATGTTACAAATTATAAGACTGAAACTATTCCAACAGACGTAACGTTACTGTCCATTTAATAATCGTTCTTATTTGTAACAAGTTATGACTTATTTTAGGTTGTGTCCCCACTCACCCCGATTTACAGTACCTACTAAATACAGACATGGCGCCTGGTTCCATCGTCATACACAAGACAACGCGCTAACATTCCTTATAAAACGAGCTTCCTCTACACTAATATTATAAAGAGGAAAGATTTGATTCTTTGTTTGTTTGTTTGCATTGAATAGGCTCCGAAACTACTGGACCGATTTGAAAAATTCTTTCACGATTAGTACCCTACATTATCCCTAATTAACATGGCTTTTTTTATTCTTAACAGCTAGTTTTCCACAGCAACAGCTGGTCTGTCCGTTTAGGAACTTACGATACACACGTTAAACTATTGCCACCCATCTTTTTTTGTGGATGAAAAATTCAAATCGT
Organism: Acleris literana; assembly: GCA_946894065.1. Taxonomy (NCBI): domain Eukaryota; kingdom Metazoa; phylum Arthropoda; class Insecta; order Lepidoptera; family Tortricidae; genus Acleris; species Acleris literana. Next base: position 4,344,760 of record OX335688.1, on the reverse strand, counting down.
GATATGATATCCCCTTCATATCTCTGGTAATCTTGAATCGGTATTTAAAGTTGCGACATCTCAAAGCCGTTCTACAGCTTCTGGTATATGACCATATACTGTATGAGCTATAGGGTCATACCGATTTGGTGAAACAGGTTTTTATATGACCTTAAAAAAATATTTTTCTATGTTGTCACGGGATTGTTGAGACACTTGCCACTGTTCGCATTTGGCCATGTTATGCAAGTCGGGTTTAGTCGGTTATACTTTTCTCTACACATGATAATGTCACACGAATTGAACTAGCCCCATGCTTTTTTTTTATAATAGTGGGTTTGCGTTTGACCTTAGTCTCACCTGGGGCGCGTTTTATAAAGCTACAAGTTACAATTTTACAGGTCTAAACCGGCAACACATGCTACAATGGCTGGTCGTCATTGGTCGAGGTTGTGTCAAATGGAAACTTGTAACCTGTAAATTGTAATTTGTAGCTTTATAAAACAGGCCCCTGATGTTAACCGACGACGAGGTCGAAGGTGTACGTTCACGCTTACCCAAATAATAACGGCTCTAGGCTTGTACTATGGGTACTAGACGTGATAGAAAACATCCATAACTCAGGATCAAATATTCACGCTCATCACAAATATCGCCATGAACGAACCTTGGGACTGTTTGTTTCGTAGACAGGGTGCAATGGCAACTCACCAGACTAAACGTCTCGTCAAAAATATTTGTCGAAAATACACAATTATTAAAGCGCAGCGAAAAAATCTCAACAGGAACTCCATTTGAAATTCATAATATGGCTTCTCTCTGATGCCTATATTAGCTCCTACCTAACTGTATTTCTAATTGAACAAAAAATCGTCAATTCCATCCACGTGGCTGCTCTAATCCAATTCATACATTAAAAAAATGGTGAATGAACTGACATTACATTTGACTCGATCGTTTTTGCGGTCAACGACAACGCAATCCGTTCAGTTTTGACACTTAACCATTTATCATAAATCACGATTCAAGTATCAAGACTAATATCCATAACTAACCACTTCGAATTTGAACATTACGAAGACGTACTAAAGGTTTAAATTGGATTGATTCTTGTTCAAAGTTACGTCTTTCTTTTTAAAGTTATCGATCGATGTGATCGACTAGTACGCACAATTATATTTCAAACTATACTAATCTGAAATCAAAAAATCTAAAGCTCTTATTACGTGGGTGTAAAGACTAATTTTGAAGAGGTTATACTTTTTGACAGCAACGTGTGGTATAACTGGTCTTCATTCACAATATAAACTTGTTTTTGTTGATGAAACTTGTGTGCCGTTTGCTGAATAATTCTTTTTCCGGTATGTGTCACTTGTAAAGATTATAACTGACAAATATGAGCGAGTTTTATGCTACATAATGGACAATGCACGTCCTAAAATGTTGTTTGTACGCTCTGACGGGACAACTTAAACTCGCCGGTTTATAATTCGTCTGTTAAAAAGCGAGTTTGTTTTGGAGAATCACTTACAAGATATAGGGTGATGGAACCAGTAATGGACAAGGCACCAATAATGGACACTTGATTCTTATTTTACAGAAGATAAGGGTTATTCATTTGTTTTGCAACAATCAATTTAGGACCGTATGAAATTTGAATTAAGAGTGAAGTGTCCATTACTGGTGCCGTCACCCTACCTAAAAACATCAAAAATGACATGAGATAAAAAATATCCCTATATTATTTTGATATTGTAACATGTGTCGCAACTAGCATTGTACCGAAAAGTAACTTCTCAAATTGTGAAAGTTTCATATGAGAAATTCTCGGAAATTTCTAAGAATATTCTTTAATTTTGTATGGAAAGAGAACATTTTCAATGCTCTCAAATGTTTCCGATAATATTCTCAGTAATTTCTTGAGAAAATTTCTTAACTTCTGAGGATGTTCTGCAACATGTGCATTACTAGTCGCAACGCAGTACGTTTCAAAATATCAAAATATTGTAAGTTGTAGTTGTAGACGTTTAATTGTAGTATTTAGATGATTATGTGACACCTATTATTTTATCATTAGACAGAATTTTCATTTCAACGAAACGCTTTCCTCGACGTATTTTTTTTTTGTAATCACTAGTCTAACCTGCGTAATGAATATTTAAAATATCCCGAAAACATCATAAATTCAGCAGAAAATAGCGTTCGATAAAGTGAAATTCGATTAAATGATGAGTTACCGGTAAACCCATTATATATGAATTGGTATCCGTCTAATAAAAAATAAGTTCATTATGGTATAAATAACCATAAATTGGAGTGTCCTCTGCATTCGCGGTTGATTTCACACGGTGTAAAGAATCGCATCGGAACGTGCTACAGGACGATTTCAATACACATCCTATTATATTAAAAAACATTAATTTAACATTAATAAGTGAAAACACTTTGAAGGATAGGTTTGTGGTTAAAAAAGACGAGATGGCTAATTATGATGTGATTATGCTGCAGATGAATTCATTTAACATGCTAATCTAATTTAAATTTGCCTATAAATTCGCTAGTTTTCTTAAACACACGTTTTGTATCTTTTAGGAAACTTATGTACTTATTATTTCGGAAAAAATATTTTTTTGTGTTGGAGCGCTTGTCAAATAGATGTTAGACACTTAGTTGGACAAATGTAATATTAGTATACTCTCTATTTTATCAAGGTAGAGAGTGATGGCACGCGTTTAATAAAGGCGACATAAAATTGTATGAACTATTGTGCGAATGGGCATGTATTTATTATAATAGAATAAGTTTGATTGTTCTTGAAAAAAACAGGACAACCTAGATACTATAAGAAGTATGTCTTAAGAAACCACTTAATAGGAACAAATGGCAGAAAAAAGGCATCTACACAGCAGTGGGACTCTTAAGCTAGAAAAAGAAACTCTTTAAGAATCACGCTGTATTGGGGCGGGTCGGAGTTTAGGTGCGCCGGCGGCGGACCGTGACGGACAACTTCCAAATACTATTAAATACATCGTAATCAACGGATTTTAGCCCGAAAATTTAGGTATTATTTAGATATCGCGAAAAACTTGCAGCTTTGAAACTACGTGCTATTATTGTATTAGGTAGGTTTCAAAATTATATAAGTAAAAAAATCCTGATATTATTTTAATACCTATGCTGCTATCAGAAACTACTTCTGGGACAAGTTTTTGCTGAGAACAGATGGTTTTTTGCACAACTATCATCTGCTTTATCTATGGGTAGACAACGTTAACTTTTCCTATTTCCACCTTCCCACTCCATCTCAGCTCCACCTAATCTGTTGTCGGCCGAAGTACTCGTATGTTCGGGCGTCGTCGTCCAAACTCGGCCGATCGAATCAAACGTCGAAAGGAACGAGAGCGCCTACACTGCTACCGTATACCGTGTACCGGTAGCAGTGTAGGCGCTCTCGTTCCTTTACATACGTTTGATTCGATCGCCCGAGTTCGGACGACAACGCCCGAACATACTTTGGCCGACAACGGACCGTACCATAAGACTTAGTTAATAAAAATGTATTGACATTGCCTTCTTATTAGCTTATATATATATATATATATATATACACACACACAGGGTGTCCGGGATATAGTGGACTACCTTACAGGGCTGGATAGCTCAGCTCAGGAGTATTTGAAATATGATAATTCATGTTTAGTAAAAGTCGCATGGAAAAGGAGGTATCTTAATTTTACAAAATTTTGGAAATGCTGCCCCCTTGTTCGCCATTTTTAAAGCCACGACCACAGTTATTAGATTTTTCAGATTCGTTTGCTGTGAAAGAAAGCTGATTAAATTTGCTTTAAGACTCTTACAACAAGATTCACAAATATATCGCTTTTTTTTTAATTTTCAAGTCAAATATTAAGTTTAGAAATCTGAGTTTCTCTTACGGCAAGTTTGATATCGCATGGTTTAAAAAAATGTATAAAAACCTGTAGTGCTGCTTTCTTAAAAATTTGCCCGTTTAATGGAGATTCTAAAATGGTATCAGAATTGAGATTATTAATTTTAGCAGCGAAGTTATTATTAAGTATATCCAACAAAGACTGAATTCTATCAAACTATCGAATTTAAAAAACGACTTTTGCTTGCGTTTAAAATCAAATTGACTAGTTTTAAATGTTTTAAAAGACAATTTACGTGAAAGTGAAATACAATAGCAGCTAATTTCTGCCATAACGATAGTAATCCAAAATTCAATTTCCATAATCGTTTGTTCTATATTGATGATGTGATATATTTTCTATCGACCTAATAGGCTATTGTCGTAGTATTGCCTTTTATCGTAGTTTTGTAGCATTTCACCTTCAGGTAAACTGTCTTTTAAAAGATTTAAAACCAGTTATCTTCATTTTAAACGGAAGCAAAAGTTGTTTTTTAAATTCGATAATTTAATAGAATTTAGTCTTTCTTGGACAAACTTAATAATAACTTCGCTGTTGTAATGAATAATCTCAATTGTGATATTATTTTAGAATCTCCATTAAACGGGCAAAGTTTTAAGAACTACAGGTTTTGATAAAAAAAAATTAAACCGTGCGATGTCAAACTTGCCGGAAGAGAAACTCAGATTTCTAAACTTAATATTTGACCCGAAAATTAAAAAAAGCTGCGAGATATTTATGAATCTCGTTGTAAGAGTCTTAAAGAAAATTTAATCAGCTTTCTTTTACAGCAAACGAAACTGAAAAATTCTAATAACTGTGGTCGTGGCATTTGAAAAGTTGAGATATCTCCTTTTCCATGCGACTTTTACTAAACATGAATTATCATATTTTCAACACTCCTGAGCTGAGCTATCCAGCCCTGTAAGGTAGTCCACTATATGCCGGACACCCTGTATATCGTTTGACATGTTATCGTATTCAACGTTATGATAGCTCTTATTTACTTGACGGTAATGGCAGTTGAGTTAAAAAAATCTCGAAAGCAATCTGGTTTTACCGAGTAGTATAAGCCCCAGTAGTCGTTTGAAAACATACCTATTTACCTATTCAAGTACCCTTGAATAGAATAGACAATGAATTTGTATGACAAACCAGACTGCGCGGTTCCTCATTCATATTCTCATACACACTAGAATACCAACATACTCCATAGCAGCGTAGCACTACCTACCAAAGGCGAGTTCACTGATTTTGCTTTACTTTACGTAGCATTTATTGAGCCCAGTGATGCAGGAACTAGTGCACTTTTCAATGTGTACCTAATTTTGACCTTTTATCTGTCATTGAGAATTGTGCAAAATCGGCTTTAGTAACTAGGTCCGGTGAGCGCCAGTCGAAGTGTGGCTGTATTTTTTCCAGATGCTAGTTCGTTGCTCGAACCACGCCCCGCAACCTTTATTGCTAGCATCGCTCTTTAACTAAATCAGTGCAGAGCTACAGATCACATAGTTATCACAGGCTAACAGACCTAAGGCTTAGAGACCATGCAGTGTAAACGGCAATCGCGGGTGGCTATATTTTTTGCCAGAAACTAGTTCATTGCTCGACTCACTCCCGCAACCTTCATCGCTAGCATCGCTCTTTAACAAAATCTGTGCAGAGGCACGGATCACATACTGTCAGAGGCTAAGACCAGGTCGGGTGAGCGGGGCGGTCGCGGGTGGCCGAGCACGGTAATGGCGCGCCGCGACCCGTATCGCAACGGGGAGCGCCGCTAATTAATATGGAGAAATGACCAAGAGGTTGATGAATCTCGGAGCGTACACGTTTCTGTGAGGTCAGTAGTCGAGCTAGATGGAGATTTTGTTAAAGAAAACCATATTAAAAAAATATTTAAAAATCAGTGAACCACTCATGAAAATTTAAATGGGACCACTGCTGAAAATAAGAATCAGTCGAATATTGGCAGGAAATCCAACAAACCAATTGAGAATCTCCTCCTATTTTGACCACGGTTAACAAAAAGAAAGTTTATTTGAGTTGACGTACTTTGAATAAAATAGCTACTTAAATATATACTAGTATATCAATAGAAGCTGATGGTAACAGGTAGCAATGTCTTCTTCTAGCAATGCAATCTTAGTTAAAATCAAGACGTTAGGATACATGGTTATGCTCGTATGCAATCAAGACCGTATACAATCACTTTTTAATTTACAGCCTTTAAGGAGGGTTTTCAATTAAAAAAGTAGCTAAAAAGTGCTTTTACCAATCTTTCAATTTAATCGCTAGGGATCGTCATATCTAGTTGCTCTGTTTACCTACTGTGACCTACGCAATTAGCGGTCCCGGTTTCTATGGGTAACGCGAAATATTTCTGTAATGAGTATGAATATTTATTTCTAAATTTATATTTTTAGGCATTTGAGTATTTGTTTATTTAAATAAGTAGACGGCTTTGATAATTTGTGTAAGATCGACCTTTGAAGTTTATTGACCAATTTGACCAATGGAGAATCTTTGCAAATCATGAAGACATCTCTATGGTCTGGCAATCTTGAAAGATACAGAATATGCTGTTTGAGATGACTGTTTTCTCGTATATTTTTGAGTTTAAAATGTACTAAATATTTTGCACAAGCAGTATTCTATTTTGCACAGCAGCAGTATCCAAAGATCGCGTAAAGGCTTGAGCTTGGATCCTAATAAAATCACAGATTGCTTTCTTAGGGTATCATTCTGGGTTCCTAGTGAAAAAGGGTACCGTAAGTCGATTTAACTTGTACTAGAAAAGGGCAGATACATAGACGGTGTACACTAGACTTACACCCTTTTTCACTTGATCTTCAGGAGAGTTTTACCTACCCGTTTTCATTAGGAGCCCAGAATTACACCGCTCCACTTTCAAATCAAAAATAGAATACCTAGAATTGAAACCCGTTTAAAAAGCCATGAACCGTTAGAATTCGAACCATAGATCCTTTGAATTTCGAATGTAACGCACCAACGCCTCTCGGATGTATCGAGTTGCGAAAATGGAACGGATATTGCTCGTTCCTCTCGCCGCCATTCTGTTCGAAATTTGAATTTTGCCGGTTAACTGGTCGCTTCCGGTCAAACGCTTTGTTTTCTGTTGCAACGTCTGGGCTTTTGGGTGTTTAATTGTGACGTATATTTGGCAATATTAAGAAAGTACACTGATTGAAGTCTTGAAGTTACCCTCAAAAAGTAGCAGTGTTTGGCAATGTTAGTTTGATCTTTGCTGGTTGAAATTGTCATTGCAAGTGTATGACAGTACGACAACGAAAATGTTAAGCACTTTAGTGCGTTGTCATAGTAAACTTCAAACAGAACATCAAATGACAGACATGAGAATGACATTGACATTCACAATGACAAGGTTCTAAGTATGCTCAACATTTTTATTGGGTGACTGTACGGCAGATATCGTATTCTTTCTTACCATGTAACAATCAAAACCCAGTTATTTGCATTCAACTGTATGTAAACTTTGTACATGTCTCTTCAATGCTACTTTTTTCTCATTCTCCTCAATCTCCAAAAATAGGTCTATTAAAAGGTTAAGTTCACCTTTGTGCACCCCTAGTAGGTAAGCATGTATTTTGTTATCCATTTAGAAAAAAAAATACGTACATACATTACATGTACACTCTAATTTGCTACGCCTTGCCCAAATAACAGTTCCCATTCCACTACTGGCATCACGACGGGTCAGGGATTTCCCTCATGAATTCAATAGCCATTTTAAATGTTTCTCGTTACCTAATTAGTTTCATTTCGCGACAGCTTTCTCTAATTAACTCTTATGATGCTTCAACACGAACTTTGCTTTTTATACGAACTTTTAACGAATCATCACTTTAAGTTTGAAGAATTTGTACACATTTTAGCGCGTGCATTCTCAATTAGGCAGCAGGGCTTCTGTCGATAAGATCGAACGTATAAGGCTGCCTAATTGAGAATGCACGCGCTATAATTTGTTTGGTGCGCTCTGACGGGACAACTCAAACTCGCCGGTGTGGCGCGTTCACTCGTTCACTCGTTCGACCGACCGAGCGCCGTTTTTAAGAGAATAACAACCCTGAATACCGCGTAGTGTAATACGCCCTTATCATAGAAGGATTCCGCGTTAATATTCAGGGTTAGTGCATTTGCAGCTTTGGGATTGCAGTCTTGGGATTTCAAATGTCTATGGGAATCAGTACTTAGAATTATGCGGCCTGTGGGCTCTTTTGAGTTCTGCATGGCATAAACAATGAACATATCTCTTTAGCGTTACAGTCTTAAAATGATAAATTATTATACTTACTGTAATAATAATCATTATTATATTCTAATTTTATTTACCTTATTATTCCGTGGGAATATTAGGAAATGTCACAATTTCTCAGCGGACTATATTAATGTAATTGGGAGTAATTTATTTTTAATTTGTTGTGCGTCGGGGAATCAAAGCTGCATTATGTGGGCCGTCGACTGTGACGGCTGAGACATTCGGTTTATATGTACAGTCAACATCATAAATAAGTGATCATTTATGTACCTTGTCACTTTAACGTCGTGTTTAAAATGTCATACAAAATTGTGAAACGATTGAAAACGACAAGGTACATAAATGATCACTTATTTATGCTGTTGACTGTACCTAATATCCTACTAATATTATAAATGCGAAAGTTTTAGTGTGTTTATTTGTTTCTCCTTCACGCTACAACGGCTGGACGGATTTGGATGAAATTTGAAATGGAGATAGCTTATAATATCCTGGATTAGCACATAGGTTACTTTTCATCCTGGGAAATTAAAAAGTTCCCGATGGAATAACGTTAATCAAAATTTACGCGGACGAAGTCGCGGGCAAAAGTTAGTATTTAAATATATCAAACGCTCATTTCCATACCTTCTATTTACCAAAATTCCAAAATGGCATTTTATATCTTTCTTATATATAATGGTAATGGACATTTGTATTTTTTTGACGTTTTCCCCTAATTAAAATAAATTATATTTTACGTTAAAATAAACCGCTAAAGCTCCTGGTGTATATCCTGAATATGTGATTATTATTTTATTTTGTTTTCAGGTAAGCCAAATAAATTATATTGCTGTGGAGGTGGAGAACGGTAACTACGTTATTATTTGAATTTCAACTACAAATTAACAGTTTTTTAATATGAAATACAACAAGCAATTTTTTTACAGCCCAGATTTTTTTTTAATTTGCTTCTAGAGTCTGTCAAGCGTGTCATGACCCATGAAAAAAAAAGCAATTGAAAAAAATACAGGTGTCAACATTGTTAAACTAATGATAGGTACTAGATTTTTTTGCTTAAAATAATGTTTTTTATGATGTACTAGCGACTCGCCCTCGCTTCGATTTGGTTTACGAGAGTTTTCTGTAACACCCATACATAATCCAGAACGATTATACATAGAACCTTCCTCTTGAATCACTCTACGTCAGTGATACTACAATACCTCGTAACTAACAAATTAAATAACTTGCAAAATACACCTTAGCAAGTAAGTCAGTAAGGTACACTTTGCAACTTATCGAATTTGTTAGTTACGCGGTATTGGATGATCACCGACGTCTATCTATTGATGACAACCGCAACCTCGTAAAGCCCTCCATACTACAAACAGGGAGTTTTTTGTAATTGGGACTTTGAATCTACCGTCAAGGCAATAAAGTTCAATTACGTTTGTTCGATAATGCCATTTTCAGTTTATGAACATAGGAAAATAAACCTTATTCTTATTGTAACACAGTTCAAATTAAATTGCCTTGATTATGTACATCCTATGGCACCCTGGGCCATATGAGGATACTGGAAAAACGGCGAGAAGCGACTTAGTTTTAAACTATGTAAAGATTACTAACCCGTAACATTTATGTAAAACACCACAGAATAAGAACATATAGCATAGAAACCGGACTATAAGACGTGCTATGCGTCAGCTATGTTTCTCTACTTTTTAGATTACGTATTACATGAGAAAAAATGAAACAAAAAGTACACTCAAAAAAATGAGAGCCAACAAAGAGAGATTTTCACTTAGTTGACATAAAATGAATACATTAGTTAAGATATTAGTTATATAAACCAAAACTGATAGTAACAAACAGCAATTTCTTTAGTGATTCAACTAACATCTTAGTTGATGTATCTAACGTCTTAGTTGGTGTATCTATCGTCTAGTTAGGCTCGTATGGGATCAAGACGCTTGTGCGCAACAATCACAATCTTGTTACAAGCGACCAATTTTTTTTTTTTGTGTAGGCTGTTTTTTCTTGTTTAACTGTCATTGTCACAAGGGTTTACACAGGGACTTCTTTGACCTTCCTATAGGAAGGATTTGTCTTTCCTTGTCTATAGGTCCAAATACTATAGGTGCTTATAGGTCCAAATCACGCCTTACTTGTGACGATGTACCAAATAACGAAAGAACAGCTATAGATTCATCTCTTTCCAACTCACTATGAAAACCATAAGTAAAAAGAAGTGAACCATAATGTATTTTCTGCTTATTTAGTACCGTTTCTATGCCTTTAGTCTTTTGTGTAAAACACCGACATACAATTATCCGTTTGACAGATCGTAGTGTTGCCATTTTAAGAAATCAGCTAAACGGTCGGATTCACTCGCTTGACAGCCTCTATGAAGTAGCATTTGCAAATTTAAACACGTCCGCCAAGTAGCTGGCGAAAAAATTCAATTAACTAACATCTACACTTTTTAAAGTGGCCGGAACTAGAAACCTTTACTCAGAGCTATGAAATATTCCTTCGTCTTCTTCCTCGGTCCCTCTCTTCTGAGGATAGCGACCACAATGATATATTTCTCCAATCTGCGATCGTTTACTGAGTGGAACGCCACAAGTTACCGCCCACTGCTTTATTAATAACGTCACGCCTAGACAAGATGCATAACGCTACCGTTAGTGATTTTCGGAAACTGACTAAGTGTACTGCGATTGATTCACGGTAAAGTTAGTATGCAAAGCATCTTCTCTAAGCGCTAGTACTACTACTAAATAAATGATAACACAGGCAATGAAATCCTTGGATACGATCAAGTTACTCGTAGCATGCATGCATACCAATTTTCTTATTATATTATACCCATTTTATTACTGAAAAACTTCAATGATAAAAAAGTATACTAAGAGTTTCATCCTTGATTGAGCTGGGGTGTAATTCTCTTACTGATGTGTCAAAGGAAACTTTCCAAAATTGCGGAACACTTCATGTAGGAAAATTTCAGAAACTTCTCACAATTTTGTATGGGGATTTAAACTTTCCGTTTCTTAAATTTAAATTTCCTATATTTATAGTGAAAGTTTCCGGAAATTTCTTAGAACTTTTCCAACTTTTTGAAAACTTTCCGCAACTTGCACATCAGTAAATTCTCCCAAAAACGACGGACGGACGGACGAACCAGTGATTGTCCAAGCGGCGAGCTTAAGTAGTCCCGTTAGAGTGAACAAAACACATTTTAGCGCGTGTATTCAATTTGGCAGCATGACTTCTCGAACGCATAAGGCTGCCTATTTGAGAATGCACGCGCTAAAATGTGTTTTTTTCGCTCGGACGGGACTTCTTAAACTCGCCGTTGCGCTTTCGCTCGTTCGTCCGACCAACCGCCGTTTTTAAGAGCATAACACCCCTGTATCGAAGTACCATTCGATCTAGACACGCGTCAACATGTAGATTACACTACGCAACGGCTTAAGTTATTCTCCACTAGCCATTCCTCGGCAAGATCTTAAAATAATACGGCTGGTTGTACACTTCTGTTCTCAAACTAACCACCAAGATGCTAAACCCGCCCGCTAGATGGCGCGATAAGCCCCAATGGCGTACAATTAATACACTTATCTCTTCTAATTAACGATTGCGACCTAGAATCTTAAATGAGACTGAGGCAAGATCCGCGGTTACGCCTCAGACACGCATCGTTGGTGCATGGGGTATGACCTGTTTATCTTTTGCTAGCGACCTGAGTCTCTATTCTAGGCGGTAAAAACCACATCGTCTTTGAAATGTTATGGTATTGTTTTTGACGGTTCTATATTGACTGCAATAATTATTTTTAGTCATATTGTGCTTTAGATCATAATCATCGCAAGTCATAACGTATTTTTTAAAGAAACTGTAACTTTTTCAGGATTTTTATAAATCAAACCTAACCTAACCTAGCCTTGTCTACACGTTAGATATTTCAGAACTTCTGAAAATTTTACAGTTACAGCGATGTAAAAAAATATGACTATCAATAATTATGTCTACAATGACATTATGACCAATAAAATTATAGAAAGCGAAGGGCTCCCGTTTTTCACTCGGCCGCCATTATTGTCAAGTAAATAAGATCTATCAAAACGTTGACAATACGATAACAGGTCATAAACGATATGGTTTTTACCGCCTAGAATATCAGTCCTGCCCTTGAGTGAGTTCTATGCACTATATAAGAGTACTTTTAGATAAAGTTCTCATAATGATGGTTAAAAAACGGCATGTATTTCCATTGCATAGGTTAAAAGAATTTAGCGCTCCGACAAACAGAATTAGCTACTTTATCTTATCTTATCTTACAGATGGGCCCTTTCGGATAGACTTCGACCCTTTAGGATCTTATGTGCAATCACCCTCTTACACACTCAGCTGTTCGAATGTGCAGGTTTCCTCGCGATGTTTTTCATTCACCGTAAGAGCATCGGGTGATGCACTTAAGTTAGAAAAACTCATTGGTACATGGTGCCCACGGGGCTTCGAACTCGGCACCTTACGATCACGAGTCGAACCCCTAAGCCAGCCACCGACGCTCTCATTAACTTCTTTACTTTGATTCTTACTTAATGATAGGTACTTATTATTTAATTAAGGATAGGTTAAAACTCGAACGCTACCCTTACTATAAAACGAAAACACAAAAACGAGTTTGTCTGTGTATTTATTCATTTAATAGCTCAAGTAGTGGTTTTTTTCCTCATTAACTAATATTCGAAATGTGAAGTTTTGTATAGGGATAGTTTTTATCCCGGAGAAGGTCATAGGCTACTGACACCCGTATTCACAAACAATACTTAAGGGATCCTTCACTGAGTAAACGCTCTGCGTTCAATACAGCTTTGTGATTGGTCCTTTTTGACCGACCTTTTGTTTACGAGACGATTTGAACTACCCAGCACGGCTAGCACAAGTTGCCCGCGACTTGTTTATCGCTCGGATCTCCCTTATGATCTAGTCAGGAACGATAAAGTCGCACTGAGCGACAAGCGAGAAAATACAACTTGTGCTACCCGTGCTGTGCGTTCGTGAGCACTGTGAGACCTCATAGTAACGTTTGTGAATGTACCTATTCATTTTGGGTGTGAGTCGGTTAAAAATGAAACGTTTTTGTTTTGACAACTGAATGTTTATAAAACTACAACTTTGAACTTACAATTATATATTATACGTATTTACATAATTTCGGCACATTTAAATGTTTCTTATAAATCAACAAATCATAACTTTTTCAGTTGTATTTGTTGACATGTAACAAAAACATCATTAGAATTAAACCTAGCTGGCAGATTGACTCGGTCGCCTTGGTCTGACGAGGAAAAACTGAAATTTTCTCGTCAAGTTGGCAGCACCGGTTTTTGCTCGTTTCAGGGTCGAAACAATTACACTGTCGTGATTGAAACACATTACAACTAGACGTTGTTCAATGTGTAAAATATTTATTACTTACTAATTAATGTGCGCAGCTATCGTTAAGGTTTAAGCGTCATTTTTGCTTAACAGTTAAATAATGATTATTTTTTTAACCTTGGGCGTGAAGTGTATCATTCCAGACCCTTGTCACTCAAGTAATACAGAAAGAGAAATCCAAAAGATCATTTTAACCTCGTGCCATGCGCTCCAAAATGATTTTTTATTTTACAATTTTGATGTCACAACTTACTATAAAGAAAATAAATAATAACTACCCATCTATAACTTTTACTACTGTCTCTAACACTCTAATAGCCTTCGAGATGCCATCAGTATAACAAATTGATATCAGGATTCAGTTGCCCAACTATTGCGGAATACTTAACGAGCGAGTGGGCGAACATACACACATAATACGAATATGTCCGTCCGTCCGTCAATTAATCATAATGCTTCTTGCATTTTATTGTTTTAAGAGCCTGGCGTATTCATTAAACATATGAGTAATGTCTAATTTCAAGATTTTCATTGGGTGTGTGGGTAGTAAAGGTTAGATGAGCTAAAACGTGGAGTGTGTGCTTATTTAATAGTACATTATTGCCTAGGCATGGAAGTAGGCAATTGCGGGCCGAGTATTGGATTAAACGGACGAGCTTGCGAGTCCGTTTAAAAATACGAAGCCTGCAATTGCTGTTCCTGCCGAGGCAAATATAGTGCTTTTCTCAAAAATCGCAAGAAAAAATTTGTGTTGGAGTCAAATCTTCATCGCTTGAACTCATTTTTTGAATTGCATACAAACAGAAACTTCATGTGAAAAAACCATCACTCCTTACCGCCTTTTTGTTTATGACAAGGAGAAACGCAATTGTTGTTTTAAAAAAAACATAAGCTATTCCAGGAACAAATAAAAAAGTTATGTTTCGAGTAAAATTTGGATGTATAAGACTTGTGCCCTCATTTTATTATGGCCCTTTTCACTTTTTAAAAAGTTACAAGCTAGATAGTAATGGAATTTGTATGCAACATTGCGGGCTTGTGTAGTGAGGACGCAATGTTTTTTTTTTAAATTTGAGAACTGTCAGTAAACTATATACTTCGCGTCTCAATATGTAGATAGGAATGTCAACATTTCCCGACATTTTTGAGAAATAATTATATTACAGATAATTATTATGTATAAGATGTTTCAAATTATGGCGGTTAATTTCAGTATTCATTTTGAAGCACCAGCTGATTTGTTTTTTTTTTAGATTGCTCTTTCAAAAAGTCAGTTTCCCGTAATCATAACTAAATCACCAGTTCACCATGGTTATTAACAGCATAAGGCCCAGTTTGCAATAGGATGGACATTATCAATGCAATTTAATTTCACCTGTATTGCAATAGAAATAAAGTTTATTTTCCTTTCTTCATAAATTGATAATAGCATTATCGAACAAACGTAATTGAACTATATTGCCTTGGTGGTAGATTCAAAGTCCCACTCACAAAAAACTGGCTTTTTGTAGTACGGTGGTGTTGTATCATTTCATCGAATTTCATTTCATAGTCTTGTCTTTTAAATAGGTTTAAAATATTTTATTTAAAGAATCTAAAGCTACCTATCAGTAGCTTCTTACACATAGACTACAGCATGTTTGATTTATAAAAGACATCCACAACATCTCACTATAACACTCGTTCACCGACAACCATTCGTCATTCGTGTTTATTAAAAACACGTAGACAATCGATGACTTATAATTAATTGGGCATTACCTTCGTTTTTTCCTTTTCTTTCTTTGATAAAGAACCTGCCCCTTTCGCTCTAATACTATATTGGTATTATACTCGGTAATACTATATTGCTTTTGAAATGCTATCGTATCGTCAACGTTATAATAGCTCTTATTTACTTGACAGTAACGGCGGCGAAGTTAAAAACAAGACTATAGCATGTTCCTCTGTTCGTATTTCCAAGACAAAAGTAATGAGTCCCAAGGTTCCAACACGGTGGGTCTACGTTAACTAGCGGAGATCCCGTCGCCATCTTCCGACTTTATTATTTACTTAGCTCTTATTTTCATCGGGTCCACATTTGAGCCCATTACGTTAATGGAAACTGGTCCAAAATTGACTTGCAAGATTTAAACTAAACAAACATAAATAAATACTTGTAAAAACGGAGATGACGACGAACGAACCTTCAGTACTTAGTAGGCTACTGAAGGTTTTAGCCACTGAGCAAAAAAAAAGTGATAAGATTATCTACTTTTAAAGTTTTAAATGGTTGGTCTTGCAATGGCCTCCTTTTGGCCAAGGTGTCTGATCCTGCGTGTGCATTGCATCTCCTTTTAGCTAGAAAATACTTTGCAATTTTGCCATTACTTGCAATATGGCCTGTTCTAGAAAACTTTAAGGTCAAAGGATTTTCAAAGATAAAGTTTGTTGCGAAATTACATTATTGAAACCAAGCTGGATTATTAATTTAAAAAATCTACCTGTATATTGTAAATACAGAGTGTTTTCAGGGAACCGTACAAAAAATGAAAAAACTGAACCCTTATAGGATCACTCGTGGGTCTGTCTGTCCGTCTGTCTGTCGCAGCCAATTTCCTCCGAAACTACGAAACCGATTGAGTTACAATTTGGTACACATATGTAAATTGATGACCCAAACACAGATGTGCAAAATTTTTTTTTTTTAAAACGGTCGTTTTCGGGGGATAAATTAGGAAATTAAAAAAAAAGGTTTGCAAAGCTTACTGTGTCATACATCAAATGAAAGGGCTCGTTATGAGGATTTCAAATATATTTTTGTTATTATTGTAAAATAAATGGGTTTGATTTTATTCATGAAAGAAGACGAAAATTGACCATTCCCCCTGATTCTCCGAAACGACTGAGCCTAAAATTTTGAAAAAAATACAAAATATAGTTCATTGCTTGTAGGTTACAGAAAAACCTATAAGAAATCTATCAAAAAATAAATAAATAAATTACGTATGTACGGAACCCTCTCCACGTCAGTCCGCAGTTTTTTTTACGTGATTGATAGTATACTCCGTTTGTTTAGGTACTTAAAAAAATGTAAACAAAACAACCACGTGATATAGTTCGTCAGCCAATAGAAGCAGAACACTGATACGTCAAAGTGCGATAAAACAGTTTTGATTGGCTATTTAACAATGCCACGTTGTTTGAATTGTTTACATTTTTTTAAGTATAGTTAGTCTCATAGTACATGTCTGTAACTAGTTTAGCATGGCTCGGTCAATTATACCCTTGGTTACATACATCCATCATCCACCTTCCATTCACCATACGACACGGCATGAGGCAAGAAGTTTCGACACAACATACCGTAAGTTTTCCTTTTTTCGTGAGAATATAACGTTTTCACTGCCAACACAATGCATGGTTGGTATAGAAAATTACATAGCTCACAATGCAGTCGACGTGAGCCCTAATGTCAAGATATAAGAGTTGTTTTTGATTGAGTTTTGTGGGTTGCATGTTGGGTTGAATGATGTTATCATATTAACGGTGTGTCGAGTAATTATATGTGTTGGAATTAAATACGTTTACTGCTGATTTGTTAAATAAAGGGTCAATAAACTTAAGAAGAAAACTTAATTTTCATAAAACTATCTATTTTAATTTTTAATTTCCCTTACAGGCTTAAACGTAATTCAGTCTGTTGTTTGTTTATTAATTACTCCTCCTATATACCCGCGATGTTGTTTACAATTACTGTCAAGTACTTAAACATATTACGACATTTTATAGCTTTAGATGTTAGTATGTTGATGATACACAGTATTTTTTTAAATCAACAACACCCTGTATTTCAAAACAATATGGTGTTAAATTAAAACTACGTCTACTATCGTAACTATTTTTCAATTTTAAACTTATTTAACACACTAAAATCACGTGTTCCCGTCGCAGCGGAAATCGCGTCAGGTGTTCGCGCCGCTTAGTATTCAGGACGCGCGTGTACACTCGGCTTTACTTTGATAGATAGAGTTATTATATATTTGATTTACTCTGTATTTTACTAGCGACATCTAGTGTCAAACGAATTAATGTTAGCGCCATCTGTTGATAGAAACCATCTTTATGTTGTGATCTATCTAAGATAGCCAGTGAAACTACTAGCATAAGTAGAGGCATGTCAAATGAGGCGTCAGGGATGTCAACGAGTTCTAAATCTTTAGATTGCATATTATGTGCAATGGCCTCAGAGCGAACTTACCATCAGGGGCACGTTTTATAAAGCTACAAGTAACAATTTTACAGGTCTACACTAGCAACATTGCTCAAATGGCTGGGGCACGTATTATAAAGCTACAAGTAACAATTTTACAGGTCTAAACTGGCAACACTGCTCAAATGGCTGGGGCACGTTTTATAAAGCTACAAGTTACAATTTTACCGGTCTAAACTGGCAACACTGCTCAAATGGCTGGTCGTCATTGGTCGAGGTTATGTCAAATGGAAACTTGTAACCTGTAAATTGTAATTTGTAGCTTTATAAAACAGGCCCCTGGTCGTCGTTGTTCGAGGTTGTGTCAAATGGAAACTTGTAATCTGTAAATTGTAATTTGTAGCTTTATAAAACAGGCCCCAGGTGGCTTGTGTGCTGAAAACACGACAATATCTCTCGCCTTATTTAAAATTTACATTATTTTGTGTTTTTAGGACGTGTAATGAAATTGTTACCAGCAATTATTTCTTGACCCTTATCAAGCAAAGTTCCAAGCAGTAAAAATAACATAGATATGTAACTGCTATAGTGTTGTCCCTTTCTCTGCCTGTAACTTGGTAGTTCTGATAGTTAATACGGCATTTGTGCAGCTGTGAGCATTACAAGGCGGTACGTATGACTTTGGCATAGGCAAGGCCAGGCGAGGCCTAAATAAAATAAAGAGGTTGGTAATTGGCAACTGTTGCTGTCTTAAGGTTACTGCGTATGTTAGAGCAGGACGTCTATAATTGCCGGCCACACATTGTCGTTTAGAAACCCCCTATGATCGACTGGCACAAACACATAGTTTTAACGCCCGGGATAATTTATTTTGTCGACGATAAGTTCCCCAAAACAACACCCCTTATCTGACCAAGTTTACTAGTACAGGGTAGTTCTTAACATAGTTCTCTTGATTAAAGTCAGGTTACCTAATTGAGCTGTTCAGATTAGGCGACGAGTCAAGGCTGATGTCGAAACGGTGGCCCAATAGTGGCGCAAACGCGCTAATTGCCCCACTAGCTGCGACCGGAGGCTGGATTACTTACAGGGTGATGTCTAGTTGCAAGCTTTCGTTTTGTTTGATAGGGCTTTAAGCTGAGTATTGAGGTAAAACTAGATTTTGCTTTAGTCAACTTTGAGTTAAAATTGTAAGTGTTGATTCGTTTTTTTACTGCATAAAGATAAGTGCTGCAGCTTAAAGATAATTTTGAGATGAGAAAATGATGAATAAAATGATTATTTCCGGCTTAAGTTAAATTGGAACGCTATCAACATAGATTATAAGTTAACCCAAAAAAAGTAAAACCGAAAAACAATGTCATTCTCTTCATTCCTAATGTGAAAAAGCATGAATAATGTGTTTACCATCCGTGCGACATTGCACAGCCTCACAAATTTGTGAAAGGAAACCCCGTAACCTTCCATTTACAATTTAACGCCGCATTAAGAACACCCTGTTTGTAAGAACAGTTGGAGCCGTGCGAAAATCAGATATGTTTTATGTATGTAAGAATATTTTTTCTCGGAACAATGGCCAGTTGCCTTTGCCATATGTACCGGCTGGCTTTAATTGTGCTTGTAATTTACTTTTCTAATTCCAAATTCAAAATGCGGTTGGTTAATTAAAATTGAGAAACAGTTTTATGACTTTGCCAGCATTTTTTCGGCCGTTTTAACACCCTGTTTTTAATTTAGCTTCTAGGTTTTTAAGGCAACTTTGCGACTGTAAAACATGTTTAATTTTACTTAGTTTAGGCACTGAAAGGCGTAGTTTTGCAATTTGAAAAGGAAAAAAAAATGTTATTTAATTTTTATTATTTTATTCAATAATCACACTTCCTTAGTAAATTGATAAAATTTAACGACGTGTAAAAGATGAGGTGTTTGTGGATTCCCTTTGTTAATGTAAACAATTCATGCAAGAGGGGCACGAAATAATTAAAATGTTACAGCTTCCGCTTTAACACGAGAAATTACGGTACTATTCGTACTGAAATAATCTCGCGATTAAATATCCGAGGACATCCTTACTAAGCTCTAGGCTTATACTGTGCATACTAGACAACGATAAATATATTTATATAGAGAAATGTATACCTAAATATATAGAAGACATCCGAGACGGAACCAACCGAACCCAAGGTCGCTAGCTTCGTAGGCAGGTTACCAATAAGTAAACCCACGGAATAGAAAAACCAGTGGAAGTGCCATGAGCTTCGCTTAATATAGAACTGTTGTCGCCAATACTCACACTATCATAAAAACAACACGCCACCATGGAAAATGTTTTTGGTGCGGCTATCGTTTTTACATTCCAAAATAGCACAGGCATGCTTCTGGATTTATTTCCTATTTTAGAAATATGTATTCGCACAAGCGATCGCGGCAAACTATGGAAGGTTGCGCGGAACTCCGCATAACCATGCCACACGTGACACGCCCACATCACACTTCTACTGTTTTTTCTGTTCTGTGAGTTAACCAAATGCTTACAACTCGAATAATAATATCTCAGACAATGAACGCAAACATGGACCCTAGGAACGTTAACTGTCACCTAACCTTCGGGTAGCAAAAACGTCTATTCCGCAACACATAATGATATTGGACAAAAGGTTTATAAAAAGGTAAATCTGAACATTGTTCTGCCCTTCTGTTGCGCAAGGGCATGCGTGCAACGGCGTGCGAAACGGTTCCCTATTAAAGAGGTTTTCATTGTCACGTGGTTTATGTGTGTAGATGGAGTGATAATCTGTGGCTAATTTTTAAATGCTGCTAAGTTTTTAAAGTAAAATTTGCGCTTGGAAAAGCTTGGCAACTATCCTACCCGCAAACACCAGTATTCCCCTGTTATCTTCTACGGTGGGCAAGACCATCGTAGTCCTCAGGGTTGGCAATAATCTTTCTTACTATAATATGGCCTGTGTGCTCATCTGCCTTCTGCTTTCCATTAAAAAAAACTTATCCTACACTTCTACCAAGCAGTCTACTGTTGTCGTCGTAAGACAGCCGCAGAATAGAAAATGGACTCGAACAAAAACAAGCCGACAAAAAAAATACAGTACTAGTTAGCCTAGCTCATGTTATAAAATAGTCCTATCTTTATACATGAAAACTGCAGTGACGCATCGATACGAAAAAGTTCATTACTTGATAAAACATTTGAATGCTAGCTAACCGGGCCGGGTGGGGACCTATGCTAATTCTTACCCAATTGCGCGTCCCCGATGCGTGCGTTCATATTCATTAAATCGACCCGAAGTTCGACTTGATTGGATATATTTTACGGATAATTAAAGATGGGAATGAAAAGGTTTACTTAACACAGTGCAAGACTTTGACGCCTAGGATAATGCCTTCTCATTTTTTCAAATACGATGCCAACCCAGAGAACTGACATCGAAAGTTAGGATCGGCCCTAGGACCCGCATTGCAGCATTAGTTTTACCTTATGTAGGTTTAGGGCTATAATTATGTTAAGGGTGCCAACTTATAAACAAGTAAAAGGGGAAGGCGATGAAACGATTAAACAGGACACCCTCTATATTACGTAATTTAATGTAGAGGCTGATAAACTTTACTAATGTATACAGGGTGCCTCTGACTTTGGGGCTTTAAATGCAACGATCGATGCTACTCGCTAAACTGAACTACTTTTGTTCTGCAACATTAAAAAGTAACTTAAGTTTAGACAACTAATTGATGTTAAAGTCAATTTATGGTCATATAATCACTATTTCATGGTACGGTGGCGACATTTCCTCAGTACGAGGGCTAAAGGAAAATGGAGAATTGGATCGCGTACATTGAAAATTACATTTAATTTGGATGAAAAAATAAAATTTAAGTTGGACATATTTTTAACAACTTACAGAACATAAGAAGTTCAGTTTCAGGAGTAGAAAGGATCCATGCATTTAAAGCCCCAAGGTCAGAGGCACTCTGTATGTATTTGACACACATTTGCGATTATTTTAGTAGACAAATTACAAAAATCATCTTTCATAACACTGAGCAAAGAGATTGTTTCTTACTAGAGATAACATGTGTTTCTGGAGAAACTCCAAGAATACTAAACGATACGTAACGGTGATAATTGATACATTTTAGACTACTTTCAAAGTGCGTTACACATATCGCAAGCGCTCATTCCGCTACCAAGTTTCTCTTCACACATGCACCTTAATCCCTTCTATTAAAAACCATTTTTCTACTGAACTGCGTTTAACTTGCGCACGATCTTTCACCTTTGTACCTCTACAACAACGTCGCTATTTCTTTCAGAATAAAGTCGATTTTTATTCTTCGTTTATCTTCTATCATCTTCTTCCTATTGCTTGAGATTTAAGTTCATATTTCTTTGATCTGACGGCATTGGAAGCGGAGTGGTTTCTTCTTCGGTTGTGCGTCTATGGTTTTCTTAAGTTGTTGAGATAGAGTTGGGATTGGTGTGTCTGGGTGGTAGGTGGTATGGTGGTGTTCTTTCACCTTTGCTCTAGATGCGCGTAGGCCCATGACGGTACGCACCATCGCTCAAGCCAGGGGTGAGCAGATACTAAATTGCTGAGATACGTAAATTACATTTTCCGGTTGAATTTTAATGAGATATTTCGCTATTTTAGAGTTTACGAGGTTTAGCGTTAATTGTTCTGGTTGGTCTCACATTATGTGTTAAGTGTTTTAATGTTTTAATGTTTTAATGTTTTATTTGGGCACAAACGGTACAATATAACTTAAAGATAAAGAAGAACATGAATTTAACATAAACCAGCAAAGTTGCCACAAGTTACAAGTGTCTTGAATAGAGTAAAAAAGTTCTTATATTTTGAGAGTTTTTTTTCTTAACTAGGTTTCCATTCACTAAGGTCACAAAAAAGCTTCATAAAAAGAAGGCACTAATCTATGCTTTAAACCATTCCGTAAATAAGTAAATAAATAAATATTAAAGGAAAATCTCACCCAAATTGACCTAGTCCCAAACTAAGCTCTAGAGAACGGTGGTTATTAGACAAAATAGAAAATATACATGATTCAGAAGCAAATACTCGCGCTCATCACATAAATACATACATACATAATTACATACATACCTTCACTCATGTAATCCCAGAGTGGGGTAGACATAGCTACAGAATTACCAACAACTGTAAAAGTTTGTTGATAATTATGTAACCACATTTTGCACAATTAGGCTAAGATGTTTACCAGCGTATTAGTGACAGGTTGCAAGCCCATCGCCTAGCAGTACTACAAGCCTTTATTTCCTTAGTCGCCTCTTACGACATCCACGGGAAGACGTACCTATAGCATAAATATCTGTCCTTATTGTGATTCGAAACCGGCACCGCTAGCTTCGTAGGCAGGGTCACTACCAGCTAGGCTAACGTGTCGTAACGTTTTTTGTTTTGTTTTTTTTTTGAATTGTGTTGTTGGTGTAGAAAACCGTTACAACTTCGCCCTGATTGTGAGGGGGCGCTCCATTGAGGGCGCCTCTGCTCTAGATCACTTAAATACTAAGGGCCGCCCGAGCGTGGCGAGGGCGGTCGGATGGAAAAAGGTGGTAGGCGATCTTGGTCGTTGCGTCTGTCGCAAGCAGCTGTGGGACTGAGGGTCCTTGATGGCTCCGGGTCCGAATGGCTGGTAGTTCTTGGAGGCCTGCCGCGACGGTGTCTATTGGTTTTCCTTTTCTTGGTTGGATCGGGTCAGTCGTGCCGTGGGTTTATGAAATCCGACATAAAAAAGGGACGAAATAAAGGAATTGAAAGCAATTAACTCCTCGCGTATGAAATCGCAAACATCCTCTTTCTTAGTACAGTGCTACCATTTTCCTAATATAGCCATCGGCAATCTTCGTTTTTCTATGACACATATACTGTTCTTTGTGAATGCAAGCGTTATAGCGATAGCCAGCCGAAAGCTATTAAAAAGCTGGAAATACGTTAGAGGGCTTTGCTAAAGTAAAGAAGTGTTAGGTTTTTATTAATTAAGTAATGTAAATTTCGTTTTAGGCTCCCTAAAATATTGGCCGGCTTAGTCATAAACGTGCAATAGCTGAAGTATGCTTAAAATATACCCATAATTTTAGCGCATTTCACATTATCGTTCGTATCATTTCATCGAACGCTTTCTGCTGAAACCATGATCTTTTCAGGATATCTTATGCATTAATTACGTAGGTTAGGGTAGACTTGTGATGTGATTAGCAACGAAAATTAAGTCATCTGGCGAGAAATATATTTCGATGAAATGAAAATTCTACGTAAATACAACTTGTTATAAAAGTTTTGTACAAGAAATTCTTGGTATACTTAGAATGTTCTTATAATGCATGGAAAGAGAACATTCTCAATGCTTTTAAATGTTTCTGACATTTTTCTCAGTGCTCGATGAAATGAAAATTCTACGTAAATACGTTCAATGAAAGGTATCACGATAAAATAAAAAGTACGTTTAAAATATGCTTCGGCCTTATCTCTCACTGTGACATTTGAACTTGACAGAAATGGACAAAAATATTACCTTAAATGTACCGTATGAACGCCACATATGGTAGGTTATAGGTTATAGGTTAGAGCGGGCTGGTTTCCGCAACTCGACGACTTAATGTATGCGCCTTTTTTGCGTGCTGGGTTTTGGCACTACTCTTGCCAACCCAGTTCTACCAGGAAGCCTAGCAAACCCTTGATGTTGCCGACGGCTTCCGGTAGCGACCTCGGTGTTCCGAGGTGACGTGCCCGGTATGTTGCCACCTCAGGGCATTCCATGATGACGTGGGCCGCGGTTTCCTCCGCCGTCATACAGGCTCTGCACAGGGGGCTGTCTGTAACACCTAATGTGAACAAGTGTTTGTTAAACAAGGCATGGCCAGTTATGGCTCCAGTTAGTAATCGGAGTTGGGCCCTTTTGAGGAGTCGTAGCTTACGCGATAATCCGGGATTGATTATCGGAAGGGCTTCCTTACTTTGCCTGCAGGTGTTTAGGTTGCTCCAGTAGTGTTGGTGCTTCTCCTTGGTGACTTGGCGCAGCTTGTTCCGCAGCCAGCTGGTCGGCAGGGGCAGAAATGGTTCAGGACCTATTAGTTCCGTTTCTGAGCCCCTTCTCGCGAGTACGTCCGCCGCGTCATTACCTCGAGAGTTACTGTGTCCCTTAATCCACTGTAGGGTGATGGGGTTGATGTTACATACCTTAGAAAGGGCGTTGTGACATTCGTATATTAGCCCTGATGTTGCTGTGTAGCATTGTAGGGCTTGGAGAACTGATCGGCTGTCGGAGAGTATTCGGATAGGGAGGTCTTTTACCTTCCTTTGCTCGATCGCTGTTATAGCCATGATGATGCCCACGCATTCAGCCTGGAAAACTGTGCTGTGGGCTCCTAATGGCGTTGAGATATGTATGTTTAGGTCTTCCGAAAAAGCACCTGCTCCGGATCCCGACTTTGTCTTGGATCCATCTGTGAAGATCCTTACTTCCCTGGGGTTGAGGCCTTCCCACGGATCCTCGTGCAGTTGTATTTTGTACTTCTTGTCGAAGATGAACTGTTTTGGTATTCTGTCGGTGGCTGCCTCTATGAGCGGCTCCTCATTGACCGCTTCGTAGAGAATTTCGGTGTGTGGTACCCTGGCGGGTCTCCACAGGTGCAAGTTCCTAAGACGTACCGCTGTCGCTGCCGCTTCCTGCTGGATGAAGAGATGCAGTGGCGGGAGGTCGAGCAGGGCTTCCAGGGATGCTGTGGGCGTAGTCCGCATGCATCCGGTGGCTGCCATACCGGCTAGTCTCTGGAGTCGTTGTAGTTTTGCTTCCACAGTGGAGAGTCTGGTGCGTGGCCACCAGACTACCGCACCATAGGCTATGATTGGTCGTATTACTGACGTGTAGAGCCATAGGATGATTTTGGGGTGTAGTCCCCAGGTTTTACCTACCATCCTGCGACACTGCCAGAAAGCGATTGTTGCCTTGTCTATCTTGTTGTTTAGGTGATTGCTCCAGTTCAATTTGCTGTCCAGTATGACTCCTAGATACTTTACCTCATTTGATAGCTGGAGTTCTGTTCCAAACAGCTTGGGGAGTTGGTAGTTGCCCAAGTTGCGTTTGTTGGTGAACAATACCATCTCCGTTTTCTTCGGGTTGACAGATAGTTTGTTGGTTGAGCACCAGCGTTCTACGATACTTAGGGCTGAGCGGGTGACGTCGCAGACCGTGCTGGTGACGTTGCCGCTCGTGAGTATCGCTATGTCGTCCGCGTAGCCTACCGCGTAGTAGTGACTGTCGTTTAGTTTGGCGATCAACTCGTTCACAACTATGTTCCATAGTAGCGGGGAGAGAACGCCTCCCTGGGGACAGCCCTTTGCCACCAGTGCTAGTTGGTTGTTGTTTGCATTGAGTCTGATGACCCTTTTGCTGAGCATGTTACCTATCCACTCGACCAGGGTCGGGTTCGCCCCGTGCCTGACTAGCGCGGCTGTTATGCTGTTGAAATTGGTCTTGTCAAAAGCCCCCTCAATATCTATGAAGACGCCTAGGCACATAGATTTGTTCTTGATGGCTTCCTCTACCTTGCTTACTACTGCGTGTAGGGCTGAGTCTGTTGATTTACCTTGGCTGTAGGCATGTTGGTTTGGGTGCATTGGTACGTTTACCAGGCAGCTCTCCCGTAGATTTCTGTCGCATAGCCTTTCCAAGCTCTTTAGTAGGAACGAGGTTAGGCTGATGGGTCTGTAGGATCTGGGGTCCGAGTAGTCGCTCTTACCTGGTTTTGGTATGAATATTACCTTGACCTCCCTCCACCGTTTAGGCACATATCTGTGTGCCAGACAAGCGGTCAGGATCCCGGCGAGAGCCCGAATCAGTCTCTCGCCCCCCCACTTCAGTAGGGCTGGGAAGATCTCGTCTAGGCCCGGTGATTTAAAGGAGTCGAAGCTGTTGATTGCCCATTTCACTTTATGAGGGTTGATTACCTTGAGGGCCTGCTCCCAGTCTACCGTGGTAGGGGGGGCCTCTCCGCTCGTCCAGCTGGTCAACTGTGATATCACACAGTCAGGGAAATGCGTCTCTACGAGGACTCGCTCTGCCTCCTCTGACGAGCTGGTGAGTGTGTTGTCTGGCTTGCGTAAGGAGCCCATGGTGTGCATGGTCTGGTTGGAGAGAACCTTCCTTACCCTGTTGGCCTGTGAACATGCTTCTATGTTGTTGCAGAAGTTCCGCCATGAGCTCGTACTCCTGTACCTGAGGCGTTTCTTGTACCTGGACTTGGTCGTTTTGTAGTTCTCCCAGTCGTGGTCTGCGCCTGTGTTCATTGCTCTGTTCAGTTGTCGTCTCATCTTCTTCCTGAGCCTCTCCAGCTCAGGGCCCCACCATTTTCCTTCGCTGTTGCGGTTGGCTGGTGGGTTTGAGAGAGGACATGCATGATGATAACTAGCCACAATGGCCTCCGTTAGGAGAGTTACCTGGTTTTCTATCGCTTCGCAGCCCTCGACTTGGAGTGTAGCCGCCGACGGCAACGTAAGTTCCAGCCGCTCAGCGTATAGCAAGCGGTTGGTTCTACGTGGGTTCCGCCGAGGAGTTTCTGCGAGTGTATTTACCTGAATGTCGAAACGTATCCATCTATGGTCTGAGCACGACAGTTCCTTTGAGACGTGCCAGTTCATGATGTACTGTGTAGTTTCTTCAGTTGCTAAGGTCAAGTCAATAATTGTCTTGCTTCGTCTGTTTACGAATGTGGGTTCAGAGCCTGTATTTAGGATGTTAAGGTTAGTTGACATTAGGTATTCTACAAGTAGCTTACCTCTGTTGTTAGCGGTTTTCATACCCCAGAGGGGGTGGTGTGCGTTGGAGTCCGTGGCCACAATCAGTTGCAGCTTGTACTCTTCGCAGTGGGTCACTAGCCTCGTCATTTCGTGTGGCGGTGGGTCTTCTGCCTCTGGCATATAGATGGAAGCCAGGACCACCTCCGGCAGGCTGGAATCTTGCGCCCCTCGCACCTTTATGGCACACAGGTCTCTAGAGCAGAAACTGGTTAAGGGTTCGGCATGTATGTTCCTACTGGTGTAAATGCAGGTCCGGGGGTTATCCGGACCTGTGTGTACTATGAGCTTACCTCCGATGTTCCGGAGCCCGCATATGGCCCCCTTCCTGATCCACGGCTCCTGGATCAGGACTACGGCGGTGTTGTTGGCCTCCAGCCACTTCCGGACCTGAGCCGTCGCGGTTTCGCTGTGGTGGAGGTTAGCTTGGAGGATGTTACAGCCGGGTGAAGGGGGTTCCGTCATTGGTGCAAAGCCCCACTGACCCCTCCTCGCTGCCTTCCTCGCCGATGGCCAGTTTGCCTATCCCCTGGGCACACTCCTCCCCGCTTTCCGACGAGTCACGGAGGAGCTCTTCCTCGTCGTGCTCGGAGCAGGGGGCGCCTTGCGCCGGGGATTGGGACCCAGGCGCGACCTCGACAATGTCGTCGGCCGCGCCGGTCACCGTGGCCGTGTCCATCGGCTCAGGTTCCCGCTGTGTAGCAGGTGTTGTGCCGTGGGTGCTCGAGGGTGGAGTCTCCACGAACTTCCCTCGTGGCCCCTGGAATTTTAGGTACACCGACCCACACAAGAATGTGAGCCGGCGCCCCCTATCCAGAATGGCCTGCACCTCCGTCTCCGGTATGCTGACGATGGCAAAGGTCTCATTGCCTTGCCTGTCAGCGCTGTGCAGAAGCCACCGGTCCATCTGCACCCAGGTATTCTGGTAGCGGAGCGAGTGCGCCACCACGCCAAAATCGTCGTACACGCCCGGGAGCAGGATGCCGCAGCGTACTCTGCGCGGTATTTCGCTCTGGCGTTTCACGGTGAGGTTATCGCCAGAGGAGAGGGTGATGGCGGCTACGCACTCCCTCAGCCAGGTCACCGCTGCTTGGTCCCCGCACCACAGCCTCAGGGTGCCGTTCACGTGTAACGGCTTTCCCTGAAACTGTGGTCCGCCCCTGCTCTGCAGGTTTTGGACCGCTTCTGCCATCACGCGGGCTTGGATGAGGTTTAGGGCCTCGTCAGCGAGTTCAGCCGAAAGGTGACCCGTGCTTGCTGATGTGACAGCAACCATCAGGTCCGCCTTCGCTGCGTCCGCGTACGCCACTCGCGGGGTACCCGACGATCGCTCGATCCTCTGCTTCTTGGGTTCGCCTCTCGGAGACACAGTCTCGTCCAAGCGCGCCCTTTTAGCAGTGGTCCGAGCGACCGGGGGGCTCCCCTCCGAGGCCCTGTTGACGGCTCCTTTCCCTTTGGGAGCGGCACGGCTTGTTGCCGGATGAACGGGGTCACCGGCAGCGCCTCGCACCGTCTCCGTTCCGGGAGCACCTGGTTGTTGGTCAGGCACCGGAGCAGCAGCTTGTTCCGCCAGTAGCCTACGGTACTTGCGGCGCTGCTTCTGGTTCTTGTGCTTCTTCTTCCCGAGTTCGGTCGCACTGGGTACTGGGGCGTCCCGCTTGGCGGTTTGCTCCCTTCTTCCCCACGTGGTTAACACGGGAAGTTTCCAGCTGGCATCCAGCTGGGAAGCTGTCGAAGGCGTAGGTAGCAGCGCCGGTGTCTGCCCCGCGTCTGCGGATTTCTCCGCAGGTGCAGGCGGGACGATCTCCGGGCTGGCTTTGCGTAGTGGCCTGGGTTGAGTCCACGTTCGGGGTTTTGAGCCCGCCGGTTTCCCAGCAGACTTCCCACCCCTCGCAGACTTTGTGTATGTGTGTGACGGTGCCTTAGCACCGCCCCCGCGTGGGTGTGTTCTTGTGGTCTTGGGGGTCGATGTCGATGCCTCGAAGCCACGTGTGAAAGAAGGTAGCGTCACTTTCGTGCCACTTCCCTTCCGCTGTGTTTGGTGTGTAAGGGTAGCTGGCGGGGCTTGCGCCCTGCCGCCACCTTTGTGTGGTGTTTGTGTGTGGTGTAGCCCTTGGCCACTACTACCCGCACCTGTTTTGTTGGGAGAGGCTGGCACGCCCGTAGGAGCACCGCTCTCTTGTTGAGCGCCTTTGGGTTTCCCCTCCGGCACTCTCGGGGTTTCGGATCGTAAATTGTCCATAGTCCGTTGTTTGTTCTTCATCTCACGAGTTTCCCACCCTCCACGGAGCCCGCACCGGGGATGTCTACAATAGATCATCAGGAGTACTCGTGAGATATAGATGTGCAGAGTTGGGTGTCATGCGCGACATCGGGAGCTGCAGACAGTGTGGCTGGGTTGACCGATCCGGGTCTCCCCAGGTGTTCCACACGCCCTTGCCCCGTCAGCATGGCCGACACCCCGCCCACCCAGTGGGCCCCCACACATCTCGCCTGCGAAACCGTACCCACCTCGACCGTACGGACGCGTGTCCATTACCTTGCAGTGGCTGGCTGCAAGGCTACCGTTTTGCCAGAAATTCGGACCAAAGAGGGCGTGTTGTCTCCCGGTAGTGCTATCCCGACTCCGTTCGACTCAACCCCCCAGGACTCCTGCATCCTCGCATACGGCGCTCAACTGCGGAGGACTACCGCAGGTAGGCTGGATAGTCCATCGGGTCGCCTACAAACCCGATGGAGCCGAGAGATCTCAGCCATTGCTGGTACAGAGAGGGCACAGAGGACTCCGTCAAGTCTCTACCAACAATGTTGCCCGGGGTGTGCCGTGGTAGTTGGTAGTATTCCGTTCGGGTTTTTACGTCCTCGCGGTTTCCTACCTTCCACCCACACTAGGAGGCGACACTCTGAACACCCCTATGGTATATGCGGCCGTCAACTGACCACCGACACAAGTTGAAGATTAAAAAGTTTGCTGCATATGAATTAAGTTGTAATATGCATAGCATACTTGGCGTGTAATTGACACATTTTGTATTTGACGTAAAGCGTTCAAAGGGTGAAAAATAGGTTAGGTACCTAGTCGTATAAATGCAGTTGAAATGCGCTCTTTGCGTAGTATGTGAGGTGTGGAACTGATTGATAGAGTAAGGAATGAAAAGGTTAGAGAGAAATGTGGACTAAAAGAAGATGTAGTGACTAAGATTGAAAAAGGCATGCTTCGATGGTTCGGTCATTTGGAAAGGATGGATGAAAGAAGATTGACGAAATAGATATACAGAGCGAAAGTGAGTGGGAGGGTCGGAAGGGGCCGCCGTAGTCGTACTTTCTCGAATCAAGTGGTAGAAATACTGGAAAAGGGCCGAATCTTAAGTACCTGAAACCGATGTGCATGCAAGACTCGATGTATGAATGTGGAAGAAGCGAAAGAGATTTGTCAGGATCGTAGTAGGTGGAAAGAAGTGGTCCCTGCCTACCCCTCTGGGAAACAGGCGTGATTTACAACAAGAAAGGTGTGGCAATAAAATTCTCTTCTATTCTATTCTATTCTATTTAATGTATGTATGTATAAATCAAACGGCTAGAGTTTCAAAAAGGGTCATATCCTATCGCTAAAACAGGTTTAAAATCGTATTCTAGTAAGATATAAAATGGTGAAGATATTTAGCGCAGCTCAGTGGGTGATACTCTCCGCGTGCGACCCATTGTTAACTTTCTAGTCGCATGAGCCGTTAAATTATTTATAAACTAGATTAACGTCTGCTTTAGCTAATGTTCTTAATTAGATTACACTGTTATAATGTGACACGGTTAAAATTGTTTGAAAACGCTGTAGAAACTTTGCTTAATAAGGAAGCGGTCCTAGGTTCGATCTGCGGTGAGGCAAATAACTTTGTATAATATTTATGAACTCGACTGTACATGTAGAATTAATTTCCAGCTACTCCCCCTATTTCTTCTAAATGGGGGTCGTGATTCTACGAAAACAAGTCGCTGGCGTCTTCCATCTGTAGTAAACGTTCTTCCCTTGGAAAGTACTTTTTAATCATTATAATAGAAATAGGCCATATTTTATGAATAAATATGCCCAATTATTACATCAGTTCGTACATGACCATCCTACTCAGTACATCAGTTCCTATACGCGTTCACAAATAAATATCAGGGGACAATGTCACACAATTGACCTAGTCCCAAACTAAGCTCAAGGCTATATGTGCCTATATAGAGAAATAAATAATAAAATGTATAGAAAACATCACTCAGAAACAAATACTCGCGCTCATCACAAATATTTACCCATACCTGGAACCGAACCCGGGACCGCTTCGTAGGCAGGGTAACTTACTAACCAGGCCCCCGCATTCAAACCTCCTCACAATTTATATTATTATCTAACTAATGTTTAAATATTTCTATAGTTTATCAACTCGCGGCATGTTTCTCTAAACATACTATTACCTATCATAATAATTAATAAAAAACACTATCGCACCATCGACAACTCATTCACACTTATAATTGTATCAATTAATTAAACTGACCATATCCTCCAATCTAATACCACAGACCAACCCACTTGAAAAGTACACTTAAAACTCTATCACAAGTCTCTATGAATAAGTCTTCATCTTGAATGACCGGATCGGTCAAGCCCATATTGCACCACTTAAACAATTAAAGTTGTACTCTAGTATTAAGTGGAATAGAATTCAATTTTGCTTGTCTTGAACATAAACTATCCCCTTCTTTGATATTAATTATTACTAAACGGTCAACAAACGAGCTCTAATTACAAAAGAAATGTGTTAAATCTTAATAAACGTTTATAATACTGGTGTTTTATGTTAGGAGCAATTATGTGGTTCATGACTCTATCCGTTTAGATAGCTTGAACTTTTTTTATAGTGAGAAAGGCAAACGAGCTTTCAAAGGCTCTATACCAGTGATCCCCAAAGTGGTCTATATCGACCTCCAGGGGTCGACGACGACCTGCAAGGGGTCCATGTGAGCGGAAAAAATAAATGGGGGTCCATGAGAAGAAAATTAGGGTCCACGATAGTAATAGATTTTGGCTTTTCGTTAATAGAATAATGCATATTCATACACAGATAGTAGGTACCTACTTACGTAATACTTACCGTAATAAACAAATAAGTATCTATATAAATTAAATTTTCTCTGTGTGTGGTTTTTTACTCTGTAAAATTGCGCTAAATTTTCATTGTAACTGTGTAAATTTTTAGCCGGCTAGACCTCCAACGTTATCCGTGCAAAAAATCCCGAAGATTTTTTGCTTACTTTTTACGTGATAACGTAAATATTAGGTAAGCAGGGGATCCATCCAAAACCGAAACATATGTGGTCTATGAGACGTAAAAGTTTGGGGACCTCTGCTATATACTATTCGGTTAAACCATATTGCTATAGACATGTTATCGTATCGTCAATGATACCATAGCTCTTATGTACTTGACAGTAATGTTGGCTAAGTTCTAGCTAGCATTGTACTGACGAAAAACTACCTATAAAAGTTTCTTATGAGACATTCTCGGAAATTACTAAGAAATTATTTGTATGGAAAGAGAAAGAAAGAAAGAAAGAAAACCGATTTATTACCACATATAAGTAAAAAATGTTTATTAGTAATAATAGATACTTACATGAATGAAAAAACTTAGAAAATAAATAAATAGCATGTGGTAAAAGGAGCGAACTCAGCTCATGCTTTCAAATGTTTCCGAGAATTTTCTTAATGCGTACCGATTAACCGATTTCGTACCTCCTAACATTATGCAACTTCGTTATTTCCAGTTTTGTTTTCTTTATAAAAAAAACAATGTTCATCAACCTAATATTACCTTACATGGTATAAAATGAAGTCACTTCCGCTGTCTGTTCGTTTAGATCTTTTAAACTACTCAACAGATTTTAATGCAGTTTTCAGCAATAGATAGAGTGATTCAAGAGGAAGGTTTATATGTATAATAAGTTCTGGTTTATGGACGGGTGTTAAAGAAAACTCACATAAACCGAAGCGAAGCGAGGACGGTTCATTGGGTAAATTTGTTTGAAGAATATTGTCTTTTTTTTTTCAGCTGCCACGGATGATTTTTACGTAGTAGATATGTATATAATTTATGGCGTTAAATAATATCGGAGCGGATATTTTAAAGATTTAAGTATTCAGTTTTTAGTACAAAAGTACGCCTAAGTACGAATATTTAAATATCTCGGCTCCGATGCACTTAAGAGTATTAAATTACGTAACAAAATCTGTTTATTTTTAATAATTCTACCATAATTTACCACTTTTACGAATGGCCGCTCACCTTGAAAATGTATGACTTTTACAAATGACAACACTTTTACCCAAACCCCTTTACCTAGTCTTAAATTAAACTCTAGACTTGTACTATGGGTACTAGACAAGGATTAACGTACTTAAACCTGTTAGTCGCAAAATTAAAAAACAAATCTAGTCTCGATTCAATTTAACTTCTTTAAATTTTTAATGAAAACACCCTATACCTATAGTATTCTAAACGAAGTAACTTTAAAGGTTTAATATATACTTACAGAAATAGATACTGAGGTATTTGGTCGTAAAATATCTACTTCATCACCAACTATACTTACCACTTCATAATAATAATAATGTCAAAGGCTAAAATTGCAAAATATTTCAGTAACATAACACCTCACCGTCATTGCATTCGCATAAAAACCTCAACTCTTCTAACCTCAGTCTCTTGCAATCAATCTATATCCACACACTCACTTAAATCAACTTTACACGCATGACTTCGTCACTTTTTGCGTGCAATTATAGGCATTATAGTGTAAAATGGAAGTGCAATATGCATGAGACGCGCTTCCCATGACCATTTAACTGTAAGCCGTGATTGAGTTTTATTTATAATGGTTTTTAGCATTAATTAACTCGGGTCAGCGCTCGCGCAGGTAGACTTGTTCTAACGTGATCATTTATTTATAAGATTTCTGAACATGGGTGATTAATAGCAAGATTGTAGTGAATATACACGAGTTTAACGTGGTTTTTGTAGCGGGAAATGTTCGTACTTATCTTGCTTTTTTTAATCAGTTTTAGTATCCATCCATAAGCTAATTTAGAAGGGTAAGCAAGACGATATACAATGTCGTATGTTGCACTGCATCTGGGCCTCTATTCTAGGCGATAAAAAAACAATATAGTCTTTGACCAGCTCCCGTATTAAGGTCGCCTTTATCACGGTGGATAAAGCATCCGTCACTCTCACACTTACATACTGGTCAGAAAGTGACAGATGTTTTATCCAAACGATAAACACGACAATAATAGGTCCGCAGGGGCCCTAATAAATTTTTGAGCTCTTTTTTTTTACTCAAAAAAAGGAAATCCATGATCATGATAAGTGTCATTCGAATCAAACAAAGTCCGCCTGTTACACATGGAAGAAAATATATACGATATTCGAGCATGTAGGATTATAGCCAAGTTTTCCCCAAAAAATGGAACTTAGCTTAATGTCTAGAGTGATATCGACGCTCGTCTCAAGATACTTAGAAAACTTCAAGTTCTGGGGGCCTAATATGGCTGCGTTAATCGCGTAACAAAGTGTGGATAAGGCATCAGTCACCTTCTGACACGTAAATAAGTACGAGAGTGACGGATGCTCTATCCACATTTGACACGTGATATAGACGCAGACAACACCCGCTGTTAACAGGTCAAAGACGATATGGTTTTTAACGCCTAGAATGTACAAAAAAAATATACTTGTATTATGGAGGTCAATATTAGAGTATAGATCAGTAGACAGAGCATTAGAGCCTTTATTCCACTAGATAAAATATTGTCTTTGGCATGTTAACATATTATCACATTAGCTCTTATTTACTTGACAGTAATGGCGGCCGAATTAACCATACCATAACACGTCAAAAGCAATATTGTTTAACCCAGAGAAAAGGCTCTTTGTTGATTTGATGGCAGAAAACCATGGATGATCTTAAAACAGATCCGGGTAGAGTTGCGTGACAATTAAAAGGCTTTAAGCCTGAAGTGGGCTAAAATCATGATAATAATTAGAAGGAAAACGCAGTAAAAATGTTTTTCAGACTGTTTTCAGATGTCTATCTGAAGGGCCGAAGATAGATCGGCATGCGATATTCATCTTTGAGGAAACGAGAAAGAAATAGGACATAGGCTTCAACTATTTATGCCATAGCATGCATTGGAACTTGATCCAAACTGATGTCTTCTGAAACCGTGTTTTCATTGTAACTGAATAACATATACTCTGCCCTCCTTAGAAAAAAGGGCGTATGTCTCATAGAACCGCGTATGTATTAGTGACCTTAATTCTTAAAGCAGGGGGTTCAATTTGCTTTGACTATCAAATTGCGCATGCGTCCTTTTTGTTTAGGAGGGCAGTACTGCCTTTGAATAAGAAGGCAAACTTAAACTGATAAAGTGCTGAGTGTTTGTAGTAAAAAAAGAAATGGAAGATACAGAAGTATCTGTAATACTGACGTCATTGTTGACCAAGACTAGCATGAATTAATTAGAAGTTCCAGACAAAAAAAAATAAGTACATCATCTTTTCAATCATGTTTTTGTCTCACTACTGGGCAAAAGCTGCCCTGAATTAAATCAAAATGAAATGTTGAAACAGCCACTACATGAATCTGACTTTTTTTTTAACCAGCTTAAAGATTTCGTAAAGGCGGTCCTAAATAACAAATTTATAATCTAAAAATCCGCAAAAAACGTCACAGAACTGGCAGACCATAAAATAGAGACCGATATCCTGCCAGCAATTAGAAACAACTCCGGAGTAGCTGTAGACCATTTCTTCGGGGTCATAGCACCTAACAGGAAGTTAAGTCACGGGTCGGCGCGCGCGCCGTCTTACGTGCGCGGGAGTGCGCGTTGGGTTCCGTAAATACGACCGAAACTAGGGGCCAGCCCCCGTGTTTTGGTCGCGTTTATCGCAGTGGATAAAGCATACGTCACTCTCGCACTTACCTGGTCAAAAATTGACAGATGTTTTATCTACGTTTTTCCACATTAATACGTACGATCACGAGCGTTAATTTGGGACCCATTTCAAGAAAAATATGCTTGAAGTCGTCAATGTCATTAGAGATGTCAAGTCATTTGTAACTTTTAGGAAAGTCAACCTTATTGTTGTAGAATGTCAGATTGACTTTGGACCTAAGGTGGGTACTGGGTACCAAATTTAATCTCGTGACTGTACGATCCGCACATACATATGGGATTCGGCGTCTTTTCTTCTTAATAATTCAAAAGTTAATAAGACAACTGTAAAACTAAACGCATCCTATATTTTATGTAGCCCACTACACATACGTTCTTAACGAATATGATAACCCATTTAAAATCTGGTCAATCGTTCAGGAGCTGTAAACTGTATTTAAACACATTCATAATTATCCTACTATTATTGTAAATGCAAAGTTTGTGTGTGTCAGTTTGTTACTACTTCACGCTGCAACGGCTGGATGGATATTGATAAAATGGTGATAGCTTATACCCTAGATTAGCACACAGGTTACATTTTATAACGGAAAATTTAAAAGTTACCAAGGGAAAAATAAAAACTTGAATTCCCCCGCAACATGGGATTGCCGAATAACTAATTCTACGCGGATGAAGTCGCGGGCAGAAGCTAGTATAAATAGATTATGTTAACCTCATTATCCTGTCTTTTGGCTTTACACATATGGGTAAAAAAGGGATGGAAGTGTATGTGTTTTCTATTTCAAACTTATTCACATCTACCAACAAAGGAACCGTGGAGGGTCACATTTGATTAGAGAACCCTAATAATAATGCTTTTCTAGGTAGAACACGTGGATCAGTCGTGTGGCGGCGCGCGTGCCCTGAATACGGGTTCATATTCGATTCCCGAAAATACATTACGTCATCTTAAGTAAGTAGGAAGCCGCTGGCGTAACATTACCAATTTTATAAAACAGTTAAATAGTAAGCATAAAATTTTGTCAAGATATAGTCTCAGGGATTTTATACTACTCACGGGATATCGCGAGCCATAACATAACGTATTTATTTAAGAAACCATTAGTTTTTTAGATATTTTTTTTAAATTTAAAAAATTCTGAAAACATAGCGGTTCCAGCGATATACAAATTATGTTAACAAATACCTTATAACCAAAAAAAGGGTAACAGCGGGCTTCGGAGACAACGCTGTGAACCGCTGTAAAGTGAACAAGCTAAAAGCTAAAAGCTTGTTCTATTTAATTTGAAACTTTGACATGGATGTCATTATGGATGTCTATTTTTCCATTTTTGACAAGTAGGGGTAAGCGGGGCAGATTAATGCAAGGGGCACAATAATACACTAGTACTATTTCATTAAAAACAATTGTATATCAATATGGAAATATCACTAAAACATGACCATAAGTAAGCGGGCTTGACAGCTGTAAAATAATCGCATGTTTTTTTTTCTTTAGCATTACACGAGGAATGTGTTTTTAGTGTAGCTAACGGGGTCACTTCGTATGCGTTTTTTTTTTAGCTTCTTGAGTGACAGATAAGTCCACGGTCCAGAGCTAGTCTAGCCTACCCCGTTACTTCCCATGGTCAATTATCGTGTGAACCCGGGGCAGGAAGCTTGCGTCACGGGGCGCGAGCATGCTTCTTATCATTGTCTATGACAACATGTGTAATTGTCTATGGTATGTCAATGAGGTCCTAGAGTGCGGAGGTTGGATAGGTTTATCACGCCTTTTTAATTATTGTCCGTGATTGAGTTGTCTTTTATACGGCAGGTTTTTAACTTTCGATAAAAAGAGGTGTGTGTATCTGTGTATACTCTGTGTCAATTGAAATTGCCAAAGAAGTAAACAAAAGTTAGTACTGTTTGACACATAACCTCAAATATTCATCAAGTGTGTTTTTGTTTTAAAAACGTATAATTAATAGTTATTTCATCTTGAACTTAATGTGTAAAGATCAAGTATATAAATCATTGCTAAGACCTCACTTGATCTTTAAAAGCACGAGATTTTAGAGTAATAATGGTAAATAGGTTCGTTTGGTTGTGTTTACATCTTTGCCCGTTTCAATTGGCACAGACTATTATGTGTCTGTCTGTGGAATTGTAGCTCCTCTGGATGCACCGATTTGAATGCAGTTTTTATTAAAATAAAGCAAATTTCATCTGAATTTTTAGCTAGATTTCACAATAATTAATTTCGGGGTTTAAGACATGCAGCTCTCAAAAAAGGGCTGTCATTAGACCAAACCTCCGATCTAATGACAATTTTTTATATAAATAACTTATTTTTTTTCTAAAAAGCAACGAATTTGCTGAGATAAGTATTAATCGTAAGTTATCGTTATTCCAATAGTAGCCAGACTTGTGAGGTTGTTAGTTCAATTCCCGTTAGCGACAAACTTTCGCAAATTACTTGATTGATTTTGATGTTTTTATTTTCAAGCCTGTTATCGCACGGTGTGATGTGAGGACCTAGTACAGGGTCGGATCACTACAACCATCATATCCTCTCATTCATATTATCCTAGTAACAGTCTTACCCCCTTACTTGTAGACGTGGAATAACCATGGAGCAGCTAAACCATGCTTTGTCCATATCTGTCATTGTGACATTTGAATTTGACAGATAAGGACAAAACATGGTTTATCTAATCCAAGGTTATTCTACGTTTATAAGTAAGGGGTTAGGATTGAAGTTCGAAACGTCGGGGTCATGTACCAATAAGTTTTTCTAACTTAAGTACATTACCCGATGATCTTACGGTGAAGGAACAACATCGTGAGGAACTACACATTCGAACAGCTGAGTGTGTAAAAGGGTAATTGTACTAAAGATCCTAAAGGGGTCGAAGTGTATCCGAAAGGGCCCATCTGTAAGATAAGATAAGATAGGATTGCAGTCTTAAGATTTTAGTCTTGAGAATGCAAATTCTATACCATCCTACTAAGCATCTGATTGCCTGTATGCTCAGTTGTCTTCTCCATGTCATAAAAAGCATACCTTAAATTAAGGGGTGAGTTGGGAGACAACCTAAAATGAAGCATATGCTACTAATTATAAGACTGAAATTATTTACAATAGACGTAACGTTATCGTCCATTTAATAATTGTTCTTATTTGTAACAAGTTATGACTTATTTTAGGTTGTGTCCCTACTCATCCCGTTTTACGGTAATAAACAAAACCATGCACAAAACTTTTTGTTATATAATGACCTCCAACGCTCCTCCGATCCTGGTACATACTCAGAAAAACTCGTGTTAAACTTTTTAACGCGGAAGTCAACGAATCATCGCATGCGCACGTATAATAGAAAAGAAAGCTGACCTGAACGATATTTTCCCATACCCGCGTACATATTTATGACGAAAGCATCTATTACTGATAATCTAGTTTTTTTTTATCGATAATTGCTGGCAGCTTCCGTGTTTTTAATCGAATATGAAATAATCGATCGTAATTAACGTGATTCGATGAATCGATTACGCAGGGCAGCTCTTGTATTTACATTTGTGGATGGGTTTTTTTTATGTAATTGCGGGTTTTATATCATTTTATGTTACAAATAGATGTGTTTTTTTGTTATAGTAGTAATTTAAGAAACATTAACTTGTAAAAAAGGGCTAATGGGATTACAATCGGAATTAAAAAAAACACACAAGGAGTGGTAAGTAATAGAATAGTTATCGCACTATCAGGGGGCCTAATATGGCATTTATCGCCATAAAACATCCGTCACTTTTTGACACGTGTATAAGTACGAAAGTGACGGATGCTTTATCCACATTTCGTCACGCGATAAGCGCAACCATACTATGCTGATCTATTATTTAACATATACACTATCTATGGAGCTCTATTCGACTCTGTAAAACCATATCGCTGTTGGCATGTTATCGTATTGCCAACGGTACAGTAGCTCTTATATACTTGACAGTTATTTAAACCAGTTTTCCCGTTATTTACAAACAAAATGTCCCGAAAATAACAATTCGCGAATCACTCTACACTACGTCCAATAAAATTGTAGTATTTTAAAATCTACTTCGATTTTAACAACGTATCCGTCGTGCAAATATAAACTTTGAGGTTATAAATTATATCAAAATGACATGTGTCAAATTCAACCCGTTAAGATTTCGAGTACTTCAACAAAAAATTACCATCACAATTTTGCGACCCTCGTTATTTGTGACTCATTTTATGTCGCCTCAACTTTAAAAAGTAAGATTAAGGTCCGATCGTGTAAACACCTCATTATAAAGCGATAAATAAAATTATCGCCCTTTCAAGCCCGTTCCACTTTATTTAGACGCCGTAAATATCGCCCAGTTATCGCGTTATTTCAATATTTTGACGCATCCTCTGCGTTTTTTTTTATATTTATATAAATTTTACGTTACATTGTGTCATTATTTTACCTGCTTTATTCAGATTTGACTTTAACCTTAATGATTTAAAATATACATTAATCATTATGAAGTTATATTAAAACTACACGGAAAGAAAATTCCTAGTGATTTTAGTAATTTTTTAGAGATATCCTA
The DNA here is from genome assembly GCA_946894065.1 of Acleris literana. Taxonomy (NCBI): domain Eukaryota; kingdom Metazoa; phylum Arthropoda; class Insecta; order Lepidoptera; family Tortricidae; genus Acleris; species Acleris literana. The sequence continues at coordinate 4,303,491 of OX335688.1, read as the reverse complement.
ATCTGAAAGTTAAGAATCATGTAATTTTTTCGTAGAGATTTTTTTGCAGTGAAAAAAAACAATTAATTTATATAAATAAGTAATAGTTCATTGCAAACTTTACATTTTGAGAATAAAATCTCATATATTTTTATTAAAAGACTAGATTAGAATTTTTTCGATGTTCATAACATTAAAGTCGTTGTCTTAAAAAAGAACTAGAATATTTTCGTTGTAAATACCTCCGTTGTTCAGTTTTATAAATTTTTAAATAGAGCCAAGCATGCACCTTAAATTTGTAGCTTGAAAACCCAATAATATACCTAAAACTCAAACCTAAATAAGAAATTATCCGAAACCATAACGCAATCTTTTAATCTTCAATAGGCACAATAACCGTAATCCATAGCGATGCGTTTAAAAAAAAAACTGTCGCTCGTTCGCGACTCGTAATTTCATACTTCGAACACCCACATCGCGCCAAAACATCGGTTAAAAGAAAAGGCGTAAGTAACAAAGCCAACAAGGTTGCGAATGTTTTGAACGTGACCTGACATCACGTTTAAAAGTAGCGTAACACTTCGTTGTGTAGTGGGATTTTTAACCTTAAAGGCTTTGTCGGTTAGTTTTTTGAATATGAAAGGCTAAAGGTGTAATTAGGGCCGGCGAAAGGACGATATATGGGCGATATTATTTGCGCAATAAATACGCTAATGCGCTCTTATAGTTAATTTATTGTAATTTATTCGTTCGTCCGACAATGTGGCGGTTTTGGGTTATAATTATTTTGCTTTTGAGGGTTATTAAACAATTAGGAAAGCCAATTGATAATAATGTTTCATAAAATAGTTCTATAAATTGTTGAAAATCATGGACTCCTTGCTAAGGCTTTATTTCCTTAGCCAACGTTGATTTCGAAAGCAAATTATTGCCATACTTTTCAAAGGCTTACAAAATTGTTTTGATTTCCTCGTACTGGCACTCTAGAAAGCCCCAAAATACTGGCTGATGACAGCGTTCCATTCATGAACACCCATTCACAAACAATCAAAATAATACCATAGACTATAGACCACCCGCGGCAAACCACAGATTCGTTCGATTTATCGTTAAAACAAAACGGTTCCAAATTCGAAATCGGCGTCGTGCTCTCTAATTCCGTTCCCGCCTATAATTGACATTGACGCGCCATTTTTTTGTTCCCCTCTCTCTTGTGCGTGTTCGATATTGTTGTCCCTTTTGTCGTATTGTCACGTGTCAACACAATTTTGACAATTATGTCATTTGTTTCGGCGACGATTGGTGCCCTGTAATTTTGTATGGAATGGTGGAATCTTGAGGTCAACGGACGGCGGTGTATGGGAACACTTTGATGAATGAAGTGACAACGACCTTTGGATTATCTGCTTTTAGATTCTAATGCCCTTCTAAATGCTCCAAGTGGGAGTTTCTGCTCTGAACTTACAAGTATTCGTAGCCAAGCGATGAGTGAAAAATTTACAGCAGACGAGAATGTTCCGTTAAACTTTGTTTTTCAGAAACAATTTATTTTCCAAATTGATCTTGTCCTATAAACTTTATTTGCCTTAAGGATCAAACCTAGGACCGCTAGCTTTATAGACAGGGTTACTATATATACTCCGTTTGTTTAGGTACTTAATTAAATATAAACAAACCGAATCACGTGACCCTGTTAACCAGCCAATCAGAACAGTTTTCTCAAGGTTTGACGTTTCAGTGTTCTGCTCCTATTGGCTGATATAAAATACCTTAATAAATGAAGTATAGCAATTAGACTAAATCGTCCATGTAGGCATCATTGTTCCAATAGCAGCCATACCTGCGGTGCGGTCCAAAGTTCGGTTCCCGTTGGTGTTTGGTGGATACGTGAATTATTATAAAGTTTGTACACAATTATTTTATTATTAGGTTACCGGTTTCGGTTCAAAACACACAGCTGTTTAAAGTTAGGACAGACAGACGGACGGACGGACAGCGGAGGCATATTAATAGGGTTCCGCTGGGGTCCGATCGGGCACGGAACCCTAAAAAGAAACGAGTTAGCTGTCCCTAAAATGTCTCTGAGTGCATCGGTAAATACCAAACACGAACGGGCAAAGTCGCAAAATAAAATAAAATAAAATTACATAAACCTACGTAAGCATTTTATCTGTTCCCATTAGTCCATAGACAATACCATAAATCCAGCTAATCTGTGTGTTTGTCTTATTGTGCCGCGGTAGCTCGTGACCATGAATTTCACGATCCTATCGTTGGATTGAGACGTCGGCGCTTTTGAATTATATATGAGCTTTTATAATATTCGCTCACGAAGCTTTTGGTTTTAAAGTAAATAACACTTTTTACTTTTATAAGCTGTTAATTGCATTTAATTATTTTGCATTATGGTACATTATGCCAAATTGATCAAATAACCCAATTTTGATAGGGTTTTTTTAAGTTTAACGAGTGGATCTGTGTATAATGTAACTGTGTCTTTATATATCTGTGAGTTTATCTTTGGTATCGTATCTCCCGTACGGATAGACCGATTCGCATGCGCTTTCTTGTAATCTCGTAAGATCCACTGTGCAATAGGATGTACATAATCAAGACAATTTAATTTGAACTGTGTTACAATGGTAATAAGGTTTATTTTCCTATCTTCATAAACTGAAAATGGCATTATCGAACAAACGTAATTGAACCTTATTGCCTTGATGGTAGATTCAAAGTCCCACTCACAAAATTCTTCCTGTTTGTAGGATGGTGGGCCTTACGATTTTAAAGAAAACTGGATTCATCGGAATAGTTCTTAGCTAGGCTTTTTAAAGGATATCAGTTCTCGAATTAGGGATCGCCATTATATCAAGGGTTTTTATATATTTCATTCTACCCTCAAACAAAACTATAGCAATCACAACTTTATTACTAAGAGGAGAAGATTCAATCTACTTTGGCAATTTAATCTGAGATACTACTTATTGGTTTAGGAGGGCAGAAGATAATCTAAATTAAGTAAAGAGTAATTAAATTGCCCATTGAATATACATATCAGCGTCAACTTATAATAAAATACAAAAGACATCTTTGAGCATGTTTCCGAGAAACAGCTCTCATATACAAACGAATAACATTCGATAGGGTTTTATTATGGTAACGGTTTTTTGATCAAAATGCAAAAACCCTATACAAGTCGGGTTCACGGGTCTTTAATATAACATCTGTGGAAGCCAATAAGTAAGTTTAAAATTAAATAAATGGAATTCGTGGTAAGTAACGTGGGTATTTCATTTTAATTTATGCAAAATAAGTATGGGAAAGTATTTAATTTATTAATATTCTAAACGAGCATGCGGTCACCTAAGATTATAAATGGCTATTAAATTTTTTTAAACATAGTTTAATTTATGTGTCGACTCTTTAACCTAGTTGGTAGTGACTCTACCTAAACGATTGATCCAGGGTTCGATTACCAGTAATGGTAAATATTTGCCAAACAGTTTTTTTTTAATCTTTGCTATTTCAGTTAACACCGAATTTGGTAGTAAATTTGATTTATAATTTAAATATCGTTAGACCAACTTATACAAATTGACCTAGGCTCAAATTAAGCTCTAGACTTGTACTTATGAGTACTAGACTATGATAAATATACTTAAAAAAATGAAAAATACTTACTTAAATACATAGAAAACATTCGAAATTGCGCTTATTACACAAATATTTACCCATACCAGAACTTGAACCCAGGACCGCTAGCTTCGTAGGGTAAACTACCATTTATTAGCATTTTATACACCTTCGCAGTTTTTATACTAATGAAAAATTTCAATTGCGGACCCAAGGCATCCCTTAGTATCATAAATATGAGATATGTTTAGGTTATGTTAGTTCTTCAGCTGGCTCGGAGGGCCAAACCACACAGAAATAGGAGCTCCGCGGTAGCGGAGCTCCGTCGACTTTCTGCGAAAGTGTATAAAATGCGAATAAATCAACTAAACCACTAGCATCTACAAGCGTCGTCGATATATACCTACAATTCTAGGGGCCCTAGTGAGTATAACTCTCCTGAAGATCAAGTTAAAAAGGTCCCATAGTTCTTCAGCTGGCTCGGAGGGCCAAACCACCCAGAAATAGGAACTCCGCAGCGGAGCTCCGTCGACTTTCTGCGAAAGTGTATAAAATGCGAATAAATCAACTAAACCACTAGCATCTACAAGCGTCGTCGATATATACCTACAATTCTAGGGGCCCTAGTGAGTATAACTCTCCTGAAGATCAAGTTAAAAAGGTCCCATAGTTCTTCAGCTGGCTCGGAGGGCCAAAACACCCAGAAATAGGAACTCCGCAGCGGAGCTCCGTCGACTTTCTGCGAAAGTTATATAAAATGCGAATAAATCAACTAAACCTAGCGTCTACTAGCATCGTCAATGTATACCTACAATTCTGGGGCCCTAGTGAAAAAGTGTATAACTCTCCTGAAGATCAACTGAAAAAGGGTTTAAGTCTACTCTACTCTGTTTATGTATATACCATTTTTATTACAAGTTAAGTTGAGTTATACCCTTTTTCACTCGGTGGAATTTTGGAACAATAAAGTTTAAACACGCCATAAACTTAAATGCCCATAGAGCGGCAAGTTCAGAGGAAACATTAGAATGCGCGGCGAAGACGTAACGGTAGCCATATTGTCTATGGAATACATTGATTAGACAGTTCTACGTGTTTCGGACGCTTTGGCTTGAACATGAGAGAATAGATAATAGTTTCTTTAGACCTGGTATTTCGAGCGAGTTAGAGTTTAGCGAGAATGAGTTAAAATTAAGTTTATATAATGTATATGATTCTAGAGCAAAAAAATACGGAAAAATTAGCAATGGAAGTAAAATGCGAATTAATAAATTGCTATGAATATAAAGGTATGTCGAAGAAATATCCAAACCTAAATATAACAATGTTAAGCAGTTATCGGAATAGGTAGAGTATATTTACCTAAAGTTCGCAAAAGGACATAATAAAGAGTGAACAACAGGGTGAAATATTAATTTATTTTACTTGAATTCCGGATTTCTGGTGTTTTTCTACTAGTAAATGTAGTCGCAAGGAAGTCTCCAGTTTATGACTGTTCTACAAAGTTTAGTTAAATATATTCCGCCTATTACATAGTTAGATACATATAAGGAATGGGTTACAGGCCCCTTTTATCACAAACTAACATAAAATATCCCATACCGTGATTAAATATTACGTATATTTAGCATTAAAATTACCGGAAATCCGGAATTCAATAAACATTAATTAATATTTCACCAGGTTGTAACCACTCTATATTATGTCCTTTTGCGAACTTTAGGTGAATATACTCTACCTATTCCGATCACTGAATGAACGATAGGAAAGACATCAACGGGCGCATGTAATGCACATGAGCTATTGTAGACTAGCGACCCGCCCTCGCCTCGCTTAGGTTTTTTTTTTCTTTAACACCCGTGCATAAACCAGAATTTATTATACATATAAACCTTCCTCTTGAATCACTCTATCTTAAATCCGTTTAAGAGATTACAAAAAGTAAGACTTTTACACGTGTTGCTTGTTTATAAATTATATTTTTTTTAAACAGTTGACTCTTAAAGTTAAATACAATAACGCTTTACTGGATCTGAGACCCAAAGACTTCCAAACTCAACGCCTCTATTCTCTCTCCAGTCATTTCACTGGTTGTCTTATCCTAACACCGGAACATAACAATGCTAACACTGTTTAGTCACAGCAGAAATTCCCAATAATATTTATACTGCGACTTTTTTTTTGCGGCAACCTTGAATATCTTTGGTGACGTGAGCACACCGGTTCACGACGCCCCTAGGATAGTGCCATGACGCCCCGGGGCGTCGCGGCGCACAGTTAAAGAACTCCTGGGTTAAATGATTAAATGTTTTTTTTTTGTCAAGTTGAAGGCACGCGAGCACTCAGGCCACCTGATGGTAAGTGGGATCTGAGACCCATAGACATTTGAAATCTCAAGATTACAATCTCAAAACTGTAATCCTAAGACTTCAAATGCGTTGCCAACCCTGAGGACTAAGATGGAATGCCTCTATGCTAGTAATTTCACGGGTTGCCTTATCCCCACACCGGAACACAGCAATGTGAACACTGCTGCTTGGCGGTCCTACCACCACTAGCGATTTGGACGAACCCCAGGTCCTACCAGTATTGGAAGAGTCTTATGTCCAGCATAGGACTTATTTTGGCTGACATAGTAATTATGATAATAGTAGTTTACGTGACGGTTGCATAATGACAGGATTACAACATGCGTGTGGTTTAAGAAGCGAGCCGCAAGGCGAGTTTTATAATAGATCACACGAGTGTTCTAATGCTTACGCAGAGTCTCGTACAATATTTTATCTCTACACCCATATTATAAGTAGTAGGTGACAGCGATGACAGCTGTAACGTAATTTCGAAATTACGTTATCTAATATTAAGGTAATGAGATCCAAATTTGGAACATCTTCCAAAATTAACAGCTATCATCGTTGTCACGTACTACCACAGGTAATGCTGGTCATTGCTTACGGGTTTTGAACGCATAATAGAGGACTTATGACATGTGTGTAGATAAAAACCATTATGTCACATTAATTATGTCACAGGAGCTAGTAACAGTACGAGCAGTAATGTCGAAACGAAGCCGATCCTTAACCGTTCGCTCCGCAATATGGCGCGTTTCCATACTATTTTGCTGATATTCATTTTTTTTTTACTTTCATGTATTCGGTTTTTGATACAGAGTCGAGCGTTTTTTTTTACGTTCATTTTAGACATATGGCGATGACGAGTTTCGTTAAAAACCTATTTATTTATGGTAGGTAATTAAATTAAAATAACAAAATGCCGTAGGTGCTGAATTTTAAGTTTTACCTCCAGTAGATAATTGAGAAAATAGGCTGTGGCAGACGAACACAGACGCGAGTGATCTGATAAACGAAAAACCAAATTCCAGAAAGCCACTCTGCAACCCTGCACTCCACAAATCCCTCTCTTCAAACGTATTTCTGTTCCACAAAGCTATTGCAAAGTTGAAGAGGCAAAGTCAAATGCAGTGTGTTGATTTGTGGATTTGCAAAGTATTTCTGTTCCACAAGACAATTACAGACTTGAAAACGCAGTTACATGCAAAGTGTGGGTTTGTGGATTTGCAAAGTAGCTTTTAATACCAGAATATTTGCAGAGTTTGCAAATTACGCAGTTTTCTGGAACACGGTTGCTTTGCACTTTGCATCATCGTAGATTTGCAAAGTGCAGAGTGCAGAGTTGCAGAGTGGCTTTCTGGAACGGGCTCCAGGCCTCATTCTTGGCGGTAAAAAGCATGTCGTATTTGACCTATTATCGTATTGTCAACTATTATAGATAGCTCTTATTTACTTGACAGTAATAGCGGTCGAGTTTAAAAAAAATCATCAAATGTCAAATACGATTTGGATATTACCGCCTAGAATAGAGGCCCGTATTATAGTCGCCTTTATCGCGGTGGATAAAATATCCGTCACTCTTGCACTTATATACTGGTCAGAAAGTGACAGATGCTTTATCCACACGATAAACACGACCATAATAGGCCCGCAGGTCAACGACGATACGGTTTTTACCGCCTAGAATCTGTGGCAATTGTCGTGTCGTATCCGTAATGCCGTGTCACGACAGTGGAGCGCGCGGCGCGTGCGCGGGACGTGACCGGCGCACGCGGCGAGGCATGCGCGCTTCTGGAACCACTATTAACTATTATAGTTAAATCGCTACGCTTGCGTATAGACAGGTGCTTTATTTTACTCCAACCATAGTTAAACCATATTGTTTTTGACATGTTATCAAGATGTGTTTTTTTTAGTAAGTAAGCCATATGGAAACTTTTACATATCATAAATCTACCAGCGCTTCCATGAGGAGACCACAGGGGTGTTATTTTCTTTAAAACGGCTTTCGGTCGAGCAAACGAGTGAACGCGGCGTAGCTTATATAAACCGGCAAGTTTAAGTAGTCCCGTCAGAGCGTACAAAACTCATCTTAGCGCGTGCATTCTCAATTAGGCGGGGCTTCTGTCGAACGATCGAACGTATCATCATCATCATCAGCCGCAAGACGTCCACTGCTGGACAAAGGCCTTCCCCAAGGTTTTCCACAACGATCGGTCATCTGCTGCTGTCATCCAGCGGTTTCCCGCGACCTTTATCAAATCGTCGAACGTATAAAGCTGCCTAATTGAGAAGGAACGCGCTAAAATGTTTTTTGTACGCTCTGACGCCGCGTTCTCGTTCACTCGTTTGACCGACCGAACGCCGTTTTTAAGAGAATAGCACCCATGCTGAGAAGAAACGCCACAAGAAACTCAACAGTCAGTCATTCGCTAACATATTACCTACTCAAGTAATTAAATGCTATGATACGATGACAATACGACAACTTCTCAAAAGCAAATATACCTCTACCGAGTAGAATAGAGCCTTAGGAAGGTGATTCTCTTAACCAACTCGCTTTACAACTTGACGAACGGATTAACAGGCTTAAGTGGTCCTGTCAGAGTGTACAAACAACATTTTGAGGCGTACATTAATTTGGTTCGAAAAAAAACCGTTTTTAAAAGAATACAACACGACGCTTCTGGAACCTTAGGTGGTTGTGCGACGCTCGTGCGTCTTCAAAATTGACGTTAAAAAATGAGGTTGGTTGGTTCAGTTCAAATCCCGGTAAGGGCAGATATTTGTGTGATGAGTGCGAGTATTTGTTACCGAGTCTTGGATGTATCTTTCGCATAATGTATCTTTACGCATAAAATCGTTTGACCTAAAACGGTTTTTACAATAGAAACGGTTTTATTTCAATTATTATAAAAAACTAACCTAACCCTAATTTACAAAATAGACGTTTATTAAATTCTGCAATGTCAGCCTAAAACAGTGTTACGCGAAAAAAATTTATGCGAAACGATAAATATGCGTAAAAAAATTATGCGTTCCAAAGGGATACCTGTTTTTTAAGATTGTATCTATTTATTTTTCTATACAACTATGTTTATCGTTTCCTAACTACCCACAGAACATAAGCCTAGATTAGTTTGGGACTAAATTAATTTGTGCTAGATTGTCCTGTGTTTTTTTTAAAGAACTATTTTCACCTCTTATCTGTCTGGCTTGGACTGGTAGAGAATCCCTTATAGCATCAAGTCCGCTATTTTTACGTAATTTTTGTATCGTGCAATAAACTAATAAAGAAATTCATAATGAGAATTATGTTCATCACAACTAAAAAACAAAAAATTAACCCTTTACAGACTCAATTTAACTTACCAAGAACATTAAAAGTTTAACCCTTTTTTACCCAACACTTAAAGCCTTCAGTCCTTAATTACCCAACTTCGCACCTCTTTACTCGTTTTAACAAAAACTATCCCTAACAACCTCTTTTTATGGTTTTTCTTGTAATAAAAAAAAGGAACGACGTCTCGGCACGCGCGGGCTCGGCGGCGTACGCGCATCGCATCCTAAACCGAAAGACAGAGACAGATTAATGGGGTTTACGTGAGCGCGAGCGGGATGAGTGTATGATTGATGGTCACGACTGCTAACCGAGAAATGCAGTCAAATTAGGAGAAATAAATATCGACGTTGATACGGTACGGAATAAGTGATTTTTTTTTAGTTTTCAAACGGATTTTTGAATGGACGCGCGTGGCAACAGGCTGCGAGCTGTGAAAGGAATATTAATTGAGTAAGAAGCAATACGTTTACTATATAATAGTAGCTAAATGGTACGAGACAGGGAATTTAGAAATTGTTAACTCACCTCGGCGTCCAATGACGTCTCCTGTCAAAATTACATTTCGACACTGTTGGCGAAACATACAGACATATTGTATTATGAAATTATCGATTTATGTTGTTACTAGCGACCCGCCCCGCTTCGCTTCGGTTTATGTGAATTTTCTGTAACACCCGTACATATATAATAGGCTTAGTAAAGAAGTCTAGCACCATTTTTATGCAGAACCATGCCACCAACCATGCCATGAACCATCTATACAAATATTATAAAGCTGAAGAGTTCGTTTGTTTGTTTGCTTGAACGCGCTAATGTCAGGAACTGCTGGTCCGATTTGAAAAATTCTTGCAGTGTTAGATAGCCCATTTATTGAGGAGCTATATGTATACGCTAAGACCAATAGGAGTGGAGCACCAATGAAGAATGTTTCAACCTTCTACGTTAAAAAAGTGGCGGGTTAAAGTTAGCGTTAGCCCAAAGTAACTATTCCACGGGGACGAAGTCGCGGGCAGAAGCTAGTTACATCAATAAAATTATGTTTATCTACACTCATTTCATAAGTCCTCTATTATGCGTTCAAAACCCGTAGGCAATGACCAGCATTACCTGTGGTAGTAGGTGACAGCGATGACAGCTGTTAATTTTGGAATATTTTCCAAATTTGGATCTCATTACCTTACAACAATGATATAATATAGTAAAAAAAGGTAGATATGTTATACGCACTTCGATAGTGGCATCCTAAAACCAAGCCAATTGGTACACCTTTACTTAGTCTTGCGCCGTCAACGGAACCGTGAACTAACTAGTCTGCAGAGCAACATTACTCGTCTCTGTTTCGCTCCCGGAAATTAGCGTACCATCCTGCTTTCACTTGTCATTTATGAATTATTGTGTAATTGCAATATTTACTGATTATGTGTGCGTAAGCCGGGCCATTTTTACACGCGGAATACCGAATAGGTAACATACCTACCTCTTTTTATATTATATTATTGCCTTACAATATTCGATAACGTAATTTCAAATTTACCTTACAGCTGTCATCGCTGTCACCTACTACCACACGTAAGGTAATGCTGGTCATTTGCCTTTCGGCTTCTGAACCCATTTTAGAGTACTTATAATAATTATATGTGTGTAGATAAAGTATTTGTACGAGACTCTGCGTAACTAGCATTACGCAACCGTCACGTAAAACTATTATTACAAGATGTTTCTAGCCTAGTTAGAAGAGCCCTACCTACGAAATCAGCGGCCCAGGCTCGATCCCCCCCCCCCTTCTCCTTCCCCTTTCCCCTTTCCTTTTCCTTTTACTTTCAGACAACGAGTACGTCAAATCGTTTTAAATGTCCTGAAATTATTCCCTATTATTTATCGCTGGAATCGAACTCGGTACATGCAAGACTTAAACCTCCGTACCTCTGCATTGCATTTTACTTGAAAGGTACTCCTATAATCCCAATAATCTCCGCTGGAGGTACTTCTTTGGTTTTACTGTTTCCAGCGACTGCGTAAAATAGATTATAAACTGTAGAAGCGGGCGGGTCTGCGCATACGCACAATGCGGTGCCTCGGGCCGAGGCTTATTGCAAGGCTTTATTACTAGAGAGCAAGTAACAGGCGGTAGCGGTGGATGAGGCGGGAGCGGGGGCTGAGGTGGAAGCGACAGCGAGTGGATTAGGATTTAATAATGTAAGAATAGCTTTTATTGAAATTGCTTCGCCGATAACTAACCAGCGAGGTTAAGATTGCTTCGTGTGTCGGAGTAGGAATACGGGGTGGTAAAATCGAACGGCAACTACCTTAAATATTGGAAATAGTAAATTATTAATTGTTTTTGACAACAATAATTATTACAATTAAAGATTTTGGAAAATTTAAAAATGAAATGAAAAAAATAAATGAAATGTTTATTCACAAGAACATATTCATATTCATCTGCCTTAACCGAGAATCGAACTGATGATCGAGTAATGCAAACAATAAAATCATGTTATATGATACAGATCGAAAGGGACATGTTTTGTCATATACGACACATTCGATTCGATCGATAACTTGATGAAGTCGCATTAATTTTGTAATACATTGTTTGTTTTAGATAAAGATAAAGATAAACAGACATTTATTTTTAGTGGTGGTAGGAAATTGTACCACCATCTTACCATTTAACCTACCGACAAACAACAGTGTGCGGGTTGGCAACGCAATTTTAGTCTTAGGATTGCAGTCTTGAAATTGCAAATGTCTATGAGTCACAGATTTTATTTACCATTAAGTAGCTTGTGTGCTGGTTTGCCTTCTGTATAAAAAAATGGATGATGATGATGATAGCTGGGTATTTATACGTTAACCGTAATGGCTGTTACATTGGTCCATCAAAAGCATGCCAGTAGAAGTACATTGCGTCGTTACAATAGCCCTCGCTTCAAACGTGAAAACCAACTCGTCAATGTACTTCTACATGCTTTTGCTGGACGATTGTAAACCAGCCATAAGATTAAGACAAGCCCGCTTTCATTTTCTATTTTAAACCACACGCCAAAAGTATAAAAGCATCGTTTCCGCAGCGCAAGCGCGGGTCGAATAAAGCTCGGTTTATGCTTTTCGGCACTCGTCGGCGTTCCGAGAAGGACAAAAAATACCCATAGTCCAAGTAGAAGCGTTATGCTACTGTACGGTTTACGGCTAGCGTCAAATTTAAGATTATAGGTTTTCTTTGTTTACTTCGGGAAATGCTTCGGGAATTGTCGGCAGCCTTCGGTATTTGTAAGATCTTATAGTTTTGTACTAATAAAATGTATGTGTATTGTTTATTTTGTATTCAAGAATTTGTCACTGTAAAAGTGCGTGGGAGCTTCATAGTTTTAGCTGTCAAAAATATTTGTCATACCGACTGCCGAAGGAGGAGGGTAATGTGTTTCAAAGCCTATATATGTATGTTTCTTCCTTTGTGGCACTATAAAAACTAAACCCGTTGTCCGATTTAGATGATTCTTATGTCAATCGATTTGTCTGAATCTGGTGAGTGTCACTGCAGATATGACAGTAATCAAAATTCAATATGGCGGCAACCAGACGCCATATTGTGCAAAAAAAATAAAGTCGACCAAGTGTGTCAAGTGGGTATCATTGAATAGGGATTTAAAAATCATCTTTAGGTTTCTTTCATCATTTTCATCATGATCATTTAGGATTTATAACGATTTAAAGTTGGTTAGCAACTGAACAGTCGGGTTTTGAAAGCTTGCTTTTGTTAAAGTTATTAATTTATTACGTCAAAAGAATTTGGAAGGTTCCTTGTTATATGATAAAAGGGTCTTGCTAAAATGTTTGCACCCACCTCAACTGTACTCTGCTTGGCCTAGTAGTCGAGTGGTAGATAACCTTGTGAAGGGTCTGTCCGAATTTAAGTATAGTATTTTATGATTGGAAAATGACCTCCTGTTGGAGTTTCTTGCAGCGCTTCTTCTCCGCTATGATGGTCTTATCCGAAGCGCTGGTAGATTCACTCTATATTACCGACGTGTAAAAGAGCCTTCATGTAGCCCATTTACTAAATAAATATTTTAAAATTTGAAATTTTGCTACCACCGTGTTGTTCTTTAACCTACAGCCAAGCAGCAGTGTTCAAATTGTTGTGTTTCGGTGCAAGGATAAAATAGTAAAATTACTAGCATAGAGGTATTTCATTACAGCCCTTAGTCAAGTTTAGCAAGGCATTTGCAGTCTATACCAATTTTACAAAACGATGTTAAATGTAAATCAATGTTAATCGACTGTTAGTTAATACATTTTGACAGCTGTTTACACTCTAATATAGATTAAGTCGTTCCTTATAGTAACGATTTTACATACTCAAGTTTGAAAAAGGAACGACTTAACTGTCTCTAAAATACATGTATTTACATATAAACCTCTTACAGGTTTCCGAAGCGCGCCTTATTGTAAAAAAATATAATTGCTGTTTATAGTAAATAAATTTAAAAAAAAATTAATGCTCTTTATCTCTAAGTACGGCGGTCAGCTAATCTTTTGATTGTAGTTTTAAATCAGGGATTTTTCGGGTCAAGAATTATTGATAAAAATATAATATCTTCGGGAGAACTCGATGCTAACCCCCTTACTAATAAACGTTGAGTAACGGTGGTATAGCTATACAATGTTTTGTCCTTATCTGTCAAATTCAAATATCACAATGACAGATAAGGACAAAACATTGTATAGCTATACCACCGTTACTCAACGTTTATTAGCAAGGGGGGAAATAAATAGGTGGTAGGATCTTGTGCAAGATCCATCCGAATCACTACCAAAATCTTATCCTATCCTACCGCCAAGCAGCATTCGCAATTTCGCATTGTTGTGTTCCGGTGTGGCGATAAGACAACCATAGATGCATTGCAACGGGGACCTCAGGGTTACGCATAGTATTTCAGTCTTAAGATGGCAGTCTCGAGAGTGCAAAAGTCTTAGTCACAGATCCCATTTACCATCATGTGTGCCCGTACGCTTCCCCCGTGCAATAAAAAATAAATAAATGAATTCGGACTAAATAAAGCTATTACAATTATTGACCTCGACAAGTCTCAGCGGCGGCCGCGCGGCGGCGCTGGCGTCGTTTTTCGCCGCAACGGATACGCCGCGCACGCGCTGCATTCTAAATTCGAAATTCAGCCGTCCCTCTCTAACTAGAGCGGGTTCACAATACCCGTCTCTATCCCGGCTTTTTTTATTGCATTTCGATTCCGTTTGCGTCATTTTTGTTTTTTTGTACGTTTAAGGATTTTAGTTTGCGCTTTAATAGAGTCAACTATTTGTTGTCTTAACTGGTTTATATAACAGTTATCAAACAGTTAGAGTCATGAATAAAGCATTATTTTCGTGGTGTGTTTTCTTGTGGCCAAAAGTTTTTTTTTAACCCACGAAAGAGCGCTCCACTGGTGTGTCGGAACCAGTAATGGACCAGGACCAATGATAACACTGGATTCTTATTTTACAGAAGATAAGGGTCTTCATTTGTTTTGCAACAATACATTTATGACCGTATGACATTTGAATTAAGAGTTACGTGTCCATTACTGGTGCCTGTCAGCTAAAAGTGTCCAAGACTGGAGCTATCACTCTACTTCATTTGACTTCGAATGGCGTACTAAATTAAGTGCGTACTGTAAAGGCTAGCGGTGGCAGAACCTTGCAGGGTCCGACCGGGTCGCTACCAACATCTTACCGTTTAACCTAATCAAGCACCAGTATTCGCATTATTGTGTTCCTGTGTAGAGATAAGACAACCTGTAAAATTACTAGCATAGAGGCCATCTTAGTCCTCAGGTTTTGCAACGCATTTGGGGTCTTGAAATTGCAGTCTTGAGATTGTAGTCTTACAATGCAAATGTGTATGGTTTACAGATCCCACTTACCATCAGTTGGTCTGTGTGTTCGTTTGCCTTATCATTGCCATAAAAAAAAAGTTGCAGACCGCGGCCTTGTTAATGGAAAACACTATTAAAGATATAAATGTACATTGAGAAACTTACCCTCTTGTTTGAATTTGTTTATTTACTCCATTAGCAAAGTTAGAGCGTTGGTCAGAGACAATATACATAATATAAGGAGGGTGGATGAAAACCAACTGTATACATACATACATACATTAAATCACGCCTGTTTCCCAGAGGGGTAGGCTGAGACCACTTCTTTCCTGCTACGACCCTGACAAATCTCTTTCGCAACTGTATATAATTGGATTTTTGCAAAACGGGCTAGAAAACAACCCTCTATTTTTCTATTAAACAAAGGATGACGGGTTTTCTATGAAACCTGGACCCACCTGGTGCACTCTGGTTGGCTAGGATTTGGAATCAGCAATAGTAATTTAACTTGAGCTCAAAAATACCTATCGAACAATGTCACACATAGCTATTGGAGGGTGGGAGCAGGATTTGCATCATCATTTAATCAAAATCGGTTGATCCGTTTGGGAGCTACAATGTTACAGACAGATACACAAGTTAAACTTATAATATCCCTATATAAAACATCGTAACGGAACATGCACGTTCGAGAAATGGAATGATAATTATTAAATAAATAGTCCAAAATTCTAAAAATTAACTAAGTTCAAGACATGTTTTCGATAAATTCTAAACTATTTGTCTATCAAAACTTTGATACATCAAAGGCGACTGTCATTAATCATTATTTAATTAATGATAATGATTGTGATCTAATTAATGATATGATGAACGGGGACGGGACCACCGCGCGTCATAATGGTGTGTTCCACACTGCTCCTGAGTTGAAATGAAAGAAATCGGCAAAAATGAAAATGTATAATTATGCCAAATTACAGCTTTGTAGTACCAAGAGTCTCTGAGTTGAACTGCGGACAGACGGACAGACATATATAGCGAAACTATGACGGTTCTTTGTAAATCTCAATCATACGACTTCTATGAACGAAATGACAGCTTACTACATACATACATACATACCTTCACGCCTGTAATCCCAGAGTGGGGCAGGTAGAGCTACAGAATTATCTCCAAATTTTAAAAACTTTTTAATAATTATTAGGCTAAGATGTTTACCAGCGTATTAGGGACAGGTTGCAAGCCCATCGCCTAACAGTACTACAAGCCTTTATTCCTTTAGTCGCCTCTTACGACGTCCACGGGAAGACATGGAGTGGCACTATTCTAACCCGGCAACCACACGGGTTGTCAAAAAAATGGAAATGACAGCTTACTAGGGTTCACATATTTTTTTAAATTTCTTTTTTTTGATATTTTTGTAACACGTTGTAGGTATATGTTGTTATTCACTCAATAAAAGACCAATAAATAAATATTTAGAATTTTGAAGTATTTATAATTATGGGTTATGTTTTCTGAATCATTTTTGTCTTAAATAAATATACTTTGTAAAACTATGTTTTTTACCGGTCCGTAGTGGAGCAAATCGATTCATTATGATCGATGGCGTCATTAATATTATCATTAACTCGGACTTAAAGTCACTCAGTTAACAAGGCGGCTTCCGGAATAGACCCTGTTGACGGCGGAACATGACATTTTGGTTCTTAAGATGGCCTAGAATAAGAAATGGATTATTTTAAATACCTATTCTTATACGAAAATTTATAATGTAAAAGAAAATCTGACATATCAGAGTTCAAAGACCTATTATTGGATGTTTTAACAGGCAGTGCGTTTTATTCCGTATTAGAGCATTTAAATTGTAATGTGTAAAACCAACTTAAGTAATGCATGATGCATGCTGAGGTCTGTTCATTCTTACATGTCTTATATAGTAAACAACTTTCTAACCTTAAAATGAACCTTTTTTGGCTAAAACAGCTCTTTTATCGTAAATAAAGTAAACTGACTAAACATTTTGGACATCATTTGGCCAAAGTATTGTCTGTGATTGCTTTATTTTATTTAAAATAGCTGTTTTAGCAAAAAAAGGGTAATTTTGAGGTTAGAAAGTTGTTTATTATATAAGACAAGTAAGAATGAATAGACCTTATATGTCATAATTTTGAATGCCTAATGGCCAAACATAGTGACACTTATCCACTTTTGATTTTAATAAAAAAAAAATCTTTACGTCACTATTCTGCCAAATCTTGAAACGGTGATTGATCCCAGTCATTTACCAAAGTCGGTTTATTTTTACCGAATCTATTTTCGGATCTCCGGTTAATAGCCTGCCATTTATTTTTCAATAGATAACAAATATTCTGACGTTTTCTACGAAACTTTGGGAATTGACGTATTGACGTGAATATTGTAGAGATTAATATGAATGTGTTATTTATTGATTGTAAATTTATTTAAACCCGCCAAGTGGCAGTCGGACTCTCACACGAAGACTTCCGTACTGAGATACTAAATGCTGAATGTGTATTAAGCATTATTTTAATCCTAAAACTTTATTTGCTTGTATTTTATGTATTACGCGAATAAATGACTGGATTGATTGATTGATTGTACAATATTACGGTCGAGTAAAACACGCGTAAGGTTTTGTTTATAGGGAGACCCCCTTTAATTTTGAACATTATTTTCTTTTCATTCTTTGTTGATATAAGCAGCGGCAATAGATAAACACATTGAAATGTTTAACTGTGTATCGATCTAAATCCATGTTCAAACTCCTACCTACTCCCATTAACCCATTAATTATTGTAACTCTTATTGATAAGAATATAATCCCGATAAACCGACACCGGCTCTAATGGGCTCCGACAGGCGCGACAGGAAGCCAACCCGTCATTTGTCAAAATGACATTTGACATCACTCAAAGAGGTACCCAACTTTTTTTAACATCGAACACGAGCAAAACTTTCCGACCACAGACAAACGTATATAATCGAAAAGCAGTGTACAATCAAATTAACGTTGGCAAAATTTTTTGTTTTTTTTTTTTAGTAAATCACATGTAATCATAACGGTCACAATATTCTCAAATAAACAGTTTTTGTTTATTACGTCTTTGTGTCAGGAGAGTTATTAATGATGATAGAGTTATTTAAATTTCAGCAATTATCATGAGTGTAACCATTAAACTGGACCACCTAGTTGCACAAACTCTTAATAGCACTAATGTCCCATTAGGATAGGACACCTCAAGTCACTTTCTAATAGCCAAGGCAGAAAGTGACAGCATTCAATTTACCTACTTAATGTTTTTTTTGCAACTGGGTATAAGGTTTTTAATGGCAAGATTAGGCATAAGTTTCCACTTTAAAAGTCGATTTTTATATAGGTCTACAATTTCAATTGATTTATTGACCGATAGAGACCTAAGTAACGATTTCCTCTACGCAATATATTTTATTAGTTAATCCAACAAAATCAAGTCTAGCACCATTTTTTATTTTAACCCTTGACCTAGGCTTGAAGGCATTCATTATTTAAAAACTATCGACTTTTTTTGCCACCACTAAACACCTGTTAGATGCCTTATCGCGGAATATTAATGTAAGTAGCTAATACGTAACATTACACCGCATTTACGAATATTACACGGTATCAAGATTACCAAGAATAATATTAGAGAAAATAAAATGGAAGCCTCCTGTCACAGACGAGGCTAAATAATCACGATGGGACTCTATCAAATAACTCTGAAACAAGCAATGAGCGCATCATAAATAACCTTTTTTGTTTAACAAAGTAAATGCTACTTTAAGTATCTGGGTAAAGGTTCAAGATTGCTTGGCAGAGGAAGTGTTAGTTGTATAGAGAAATTATCGGAAAGCATGGACAATCTCTTAGGATATTTATCAGGGGGACACTGCCTGGCTACTGACAAAACAAACAATTTACATTTAGAGACGAGACACGTTGGTATGTTATTGATATTAGTGTGGATTTATCCGATAGTTGATTTATTTTTTAAATAGTTTATATTGAGATGGTTTGTGCATGTGTTTTTTTTTGTGTTTTAGGTCATTTTCGTTTTCATTACATTTAAAGTTGTAAATATTAGAAATAAATGAATAAAAATAAGAACTTGTCTGTGACTTTATTTACAAAATCATCTGTTACAACTTTACACCCTGGAATTCTTCATTATAACCAATTATGACATTGGGCATATAACTAACTTAACTTTTCCATTTTCCAGGTAAAAAATGGCGCTCGCTGACCCCACAAGACCGGCGGCCATTCGTGGAGGAGGCGGAACGGCTCCGCGTCATCCACATGACGGAACATCCGAACTACAAGTACCGGCCCCGTCGACGGAAGCAGAACAAGACGCGGCCGAATCAGCCCGCTCCCCCCGCCAGCGCACCCCCCACCTCCGCCGCCCTCGGCTCCCCCTACGCCACCGCAAATGACTCGCCGGACACTAGATTCTCCCACAACCCAGGAGCCGGCTTTTCCCCCTACAGAACCTCCCCGCTAGCATCCGACTACCAATCAAACCAGTTCAATGGCCACGTTCAAACTCCTGAGTCCAGCCCAGCGAGGTCTCCAGAACCTCAAGGTCGAAGGAGCGCGCCTGCCGAAGCCCCACTTCCGACCCCAGCGGCATCACCAGTGGAAAATGAGAAGGAGAACTTCCAATATGATGAACGGCGAAGGGCTATTAACGCGTCTTCCATGTCAGACTCCTACTCCCCCTACAAGACCTATAGGAACACAGGATCTTTCTCTCCAGCGCCCGTCGCCACCATGGGCATGGCTAACGGGATGTACGTCATGTGCACGCAGAGGACCCTAGCTGAACAGCCTCCGTTGGTCACTGGGACCTTTTTTCCTCCAGTCGCTACGTCCCAAGACCAGCAGACCTTGGGAACTTCTACACCAAGGGTATCTTCCGCCCCAAGCGGCCCGATGAATGCTGAATATGGCATCCAGTACCATCCGTATGAGCAGTACGAGCAGATGTTCAAAACTGAGGATTCGTACGTCACGCAGTCACATTACCCAGAACAGCCTAAGACCGAGTATGATACTGGGAGCAACTACTTCTCAGAAGAGCCTCCAGCTAACCAGGAATCTGAGCAGGGGTTTATGAACCAGCGTTCTGAGATTAGGACTGGGTCGCCAGAATCTGACGTGGACGCGAGGGAGTTTGACAAGTATTTGGACTACGCTCCAGAGTCTTTAGAGCATCAGCAGTACCGGTATGAGCAGCAGCAAGGCTACAGGCCTCCGTACTGCCCGGAGCAGGGCCCAGGGCCAGAGTACTGCTCGGAGAGGATGTACCCGTCTCCGTATGCTTCTGTGATCTCCGCTCCTCCCCCCGCAGGGCCGTACCCCGCACCCCCCGCGGCCCTGGCCGAGGCCAGGAACGACGACGAGTTCAGCGTCATTCTTGCCGGCGTCAGGCAAACTTGTTATAGCAACTGACTAATATAACCTTCCTATTTGTAGCCCAAAGAGTTTTCTCCACAGTTTTGTGATCGAATC
Organism: Acleris literana; assembly: GCA_946894065.1. Lineage (NCBI taxonomy): Eukaryota > Metazoa > Arthropoda > Insecta > Lepidoptera > Tortricidae > Acleris > Acleris literana. The sequence continues at coordinate 4,282,752 of OX335688.1, read as the reverse complement.
AATTAAAATTCCTAGTAAGAATCAAATTCTGAACTATGACTCTTGCGTTAGTTTTTAAATTGTAAATGTTAATGCCTGGAACGTTATAATTTGTTTCATATAAATACTTAAAGTAAGATTTGTAACGTTACGCCAATTATAGGCAAGCTTTTATTTAATGTACTGGATAATGGCTTGAAATATGTTTCTTTTTAGCCGGAATGGTATGTGGACCAGTGATTAATTATAACGACGTGTTTCGTTGATTGTTTGTTGAGATTGATTATGTTTAACGATTTAACTGGAGCCTTATTCTACATTTACTTCACACGTGTTATTATAGTATTGTCTACGTTATGGTAGCTCTTATTTACTTGACAGTAATGGCCGCCGAGTAAGAACAATACGATAACAATACCTCTAGAGACAAAGTAGAATAAGACCCCAGGACCATCATAGAAAAATATATTGGTGCCTTGTATTTTAAATATTATGCTAATGCTAAAATATACTATACTCCATTTATTTCAAGGAGTTTATTAGTGTAAACAAACAAAACCACATGATATATTTCGTCAGCCAATAGAAGCAGAACACTGATACGTCAAAGCTCGACCAAAAAGTTTTGATTGGCTGTTCAACAATGCCACGTGGTTTGGATTGTTTACATTTATTTAAGTACCTTAACGAATGGAGTATAAAAGGACCAACATGTAAAAACAGAAAAAAAGTGCAAAAAATTTAACAACTTAAAAAGTGATTTTTAATAAATTTTTAAAGGTCAGAAAAATCACTTGAAGGTAGGTTTTGAGTTGTATTATCATTAATTTTTTATTGGAGTTTCGACTTTTTAAAATTCATTTGGTGATTCTGTGAAGACTGGCCACACTCACCTGCGCTGAATTGCACGTTTATGTAGCTCTGTCTCACTCTAACAAACCTACTAGGATGAGAATACCAAGTATCAAACACTCGCGGTCAATACCCGATATACCCTTGGTACCTATTCTCGCTCTAACTGGTGATGTTTTTGGGGTATAGATAGGGACAAAGCTATGTGAAAATGCCTTTTAGCATAGATAAGTATGGCAAGACTATGCAGCGTCCAATTTGTAAACCGCTTAACGATATTAGCGATTCCTATGTAAAATATTATTTATTTGTTTTTATACTGTATATTTTGTAGACGAATATGAAAATGAATTTTGAGATTTATTGTATAAGCACTGTTTAGGGTGCTAGATTAAAATTCATTTTTTTTTAATTATAAGTGATTAAATACTTTTTACTATTGTTTATATGAAATCGAGAATTGGGGTGATACAAATTTGATTGTGCATGTATCAAAATTTATTTCTAGAAATTTTAAGTTTGTATCACTAACTTGTTTAATATATAAAAAATAGTAAAAATTAAGTAGGCTAAAAAAATCTGTTCTTCCATTACTGCTATTGCCACACTGCTATATAAATAATTTAATTGTTAAGCATGTTGTTAGTTTTTTTTTCATGTTTTAAAATCTTTTACATGCTGGCGTGGAATATTAATTTTATTGATAAAAGTATTTATTTGTAAACAATATTTTACCAGAACTTACAGCACAAAATTTACGTATTTACGTAATCAGAAACATCTTAACATTTTTCGGTTACGTGGACTATACTGCTTAGATATTTTTGATTATACTTTTATTTTCTTGTATATTAAATCTATTGTATATTTCTTCTATGTGTGGTTATAACATGTGCTTGTAGATATTAAAATTAAGTCATATTTTTATATCAAATATTTTAGTTTAGCATCTTTATCTGTATAAATTGTAAGATCTAAAATATCTCATATTGTACTAAAATGTTAGAAGTTATTAGTTTATATTCTTATTTTAACGAAAAAGACACTCGCACTGCGAAATTAAGTTTTTCCTATTTTTAAGAAAATTTATAAGGAGCAATAAAATTTATATTCTACAAAATTTGGTTTTTATTATTAACCTATAATGAACATGGAAAATGACGAATAAAAACGTAGAACAGAGGGCCCCGCCAAGCTGCATTGCGCTAACTAGAGTTTCTATTCGATTCGTTTTTAAACCAATCGCGTCACTGGTAGATGACGTGATACGAAAAGTAACGTGATCTACGGTGACGCGATTGGTTTAAAAAGGAAACGAATAGAAACGCTAGTTAGCGCAATGCATTTTGGCAGGGCCCTCAGTAACGTTTTCAATAGGAACAGAATTTTTATATTTGATTAAAGCTTACAAGCGTTTGAACCGCATCTTGTAGTCGAGTTCATAAATATTCGGACACTTTCGTACCTTGTCACTTTAATCGCTGTGACAATTCATATATGACAGTTTAAACATGATATAAATAGACAAGGTACTAAAATATACACATATTTATGAATTCGACTATAGACCAAGATGCAAACAATGGTAACGTTTCTGTTTTCTATAAACTCGAAATGTATAGAGTAAGGTAGATGCGATCTATCATCAGCTTACATCGTTATTTCGTCGATTTTCGAAAATCACTTACTTTTATTACTTACTGAGTATCTTGAATAAACCCCATTAGTGTTACAAAAAAGATAATGTAAATAAGATGACAAATTAATTACCTTTCGAGGAATCCTGTTAGAGTCTGGAGTCTGTTAACTATTTACTTTTATGAAATAGTAATCCAATTCATTCTGTACATTTTTTTCGTAACACGCGGGATGGGCGGTTTGCGTGCTCCTGAGCCCTACCCGCGATACCTTCTATTAAAAAAACTCAAAGGGCAAAAGTAAGATAGTCATAGTAGTTTACCAGATTGCTGCGTAATTACGGGCATTATAACACAGTGTTATAATATCAATTACGCACAGCATAGCATCTATGTTGGCAATTTGAACATTTAAGCCATTGTACCTAGTATCGTTAGTATGTTGTGACTTTTACGCCACTCTGAGCGCCCTGCCAAGATGCATTGCGCTAACTAGCGTTTCTATTTCATTCGTTTTTAAACCAATCGTCACTGGTAGATCACGTGATACGAAAAGTCACGTGATCTACCAGTGACGCGATTGGTTTAAAAACGAAACGAGTAGAAACTCTAGTTAGCGCAATGCATCTTGGCAGGGCCCTCTGGGCCGTTAGTAAAATTTCCCGCCCACCAAGTAGGTGCCCGGGAAAAAATCCTATTTCTTCGCCAGGGGACGACGTAAAATTCTGTACACTCGCTCTCAGCTTGAGAGTCAAAACCTGCGATCTGAGACATCCTTTGTTTTACCACCTTATACGTAAGGATCGGAGTTTACATAGCACGGTAGGACTAGAGAAAGATATGGAGTCGACATTCAGAAAAAATGTTGACAGTTTAGAAAAAAAATCTCAAACAGCTGTATGAGTTTTTGTTAGACGGTTACACTCTGTATTATTACACCGTGTTTATCGATGTGTATAAACGTGGATAAAAAATCTGTCACTTTCTAACGAGTATGTTAGTGCAAGAGTGACGGATGGTTATCCACCGCAATAAAGGCGACCATAATACGTTGTCACGTAAGTTTTAACCTTTTAAACGCTACAGTCGGCTCTGGCCGACTACTCTGCCCTACTAAGCTATATAAGCAGTATCCCAAATTTAATAACCAAAGCAGTTTTAATTCTCTTCTCTTAATAATAAGGTTGATATTGCTACAGGAGTTCTATCTGACATACTGCATATTGGATTAGCAGGGCAGTACTGAAATTCGTGTCATTGACGCCACCGTTGGCCACAGACGATACAAGTTCAAAATTAAAAGAGACTTGGTGGTGCATGAATAAAGTTGTAATTTGCATGGTTCCTCTATGGAATCCCTAATCGTCATTTGTCCTAATGCATCGTTTGTCCGAATTTTCGTTTATCCTAAAGCCATTTCCGCTTAAATGATAAAACTTTTTAGTGTTTTTATAATACAACCCTAACCTAACCGAACTGCGGATATAACTGAACTTGAAAAGTTGCCTGACTCATCTGAAAACCAGTTTAGGGCAAATGAAAATTCGGACAAACGATGTGTTAGGACAAACGTTGTTAGGGATTCCGAGGGACACCCAATTTGCATAGCATAGCAAACATGTTTGGCGTGAGTGACATATTTTATATTTGACGTAAGGCCTTCAAAAGGTTGTAATAAAATAAAAGTGCGCCTTATAAAGTTTAATATACCTACGTCATTTTTTTACGGAAAAAATATTATGCCGTAGCGAATACCCTCAGGCTATCGCGCATGCATACAGCCTAGGGTTGCCATATTCGGCCAGGGTCTCGTCGGGACGTTTCAGGATGAAGAGAATAAAAAATTTGTGAATTTTAAACTGTTTCTTTATTTTATTATCTGTACTATAATATTATAAAGCTGGAGCTAACATTCGAATATTTAATGAATAATAACTTTTATTTTCTGTGTGCTTTTTTTAATTATATTATGCTGCACCTAACTGCACCTATATTTACACTGTTCATATACTAAAAGTTTATAATTCTAAATAATGTCATAGAACCTTAACACTTATTTTGCATTCAAAAAATAAAACATACCAAATAGGTAACAAATATATCAATTTAAATATCACACCAAATAAATGTTAGTCAGTGTGGAAAGGTCATTTTAGTCATTTACTCAAAAGCAAAACCTTAATAAATTTTTACCGTCTTTCTTTTTGTTCATAAAAAATAAAGGTTCAAAATACTAGATGTATTTGTTTGTATTTATTTTTCTGCAAACCGTACTCTGCCATGAAAGTTGAACGTTGATAACGATGTTTATAGATAGCCCATTTATCGAAGAAGGCTATCATCACGCTAAAACCATAGGAGCGGAGCACCAATGAAGAATGCTTCAACCGTCTACGTTAACCAAGTCGCGGGTTAAAGTTAGCGCTAGCCCAAACTATTCCACGGGGACGAATCGCGGGTAGAAGCTAGTAAGTAATTAAATCCGTTTGTTTTACAGGTTAGGTACTTTAAATGGTATTAGCAGAAGTACTTGGCTGGCCAGGACTTGACACTGCAATCGACTCCACAGTCTCTGGGAGCAGGCGATTTCGTTTATCAGTCCACGGGGTCGACATTAACGAAAAAACTCTTTCCACTGTGGCGTTGTGGGCAGGGATAGCATACAAATACTCGCATAATTTCAACAGATGGCATTTTCTTTCAGGATTTTCAGTTTCTTTGAAAAAGTAAAGCGACTTCACTGCAGCCGAATCGATCGACTTCCATTCTTCCGAACATAGGCGTATATAGGGGTTCCGTGCCCACCCCAGAATGGTCTGGTGCCCACCCCAGAATGATCATTGATCACTTGTAAATAAAAAGCCGAATGAAGTATAACCCAATGTATCTCAACAAGGCGGGTGCCAGCCTCCCCCCCCCCCCCCCTGGAAAATATCTCTAGATACGCCAATGCTTCCGAAGCAAGCTTAGCTTCTAAAAAGCTCTTAAGATAATTATGTTGCTCAAAGAGACTATCGCTGAAAGTCTCCACACCCTATTCAAGTATAAAATAGTGTTTCCGATTTTTTCCCAAGGAAAATTCTAATTTGCATTACGCAGTTTCTATCGGGACATTTAAGTCTTTTATCGGGACGTCGGGACAGATAGCTCAATAACGGTGACAGCTCAGATATATCGGGATGGATGGCAACCCTAATACAGCCGCATACGCACTAAGGGCGAAGCGGCGCGTTGAGGAGCGTTCTTATACTAAAAACGCCTCCACCAAGCATTGGAAACGCGTTCTTATTTTAAATATCAGCGACAATTTCACACAAATTGAACCAATCACAAACTAAGGTGAGTCTAGGATAAACATACTTATACAGGGTGTCCCAGAAACGGACGTCAACCCGCCTAGAGCTGATAGAGCAGCTAAAAAGCCATCGATTTAACCCCTATGTATGTTTAGCGATTTTACTAGTTTTGGAGATATTGATCATTTTAATCTGAGTTTTTGTAATTTTCCCTTATGTGCATGTCTCGAAAAATCATTAATTTCATGTTTTATTTCATAAGTTTTTCAGTGTTTTCTTACATAATTAGAATCATTACGAATCAGCAAAGTTTTTAAACCTATTTACCCGTTTTTTTCCAGATTTTTTTTAAGTAATCACCTAAAGTTGTTTTTTCCATACATAGTAAAAAAGCAAACACTGGGACACCTAGTATGGAGAAACAAACTATATGTGATTACTTAAAAAAATACTGAAAAAACAAAACGGGCAAATAGGTTTAAAAACTTCTCTGATTCGTAATGATTCTAAGTATGTAAGATACCACTGAAAAGCTTATGAAATAAAACATGAAATTAATGATTTTTCGAGACAAGGACATAAGGGAAAATTACAAAAATTCAGATTAAAATCATCAATATCTCCGAAACTAGTAACACTCGCTGAACATACATAGGAATTACATCGATAGCTTTTTAGCTGCTCTATCAGCCCTGGGCGGATTGACGTCGGTTTCAGGGACACCCTGTATTTATAGAGAAATACAAATCTAGGTATCTGCTTATAAACAGTAAACAACCAAAAACAAATACGCACTCATAATAATTCGACTTCCTAAATGGCCGGAGTCGAATCACTTCTCTGATTTTTTTAATAGCAAGGAGAAGGCAAAAGATTGTAGTAGAAACCTGGACAGCAGAGTCTCAGTAAGGTTTTAAAACGCTGATATAATTTTATGACGATTTATGAACGGTTAGGGTTCCGTTCAGGGCGCCAACGGGGCCATTATTAAACCTCCGCCGTCCGTCCGTCTGTCTGGACTGTATCTCATGAACCGTAATAGATACATACATACATACATAAAGTCACGCCTGTTTCCCAGAGGGTTAGGCAGAGACGACTTCTTTCCACCTGCTACGATCCTGACAAAATGTCTTTCGCTTCTTCCACATTCATACATCGAGTCATGCACGCACGTCAGTTTCGGGTACTTAAGATTGGGCCCTTTTCCAGCATTTTACCGATTTGATTCGAAAAAGTACGCCTAGGGCGGCCCCTTCCGACCCTCCCACTCACTTTCGCTCTGTATATCTCTTTCGTCAATCTTCTTTTATCCATCCTTTCCAAATGACCGAACCATCGAAGCATGCCTTTTTCAATCTTAGTCACTACATCTTCTTTTAGCCCACATTTCTGTCGGACTTTTTCATTCCTTACTCTATCAATCAGTTTCACATAGATAAACAGTTAAAAATTCCACAGGTTGTGTATTTCTATTGTCGATATAACAACGAAATGAAAATTAAAACACGTTGGCGTTCTTTTGCTCAACTTTAACATTCGCTGTATCTCTAGATCCGTAATAGGTAGACACATGAAATTTGCAATAAGTAAGTAGAACTTTTAACGCTTTATCAAAAAATAATAAAAATAAAATAAAGTTAAAAATTAAAGGGGGTAAATACCCTAAACAATAAACATGGTTATTGCTCCATCTTAGTTGTAAGTTGGTACGGAACCCTTCGTGTGTAAGTCCGACTCGCACTCGGCCGATTTTTAGAATGGAAACGCCTCCGCTTTTAGTGTGTTTGCGGCTTAATGGCTGGAGGCCGGCAATGTAATGCTTTTCTCCTTAACGCTGCATTTGGACAAGTACGTGTGAGGGACGGATTTGTAATTTATGGGATAATTATTATAAATTAAGACGTTTAGATGGATTTTCTGATTTAATACAAAGTAGAATGATTATTATCAAGATTTCTATATTAGATGATAATAAATATTAATAAATATCAAGGAAAAATCTCACCCAAATTGACCTAGTCCCAAACTAAGCTCTAGGCACTACTACTACTACTACTACTATTGGTATTAGACAAAGATAAACGTACTTATACAGATAAGTAAATACTAAAATACATAGAAAACATCCAAGATTCAGGAACAAAATTACTCTGCCTCATCACACTAATATTTGCCCATACCGGGAATCGAACCCGGTAGCTAGCTTCGTAGGCAGGGACTCTACCTACCAACTAGTCTAGCGCGCATATTTTTGATTATTATACCTAGTAGCTTAAAAAATATTTGTTGTTTAACCTTAGGATTGATGTAAGCTTACGGTCAGTCACATCGTTCGCTTACGTCAAGTCCACACATATAATAATATACATGGTGTTACATTATGGTGTCCCCTAATTTCAACGACACTATATGATTCATTTAACCAGTACAGTAACCAGATATAGGAATTCAGGGGGCAAAATGTTATGACAGGAAGGGGTATCCTATATCGACAAACTCAATTATTGGTGCTTTTTCCATATACTAGTGATCGCCCCCAGCATTGTATGTATTTTTTTGTAAGTAGGTATTGTTCTGAAGTAAGTGTCACACAGCATATTTTTAAAAAAATGTTACGCCCCCCTATTACCACAGAAATTGATAGCCACCTGAAATGGATTTATCAGCCGAGACGGAGATGTTTAACGCCCGAAAATTTGGAACAAATTCTGATAGTTTATTTTAACCATAGTAGATGGGACAGTAATGAAAAAAAAAATATGAGTAAAGTTTCAAAATCGTTTTGAAAAATGAAGAACGGAATTACGTTATTATTTTGGTTAATATTTACACTTTTAATAAAAAAAAATTTTACACGCAAAACTTGGAGTGATCACTAGTATATAAAACAAGCATCGATAATTGAGTTTATCGATATAGGAAATCCCTACCTGTCTTAAAATTTTGCCCCCTGGATTCCTATGTCTGCTTGTAACCATCACAAGATAACCTGTTATCAACACGGGTTCGGCTGAAACTTTTCTGAAGTGATACGTCTATGAAATCAGTGTCTACAAAACAAATGTAGACCGTTACCTAACGTAATGTGCGTACAATTCACAAAACATTTCCTAACATATCGAAATCTTTTCAATAAATTATTAAGAACATTCTCGAAAACAGAAGCATTGAGGAAAATTACAGAATCTGACAAGTTTATTGTCGATACAATGCCCCGACATCGAAAAAATATAAAATAGTATAAACCCTATTTAAACAAAACTAACATTAAATTAACAAACGCCATTGAAAACCAAATAACAACATGGCCGTCAGTGCCAAGTGACGTTAGCGCACATAAATCGTTATTCCAAACCATAACTCCACATGAACCGATTGTTGAAACTGGACACCGTTGAAACAACCCAAGAAGCTTATGAACTACTAGTTTGTGCCCGTGACTCCGCCCGCGTGGAAGTCGTTTATCCCTATTTACTCAAGAGCTGTTATTTTTTTAAGTATAAAATGTATTCTATGTGTTTTCCAAGCTGTCTCCATACAAAGGACAATGCCAGAGGGCCCCGCCAAGATGCATTGCGCTAACTAACGTTTCTATTCGATTCGTTTTTAAACCAATCGCGTCACTGGTACATCACGTGACTTTTCGTATCACGTCATCTACCAGTGACGCGATTGGGTTAAAAACGTAACGAATAGAAACGCTAGTGAGCGTAGTGCATCTTGGCAGGGCTCTCAGGTCTCCATAGAAGCTTTGGCTTAAGAAAAAATTGTGACGGATAATTATAGAATTGGGTTTATTTGATGTAGAAAAATATTTAAAACAATGCTGTGGTGTTAGTTTTTCTGAATAACTCGCTTTTTTTATTTTAAATTAAGTACATACATTAATCGCAAGTTGTCTTACTTATAAAATATCTTAATATATGTCTCTATTTTGCGTATAAGTTCCCTAAATGTGTAAGTAATAAAATACTGAATTCAAATCTCATACAAAACAGGTCATACAATATTTTTTATCAGCTCAGATTAAGATGTTATAAAAAAATTCGTTTTTAGGTACATATAGTTTACACTGGTACGGTACGACAGGTTCACTAATGTCTTACCAAATCATCATTTGGCAAACTATATCACTTTACAAACTTTCATTTCGCAAAGAGGTACTTCCCGCCACATTATTTTTCATTTATTTGGGGTCCAAAGTCTAACCTAACCTAACTTTAAATAAGTTAAATAAGGATAAGGCCATGTAACCTATGTAATATGTAATGTAAAACCTTAGCAAACCTGTCGATTGTCATTATTGCTAAAAAAATCGCGTAGAATGAAAACGCGTTTGTCAAACGTAACTTTTGATAAAATAAACGGACCCCAATCAACACCATACAAATAACCTAGTCGTAAAAAAAAACCCGCCACATTGACACTGTTCCCAAACCCCAAACATCTAAATTCCGTTTGCATGCACCGCCCGAAGCAGGAGGTGCATAAGTCGAAATAAAATTAAAAGCGAAATAATTTGCGACCGCTGGTGCCCTGTAATTACGGGCCGCGGCACGCCCCGCGCGCGATATTGATGTATTGACGCTATGCAAAACGACTTAGAATTATTTGCTGGCACGTGTTTAATAGTGCTCTAAGGGTAAACTTGGAAAAATCATGAGCATGCATTCATTTGTCTTATTTCAAAAACATAACGCTCGATTTACCTTATGGTCGAACATTCATCTTACTAATACTCGTGTTAATGGATGGTCGATGTCGACCCTGCTAAAATGTCAAAGGTCTGGAGACTGTAAGGTTTATGCTCTATAAATGAACCCTATTACTTGCTATTTTGTGATGAAATCAGTGTCTACAAAACAAATGTAAACCGTTACCTACCGTAATGTGCGTACAATTTACAAAACATTTCCTAACATATGGAAATCTTCTCAATAAATTATTAAGAACATTCTCGAAAACAGTTTTAAGCATTGAGGAAAATTACAGAATCTGACAAGTTTATTGTCGATATAAACAAAACTAACATAAAATTACTTGCTATTTGTTACAGCAGAAATTTAAGGCCTATCTTCGCTAGATCACACTTCCATTTGTAAAAAGATGTCTTCAGATTGCGCGCCTTAACAATACACAAAGTTTCTCATTAAATCTGTGGTAACACTGTTTAAAGACTAAGGCGTGTATAGGCAGAGAAAATTAATTTGTTTAACTATTTATAATTTTTATAGTTATATCACTTTGCCGTATGTCCCAGCAAAGGGTCACAACATGGACACTTTTGTTTTTTAACTTAAAGACCAAGAGACATCGTGTTTAATTTTACTTTTGTTATGTTTTTAGGGCGTGCAATATTTAATTCACCTATATATATTTTTACCACTTGTGGACTTTTCGACAACAAGAATACAACTAATTACTACATTGTGGAGTAAGTAAACTACTACATTGAACCTTTAGCCTAGTTGGTAGTGACCCTGCTTCCGAAGCTAGCGGTCCTGGTTTCAATTCCTGGTAAGAGCGAAAATTTGTGAGACGATGCAACTAGTTGTTCCTTAATCTTCGATAGAGAATTATATATTAATATAAGGATACGTAGAAAGCATCGAAAATTTAGTAACAAGTACTCGTGTAACACAACCATTTGCTCTTACCAGGAATCAAACCCAAAGACCGCTAGCTTGGTAGGCAGGTTCACTACCACTAGACTAACCGCGTCGTAAAACGAGTATAAACAATGCTCTTTAATGATATAATATAGTAAATAGAAGTAGATATATTATACGCACTTCGATAGTGGCACCCTAAAACCAAGCCAATTGGTACACCTTTACTTAGTCTTGCGCCGTCAACGGAACCGTGAACTAGTCTGCAGAGCAACATATACTCGTCTCTGTTTCGGTCCCGGAAATTAGCATACCATCCTGCTTTCACTTGTCATTTATGAATTAGTGTGTAATTGCAATATTTACTGATTATGTGTACGTAAGCCGGGCCAGTTTTACACGCGGAATACCGTATAGGTAAAATATCTACCTCTTTTTATATTATATCATTGATGCTCTTTAAGAACTTCTTAATTCATCATTTCATTAAAACACGCGTAAGAAATTATACGTAATAATTTTCAGTAAATATCGTTTAGCACATACCTTTTCGTGTTCGAGCAAAATATCACAATAAACTATAATAAAGTTGAATAGGATCCCATAAATCTTATCTAGCCACAGCCATAGCCTGGTTATACGCGCAGTAGCATAAGACTAACGGAAAGCCAAAGGTCTGTTCATTTGAACAAAATAATAATCATTAATAATAATAAATATCATGGGACAATGTTGGGTGTTCACAGGGAGTGCTAATTCCTACACTAATGTTTGGCAGTGAAAGTTGAGTATAGCAGAAGAAATATGAAAATAGAGTTAATGCAGTAGAAATGAGAGCGTTGAGAAGTACGGTTAGGGTGAGCGTGTGTGATAGGGTTAGAAACAGTGTAATAAGAGAACATTGTGAACTAGGACAATTGGGACTAGGTCAATTTGTGTGAGATCGTCCCGTGATATTTATTTATTATTATTTATTTATTTATTTAAAAGAAGATGAAGTGACTAGGATTAATAAAAGAATGCTGAAGTGGTTTGGTCATGTGGAGAGAATGGATGAATGGATGGTGAGATTCACAAAACAGATATATGAGGCAAGAGTAAATAGGAATGTTGGAAGCGGAAGGCCAAGGCGAACGTTCCACGATCAGACCGGGGAAGTATTAAGAAAGGGCCAGGTCAGGAGACCCTAAACCGACGCAAGTATATGAAGAGACTTATAAGTGTGGAGGCGAGGGAAGTTTGTCTGGATCGTAGCAAGTGGAAGGAAGCGGTCTCTGCCTACCTCTACGGGAAAGAGGCGTGATTGTGGATGGAACCCTGTCATAATGACAGCGTCAAACCACATGACAGAAATCACGCTTAAATGAATGATTAACGTTATGCCACAGGATTCCATAGTGGCATAACAATTAAAGTCCTTGACTGTACTAAATGACGATAAACATACTTAGAGAAATTCACACTTAAAGACATAGAAAATATTCAAGACAGGAACAAACCTCGCGCTCATTACAAATATACCCATTTGCCTGTTGGAAAACGTATCATTACACTGAAGGCTATCAAACTAACTGTGGCTCTAGACAAAATGCTTTGCAGGAACGTTGGCGTTATCGAAAATGTATAGGATTGAAGTAAACTATCGATCGATCGCTTCGAGAGCTTAATATGTCGATTACATATATTTTGTCCGTTTTCGATGATCGTTAACGTTGGCGTTAAGCAGCCTCGCAGTTTATCTAAATTGCCTCCTGACCGTCCAAGACCTGTTAGGAAATATTAATTATTAAGAGAGTCCATGGAGTTGCTATTTCCTAATTATTATAATACATGATACTTTGATTTTGACCTTCAGTATGATCATATTTCATAATGAACTAAATACATTTCAAGCTGGGTTATTCCATACCTACTAATATTTTCTTGTTTGTAACCCTTTCACAACAGAGATATCCTCCATACCGAAATTCATTTAAATTGGTTTAGCGGTTTAATGAATTTTGAAATATTAAAATACTGAGGGTCAAAATCAAAGTGGTGTGTATTATAATAAATAGGAAATAGCGACTCCATGGATTCTAGAGCCACGATTTGCCACCAAAAGTCCTGACTCAACTTATTACCCATCAACAGTACGGACGTCTCATTCTTACACCAACTATAGTTCCAAAGTTAAAGATGATAAAGTTAATACGATCCGGTTCGAAGGACCATGTACGAGCTTACCCAGTTTCAGTATTGCTCAAAGTATTGTTTCTGAAAAACAACAATTTTGCCATCTTGACCTGTACTCAGTCGCATGCGCTAAACTTAATGTTTTTAAATGATGGGAATCATTTGCATCAGCGAATACAAGTGCGAACGCTCGTAATATCTCTACTTGTGTATTTTTATGTTTACATTCATTTGGCATAACTTTTTTTTCTGAAACCGTATACTTTTCAGGATTGTATTAAAATAAACCTAACCTAACCTAATGGGTTCTATGCAATGATATTTTAAATAATCCTGAAAAGTATACGGTTTCAGAAAAAAAGACTGTATTCTAAAAGATGATTATGCCAAATAGTGATTATGCCAAATGATGGGTATGCCAAATGATGATTATGCCAAAAACAGTTATGCCAGATGAAGGGTACCCGTATTTTTCGTCGCCCGATCGTATAATTCGCCAAACTGTGATATTTCTTGGCATATCATAAAATAATCTAACCTAACCTAGGCTTTGCCTAGAAATTTGGCGAATAATACGACCGGGCGGGCGATGGCATAACATACATCCCAAAACCATGACCCTTCTGTAGCAGTCAGGCACCTTGTCTCGCTCTTTAACGTTGACCGAATGATAACTTCTGATATCTAGTCAAAATGTTTCTGTCAGTTGGTTTCAAGCGGCTACTTCAAGCCGCGCTACTGCGCAGGCGCGCGCTGCGCGGCTGTCTCATTGTTTTTGCCCAGCCATTCATATTTTACTCAGCGTCTGAAATAGTTTATATAAGTGATTTCAATACCAAAGTGCCGCGAATTTAAGCACAACAAGTAGTACTGCGACTTTCATATCTTGTAATTTATATGTGAATTCGATTCATATCCATACAAATTATGATAGGTGTAAATTAGGAAATGGTTTATTAAAATAACTGATACGGGGCGTTTTTATAAGCATTATGAAGAAAAATAAGCAAACAGACCTCCTCGGGCTCTATATCAAACTCTTTAGTGCACAAAAATATAAATATAACAATATTAATATTAAGGTATATTGACTTTTTACCAAATCATCATTTGACAAACTATATCATTTTACAAACTTACATTTCGCAAAAATGAAATTGTGCTTAAACCATTACATATAACATAGGTTACATGGGCTTATTAAATAAGTTAGGTTAGGTTAGATTAATGACCACGAAAATATATACAAATGTGTGGCGGGAATTACGTCTTTGCGAAATGAAAGTTTGTAAAATGATGATTTAGTAAAACATTAGTGAACCTAATATTAAACTAATGTACAAAGCCGAACTTATCCCTGACTAGTTGAGAGAGAATAATACCACTTTTGAGAAGAAGCGCCAGAAGATCAACAGACAATAGAGTATGTTTCATAACAATTTGTGTACAGTCAAGTTCATAAATATGTGCACACTTTAGTACCTTGTCTATTTAATACTATATTTAAACTGCCATACATAAATTGTCACAGCGATTAAAGTGACAAGGTACTAAAGTGTACTAATATTCAGAAACTCGACTGTAAGTAAATACTAGACGCCCTAGCCAAGATGCAAACGCTAGAGCATTTTTCTCTTCTATCACTCAAAATGTATGGAATGATATTCTCGTCCGTTGCGATAAACCACGTTAAGTGTCACCTCATACATTATGAGTTATAGAAAATAATAACGTTATAGCATTTCCTTCTTAGCTACGGCCCTAGGTAACCCGTGACTCCATCCGCGTAGAAGTAGTTAGTCTATCACTATGGCCTCGGGAAGTGATTCTGGTATTAAAGCTGGGCATTCACGGACCCGCCGTTTGGCTCGGCGACAGATAGAGTGTGTACAACTGGATCGGCGTAATATTTTGACCACATTCACGGGCGTCACGCCACGCCTCAACGGTGCGACATCACGTAGCAGGCTGATTAGAAAATGGCAGCCGGAGAACGCATTCACGACGACGCCATTTGACTTGTCGTGGAGGCGTGGCATGTTCCAACGTTGAATTTCGACATTCACGATAGTTCCAGTCGGACTGCGCGTTGGCGCGTTGCGCTGGATTTGCGTCCATTTGGAACGCGCCAAGTACGTTTAAACGCTACACTTTTGACATTCACGGATTGATTTTGGCGCGGCGCTGCTCTATTCGGCTTGTTGGAGCGGTCGTGAATGCCCAGCTTAAAATATCGATTGGTGCCGATGAACTGTGAAACGAATAAACACTTTCGCATTCATATTTCACTAGAGGACACTATTTCTTCCCGTTGGGGGTCGATTTTCGGAAAATCCTTTCTTAGTGCACCCCTAGGGTACCCAAGGAATACTTCCTCCAAATTTCTCTAAAAAGAAATAGAAATAATTTATTCAACGCATACACACATTTGAAAAAAAAGAACAGATGACTGGAACAAAAAACATTAACATTGCGTTGAAAAGGGCTCCTCTCAGCTTTGTGCCGCAGCAAGCCGCAGCGCTGGTTTTCAGAGCTACCCCGACTTAAAAACTAACCCAAGGTCCAAAGGTTTTAGATGTGCGTTGATCGATCAATCAGTTAGTTTGTTCTTTAATATTTAACATAGATAATTCTTTATTCATTAATAGTTTATAGTCGCACAGGTTTTTTTATTGTTGTATATTCAGTAACTAGTAGGTAAGTTTTATCTTCTTGATCCCGTACCCGTTACATAAGAAGTCATAGTTAGGGAGGCCAATGAAGCCATGCCGACTTAGGACGATTTGAAAACGTGTTGTTTTAACCCGAATGCGTCAGGAGGAGGGTTGTGTTTTTCAAGTGTATAGGTACATATTTCTTAGGCACGCTCTGCAGCCTAAACGGCTTGATGTTTTTAACAATAATATAGGTAGATTTGTGTTGGTTCTTGAAGTGACATGGCTATAATATTTAAGTCAAAGCAACAATGAGAGGGGATTATTTTAAACATAAGTATATCGACGACATAACGAAAAATGCAGTCATGTTATGGCTTTATTTTTAATATACTTATTCTTTTAACTATAGAACTCAGCTTTTTAGTTTTCCGTAAAGGGTGCCTACTGAGGCTCCGCTGTCCGCCTTTATCTTTTAAATCGTAATAGCGACACTTGAAATTTATCACAGATTATCTATCTATCTTCTATATATATAAAAGACAATCCTGACTCACTGACTTATATATCAACGCACAGCCGTAACTACAGGTCGATTCACAAGAGTTGGCACGAATGGATTGAATGAGTGAACGAAAGTATACAAGTTTAGTGTGTAAAATAATAATAGGTTTTCGGTTTGAAATTCGAACATCGGTTCAAAAGACGGCACTCACACAGTGATAGGTGACATTACTTTCGTTCAATCTATTTGTGCCAACTCTTGTGAATCGACCTGTACTATACATAGAAACTTGAAATTTGGTACAGGGGTTCCTTTCATGATGTAAGTGAGCACTAAGAAAGGATTTTTGAAAATTCATCCCCTAAGGGGTTAAAATAGGGGGAGTAGCGGGAATCGAATTCTACGCGTACGAAGTCGCGGGCGTCCTCTCTCTGTATCATACAATAAGAAGTTAAATATAAAATAAAGGAGGTCCCATGGGAACCTTTTGTGTACGAGTACCACTCGCACTTGGCAGGTTTTTTGCTCCTCTAAATTAATATCTAACTTACCCTATCTATTCCTATTTTATACCCTTAATTCTTCTTTAATTCGGGTACTAAAGTGTTTACTTATTTATCTCCTCACGCACACATAAACAGCTCTTGACTGTGCACGTGCCAGTCTCAATGAAATAAAAATGGCGTCAGGGCTCCGTAATGGGCACTAGCGGAGCGATAAATATTGTGCTGACCATTGGGTTCGGAATGTGCACAGAGAGAGCTAAAGATATCCATAGTAATAATAGTACAATTAAAATTATACATACCTTAACATAATTATTTTCATAGGCTCTACTTTGAAAAGCGAAGTTCGAAATTACGTTAGCTCCATCCCTTTCTCTCCATTTAGTCTCGAGTGTCGAGTGACAGGGATAACGTTACTTCGAACTTCGATTTTCAAAGTAGGGCCTCATGTCTCATACTCTGAAAGAAGGCCGTTGTTTATCTTAGAAGCATTGAAAGTGTAAAAGAAGCGGCGAAATGTCTCGTGTGTAATAGGTGTCTTTCATCCCTTGGTTAACAATCTAATAGTATTCATTAAAATTATTACGCATTTAAAGTCTTAGAAAAGAAAAGTTATCACACCACCGGCGTCCGTAATGTAATGTTGTACTATGCTGTGTTTTTTTTTTTATGCCATGTATACAGCAGCAAGTTTAAGTAGATTTTTAACAGATGACGCCACGCTGCTACGTTCCGAAACGCCATAGATTGGCAATTTTGTATCGGATCGAGTCTCCTTAAACAAGGACACATATTGAAATACGAAGTTATATTTTCATTTTTTTTCGGTTGTCTAGAGCGTATCGAAACATTTATTTCGGTTGTCTCGGAAGTAACATAGACTATTCAACGATGAAAAGAGTGACGTTGCAGTATTCTCTATGAAATCTTAATACACAGATATTAATCGATGAGTACAAAAAGGTTTTTTTTGCAGGATTTTCTCTATATCTTGCAGTGGTCGTCCAACCTCCCGCGCGGAGACAGGAGCGCTGCGCAGGCGATGCGCCTTTGAAGATAGCGCCGATACATTTATTACTTCGCCGTTTGCATACCGCGCGATTTGGACCTATACTGGCGCGCAAAGAAAAGACGCAAGCGCATATAAACCGTATACGCTTATACGGCGTTTTTCTATCAAACAGCGGTTTAGTGGCTTAATACGTATAAAGAATGCATGTGATGCTGAATAGCAATTAAAAAGAGACCTTATGCGATATTATTTGAATATATTTTACTATGATTGTTTTATTTACATATGCCCTTCTTGTTTAGAAGTGTTACAAGCATATAGACCCTCGTAGGGTGTATAGGTCTATAGGGTATTATAGGGCCTTTGAAGGTAGCTTTAAAACGTTGGACTTGTAGTTATGCTGGACTGAATTTTCTAATCAATTTGCATATAGTTAAGGACCTATTGGATGTTAAAGATGTTATAAACATGAGTAAGTACTTGGTTTAGAAATTGTTTTATGTATATTAATGGAGAGAGAAATAAGCAGATTGGCACGAGATCCAAGGTTACGACATAGTGCTTAACGGTTCATTTTATTTGGTTGATAGCCCTATGCCTTTTGTATTACATTGCATTGCTGCAACAGCTCCCGGCTCAATAACGCTAAAACAACTCGTCAATGGATTGCTACAAGCATTACCAATGAAAATTAGCCTTAAAGCCCCTTTTACACTTAGCCCGCGGATCACGACGCGATTTCGCGGCGCGAAGTGGCCGATACTTCGCGCCGTAATAAACCCTCCACGCTTGCAATACTTCACGGTAATTACACATTGAAGTTCGCAATCCCTTTGACGAGGGAAAAAACCGACAAAAAATGTGGAACAAAACGCGAAACCGCGAAGAATATGCGAAACGGCTCCACACTACATTATCATCATTGCGTATGGCACACGTCCTGCATGAATCAAACGTCGATGTCCAGGTGTTTACGGTGAGGGCCGTTCGCGGCTTTCGCGCGATTCGCGACATGTGTAGCGCGGGCTTAAGAGGATTATCGCGTGGCTGTAATTTTTTTTCCATACAAATTTAGCTTCAGGTGATAACGCTCCTCACCGCCTATCTATGTCCCGTTTTTCATAATATCTACAACATATTTAAAAATCGTAAAAATTTGACTAGCTTTAAGTGAAGAGAAACGTTATCGCATTTTGTATGGAAATTTGTAGCTTCAAAATCCTCTTAAAAAATGCTAGACTTATTTATTTATTTATTTATTATTTACAGAGTCAATAAGAGGCTTACAGTGTAGACCAAGGCACCTCTCACTTTAATTTATTAAGAACACACACCAAGATGAAAGAAAAATAGAGATAACAAAATAATAATATCTAAGTAACAAATATAGAAAAACAAAAATTAATTAATTAAGTAAAAATATTAAAAAGTTAGGTGGCTAAGAATGTATAAATTTTAGCTAAAAGGGAGTGCCAATTGCCAGCTAGCACGTCGGTATCCCGCAGCTGGTGTAAAAGCGCGTTCAGCAGCTCTACCGCCCTCGCGGTCGGCGCGTTCCTGGCGCGGCGCGTGCCGAGTCCCTCCAGGGCCGCGAACAGCGGGTGGCGGCGACGCGCTCCCGCTCTTATGTACTGGTCAGGGACAAATAAGCGAATTCGCTCGAGTGTGGTCTGATTTTGTACTTTGTTACGCAGAAGCAAGCAATAATGCACCAACAGATGCTCCTTACGTCTGCAGCCCAATGTTTGCAATCCGACCATACCCAGCACAAATAGAGAGGGATATAAGAATGGATAATATCCATATATCCTCTTATATAAATATCTGGCGAACCTCCGCTGAACCCTTTCCAGAAGCAGTGTGTACTTGGCTTCAATTGGATCCCAGATCACGCAGTTGTACTCGAGCTTGCTCCTGACGAATGCGTTATATAGAATGATTGCAACGTTCACATTTTTGAATTGAGCCGCAGTACGCATGATGAAACCTAAAGCTTTACTCGCGTCTTTGCATATCGCCATGATGTGCTGATGAAAATAAAACTTTGGGTCGATATACAGGCCGAGGTCACGAATAACATGGGCGCGATCTAACGGTGCACTTCCTAAGCTGTACATGGCATCTATTGGGGTATGGGATCTTGTAAAAGTTATCACCTTACATTTAGCTGTGTTGAAGTACAACCTGTTGCTGTCTGCCCAGTCGAACACCGCATCAATATCACTCTGCAAATCGTCACAATCAGAGAGTTCGGCCACTGCCAAGAACAACTTTAAGTCGTCCGCAAATAGCAGACACTCGGCTCTACGGACGACTGCCGGTAAATCGTTGACCATAATCAGGAACAAGGTTGGCCCGAGTATGCTTCCCTGGCTCACTCCAGATCGAGTGTAGTACTCTTTGGAAGTATGACCGGACACTTGGACATATTGCTTTCGATCGCCAAGGTAGCTGGCAAGCAACTTATGTGGCAGTGGGCGGGGCACAGCGCTCGCAGAATGCCGATAGGGTCGAAGAGTTCTCGAGTGGCGTCCGCGTACCGGAAGACGCAGCGTTTTACTCTGTGAGAACCTTCAATGATACTTATGGCCAAAAATGTTTTTAGGATTCCGTACATCCAATATAAAGCCCATAGAGGACCACTTGCGTAACCGTCTGCTCACAACAATTTTCTCCAAATCTTGAGTAAAGAATAATAGGTAATGTTTTTTTGGTATGTATAGAGTTCAATGACCACACACAAGGGACAAATGCACTCTGATTGAATTGATACTTACGTGACATAATGTATAGTCGACATCGGAAAAAATGCAATATCTCAGTACCAAAACAAGTAAAGTGCAATACTGTGTAATTTAACTAAGATTTTGTTACTTTCGCACCTTGGTGAATAATTTAGTTACATTATATCCAACGAAATCGAATGAAAACAGTGTATTTCTTTGGTTTTTGTAAAGAAATCACGAATGAGATATAGAAAAACACAGCGACAATACATTTTTGTGTAACAAATAACATAAATCTCCAATCACAGCCTACTTTAAACAGAAAAACAAAATGAATGGCCAATAAACTTTTATTCCCGCTACTCGTCATAAACAAAATTCGGTAACTTCCGAACAATATCTCCATGCAAATCAATAGGAAATGCCACAGACAAGACACGGCACGTGCTCTGTATTTAGACAAACTTTCGATCTAAAAAATAAAAATGTTAGAATTTTGTCTACGGATTATTCTTATGCTGTTGAAAATAAACACTGCTCCTTACATCTTACACAATAAAGACTAAATTTAATGTTGATTTGGTTTATGAACGGTAAAGTTAACCTTGCTTTGGTTCCGTGACTCGGATGGGTAAGAGACTTGTAGAGCTAGGGGTGGTCCCTCGATTTTTTATGCATGTCTAATATAATTTATGAGTATTAATCTACGTGTCGATGTTATATGATTTCTTATGATATAAAAAACATTGAATGTTTCCTATGAATCATGTCAACGTCTATTTTTAGGGTTCCGTACCCAAAGGGTAAAAACGGGACCCTATTACTAAGACTCCACTGTCCGTCTGTCTGTCATGTATCTCATGAACCGTGATAGCTAGACGGTTGAAATGTTTTCAGATGATGTACCTATTTCTGTTGCCGCAATAACAACAAATACTAAAAACAAAATAAACATTTAAGGGGGCATTTAATACAACAAACGTGATTTTTTTACCGTTTTTTGCTCGATATTAATAACGGCAACAGGTAGACGCATGAAAATTTTACTTGTAGGTATATTCACTTTAAAAATAAATAATAAAATTAAAATAGAATAAGTATATTATAAGGAGGGTTCCCATACAACAAACGTGATTTTTTATAGATAATGGTACGGAACCCTTCTTGCGCGAGCCCTACTCGCACAAAGCCGGTTTTTTTAAATAACAAATAAATAGGATGACTTTATACAAATTAACCTACGGTACTAGGTAGATAAGAAAACAATCCTGGTTCATTGCACAACATGAAGTTTGAATATTGACAACAGTAAAACAATGCTCAAATTTTTCCAGTCACCTTCGGGGAGACAGGATGGGTAATTGAAAGATGTCCGGCTTTTACTTTTCATTTATTCTTTTTACGGATTTACTCTACTCACTTGACATTAGCGGCCTTTACACATAAAGTTCGGACCGCGGGAAACGCCACGCGCCATTCCACGCGCCAGTCCGAACCGTACATTTTGTACTAGTTTACTATTACAGTTGCATTTACACGAACGGTTCGGAGCGAAGATTGGAATGGCGCGTGGCGTTTCCCGCGGTCCGAACTTTACGTGAACAGGCCGCTATTGGCTAAATCACTGCGTAATACCACGGTGGGCAGTCATTAACCCCTCGGTGGACGGTGGCAACGGCGCCATTGCCACCCTCTCCATACGAAATTGCCGCCGCCCCAGGGTTTAATAAAAACAAGAACAACAACAATACTGTTTTGCTATTCCTTCACACGCAACAAACTTGGCAATTCCTTTTTTCCTAGCATTCCCCAAGCTTCCTAACCACATACTTCTTTGAATTTTAATACCAACATTGCCACGTCAATCCAATCATTTCGACAAAGCCAAGAGGTTCAAATCACTCAGCTTAAAAAAAACAATATGAAGTTTTATGTAAATCACGCCAAGCGGTGACAAACGTCCGTCCAAAGGATGTGACTGGGCAGAAACAACATTTTTTCCTTCCAGTAACATTGCTTTGTCCAAATGTATCGTTATTTGAATATATAATTAGGTATTTTTTAAATTTTGCTTTGGTTCTTGTCTAGCTGTCATTTTGAAAACATCTGTCTTTTTATTTCATTTTTTGTAAATTACTTTATCGTTGATTTTGGTTCGCAAATCCAGGGCAACTTTGTGAAGTGACCTCCAACACTGACGAAGAATATGCATCAAATGTAATAACAGTGAAAAGTTGATTCTGAATGAGCAAGCGGTCAAGAACACTCCAAGCCAATCAAGCCATTGAAGTGGATGCCCGCCATCTTCAATGGTGTGCCGACTGGGACTGGAAGACGCCGACGACAACGACGACTCACCGTACAATTGCTTATATATACTTGACATTGGCAAAATTACATAACTTGTAGACGCCATTAAAATAAATGAATAATAATAATAATAATAAATTTTGCTTTGACAGGTAGGACATTTTAGAAGTGATTAGTCGAAATAACCTGTTTGCATAGCATCGTATCTTATAAACCAAAAATAAACATAGTTTTACAAAAAAATGTACCTACTAGGTTCTGCCCGTGACTTCGTCCGCGTAGTTATACGGCCATCTAATGTTGCGGGAATTTCTATTATTGTTATTCCCTCGGGAACTTCGAGTTAATCCGGGTATGGTATCTCTGGGGCGCTGTGCGTATTGATAAAATATCATTAAAAAAAAAATTGTGTAGAGTATACGAACAATAAATTTTACAATAAATAAAAATATACAATAGAAATAGGTAGGTGGTGCAAACTGAATTAAATGATTTAAAAATACATAAAAATATCATTTAAATAAATACATATATGGTCCATTCGCTTAGATAGCGCTACACTCGCACTTACTTGTGGTTAATTTAATTAAGTGCCAAATTTACATACATTAAATCACGCCTGTTTCCCAGAGGGGTAGGCAGAGACCACTTCTTTCCACCTGCTACGATCCTGACAAATCTCTTTCGCTTCTTCCACATTCATACATCGAGTCATGCATGCACGTCGGTTTCGGGTACTTAAGATACGGCCCTTTTCCAGTATTTCTCCAATTTGATTCGAAAAAGTACGCCTAGGTCGGCCCCTTCCGGCCCTCCCACTCACTTTTGCTCTGTATATCTCTTTCGTCGATCTTCTTTCATCCATCCTTTCCAAATGACCGAACCATTGAAGCATGCCCTTTTCAATGCCAAATTTAATTAAGTTAATTTGGCAGTTGACATTGAATTATATTCGTATTTTATTACAATAACCACAAGTACGTGCGAGTGTAGCGACACTATCTAAGCGAATGTACTATACATACGTATTCCTCATAGGAAGAAGATGTGTTTGCTAAGTCCTAATGATATCCAACGTTAATGAAAGAAAGAAAGAAAGAAAGAAAATAAAGAAAATACATTTATTCACAACAACACACAAATGAGTAAAAATAAATAAATAAAGCTACACAAAGTTGAAGAGTTCTTGTGAAACGGTCCCGACTCAGCATGTGCCGGCGGTGTTTACCCAGCGCTAGTCTTCCGTTGGGATGCTTGTACCATTTTTCTGTTATTAAAAAGGTAGGTAAGTAGGGGAAACCTATACAAAACCGTATACCGGGGTAAAACCGTACGGCATGTCTATTTTGTTAATTAATGCATAGTTTCCTGGCACAGTCTCCTTAGTGGAGGCCTCCAATTAGAAGCTGTTTTTCATGTGAACACACTAGACCAAAATATTTGAATTATTCAGGGCCGGATATTATTTTGTATCTTAGAAAGAAAGACTCCAAAATTTATTATGTGCCACTCAATGACCAAAAAATTGCCTTTCTCTGCTGCGACTATCGCTGATTTGGTACTATGGATCTCTAGCCCGTGCGTCTGGTTGATCGTTCACCATCAACTTGTTTCGCCTGTCGTTAAACCACCAGTTTTAACCTCCAATACTTTTTTTGTAACACTGTCGCATAATATAAATTTATCTACACACACATCATAAGTCCTCTATTATGCGTTCAAAACCCGTAGGCAATGACTAGAATTACCTGTGAAAGTAGGTGACAGCGATGACAGCTGTTAATTTTTGGAAGATGTTCCAAATTTGGGTCGGATCTTTATGTACACACATGTTATAAGTACTTAAGATGGGTTCAGTAGCCGAAAGGCAAATGGCCAGCGCCTCTATTCTAGGCGGTAGAAACGATATCGTAGTTTGCCTGTTATGGTATAGTTACGACGTCAGCCTCCATTACTGTCAAGAAAATAAGAGCTATCAAAACGTTGACAATTCGATAACAGATCAAATACAATATTGTTTTTACCGTGTTGAATAGAGGCGTAGCATTACCTTACCTGTGGTAGTAGGGTGACAGCGATGACAGCTGTAACGTAATACCACAGGTAAGGTAATGCTGGTCATTTGCCTTTCGGCTTCTGAACCCATCTTAGAGTACTTATAATATGTGTGTACATAAAGTATTCTACGCGACTCTGCGTAATTGGCATTACGCAACCGTCACGTAAACTACTATATTGTTAAACATTGAGTTTATTACATACATATCTATTGATTTGCTTACGTTCCTTATGAAACTGTCTAAATAAAAATATTTATTCCATTCAGTTGTGTTCGGAAATTATTAATCAATAGCTTCCTATCGCTATACGACTTTACCCCGGTCTCCCCGACCTTTACATTACCAAATGTTATTATAAAAAAGAATCTTGCTAAGTGGGCGGTGAGCCAAAAAAGTTTGGAATCCTATAAACTAGAGCTGGATTTTGGTTAAAAGAAGTAATTCGCAAATATCCTTCATTCACAGCTTATCAACGCTATCGTGGATCTTTTATTTTGCTGCTATCGTGTTTGGAAACAAGCTACGTTACCGGCACAATGGGCCATTAGCCGCGTGTTTTGCTTTCAGAAACTGGGTAAAAAGGACATCTTTAGATAGCGACGCACGTGGGCTAAATGTGCCCCAGTTAGGTATTAAATACCTATTACCTTGTTTTGTATAGTTTTGGTATTGCGTCGTAGAGATATTCCAATAGATAGAGGGAGAAGATCCTAGGGTAGGGACCGCGGGCGGGAAAGGGAAGTGATGATATAAGGTAGACTGACGATCTGGGTATCTATTCCACTTGGTAAAACCATATTGCCTTTGACTTGTTATCGTATTGTCAAAGTTACGATAGCTCTTATTTACAGATGTTGTGAAATATCCTTTCACATCGTACGAGTATTTTCTCGGAAATGTTCGTATCTGTCATGCTACTTCAGTCTGACTCAGTACCCATCAAGACAACGTGGGGGAACGTCGCATAACGAGAGTGATAATCGATATAAAGTGGTTAATACCAGAGTATTTTTTTGTTAATTAAGTTTAAGTTTGTTTTCAGCTCTTTTTAACCGACTTCAAAAAAGGAGGAGGTTATACGTTCCACTGTATGTATTTTTTTTTTTTATGTATGTTCACCGATTACTCCGTCAATTGTCGACCGATTTCAAAAATTTTTTTTTGCTTTGATAGAGTATACTTCCGAGGTGGTCCCATTGTCACCAAATCTATATCTGATGAGGGGATCAGTGAGGAATTGAGGGAACTCCTCAAATATTGTAGGCAAACATATAGCGATTTTAGTATTTTTAGTAACAAGTCTAGCATTTGCATTCAGAAAGTATCATTTGGTGTAGTGGAACTGATGATGAAGACCACAGATGGCCACCGGAACTCCTCAATGGTACCGATTTCAAGGGTGGCGATAAAATATCTTGATTAAGATATTTGAGCGACTACCTACAACGAATAATATTTACTTGTTGAAATATGACTATGACTTTCCCGCGGCGTTGCTTGCGGCGCGCTTGATATAAGTTGAAGTTTCATTTCAACTAAGAAGTGGGACTACGTAACAGCGTATTATGATCACTAAAAAGTATAAAATAAAATAAATGTTTTAAAAAACAAAAAACCGCCTTCAAAAACGCAAAAAATAACTTCTTTAAAATTATAGGCACCTAATAGGTTAGTCCAACTGATGTCGGCTTTTTGTTGAATTTTTTTGTTGTTTTTTGTTTTTTAAAACATTTATTTAATAGTCATGCCGAAAGCATTAAGACCTGGGAAACGTTTAGATCGACAAGCCTGTGAAATTATTTTCAATATTTATTTATATTTCTTCTTGTTTACCTACACCTAATTTCTATATATTTGATCGTGGTGGTTTTAACATCTCGGTGTGATACACTTCAAACTAGTGGTTTGACATTAAAATGTCACTTAATAATTCAATAATTCACAGACACGTCGGCATCATTCGGAAGTAGACGTGAGTTCCGAGTTTTCACGATGCGAAAGGATTATTCACTAGATCTGTACTTGATAGTAATATGGTTTACCTAGTAGACTTGTTTGTCGCTCGGATCTTTCTTTCTAACTTGTCTGTAACGATATAAAGACGGACTTAACGAGAAGCGACAAAATATGCTGTCCGGTAGATATTGTGAGGATATAACGTTAATCATCATCAGCATCATCATGATTTTGATTATTTTACGATAGCTGGCCTTTTGAGAACTGTCAAAAGTCTCTGTAAAGTCTACAATAATATAAGGTTCAATTTCCGGTATCAACAAATATTTTTGTGACGAGCACGAGTGTGTACTTGACTACTTGGATGTTTCCTACATATTTAAGTATATTTTTGTTTATCGTTGTCTAGCACCCATAGTACAAGCCTCATCATCATCATGTCAGCCGAAAGACATCCACTGCTGGACATAGGCCTCCCCCAAGGCTCTCCACTCAGACCGGTCTTGTGCTTTTCGCATCCACCGCGTTCCCGCGATCTTTACAAGGTCGTCACTCCATCTTGTTGGAGGCCTACGTACAGCTCGTCTCCCGGTCCGCGTACGCCACTCAAGAACCTTCTGACCCCATGTGCCCCGCCCACTGCCACTTAAGTTTGGCTATACTCAAGCAAGCCTAATACAAGCATATCTTAGTCTGGGACTGGGTCAATTTGTGAAAGATTGTGCTCCGATAATTATTAATTGTTACAGTGCAAAATATGTCTTAAGAAGCGTTTCCAGATCGGGTAAAGACCAATTTATACTCGTATTGGTCAAGGACAGTGCCAAGGACAGTGTGGAGTGAAAAATTAGATAGCGATTCTACTTAGTAGGGCTTCCAATCCCGGTACACCGGGATCCCGGTATTCCGAGTTCCCGCGCTATTCTCCAGCCCCGCTTGTTGCGAGATTACGAGCGCGGGATCCGCGGGATTCGCGGGACGCAATAGTTTGGCCAAACTTACACATTAATAGTAGGTAAGTACTTAGCAAGAAGGATAAGTTTAACAAAAGAATATGCACCGATCACTTTACTTCATAAACAAATCATAAGAAAAACAAAAGCGGTCCCACAAAGAGGTTAACAAACTCAACAAAAAGGTTGAAAAACCCTACAAAAATGTCAAGACACCCGGTTTAGTCTATGAAAACTATTTCAAGTAGCTTTTAGCGAGCTATTTCTCTAGCCAATACTAGACCAATTACGGTGCAATCCGGAGGCTTCGCGGGCTTTTAGGGAAAAATGCGCATGCGCATGTTAATGGCCACTCGCGCGCTAATTTAAACCGGCCGGTGCGCGCACAGCCGCGCAGGGAGGTGGCTAATATTTGACTATTTTATTAAACAAACTCAATCGAACCGTGCCGTCTGGGTTTATTACTTACAGTTCCACAACAAAATTCAAAATTCAAAATATTTATTCAGTAAATTGGCCACATGACACACACACACGTCACACATTACACGTTGATTATATTGAGTTTATCTACTAGCGCTTCGGACAATCAGGTCATTTTTTCAATCATAAAATACAAAAATATTTAAAAGTTAGTTACGCGACAAGGTAAAAAAGTATTAAATAATTCTTACCTTTTTCAAAGGATTGATTTAGCTATTCAGAGAGGCATTGCGGCCAGGGGCATAGGGACCATGCCGCGGGCGAACCTTCTGGGGGGGGAGGGGGGTTTACAGTGGTGTCTGATTATTATTTCCATCGTTTAATAATCAAGTATCTAAGTTTTATTTTAAGTAGGATACGTTTAGTTTAAGTATTTTTTTTATTGTTATTATATTGCTTATATGAGCGAACTTTACAAATGTAAGGTCAATAACACATAATGACATAAAAACCACCGTCTATGTAATTTACCATCACCGCCAGCGGGTGTGCCCGTCAATATTTTATTTATCGCCGCGCGGTATCTCGCGATATCGGCCGCGATACGCGCGATGGCCAGGTAAATGAGGCCGGGGGACACTGCCGCTGAGGGTGTACCTACCGGGTGATTTATTCTCTTTATTAGTTGAGATAAAAAATAGACGTGTACAGAGGAGTTGACGCGTACATTGAGTTACAGGCCTTATATTGTATGACCATGACTGGAAAAATTGGCACGAAATTCCAATTTGTATCAACCCATCTTGCTATATCGTACATACATACATACATACAATCACGCCTCTTTTCCGTAGGGGTGAGTAGAGACCACTTCCTTTCACTTGCTCGTTCGCTCGTACGCGATCCAGACAGTTTCCTCCACACTCATAATAAGTCTTTTTGTACACGTGCGTCGGTTTAGGGTACTCCTGACCTGCCCTTTTTTAATAGTTACGTTTCTGATCTCTACGATATCGTAATCATATTGTGAGATAATGGAAAGAAAGAAAGAACATAAAAGAAAAATATTCCTTCGTGACAAACATCAACATATTTCTCATATTTCTAGGTACATAAAAAACTAAAGATTAGTTTAATAACTAACTGTTCTGCCGGGTCTTATCCAATTTTCTGGGAAAACCGTACTCCACGATCATCTCCTGGCTATATTGTATCAGATCTCATATCGATCGGTTGAGGAGATGAACCATAATGAAAAATGAAAATTATTTATTTCAGTATCTTCTTAACGTTTACATAGTTAGTACTATGGAATCTCCATTTAAGATAAAAATTTACTTGTGGTAGGAAATTCCGCTCTTCCATCAATTTAACATTGTTTGGAGATATTGAAATTTAGAAATTTAATTAAATTAATTAAATACACAAGTATATAATTTTGTATCGTACTTACAAATGATTTTCAATCAATTTTAGATCTGTAGATAGAAATAATCACGCGAGTGTGTGTGGGTGTGTGTGTGTGTGTATGTTTGTGTGTGCATGTGTGTGTATGTGTGTTTAGTGAGTGTGCATATCTGCACAAAAAACAGGGAAAATTAGAAACAAATACACCAGCGACATATTAACAGAGTTTAGCATAATGATAAGGATAATATAATAATAATTATGTTGATAAGGATACTAAAGACCCCGCCATAACCAATTATCCACTTTCCCTGTAATTCCATTGGCTCAGGAGTTATTTTATCTGCGGTTATTGGTCGGCGATCGAGATGTAAAATGCGCGCGAGTGGATTTATTGCGCCAGTAATTGACTTCCGGTGAGCCATCTAGCGGCAGACGAATGGAGACATTTTAAATACAGTGTCAAGCGATTTTCAGCAGGGCTTGGGAACGGATCGAAAAATACCTACTGGTTAACTATGGTTCTTAACCAGGTTTTTCGTAAACGCTCGCTCCGAGCGGAATCGATTAGCGAGCGTTATGGTTATGATCGCAGGGTCTAACCTGGTATTTTAAGTTTTTGATTCTTCCTGCAGTTGGATGGTGACTGAAAATGATAAGGCCGGCCGGTTCCGACACTGGTGGGGCTGGAGTTTTCTTATAGGTGTAGTGAAATCAGTTTCACTGGGTAACAATCATCATCTTCATCATCATCATCATCATCATCATCATCATCATCATGATTATTACTGGTTTTTAGGTAGTTATGCAAAGCTGTAAAGTTGTTACTTGGCCTGAGTCCTCGTATAAAATCCAGGGCAAGCAAATTATCAAAAAATCCACCGCGATCTGAAAGAAGAAATAATAAAGTGGACTTTTTTACCCCGATTTGGAGCTACAAAAGTTGTTTTTCAGGCAGATAAGGTAAAAAAACATTTTCGGGGACGCTGCCGTTTTGCTTCTTTTTCACCCGACTGCCGAAAGAGGAGGGTAATGTGTTTCACAGCCTATATATGTATGTTTGTTCCTTTGTGTCACTATAAACCCGTTGTCCGATTTTGATGATTCTTATGTCAATCGATTTGTCTTAATCTGGTGAGTGTCACTGAAGACATGACAGTAATCAGAATTCAATATGGCGGCAAACAGACGCCATATTGTGCAAATTAAAAAAAAAGTCGACCAAGTATGACAAGTGGGGTATCATTTTATAGGGATTTAAAAATCATCTTTAGGTTTCTTTCATCATTTTTCATTTTGAATGATCATTTAGGATTTATAACGATTTAAAGTTGGTTAGCAACAGTCGGGTTTTGAAAGCTTGCTTTTTGTTAAAGTTAATTGCTTACTTTTGGTCAAATGCATCATCACCCAAATTTTTCATTTAACAAAAACTATTTCGACCAAATGGCAGACAGGTTCCTTTTTTTAGCTTGGGGGATGGCTTGGAGGAGGGAAACGAGGGCACAGGTCACCTGATGGTAAGTGGGATCTGTGACCCATGGACATTTGCATTCTCAAGATTACAATCTCAAGACTGCAAGACAAATCAAATGCGTTATTTGAAAGAATGATGGGCAATAATGTATGGAACCCAGCCCAATCACCAATATAATTATAACGTATGTAGGCTTATTGATCCCACTATTTGCTGTAATTTTTATTATGACGACTAGACTATGAAGGCTGGGAGAATCGAGATATTTTTTTAACCTTCGACGCAAAAAAGAGGGGTGTTATAAGTTTGACGTGTAAGTGTGTGTGTGTGCCTTTGTTTAAACGGAGTAATCTCTGGAACTACCCGTCGGATTGGAATAAATCTTTTTGTACATGATAGCTAGTTTCACGAGGACTAGTTTAGTCAAAAAAATCGGTCAAGCGTGAGTCGGATATACGGTAAATAGCATTGCAACGCATGCGCGGCACAGCTAGTGTAGTAATAAACGTTGTGTGTGTGTGTGTGTTCTCCGGGGTTTTCCTGGTTTGTCCCCGTATTAGAAAATCAAACTTATGTAACTAGTTTTCACGTGGTATACATGAGATTTGTATTGGTTATATCGCACCTTCAGAACTTTGTTAATCAATTACGCCGGACGGCTGAACGGATCTGGATAACCGCAAATGCGCCCTCGCCGTAAATATATCGTTTTACTTCCTTGTGACGCAAAAGACGCAATCTACTTACAAGTTACCATAAGCATAATTTATATTAAAAAAACAGATCCAGGCCTTGCTTTTACTAGCCCGTGATTTAGCCAAGTATAATTGCTGCTTTTTGAAAGGGAATAAACCAAATAAACAAGCTAAGGCCTGCGTGTACCTATTGGCTACCTAGCTACGTAAACTTAACTCAAAGCGCAGTACACACATACCGTGCCACCATATCTTGATCTTCAATATCAAACAGCTTTTCCAAGTTGGAGGTCAAAGTAAAGTGGCTATAGTGTGACTTACTGCCTTTTTGCTGTGTATAGTAGTGATTTCTGTGCGCGGGCGGCGTTTCAAAGCGCATGCGCGACAGGACAGGCTGCCGGCGCGCTCGCAAATACAGCCGCGTTATTCTCTTAAATAACTCACTTATAAGCTCGTCGACGAAGAACCTGGAAGTATTGGCAAGCGTAACTTGATCCTGTCACCCGTCAATGCTTTAAAAAAAAAAGAATAAATAATGTTCTAAAAGAAAAGAACACCTAAAGTCAGTCTGTTTTATTATCTAAAGAAAACTGGCAGGTCAAAAGATGTAATTTAAAAACCGTCGTGATAGTTTTTCTATTAAATTCATTATTATGTGCGTTCACTTAAAATATTTTTCAGATTTTTAGTATTTGTAGTTTTGGCTCAAGGCCACCACTTGACTCTAACAAAAAATAGCGCTTTAAAGCTTAATATTTCATAAACAGATCCCTTAATGGAAAAATTGTTTATATATTGGAAGACCTATCCAACGACATCCCACATTATGGGGCAGACGAGAAAAAAAAATACATCCCCACGTTACGTGTAGGGGAGGTATACTAAAAAAAATTCTTTTTCATGATTTTATTTTACCACTTTGTCGGCATGACTAATATGTATATTCATGACAAATTGTAGCTTTCTAGTACTAAGAGTCTCTGAGCTAGGCTGCGGACGGACACACGGACGGACGGACATAGCGAAACTATAAGGGTTCCTAGTTTGACTACGGAACCCTAAAAAAGTTATTAAAACCAGTTTGGGTTAGAATAGATGTTTATTGCGTCTTGTGTCATATTATTATGTGGCTATCTGTAACTAAAACTGGGCATTCACGACCGCTCTAACAAGCCGAATAGTGCAGCGCCGCGCCAAAAACGACCAATGAATGTCAAAACTGTAGCGTTTCACAGTACTTGGCGCGGTCCGTTGGATTTCCAAATGAATGGAAAGCCAGCGTGACGCGCCAACGCGCCATCCAAATGGAACTATCGTGAATGTACCTACTACCGCGCGAAGCCAAATGGTATCGTCGTGAATGTGTTCTCTGGCTGCTATTTTCTAATCAGTCAGGCACGCCCGTGAATGTCGTCAATATATTACGCCCATCCAGTTGTATGCACTCGATGAATGCTCAGCTTAAGACTGATAGTGGAATAGGAAAATTAAAAACGGTTTGGAAACCAAGTAATACTGTGGAAGTAAAAGTGGTAGGATCTTGTGCACGGTTCGTCCACTACCACCATCTCATCTTTTGACCTACCTGCCAATCGGCAATGTTCACATTGTAGTGATTCGCTGTGGGGATAAGACAACCGGTGAAATTACTAGCATAGAGGCAATCCACGTAAGGCCACGTAAGGGATGGCAACGCATTTGTGGTCTTAATAAAATCGTCAGTAGAACTGAGAATGCAAATGTCTAAGGATCATAGAGGAAACCAATGCTGAGAAGAATCACCGCAAGGAACTCAGCAGTCAGTCATTTTCTAACATATCGTCCATATACAGCGGTGGTCATATAATTAGGGACGCTTGCGTTTTTCCCACACAATTGCCTACTAATATGACTTTTAAATTTTGAACACAAACCAAAAAGTTCTTGACCAATTGTAGTGCTACATATCATTTACTAAAAGGGCATTGGGTAAATTTATTTGAAGAATTGTCATATTTTTTTTCAGCTGCCACGGATGATTCTTACATAGTTATTTAGAGGATCTCTAAATACATATAGATATATATAATTTATGGCGTTAAATAATATCGGAGCGGAGATTTTAAAGATTTAAGTGTTCAGGTTTTAGTACAAAAGTACGCCCAAGCATGAATATTTAAATATCTCAGCTCCGATGCACTTAAGAGTATTACATTACATAATAAAATATGTTTATTAATAATTCTATCATAATTTGCCACTTTTACGAATGGCCGCTCACCTTGAAAATGTATGAATTTTACAAATGACAACACTTTTACCCAAACCCCTTTAAGCTGATGTACAGTGAACTACTGTTTAAAACGGATCTTATATTTTATAGGGATTTAAAAACTTAGCGCTATCGCGTCCATACAATGCTTTACAACTTGTTGCATGTTGTCAATTGTTAAATTAAAGAGCGTTTACTCTGATGGGCGTAACAGAAGTACAGTCGAGTTCATAAATAGAATAATATGTTCATTTTATTACCTTGTCTATTTAATGTCATGTTTAAACCGCCAATTACGAATTGTCACAGGGATTAAAGTGAACTAAAGTTTACATAAGGTTAGTACCACGCGCTTCTGTTAAGTCAATTAGCTTATCGATGGGTATTAATGCTAACTAAAAAAAAAACCAATTTTATTGACCAAAAATTATGACTTGATTAATCACAACATTTACAACCTACATCAGGGAATCTATTCAACTCAGTAATACAATTATTGCCTTTGGCGGTTTATGGTATTGTTTCTAACTCGGCCGCCATTACTGTCAAGTAAATGTCAAAACGTTGACAATACGGAAACACGTCAAACAAAAGCAATAACATTTTACCATGTAGATACCTATTTATCAGAAAGAAAGAAAAAACATTCAATCGTGTCAAACAGACAAACAAAACTCAACAAAATACTGACATAGACAAAAAACCTGTTGTCACAAAATGGTTCCAATGGTTATGCTGGCATTAAAACCAGCGCTGGCCCTTCGTTGGAACCATACAAAAGTATCAAAGATATCTTGACATTATTCTACATTATTTTCTGTCGACTGAGTGCTCAGGCAAGATGCACTACGCTAACTAACGTTTCTATTCGATTCGTTTTTAAACCAATCGCGTCACTGGTAGACCACGTGACTTTTCGTATCACGTCATCTTCCAGTGACGCGATTGGTTTAAAAACGAATCGAATAGAAACGTTAGTTAGCGTAGTGCATCTTGTCTGAGCCCTCTGTACATCAACTTCCAACAAAATGTTTTGACAAACACGCCTGCTAAGCATGAATCAATCTACTTTAGATTTATCGGCCCAATCACCAGTGTAGTACCCCTTCAATCCAGAACAATCCACAGATGCTATCGGGAGGTATCAGAGAACAGCGATTACATCTCGACAAGAACAATCAAAGTCGAATTAATTAGTACACAATGAGATCCGTGTAGGGTTACCGGATCAAGAAACCGGTCAGGTGCGAGTCGGACTCGCGCACTGAGGATTCCGTAGCTATTACTATATTCTAATTTGAATTTGATTTCGAATCGTATCAGCGCGAGGCCAACTTTAAGTTTAGGAGCGTTTTAAGTATTTGTTGTTTTTCTTCAGGGTTTGTACAATAATCGTACCAAAGCAGAATGGGCAGAAATGTATGAACACTGGCCTAGAAACCAATAACAATAAGCACTATATCATCAGATATCCTTTTTTATTCTAGAACGATTTTGTGTAGCGGGAAACCTCAAATAACTGAGTTTTTTTTTATCTGCAACATCGGGACCCCTACATAAACGACTTTAGCATAATTACTATGAAATACCGCCGTCCTTGCATGGCGAAAACTTATTTCACACAAAGATTTCGAACTACCTGCCATATAAATAGTTCTACAACTAAGAATTACCTATCCAGTGACATAATTCTTGTCCTTATTGGTCATATAGCCAATTTGCCCACCCTCCTTTCATGCTTTTACGATACGGCATAAATAAAAATACGTTGAAAAAACGTTTCTTGCTTGGGAACCGCATTTATTATTTCCCTTTATTGTATTTGTTAGTAAATCCGCCATAATCACAGAAATTCTGAGAACAAAAATCAACCCGCTATCTATTCCGGTTGAAAAGATGCAGGTCTTTAAAGTTAGCACGGACGGACAGACGGACAGACAGCGTACGCATATTGATAGGGTCCCGTTGGGCACGGAACCCGTTAAAACCGGTCAAGTGCGAGTTGAACCCCCCCCCCCCCCCACGCACAGCCTGTGCTGTCCCACAGAGTTTTGTTAAATAGAAAAAAAATGTCTTTTTTTTTTCCAAAAATTAAGTTTGAGATAATTTATCCTTAATTTTAATTTAATTTTCGGGGAAGAAAAAAAATCATTTATTTCTTCAGTATTTTAAAATGAGGCAAAACGGGTGGTCACAAATTTGAGCCGGTGGGAGAGGACAGGACAATTCAGGTGGAAATGGTTTTAGGATAAACAAAAATTCGGACAAGTGATGCATTAGGAGAAATGACGATTAGGAATTCCAATAGACCCTTTAGCTAGGTTTTATGAAAATACGTTGGGCCGTTTTAAGAAATCTTAATTATAAGTTATAACTAAATGAGAAAGTTTGAATCTTGGGATGTTTGTTACTCAATGACGCTTCAACCACTGAACGGATCGGGATGAAACTTGGCACACATATAGGTTAGGTCCTGGAATAGGACATAGGATAATTTTTATCCCGGATAGGATAATTTTTATTGTATTTGTTAGTAAATCCGCCATAATCACACAAATTCTGAGAACAAAAATCAACCCGCTATCTATTCCGGTTGAAAAGATGCGCAGGTCTTTAAAGTTAGCACGGACGGACAGACGGACAGACAGCGTACGCATATTGATAGGGTCCCGTTGGGCACGGAACCCTAAAAACCGGTCAAGTGCGAGTTGAACTCGTGCACCGAGAGTTCCGCATCTACATGTCTTATTTGTATTTTTCTATCATTATTACCAACCCCCCCCCCCCCCCATCAAGCACAACCTGTGCTGTCCCACAGAGTTTTGTTAAATAGAAAAAAAAAAATCTTTTTTTTCCAAAAATTAAGTTTGAGATAATTTATCCTTAATTTTAATTTAATTTTCGGGGAAGAAAAATAATCATTTATTTCTTCAGTATTTTAAAATGAGGCAAAACGGGTGGTCACAAATTTGAGCCGGTGGGAGAGGACAGGACAATTCAGGTGGAAATGGTTTTAGGATAAACCAAAATTCGGACAAGTGATGCATTAGGAGAAATGACGATTAGGAATTCCAATAGACCCTTTAGCTAGGTTTTATGAAAATACGTTGGGCCGTTTTAAGAAATCTTAATTATAAGTTATAACTAAATGAGAAAGTTTGTATCTTGGGATGTTTGTTACTCAATGACGCTTCAACCACTGAACGGATCGGGATGAAACTTGGCACACATATAGGTTAGGTCCTGGAATACGACATAGGATAATTTTTATCCCGGAAAATTTAAAAGTTCCCAAAGGAATAACGGTAATCAAAATCTACGCGGACGAAGTCGCGGGCAGAAACTAGTATCGGGAGCCCTTTGTTTCCCATAATTTTATTGGTCATAATGTAATTGTTGACATAATTTTTGATAGTCATAATTTTTTATATCGCTGAAACTGTAAACTTTTCAGACATTCTGAAATATCTAACGTGTAGACAAGCCTAGGTTAGGTTAGGTTTGATTTATAAAAATCCTGAAAAAGTAACAGTTTCTTTAAAAAATCACGTTATGACTTGCGATGATTATGACCTAAAGCACATTATGACTAAAAATAATTATGTCAGTCAATATAGACCCGCTAGTATCATATATTTGAAAGTAGATGTCGGCGTTGAATAAAGCCATTTTTATCCATATAATTAGCCAAAACAAAAAAAAAAAAAACCCTATCTAGTGGCTAAACTAGTCAAAAATAACCCAATTAATATTACCATACCCACATTTGACAGATAAAAAAGTATTTAAAATCGTTATCAATAGCTATCGGCTAATCAGGCGCTTTACGTATCGCTCGACTCGTGCGCATAAAGATTCGCCGATAGCGATGCGATAGCATGCGCAGAGATAAATGCGCGCCGAAATACGAGAGACGAGCAAAAGAACGAACGGACGGCGGTATACACGAAAGAGCCAAGGTTTAAAATGTATGTGTTTTGAAAATATTACGTGGAATAATAACACTAAAAAAACAATTCGCACTTGACCGGTTTTTTGGATTTATTGTTTTTCTATAGGATTTGTACTATAACCGTACCGAATTTGACGCTTGTATGTTTTTACGATGCAATAAAAATAAAAATAAGTTAAAAATAACGTTTCTTGTATTCCATACAAGTTCTGTGGTCCCTTGTGATTTATTTTTATGTTTTAGGAAATCCGCCGTAATAACTCCGGAACTAATATTCCGAAAAAAAAACGCTATCTCTCACGGTTCAAATATATAGCTCTTTACATACAGTACGGATAGACGTACGGACAATTTAGGTTAGTATAGGGTTCCGTATGACGACCTTCAGGTACGGAACCTTAAAACGGATACAGGTCTCCAAAATTTAAAGTGAAAAACGGTATAAGTGTTAGTATTCTTTGTAATGTTTAACCCCCGAAGCAAAAAGAGGTGTAGTATAATAAGTTTAACGTGTGTATCTGTGTGTCTGTGTATCGATGTATCTGTATGTGAATCGATGTATCTGTGTATATGTGTATCAATGAATCTGTAAATAAATATCAGGGGACAATTTAACACAAAGTGACCGAGTCCCAAACTAAGCTCTAGACTTGTACTATGGGTACTAGACAACGAGAAATACATACTTAAATACACAGAAAACAGCCAAGACCGGATAGAGCAGGAACAAATATTCGCGTAGGCAGGGTCACTAAGTCACTAATGTCACTATCAACTAGGCCAGGGGTCGGCAAGTAGTTTTAGGTGGGGTCCGGATACTGTGGGAAAATTTCAACGAGGTCCAGATAAAAACAAAAAAGTATTAAGTTAGATTCTATGTGGCTTAAAAATATTATTTCAATTAATAAAGGTATAGTATACCTTATCTATGTATTAATTTATACTTGGTATGCAATACATTACAATATTTGGCGGTCCAGGGTTCGACCTTTCGCGGTCCGCAAACGGACCGCGGTCCGCCTGTTGCTGACCGTTGAACTAGGCCAACGCGACGTCAAACTGTACTATACAGGGTGAAATTTGAATGACCGGCCAAATTTTAGGGACTAACTCCTTTGGTCAATCAACTTTTATTATGGGCCCAAATCGCGAAAAAATATCAGCTGTTCCATACAAACGTCGAGAGGTACACAGCCGAAATGTATGGAACAGCTGTTTTTTTTTTCGCGATTTTGATGTTGGTCCCATAATAAAAGATTTTCAACACGAACAGAGTTAGTCACTAAAATTTGGCCGGTCATTAAAATTTCACCCTGTATATCGGTGTATCCGTGTGTTTGTGTATATGTTTATCTTTGTATCGGTGTATACCTGTCTCCCTGTGTATGTGTATCGGTGTGTCAGTATATCGGTGTATCCGGGTATCTGTATATTTATGTTCACCTGTGTCATGAGCATTCGACACACAACACTGATTCTTGGTTCTCCGCGGCTTCCACCGTCCGGCGGTGTCGGCAAAGGCCGGGGACACTGTTATTTAGTGTCGCGCGGTAGCACACGCTGTCTATAATATAAGTAGGAAGCGACTGTGTGCAAATATTCCGCCTGGAATATTTTAACGCATATCTTAGCATTGACTCGCGCTTGTCGCTCAGTGCGTCTCTTTCTATATAGACTAGGGTAGAAAGGGAATACCGAGCGACGAATAAGTCGCGGGCAATGCGCCTGCTGCCGTAGGTCCATGAATATTGGCTCCATTTTCTTTGGAAATAGGGTGTCTGGTTTTGAAAATAGAGTAGGATCATTTTTGAAGAAATAGAATGCATAAATCAAATCATGTAACTTACTGTACTTAATATCTTGAATGGACAGACCGTGTGTTGGAAATAGGTCGATCTGTAACAGTTGGGGTGACAACGTTTTCAAAGTGTTTTGACCCTTTTCTTTCTATTGGTGGCAGCCTTTACCGGTATACCGTACTTCCGGTTCAAATTTCGCAATGGCGACACGCAGATCCGTAATCAACAGCGTCCAAACACTAAAAACGTTGTCACACTGTTACATGATATGTCGCTTGCATTGTTTAGTGACGCCTTTTCCAGTTTTGGGCCTAATCTGTTTTAGATCGACCTATTTCCAACACATGGTCTATCCAGTCAAGATATTAAGTACAGTACAATAACATACAGTAATTACAGTCGAAGTCAGAACGGATCGTACATTTTAATTCATTGTAACAGTAACGTACACAAAGAAGTACTGTACAAGTTTCCACGGTGCCTCAAATACTTACAGGCAGACGGCCCACCTGATGGGAACTGATCACCGCCGCCTATGGACATTAGCAACGCCGGAGGCGTCACCAATGCGTTGCCGATCTCGAAGAAATTTAATGGCACCCTTTTTATAAAGTCCCATATTGTAGCGCATTGGGGAGCCTAAGCAGGAAGCTCGTTCCAGATTCCTATAGTATACGCACCAGAAACGTTCTAGAAAACTTACATACCTTTTCGCTGATGCTTTGGCGGAGCCCTTGCAGCCTTACGTAGTCCCAGGGCTGCATACACTTTAAGAATAGCTAGAAAAGAGACTAACATAAAAATATTATTCACAATAATTTACGATTCTAACAACATTCCACAAGTTTTACGATGCTGACACACTGTCACTTAAATCTTGTTTTAGAAAAAGTGCCGACAACATTTACCCTTTACTTTAACGATATTGGCAAAGTCCTTACTCGGATACATTTACTTTCCCATAAAAAGTATAGAAACAAAGAAACTTTAACTCTAAGTTCATACACGACGAAAGAAACATGTCATTATTCAAAAATGTTACTTAAGTTGAAAGCAGAAAGGTTAGCGTTCGGTTGTATCGTGAAAGAAGATACAATCTTATGTTGCCAAAGAGTTTACAAATTAAGGACACTAATGGGGTATTTAAAAAATTGTTTAATTGTGTTACGAAAGGATAGTGTGGATAAGGCGTAAATAATGCATTTTTAATTGTCTTCAAGTAAATGTAGCAAGCGCATATCGTTGGCGTAGCATTATTATTGTTATTGTTGTTTTTTACATACATTTCCATAACCCCGTTAGGCCCAACGTCCTAAATTTAGGTCATTTTTCAAAGTGACTTTTAACTTTAGTTGACCGACACAAGAGTCTTTTTCGAACTAACCGACGTGGGCCTTACGAGGTTAACTTTTGAATTGATTGCCTGACAAATTATTAACCGGTGAGTCTAAGTTGTCTCGTCAGAGCGTACAAACAACATTTTAAGGCGTGTATTCTAAATATGTAGCTTTAAACTCGCTCGACCAACACTAGCCGGTTTTAAGAGGTAGGTATTTTATTGTGCAACGTCTTTGGGTTTTATTATGTTATGGCGATCGAATTATTTTTACTGCTGTCATGTTCTTACTTTGCTAAGAATAGAAAGGGATGAATGAGTATGTTGTTGCATTTATGTTATTTTTTTTTACTTTTTAACGATTTTTATCAATCAAACACGTCGGACAAATCCGTGGACACTATGAATGTTGTGTGCCGGTCGGTGGGTATTCCGATAAAACAAAATACAATCGAATTGAGAACCTCCTCCTTTTTGAGAAGTTAAAAAACAAGACCAAGGGCGGGTAATTCGAAAAACTAGCACGCAACATAAATAAGCACCAGCCCTCTTCAGTGTGCTCGTGACCACGACCGTTGCAACACGATCGAAACGTCGAGGTATATACAATGTTTTTACGCGATTAAGTCTTTAGCCATTAGCTGAAATTTGCTTATTTACTTTCTCTGTAAATAAAGAACATAAAAAGTACGCTTTTAAGGTAAACCTTTATAAACATGACATTTTTCAAAACACCTTTAAAAAAACGATCGTAAATAAAGACATTATGACCAAGTAAAATTATAGCAAACAAAGGGCTCTCACTTTTGACGAGTGTGTAATCTAGTAATATGTTACCGGGACTTCTAAAACCAGATAAAACTGGTTAAAACAAATAAAGCATCATCTCAACTTCGACCGAGGTATGTCCATACTATGATCACCGATCGACGAAGCGATCCCAAGGTGCGCGATCGGATCGGCTCTTATTTGTATACTTAGCGAATACAAATAGTATTTAAACAGAACCTGCTACCACGACGTTAGATTTTAATGCGGGCTATTGTTTCAACTAATTACAGTTAGATTTGGAGGGATAGGGAAGATTTAACACATTTTGTGTCCAGCTTCCTCATTTTAAACGTCAAGGATTATTTGTCTAATATCCGGATAGGAGACGATTTGCACCGGGCTGTTTATTCGATGAAAAGTATTTTATATCAAATTTAATACGCTAAATAATATGTGGCGAATAGGTAGACTGAAAAATTTCAGTCCAGTACTTATATCATTAAAAAAATTATTAAAACTGAACTTTTTTTTAAATTGCATATGTTTTTTTAATAGACAAATTACATACTAATCGAAAGTATGAACAACATAAAGTCATGCCTTCATTCCCAGAGTGGGGTAGGCAGAGCTACAGGATTACCAACAACTCTAAAAATTCGTTGATGATTCTGTAACCACATTTTGCACAATCAGGCTAAGTTGTTTACCAGTGTATTAGTGACAGGTTGCAACTGTTGCAAGCCCATCGTCTAACAGTACAACCAGCCTTTGCTCCCTTAGTCGCCTCTTACGATATCCACGGGAAGACATGGAGTGGCATTATTCTAAACCGGCAACCACACAGCAAAAAAGGTTTAAAAAAAAATGAAGTCTATAGAATATGCAAATTATTAGTACCGACTTACCTGTTTATACCTGCCTACCCAATAGTTTGACGGGAAGAAAATAGTCAACCTAACGTTTGCATATTCTATAGGCGTCATACTTTCGATTGGTATGTAATTTGTCTATTAAACAAGCTATTGTAATTTTTTAAAACAAAGTTATTTTTTAAATTTTTAATTAATTATGTACTGGACCGAAATTTTTCAGCCTACCTATTCGCCATTATATTACTTAGCATATTAAATTTGGTATAAAATACTTTTTATCGAATAAACAGCCCGGTGCAAATCGTCTCTTATTCGGATCTCCTACTATTGAAAAAAAAAAGTAGGCACAGGCAGTTTTATATGTCGAACTACCAGCGCTTCCCAAGAGGAGACCACTGCTGAGATGAAACGCCAAAATGGTCAAAAAGGAGCCCTTA
This sequence comes from Acleris literana, assembly GCA_946894065.1. Taxonomy (NCBI): domain Eukaryota; kingdom Metazoa; phylum Arthropoda; class Insecta; order Lepidoptera; family Tortricidae; genus Acleris; species Acleris literana. Next base: position 4,239,099 of record OX335688.1, on the reverse strand, counting down.
TGGTGAGACTTCTTTGTCATTGTTAATTTGGTACAGTCAAGGACTTTAATTATTATGCCACTATGGAACCCTGTCGCATAACGTTAATCATTAATTTAAGCGTAATTTATGTCATGTGGTTTGACGCTGTCATTATGACAGGGTTCCATAGTGGCATAACAATTTAAGGCCTTGACTATAAAGTTACAAATTAACAACGAGGAATTAATATAATTCGACTAACAATAAACTTTAGCTAAGCTTTCTGTGATGCAGTGTTATAACTAAGGTATAATTAAGTTACTTGGGTATTTGGATAAGGCCAAGCATTTTTGTCTATTAAATAGTCCTCGGCCCTATAGTCAGCTTTAAGACAGCAGTTCGTGGTCGAAGAAAGTTTATGATAAGGTTGCGTTTTAATTTTACCAATATTCGGTGCAGCAGCTGATCAGGCCCAAACCCTCAAGCGCCGCAAATATTCGTCATTATTAAATAATTACGAATTTGTGGCGCTTGCAGTGGAGACCATGGGACCTTGGTCAGCTGATATGAAAAGCTATATTAAGGCCCTGTCATCCCGGCTCATAGACTCCTCCGGAGATCCTAGAGCTGGTGCTTACCTCTCCCGAACGATTGGGCTAGCTATCCAGAGAGGTAATCCAGCCAGTGTCATTGCATGCCGCGAGCTGACCTGCAAGAGGGGGTGTTCTTTTTATAGTGGTGATTATTATTTATATCTTTAATATTTGAGTAGCTTAGTTTAATTTTAATTTTAATACTTTTAGTTCTTTTAATTGTTTTATTGTTGAATTCCAATATGATTAGACAATAATCAATAATCCGTGCCACAAGCATGTGCATTCGTGGGGCACGATTCAAATTCAGACCGCAAGGAAAATTATTTGGCTTCGACGATTGCCCTTGCCATACTGCTGAGTTTGTGATTTTGAAAATGTTTTTGATGTTGTATCTTTTTCATAAATAAAAATGGGCTTAAACGAAATGCTTTCTGCAAATGTTATCACTATCGAAAATGTATAGGACTACCGTATGATAGCTCTAGCACAAACATTTCTATCAAATGTCAAGTTTTCGAATCGGCTTTTGCTATTCGAAAACATAATCCGAACCTATCTGTAGCACGGACCCCTAAATAAGATTTTTCATATATCTTTAGGGTTCCGTACCCTAAGGGTAGCCCAACGGGACCCGTTTAAATCGCCTACGCTGTCCGTCCGTCCACCTGTACTTGAGGTGTATATTTTGAACTGTAAAAGCGAGTTTTTTTTTTAAATATGCGATTTTCTTACAAATAAAATTAATTAAAGAAAATGAAATAATATTTTTTAACGTATTTTTATTTTTGTTGTATTGTTAAAACGGTAAAATATACAAACGGCAAATTTGGTATAATTATACTTTGAAAAAAAAAACAATCCTAAAAAATGATCAAGTGTGACTTGGGCTCCTGAGATACAGCTAGGCGGATAAAGTGTTTATACCTAGAAAAAAAATATCTAAGACAGCACTTTCTAAATAACTTTAAACAGAAACTTGTTGTTTTTTGAGATAGTTTTTTGCGTTTTGATAAAAAATAAATGTTTATTCAGTAAGTAGGTATAAGTAAAAAATTTTAGTAGGTAAATGACCTCTTGCATGTAGTTGTCACACATCTGTATAGACCGTTCGACATTCTATATTTGAAATTTGACGTAAATTCCATATTAGTTTTGTACACAACTACATGCAAGGGGTCATTTACTTAAGCTTTTCACCTATACCTACCTACCTAGGCCACGCGGGCACTTGTCTACCTCTATAGTAACGGCTTCGGAACCATACACTGAGCATATTCTTGCCTGATTTTTATTTACTGTTATAGATAGAACTATGTAGTAAATCTATTTAAGACTCCACAAAACGTATACAAACTCACGTAGATACTTTAAGTTCAAACATAACCGCAAACATTCACCGCATTACCCCACCAAATACGTCGATAGGTCACCGCCATTAGCATATCTATCGCTATATATACGTGTAGATGAAGGAATAGTTGAATCGCGTCGTGAGCCACGTAAATAATTAGCGGTAGAACTAATTAAATGTAGCGGAGCCGGTGGCACTGGATAAAACCCGCGGTTATGTCAACCACTTATAGGTGAAAAACTTAAGTAAATGACCTCTTACGTGTAGTTGTCACAATCTGTATAGTCCGTTCGACATTCTATTTTTGAAATTTGACGTAAATTGCATATTAGTTTTGTACACAACTACATGCAAGACGTCATTTACTTAAGTTTTTTACCTATATTCTTATGTTTAAGTAGGGTATCGTCTGTCATAATTATTTTTGTCATGGGCTTTAGGTCATACGTATCGCAAGTTTTTTTTAAGTAACTTACTTAAGTTACTTACTTTTTCAGGATTTTTATAAAACAAACCTAACCTAACCTAGCCTTGCCTACACGTTAGGTATTTAAGAAATTCTAAAAAATTACAGGTTCCAGGGATAAGTATAAAAATTATAATTAGATAATCAATAGTTATGTCAACAATTATAATATGTAAAAAAAAAATTACAACGGGCTCTCATTTAAGTAATAGAGATGAAACTTCGCTTTGTTTTCTATTCTTCTTTGTTCTTGTGTTTTCTGTGTTTCTTTGCTTCGTGTTTTGTACAATAAAGTGATTACACCGAGACGGTACTGGCTGAAAATCAGCGTTATAGGTGTCTGACACCTCAGCATAATGCCAGTGTCCGATTCACTACCGCGAGAACACACACTCCGTGCTTTACCTGTCACATTGTTTGTTTTTTTATTTATGTGTATTTATTTTCTGTGTAGAGAATAAATGTATTTCTTCTTCTTCTTCTCGTTCTTACATAGGTACATACATATCGCAAATGTCACTGAATACTTCAATTTAATGGCAGTGAGGCCGATTCAAAGCCTGTCAGTACCTATGTGTCTAAAAACACAAATTTATCTTAAAAGGTTTTAGAATTAGGGCTATAAAAGTTACACAAAAATATCATCTGCGTACTTACTCTTTTATACTTACTTAGGTGCTGTATGTATCTGTGAATTATTTTTATTTTTATCCATATTAAACTGTAGTTAACCAGTGAGGCGACGATCAAACGACGGTTAGCGGCACGCGTGTCCGCGCCGGGGCCACTGCGCCGGAGCATTACTGGAACATGCCATTCTTAAACGGGCTTCTAAACTACCAACAGTTTTACGGCAATGGGCAGCCGGCAACTATAAGCGTGTTGCTCTAACGTATGAAGTAGGAGTAAAACAGTAACAGTTGCTGGCCACAAATTGCTGTGAAAAGTTGATGGTTGAGACCAAGGGTTCTCGAGGAATACATCGTAGTATGTCGTTTCAGAATAGCGACCCTAGCCTGTGAAGCTAGCGGTTCCCAAATATTTGGTGTTTTTTTTACGCTGTACGTTTTTCATATGAATGTTGTTTGATCCATAGGGCCTGTATTCAAAAAACATCAACGATTTAATCTATCGATATAAAATACGAATATAATGTACTTACTCACAAGGAAAAATAATATTTGTTTAAAATTTTATTCAGATCCTTAGTTTATTTCTACGGATTATAAAAAAATAAGCCACAAACAACTAAAGCAAAGTTTAAAATCGGCGCAGAGCTCAGCAATACAGTAAGTTAAACAAATGTAACATTCGACTGCAAAACGTAGATTCACTGTATCCATACAAAAACGTCTTATCTCTCAACTTAACTGTATTCCAAACTCGCTTTACCCCCGTCGTAATACGTGTGAAAACCCATCGCACCTCAAACTATATCAGAGCACCGACACGGGCTATTTAATTTTGTATTATCTTTTATAGCACTAAAGTAAGTTTTCGTTTGCAACTGAGAAATGAACTTAAAGGATAAGATTAGATAAAAGTCTGCGCGCGACCTTATATGGCTTCACGAATGGTCAGCTTTCCGGCTGTAATGTTGGCTATGCCGACCGCGGTACGCTCCTCGGTCCATATGTGAAAAATAATGAGATGCGTATAGCACTAGTATATTATCTGTGGTGCTGGTCAATCGCTTTAGCTCAGTGTTTGCATTTTAGAGTAAACAAGTACCTACTAAGTAACAACCGCAATCAAAATTTTGACGATACGTTAGCCTAATTGGTCTACCTACGAAGCTGGCTGTCCCGGGTTCAAATCCCGGTAATAGCAGATATTTGTATGATGAGCGCTATATGCGTATTTTTTCCTGAGTCTTGGATGTTTTTATGTATATACTAGCTTCTGCCCGCGACTTCGTCCGCGTAGAATTAGTAATTTTGCCAGTGGAACAGTGATTTATTTCGGGATTCAAGGTAGCCCTGCGTGTTAATCCAGTTTTTAAACAAACTATATGTATAGTAAATAGGTAGGTACATCCAGCGCCCGGAATCACTCTGGCCGAAATCGTAGTCGATAAAAATACCCTCGGTATGTGAGTCCGACTCGCACTTGACCGGTTTTCAGTATTTGTTGTTTTTTTTAGGATGTATAATTATACCAAAATTTTGAAGCTTGTGTGTTTTCGTTTTTAATAAAAAAGAAAAATGGTTTGCAGTTTTTTTAATCACAATTTTGTATTTGAATAATACAAACTGACAATATCCCAAACAAAGCAATAAGGACGAAGTTCTTCGATGAATGAGCGCATTGTGCGCGAGCGGGCTTTGCCGCTCTTATTTAAACTCCCAGCCTCCGCGACGCTGCGAACAACTTTGTCGCTGTACTTTTATGTATAAACTAAAGTCGCACAATTTCACACTGAACGAATCAAGAATAGTTAGTGTATTTAATATCGGTAAAAAAATAACTTAACCTGTACTTACCTACTCCCAGTACATTACAGCTATTATCATAGCTCATAGCTATGAGTTTATTTAACTTCTACACCATTTCACCCCCCTTAGGTATATTTTTTCAGAATCGCCAAAAGTAATATTTTTTATTTATGCTTCGTAGCCTAAATCCCAATTTTCACTTTTTAACTTTTATCCCTTAGGCGTAGTTTTTCTAAAATCGCTGGAAGCTATATTTTTTACTTGTACATAGTAGCCTATATACCAATTACCACGTTTCTAACTTCAAAATGACGAAACTCTCATACTTACAAAATTCTACACCCTCCTTTACCCCTTAGGGGTAGTTATTCCAAAATCGCAAAAAGTTATATTTTTTATTTGTAAATAGCTCCTGCCCGCTACTTCTTCCACGTAGTTTGCAATGATGTGTTTACCCAGGCCCAATCCGGGGTATACCTAAGCTACCTCCATTTCAAACTTCATCCAAATCCATCCATTCGTTGCAGCGTGAAGAAGTAACAGACTAACACACAAACTTTTGCATTTATAATATTTAATTGTCGGCGACCGGTAGAATTTATGTCACTTTGACGTCAAACGTAATGACTAATATAGATAGGTAGGATACTCGCATTAATAGGATTAGTGGATAATACAATAGCTTTTGCTCCCTCGGGAACCGTCCAATTTTCCGGAATAAAAACTATCCTATGTCCTATTCCAGGTCCTAAACTATATGGGTGCCAAGTTTCATCCTGATCCGTCCAGCCGTTGCAGCGTGAAAGAGTAAAAAACATCCATACATACAAACTTTCACAATTATAATATTAGTAGGAAGGATAGGATAGTATAGTATAGTATAGTATAGTATAGTATAGTAAGTATAGTATAATATAGTAATAGTAATAATAGTAATAGTATAGTATAGTATAGTATAGTATAGTATAGTATAGTATAGTAAGGATGTATGCAAGTCTCTATATTAGTAGGTACCTAGATTGTCCCCTGTTAACAATCATCAAAATCATATGTATCTACATCAACCATAACATAAATTCATGACAAACAGCCCGCAGACATATAGACACCCAGACAAACAAACAAATTGGGTCACGTGACACCGTTTGGGTACGGAACCCTAAAAACTGATAAACGGCCGACTCTCAAGCATTACCTTCTATAGGAAATATGAAAAAAAACAACAAAAAGGTCTTACTTTACCTTGCGATACAGTTTAATTATTATAATTCATATTTAAGGATCCGAAGCCCTTAATTAAGATCAGAGAGTGAATTTATAAATTTATTTACTGGCAACCCACGAGCGATACCCATAAAACCTCCATTAGTGTTGCCCTCGCTGATTTAATTCCCTGATTAGGCAGCAGTATTTATTTTTCGGGCAACACTAACCGATTACGAATCAATATTCCGTCAATACCGGCGTTGATTATTGCATTTGGGTTTTTTATCGTGGCAATAATAATAAATACTTTTCGCGTTTGACGCCTTTATTTCTTCAAACAAGATCCGACTGAATTTTTTGATAGTGTCGTCGACATATAAGTATGTTAAAATAAAAACCATTATCTCTCTTCTTTCTCGACTTATATTGAAATATTACAGCCTTTCTCACTCCCACAACCAAGAAGAATCTAACGACACCTCATATGTTAAAATCCATCAAGCCGTTCAGCCTGCAGAGCGTGACAAATATATACCGGTGTCCCAGAAATCGACAGTTCAGTGGTATCGTACATAAGTAATTAGAATCATTACCAGATATAGGATTCTTTGGGGCAAATTTTTTTCACTGGTAGGGACTTCCTATATCGATAAACTGAATCATCGATAGTAGTTCTATATACTAGTGAACACTCAAAGGTTTGCTTGTAAAAATATGTTTTTATTAAAAGTGTAAAAATCTAATTAAATAATAACTAACTCTCTTTTTCTTTTTTCAAAACGATTTTAAAATATTACTCGTTAAAATTTTGTTCTTCATGAATGTCCCATCTACTATTGTTAAAGTAAACGACCAGAATTTGTTCCATATTTTCGGGCGTTAAGCGTCTCCGTCTTGGCTGATAAATCCATTCCAGGTGACTAAATTTTATAGTGCAATGGGTATTACTCCCTACCTTTATTATAACCTTTTATTATTTAAAAAAAGCTATGTTGAACAATATTTACAAAAACACACAATGTTAGGGGCGATCACTAGTATATAGAAACTACTGTCGATGATTCAGTTTATCGATATAAGAACTCCCTACCTGTGAAGAAAATTTGCCCCAAAGAATCCTATGTCTGATCATTACGAATCAGCGAAGTTTTTAAACCTATTTGCCCGTTTTTCTTTTTAACATTTTTTAAGTAATACATATTTGTTTTTTCCACACAAAGTGAAAAGCAAACACTGGGACAATATGGAGAAACAAACTTTACGGTATTATTTTAAAAAAAAAATGGAAAAAAACGGGCAAATAGGTTTAAAAACTGCGCTGATTCGTAATGATTCTAATTATGTAAGATACCACTGAAAAACTTATGAAACAAAGCATGACAAAGCATTAAAAAATTAAGACTAAAATGATCAATATCTCCGAAACTAGTAAAAATCGCTGAACATAAATAGGTGTTAAATCGATAGCTTTTTAGCTGCTCTATCAGCCCTAGGCGGTTTGACGTCGGTTTCTGGGACACCCGGTATACATACATACACTCGAAAAACATAACCCTTCTTATGACGCCGTCGGGTAAAAAAGTACGTTATTGTCGTATCACTACAGAACTCTTTCGTAGAATGTCATTGATTAATTTTAAGGCTATTTCTATCCCGTGACTTGACGCTATCATTATGACAGGGTCTGGGGTCCTAGTGAAAAAGTGTACAAATCGACTTAACTCGTAATAAAAAAGGGTATATACATGAATGGAGTATACTAGACTTAAGCCCTTTTTCACTTGATCTTCAGAAGACTTATACCCTTCACTAGGACCCCAGCTATGTCCTACTTCAGTGTAGGTCATAGAACCCCACCACTTTGTATCGGTTCACTAATGTTTTACCAAATCATCATTTGACAAACTTTTTTTTTTGCAAATTTTAATTTCGCAAAGACGTACTTTCCCCCACATTTCTTTTTTTGTGGTCGTTAATCTAACCTAACCTAACTTATTTAATAAGCCTATGTAACCTATGTTATATGTAATGGTTTAAGCACAATTACAATTTTGCGAAATGAAAGTTTGTAAAATGATATACTTTGTCAAATGATGATTTGGTAAAAAGTCAGGATACCCTTTGTATCTGACATCACTTCTCAATCTTAACTTACGTGCTGCTCAAATGCATTATTTGGAAGATATTTTTGCCATCGAGTAAACAAGTACGGTCGGCCAAGAAAGTTGACTACCAGTTTTGACAAAAGTTTCTGTGCGATCGAATTATCGCTAAGGTGACGTGACAAGTGTCAATCACTGTCATAATATTATCGCAAGGGAAAATCGAACTTGTTGTATCATGACATGCAAATGAACTTCAACCGTAGGGTGGTAGACCACATTTTTGGCCATTATTATGGCAAGTGACACAATTATGGCAATTGAAATTCGGGCAAACGAAGTGATCCGTTAAAATCTCTGTGAGTACAGCGGTTAAAATTCAATTAATTAATTACTTCACTTTGATATAGCTTCACAGTCGCCCAGAAATCAATATAATTCACTGTACATACATACGCGTACCTACATCATACAGACACGGCATACCAATCGAAACTTTACCCTCTTCGGAGAGTACTAACGAATCATTCATCCTTATATCTCGCATCACACTTTTGTCGGATATCCTAGTAAAAAGTTACGGCTGCCTAAAGTACCCGCCATACACGAGCGTCCCTATAATTTCGCAACGTTCTAGCATTTACGTTTCTACGGCTCCGTATTTATGCTAAAAGGCATCGCTCCCTTAATAAACAAATGACGCGCGCGCAGATTTAAGACCGTTGGACGCAATTATTTCTGCTCGGACGCTCGCTCGCTAGCAGGCGGCTTTTTCACTTTATTCGAAATTTAAGTAGCGAAACATTGGCGGTAAAGCCTTGAAGTCACTAGACGACGTAGGGCCGGCCGTAGCTTTATTAATAGGTACCTATAAGTTGGAGTTAGTTTAATGTTGAAAGGCTTACAGAAACGTACACATACATGTGTCTTAGTTGTAATACTGAAGATCACGCAAGTATTTGTGTAAAACTTGACGTAAAATAAAATATGACTAACACCAGAATTACTCCATCACAAGAACCATCAAAATGAACTTATTTGTCAAACTTAGATGACAGCCCAACGATAACGGACACAGGAAATTGAAATCTGTATCACTGGCCGAAAATCGGGCGGCCATTTTGGATGCTAATCGTCGCGCGCCACAATTTGAATATGGAACTCTTTATTCGTAAATGGCTTTTTAGTTTTTTTCTCTATTTGTACTGGCTGGTTGATGGATAGGTGTTTGGGAGGAAATGAGTGTCGTTTTTAAAAATGCCTCTGGTTTCGGATAAAATCTGGAATAAAAAAATGGTTACCTACAAGAATAAAACAATTTTGAAGATCAACTTGAATCTCTTTAGCTTTTTTAAGTCACTTTAAGATCTGAACATTCCCTTATCTTAGTGATATTGCGTACGTAATCTTGTTCAATCATGACTTAACTAAATAGTAATTTGACCTTTGTACTGCAGCATGCCAATAAATACCAATCGAATTATCTGATAAAACATGTCAAAGACAGGAACTCACAAGATTCCGATGAAGGTTTGACGCAGTAGTAACCAGACTAGGTACGTAAAAAACTCCTTGCTATCATCGAAATAGTACATTTTGATGCAATTGCGGAAAGTATGTCATTTTACACAAGCGAGAGTGATAAGACTTGGGATGAGAAAAAATTACAGTTCCGCACTTGTATCAAACGACGTTTTTTAATACATTTGCGTTAAAATGACTATTAAACATAAATAAAACTAATTAAAAGAGAGAGTTTTTCTTAATTCTTAGTCTGATAAAACTTCACGGTGCAATTTTAACAATTAAGTAAGGTTAAAAATTGGAAACGTAAAAAACACTGGTTTGAAAAATTCAAATTTCCGCTCGATAGGTACCTATACAGCTACAAAATGCTCCACTTTTTGAGCAACTATGTTAAAAAGTATATTTATTTTAATCGTCAGACAAGAACATGATAGTTTATTTAATACAATACCTTTATTTTCTTCAAAAACTGAACAATTCACAAAGTATGCCCAAAACTTGCCGGCTCTCATAAGCGTAAAGTAGAGGCGGTCCTGTTGTAATAGATAATTAAACAACTACATTGTTCTGCGCTTCTGGAACGTAATGATTCTTTTATAACTCACTTTTCAACTCGACGGATGTCCCTCCAGAGCGTACAAATAATATTTTAGGGTGTGCATTCTCTATCTATTACGTATAGCTTAAAACTCGCTTGTATAAGTTATTTTTTTCACCACTGTTTTAGTTTTACCCACAGCCTTGGTCAAAGGTGTTGAGCCCCCCACATTTTCCTTTGTAACTTATAAATAACATATAATTTTTTTAATTTAAAAATACGCAAAAGACGTTTAATATAAAAAAGTGTTTGAACATGTGCAAATCATATCGTTTCGAAATAGCTATTTCCGTGTGAAAACTGAAGCTAGAAAAAGGCGGGTTCGACAATAAAATGATTAATAGAGAATGTCAGCCAGTTTCGATTTTTGGCTTACCGTATAATTCATTAAAAACTAAAAATAGCTGTAAAAAAATCATTTCGATACGTCAAATAGTTAACGAGGTATTAAATTTTAAACTTCGTATGTGGCGCTCGAAACCCGGCGGCTAGCGCTCACGGATGATGACGTCATCGCTTACCAGCGGTACGCGCCCTTATATGAAAAAGTAAGTTTACAGGGATATAACTTTTTAACCGTTATAAGTAGCCAGTTGATTTTTTCACAGAGTACGTGTTATTATAAAATCTATCGTTTAAAATTATACAATGAACGATAAATCAAATCCCAAGAGGGGTCCCCATACAAGAAACATGAAAATAAATCTTTTTTTTTAGCATTTTTATACGGATTGTATTTTTATAATGGCTTCTTATTTTGATGCTTTTTTAAGCTTAAATTGTAGTCTAATTTTCATAGTTTCCGACTAAATAGCAATCTCAAGTAAAACTGCTACAAATATGTGACAAAACTGATTTTATCAACACGATGTTTTAGGCGGTCACCCATCCTGTTATAGACTACGCTTGTACTTGCTTAACTTTGTAAGTCGTAATATTTTTACGAATTCATTTTGATGTTACTATGGCAGCTATGTTTATCAATTATTTTGTATTACATAACTAACTGTCTGTCAATGACCGGCTTTTCTATTTGTAATGTTTGTCGAATAAGTTGGTTAAATAAAATTAGAATAATAATCAAGCACTTTAAATTTTGGGATAGTGGCAATAATGCCTACACCTAGCAAAGCGAGAGTGTTGTAGGTGGGTACGTCTATCGACTTGGTAGCGCCCGCGCGCGAAATTTGAAATCGACGAAATGAATACACGAAGTATCAGAACTACTGCTAGGTCAATCAAAAATTCATGTTTTACAGTTCACTCTTTTATACAGTAGCGATATTAATTCTAAATTAACACGAAATTTGTAAAGAAAGGCCTACCACCAAAGTTAAGCAACCACCGCTTACCTAAACATCGATCGTGTTGATTTAAACTAGGCACTTTTTAACATATTTGTAAGAGTTTTACTACAGTTTACTGTTTGGTCGTAAACTATATATGTTTGTATGGAGTTTTGATTATTATCTTAACTTAATGTGACACCGAAATAAAAAGCTATTATACAAATACAACCCGTACTTCGCCTTCCAAAGTTAAGCAACTACACGCGTAGTCTAAAACAGGATGGGTGACCGCTTAAAATATCGTGTTGATAAAATCAGTTTTGTCACATATTTGTAGCAGTTTTACTTGACATTGCTATTTAGTCGTAAACTACAAAAATTAGACTACAATTTAAGCTCAAAATAGCATCAAAATAAGAAGCCATTATAAAAATACAATCCTTATAAAAATTCTAAAAAAAATGATTTATTTTCATGTTTCTTGTATGGGGACCCCTCTTGGGATTTGATTTATTGTTCATTGTACAATTTTAAACGATAGATTTTATAATAACACGTATTCTGTGAAAAATTCAACTGGCTACTTATAACGGTTAAAAAGTTATAGCCCTGTAAACTTACTTTTTCATATAAGGGCGCGTACCGCTGTTAAGCGATGACGTCACCCCAGCAAGATGGCCCCCGCGCGCTTTAATATTATTGACCCAAATTTTAAACGTTCATAGAATCAAAACTACTGAGTCTTTTTGAATAAAATAAAAAGTAGTATGTTTGTTTATTTATAAACTTTACTGCTACAAAGTTTCAAGCGATTTGGCTTACCTACTGACATTCTTCATTGTAAAAAAAGCACGGACTTTCCCTTAACGTCAATAAATATGACTAATGTTTCCGATAGATATACAACTTTCTATAAATAAACGATAATAAACGTACCTTTTAAAGTTTGACTTTTAGTTATATGAAAAACGCATGCGTGAGCACACCTTAGGCCAAGGCTGTATGTTTACAAAAACACTTTGACGTTGACTTTGAAAACTTTATTATTATTTAATAACTTTTACGTGAGAACATTACTAAATATTTCATTCCAATATCTACAAATTAACCTAAATCTTTAACAAATCCACAATCCTCAAATGCCAAAACGTCAATTCCAACGTTTTAACTCACGATATTAATATTAAGCAGTAATAACGGAGGTCGGGCCGAATGTGGTAAATGAGAGGTTTCCATTATAAATGTGCAGTTGCAACAATCGAGCCAATGCATCACAAGATGCGCTTGCACTTGCACCCGCCTACGTTGAGGCGCCCATGATTTAGGAATCTCGTCTTGCTGATCATTTATCCTTATTCTGTGATGTTGGAATAACGAGAAAGGCGGAGCCTGCCGTTTGACAAAAATATATTTGCCAAATGTATTGTTTCCCAACTTTTTTATTTGCCAACCCAATTTTAAATAAATATTTCAGGATTTATTTCAGTACCATCGTGTAGAACCCTATAGGTTAGGTTAGTTTTTATAAAATCCTGTAATATTTACGGTTACAAAAAATAAAGCGGGTTGGCAAATGAAACGGTTGGGAAACGATACATTTGGCAAACATATTTCGCCGAAACAAAGGTAACCCCGATAAAGGACTTCCAATCTAAAATAAATGTTTGTTGTTTGTCTAGAAAATTAAACTAATTGTACAATCGGGCCAGAGCATGTCGGACCAAGCTCAGTGTAGGGTTCCGAAGCCGTTACTGCAAAAAAAAACTATGGAAAAAAACAAGATTGTGTTTTACAACTTTAGCGAAATCTAGGTATATGTATGGAGGGTTTACTAATGTTTCGACGAAAATTACTTAGCAAATTCTTTACTCCCCAAACTACGTATCCCATAGTTTTATTTGGGCAACTTTTTATTTCCCAACTCAACGTTTCGCACTGATATCATTTCCCAACGAATGATTTGATAAATTATTGTTAGACAAATTATTACCTGGGATTATTTTAAGATGTCAATTATGTTTCCATGAAATATATTGATTGGCATACCTTAATTTAAAAATAACCCTAACCTACCTATCTCTGGGAGCACTTTCGTTTTTAGGGTCATAAAAAAAACATGTTATTTGCTACACAATTATTTACCACATAAAATTTGACGTAATAAAATATTACAATATTAAAATGTAGCGAAATAAAAAAATTACGAAGTAAAATTATGCCAAGGATTGGTTTGCCAAATAAAACTTAGGCGAAAAGTTGGTTGCCAAATGAAAATTGACGAAACATAATTCGGCAAAAAGGCAGTAGACCAGAATGCTTCGACTAAATTGCTGTTAGCCTTACCGTAAGTGTTTTAAAAAGTGAACGACTATTTACGGCAAACTAATTAGAAATAATTGATTGAATAAAGGAGTTTTATGAGATAATCTTAATATCATCAAAAAGTATTATTACCTAATTTAACGTAAATGTAAAAAACTCATTTTGCAACAATGTTTCCATGTTGAAGTAAAACATTAATAATAATTCGTGACTGAACTTGTATACCACATCCATAAACCGATTAAAATATATCGCAAGTGACAGCCCTAACTTTGGGCGCTGAAGACAGAGGGGCGTAGCGGGGCGAAGGGGGAAGTAGGTATTTAAAGCGCGGCATTTGGAGCCTGGTCAAAGGAGATTCGCTTCTACGTGTAGTTATTATTTATTCTTATGCCGTTAGTTCATACATTTTGACAGCGGCTAACACTCTAATCGTCTGTTAAGTCATTGGTGAAATTCGACAGCTTAGAAATAGGGAATAAGCATGGTTTTTTTTAAAGGAATTTCTCAAAAAAATTAAATACCGTAAAAGAGATCACCAAAAGTGAAATATAAAATTTAAACCGTCCAAGAAAGACGAACGATACAAGCATTTGAAACTGCTAATTAGACAGTGATTAATGTGATTATACACAGAGATCCGAAATGCACTGTGACTTCATGTAACAGGGGCACGTTTTATAAAGCTACAAGTTACAATTTTACAGGTGTAAACTGGCAACACTGCTCAAATGGCTGGTCGTCATTGGTCGAGGTTGTGTCAAATGGAAACTTGTAACCTGTAAATTGTAATTTGTAGCTTTATAAAACAGGCCTAGGTCGGCCATTAAAACTACATTTTAATCTGTTTTGCCAGAAAGAGATAGGAACAAATCTTTTTTGGCTTATATCTTGGGTTTATTCAAAAAATGTTTTTTCTCAACTGTTTGTTACATGGATCAGCTTTTATTGTAGCTGTGAAAAAAGTCATGATAATTCCCTATTCTGTAAACAATGTCGGTGTGGTCTTAAAATCGATGGTATAATTATATTCACGTGTTATTCCCCCTTATCCTTCCCAAACCCTAACTGACACCCACCAGAGCGCGTGCGCACGATTTTTCCGACCAATCACCGCGGCGATCGCCACGAAACAATCGTAACGGACGATATTTCGAACCTAACCTTACTGCGGATTGAGAGGCTAAATGATTATGAAACCTTTCAATAAATAAGTGGGAATGTCGAAGGCTTGAGAAATCAATTAATCATGGTAGATTGTACAACAAGTGCATAAAACGCACCATTTTACGCGAGACGTTTAATGGGTTTTATGGACGAGTTGTACACTCTAATTTTCACTTCGATTGCGAGGAAATGAAACAGCAACATGTAAATTATTGTAACACAAATATTGACAATGACAAAATAAGTATGGTTCCCGCCACTTAACTTTTTTTTTCTTTTTTTTTCATGAGGTACGTGACATCTGACTTAGGTCGTTACATACCGCTCAGTTATAAAAACATTTTGTTTTGTATATCTATGATAGCTTATTGTCATGCTTTAATTATTTATTTATATTTACTCAAATATAATAATAATAATAACATCCCGAGGAAATGTGGAGGACGAGGCATGTTAAATGCTAAGAATCTCCACAACCACGAGGTGTTCAATCACAGGGATTCTTTCCTTAGCAATGAGTGTGGGATGCATCGTGATGTGGTTGCAGTAGACAAGAGCCTCACGCCTCTTTCCTTGGCAAACGAGAACTGGCGCAAACCAACGGTGTTGAGCACTGAAGACCGCAAGAACGCAAGGAGCTGCACGGACGCTTCTACCGGGCCCTAACAAGGCCCGACGTAGACTTTTTAGCGTCTGTGAACTGGCTACGATTTGGTGACCTCTTTGGGGAAACCGAAGGTTTTGTCTGTGCAATTGCTGACGAGGTCATAATGACGAACAATTACCGGAAATATATTCTGAGGGATGGCACGGTTCACATTTGTCGAGCATGCCGTTGCCCCGGCGAGTCCCTCAGACATATAATTTCCGGTTGGTCGCATTTGGCCAACGGCGAGTACTTGCACAGACATAACCTCGTAGCCAGGATCATCCATCAGCAACTTGCTCTTCAATATGGTCTTGTTGAGTCTGAAGTGCCGTACTATAAGTACGCACCGGCGCCAGTTCTCGAAAATGGTCGTGCTACGCTCTATTGGGATCGATCTGTCATCACGGACAGGACTATTGTTGCCAATAAGCCTGATATCGTGTTGACAGATCGATCTCAACGCCGGGCAGTCCTCGTCGACATCACCATCCCGCATGACGAGAACCTTGTGAAGGCCGAGAAAGACAAATTCAGCAAGTACCTTGACTTGGCTCACGAGGTGACCGCCATGTGGGATGTTGACTCAACGATCATTGTCCCGATAGTTGTTTCGGCAAACGGTTTTATAGCGAAGAGTCTCAACCAACACCTCAAGAGACTCTCGCTAGATGGCTGGGTCAAGGGCCAGATACAGAAGGCAGTACTCCTCGACACGGCACGTATTGTGAGGAGGTTCCTCTCTCTGCAGCCCTAACCACCGGTAGCTTGAGCCTTGCCCCGCTGCCGGCGGCACTCGTAGGTTAGGTTTTTTATAATGTCTATTTTTTTGTATTAGTATTGTTATTTTACTTTTATATTTGAATATTTGTTATAAAAAAACCTAATGTACAGAAAATTAAATAAATATCTAAAATAATAATAAATGCGACAAAATAAAAATTATAAGCTTATTTCATGAAGTTTTATTGTGTACTTTGGCTGTTGGTATCCTTGCCTTGGTCTTAGAATACTAACGAGACGAAATAAAATAAAGAGGTTATTCTATGAAGTTGAAGTTATTCGTGTGGCTGTTGGACCGATTACCTTGGCCTTCGACGAAGATTTTACTTTATGCACTAGAGCATAAAAAGCGACTTTATGTCGCCTACGCACGACATAAAGATGGACTTTTGGAGCATGAGAAGTGAAAATGGAATTTATTATTTTGTGGGACGAAGGCGGTAAACGAGAAAACAGGCCACCAGAGGGTAATAATATAACGCTAGGTACTACTTCTCCCACCTCGGCATTTTGCTGAGCCAGTGTCCGTTTCACTGCCGCGAGGATACACATTTGCGTGCTGTGCCTGTTACCTTCATTATTTTCTGGAATTATTTGTATATTTGTGTGTCTTAGGCCGAGTACTCACTAGCGAGCCGTAACTGTTACTGTTGCTCGTAAAATAGTGATGTGTACGCGGCTCGCGAGCCTGTTCTCCACTAGAAGCTCGTTACTGTAACAGCTACGGTTACAGTTACAGCTCGCTAGTGAGTACCCGGCTTTATGGTTGATGAAAAAATGCATTTCTTCTTCTTCTTCTTCTCCTTCTTCTTCTTCTTCTTCTTCTTCTTCTTCTTCTTCTTCTTCTTCTTCTTCTTCTTCTTCTAATAACGTTTTTCTCTTCTATTATTCAAAATGTATGAGACGCTCTTGTGCGTTGCGATAAACCACGTGGTTAACTGTCATCCTATACATTTTGAGTGATAGAAATAAAAAACTTTAGTAGCGTTTGTGTCTTGGCTACGGCCTCTGGGCCCAGAGGGCCCTGCCAAGATGCATTGCGCTAACTATCGTTCCTATTCGATTCATATTTAAACCAATCGCAATCGCGTCACTGGTAGACCACGTGACTTTTCGTATCACGTCATCTCCCAGTGACGCGATTGTTTTAAAAACGAATCGAATAGAAACGCTAGTTAGTGTAGTGCATCTTGGCAGGGCCCTCTGTTATCGTATCGTCAACGTTTTGATAGCTCTTATTTACTTGACAGTATGGCGGCCGAGTTAAAATCAATTCCATAACAGATCAAATACGATTTGGTTTTTACCGCCTAGAATAGAGGCCCTGATTGTTAAGTGGACTTTGAAATCCAAGGACATTCGCAATCTCAAGATGACAATTTTAAGACTGCACAAGTGCACATGCGTTGCCAACACTGACTTAGATGGAATGCCTCTATGCTAGTCCTTTCACCGGTTGTCTTACACCGTACCGGAACACAATAAAGCGAACACTGCTGTTTAGCGGCTGATTTAAGGGTAAGATGGGGTTAGCGATCCGGACGGACCCTGCACAAGGACCTTTCGCCACAATGACATAATATGAATATTAAAAAAAATCTTCGACATAAAGTTCGTCCTCCAAGGGCAAGAGTGTGAAGAGCAAACGCATAAAGTCGCCGTCAATAGAACTTTGTGAACGATGTAAACAAATTAGTACTGTTTGACACATAACCTCAAATATACCCCAAGCGTGTTTTTATTTAAAATAACGTATAATGAATAGTTATTTCATCTTAAAATTAATATGAAAGTAATGATCTTGCTAGTGTATAAATCATTGCAAAGACCTCACTTGATCTTTAAAAGTACGTGATTCTCGAGTAATCATGGTGAATTGGTTCGTTTAGTTTTGTTTACATCTTTTGCAAGTTCTATTGACGGCGACTTTAAATATAGGCGATTCGAAAAATTATCCAATTTCATCAAGAGCATAGAAATGAGCAAGTTGCATAACATTTCCAGAAGTTTGTAAAAATCTTCGGAAACATTTGAGAGCATTGAGAATGTTCTCTTTCCATACAAAATCTCTATGTTAACGGAAAATTCTCAAAGGAAATTTTCCTTAGGAAACTTTCACGACTTGAGAAGTTTTTCGTTGGTACGGTCGGCCAAGAAAGTGGCCTACCAGTTTTGACAAAAGTTTCTGTGAAATCTAATTATTGCCAAGGTTGACACTTGTCACTGAAATATTGCAAGGGAAAATCGAACTTGTATCATGAAGTTTTTTTTTTTATTATTGCCGTCGACGGGCAAACAGGCAGACAGCCCACCTGATGGAAAGTGGTCACCGCCGCCTACAGACATTTGCAACACCGGAGGCGTCACCAATGCGTTGCCGGTCTCGGAGAAATTTAATGATACCCTTTTTAAAAAGCCCCATATTGTAGCGCATTGGGAAAGTCTCAGCAGGAAGCTCATTCCAAATTCCTATAGTACGCGCTAGAAACGTTCTAGAAAACCGGCGCGTTGTTGAGCGCGGTGACTCGAGAAAATGGGAATTAACACCCTGCCGATGACAAGAAGTGCGATGGTAGAACGAGGCCGTTGGCATCAGTCTAAACAGTTCCTCGGAACACTCCCCATTATACAGACGGTAGAAAATGCAGAGAGATGCAAAGTCTCTCCGGAGGCTAAGCATCTCCAAACGGTCTGAAACTGTGGGGTCGTTGACAATGCGGACGGCACGTCTTTGCAGTGCAAATGAACTTCAACCATAGGGTGGTAGACCACATTTTTAGCCAACTGTACGGTCGAGCCTAAAGTAGCATAGGTACATTGGTGCTTTGTCTCATTAACCTCATGTCTGAACTGCTGCACTAATCTGGCAAAGGATTTACAGCGACAAGGTACGGTCACGAGCGTTAATTTGGGACCCATTTCAAGAAAAATATGCTTGAAGTCGTCAATGTCATTAGAGATGTCAAGTCAGTAACGTAACTTTTAGGAAACTCAACCTTATTGTTGTAGAATGTCAGATTGACTTTGGACCTAAGGGGGGTACCAAATTTAATCTCATGACTGTACTAAAGTGTGCAGCTACTTATAAGCTTAGGTCGAATGTACAAAAAATACATTTTTAAATATGGATGTGGAGGGCTTTAAAATAATGGGAAAACCTAAAAAGAGATGATAATATTTCTAAGCCCTCTTTTTCTCGCAGTATAAATTAATTATTTTCTTATATCTAGTGTTGAGGTCTTGTGTTGCGTAGACCAATAAATACTAACATCAATTTCAGCCCAATAGCTTCAGCTATTTCGGAGGGATAGGACAGACCAACGGACAACGGTCGCATGTAATGAGGGTTCCATATTTCAGTATTTTAGTCTGGAACGCTAGAAAAGCTTAAATTATAAACTTTACAATGTACACATTTATTGGCTGTTTTATAAAAATTAGTCAGGTCCTAAATAGCTTTCAGGAACTATTTCAACGTTTGGTTTATTTAAACAATCTGTTTTTTTATATGGTAACATTCCTAAAGCGAGGTTTAGACTAGCATCAAAAATTGCAGAAGTTGACTGCTGTCTTACTTAACTTCAGTTCTAGAGCAAGAAGCACAATTTCGGTGTCTTTTTCTCACTTCAAAGTTAGAGTAAGACAGCAGCCAACTTCTGCAATTTATTTGCTAGTCTAAACCTCGCTTAAGAAAAGTTGCCAGTGTGCCATTTTTCCAGCCTCCACAGATAACTACAAGCTGAAAACAAACAGCAAGTTCAAGCACCCCCACACACAGCGCCATCTGGCAGGCGGGGCGCGTCACGAGCCGTGACGTCACCGCCGCGAGCGCGCTGATTGAGCGATGAACTTTGCGCGTCGATTTGCCATATTATTATTAGGTTGGCAGGATTATCCATTCAGATTTTTAGGTATAGGGTGATTTATTGAGTGAGGCTTATTTATATATATGGTGTTTGATTCAGAACTTTTAATGAGGTTTCATTAGTGTTGCAATAAGAATGGACTTATTGATTTTAAAATGGATATTGTAGTAACTTAGGTGGATTTAGAGTTGTAAACAGGGTGTGGAGGACAATTGTTGTATGATTTTAACTTACTTGTGCTCATGTCCAAGTTTTTTTCTATTCTATTCTATTTAACGTTCTATTTACTTCCAGAAGTATGTCTCCGAGCAAATAAGTAGGTTTCCTCGTTAAAAAATCGTTCATACGCAATTTGTACGCATTTAACTGAAATAGGTTTATAGAGCATTTATAAATAAGGGGTTACGTGTTACAGGTAGATAACGGGATATCTACGGTGCCGAAAGGAAAGGTCATAGAGTAGCGAATGCATACCGAACAGTGAAGTGATGCGAGTAGCACAAAACCGACCGTCTCGTGGAGATCCTTGGGGAAAGCCTATGTCCAGCAGTCGACGTCCTTCGGCTGATGATAATGACATAAAAAACGTTGAAGCTCTATTGATTTAAACAACTAGATAGGATCGTGCGTACAAAATGTCTCATGTTTGGCCAATCAACAGAAGCGCCATCTTATAGATTTTTGATATACAACGTCGCACTAAATATGTACGTCGTAGCATCACAGATTTCTAAGCATTTCGAATTTTAAATAATTGATATCCTCGCGGGTTCGGACACCGCGGCGTCAGCGTCACTGTAACGTCGAAATGACGTCATTTTGTTCGTAACCGCGTATTTTTTTTTAATTCTAGCTTCGTTTGTTTACTTTTGCAGAAATTTTGTTGACTTATTTTCTCAGTAAATCATAAACAAAAAAAATTTATGCTTTTGGGACTAACCTCTGTCAGCATACTTTTTTTAGAACACCGTTTAAGTATAAAAGTTGTTGTCAATTATGCCACGAAGACCCGACCCTACTCAAGAGGTACATATTATTTAGCAATATTTAAACAAAGAGCCATAGACAACAGCCTGTGCATCGCAGCCGTTACGGCTTCGTTCAAGCACTTATTAATAACGTGAAGAAAGCACAAAATCTGATCGCGGCCGCATTGTGGGAGTGCTCGGATTCGCGTACGGATGGCGAAAGGGATATTTGCTGTTAACTTTGAATATTGCCAGGGAATTTTAGTGGTGGAAGGGCCTTGTGTAATACCCGTTCGGATCGCTACTACCATCTTACGCGAAACAATAATAAGCCATATGAGTTTCTACTTATTGACACTTATGTTAAAAGTTATTATTCCTTGTACAATTATTTCTAAAAAAAACTGCCAAACAATGGGGTGAAGACTCCCTGTCTATAGGTATCCTTGAATAAAATTAATCTTCCGTGCTGCCATCTACCGTCGTATCCTGACACTAAATAGCACGCGTCAGCGCCCGCGCAATGCTCGGCAGTGTTGCCCACTCGTTTTAGATGAATAATAAATAATCTATACTACATAGGTACTCACTTTACTCTTTGATCTATACATAACTCATGAGTAGTTAATTATTTATCAATAATCTTATTTGTTATTTTTCCTTCATCATCATATCAGTCGAAGGACGTCCACTGCTGGACATAGACCTTCCCAAAGGATCTTCTCGACGACTTTTTTTATACCCATGTAATCGTTTATTAGGGTTCTCTACCCAAAGGTTGCCAACACTGCCAAAGTGCCAACGCTCCGTTTACTAAGGCTCCGCTTTTCATCTGTCTGGGGCACGTTTTATAAAGCTACAAGTTACAATTTTACAGGTCTAAACTGGCAACACTGCTCAAATGGCTGATCGTCATTGGTCGAGGTTGTGTCAAATGGAAACTTGTAACCTGTAAAATGTAATTTGTAGCTTTATAAAACAGGCCCCTGGAGTATTATTATTATAGCCTTTTATTTCTTTATCCCTTAATTAGTTATATTTTAAATGTGTTAGTAGTTATTTATTGTTTACATGCTAATAGGTATGTTTGGATAAAGACCCCTAAAGGCCTCCCCCAGCTTTGGTAAAGGCCTCCCCCAGTTTCGTCCGTCTGGAGTAATAGGCTAGTGTCCTAAAAAATTACACGTATTTTTTCTTTTGTCAATTAAACAAAAAATTACGAACATAAAGTGCGTTAAAGTTTCGCGTGACGTCACGCCGTGGCACACTTTATACCACGGTGTGAAGTCACGAGCCCCCACTCCCGAACTTTGATGCGCGTTATATTTGTCAATTTTGATTGATTTGAAAAAGCAAAAAATACGTGTTCAATATTTTTTGATAATCTTACTGACGGGCTAATTAGAATTATTACTTTTTTACCCAGGACACACCCCTATTATCCGAAAATGATAGTTTAAGCTTCGAGAAAAGACTGTTGACTTTCTTGCGGCACTTCTTGTCAACAAGGGGTCACCTCTTTTAAAGCCCTGGAAGACTCAATCATGTAAAAGTGCCTACAGGGCTTAGTCACACAATAAAGATTTTCATATTATAACTAGATTAAGGTCTTTATCCGTGCTAAATGCCTACCCACACGGAAGATGGCATATTCAATGAGACCGTCACCATTAACCAAGGCTAGTGCAACCCAGCTGAAACTTTGGAACAATCAGTAGAGTACCTTTCGTAAGTTTTATCGCGTTAAGACTTGATTCTAACTTTATGGCTTCCCGATGACCCATCATGGGCCAATGTAAGGAGTAATGCGTAAGAGTGGGATACAAGAATATGATTATTATTAGTTATTACTATGTTGTATATATAAAATAACAAACAACAAAATAGACAGAAACTCGCACACGAGAAAGTTTAAAAAATATTTCCAAAAAAACTTTTTCCAGGTCTTGCTCATGTGTAAAGAGGGCTTTGAGCATGTTCTAAGTAGATAATAATAACACGATGTCATGTGGATATTATACGTAATTTACGACTTTGTTTGCCACTTACAGTCATTAATTACTATGATCAGTATTTAATTTGCGATTAGGATACAATCAATATCATGAATCATCATCATCATCATCATGGTGGCCTTTTGGTGTTACAATCTTGGATGTAGGCCTCTTCCCTCTTCTTCCACTCTTGGCGATCTTGTGCCCGTCTCATCCAGTCTTGACCTCCGTGCCGTCGAATGTCGTCCATCCAGCGCTGCGGTGGTCTGCCGCGCCCTCTAGTATCGGCTCTGGGTCTCCATTCAAGGACTCGTCTTGTCCAGCGACTCTCGTCCATTCTCGCAATGTGTCCCGCCCATGTCCACTTTTTCTTTTATATAACAGCCATGACGTCATTCACTTTGGTCTTACTTCGGATCCATTCGTTACGTTTCCGGTCTCGTGAATTCTCATGAATAATAAAATGAAATTCAACAGAATCTATTACTTGTATAAAACTAAAAGCTGAGTTCACTTGTGTTGCCCACCGTACCCTTTAAACAAACACTCTGTATCGTAGTACCGACATCTCTGTTAAACCTACACTAAGCCTGGATTTATTTATAAAAATACACGCTCAATACCTTATTGAATAACCCACGCCGACGAGCGATCGGGCGATAACACCATCCTGACGTAAATTAATATTTTGTATGGGAAATTAATGTAATTATTCGAACATTTTGCGAAATGGGACGGTTTCTGGGCTGAGAAAGTTTGGGTGCGGCGTGTCAGACGTGAGACTTACAAAAGGAACATTTTAGTTACTTGAGTTTTTTTAATAACGACTTAATGTCACTTCAGACACGTGTTGTACGGATATGACGGAATTTTATTAAAGTTAAAAAATAAGAAAGAAAATACATTTGTTGCCACACGATTAGCATTAAGATTATACAAAATACGAATACCTAAGTCAAAAAAAAAAACCTTCAAATTAACTATCGAAGAGTTTGGGTGTCAGAATTGCGCCCGCGCAGGAGCGAAACCATATGCAGCGCTTGCTGTTGTTGCTTAAGCCGCCGTAGGGACACCACCAGTTGACTGATGTTGGCAGAATTGCCAAAAGACAGTCAGCTGATTTTACAGAAGGTAAACATTAAAAAATAAAACCAAAAAGTTAACAAACTGTTTTAAAAACAGTATGTGAATACTTTATACGAATGAGAAAATAGACACGCAAGTTTTTTTTTTACTATGCAATACAGCTTGAATTACTCCGGTACGAGACGCTTGTTTCTGTTGGTCAAAAGTCAAAAGTACCTAATTGTTTTGCACTTTTTCCTAAAACCATCTTAGACTTTCGCATCTTATTATTCCAGACTTTTGCAAGGCCTCACCTTGGGTCCAAAGTCAATCTAACATTTTACATCAATAAGGTTGAGTTTCCTATAAAACGAGGTTTAGACTTGCAATAAAAATAACAAAAGTTGATTGATGTCTTACTCCAACTTTTAAGTTAGAAAAATACAGCAAAATTGAGGTTCTTGCTCTAGAACTGAAGTTAAAGTAAGACAGCAATCAACTTATGCAATTTTTGTTGCCAGTGTAATTCGCATTTAAGTTACAATAAATGACTTGGCATCTCTAATGAATGACATTGACGTGTTCAAGGTTTTTTTAAATGTGCAGTAAATTTAAGTTCGTGACGTATATTGTACGGAAAATACTTAACGCATTTTGTTCCTATGTTTAATTAATTAATTTCTGCTATTAACCCAAACATAAAAAAATTACTTGTTAGAATAGTAACAACCGAATATTAAGTAACACTACGCTAAGCTTTATTATCTAGTTATAAGATGGATGCACAAAAAATACAATACCGTTAGTTTTTTCTCATTTTTATTTTAAAATTTACAGAAGTTCATTTAAAATTACCGCGCAACAAAGTTCCTATTCGTTAGGTTGCTTGCCCGTGTACTGGCAACCTAACAATAAAGTTCGAACTACGCCAGGCATAAAGCCTTGCTGCCAGCGCCATATTTCCACTGACAGAAAAAAACAATCCTATCCTACTTATGTCAACGCAAACAAAACTATGTCAAAATTTATTGTAATTTTCGTGTAACAAACATAAAAATCAGCCAAAATTTCATGTGCAGGAACCTATGTGCCCCTTTTATTTCCACTTTTTGTGAAAACGTTTCATGATGGCTGAAAAGTGAGTATTTATTTTTTGGTTTATTAAAAACATTGCATTGTTGATGTCAACATGCTCTTCTTATCATAAATGCGATTTCTCTGTTTTTAATTGGCTTGTTTTAATTATTTTAAAAACGTAAAGATTGTTTACGGTCTTAACAAGCCTTCGGCGTATATTGAGATGTATGGTCACGTTCTTGTTGTCAATTGGTTTGTACATCTATTAGTTCCGCATTTTTTTTACAAATACTGTTTGTGAATTCAGTTGCATTCTTAATGTCAAGTGTAATACACAGTATATGCCCTTCAGAAAGCTATAAAATCTTGCAGCAAATACCTAAATGAGGAACCGAAACGTAAGATAAAATAGGTCACGGATTTAGTTTAAAACTTCTTCAAGAGATTGTTTTCAATGTGCATGGCCAGTGTTTCCTTGTGTTGATATGTTGGTTCGATTATTTTAATCACTTTTTTATTTGTATAAAGCGCAACAAGATAGCAAAAAAAGGTAATCAAAATTGAAATGGTGTTTGTATAACACTACAATTGAACTTAAACCATATCATTTAAACTAGTCATGCTACTAAATCATTAAAACGGATGATATCATGTTTTCAATCTAAAAGAAATATGCAATTACACAACCTCTATGAGAGAAGAAAGTCTCAAAACAAAGTATCTTTAACATCAGATATTGCGTTAATCATCTGGCATATACTGCAAAGGCAAATTTGAGGCTCAGAGAAGGTTTTATCTTTAGAATGTGTTAAATCATCATCATGGATTGAAAATACTATAGTAGCTTCGTTATGTGTGTCTGTTACCCCATTGTTTTAGAATTCCTGTTGAATTCATAGGTCGGCGGAGCCACCGGCAAGTGGGACGAGCACCGCACTGGAGGACCGCTCTACCGGCAACTGGTGGGACTCCTGGATAACATCGGCTAAAACCAAGGTAAATACTAAGGTTGTTCAACCTGCCGTACTATCTCCTTATTTAGATAAGAGGTTTCACATTTTTTGATTAAATATCTGGGTGATTCCACGGGCGTTTCAACCGCCGTCAGTCCGCTGTCCTAAGTATTTAAGAAATAGGCAATAATATACTTATTCGATCAATTGTGGCAAGAATTATGATAACAGTATAGCTCTGTGTGAATGTTAGCTAGCTATGTATGACAGCAGACTGATGGCGGTTGAAATGCCAGTGGAATCACCCATCTAAGATAATTAGGTAAGGGAAATATTCTTATCTAACTTTTTACAGTATCCCATGTATCCCATGTGCTCCAATATGGGGTACGATGGTGTAAAACCGCTCCAAGATTTTAAGGGTTGCTCATAATAATTGAAAATGAACCTTTGTGCATGATTATCAGGGATCGTAAAATGCGAGCAAAATTCATTGAAGTGTTAGGGCTGTCACTTATAATATAATCGAAAAAATTTAATATGTATGGAGAAATGTGTTTATACTTATAAAAACACTAGTTATCATTATGGTAATAAATTGCCCCTATTAGTGTTCATGGTTTATCTATAATGTAACACTAAAACTTTTAGAGTTGATAAGTACATTGTCTATAGATTTACGAGTATTATCTTGTCACAATTGTCAATCTGATTGTATTATTTGCATTATTTCGCCATCGTACTTTTGCGAAAATTATAACTTACTATCCCAAGTGTAAAATTGGGAATTATTTGATTTGAAATTGTAAATATAATAAGATAGTAAACCAGCCAGTAAACTGAGTTTCGGATTGTGTTCGATTTCATCAGTAAAAAATATATTTATTTGTATTATTTGAGTACCTAATATTTTAGTTGATAAATTCACAACGATCGCCAACCCTAACTTGTTGTCATACGTCATTTCAATGTATTTTGCTCGTATTTTGCGATCCCTGATGATTATAAATTAATTAATCTGATCTTTAAAACAAAAGAGTACGAGTACTGCCGGCCTATAAGTGTCGTGTTTAGTAAAGATAAAACATCTGTCACTTTCTGACTAATATGTTAGTGCGAAGATGATGTATACTTTATCCCACCGCCATACAGGTGACCATAATACGGTGGCTGGTATCTATTAACTACATACATAGTTAACATATTCCTGGACATAACATCATAATCAACACACACACACACACACACAACACACACTAACACTTAACACACACTTGCACACTTGCACACTTGCTGCTAGCATCATGCAGCTGTTTTGTATGAAAATCAGTGGACTTGGCGTTGAACGTGATAATTTAAAAACAAGGGCGCCATTCGACGCTCGGTGTAGTCTTAAGAGGATTGTGAAGCTAAAAATCTTCATACAAAATGCGAAAACAGTTTCTCACCCCTTAAACCTCGTCCGATTTTTACGATTTTTGAATATGTTGTAGATATCATGAAAAACTATGTCTGTACATTTTCCTTTCCAAGAAAATATTTCTTAGAACGAAACAAACTTAAAAAACAAAAAACAGAAACGTACAGACCTAGTTCTTTATAATAACTACAACATATTCAAATATTGTGAAAATCGGACTTGATTTAGGGGGTGAGAAAGAGTTTTCGCCCGGAGCTAGTTTTGTATGGATTTTTTTTGACAGGTACACGATTTTAGCGGTGCTTTACAATCCTCTTAAGGTTATTCCTAGTCACACAAAAAAATGTGCTAAAAGTACTGCAGATTCACTCCCAACACAATAATTCTCTGTGTTTAGACATCAATTTCAAATTATAAAAAAAGTTTTTTTTATGAATTTCATTACATTCATAGGATATCAAAACTGATTTCAGTAAGTCATTTTTTTTTTTATCAGAACTACTTCACTTAGGTACAGTTGGCCAAAAATGTGGTCAACCACCCTCAGTTGAAGTTTATTTGCACGTAATGATGCAATAAGTTCGATTTTCCCTTGCAATAATATTATGACAGTGACAACTGTCAACCCTAGCGCTAATTAGATCTCACAGAAACTTGTCAAAACTGGTAGACCACTTTCTTGGCCGATCGTACAGTCTACTACAATGAGATGTATCAACTTTTACACCCTATTGCATTGCAGAATCACCAGTTGTTTTCAAGCCGCTTCCCTCGTCATACTGATGACAACTCCCTTTTTACTTTGACTTAAAAAAAAGGAGGAGGTTCTCAATTTGTAGGTTGTTTAAATATGTTTCCCATTACTTGAAAACCGCTAGACCGATTGGTTTTTTTAAATATTTTATTTGTTCTTTCAAGTATTGTTGTTACTGTTACTGGCATGTTACTGTGTTATTACATACTTTTAGGTTTGTAAATATGTATTCTCTAATATTCTACAAGTCACTGACTAATTATGGTTCAAAGCTTGTGGTGTAGTTCACTCTCAGTCCTTACTATATTATTTTGTTTTTGTGAGCATTGTACATGGGGTCACATTTGTCCATAACGATTGTACATAGGTACTCTACCTTTATAGTTACTTACTGTATGTATGTATATAAAATACTTACTGTGTCTATTAATGTATTTGTATCCTGTTTTTTCTCCTTATACAATAAAATAAGGCCCTAAAGTGGATAAATCTTCTGAAAAATTCTTTGTAGCAACTGTACCTACAGATGTAGTAAATAATCATAAATAAATGAAAAAATAAGACATTGCATTACGTCAAATAAATCATATCTATCATGCTTTCTGTGTCTATGTGACCAACATTAAGGTAAATGTTAAAGCAAGATACAAAACTAATCAGACAAAATATGACATAGGATTATTCACTACATCCGGGTCTCTGTTCAACAGGATAAAACCATATCGCCTCTGGCATGTTATCATATATTGTCAACGTTACGGTAGCTCTTATTTACTTGACAGTAACGGCGGCAAAGTTAAAAACAATACCATAACTGGTTACCTTTGTATGGGCGAACGAAATAGTATGTTTGGCAAAATGTATCGTTATATTGCCAACCCGATTTTTTCCTGTATACTCTACTATTTTATTCTGTAACCTCCTAAGGCCCAACATAAAATTCAGCATGTAGTCACTACAGCCCGTAGTCCTACCAGTAGTACTATTGTCTTATACTCATTCAGACGCAAATGCTAAAAAGACAAAATGGCGGGTTTTCTATTGAATCCTACTGGTAGGACCATGGTACGCTATGACTACACAACTGTCGAAGGAGCTGGGTCTGAATGACAATAAGTACTATGGGTAGGACCTTGGGCCTTAGGAGGATAGGGATCTACACGATGGTACTGAAATAAATCCTGAATAATTTACAGTTAAAGAAAAAAAAGTCGGTTGGCAAATGAAACGGTTGGGAAACGATACATTTTGTCAAACATATTTGGGCCAAAAGGCAGGATACCACCATAACTCGTCAAAAGGAATATTGTTTGACCCAGCAGAATAGAGGTCCAAATCCATGAAATCAGAAGTGCTTGGCTGTCTATCTCTTTCACAGTCTCTCTGTCATCTTTCCATAGTATAAAACAAAGTCGCTTCCCGCCGTCTGTCCCTCTGTATGTACGCTTAGATCTTAACTACGCAACGGATTTTAAAGCGGTTTTCATCATTTTGGATTAAGTACGGGTGTTGCAGAAAACCCACAACTGTTACGGGAGAACTTTTAAAACCTACCTTAATAATATTTATCTACACACATACAATAAGTCCTCTATTATGCGTTCAAAACCCGTAGGCAATGACCCGCATTACCTGTGGTAGTAGGTGACATCGATGACAGCTTTTAATTTTGGAAGATGTTCCAAATTTGGATATCATTACCTTACAACATTCGATAGTAATTTCAAAATTACGTTTCAGCTGTCATCGCTGTCACCAACTACCACAGGTAAGGTAATGCTGGTCATTTGCCTTTCGGCTTCTGAACCCATCTTAGAGTACTTATAATAAAATTATGTGTGTAAATCAAGTATTGTACGTGACTCTGCGTAATTAGCATTACAACATGAGTGTGGTTTATGAAACGCGCCTTACAATTTCATAAACCACACTCATGTTGTAATGTCTGTCATTACGCAACCGTCACGTAAACTACTATTATACACTGCAATTAAGTATACTTAAAGCAACGGTTCCAAATTCTATCAGACTACAATTTATTCATAAGGAAATAGACCTTTTTAAATTTTGCCAGATAATTAGTGTTTATAACAGAAGTAAAATGCTAATTGTTAGTGAAGAAATTAGTAACTTAGTACCTATGTTAATTAAGTTATTTGTAAAACACGAGTGAACACAGCGGCAGATAAACTTGTATTGTTTTGTCCGTTGTCAAGCCTTTTTTTTTCCAAGCCTCCTTAGAAAAAAGGGCATATGTCTCATACAATCGCGTATTTACTAGTCACCTTATTTCTTAACATGGGGGGTTAAATTTGCTTTGACTATCAAATTGCGCAAACCTCCTTTTTATTTAGAAGGGTAGTATACTACTCTGGTTTTACTGTACCTTATTTCGATATTATTTATCACTATCCTTTTCTATTAAGCACCTCTGAATCACTAGTAAAGTTCATGCATTTTTTTCTAAAACTTTACCCTAGATCCTCCAAAGAACTAAATTTCAGATCACTTTATTAATAATAGTAAGAACCAGGGATGTTACGAATATTCGCATCCGCATCCGCAAATGCGGAGCTTCCGCATAGATTTGGACATCTGCATCCGCATCCGCATTATCAATGCGGATGTTCATGCGGATGCGGATGTAATACCAGTTGCGACAAGAAAGAAATTGGATGGGGCCGGCGAATGGCGTGTGCCGTTCACAACAACAATGACCAATGGGAGCGAAAAAAATGATGACGAGATCCGACGCGTTTGTTGTGGTACATCATTTGTTTCTTGTAAATAAATTATTACGTGTTTGTTTGCACTGTGGATTACCTATCGTATAGATTAATTACTTTATCTTGGGTTTAATTCTTCATTCAAACATCTTAAACATCCGCATCCGCATCCACGGATGTGAGCCTTCAAAAATCCGCATCCGCATTCACATCCGCGGATGTGAAATTAGTCGGCAGCCGCAACATCCCTGGTAAGAACCAGTCACAACAACATACTAAAGGTGATTGCCATCAGGTTTGACTGCCCAATACTTGCACACTAGGTGGGGCAAATAAAAAGTATTGCCCAATTTGCCATTAAATAGGGATCATTGGTAGTTGTAAAACGCAGTGCAGTAATTTATTCGTTTTATTTTTGTTTAGTTAACGCACATTGTACCTACTAACACTATTGTTAAGTTCATTTATGTATTGTATACTAACAACTACCTACATACATACATAATCTCACGCCTTCGTTCTCAGAGTGGGGTAGGCAGAGCTACAGAATTACAAACATCTCTAAAAACTTGTTGATAATTCTATAACCACAATTTGCACAATTAGGCTAAGATTTTTACCGGCGTATTAGTGACAGGTTGCAAGCCCATCGCCTAATAGTACTACAAGCCTTTATTCCCTTAGTCGTCTCTTACGACATCCACGGGAAGACATGGAGTGGCACTATTCTAACTCGGCAACCACA
This sequence comes from Acleris literana, assembly GCA_946894065.1. Classification (NCBI taxonomy): domain Eukaryota; kingdom Metazoa; phylum Arthropoda; class Insecta; order Lepidoptera; family Tortricidae; genus Acleris; species Acleris literana. Next base: position 4,207,082 of record OX335688.1, on the reverse strand, counting down.
CGAGGCAAACAACAACCTACAACTACCTACTTTGGACTTTATGTCTGAAAGAGTAGAGTTTTATTATTATTAATACGGCCCTATGTTACGTTAGCCTCTATCTTATCTTGTCTTATCTACCTTTTTCTGTCCCACTGCAGGGCAAAAGCCTCCCTCAGTCCTCTTCACAATTCCCTATCCATCACCGACTCCTGAGATGATTCCTCCAGTTATTCTTTCGACAATAAACCGACGTTTTTTTTGTGTTTTAGATTTTTAAACTATCCATAACTATGGTTTTAGAGTTCAATTAAAAAAAATGCATTTATTTTTTATAAGACTAACTAATGATTCTTGTCCTGCACATAATGTTTTTTTCTTTTTAATGTCATTTACCAGAAACACTGTGACAGAGTGGCCGTATTCAGCCGAGAACAATAGAGAACAATTAGATGACCACTCACGGCATTCTATAAAAAAATACTGGATTAAAGAAAGAGCACGATTATGTAGTACTAATAGATAAATATAAAGACGTATATTTAACACTAAAAACATAATTGTCAATACTCTAATGAGACGCATAAAAAAGAAGACCCTGCTTCCGTTTCTGTTTTCTATCAACTCGAAATGTATGGAGTGGACATAAGCATAAAAGTAAAATAAGGCCCCAAATTAGCGGCCAATATGTTGATATAAGACCAAAACATAATAATTCTCAATCAAACACATGACATTGTCATATGAAATCTATATAATGTAAAGTTTCGTTATCGGCAGGAGATATGGCACTCCCGTGTAGATAGTCCAGTAGGCTGAGTAAATAAATTGTGTTTGTGGGTCTGGCTATGGATTTTTTTAACCCACAACGCATTTATTTTTTAGCATAAACCTAGTTAAAGTTGGTGTGTTCTTAGCTAAGTTTTATGGAAATCGGTTGGGATGTTTAAAACCCATTACTTAAAAAGAGGACGGCTATGATTTTAAAGGAGCAACAACACCGCTGCTTAAAATACAGTGGCGGTACGGAATCGCAGTGACCTGCCGTAAACGTCACGACTTTACCGCATGCTCTCAAAATACGGTGACTGTGCGGAATCGCAGCGACGTGTCGTAAACGTCAAAGCAGCTGGGTGGAGAGCATGCGGTAAAGTCGTGACGTTTACGGCACGTCACTGCGATTCCGTACCGTCACCGTATTTTGAGCAGCGGTGTAGTTGCTGATTTACGTGGTGTGTGTGTGTCTGCGGCATGGTAGCTCCCACACGGATGAACTAATTTAGACGCAGGTTTTCTTTAAACAAAACTGGTTTAATCTGGATAGTTCCAACTAGGTTTTATAAAAATCCGTTGGGCCGTTTACGAGATATCTGAATGAAAGTTTACGAGATATCTGAAAGTATATTGGGCAGTCGGCAGTCGCCCATCCAACAGTACAGTCGCCATTATATTGGGCAGTTTTATCAATGTAATAGTTGTCACTTGTTCTAGTTTTCCTTGAAGGAGGTCACAGTCTCGCTCAATACATCCCATGAGTTTTGGCACTATGCCCAAGCTAAGTTTCATGCGCTGTAGATATTGAGATGAGGCGAAATCAGTTCAGAAGAGAGAAAAACACGTTTAGTGCAATCTCATTTCAGGCTTTCTTATCATTTACTGATTAACTTTACTATTAAAAAATGGGACGGAGCAGTCGATATCGATGTTTCGTTCCATTGTGTAGTATTAATAGCGATATAAGTTAGTTGTTGTACTAAACCCGTCAATAAATAACGTATTGAAAATGAGATCGCTTGTTTGTCGGGTACTGTAACAAATCAGGGGGTATTGGATATTTGTTACCTAATAACATTTTAAATTGTAATAAGGTCGGGCGGGGCGGTATAACGGCTGAACAAATGCGTTTTTTTTAAAAGGGTTTTTTTTTTCTATAGTATTTCCGCTAAACGCTGAATTACCCTATATGTGTATTCATTTGTACAACAAAATACAAGTTTTAGTTTCCAATACAATACTTTAGTTTATTATAAAACACAATAATATCCCTCCGAGTGACAAGCAGCCATATAACGGCTGCTGTAAAAAAAAAACTTTATGACATTAACTCAAAATTCATAAACTAACTATAGTTTTCTTGCCACTTGAAGGGCATTAATAAGGGCGTCACTGGACGCTCGGCGTCGTCTTAAAGAAGCAAACTAACCAAAGCGGAGGTGGAGATTGTTTTGGTATGGGAGCGCGACGCACCGCAGCGCCTCCGAAAGCGTATTACAGAGTTAAGGATTATTGTCTTCATACATTTAAATTGTTTTTTTTTTTAAATATTATTGTGGTGGATTGATATTACCTAATCTATAACCATATTACTGATTTAAAATTACATTTAGATTAATGACTGGCTTATCCACGTTATGCGAATTCAATGAAATCTGATTAGAGTCATATTTAATTGCAGTCTGCGGAGGTTTATTCCATGGTGAAGAAAGACTTGGACGAGATCGGGACGGCAGTCAAGAGCGAAGCCAGCCATGTGTTCACCTCCACTTCCACGGCTATTGGGAAGACATTCAAGGTACGGTATTTGAAGCAAGCCAGGGGTGTGATTCTCTCAACAACGACGGACGGACGGACGAACGAGTGATTGTCCAAGCGGCGAGTTTAAGTAGTCCCGCCAGAGTGAACAAAACACATTTTAGCGCGTGTATTCAATTTGGCAGCATGACTTCTCGAACGTATAAGGCTGCTTAATTGACAATGCACGCGCTAAAATGTGTTTTGTTCGCTCGGACGGAACTACTTAAACTCGCCGCTTCGATTCGCTCGTCCGTCCGACCGACCGCCGTTTTTTGAGAGAATAACACCCCTGAGCCCCGTAACTCCATACAAGATACAACAGAGTACTTCTCGGCTGTTTTTGTTACTTACATCTTTCTTTACTTCCCCCGCCACAACTGTAACCCGCAAGCTACGCGCCAATCTGTGCCTATTCACGCGCGCGTAAAGTACATAATTATTTGCTTTTCTAACGTAAGACGTCATTAACTTCGTAAGCAAGGGTTGGCATCTAAATAATAAATTGATTAGTTTAGTTAAGTTTAGTTTAATTTATTTATTCATCAATGTAATATTACAATATAAATTGTATTGCATTGATATCGTCAACATTATTACAAAATTATAAAATAATAATACAAAAATAACACTCAAATAATCAAAGACAACATTAATAAACACCTAATAAATGGTCAGTTTCCGACGTCAATATACAAAAAGTAATAAAGTTGCATATCGCACTGCTAGATCAAAAAGTATCAACTCAAAATCCTTGCTAGTTTTGTTTCAATTGCATAGAAATTGTATTAAAGTTGATATTTAAATACAGTCGTATTTTGAGTTACTACTGTTTTGATCTATTCATCGAGTATAATGGATTATCCTATAAAAGGTTTTCATTAGCAAGGCAATTTGACATCTCAATCTTCTGCTACATGTATGGAGAAGCGGTCTATATTGGCTGACATAATTATTTTTAGTCATAATGTGCTTTAGGTCATAATCATCGCAAGTCATAACGTGTTTTTTTAAAGAAACTGTTACTTTTTCAGGATTTTTATAAATCAAACCTAACCTAACCTAGCCTTGTCTACACGTTAGATAATTCAGAACAATACATTATGACCAATAAAATTATGGGAAACAAAGGGCTCCCATGGAGAAGCCCCTTTAGAAATATTTATTTTTGTTATTTACCAAACTAAGTAGCGGCTTCTACAAGACACTTATTCTCCAAATTTCGTCAATGTACCTCTTGTAGTTTTCGAGTAAAATGCCTGTGACAAATGGCGTAGCCAACACGGCGTTTTTGCCGCTCACTGCATTATTTACTTGTTCTAGTTGGATGAACCGGAGTCACCAGCGAATGTGATGAAGAAAAGCCTCAGCACATTCATCGGTAAGCATCAAGATGGCCTGTATTTGGTCGTAGCAAAAAACCGGTTAAGTTCGAGTCGGACTCGCGCACTGAGGGTTCTGGGATGGCCAACTCACACTAGGCCGGTTTTTTTTGGGCTGGTTTTGCTGTATATTCAATATTTAACTTGACGGTCCTATTAAATTTGTCGCTGAAACGATATAACAAAACATTAAATGCAATTGAAAATCATAGTTTTTTGTAAGGGGGACCAAGAAATGTTGTTTTTCAACGTGGTTATTATTTTACTTAGCCTAGCTGGTTCGATTCCCGATTGTGTGATGAGCGCGACTATTTGTCCCGGAGTTTTGTATGTTTTCTATGTACGGTCACGAACGTATTGTGACCTATTTAAAAAAATATATGCAATGTCATTAGAGATGCCAAGTCATATGTAACGTATAGGAAACTCAATCTTATTGTTGTAGAATGTCAGATTGACTTTGAACCTAAGGCGGGTCGAGTCTTTGACTGTATTTATGTATGTAGGTATTTTTCTATGTAAGTTATCAATGATAACTTATCATTGTCTAGTACCCATAATACAAGCCTAAAGCTTAGTTTGGGATTAACTCAATTTGTTTAAGGTTCTGCCTTGATATTAAGATATTCATATTTAATTATGTTGTTAACATTTGGTAGTACAGCACGCGAATGCATTTAAGAGCCAACCGCCCTTGATATGGTGACGGCACCAATGATGGACACTTTTAAAGATAAGATAAAAAAGATAAAAGAAATTTATTCAGTAAGTAGGCCGCACGGGCACTTTTACACGTCAAGAATCTACCAGCGCTTCCCAAGAGAAGACCACTGCCGAGAAGAAACGCCGCAAGAAACTCAGCAGTCAGTCATTTTTTAAACATATTTCTTATTACAATGGTACTACTTAGTCTAGCATTATATAAAGCTATAAATATTAAATTAAATATAGTATCAAATAACATGCGTAGTTCAGCAGGAAAACATGTCAATTAAGAATCTTACGGGAGAGATAGAGAAAAAAAAAAAAACTTACTTATGTGTATATAAGATGGTGCGAGACGACCACATAAAAGTTTCGATATGTTTTCCTACAACAACGGTGTCCCCTAGACAGGACTTTAGCTGACAGGAACCAGTAATGGACACTTCACTCTTAATTCAAATTGTATACGGACCAAAATTGATTGTTATTCATTTGTTGCAATACAAATGAATAACCCTTATATTCTGTAAAAAAAGAATCAAATGTTCATTATTGGTGCCTTGTCCATTACTGGTTCCATCACCCTACTAACATATTTTTCAAAACTAGATGAATATTTTCCAGGTCAAGTTAGCACCGTACTGAATCCAGAGCCCGATGATGAGGACGACACTGAGGTCATTCTGTCATCTGGCGACACCACGATGCTGTCGACGTACAAGGTTCCTGACTATCTTAACTTCATTAGGATTTGGTGGCACTTTTGACTTATGGGCGCATTGGAGTTGTTGTCAGCTAAAGTCTGTTCCCATTCAGACTGCCACTGAAAATAACAAGTATACCTGCCTGTAATTGTCTTTTGATAGAGGATGAAATAGTGATGGGAATAATTTTACCTCTAATTAGTTAATTAAAAAGATTGAATATATATTCGTATTATATGTCCAAATAATTATTTTGAAGGTGCTTCTCCACCGGACACACGAACAGAGAATTGGATTTGAGTAAATTGAATTGCAATTTTTTTTTTACGAATCCGTGGTAATTTTCTGGGTTAGCGTTATGTTGCGAGATCAAATAACAAAAACGTTTGACAAAATATAAGTCTTTTAATTATTTTTTATCAGAAAATACAGTCCGTAAATCGCGTTGCCAAGGCGTCGTTTTGCAATGTCAGACCAGCCAGACAATTCGTTGAGTTGGTCTACTATACCTATGGTGAATTAGACGTCACATTATTTTTCTACCAAAAAGTTCTAAACTAAAGGGTTGGAACTCAGAGGGCGCCACATCCACGTGGCGCGATGCCAACGCAGCGGAAAATTCCGCGCCCTACGGACCCTGAGTAGGCGTCGCGCTTTCGTAAGCGTCACACAGGTGACCCAGGTGGGTTACTCCAAAACACCTATACTCCAAATACCAATTATTCCACAGTTATGACGGGATCGAAAGAAACGGACAGTGGGCTTAGCATGCAAGAACATAAGAATACGTCAAACGCGATTTAGTGCCAAATATGTCTGTTCCATATTTTAACGTAAGGATAAACGTTTAAGGTTTTAAATATGTGTATTTTGTGTGACTTGGGTCCTTTTATTACTAAGCAACGTCATATTTTATGTAATTTTTCGGTACCTAATGAAATAAATCGTTCAAATCTATCAAGAAAGTTGAGATAGAAACCCATAGAATAAAAAAAGCATAGAAACCGAACTATAAAATGAACTTTGCACCAGCTATATTTATCTACTAAATTTATATATTGCGCATTAGGTACTTAAGAGAAAAAAAAACGTATAGAGGCTGTTTTTAATGGACCTTGATATGTCCACGAACGTGTGTATGCATGTAAACACTTTATTGTACAAAACGCAAAAATTCAAATACGATATTTACAGAATAGGAATGTACAAAGGCGAACTTATCCCTTTGAGGGATCTCTTCCAGATAACCTTTGGGTGATTGAGGAAAACAAGAAAAACAGAATGTGGCAACGCGTAGGCATAAGTACAAAAACAATGTTTACAGAAACTGCATGAACTATTTTTTTACCTAAAATTATACGAGTAAATAAGTACTAACAATGGTATATTATCTAATATTCTTTTGTTTCGTAATTGAAAAATCGGCCCTTTGTCCATTAGGTTACGTTACGTAACCGTAACGTAACCCTACGTAACTTACGTACTTATATTATCAGTATTATTACCCAAAAGTTAACTCGAAGGGATCTTTTAAAGGGATATATTTTTATTCCGTAAATATTGTGTTTGAATGTCTGTGTTTTATACGATAAAGTGTTTGTGTTTACATAAGTACACACGTTCGCGGACAAATCGAGGTTCATTCACATTTTACGTCTAAAACCTTGTAAAAATTTTAGTTAAAGAAGAAAAAAACAACCTACTTTTTGCTTCATTTTCTCTTATTACATAACTAGAGAAAGATAGCTGGTGCAAAGTTAATCTTATACTCCGGCTTCTATGCTTTAGTATGTTCTTATTCTATCCTTGTGACGACTCGTGTACTTTACAAAGTACATAAAACTCAATCAATATGACGCCTCAATTCTATTTCAATAGTGTTGAAATTATAACTAAACTTCTTTGACGTCTGGTTGTCAGGAGGTTAAATTGATTTTTATTTTACTGGCAACTTTTTATTTGACACTAATTCATGAATAGACCCCGTTATCTTGTCGCACTGAAGTCGTTTTTTTTGTAGGGATTGAATGTTTATTTTATCGAATATCTAAATGTCGATGATATTGTGCTTAAAGTTATATGTCATGTCACTGACAATGAGTCAAAGACAATAACTACTAAAAATGTGATAAAAAGTAATTGGAATAAAAGTCGCGTGTGTTCGTTAGTTAAAACTGTTTATCCTAGTTTTTCCACAATCATTACATAAGGTTATTGTATCTACGAGATACGATACTAATGAGGATATCGACTTATTTTTAATCAAGAAGTTTTAATACCTAAGCAATATTGAAATTGAGCAGAGATTTAATAGGCAAAACATAAATCGCTTTGTTGAATAATATAAACTACAAACATCGATATAAAGATGGTCGATAAAAAAAAAACAATCCCTACAAAATAGCGATTTCACTGCGACAAGATAACGGGGTCTATTCATGAATGACGTAAATGTGACACTAGTTCACGCGTAGCGTACTTAGCCTACTGGTCAAGGTTAACGTATCATCAAATTCGAATCCTCGTAGCCATTGTCAATAAGCTTGTATTATTAACACAGAAAGCCTTTCGAAATAATTAAGAATACTATGGTTTTTTTGTTATTTAAACCATTTATTTCGTCTCTGTCGCACTGCTGGGTGCGACCGAGACGAAAACCTCTCTTAACTAGTTAATCAATTAAAATCTATCAAGACATCACTACCTTTTTATGGCAAATTATATTTCGCAAAAACTAAATGTATATGTCAAGCACTCAAAAAATACAAGGTTAAAAAGAGATTACTGCCTCAAAATAAACATGAAGACAATGATTAAGTGAATAAATAAATAATATGACTATGCTCAACCTTCAAAAGTACGCGTATATGGAGTTATAACGGTAAATTAATTTGTTTATAAGAGTGACGGAATGAATAGGAACAGACTTTATATTTCTTAGAATAAGTGTATTGTTTAAACATTAAACAAACAAAAAATCAAATGCAGGATTTGGTGTGCCAAACCGTAAACGTTTTTAGATATAGATTTGAAGATGGAAACATTTACACATTTAGAGTTGTCAAATTGGAACGTCGAATTACATAATCTGCCAAAAAGCCCTCCATCATGTGACCTGTGTGCTCTTCTTTCACCATGCCATTTAAAAATATGCATTATTCCAGAAAGAGCTAGAAGCTCTGCAGCGTGTGGACGCAACATACTTAGTTCCCGCGAATAGCGCCGAGTTCGACGCGTGGCGCGCCTCGCTGGAGCCCGGCGCGCCGCTGGCGCCCGCCGCCGCCGACCGCCGCCTCGCCGCCAGCCCCACGCTGCTCGCCATGTACAGGAAGCTGGTGCCGGACGCCGTGTCGCACGAGGACTTCTGGGAGAGGCGAGTTGCGAGCACTCGACTGAGCCGCGATCCTGGTCGCGGCACCAAATTTTTATGTCGGTGCCGTCACCAGGATTTTTGTAGAAATTTATTTTACTATGATACATTTCATAATTTATGTTTCAATTAAGGAGCACGATAGACTTATAGATTACCTGTAATTCCAAGTCTGTCAGGCCGTTTTTTCGTTACAAATCAATGGAGAGCACACATTAAACGATTTATGCCTACTGGCAATATTCGTGCGTCTGGCTTAAAAACTGTCAGTCACAGTTTGAAATCCACCGACGGCTGTATATCCGCAAATTTATATTAAATTTGGCCATAATACGACATGGACCATCAATGTCTAGATACTCTTGGAGTTAGCTATGTGGTCATCCTCATGTTCGTAAAATAGGGGCGTTGGTGTTTGGGTCAAGTTAAATTGTAGTTGACTATGGCGTTCTGACGGTTATTGTAACACGTTGGTTGCAGATATCTGTTCCGCGTGGCGCTGCTTCAAGACAAGCTGGCGGCCGCGTCGCGCAAGCAGCCGGGAGACACCACGGATCCCGTAATGGCGCACCTGCCGCTACAGTGCCAGCCGCCGCCCATACAGCAGTGAGTGGCCAGTTCACACTAGGGCCCGGTCTGTCCACGGTTGCAAGGACCAGTTAGTTATTTTCGTTGTAGCTCCTGAGGCCCTAGCGTTTATATTCGGTTCGTTTTTAAACCAACCGCATCACTGGTAGATCACGTGACTTTTCGTATCACCTTATATCTACCAGTGATGCGATTGGTTTAAAAATGAAACGAATAGAAACGCTATTCAGCGTTATTATTCTTAATTTAATATTATTGAACTTACATTTGTAATGATCGTATTTGTGCTATTTTTAAAAATAATTAGTTATTACTTTATTACCTTGTAAAGTAACTTACTTTTAAATGTATGTATGTATGTAAATGACTTTCTGGAGTTTCGTGTCTGGAGTTTCGTGCGAAACTTCTCCGCAATGATGGTCTTGTCCGAAGCGCTAGTAGATTTACTCCATATTACCGACGTGTAAAACAGCCCTCATGTGGCCAATTTAGTGAATAAATATTTTAAATTTTGAATATACATAAAATTCTCCGTAACCGACAATGTTTTTTGCCCATTTTAAAAGTACGTTATTCCGGACACGCTATTTTTCAATTGTTTAAATCGAAGCGAAGCGAGAGCGAGGCGATAATTCAAAACGTATAATTCCAGGAGCCCCAAGAAGGTGCTCTCCGGAGTGGAGGATGAGGAGCTCGAGGAGCCCGAGCTGGAGGCTGCCGTGTGGGAGGACGGTGAGTAAGTTGCTTGACGACTTGTTAAACTAACACTACACGCTTACTAACAATATAGTCTGTAAGCACTTAGGCTACAACCAGTGTATAGTGTGTTTGTAACCTTAGACTGCCCGTCCACTGTAGCGAAGCGAGGCAGCAGAACGTTGAGCGAGGAAAATATCCGCCAATAGGAGAGCTGCGCTGAGCGAGGCTAGGAAAATAAAGTATTCCTATTGGTGGATCTTTTTTTCGCTCACCGCTCCGCTGCCTCTCGCTTCAGTGGACAGGGAGCCTTAGAAGGTGCTTCGGGTATGCTCTCAGTAAGAGCGTATGAGAGACAAATATAAACCCGAAGCACCTAAGAGCTAGCGCACTGTATGTATTTTTTTTCGTTTTGGAGTAATTTTAGCATTCAGTTGGTCAAATAAATTAATTTCTCCATGAAACTAGTGTAATAAATAACTCTTACAAAAACTTGCTAATAAAATCCTGTTAGCAAAGAGTTTCTGATTCTTACGTAGGTATGCACAACGTGAAGAAAATTCGGTTTGTTGACATTATTTTATTTTATTGACAATGGCATACTTTGCCTTTCTGTTATAACGTAAACGTGGATATGGTTGTCTTTACGTATGTGTTTTGTGGATGTCCTTCGGAATTGTCATTATTGACACTAACTGTTACTTAACTCAAAAAGCCCTTTACAATAGCCGTTGACGCAACATTGAATGATCATTTTCTGAAAAGAAAAATGTATGCATATTTTGAAAATTTAATGTATTGTTTTTGTCAATGTACAGAGTCATATGCCGAAATTACTCGTAGTCATAAAAATACGGTGCATATAAAAGAAAGACGTGATCGATCAACGCACCTGAAACCGCTGTACAGTCAGCATCAAAAGTAGCTAAGCAGAATAACATGCTCAAAATGATCTAGACACGACGTATTCTCTTGACAATAGAGTCGAGTGCAGATCATTTTGACCTCTTCAGTTGCGTAGCTATTTCTGCTGCTGACTGTATTTGTTCGCATTTTTGTGGTCCGGTGTGGGGATGAGACAACCGGTGAAATAAGGTCCTCAGGGTTGGCACCGCATTTGCGGTCTTAGGATTGTAGTCTTAAGATGTGTTGAGAATGCAAAAGTCTATGGGTCACAGATCCTACTTACCATCAGGTGGCCAGTGTGCTCGAGTGCCTCCTTGTCATAAAAAAAACTTATTATTCATAAACATCATGGTTGAGCGATGTGTCAGGACTGACTTATTTAGTATAACTGTAACTGAACTGCCATAAGCTATTAACGCGATCGACAAAGAGGCTGCAAGGAATTCTAACTCCGTCCCTATCATTATCTAACAAAACATTCTAATTTCAGAGGAGTTCGCAAATGACGTCGAACTAACCGAGGAACAACAAACGCTACTTCTAGAGGAATACGAAAAGGAGATATCCAACAAGAAACACAAACAAACCACGCCCAGAGACATCGCTAACAACAACACGAAGAGCCAAAAGACCAACACCCCAACACAGAAAACTAAGTCCGCTCAGACCAGAGACAAGATGAACAATAAAAAACATGGCCGCTCGCCGAAAAAGGCGGGAAAATCTGATGTTTGCGGTAACAACCTTGTCGAGGATTATTTTGGAGAAAAGGAACCGGTTAAAGACGATGCAAGCGCCCACTCAGATGAAAGTTGGGAGAAGGAATTCGAAATTGAAGACGTTGACAAAGTTTAAGTCCGGCCATAGACTAGTACGTAACTTATCATAGATATTGATATGGTTTTTTGAAGCTATACAGCCACATTCAAACTTAAATTTAAACGCAAAGGTAGCCTTGGCAATAGGTATATTTTACTAATTTGAAAGCTCGGGCAATGCCTTTGCTCGTGGTGTATATAAATTATTTAACTCAAGCAATTTTCACTTGCTTCGACACTACATTGAAGAAAGAAAAGTATCGAAAAACAGGTAAAGTCTTTATTCAAGTGTTAAATCTGACCTTAACTTTAACTTAATTAAGTTATTTCTAGCAAAATTTATATCTTGTTATATTTAGTTTGAAAACAAGTAAAATAACTAGCCACTTTTCAGAGGGGTAGAATTGTTTTTTTCATAGTTCACATGCTTTTAAAACAATTACTTTTTTAATCTTGAAGTGAGTTTAATTGAAATACGATACCAACTATACGTCGTTAATCATAAAATGCGGTGAGGAATCTGTTGAGCCAACTGTACACCTAACAAGCATAACTACTGATGTGCCGAAGGAAACTTTCCAAAATTGCGGAACATTTCATGTAGGAAAATTTCGGAAACTTCTCACAATTTTGTATGGGTATTGAAATTTCCGTTTCTTAAATTTAAATTTCCTATATTTCTAGTGAAAGTTTCCGGAAATTTGCTAGAACTTTTCCAATTTTTTGGAAACTTTCCGCAACTTGCACATCAGTAAGCATAACAGTATTTTAGCCGCTGACTATCCTCAAAATTTAAGCGTATCGTAATATTTTATTATAGATCAGCATAAAATCACACTTCCTTACAATATTGTTAAATTTCTTTGAATTTGAAGCGCCCGTTTTATTTCTAGGATGTATATGATAGTCAAGCCTGTGCCACAAATCTCTACAATTACATGTTGATAAATCCACAACTTTTCCCATGGAAAACCTAATTTTGTCCATTTGTTCACTTAATATTTTTTGGGGTAAACTCGCAAAGTGTTTGTTATTATTTCACTCAAATAAGATACATCAATAAAACTGCAATACTTTGGTTTGGAGACTATGGAACCTGAGGAGCGTCAAGTAATTTATTCTGCTACGGATTATATCCCATCTTACTTCCACATAGTAATCAAATCACACTGTTGAATATGACAGCTCACACTGTCAAGTGAATAAAAGCTGTCATCAGGGCTTGGAATTTTCATAGCACGGTTAGACTAAAGAGAGAAATAGAGTCGACATCCATATTAAAACTTGCCCCATACTCGTACCCATACTTAATCATTTATGGCATTTCAGGATTTATTTATATCATTTTTAATTTATTTATGTATAATGTATATAGATTGCTTGGTATGCTTCAACATAATCTGATAAAGGCTGTTGCAAGAGCTAGATGGGTCAATCTCTTTGTAAATTTAAGTATTTCTTAATTATACAACACCGTTAAACCAAAGCACGGTATAAACTATATTTTTTAATCAATAGATTCATTGTCAGTACAAGTGAAAATAAGCTATCCATATCAGAATAACATTTTTGCCAAAAATACTGGTAACTTAGGGACAAACCACTATTGTGATACAAAACTGAAACAATTAAAAAAGAACTTTTAATTGTTTAATAAATATAACTACCGGGTCATAAAACCCATTTAGTTTTTCTTTGTACTTCAAAGCCTTACAAACTTGAAAAAAATAGTTTACAAAGAATAGTTGATTGACCCAGATGCTTTGTGTATATTGGCACTTAGTTATAATCGTATAACTTGAAAAAAAAAAAAGTTTTTTCAATCCAGTGATTAAATATTTTTTTTATATTAGTAATTAAATTGTAGAGTGCAATAAATAATGAGTATGAGCATGACGTGACTTTTATTAAGAACGTCGACTCCATATCTCGCTTTAGCATTACCGTTCTATAAAAACACCGAACCCCAAACAACGTCAACAATATGATTACGATATCAAAGCAAGACGGGCTTATTCATTGTTGAATAGAGGCTGATGAAACTAACAATAACAGTTCTGTAATATTTACAACTAAAAGACTTGAAACATTAGCAGTATAAAACAGTGGCCTTTATATAGTATTTAAATTTATATCCAGTTGCAAATACGTTCAGTATCACTTATGTCCCAAGGAAGAAACAAAGCATCATTAATGTCTAACTCTATTTTAAATTAACTTTTATTGGTTGTATTTTATAATAATTCTCCTTTTTGCATTTATTTCACCACCTTTTAGATATATTTTGCACCTTGATAGTTGTTAATCGGTTTAAGTATCGACGCCTTTACCCCATAAGTACGTTTATTAACCTTTCCCGATATATTTTTACTTTTTAAAACGTGTATTGCCCCCAAACCACATTTGTGTTATGACAGCTACATCACTCAATCATTCTCCCCTACTTAAAAAGAGGACGCATGTGCAATTTGATAGTCAAAGCAAATTGAAACCTCGCTCTTATGAAATAAGGTCTTTAATACATGCGGTTCTATGAGACATAGTACGCTCTTTTTCTAAGGTTGATCATGCTAACCTTGACTTGAACCAGTTGGAGTTATAGTCGGGTCGTTTCAAAGGTCTGATTTGACACAGTAAAAATTGTATTTGAAGCAGGTTTGAGGTTATATTTTGTACTGTATTGACAGTTGTCAACTCAGGCCTCTTTTAACGGTGTTATAATGACGTTTTTTCTTCAGAACTTTGACCGGAACCAAATTATAGCAAAAGGTCCTATGTATGACAGACACTGTTTGTTAAACACCACCAGTAAGGAAAGATCATAAAAATTATCGTGGTTCTAGAATCCATGGAGTCGCTATTTCCTAATTATTATTTACATATCTTGATAGTCCACGGAGACGTAAAAAGAAGAGTGGCGGATGTCTCGCATTGAAAACACTAAGAACTTTTCCGATCTCCAACAAACACTATCACTCAGATAAATTTTAGCTCGTATCTTTTTCTTTCATATGACATAGAAAAGGAAAGGGATCACTTTAACTGTCAAATATTCTTATATCGGGAATATAAAAGTCGACCCTAATTTAGCAAAATTAGAAGCTTAAAAGAGACTTTCGTGTCATATAAATTAAGTTGAAATTTGCATAGCATGTATTTGACGTAAAGCGTTCAAAAAGTGACATACCTTGTGACCTTGTGCAGGGTCCGTCCGTATTGCAACCCTTGCTCCTTAAGAGGATTGTGAAGCGCCGCTAATATCGAGTGGCTGTCAAAAAAAATCGTCGGTGAAACTGCAAAACAGCGTAAGTAACATTTTTAATGAGGAGCAAAATGCACCTTTTTTCTAAGACTTTAAGGTTTATTTTGCTCTATGATAAATTTGTTGGTTACGCGGTTTTGCAGTATCACCGACGAAGTCTGATTTCCACGATTTTTGAATATGTGGTAGTTATTGTAAAGAAGTCTACGTTTCTGTTTTTTAAATTTGTTTCATTGTAAGAAATATTTTCGTGTAAAGAAAAACGTACAAATCGTACAAAAATCGGACGAGGTTGAAGGGGACAAAAACGTTATCACATTTTGTATGGAAATTTTTAGCTTCACGATCCTCTTAACCTGCCGCCAAGCAGCAGTGATCACATTGCTGTGTTCCAGTGCGGGGGTAAAACAACCGGTGAAATGACTATCATAGTGGCATTCCATATAAGTCCTCAGGGTTGACAACGCATTTCGTTACTACTTTAGAAAAAACTCGTATCTGATATTTCGAGATGTATGAGTTTGAACTTAGTTCTCTGAACTAAGTTTAAAATCGTACGTCACGAAATATGAGATATCGGGTTTTTTTAAAGCAAGGACGATTTGTATCTTGCGATTACAATCTTGAGATTGGAAATTTCCTTGGTCTTCAGAGATCGACTTAACATTAGGTGGCATGTGTGCTCGTTTAAGAGGATTGTGAAGCTAAAAATCTCCATACAAAATGCGAAAACGTTTCTCTCCCTTTAAACCTCGTCCGATTTTTACGATTTTTGAATATGTTGTAGATATCATGAAAAACTATGTCTGTACGTTTTCCTTTCCAAGAAAATATTTCTTAGAACGAAACAAATTAAAAAAAAACAGAAACGTACAGACCTAGGTCTTTATAATAACTATAACATATTCAAAAATCGTGAAAATCGGACTTGATTTAGGGGGTTAGAAACGTTTTCGCCCGGAGCTAGTTTTGTATGGATTTTTTTGACAGCTATACGATTTTAATTTTAGCGGCGCTTCACATTCCTCTTAAGTAAAAAATAAACGTTTTATATATTTTCAATATATCAAGTGATGCAGAGAGAGGCCTTATTGCCTAACGCACTCGCAACCGGAATCGTTTTCACTTTGACAGTCGGAAGGCGAGTCTGCATACAAAATGAAAACTTTGAACCCGATTGCGATTGCGATTGCGAGTGCGTTGGGCAATAGCGACGAAGGATTTTAATTTTGTATTGTATCAATAAATTTCCAGTGGAGATTTTCCCTTAGGAAGTGATGTAGCTGTTTATAACAACTAAGTTAACGCCTTGACTATGTAATGTGGTACTATGACAAAAGTGTGATATCCGACGAAAATTATAAAGTAATTATATCTAAATCTAGTTAAGTAGTTAATAGTATTAATCAGCTTTTGTATTTGTTTCTTTAAGATAAACCGTTTGAACATTGAATAACGCTAGCGAGAGACATAACTACTAATACCAAAATATAAAAAAATATAATATGTATGCAAGTGAAAGGGGGTCCTGTCAGTTGACCAAAAAACGTTTCACCAAATGATTCATTTCACAAACATATCATTTGACAAACCGCTATTATTTCCGAAGCTGTAAATATTTCAGGATTTATTTCAGGACCATCGTGTAGAACCCTATAGGTTAGGTTAGGTTTGTTTTTTAAAAATCCTGAAATATTTACAGTTTCGGAAAAAAAAGCTGTTTGTCAAATGATATGTTTGTAAAATGAATCATTTGGTGAAACGTTTTTTGGTCAAACATTAGTGAACCGTTAGCTCTTAGAAGATGCTTCGGGTTTGTACTTTTGTCCCACTCTCTCTCTTACGCTTTTATTAAGAGCGAGTGAGAGAGACGTACCAACCCGAAGCACCTTAAGTGCTCACAGACTGTACCTTCGACTAAGTATACCCTAGACCTGACACGCAAATGAAAATACCAAGATTGAGGGAGTTCTCAATAAGAGAGACGGAGAAGAAGATATTTTTGTCTTTGTCATAAATGAGTTTTTTTTGCTGGGCACAAACGGGTTTGTGGCAGGCAAACCACTGTCGTTTCAAATTGTTTTCGTGAACGTATGTGTTAGGGTCTGAGGGCCCTGCCAAGATGCATTGCGCTAAGTAGCGTTTCTATTCGTTTCATTTTTAAACCAATCGCGTCACTGGTAGATGACGTGATACGAAAAGTCACGTGATCTACCAGTGACGCGATTGGTTTAAAAAACAAAACGAATAGAAACGTTAGTTAGCGCAATGTATCTTGGCAGGGTCCTCTGTTATTTGATCAGTAGTTAACTCAACTAATTGTTAAAATTCGAAAAAGTAATCGAATAATTTGACACATTTCCTTGATATTTAACCATTAGTCACGATTTTTAACAATTAGTTTAACTACTGATCAAACAACAGGCCCTTAGAAGCAAATTTAAGACAGGAAATTTTGTTTTCAACGATTTGTTTGATGATAATAAGCTTGTGTTATGTTTGTATTTTATTTATAAAATGGTGCGTTGTTGTGTGATCGGCTGTAAAAGTTGCAGTGAGCTAAAATCGGAGAACGTCTACTTTTCATACATACCCACAGTATTTAGCCTTTCCCAAAGTAATTTTTCTTTTTTAAACGTGGGAAATACAGCAACTAAACTTAACTACATGTAAAATAATACAAGATCATTAAAACAACTCTAAAATTCGCTTCAAAACTAATTGCAGATTATTGCAGTATTAAACCTACAAACAATATACCCAAACTAGAGGACGCCCGCGACTTCGTACGCGTAGAATTAGTTTCCCGCTACTCCCCCTATTTCTTCCCGTTGGGGGTCTATTTTCGGAAATCCTTTCTTAGTGCTCATTCACATCATGAAAGGAACCCCTGTACCAAATTTCAAGTTTCTAGGTACAGTAGTTTCGGCTGTGCGTTGATATATAAGTCAGTTTGCCTTTTAATAGATTACGTAAGTAGTTTAATGTCAATAGAGACGGCTGGCTGGCAGCTGTCTTTGGTATATGCATTTGGCCAGTTTGTGAAGTGATTTGGGATTGCCAGACAAACAGTTTTTTTTACCACATTTAATTTTATTTTTATGTTGGTTTATTTTTATATTGGATGCGTGGAAGGACGAGAGGGAGGCCTTTGCCCAGCAGGGGGACACTCTAGGCTATAAATAATAATAATAAAAATAAATTGGTTCCACTTTTCCAAAAGATGCTATTGTCCATAGGGCGTGGCTGAGATCTACTGTGCGACAGAATTGGTAACCAACTAAGTACACTCGGGGGTTCTTTTCCAGCTGTAATTTTGAAAACATCTGTCTATTTATTTAATTTTTTGTAAATTACTTTATCGTTGATTTTGGTTCGCAAATCCAGGGCAACTTTGTGAAGTAACCTCCAACACCGACGAAGAATATGCATCAAATAAAATATCAGTGAAAAGTTGATTCTGAATGAACAAGCGGTCAAGAACACTCCAAGCCATTGAAGTGGATGCCCGCCATCTTCAATGGTGTGCTGACTGGGACTGGAAGACTCCGACGACAATGACGATTCACCGTACTATTGCTTATACAGGTGATAGGCAGAAGGTTGGACAAACTTCAGGGACTAACTATGTAGGTCATACTCATCAACTTTTATTATGGGACCAACATAAAAATCGCGAAAAAAAAACAGCTGTTTCATTCATTTCGGCTGTTTAGCTCTCAAAGTTTGTATGAAACAGCTGTTTTTTTTACTCGCGATTTGGATGTTGGTCCCATAATAAAAGTTGATGAGTATGACCTACAGAGTTAGTCCCTGAAGTTTGTCCAACCTTCTGCCTAACACCGTGTATATACTTGACATTGGCAAAATTACATAACTTGTAGACGCCATTAAAATAAATAAATAATAATAAGTACACTCGGATGTGCTCTCAACATTTTGCTGATCATTGCTTTCGCAGAACGATACAAATGTATATTTAGAGATGTTTCAACATGGTTCCAAGAAAAGTTTCAGGGAACGTGAACGAAGTTAAAATAAAAAAATTGTGTAATTGTGTGATTTTGTGATTACGCTGAAACATTTCGCTCGATATCGTAACTAGTGACGTCGCAAGTTATGCGGTAGATATAATTACGCACGCACGCACTTGTCAGGTCTATGGTATGCTAAACTTAGTGTAAGTATGAGACGGACAAACCATGCTTCCCTAATGTTAGGTCAGTACATAAACACATTATAAACATCTTAAGATTTTCAACGCTATGTCAAATACTCAGGTCAGGTTCCCTAACCTAACCGCGGGTATTACTAGCCCTTAAATGCATGATGTAGGATGCATCCTACGTAACAAAAATATTTACCCACAGCCTTGGCCAAGAGTATTGAGCACCCCACTTTTTCGTTTGTAGCTTATTAATAAAGCATTATTTTCTAATTTCAAAAATACACAAAGATGTAAAATATAAAATGTGTTTGTACATGTGCACATTATTAGTAGATTATCATTTTGAAGTAACTGTTTCGTGTGAAATCTGAAGGTAGAAAAAAATCTGGTTTTACAACAAAATGATTAATACGGTATTTGACTAATGTCTAAAATAAAATATTTAACTCTATCACTAAACCAAGCATTCAAAAATACACGAAAAAAACTAAGTTTTCGTTTATTTTTGCAATTTAGTCTATTTTTAATTAATAAAAAACTAAAAAAAGGAAGCTGTTTGATCACTAAAAATAGTGACGTCACAAGTCTGTTGTTCATACAAACTTCATACTAGCAATCGTTTTTGACGTTTCAATAAAAGTTGCTGATTTGATACAGAGTCAAATACCGTATTGTATTTTTTTCCACGGAATTACACTTAACGTCAATAAATATGACTATTTTTTCCGATAGATATATAGGTCTATATATATAGAACTTTCTATAATATAAGACATAAATGCACCTTTTAAAGTTTGACTTTTATATGAAAAACGCATGGGTGCTCAAGACTTTTGGCCAAGGCTGTATAATCAGCACACTATTAAGTGTAATAGAACTTATAAGCCACTAACATAAATAAATCATCCATCATGCAATCAAGATTTAAGGGTTAAGAAACTTACAAAATAGTACTATCACACTAATAGTAGTATTAAGGATGGTTTCCACCAAACGGCTCGCATCGCATCGGGCCGGAAAGGATACGTACGGATGCGGCGACAGCCGATCGCGTCCGGCAGCATGTCGACGCATACGATCGGGCGGTAACAGCCGTTCGCGGTCGACAGGACGTCGACGCACACGATCGGCACCTGCTTGCGAACGTATCCGCACCCAGTCAAATAGTTTCGTTCGTACCACGTGTTTGAGTGCACTTTTGAGAATGAGTGGGCTCGCCCGGTCATGACCGTATATTTTGACACAATATTTCAAATTTCTGACAAAGTCGTCTTCTTCTAGCCACACAGTTTATTTCGAGAGTTTGATCTACAATTTATGGCCTTTTATTTTTATGCGTTATTTCATTAATAAACTTTTTAAAAATATACTTCTCGCACTTGACTGATTTTTTTACAAAGATAAAACGCAGTGTTTCACAACACTATTTGTCAGCTATCAAAAGTGCCATCACTCGTTGCCGCTACTGTAGACTTAAAAACAGTACATATATGATTCAGTATCGTTTAAAGACCATACAATTCTTTCCGATCCGATCCGTTGCGGGCCGTTTGGTGGATATAGTGCTTTACACGGCCATTGAAATAAAGATCTAGTGCAAGGGAAGTAAAGTGGAATTTCATTTGTTTTTTATGACTAATGATCAAATTAGAAAATTGTCTTTAATGTCATTCACAATAGATTCATATTCCACTGACACGTTATATGGTGAGACTTAGGAGGACAATATATTGTATTTGTAGTGTTCTCTACGCTACGCGTTATTCTTTATTCCTATGGATTAATTAGAAGTCACAATTATAATAAATACTTAAGTATTTCTGGTGACAATACGTATTGTAAGATTATTTTCGGCCTTCGTGCAATAGTGTTTCGACCGCGTCTCCGTTAGCGATATATTCAACCGATTGTATGAGTTGACTCTAGATTTCGTTATGTTTGTGTAAATTATGATTAATGATTATGAATTAAAGTTATTAAAAATTGTTTGATTTGTTTTTTTTAATTAGTTACCGCTTATTTCAGTGCCGTTATTTAACTTCGATTTAGCCGATCTCGCTTTGATACCGAAAACATTGGAGGGTGTAGAAAGGGATCTTACGCCTTCTAGAACGCACTGCGAAGTAAAAAAGGCATGAGGGGGCATATGGATAGTTAGATTGGTTCCTAAAACAATGATCGTCGAGTCAACATCCCAGTTGGCGTTCACCTAGTGAGCCAAGTCAAGGTGCTTGCTGAGCTTGTCCTTCTCCGCCTTCACGAGGTTCTCGTCATGCGGGATGGTGACGTCGACAAGCACTGCCCGGCGTTGCGATCGATCTGTCAACACGATATCAGGCTTATTGGCAAGAATAGTCATGACAGATCGATCCCAATAGAGCGCAAGCCCATTTTCGAGAACTGGCGACCATATTGAAGAGCAAGTTGCTGATGGATGATCCTGGTTCCGAGGTTATGTCTGCAAGTACTCGCCGTTGGCCAAATGCGAACAACCGGAAATTATATGTCTGAGGGACTCGCCGGGGCAACGGCATGCTCGGCAAATGTCGATCGTGCCATTCCTCAGGATATATTTCCTGTAATTGTTCGTCATTATGACCTCGTCAGCAATTGCACAGACAAAACCTTCGGTTTCCCCAAAGAGGTCACCAAATCGTAGCCAGTTCATGGACGCTAAAAAGTCTACGTCGGGCCTAGTTAGGCCCCGGTAGAAGCGTCCGTGTAGCTCCTTGCTCTTCCATACGTTCTTGTGGTCTTCAGTGCTCAACACCGTTGGTTTGCGCCAGTTCTCGTTTGCCAAGGAGAGAGGCCATGCCTCGACCTCCACATTTCCTCGGGATGTAGGTACTATCTCATAACTGATGAGCGTGGGGGCAACATGCGATGTGATTTAAGCAGTAGACGGACCCTCCTATCCAGGGCGTCCAGCTCAGTCTGAGTCCACCTTAGTATGCCAAAGGAGTATGTGAGCAGCTGCGGAAAGCTTTATTAAGGCCCTGTCATCCCGGCTCATAGACTCCTCCGCGGACGAAGACGCGTTCAGAAGCTATGCTACTAACACGAGTATCCTCCTAATATCTACTCTTCATCCCGGAAAATTTAAAAGTTCCCAAGGGAATAACTATAATCGAAATCTAATAATAAATAATTCCAATTGTACTAACAAATGTGACGCCATGATGATGGATAGGCATAAATATTTAATTACTTTTATTTTTAATTACAAGAGGTAGTTGTGAGTAGGTTCTGGGGGCCGATTTTTGACTTTCGAGCGCTCGAAAGTTTGGTTCGAAAATGAGCAAAATCGGTGAAACCGTATTTTTGAAATTACGAACGATAGAAAATTTAAAGAAGAGTGGTCCACACCATTCGTCGGCCCCCTGACATGCGTGATACCTGAACAATGAATGCTTTTGTAATGTTATATGTATTTGCGGTTCGAACGCCCCGCGGCCTTAAACCATAATATGTAGGTACCACGTAAAAGGTTATGTTGTGGAGTATCTCTCTCCCGGTACACAATGCCCAGGCACGGCGGAGCTAGTCACGTCCTAGGTATCCTTCGAGGTCCTGAAGTCTTTGGAGCTATCGGGAGTTTCAGTTGGCTGGTGACCTTTTTTTACAGGCGTTTTGCAGCGCGCAGTCCCCGCCTTAATACAGGAGGAGGAGGGAGCAGGAACTTGAAAAACACCTGTAAAAAAAGGTCGTCGTGAATAAGTTTCATGTTTTCCGAAACGCTGTGATGTCAGATTTCGGATTCAAGTTGGCGGCGGTGCTGTTTTTCGGGAAAGTCGACATGGGCATCGTTTCTCATGTTTTCGGGGATGGAAATTTCGAAAAAGTCGTTTCGGGAATGGCAATTTCGAAAAACGATGTCACATTCGGGATTCAAGATGGCGGCCACGATGTTTATCGAAAAAGCCGTCATGGGTATCGTGTTTCATGTTTTCGGGGATGGCGAATTTGAAAATGATATCAAATTTGGAATTCAAGATGGCGTCACGATGTTGTTCGAAAAAGACGTCATGCGGGTATTGTGTTTCATGTTTTCGGGGATGGCAATTTCGAAAATTATGTCAGAATCGGAATTCAAGATGGCGGCCATGATGTTTATCGAAATAGCCGTCATGGGTAATTTTCGTGTTTCATGTTTTCGCGGATAGCAAATTCGAAAATTACGTCAGATTCGGAATTCAAGATGGCGGCCATGATGTTTATCGAAAAAGCCGTCATGGGTTATTTTCGTGTTTCATGTTTTCGGGGATGGCGATTTCGAAAAAGATGTCAAATTTGGAATTCAAGATGGCGGCCATGATGTTCGTCGAAAAAGCGGTCATGGGTATCGTTTCTCATGTTTTCGCGGATAGCTAAATCGAAAATGATGTCAAATTCGGAATTCAAGATGGCGGCCATGTTGTTCGTCGAAAAAGCGGTCATGGGTATCGTTTCTCATGTTTTCGCGGATGGCGAATTCGAAAATGATTTCAAATTCGGAATTCAAGTTGGCGGCCATGATGTTCTTCGAAAAAACGGTCTTGGGTATCGTTTCTCATGTTTTCGCGGATAGCGAATTCGAAAATGATGTCAGATTCGGATCTCAAGATGGCGGCCATGATGTTTATCGAAAAAGCCGTCATGGGTATCGTGTTTCATGTTTTCGGGGATGACGAATTTGAAAATGATGTCAGATTCGGTATACAAGATGGCGGCCATGATGTTTTTAGAAAAAGCCGACATGGGTATCGTGTTTCATGTTTTCGGGGATGGCTATTTCGAAAATGACATCAAATTTGGAATTCAAGATGGCGTCACGATGTTGTTCGAAAAAGACGTCATGCGGGTATCGTGTTTCATGTTTTCGGGGATAACAATTTCGAAAATGATGTCAGAATCGGAATTCAAGATGGCGGCCATGGTGTTTACTGAAAAAGCCGTCATGGGTAATTTTCTTATTTCATGTTTTCGCGGATAGGAAATTCGAAAATGATGTCAGATTCGAAATTCAAGATGGCGGCCATGATTTTTATCGAAATAGTCATCATGGGTAATTTTCGTGTTTCATGTTTTCAGGGATGGCGAATTCGAAAATGATGTTAAATTTGGAATTCAAGATGGCGGCCATGATGTTCTTCGAAAAAGCGGTCATGGGTATCGTTTCTCATGCTTTCTGAATCCAGGGCTGCCTCACAATATAGTAAATTTTGTTTGTGCCAAGTCAAACGTAGCACCCGTGAAGGTTTTGACCCTCGCGCGGTAAAGAATTATGTGCAAGTTTGCTTCTTGCAAAACTTATGCGCTATGTCTCTGATAATATATCAGAAGGCTGTAAGATTTGGAACATTTTTGCATTCACTGACTCAAGTGTCACGTTACAATGGATTCATTCCTCACCGCACCGCTTTAATGTCTTTGTAAGTAATCGTATTGCGCAATTAAATGAGTATTTGCCCGTGTCTCATTTTTATCATGTCTCTGGCAAACCACCCGTGCGACTGCCTGTCACGTGGTCTCACACCCAGTCAGCTGTTTGAGCATCCGCTTTGGCTCCACGGTCCCTCTTGGACTCAGTTACCGATTTCTGAGTGGCCGCTTGATCACTTTGTCTTTGTGTCTCTGCCAGAAGTAAAAGCTAATGTTCAAACATTCTTAACGACTGAAATTAAAAAACCGTTCTTGTATGAACTCGCTAAGCGTTTCTCTTCGTGGAGTAAACTACTCCGTGTAGTAGTTTACGTGCTACGCTTCGTCAAGAAGCTGCCTCGGTCAGATTGCATTATGGCCTCTGATTTACATGTCGCGGAAGAGGCGGTTCTTGTTGCAGTACAGTCTGTGCATTTCGCTGAAGACAAGGATAGCATTTAAAAAAATAAATCACCATCGAAGCGCATGAGACAACTTTGTCCAATTTTAAAGAATAACTTGCTTCTTGTCGGTGGTCGCCTCGATAAGGCTGCGGCTCCACTGAAGCGGAGACGAGCGGAGCGGCGCGGAGCTGTGCCAATATTAACCAATAGAAGGCACATGCGGTCACGTCAAGCGCGCCTTGCGCACGTTGGTTTAGATTCTATTGGTTAATATTGGCACAGCTCCGCTCGTCTCCGCTTCACTGGAGCCGCAGCCTAAGTCCGAGTTGGACTATTACGCTAAACATCCAATTTTATTTCCCAACACCGAACACGTTGTTAACTTAATAATTGTCGCTTACCACAAAAGGTTTTTACACGCCGGACCTAATTTACTTATGTCTATGTTGCGCCAAAAATATTGGATACTTTCCTGTAGAAATATCGTTCGTAAACGATTTCAGTTGTGCAATCGTTGTTATATCGCATCGCCTAAGGTAGACTCTCCTTTGATGGCCGATTTGCCTACTTGCCGCGTTATCGAAGCGAAACCTTTTCTGAATACAGGTGTAGACCACGCGGGTCCTATTCCTGTCCTGTTAAGCCGTTATAGGGGCGCACGTCATCAGAAAGCTTAGTACATCCGCATTTATAAACGCGTTTAAACGGTTTGTTTCGCGTTGAGGCACATGTTAACTCTATACTCCGATAATAGAATAAATTTTATTGGAGCGAAGTCTCATTTTGACGAATTGACGCAACTTGTAAATTCAAAATATAAAACCGCGCTTTCTGCTGAAACCCTAGAGCAAGGCATCAGCTGGAAATTTAACCCACCAAGCGCTCCACACTTCGGTGGATTGTGGGAGTCGAATATACCTACGTAGTATAAAACTACATTTAAAACGCGTAATCGGCGATCAACTATTAACGTATGAGGAAATGCTGACTGTTTTAACGCAAATAGAAGCAGTTTTAAATTCGCGTCCGTTGACCCTGTTAAACACTGATCCATCGGAGCCGACCGCTCTTACGCCTGCGCATTTCTTAACACTCGCACCGTTAAATTCTTTACACAACGTCGATGTGTCAACCCTACGTATCAGTTTAGTAAAACGTAAATATCTGTTGGATAAAAATATTCAATCGTTTTGGAAACGATGGAAGATGGAATATTTGCATACGCTTCAAATGCGACAAAAATGGCATACTCCAACCAACCAAGGGGACGGTAGTTTTGCTTAATGTAGACAACGTCCCACCTTTAAAATGGCCATTAGGTGTGATCGAGGATGTTTTTCCGGGTAAGGATGGCATTATCCGCGTGGTTGCCGTACGCACGAATTCAGGCATTTACCAACGACCAGTGGTAAAGGTTTCCCCCCTACCACTGCAGTAATCTTCTTTTCTTAATAATTTGTATGCCTCATTCAGGGCTGTCACGTCATCCCTAATGTGGTCTTCCTTTTTATTTCAATTTAGTATTATTTTTCTCCCGCTTTCTTTGTTTTGTAGAAGATCAAAGAGATCTCTGTCCTTCTAGGCGGGGGGTATGTTTAGGCCGTTGAAAGCTAAATTTTTATTATATTCTAAATACGCTCGCGGAAATTGATGCAAGTCGGTTTTAATTGCATGAGGCCAGCTCTATTTTGTCCTCATTTACGGATTGCGGACAGTATGTTCAATATGGCTGAATCGTGTGCATAACGATTTTTCTCTCGCTCCGCTTTTATTATAAAGACTTCTTGCTTTGCTGTGCTGTGCTTATATTATACAAATTACCTGGATTACTCCCGATGCGCTGAAGTTTTTGGTGAGTTGATTTAGTTTTCTTTAAGATTTGAATCGGGTTTTCAACGGACATTCCTGCCACCGCCGCTCATGACAGAGATTTCTTGGGAAAGACTACGAAGGTGAACCGACACCCTTTTTTACAGTCCACTATAAAATCGTCTGCCCGTGTGGTTTCCGGATTAGAATAGTGTCACTCCATGTCTTCCCGTGGATGTCGTAAGAGTCGACTAAGGGAATAAAGGCTTGTAGTACTGTTAGGCGATGGGCTTGCAACCTGTCACTAATACGCTGGTAAACATCTTAGCCTAATTGTGCAAATTGTGGTTATAGAATTATCAATAAGTTTTTAGAGCTGTTGGTAATTCTGTAGCTCTGCCTACCCCAAACTGGGAACGAAGGCGTGAGTTTATGTATGTATGTATGTATGTACTATAAAATCGAAGCTCTAACAGTACCTACCTAAGTCATCCGCGCTGTGTCGGGTGCGCGGCCGCCCGCCCGCCGCGCCGCTGCGCCGCCCCGTTACGTCATCGCCTGCGATCTAAGTTGCGCTACGCACCCCTTAATTACCTCTGGACTCCTGGTACTTTATGAAAACATGCAAACTCTTTGGTTGGATGCACGGCTTAATATATTTAAAAAAAATTGAAAAAGTAAAAGGCACTAGTGCGAAATAGGAAAAGTAAAAAGCACTAGCGCGTCGCAAAAAATCCAACTTTCCGCACGATATACAGCTACGAAAAGTACCGCTTTTTGAGCTACTGTATTAAAAAGTCATTTATCTTTTCTTCGTTTCTCATATTGGTCTATCGTGAGAAAAGAGAAAAGGCGCGTGTGCCTATCGCCGTGCACGAAAAAAATAATGAGGGACTAGGATGGTGGGATGGAATGGAATGGTGGATTGAACGAACGAATGAACTAAAATTCGTTTAATAGTAAATTTATTGTCTTTTTAACATCGTGCAATGTCGCCTGTAGATTTAAAGGACTACATGGTTAAATAAAATATCCGAAGAATGAAACGACAAAATATAATGGGAAATTTTGCGTGTGGGGAAAATTCAAAACGAAAAATATGCAATTGGAAAAAAAAATGGGAATAAATGCGATTGGAGAAAAAATTAAATGTGGAAAAATGCGAATGGAAAGCGGACTTAGTCAGTCAGGGTAACCGATCTATGTTCTCCCTGGATCAATTTGGATCGAGAGACGCATGTCGTCGCAAAACCTTACAAATGATTGAAAAAATCTGGAGCTATCATTTTTGCAGACACTATGTTGAGTTAGTGAAATATATGGTTTATTTTGTTAGTTCCCGATTCGCCGGATTCTCGTTTCGCCGGAATTTATTATAAGTAAATGTGACAGTCAGAAGTAGTCAGAACTCTTCATCGTTACCAAGAATCCAGCTAAATAAGGATCTGGCGAACCGGGAACTAACCGTATCGAGGTGTCGATTTATTTTATTGCAATGTCGAAGTAGCATATTGGAGACCTATGAACACAAATTAATGTAACATCTACAATTTTAAATCAAAATGCGCTTTCTTAGCGCCAGGACTATCTTCACAATATCTGCATATATTGCTAATAAAATGGCTTGGATTACGTCGCACGAACGCAATAGATGGCCACCTGGGATTAATCCTCTGGTTTTCTATACCGTCTATCCTGCACATTTCTTCGAAATCCTCAATGGCAAATATATCTGTGTGCGTGTAAAAAAACAATAAATTTTTGAACTTGGCTTTTACTCGAGTTCAACGAGTATGCATACTTATAATCTTGTATTATAGCCCGGCGGCGCTGGCATATTTTGAGGTCACTAGTGACAAAAACTCTCAAGCCGCTTATTTTTTGCTTGTGGATACAGTGTGTACTTGAACTGCTTATAATTGCGTTTTGTGTCACATCTTGCCATTGCATTTTCAGAAATTCGATGTCTTGTGGCTTTTTTCATTTCGAATTACAAAATTGAAAATGAAATTTAAAGTTAAAAAAACAGGATCCTATCTAGGACAACTGGCGTATTGTGCGAACCCATTTGGTGTCATCTTCGTCCAGTGTAAACTGACATAGCACCAGTATATAAATACGAGGATATCATGGATATAAACGACAAAAAATATGAATAGTGTTTCGTTACACCATAGTATAATAATGTAGACGTAAACTATAATAACCTGAAGTTTATTTTATGTCATTTACAGCGTTTTGCAAGAAAAAAAAACAAGCTTCAAATGCCATGAATGAATTTGACATAAATTTGGTTTGATTAACTGATACTAGTGATCTCAAACGCGTAACACCTTTTTAACCGATTGTTATAAAATTTATAACAATGGAACAAATCATGCGGATGACGTAAAAATGATGTAATTTTGCACACAGGTGATGTTTGTATCTAAACGTCCGTGTGACATGTGAAATAGGAATGCATTTATTATTTATCTGAGGTTTAAACATCTAATATAAAATCATCAGTTTATTCACTATATTCAAGGTTCAGTTTCAAGTTCAACCAAATATCTTTATAAGTACCTACTTGTTTTCAAAATTGGTTTGGTTGTCTCCAAATGTAACATTGCTTATTTTCAGTGCTCCATTTTGATCACAGCAAGAGCAATGTACGTTTTTGTCACGTACCTCCAAAAACGGAAAATTGCACCAATATTCTAGTAAAGATGACATTTTATAGCGTCTTTTTATACATTAGTAAAAATAAATCCTAGCTACATATAATTGTGAAGATACAACAGCTAAACAATTACGAAGTTAATTTATTGTTCATCTAAATGACAATGTCAGTCAAAGACGTTAAAGTACTCGGCTCATTTCAAGTGACGGTATCGGTTAAAGAGGTTGATAAATGATAAGTGGTAATTGTTTATGAAAATACTATTTGAAATCATCCTATAAGTAGTTTGTCTTCATCCGCATGAATTGTCCGAGCAGTTATAATCTTTCAGAGCTGTAAGGGCGACGTGGTTTGGTATACAGGGTGGAAAGTTCGAATGCCACATGGAAGGCAACTATCTTAAATATTGGAAATAGCAAATTCTGTGTAAAAGAGACTTTCCTTTATTTTTAAAAACTATAAACTCTGCATTTATGGATTTTTGAAAAGTCATTTGTCTGAACCGGGACTCAAACCGGTCGGGGTCGGTCAAATGCGGTAAAATGGCGAATGCTACACGCTCGATATGTATCGCGATATTTAACGTGATATTTATTTAGTCATATTTTGGAATACTACACATACGATACGAATCGCGTCAGTACGACGGTAAACATGGAGTACACTGGTACGTTTCGTATTACGATCCAAATATCACGATAAATATCGAGCGTGTAGCTCTAGACGCTCGATATTTATCGACGATACTTGATACAGATCGTGGATTTTTGGATTTCTAGAAATCCAGCGACGTATCACGATACGTGATACGGTATACTACACACTCGATAAATATCGTGATCCTGGATTACGATCCAAATATCACGATCAATATCGAGCGTGTAGCATTCGCCAATAACATGCCGTATTTTATGATACAGATCGAAAGGGTTACCGATATGGTTCATTTATCTCTAAATAACAAACACTATCAAATTAACGGAAGGTCATGAATACTAGCAATTACCATTTAACTTTGTTTTCACCCGTCACGGGA
This sequence comes from Acleris literana, assembly GCA_946894065.1. Classification (NCBI taxonomy): domain Eukaryota; kingdom Metazoa; phylum Arthropoda; class Insecta; order Lepidoptera; family Tortricidae; genus Acleris; species Acleris literana. The sequence goes on along the minus strand of OX335688.1, from coordinate 4,176,622 downwards.
AATGTACCGCAGCTACCTTAAATATTGGAAATAGCAAATTTTATGCAATCGAGACTAACTTTTATTTTAGAAAATAATAAATACTGCAATTATTGTTCGGGAATCGAACAGGTCAAATATGACAAAAATAACTTGCCATATTTTAAGATGAAAATCGAAATGGTCTTTCATAGCGATAGTTTACAATACATACCATGAATTAAATAAAGACCTTGAAAAATAAGAATTACTTGCATTGTGAATTGTCATTCATTACCTAAACTTTTACCGAATACTGAAAAAACAAGATTATAGACTATATGCCAAAAACAATCAACTTTAACATTCCTGAATCTCTAAACTCAGCGCTGCCTGACTAGTTATTAGTTTAGTAATCTAACGATGTTGATTTGAAAAGCAACATGTGTTTGTTTATGTTTTAAAAATAATATAAACATGATTTTCTGTATAAAAACGTAAGTCGATTAAATTGTTAGTTATAACTGTAACTAACGAACAGTGAGCGTGTTCTCGTTATTAAATATGGCGGACAGCATTTTATTAATTTGCTTCGTGAATCATATTTTTGCTGGTGAGTTACATAACTATGACGACATCCTAGAGCTTAGTTAACCAGATAAAGCTGTGGAGATTGTCCACTGGTATGTTATTTATATGAAGCTAGCGGTTCCGGGTTCAATCCCGGTAAGGGCAGATATTTGTGTGATGAGCGCGAGTATTTGTTTCCTGAGTCTTGGATGTTTTGTATATATTTAGGTATGCATTTGTCTATATATGTATAGGTTTTAGAGTTTATCGTTGACTAGTAGATTCTTTATTGATAATATTAAAAATAATATTACAGGTCAACAAGCTATGTCATATATACTGCTTTAGTATTATTAGGAGATCCGAATAGGAGTCGTTTTGCACCGGGCTGTTTATTCGATAAAAAGTATTTTATATCAAATTTAATATGCTAAGTAATATATGGCGAATAGGTAGGCTGAAAAGTTTCAGTCCAGTACATACTTAATTAAAAAAAAAAAATTAACTTTGTTTTAAGAAATTGCAATAACTTGTTTAATGGAAAAAATACATACCAATCGAAAGTATGAAGCCTATAGAATATGTAAACGTTAGTTTGACTATTTTTTCCCGTCAAACTACGAGTATTGGGTAGGCAGGTATAAACAGGTAAGTCGGTACTAATAATTTGCACCAAACCTAACGTTTGCATATTCTATAGACTTCATACTTTCGATTAGTACGTAATTTGTCTATTAAACAAGCATTTGCAATTTAAAAATAAAGTTCATTTTTAATTTTAAAAAAAATGATATAAGTACTGGACTGACATTTTTCAGCCTACCTATTCGCCACATATTATTTAGCGTATTAAAGGGCATTGGGTAAATTTGTTTGAAGAATATTGTCATTTTTTTTTCAGCGGCCACGGATGATTTTTACATAGTTATTTAGAGGACCTCTAAATACATATAGATATATATATAATTGATGGCGGTAAATAATATCGGAGCGGAGATTTTAAAGATTTAAGTATTCAGGTTTTAGTACAAAAGTACGCCCAAGTATAAATATTTAAATATCTCGGCTCCGATGCACTTTAGAGTATTACATTACATAACAAAATATGTTTATTTTTAATAATTCTATCATAATTTACCACTTTTATGAATGGCCGCTCACCTTGAAAATATATGAATTTTACAAATGACAACACTTTTACCCAAACCCCTTTGATATCAAATACTTTTCATCGAATAAACAGCCCGGTGCAAATCATCTCCTATTCGGATATTAGACCATATACAATAACTTAAATAAAAGAAAAAAAATCTATGTTAATTAATTAGATAATTAATTAGATAAAGTATCTTGGTTTTTTTAAAGTTTATTTTATGTCAAATATGTTTCCAGCTCACCAGGTGTATGGATTTATTGTTCATACATCTTTGCAGAATTTAGTGTTTAATACTTTGGACGACACCGTACCAGGTCAGTATCTATAACAACTTATCTAACTTGTTTTGTCAGTCATTAGTGTTCTGGGGTGTTATTCTCTTAAAGAACTTGGCTTTTAGTTCGTCGACGAGCCATTCGCCCAAGCAAACGTCCATCGTTTCGTCTATTCGTCCATTGATTTGACTTCATCCATCACCGTATTCTCTTGGTGTTCTCTGGCTAAGTCGATGTGACGACCGAGGAACTAAGGATTGTGAGCTTTATAAAAAAAATCACGAAGCCATTACGGCACTATTTGAATAAAATTAAAAACAACGATTTTACCTTTTAGATGGATTTAATCATTTCATAATGGTAATTGTAAATTGTGAAAAATGTGGTTACAGAATTAACAACAGATTTTTAGAGTTGTTGGTAATTCTGTAGCTCTGCCTATCCCACTCTGCGAATGAAGGCGTGAGTGTATATGTACGTATGTATATATAATTGTAAGCTGAGTAACTATTGAGAATCCTATACCTTAAAAGTAGAAGCTCATAGAAGACGTGTTGAGGGACGAATGGTTTAAGAGATGCAACGAACTACAAGCCGCTGATACACCTCGACCCGAGATCTGCAACAGCGGCTGAGTCTGTTCACACGCATAGCTCACAAAGCCGATCGTGTGCGTGTATGTAGGTATAGATTAGATGTTATAACAAAATATACAGGGCGGAAAAAACGAACGCCACATGGCCGGCAACTACCTTAAATATTGATAATAGGCAAATCTACACAAAGGAGACTTAGGTACTTTTATTTTTGAAAACAATTATTACTGCACTAGCTTCTGCCCGCGACTTCGTCTGCGTGGACTTCAGAATTTGATCTTACAAGGATAAATAATATGAGTTTGTCCTATCCGAACCGAAAACGAAATATAGCGCTGTATAGGGAAAATCGCTTAACCTCACCACAGTATATAAATAAAACAGTAAATAAACTAGGCCTACTTTTCAAGATAAATACCTACCCTCCAATTGAGCGTAAGGGTTTTCAACTAACATTTTGTAAAATTGAAAAAAAGTTTTTTTTATTGTATCTCAGCTAGTTAGTGCAAAGTCGATACGTGTGGTCTGCGACAACGAATCCGTTGACAGCCTGAGAAAAAGTAGCCGCCATCTTGAACTTTTTAGTTATTGGACTGATTGCTTTCAAAATTGATATGTAGGGATCTGTGTGGTGTCCGATAACGAATCTGTTGACAGAGTAAGAAAAAGTAGCCGCCATCTTTAACTTTATTAGTTATTCGACTGATTGCTTCGAAAATCGATATCTGGGGATTGGTGTGGTCTCCGACAACGAATCCATTGACAGAATGGAAAAAAGTAACCGCCATCTTTAACTTTCCAGTTTTCGGCCCGAATTCTTTGAAAGTCGATATTTGGGGATCTGTGTGGTATCCTATAACTCTTGAAATTGAGTCACCTGTCAACGGATTTGCTGTCTGAGACCACACAAATCACGAGATATCGATTTTGAAAGCAATCAGTCAAATAGCCAAAAAGTTCAAGATGGCGACTACGTTTCTCCATTCTGTCCACGGATTTGTTGTCAGAGACCACAAAGTTCCCCAGATATCGGTTTTGGAAGCAAACAGTCGAATAACTAAAAAGTTCAAGATGGCAGCTACTTTTTCTCAAACTGTCAACGGTTTCGTTATCGGAGACCACACAGATCCCCAGATATCGGTTTTGGAAGCAAACAGTCGAATAACTAAAAAGTTCAAGATGGCAGCTACTTTTTCTCAAACTGTCAACGGTTTCGTTATCGGAGACCACACAGATCCCCAGATATCGATTTTGGAAGCAATCAGTCGAATAGCTAAAAATTTCAAGACGGCGGCTATTCTTTCTCAAACTGTCAACGGTTTTTTTTTAGATATCGATTTTTTAAACAATCAGCCGAATTACTAAAGAAATAACAAGAAAGAATATAAAATGCAAAGGAAACTCGTGTCTAACAGCACCGCCATGTCCGCTTAGCCGCCATGCATGTCCGCTTAGCCGCCATGTCGTAGAGGCGTGCGTCTGTGTGAGTGCGTCGTTTCGAAAGTTTGTTCGTAGCTTCTTTACTGCTCTATATCTATACTGTGACCACACAGTGATTTTGACCACACGAAGGCAACACTTCGATACAGAGTTTTAAATCAGAGCTAGCACCATCTATTTCGTAAATATTTCGAAAATGGAGAACTGAAAGTATCTTTCCTGAGTCATTTTTGTGTACACACTCATCAATGAATAGAAACTGAGAGGATTACGAGATGAGAAACGTAACAAATTTGATATCATTTTGCGCAAATTGCCATCCCAAACATGAAACACGATGCCCATGACGATTTTTTCGAAAACCATCGTGGCGGCCGAATGTGACATCGTTTTCGAAATTGCCATCCCCGAAAACAAGAGAAACTATGCCCATGACGACTTTTCCGAAAATAGCATTGCCGCCATCTTGAATCCGAAATCTGACATCACAGCGTTCCGGAAAACATGAAACTGATTCAAGACGACCTTTTTTTAGACCTTAAAAGGTTGTTTATTTATAGACTCGTTTTTGTGTTTTATAGATGATTAATAGCCACATAAGCCATTTCATTGTCTGGAGATAATCTTAATATCATCAAAAAGTATTATTAGGTACCTAATTTAACGTAAATGTAAAAAATTCATTCAATTCAATTTTTATAACACACCCATAAACCGATTAAAATATTTCACAACTGACAGCCCTGACTTTGGGTGCGGAAGACAGAGGGGCGTAGCGGGGTGAAGGGGGAAGTAGGTATTTAAAGCGCGGCATTTGGAGCCTCGGTAAAGGAGATTCACTTCTACTTATAGTTATTGTTTATTCTTATGTGCGTACCTATAGTTCCTGTAAGTGATTGATGTCAAATTGTACACAGTTGTCACTTATGATACCCCAGTATGCGTAGTTACAGCTGATATTATAAGCAACAGGGACACCTAAATGGTAAATTCTTACATACAAACCCGGCGTAAGTATGCTTAGTAGGCTTTATGAAGCCTTTTTTAGAAGGCTTTATGAAGCCGGAGCCCCACTGCTGCGCACGCTACGCACGGAAACGCTATACACGTCGCCCACGCGAGTCCATTGGTCTGGATACGTGTGTCAACATTTTCACAGCAACCAATACACGCACACGTCAAACGTGTGGGCCACGTGGCTACGTTGATCAGCTGCGTGTGTCTAAATTCCCCATTGCGGCCCGGGCACGCGCGCGCGGAGTGTGCGACGCCCTTGAAGCCACCTTTCCACTGCAACTCACGGGCAGCGTGGGTCGCGGTGGGGCTTTGCCTGCCACGCGCGCTAGCGTGTGCGTGCAAGGCACTTCGGAACAGATCACGCGTGTATCAGTGACGTCATTTCGTGCGCAGCGTGCTCGTGCACTATTGTGGAAGTATAGCTACATACATTTTCATACAAAGCGTTTTTATACCCACGCGTGGCACGTGTAGCTTGACCGTGTGCAGCAGTGGGGCTCTAGTATTAACTAAGGAAGATTTGTCCTGATAATACACGTACTGCCCTTATACTTATTGACGTTTACATGTTAAACAAATAAATAAATAAATAAAATAAATAAATGTTGCCGATAAGATATTAAAGTAGAGGTAATGACCCCGATTCTGAATCGATGGTTAACTCAGTTTTGACAAAAATGGAGTTACTGCCAATATCGCTAGCGCGGCAACCCTTTAGTGTTTCATTCCACAACTACCTATCCTGCGCTGGGCCACTCTCTGGGAGCTATCCTTTGCTTTATAGAGATCGGAGAAGATGGCGTCATTAAGAAATACTTAGTTTTACTGTGTTGAGGTGTATGTCGAATAAACATTTTTCTATTCTATTCTATTCTATTACTCGCAATAATGTGGACATGACTACAAAGATTAAATTAAATTAAGTTGATTGATTTCTTATCTGAAATTTAATTTTGTTCCTTGGCATGACAGTAATAAATAATTAATACATGGACTTGTAATTGTGTAGAATTATTAAAATAAACAGTAATTTTCCTAAAATTTTGGCAGTTTTGCGTCGTTAGTTTATTCCTTTTTGCATCTAAAATAAACGTATGAGCTGAAAACCTTCTTGCGCAATCCACTGATGTTTGTTACTTAAGTTGCTTAATGGGAATATTGTCATGCCATTATAATTCAGAGTCTGTTTTCTCTTCTAAGTATTAGAAGACAGTCTCAATATATGGATTTCTTTTAATTTTTCCTTGCAAACCGACTCCTATTTCTCCTTGTATATTGTCCAGATTATTTAATATATATCGCAGAATATTCGATAGTATTCGACAATGATTGCAAACTCTCTAAATTACTCTCTAGTACAAAATTAAAGTTCAGGTAAGAAATTCAATTAATTTAATTTAATTAATTTAGTTAAATCTTGGGAGTCAGGTCTACATTATTACGAGTTATGACGCCAACTCGTCCGATCTCTGTTATAAAACTGGGCATTCCCGAACGCTCCAACAAGCCGAACAGAGCAGCGCCGCGCCAAAATCGATCCGTGAATGTCAAAACTGTAGCGTTTATAAGTACTTGGCGCGGTCCGTTGGATATCCAAATGGACGGTAAGCCAGCGCAACGTGCCAACGCGCCTTCCGAATGGAACTATCGTGAATGTCGACATTCAACGTTTGAACACGCCATGCCACCGCGCCAAGCCAAATGGCATCGACGTAAATGCATTCTCTGGCTGCCATTTTCTAATAAGTCTGGCGCGCCCGTGAATGTGGTCAAAATATTACGCCCATCCAGTTGTATGCACTCGATCTGTCGCCGAGACAAACGGCGCGTCCGTGAACGCCCAGCTTAATCCACGTACAGTCTGACAGTGTGATTGACTTTCTCATGGCGGTTTAATTTTTAATTAGTGGCCTTTACACGATACAGTTTGGACCGCGGGAAACGCCACGGGCCATTCCACGCGCCAGTCCGAACCGTACATTTTTTACTATTTTATTATTACAGTTGCATTTACACGTACGGTTCGGAGCGAAGATTGGAATGGCGCGTGGCGTTTCCCGCAGTCCGAACCGTGCCGTGTAAACTGCATGGGCGTAATATTTGAGCCATACTTAACCGACAGTCTGTAAAACTAGTTTCATATATATACATTTTTATATTTTACAGATGATATTCACAGTGAATACTATTTTGGAAAATGTAGTAAACGTAATAAAACATTAAAATTTAAAGAAACCAAGACCTACGACGATATAAAGGGAAAACTCGTTATAACAGTAAGTATCAACGCTATAATGAACTCATTTCGTTTGTTTAATAGTACATTATTGCCTAGGCATGGAAGTAGGCAATTGCGGGCAGAGTATTGGATTAAACGGACGAGCTTGCGAGTCCGTTTAAAAATACGAAGCCCGCCATTGCTGTTCCTGCCGAGGCAAATATAGTGCTTTTCTCAAAAATCGCAAGAAAAAATTTGTGTTGGAGTCAAATCTTCATCAATTTGAATTGCATACAAACAGAAACTTCATGTGAACAAAACCATCACTCCTTACCGCCTTTTTGTTTATTTTGAGAACTGTCAGTAAACTATGTACTTCGCGTCTCAATATGTAGATAGGAATGTCAACATTTCCGGAATTTTTTGAGAAAAGATAGATTATTGCAATGATAACCAATATAATCGAATGGTTTTTTATGTAGTATTCAAAATATTTTCAACATCGACATTATGAGCAAATTTGTTATCTCGAGAAATTAACTTTTATTTTTTATTTTTGTGATTTATATGTTGAGTACTTTCTGATATTTTTTGCGTTATCTACATGTCAAACATCATCAACTTTAAAAATCTGAATATATTTTTTATCCTATTTAATTTGAGAGCTTTCAAATGATACATCGCATGAGCATGATAGGATTTTTGTTACTTTTTTTTTCGTTGCCAATATAAATAATTTAAAATTCTAAATTTATAACGAAGTCCCTTTTTGGTATTTCCAAAATAAATAATTTAAAATTCCAAAGGATCTTGACTTAAAAAAACTTTTAAAAAAATCCTCGCGGATACGAAGGATTTTGATATGACCTGTTTTGTATGAGATTTAAGTTCAGTACCTATTTTATTACTTACACATTTAGGGAACTTATACGAAAAACAGAGCCATCTATTTAAGATACCTAGGTACTTTATACATAGATAAGACAAATTGCGAGTAATGTATGTAATGTAAAGTAAAATAAGACAAGTTCTTCAGGAAAATGAACAGCATTGTTATAAATATTTTTTTAAATCAAATAAATCCACTTTATAATTATCCGTCACAATTTTTTCTTGATACTGATAGTCTATTCCGTCTTGAGTTGGACAGAGTTTTGAGCCCGTGGTAAAACAAAACAAGCAGATAATGAAACTGCTTATTAACTTGATTGGCTCAGTGTTACCTAATGTTTGTGTTGTGTGCGCAGGGCATTTTTGACATGGGAACAACCGAGAAGATGGGTATTCCGGCATTACCTCGTTGCGTGTACTTGCGCGCGCGGTCCAAGTACACCGATATCGTGCGCTACCACGCGTTCACGTTTAACATCTGCCTCGGCAACCTAATTTTCCAGTACGTCAACAAAATATATAATTTTCCGTACTACGAGTGGTATTTGCCCGCTGATCCAAAGGAAGGAATTACTTGGGAATTATATTTTTATGCATAAAATAAATATAAGTAACTTGTCTACCTTGGCAATGTAACTCGCATAAAGTTTGAAGTAGGTATGTCCATCGTACGATGTTTACCTCAGCTGCCAGCATGCGAAGAAGTGACCGTTGCTACACACGCTGTCGACGTAGCCTTACTAGCCAGTGACGAAGCTCCACAAAAAACCAGCAGGAATCTTCAACATCTTTTAGACACAATAGACGCATGGATGAAAAAATGGCGCATTCGTACAAGCCCCCTTAAGTCTAACCTTACAATTATATTGCAAAACGAGGCCTTAGAATTTTGAACGTTCCTTGATTCTAAAACATTATGCTCGATAGATGGCGTTGTGAGCGCGCCCACCTACAGTAGCGATATAGGAGTATCGACCGGGACGAAATAATTGTGATATTATTTAGGTTTTCACTTTTAGTTTTTGTTAATTAAAGATTTACACGGCAATAGGTACATTATAACGATTACACCGAAAAAATTAACTAATAATAACAAAAGGTAAAGAAAATAAATTCAATAAAATTATTGTGCCAATGCGTCCACTTTTAAAGGCGCAAATAAACAATGAAAGGATGTGTACGCGTTACATAACAATGACGAGTTTCAGAGTACAGTCCATAATTATGCTCTTCAAAAGAAGTATGTTTTCATTGCATTCCCAAATACATTGCTTGTTTGAGCCAGGCGTTAAAGGTAACAGCTCATTAGAACCACCCGGCACCCGACCCGCACCGCCTCGCCTCGAGGCGGTTAGTATTCTTTATATGGATTTATATAGGCATGCGCACTCTACATCAATATCCACCGCGAGGCGAGGCGGTGCGGGTCGACTGCCGGGTAGTTCTAATGAGCTATATCTGCAAAATTTCATTTGAGATGGATCCCTTGCCTACGAGCAGTTTAACACCATAATTACGATTGAGATAGAAAGTATATAAAATTCACGCCCGCTCATGTTATTATCTAGCCGCGATTAGAAAGGCATGAGCGGTGACAGAAACTGAAAACCCAGTGGTACACCCATGGTTCTCGAAAAACTGCTAATTTTTGGCGGGATCCCTTTGACTGCCATACATTTATTGTTTCCATTATTGAAAGACAGACTTTTGTACCCATATTATTTATGTTGATAACTATCGGAAGTGATACATTTTTTAGGTCATAACGCTTTATAATTCGAACGTTAATTATCCATAATTTTAAAGATTATATTATACAAAAGTCATAACCTAAAACTCTATAACATTCAAGGGCATATGTATAATAAGTCAGAAATATTTTAGGACATATTTTTTATAGTATCAATTATTTTTATTCATACCGGTTTTCTACCAAATGTTAATTACAGCATTTTTTATGTTTAAAGTAAATTATTAAATGAAAAATGGTCAAATGTGAGTTGGGCTCGCGCTGATCCGATTCGAAATCAAAAAACCCCTGCTATAGACGAAATATTTTGATCAATAGGTTAGGTTAGGTTAGGTTAGGTCAGTATTGCGTCAAGGCCGAAGGCCTTAACTACCCAGAAATAGGAGCTCCGCAAAGCGGAGCTCCGTCGACCCTGTCATATCATACATGTCTATTGTAAGTTGTATGTGTTGTACTTTTATTTATGACTAACAAGTTTTGACCTACTAACATTTATTACAAGTACCATTATTACATTTGACATGATGAAGTTTAATTATTATGACATAAATTGGTATGACTATGAATTGTATGACTTCCAACAAATATGACGCGCAATAATTGACATTCCGATTTATACTCTTCAATATTATGACTTTTAACACTATGACTAATAATAAGTATAATGTAAAACGTTTTGGACAACAATAATCGAAACATTAACTTTATGGCAATCAATAGGTATGGCAATCTTGTCGTAGGTATAGTTCATTCTCAGCTCTCACTATTTTATTGTATCGTGTCTTTGTGAGAATAAATTGTTCATGGGGTCAAATTTGTTCATTACGATTGTACTACTCTACCAGTATAATAAAAAAAAAAAATAAAAAAAAAAAAAAAAAATAGAGACATGATAGAGACCCATTTTTGGCACTTGTTTCAGTTTTTTCGATAAATTTCTCAAGTATCTTTGATAAACTTTAATAAAGATAACTAAATTTGGTACAATTTGAGCGTAACTTGAGCAAATTACGTTGATTGGTAGCGGAGATACAGCAAGTCAAAGATGGGCAATTTTCTTCAAAAAGTGAAAATGTGTTGGTAGGGTTATTTCGAAGATACGTACAGGCTTCTAAAAGTCATGTCTAAAGAATTTGTAGAAAATTGAATTAGCTTCAACTTAATACTAAAGTGGTGCCTCTAGACCTCATAGTTTCATCCAAAATAAAAAATAGTAAAATATCGGATTTTGGCTAAATATTGTACTGAATAATGTTAGGATGATTTCTTTAACAAAAATGAATTTACCATTTTAGATGTATAATTATGACTTCAAATAAACTTCAATTTCGAAATCTGCGAAAATTTAAGGCACTTGTTTCAGTTTTTTCGAAATAATTATATAAAGGAAGCGTTTTTCGACTATCTTTGTTCAATACCTCCTAGTCAAAGACTGACATTTCTTTTCAACAAAATGAAAGTTTCGTGTTAAGGTGCTATTCCACCGGAGAGGCGAGACGATGCGGGGCGAGACGATAATTGAAATTTGTATGGCAAACAGTGGATTGGCGAGGATGTGCGATACTAGAATTGAAATTTTTGTTATTGTAATAATCTAATAATTTAAAAGTAAATCTTGATAAAACAAAGTAAATTCAATTTTATAATAGAAAAGGAGGTCTTGACATTAACTTAGAATAGGGTACATATAGCAATGTCTAAAATTAAAAAGCCTAAGGCCGGAGCCCCACTGCTGAGCACGGTCAAGCTACACACGTGGTTACAAAAACGCTTTCTATGAAAATGTAGGTAGATACTTCCACAGCAGTCCACGAGCACGCTGCGCACGAAATGACGTCACTGATACACGCGTGGTCTGTTCCGAAGTCCCTGCCACGCACACGCTAGCGCGCGTGGCAGCCACTTCCCCACCGCGACCCACACTGCCCATGTGTGTTGCAGTTGAAAGGTGGCTTCAAGGGCGTCGCACCACCCGCGCGCGCGTGGATGTGCGTGGCCCGCAGTGGGGAATGTAGACACACGCAGCTGACCAACGTAGCCACGTGGCCCACACGTTTTACGTGTGCGTGCATTGGTTGCTGTGAAAATGTTGACACACGTATCCAGACCAATGGGCCCACGTGGGCGACGTGTATAGCGTGTCCGTGCGTAGCGTGCGCAGCAGTCGGACTCCGGCTTTATGTTCATAATACCTGATGGTTATTTTTTGTGAAACCGTAAACGTTTCAGGATTGTTACAAAACAAATCTAACCTAACCTAATGAGTTCTATACAATGGCGTTTTCAAAAATCCTGAGAATATAATAATACAATTATATCTGAATCTGATGAGCATAATTTTCTAGGTATAATATTCGATAAGATTTTTCCATGGAGACCTCATATTAATAAGAGATGTAAAATGGTAAAGAGTTTTGTGTATCCAATTCGGAGGCTTGCTGCAGTTGTCAATAAAGAAATAGCGCTGATAGCGTAGCACACACGGCTATGTGGCGTCAGTGCTTAGGTACGGACTGTTGCTGTGGGGAAACTCTTATGAGGCATGGCATTAAAAATGCATAAGGGCTATAATGTAACAAGCCACCGCTTACATAATGCAAACAATTATTTGACGAATTGAAGGTACTCACTCTTCCATCACTATATATGTATATTGGAAATGAGCAAATTTGTGAAATCAAACTTCAATTTATTTACTCAGCTTAAAAATGTTTGTAAATTCAACACAAGGTATCCTCAAAAACTAGTACACCAGAAAACTGTATCAAAATTACGTCAAATAAATTGTTGTTGCATGGCTATAAAGATCTTTAATCATTTCCTGTAGAAATTAAAACATTGCCCTATAATAGATTTGTGAGTGCACTATGTAAATGGTTACCTACTGGAAAAGAGATTTTATTGTATTAAAGAATTCTTATCCTTAAAACATTAATAACAATTAATGTGCAATATTACTTATTGGAGTGTCAATACATGAAATCTAGAATTGTATTAATGATTTTTAAGATTATTAGTACAAGTAATTTTTAAGTTTTTTTTTTAAATTTTGAAGTTAATTTTAGGTATATTTTATTGTATATATTTGTAATAGTCCTAATTTTTTTTTTTTTTTTTTTTTTTCAAACTTATAAAATAAAGAACATGTAAGTGTACATTTTAGCCACTATTGAAAACCCAGTTGGTTATAGTAAATATTTAGTTATAGGTACACATCAATAAATTATATTAAATATGTTATGTAATAAGTAGGTTCCAAACTTTCCTTCCTATTCGGTTATCAAAGATGTCTGTTGATTAGGTAGTTCATAATTTTTTTTAAAGATTTATTATACCTATATATACTTATACATATTTGCATGTTGGTGTAGCCAGCGACAGCGCTGTACTTTTTTATGTTAAAAAAAACAATTGTAACCGCTTCTCAAGTGAATAAATTTGATTTGATTTGATTTGATTTTTATTAACTCTGCAACGGAAACACGATTCTCGCGTGTCATCGCGCGTGTTCTCGCTGGCTCGCGATGGCTATTTTAAATATAGTATCTACTACGTCCGCGTAGAACTCGTTTATCGCTATTCCTTCGGGCACTACCAAATTTCCATTAACATATTTAACAGTGCTAATTCACGAGTCACCCGCGTGCTGATCGCAAGACGAATTGAACAGCAATGTATCTTCACTATACATGGCCCACAATCTAAGGACGATATCGTGCGAGCTCGCGCGGGCACTAACCGGGACGCACGGGCTCGCGTGGGCACGAGCCGGCAATTTTTGGTGGAAATAGGTCGGCGCGATTTCAATTCTCGTCCCACCTCGACTCGCTTCGCCTCGCCGGTGGAAAAGCACCTTTAGGGTCATTTTCCAAGTTACGTACTGGCTAAACTCATGCTCCTAGAGAAAAAATTGAGATAAGAATTAGTATAAAATTGAACTAGCTTCAATTTAATACCAAAGTAGTGTCTCTAGCTTTCATAGTTTCCTCAAAAATATTAAAAATATTAAAATATCTGATTTTGGTTAGATGATAAAACATTGTTCTGAATACTGTACGAGTATGAATGTATTTTTGAATGTATTTACTGAATGTATTTACTGAACAGCTACGATAAAAAAACAGATATGCTACTGATCGGTGACATGAACATTAACTTAAAATTGAAAAACAATATCTGCAACATATATCTAGACAATATGAGTGAACTAGGGTTAAACTGTGGCATTACCCAGTTTACCCGGGTGGAACAAAAAGGTAATATCATTTGTAGCTCGTGTATTGATCATTTGTTCGTTCGTAGTGTGCACGGTACTCCGGCGCAAACCGCGGTGATTAACACAGCGTTAGCTGATCATTATATAATAGGGTGCGCGTTTGTGACGCCTGCGCCTACTTCGGAGGGGCGGCGCACTCAGGCCATCACAGACAAAAGGCGCGTGTTATCGCTCATTCAATTAGTTGACTGGAGTGCTGCTCATGCATATCATTGCCCTGAACAAATTGTTGACTTTATTGTTAGCAAATTTAAACAAATATATAATGAATGCAGAGTAGTCAAATAACGGTTACAAAAAAAAATCTTGTGATTGGGCGAACAGCAAAGTTAAATTCATGTGCAAGAAACGCAATAAACTTTACAAAATCTGGAAAACCGACCCTTCTAATTTAATGAACAGGATAATATTTAATAAATACCGTAATGATACTCACAAATATATTAATTATGTCAAAAATAGATACTATAGAAATAAAATAAAAGATAATTTCAAAAACCCCAAAACGGTTTGGGGAATTATTAACTCATTATGTGGCAATGTCAGCAAATCCATAGAAGAAATTCTGGACATCAGAGCCAACTGGTCGGATGTGCATTTTTGACACTTTTCAGGACAAGCAAAAGTAACTTTAAAACGTTTGACACCGACTAACAGTATTAAAATAAAGAAAACTAGTAATTAATGTTGAAGGAGCATATAGTTAACTGCAAGTATTTTCTGACATACAAGTTCTTTCTTACGCTATCAATCACATTGCAATTCAAATTTGATTATCAAAAGGGTGTGACATCCGACCTAAAATTAACAAGGCATATGCTATGCTGTGGTCGGATATTAACATCCGATATTTTGGTTGTAAGAAAATTCGTGAACACGCAATAAGTATAGGACGTATGTTTAAATCAGACTATATGGCTCGAAATGAAATGGAAATATATTCAATCTTATGTGAACATCAGACATTTTGGTCCGGGGAATCTCCACTATAAGAATTATTGGTTTTAATTTTTTCTTAGAACGGAGCGTCTGATGTTTATATCAGACCTTTTAGTTCGGGGAATCTCCACAATATCCACAACAAACAGAGATAGCGATAAATTTTAATGGGCGATGGAAAGAGACAGAAAGCAAACATACGCCCGATGGTTCTCTATCGTTTGACCGAATTTCATATGCAATAATTTCATTTTATATGACATAAATTTATATGCCATAAGTCATAACGAATCACGTGCCATAATGATCATTTGGTATATTTTCACTTGACATAATTGTTAGGTGCCATTCCGATTATAAAGTGTTATAAAATTGTATAAATTTTAAACGCCATAATAATTATTTGCCTTAAAACTTAAAGAATGCGTATTATGCGTAGTACTATAAAAAAATCGGGTCTGGCCTTCCTTAAAGTAGGTAGGTAAGAATAGGTAAGTTATTATAATAGTAGTACGTAATCCAGATTGTACCAGTACTTCATTATACCCACTGAAACACACTGATACAGTCTGGGGGTTTGCTTTTTCCGAAATTATGGCAAATGAAGTGTTATGGCATATAATATTAGGGATTATGAACATTATAGAAAGTAAATATTATGGAAAGTGTTATTATGGTATATGATATTAGGGAGGTTGAACATTATGACACTAGACTATTATGGCATTATGAAGATTATAGCCAGTGATAATTATGGCAAATGAAAATAGTGCAAATTAAATTATGAAAAATGAACGGATACCACGCTCGACGATTGCCTAAACCTTACGATTGACCGAGCGCGGCCGGCCAGCGATTGACAAGTATAAACCAATTTGTGTCTAGACCGCGGATGTGAAAATTCGGTGCGAATTAATTAATTTGTTAACAAGTGCAAGTGTGTACAGAATATTCCAAGAGTTAGTTCCTGTAGCCACCTTCTGACTGCATCATCAGACGAGCTCCGTGTTACCATACCAACTATTGCATTGTTCCCGAAGATACGCAAGTATAGTAAATTTCAGCTCAATCGGAAACCGGGAAAAGGGTCAAATTTAACTTGCAAGATTTATCCCAAACTACCTAACTAACAGGCCACGTTGCATTAAAGCTTGTAAATACTATGTAATTAAGCAGTAGAAATAGAAACTAAAGCTAACGAGTTCAACGACACAACTTATGAAATTTTGCAACTTTTTCCAGTGTGTTTCTTTTCGAAATTATAATATCATCAACATGCACTGACAGTGAAGGTCGTCTTTTGTTTGGTTGAAAAATATCATCTGAAACAACAATACAGGTACTGATACTTCAGTCTAAAAATCCTGTTTGAAAACGAATGCACAAAACAAAACTTGTAGGTAGGTAATGAAATAACTATTTGAGTTTAGACACCTTGATTTCTTTTATTTTCTGCCTTTCGTAACTCTTGGAATATCCTGATGACATGTGGATTCATGTCGTACCACTTTAACAATAAAAGCACTTGCAATTGTTAACTAATTAATTAATTTGCACTGAATTTTCATATGCGCGGTCTAGACACAAACCGGATTATACATGTCAATCGCCGGCCGGCCGCGCTCGGCCATACGTAAGGTTTAGGCAATCGTCGGGCGTATGTGTGCTATCTGTCTCTTTCCATCGCCCATTAAAATTTATCGCTAACTCTTTTGGTTGTGGATATTGTGGAGATTCCCCGAACCAAAAGGTCTGATATAAAAGTCCGACGCTCCGTCCTAATAAAAAAATAAAACCAATATGTCTTATGTGAACATCAGACCTACTTTTAAAGCCCTACATTAAGATTACTAGAAGCAAAAAGTCATATTTAAACATCCGTTATTTTTCTTCTAAGGTATTGTGGACATCCGACCTTTTTTAGTAAATCTAACTTCGTTAATAAAAGAGATAGCGATATAACGGTTAGATGGCCTGAAAGAGGACAAAAAATTGAGTATGATTCTAAAAAAAAGTGATTTTGGTCAAAAGTGGATTTCCGACCAGTTGGCTCTGATGTCCAGAATTGTATTAAATGCTTTTCACCAAAACGAAAAAGAACTTGCATGTAATTTTGCACGGTAATTCCAGCGCAATGTCGATTCTATCACCCGGACTTGCGATAGGCCGTTGTTAAATGAATCATCATACTGCAACAATCCTACGGTGTCAATGAGGCTTGGGCAAATAACAAACCATAAAACTTACCTACACCATTATTAATAAACTCAATAAAAACAAAAGTCCCGGCTTTGACGGAGTTCGTGCATCCGATTTGAAATACGTTAGTAAGGAAATTACTCCAGCCATATCGCACTTAATAAATACATCTTTAACCACCTGTACGTACCCCGACAGTTTGAAACTTGGCACTGTTCGCCCAATTCACAAGAAAGGTTCCAAAACCGATTATAATAACTACCGGCCAATAACAATACTTTCTTCCATTGACAAGATAGTTGAGCGTTACATAGGTGATGAAATCGGTAAATTCTTACAACAAAATAATATAATCAACTGTAAACAATTCGGGTTCCAACGAAATAAGAGTACCGAGCAGCTACTATGTCAATTCTCTAACGAAATAAACGGGTTTCTGAACGAACAAAAGCATGTTTTGGTGATATTTATTGACTTTAGTAAGGCATTTGACACCCTAGACTATAACACCTTATATAGGAAGTTAGAACAAAATGGTATACAGGGCCCTCTCTTGAAGTGGTTCGCAAGTTACCATAGCAATAGGTTTACCGCAGTTAGACTTGGTAACTCGCACAGTAACATGATAGCAACAACAAAAGGTACAGCACAAGGTTCAATAATCGGGCCAACCGAATATCTTTTATATGCCAACGATATGTGCAACTCAGTCGGTCAGGACTGTGTATATCAGTTTGCGGACGACACCTGTGTTATGGTTGCTGACAGGGACCTCGTGAGCGCCGAGCGTAGGCTGCAGGCTAAGTTCAACACCCTCTGTAAATGGTCACACGATGTCGGCCTAGTCTTGAACTCAGATAAAACCAAAGCTATGCACATACACTCGTCGCACATCAGGTCACTGCACACGCCGGTCATCCGCGCACATAACCACGGTTGCCTCCATGCGGGATACAGCGACTGTCGTAATTGTGGTTCCCTCGACTTTGTAAGTGAGCATTTTTACATCGGTTTAGTGATTGACTCTAGATTCAATTGGAAACCCCACATCGACCACGTATGCAATAAGCTAAGATCAATACTCAGTAGATTAGTTATTCTAAAATACAAGTTACCATACTCCATATTAAGAATACTTTATTTAGCGCTGGCGGATGCCGTAATACGTTACGGGATAAGCAGCTATGGTAGATCATATAAGTCACATTTAAACAGCATTTACCATTTGCAATTAAAGTTATTAAAGACAATTGTGCCTAGGAAAGTGAGAGATCACAACACGAGCGACTACTCTCAGCTGTTTCAGTATTGCAATGTGATGCCCGTGCAGAGCATAATTAAACTGTCCGTACTTAAAGAAGAATTTAACAACATTTCAAAATTACATGAAAGACGGCGCTGTAGTAAATTAAGAAACTTAACCGAGACGGGCAAGTTTGTGCTTCCTTCATATAAAAACGTGTATGGTATGAGAACATACCACTATATCTTACCCAAAGTAATTAATGAACTCCCAAAAAACATACAAGATTTATATCTCTCCAACCCTAAATCAATAAGACGTGTAAAAAAGTTCTTTATATCATGTATTAACTTGGATTACATTTTTTGATTGTCATAGTTGTTAATAATTGGAATTGAGTTATTAAGAAATAATATAAGACCCGGTTTTGTAAAGACCCGCTGGTACACAACAACAACAACATGTCAGCCCAAATGGCATTATTTGACACTTGATCAAAACTTGACCTAGCGGTTCTTTATAGAACCTACATTCAATAGTAGCTCTTTGCTCCGAACTCACTGACTACTCATAAGCCATAAAAATTAGAAACTCTGCGATAAATGTTTTATTTGGATCTTTAATAAAAAAAAAAAAAAAAAAATTCTTAAAGTGTAAATTTGACATTTTAGATGTAACATATGGTTTCAAAACAAATAAACGTAAACATAAAAAAAACACGGCAAACATATATTTAAACTATAAAATAATATTGACACGGTTAAGCAAAAACAGTTTAGACTTTCGTCCTTTTGGAAGGACCAGGTCTAATCCAGTCTAGATCAGTGAAGAAGAGTGGGGGAAGAGGGATAATGTTTTCTCGAGTGAAGGCGGGCCTGCTTATGGTGTTGGGTCGTCCACATGCGCGTCCTCCTCGTCCAGGATGATAGGGATGGCGTTGCTGCAATTTCACCCATGGCAAAAGGAACATAGGATAGAGCACCTGAGCCGAGCCTTTCTGCAAGTGCACAACCCTGAGCAACCTCTTTTTACATTTGCAAGCCACCATTTTTAAGCAGGGTCTGAGGAGCGGACTCTGTATCTCCGCACCCAAGGGACTTAGTGAGCTCAGGTGACGCTTAAATTGTAGCAAATTTAGTTATCTTTATTAAAATAAGCACAAAGATACTTGAAAAACGCTTCCTTAGGATATTTTTTCGAAAAAACTGAAACAAGTGCCAAAATTTCGCAGCTTTTTGAGCACCATGGGGGTAGCACAGGGTTTTCAGGGTTGCAAACTTAGGTGTTAACTACTCCCAAGGGACCTAACAACATAAAAAAAAAATCGTAGTTACATGCGCGTTTGCGATCTATCTATGATGTTGTTATAGACTGGCCTGAATAGCTACGACTCAGGATCACTTGGGCACCAAATGGCAAGTTGCACACTCGTGCTGTTTCCAAGTTCCGATTAATTTAAATTATGTAGTTAGTCCTTTTAGTAAATCTAGTTAGATCGTTTAGCAACAGAAGTTGTTACTTTTGGGCCCCCAATTTATGTTGGTAACATAAGGTTTTATATTAAGTTTTAAATACTGGTAACTCTCTCTTCCTTCCTTCTATTAAGCTGCGACCACACCGCAGCTTAAAATACGGTGACGGTACGGAATCGCAGTGACACCTCGTATCAGTACCGTTTTTGACGCATGCTCCACACATCGCTGCTTAAAATACGGCGACGGTATGGAAACGCAGTGACGCGTCGTATCCGTACCGTTTTTGACGCACGCTCCCCACACTGCTGCTTAACGGGTGCATATATTACGGTGCGTTCAAAACGGCGCCATGTTGTTACAATGACCCCGTATTTTGTTTACGCAACGACACCGCATTTTAAGTAGCGGTGTGGAGGGCATGCGTCAAAAACGGTACGGATACGACGCGTCACTGTGATTCCGTACCGTCACCGTTTTTTAAGCAGCGGTGTGGAGGGCATGCGATAAAAACGGTACGGATACGATTCGTCACTGCGATTCCGTACCGTCACCGTTTTTTAAGCATTGGTGTGGGCGTAACTTTACAGTACAACGCTTGTCATTCTGTTCGTATAACGTTTATTGTGCTTTCATTTATCTTTATACTACGCTTTTGTTTATTTGTCCCTAAAGGGGTTTGGGTAAAAGTGTTGTCATTTGTAAAATTCATACATTTTCAAGGTGAGCGGCCATTCGTAAAAGTGATAAATTATGGTAGAATTATAAAAAATAAACATATTTTGTTATGTAATGTAATACTCTTAAGTGCATCGGAGCCGAGATATTTAAATATTCATACTTGGGCGTACTTTTGTACAAAAAACTGAATACTTAAATCTTTAAAATCTCCGCTCCGATATTATTTAACGCCATAAATTATATATATCTATGTGTATTTAGAGGTCCTCTAAATAACTATATAAAAATTATCCGTGGCGGCTGAAAAAAAAAATTACAATATTCTTCAAACAAATTTACCCAATGCCCTTTACTTACGCAATGCGTTGCAGCCCATTTTGGAAATATCCATTTTGCTGTGAATCTATA
The DNA here is from genome assembly GCA_946894065.1 of Acleris literana. Classification (NCBI taxonomy): domain Eukaryota; kingdom Metazoa; phylum Arthropoda; class Insecta; order Lepidoptera; family Tortricidae; genus Acleris; species Acleris literana. The sequence goes on along the minus strand of OX335688.1, from coordinate 4,155,533 downwards.
CACAAAATTATTTAAGACCAAAGTAAAAAAAAAAAACTTGGTAGTAAGATGTTCTTACGAGTACAAGCAACGTTACCTATTAGGCACGGTGGTCTCGGTATTCGTCAAATTTCTAGTGTTGCCGTTGGTGATGGAATGATAATCCTTATAAAAATCCATTCGAAACCCCTTGAATGGGAAAGTGGGTCGGTCCCTGAGAAGAGCATTCTTCCTGAGCACAGCAGCATAATTCATCGGCATAACTGATGTTTTTGAAGAAAGTCCCGTCAACAGAGCATCCCACTCTGGTGCTGCTGAGCTCCAAGGACCAGCTCGTCTATGTATACAGTGTGTAAATGGAATTCGAGCAAACATTTAAACTAGACATAGGTTATGGCTCTACAAGTCATGTAAATGTGGAATTTCGTTAATAACTTTAATAAATATAGAGCGCAATTAATTTTTAAAGGTCCTTTCGAGCAGCAATGTATAATGTAGACGAAAATTTATGTCTCAGTTAATTGCTGTTTAATTGGGCTATATCTGATACATTGCGTGGCGAATTAATTTGATTGAAGAAAATAAATACAACTTATGTTAACGATGCACATGTTTTTATGTTAATTAGAATGCACATTAACCGTCGTTAAAATGTTTGCTTGTATTCCATTTACACACTGTAGATTTTAATCTCTTTAGAGCTTCGGTGAGCTCAGCCGACCCTGCCTCATTCCGCACAACGTTGGATTGATTGTCGTATGAAAAAATAAAATAGAATAAAAATATTTAATGACAATTAACATGAGTACAAAGTTATCTTGAGTCTTGGATCCTAAGCTAATAAGACCTGCGTAGGACCCAGTAGTACACAATTTCAAAGTTTCACTCTTAATAAAATAAATGACTTTGCAGAGGCTTATTACATACTAAACTAAAATTAATCATAATAATGCTAGTAGCCTATGTGAGCCTATACATAGGCTATTTAATAACATTATAGAAGCATTATACACGCATTATTAAGGTTGCTAATCGTATTATAGAATCATTATACTAGCATTATTATGATTAATGAAGTGTATAATAATCACATTAATGAACCCGATTCTACAGTGGCCTCTAAACTTCCTAATTTTATTTAGGTGTCGCTAAAACGCTTTGCTATTCTACGAGCAGCTGTCATAATCAAATGACAAGCGCTAATTTGAATCTGACGCTTCTTATTTTAGGAAGTCCATTAAATATTGTATTGACATTCTGGAATAGCATTTGTTAAATCTGCCGTCTAAACTACGTCTAAAAATTAGACAATTTAGTTTTAGGCTATTTAAGCGATGTGCACGTAGACTCGGGTCCACTGAAGCATTATAATAGCATTAAAATTAAGTAAAATAATGATTGGAGCTCTTGAAATGTTCACATTTAGAACAAACAAATCTTATATCATTGCAAAAACATCCCTAATGCCGCGGTACAAATGTTATAATAGGATTAACGTTGGATTTTACTCCTTGTCCTGCGATATGACTATGGTGCCGCTCGAGTCAGTCGAAATTGAGTGAGTGACACATTACCTATGTTGTTTGTATTGATATTCGGTTTTTCTATTTCTTGCCTTCTAATATTACTGGGAAATTTAGTTTACAGTCAATGTCTATAGATGTAGAAACATGCGCCCTTATAAGTGTTATAAAACGATATGTGTAAAATAAAAGAAAACAGTTTCAAATTTCTGGTATAGAACGAAGTTTTCCATGGTTAGCACAATAGTATTGGTTTAACAGTAGTTAATTAAATTATAACATAGGTTTATTTCTTTTTAAGATAGGTCCAAATAATAATATTTTTTGGATATGAAATATTAACAAAATGGTGTTCATCTAAAACTGCTTGGTGAACCATTAAAAGGACTAACTAATACCGTCAGCTGTACAAATACTCACACGTGAACAATGAAGAATGTAAGTAGGTACGCCAAATCGCTTGAAACTCTCATACAGTAAAGCTTATAAATAAACAAACTTACTAATTTTTGTTTCATTCAAATAGACCCAGTAGTTTTGATTCTACGTACGTTTAAAATCTTGGTCAATAATATTAAAAGGCGCGGGCGCCCTCTTCCTGGAGTGACGTCATCGCTTAACAGCGGTGCGCGCCCTTATATGATTTGTAATTGAGTAAGGTCACAGGGCTATATCTTTTTAACCGTAATAAGAAACCAATTGAAATTTTCACAGAACACGTCTTAAAATTATAAATTGAACAATAAATCAAATCCCAAGAGGGGTCCCCGTACAAGAAGCATGAAAAAATACTATTTTTATTAGCATTTTTATATGGATTGAATTTTTATAATGGCTTCTTATTTTGATGCTATTTTAAGCTTAAATTGTAGTCTAATTAGCCCAGTCTATAACAACACAATAAAGGCAAACATCGCAAACCCGCATGTAACTACGATTTGCTTATAGGTTTTTAGGTCCATTGTGAGTATTTAACATCCAAGTTTGCAACCCCGAAAACCCTGTGCTACCACCATGGTGCTCGAAAAACTGAGAATTTTTAGCGCATGTTTCAGTTGTAAAAACCAGCCTTCCTACTTTGACGTAAGTTAGCATGATTTTTTTCCACCTTCGGTACCTGGTTACCTGCAAAACGGCCCCGCTTTCAGCTTAGCGAGTATCCATTCCTTTTTAAGTTTATGTTATACTAACGATCCTAAAAATTTCATCTTTCCTAAAATTACGTAAGTGACTGGGCTCTCACCCTATTATGGCAGTCCCATTTTTGGCACCTGTTTCAGTTTTTTTGAAAAAACTTCTCTAAGGAAGTATTTTCCAAGTATCTTTGTTTAAACTTTAATAAAGACAACTAAATTTGCTACAATTTGAGCGTAATTTGAACACTTTATGTTTATTGGTTGCGGAGAAACAGCAAGTCAAAGATGGGTAATTTTCGTCAAAAAGTGAAAATGTGTTGGTAGGGTTATTTCGAAGATACATACCAGCTGAAACAATGCTCCTAGGTAAAAGGAATTTGTAGAGAATTGAGTTAGCCTCAATTTAATACCAAAATGGTGCCTCTAGGCCTCATACTTTCATTCAAAATAAAAAATAGTAAAATATCGGATTTTGGCTGAATAATAAATACATACTACTGAAAACAAATGTGCAAAAATGTGCATTTTAGATTTATAATTATGGCTTCAAATAAACATAGGTACACTAAAGAAATGAACATACTTCCACGTTGTTTCGTTAACTGCGAAAATTTAAGGCAAATGTTTCGGTTATTTCAAAATAATTATATAAAGGAAGTGTTTTCGAGTGTCTTTGTTCCATATTTTAATAAAGCGTACTAAATTGGCTACAATTTAAGCCTAATTTGAGTACTGTAAGACTATTAGTTGCGGAGATACAGCAAGTCAAAGACTGACATTTTTTTTCAACAAAATGAAAATTTCGTGTTGGGGTCATTTTCCAAGTTACGTACTGGCTAAACTAATGGTCATAGAATAAAAGTTGAGATAAGAATTAGTGTACAATTTAACTAGCTTCAATTTAAGACGAAAGTAATACCTCTAGCTCTCATAGTTTTCTCAAAAATATAAAAACTATTAAAATATCTGATTTTGGTTAAAAGATAAAAACATTGTTCGGAATAATATATGTGTGGCGACCTAGCGACATCTAACGGCAACTTGTATCAACCAACTCGCTACCTCGCTAGCGCCACCAGCGTCAGACAGCGCAACTTAAGTGTTCTACAACGCGCTAACGAAGTTTCTCCAGTCAGATGACATATATACAACTTCCAACTTCATCCCAATGGACTTCGGTCCCCAGGCATAACACCCGCCTGGAGAGAGATCTCTCTATTGTCCTCTCTTCCTACATATGAATGTATTTCTTAAAGAAAACCAAAAAGTGTAAATTTGACATTTTAGATGTAACATATGGTTTCAAAAGAAATAAACGTAAACATAAAAAAACACAACATATATTTAAACTATAAAATAATACTATTAACACGGTCAAGCAAAAACAGTTTAGACTTTCGTCCTTTTGGAAGGACCAGGTCTCATCCAGTCTAGATGATTGCAGAGGAGTGGGGGAAGAGGGATCATGTTTTCTGGAGTGGAGGCGGGCCGGCTCATGGTGTTGGGTCGTCCATATCCTCGTCCTCCTCGTCCAGGACGATATGGATGGCGTTGTTGCAATTTCACCCATGGCAAAAGGAACATAGGTTAGAGCACCTGAGCCCAGCCTGTATGCAAGTGCACGACCCTAAACAACCTGTTTTTGCATTTGCAAGTCACCAATTTAAGCAGGGTCTGAGGAGCGGGCTCAGCGCACATTGCCCATCCTCGACTTGCTGTATCTCCGCAACCAATGGACATAGTGAGCTCAGGTTACGCTCAAATTGTAGCAAATTTAGTTATCTTTAATAAAGTAGAACCAAAGATTCTGAAAAACGCTTCCTTAGTGTATTTTTTCGAAATTTCGCAGCTTTTCGAGAACCATGAGGGTAGGTACCACGGGGTTTGCAAGGTTGCAAACTTGGGTATTAACTAGGTACTCTCAAGGGACTTAACAACATATAAAAAATCGTAGTTACATGCGCGTTTGCGATCTATGATGTCGTTGTAGACTGGGCTAAATTTTCATTGTTTACGAGTAAATAGCAATCTCAAGGAAAACTGCTACAAATATGTGACAAAACTGATTTTATCAACACGATGTTTTAAGCGGTCACCCATTCTGTTTTAGACTACGCTGCGCTTGTAGTTGCTTAACTTTGGAAGCCGAAGGACGGGTTCTATTTTTATGATAGCTTTTTATTTCAATGTCACATTAAGCTTAAATAATAATCTATACTGCATAGTTTACGACCTCCTTCTGAAGCAGTCGGGTAAAAAACAATTACACGATGTTTAAGCGGTGCTTAACTTTGGTGGTAGGCCTTTCTTTACAAATTTCGTGTTAATGTAGACTTAATATCGCTACCGTATAAAAGATCAAAGCAGTAAGTAGTTCCGATATTTCGTGTATTCATTTCATCGCTTTCAATTTCACGCGCGTGCGCTAGTCGCTCACTCGCGATTAGTATAAATAGGTACCTGCCTACATATAACACTCGCTTAGCTTGGTCTAGGCATTGCCAGTGGGTATCAAGCAGGTAGGGTTGATCTGTTTTTGAGCATTATTACTGTTATTTTTTTATTTACTGTGGTACTTGGCCAGAATGCCCAAGCAGATTAAAAAAACATTTTTTGGCGTTGGTGGTAGTGTTTATACACTTTGGTACAATACAGGACTTTCTTGACTTCCGCGGCTCCGACATTTTAAATCTGTTATGTTTACGCTGTATTACGAGACCGCGAAGTGAACTGCGTGAATCATAGGTACCGTAGCGTTATCGCCACAAATCGCGACGTTTCGCGTCAATTATCGCTCGTCTATTTCGTCCTTTCTAGTTACTTTACCTTTTTAGTTTTTGCTCACTGGCCATACGTTTCGGGCTAACATGGTTTCATTTCAAAAACATGTCATCATGTGTGTTTCATTTGGTTGTGAATGTCCAATTGTCATTTTTGTTCGGTGTCATAATTTTTTTGCCATTATTTGCGTTGCCTTCGAAATAGCTATGTGCTTTTTTAGCTGCTCTAAACATCCCCATTCCCTCTATGATATTCTCCCCTCTGAGATCCCCCGCCCTATAAACTTCTAATCCCTCCTGGCTCTTGTTTATACCCCCTTTGTATATACTCTTTGTGAATATATTAAGTATAATAACATTAAACTGTAGTATTAAGTTTTTAAGTAATATTCATATATATAAAATATAATAATTGTATGTTTCATAAGGTGATTCATCAGCATCCTTTTCTTAATTTTCCTGTCCTTTCCGTTTTATTCCATTTCTCCTTTACACTTGCTCTTCCACGGAACTCGTTCCTTAAGCAGAGTCTCCCTTACCAAACTTGACAAAAAGAAGAAGAAGAAATAAGCTGTATGTGATTATTTTATTCAACTAAATATATTACCATCCATAGCTTTTGCAGTTTGCTTTGTCGTCATTTTATTGAAAGATTTAAGTACTGGTAATTCCATTCATTCCTGCCTAGATGGAGCAAATCGATTAGTCAGTGAAGCCTATCATGAGATCGTTTACGGAATAGTCGGCGAATGCCGCATACCTATAATTTTTTCCGTCGCCGTTTTACGGGTAAGCCGCATGAGTTTGTATTTTCAGGTTTAAGCATCATGTTTGCTAAACTTTTCCCCCTCGCACCGCCTGTTGTTTGTCCTGTGTTGTTGAAAAAATATTTTATTTGCAGCTCCGCCTACGGGTTACTGAATTGATACCTATAACTTTGGCATTGCTTGTTGCCCATATCTTCTGATTGATGACTAAGGTCCGACCGAGATCTCGGTCTCGGTCTCGGTCTCGGCAAATCTCGGCCGAAAATCGTGCCAAGATCTCGGTCTCGGTCTCGGCCCAAAACGGCCGAGATTCTCGGCCATGGCCGAGACACAGCGGAAATCGATAAAAAAAATATGACGTGGTACAATGCCGAAAAATTGCTTTGTTTTGTCGTACAATAGTGTTCTTTTCAATTTTGTGTATTAAGATTGTTAAAATCATAATAAAACGACTTTTCCATTAATAACGGAGGTTTTTTTTTAAGTTAAAAAAACGCAAATATAGAAAAGATACCCCTTTTTCCGTGTCTCGGTATTTATTTTATTCTCGGTCTCGGCCTCGGTCGGACTATTGATGACACTGCATCGGGATACATACTAGACCCGTTGCCCGAGTCTCCAGTTTTACATACAACGGTGTACTTCATGCGACGGGATTTGCCCACTTGCACGCTTGACGCACTGTGTTGATTCCTTCTGCACGTCGTGCTACGCCGAGATCGTGGGGTTTTATCCAGCTATGTATAATTAACAGTGATCGGAAATAGGTGAGCTAATTTGCCTAAACTTGACGCATATTCATTCATGCGTGAGAGAGATGGGAATACATTATTGAATGAACATGCATCAAGTTTAGGCAAATTAGCTCACCTATTTCCGATCACTGATAATTAAGCACGTCTTACTTTACTTTAAGCACGTTCAGACACGTTCCTGTGATGGGGATCAGGTTAAGCTAAGGTTGCGACTGCTATTTTACCAATTTATTAACCTATGTTTTGATCGATTTCTATGGTTTATTGATGTATAGGTCTGGGGTTATTGGTGCATTATGGTTAATACAACAGCAACCGTAGTCTATCTGCAGTAATTTTGTTTTATACTGTGTTTTCAGCCCTAAATATTTAAAATTCTAAAGCTGGTCCGCGAGCCTTTCTGGAACGCATACCTACTGTTCATTTTGGTTATTTCTTTTGGCCCCAACTGATACGAGCAAGTCGTCCTTTCGGTGATTTTTAACATCGAAATCAACTTGTGATTGGATTCCCTTTAATCCTGTAGAATATGCCAGTTTAAATATAAAGACCTATATTATTTATTTCTCGTATATCGTGATGGGTAAATCTACTGTTTGTGTTCGACCTGGTGCAATTAACCCTTATTTTTCACGCTGATAATTTATAATCATCTGGTACTTTTATTATTACGTGTGTTATTTCGCGTTTTTTTATAATGTGTTTGTCAAGACATAAATAATATGTATTTTTTTTTCTGCATAACTTTAATATTACAATTTATAAAGTATACCGAACTATGTCGCGTTTCTGTGTTACTATTAATTTAATTATTGATTAATAAACATTAATTATCTTACGGTTTAATTGTTATTTAATACTAAATTCAATGTCTATCTTAGGCACAATCCTAAGACATAGGATTGTTACATCATTTTAACCAGCTGGAGCGCTACAGTACCTAATATTGTTGAATACCTACCGCTGCGGGCGTCTCGAGCTTGGTTTTTAATTTTTGGGATGTTTCACTTTAGCTATCAACCTACTTTTTGTACTAAAGTTTTGGTATTTTTATGTACAATAGAGGTACGGTGAACCCAAAATTAAAAGTGCTTGATTATTATTCTAATTTTATGTAACCAACTTATTTGACAAACATTACAAACGGAAAAGCCGGTCAGCAATAGACATTTAGTTTAGTTAAACTGTATGTACTCGTAATACAAAACAAAAGATAACCATAACTACGATAGTATCATCAAAACAAATTCGTAAAATTAGTACGACTTCCAAAGTTAAGCAACTCCAAGCGCAGCGTAGTCTAAAACAGGATGGGAGACCGAACAGCGTGTTGATAAAATCAGTTTTGTCACATATTTGTAGCAGTTTTACTTGAGATTGCTATTTAGTCGTAAACAATGAAAATTTGACTATAATGTAGGCTTAAAATAGCATCAAAATCAGAAGCCATTATAAAAATACAAACCGTGTAAAAATTGTATTTTCTCATGTTCCTTGTATGGGGACCCCTCTTGGGATTTGACTAATTGATCATTTTATATAGAAGCGATAGAGTTTATAATAAGACGTATTCTGTGAAAAATTTAATTGGTTACTTATTACGGTTAAAAATATATAGCCCTGTGAACTTACTCAATCATATAAGGGCGCTCACCGCAGTTAAGCGATGACGTCATCATCCGTGAGCGCTCGCCGCCGCCGGGTTTCGAGCGTCGCATACGAAGTTTAAAATTCAATATCTCAGAAACTATTTGACGTATCGAAATATTTTTTTTACTGCAATTTTTTGTTTGTAATGAAGAATACGACAAGCCAAATATCTAAACTGGCTGACATTCTCTAGGCCAGTGGGAAGACTTTTGATGAACCACTGTAGTGCCATCGTTTACTAAGTGGTTTTCTATGTGTTTGTTAAGTGGTTTTCTATGTGTTTGTTAAGTGGTTTTCTATGTGTTTGTTAAGTGGGTTTTCTTAAATATTGCGTACTAAACTCGATTTTACGGATAACAATAACTCACATGTATTTACACATACAGCTCTGCGCATTACGGGACATTTTACACGTGCGGTCTGTGGTAGGATTTACGATTTACGCAGCGAACGTATAATACATTGCGCCGTGCGCGTTAAATATAGTAGCATCCTGAGGAGGCTGTTGGGGCTGCCGAGGTTTTGTGGTGCGTCCGGCATGTTTGCTGAGGCGAGAGTAGACTATTTCTATGCCATTAAGAGAACGAGAATAGCTTCATTGCTGAAGCACGTACGTTGCAGCAGCAACAGCCTCCTGAGGGTGTTGGCGGAACGCCTCGACTGCCCTCTCACAATTACGGGTGACGGTGGTGATTGGAGCAGTTAAATAGTGCGTAAATGTTTAATGTTTGTTTATCTCATGAAGTTTACTACTAAAATAAAGTTTCCCTTGTTACTAACATAATATGGATCTCTCGGTCTGGAATAAATAATTTTTATTTCATTTTATTTATTTATTACTATAACTCACATGTATTTACATACACTGCTCTACGGATTACAATAACTCACTTGTATTTTCATACACAGTTCTACGCATTAAAATAATTCACTTATATTTACATATAAAACTCTACGCATTACAATAAATCACTTGTATTTACATATACGGCTCTACACTTTACATAACTCGCTTGTATTTACATACACATCTCTACGCACTACAATAACCCACTTTTATTTAAATAACATATACAATAACCCACTTGCATTTACATAATTATACAATAACCCACTTGTATTTACATACACAGCTCTACGCATTACAATAATTCACTTGTATTAACATACACAGCTCTACGCTTTACAATTACTCAATTGTATTTACATATACAGCTCTACGCATTTCAAGTATTACAACAACTCACATGTGTTTAAACTACTCCGTTGATCTTTAAAAACGCAAGCAATATAATACAAAGGTTCAAGTTTATACTATTAAGCAGCGTTAGACATTTTGTTACTAATTAAAAATGCTATTGTAAATCCAAATAGGCACTAAAAACAGCTAATAGTTGTACAGTGGCGTTGCGGTGCGCTGCACCAAAACTGAAGGCGTTACAATAATATTCTGGTATGCCATTATGAAACCATTATACAGTGTTAAATATTATAATGGTTTTAAGATGCCTATATAGAGCGTCAGGAAGTTGAGGAACTTTTAGAAGAGTTTACAAAGACCTTAAGTTCTACATAAGTTCATTGTGTTTGACCGTCGTATGTAGTGCACAATGTAAAGATTATATTAATGTATTCCCGTACATCAGTAAAAACGAAGATAGTCATTTGACCCTTCTTCACAGTAAAAGCACCTACACCGAACAGCTTGTTGTTGGAGAAAAGTAAGGCTCCCGAACCGATGGACACATGTTTTTCCAGGTCCTCGATACAAATGAACGAGCCCTCTATAATTGTAAAGTATAGTTCACAATCTAGTATCGCTCTGTTTTCGGTATCCGACTTTACGGTGTGTAAATGATTTCGACTGTAAATGTGGTCATAATCAATCATACCTAAAGACACGTATTTATATTGATCTTCGATTTCCTCCTTGCTCTTAGCTAGTATCGCCTTTTGGGGACCTATAATTTTTAATTTCAAATCTTTTTCACTGTCGTAGTAATCTAACTCTTTATCCACAAATTCGTAGTGGTTTTCTGTTTTAAAGATCATCATGTCATCACTGATGAACCATGTCCTGTCGATTTTCCTTTCTTGGGAGTAATATTCATCTTCTATATCCTCTGGAACTACTTTACTCCCGCATGCCAACTCCACGCGTTCCAATAAATATCCGTACAAGTTTCCCTCGTTATCAAGCCATTTGGCCTTATAGAAAAGAACGTAAAGTTTTTCTATTTGCTTTTCTTTGCGGTCATTACCAGCGATGCCAAGAAATGGAGTAAATGAAGTTAGAATGTGGTTACTATCTATAAATACTCCAGTCGCAATGATCTGATTTGAAATATTCCTACTTACGCGGTAGCCGTCTTCTTTGTGGATGGAGACTACCCGGCTCATATCGTCGTCGTGGTCGTAGATGGGTGCGTCGGTGTCACAGTACCGCATGAACGCAAAAGTCTGTCAACAAACGAAGACCATCATTACATCAGCAAACGTATTATCTGTAAAGAGAGAACCGGAATGCGCGTCACTCATCAACGCCCAGCCGAAACTACTGAAGCTAGAAACATGATAGGTACTTTAAGAGTACGTGTGTTTTTTGACGTAAGCAAGTAATAAGAACTGATAAAATATCCTACGTTGTGTAATTAAATTAATTTGGCCTTGAATTGAAACGTGTGATCGTCTAGTTTTTAAATTTGTCTAAGTTAGGACCCTCTACGTTGTGTAAAATAATATTATGAACAAGATAACCCTAAACCTATTTCAAAATAAACAAACTAGAAACCATAAATAAACAAAATATACCACAATCACGATAGTCATAAAATAATAACGATGGAGAGTTGTTAATTGGGTACGACTCACCGAGGATCTTCTCAGGTACCTGCTCAATCGGAATATAGCTGGAGTATCAACAACCCCTTGACTGCCTGCTCGTGAGGCCTCCGTGCACCGGAGTGCGTATACATCAGATATATAAATAATTATAAAATAGAGTAATTAGAAAATGATATAGAGTAATGTTCCCTACCTAACCGCTACCGAGAACGAGGTCGGCTACAGTGAGAACCTATTTGACCTTAGATTTAAACGAATAATTGAACAAGAAGTTAAAATCAAATTGGTCTTCGCTTTGGATGGGGATTGACCTCACTAAACCTACCTGCCACGCTATCTCGCTTCCTAAGTCCCTAATGAAATATATTTAAGCACGCTCATGCAGTTACGCTATTCGCTTATACTATGCACTTAAAGCTATGACTCTACGCGTCCCTAATCCGAATTACGCTACCGCGGTTTGTGACGACGACTGAGGTACGTTGTCGGAGTGGTCAAGATAGTCTGAATATCATTGAGATGAGTCTAACAATTACTGGGTGACCCCATAACATAAGTGTGTACACTGAAAAAAAAAAATTGGTCGCTTGTAACAAGATTGTGATTGTTGTGCATAAGCGTCTTGATTCCATACGAGCCTAACAAGACGATAGATACATCAACTAAGACGTTAGTTGAATCACTAAAGAAATTGCTGTAGTTAACTATCAGCTTTGGTTGATATAACTAATATCTTAGCTATTGTAATCATTTTTGTCAACTAAGTGAAAATCTCTCTTTGTTGGCTCTCATTTTTTTGAGTGTACTAACCAAACTTCACACTGGCCAGGGTGGCCGGGTCGTAGGGTCTACACCTCAGGGCCACTAGTATAAAGTTATAAACACCTAAATGACCGTGGTCTTGAGTGAGTACCTAGTGTCTGTGAAAAGGTGTGACGTAAACAGTGCGTTAACTAATGCAAGTTGTTGAATTTAAATGGTGGCAAGAAAGTGAGATGGCAAGAGATGTATTCCTAGTGCTTGCAGTGGGATTACACTTCCAGAGTCGCAAGGCTTTCAAGCCGCTATCTGGGCTGACCTCACGTGTGCTGCTTGTGAGTGTTCAAATTGAATACATGAACAGTTAACCACAACAATAGTTTTTTGTTATATACCTTAGCTCGTCACAAACATGGTACAAAAACTTACTTATAATGAAGCGTTATGACACACTCAATAAAACAGAGGTCAGGCAGATTAAAGAGAGTGAGTAAGGTAGACCTGCTCCTTTCTCTGTTTCATAAAGCCTGCGATAACAAAGCTTATTATTAATTAAGCAAGCAAGCATAGAAATATTATATTTATCTAATCTAATTTAGACACTACACATAATTCTTACACACATACTCTCTTTCACAATCTCTTTGTCGAATTAGCTGAGATTAAATGATACTTAATGAACCTTCCCTCTAATCCCTAGTTATCTAGACGACTTAAATAAAACTACTAACCCTACAAGTAATATTAAAGACACAAACTATAAGAATCCCTGCGCCCCTAATACTGAAAAGACATAAATTATCTAACACATAAAATCAAATCAAATATATAAAATAGATACAACCGTGTATAAACACTGACTCTAAATAACTATCTAGTAGTTAGCAATTACAGTTCACACACAATTACAGTCCTTTAAACGAATAGTCCATAATCACACAAACCCGGCTACAGCGAAGTAAAAAATCAACACTCTAATGAATTACTAAAATACCATAACTTGGAAATTTAGATCGAAATAGGAGATCCGATTCTGCTCGCACCGCGTGGTTGACTCTCCCTAGGTTTGTTACCAAATCTCGTTGTTACCTTTTAGACCCCTTCTCCCGAATCTAAATTTTCAACTTTCCCCTAAAAGTAGGCTTGGCTAAATACCACATTTGACCAATCGGTGATCAATACTCTTTCTACAATATTAACGCCCAGGCCCTATTGTCTTCGTCAAAATCATCAACATCTGTGCCTAAATTACTCTCTCACGATATTTTTCTTTGTTAAAATTTTTGTGAAACAGTTTACCCCGAGGAAGCAATAAATATGCGTTCCGATTTTCTTATTCCTAGTAAAACAAAGGGTCCGAAACCCATTTGCGCAACATGCTATTTTAGAAGAAATGATGTTCTTTGTTAATGCCGAAAACTACTGTCATAATAAAGTGTAACTTAACTCTTTATGGCCGCCTAGTAGATTCATAGAAAGCATTAAATGGTTCCGAAAGTGTAAAGACGTACGTTTTAGTTTTATTTTGTCGTCTTATAAAATACAGCCTTGGCCAAAAGTATTGAGCACCCATGCGTTTTTCATATAAAAGTCAAACTTTAAAATCTACTAATAATGTGCACATGTACAAACACATTTTATATTTTACATCTTTGCGTAATTTTGAAATTAGAAATAATACTTTATTTATAAGTTATAAAGGAAAAAGTGGGGTGCACAATACTTTTGGCCAAGGCTGTATTTTATGAGACGACAAAATAAAACTAAAACTTGTAATCGATCCTTATGTAACTGTACGTTGGTAAACTTTTGTTAAACTCCTAATATTGTTTCATCGCCGTCGTTGTCGCTCTCGTCAACGTCATCTTGGTCGCTGACGCTGTCATCGTCATCTTCGACTTCCTGATCAGCGACATTGCTTTGTGAAAAATATATCATTTTAAGTTAAAATGAATACCTATATAGGAATCCAAAGTATTTCTAAACTTTCTTGCGGTAGTCTACGTCAAACAGAACTCTATTAACATAATAGACAGAATTCATAGAGAATAATATATGAGACTTGAAATTGGTTATTACCTGATCTAGACACAGCTTCAAGTGTGGAGGGTATTCGGTCGCCTTTGAATGCTGATATTTATGAATTAAAATAAAGTTGTAAGACTGTATTTATGTTTTTTACTCGATGCAATTCATTAATTGTGATGTTAGAAATTCAGAAATTTTAACGTTTTACGTTTTGTTAGCTGTCAAATATCAATTAAGCTGCCTTCAAATGTCAAAACTCTTTCTTCACATGTGGATAAAAAGCGATTTTCTCAATAGATATCAAACAAACAAAAAGGGCTTTCCGAGCTAGTGAGGTGAAAAATATTAGGAACTAGTATTTCCCTTTATTCATAGTAATCTGACAGAGGGGCAGTTACCACATTTTCCTTCAAGTTTCGAGTATTCCATTGTTTTGCAGGAGTAATTTAATTCAATTGAATTATGTACGAAATTATGTAGTTGTGTACGAAACCAAGATGGACCAAATGAGTCTTAAAATCTAAAGCGGCCGCAGAAACAGTCTTAAAATAGGTATATGATTTGTTCAGAGGGCCTATTAACAGATGTATAAATTTGAAACGGTAACTCAACAATGTAAATTATTATCAAAATGGCCGGACTAAATCCGGTCTTAAATATGTGTTTGGCAACTTTCCATGGTCTTACTATTACGTATGGTAATCGAACAAAGCTGTACAACATGACAATAGAGAAACAATGCGGTAACCTAGAAATGTAAATAACTAACATATATGGAGATTTTAGACTTATCACTATTATGGTTACGGCGGGTTACGATCTTTAAGACTTCGCTTTTAGTATATAAAATGGCGAAATCTATAACAATTTCACAAAGACAAACGGTAACCTTTTTAGTAATTTGAATGTCCACGGGCTACAGGACTAGCAGAAGGAAGAAAATCATACAAAGTTGACTAGATCAGGCCGGCGGGCCAGACTCCCAGATTATTATCGCCCTGAGGCGGTCTCTGGGGGAGCGATGTGGCGGAGCCACTCATCAGGAAATACATCAAGTCATCTTATCACAATATACCTACGCGTTTGTATTCTCACCTTTCCGCCACAATCACAGACCTATACCTACCATTTTAAAAGAAGTTATTTTTTGCGTTTTGATGATCGCCGATGATCGTGCCGATTATAGACGATCAGACCATCAACGATAATCGCTGATAGTGTAGAGGAGCCAAGAAAAAAGACGAGGTGAAACTAAATTGGTGTTTATAACACACCGTGGGCGAGCATGAGCGGCCCAGTGCGATGTCAGATCCGATGTGTCATTGTGTGTCCGCTGGCATAAGAATAAATACATACAGTAGGTACAAACCAAACGGACGAGTCGGGTCATACAAGCAGATAGAGCAAGAACTATAAGCTTATAGTTCTTGCCCTAGGGCAATAAACGCCGGCGACTGTTATTTATGTATACTCAATACTCAATACTTTATTGCAATCATAATGTTTACAAAGACACATGGTTTAGTTTTAAATCTAGTTTAAGTTTTGTATTATTGTTTTTTATTAATAATTGTAACATATTCTGCTTTACTTTTCATTAAATTGTCAAGACTTACCAAGTTTCTAATTATTACAAATAAAATATAGTACATTGTTGCAGAGGATAGCAGCAGCAGTACGCGATTTTTGGACTAGTTATATAGAGGGCCCTGTAGTGTACGAGTCCATGAATTGCACTTTCTACCGAGGCAGACATAGTGCTTTTCACAACTACTGAGAGGAAATAAAATAAAAAATCATATTCAAAACTCAAAATTTAATTCATGTTAATGTGACATCACCGCCAATTTTACCATAGATAACTTTTTTTAAATCTGGACCCCTATTCTCGTGGCACTCGAGACTAATAAACTAACATGCGAGATGAAGATGTCAACTCCACATAAAATTGTATTTGTTTCGCCATATCTCCCATGTAATTTCATCTCTAGTGGTTCGAGATTAGGGGCCAAGTTTGAATTACATTTTTAAAAAAAGCAGTGACATAGTTTTTAGTCTATGTATCTTTTAACAAAAATACACCTAATATTTTACTTCACAAAATGGTATGTTCTGATTGGTCGATATCAATTTTTCATTTTACAGAAAAATTGATTGATTGATTTTCATTGGTACTTAAAGTTGGACAACAATGTTCTCGACCAATCAGCAAATACGCCGACAAAAACATTCTTGGTCTGTCCTTATAAGTGACGTTTTGTGACCCCAAACAAGACCATCTATGGCCATATTTCCAAGCAGTGTTGTGAAAAATACATTTTATCTCGTTACGTTGTTTTCATAGTTACCTCAGTAGTATATTATTGGGCGTTTCAAAACACATTTCATGTGTTTCGTGTTTTGAAACTCCCAATCGGTTTTGAGGTGTTCTGAAACTCCCAATCGGTTTTGAGGTGTTCTGAAACTCTCAATCGGTTTTGAGGTGTTCTGAAACTCTCAATCGGTTTTGAGGTGTTTTGAAACTCTCAATCGGTTTTGAGGTGTTCTGAAACTCTCAATCGGTTTTGAGGTGTTTTGAAACGCTCAATCGGTTTCTCTGAAACTCATAGCAGTTATTTTATTAAGTTGTAATTGATTCGAAACGCCTTTGCGTTCTTTGATATATTTGGTTCATAACGTTCAATCGGGTTTACGTGTCGCCTCACGATGTGCCCGTAACACATCATACAAAATTGAATGCGTTTTCACCATGCTAAGTCGTAACTTACTTTACATTTGTATTATTAAGTAAAATAACAAAAGCTTAACACAACACACACACTAAGTTGATCAGGCTCAGCATGTATGCAAGGGTCCAGGACCCTCATAGCGCACCGCACCGCTACGGACGGACTTGGTTTGCTAAGGTGTTTTCACAACTTGCTGCGAAGGTGATCAATCTCCACAACAAGGACGAGCCACCCGGGATGCTATAGGTTCCCAGTGGTCTTATGGCTGCATTTTACATGAAGGTGGATTTGGGGGCCTTCCACCAAGGCGTGGGTCATCTGTACCTACCACCGCATAGGCACAGAATCTCCTCAAGTTCAAGGATAACAAATTCAGCGGTTAGTAGCAAGGGTGATCAGGCCGAGCCACAGGTTGCTGGTGCACCCTACCATTCCGCCGGTCGGTCACGGAAGGTGGGAGCACGTCGGTTACATATTTTGTGTTTTATTTATATCAACCAAGTATAAAAACTTCGTTAGCGCGATGTAGACCTGAGCCTGCGATTGGTTAGTTTCTGTGACGTAGTTGTGACGCTAAACATACAATTATCAATGGCAAAAAGTTACTTGAAATTTAAATAAGTTATTACTCTACAAATTACTCAACCTGATTTTGTTTCTTTAACTGTACAAGTAAAGTTTACAATCAGTTGAAGTGTCATTTGATATGTTGCCTTAATAAATTTTTGCATATTCACAATTTGCTTATCTATCACTATGCGACACGGCTATTAAATAATTAATTGTTTTGATGAAGACGACAAAATAATGTACTTAAGCAGTGTTTACATGGTACACAAAATATAATTATAATGGTTTTGAATAGAAAGAAACAATTTGTTTAAAAAAAAAAATGTTTATTTTAAACAAATTAAGATAACAATATCAAAATGTATGTATGTAAACTCTTTATTGCACATAAACAATTACAAGACAATAATTGTAGTAATTTTATGGTTTTGAATAATATCGAGAATCAAAAGTTGCATAACGAAATTTATTAAAAAATTGATTATTTTAAATGTAGTATATATGTATGTAAACTCTTTATAGCACATAAACAATTACAAGACATAATAATTATACTTAGTAATTTTGTTCAAGGTAAGTATTAAAATATGAACTTAATAAAATCTAATAGCTAACGTCACTTAGTCTTTTCACAATTCGGCTAACTAACTCTTCCGTAGCACTTAACAATTCATCGTAGTTATCTTGGACGACATACTGCACCGTCGTCGTCAAATCCTCACCTTGTTTCGACTCGAGGTTCGCAATAGTAATCTTTATTACTTGCTTCCCCTTGTTAGCTTTTCTAATTACATGCGAGTTTAACCCAATATCTGATGTTCGAGTCCTTCTTTGCAGTGTTTTCTTCTTCAATGTTCGTTTTGATTTTTTCGGAGAATTTGCTAAAGATGTATCCTGATTTTGATTTATACATCTTTCCTGGTACTTCAAATAGGAATCCATGTCTTGGCAATAGGAAAATGGTTCGTCGAATGATGCAATAGTCTGAGATGAAAAAAGTGGGAACTGTTCATCGATTTCTTTCACGCAGTCAATGGGTTGAGAACTCGTCATACTCTGCAAAATAAATGAATAGAATTAGATTTATAACTACCTAACCATTTTTTATTTTTTTTTTTTTATTAAAAAGTAGTACATAATTGAGATAGCTGTACTTACTTATTTTGTAGATACAGGAACTGAAATTAAACTACGCCTGTCTAAATTGACGTTCAAAGAAGAACTACACTTATTTTTTAGATACAGGAAATGAAATAAAACTGCGACCGTCTAAATTGACGTTCAAAAAAGAACTAAAATACGAGTATTAAATTGTTGCAGTAACATTTTTCCTATGCTAAATAAGTACACACTTCAAATACAAGTTTAAACAAGTCTTAATTCATGCAGTGTAAAATGAGCCTTAGCGAAGTTCGCGACTACTTTGTAAAACGGCGGCTTCTTTGATTGCAACATAATTAACATGATACTTTTGTTTGTTACACATTTGCTTATTTTGCAAATTGACGCCTGAGGTATTAAACCTTTATAAAAACCATTATTGTTCGTATTTTGTAGTAGCACTGTTAATACAAATCGAGTGTAATAAATATTGAAATGTTGAGAACTTCTGTATTGTGGTGTAGGTACCGATAAATTTATTTTTTATGTTGTAACGCATAACTTTATTAGACACCGTTGCAGTCAATCGTTCTACAGTGAATCAATCATCTTTACTCTACCTACACTGCACTAAAACAATGTTCGTAAGTTTTTAATACATTTAATTACATTGTTATTAACTTTTTTTACACAATATTAATGTTATACTTTGTTTGCAGGTCTGATACGGAATACTGTCAAGTTGAGCTCTCCAAAAAGACTCCCTCAAAAAAGAAAATCGCGCTTCCTGAATCTGAGGACGAAGTTTCTATACCGCGGTAATTATATTTTAAACAAGTATAATGATATTAAAATCTTCTAATGTGTTTTATAAAACGTATAATTTGTTTTTTATAGGTCTAAGAAGCTTAAACTCTCCAAAAAGGCTCCCTCAAAAAAGAAAATCTCGCTGCCTGAATCTGAGGACGAAGTCTCTACACCTCGGTAATTATATTTTAAACAAATGAAACATTGAAACCTTCTAATGTGCTTTTAAAAATGTAAAATTAATTTTTTATAGGTCTAAGAAGTTGAAATTATCGAAAACCCTGCTTCCCGAATCTGAAGAAGAGGTTCCAACTTCATGGTGAGTAATTAAATTACCGTTTTTGAAACTGAATTAAAATAATTAGCTCAGTATGTACCTACCTATGTTCGTATTATTAATTTTTGGTTTCGATTTACAGCACAAAAAAGTTGTCGCAGACGTGTCAACAAAAATATCCGCCTGCAGGCTGGAAAATTGACTCCGATAGCGAAGACGAAGACTTGCGTGTTCAGCAAAAGGAAACGGTGTTCCCGTCTGTTTTGATACGGCAAGTTCCTGGCGGCAGGGTGCGGCGAACTGCACAATTGTCTGGTAATCTTTTTATTGAGTTAAAATTGTATAATGTTGCTGACATAAAAACTGTTGCGGTAGAAGATCGATGGAAGAAGGCTTTAATTAACTTAAAACTTCAGGTAGATGCGGATTCGCAAGAGGTATCAAATATTAATAAAGTTTTAAAATTAAGTAAGGAGCACTTCATCGATGATGGAGTGTTCTATCGCGATTTAAAATAATTAGAATTGATGTGATAGGTACCTTTGTTTGTAATATTCACCGTAATTTTTCTTTTTAAAAATGAGTCTTAACTCAATATTTTGTTCTGTTTGCGAAACATCTGTTGCAAGTCGAGCTTTTTCTGCCCATTTACGAAGTACCGTGCATAAAAATAATATATCTATAGATAACGGTGATGGTGTTGAAAAAATAGCTAGCGCCTTTCGAAGTAGGATAGCGTCTTACCGCGTGCGAGGACACGAAGACTGCCCAGAGCAAACTAGTCCTCCTGCCGAGTTTTTACACAGTGTTCGCGCCCGCGTTCGAAAAATTTTAGATGCAAGACAATCAGTCTTTAAGAGTGTTAAAGTTAACTTTGAATTATTTGCAGAATTTTCTTTACTTAAAAACGATACATGCGACGTTAAGTCTTTTGCGACTCAAAATATAGTGATACATCAGACTTATGATTTCAATGAAATATTTTCAAATCTTTTACACTCTATTTGTCGAAAAATTGATGAATTTCAAGACAGGGATAGTGGTTGGGCTTTTATGCGCAATTTATACCTAGAGGTAAACATCAGTAAATACAACCCACTGCGAGCATCGAGATTCATAGATTTGCCTAAAAATATTAAACTTAAGCGTGCGTGCATCAATATTCAAAATAAAGATAATTTTTGCTTTTTGTGGTGTGTGATGGCTGCACTATTCCCCGCTAAAAGTAATGCTCATAGGGTATCTTCATACCCTCATTATGAAGGTGTTCTAAATAGCGCGGACATGACCTTTCCTGTAGGATTATCTGACATCAAAATATTCGAAAAAAACAATCAGAATATAAGTATTAATGTGTATGCACTCAAAAATAAAACTGAAATTGTAGGCCCGCTTTATAAAACCGCATGTCGGAAACAACATCATATTAACCTATTAATGTTAGAAAACGGGCGTCAAACACATTATTGCCTAATAAAAAATTTAAGTCGTCTGCTTAAACTTCAATTAACAAAACATAACGGACAAATATTTTTTTGTGATGAATGTATGATATTTTTTAATAGTGAAAATAAATTAAATGCTCACGTATGCGGGGGCGTTAAGACAATTTTACCTGAACGGGGTGCGCAAATTGAATTTAAAAATTTTGAACGAATGCAAGATATGCCTTTCATAATTTATGCAGACTTTGAATCATTATTGCAGTCAAATACAGACGAAACGCTTAGTTCAAAATGTACTACAACATTACAGGAGCACGTGCCAGCTGCATTTGCGTACTACATTGTTTGTTCATACAATAGCTCGCTAAACAAATTCGTTTCTTATCGTGGAAAAGACTGCGTAGATAAATTTCTCGAATATTTGCAAATAGATGTATGTAGAATTCATAAAATATATTCTAACCAAAAGACAATATCTATTACAAAGGAAGAAGATAATGATTTTTTAAATTCTCAGTATTGTTTTCTTTGTCGCAAGTTATTGCTTGGCGACTCCGTGAGAGATCATTGTCATTTAACGGGACGCTATAGGGGGGCAGCCCATTCTTATTGTAATATTCGATACCGCTTACCATCATTTGTGCCAGTATTTTTTCACAACTTATCTGGATACGACAGTCATTTGTTTATACGTCAGTTGGGCGAACTTCCTGGTCAAATCAAAGTTATTGCAAAAAACAAAGAAAATTACATATCATTCACGAAATTTTTCATTACAGATCAAAACGGATATATGCCTGTTCGTTTTGTAGATTCATTCAAATTTTTATCAGCAAGTTTGGAAGAACTTGTAAGCACCTTAAATAAAGAAGATTTTATTCACCTCTGTCATTTCTTTCCTATAAAACAGCATTTTGATCTATTGAAACGAAAGGGTGTCTATCCATACGAGTATATGACTAGTTGGAGTCGCTATAAAGAGCAATGTTTACCGCAGCAACATTATTTTTACAACTCAATAAAAAATGACAGTATTTCAAAATATGACTATGAGCATGCGCAACTTGTATGGAAATCTTTCGATGTAAAGAGTTTAGGAGAATACACTGACCTGTATCTTAAATCAGATGTATTATTACTAGCTGACATATTTGAAAAGTTTCGTCAAACTTGTAAAATTAATTATAGATTAGATCCTGCTTTTTACCTAACCGCCCCAAGTTTAAGTTTTGATGCTATGTTACTCATAACTGATGTGAAGTTACAACTCATTGATGACCTTGAAATAATTAGAATGATTCAGAAGGGTATTCGTGGAGGTGTATGTTTATGTTCTACTCGGTATGCAAAGGCAAATAATAAATACATGCCGAATTTTGATTCCAGTAATCCATATAGTTTCTTATTGTACATAGACTGTAATAATCTATACGGTTATGCAATGTGTGGTTTTTTACCTTATGCTGATTTCAAATTCTTACCACAGCATGCAATTAATGAACTTGATATTCTAAAAATCTCTGATAATTCGGATTATGGTTATATTTTGGAAGTGGATTTAGAATATCCAGAACATTTGCATGACTTGCATAATGACATTCCATTCTGTCCTCAAAAATTCACACCTCCTGGTTCGAAGCAACCTAAACTTATCCCAAATTTATATGATAAATATGAATATGTCATCCATTACATGCATTTAAAAATATGTCTTAAACACGGTTTGATATTAAAAAGAATACATAGAGTAATCAAGTTTAAACAAGGTCCATTTTTGAAGCAATATATAGACTTAAACACGCAGTTAAGACAGAAAGCTAAATCCGTGTTTGAGCAAAATTCATGCAAACTATTTAACAATGCTATATTTGGAAAAACGTTGGAGGACCCCGAAAAAAGGTTAAATGTCATGTTAGTTAATGCATGGCGAGACACTACAAATAAAACAAAAAAGAAATATACAGCTGAGCAGCTAACAGGGAGACCCAATTTTCATAGTTCAACCATTTTTACTGAAAATTTTGTTGCCATACAAATGAAGCCAGAATCGATAACTCTCGATCGACCAATTTACATTGGATTTACTGTTTTGGAAATATCGAAAACTCATATGTACGATTTTCACTATTCTGTTATGAAACCATTTTATACATCTAATCTGAGTTTGTGTTATACTGATACAGATTCCTTTCTGTATTCCATAAATACAGAAGATTTATATGCAGATTTAAAACTAAAATTTCACCACTATTTTGATACTAGTAATTACTCAGACAGTAACGTATTTGGTATAACTCGTCAACATAAAAAAGTACCAGGTTTGTTTAAGGACGAACTTGGTGGAGAAATAATAAACGAATTTGTAGGTCTTAGGTCTAAATTGTATTGTATAAAAACTGAAAACAATCAAATTAAAAAGGCTAAGGGCACAAAAAAACATGTATTGCGAGGTGTGGATTTTGAGGAGTATAAAAAAGTACTTTTAAATAAAGAGCGGATAAGAAAGAGGAATATTGTATTTAAATCACTAAAACATGTTATTTTTACACAGTCTTTAAATAAAGTAGCATTGTCGTCAAATGATGACAAACGCGTTATACTAAAGAATCAAACCTCGACGTTATCTTGGGGTCATCAATCTTTGTTTTAATGTAAACAAGTTAGATTTAAGGTGTAATATTGTAAATAAAGGTGATCATTACTGAATAAACGTTGTTTTTTAACAATCTTGTTTTATTTTACTTCGTGTATCATAATCATAATATTCGCACGTTAAATATATCAATGTCACTATTGAAATGTTTGATTAAGTATGAAATTTATTTAGTCGTCACGTCACTGTTAGATTTAACGTACGAATATATATGTGTTTGCAATAGGTCCTAAAATAAAAATGCAATGATTTAATAGCAATTATTTATTTATTTATTTATTTTCTACAGAATATGATAAATTATTTTCAGAATACCATTTTTTAATACATATTACATTTTTTAACGCACATGTTTTTTTATGAATCATACAATTATATGTACTGAGATCTTTACAATATTTTTGATGCATAGATTGAAAATTAGGCAAACCTTTTTCTCCTAAATCTATTACTGTACAATTAGAACACAATTCTATTACCCATTTAACTTTTTCTAATCCTTTTACATATATTTTCTTATTTTCTAAGTAACCATGAATCATTCTTTTAAATTCTCTATAGTCAACATATCCTTCACGCCATAAAATTCCGAGGTTTTTCTCAATCCAGTTCACCTGACGTTTTTCATTTTCCGATAAAGTAGAAAATGCATATGGGGGTTTTATTGAAAATATTTGCGTGTATTCATCTGTACTGTATGCAAATTCCTTAACAATAAATTCATTTTTATACGATTTAAATCCCTGAAGATCCACGAACAAACGGTCAGTCATCATGATATTTTCTTTGTAATGTTGCTTAACGGTTTGTATTCTACAATACTATCATTCAGAATTAGACAGTACGCCGCAGTATTATCGGGAATATCCTGTTCACACTCTAATTCTAGCCGTACATCTATGGCACCTGTTTTTAAGGTTTCGTTTTGATGAGAACAGTCGAGGACGAAGAGAGGGGCTTTCTCTTTAAATTTTTGCGGACTTAACAACGGTGCTTGACTACGTCTATAATAAGACTGTTGAAATTTAGCGTACTGTTCGTATAATAAAGCGTACTTTTCGTCTCCAAAACTTACATTTAAACTTTCATATGGAAAATAGTTTGAGTTCAAAAAAACTTTGACGTCTCTCAAATGACAATGATCAAAGCATGTTATATCTTTGTTAATCATATTTTTTCGGTCCGTTTTTAATCCAATTATAACGAATCGTGGCTTTTCAATTTGAGATGAAGTTTTGATTGACCAAGAATGTTTAGAGGTTTTAGGCAAAAGCGGATACTCATAAAGATCCCAGTTCCTAAATGCTATTTGAATAGCGCGATCTTTTTCTAAATGTTTTAATAAAGTTAATCTTTCCCGATCAGAAACTTTAATATGAGGCATACGCCATACTATTTTAGATATAGTAATGTTGTCTATGTATTCATTTGTATTTAATATTACGCTATTTAAATTACTATTGGATCGTAAAAGAATAAGTTCATGTTTGCAATTAATAATTATTTTATTATAATCCTCTGCGAAACCAAGAATTTTATTTAAAGGCACAGATACAGAAAATGATCCATTGGTAATTTTTGTGCCATCAACGTCCCAGCCCCATAATTTTGACATCGAAGATTCGAGTTCATTCATAGATATAAGAGATTTCATAGTAGTCGTAACCCCGGCGTTTTTTATTTTATCTATTTCTATCCCATTCAGTTCATATCGAATATCTTGAAACATATGTAGTATAGGGTTATTAGTAAACAGAACACTGTTCACCTGCGCTTTTGTTTCTCTATTGATTACTTTAATAGTACCCTCTATGTATAAAGTACTCGCTGATGGTAATACGTAAAGATCTTGTTGATTAATAGGTATACGGATTTCATCGTTTAAATTAAAACTGGTTACGTACGGTTTATATGAATGATATTCGAAACTTTCAATCGTGTTATCATAGCTCAATGGATCTATTAAGCTTAGTATACTCATTTTAACAAGCCTATGTTTTTTAAAAATTGTTTATTATCTTTCGTTAGCTTTGTAAATTGCTCTATAGGTCTTCTTTTCTTGATAGCACAGTGATTACTAATACGTTTATCGTGCGAGACTTTGCTTTTATTGAAATCTATCATTTTTCCGAAGATGTAAATATATTTGAATCTCTTCACCTCGTAAATTAAGTAAATTATTATTTGCGTCTAATATTCTTATTTTAAGTGAGCTTAAGCTTTTTTGGGTAACCGGGAAATAGATAACGTTTTTCGGTGTTTCTATAATCCTATATCCTGGAGGCACATTCGGAACAAACTCATGAATAATGTGGCTTGGTCTTCCGTTTACAAATGATCCGCTCACTATGTCACATTCAACTCGCACTATAGTTGTAGACAGAATGGAGACAGGAAAGGGGGACTCTGTTAATATATTAGCTTGTACAGTTTCTTCACCGAAACCTAGTAACTTGCCAATCGAATTTTCTTTATTAAAGTATACATTTTTAGAACATACTATCGAAGTCTTTAAGGTATTATTATTACACGTCAGTGAAAATGTGCATCCTTGCAGATGTCTTTTGAAGTAATCGTCAAGGTCTTGAAGTTCGTATGACCCTTCAGGAATTTGTACTACTTCGTTTTTACCATAATAAAATTTATTGTTTCTGTAGTCTATATTAGGTATAGAGTTAAAAGTTGACATGTATAGCAACCCACATTCATATTCACCATCTAGTTGAAGAGCTGGTGAATGATTCGTAACCAGGGTAGAAGAGGTTCCAGTTATAGACAAAGTGAAAGACATCGTGTGAATGATAAGGTTTTTATTGCACAGAGACATTTAAACGGTCGCTCCAAAATTGTTTTAAATATTTCAAACATAAATGTCCGCAATTTACAGTGTCAAAATTTTGATAAGTGTTGTAGTTATATGAAATTTCATGATTTTTTAAATACCTTATTAATTCTAACGGTGGTTGAAGATCACCATAACTATTAAAATATTCACAATAATTATTATCTTTAACATAGGCTACCCAGTGAGTCCCCTGGTTTTTAGAACTGTCTAAATTAACGATTGCACATTCTACTCTGTTAGGTCGCTTTGGCAAATTATCTCTCATATAAACACCACGAAAATGAGGAATATCTGTTGAGTATTTTAAAAGATCTATATTAGTGAGAGCTCGTCTAGGTAACCTTTTATTTAGTTTTTTGAACTTTTTAAACACAATCCTTTGCCGTTCTTATACGGTTTTATATGTAAACCTTTTCCTAATGCAATAGATTCCATCATTTTGTTATGGCGTTCTGATTCGGTTAAGTTTTTCTTTGCAGCTTTGTAATCAGCAACAGCTTTTGCGATTCCAGCAGCTCCTCCTGCTAACGAGCCTAACGCGGAAAGTCCAGCAAAAATAGGTATCAGTGGTAAAATACCTCCAGTTTTTGGGATCGGTATTAAGCGAGGAACTCGTAATTTACTCGTATTGTTATTACGGAATACTTTAATTGCAGCTGCGAAAGCTTGGCTAATTGCAGTGCCTTTATTTTTAGATTTGTTTTTCTTTAATTCAGCACGTATTTTAGATGTAAACTGTTTAAATGTTTTTATCCCCGCACCGATTTTTATTTTAGATTTCATTAGTTTGCTAACTAACCATGATGCAAGTTTTTCGCCCTTTCCAGCGTTTTTCGAGTTTAATCTTTGTTTAGCCATTTTATAAAGTTCTAAATCTGCACGGTGTCGGTCATCTAGATTAGAATGTTTATCGTAAGCAATGTCGTGCTGCATACACGCTTCGTCCAACTCATTAATTCCCTTATCACCCCTTAGCAACCGTTTGTGCAATTTTGTACCTGGTCCACAATAATTATACCCAGGTAAGTGCAGCTCAAATGGTAAGTGATTAATAGCACTGTTTAAAAGTCCTCTCCCTTTCATATCCAATATAATAATGACAATTTTGAATACAATAAAGTTAATAAATATACTCATACAATGGCATTTCTATCAATCCAGCTATTTTCGCTATCATTAAGCCCTAACCACTTTACATACAATTTTTCTCCCCTCTTTTTGATCACCTTTTCTATGAGGTAAACATCAGGATGCTTTGTTTTCTGAAGTTCTTGTTCGTAAAATGAACCGAGTATTGTATTTTTTCGTTGATCTTCAATAAGGTAAGTAACTGGACGAGTGTGATTTACATGTTTAATAGTAAATATTTCTGTCGACCAATTCGGTGTATAACCTTTATGAAAAGCACTTTTATACTTGCTTATGCGTACATGATCTCCTATATTAAATTTATTTGATTCATAACCTAGATTGGATTGCGCGTTTTCGATGTTTGTCTTTACTTTGGACTCATTATCAAAATTAACATCAAAAGGTTTAAATTTTGTTGTATGATGCATAGTTTGATTATAGGATTTAACTATATCATTCAAAGGTTTTCCAACCCATTTATAATTTCCAATGAAACTAAAATATTTGTATAGTTTATTTTTGAGCGTTTTTATTAACCTTTCAACAATAGATGCTTTTTTAATTGAATACGTGGAATAATGATTTATTTTTAAAAAATGTACATAACGACCAAATTCATTATTATAAAACTCTTTCCCTAAGTCTGTCTGTAAGTTTATCGGTACTCGTTTTGATGATTTAATAATTTGTTCGAAAGAATTTTTAACTTCTATTTTCGTTTTAGATTTTGTTGGAATACACCACGCATACTTTGAAAAGGCGTCAATTACAACCAAAATGTATTTATATCCTCTATTTATCTTATGTAAATTTTGTAAGTCAATCAAATCTGCTTGCCACAAATCATCAATTCCTTTTAATATAACTGCTCGTCGCTTAAAGTTTTTTCGAGCTGATCTGTGTATCTCGTTCACGACTTGCTGCTTTGCCATTGTTTAATTTGTTGAAAATATCGTCTATTTCCCTTTTTGAATAAAAGTTCAATTTCAACTGATTTGCCAACTGATGAATTTGAGAATTTATGTCATCAAACATAGAATCTAGATACTTCTTCTGATAAAGGTTCTGAACGAGCTGATCGACGTACTGCTTATTAACTGCATCATCAGGTGACAATGGATGTGCAAGTCCCTTTAATCTTAATGATTGTAAATCGAAATGTCCATCATCTGATCGGAGCAAAGCATTATTTTTAAGTTCAGAAACTTCAGATACACGCAGGCGTTTATGAAGATGATGACCGAATTTGTCTATATTCATTTTATGTTCTATTTGCACGTCAAAAGTTCTGCCTCGACTAACGATAATAGTAAAGTAACTGTTTTATATATTGACATTGTTAACTAATCCTGCTTCTTGCAGTTCTTCAATAACAGATATGATTTCATTATCCAATCCTGTATTACCAGCTTCACGAGAAGCTATAAGCAATTTTAATCTTTCAACTAATTCGTTTGGGTTATCCCAATATACATATGATACATCGGTTTTAACTTTTTTCATGGTCGATAATCCTTCACCACTTATTAAACGTTCTTTAGCTAATTTAAAAAGCGGTCTTATTACGTATAAATATTTCATGCCTTTGTTGCTTTTAATTGGT
This sequence comes from Acleris literana, assembly GCA_946894065.1. Lineage (NCBI taxonomy): Eukaryota > Metazoa > Arthropoda > Insecta > Lepidoptera > Tortricidae > Acleris > Acleris literana. The sequence goes on along the minus strand of OX335688.1, from coordinate 4,126,151 downwards.
TTATTAGGATTAAAATCTCTTCTATGTGCATTAGTTTCTAATAATAAGATTTTATAATTGCGTTTATCATCCTCAGTTACAATATTTAAATCCGGTACTTTCTTATATAGCAATTCGTTTAAACCTGGCGTTAAATAGTAAGTATGGGCATTTACTTTTAATTTTTTATCATGTGTTGTGTATACCGGACAGGATCCCAACATTAGCTTGTCCCGTTCCGTTCGAACACCAAAAGGTATATTTAAGTTGGTAATATAATTCTTTTGAAATTTAGGATCATCACGAGGAGATGCGAAAGAATCTGTCGTCTTAAATGAAATATCATTTATTGAATCCTGATCATTAGTTTGTTCACTTTCCACTCCATCGCTTACATCACTTTCATCGTTGTTTGATGTGTTATCCTCTTGATCTTCATTATCAAGACTCGATTGAGAAGATTTCCTCACAACCGTATAATCATGAATAGATTGCCTCTTTTCTTCACTAGGACTCAATTTTAATCTTTTTACTGACTTTCCCCATCGAAATCCGTCATTTAAATCATCATCATTAGTATTTAAGTAATTATTCTCATTTTTAACTTTAACTATTTCATTAAGTGGTTCTGTTATTGGTTTCAATACTGATTCCAACATCATATCATTATCAGTTTTCATATTACGAATCAGACTAACTTTCTTTTTAACGGCTTCGACAGATTTAAGTACTTTTTCTTTCAAATTTTTCTCGTCATTGATTTTAAGATTCATGTCTGATCTTGATGGTTTTCTATGAAGCAATAAATGTTTCATAATAATGCATCATGTATTATAGTTAATCCATAATGATAAATGTGTCAAAACCCATTCTATAACATCCTGAATTACGAGTAGAATCTTTATTTATAACCAAGTAACTATATGGCAGTTTCCATACTTCAGCACACATTTCTCGAAACTGTGACCAAGACATATCGCTTCCAACGTGCTCATCATAAACATGACGTAAATTAACATCATCTTGCTTAAATAGAATTATTAAGTTAGCATTATCTCTTATTAATTGTTTAGGTATTTTACTATAAGTTTGATTAAGGTAGAAGCTATCAATATTTTTATGACGTCCCATTGCAAAGTAATCCCTTATGTTGTTTTGATTTTCACATGCAACATCATCAAATATAATAATTGAGTTAATGTTAGCTTCATGTGGACTTAGTACTTCATCATTCTCACTATATTTTTTAAATTCGACTGATGGAACCAACATTAGTATTTTTTCTAAATACTGATACATAGGTTGGAAGAGAGTTTTAGAATAAAGATAAAGGTTTTGAAATCGTAGCCCCCGTTCATGCAGCAGAAGACCGACCATTAAATTAGTTTTACCACAGTTAGAAGGACCACAAATGATACTTCGAATTGTGTTCGGTAAAAGCTCTCCATGACGTGAATTGCGATCGTGGCGAACTGGACAAACGACTTCTAATTGCAAGTTTTGAAGTTGTTTCACAAACTTCATATTTCCAAATATAAAAACAATATTACTACCTACGTGTTGTAAGCATGAAATGTCTGTACCCAATGAGAGTAGACCTTCAAGATATTGAGTAGTTATATGTGAATATGTTCAGGTTTTTTAAAACTGTATGAACTTCTTAACCGATTGAGCATTTCAAAACACCTCAAAACCGATTGAGAGTTTCAGAACACCTCAAAACCGATTGGGAGTTTCAGAACACCTCAAAACCGATTGGGAGTTTCAAAACACCTCAAAACCGATTGGGAGTTTCAAAACACGAAACACATGAAATGTGTTTTGAAACGCCCAATAATATACTACTTACCTCGGTTGTTGTATCGACAAACCGTTTGCCGTGCACTTACATGCTCTACGCAGACCGGCTGCAACGCTAATCGTCTTATGACCCGACTCGTCCGTTTGGTTTGTACCTATTATATAACTATAAATTATAATAGTCCCCAACTTGATAATATAATAGTAGTTTATGCAACTGATACATAATGAGAGGCCTTAAAATACGAGTGGGGTTTTATGAAACGAGCGTCAGCGAGTACCGACCGCGCGTCGAGAGCCAGGAGTTTCACTTCTACGTGTAGTTTTTATTTATTCTTATGCCGCTGGCGAGGTCCTGTGATGAAATATAAGGTGTTTCTTACCGAATTTACTTCCTCTAGCGTCTTAAGGTATAAATGTGATGTATCATTCGGCATCGTAAACGCGCTCACATTTAGCGCTTCACCTGGCTTTGCTTTTGTAAGGACGAAATAAACGAGCCAGTATAAATACCTGGAACAAAAACTGCTTCAAAACGTAATATCATATACTTTCACATTTTATTTTCGTACTATTCCATACCTCGTCTGTCATCATTGTTTGGCTGTTTTGTAGAATGTATGCATGTACCCAAAATATGTTATACAGAGTGTCCCAGATATACCTAAATATATTATACGGGGTGTCCCAGAAACCGACGTCAATCTGTCTAGGGCTGATAGAGCAGCTAAAAAGCTATCGATTTAGCACGAGATATCAATTCTCACAGAACATAGCAACCATCAAAATACAAATAAAAAACATGCAGTTTAATTCATGTTCCTTTTTGATTATTTGATTTTAACCATTGAATTCTGGCTTTTTTTTTTAATCCTTTGATCCTGGACCTCCTTACTTACTTACTTACTAAGCCTGAATAAGTAGTACATGGCACCACTTATTCGCCATTTTTTTTGTCCAACCACGTGCCTAACAACCTATGTATGTATTTATTATGAATGTGACCTTTAGCCAACGTGTACGTACAGTGCTACTTTTTAACCGACTTCAAAAAATGGAGGAGGTTCTCAATTCATCGGGGATTTTTTTCCCATTATTCGAAGACCACTGGACCGATTAGAATTGTTTTTGTTCTTTGAATGGGTATACTTTCTAGTTAGTCCCATTGTCAACGGGTCAGGATCTGATGTTGGGTTCTTGGAGAAATCAAAGAACTCCTCAAATATTATAGGTACACAGCGATTTCGGTATTTTTCACTGTACTCGTGCATTTGCTTTTGAAAAGTACTATATGGTGAAGTGGAACTGATGATGAAGACCACAGATGGCCACTGGAACTCCCTATTCAAGGGTGGCGATAAGATATCTCGATTAAGGTAGTTGATGTTAAACCTTCATGTTTGTTTATACGATTTTATAATTAGAATATCCTGTCATCTTTTTGAATGTTTGATTATTGTCTTTACTCTTGTCATGTCTACCAATTGTGTCTATATTATTATAAATTAAATCTTCTTATCTACGGATTTACCCCTTTTATTAAGTGGTTATGGGATCCTACTGCACGCAGTGAAGATAAAGAAGCATTTAAAATAATTAAAAGTTCTTTAAAAGTTCTAAATGGATTCTCCTCCGACTTCGTCGGCGGTACCGCAATCGAGCTCTAGTTCTCCCTCGACGAACGCCATGGCGACTACAAGTCAATCAATGACGACGTTCACAAAACTAACGGGAAGAAATTTCAGCAATTGGGTGTTCAGCATCGAGTGCTTGTTGACGGATCTTGCGGCGTTTCTTCTCAACAGAGTCCCTTGGAAGCGCTGGTAGACTCAGACATGTAAAAGTGCCTACAGGGCCTACTTACAGAATAAATGAATTTGAATTTGAATAATAATAATTTGAACTTTGGGAGGACTGCACCAAATTGGTTGACAAAAACGATCCCAATGAAGTAAAGAGAGATGCGCGAGCAAGAGCCAAAATTTGCTTGGCATGTGATGAAACAGTATTTCCTGTAATAAGGTCAGTTAAAACAGCATACGAGACCCTAAACTGCTTGAAGAAAGCCTACGCTGACGGCGATTTAACGACAAGACTAAGCCTTATGAAAAAACTACTGTCAAACCGATACGACGGCAACATGCAGCAGTATGTCAATAGTGCACTCGCTACACAACAAGAGCTACGGGGATCGGCGCTTCAGTGGACGACGAATTTCTGGCCATAATAATGCTTGCCGGATTGCCGGAAAAATTCAAGCCACGTTAGAACATGCGAACGTTAAAATCACTTCGGAGAACGTGGTGACAGCTCTTCTCAAGGAAGATTCGCGGGCTGTCTCCTCCATGACTGGTATCCAACACCGTGTACCGACTACCAATCAAGGACCTATCAACACCGTTCTACAAGCTAACACTTCAAGAAACAAATTGTTTTGTAAATATTGTAAAAAGCCAGGGCATGTAGTATCAGTGTGTAGGAAAATTAAGAAAAACAAGAACGATTCGGCGATCGTACATTCATTCAATACATCCGAATTCACCCTTTCATCTTGTTTTACTAATCTTCTTCCCACAGGCACAGGTCATCATGAATGGTTCATTGATTCTGGCGCAACTTCTCATATGAGCAACAGGCGAGACTGGTTCACAAACATGTCACCTCATATGATTCCCATTACAGTTGCGAATAAAGAACAGTTGTTAAGCCACGGAAAAGGTACCGTAAATATGTATATATCCGATAGGGCAAATAAAATTGGTGACGTATTATATATTCCTGGGCTAGCTACTAATCTTTTATCAGTGCATAAATTAGTTCAGAATGGTTACGATGTTTTGTTTACATCGGAAGGCGCGAGGATCTTACCTAACGGTGGATGTCAAGTGACAAGCCCTGTCATCGCCACAAGTTCAGTACATAGAGGTATGTTCAAGCTAGACGTTAGTTCGAATGACCCGCATGCCATGTGTACAACAACCAAAGAGTCTGCTATGTTGTGGCATAGACGCCTTGCCCATTTCAATGTCCAAACTTTAAACATTTTGAAGAATAGAAATGTTGGCATAGACTTCGACAAAAGTTTAAATGTCAAGTGTATGCCCTGTCTGGAGGGAAAACTTTCACGTAAACCTTTCCTGAACTCTACAACAAGGTCGAGTTGCGTCCTCCAACTCATTCATTCTGACCTCTGTGGTCCTATGAGTACGCACTCTTTTGGCGGAGCTTTATATCTGCTTACCTTTACAGATGACTACAGCAGAAAAACTTCTGGATATCTTTTAAAAACTAAAGATGAAGTTTTCAGCAAATTCGTCGAGTTCAAACATTTAGTGGAAAATCAAACGGACAAAATAATTAAAGTAGTTCGATCAGATAATGGTGGAGAATATATAAATCGTGAGCTGTCCACATTCCTAAAGGAAAATGGTATTGTTCACCAGACTACAATTCCGTATACCCCGGAACAGAACGGAGTTTCTGACCGTGCAAATCGCACGATAATAGAAAAAGCGAGTTCAATGCTCCAGGACTCGCAACTACCGAGAGCGTATTGGGGAGAAGCCGTAAGTACAGCGATTAACTTAAAAAATCACGTGCCAACGCAAGCCTTAAAGAACCGAATTCCAGAAGAAGTGTGGTGTGGCAAGAAGGTGAACCTTTCACATTTACGAGTTTTTGGTTGTGAAGCTCATGTCTTAGTACCTAAAGAAAAACGTACAAAGCTTGACGCCAAAACTCAAAAGTGCATTTTTGTAGGCTATGCTACAGAGAGTAAAGGCTATCGCCTAGTAAATCCTCAAAATCCTGATGCTCTAATTACAGGCGGGTGTTAAACCTTCATGTTTGTTTATACGATTTTATAATTAGAATATCCTGTCATCTTTTTGAATGTTTGATTATTGTCTTTACTCTTGTCATGTCTACCAATTGTGTCCATATTATTATAAATTAAATCTTCTTATCTACGGATTTACCCCTTTTATTAAGTGTTGAGCGACTATGACGAAGCACATTTAGGTTCAAATAATGACTATGATATTCCCGCGGCGTTGCCTGCAGTGAGCTTGAAATGTTCTATAGTTTCTCATTAAGGCCCAGCCACACCGCTTGCGTGACGTGCACGTGCACGTGCGCGTTCGCTTTCCACTGCGTCGTATAGTATGAATTCTCATTACGACATGTCAGTATACAACGCGGTGGAAAGCGAACGCGCACGTGCACGTGCACGTCACGCAAGCGGTGTGGCTGGGCCTTTAATTGTGAAGTGGGACTACATAACAGCTTAAATAGGATCACTAAAAAGTATAAAATAAAATGTTTAAAAAAACAAAAACCCGCCTTCAAAAATGCAAAAAATAACTTCTTATACAATGGTAGGTAGGTCAGAACAACTGAAGTCGGCGTCCCACAATATTTTAAACCAAAGCCGAATACAGTTGGACTGACCTACCAACCATTTTTTAAGAAGTAATTTTTTGCATTTTTGAAGGCGGTTTGTGGTTTTTTTAACATTTTGTTGTAACATAATCCTCTAAATGTCCTATTCCGGACACACTCCAAAAGAACATGTTCAATGTCTCCAATTACCGCAATTAGGCGAAGACTTCTTTTTCATCAATAATGCAAACTTGTTTGATAGTTTTTAATTTAGGAGTTTTTAACTTGTTTCTGCCAAACGGGACTTGATCAATCCACGGAACATGTGGAATCTGTGGCGTGATTGTTCGGAACCAGATACCCTTTGCTCTCGACCTTTCGTCAAAATATTCCTGCCACGAGGTTCTGCATAGTGTTCTAACTAGTCTCACGTAACCAGAAAATTAAAAAAAGTGTACAAAAGCCAAACTTAATGCTACAAGCATTCTCTACCAGTCAACCTACCTGTTGCCTTTTTTAATATCGAGCAAAAAATGGTATAAAAATCACGTTTGTCGAGTATTTTTTGTCATAACGGCAACAACAACAACAATCAACTGTAAAAATTTCAACCGTCTAGCTATCACGGTTCATGAGATACAGTCTGGTAACAGACAGACAGATGGACAGTGGAATTTTAGTATCTAATAAGTTAGGAATAAATTTGAGTCCGTCAGTATGACGAATGTATCAAAAATGATTAGGTCGATTTATGATAGGGCTTCTGCAATGGCAATCAAGTCAATATGCATAATAGAAAATCACAATCAATCTTAAGTTTCCAGTCATATCCTAGTGAATGGTCAAAAATAACCGCACCCCCTGTTAAGCCAGACCTATCAGTAAAAAGTCTATACCAATCTTTGTATTCTTGTTCAATAAAATTGACACAAATGGATCTTAAGATTTGTCAACTACAAGTGGACTTAGTGCGATCGACGAGTGGAATAGAATCCCTTATTTTCTGAAGAACATTAATGTTAGTAACCCATGTATATAATGAATACATTTCAAGTTGGGGACTATTGTGAATTGGGACTGATTCAAAATGATTATTTGTAGAAATCGCCGGCTTATGGAAATTCGCCAAAGTCATTATGATTCCCAAACCAGGAAAGCCAGCACATGAGGTAACATCATACAGACCAATATCCTTGTTACCAATTATATCCAAGTTATTTAAAAAACTCTTCATAAAAAGAATAAAACCTATTTTAGAAGACAAGAAGTTAATCCCTGACTACCAGTTTGGCTTTGGAGAAAAGCACTCTACTATAGACCAGGTTCACAGATTAACCAACATTATTGAAAAAACTCTAGAAGAGAAAAAAGTTTGCTCTACAGTCTTCCTTGATGTAGCACAAGTATTCGACAAAGTATGGTATGACGGCCTGATATACGAGCCGAAGAAAATGTTTCCAAAACAGTTCAAAGATATCTTAAAATCTTATCTATCAGACAGATTGTTTCGAATCAGACAAGATGACTCATACTCAGAAATTAAGCAAATAAAAGCTGGAGTACCGCAAGGAAGTGGATTAGGTCCGGTCCTGTACCTGTTATACACATGTGATATTCCAGTGTTAGAAACCAACACCATTGCAACTTTTGCAGATGACACGGCTATCATGGCTGTAGGGATCACCCACGAAGAAAATGTACAAGTTGCTATTAACGTTGTCTATGATTGGACAAAAATGGCGAATAAAACTCAATGAGTCGAAATCAACTAATATAGATTTTACTAACAAGAAAACCTCATAATAATATCACCTGGTATTTATAAATAACAAGGCAATACCGTACGAAAATACAGCCAAATATCTGGGCATGACACTTGACACTAAGCTTCGCTGGAGAGCTTACGTCAAAAAGAAACGCGACGAGCTAGAACCGATCGCTACAGGAAGATTTACTGGCTGCTCGGGAGGCACTCAGAGTTTTCATTACACAATAAAATACTACTGTACAAACAACTCCTAATGCCGATATGGACTTTACGATACGATATTCAGCTGTGGGGCTGTACCAAACAGAGCAACATGTAAATGATAAAACGCTTTCAGAATACAGTACTTACAGGTATTGTAAACGCACCCTGGTACATAAGAAATGACAACCTCCACCGGGACTTTGAAGTGGAATATGCTAGTAATATTATTAAAAGATACGCCGAAGCCCATGAACGCAGGCTTCATCACCATGTGAATGTCGAGGCCATCCAGCTCCACAACAACAAGGATATACAGCGAAGACTGAAAAGGACAAAGCCTTTCAAGTTAGTTTAGTGTAGTGATAGTGTAATTAGTGAAGTGAGTGGGTACTACACACAAAGAACACATTAACAAAGTGTCTTCCCCTTAACAGAGACAATGGGATAAGTGTTAATGGACACATTCTTAGCTTAGTCTGTATTAGAAGTATAGGTCTGATTTAAAATACTTATTAGTCATAAGACTGGATTGTATTTCAATGGAATATTTGATAAGATATTTCCGTTAGTGTCGTTGGATAGGTCTTTATTGGAAAATATTGCGGGTTTGTGAAAACAAGTTTTCGATTAAGGGGACGCCCGGCCGGATCAGGCGGGGGGTCGATCGGTCCTGGGGTCATTTTGTTCCTGAGATACAAGCAACTTAAGTGTTCATACCTACTAATATTATCTAAGACTCCACATCCAAATAACTTTAAATAGAGAAGTAGTTCATACTTGGTGTTTTTTGAGTTTTTGTGAATAACGGCTTCGGAACCCTACATGGTCAGACATGCTCTTGCCCGGTTTTTTTAAATTAAGTTATTGTTTTCGAAAATAATCTCTCTAATAATAGCATAAATTGTATTACCTTTGAATCCGAAATTCCAAGAAATAATATATGCTAAAGTAGCGCTTAATTAATAGGCCCTTTCAATGAAAATTATTTTCAATATGATCGGACATACCGTTTTTGAGTTATTGACGAAAAACTTCGGTTCTAAAAAAAGGGACGTTAGCGTCATGAAGATACACTCTTTTGCTGGTGCACTTTTGTGTGTTTTGTGGGATGACAGCTGACCACGTAGTTTATCGTTTTTATCTTATCTTTTATCTTTTTGAGAAATTGAAAAGAAAAGCGTTTGCATCCTGGCTTTGGCCACTGGGATTAGATTTATTTTTAATTTTATTACCTTTCTCGATAGTTTACAAAAAGACGTATTCTATGAAAATTTCATTTGGCTACCTATTACGTTTATAGTACATTATTACAAGAGGCCGGGAAGTAGGGCCGGGTAGTAGCCTCGTAAGTATCCGGCCTCACTTCGCTCGGCCGTCTATATGAACTCGGCCGGCAACCCCTTTTCACGGCGAGGTATGTATAGTGCTTTTCTCAAACATATAATTCATTAAAATAATTAAAACAAAAATTACAGTGTCAAATACTAGGAGTGCATAAACATTAAGAGTAACCTACAGTGCTCAGTCATCCTCGCTGTTTCGTATGCACCCGCCCGCCGCCAGCCGGTGCTCCGCAGCGCACCGCCTGCCATCTAAGTTGCGCTAGGCAACGCACCCCTAATTATCTCTGATCTCCTGGTACTTTAAATAAACATGCAAACGCCTCGGTTGGATGCACGGCTTAGTAAATTTAAAAAAAAACAGCTATTTAGCCTGTTCATAAACATAGCCGCCATGTTTACATTAAAATTAAAAACTATTAAAAGATACAGCCCCGTGAAGTTAATGAAAGAAGCGCGCGCCGCGGCAGGGTGTAATGACGTTATACCTTATCCGTGAGCGCTGCGGGCCGCCTACGCCCCTGTATATCGGGCAACATAGGAAGTTTAAAACTAAATATCTCGGAAAATATTTGACGTGAAATACCTATTATTAAGAATTTCCGGTGATTAAACATACATATCTGGTCTTCATCATCAGTTCAAACAATGATTTTGAATTATACCTAATTAAGGTTTTACAGAAAATTAAAAAAATGCGGTGTGTGCTATAACTTCTGGTTCCATTATCAGATCACTCCAATTTTTCAAAAGAACCATTCATAAAGAAATATACTTCCATTAAAAAAAAGAAGTATATGTTGCACATTTGCTGAAATGCATGTGCATGGGCGTCGATCGCGCTCAAATAAATTAGTAGGTAATAAAATAAATGTTCGCAAAATATTTCTAACAAGAATTTGCACAAAATGGGAAAGTATTTGAAGTGCGATTTTTTGTTACTGAAATCCCAAAAAGAAAGCGACGCTGTAATTGAAGCAAGACCTTGAAGTGGAATATGCTAGTAATATTATCAAAAGATACGCCGAAGCCCATGAACGCAGGCTTCATCACCATGTGAATGTCGAGGCCATCCAGCTCCACAACCACAAATTAGTAGGTAATAAAATAAAATAAAATTAAATTTCAAATAAATTTGTAGGTAATAAAAGAAATGTTCGCAAAAATATTTCTAACAAGAATTTGCACAAAATGGGAAAGTATTTGAAGTGCGTTTTTTTGTTAATGAAATCCCAAAAAGAAAGCGACGCTGTAATTGAAGCAAAAAGCTACATCACTGAAATATCTCCCATAGACACGGAAAAAATATCCGAATCAAAAAGAGTTGTTGGGGCGTGTACCCTAGCGACGCGGACAGAAACTACATACAAAAACTTTTCTATCACTACTTCAAAAATATTGGCGATGATGTAGTAGTAGAAAATGAAAGTAACAGCCGAGAAAACAATCCATATTATAACCCAAAGTCATTGGATTTGTATACACCGATGTGGACGAACATGCTGAAAGACGACCGGGTTAGTAACGCTCCAGTGGAGAATTATTTTACCCACTTAAAGCACCACAATTTAAACAGTCTAAAAAAATTAAGTGCACACGGTTTTTGCGTGCTCTCCACTCGGAGGTGTTAGCTTTACACAAAGAGCACTCAATAATCAGAAATAAAAATAGACTTTGCGCACATCCACACTAACAAATCAGCTCTCAAGAAACGGACGAGGAAATGTGGAGCAAGAAAAGAAAAATGCCTTTCTGCCACTTTAAGAGTAGCTATTCGAGAGGCTTTTCTAGGTGATAAGGCAAAATTAAACTGCCTGTACTGCGGTCGCGGTGCCAATGCGACGACTCCTACCTCAAACTGGGTGCAATGCGACGCATTCGATTAATGTGCACCAGAGTTGCGCGACAAACTAAGATGGTTGCAATGATTTTGCTAATGATTACTTTTGCAACCACTGCTTCAAAGAAGTTTAGGCAGATTCAGTGAAGAGTTCCCCAGACAAGGCACTAAAAACTAATATTTTAGGGAACGGGCTGGTCGACGACACGTCGTATTAGTAAAAAAGAAATAGGAAGAGGCTATGTCGTCAATCACATGGATAAGATCACTCACACTAACATGAAGAGTTTGCTAATAGACGACTTTCTCTCATTAAATAAAAAACAATTTCTTGTCGACTGTGTGGTCGACCATTTATTGCCCTATCCTACTAATATTATAAATGCGAGAATTTGTGTATGTTTGTTACTTCGTCACGCTGCAACGGCTGGACGGATTTGGATGAAATTTGTAGTGGAGATAGCTTATACCCTGAATTATCACATATACATCATATCACATTTACATCCCGGAAAATTTAAAAGTTCCCGAGGGAATAAGTATAATTGAAATCTAAGCGGACGAAGACACGTTCAGAAGCTATTATCCACTAATCCTACTAACTCGAGTATCCTACTAATATCTACTCTTCATCCCGGAAATTTTTAGGGGAATAACTATAATCTAAATCTAATAATAAATAATTCCAATTGTACTAACAAATGTGAAGCCATGATGATGAATAGGCATAAATATTTATGTCAGTGGCATTTATTTTTAATTACAATAGGTAGTTGTGATTAGGTTCTTACATGATACCTGGACAATGAATGCTTATTGTAATGTGTATGTATACACCGTGCCCGGGACGTACCCGAAGGATTTTAACCATCGATTCTAGACCCTATTTGGAGTATATAATGTGTAGTCCAATGTATAACATGTAGTCCAATATCGCATAATTACCGAGATTTTTATTATTTAAAAAACAATTCCATACTTAATCTAATTTGGAGTCTGTAACCCTAACTTAAGGATTATTTACTAAGGGCCGAGTTCACCAACAATTAAACGGACGATTATGTCTTAATCAGCTGTTAATTAATACATTTGACACCCGTTAAACCGCTAATACGTTCATCGCGTAATATTGCTACTTACAACGTACGTCGCGCTCAGGATGTGGGTCTTGTTTCTTTTCTGTCTTCTGCTCATGGCTCCTCTGATCTTGTCACTCGTATTTTAAATGCTCATGGTGTCGAGATTCGGGTGCCGTTTGAGGCTGAGGCTTTGGCAAGATGGTCCATCCTTTGTCCTAGTGACGAACGGCCAGACAAGCCTAATGTTCAGAGGTTGTGGGACGACATACTCTGCAAGCAGAGGTATCAGTGTTTGTTGAGTGGCGCTTTGGGAACTGACGTGGCCCGTCTTAAGGCTGTAGCAAGGCCGGAATCAGGAGCGTGGTTGCATGCTTTGCCATCTCCGCAATTGGGAACATTGCTGGACAATGACTCCCTGAGAATTGCTGTAGCGTTACGGTTGGGTGGCAAGGTTTGTGAGGGGCACCGATGCATTTGTGGGACTATGGTTGAGGAGAATGGTCATCACGGGCTAAGCTGCCGAAGGTGTGCGGGGCGGTTCCCAAGGCACCACTCTATTAATGACATCGTTCGGCGGGCCATGGTTTCTGCTAACGTTCCCTGTATTTTGGAACCACCAGATCTGTCTCGAACAGATGGAAAGAGACCGGACGGTCTGATGTTGGTTCCATGGCAGAGAGGGCGCTGTCTTTTATGGGATGCGACTTGCGTGAGTACTTTCGCCTCTTCTCATTTGAAGAATACTTGTAGGGCGGCTGGGTCCGCGGCGGAGACTGCTGCAAAGATGAAGCTCTCTAAATACTCTGCCTTGGAGCCGATGTACGATTTTGTCCCTGTCGCGGTGGAGACATCGGGACCTTGGGGTTTGGAAGCCAAGGTGCTTTTTAAGGAGTTAGGCCGTCGTCTGCGTGACAGAGGGGGGGATCCTCGTTCTGGGTCGTGGCTGGTTCAGCAGGTTTCCATTGCAATCCAGCGGAGCAATGCGGCCGGTGTAATGGGAACGTTTGAGCCAGCCACGGTGCAGGGTTGGTGGTAATTAGGATAAGTCTGTGTTTTAAAATTTGTTTTGTTAGTGTTAAGGAGATTTGACGAAGCGGTTGCCGATGGTCATTCATGGTTGCTGATAATATGTTAATGTATTATTTTCTTATGTGTTATACTGAAATAAATGATTATTTATGTTGTACGTTGATGATATTGCTACTTACAACATGGAATGTTTTTTTAAATAATCAAAATCTCGGAAATTATGCGTTATTGGACTACATGTTATACCACATTATATACTCCAAATAGGGTCTAGAATCGATGGTTAAAATCTTTCGGGTACGTCCCGGGCACGGTGTATAATGTGGTATAACATGTAGTCCAATAACCCATAATTTCCTAGATTTTTATTATTTAAAAAAACAATTCCATACTTAATTTAATTTGAATTCTGTCACCTTAACCTAAAGCATTAGTTACTAAGAAAGATTCATGTTGTAAGTAGCAATATCATCAACGTACAACATAAATTAATTTAATCAATTTCTTAGTAAATAGGTAATGCTTTAAGGTAAGGTGACAGAGTTCAAATTAAATTAACTATGGAATTGTTTTTTAAATAAAAAAAAATCTCTGAAATTATGCGATATTGGACTACATGTTATACCACATTATAAACTCCAAATAGGGTCTAGAATCGATGGTTAAAATCCTTCGTGTACGTCCCGGGCACGGTGTATTATGTAGGTATTTGCGGTTCGAACGCTCCGCGGCCTTAAAAGATATGTTGTTGAGTATCTCCAGGTACACAATGCCCAGGCACGGAGCAAGTCACGTCCTACCCTTAGAGTTCCTGAAGTCTTTGCAGCTATCGGGAGTTTTCATTTGGCTGGTGACCTTTTTTACAGGCGTTTTTCAGCGCGCTTTCCCCGCCTCAATACAGGATTCGGAATTCAAGAATGCGGCCATAATGTTTATCGAAAAAGCCGACATGGGTATCGTGTTTCATGTTTTCGGGGATGCTTTTGAATTATACCTTATTTAGGTTTTACAGAAAAAAAAAATGCGGCGTGTGCTATAAATTCTGGTTCCATTATCAGATCACTCCAATTTTTCAAAGGAACCATTCAAAAAAAAAAAGATAAAAGATGTTTATTCAGTAAGTAGGCCGCACGGGCACTTTTACACGTCAAAAATCTACCAGCGCTTCGCAAGAGACCACTGCTGAGAAGAAACGCCGCAAGAAACTCAACAGTCAGTCGTTTTTTTTTAAAATTACTTATACAATTATAGAACTTAACCTAGCATTATATAAAACAATGAATTTAACATTAAAATATATATATCATGCGTAGTTGAGCAGGAAAATGTGTCAAAACTCAGTATGTTCAGATGAACTCTTAAATTGTAATAATAATAGTATACATATACTTACCCATGACGGTGCAAAACAACCACATAGTTTTGATACATTCTCCTACAGAAACCGTGTCCCCTAGACAATAATTATACCTACAATGTTTAGATATTTTCCTGACTAAGCTATTACTAAGTTATTTAGGTGTTTAATTTAGGCCAAGCATTTTTATCTGTTAGATAGTCCTCGACCCTATAATAAGCTTTCGACATCAACGACTTTTTCAAGTAATTTTTAAGTGCTGGAAATGATAACTTTAAAACTTCGTCAGGTAATTTATTATAGAAATGAATGCATTGACCAACAAATGATTTATATACCTTACGGACACGAAATTTTTTAATAGCAATTTTATTTTTATTTCTTGTATTCAAATTATGTATATCACAATTCTTAACAAAAGAGTCTTGATTTTTAATGACATAAATAATATTCTCATAAATAAATTGTGACGCTACTGTCAAAATACTAATTTCTTTAAATAGTAATCTTAAGGAATCACGGGAGTTTAGGTTATATATGGAACGAATGGCTCTTTTTTGTAACACGAATATAGTCTGTATGTCAGCAGCTTTTCCCCAAACCAGAATACCGTACGACATAACACTATGAAAATAACTATAATAAACTAAGCGAGCTGTCTCAACATTGGTAAGTTGCCTGATTTTCCTAACAGCATAAGCTGCCGAACTTAATTTACCTGCTAGTACTGCTATATGGGGACTCCATTGCAAGTTTTTGTCTATAGTTATCCCTAAGAAAAGCGCCTTGTCCACCATCTCCAAACACTCATCATTTAGAAATATACTAGATTTTACCGGTCTAACATTAGGCAAAACGAACCTAACACATTTAGTTTTCTTAGCGTTAAGTAGCAAATTGTTAATAGTAAACCAATTAAGTACTTTAACCAGCGTGGCGTTTATCCTACTGTAATCGACGGATTTTCGGTCCACCTTGAAAATTAATGAAGTATCATCAGCAAATAGCACAATATCACAAAGGTTATCTACCGTGGGTGGTAAGTCATTTATATAGACCAGAAATAAGAAAGGACCTAATATAGAGCCCTGAGACACACCTAATTTAACAGTTGCTCCAATGGACTGTGTTTGGTTTACAACAACCGTTTGTGTTCTATCGCTAAGATATGAAGACATAAGATTTAGAGAATTATTTGACAGACCATAATGTTCTAATTTTAATATAAGAGTCGCATGATCTACGCAATCGAAAGCTTTGGAAAGGTCACAAAAAATTCCTATTGCATCACAGGATTTCTCCCAAATATTGTATATATATTTAATGAGTACAGATGCTGCATCAGTTGTGGATCGTCCTCTGGTGAAGCCGAACTGATTACTGTTAAGCAGTTTATTTCTATTGAAGTGACCTAACATATCTTTTAACATTAACTTCTCAAAAACTTTACTTAAAACCGGTAGAATAGAAATGGGACGGAAATTCGTTAAATCACACATGTCGCCCGATTTAAAAAGTGGTATGACTTTACTATATTTCATAAGATTTGGAAAAACCCCCTCTGAAATGCAATTATTGTAGATTAAAGCTAAGTGAGGTGCAATTATATCTATGACATGATGGATCACTTTAACTGACGCTCCCCATAAATCCTCAGTTTTTTTTAAACTGAGCGATTTAAATACCTTAACAATAGAAATTGAATCTACATGGCTAAAATCAAAGGTTACATTACATTTAGTAACATTAGCACAAAGTAGTTTTTGAGCTACAATCGCAGATGATTGAAGACATTTCGTTGTATTAATAGCTATAGTGGAGAAATAATCTTCGAACGCTAAGGCCACGTCTTTGTTTGACGTGATTTGTTTGTCACCCTTGTTTAGGGTGACTTGATTATCACGAGTTTTAGATTTACCCGTTTCTCTATTTATAATTTTCCACACCGTTTTTACCTTATTATCAGAAGCTTTGAGTTTAAGACTTAAAAAGTTTGACTTAGCAGTTAAGCAAACTCGCTTGAAGGTCCTCGAATAATTCTTAACGTAAACTAAGAAGTCAGCATTCTTGTTCTCCTCCCTCTCTCTATATAGTTCATAAAGCCTATTTCTACTTCTATGGATGCCTACAGTAGCCCATTCACTAAACTTAGTTTTTGACCCAGAAACAGTTTTCATCTTAAAATTGTTGTTAAATTGATGAAGAATTACATCAAACAAATCTTTATAAATACTATTTGAATCATTATTTGAAAAGGATAACCCACAGAGATTGCTCTCAACTTTATTTTTGAATAATTCTAAACGATTGCTAGTTATGGGTCTGTATGTTATTGCCTGCGGTTCTTGATGAAAATCATTTAAAAAAGAAGCCTTCTGGCCACTATGATCAGAATTAAAGCAATTAAATATTTCCTTATCCAAACACTCGCAATTACAATAAATATTGTCTAAACAGGTAGCACTTGAAACTCCTATCCGTGTAGGTTCAAAGAACAAATTACCTAAGTTAAAAGATTTAAATAAACTTAAGATCCTAATAGTATTATTTGAAGATTCCAGTAAATTAACATTAAAATCTCCACAGACAATAACATGCTTTTGGGTTTTACATACTAATTTTAACACATTTTCCATACTGGATTCAAATGTGCTAAAATCAGCTGACGGTGGTCTGTAAACACAGATAATTATGTAATTTTCTAATTCTATGCATGAGATTTCTACAAGCCTCTCTATGGATAGCCTAACAATATCTTTCCTTTCTTTGGATTTAATGGTACTTTTAACAATTATTAACGAACCACCATGAATGGCGGATTTTCTGGCAAAAAAACTAACTAATTTAAAATTAACGAAATCAAAAATTAATTGATCTGGTCTAAGCCAATGTTCAGTAATACACATAATGTGTACATTCTCAGTATCTAAAAATAATCCTACTTCTAATTCTTTGCTGGAAAACCCTTGAATATTTTGATGAACTATATTTATACTCAAAGGTGTTTCCGCTGTCCTATACTTTAGTTTAAATGATTAGGAATGGAATTTGTACCACTGTTATATCTATTTGGTTCTATATTAAAAGCCAAAAGTTCTACCAAAGTCAAAATATATTTCTTTGGCAAATGAATTTTTTCAGATGTTAGCGTGAGGTGCTTAATTAATTAATTCATAAAGAAAAATACTTTTATCAAAAAAAAAGTATATGTTGCACATTTGCTGAAATGCATGTGCGTGGGCGTCGATCACGCTCAAATAAATTAGGAGGTAATAAAAGAAATGTACGCAAAAATATTTCTAACCAAGAATTTGCACGAAATGGGAAAGTATTTGAAGTGCGTTTTTGTGTTACTGAAATCCCAAAAAGAAAGCGACGCTGTAATTGAGGCCATCACTGAAATATCTCCTATAGACACGGAAAAAATATCCGAATCAAAAAGAGTTGTTGGGGCGTGTGGGTACCATAGCGACGCGGACAGTAACTACAAAAAAAAACTTTTCTATCACTACTTCAAAAATATTAGCGATGATGTAGTGGTAGAAAAGGAAAGTAACAGCCGAGAAAACAATCCATATTATGACCGAGAGTTATAGGATTTGTTCCTAAAAAAATATTTGCCGTATACACCGATGTGGACGAACATGCTGAAATACGACCGGGTTAGTAACGCTCCAGTGGAGAATTATTTTGCCCACTTAAAGCACAACAATTTAAACAGTCTAAAAAAATTCAGCTCTCAAGAAACGGACGAGGAAATGTGGAGCAAAAAAGAAAAATACCTTTCTGCTACTTTAAGAGTAGCTATTTAAAAAAAATGCGGCCTGTTCGACAGGCTTTTCTAGATGATACAGTAATATTAAACTGCCTGTACT